>RCWM02000068.1:762500-3401984 GCA_003667255.2 Euschistus heros
ATATTGCTTTGCAATACTAATTTTTCATTATAATCTGTAATGGAGTATCTTACATAACTATTTCCATAGATTCAAAAGGTTTAATTTTTTTAATTTATTTATTTTTTTTTTTTATAAGGGGGGCTATTTTAGTGATTTAGAACAGCGTAGCTATTTATACATAATTTAAAATAAATGTTTTACATACACTTTCATAGGATTAAAATAGCAGAATGACTCAACCAATTTGTTTAAACTCTTAACTAAACCTCAATAAACAACAACTTTCATTAGAACTTAAAATTAACTGAGTTTATTTGTACTTAAATAAAATAATTTAGAGGTATTTTACCCTTTTTAAATAATTAAAAATTTAAATATTACTTTTGTAAAGTATAAATTCAATTAATATTGAAACAAAATTCTAGTTCTATTTGATTTAATTTAGTAGAGTTTCAATTAAGTTTTTAATTTAATGATGCCCATTTCTGTTATAAGTATATATTATTTTATTTTTTTTATTTATTTTTTTGTCAGACCCTCTCTCTTTTCTTTAAGAGCCATGTAATTCTGAATATTACTCTGCTAGTGGTTTTATTTAAAACTATATTGATAATAATCGTTATGTCCTTAATGCATAGAAAATTGTTTTTTAATACTTTCATTTTGAAATGGAAATTTCTAGGACTAATTTATTTCAAATATATAATGCTTCACGTCATAATTAAATTGAACTTTGTATTTTTAACAGATGACCCCAAAAAGCTTCCTGATTGGCTGGGAGGTACTGATTCAGGTCTTCAACAAGAGCAGCCACTGTCTACACCAGAGGTGCATCATCAAGCTAAGCCTCTTCAAATTTCTCCTCAAGGTTGGCCAACTTTTTAAGTGTGGTTTATAACATTAATAATTGAGATTTATGTCAGCTGATTTTTCTTATTTCTTTAATTTTGAATCCAAACCTGTCACTCACCTGTTACAATAAGCAGATACGATAACAGTATATATCAGCATGTGAGCAGCTAGTGATATTCCTTACATGATCTTTAAAAAGTTTTTATTGGAGGAGATTCCTCAACCATCCAACTATTTTTGGGCATGGGCAGGTAATTATGAATATCTTCTTGGGACCTTTTTTCTAAGTTGGGGAAGTGATATGCTGTCAATCTATCTTCTTTGTAGAACTTCTTAATCTTTATTGAGGCTGTGATTCTTTTTTTTTGTTTTTCTCTTCTTATTATTAAATATTTTTCTAATTGGAAAATTTTGTATTGTTTTCAGGCCTACTTTTGATTTTAGAGTTATAATTTCTGTTTTTGTTTCTATCAGGGATGACTGTTCTGTCACTTCTTCATTAATAATTATTTTAAATCTGTTGTAGGGTTCTTCACAGGATGAAACCTCATTATCCTTGTCATCTACCTGAGGCTTTTCTAATTTAACATTATTTGGAGAAATATCCTTAATCATTTCTTCTGGAGTACATCCTGTATAATCTTCAGGGTTTTTACAATCTTTTTCTTGAAGATCTTCTAATTCTCCAATAAAATTACTATTCTGATTTTCATTGGAACTAAATTCTTCCCTAGTTTGCTTGCATTCGATGTAGTTGTGGGATTCTTCACTATTTGAAATCTTAACGATCTTTTCTTTGATATGCAGCACTTCGGTAACATCTACTTGAGAATCATTGTTTATTATTTCTTTCTGAGCCCTTTTATGAAATATATTTTCTTTATGGGTTTCGTTTTCTTCTAGTTCACCTAATCCGTGGTCAACATTACCATTGAGATCTTGGGTTTTCGGAATTTTCTTCACACACTTCTTGACCACTTGAGGTGATAGGAACTCTTAAGATTCACGATTCTTTAGATTCAGCTGAAGCAATTTCTCTTCCGTTTTCTAGTTCACTAGATTGGTTGCTTAATAGATTTTTTATTTCAATTAAATCCTCTATGAATTTCTTTTCCATTCTATTCAACTGTTTCTCACATTCGGACTTGTAATTATCACAAAGTTGTTGAAAGCGTAATCGCCACACATCAAAAATATCACCATTCCCTTCCATTTCAGATTTTAAATTTAAAATACTGCTGCACTTAACAAAAAAACAATTTTACTGGTCCTTGTATCGGATCTAACAAGGGGACGTTTGCAGTTGTAACTCACAGATTTGAATGCTGATTTTTTTGTGGGTAGTAGGGACCTATAATAGTGCAAAACTAGAGTTATAGCCGCCAATGAACATTAGGATCCGAGGAAAAAATAAAATATGAAAATCATGTTTTATTTTTTTTCTCAGCTCTCATTCAAGATAGAGAAATGATTCTTTCACGTTTAATTGCAGTTATGTATGTATGTATTAGATATAAAAATACTTTTGTTATGCTCAAGACACTATCCGACTTTAGGGTGCTTAAAAAGGTCACTAAAATGACGAAATTCCAAGGAAATCCGCTGTAAATCAGTGGAATTTTTTTTATGAATAACTGACCTCAAATCTCGATTTAACGCACCTTAAAACCCTTATATGTGAAATTTTATCAAAATAAAAAAATATTGATTTTTTACCCCTTTTGAGGGAGTTAAAATTTTGAAGTTGAGATTTCATCAACATTTTCTACCGGACATAACGACTGCTGTGTTCAACTGATTACAACAATAGTAGCATCGCTAAAATCAGCATACATTCTGCTTTTTATCCATGCGTATAACATTGGATTTACTCCCGATTTTCGTGAACAAAAACTGATGTGAATGAAAATATCCAAGGTCAGCTGTAACTTGAGATATTTCAATAAGAGGAAATCCTTCAACCTCCGGATTTGGGCTAAACTATGCAGTTTTAAGGCTTCTAGATGACCTTAAAATTTTGTCTTAATCAGTTGCGAAATATGTGAGATAGCGCAAATTATTTACGTTTTTTCAGAAAATGACAGCCCCCTGCCTTCTAAAATCCTAAAAAAATTTTAAAGGTAAAAAAAAAATATTTTTAATTTCGACAAAATTAAGTTTCTACATGTTTTTTTGAGATGAGGAATCTGAAAATAATATCAGTATATTCCACATGTAGAACCACCATGTAGAAACTTAATTTTGTCAAAATTAAAAATAATTTTTTTTTACCTTTAAAATTTTGTAGGATTTTAGAAGGCAGGGGGCTGTCATTTTCTGAAAAAATGTAAATAATTTGCGCTATCTCACATATTTCGCAACCGATTAAGACAAAATTTTAAGGTCATCTAAAAGCCTTAAAACTGCATAGTTTAGCCCAAATCCGGAGGTCGCAGGAATTTTTAATTTCGACAAAATTAAGTTTCTACATGTTTTTTTGAGATGAGGAATCTGAAAATAACATCAGTTTTTAGTTTAAAAATTTTCCTCACCTATATTATATAAATAAGACGTTTTAAAATGACATTTTTATTTCCGATTGCATAGAAACCTAAGATTGATGAATAATCTAAAATTAATATCAGGTTTTGGTTAAAAAATATGTATATTTTTTTTTAAATGGTCTTATTTGAAATTTATTGTGTAAAAACTAAAATAATAATAGAAATAGATCATTTTAAAACGTCTTATTTTTATAATATAGGTGAGAAAAATTTTTAAACTAAAAACTGATGTTATTTTCAGATTCCTCATCTCATAGTTTAGCCCAAATCCGGAGGTCGCAGGAATTTTTAATTTCGACAAGATTAAGTTTTTACATGTTTTTTTGAGATGAGGAATCTGAAAATAATACCAGTTTTTAGTTGAAGTGAAAGAGATGTTAAAAAATATACCTCATTTACGACAATGCCTATTCTCATATGCCATGTATAATTGATTAATCATCCTTGTTATTACACTTCAAACTGGAAATTTTTTCATTCAACTATGAATTTTTTTTTCTTTAGCTAATAAAAGCCATTCAGAACAGGTTAGTGAAGTCAATAGCGACATCATGTCTAAACTGGCTAGTGTACAAATGGAGCTTGTGGCTGCCATGAGCAAACGGACTGAAAATCTTCAGAATTATATGCAAGTAAAAAAGTTAAATATTTTCTCTATATTTATGTGTTTACAACAGTTTTATTTATAATTCTACTTTCAAGGAATTGATGCATGAAGCAGAAAGAGTGGTCAGCACTAGTAGTACATCACCGAACAGTAAAATATCTCCAGTTCATGTGAAAAATCATGATTCTGCTTCTGCAAAAGAAAATGATGGAGGAGCAAATAATGAATTAATATCTAATCATCTTTCAGAAGAGCTTACACATAAAGATAATGTAATTCATGATCTTGAGGTATGTATATTTAGAACTGCTGCAAACATCTTGTATATATTTATATATTTTTTATATAAGATATTTTTTTTTACTGTCACATATGATAATCTGTCATCCTGAAAGGCAATAAGCTATAGGGATGATAGCTGAATTCACTTATGTAATATTTACAAGCATAACTAAATAAATAAAATAATCTCTAAATATCTTAATAAATAAAGACAAATTATTAAAATTCATTTACCTTTTAGTAACAATCACCAATCATTCGAAACTCCGAACCCCTACCGCAGCCCATAGTTCTATATTGTACCAATTCAGGAAAAACATTCGACAAGATGGGGTAGATAGGGTCTCTAACTCTCCAACAAATGTCTTAGACAATGACCAGACAAGGACCAAAATCCAAAGGATTAAACGAGAAGGAGGATTGTCTTTTTTAAAAAACCATAATATTTAATCAATTATCAAAAAGACTACAATTGTTTATTTTAACAATTACAAACTATCTTGAGACCATAAAAATTGTTAGGTCCTGGCATGTCTCAAAGAAATATCCTTCCATGTTCTGTAAAAGAGTCCTTTTAAAAATTTAATCAATTTTCTGAAGGACAAAAATTAAGTACTCGGTAAGGAGAGTGACCAAGGGATTTCCTTGGGTCATCAAAAATTGTCAGATCCTAGCAGATCTGAAACCTGTATACCTCAATGACTTTTGGTAAAATCAGACATTCATTATGTCCTTTTATCTCATTATTTAGAACGTTTTTTGGTCCTTCCAAATAATATCCGAACACCTTAGAATTATTTTTTAGCTAGCTTGTCTCTGCACTTGAACAGAGCCTGTTCTCTTTTTATGAATTAAGAGGAGAGCATTCTGATCCAATATGAAGTGACTAGATCCATAAGGCCAGGTCCACATCAATGCGAACATTGTTTGTGAACAAAATTTGAAGGAACAAATGTTCGTGAACATGCTACGTTCACACCAAGCGAACAAAGTCAAGTAACAATCATGTCTAGCAGCATGGAAGATCTCATTTTGTGCAGTGCTCTGGCAACTATTTTGAATTCGTAAGAGGCTTCAGCAAGAAAGAAAAGAGATGGTGAGTCAAAACAGACAGCAACATCTGTCATGTTCATTTGAACAACTTCTGAAAAATAAATGATGAATCCCAGGCAATTTACACTCCCCCAGGAACTTTTGATAGTTATGTAAAATAAATAACAAGCAGAATAAATTAAATTTTACCTTGCAGTGTCCTCCAATGATAGCTAAAGTAAAACTGAGGGATTTGGAAAGGGGTGATGGGTTCGGCTACGAACATTTCTTTCTATTGAAGTTTACTGCCTGTGTTTCAGTTCCTGGTGGAACATTCCTTTTTGTTCACGAACATTGTTATTACATCATAATTTTCCTACGAATGTTTGTGATGTTTAATTTCCAACAAACAATTCTAGTGAACATTGTTCATATTGGTGTGGACCAGGCCTAAGACAGTAAGAAAACATTGAGAATAAGAGTCCTATACCTCAGTCCATATCATCAGATCATAAACTTATTGTGCTATGTTATTCTAAAAATAATGTTTATAAAATCTCAAAATTTTCTTTCTGCATTTGTGAATTACAGTAAGTGTGTAACTTTGAGTATTAGTTGTTTAAGTATTTCCCTGATATTTCTCTTATTTGCAAATATTGTATTATTAAATAGGAGTCACCTCTGTTAATATTGTGAAATAAAATTAAGTATAGCTGTTTCTTAGATGGAATATGTATATTTTCTTTCTGTATTGTTGATGACTGTAGTTACTTGGCTGATCTCCTTTTACCATCATAGCTATAAATACCCTCCTGGCTGTAAAAGGCCTCTCAGAAATTCTCAAGTCCTTACCAAAGATTGGTTGAAGTGATCACTTATTATCTAGAGTTGGGCACATTAACCCTATTCCCCTTTAGTGTAAGTTACTTCCAGTATGCTGATAGCCATCAAATCTTCAAATTTCTTCCTATAGGTAGCTATGTCTTAAATTGCAGAAAATTTCCAGTTATCACAAGTTTCTTATTATTTATTTATTGCTTCTCTTCAGATTATGTAAACCTTCTCTTCTGTTTCTACTCTCCATGGGGGTTTCTTTTTTTATTCTAGATAAAGGTTAGCAGACTTGAACTGCAAAACGAACATTTAGAACTGAAGATTCAGAATCTGAAAGCAACTCATGAAATGGAAATTGAAAGCTTAAAAAAAATTCATGGGTAAGTTTGTAGTCTATTAGTAGTTCATGCATAAATTTAGTCTTAATTTAATCAATAATGAGTTTGTATTTTGTGAGATTATTCAGGGTATAATAAAAAAGATATGTTTTGTTACTTTCCTTTTTTATTATTTCAATAGGCCATTATGATACCTTAGTGCTCACAATGGAACTCAACCTTATAGTAATTAATTATACTTTTTCTGATAATAAAACAATATTTTTAAAAGAAAATTAAATGAATTAACCTAAAAATATTAAAATTAAACTACCTGTGATTTCTTGGTGTTAAAATTTGAAGTTTTATTATGAACTTATTAAGCCAGAAAATCAAATTATTATTGAAATTTATTTATTTCGCAATTTTTGTCAATTTAATTTGATGTATTATTCTTTAGCTATCCTCCTAAATCCTGCTTAAGAAAAGCTAGTTATTGTTTGTATTGTATTGTTTTTTCTTTAATTTTATTCAATAGATAGTTTGTTTTACAATATTAATGTTCTCATTTTTAACATTGTTAGTTAAAGATAGAATTTTGTTTATAGGTTTGAAGTATCTGATTGGGAAACTCGTTTGGAACGCATAAAGAAAACCTTTGAGGAAACTACATCAGAATATGAAGAAAAAATTTCAAAATTAAAGGTATCTTATCAACCACTTGAATTTTCTTTACAATGTTAACCTCTCCATGATGACACCAATTGTTAGTTTTCAGAACAACCTTGAATATTATACAAATTGAATAAAAATATTACATTCTGTTTGTTTACATGAGTGAAAGCTCATTTTTTGATGTTATTTATTACAAAATAAATTTTTATATTCTTTTAAGGAAAAAGAAATGCTCATAAGAGCTGAAAATAAGGATAGAATTGCTAAGCTTGAAGAGGAACGGCTTGCAGATTTAACTAAGTTAGGAGAGTTTCATCGCCTTGCTATGGAACAGGCTGCATCCTTTACTATAGTGGCTCCTAACTCTAAGTCGTAAGTTGTTAAAATTATTTTTTTCAAAGCAGTAATGTAGATCTTATTTTTTTTTATATTTCTTTAATTTAATTCAAAGATCTTTTATTTTTAATGTTATTTGATCATCTATATACCTACTTCTTTTAATAATTAAAATAGTTCTTCAAATATGTTTCCTCTCTTTCGCATGTATTTTCTGTATAAAGGAGTCATGTGATATCTGTACCATTAAGAGGACAAACGAGACCAAAGGACGAAGTTGAACTTTCAGAGAGGGAAACATTATTATTGGAGAAAGAAAGACAGATTGAAGGTAACTTATTTTTAATATCAATTTTATAGTTCTTTTCAGGAATAGTAAAGTCAGGAGTGTTAACAGACTACATTTTCTTCATTTTTTAAAAATATGTAATTATAATATCCTTATGAATTGCTTATTTATTATATATTGTGTGATGATTCACAGCTGTGCCACATCTTCAATCCCTGGAAAAACATTACAATATATAAACATGCAAATCAAAAATAGTAACAATTTTTCTATTGTATCGTTAGTCTATTCACTAATGACCAGATGTTTATGAATAGACTTTTAACATCTATTACAATTAGTTCCTCATTTATTAATTCTTGTGATTTTATTTTTAATTATCTGTTCCTTAAATCAATTGATTTTCTAATATATATTGTAGTGATATTTCGAAGTCAGTAAATTGTATGTAAAATGATTTAAGTTTGAATTTGGCGCCGGCGATAGTTCGCTGCCGATCTAATTATTACGTAATTTTTTAAAAATAAATTTGAATAAGGTATGTTAAAATATTAAATATAATCTATAAATGATTTTGTTATGTATAAATTAGGTTTTATTTTATTTAAGTTGATAAGTCGTTAAGACGTAGTAAAGGTCTAGACTTGTCCATAACGTGTTTGGGCGCGCAGTTCCTGTGTTGAGACCTTCTTCTTGTTCGGAGCCTCGAGGTGTCAACATCTCTCCGTCATTTAGTGAGTTCTCGTTAGTCACATGTGTGAAGTTTTAATTGTAATTACTTTAACATTATAGTTGTGATATAAACAAAATGGTGATAGGTGTTTAAAGAGACTAATGAAGAAATTTAAGATATGAAAAAGAAGTTGATGAACAATTTGAACTTATGAAGATTTATAATTATTTTGAAAATAGACAGGTAGATTATTTAATATTATGTTAAATGCTATATGTAATATGAATATAAAATGATTTTTTGTTTCTGTTTATAAAATATATTGTTGAGTCAGAATCACGATCTTTGAAAAGCTCAACCCTTGATATTTCCTCAAAATTAAATTATATCAAGAAAGATAACTTTAAAATTAAAAATTTATTTTTACTTAATTAATTGACAACTAATTAGAGAATTAATCAACTTTATATATTAATTAAAATTTTACTTTTACTTTAATAAATTAATTAACATTACATTATATTACATTAAACAGGTACAATTAATTAAATACTAATTAGAAAATTAATTAAATTCATATCAATTAAAAATTGACTTATTTAATAACATTACAATATATTAAATAACATTACAATATATGTATATATATATATATGGCCCCACTTTGGGCGCCAAATATTACGATTTTTATATTAATTTTAAAAATATAAATTAAATTATAATAAAATACAAAAATATACGAGCATGGGTACAGTATAAAATTCAACTATGCCTTTTAAACAATTATATTTGAATTTCAATCATATTAATATTATCAATCTCAGGTGCGTTCACGGAGGGCGTCCTCAACCTTTACACTATAATAAATATTAATTTAAAATTGACAAACATTCCTTCTTTTACTGATTACCAAACTAAAATAACTAAATTGATATCACCAATTTTGTGGTACTGCATAGTCTCGAGCTTTTACCCATAACTTCTTCCTATCTTGATTGTTTCATTGGTTTCCTGGGGTCGAACCGGGGAGAAGGTGTGTAGTCGGTCAGCTCTGAAGATCAAGTATCGAGAAATTCCAGGAAGCCTTTTGATATCGGCAAGAGGTGTGGATGCCCATGGCGTGCTTTCAATGGCTTTTGATCGATTTATTGATCATTTAATCGACCCTTTTTTATTTATTAATTCACGAACCATAGTGATCACCACAATTTATATATATATAGCTAAATAAAAGGTTCGCGGGACTGAGTTTTTAAAAAGAGCGTTTTTATTGACAGACATACATTATACAAGAAAAAGCACAATTTACAGCCTAATACAAGAACTGCGTGTTGAACATCTGCGTAAGTCCTACGAGTGACTATATCAGAGTGTCAGCCGGGCACAGGTGGGGGTGGCCTTTTATACAGTTATCTAGAAGAGGGGATAGTGTACATTTATTTGTTATCTCTAATACCATTGGGTTTCTATAATTTCTCCCCCCCCAAAGTTCCGAGGTCTCCGATGGAACAAATATCTTAGTGTAAATAGGTAAGATTCTATACAATAAAAATAAAAGGTTTGGACCTTATACATTTCTCAATACCCTTTACACTAAGTCATAACATTGCAATAGATAACATTCTATAAACAAAAGGGATTGGACCTTATTCTAAGTTTATACAAGCATAGAAGGATTAGACCTTGTTTACTAAATTAGAATTTGAACATTTGAAAACAAAAAGTTACAATTATCAACTTCCTATAAACAAAAGGATTATACTTTGAACTTCCTGTTTACTAAGTCAGGATCTGTACACTTGAAAAATAAAAAGATTAAACCTTGTACATTTAACACCAGAATAGGATTTTATACCATTGTCAAAAACGAAAGGATTGGACTTTGAATTTCCTGTTTACCCAGTCAGGATCTGTACACTTGCAAAAATAAAAGGATTAAACCTTGCCCATCTCTTAATATTAACAATAAGCTTAAACTATAAAATGTTTATACATTACAAAATTCCTTACATGCTAAAGTACAATTTTCCTTATAACTAAAAGATAACGGGATATTTTTTAATACTAAACAATTCATATCTATACATTATTTAAACAAAAGGACAAATAAAATAAGAGTCTTTGAATTAGTTTCCTCTATTACAAATAATACTTTTAGCTTCAAAATTACTCAATTAAAATAATAATATTTTAAATCAAAATAATAATTCAAACACTCCTTTACAATAATTACAATAATTACAATTAATAATAATTTCAAAATAAAATACATACTTTTTCAATGATCAATCAAAATAATATTTCAAGACAAAATAATAGTATCCTAATATTTATGATAGTGAATTCAAAATATTAATTACAAAATCGGACAGAATATTACTGTGAAATAAAATAATAATTTGAATGATCTTTTACATTATTAACATTGAATATAATATTTTACAACAAAATACAAAAGTCCGACTTTATTAAAATAACTACAGCATTGTCAGTTTAATACAGATAATTCTTTCAATATAACATAAACATTACTCCTAATACCATTGCATTTATTATTTTTTTAAATAAAAGATTTTTAAAACATTTTAATATCGTTTAAATAAAATTAAATATTTTTAATCAGAACCACTGTCTGAATCGTAATTATCCGAAATGTTTACACGAAGAGATTCGCTGTCGTCGTCTGAAATAGATTGTTTCTTTTTCCGTTTTTTCCTATTGGCCTTCTAATATTGTCAATATGAGTTTTAATTGGTCTTTTGTCTTTTACTAATACATTTACTTTTTTAAATTTGTCTCTACTTTTTATTTTCGCTTGGGTATTTTTCAAATATTCTGTATCTCCTAATTGTCTCTGAATATCCAAAGGGTCTTCTCTATTTTTATTTAATTTTCCAGTCCTTGTTTCTTTTTCGTCATTTATTTTAGATCTAATTAGTTTATGTAATAATTGTTGGTCCTTATGATACTTTAATACATATTGTTCTGTCAGGTCGATGTTTTCGTTTGATTCTAATCTGGAGGTTCCAAAAGTAATTTCATTAGGAGTTAATTTTAATTTATTGTTCAAGGTATTATTATACGCTATTACCGCTAATCTTAATTTTTGTTGCATTGAACATTTATCTTTTTCTTTTCCTATTATTCTTAATAATTCGTTTAGGGTAGAGTGGACTCTGTTCAATAATCCCAAAGAGTTTGAGTGGCTGGCTGAGGTATAACGTAAAATAATATATTTTCTTCACAAAACTGTTTTACTAAATTATTTTTCATTTCCGTCCCTTGGTCTAATGATATTTGTAGAGGTGTGGGAAAGTATGTCATATAGTTAGTCAGTGCGTTACAAATATTAATTGCGTTCTTTGATTGTAGGGTTTGAGCAAATAAATGTTTCGAAAATGTGTCTACTGCTGTGAAAATTATGGCATTGTTTAAATAGCAAGCATAATAGAAGCTTAAAAATAGAACGAATACAACAGTTTAATCCTAACGTGTTCAACATGATAAACATATCTGAAGGTTAAGATTATTATGGAGTAATAATCATATAAATATATTCTTCAAAAGACTAATTAACATTAACATACAAATAATTATTATCAACTAAATCATTATTATTAAATTATTAATTAATTATTACTATTAAGTTATTCTTAAAATTAAATAATGATTTTTGATTTGTTAGAAATTTACTACTATTTTCAAAATTACGTACCTATTAAAATTAATTATAAACGAAACATCGTAATAGAAGCAACATAAAACTAAATTTTGCAATCTAAATGAAAATAAGTAAGTTATAATTTTACAGAAATAGTTAAAACGTGTTATTAATAATTAATGATAATATTAATAAATTTAATTATGGGCAAAAACTTGTATGAATATAAATTATAATAGTTAAGAGAGTTATCAGATTGAAAAACAATCGTTTTAATTCTATTGTTTAAATCTCTATGCTTCTAAAACATAAACTTGAAAACTAATAATTGGTATGATTATGAATATTAATAAAAATGGTATTGATGTTGAATTCGAATTTACCAGAATCAACAAATTATCCGATTTAAATATTTTTACTTAGTTTTTTTCCTATATTTATACATCTTTTTTGGTACAATCCAAAGTGGGAAATTATTTTTTGATTTATTTGGTCTGTTTATTACATTTAACAATTTGTGTAACTTTTCATAAACCGTTATCTCGCCTAAAGGAACATTTAGTTGAGGTTTAAAATTTTTTAACTTATTGCCGCAGTGATCCAGCCTACTTTTTATGGAAATAGAAGCTATTATTTCTTTTAATGTCTTTCGGTTCAATTTATTAACCTTTGTTACTTTATTATTTAATTTTTCAACAGTTATTTTCAAATTATTTTTCGAAGCTTTTAAATTGTTCGTTTCTTTCACTAAATTTGAATTTAAGTTTTCCGTTTCTTTGATTTTACTAATTATATTTTTTTCGTTTCCTTCCCATGACTTATTAACGGTTTTTATTGTTTTATTTAAATTACGATTTTCATTTCGGACTGTTTCTTTATTTTTATTAAGTTCTTCAAGTTTTTGGTATTTTAAATTTTCGTCGTCTTCCATATTCTTAAATTTGTTTACAGAATTTTCCACACTTACTTTTATTTCCGGTTTTAAATTAAACGCTTCTTCCACACTCTTAATATTGTTTACAGAATTTTCTACAGTTTCATTTATTTCCGGTTTTATATGTTCTTCGCGAATTAAGTTTTTAACACTTTCTTTTATTTCCGATTTTATATGTTCGTCGCAGATTAATTGTTTTTTTTTTTTTCATTTTTTTTCGTCGATTAGATTTGCTAAGTCGTTATTTAAATTTAAGTCATGAATTTCTATTTGTTTATCCTGGTTATCGTCGATGGTCTGTTTAGAATTTAAATTATTTATATCCGGTCCGGAGGTCTGCTTGTGCTTGGGCCTAATTCTAATAAATGATCCTGTCTTTTCTCCAAAGATTCAATCCGCTCTAACAATAATTTAATTTTTTCGTCTTTTTCTTCTTCAATTGTATGTACCCTATTAGAAACAGTTCTCATCGAAACGGTGTTAGAATCTATTTGCGGTTGTTGGTAATTTTGCCTAATATTTCTGGAGGGTGGTTTGTTAAAAAATTTATGTTGCGACTGGGGGTCCCACGGTTGATTATAAATCGGAGTCTTATATTCAATAGCTCGCTGTTGTGGCCGGAAGTTATGTTGGTTGTTATTGTTATAAGAATTAGAGGTTGGACCTTGCTCATACTGATACTGTTGCTGTCGGTAATGTTGGGGATTATTATACGACGTATATTGCTCGCGGTGGTACTGATGGGGTCGGTAATTTTGATAATCATAGTGGTTGTTAAAATTTGGTCGGTACTCTTTATTTTTGTAATTATTTTCAAAATTTTTCTTTTTGTAATTATTTTGAACTGGGTTTTTTTGGTGTTTTTTATCGCCATAAATTCTATGTACGATATGAGCCGCGCTGTTTCTTAGTATTTCTTCTAGGTCCTCTAATGAGTCAAATTTAATATGATAAATGAAATCTGTTAATGCCGGATGTAAACTATGTACTGCGTGGTGGGATATCTGCTTGTCATACCTATACATTTCGTTCTGTTTGTCAATTAATTCATTGTCAGAGTAAATTCGCGCATGCGATTTGCATCTTTTTTGGCCCAGTCGTTCTAAGAAATCGAGTGGGTTTTCATTATGGTAAGTCCGCGTATTTAAAATTTCCGAAATTAATTGTTCCCTAGTTCTCGTGTCCTGGTACTTTTTCTTTAAGAATTTTATTATTTCTTTTACTGTATTGAATTCCTTATCATACACGGCGACTTAAGCTTTTCCAGTTAGTTTATTTAAGATTGTTAAAACAAGTTTAGCTTGGTTTGTATTTTTATGGGTATTATCATCTTTACAGTATAAATTATATAAAAATTCGCTATTTCTAATAAAATCAACTAGTTGTAACGGATTTCCGTCATATTCCGGGATTAATGCTAAATCATGATTTTTAATTTCTAGAGCCATATTACTTTCTTTTTTAATTAACGTTGAACCTGTTATTTTTAAGTTACTTAATTTTTCTTCCAAACCATTCATAAAGATAAATGCTAAATTTAAATTATTATACTTATTACTAACTTATATTTAAATTACAAAAATTACTTAAAATAAAAATAAAAATAAAATTAATTATACTTTTTCTCGATACAACGTTGTCTTCGATGTCTTCTTGATGTATTAGCTTGATGCATCCTCTGCATCCTTTCTTATTCCACAGCTGCTCTGTGGCCATGGTCTTATTTTGAATGAGGTGCTGATCTATTTTGCAGCTTACTATTGAAGTTAATAGTTTGTATACCGTATTAAGACATGTGTTAGGTCTGTAGTCGCTAGGCCCTGGTGTTTCTCTACTGCCTTTTAGTTTGAGGTAGGTAATACCAGTACAGAAGTTTGGTGGCACCTCAGTAAATCCTGTCAGGAGATCCTTGCTAATACTGCGCTAACACTGGTGAAAGTTTTGAGCCAATAGTTTTGTAGATTATCTGGGCCTGGGAATTTCCAGTTTCTCATTTGTTTTAGAGCCTTTGTGACATCCTCTCCAACTATACTGGTAGCAGCACTGTTTGGGTGGTGTGAGACACTGTCAGTTTATTCTTCAGCCAATAGGCATCCTTCTTATAATTTTTTTCACTTTCCCAAATCCCTTTTCAGTATTTATAAACTTCATTGATATTTGGGGAGATGTCTGGCTAAGCACTCTTCTCAGAACCCAATTGCCTATAAAACCTCCGTTCATTTAACAGGAATGTGCGATTTTGCCTTCTCCGATCATCTGCTTCCACGTACCTTCTCATTCTGTTAGCGTATACAGCCAATTTTTGTTTTAGGTTCTCCATGAAAATTCTTAAAGTTTCATTAAGTGTAGCAATCTGTGCATCTTTAATATCCAGAAACACAAGTTCATCAATTTTTTTCTTTAATTTCGTTTAGGATTTTTCAGGGTTTTGGAGATAGTTGGTAATAGCACCAATTTTCTTACGCAGGTTATCAATTCTTTTCCTTATTCTTGTTTTCCATGATGGTTCATCAATAGCATTTGGCTTTGTGAGTTTTCACTTTGTTGGAACTTCTTTTATCATGCCAAGTTCAATTCCCACTATGCGTGCTCCTATATATAACCAGTGACATACCTGCTCCTATGAGGCTACTGGTGTAATAAATGCAGAGAGTTCTGCATTGACAGTCTTAACAGTATTTAATGTCAATCTGGAATATGGAACTCTTGGGATCTGAGGTCTATAATTCAATGGGATGCCTTCGTAACAGATATGCTCTTTTATTATTTTGTCACGCAGCTCACTAGCTGACTCTTCTTCTGTGTTTGAAGCTTCCATATCTTGTCCAGTCTCTGCAAGCTCACTTCCAATTTCGACCACGTGTTCTCTCTCTCTTCTTGAACTAAGGCCCAATATACCTTCTACTTCTAGCTTGATGCTATGTATTTCTGCCTCCGATAGGAATTTTCGTTGCCGTATTTGTTTTACTTGATCGGCTAGTCTTTGGGAAGTGACAGTGATATCTGGGAATTTGTACCAATAATGAGGATTCTATTCCGATAACCTGTTCTATCTGATTCATTGTTTGTAGCCAAGAAATAGGCTCAGATTGCTGCAATATTCATATTGCGGTTCCACTTTATCCTTGTTTTCCCATTATCTTGACGGGGTTGTCCTCTTCCTCGCGCGGGAGATTCAATAACCTCCAAGCGTGATTCAGAGTTTCTTATTGTAGGTCCTATGGTAGCTGGTCTTACGGATCCATACAACACTGAAGCACCGCTCGCACTGCCTGCCAATGTCGAGGGCTGGTGGTTCAATCCCTCTAGAGCAGGGGCCATTTTACTGTTTATTATTAATCTGAATTAAATTAAATGAAAAAATAATCTTTATTCTGGGATAGGTATGATGATTCGTAAGAATAATCTAAATTGGCAGTAAGATGGTAGATATATTATCAGGTTTGTGTAATTTAATCAGCCTTATGTGGTGCTATACTGTTATTTCATTTTAATTTATGAAACCTGTTTTGTTTTTTTGTAAATTGTTCCTTAAATCAATTGATTTTCTAATATATATATATTTATTATTATTGTTAAGATTGGTTAATATTTTATTGAAATATTAATTTTTAATTTTTCTAAAGGGCCATTATTCCATTTATATTATGTATTTGATTATATCATTTGCTAAGTGTATGCCAGGGTCATAATTAAATATCCTAGTTATAGTCATGTCTGTAAATTTTTACTTGTATGTTTTATCACTGTCTATTATTGTTTCTAGGTTCGAAATGTTTATTTTCGTGATCTGTTGTAAGACAAAAGTCCTTACCTCATGATAAAAAATTTATTATGTTATATGGGATGGATAGTTAAGTTTTATTTATTACATTGTTATAATATAGCAATATGTCTTATGAAACTTAATTAGTTTGAAATTATTTCTGCATGATCAAGTTATGAGAATATTATCTTTTTTTTAAATCTTCATAATACTTTTTATGTGATACCAGGTATGCAAGTTTAAAATGTCGTTTATTTCTTAAAATATATACACAGTAATTTAAAAAAAAGTATAATATATTTTATTCAAAGTACTGACCCTCGCTTTCTACACATTTTGCCCATCTCTCGGGCAATATATGGATACCATTCCAAAAGAATGCTTCATCTTTATTTGAAATCCATTCATCGAGCCATTTTCGTACGTTTTCGAAATTGTTGAAGTGTTGCTCCGCCAATGAGTGTCCCATCGATGAGAAGAGGTGATAATCAGAAGGCGCCAGGTCAGGTGAATACGGCGGGTGGGGTAGGAGTTCCCAACCAAGCGAAGAAATCGTTTCCTTAGTCAATCTGGCTGAATGTGCAGGAGCGTTATCATGCTGAAGAATGACTTTGGCGTGCCTGTGAGCCCATTCTGGGCGTTTTTCGATCAATGCGTGACTCAAATTGATCATTTGTTGTCGGTAGCGCTCAGTATTGACTGTTTCGCCGGGTTTGAGAAGCTCGTAGTAGACTACTCCCTTCTGATCCCCCCACACACACACAGCATTGTCTTCTTCCCAAAACGATCCGGTCTTGCACTCGATGTGGATGGTTGTCCTGGCGTTACCCATGATTTTTTTTCGTTTGGGATTCTGAAAATAAATCCATTTTTCATCGCCAGTTACAACTCGATGCAAAAAACCCTTTCTTTCGTGGCGTAAAAGCAGCATTTCGCACACAGTTTTTCGTTTTTTTTTTCCATCTGTCGTTCGTCCAATTCATGTGGAACCCATTTTCCAACCTTTTGAATCTTTCCCATAGCTCTCAGGCGATCGGAAATGGCTTGCCTAGTGACATTCAACTGTTCTGCCATCATTTGTTGGGTTTGGGTATTGTCTTCGTCTAATAAAGATTGCAATTCGAAGTCCTCAAACTTTTTTGGTCGATTTTCTCGTTTTTGATCAGTAACATCAAAATCACCACGTTTGAAACTTTGAAACCAACGTTCACATGTCCTGACGGTTGGAGCAACATCGCCATAAGTCTCAACAAGAATTCGATGACATTCAGATGCCTTTTTCTTTTGATTAAATAAGAAAATCATGACATGCCGCAAATGCTCTTTATTTGGCTTAAAATTAGACATTTTTAACACCAAAGAAAGGTATGATACGTCCACGTAAACGACTTAAAAACAACTGACTTTTGTAAACAAATGACTAACAAACAAAATAGCGTTTAGAGATAAGCAAATCCTTCAATAGGCTAAGAGCGCATTCTATTGGAATTAAAACGACATTTTAAACTTGCATACCTGGTAGATTTGCTTGAAAAGAAAAATAATACCATATTATTACTATTTATAAATAGCACCAAGGATTTAAATAATAATTATTTTGGATTTATCAGTAGGAAGGAGCACTGGTGTAGGTTTTTTGCACTTCCTAAAAAAATTTCTGAAGTGGACATGTTCAGTTTTGAAAGGCTATTCCTTAACTAAACTCTTGGATTTTTTTTTTGTAGCTTTTTTTTTTATTTTTATTTTTACTTCAAGAGTGAATTAATGCAATTTCTATTATTAATGGACTTAATATAATAAAGAAACATCTTTTAAAGAAGAAAAAAAAAATCAATTACTTGAACCAGTTATCTTAATATTATGCTTATGATGGCTTCTTCATAACAATTTGACTGTTTCGAAAGAAAAATCCTAAGACATTTGGTATGGCCTAAATTTGAAGAAGGATTGTCTCGCTTGAGAACAAACAAATTTATACAATGCAGGGCTACTTATCTATCACCCAGTTCGCTCAAGTCCAACATATGAAATGGTTGGGGCATGTCCTGAGAATGGATGAAGCAAGAACTGCAAGAAGAATTTACCATGAGAAGCCGGAAGGAGTTAGGGCTCGAGGAAGACCGAAATTTAGATGGATGAATATTGTAAAAGAAGATTAAAGGAAGAATGGAATATCCTCTGTCACGCCAATAATGAACAATATCTGATAATTATTATTAAAAGGAGTAAATAATCTCTTTTGTTCATAAGAAAATAAAAATACTTTTTGTTTTGTTAGCATTTAAGTTGGAAATCTAAGAATTAAGTTTCCTAACTTTTTAGGAAAAAGGCTGATTATGTTTTGTTTTCTTCTTTAAAAGATGTTTCTTTATTGTATTAACTTTTCAAATATTGAAATAATTAAAGTCAAAAGAAAAATGAAGTATTAAAATGGGAGCTAATTTGATAACTTTTTTTTGTTGGTTTCCAAATTGTTTAAACATTTTCAAGTGTAATAGCTTCTGCTTAAACAATTATCTTAATTAGATTTATATTCTCAAATATTAATTCTATGTATGATATTTGTTGAGGCGTGGAATTCCAAAACCAGATAAGTCCAATTTCGAGATTTTTTTTTATTGAATAGTTTTACTACTAGACTATCTTAAGGTGAAAGGTTTTCTCAAAAAAGAAGTCAAATTACATGTAAGACGGCCAAACAAAAGTATAATTCCTCTTCCTGATCCAGTCTGACCTTCACCTTTATCGACCAGCTGTGAAAATTTTTTAAAAAATGGACTTAGCTGGTTTTGGAATTCTACCCTTCATTTGTTAGCTATCCTTTTATTTGGATTTTACTCTCAGTTAATATCACTTCTCTTGATCTGTAATCCTGTTCAGAGCCATTTTCTTTTCCTTTCCCTTATCAAAATGGGAAGGTAAACCTTCAAAAATATCTGAGTAAATATGGTATGATGTACATAAAGCAAAGTTAAAAAAGATACATTTTGTTTTCTTTATTTGCAGCTTCCCTTTGATAAAATACAACTGACTCACAAATCCTCCACTATTCTAAAAAATATTAATGTTAAGATTCATTGAAATGAAATAAGCTCCAAATTAAAAAATACATTTATAAGTTTCAAAGGCCATTCTTCAATTATATCTGAAAGTCCACAAAACAAAATTAGGAATGGCTATTAATAATTCAATATAATTTGTATCCTTTTAAGCCAAAATGATGAAAGGATTTTTCTATACAGCTGCAAGAAGCAGCTATTAGATGAAAGGTCTTGGGATGAGAAGATCTCGGCCGAGTGAGAGCCATCGCTTTTCTAAAGCTTTGAATATGCAACTGCTTCTATGTTATTCTTTATTCTCATCGTATAAGAAATGTATTTCCAGGGCTTGAAGATGTGGCCTTTCCATGAACCATCACCTAATCCATATTAAACTCTTTATAAGGATAAGTATGTTGTATATTTTTCATCTATTCCTGATTATTACTATGAGTTCTATGTTATTTTCGTCAGTTTTATTTTTATTGCAGTTTTGAAAGCAACATTAGAAGCTGAGAGGAAAGAATTGGATGAGGCATTACAAATGGAGAAAATAAGGAGAGAAGAGCATGCAAGAGAATCTGGGAGGCTTGCAATGGAGGCACGGCTACGTGAAGAAATGCGGCAGGCGGAGGCCAAGAGGGAGAGGGAACAGTTAGATGCTCTTGCGCTCCAGATAAAGGTATCTTTTACTCCCCCTAAAATTGGCAGACATTATTTTAATATATTCTCATATCTATTGATTATTTTGCAATTTTTTATTCATTAAAAAATTTAATTAATAATTATTACTTATTATTGCATTGAAAAATTAATAATAATTGTAAAAGTTTGATTGAAATTTTATTATTGAATAAATCATTCTAAAATTGTTTTATTTTAATATCTAATTACTTATTACATTAATAATAAATGTACTTTTTAAAACGAAATTGTTTGTAGGAAGTTGATCTGCACTTACATTAACAGGGTTTCTAAGAAACTTGAGATCTTGATTGGACTACTTTTAGTCTACTTAACTTTGATATTATGAGCCACAATTAGAAGAGTTTCTCAGTAATAAGACTGTTTCTATACCTCTTTAAGAGTCTTGCTAGCTAGGTTCTAATAAAAGCAAATACAGTCGACTCCTTTTAATTGGGTTGTTGGATAATCAGGAAAACCGCTTAATTAAGCCATTTATGATAAAACAGAATCAAATATAGTTAATCTCCTTAATTAATTAATCAGGACAAAACATTGGTTAATTGGTCCAGAATTTTTGGAACTTTAAACTTTCCTAGAGACTAGAATGTGAAGAACTAAAGAACTTCATTGGGAGAAAACAAATTTTCTCTTTATGGCCCAATAAAACAGTATAAAACTGTATATATATTTGTTACTAGTGGGCTTTGCCTGCCTCTTTCTTACTCATAGTAACTTCAAATTAAATATAATGTTAATTGTGCTAGTTAGTTTTTCTCAAAAGATCACTTTTTTTTTTTTTTTTTTTTTTTTTCATTTATTGATATTTACAACTGTACAAAATAATACACAACAAGTAAATGTGTTGGCAGTGAATACAATGGCATGCAAATAACTTGTGAAGAACTACTCACTAGTAGCTCTTCAATAAAATCTACACTAAAAGGTCTCTAGGCCATCTTCTTTTCAGACGCCTCGGAGGATTATCAGGGATGGAGGAGGAAGCAAGTTGGGAGACTAGTGGATTGGAGTGGTTATGGAGCTTACTAGGGAAGGATAGGTATCTGGTTTGGGCTAAATCAGAAACATATGGAACATTAAGATCTTTATGGATAAGTTTATTGGTCACAAAGTAAGGAGCATTGAGGATTTTTCAAAGGATTTTGGATTGTAAGGATTGGATACGAGATGAATTGGATGGTTTTATTTTGATTCTCCATTTTTGACACCATTCTTGAAGGTTTAGGATATGTGATTGGAGTGTTTGAGAGGCAATAAAGGGATCATTGTTTACTGATAACACACATGTGTCATCGGCATAAGTGGTGAGGACAGTGGTAGGATGAGTTGGGATGTCAGCTGTGTACACTGTGTAGAGGATAGGACCTAGAATACTACCTTGAGGCACTCCGTCAAATTGGGTAAAGAGAGGAGAACAGGAAAATTTATGGTTTACTTTGAAGGTTCAGTCACTGAGATAAGATCTAATAATGAAGAAATATGTAGAAGGTAGGAACTGACGGAGTTTATACAGCAGCCCCGGGTGCCAGACTCGGTCAAATGCTTGTTCTACATCAAGAAAGGCTCCCATGCAGTACATTCCGCGCTCCAAGGCAGAGGAGACAACGTCCACCACACGATGACATTGCTGAATTGTTGAGTGTGATGTTCGGAATCCAAACTGGTGATCTGGGATTACATGATGGGAATCTAGGATAGGATACAAACGTTTTAAAATGAGTTTTTCTAGGATTTTACCCATGATTGGCAAGAGAGAAATAGGACGGTATGAGGATGGGAGCTCAGGTGGCTTTTTGGGTTTAGGTATCATTTTAACTATTGATAATTTCCAGGAATCAGGGAAATATGTGGTGCGGAGTACAGCATTATATATGTATGTTAGGAATGATCACATATTTAAATTTTATAATACTGATAGAATAATAAATAATGTTCATAGTGCTTAATAAAATAAATTTGCAGATAATGAGAGAGGAAGCCCTCAAAGAACAAGGAGAATTAGCCAAAGAGAAGTTAGAATTGGCAGCAGAGCGTGCTAGGTTAGAGGCTACCTATTCCATTCAGGGTAGAACAGAAGGAGCCATCCCTCCGTTGGATATAATGCAGGTCTGTTGACCATTTTAATTGCTTGCTTTATCATTTTAAATGGAGGAGTAATTATTATCTAGGATATTCATAAAGACGAGATTGATTTGAAAAGTCAATTTCTTTGAATAATTGGAAGATTCCCAAGCTATTGAAATATGAGTCATGGGAACTGGTATAAAATTATTGAGTTTAGTACTAAAATTGTCATGATGATCCCTCTTTGAATTTATTATTGATTTTATTTTCTAGTATTGTATGTTGACTTTCATCATGATACATTTTTCTTACATAAATAAGATAATGGAAGTTTGGTAATTGGTTGACCCAAAATGTATATTACCATAATAATTAATCCTTTTTTATAATATTGTGTGTTTTAACTTTTTTTGTTATTTCTGAATTCTTGTGTAATTAATATGCTTTTTCCTCTTGCTTTAGCCTTTTTTTTTTTTTTTTTTTTTTTTAATTTTTTTTTGTATTAGTATTTGGAATACATTTTTCTTTTCTTCTATCTGTACAATTTTGTTTCTATGGAATCATTAACTCTACCACCATTTGTTTATTCTAAATTTTGTCAATTGAGGATGGTATTATATAGGATTTGTTCAGTGACCTAAAGTGGGTTTCTTTAGCTATTACATATTTTGTAAAGTTTCAGTTCTAATGACATTAGATGAGACCTTTAAATCATGAATGGAGAGTAAATTGATCTTCTTATGTGATACAGGCAAGGGCTGAAGTGGAAGCAGCCCTGGAAACAGCAAGGCAGGCGAAGGAGGCGGCTGAGATGGAACGAAGGAGGCAGGCTGAAATGAGACAAGCGGTCGAGCAGATCACCTGGGAGCAGAAGGAGATGGACCAAAGGCTTGAGAACAGGGAGAGGCATATTAATGACATGCTTAAGGTCTGTTTTGTATTTTATTCTCTTATCTTATTTTTCTGTTTTGTATTTATTTTGTTTATTTGTATGTAAAGGTCCTCAAAAGTTGTCAATTTTGCTTATTTTAAGGGATGGGCCTTTACGAGTCAGTAAAGCCTTATCTGTTTCAGCATGATTGTATTCCGAATTTCACAATTAACTATTTTACCTAAGTAAAGTAAATTGCTGACTTTTGCTTTATTTTTCTTTAAAAAAATACTCCATTACTCATGAAATAAAAATAAAAAAAGATTCCTCTTACTAGCAATTTTTTAGAATTTGTATAATTGATGTAATTTAGATTCATCAACCCTTATCGTCCATCAGCTTCTCTCCCTTTATTAAAGACATTTTAAATCCTTGTTTTTTATTGTTTTTCAATAGAGTGCTGAAAGATTAAGAAATGAAGGCATATCAGCCATTGAGGAAGCAAAGGCAATGAAACAAGAAATGGAGAGCCAACAAAGAGAAGTAAAAGAACAATTGAACCAAATTGAGACCAAGGAAAGAGTTCTATCCAAGGTTTGATAAAAATTTCTTCTCTATTCCATTTAGACTAAAAATTTATTGTAATCGGTCTACTTTACTTGTTAAATCATTGATGCATGGTTTGATATTATGGATTCCTGGTAGATTTTAGTGGTGAGGTTAGGTTTAAAGCTGGGTCTATTGAGCCTTATAAGAATAACCTCAGTAATTATTTAAATTTAACTAAAAATGCTAATTTTAATTCGATTAAGTGCTATTAATTGCTACAAGTCTTTTTATATAGTTAAATTCTTAATTCAATAAATTTACTAGATTTATATTGTTGTAAAGATGTAAACTTCTATAAATAAATTTAAAAAAAATTTATAAGACTCATTAAGGATGGTTCCAAGTACTCGTAATTTCGTGATGATCATGCATGGCACTGTGAATATGATTTATGTTTGAGGATCTGAAGCATTTATAAACTAAACCTGCTCGGCCCCTTTTGAAACTGGATTACTATCCTTAATTTTAACTTTATTTAAAATAGATGTCTGATTGAGGGAAATATTGATTGAATTTTTTTTTTTTTTTTTTTTTTTTTTCTATTTATTGATATTTACAACTGTACAAAGTAATATACAACAAGTAAATGTGTTGACAGTGAATACAATGGCATGTAAATAACTTGTGAAGAACTACTCACTAGTAGCACTTCAATAAAATCTACACTAAAAAGTCTCTAGGCCATCTTCTTTTCAGACGCCTCAGAGGATTATCAGGGATGGAGGAGGAAGCAAGTTGGGAGACTAGTGGATTGGAGTGGTTATGGAGCTTACTATGGAAGGATAGGTATCTGGTTTGGGCTAAATCAGAAACATATGGAACATTAAGATCTGTATGGATAAGTTTATTGGTCACATAGTAAGGAGCATTGAGGATTTTTCGAAGGATTTTGGATTGCAAAGATTGGATACAAGATGAATTGGATGGTTTAGTAGAGCCCCAAAGCTCAACTCCGTACGTCCAAATAGGTCTAATCACTGTCATGTAAATGAGTCTTTTGTAATTAATTGGGAGCTTTGAACGATTAAATATACTTTTTTTTTTGTTCACATAGTACTTTCTAGAATAGAAAATGTGAAACAGATTTGGCAAATGTGAAGCAGGTTTGGTTTATAAATGCTTCAGATCCTCAAACATAAATCATATTCACAGTGCCATGCATGATCATCACGAAATTACGAGTACTTGGAACCATCCTTAATGAGTCTTATAAATTTTTTTTTTTCATTTATTTATAGAAGTTTACATCTTTACAACAATATAAATCTAGTAAATTTATTGAATTAAGAATTTAACTATATAAAAGACTTGTAGCAATTAATAGCACTTAATCGAATTAAAATTAGCATTTTTAGTTAAATTTAAATAATTACTGAGGTTATTCTTATAAGGCTTTAAGGTTTTATTCAAGCTATAGTATAATAATCAGAAGTATAACGTCATAATATAACCATGATGAAGTTTTCTCAGACCTTAGATAAGTGCAATATTAATGATGTAAATACGTTCTGATAGATCTAAACATTCTGTAAACATTTCTCTGATGCATATTTTTTAATTATGAAATCACATTTTATTTCTTCATTATCCTATTTATAAAACTAATGTGTATTATAGGAGAGATTGGAAATAGCCAAAGAAAAAATTGAATTAGAAAGGAGAAAAACACAGCTAGAATTGATATTGCCGGAATTAAATCCTGCCGAAGAACTTATTATTAATCCTCCAAAGGTAATTAATGTATGATATTGTTCCTTCTACAGTACTAAATGAAGTAATTTTATATTTTAAGTTATGACAGTTTTTTGATGGAGCTGAATATTAGTTAATCCATTTTCCATTTTCGAGTTTTTACCTTCTTTATTTATTTACATTTCCTTATATTGTACTTATGTTGTAATTGTGTAATGAAAGGAGCAAAGAGTTTACAATAAGCCAGAGAACATTCAAATAAGACTTACATTGTGGTAGTTTTTTACCATGGGTTGCTCGAGAATGTTGATAGTAATGACTTAGAACCGTCATATGAAAATATTGTCATATGAAAATGTCATATCAATATGAAAATATTGAGATTCAGCAAAAAATCTTCAAGAGACCCTACTACAAACAATATGTGCAAAATTTTGCTCTGATGCTTAACGGATGATCAATTTTCAGAAAGAATGAAAGAATTATTATTCTTACTTAGAAAAAGACTGCCACAATGTTAAAAATGCTAAACTTGAAACTATTTCTTTAAACTATTGACTCAGAATTATTTGACTTGATACTTTGTTACTAATTTGAGAATCAACAGTAAACCTAAGTCAAAATTCAAATGGTTCTATAAAATTTTGGTTTTCCACACCTTGGCAGTCTTCTTTCACCAAGTAAGAAATTTATGAAAACTTGATTGGGATCATTTACCCTTGATAGAATAAATGGAAGAAAATGTCTTAGCTTTGTGTTAAAAGGAATCTATGACATTTAGTCACTTTATTCTGGACAGTGTATCTGAACATACACTGATATGCTGCTATGCTGAGCCCATTTTAATTACTTACTAACCAGCACTACAGCCTAGGGTGGGCCTTTGAACAGTATCCCTCCGTGTATCTCTGTCTTTAGTCTTCTGTTTGCAAGCTATAATACCTTGTACCCATAAATCGTCTTCAAAGTCCTGCAATGATTGTCTTCTTGGTCGGCTTAATCTTTTGCCAATTATAGAGCCATTGAAAAGATTGCTTGCTATCTTTTTACTTTTGACAATATTCACTTTTGTCCAATTTTAAATTTTATGGAAAGATATATTAATGTTCCAGTTCAACCTATAACTATATCTTCTCTACTCCATGTTATTTTATCACAACCTCATCTGAATAAGATTCTTTTAATTTTATTTTATGTTCCTTCAAATGTCTATTTAGTGAATAACTTTTCTCTTCCCAAATTTATGTTTCATTGTCTCTTTATTTTTTATTATTAGAGATATATTTTTATTTGTGGCATTAATCTAAGAACTTATGTTGTTGTTTATTTCGTTTAACGTCACTTTATGCTGCTATGGCTAATCGGACGATGCTACGGTGGGAGTCCTAAATTTTGCCTATCCAGGTATAATTAGGATAGGGATCTTTACGAGTACCTGACATCGCACAGGCTCGGGACCCCCATTTTACGTCCCTTCCGAAGGACGGCATAGCTAAGGATTTTTTACTCCCTTTAAAAAATCCTAAGGTCATCTGCCGGGCTGCGAACCCGCGATCTTGGGTTTAGTAGGTTGCTATGCTAACCACTACACCACAGGTGACCCCAATCTAAGAACTAAAATCCATTCTTCTGTGTTCATTGAACTAGTAATTGAGTTAATGTGCAACAAAAAAAAAGTATTATTTCCAATTTTTAATCATGTGCCAGTAAAATGTTCACCCCACTACACTAAGGTTGCCATAGCAGTCTACTGACAGACCGGGACACAAATCAAAACTCCACAAAATTAGTAGGTACCAAGTGTTACATGCAGTCTGATATGAACTTTACCATGAATACTGACCAACTGAAGGGAGTTGGGAGCATAGATTAAGGAAATTATAGAGTGCCATCTTAACGCTACGAAACAAGACAGCATTTCCTGCTAAAAATCACTCCAGGAATAATGAACGCACTACAACTACACCGAAGATATAATATTACTCCGCTTAATTTTACTATTCTCGGATCTCGGGATATATGATGGGTCAACCGGGACGACCTGTTCGGAATTTCTATACCGGTGACATGTCCTGGTGTACCAGGACGTATGGCAACCCTACACTACACCCTAAAGGAACACTCTATGGCCATGAAGGATTTTTTTTTTAATTAGTAAGTAGATTTGAATGAAGAAAACTTGTTCCTAGCCTATTCTCTCTTTATGAATATATTTAACATGCTTGAACAATTTAGATTATGGAAAATGTCAGTAATAACAAAAATGATTAGAATATATTCTGATATTACGGCATTGGCCACTGATATTTTCATTATTTTGTAGATTTTTGTTGATCCAAAAGCAGTTATTATGAGACTAAAGGCTGAAAAAGAACTTGAAACTTTTATGACAACTCGTAAATGACAGTAAAATACTACAGAAGTCTTCAAATTCATATTTATCATTTTTATGTTTGTGTGTTAATAATATTTTTGCGATGAACATAAAAGCTAGAATTATTGGCTTTGGTAATATATTTTATTACAATAAGGTATAAACAGTATTATACAAATTAAAAAATGTGTTCAATTTCAATTTGTAGTGTTCATGGTTGTTAAGTATTTTGTACTGTGTTTATACTATAATTACTATAATCTAGAATAGCAAGTTTTTCATTTTTTTATTTCTTATAAATAAAAATCAGTGATTTATAAATTTTTATTATTTGTTCCCAAACACCAATATTAATATAAGAATTATTATTATATAAGTTAAAATAAAACTATACTGTATTTACTACTTTTCTTACTAGCTTGAGATGAGTTTTTATTTGAGAAATGTAAACTTTTGTTTTTTTATATTGCTCATTCTTCTATCGAACCTCTAAAAGTTTTTTATGGAAAAAAATAAAAATAGTTAATAGTTATTACAATTATCATTAATAAGTGAAATGATTTTTCAACAAAAGGACTTACATGTGTGCATAATTTAGACTTTTAGTGTCAAAACTTGTGTAGTTGTATATTGATTCATTATTAAGGATGTCGTCTAATTTTGTTATGATTTGTGAAAAAGATGGTCGGTTGAATGGTTTTTCTTTCCAGCAAAAAGTCATTATTTCATACCTGTAAAGCAAAACACAGTTATATTGTTAAAAAGCTTTTATATAATTGTATAACACACTTCTTAAAATATAAATTTATTTTATTTGTATACTCAACCCTCTTTAATTTTATAGACCAACTGGCATAGCTTATCTAGTTGAGTAAAGTAAGCAATATTATATGGTAAAAATACTGAAGTTACTGAATAAAACTATTTTTCAAGGTCAAAGTTTGAATAATTTAATATAAGATTAATATTTATTTTGTGGAACATTATAGAAAATATATATATTACTGCAAATGGAAATGGTGAAAACCCTAGCAGGTCTGCTGAGAGATAAGCACGAGGCATGATAGGCTTGGTGAATTTATAAAGGAAACATTTTTAAGTGGATTGATTGTGATACCAGTGGTCTAGGTTTAAACATCTTACTCATGAATAAACAGTTGGTATAACATTAAGTGTGATTTTCCAATTTCATAGACAATTAATTGTTTACTCTAACCTTAATTGTTTAAAAACCTTACATTTCAACATTGCAAGATGGTGGTTTCTCCATTCTGTAGCCTGTCTTTAACAGCTTGTAGACCTGAGCTGAGGGAATCGAAGGATAAGGAGCTCCTCCAAGTGTCATGATCTCCCAAAGAAGCACCCCAAATGACCATCTAGAAACAAATGACTGGCCAATTAATGTAATTCAGTACTAGTTATTATATTTAATGAAACTCAAATTACACATCACTCTGTGAAGTAAATATATGATGAGACAAAGATTCTATGGCCATCCATTTTATTGGAAGTTTGGAGACTCTTTTCTTCCTGTAAACGGACTCCTCATATATGTCTCTGCTTAGCCCAAAGTCAGATATTTTGGCTACAAGATTAGAAGTCAAGAGAATATTCCTTGTCGCTAGATCTCGATGAATTATCTTGTTATTGGTCAGGTACTCCTATAACAATTTAAATCTCAATGGATTGTTCGTTTTACTTGTTCTTTGTTAACTTTTATTTTGAAGTTGTGTATAAAATGCTAAAGTGTTGTCAATTTTATTCATTTTATCATTTTTTTATATTTGTGAACTTTTTTTTTTCTTTGTTCTCCCCTTCCTTCCTGTCTCGGCAGAAAATGGTTTTCCTGGTTAGTGACTAGGTGGCCTAATTAATTAATTGCTTAGAATTAGTTCCATTCTATATCAACCAAATTATACTAATAAACTAAATAATTTCTCATTTCCTCCACCAAAACATTGTAAAAAAATTAAATTAATTGTTGTTGATAACTTACTTTCTTGAACTTTCACATAAAATTAGTGTGAAGTTAGATACAATTCATATTTTTGATATAATTTTTAAATATTAAAAATCTTTTCAATAATTCTCGAGCTTACAAAAAATATTAAAATATGCTGTTTTTTGTCTCTAAAGCTAAACTATATGATACAAATTTGTTGAGATATGTGTTGGAAGAGGCATTAAAATTATGTGTTGGTCTTAAATGATTGATGCATTTAATTATCTAACATATAAACATTTAGATAACAACATATAACTAAAACATTTAGTTATCTAACTAAAAATGCGACAGAAAGAATCCATTAGACATCTACATAAGTATACCAAGAATTGTACCTCTTTCATTCTGGATTTGTGATGTGTCATTAGGATTGTTTTTATGTATTGTTTATATTAATAATAGCTGAAGGTACCCTGCTCTGCTATGGTTTAATATCATTAGGATTAAGGAAAACTTAAAATAGTAAAAGTTAAGCTTAACGATTATTATTATTACTTAAATAAACCTAAAGAATTCCATTCTTAGAATAATTTCAATAAGTAAATTTGACTATTTGCAAAAGTTAATTTTATATTATTTCAACAGTCCTCCAGTGAAGTTTCGGCATTAAGGCATACTTTAAGTGAATATAATCTCAACTTCTCAACTTTTTTGATTTTTTTTAATAAAGTTTAGTCTTTCTGTTTCTATTTTTGCGTACATATTAAGCATAAATTGCTTGAGGGAGATTACGAAATTAAAGTAAATAAGGTTCTTCACCTACTCGCTCCACTAACATTTAGGCATAAAAATCAGCTGCAGACACAGTTTTCTTAATTGGTGTTTTGGTGTTTGGGTCATGCTGAGGGATGTTAATACTGTACCCATCTTCTCCATGGCAGAACATGAGGCGATACTGAAGAGAATCATACGCTTGATAGAACTCACTGATTCTTATCAGTTTTTTTGTCCCAGCTGTGGAGAACAATGTCTCGCTTTTCAAACACCTGGCCAACAATCAAGACAGCAACTTCGTTAGTGGTAGGAGTATTTGAACGTCCTTAGTGAGCATTTGAAGGCTTTTTGTCAGCACTGATAACTACCTGAAAATCTTGAAGTTCTTTGGGAACAGACTCAACAGCAGCTCTGAAGTCCTTGATATACTCGTTATGTTCATGAAGAATTTTCTGGAGTTGGCCTACGACTGCAGGCTTGACATTTTGAAAGTGACCACAGCGAATGCCTCTTTCATGGTTGTCATCACCAACAAAATTTATCTGAATAAAAGACGGTTGCTGTTGTGTTCCAGGCACCAAACTCCCTATTTTGCGATATATATCTGTCCTCGCACCTTAAATGTTGGCATGAAATCTGCCTCTTTTATCTCTTTTGCTCCAAATGACATAATTTGGAAACAACTGTTCTATTTCCAAATATTATTTAGAAAATGCACAGCCTCAGGATGTTCGTTGGACTTTCCCGTTATTAGTATAATTGTTCTGAAGTATAATTGGCCCTCTTTACTCTCTTCTCTCTCATTATATTTAGGTGTTGTGTGTATAGCATATCCTTTAACTTTGGGTTGGCTCTCTTTATGTTTGTTAACCACTTTTCTGCTGATTTCAGGATGATTTGTCATGTATTTCTTAACCGCTTCCCTGTTGACCTCTACATGTGCTTGAATATATTTTGCAGCCAAGTTCCTTAGTTGTTTGTTGCGAACTGAAGCTGTAAATCATTTCCTATGTTGTTTACTTTTAGATTGTTGAGTTTACTTCAATGTTGCAATAGATTCATCTGAACTGAGAAAAAGGTAGATTCTACGTTCAAGGAATGAAATTCAGAAAGGCTAGGTATGACGTCCAGATTCGAGAAATACAACTCGGGCCTGGTAGAGAAAAGCCGATTTGAAGAGGGCCAATTATCCTGTGACCGAAAAGCTGAAGGAAGAGTAGTTGAGGGACGAAGCTACTGGTGAAGCAAGGTTGGTGGGTTGCTCGTAAGGAATATGTACATCGAACTGGCCTTACATGTCATCACCAGAGAACATAAGTCTTTTAACCTCCTCTTTAACATAAGTCTTTTAATAGCGTCTCGTCACGAAACGACTCAAACTTGTAAGGGTACACCTCTGAAGCAATGAGTTCACAGAAAGTACCATTTTATAAGGTTTCGACATCGATCGTACTTTTGTTTGTTTTCAAATATAAGGAACTTAATTTGTGGTCAAAGTGTGCGGCTTAAGCATCTAACCTCTTTTTTAACTTAGCTGATTTCCATATACCATATGACAAGTAATATATTGTTGTTGACCCAATAAAAATTGTAATCTCATTTTTCGAAAATTAGCTGCGATCCAGGCCAATTTTTAAAAATTCCTTTCTTAGTGTGCACCTACGGCCCTAGAGGAAGCTACATATCAAATTTCATTCCAATCCGTTCGGTGGTTTCTGAGATTTCGCATTAAATGACTGAGTGGTATTTGACAAATATATAGTAGATTTATTTATTGTTAATGTTAATAGGTGTAATAAATGACATGACTCATTTCTGTCCGGCTTCTTATAAAATATCAGTTTTAGATAATTATAAACATTTACCATTCCTGTAGCTACTTGTCTTGCCAGATAGATTAAATCTACAACGTTCAACTTGAGGTGTTTCTGTTCGACTTCTGTAAAAAAGAAGACCTTTATATTACAGTAAAATATAAGATTTCTAAACCATTAGAGGAAATGTTTTACAATGAAATACCTGTTCGTTCATAGATCATATTTGATACAATGCTTTCACTAACATGAAATCCTGGAAAATTTTATTAATATAATATTTTTTTGTATTATTAGTGAGTAAAGGGGGCTGGGGTAGCCGAGGGGGGCTATTTAGAGTGTGTGCATTAGATATTTAAAGTTAAGCACTGTTGAGGTTGGCTAGCAATTGGATGGGTGACCACTCTCCAGATCAAATCACAGAGCCCAGATACTGGTATGACTTTAAATAGGCTGAAAAAGAGCTGGGTGGTCAAACCACTGAGGTAGTATCAAGCCTGGAGATTTAACTTCTGGGTTTTCTGACTTCCTCATAGCATATTCTATTACAGTTTCTAGTGAATTATGTCAAAAAATGAAAAATATAAATAATTATTTTTATTTTACGGTTTACCAAAAAAGTCTTTTATGATGAAGTTATACAGATATATTTAATCAACATATGTATTTTATGGTACAATGCATCATATATAATGAAAAATGTTATTATAAAACTAACAAGGGGAGGTTTGGAGTTGTAACTCACAGATTTGAATGCCAATTTTTGTGTGGATAGTAGGGACCTATAATAGTGCAAAACTAGAGTTATAGCCGACAATAAGCATTAAAAGCCAAGAAAAAAATAAAATATGAAAATCACATTTTATTTTTTTTCTCAGCTCTCAGTCAAGATAGAGAAATGATTATTTCACGTTTAATAGCAGTTATTTATGCTATTAGATATAAAAATACTTTTGTTATGCTCAAGACACTACCCGGCTTTAGGGTGCTCAAAAATAATAAAATTCCAAGGAAATCCGCTGTAAATCAGTGAAAACTTTTTTTCATGAACTACTGATCTCAAATCTCGATTTAACGCATCATAAAACCCTTATATGTGAAATTTTATCAAAATAAAATTGATTTTTTACCCCTTTCGAGGAGGTTAAAATTTTGAAGTTGAGATTTCATTAACAATTTTTAACGGCCATAACAAATGCTGTGTTCAACCGATTACAACAGTAATAGCATCACTAGAATCAGCATACATTCTGCTTTTTATCGATGCATATAACATTGGGGTTACTCCAGATTTTAGTGGTCAAAAACTGATGTGAATGAAAAAATCTGAGGTCAGCTATAACCTGAGATATTTCAAAAAGGGGAAATCCTACAACCTCTGGATTTGTGCTAAACTGTGCAGTTTTGCGGTTACTAGATGACCTTAAAATTTGGTCTTAATTGGTGGCAAAATATGTTAGATAGCGCAAAATATATACATTTTTTCAGAAATAGACAGCCCCTTCCTTGCCTTCTAAAATCCTACAAAATTATAAAGGTAAAAAAAAATTATTTTTGATTTCGACAAAATTAAGTTTCTACATGTTTTTTGAGATGAGGAATCTGAAAATAATATCAGTTTTTAGTTTAAAAATTTTCCTTACCTATATTATATAAATAAGCGTTTTAAAATGATCTATTTCTATTATTATTTTAGTTTTTAAACTAAAAACTGATATTATTTTCAGATTCCTCATCTCAAAAAACATGTAGAAACATAATTTTGTCGAAATCAAAAATAATTTTTTTTTTACCTTTAAAATTTTGTAGGATTTTAGAAGACATGGGGCTGTCAATTTCTGAAAAAATGTAAATAATTTTCTCTACATCAGATATTTCACAACCGATTAAGACCACATTTGAAGGTCATCTAGAAGCCTTAAAACTGCATAGTTTAGCCCAAATCCGGAGGTCGCAGGATTTCCCCTTATTGAGATATCTCAAGTTATAGCTGACCTTGGATTTTTTCATTCACATCAGTTTTTGTCCACTTACATCAGAAGTAAATCCAATGTTATTGGCATGGATAATAAGCAGAATGTATGCTGATTCTAGTGAATCAATCATCAATCAATCAATCAAGCCGGTAGAAAATGTTGACGAAATCTCAACTACAAAATTTTAACCTCCTCGAAAGGGGTAAAAAATCAATTTTATTTTGATAAAATTTCACATATAAGGGTTTTATGATGCGTTAAATCGAGATTTGAGGTCAGTTGTTCATGAAAAGGAAAAGGTGAGGAGGTTGCAGGACCGGACGGATGCTGTGGACCAGGAGGGCTGGACCAGGTGGACCGGATGGATGCAGTCCTCGGGAGAATTGGAGTGGACCGGACGGATGCGGCGGACCAGGAGGGCTGGACCGGGCCACCGTCCGGAAAACAAGGTGCGGTCGCTAAGGCGTGCAATGCATGGCCGGGCCGCACCACAGGAAATAAGGTGCGGTCGCTAAGGCGTGCAATGCATGGCCGGGCCGCACCGTAGGAAAGTTAAGAAGGTGCGGTCGAAAGGCGTGCTCAGCATGCTCGGCCGCACCATAGGATTGTGCCCTATAAATAAACGGTACCCTCACCAAAGATGTACAAATTGTAAATAAAGAGTTAAATTGGCGGCAGCGGCATACATAAAACCCATATGTTGATCCCGTTGCCACCAAAACCCCGTATGCCTGAAAAGGCTTGGCAGAGGAAAAAACAAAACAAAAAACAAATGTTCATGAAAAAAAGTTTTCACTGATTTACAGCGGATTTTGTCATTTTTGAGCACCCTAAAGCCGGGTGGTGTCTTGAGCATAACAAAAGTATTTTTATATCTAATAGCATACATAACTGCAATTAAACGTGAAAGAATCATTTCTCTATCTGGACTGAGAGCTGAGAAAAAAAAATAAAACGTGATTTTCATGTTTTATTTTTGTTCTCGGCTCGTAATGCTCATTGGTGGCTTTAACTCTAGTTTTGCACTATTATAGGTCCCTAATACCCACACAAAAATTGGCATTCAAATCTGTGAGTTTCAACTTCAAACGTCCCCTTTTAAGATGTATAAAATATCAAGAATAAAAAGCATGAAACATATGACTATAAATTAAAAGATTTGCCAATTCAGACATTTTTATGGAGGGTTTAACTTCACACAATCTTAAACAGAAGCTCTGTTTTTCTTTCTTTTTTTTTTATTTTTATTCTAACTTGTAACACTAACTATTGATTTTTTCCTTCCTCTAGAACAATGTTTTTATAAATAATTTTGTCATAACCCACTGTTTCTTTCGGCCAAGTCTCTGTTTACCATTTCCAGCATCAATAGTTTGGTCTTTCGTGCCTGGAAAAAATGTACACTTAAATTAATGTTTTTAGTAAATAAATGACTATACACAGTACAAATTACAAAAAAGCAATTAACGTTGTACTTAATGCTGGCTTGTGGAAATTGTTTTTGGTGATGAATGCCTTCTTACTCCTTTCAACTAAAGTAGAGCAATAATTTTTTTTTCTTAACACTTACATAAAACTGTATTTTGTTAAAGATTCTAAATTTCTTCAATTTTTTGTTGCCTCTGCTAAAGATATATCACAGGATGAGAATATATTTGTATAAGGGTTACACATATTTGGAAAATCTATATTTAACTCAGATACATGATCAAATATTTATGGAAACACGTAAAGGATTTTTTTAAGCTAAATGATTAATATTAAGTCAATCATGGTCAAGTTAGTCTGATTTTAGTTGAGGGCAGAAGAGGAAAACCTCGTTTTTATACCTCTTTAAAATGCTAATTTAAGGCCTCATAAGAGGGATAAGGCTCTTTAAGATGTTTTTGTTTCATTTTAAATAATTTACATTTGTCTATACACCAATCAAAAATAATACTTATAAAAATAAGTGCGAAAAATACTTAAATTTGTTAATATATATAATCTGTAGACTATGTGTGAGATCACTAACACATAGACTCATGCTGTTAAAGGCTGCAAGTTAAACATACCTAATGAAGTTAAATATAATAAATGAACAAAATTATAATCATGAAATTCAAACCATATACACAATAACCAGCAATAATGGATACAATAATAATTGACATTATTTTAAAAAACAAATCCATAAAAAAATTATTATTAATATTATATGCTCAACACCCCCAGAGGACGAAGCTACCACGAAGAAATATATTTTGATCCCATATTACGGCCCAATATCCACTAGTCAGATAGAAATTTATGTTAGGAAAAGTATGCTTAAATCCTGCATTTATATTAGATAAACCATTGCCATCTTATTTCTCTTCACATAAAGACAAAGTAGACCCTTTCAGAAAAATCAGTGTATACGACTGTGAAGCTTAATATACAGGAAAAAGTGGATTGTTCGTAAATCAAAGATTAAAAAAACATATAACAGTGTACAATAATAAGACCCACGATTCCAACTTCACTATCCATCTAAATGAAAATAGCCAAAAATTCAATAAATACTCAGGAGTGAAACTAATACATCAAGTAGAAAATAGCCTAAAATTAAATATTTATGAATCTATGAAATAATAAAATCATTCAAACCCAATCCAGATTTTTGTTTAAATGAACAGTCCCTTTTTAAACCTGTCTCCAATGGGAACGAAAAAACCAACTAGCCTTAGGAAAAACCCAACGGTTTAACCTACTTGGCCCCTCCACCACCCCTTCCAATCTTCATATCTTTCAGAAGTCCTTTTTAAGTTTTACCTCCTTGGGTGAGGACCAATGCATTTGATTTCTTGTATTACATTTCTAAAAACTTTAATGTATAAAAGCTGTGTAAAAAAGTGCGGATGTTTTGAAAATTTTGTGTTTTAGGACTGATGATGAATGTTTAATATTTAAAACTAATTTTCAAATAAAATAATTATAATAGAAGTGGTAATTAATTAATCAATCCTAATACTATTGATCCTTTTATACCATCATGTATACCTTAAGTGAAAATTCAAAACATTGGAATCTTTAAACATGAGACCCACCTCACAATCCTGTTTTGTTTTCCGAAGTTTCGCATTATTCAGTGTTAGGGGTTTGTTATGATTAAATTCACCATAAAAATGTAAATATGCATATATATACTTCTCTGAGGAAATTCTGTAAGTCACCAAGAGCACAGTATTCAACCACTAGAAGTTTTTCAGCCGAGCAGTAACCTATTAAAGATACTAAATTTTCATGTTTGCCAACAGTCCTCATCACTTCCACTTCTTCTTGAAAACTTTCAATATCTTCTTTTGTGGCATTACCTAAATGTAATGTAATAATAAAATGTATGTAACTTAATAATTTATGTATCTGGATTTAAAGTCATTTTTGAAATATGAACTCTGCCTCATATTCATTAATTTTTTAACTAACACTTAAAAAATGGACTTAGCATGATAATTTTAATTTTAAATAATTTATAGTTTTCATAAAATATAATCAGTAGGACATATCTGGTAAATATTAATTATTTATAATTACTTCTCAGAGTTTTCACTGCCACTTCGGTTTCTTCTTTTTGCTTTTTCATTAAAGCTTTGAAAACTATTCCGAATTCTCCCTTCCCAATAACTTCTTTCAATCTGATCATATCCGAGGTGACATCATATCCAATGCGTTTTTCTTTAATTTCCTTTATGCTCTTAACTCCATCTAATTTGTCCTCCATCTATTGTAATATTTCAATGGATTATTTTTGTACTATTTAATTTAAACAGCTTAAAAGAATTATTACCTTTGTAGTCTGTATATGTCTTTTTAAACGATTTTTAAAAAGGGAGCAAATCTGACATGAAATAACAACAGAACTCACAAATACAATTAATGTTAGAAAGATCATTAGGATAATTATTATCCATTTTTCAGATACAGTGTCTTCCACAATTTTACTTTTTTTACCTAAGTATTAAGGCATGATTACTAAACAATTTATATATTTATATCATTATAGTTTTAAAATAATACCTTCTGTTTTTGGATTAAGGAGACGATTGCACTGATTTTGAAGTCTGATTATTGCAGCTGGACTTTTTTTATTATTAGCTAACCCTCTTATACGTACTTCAAAACTCTTACTGAAAGTGCTAGTATCAATATTGAAGCTGTTTTCTTTCTAAATAAAATAAAAAAAATAGGACAGTCATGTTATTTTAAAAACTTGAATGTTTTTGGATTTTTCTCTAGAAACAGAATGATCTAGTTATGATGTGATCCTTGGACAGCGAAGTGTAAAAGTTAACTGATCAAGTGAATAAGAAAGAGAAAAGAAAAATGATTAACTTCAGGAAACTCCACTTATATACTTCGGAGGATTCATGTTCATACCTTACTTCCTTTAATTCATTATACGTCTTTACCTATTCTGATCCACAGCAAAAATAATGGAACATAAATTTTCTGTCTTCAGACTGACTTAATTTCAGCCCCTGGAGCATGGAAGCCTAATGTCTTACCCACTGAGCTACTGTACCTCCATATATACTCTGTCCTTTGGAGAATCTTAGGGGACCAGTTGGCTCGAGTTAGTACTGGGTTTATATCCCATTTTGATTACAAACGATTCCTAGTTCAAACACTAGTCTAGTATAGTAAAGATAAATGAAAAGAATGGTCCAGGACCAAGAAGAATTTGGGCGACAGAGTAAGGCTTCCCCTCACTTCAAGGCACAATGAAGACAAAGTAAGAAGAGTAAGCTTATATACATCAGGTTATTGAAATGTCTAGTTAACTGATGTTTATGAAAGGGCGATGTTGGAACTTGCCATTAAAATGTAACTCTTAACAAACATTCCCTTTTTCAAGAATTTAGGAAGTAGCATCAGCCTCAATAGAAATTATTGCCAAGGGCAACTTATTTTTAACTATAGTATGAATTGTATCTTGTTTAATTAATAAAAAAATAACATTCTTTTTAACATTACCCCATCAATAATAAATTTTAACTGCGCACCATTTGTTAACAAAATGATTTCTACTAAATATGAATCAGGGAATTTATGTGGAATCTTCCAATTTATGATGGCTTTGCATTGTTCAAAACTGGCACTCAAATTTAATGGTTTTTCAGGTTCTAAAAAAAAAAAAAATTTATAATATTGAAGTAACTGAAGGTATTAAACATTTAGCTATGACAATTTGTATTTAACTAACCACAGATATTGTAATCATAATTATTTATTTCATTACATGATGGTGTTTTGAACTTTAACAGATAGTGATCACCTTCTTGAGTTTCAGTTTCAGCATACAAACGAATTTCATATTCAGTTGAATAAAATAAATTAATTATTTTTACATGGTACAAGTCTTCCACCTGCAGATAAATTCTTTATTTTTTTTTAAATTTTGACTCAGTAATGATCACATTGAAAATAATATCTTACATTTGGTATTATTTCTTCTATTTCTTGCCGTTCAATGGCAAAAATAACTATGTGGTATCTGCAAACAAGTTCTTGAAAAAGAAAGTAGGCAAAGTGGATTAGTTGTCTATATTTAAATATGATTTGTAGATAAACAAGGAAAAAGTCAAATTGGAAAAATAAAAAATGTTAGATTAATTAATTTTTATTTTTCATGCATTTGTGTCACATTATTGATGGTCGAAATGTAAAATTATAAAAAAGACAAGTCTGAAAAATTAGAAAATAAAAAAAAATAAATCACCGACATAAGCATGATAAAGTAAAATACATGTTAATATTAAACAATGAATAAGTTTAGTGAAATAATTAGATAATGGAAATCAGAAATTAATAAAATAGAATTATGCTGAGATAAGAAGAATAAAAATTAATAAATAATGGTTATTATATTAAGATTAGAAATATTAATAGGTAGGTTGCACAATGATAAAGCAACTAAGTGCTTTTTTTTTTAAAAAAGTATTTAAATCTTAAAAAGTATTAATATATTCTAAAAAAGTTCAAAAAGATAATTATTCTTTAAGATTTATTAAATATTAATTAATCACATATCTTATTTAAACACATTATTTTGTTTACTAAACATGATCTTACTTGTTCTATTAGATTATTTAAAAAGCAAACAAAAAACAATATTTTGGCATAATTCTTAGCACAAAACATTAAAATTGTTGTAAAAATATGTTATCTCTATATTTTAAATTGCCACAAGCGTGATTTAAAAACAAAGCATATATGATTTGGTTTTAGTGTAGGGAAAGAAATTATAAAACAGACAAAAAAATGGTAAGAAATTTTTGTTCTTTGATATCTCTACAAGGAATCCCTCATTAATCATCAAAATCATTTAGTATCAAAATAATTAGATTTTCTTAAAATTATTCAGAAGTTTGAGAGGATAATACACTGATTTGAAGAAACCTCTTTATGCTTTTATTTTTTTTTCTTCTAATTTTGCTGAATAATATTTCAAAATATTTGAAGAATGATTTCATCAGCCACAAAAATGTAAAATATTAGAATGAACCTTATTTACTGTGGATCATTCTTAAATGTCTAATCAATAAATTAGTTTCCTTCTTACCTAAAACTGGCACCCATATGATTGTTGTGGCCAAATAGGTCCCTAGTGATATGAAATTTGTAATCCAGGCATTCTTGATCTTGCTTAGCGATGAGTTCCCTTGAACAATTTTGGTCTTAACACTTTGCAAACATAATAAACAGTTAAACCATATATAACTTACTCAACAATGTATAAAACACTCCCGATTCTATCATTGCACCTATTGGTTTTCCATCACTGTATGCTGTAATTCTAAATATATATCCTCCTGTTAAGTTTTTTTTAGTCATAATGTTCTTGTTTTTCATCTGTTGTAAAAATACATGAGTTTAAATATAATTTAAAAATTACATGAGTATGTCTAATGTTTAAAATTATTACAATAGCTTCATGCTCCCATTTTTCACTGAACTGAGGTCGATATTCGATAAGATAATCTGTTTTATTTTTTTGATCAGCCTGCCAGGATATGACAAGTTTGTTTTCATCATGGCAGAGTAGATTAAGCTTATTTTTTTCTGAAAAAAAAAATTTATAACAGTAATTATGCAGTAAGGGCATATTACATTATGTACCTTCATATAATCTTAAACTGATTTAAGTTTTTAACATTAGCATATATGAAAATTTTATGGTATTTTTAATCAATGCATAATGGAAAAATTTCATTTAATCTAATTTTTTACATAATTTTTTGTTTTTATCAAGCTGGACTTATTTTGGTTCTCGTTTAGCTTTAACATGCACTAAATCAGAGAGTAGATCCTCAATATAATAAAGTAGTGTTCATTAAATACTAAGATATTATATTACTACCGTTATTGTGAGCAGTAACTGAAACTTTCTATTTGGTATTAATACCTATTTTTCATTTTGAAATAAAATATAGAAGCCAAAGTTGAACTAAAATTTAATTAAAAAGGCTATTGAAATTTAGTTTGCAGTCAATATGATTTACTTCTTCTTACGAGTTTGGCCATCTGTGGACCACATTTAACAATTCATTTCTTGCTCTTCTGTCCCCTCAAATATCTCTTCATTACCTCTGCCTAATGTTTTCTTATTTCATCTGACCACCGTCTATTAATTTGTTTTTTAACCATTTCTGGGAATTTGACCCTGTTGACCACTGTCCAAAATTTGTCTCTATCCCACATTGAATTCCACTGTACATTTGCCACCCTCATATCCTCCTTTACCATTTGTATCCATGTATTCTTTTTCTGTTTTTGGAGGCTGAGTTGGAAAATTCTCTTTGTCAGTCTTCTTTCTTCCATTCTCATCAAATGCCCACAAGACGTCAACATCACTCAACCTTTCAATTTTTCGAAATATTTCCATATTAATTTTTAATTTAAAACCTTCTTCAGTCTTTCTTGGTTCCAATATTTTCCTTAATATTTTTCTCTCCTTCTCTCCTTCTTTTCTATATTTTCAATTTCTCCCTTTTTGTTGAGAAACAAGCAGTCAGAGGCATATAAGCTTTCAGGACGAACAATTGTTTTATAATGACGCAATTTAGATTCAATAGAGAGATTTTTTTATTAGTTTTTTGGAAGTCTAATTCCATTTTGTTGGCTCTTGTGAGATTTGTTGCTTAATCTAAACCATTATATTGAATTACTTCACCCAAATATTTAAACTTATCTATCCTCCTAATGTTACCATATTTAGTCTTTAGTTCTTTGCCTGTATTCACATGAGTCGACATATATATACGGTCTTTTCAAAAGAAATCTGTAAACCTGTTTTGGATGCTATTTCTTGTAATTTTTCAATATAAATTTTGGCGCTCTCTTAATTTCCTGAGACTATTGCTAAATCATCCACAAAGGCCAATATTTCTACATCAATCTTCTCTCTTTTCCTACCAATTTTAATATTTGAAACTTCTCTTTTCCATGTTCATAAAACCTTTTCAACAATGCAGTTGAACAAAATTGGAGAAAGGCCATTGCCTTGTCTAACACCGGTTGTGATTTTAAATTCTCTAGAGATTTCACCCATGAATTTAACTTTGGCCTTAGTGTTTGATAATGTCTGTTTGACAGTTTGAGTTGTTTTTTGTCCACCCCAAATTCCTCCAAAACTTGGAATAATGATACTCTATCTACCGAGTCCTAAGCTTTTTTAAAATCTATAAATAAAATTACAAATTTCTGACACTATTTGTTTTATACCTAATTAGTGTTTTCAAATTGAAAATTTGTTCAATTCCTCGTCTAAAGCCTGCTTGGTATTCACCTATTTCTTTTTCGATTATTGGCTCTATGATTTGGAGTAATTTTTTTCATAATATTTTGTATGCTACAGGCAGCAGGGAAATATCTCGATAGTTATTAACATTTGTCCTACCTCCTTTTTTATGTAGTGAATGTATTAAGGCAGACATCCATTCTTCTGGTATTTCTTCTTTGTACCATATCCTTTTAAAAAAATCTTCCAATACTTGTGGAGGGCTTGGAGTCATTATTTTAAGAAGTTCTGCTTCCATTGAATCTGCTCCTGGAGCATTCTGTTTTTTTTTTAGACTGAATAATGTTGTGTATTTCCTCTGCATTTGGGGGTTCTGACTTGACATTTTCCATCATTTGGTGCTCAAAATTCAATCTTTCAGAAGGGGTATCACAATTTAATAGTTTATCGAAATATGTTACTAATATCTCACAGTTGGTTTTATTAGTTAATCCTAAATTATTCTGTTTATCCTTGAAGCAATTCGGAGATTGGCATTTAGTAAGATTCTTTTTAAACACCTTGTAAAAATCTCTTGTATGATGTTTTTGAAAATCATCTTCTAGTTGTTGTAGTATAGAGTGAAATTTCTTTCTCTTTTTATTATGGAAAATGTTGGCTGTTTCTTTTCTCTGTCTTTTAAAATTTTCAAAATCTTGTGGATCTTTTGTAAAACTCCATTGTTGCCACGCCTTTTTTCTCTAATCTAATGCACTGTCACATTCATCATCCCACCATGGATGCTTCCTTGTTTTCTTTAGTGGACATTTGTCGTATGCTAAATTAATTATTTCATTTTTTATTTCATTCCAGTTTGCTTCTCTGTTTAATTCACGAACTCCATCTTTCTTGTGAAACAATGCTTCTTGAAATGTCTTTCTAACTTCATCATTTTCTCTTAACATTTCTAAATTATGTTTTGATACCTTGTAAAAAACTTTTCGTTCCCGCCTAAATGGCATTGGTCTAAATTTTATCATTGTCAAATAATGGTCTGAATCAATATCAAGTCCTCTCATTACTTTGGTATTTAAAATTTCCTTTTGGTACCGAAATGGGATTGTCACATGATCTATCTGAAATTCACCCAAATTTGGGTTCGGCGATCTCCATGTCTTAGTTTTCCGATTTAGTTTTTTGTCATTATTTTCATGATGGTCATTATTGCATGACCATTGATCAGTGGATATGATTTATTTATGCATTTGATCTCTAAAACAGACAGCCTCTCAGACATGGATTTAAATTGTGTTACTGAATTTAAAATGGAATGATGAACTAAAAATGCTGTTCCAAGACATGGCAATAGTTTCTTTATTATCTTACCAGGTTATACCTTAAATATGCGATAACTTTCATAATCTACAACATTTTGTTCTAAATATCTTGTCTCCTCAAGGGAACATACCAAGATCTTCTTCTGGTTTAATTCATGGATTACAGATTTTAATTTCCCTATTTTAATTAACGACTTTATGTTAAGTGTTGCAAAAAAGGTTGATTTCTTGAATGTTAGCTTTGAAGTTTTCTTTGAATGTAGCTGGGTTCAATATGATTTACTATTGGTAAAATGTTATTTTCTTTCTATTTGGAAATAGCTTTAAAAAAAATTGGTTTATTCCTTCTAGTGTGCCTTTGTAGTAGGTTGTTTTATACTATTTTATGGAAGTTTTTATTTTTATTTTTTGTTATTGTATTTAATAAATTGATAATGGAGTAATTTGTCATCAACTCCACACTTAACGACACATAGGTGTTAGGGAAAGAAGAAGAAGAGTAATTTGTTAACATGTGGTTCAGTCATTTTGACATTGGGCCTACAGTTATTTAAAAAATAACTTTCTAAAGATGTCAATATTTGAGTTGATTCATAAGATTCTACAGGAATCCATTCATAATGATAATTACATATTTTTTAAGCTTAGGCTTAACTCTGTTTTTTGTGCTTGAGCTGAAGAATTTCAATTGTTTAAAAATGATACATTTAGTTCTCTTTAGTTTGCTATAATATATCTAGACAATTATTGTATTCTTACCAAATCTATCTTCATTTATCAGACATTTTTCAATGCAATCTTTACTGTTAGGTCCCTGAAATAAAAATTGATACAAGCTTTTTAATTGCACAAACTTGTTTGAGATTGATTTTAATATAATTTTATTTTAAATTCACGATACTAAAAATAAATATATTGCATAAAAGTAATATAGCATTAAAATTATTTAAGAAACAAGCCATTGCTACCACTACTGGATATTTTAACATCTACATATTTTTAAAACATGTAGGATTTTTAGGAATTAAAAAGATACAAGATTACAAACCAGAGCTCTTGAATTTTACTATGAAAGAATAGTTATCATCAATAAATTTACAACAGAGGAGTTATAAGGATCTGAAGATAATTTTATTTATACAATAAGAAAAAAGGACCTATTGGTACTTTTTACCTCTATCGGTTATCAAGAGGTTGTCGCCTTGTACTAACCAGGTTGAGTATAAAGATTTCATTTTGCTGGATCATCACAAATAAATTTTAACTGATCCAGGTGGGTAACAAACCCACCACCTTCTTATCCAGATGCTCTGGAGCTTGTTGATCATGATTATCTATATCATGAATGTTATGTATTAGTTTCTATAATGGTTGATGTATTTGTTTCATAACCAATAGTTCCATATTCATAGACTGGTATAATGAATTATCTCTTAAACTACTTTTCCCTGTATTTTTCATTAAAAAATTAAACATTATATGTAACATTAGGTTATTGTCTCGATTAACCTAAGAAGCAATCCTTGTTCTGCTTTAAAATTATTAATTATTTTATAAAAATATCTACTGCTTTTTTTTTTTTATAATTTAAGAGTCCATTCATAAAATATCTACAGTAAAAAAACAAAACAAGTGATCTCAAACTCTACATGATATAAAATAGATAAGTAACTGTTTTTTAAATTTGCAGTACCTTATATGTTTGTGTATTCTTAAAGTTTATTTTTCATAATTGCATATTTTACTTGAATAAATTTAGTTAGTATGGCATTCATAGAATTATTAGTTTATTTTAAATTCAAATTGAAGAAACAAAGTAATAAACAACTTAATTATACATAAAATGCTATCATTTTAATTGTAAAAAAATTATTTATTTTACTTCTAAGCATGTACTAATTCAATTTAGTTATTTTTCTTTTTCCTATTTTTGTTGTTCTTTTCTACAGGTTAAAATGTATTCTACTTTTTATACATTATGCTAAATCAACCTTGCAGTGCCAACTTTTTTATTCAATTAATAATAAAAGTATAGTTGACTGTTAAGATAAATAAAGAAGATGATCAGTGATGCACAGGCAACTATACAGTCACAGACTTGTAAATTGTCAGATTTCATTAGAATATTATTATATACCTATTTAGTTAAAACCATAAGGAAATAAGCCACCCAAAAAATACTAAAATTTTAATAAAAAGATAGTACGATTAATAACAAAATCTCCCAGGTACATCTCAAACCACACTTCATTCAGATTTGCATGCAGCCAAAGTAAAGACGCATATACATACTGCTTACATATGATTTCATGACAGAGTTGTTCATGGACATAATAACAATTGTATACTCATACAAGACATGGCTACGACTAACATACCCGGAAATACTCTTAGAAGGCTGAAAAAATTAGCTCTGTTAATGATTTTTTTGTTCAATGCAATTAAATGTGATTTTTTTGTTCAATGTAAGGTACAGTTGAGTACTACTCTCATGCCTATCAGGTCAGGTAAAACATATATAGTCAGCTAATGCAATTCTTATTCAATCCATGACAGGTAAAAAAACAATTTTTACGTTCCCAACCAATTAAGAGCTAGTAGATTATACACCACTATTATTAAAGCATCTTTTTAGCTAGTAAAACCATTAAACTCACATTATCACATGTACAAGTAGAGGCTTGGCAATTCTTAAGATATAATAATGTTAAAACCATAATCACAGACATCTTGTATCATTGCCAATGGAATATTTGTATAATACATGAGCCTTTAATACATGATTGAATATTCTTTGATTATACAACTCGTATCTGAATACAAATACACGGTTCTCTTTTAACCTCACTCCATTCTAAAATAAAATTTAATAAATATGATCGGACCAAAATAATTTATCTATAGAAGTTGAAATTCAGGTTTAATTTTTTTTCCATATTTTTATGAAAAGATTAAATGGGCAGCAAAATTTAAATGCTGAGTGATGAATGAGCATAATGACATTTTTGAATCTTTAAAAAGTTCAAGGTCAGCTCGTAGAATAAATTTCTTCATCTTAATTTTTTGAATACATCCTTTTTTCTAAGATTTTTTCCTTTGACCAGATAGTTAAAAACTGTGCCAGATCGTAATGTGTACCTTTAATTTTGCCTTGATTAGTAACTGTATTATCTAGAAGATTTAGTTCTTTTGTAGTCTGTAGCCATAGTTGATTCTAAGTATTAATTATTTTAGCTCAAATATATTTCTTAATGTGGGATAGGGATTTCGCTGTTCACTATTGAATAGAAGCTCTCCAAGCCAACCAGTTGGTTTTCACAGCTTTTCCTTTTCTTGAATTCTGTTCTGCTCCTTCTAAACATCATTTTCTCCAACTTTTAAAGGCACATTTTCTTTTTTTCTGGTTCATATAGTTAATCAAATTTTTGTACGCCGATTTAATTTAAACTGAATATACCTAGAGCCTATTTATAAAAATGAAAATGTGTTTAATCGTTCCATCAGAGTGTTATCAATGAAAATTAAAGTGTTACAACAAATAAACTTTTATTAGAAAATTTCCCACTAGGACTAATGTCCAGAGGAAAAGAATAGGTTACACTGAAATATCATTGGATGTATCTACTATGCTTGAAAATGTTCCAGTAGGATATCCTAAATATTAAAGTGAAAATTTGATAATGCATCTTTAAATATAATTTTCACATAGAAGTTCATGATAAAATTTGTATTTCATTAATTTAATTTAAATATTCAATGCATTATGAGCATTGTGCCAAACATTTTTAGAGTTTTATCAACATTACTTGAGTATTAACAAAGGTATAGTAGTAACTTCAAATTCGAGATAGCTAAAGGATTAAGCACTGACCATATCATGACCAAGAGGAGGCCTTAAGTATAATCTTCAATTATGGTTATTATAACAATTCTGGTTTCCTCCATATTTCTTAAAAATTTTAGAATATTTACAGATCTAAATTTGTTTATCTAGAATAAAGATTTTTAAAAGGACAAGAAGAAACGCTCAAGCTTAGGCACTGTTTTTTCTTATCCTCTCATTTCCAAGCTCATTTACAGGATCAAAAATCTCCAACATAGATAGAATATCATATATAGAAAAATAGCGAAAACTTCACAAAGTTAATTAACAGATCTGCTGACATATAACACATAAGAATAAATATGGCTTGAAAAGTATAGTTATTATCTTAATGTCAGTTTGATTTAAATAAAGATCCTCGGCTCATTGCTTGAGAGGCAGCCTCTTCTATCCAACAAAGGTCAATTAGTTTTAGTATATAACAACATCAAGTTCTAAGGGATATACAGAAATTTATACAATTTTATGTCCAAAAAATTTATTTGACTTCATTAAGATAAAATTACAAATGCTCTAGATGTTTGCTCTACAAAATTATGTTAAAAGACCATTACGTTACACAATAAAAATAATTAAATGCAATAAAAGGACACTGGAACCAGTAGAGAATGGTCTCATTTTGTCAACTGAAATAGAACAGGAATGGAACATCAAGGAATGTTCCTGTTTCAGGAGAGTCCTGTAGACCCTAATAATCGCTCCATCTCTCCAAATTTTTTTTTATCTTCTCAAAGAAATGCAACACTGAGTGATTCAAATCAAGTGATCATCGATTCAGTGACTTTCTTGTGGTGGATCTCATACTTTTTTCTATCTCAAACTGTCGCAGATCTGCTCTCTGTAAAAAGTCTTGTTTTTCCAAATACCTGCAAATGACACCTCATTTAAATTCTACAAATTTTATTTTTTTTTAAAATTAATTTAAACTAGAAATATTGACAACAGTGAACTCAAAACTAGATATTGCATTTTATTACGATTTTTCTTTTTATACATGAAGTTTTCTATATACTTGTAAAATGATGATAAAATACCTTGAATCAAAAATTGCTACTGCCTTTTTTTAAATAATTTTGTTCTTGTTTTACTAACATCATAACCCTGTGTAAGGGCCATGTATTTATGTTTTATGTATATGTGTGATATCAACAAAATACTAAATATATATTTTCTTTTGTTAACATTTTATAAGTTAATGAACAATTAGAAAAATAATCAAATCAATGAAAACAATTAAATACTTAATAATTATAAAAAGTTATACAAGTTAAAAAAAAAATAAAATCATAATAAAAATGCTAATAACAAATTGGATTTCCCTAATGTGATAGACCTCAGTTTGTCATATATTAGTATATGTTATGGGTTATATGATTCTTAGTTAGGTTAAAAATTTGATTTTTAATTGTCTCAAATTTAATTAGCTATTCAAAGATTTTATAAAATGCAATGAACACTACATGAAGAAAACCCATGGGAGCTAGTCTACAGAAGAGAATGAAAGAGACTCTTATAAGCAAAAGTGATATCACAATTGAAGGGGTTATGAAACAAAACGCAATTTTGAATAATTTATGTTTAACCTTCCATTAGTTGCGTGATCCTGTGAGGTACATGATGAAATTGTTTTGGACCTATCTTGACCATAGCAAGCTAGTGGGGGGGGGGGGGGGGGGGGAGGGGGCAAGACTCAAGCTATGCCTTTACCAGCATTCCCTTCAAGTGTTAGCACCTAATCTCATTCCGCCCTGAACTTTTCTAGTCCATAATATATCAAAACACCTGGGAGGTGCAAGGCAACTAAAAACATAATTTTTTTTTTTTTGTTATTGTCTCATTATCTTTTATATGTTTTTTTAGTACTCACAATCAGATACAGAGTTTCGTTAATCTTTTGTGATGAAAAATATTGCCAATAATCTTCATGAATTCAATAACACCTGTGAAGTACACGCAACTACTACAGTATTATTTGGTTCTAGAAGTTAGCATGGCTTCACTGGAGCATTAATATATTTTTTTTAAACCAGAAATAAAATACATTTTGTACTGTTTTTATTGAAGAAAGGTAAAAACACAGCACAGGTGCTAGCGACAACTCTTGTCCTTATTGGGCACAGGACTAAGGGAAGGTTAAAGTTTTTTTTATAACATTTTCCTTAAGCAGGAAAATGTTACCTGGCCCCTTCATATCTTTATTTCTAGCTGTTTTGAAATATTCAGATTTTGCTACCTAACAATGCTGCTACATAACTTCTTCATCCACTGAACTAACTTGCATTAAAAAAGAAAGAAAAAATGTGACATATCCATCTCCTTCGTCATCCAATCCTTCAATTATATAAGTAGAAATAACAAATGTAACAGTCAACATTTTAACTGTAGTTAGGCACTTAAATTTTATTTTTCATACAAAGTTTAATAGAGACCAAAGATGTTCGAGATATAATCGAAAAACTCAAAAAGGGGACCTTTTAACTACTCCTTAAGAAGCAATGAAGTAAAACATTATTGCATATATAACATTTCATGCACTCTATGATGTGTTAATTGAATAGACTATTAGTCCAAGAGCTCTCAATAGCGTGTCTATAAAAGTATATTATTTAAATAATAATCCCAAATAGCCAAATATCATTTCAGTGGTAGGACACGGAACGAGACTACTCCAAATATTTTATTTTTTTAAATAAAAAAAATAATTTTTGAATCACGCTGAAAATTTAATAGTGTGTTAAATACATTATTATTAATTTTTTTTAAAATATATTTATTTGGGAAGGTCTAGTTCCGTTTCCTACCACTCAAATGATCTAACTTTTGTGGATTATTATTTTAAAAATATACTTTTATAGACATGCTATTGAGAGCTCTTGGACTATTAGTTTAGTCAATAAACACATTATAGAATGAATGAATTATGCGATAATTTTTTACTTCACAGCTTCGTTAGGAGGTTCCATTTTTGAGTTTTTCGATTATATCTCGAAAACAGTGGACTCTAGAAAAATATGTTTCAAATCAAAATTAAAGCTAATTAAATTTCCTATAAAATTGATTTCATACATATTTGTCAAAATTCCAAGTTTTTGAGATATGCGTTATTGAAAATCTGTGATTTTCAGGAAAAAAAAAAAAAAATTAAATTCACTTTTCGTCAAACATTTGCTTCGACTGCCTTCCAGGACCATTTCTCAGAAAAAATTTCAGAAGCAGAGTTGTTGAACATTAAATATACTTTAATTTCATATAAACGTTTTTGGCACTTGCAGCAAATGTTTGACAAAAGCTGAGGGAAACAATATTCCCCCCCCAAAAATTGTTGATTGTTAATAAGGTATATCTCGAAAACTGTTTAAAGTTTGACAAATATGTCAAACATCACATATATAAACAATTTTATAGGAAATTTAATTAACTTCAATTTTTATCTGTGGCAAATATCCTGATAAATGATTATAGATATATTCCTATCAAGCCCAGTCAAAATAGCCTTTGGACTTGAGTATATGGAATTTCTACAAATACTTATGAAATCAATTTTATAGAAAATTTAATTAGCTTTAATATTGATTTGAAACACATTTTTCTAAAGTTCACCGTTTTCGAGATATAAATGATAAACACAAAATTGGGACCTTCTTCCCTTCCCCCACTCTTAGCTCACTCCCCAGGACCGGGGACTTTTAGTATGTTTACCTTCTAACTCCTAACAAAGTTGTGAAGTCAAGTCAGCTTTTTCAGCTATTTCATGGAATCTACACCCCTCATTTCAACACTCTTTGACTGGACTATATAGTAGGATGATAGATATGGTTTAATTAAAGTTCAAAGGTTATGCTGACTAGGCTTGATAGAAATATAGCTATAATGATGTATCAAACCTCTGCTTAGGCCTTCAACTCCACCTTGAAACAAAGAACTTAGTTGTCAGATTTTTTTATTACAAGAAAAAATCTAATGAATCAACTAAGGTAAACTCTTGTTTAAAAGTCATGAAATACAGCATATTTTTCCTCCCTAAACCATCACCCGCAACAGTTCTCTCTCTTGCCAAGAAATGACTGCTTGAAATTCAAAAATAGTATTCTAATAAACTAAATACCACAGAAATGGCAAATAATTCATCATATCCTAAAAAATGTTTAAGTACTATCAGCTACAAAAGAAAAGTTTGTGATTTTTTTTGCAATTTTATGATTTCTACAATATTATGACTAGTCACTGAACAAAAATAAAATTTTTGTTTTCTCAATACCTTTCGTACAATAAAATTGTAATATTAGAAAAACGAAATATAATGTAAGTGAAAAAAACCAACCCATTTCTGCCTTTGTTGTGCCTTTCAAGGTCCTCAGCAATGCCCTCTTTGACCTTAAAGCTATCCCAGTCCAGTTTACTCTTCTCTAATGTGCTCAGCTTCCCCTTCTTGCCAATCTGGCTGAGGATGGAGCTAAGCCCACCTGTACTTGCACGAACACCACCACGCTTGCTTGGTTCTCCTACTGCAGCAGGCTTCTCGATCCTGTATTTTGAATAAATATTGACAAATGTAATTTTAACAAAATTATAAGCATTAACATAATTTTTTAATTAATAAAGAAAGAGACTTATGAAATCACACAACAGTTCTTTATCACAGCAAGTCATTACTGTGCGTATCATCATCAATACATTATAGCAGTATCCATTATTTATTCTATTTTCAATTGTGAAATACACTCCTGGAAAAATTATTTTAAGAAATTATAATATACTAGCTGAATGTACCCATGCTCCGCTACGGTTAAATATCATAAGGGTTAAGGACAACTTAAATTAGTAAAAGTTAAGCTTAACGTTGATAAATATTATTACTTAAATAAACCTAAAGAATTCAATGCTTAGCATAATTTCAATAAGTAAATTAGACAATTTGCAAAAGTTAATTTTAACAGTCCTTCAGTGAAGCTTCGAGGCAACACTACCATCTTACCCAGCTCCGATACCAGACCATCAGCCCTGGGGTATCATAGATATCAGCTCAAAATAAAATTGTTTTTGATAGAATTCAACCAAGTCTTCATCCGGGCTAGAAGAAAAAGAAAACAAGCAAAAAGGTATTTATTCTTCCGGACATTGAATTGATACTGATTAAATGAAGATGAAAAACATTTTGTGTTTAAAAGAAAAAAGACTATTTACGTTCCATTTGCTACTCGAAGAAAATTTTTTATTCCAAAAACTGGCACTGAAATTGAAATAAGAGATATTTATGTAAACAATGTAAACATTTTTCCTACATCGTTTCATGGATAAAACCTTTAATGATTCGATTTTTTTTTAAAAAAAGTCTATGACACTCATTAATAATAAATATAGGTACATAAAAAATTTATTTTTGCTAAAAGTTTTAAAAATAAGTTAACTTTCTATTTACTTTCATAAGCTAAATTTATTGTTGTCACCTTACTAGTCAGCCTTCTAGTTCAATAATCTAGTCGACTTTTCTTGTCTAAATATTCTATGTTGTTTAATACATTTTATAAAAAATTATTACTGATGTGTTTCTCTGAATATCATTTCAATTATCCCTATAAACCTATGAAGAAATGAATGTCCATTGGTACAACCACTAGTGTCCGCAGATATAAAGGGGGAAGGGGCCTATGGACACTAATCAGTAAGTTACAAAATATTATTTTCTGTAATAATAAAATGGCTTTTCAAAATAAATACACCAGGGTTAGTTAGCCCCTTAAATGTCTTATTTAATGGACCAATAACCACTCAGATAAATATAGCACCGAAAATTAGAAAATTTTTTAAGCGAATGTCTCTTTCATGGTTGTCATCAACAATAAAATTTATCTGAATAAAAGGCATAATGTTGTGTTCCAGGCATTAAACTCCCTATTCTGTGATAAACCTATCCTCGAACCTTAAATTTTGGCATAAATTGTCCCTCTTTTATCTCTTTTGCTCCAAACGAAGTCATTTGGAAACAACCATTCTATTTCCAAATATTATTTAGAAAATGCTCAGTCTCAGGATGTTCGTAAGTAAGGAAGTTGTGCAAGAGTTCAGGATATTCTTGAATGAGAAGAAGTTGGACTTTCCTGTTATTATTGCATATGGCAAGGCTCTCGTCCTTCCATTTTACAACATAACACCAATTGCAAGTTGACCGTTGTCCAATATTGACTGTTTTGTCTTTTGCATATTCTGTTTTTGGGCCATACTTGTAACCTGAATGTTTCTTCACTGTCTATAGCTGTAACCTTTCCATTGAACGCCTTTCATTGTGTTCTGTTACAGCTACACGTTTAACATAAGGATTATTTTTTGAAGAGTTCTATGGATTTCAGTATGGGTTTTCTTATACTTCTGTACAGCCCCTCTATGTATATTTGGATGATTCTCAGTATATGTGTGTACAGCATTTCTTTAAACTTGGAGTTGGCAATCTTTATGTGTGTTAACCGCTTTTCTGTTAATTTCAGGATAATTTGTCCTGTATTTCTTAACAGGTTTCCTGTTGACCTCTACATGTGCTTTACTATATTTTGCAGCCAATTTCCTTAGTTGCTTGTTGCGAACTGAATCTGTGAATCATTTCCTACATTGTTTACTTTTAGATTGATGAGTTTAATTCAATGTTGCAATATACTCATCGGAACTGAGAACAAAGGTAGATTCTAGGTTCAAGGAATTAAAATTCAGAAAGGCTAGGTACAACTTGTTCAGATTCGAGAAATACAACTTAGGCCTGGTTGAGAAAATCCTATTTGAGATGGGCTAGGTTCAGAACAATTATCTTATGACCGGAAAGCTAAAGAAAGAGTAGTTGGGGATGAAGCTACTGATGAAGCAAGATTGGTGGATTGCTTGTGAGGAATATGTACATCGAACTGGCCTTCCATCTCATCTCCAGAGAATATAAGTCTTTTAACCCCCTCAACTAACCCATAGCAGGCTAATAGCTTCTCATCACAAAACAACTCAAACTTGTAAGGGTAAACCTCTGCAGCCACCATGAGTTCGTAGGAAGTACCATATGATAAGGTTTCGACATGCCAGTAACATATTTTTGTTTGTTTACTACTATAAGGAACTTATGGTCAAAGTGTACGGCTTAAGCATCTAACCTATTTTTTAACTTAGCTTATCACCATATACAACAAATTAATGTTGAAGACCTGGACATGGTTGAACAAAGGAAACCAAGAAAAGACGATCCTAGGCCGCCCTCTGTTATCGTGCGCTTCGGTAGGCAAACACTTAGGGACGAAATAATTCATAAAAAAAAAGTTAAGAGCTATCAAGAGATATCGGTTGGCAAGAGAACGATTCCCACCGGATTTTCATCAGAGAAGAAATGACACCAACCAACAGACACCTCTACTGGCTGGCTAGGCAGAAGAAAGTAACTGGTAAGCTAAAATACGTATGGTTCTCAACCGGTAGAGTGCGCTGTCGAAAAGACGACGGCCACCCTGTTATCTTTGTCGACCGGGCTCAGGATTTGGATGTCTTCGTATGACTGTCATTTACCTGTATAATCTACTTACTGTCATTTTCTTGCATCATTTTGGCTTATTTCGTGGAATCGTCAATGCGTACTTTAGAATTTTATTTCATTCATACATTTTTCTTTCTAATTTCTTCCAACATAAATAGTTTTACTTTATTTTTTCATTTTGTTTTTCTAATTTTAGTTTTATTAATTTTTATTATACAATGTACTCTGCAGGTTGTTACTCATATTACAGGGTCTTTTTTCCTATAAATGTCTTTCCCTTAACTCCTCTTCAGTATGTCTAGTATCCTAACTACCTGTCACGTTAACTCCCAATCCTTGCCTACCCATTTTGATGAATTCCAGCAATATTTCTCACATAACTTTTATCATATTATATCCATTTCCAAAACTTGGCTTAAGCCGCACATTCCTTCCTCTTTCGTCTCCCTTCCCAATTACTCCCTTACCCCCCATGACCGGGCTGGCGGTGGTGTTGGCATATATGTACACGACAGCCTGAAAACAAGAATCCTCGATTCTTCTCCCTCATCCATACATCCTCACGTTGAATACCTTATCCTAGATATTTCTGCTGGCAATCATCACCTATTATACGCTGTGATATATCGTCCTCCTCTTGTTCCGTTCGATCAGACCTTCGAATCTTCCTTATTTAACCTTGTTCCTCTCTATTCCAATATCATTATCTCCGGAGACCTCAATACAAATTTGCTTGCTGACTCCAATGATAAACATTACTTGGATAACCTGTTCTATTCTCTCCGCTTTTTCATCGTACCTTTCGCTCCTACTCACTATTCCCGCTGGACCGACACATGGTTAGACCTATATAATATAGATTCTCAAAAAAATCTCCTTTCCTCCTCACAAAGCCCCGTTTCATTTTTATCTTCCCATGACCTAATCCAAATATCCTACGATTTCCAAACCTATCCTTTTCCCACAAAAACCATAACTTACCGCAAACCTTGACGCCCTTGACCGTGATATTATCCTACCTCTCCTTGAAACCCTAGATTAGAGTGAAATCTACTCCTCCTCCTCTATACACTCCATGGTCGAAATCCTCACATCCAATCTTCTCAGTATCCTTGATACCTACGCTCCTCTTAAAACCTCTACCTTTCGTCGTCGACCTGCACCCTGGATGTCAAAAGAAATTAAAGATCTACAGAGAAAGCGTGAGGCTGCACGAAGACGAACAAGACTCACGGACGACTATCAAGTGTTCAAAATACTGCATAACCAGGTGCAAGTAAAAATTCGAAGTGCAAAATCTTCCTATTTCCATGAAGCCTTATCATCCTCTCTCGATTCCAAGTCAAAATGGCAAATCCTTCGAAAACTCCATAACCCCTCCAGATCCTCAACTTCAACCAACTTCCCAGTTTCATCATCTCCCACCTCTCCTTCCCGTTATACCAGTTTTTCCTCAGAAACACCTTTCAATGACAGTAACTTTTATTTTTCCGACATAACCCCCACAGAAATTATCTCCTCTATCATGAAATCTCATACCAATTCTCGTAGGCCCAGATGGTCTCCCTATTAAACTTATAAAATTATGCCTCCCAGAAATTTTACCGGTCCTTGTCTTTATCTATAATTTCTCCCTACAAAACTCTATATTTCCTACCTCCTGGAAAAAAGCTATTGTTCATCCCATCAATAAAACTCCTAATCCTAACTGTCCTGCAGATTATCGCCCGATCTCCATCCTTTCAAAACCCCTTGAACGATTGGTGCAATCCCAAATTTCCCATTTCCTGGAAGATTCCCATCTACTCGATCCTTTCCAATCCGGTTTCCGTCCTGGTTATTCTACACAATCTGCACTAACCAAAATCATAAGTGATATCCATGCTGCAATAGATGAAAAAAAACTGACCGTCTTGATACTCCTAGATTTTTCTAAAGCATTTGGTTCCATTGACCATCGTATCCTTTTTACCAAATTAAATGCTTTAAAATTTTCCAATAGTTCAATCCACTGGATCCGATCCTTCCTCTCCGACCGCACTCAAGCCGTATCTATCCCTAATCAACCCTTATCCGACTTCATACCTCTGTCTTCGGGAGTGGCCCAAGGTTCCAGCATTGCTCTCCTCCTCTTCAACTCCTACATTAATGATCTTCCCCAGTCAATTTTACATTGTTCCCATCATCTTTATGCAGATGACTCTCAAATTTATTTATCCTTTCCTTCTAACGAATTACATGAAGCTTTATCTAGGATCCAGGAAGACCTCGATAGAATCTGTACTTGGGCCAACTTGCATAATTTAAAGCTAAATGCAGGGAAAACTCAAGCTATTGTAATCGGTTCAAGTCCCCTCCTCAGATCCATTACCAACTTTCCTTCTCTAAACCTCAATAATCAACCTATCACTTTCTGTTCCTCTGCCAAAAATTTAGGAATCATTATTGACCAAACCCTCTCCTGGAAGACCCAAATCGCCCGAAAATCAATAGGAATCCCCAAATTATTCCTATTCTGGAATTATTCCGGGAAATCATTTCCTTCCTCAATCCACGCAAAAACTCCTAGTTTCCTCATTCATTTTTCCTCAGTTTGATTATGGTTGTGTAGTGTATGGGGACCTCTCGGTGGTTCTCCGGGACAGATTACAATGAATCATGAATAGTTTTATCAGATTTGTTACCGGTACCCCGCACCTCTACACTGCCTTAGACTGGCTCTATCCATCCTCCCGTAGACAATAATTCCTGGGCACTTTCCTGTACCATGCCATTAATAATAATTGCCCACCCTACATCTATAACCTACTGATATTCAATTCTTCCGTCCACTTCCAACTCACAACAAGATCACGTTCCTCTGACCTGTAAACTCCCCTCCACCGAACAGCATTATACCAACACTCCTTCCAAGCTCGATCCACTACCCTCTGGAACTCTATACCTTCTGAAATTAGACATGCTCCTTCCTTAAACTCATTCAAAACTCTCCTATTCCAATATCTCCTTAAATCCCAGTAAGACGCCGCCAATATGTGTAATAATTAAAAATCCAATCAGTCGATCTCAACTATATCCAATATCAATGAATTACTTCAATAATTATATCATTATTGGTAAATTTGTCAATTTAATCATTTGTCTGTCTAAAAATTGCTTTTTATTTTTGTCTCATATAGCTAGCTATATAATATAAGAGGCAGTAAGTAGATGTGTAAATATATATTTTCAGGTATTTGTAAATATTTTGTCTTATTGACATTCAAATAGTTAATTTTTTTTTCTTTATATATCCTTTCATTTCTATTCACTATATTTGTTTTATTTCATGGATTTATTTTTTTTTTTTTTTCATCTTTCTGAATGCACTGTAATTATTATATTAGCATATTAGTATTATTATTTTTTTTTCTTTTCTGATGTATATTGTAATTACTGATGCATTTAATTTGTAAATAACATGCCAGACAATGGTACTTTTAACTGTGCATTATTTTTATTCTTAGGGAACAGTAAGTCCCAGAATAAAGTTTATTTTTTCATTTCATATACCAAATGACAATAAATCTATTATTATTCACCCAATAAAAATTGTATTAGAACTATTATTTTACCCCTTTGTAGTACCGCTACAGGACAAATTACTTAGAAAATAATTATTATCGTGCATCTAACATCTATTAAGAAACAATTTACTAAGTTTCATTACAATCCGTAATGTTATCTCAAAGAATTTGCAATGCATGAGATATCGCGTTTTTAGCAAATTAGCTGCGATCTAGACCGAATTTTTTAAAGTCCTTTCTTAGCGAGCGCCTGCAGCCCTAGAGGAAGCTACACACAAAATTTCATTCCAATCTGTTTGGTGGTTTCTGAGATTTCGTGATGAATGAGTAAGTGGTATTTGACAAATATATAGTGGATATTTTTTTTTCAAGCAAGTAAAATTTAAAAAAAATATAAGTAAATGAGTTAATGAGGTGTAATCCTTGGTTCCTAAACCTGCAGAAGATTTAGATTGTTAAAGTTTTCTCATCAGAAAGTAATTAAAAGTTTTGATAATCTCTGATGTCCCAACGCTATATCATGGATATCTTAGAAGAACATGGATATACTATTCGAACTTTACATAAAAATAAAAATTCTCCTAATTCATGATAATGCTATCACTCACAGGAGATGAATTGTCGGAGAGGGAATATCATGCCTGGAGGGGCCTACACATAGCACTGATCTGAACCCGACCAGGAGAGGGAAGGGGTGAAATTCCACAGGAGGCTATAAAAGAAGAGCATAAGAAAGTATAGTCTCCATAATGAGACAAAAGAAAATGGTCACATGCTTATAAACTTTGCTGTATCAAAGTACTTGATTTTGGAAGCACTTCATTTCCTGATAAAAGGATTCACAAAGCATAATCTACCCAATTCGCAAGGTAACATCCTGGAGTACTCTTATTTCCATATTATTTCACTTTCAAACCATGCCTCGGAAGTTAAATGTTGTTTCAACGTTAGCCCTTTCTTTTCTTGACTTGGTATCCTTGAGATACCATCCCTAATGTTTTAAATATTCATGTTTTATTTGATCTCTTTTAAAGAGATTTTATTGCGATAAAAATTTTTTGTCTTTTAAAAATTATCTTGCCAAGAAGAGGGTTGAATCCTTGCCAGAGATAGCAATACCCATAATTAGCTTCCTAAAATAGCAAATTTAATTTAGATTTTCCAGAATGCAGAAAGGTACTTTATTGAAATTAAAAAGTTTACTTTTTTTTTTTTTTTTTTTTTTTTTTTTTTTTTTTTTTTTTTTTTACACATTAATGTTATTATTAAATATCCCCTCTAAAACATAAACAATCTTTTATATTCCAAAACTGCCTAAATGCTATTGAAAAATTCTATTAAAATCATAAATTTTTAAGTGCTGTATTAATAATTATGTCCAGGATTATACTGATGACTATACCACGAAAGGATGTTAAGAAGTCTGTTAAGTGCAAATAAAGAGTTTGAACAGTATTTATATCTTTTATCTTCCAAGATTTAAAATAAACCTACAATGAATGTAGACTGTACTTTCTTTTTTTCTTATTGTTTCGCTAAAAAACTAGAATCAAGACAAGTGATTGTGTCAGATGAAGTATAAAAACAGTTTGTCACAATAATCTTCAATATTTCTGATTTCCACAGGTTGATCAATGTTTGCAAAAATTAAGTGGAACATTTAGTGAATCCATCAAAGAATCCACACAACTGACATTATCATCATAAAAAGTAAATAGGAAGAGAACCTGGGATAGTGGTGATAAGGAAGAATTCAACAAGAGAAGCATTAACTGAATAAATAGAAGGTTATCGGTTTGTGACCAAGACTATTGATGGTAGAAGAGGAAGTTAAGTTAAAAAAAAAAAAAAAAAAAAAATACCAGTCCGAGAGGATTAACTATTGTATAGGAGAAGTAAAAAAATAAAATAAAAAACCTAGAGTGAGCTTACATTTGATACCTTTTCTTTTAAAACATTAATGTATAGAAAAGAGATAAGTATTGGAAAACAATGACATAAACCTACCGTACTTCTTCTCCCGCAAATGTAAGGACCTGGGTTACTTTGGCTGGCTCAGGTTTAGGGGTAGGGTGGGGTTTAAGAGTTGGTTGGTTTTCTGGCTCAGTTTCATTTTTCATAGAATGGGTCTTCTTAGCTGTTGGCCCGCAGTCTTTCATAAAATCTGTTAAAAACATTGTCATAAGCGTATAAGTTGTCATAAGAGAGATAATAACATTTTCTATGAATAATAATATTAATTGTTAATTAAATAGAGAAGATGGTTGAGGATGGGAGGGGAAACGTCAGTACAATAGATTTTTTTTTTTGTATTTTTTAATGACAGCGAACCCCCTCCCTCCTCCCACAAACCCAACCCTCTACCATTTTCTATGAAGTTAAATAACAAGAAATTTTAATTAAAACACTTATATAAGTCAAAACAAATGATTAAAAGACCATTATTATAATAAAAATAGTACGGTTGATTGTAGGATATAATTTATGAACATGATCTGGAATGCAGTCATATAATAAAATACATGTCCAAGTTTTTTTATTTTTAAAAAGCTATATGGAGTGCTGATGTTTCGACCTGCCTTGCAGGTCTTTTCTGGGAGATTCTGCCAGGCTGAAGACAAGATAAACTGGATTGAAATAGATATATAGGCTTTGTCAATGTTTATGAAGTTTTTTCAGACTTTCTAATTTCCAAAAATTGGACGGCCTGGGAGAGGTATATCATTGACATAAAAATTTCTGGAATGAAAACTAGGAAACAAGGTCCAGGCCTCCTCATCGCAAATAAGGACATTAGCTTTAACAACAAAAAAATCTATATTTGTTTATAAAAAGTCATTATAATCTATTATATGTTTTAATTTTTTAAATTGTAGGTCATTCCACTAATTTTTTATTTGTTTAAAGCAAATTGGTTAGTGTTTATTTTGAAGATAAATTTTATTATAAAAGTTTCTTTTTAATACTAAATGTTACAACCTCCATATTTTAAACAGAGGTGTCCAAAGGTAATCATTTAATAGGGAAATGCCTCAGCCATATCATTTTTGCCCTCTGGGCAAAAAAAAAAAAAAAAAAAAAAAAATTTATGGTATTTTATAAACTAATATAAATGCTGTTGGCTTTAAATATGTCATATCATTGTTGTATGAAATAATAAGAACAGAACAGTTCCTCTTTTATGATAAATGTCCATTATCACGAAAATTATAGCTCCACAAATGTTTGAGAGACTAAGTTTTTACAATAAATAATTAAAGTCCTACCTCTCTGCCCATTGAAGATTGGTGTTTCATGAAGACTTACAACTTCCTACCTCTTGGAGGTGGTTGATAAAGTTCTTTCAAATTAAATATTTGGAGCATTAAGCCTATGAGCAAACATGTAATCATAAAAATGATTGAGTAGCTATTATGTATCTACCCTGAAATGGGTCAGAGGCCAGCACAGCTTGTAACTCACTGTTAGCCTTAGCAGTTGAAACATCCACTAATGCGACAATTTATCACAATACCAATTTACAAACTGGTGTAAGCAGTACAGATAACAAATAACATGAATTTTAATTGTTAACAAATTATTTTATAATGTATAGGGGGAAAGCAATTATCTAAATTTAATATAAATCTAAGTCACAACTTACTCCAAGTACACAAAATTGGCATAACACATGGAAGCCACAACCTCCATCCATCCTCATGAAAGTAGCTAATTCTAACAACTCAATTCTAAATAGAGAAAATGTTGAAAAAATAATCTCCATGAAACAAGGCAACACTTCAATGAGCTAAAAAGTATATGAGACCTATAAATACCTGCCCAGAGTAAGTCAGATTTTTTCTTCTTCTCTTCCTCTGTTAACACTTCTGAATTTTCTTTCTCCTCTTCTTTTTCTTCTTCTTGAGTTTTACCATTTTTTATTTTCTTTCTGAAAGAGAAGGTATAATTGAATTAATATTAAGAACTTATTGATTTTATATATAATTAAAACTTAAAGGATAAGTCAATTGGCCAACAAAACAGATCATGGATAAATTTAAAATACCATAGTAAAAGAACAAAATGTTAAAAAGACAAGTACAAAAAACACACACAAAGTAGCCAATTTGAAATCTAGCAATATCAACATATATATAATCTTCCACTTCTTTGTATTCCTCTTGTGCCTTTTCTTGCTTGCCATGCCTCTCATTCTAATAATCCTCTGTATATATTCCAAGCAGGAGATTCTAGAGCAACCTAGCAGCATCCTTCCTACATTCAACAAACATAACCAAACTGTTTTATCGGCTGGTTTTTGTGTGAGTTCTTTAGCTTCATTACTTTTAGTTCCCTTCTAGTCCTTCCAACGGCATAGTCTTTCTTTATCAGCAAGAAATTCATTTCTGCACCTGCCGACAGACCGGCTTTCATTACCATAAGTAAGGGTTATGAGGTACACTGACTTGTATATGTGCCTTTTAGTTACTCCACCAACATTTCTGTGCCCCACTATGCTATTACAGAGCGGGTAGTCGACATAGTTGGCTCTGGATATTTTATTCACTACTGAATCAATCTTCTAGGTATTACTAAAAACTGTTCCTAATCTGGTAAATTCCTTCAACACATCGAGTACCTCCTCATTGCTGATCAGCTGGACATCCACATGCTCTTCTCTTGACACAACCAAGACCCTGCTCATGGAGGTGTTTCATTCCTTTGTGGGGATGCTAAAAAATTCCATTTCAGAAGGACTTGCACCATTATTTTTGTATCTGCAACCACGGCGCACGTCATCGGCATACTATAAACAAATCCATAAATAAATTCCGATTCATAATCCAGAAATATAATCAATTAATGTGAATCGATTGCCCATATACAAACAGGGGAGAAGAAAGTTAAAGAACTGGTCCATAGAAACACTGAGAGTTGCTGGCTTACTATGACAATGTTTCAGCTTGTAATCCTTTGTTAAGTCTAAAAAATAAAAATATAAAATAGTACTAATAATATAAGATATTTAAATAAAATATAAAACATAAATGGAGTGAGAAACATTGAACAGTGAAGTTTTCACATAGAACACATCTACATATTTTCTTACTTAATTTTTTCTTATATTTTGTTTAAATCTCTCTATTTTTAGTAAAACATGCATATACTTTGTATTTAAAACTTAAGTTGCCTCTCAAAATATAAGCCCATTATTTATTGTACAACAAAATACCATCACTTCAAATAAAAATATAAAGGTGCTATAACCACGATATGACACCACTAGTATCCCTTAACTTTGGTAACCATGCCCCTCTTCATGAATTTAACTTCAGTGTATTAGAATTAGCTAAAAATGACTGTAGCTTAAATAAAATTAAACTTGAAATTAAAAGATACTAAATAACTCTTATATCCAGCCTATAAGAGTGTATAATTACAGGATTATAACAGGAGTGAAACAAAGGAGTACTAGAATGAACTAATTGGGACTGTAAATGTTACATTTAAATAAAATATATCAAGTACTTATATTAAATAGCATTCACCAATTCCTCTATCCTTACCCCCTAGAGCAGTTAACCCTTCTGAGGTCAAATTTCTATTAAAAAAATTGAAAACCCGCAAATCACCTGGATATAATCTGATTACAACCCAAATCCTCCGACAACTCCCTCAAAAAGCGATCCTCTTCCTTACTTACATATACAACTGTATACTTCGCACGACCCACTTTCTTCTGATTTGGAAAAACTCCATCATCATTCTTTTCCTAAAACCAGGTAAAGCTCCCAACAAAACCTCATCATACAGACCTATAAGTCTCCTTCCCATCCTTTCAAAAAACTCCTTCTAAAATGTATCCTACCCATACTCGAATCCCAAAGCATCCCTTCCCATCAATTTGAATTCCGGATTGGTCACTTCACTCTTCAACAAGGCCTTCGTGTTGTTGATCATATATCCTCTGCCCTTGAAAACAAGCAGTATAGCACTGGTGCATTTCTGGATGTAGCACAAGCTTTCAGCAAGCACCAGGGCTTGCTCTTCAAGCTCAAGACCCATTTACCCCAATCCCCATACCTAGTCCTACGATCCTATCTCTCAAATCGTTCCTTTCGAGTCTGCTGTGGTTCAGAGTTCTCCTATTGTTATCCTATCGATGCCGGAGTGCCACAAGGTAGCGTCCTAGGTCCCGTCCTCTATAATCTCTTCACTGTCGATATACCAACCAATCCTAATACCTTTTTACCCACATTTGCACATGATACTGTCATCCTATCATCTCATTCAGATCCCAAACTTGCTTCCCTCAACCTCTAAAGACATTTTCTACAGATGCAGTCAAATAACTTTTACACTTTGCCGCAAATCCTGTCCACCCATCCTTTTCAATAATATTTCAATACCTATATCTGACACAGTACGCTACGTTGGCTTTCATCTTGACAAAAGACTAACTTGGAACCCTCATACTAGACTCAAAAGACAAGAACTCTATAGGAGATTCAGCCAACTTTACAGACTACTAGGCAGGAATTCTCATCTTTCAGTCGATAACAAACTCCTAATATACAAAACAATAAACAATATCTTAAAACTAATATGGACCTACGGACTTGAAGTGGGGGACAGCAAAACAATCCAATATCAAACGTATTCAAGCATTCCATTCCAAAGCCCCCTGAACAATTGTTAATGCACCTTATTATGTTCCTAATAAAACCCTACACGATGACCTAAAAATATCTTTTGTCCTTGATCTCATTTCTTCAAAATTCTTGAAATTTCATCAAAATCTATCCAATTATCCCAATCCCTATCCAGTCTTAACCATCCCTATAACCCTCCCAGAAGGTTAAAACAGCAATGGCCTCGAGGTCTATCTTTTGTAATATAATGATATGTTGGAGTCCTGGTACTGACCAGCTTCTCCACTCATGCCCTGAGCATATGTGGCTATAGCGCTCCCACTCATGGATATTACCAGTGATGCAGCTGAGAGAGCACCACTGGGATCTCTTAAGGTCTGGCCTTGACTACCAATAAGTGGGGAATAGGCTCAATTCGGGGTTCCCCAGGCTGAGTGTGTCTGTATTGTACATATAGTAAGAATGGAGATGTAGATAGTTAGGGTAGGCAGTCATAGATACTCAGCAGATAAAAATAAAATGTTTATTTCATTTTAATTCTAAAATAAACATTTTATTTTGATCTGCTGAGTATCTATGACTGCCTACCCTAACTATCTACATCTCCAATACATCACAGTCAACTATACCTTATCATTATGTATAGTAAGAATGTATCTTATTATTTTTTTTTTTAATTTTAATTTTTGTTACTTGATTTTTATTATTTCATTTTATTGTTGATGATTGAATTATTTGTTTTATTGGTAATTGTTCGGATCGGCGACACCACCAAACTGGCTTGACCTGCGCTACACCGACCAGTTCGATCCTTACGCTTCACTTCATGTTTACATTTTTCGATAGTTCATTCCTATAACCTCACATGTAAACAATCACTTCTACAGTTTCAACTTGGATTGTGTTGTTTAGTTTGTTATATTGATATTTAGACTTCTTAAATGTAAATAAGTGAAACAGAAGTTAACAAAATGAGTTTCACAAAGGATTAAGTGTTTTATGAATTCATGTTTTCTTATTTCATCTTATCTTATGTGTAAAAGTATTACAAAACTTAAGAAGATTAATTTGTACATGGATTTGATGTTTTACATATTTATATTTGTTCTATCAATTTAAGTGATAAAATTTACAACTTGTAAAAGTGTTATAAAACTTAACAAGATTTATTTGTACATGGATTTGGTGTTTTATATATTTTTATTTGTTGTTTCAATTTCAGTGATAAAATTTCAGTATACATATTTTGTGAATGTATTGTTTGTCATCCATATTACTTTTTGTCCTAAAGTGTGACAGATTGTATAATTAATTCAATAAAACATGTCAGTTTATAAATAAATGTGAGAAAGTATATCACAGGTTTTTTGTTTTCTTGTTTGTAGTTTGGGCCTATAGGCATAAAACCCTAAGGTTATCAATGCCTGCCCTTTTTGTTTTCTTATTTCCACTTCCCTAGAGAAAATATAGCAGAAATTAACATCATCACTTTCAACTAGGATTCTGTCTTAAATTATATAATGGCTTATAACATGGAGAATTGACAGTGTGAAAATAATCACAGATTAAGAGGTAAATGACACATTACTATATAATTGTAGAACTATTGGTATAATGTTCTAGATTAATGTGTTTTTAAAAAAAATAAGAAGCCTGATGATGGAACATTGTCTCCGAAACATGTAGCTACAAATGTTAAATAAATAGGAGTTATGCCAAATAAATACTTAAGGATTCTGTCTTTTTTATATTTATAATTTGTTATTTTCACTTCTCTGACAGAAAGTTCATCAGGAATTAACTTTACTGGTGGTTCAGTAGTATATTAATTGTTGATTAAATTAATATTAATTCAAAATTGATTTAGTGTCTTATATTTCGATATTTCCACTTTAATATTTCCTTATTTCTCATTTTAATATTAGAAGGTAAACAGAAGTTAATATTACTTTGAACAGGGATTTAGAGTTTCTCAGTAAATGTAGGAGAATAACCTTTCCCCTCTAAAAGCAGCGACTAGAACATCGAAATAAACGGGTACAAGGTTAGAATCGATAAAAGGTATTCTGAGAGCGTGTAGGGGTTGGTGTCGCCAATCTGAACAATTACCGTTTTATTTTATAATTATTATTTGTTTTTATTTTTATCTTCTATTATCATCAATTTTGTGTGTATGAGTACTTGTATAAACTGTATGAATGAATACATCTTTAGCACTATCACCTATTGCCCTTAATTGAGGCAGATTGTACATATATTTCATTTAAAAAAAAAAAAAAAAAAAAAAAAAAAAAAATTAAATAGCCCGTCTTTAATGGAAGGTTACTAAGTAAAATTATAAAATTAATGAACTCAGACCTCCAGACAAAGAAACACATTGAAATTACCTTCAATGTGGTAATAGACATCGGGAAGCAACACCAAAAATGCAATGGCATCAATTGCTATACCGATGGCTCCCTAACCAAGAAAGGTTCAGGAGCAGGAATTTGGAGAGCAAGCGACAACAAGAGCACTTCTCTCCCCCTGGGGAAGTATACCTCGGTATTTCAGGCTGAGGTAATGGCAATCTGTTGCTGTGCACAACAACTAATAGAAGATAGAACACAGAACAGAACCATTAAGATTTACTCAGACAGTCAAGCTGCCCTGGGGGCTCTGAGGAATACTATAACCAGATCCAAGCTTGTCGAGGACTGTAAATTAAGCCTCAACAGGCTAGCTGTTGATAACAGAATCTGGATAGAATGGGTGAAAGGACACTCGAACATAACAGGCAATGAGAAGGCGGATGAACTGGCCAGACAGGGTTCGGACAGTATTCCTACTGCTCCCGAGCCTGTCTGTGGTATAGCCTGGAGCCTTGCGAAAAGTGAAATTGCAAGGCTCTATGACAGAATCGCCTCTCAAAACTGGCAAACAGAACAACTGAGACAGTCAAACTGTTTCTGGGAGGGCACTGCAAGAAAAGAAGCACACAACTTCTTAATCTTGACAGAGTTAAGCTCAAATACCTGACAGAAATGTATACAGGGCATTGCAGACTAAACAAACATCTCTGCATAATGAAAATCAAGACCTCACCGATTTGCAGATTCTGCAATAGGGAGGATGAGACGCCTTACCACATTATATGCAAATGCGATATGTTGGCAAGGAGAAGGTTTCTTCACTTTGGGGAAGAAATCATCCTAGATCCTAGTGTGGACATAGACCCTATCAGTATTATAGGGTACATGAAAACACTAGGACTGTACTAACAATGGTATAAACGGCATAGGCACAATGAGCCATTGGGCTGAGGTGCCACAAAAGCCGTAAAATTATACTGAAAATTTTTATAATGCAACGATAAGATATTGGAATTGCCAATCAAAATCAGTAAAGTAATGAGAATTCACCTTGTCAGAGGAGCTAGTAAAGTGAACAGATACGTTGCTTTCTTGATCCATATCACCACTTTTTGTGAATTTAAAAAATGAGATAGATACATAAAAATCTTAATAATATTTATTTTGTTCTTATACGTTCCTCTAGCAAGTTTTAACTAACACTTGCTGTTTCAACTTTAACAGATTCAAATAAAACACAAATATTAGAAATAAGATGAATACATCAAGTAAGGTTCTTGGAGGAACTTTAGTCGTAACAAGATATCTACAGATGGAGGACTGCAGATAAGGTCACTGAATAAATTCATAGCAGGTTAGCCTTATCGGCTAGATCTCTACTTGAAAACTGTAACCAAGAAAATCAAAACTAAGTGTAAATTATTAATTGAACCATGAAACAAGGTTCGAGCGCTTCAAAAATACATTTCATTGCCAAGTATAGAAATTTTCAATTTAAATAATATAAGTAAAACTGACCTCTTCTTTGTCTTGGTAGGCTTCTTCCTTTTTCTACAATTTTCACTACTTTTGTCAGCATCACTACCAGCTTCATCAGCACTTTCATTGCCAGATTCCTCTTCAGATACTTCATTATCATGACCTAATTATGAATAATCTTATTATTAGAGAAAACATTGACTAATTAAAAATTACCTATGACTGACAGCTTCTTACCTGCTGGAACATAGTCTTCATCACTGGAATCACTGTCCATAGGCAATTCCTCTTCCATGTTTCTTAATTCAACTATATTTCAAAAAACAGTATTCAAGGAAAAAAACAATGGAATAACTAACTCAGAAAAATAATGTTGCATAAACAAAGGAATTTTAAAATTCAAAGTAAAAAAAATTAAAAACTAAGAAATAAATAAAGTGATTTGACAATCTCGTACAATAACTTCCGGTGATTGAGAAAACAACAATAATACTCATTTTACTTCGAAAACCTCTAATGCACTCACACTTACCTTAATAATCAACAGCAAATACTAATACGGAAATTTATCAACTATCTACAACCTTCTAGAATACTTCAACGATTGCCACTCCACAGGAGCATGCGCAAGCTATTGGGTGTAGAACAAAGAGCTTTTTTATTGATTTTATAAAAACAAAATCTTTTTGTTTAGTATCTGCTTATACTTTAACATTTGTCAAGAATAAATATTAGGTATATATATATATATATATATATATATATATATATATATATATATATATATAAGCAATTAATGCAATTAATGCTTTACCAAATTACTCCTTTCCGTGAAACAATTCTAGAACCATTCAGAAACAATCCATACCCAAGAAATTTGAATACATATATTAAAACTATTTCTCACTTCACTGATTTTAGTAAAGGTTAATTTACTAGAGTTTTTATGATATTATTGTTAACAATTAACTTTATGTTCTTGTGATAGAATCGATTTATATTAATCGATTTGCTACCGTATCTGATAGGATCAAGTACCATTTCTCAATCTAAATCTTTTGACAGTTGCGCATGTTCTCTCTGTTCATTGGTATTTAATGTTGATTAAGCTATGATAAGTAGTTTAACCTTAGTTCTAAAAAATCAACAAATTCCTATTGGTTTACTATTCGTCAGGTCAATGTTATCCTGAAGATGCATTTTAGGAGTCTCTGTCTTATCAGGTTTAATTTTTGTTTGTAAACTACTGATAAACTTTAACTTTGATAGTGGTATCTCAAACTTGCTAATAAATCACTGTTCTTCATTCTAAAGTAATATTCCCTCGAATTCATTTTAAAGTTTCTCATTTATTTTTTCATCTTGATAATTGTTATCAATCTGTATAAAATCATTTTTCTGTGTTGTAGAGAGTACTTACAAATGGATAATAGTTACTTAAGGTTTATAATGTGAGCTATCACTAAAATGAATGATGAGAGAGTTCCAAGACGTACATGGCAGCTGGATGCCTTCATCGATGTTATTGGTCTTACACCAAGGGCCCCTCTTGTATCATTTCCAGGTATTTTTGTTTGTTATTGAAAAGCAGTACCCTTAAATTATGTTGCCATTTTTTTCGTAAGCTATCTCAAAAAGTAAATTGTGATAAAAGATTTAAGTTAAAATTCTCTTGAACACTAATAGTTTTCCATGATTCAAGGTTTTAAACTCAGATGTCAGTTTAGGTTTTTTCCAATATTAGGTTTACTCATAAAAATGTTATATATCTTAGTCATTGAAAACATCTTCTGTGTTATTATTAAGTGAAAAGAATTTTTTTTGTTTATAATTTGAATTTATTAACTTTTTTAATTATGTAAATTGCTGATTTGAATACAATGGACTTCAAATGACCCTCCCACGTTAAGATAAGTAATTTTTGTTTTATAAATTATCCTGGGCAAAATTAGAAATAGGTTTTGCTTGATTAAGGCAGGTTACTTACATTATGTATCGAGCTTTATAATTTATATAATTAACTTTAGTTGTAAACCATAAATAACCTCATTATCTTATTATTAGTGGTTCTTTCATAATAATAATATAATAAGGTAAGTGCTTGGACATCAGCTTAATCCATTTCATAACCTTTGTAATTTTATGTTTGCATAATTTGTGATTGTAGTAAATATATCGCTCATGGGCTGCAATAGTGGCACAACTCAAAAAATAATTTTTATTGAAAAGCGGGTTTGAAGTGAGATAAGTGGGTTTAAAGTTGTCATTGCTAAGGAAAATGCATATACAGTGGAGTCTCACTTACACGAAAGTGAGGGGGAACAGAATATGTTTCGTATAAGTGAATACTTCTTATAACTGAATAGTACTAGGTTTCGTGGCTATTTTAAAATAAAAGAAATTCTTCATAAAAAAAAAGTCACAATTTTATTGCTTGTTCATATTTTGTTATTAGATAACGTTGTACATTATTATATTTTAAAGTTTCATTTGACATGTATTATGTATTTTGTAAATCTGTACATATTATGTTTGTATGTATATGTATACTTAATCAAAAAATATTTAAAATAAACTTAAATAAAATGCAAGATAAGAATTTAAATAATCATCACTTACCTCATTTTTTTAAAAATATAAGTACATATTCATTTTGTCTTAAAAAATTCCATTATATAACCGCCGTTCACATTCAATTATTGCATCGGTCTCTTTCTCGCTAAGGTCCTTGGAATAGACAAAATGTTTTACAACCTCAAATGCAGCGACTGTTTCGGTAAATATTGGTGGTGTAGGTCCAGGCTCTTGGTCGTCAGAACTTTGATAATTAGAATCGTTAAGACCTTGTTTGGTTTTTGTGACTTCAGCAATGATCTGGTCACTTTGGAGTGCACAGGCTGCCAAGTTGTCAAATTCAACAAAGTTTTCTAATCTTATGCCTCAGTGAACGTTGGACCACTCAGGAGGTTCTTCAAAGGTGCCTATACCATCTCCCGCTTTACTTGATTCGTCGACATATCCTTCCTTGTGTACTCCGACTTTACGAAAGCGCTCTTGTATTGTAATAGGCTGAACAGCCTTCCAAGCTACTGCCGTAAACTGCATATCTTGTGTGCACTAGATTAATAAAGCGTTATAAGTATGTACATAGTATCAATTAAAAACAAGGATCAATCAGTAATTCTGTAAACATTTTATGAAAAAACTGTTGTCTCTTCTGATAACTGAATAGTATTTGCACCAGGGGAACAAATTACCTTTCGTATAAGTGGATGTTGCAAATAACTGAATATCGCACAAGTGAATAATTCATTACGCAGGATTAAATGGAGTTTTGCCGGGAAACGAAAAATTCTTCGTATAACTGAATGTTTCTTATAAGTAAGTATCGTGTAAGTGAGACTCCACTGTACTACACCTTCAAGTTATACCATTTCTAGTTTAAGCAAACTTAAGCATTTCCTGTGCATTTTCCTTAGTAATGAAAACTTTAAACCCACTTATCTCAAAAAATGATATTTTGAGTTGTGCCACTATTGCAGTCCATGAGCAGATATATACTAGTATTTTAGTAAAATGATTTTATCTTCTAACTTTTTATCTTTGAAAGATAAGTTAATATTCCTATTGAGGAAAAGATAGTACTGTCTATTAAATGTCTAATTTTAGTAACCTCTTTAAATTAGTTTTATTAATTACAATTTTTGTTTAATTATTTTATGATTGTATGTATAGTTCATGATTTTTTATGAAATTTAACCTGTATATAATGAGTTGTAAGTTTTGTGTTAGGTCTAATTACATATTAACTGGTATCTTCCTTCAATGCTGATCTAATATAAAGTTTTGCATGTTCCCCACTTACTGCTTCTTAGCATTTTAAGGAGTCATATTTTTTTTAATCATAATTTTGTTTTTCTATTATTTAAAAAAATAAAGTATTATATTTGTTAGATTAAACGTGAATCATGCTCAGTGGGAAGATGGTCAAAATATTAAAAGTATAGAACTGTTATTATTGTTTGCCAACATTTTGGCCCTCTTAATCCATAGCTCAAACTGCAATGGGGAGAGAAAACTGTTATAACCTTGAACAATTACAATTTATGATAATATACTGCTTTTTTGTGCTATATTTATACATTGCTGTATTTCAGAAATGTGGTATCAGATTTACTTATGGGCCCTGTTTTCTTCATTACTTGTTCACGTGATAGCTGCTATTGTAGCCTTTGCAACACTTAGAAAACATCATTTTGGCAAGTAAGTTCGTTTTTTGAATTCTATTTTTTACTTACTCATGTACAATTATATTGAGATCAAGTGTAAACTCAGGTCCTGGTCACTTGAGGAATACATGATGTTATAGAAGAATCAATACAATTAGGATTGATGATTTAATTTAATAGGATTAATGATGTATTTGAAAACTAGTTTAAATGTTGAATATTCACCATCAGTCCTAAAAACATACAACCATTTCAATACATTAGCACTTTGTTACATAGATTATAGTGGGGTGTATAAAAAAAATGACCGTTTCTTAAACAAATATTTGTATTATTATTTCTGTGATATAATAACTCAAGAACAGCATTTTCAACTTCCACAAAATTATCAATTTTTTTCCCTGGAAGAAAATGGGCCATGGATTGAAACAATTAGTAATCCGAAGGTGTGAGGTCTGGACTATATGGTGATGGTGGATGAGGCAGGAGTTCAAACCCATGAAGTTCTGTAAACTTTTCTTTGGTTCGACGGGAAGTGTGTGGACGAGCAGGTCTTTTTCAACTTCCCCATGGAGAGAAGATGGGGACTAACAGTATCTTTTGACACACCATACTCCCTGGCAAGTTTGGGAGTACTTGTGAATGGATTTGACTCAACAGCTTCCTTCAAAACCTCATCAATATCCATTAATGGCCGTCCGGAGCCCTTCTTCTTTTCTAACGTCGTATCTCCACTTCTAAATTTTTCAAATTATGCTGCGCAGTGCGCTCTTTAAGGACACCTTCCCTTTCATATTTAATAATTTCACGAGTTACTTCAGCAGCTGTGAAATTTTTTTTCCAGTAATGTCTTAAAATTCAAAATTACGAGAACTTCATAGGATACTGTGATGTTTCTTCTTTGAAATAAATAACTGAACTGAGGCTTTTTTGAAGAAGTTCAGTGTTAGTAAACAAGCTTAGAGAATGCTCTAAAGGGATTATTAAGTATTGGTAAATAATAAATAGCATTAAGATATTTACAGACTTTTGAATTCTGGAATTTGATAAAACGGTCATTTTTTTATATATTTTTTTTTATGCGCCCTATTATATACGATATATGTGTATATATACATATACATATATATATATATTTTAAAATTTAATTTAAGACAAGAAATCAAATATATTTGTATTCGCCTAAGGACGCAGACGTACCTCTAAAAGATATCAGTATTTATAGTGGACTAAATGCGTAGAGGCGAAAAGGGTCAGGTAGAATGGGTCCTTTTGTTTTTCCCTTTGACTGGTTGGCTTTTTCCATTCCTGTTGGAAACATATTTAAAATAGGACTATTGGAAATATTTATCTGATCTTTTAAATACTAATCTGGATTGGTTTTGAATGTTATTATTCTAATGATTCATAAATATTTAATTTTAAAAACTTCACAGACTTATTGTATTTATCGTATAACAAAGATGTAGGCTAGAGTTTATAGCTGGTTGCCCTCTAGCTATATTCTGCACCTATTAAATATAAATGATTTAAAAAGTCAAAGCCAGCTGATAACTTGAAAAGTTCCTTCTTTTTTTTTAAAGTTAGGAAGAAAACTGTTGGCTGTGTGTTTCCTTACTGCATTAAACATTTCCTGGTCTTGCACTCTCTTGTTTTGGTGATCAGAACTAGGCCCCTAGATTGTGTGATTTAATACCATTAGATTTCTTTTCATCTGGTTATTTGAAGTAAAAGGTCTGTCAACAAGCCCATAACCACCCCTGCAATACAGGAGGAAATTAAATGCATCATAAACGAAATTCAGCCATATTTTTGCAATATGGTGCAATCATTACAACTTGCCTATCCTATATACTTTACAAAAAAAAAAAAAAATCTCAATACTAATACTTTCATTTCTATTTAATTTAAATATTGTGTTAATTTTGAACATCCTTTATCGAATGTCAAGGTTGGCTTGGTTTGTTATTATACATATTACCATATATAACATTATGTTAGATATGAACTACATGGCCGTTGTGGGTTATTATGTTTCTTTGACTTCAAAGATTTGTGTTGTCGCTTGGAAACATGCCTTATGGACTCACTATTTCACTTACAAAAGTAAATAGAGTACTTGACATTGTTGAGATAACAAGTGTGTGAACTATTGAAAGTATTTAAACAAAATGTAAACAATTTGAATAGGTGTCTCAACAGACAGATTACTTGTCCGATTTTAGTTGACAAAAGGAACAGTTCCTTTCTCGATTTAAATTTCTTTAAGCTATTTTAATTCTTTTAACAAAGTTCAACATTCATTAAGTTTACATATTTTCTGATGGTGTAATATTGCTTAGTTGTAATATGAAAGGAAGCTTTCATGCAAGCCTTCATCAGGGCCTCAGCAGGAAACAAAGCAAAAACAATTTATAATTTATTAAGAATGTAAAGAATGTAAACAATTTTTACTTGATCATCAGAAACAAATATTTATTTATAGAATTACCTGCTTTATTTGTTTGATTTATAAAAATATATTTTTTATATTGGAAAAAGAAAAACTGTACTACTTCAACTCATGAAGGGTCATGGGTTCAGTACAGTTGCGCAAGGAGATATGTCCAAATTCACACTGTCACAAGGTTTATTCTGTTAAGGGTACCTGCTTTATAGAGACAGAGTATTCCCAAAGGTGTTCTTCCATCCCCGAACATTGGTACCTGGAGTTAAAAGTCTGTGTCCTACCTACTGAGCTATCACACCTCCCTCATAATTACTGCTTATTTGAATTTATGATGTTCATTCCAGGGGGTTCTAAAAACATTTTGACTAAAAGAGGAGTTGTTGAAACATAACTTTGCTTGCCAACATTTTAAGTAAAGTTGTATCACTTATTGTGCGGTTTATAAAATCAAAAAGAATGAGCTGGCTTGGACATGTTGAAAGGATGGCGAGTGACAGAATGGTGAAGAGGATTGTAGGAGAGAGCTTCCCAGGAAAAAGATAGAGAGGACAACACAGAAAATCCTGGCTAAAGGATGATGAGGAGTTCTTAAGAGTACTTGGGGTTACCGACTGGAGGAATACGGCTCTGGATAGGAGCAAATGGAGCAGAATTGTGTGAGAGGCCAAGGTCCATTCTGGACTGTAGCACTAAGAATGAAGAAGAAGTATCATTTATCATTGCATCCATTGGACAAACCTCTTACATCCCATTTTATTTTTTCTGCTATGATGTTGGTCATCAAAGTTATATCCAAAACTGCCGCCGAAGTTATGTTTTATTGTCGTTTCATTTATTAAAAATATTGATAGACAACTACTCCATTATTTCAATTATGATCAAAACATCACTGCTCCTGCCTCGATTTAAATTTAAAAAAAAGTTTACTAATAATTAGACTGTTCTTGTACTAGATTAATTGTAAGTAAATAATAAAAACATGTGTTACAAATAAAGTTCTCGGAAAATGTCCCAATTATTTATTACTGCAATAGAGCAGTTCTGATTGTATTTTAAATTTAACATAATGATCTTCCTTACTATTACACCTTTAGCTATTTAATTTCCTAAACAAATTTAATTTTGTTCTAGATTTTTCCCTTTGCTCATCTTAATCTTGGGCATGTTTGGACCTTTGGTTTCTGGAGCCCTGTCATCAGGAGCTATAGCGTTTGTCTACAGAGCTGCCTCCCTTCAAATGTCACCGCTCTATGCCTGCCTCTGGGGTATAGGCCAGACAGTAGTAGCTGCAGCTGTTGGTTTTACCAGGATCTTAGCTACGTTATAACAATTTCACATATTGTTATCAGTGCCACCCTCCACCTCTACTGTATATGGTTAATGACGTTTGTATACCTTGTGATATTTTTAGAAATCTAGTACACTTTTGCCTGCCATGGTAGGTGAATAATACTACTTAATGTGATAAGTTAAAGGTTTTTATTGAAGGATATTTGTGTATAAGTCACTTATTCTATTTTTCTTTGTTTCTAGCTTTTTTTTTTTTTAGCATCCTAAAATTTTGAAAGACATTTAAATATCAAATTTTGGATTGTTATTGTTGTTTGATTGCTCATTTTTACTGGAAAATTTGAATCTTATAAACTAATCTCATCTGAGATTTTGATATTGAAAAATTGTTAAGCAGTTGAAACAGGCTTATACCTCAGCGATATGTTGATAGGTAATGTAAGGTATCATTGTTAATTATAGATTTTTTAATGAAACACCTACCATAACTGTAAATTATTATTAACTCTGAGTATTTCAATATAAATGAGTTGTTAGACCTTCATTTGAAACAGCTTAATACTGTTACTGTTTCTTCAGTTCGGTCAGTAATAGAAAGTACCGAAAATTGTTTTCTATTCATCTTCTTCATCTTAGCAATTTTGTGATGAAAAAAAAAAAATTAGTAGCACTTGTTACTGATATACAAGTATTATAGAAGTGAAGCTAATTTCCTTAATAGTTGTAATATTTCTATATTTTTTAAAGTTAAAAATGTTTATAAAAATATTGAGAATCAGGATTTTTGTTTCTAATCTTTCAATGGTCTAACTCTTTATTAATAAAAAAATAGAATCCTTTAAACAATGATGTTAAAAGATGTAAATATGTGTATAAATTTAGGAAGCTGAATTGGGGGTCTTGTAACTATTGACTGATTAAACTAAGGCTGATAAAGATGTCCTACATTTAAATTACTTTTGGAAAGCTTTACAAGAAATCTAATAGCAATATTTTTTAAATTGTTTTGTAATGACTTTCAACAGTTAGTATTTTTTAACATGGAAAGTACTAGGTTGTTTCATTTTATTAATTTAAATGATTACAAAAAAAAATCCATTTTTAAAATTCATTTCTTTCTATTTTTTTCCCCCATGAATGGTGGTTATGATTCATTAGTCTATCGTCCATTTTCTTCACAACGATTTCTGAAATTCATAGTGTATGTTGAATAGTATGATATATTAATGGTGGTGAAGTAATTTTTCTATTATGTTATTAGCTAGTAGGATAAAGTTTTGTATATATTTTTTTTTTTTTAATATATTTTATCTTTATCAGCTATTTAAAATATTTTGTGAAATTTACTATTTTTATAATTGTTCCTGTACAATCGAATAATTGATGAAAAATTGGAAAATATTTTAGAAATATTTTTATATTTTATAGCTATTTCTAAAATATTTTAAATTAGATTGGAATATTTAAAGTAATGACCTTTATGAGGTCATGGGATAATCATTGTTACTCTTAGAAACCTATTTATTATTGTTTAAAATATATTTTATGAATGATACAGTTCTGAGTTAATTTTTTTGTTATGTTTTCGTACCTCATTGAACAGATTTTTACTATAAAATCGTTTTATTTACTATTTAACAAGTAATCTTAAAACAGTAGAAATTTTGATTTGGTATTATAATAATATTTGAAATGTTTCTTCAAGCTTAGTTATAATTTTTTTTAGTATTTTCCAATTTAAAAATTCTCTTTGAATTTCTAAAAAGGGAAATATAATCAGGTTTTCTATTCTTAATGTATTACTACTCCCCACAGTTCAAGTGTGTCTCAAGCTTATTTTTTATGTTCTGTTGTTATTTTACATTCTTAATTAGTAGATCTGTTTAAATTCTTCAATCAAAATTAGTTTGGTCTTTCCTGCCCTAGATGGAATACTAAAGATGTATAACCGAATGAATTACTATAAAAAAAATACATTAGGTGACTTACATTGCCGATATGTAGGGGAATGGCATTATTTTGGTTGTTTTCGAAAACATAAGATATCTTCATAAACCATCAATTTTTACTTTTTTTCCCCTTTAAGTATTAACTTCTTTCTTCAAATTCTATTCAAATTATTCCATAAGCTCATGTTAAGTATAGAAATATCTTATAATTGTTCTATAGTCAATATGTAAAATATAGTGAGTATTAGTTATGTTTGTCATATATTGAAAAACATTTATAGAGGTCATTTGTATGCTGGGAGGCAAGGTGTCATTAGATTTTTGTTTTAATTCAATCACTCTGAGGATGCAGTGAAGGAGTTTGTTTACTGTTATATAAAAAATAATTAATAAAAATTAGAAATTTTCTTGAGGTTAAATAAATTGATTTTGAAGTTTAAAATAAAAACTGGTCTAATGATGGAGTTGACTTTCACCTACCCCTATATAATAGTGATTAACTATTGAAAATTGTATTCTGTTAATTTTATTTTATAATGAAAGCTATCTCAATACTAATAATTTTGTATTTTAAACATGTTTTAAAATTCAACTTTTATAGAAAAGTTTTACATATTGATAAAGTTTTTGAAAATACAAATAACAAATTATTTATTTCACTGATTAAAAATATATTCACATAAGAAATGTTAGTTTTTTAATTATCAGAATTTACTAATGCCAATCACGAATGATCATAAGAACTATCTTGCTTCAATTTTTTTTTCTAAAATCGCTGTTTTAAATGTAGATTATTTTTTTTATATGTCTATGTAATATGAATTGTTTTTCTTATAATTTTATAATGATCATCTTAAAAAATACTTTCCCTTTGTTTTGTTATTTATACAAAAATTTTACTGGGTAGAAAATGGAGTTAGAGCCTATTGTGTTTTGTACATAGTGTTAATATAATACCTATTTATAACGTACTACTATATTTTCTCTACCATGACAATATTTGGTAAAATTGGATCTTGTTTATTTTTTCCTTTAGTTGAAAATACCATGTTTTTGCAGATTTCATTAATGATAGATGTAGATATTTTATGTTTGGAGTTGAGCAAAACCCTGTTATTTGACAAATCCAGAAATAGCTGTGTTGTTTTCAGGTCTGTTCTACAAGATTTATCTCATATTTTTCTTCGTTGTAAGTTAACCTTCTGGTATATAGTTTAACTAAAACAAAAAAACAAAACAATAATTTTTGTTTTATCTGTTTTTTCCCTGTAAATTCATCTTAACATTCATTTTCATTACAAACTTCTTTAGGTTCATCTTGATCAAGGCAGTTGCTTGGTCAATGGAATAGTCAGCCATTCATAACAAACAACTAAAGGTGTTTACAGGATTCTTCCTGTAATACAAATTTTAGGTATTTGTTTCTTTTCTAGAATTTCTTGTTCGAAAACAGCTTTAGCAAAATAATTTATTTTTGTAGTAAGTGAGAATGAAGATATACGAGCATGTTCTGAAAATTTTGTCAATTTTAAATGCTAGGAGCATTTGTTTTTAATAATTATGTTTCGGTTATAATTTGAGGAAAGAAATCTAGCTGACCCTAGTTAATCAAATCTAAACTGAAATCAAACAGTAAATATATATACACACACATATATTTCACATTGAGTTTATACAAATATTAAAATTCAGGGTCAAACTACTCAATAATTACAAATAAAATTTATGTTTAATCAATAATTATTACAAGCAATTAGTTTTTTAAATAGTTGATACTCTAAAATAATCTTTATTATTAATAACAATAACTATTAGTTAACTCTTTAATTTTGTATGCTGTGTATCATATCATAAGAAAGGCTAACTTTTTTTTTTTTATTTTTAATGGTTCTACTGATGAATATACCAGACCAAATAAATGTGTGTAACTCTGCTATAAATTATATGTAATGAATTTATTCTCTTCTTCAAAATAATTAATCTGAAAAGTTCAATTTTCTCATTTCAATAAATTTATACATATCTATGTTTGAGGTGGATCTTATGGGTAGAGATGATTCATGATTGTGATCCCCATATAATAATGATTAACCATGTCCAGTTCCTTTATTTATAATTCCTCTATCTTGATTCCCTCAAGATATTTCTTCATGTGTCTGCTTGGATCTTATATTTCATGTATTATATAATATTTTAGATCTTTCAATTTTGTTAAATACCAATTTCTTCATTAACATATTTTAAACATTTTCTAATTTATTATGTAAGTGAAAATTATTAGACTCCTTTTTTGAAAATTTATGAAATTTATTAATATCACTTCTCACATAAGTTGGGGTTTAAAAAAATATCAATTTAAAAATATAATAAATGTTTTTCATTCTATTAAAAAAAAAAAAAAAAAACTAGTACACTTTTCGATTTTACGCTTTTAAATTCTAACATTTATATCTTTTAAAAATAATATAATCATGTAACTGATTTAATCAGTTTAAATGGGATTGTATTGATCAATTTTTAAAAAATGAATCCATCAGTGTTGTGTTTTGATTTTTCTTTGTACTCACTAGTTTTATTTTTTTGTAGTTTATATTCAAACCTTTCCTAAATTTTGCTCAACTCTACAATCATGATAATTGTTGTTATTATTTTATTTTATCATATAATGTAAAAATTAAGTTAGGTTGCAGTACACGTATGTGTATATTTTTGATCATGATTCTTTAATACTATGCTCAACCTGATTTCAAATTTCGAAAGGTTGTACTTTTTAAAATTATTATATAATAAATCAATGAAAAACTTAATGTGCCTAATTAGCTTACACATAATGACTTAGGCTTTAGCATTTTATATATTTGTATATATTTGTGTTGGTATATATATATGTATATATGTTGGATATTTAAATGTAAACTGTATATATCTCAAGGCGCACACTTAATTTAGAAGAAGAAAAAAATATATACCTAATAATTATTACGTGGTTTTACCTTGTGTAATGAATACTAATTAAAAACAGTTTTGCATATAATATGCACTGTAATTAATTATAGTGTTTGAGCTGTTAGATTCAATATATGTTAGAGTGCTTGATTTCTTGTTTCTAAGAATATTTTTTTATTTACTATCTTTATGCTGCAATGTAATCATGACTGGCTTAATTTCACTGGAATTTTACAGCTTTTAAGTTCTTTTTGTTATTAAACTTTTAATAGATTTAACTGACTACAGATCAAAACTGCAATTTAATCCTCAAATCACTTTATAACAATTTATTTTAATGTAACATGTTGCAAGAATTTAGCCAAACATTATAATATTTTATCTACTGACTTTTTGAAATGTAATTTATTATGATCATTTCATTGTTTATTTCTAATTTCTATTTATTTTCATCTCTTGTAAACCTTTGTTCAGTTGTTTAATGTCTATATTAAAACATATCAGAAATCTTTTCCTATGTCATTTGCTACTACTTTACTTTTAATTTTGTTAAAATATAGAGTTGTGTGTGCATGTCTTGATTCTCACAACTTGGAAGCAAAGGAAAAATTTATTTTACTATTTTAAGTTTTATATGACTATAACAGACTCTTTTCTTCATTAAAGTTAAAAGTGTCAGACATTTTATTTTAAACCTAGCCAATCATTGGAAAATGATTTATAAAAAACTAAATCAACATTAGATCCAAAGAATATTTATTGTTTACGTACTACATCATCAATACAAATGTGTTTCATGCTACAGATTCCTATAATTTCTTTAATAAATAATAAAAATATAGTTGTAAACATTTTTAAATTATTTATTTATTACAAAGGTTTTATATATTTATTACAAAAATGTTATTCTATGCTATTTAAAGTTTCAGAACTTCTCTAAAATAGATAGAGTTCCTTATTTATTTATTTATCATAGGATTATCAATCAACAGACATTATTAGTTCAGAAAATGAATGTTTAAACCATATTTCAAGTTGGAAAGACATTCGGATTAGGGCTCAGTCAGTATAGTTTTTAGCTATCACTGTGTTAAGCAAAACAATTTTATTTTAACCACAAATTAATTTGTGGGTCAAATTTTGCTTCCCTGATAAGATGAAACTTTTTTATGCACCAAGAAGGGGTTGGGATTTTTGAAAATTGTTAGTGAGGTTGACTATGTATCTGTTAATCCAACTAATATTACATAATTATTATGGTTTATTGATAAAATTTGATATAAGTGTAAATTTTACTCAAGGTGTCAAATAAGGATAGAATTCTGGTTAGCAAAGAGTATAAATTAAAATAAAAAATGTACATTAAAAATAGCGTATTTCCCAATTGTTGATTTAAATCATTATTCAGTAACTCAATATTTGTTTGCTTTAGACGAAATGTAATTTTTCTTTTAGGTGTAAATATCACAGTTGAGTGCATGTACTCTGTTAAATTGATTCTTATCTCTTTCTTATTTTAAATGGTTTTACAAGAACAGTACACAAAACACTAATGTGAATGCTTATAAATTTAACAAAGTTTACTCCCTTGGCTAAAATTTTGTAACATAAAATTTTTTATACCATGTAAAAAGATTTTCTGAATCATTTTCATATTGTTGTCAGTGAAAGACAAAAGAAGAGATATACAATTAAAGGGAACAACTGCTATCACTTTTGCATTTAATGACCGAATGGTATTTTTACAGACAAAAACTATTTACCTATGTTTGTTTTCATTGATTCAGTTGGCATTGTATTATCTAATAAGTTATATAATAAAGAATTATGTGTCATAGTAGTTTTATAAATTTTAATGCAACCTTTATATTAAACTGGAATCTTAAAAAGATTTTTTTTAAAAATACCTCTTGTGTTGAAAAAAATTATTCACAATACATACTTAAAGAACTGTGGAATATAATGAACTTCATTTCCCAAAGAGAGAAACAATTAAAATAAAAAAATCTTTTCAATTTGTCATGCAATGGAGCCTATTAATAGAAAGGTCAATCCAATTATGTGTTTCCTTTTTTTATTCCTTGCAAGGCACCACACTGGTCATTAATGGTAAATGAGTTGAAAAGCACATTGTCACCTACAGTAACTCACAAATAAACTGTAATGACAGAATAAGGCTGGCAAAGAAGTGCTAACAAATGAATTATTCTAAATGATAATAACATCATTGAATTGGGGAAAAAATACAGGATTTTATTTTTATTTTTGCTTTAGACTTCATAGTGAAGCAGAATTTATCTGCTTCCGCTTCATCCTTGGAGACAGAAATTGTTGTTGAAATAGAGTAGTGGAGGAAGATGCAGGATGAGAAAGAATTTCACTCCAGCAGGTCTTCTACTTGTATTGGAGAGAAACATAACAAAAGTAGATAAAACACTGTAATTCTCAGTGTGCCATGCAAATTACATTCAAATAATTGTTCATAAATAAGGATTTATGGATAATTCATTGATTTTTGGCTTTTTTCCAGTAATGTATAAGATGTAATCTACTAATAAAAAAAAATTATGGAGGAGATAAGTGTTAAAGCAAATAAAATACATACATTGAAAGTAACCTCAAATCCTCAGCTTGCCATGACAGCTGATGGAATGGAACTGGAGGTACTTCTTATTACTTAAATCACTGTTATGAAATTTCCTTCCATACTTAGTGGTACCTATATCAGCAGAGGTAGTTTAATTAGATCAAGAAGCAATTATTTAGTATATTTTCCCAACCATATTTGAAAAATATGTCTGTAAAATCAATGTGCCTTAGAAAGCACTATGAGTAATGAAGTGTTAATAAGGAACTATAGCCTCATATTTTTAGATTAAAAAGAGCTCTTGCTGTGCTTCCTGTCTAGGAATCCTCAATGGACATACAGATGAAATACTAGTCAACTTTACCTCACAATTAAATTGGAATGCAATTCAGTGGCAGATCACTTTCATCTTCATCTACGATTGAATTGTTTTAGTTTTTAACAAAAATATTTTTATTCACAAAATTGTAAGTATAGATTAGTAAATTGGGACCAATTTTTGAGTTATACTTAACTAAAAACTCGTTATTTTTTTTAATCAACAGCAAGCAAGCAATAAATATATATTTTAAGTTAAAAATTAATGAGTAACTATTATCAAAAGTTAAAATGATGCATGAGGTCACTAATGTAATACTTTGTCTATCCACTTATTTCTTATTACATTATTGCTTTTGTCACAAGTGATTCCCCTTTTTACGCTTTTGTAGTGTTAGTACATATATAAGAAACTTTACAATAAAGTTTAATGAAAATCAGGATTGATCTGAAGTTTTTTTAATTTTTATAATACTGAGTGTTACTAATAAATTGATGTTACATTTTTTCTCTTATATTTAACTTATTTCCAAAACCTGAAAATATTATTAATTAATTCAAAATATTTTGCAGTTAAAAACTTTTGTTTCTAACAACTTACTACAACTTTTAGTAAGTAGTTACGACTATTTCTTACAATCATTCGTTGATAGTGTTTAAAAGTCTTCCAGAATTATGGTTGCAATGAGATGAAATTGTTTCATAACCTTGTTTTTAAGTCAATTACTCGACCACATTAGTAAGCTTAAATAAATATAGGAGTAAGATATTTTCAAATTAAAGTAAAGAAAAATAAAATAAAATATTTTATTTTATCAAAAAAGCTTCGAGGGTACAAGTGCTTCCAAGAAAGACCAAAGCAGAAAACAGGCAAGAAGTGATAGAAGAAAGGAGGCTCACAGGATGAGAATGCGAGAGTACTGGGGAAGAATTAAAGCTCAAGGACGCAAGCAGTTGAAATAACGTGGTCCACAGGCCGAAATGAAATAAAAAAAATTTTTTTTTTAAATTCAATTTATAAAAGAATTATTTCAAACCATAAATACTGAGTAAATAGCTATTAAGACTCAATAAATCATTCAAACAAAAATAGGCCAATCTACAATTTCAGAGACCAACCAAACTTTACTTATAATGCTAGTCAAACAGACCATCAACCATGGCAAATGCCATTTATAATCTATTTATTTTTAACAAAAAGCATCCAAACCACTTGGTAGTTTTCTGCCAATACCGAAATGAGTTATTGGCCAATACTCAAAGTAGTTGATAGAATAATAGATGACATAAATGGAAACCATCTTTTGCACTTAGGACATAACATTCCATTTTATCAGTGCAAACAGAAGACGCCACAATAATTTCTTCTTTCTTTCTAAAGTAAATATTATTTGCTTTGTGATTACATTGAAATTATTGATATTCATTTAAAACTGATTTTTCTTTATCATAAATATGAGCAATGAAATGACGAAAATGGAAGCTGTGGCATTGGAAAAAACACCATTAACAGAAGAAGGTGAGATAATTTTTTTAATATCTATCTTTGGGGTAAAAAAATAATTCATTGACATAAATTATGAGGTACTAATAATTCACTTATTTGTGAAATCATTTGGCTCCTGAAGTTTGTTCGTCTGTGGAGGACAAAATATAAATAGAGAATTAACTTCATTTTTATATTAATTTTACAATATCATCCTCAGTTGATCGATATCACCCTAAAGTTTCTAGTTTCTGGACAAAGCTTTCTCCCAAATGATACAAATTTCAGTGATATAGAAAACACATTAAAACACCAGCAATGACTATACTTACCATCCGATTACATGGTATTGCAGAATAAATAATGAGAAATTACAGGAAATAAAAACCATTCATTATCACTGAAAAGGGTAAAGATGACTTTTTCAGAGTAAAAAATATAGAAAAAGAAATAGTGGATTGAAAAGTCTCAGTAAATGAGGAAAAAATAATTTGGTTACACATATGTGCTATCCAAATTGAGAAATGTTATCCCTTAATAAAAATTCTAAATGGTTTAACTGAACCACATACACTGGGGAAAAAAGTCTGGAAACACCTACCTAAGTTTTACACTTATGCTCCTCTAGTTTTTTGTTCCCAATATTTTTTTTTCTTTTCACTACACTTTTTGACGGCCGTCTAAGCCAAAAATGTTAAATCGATTTTCGTCTGAGAAAATAACTGATTCCCAGAGTGATGGAGGCTTTTTGTACATACTCTTCAACAATTTCCAAATGGCACTAACAATTTAACTTGCTAATGAATGGTTTCTTCCTGGTGATTTGAACAAATAAACCACTTTTCCATTACTTATTCACCATAGCTGCGAGACAAGTTAGTAGCAATTTTCAGAGTGCTAGTGCACGGTATGTCTGGGACAGTTTTTAAAATTTCTCCCTTGAGCAATTTATTTATATTTGGTGGATGCCTGTTCCGTGGTATGATGGATGCACAGCCTAATTCTTTATATAATTTTAGATACTGTACCCACATATTTACTAACAGTCCTCCCAATTTCTCTCACAGGATTGTCTTGATTTCGTTAGGAAACATTTAACTCGTGAATGGCTTTTGGAACTTCCACGATGAATGCTAATTACAGACTGAAAGGATTTCTCACCATAAGACGTTGTTTCTGACCTTTATCCTTAAAGCCCATAGCGAGTATAACCTGTTGTTATTGTTGAAATGTTTTGTTTTCTTTCATTACCTAAGTGTTTCCATACTTTTTTTGCTATAACCGTATATTTTTGTTACTTCAATATTTTCTGTTGACTGCTGTTGATATGCATGCAATGATATATTATATTAAAAATTAAAGATTAATGTTTGTTGTGGAAAATAAGAGTAGTTTCACTATGGGAAATTGCCTGTTTTAGATAGGAGGAATGGAAGTGTAAAATTTTGGTAAGTTTCCAGGCTTTTTTTGCCGTGTAGATATTAGGGAAAAACGATGTAGGTGAGGAAGACCCCCACCAAATTCTGAAAATTTCTTAGTGGCATATTAGATTTGTGACCAAATGGAACACTGATTTCTTGTGCCAAATATAATGATCTAAAAGATATACTGCTTCTTATAACCCAGGATTGCCATTGTTATAAAAATTTGAAAGGTAGCTCAGAAATTAAGAAAGATATAGATGGCTATAATGTGAATCAGTTAGATTTCCAAGTTGATAAAGATGAATAAATTTCATGTTTCAAACAGTGATATTATTATTTTTTTGTAAAATGTTTTTGTTTTTTATCAACATTATTAAAATTATTATGATTTTGAAATAAATGTAATACTACACATTATTTTTTCAATATATTTTATAATAAAAGGAATATTTTATTTTTAAAATAAATAAAATAATAATAACAAAAATGAATTATAAAGATTATAAAAGTTAAAACATCATATGCTCAATGATAATCTAATCTGCAGAACCTAACCAAGCCACAAAATCTTATAAAAAAAAATTAAAATTAACCAAGTTTAGGTTAGTTCGACTGAAAAGTGAACATAATAATCAAATTTGAAGGTAAAGCTATTTTTGACTTTTAGCCAAATTTAATTTTATGTGAAAATTTTAGTTTTGATTTATCTTAAATTGATGTTATAGTGGGTTGGTTGGTTTCTGCATAATGTCGTCCAATTATGCTGTATTGATCAACAACTATTTTTTATTTTACATTTGAGAGGGACATAAGTAAACACAAAAGTTAACTCATTTCTTAAACACTCAAGGAATAAACTATAACTTATGAACGACTTACAGTTATCTACAATTAACCACATCAGTTAATATTATTGAGTAAGTAAGAAAAAAAAAAAGGAATGATTATTTTAATTAAATGTAAGATGTAGAATACAAAACATATGAATGATCTGAATATGAATAAACTATTTTTTTACTATCTATATATTGTCCTTACAACTGCAAGGTATCGAATGTGAAAAAACACATTTCTTGTATTACTTTATAATTGCTGTAGGACTGATATATGCTTAACGGATTCTCAAATCTGAATTCACCCTGTAAAGTGGAGGAATAACCGTGCCAAAGGGTTAATTATACAAACTATTTGATTTGGCAAATCAATGTAATGAATCAATAAAGATCGCATATGTAATGTAATGAATAAAAAACCGCATATTTTTATATTTGATACTTTGGAGTTTTAGGGACGATACGCTAATATGCTGTTTTACTGTTTCATTCTTGGAAAGAATTCTTCTTTTGCCAGCTCTATTGAGCCTCTTGGCAGAGAGCTTAAACTTCAGATTACTCTATATCGATGTGTGACGTATCACTACTTAACTATAAATCAATGGCACTTTCAGAGGCCCCATATCCACAGGTCTAAGCCATAACAATACAATCTTTAGGATTACCGAGATAGATGGGCCTAAAAAGTGTGTGCTATTTGTAAAATAGTGCCTGAATTTGATACCTCAAAACCAATTTTAGGTTTTCTCATATCTGTCTTCATGAGCCTGAGTTGAACCTATTCCAGATTTTCTTCTAATTAAAAAAAAAATTCAAGGATATCTGGAAATATTCTTTCATTATAAGTAACACTACTTATTACAAAACTTTCATACCATTCTTACTACTATTATTATATATTATAAAGTATATCCATTAAATACATACAACGTGGGAGCGAAATTCTAAAACAGGAAGGATAACTTACTAAAAACAGTTAATATGTTTTATGCACAAACCAACATCCCATAATTAAAATTGAAAGTTGAGTCTATTAAACTTTACAAATTTAAAGGGGAAAAAATTGATAAAACATTTAAAGTTATAAGCAAAATAGAAACCATAGCATCCCCTGTGAATCAAAAGATTAAATTTCATTGTAGTACAATGTAATAATTGAATATAAAAATTCTTTTCTTTAAAATCTTAATAAAGCATAAAGTTTAGGTAAATAGAAATGATCTTTTTTAAAACAATTAATATTTTTTATAATTTTATTTATGAAAATAGGAAGACAAAATTTGTATCAAATTAGAAAACATATAAATCAATAAAACTTAAAATTTAAATAAACTATAGCTGATAAGAAAGCATTCCATGAAAACAATTTTCAAGTTGTTATCACGATATTTGTTAAAGAATTACATATGAGAAATAAGATATAGCCAATGTTATATAACTATAATACTGAGTTAAACGTCCATGTATATTATTTTTACATTTATAACTATTTGATATTGATGGTACATAGCTGTAAAAAACACAATTTATCAATGACTAGGAAGATAAAAGTGTACATGATACACAATACAGGAACAGGTATAATACTAAAAAATTCTCATAAAATAAAATAACAACTGTGCCACAGAAGATTAAAAGTTGCCACAAGTAGATCCATGTCAAAGAAACGCCCTTTTTTTTTCTTTTTTTTGTTGACCTTTTATGCAATATAAAGGAGACTAGTTTTAAGTGCTTAAAGTGGAAAAATCTATCCTTCAAAATAATGTACAACAAATTTATTGAACCAAACCATATAATTAAAACTATAATTCATGAACGGAAAAGACATTACTTCTACTAAACAGGGGCCCTCCCTTCCAGAGTGTCTTACACACCAAAAAACCCTTATTTTTTTTTTTGGCTGTTTCAAGGAGAGTCGTCAAAATTTTGAGATTATGAAATTACATTTCATTTTGAAGCTCAGTATCTGGTAGTCAGTTTGTCCAATTCTGACATTTCCTGGCTGGTTGGAAAGATGAAATCTTTCACTTTTATTTAATTAATAATATAAATAATCATTATATTACCTTAAAAATTCTGTTTACGAAACGTAATTTAAAAATAAAATAAAAATTAAGGCTTTTTGCTAATGACTTAAATTCTAAAACACTTAGGACCAATCCATTAACTCGTGTACATTAGGGCCTATCACCTAACATATAACTTCTGTTAGTATTTGTTAAAGGGTGATTGAATTATAGGAAGTTTGAATTTCAAAAACAAATTAAGGGTTTTAATTTTTTCGTAAAACAATTTTTAATTTTGATTCACTAGAAGAAAATTTCAATTTGGTGGTTTTCTGAAGTGCTGAAAACATGTGACACCAATTTTGTGTAAAAAAGATGTTTTTACAAACTTCACTCAATTAATTTTTCTTCAGATGTAAACTTCAATGGACATCCAAACGCTGGGTCACTAAAAAATGATTATTCCATATTCTGGAAGCAGTTACCTTTTCAATAATATCAAGAAATAGTAATTTTCGGAATGAACCACCAGTACTTTAATGGTCCACTGAATTCAGTATATTAGGAAAACAATATATTTCAGTGAATGACGTATAAAAAAACAAAAACAGATATGTTGTCATATTTGCTTTTAGTAACTTAGTAAACCCATAAATAGAAATTTTATAATGAATCAAAAATTATTTTTTTATTTTTTTTATTTTTTTAAAGAAAAATTCTTCCAAGGAAGAAAACCCTTAATATTGTTTTTGAAATCAACCAATAGTCTAGAATTCCCCCACTCTAATTTAAACTTAGATTTTCTAAATAGAAAGTGATTGATTAAAATTGGTTCTAAATCTAGGGAACAAACCAACTTCGAAAATTCAAAATAAAAACTCTAACTTCTACTCAAAATGAATTGAAAGATGTCATGGTCCCAAGAAGAATCAAGAAATAGTTTGCTTCAAAACTCTAACCTTAAATGACTTTTCCCAAAGAATATTCTAAAAAATCTAGCTATCCCTTACCACATCAGCATAAATCAGATCACACCATTCCTACTTAGGTTTTATGATAAATATTAGAGTAGAACATCACCCATCATTTTCTAATATGTTTTCCTGATTTCTTTTAGTTTTTGTAAATACTGATCAGCTTTGTCAAGAGTTGCCAATATCCCATCTTTGTTGACAGGATCAGAGGAAGCTGAGTAGTCAAGATCGTTTCCATCTAACGTAGAAAAGGAACCTTCAAGTGCAGATACAATCACATCTCCTGCACAGACATCCCACTTACTGATTTCAGTGTTATGGAGGTAAGCAGTGACATTTCCTGTTGCCACCTCCAGAGCTTTATATCCTAAAAGAAAACACAAATATAGAACCACGTTTTGTGACCTAGATTAAGGGTTAATATTATGTTTGTTCAACTGGAATATTATGGTTACTGGACTGGACCAAAATCAAATACACACACACAAAAAACAAATAACTAAGTTTTAGGTTATTTAAATTAGGCCCCCAATGGAAGTTTATTGAACAATATTAATTAAATTGGAGGGAACAGGGAATGAATTTCATTCCGTTAGCGTCCAAATTCGAAATCCTTCCGTTTAACCAGTTATTTGGGTAGTGCATATTTTGCCAAATGTAACCCCTTGTCTATGCCCACACTCTGCTCTGGAGCTTGTCTCTTCCACATTTCCACTCATAAACTTTTTAAGAACATTTAAACATTGTCCATATACATGTTTCGTCTTCTTTCTGCTAGCCATCCAAAACCTAATTAAAAAATCAGTCATCAAACATCCTTTTGGAAAGTCTTGTCCATTTTAATAAACAATATTAAATAAACATTTTTAAATTTCCAGCTTCATCATTTTTTAATTTTTTTTTTTTTTTTTTTTTGTGTATTTGCTAGAATAGAAATGCATTTTTAAAAGACTATAAATTAATTGCATTCAAGTATTTTTAAATTCTTAGCAAGGAAGACTCAAGGTAAGTATTGAAAAAGGAAAGGCAAATTTAATAGTTATCAGTGAACAGAAGAAAAGTTCAGGTTATTTTCAATCGAATCGCAAATGATTGGAGACAGATCCCATAGTTCTTTTTTCATTTTATATCACATGTTTTTTATTTACATTATTGTTATTCGGATATTAATTAAGAGCAAAAAAAATAATAAAAACTACTACAAATTAATAAAACTGTTTTGTTGATTCAAAATTGTTTACATTTGATCAATAATACGATTTTATAAGTTACTAAATTTTCAAATTTTTATTCCTTGGTATATCTCCTCTAATGTTGATTATGACATTGATTCTTCTTGGCATACTTTCAACCAACTCTTCAGATTGTTGTTGTATAATTTGCTTCCACTTGGTCACTACATATTCCCACAATTGCTGTGCGTTAGATGCTGAAGGAACAGTGACAGATCTCTAGAGCTGGTCCCAGATTCTCTTCTCCTTTCTTTAACTCCTATGAGCCGTTAACTGGTCTAGAGATTCTCAATAGGTTCTAAATATGGGGATTTTGGTGGCTATTTTAAATGTGCTTTCATCAAGCCTTGTTTTAATCATGCAAGAACTATTTCAGGATCATTGTCCTGCTGAAAATGAATATTTGTTTTACATTTATTGAGCTTTCCAAGGCTTCCCGTAGTACACATTAAAATCCCAACATAGTTGACTGAAGTCATTCTCCCTTCTATTATCTAAAACCCTTTAGATATGAAGCATCCCCCTACAATTATACTTCCACCCCAAAATTTAATTATTGGTTAAACATGTTTTGCCTGTTATTGTTTGTTTCACCCTTTCTATACCCACTCTTTCCTATTAGTCCAAATATTTTAACTTTGGTGACATCAGACCATATCACATCCGGCCAATCATTTTCTGTGTAGTGAACATATTTTTTGGCAATGGCAAATCTTCGTTTCCTATGCCCATTGTTATAATGGCTTTTTAACATTTATCCTTCCTCAAAAGCCAGCTGATATTGATATTATCAGAAAGCTTAAGATTCGGTTGTATTATGAAAGCAACTTCAGAGAGGCATTATAAACTTCCTCTGATTGAATGGAACAAATAATATCATGCTTTAAGGTACTTGACAATTTTGGCTTACAACCTGCATTAGTTTTTTCAATCCCTTTCACATGGGTTCCATTCACTTTTCAAATCTTACATATATTCCATACAAAGCATCTATTTTAGTTACATAAAGAATTATAGTAAGCTCCTTCATTATAAAATGGTCATACAATTACTATTGCAATTTAAATGTTGCATTCAAAATTGACAACAACTTCAATTGTTTCTTATTTGCTATTGTATATTTTGAAGGAATTTTTAATTTTTAATATTCATAACACAGGTAGGAAAGAAGGTTAATTATTATAAAAGAGTTAACGAATTAATGAAATACAGCTAGTGTATAAATTATTAAAACAAAAATTTTGGTTTTACTCATTTTTTAACTTGAATAAATTTCTGGAGAGTATATAACTGGTATCAATAAAATGAAAATCTACTCTAGATTGAATTATACCAAAGAAATCACGACATTCCAGTTATACTCAGAATAAATTTTATTATTATTGGAAAATACAAGAAGAACAAGTGCAAAAAATATTGGAACTCTATGATATTGATATATAAAAGAAAGGGATTACTGGGAATTCTAATGTTGTGAGTAGAATTGTGGCCAGTGGATTTAGGGACACTTATCAGTTTATATTTAGGGACATTAATAAGTTCTATATATCATTCATTTTTCACGATGAGATGGAGAGGAGAAGTGATTCCAGCTGAATTACAAAAAAAATAATAAATAGAATTGATAACGAATGCAAAAGTTTGTGTGAAATATAAACATTGTTAAATTCAAATCACGTAACCGTCTCAAATATTACTCTTAGTTACATTTTAAAAAGTTTTAGGGTGCAAAGCCTCGTTCTGGCCACCCAAAAGTTCTTTCGGCATCGGATGATTAATTCAAATTTCATCTTTAGCCTGTTAGCTATAATTTTTCAATCTAATTTTTTTAAGGATGCCTATATTTGTGACATAGTTCATCATCTTTACAATAAACTTCAGCTTTCTTACCCCAGAGGCCCCCTACACATCCCTAAGCCACCACAGAACCTACTTTATATTTAACAGTGGGCACTAAGTTCTTGGATTTGATTCGCTCTCCTCCATACAAAATAGATCTATTTTGCACTCGTTAGTAAATAACACCCACCCCCAAAATTCCATAGGGTGATTAACATTTTGTTTTGCTGAAAGATTTTTTATCTTTCAGTTCAGTTTGCTTGCAAAATTGTTTCTTAGGTACCGAATGGCAATGTAAATTAAGTTCATTTCTTACAGTACTAGCACTGATGGTCAATTATTATTATACTGATGGTAATATCTGCTTATTATTAACAATTTTTATATTTCTGGCCAACTTAGAAGCAATAAGCTGTGAATTTTTATAATAATTAACCATTCATCTGATGCCGAAAGAACTTTTGGGCAGCCAGAACGAGTCTTTGCACCATAAAACTTACTTAAACTGTACCTATTTATGATATTTGAGACAGTCACATCACTTATATTCTGGGCCCTGAGAGTCAAACCGGGCCCTGGGGCAAATGGATTGTCCAGGCACTTTAAACCCCCACTTCCAACATTAGTCACCTTAGCTTGGGCACCAGGGATTTTGCCCCCCCCCCCCTGTCAGTAGCCCTGCTTATTATTAACAATTTTTATATTTCTGGCCAACTTTTACATTCATTATCGATTCTATTTATTTATTTTTATTTTTTTTTATCCAGCAAGAATTCCTCTTCCTATCAACCCCATTGTTAAACATGAATGACTGTAAATATATATAGGGCCTGATAAGTGTGCCTATTGCCACTGGCCATAATTCCACTCACAAAACAACGGTTATCTGCAGTAATCCCCTTCTTTTATACATTGATATCATAGTGTTCCAATATTTTTTGTGCATGTTTTTCTGGCATTTTCCGATATTAATATAATTGATTCTGATTATAGTTGAAATGTTGTGATTTCTTCCATATCTATTTAATCTAGAGTCTATTCCTATTTTATTGATACCAGGTGTGTACTCTCCGGAAATTTATTCTAGTTAAAAACCTAGTAAAACTAAAATTTTTGTTGGTGTTCCAATACTTTTAACAATCGCTGTAGGTATTGACAAAGAACTAACAGGTTAGGAAAAATGTATGATATTACAAGAAATACCTGATCAAGTTTGTTAGTTACTGTAGGTAAGAACACTTAGAAAAAGTAAATGTACTGCCAAAGGGTAGTTGCTTTGAAAGAAAATAGGAGCAGAAGAAAGGACTGGAGCAAACAGAGTTATTCCATTAATTTAACTGAACAAAATCAAAATCAACACTCAATTAGCTAATAAATTATTAAAATAACAATATGTAACAGCTTATTTATGATGTTTCCAGCAAATTTGTAAAGTTTTAATTTCTCTAGTGCTACCAACAGTTAATTATCAAGAAGGGTAAATGTTCAATTAATATCCTTTAAATAATTACTGATACCTAGAGTGTTACATCAGAAACTTACCAGCTCCTCCAGCAGGAATAATTTCGGTATCTTCCCCAAAAACATCTTGTACTAATGTCTTGACCTTTCCTGGATGAGATTTGGATATCATCACTACTTTCTTGTCACTCTAATAAATAAAACTGGATGAAAAGGAGTATTCAAGCATATTCTACCTCACTTCAAAACCAATAATAAATTATGACAATACCTTGGGTTTGTTATGGTTAAGGTGCTTAGACATCCCAATGTGAATCCACGCCCAAGTTGTTTTTGGTTCCGGACCAAATGGCTTATGAATTACTCCAATTATGGGATTTCCCTGATAGGCAACACATACCATTGTGGTTACATACTGATATAGACCCTCTAAAAAAATAATACTTGTATCAATGCTTAAGTTGAACTGGAGAAAAGTTACATAAACCTTTAGTTACCTGTATATTCCTTAGTAGCATCTAAAGGATCTATCCAAACTGTTACATGCTCAGAATTTGCTTCAAAATCAGCTAAATTTTCAATACCTGTGGTTTTTTCAAGCTGTTCAATTTCCATTGGCGGCAAATGTTGACATTCATTCTCACCTTTTTTTTCCTCACTAATAACCTTAGATAAACAAAACAAATGAAAATTAAAACTAGCTATGTTTTTCACAAAGTTTACTGTAATTAACTTCTATTCAGTTACCTTCACAGAAGGAAAAGTATTTTTAATGCCATAGTACATAACACAATGAGATTTATAATCAGCATTAGTGACAGGGACTTTCACACCTTCTTTGGTCTCACCCTTGCTCTCTTCTTTTAAATTGGCATGATTAATCACTTTGACAACTTCCCAACCCCCTTTTTCAGCAGCTTCTATAGATACTAAAAGAAGTCTTCTGAGGTTGACTTTGGAAGAAGCTGAGTCAAAAGGGCTACCACTTTTGGGTGACATATATAAAACCAAAACTATTATAGTTCCACACACCACAGCAATTCCTATTTTATTCAGCCTAACAGTTCCTCCTAAATGCATTTTGAAAATCTTAACGAAGATAGGTAAATCTTCAAACAATACAACTAACACATTTTCACAACGGGTTATAATGCTATCTGCGTTTTTTTTTTTTTTTTTTTTTTTTTTTTTTTTTTTTTTTTTTAATTAACCCATCTTAATGGGTAAACACGCAATTTCAATTTTCAAAAAATCCGTGGCTATTTGTGCCCTCGCGGCGAAGGTTAATGCTCAGTGCCCACACAGCTGTCACCAATGGCAGCTGATCGCACAAAAATATTACAAGCTCTACACTTCAGAGTTGCACTCAACATGACGTACCAAATCATTTCGTAACTAGAGTTTAGTGAAAAAATCATACAGAGCTAGTACCTCGGGGAAGAATGAAGTGTCTTATCGGTTTAATTTAAAAAAAGTTGTTAAACTTTATCGTTTCAAGTGTTATGTATTAGCGGATGGACAAAGGGAACACAGCCGATTCTAAAATGGCAAGATTGACACCGTCTGAGGTATGATTTTTCATTGTTATTGTTTTGCCTTGTTATATAAGGGAAGCCAATACAAATGCTACTTATCAAACGATTATTCAAAAACAGTAACCCATTTTTTTGTATTTATTCGGGACTAATGACTTATATTTCACTGACTTTACCGGCATATTAATTGCCCCGTTTTCAATTTGATTGTCCAATTTGATATTTGTTTTTAGTTTATTGATTTCAAGTAAAATGCAATATTTTTCAAAGGTTTATTTATGTTTTGGTTGTCGGCTGTTTTATGTTTTAATTTTTCCCTATTAATATTTTATTGGATATTTATACTGTTTTATATCTCGTTAAATACTGGTTTATGATAATAATAGTTCCAAGATTAATTATTGTCCCATTGAATTAAGCGCTATTTGCTGGCTCTACAGCCATGACTACCCAATTGTTTTTGAAATATATATATATATTTAGAAGATGATACCAATCTTTGCATTTACATTATTTTAAAGATGTTTTTGATGTTTGTTTAAGTAAAAGCAATACATATTTATATTTTTTAAAAATTGATTGATAAGGTGTTTCTGGAATGTAAACAATCAATGCTGCTAATATCTTCTTGAAAAATCTTGTGATTTTTAAGACATAATTTGATAAGGATTTGTTTTAAAATTGATTATTCATTATATTGTAGTAACCAAAAGTTGTTTAATATTTCACACAGCAGTATTTTTAACACTTATTAATTGAGTATTTTATCTGATAAGGTAATCTATTTTAATCCTGATAAAAGGTTTACTAGTGGGCTCATAAATATATAATTTTTACAATTGTTATGTAGGAGTTCAAGATTTAACACCCATGTCATACTGCTATGTCAAACAATTTACTGTAGAATTATTTATTTAAGAGATTCTATTTACCTAATTGTTTATACCTTTTGGAGCAAGTTTATTTTATTCAATTGAAGAAATGGTTCAAATTTTCTCATGAAGCATACCTTCAATCTCTGAATTTAGATTATCTCATTGTGTATATCAAAATACAGTTATCTTTATATTGTTTTATGGAATATTATAGTATTGTAGTATCAGCATTTTGAAGATAAATTTGTGTTAACCACATAAGTAGTATGTAAAGGTTTTTCATATATTTAGAGAAACATATGATTAACATAAATCAAACTTAGTTGTTTTTGTTTTTAACATGATAAGTTTATTTGCTACTATAATATTATATTCAACCAGCAGATGAGATATAATTTTTTTAAAAGACAGCCATGATAAGGTATGAGGGTGTCAGCCAACAGCAGTCCAATATCCAACCGTAATACTACCTTCATTATTAGTCAAAGAAAGAGATCTCTCATCCAGCTCCTTTTCAGCCTTCAGTAGATATATTATGTTGCCATATTCTGTTTATGTTTGTATGTCTACATTATTTTCCATCATAATGTCTACATCTTGTTTTAATAAATGCTGTTTTCAAACAGTTCAAAACATTTCTTATCAGTGTTCATTGTTCTCATATTATATTAGTTAAAAAAAAAAAATAAAAATTCTATATACTATGAAGGGTCTTGGGTTCAATACTATAGTAAAGAGTACTGCTATTTTTAGGCAATTGGTTGTGAAAATACAGGGTGATTTGGCTGAAATTAACCACTAGGTTTTTCCTTAATTAAGGGTACCCAATCTATGGAGGCTGGGTGGTCTGCTGACCAATTTTAGCTCTCATAACATAATAAATAATTATCTGCTCAACCAGTCTTGGGCCTGGGTCTCTTAGTTAAGAGTTTTTTTTGTGCCTTACCAAGCTCACTTTCTGATAAAATTTGTAAAGTTGCTTTATTATTGTGAAAATGACAAGGGATGATTTTTTCTTGAATGTTTGTTTAGTTTCCGCTGCTTGATATTACTTAAAAGAAAACTAAATTATTTTTCACAAATGTTTTTTAAGATTTGTCATTTACTTGAGCATTAAGTTACTGTTATATGAGAATTAATAATAATATTTTATCAAACATGTTTTTATTCAAAGATGATTATTTTGTATTGTTGTAATGAATAATTTTATAAATAGTTTAGGTTTGCTAGCATTATTGATGAAATTATTTCTTTCCATGTCAAATAAACAAAATAATGGAATGTTGATAGTTTTGTTTTGATATTTACAATGGTGTGGATGTTTGATATGTTATATTGATTCTTCAATTATTCATTTTATGTTTTAATATTTTTTATTAGGAAAAGGTGAATTTTTGCCACTTCTACAATTCTTAGTTTGTTTTAGGACTTGTTTCAAATTTTCAGTATTATTTTTTAAAATATTAAAAACAATTGCAATTTGATATAAAGATTAAATACATTTAACAATTTGTATATTTTATAGATTAAATTTATTACATCTAATAGATTAAATATCATAGAAGTGCAAATAATTCATGAACTCTTATTTGTATTCATCCTTCTATTATATCATTTAAACCTCTACTGATATATTTTACTACCCATAATTTGCATAATAGTGTTTAGTTTAACAATTGTATATTTTAGAAGGTTGTGTCTTTATAGTGTTTCATATTAGCAAACGTCAGTAATGCTGTTACTGTTGACTGAAAATAGTCCATTGTAATATATGTATTTTCCTTGATAGCACAGTTAGCTCTAAGTTCCAATTGTCATTTACTGTCTGTCAATCGTTATTTGTCAATAAGCAATTAAAAACTTACTTCCAACACCATCTATTGTGTCAGTTTCCTTTTAATTGTAATGCCAGTGATTGAGCATTTCCATATTGATTATGTATACCAATATACTTTTAACTCTCAGGAGAGTAGAGAAAAAAAGTCAGTTTTTCTTCAGGGGTATTTCTAGTCTCCTCTGCTGTGTAATTTTGCTATTGTGTCCATTTGTTGTATTTAAGGATCAAGATTAAAGGATTATCTTAATATACAATAACACCAATGCCTTTGAAATTTAATTCAGATGCCTTTATTATAGTGTAATTCTTCCATGTTTTCATCTACTATCTAATTGTTGATTTTTTGTTTGTGTGTATGCGCATGCATGTGAAGCATTGTGTTTATGAGAAGTGGAGCATATTGTGGTATATTCTTGTGCCCAATTGATAAGAAAGAGTCGCTAATTATATATTAACCTTCAGTGATGGCAGAAAGAGGAAATGCGTAAGAAAATATACCTGGAAAGACTGGAATAAAATATTTACTCAAATTTTTTTTCCAGGTTACTGCTTATTTATTAAAATAAGTAACTTGTTTTATTACCTTAAACTACTATTAGATATTACATTTGCTTACAGAGGCCCCCATTTTATTCTAATTGACTCTTTCAATTCAAGAGCTAAATGTACTGCACTTATCTGGCTTATTAGTTGTTAGAAGGTAAAAGTGCTCTCGGGCACTTACGAACTCATTTCCTGGAATTGTGAAAAAGCGCCTTCAAGAATACAGGCAGCATTGAATGAAGTGAGGCCTTGTTGCATGGTGTTCAGCAGCGCCTGTCTTCATGGTCCATACTGTTTTTGTTATTGTGAATATGCCCTTTTCTATAAAATCAAATGAGTTTACCAAATAACTAAATGGTGAATAAGTTTAAATAATTAAAATCATGATTTAAAAGAATTATTTGGGCCATGATATCATCAAGTAACTATGTATACGCTTTAACAATATTTAATTATAAAAGCAGAACCAGAGTGATATAATTTGGGCTTATTAATCACTTTTTGTTATCTATCTAACCATTCTCGAAATCATTCCGAATCGGTGAGTTAAGCCCTTCGTTTACGTTGAGCTATGAACCGCCATATTGTCGTCAGTACTATAAAATACATTTCTGGTCTCACCTAAATTTTTGCTTATTGAAAAGTTACGTTTAAATTTATAATATCTTAAGAAAATTACGTGTAATAAAAAATTCGAAAACTACATGCAGTGTGTGACGTGACAGGAAATGTTAAACGCACGCACGCACGCACGCGCACGCGCACACACACACACACACACACACACACACACACACACACACACACACACACACACACACACACACACACACACACACACACATTAATATTATTATTATTTTTATTTGTTTTTCACACCTAGTGGTAGCCAACATTCTGGGGACCAAACATGGTCAACCATGAATGTTTATTTGGAATTTAAAATTTTCCGAACTATTGTCGTGGTTCCCAACAATGCCGCTTGTTGCATTATTATTATTATTATTATTATTATTACTGTACACATATAGGCCGCTAGGGGACCACGTGAAGCGTCTACTTGATGTGTGATTTTCTCAGGAGCCACACTTCTTTCATCTTCTCACTGTGCATTTTCTTCCTCTCATCCGTCAAGTTTATATATATATAATCTTGAATTAAAGCCATTAAATACGTAAGGTTTTAAGGTTTGTCAATAAGAAGAAATTTAAATCGAATAAAGCAATCAGTCGGAGGATTCAAAATTGATTTTAAGTTACTAATTCTATGCCTTTAGTCATATTAGCTTCCAGTCCATTATCGATTGCGGAAAAAACTACGACTACTGTGAGTCCACTGTTCCAAACAAGGATAGATTCCTCACAGTCGCGCCATTCCAGCGTTCCATTCCGTAGTTTTCTCCTCTCATGATCGGTTGGAACGAGTACCTATGGATTGCCGGGATGGGCTTTTGGGCCGCTTGAATTGCAACCCACTCCGGTTTTCACACTGATGGTCATTCCACAGTCCATTTGGCATGGAACGATTTGATGGGATAATAATTATTTAACTGTTCTAAGAGCTTCCTCGTTTGAGGAAAGCCACTGACGCTTATTTTTACATTTAAAGAAACAGCGGCTGAAATGAGAAGTACTTTTTATCTATGATTAATTGCCCCGTATTTAGCCTCTCTCATTATAGAAAAGATAAGATAAATAGAAGCAACTCGTCATCTATGAACTTTTGATACAGTTGAGTCGTTACTTCCTTCATTGGAAATGAAGGAAATAGTCCAGTAAAATTGTATGTTTTGGTATGAAAAAGATCGGGTAGTTTTGATTTTTTTTGTTTACGTGTTGTTAGTGTTGTGTTTGTGCACTAATATCCAAGTTTTAGACTTTAGGCACCGCCGCTGGCTTGGTAGCGTAAAAGTTTGTAAAACTTCGTAATCGATTGTTAGACTTTGTATTGTAAAATTGTTAAACTTCGAAATCGAATATTAGATTAATATAATGAATTAATATAAATTGTACATATATATATATATATATATATATATATATATATATATATATATATATATATATATATAATAATTATTAATTTGTTGATAAATATTTTTTAATATATTTTTTATTTTGAAGAGAATGATTTGCCCGGTTGAGATTCGAACCCAAGTCTCCACTTCTCTAGCGTGGTGCCTTATCCACTAGGCCACCGAGCTCGTATCCGAACCATTCTCTTCAAAATAAAAAATATATTAAAAAATATTTATCGTATATATTTATTGTGTGTGTGTGTGTGTGTGTGTGTGTGTGTGTGTGTGTGTGTGTGTGTGTGTGTGTGTGTGTGTGTGTGTGTGTGTGTGTGTGTGTGTGTGTGTGTGTGTGTGTGTGTGTGTGTGTGTGTGTGTGTGTGTGTGTGTGTGTGTGTGTGTGTGTGTGTGTGTGTGTGTGTGTGTGTGTGTGTGTGTGTGTGTGTGTGTGTGTTGTGTGTGTGTGTGTGTGTGTGTGTGTGTGTGTGTGTGTGTGTGTGTGTGTGTGTGTGTGTGTGTGTGTGTGTGTGTGTGTGTGTGTGTGTGTGTGTGTGTGTAAAAGGTCTTTTTTTTTTTCAAATGGAGCTCTGAACTATATCGGAGATGTGTACTTCAGTGCAAAGAAAACGAGAATCAAAATTACCTTCTTGAAAAATCACTATGTGTGGCAAATAGAATGATATATGACACGGTTCTAACTGACACAAACTTGGGTAAACTAACAAAGGAAATTTGTTGTAAGCAATGTTACGCTTAATTTGGTGGGAAGCTTCTACTTGGCGAATCCTTCACCACCTAGGATCATATTTGGTCCACAAAGTCTGCTTTCTTATTCTTGGCTTTAGTCAATTAAACGATATATAGTTTTGCTGTCGTCTTTTGAAGTGGGAGTTTCCAGGCCATAGACATCTACCTGCTTAACGCATTCTGAGTCACCCCTTCTCGCTCATCACGTTGAAAAAGAAGGGCCAATATGAGACTCTTCCAACATTGACAATTCCTCTTGTAATGCTGCTGGCGAAACAAGAATATTGTTTAAACTCATCAAAGGCCTTTGTTTACTAATAAATCTGGTTTTATGAGAAAGATTTTTTTAAAAACAATATTGTTATTACGTTTTAAATTGTTACCATTTCTATTTATTTATTTTCAGCTGCCTCTACCCTCAAGTGTTTATAATCATAATTGACTTCTTAGATTTTGTTGTAGATTTGTGCCAATTTAAGGAATAGAAATAATCTTACTACATATTTTTCTTTGTCGTCGAAATTTGACTATTATTGTTGAGGACAATTCTAATTTGCTTCTGGTTTAAAAAAAAATAGATGGTTTATAAGCCTTAATTTTAAATATAGACAAACTGAAAGTCCTGATATTGTCTGCTGTTAGAAAGAATCTGGATTTTCTTAGGAACAGGAGAAGCAATAGTCTGTTGGAAAGCATCTAAAAATTCGAAGTCTTGTTCACACTAGAAGTGTTGGAGTAATCCTTATTTTATATATCTATTAAGTTATTTCTATTTAAAGTTATTTTAAAGTTAAAAATACTGTTGTTAGTGAATAGAATGGGTTAAAGAAATAAACTAAATAGAATAATCATGAATTATTTCTTTCAGTAAATATTTAAAACGGGATTTTTTTTTTATTAATGAAATTCTAATTCTATCATTTATTTATTTTTTATCGTCCCTGCAGTCTTACCTAAAATGTTTTATACTAATTTGTAAAATTTAAAAATAATTTTTGTTGACTCTTGAATTTTTAAAATTTCGATGAGTTGTTGAAATTTGTTGTCACTTTCTTTTTTGCAAATAGTTGATGTTTTCGTTTGAAATTTACTGAATGAAACAATAAATTCATTGAGTCGCTGTTCTTACGATGCCAACGATCTGCCTGTGGGTGACGCAAAGAAGGTAGAGGGGGGGGGGGCCGCTAGGCTCCCTACGGTGAGGGCTCTTGCTATTCAGTTGGTGCCTGCTCTTTGACTGTGATTCTATTGGCCGCTGGCCCGGTTTTGAATACATCGTTACTAATTGGTTATTCACGTATGTCATATGCTTGAATCTTCTGTCCATTTATATATATGTTCTCCAAGAGAAAACGGACTTCTAAATTATGTTAACTGTGATCAAGTTATCACATTCCATATTATTTATAATTATTTAAGTTCTTAATTTGTTAAAAGTAATCGTCAGTTATCTTAAACATGTTAGAGATGGGTGCTTAAAGAAAAGATTCAGATTCAGTTCAGAATGAGCTCATGTTTTTAGAAAATCGTCAGCTCAGGAAGTGTGTGCTACCGATAAAATGAGAATTGTGACAACTTAGCCTAAACCTCTGAAATTGTTTCTTTATTAATCACTTTTGAGTTTCTTTGTATGAGCATATTCCATACCTGTTGTGTATTTCGAGTATCTTTTTTTTTTAAATCTTGCTTTTTTAAAAATTATACATTTTGTATTGTTATACTATTGTTATATATTGGTTATATATACAACTAAAATAATTAATTTTAAAATATTGGTATGTTGATCTAAGAAAAAAAGATAACGTTTACAAAAGTATGTAGTTTACAATTTTCCACATGAAAAATATTTTTCGGTGTTTTAACTCCTTAGCTATAAATGTTTTGTATTATCACTTTCATTTATCATTTACTTCTTTATGTAAATGCGGCCTTTGTATATCTGAAAATTTTCACTTTTTTTTTTTAACTTTCGGTATGAGAATAGAATAAAATTTGTTGAGCTTTGATAAGAACGTTTTAAAAACTTTAAAATGTTTTAAGAAATGTAGAAAGACAACTTTCATCAGCAATGCGGTAATGCCCCGGAACGAAGCACTTTCGCTGGCGCCTCCAAAATGTCAATTACATCTGTGATTTTTTACATTTAAGTTTAATATGGTTACGTCTTTAGTTTATGTATCCCTGCATGTCTAATTTTTTTACAATACTTATTTTAATTTTTGTGTACGTGCATTTCAGTGTTTATTGCAACCATTTGATGCTGGGTTAAAAATATAACACATTTTATTTATTAAGCTAATGTGGTGAAGAATTGTATCTATGGTTCCGAGGGGTTAGATTAGAAACCTTAAAAAAAAAAAAAAAGAAATATTAACTGTGAATTTGACCTCCTTTAGTGTTTTCTATTAACTTAATTCGTAATCAAATTACTTTACGAAAACCTATGAAAAGTACGTTCATGAAAAGTGCAATTTCTTATGATATCCATTTGCAATCCATAAAATTGATGATACTGTTTTTATGAATGCTCTCTGGGATATATAAATGTTATTTTTGAGAACAATTTCAATGAACGTTTTCAATATTGCTTTTAACTTTATATGTATGAGTTTTTTTGTTTTTTTTTTTAAGAAAAAGTAGATTGTTATTATATTCATTTCAATTGTATTATGTTTAATGTAGTAATTTATTCTGAATGCACATGTCAGTTTCATTTTTAATTTAAAATTTTCCCTGGTCTGCGTGGGAAAAGGACATATATTGTTTAATAGTTCTTGTGCCAGATCATTTTGTTTTCTAATCAAACCTATCGTTGTAGTCGTTAATATTCGATGGCAAATCAATAAATCTGAGTTGTTGGTTTTGCCCATATTCACTCACTCAGTTATGTTTCTTTTGTCTGGGCCTCAGTTTTTTATAGGCTTTTCTAAGTATTATTAACAATATATGAGAACTGATAACATGCTTTTTTTACCTAGACTTTTGGCTAGGGGTCTATATTTTTTTGCTGTAACATTTTTTTCACTTTCAAAAATGTAACTTTTGAAACGCTCTACCTTTGTTGGTATTGATCTAATCGAAAATTTGACAGTTTGCTAGTCAGAAATTTAATGGAGAATACTTTTTGTTGAAGAACATTTGTCCTAAGGATCTACCGTTGAGGAGCTATATTGCTTTGAATGAAAAAAGTCTCGTTTGCCTACATTTTTTAAATCATTTGAAATCGCTGTTTCATTTCGACCTTGTTTATTTCAAAAAATCATTGGTTTTTAATTTAATTTAATTATGAATTAAAGCAATTTGAGCCTTTTAATTCTGAAATTTAAATTGGAAAAAGCGGTAGATTAGATAGATATCCACGATCTATTGTTTTTCCCAGTCAGGAAGGAATTGAGGTTTTTAATAATATTTCCTTCATTTTATATAGTACCTTCATACATATACGGGTGCATTTTTTAGTATAAAATTGAAGAAATGATTCCTATGATCCATGCCTTTATACGTTAGAGGACTTCCTCCTTACCAGGCACCCTGCGCCTTTGTTGAAAGCTGAGAGTTAGAAGGGTAGTAGTATAAACATTTCTAGAACTTTTCACTACCATAACACATAATTTTCATTTATTATCTTTTACTAGGTTAAATCATTTTTAGCATGTGGGTGCCTTAAGAAAACAGCGTCCTACACGAATTCAAAATTGAATTATTTTTTGAGTTTTTACTTCTGATTTTTTTGGTATTTGTTTTTGTATTTTATTTATTTATTTGTGTGTGTGAAATTTTAGAGGTATTAACCAGCCTTCTTCCCTATTAACTTGCAGTCCATTCGATACCTTGTTAATTCTTCACCCTTCACAGTTGCTTGGTTGACCCTCTTGTTTTCTACAAACCTGCAGGACGATTTAACCCTCAATAAAAAGTACATTTTCTTCCTTTCAGTCATATCGTACCTCAATTTTATTTTGTCCATTTTTTTCGGTGTTTTAAGTTTTGAATTTTCAAAGGCAGTAAGGATACCCATAAAGCTGTTGAGTCATCGCACCGATTTAATTAGCAGTAACTTTATCCATTTGATTTTTTAAAATTTTTATTGTGTACTAGACACGGTAATATTTCTTTACAATTTAAATTATTATCGTTATTTTGTGATTACTGCGTGTTTACAAATGTCTTTCGATCTATCTTCCGACATATTTTGGCTATTCATTAAATATTGTTAAGAAGACCTGATTTAAATAATTGTGAAGAGTTAGTTAACTTTTATTTAATTTTTTTTTAATATATTAAAAAATACAAAAAATCTTCAGCTCTATTTCTATCGTAATATATGCTTTGACATGGTCATTCTTAATCAATAAATTATTTTAAATTTGATTTACCTTTACATCTTTAGATCTCTCAGACCCTTAACCAAATTAATTTCATCAAAATTCTGTTTTAATTCTGTAATGAAAAATACCCTATATTCATATAAATTCGTGAGTTGCTGTTTTCATAACCGATTGTCGTTTAGAAATGTATAAGGATATCTTGCGACAGTTTTGACAATCTGTTCGGGACAAGGCTGAAACAGTGTAACTAAGCCATCAGGACTGGCAGAAGGACATCAGGGTTTCTCTGTGATATGAAAGAGTAAGCATTTTAACGTAACGATAATGAATTGGATGTGTTGATTAAATCTAACTGCAGAAATTTTATGTATTTAGCGTAAACTTATTTATTTTGTTAGTTCAATGGTATGTAAAACTTTTTGGAAACTAATGTCGATACTTAGCCTTTGAGGTTACTAATTATTTTGTTTTGTTTATTTTTTTGAGAAAAAAGATATTTTGGATCAATAGGTTTCGTATTTCTTTATTTTAATATTTTCGTTTTCAATAACAAATTTCTAGAACTCCTAACGGCAAGAAGAAGACAATAAAAATAAAATCACTTATTTCTTACACACTTCTGGGGAGTAGTGAAGGGAGAGCGAATACATTCATTAGAAATAATATGAAGAATTTACATGGAAAAGAGATAAAAATTATTTTAATGAAAATATTGTTGATCTTTGGTTATTTTAATATTGATTATTATCGATGAAGTTTTTTTTTTCTGGTTTCTTGAAAAATACTTGATAAATTAAATATAAAACATATAAAATTAAACAATATTCTGAACATGAAACATTCGCTGTTCCAATCGAAAGTGGCGAGTACCATTCAAGAGAGGTTACAAAGATACGATGTTATATAGAACTAGAAATTTATGACAAAATTTACTTATTTTCAATTCCATTTTTATTTAAAAAGCTATAAATACATGAATCGGAATGTGGATCCCAGTGCAGTTTAAATATCTACCGATATGTGGCTATATACTTTTATGGTTGGAAATTAAAATCCAACCAGATGGATCGATAAAATTATTTCTGCCAAATTGAATGTCTGATCATGTTTTTACGTATTCTTCAAATACCTATTCAATGCAATTTTAACCAGGTTAAAAATTACTGCCATGTGTAAAAATATCATTGAAAGTATAATGCTGAATTCCATACTTCAATACGAATTTATTATCGATAAACAAATGAAATCCAATTATTAGTCGAAATAATCTAAGTTCTTTATTTATGGGATTTATGGGAGCGGGCAAAGCCGCGACGGGGTATGCTAGTACATAAGATTTTGGTTTAACTTAGTTGATAGGTAAAAGGGCGTTGGGAATAAGTTTAGCACCACTCACTATCTTGTTGGTAAATCTGTATTGCACTTATAATGTGTACTCCGAGATTATTAACTCTAATCAACCTCTATTCAATATTCAGCCTCCTTACTATTTACTTCATAGATGAGCCTTCATAAGAGAATTTTTAGTTTTATTACCTAAATAATAAGTTAACCGACAGTTACAATATTAAATTAAAACTGATTTTCGTATTCTCTCCCTGAGTTGCTGGTCAATATCTCGTGCAATGTACGAACCATTTATGACTAATTAGTAACTAATAGTCGGTTACCCCTCGTTGAAGTTGATCGCCCCCTCCCCTGCTTCATGATTGTAGACTTTCTCCCCAAACCGCTCTCTTGAATGCATCCCGATGAACTGTGTCATCGCTTTCACTCGCCCTCGCTCTTGTTTTGAGGCGGCCTGACTTGGTTCTTATTGGTATCTGAGGATAGATATACTAGAATATTCCCTTCAGGTATTTTGACGAAAAGAAAAATCATATCAACCATTGTAAAGTTACTTAATCAGTGAAGATGTATCACTAAATGAACGGTTGACTATGTATATTGTTAACTAAAAAAGTATGAAAAAAACGTTTCAGTAAGGTGTTTCCCATCATTCAGTGGTATTTTAAATTAGAAACAGTATCCGACAAAAACCGACTCAACCTTGGTATCTATAATGCAATATTGAGGCAATTAAGGTTAGTACTTTTTTTTTTTTGCGTGCAATATCTAACATTGCACCATGAATATTAGACCAATCCTGGCTTAAAATATCTTTAGTAGACATTGTTAGTAGTTCAAGGTCCCTAGTCACATATGTATCTTTTAGTTTCTGTATGAACATGTAAATTTCAAATGATACTGATCATATTAAATTCCCTTCCATCCTCAATGTTCCCATATGCTTTAAACAGAGCATATGAAACGTATTAGAATTATTTAAAATAATTATAAGGGAAACGCATGCTGTATTTAAAAATTAAAGTTACGAGATGTTAAATTGATATGATTTATCACAGTTCTGCTTTACATGGGGAATATCTCTCAAGAATTTATTCAATATTAATCTATATTCTATAGACTTGATGAAAACAAGGGGCGGATATAATTTAATTTTATTGATTGAAAATTGCTTGGTGATGGTTTTGAACTTTGTTTTATTTTATTTAATCAATGTTTTCAACAATCCTAATACAATTCATATGCTTTGGTTAAAATATATGTTGCCGTCCGTATATATAATTTTCCGCTTGGCATGTATATATTTAAGGATGCATTTAAGATTGAGTCATTGTAGGAGAAGATGAATATCCTATAATATTTGTATCATGATACTCTCTTGTAGTGGTTCCCTTGTATTGACGATACAGAGTATCCCTCCGTAGAGGGTTCTTGACCCAACTTAATGCAGCATTAGTTACCTCCGGAAAGACCGGTAGCCATAATTGGTCGCCTACGATCTACTGTTGAATTCGATCCGCTAGTTACCTGGTTCTGAGCCGCCGTCGACAATTCTTTTTTTTTTTTTTTTTTTTTTTTTTTTTTTTTTTTTTTTTTTTTCATTAATCCCAATATATTTCCTAAGAATATTCAACTTTCATATTTCCTAAGATTATTAAAACTATTGCTTAATTTATGAACCCTTTCATTTGCTATGAAGTTAGATTAATTAGTTTTTTCAAATTCAAATTCAGTCATTTAATAATCACTGACGCCTTGAGGAAGTTAAGATATTTCGACCTCGAAAGACAACCCATTTGATAGGCATTGCCAAGGAGTGGGGATTATCTGAGCAGGAAGTGCTGAATGTTAGCCAGCCAGGTTTTGGAACATATAAGTTGAAGGTGAGTTTTTGAAATGGAACTGAGGTGGGGATACGGTTTGCTTGTTCCTTTTCTACTTCCTCTTCTGTTTCTCAAAACTGGATTTGAACTATTTAATCTGCGATTAGCTTCCTATAACAAGGAAAAAAATAAACAAGGTAGAGTGCTCTATTACGGTCCAATTACGGTTTGAAGGACTGTAACTCGGAAGCTTTCAAATCACTTTGCATTAAATTTACTCACAGCTTAGATCATTCTCTCTACTTTCATAATCACACAGAATAAAATTCTTGTACCATATCTTTGCGATCTTGTAAAAAGTTGCCTTTAGGCCCCGGGTTCCAAATATGGCCTAAATTTATTTTTGGTTACCAAGGAAGACGCAAAATATATCTCAAGTATTACTCTTAGGAGAAGCTTCTGAACTTAACTCAAAAATAAGATCAGCTAGGTGTTGTATTGCCTCTTCACGTGGCGAACTCAGACAAACTAAAGCTTCCAACTCTAACATTTTATTGTTCTGACATCCTAGGTTTAGAATCACATCCTAACTTGTTTTTATTTTTAAATATCGCTTTAATTATTATTATCCGACAATTGGCCATATTAGGACGATAGGATCCCGAATATCCTAGATGAAATTTCGTACTCCATCCAATTTTAAAGGGAATATTCTTTTTTTTTCTTTATCGGGTGTGTTCATCTCTAGGATAGTATCACTAAAAAATTCGCTTAAAACTATCGGTTTCAGGTTTTAGATTAATAATTAACTCCTCTATGCTCTCTAAAACTTGGACTTATGCAAGTGAAATTTCCGACACGAAATGATGATGATGATGCAAATTAACTAAATCTGTTTTTCCTATTAAGAAAGATATGGTAGGTCAGCGTTATAACTGGTTACTTATCTTCATTATGCTTGACTTCATTTATATATCTTGCCTTATTCTGATTAGCACTCTTTAGTATTGTTAGTTGTAAACTAGTGTTTCCTTTGAATTGATTTTTTTAAATCCAAGTTAAATCCACTATAATTTTTCAAAAGCTCATGACCTGATACAAAGCACGTCGCCAGTGAAAGTGAACAATGACCTTAGAGGCAAGCACTACCGCCCGACTGTTACTTCCACTTAGCGGAGTCCTTGAGGGAGACTATCACTGTGACCGGTCTTAATAAATAGGAAAATAATGGAATCGGAAGTCGAAGAGCGGAATCGGTTCGGATTGTAAATCGACCAAGGGCGACCCTCCGCCGCTCCTCATTGCCTGTACCCTTCGTTCGGAACAGGAACTCATTCCTCAGTCTCATTCTATTTAAAGTAACTGAAAAGGTCTCCGTTTACCTTATCCATGATAATTGTTTTGGTTCGTAGGGTTACGATCTTGAGGCATTTTCGACTGTAATTAAGGATTAATTGTTTTTTTTTACAATCAAATGAAATTTTCGAATATAATTAAATAATGACCCGGTTGGTTTTACATGTGCCCAAAAAGATGCGTATAAACTCACGGATGTTTATTAGTGTACCTTTTGTTGTCCCTATCGGTTCAATATATTTTTTCATCCTGCCGGATGACCTTATGCTCCACTTTGATTGGCCTGACATAAGGTAAACAATACTTAACAGGTACATGACATCTTCGGACACAATCAGACTAAGGATATTCGATATGCGATGCAACAAGTGATACGATATACGAAGCGATATGGACTGGACTTGAACATGGGGAAAGCGTGAAGATGTGCTAAAGCGGCAAAATTAGTGCATACTTGTTCGGTAGCGATTCTGTAGCGACACTCATCGGTATCGTATCTGTAATAGCAACACGGTGTGCTAGACCAGCACGATTAGTAGCGATTGGTATTTCGCGATATCTCGTCATATTGGTGAAACTGCAAGTCAAAGTTTCGACTTGTCCTGCTTCTGCAAAATAGCTGAAACAATTTTCACTAGCAAATGAAAATTATCTGGGCTCATTCGATACATTACTTTAAATTTTTCTGTTTGTTGAGCTAGTTCTCGAGAAACAATAGCCGAAATATGTTTTATGTTGCTCAAATTATATGGGTGCACTCAATTACTTCCTATCTTTCTAATTCGTTCGTTTTGCTAACGCAAATTTTCAAAAACAAAATTAGTTGGATGATTTTTGAGAAAGCATCTTTCAAGGTTACGTTTTTATCTATCGAGTTAAGGAAGAAGTAATTTCATTTTATCCTAAGTGTCTTTAAGTTACTTATATTAAGTAATCCTTATTTAATTAAAACATTCTATCTATAACAAAGAAAATATATAGTTTTAAAGTTGGTGGCAATTATTACTGCTGCTGTATATCTGTTCGGTGGCATTATAATCGATCAGTCTGATGATGTTTATGGTAACATACATAAGCTCTAAAACCGAGATTGTTTTTCATAATGCGCTGTGTTGCGTGTTTTCTTTATCATTGCGTGAATGAGTACAATAGACAAGGACATATTTACATTACTAAATTATTTTCGATGTGACCTCCTCATTGCTGGTTATAATACATCGAAATTTGGTCCTCTTTATTGTAAAAATACCTTTAAAAAACAGCATTACTATATTTATTTATTTATATATTTTTTTGTAAATATATATTGTGGATGGATGTACTGTAGATGATTTAGATACTGAAGGTGAATATTGTCTCATTTTCTATCCTCATTATTCCTTATGTTTCAGTGCCTATCAAGTTAGATATTCAGACTGCCCGTTCATGATTTAGACAGGTTTTCATTTCGAGTTGTAGGGCTTTCTCATTGACACATATATATTTTTTTGTTTTACTACAATCAAGGGTATATGCTTCTAAAAATGAAGAAATCTGTTGAGTCTTCATTATTAGTTTGTATTTCGATTACCTATAATTCTCTATACGAAAACAAACAACGACGAAGGTTAAACAATTAAATATAAGGGGTGCATCTTCAACTACTCCTTCGTGGAGACAACATGTAAAAGACGGAAACAGTTCAGAAAAATGGTGACAAATATCACCATATAATTAGTACACAGTGTCAGGTCACTTAGTCTCAGTGATAATCACTATAATATAATTAGTCACAGTGATTTTTATAGATATTAACTATTGTACTAATGCTATGAATTTTATCTGACAATTCGTTTATCTATATAAATTAGCCTTAAATATTGCTTACGTAACACCTCAGTTTGTAGTGGTATACCGAGTGTAGTAAATAATTTAGGATATTTCCTTCAGTAGTGGTGGATGTCTATTCTTAATGGACATCATTAAACAATGACGAAAGCGTTTTTATCCGTGATTTGTGTCATGCCGCGAACTCGGATGGAAAGATGCTAACAGGTGTCAGTTCTAATATTGAAATATTGATAACTTGTTATTGATCCGGTCTACCAAGCGTGACTGGATTCGTTATTCATTTTGGTCGATTCTTACCGGATGAGAACCATATTTTTTTCATACCCAAAGTGTCATTTATAACTGCCAATATCTTGTTTTTACTGAAAAGATTTTTCACAATTTTTTTTTCTGGTCGTGATTGGAGCTAGTGAATGACACTATTGTTATAGGGGTTATTCTAAGCGTCCTAGAATCATTTAGAAATTCTGATTCTTGGTTATCTTAAAGGTTTATGGTTGTCATCCAAGCATAATTGCTGGCAACCTTAGTTCTGGTTTCCTAGACCGTGTCGTAACCTCTTTATTCAATTAGTTTGTAATTTTTTTTCAATCTGTTAAGAAATATCCTTGGTATAAAAAAGAAAATGAAGAATTGTATGTCGTTTAAACTCATATTTAATCCTGCGCTTTTGTCGTTTATTTTGATTTTGAAACAGAGAACGTCCAGTAGACTACAAAAGCATTTATTATTTATTACAGGCGATATCGTGCCTGCTTCAGTTGTTCCAATCCAAAGTTACGCCATGTAGCTTTTGAATGGTTGAAACGGAATAGCGCAGTCAATTGTTTTTTCAAAATAGGTGGGTTTTTTTCTCAACATCCAAGTTCTCGCTTTGCGTGTAGGTGGAGCCTCGGTCAAATGTGTTCAATGCTTGCGATTTTGGTAATTTTTTAAATTTCAAAATAGGCAATTTTGGGACATGATTTTAAGAACTTTTTTTTCTCTACTGTTTCATATGTTTTCGGGGTACTGAATTTAAATTTCAAGTTGTGGTAGGTCGGATTCATCGCGAAAATCACAGTATTGATCTTGAATGATAGTTCTGTATGAAGTTAATGAAATTTATGAGATCTGCATTATGTAGTTAATTTTGTTTCAATAAATAAGCGATTACGGCCCTAATACTATGGATAGAATTTCATGTTTTCTCCCTTCCATGCATGAGGTTAGCACAAAAAATTTTAAAAAAATTAAGACCACCTATATTTTTTTCAAATCACCAATATTCTGTTTTTCGTTCATACCTCAAATATCCGAAAAGACGTGTTAATACAGGTCAACATCAGTTTCAATATTCACCGGACTATTTTTATTTTTAAATTAGTTATATCAGCTGTTGAGCACGCTTGGCAACTGTGATAGTTTTCACATGCAAAGCGTATTTTTCATAATTCGTAACTCCCTCCTATCTCATATGAGCATAAAATGTTAAGAAATTTCTCTTGTAAAAAAAATTAATTCATTTCTACGTGGTGTGTTGGTTTTTGTTATTAAAATTCTCTAGCTGAGTCTAGCATCAATAGTTGCTCATCGCTGGATCCTGAAATGTTTATGTTATGCATTTCTCATAGTCAAACCGACCTCCTTCAAAACAGCAAACTTGAAATTCGGATTCAGCTTACCAAGGAACATGAGGAAATATTTGTATGTACATTACTATGTACAGATTTCATATTCAGTTAAATGTACATTATATGTTTTTTTAACAATCGCTCTAGAGATGTAACCAATGTTTTTTTAACAATCGCTCTAGAGATGTAACCAGTCATTAAAAAATCAAAGTTGACAATTTAAAATATCGCTCATAAATTATCATGTGTTTTTATTGATTTAGCTAATGCTTCTTTTTTTTTCTTTGTATCGCTCTGATCATTTTTATAATGGTAATGAAACAGGTTTTATGTAGGATTTATATTTTACCTTGCGGAATAATTCACATTTGTATAATCTGCTTTTTCTTTTATTATGCTTTTTATTTTTATTTTATTTGTATAAGATGCTTTTATCAACGCGTAATTAAAATATGCTTTTAAGCTTTTATCAACGCCTAATTAAAATATGCTTTGAAACAATTATTTTTAAAATTTTAGGACCAAGTATATTGTTTTCTGACCGTCCAGAAATTACTGTTTGGTAATTATATCTCTTCTTTATTCGATTGTAATATTAAAATAATAGATGTTAAAATATGAAAAGATTCCATTTAACTTTCAACCGGTCAATTAATGGATTCCAAATCATCACTGATTCTACTATTAAGCTATTATTGAGATAATAATTTTACTATATATATTGTTCAGGCAGTGGATGGATTGTCCTAGCTATCTAAATCTGGAGGTACTATTTATAGAGTTATATAGGGACATGGTTCCAAGGTGATCAAGTTGAGCTCGTAACGGAAGGGAAACCATCTGTTGCATTTCCTTATGGTGATATCGTTCTGGTTTTTACAAATGGCGAATTTAACTTCTTTTTTTTTTACTTAGTATATCTCGCATTCAAACTCTCATTTAAAAAAAAATTCTATTGGGAAACAATTTATTTTTTATTATTTAGTTACAGCGTTTATCGTTTGACGATGGGTTTAGTTTCACGGCGACGTGTATATATGAAATTGAAATCTGCTAAACATCTGCCAAAACCTGTAACTGTAATTATCCTTGTTATCTATTAACTAATTAATGCTTAGGCTTGCCAACCTGTTCTAGATTGCAATCATCCATCTAGATAATCATTATCTTGAGAAGATACCGTAAAATGGAGTCACATTAGTACGGTGGGGTAAAATTGGTACACAATTATTTCTATGGTGTTTTCCTTCTGGCAGGTTGTTGTGTCGACTCGTTGTGTGTTGGGCTCTGATTTGGTAAAAGTCGACACAACAACCTGCCAGAAGGAAATCACCACAGAAACAATTGTATACCAATTTTACCCCACCGTACTAATGTGACCCCATTTTACGGTAGATGGTTTTTGATCCTTAATGTTCGTCCTTTGATATAAAATGGTTTAACAAATAAAGCAGGAAAGTCTTACTATAATTATCGATCACCGACATCTTGGTACTAGTTTCCAACTTCCTATTAGTTATTTTGTATATCAGGAGGTAAGAACTTCGCTATAACCTTTTTGTGACGTATGATCCCCATTCCTCGGCGTTATACTTTTGGATTTTTGTTAATCTTGTAATTATTATGTAATAATAAGTTACTCCCAAACAATATGGACACAATTTGAATAATAAGACTATAACAAGAACAGTGCCAGAAATCCAATGTTAGTTTCTGACCCAATTGTTTGCCATGAGTGCGTACATCCCTTTAAAGTATTGCTAAATCAGTGCATAATTAATTGGTCATTCTTTTGGTTAACAAAAAGATGGACTTATCTTGACATGTCACGAGATTCAGAAAGAAAGGTTTGAAGTATTTAGGTAAATAAAATAAATAACATTGTATTTGTACCCCTGTGTGATTGTTTCCATACTCATTCAGTTTGGCTAAAATTCTCTATTTCAAGGTAGGTTTCATTGGAAAGGGTGGTATTTTATAATAGGTTCTAGCCTTGTGTTTTATTTTTTCAGATGACTCGATCCAGTGTAGGCTAAACGCAATAAAATGTTCTTTGTTTAAATAATTAGGAACTAACTCAAAAACTTTTTTACTGACTCATTATATTGTCAGGTTTTTGTTAAATAATATGAATGAAGAGGATTTTTTTCTAGCCTGATGTTGCCGATACATAGACTAATTAACTAAGCATTGATTTTGTTTTAATCACCCTCCCCCCCTCCAAAAAAAAAACAACAAATGGTTTAATATTTTAAGGTGTTGATTTAACCCTACTTAATTGTATTGTGTGGAAAAGTTCATTCTTTTCGTTTGATTTTGCTCAATTTTCTTAAAAGAGCATTCAATAAATGAATGCTCTCAATTTAGAAGGCTGTTGCCGTAGGAAGGGTACCTAACCGCTAATGGCGGAGGCAGAACAGCTTGCGGTTTGGCCGAGGTTATTGTACTGCCTCTTCTCCACTCCGCTGCCTCCATACTTCAGTCTACGGTAGGGTATAGAATGTGGTTTGAAAATCTATTGATGGACATCCCAACTTCCTTGCCCATTATTCCAACTGGAGAGGTGGGTTTTTGACTGTAGATAATTATATGTTGAAGATATAATATATCTATGAAATGAAGCAAATCTTAATTTTTTTGTGCAGACTGTCAACACTGACATGCATTTTTCTTTTTACTCTGCCCTGATAATGGCCATCAATGAGTCCGAAACGTCAGAATAAAAAATAAAGGTGTTTACTGTTACATCTATTTTATTTTTTCAATTTGATTGAGCCCTTATACAGGGTGTCCAGAATTTACATAGCAAAACTTCAGGAACTTATAGGGGACCGAAAAACTAAGACAAAAAGTCCTTTAGAGATTTGCTCGTTTTTGTTTAGTTTTAGAGAAAATCGCAAAAAAAGAAACAAAACAAAAATGTTACAGGTAGCGATTATCACCTTTCAAAGTTCGTCAGGCTAGGCAGTAAGATATGTAAACACTTAATGTTATCCTTTACATTCTTTTATTTGTTTACATTTTGGCTTCCTTCTAGGATTATCATTCCTAAATCAGTCTTCAGTCAGTTACTTAGATATTTTTGTGTGAATAGCATCAGCCACAATGCCGCATGCATATTCTAATGTTGAATACGCTGATATGATTTTTGTGTATGGTTTCTGTAACGGTAATGCTTTAGAAGCGGTGCGGGAGTATGCGCGCCGATTTCCAAATAGAAGAGTGCCTAATCGACGAGTCTTTTCGTTAACTTTTAATAGACTACAAGAGACTGGGTCATTCTTAATACGTAATGAAGGTGACCAATTCCAGGCAGCAATAAGAGCAGATTATGGGAGAAGATATTGTGTCCAACGCCACATAACAATCCTGAGACCAGCATCCGAAGAGCATCTGCTGCATTAGCAATATCGCGGCAAGCAATATGGCGAACTTTGAAAGGTGATAATCGCTACCCATACCATCTTCAAAAAGTTCAGAATTTATTACCTCATAATTATGTCAAGAGATTGAATTTTAGTAACTGGTTTCTTGACAAAATACGTGATGATAATTTATTTCCATTAAAAATTATATGGACCGATGGAGCTACCTTTACAAGAGGAGGAATTGTTAATCAAAGAAATTATCATGTATGGGCTCTTGAAAATCCCAGAGCTATTAGAGAAAATAGGTTTCAGCATGAATTTGCTATTAACGTTTGGCTTGGAATTTGGAACGGATTACTGGTGGGACCATATGTTTTACCTGGAAGATTGAATGGTATCACATTTACACATTTTTTGGAGAACAACTTTACTAATTATTTTGATGACATTCCCTTACAGCAGCGGATTGAAATGGGGTTCAACTCGATGGATCTCCAGCTCATTATAGCAGAGGTGCTCGAGCTTGGCTGGATATAAATTATCCACAACGATGGATTGGACGTGGAGGAGTAGTACCTTGACCACCCAGATCACCTGATATGACACCCATGGATTTCTTGGATTGCTTTCGTGGTTCATTCATGGATTTCTTTCGTAGTTCGTATGGAGTTCGAACCTTGAAGCGAAAGTTTATTCGGTGTCAATCAACTCAAGAAAGCAATTAAGAAACCGAATCATAGATGCAGTGCACCAAATATCATCAGAACAATGTTTAGGTGCAATTTATCAAGTGAGTGCTAGATGTAATGCTTGCATTGTTGCAAGAGGACAACATTTTGAGCAATATTTACATTAAAAAGAATATAACATAAATATAAATGTAAATTAATAAGTATAAAAATGAAAACTTGTTTTGTTTCTTTTTTTGCGATTTTCTCTAAAACTAAGCAAAAACGAACAGATCTCTAAAGGACTTTTTGTCTTAGTTTTTCGGTCCCCTATAAGTTCCTGAAGTTTTGCCATTTAAATTCGGGACACCCAGTATATCCAAAAGATATAATCTATTATTCAGATTTCTAACATCACTCAAATAATTTTTCTTTTTTTTATAGCCAGACAATAGTCCCATATCATAATTTCTTTGTATTATTATTAGAAGGCTATTAGTCCCAGAATAAAGCTTATTTGTTAATTTAGTAAATTAATGAGGAAAAATAAAAAAAACATAAACTTAAATAATTTATTGTAAGAAGAAAGGATTGTTTGCTGTTAGATAGGGTAGGAATTAGATGGTTTCGTTGCAATCCATATGTCATTTTACTTGGAATACTTATTAAATAATAATTGAAAAATATATATATTTTTAAAATAATTTATAATTAAAAGCTATTAATTTTACTTTACTCGTTGGTCTGCATTATATAGGTTTTCCTCTTTGTAGAGATACGATCATTTATGTCCTTTTTTATCTGCCATCTTTATTTAAACTGTTACCATACTCTCCGCAAGTTCCTGAATCGTAAATCGGAACCCTTCATGCAATAATATATTCCGGTCGCATCATGTGCTATTGAAATTAATGTTTATTTTCTCGAAAAAATCTTTGCTCTAATAATTCAATATGTTTTTATTTTCAAAATATAAACGATGGCCTAGAGAAATTTTAGTGTAGATTTTTATTGAGCTAATATTGAGTAGTTCTTCACAAGTTATTTGCATGCCATTGTATTCACTATCAACACATTTATTTGATGTATATGTTTTTGTACAGTTGTAAATATCAATAAATTAAAATATATATATGTATATATAAAACATCAGCGTCATAAACGGATGACTCGCGATAGATGAAGATGACTTGGAAGCCCACAGTGATCTTTCAGGAGTATAAAATTTCTTTACTAGGGCAGGGCTTCTTTTCCTCGCGATGATATGGACTTCTACGATTTTTCATTGATAGTTAGGCTGCTGTGGATTGTTATTAATTAATTTCCTTACAGACGTACCCAAGGCTCTTCCTAAGTAAGAAAACAACTTTAATAAAGCCATGAGCAGTTTTCGTCCCACTCATTCCTCGCAAGATATTTCTTTTTTCTGTGTCACCCGACCAATCACCTCTGAATGCTTCGTGTCTTTCTTTCAACCCAGTATTGCTTCATTCTGTGTGATCTTATTTTCTTCTCCTCTTCAGAGATTTGGATTGTTCGTTTTGGTTTGATTTTGATTTGGAACCTCTCTTTTTTGTCGTTATTTATTTTTTATTTATTTTATTTTTTTTGCACTTTTATCCATAAGCATATTTTCTGTTATACGGAGTTCGATTTTGTCCTTTTCTGTTTCCTTAAACCAATTTGGTTTGGTCTTTTTGTTGCGGAGGAAGTCAAAAATGTTTTTATTTAGTCTTTTTCTTTCTCATTGTTCTCTTATTGTGTCTGAAAGTTTCTCAATGTTTTGGTATAGGGTTTCATTTCTCGTGTGGATTAATTTGTTGTTATGAACTTTGGGACCTAGAATTTTTCTTAATATTTTCCTTTCTTTGATCTCTAGCCGTTCAATTGGACCATGGTTGGTAATGGACAGTGTTTCAGATGCATACAGTGCTTCTGGATCAGTTACTGTGCGATAATGTCTTATTTTATTTTATTGTGCTACAAGATATTTTATTAATAAAGTAAAAAGAAACAAAAAACTATTTCCTAAAATGCAACTACTGTAAGAGAGTTAAAGCTGATTTAAGCACATCTTATAGCTTGAAAAGGATAATACCGATAAGTTGTGATTTAATTCGAACTACAAAATAGAAATAATTTTGATCTAGCGGAATAGATATGAGCAAGTCTGTAAACCCACTCAACTACTCTGTGCAACCGTTAGGGAGGCATATAACCCCTTCCTGTTTTGAAAGCATATTGGCCTGCATTATATATATTTATTTTTAATTTGTTTTGCTCCTCGTAAAAGTAATAGGGAACCAAGTGGTTTTTCGGTGTTTACAGTACACGAAAAGAGGAATTCATTTGCAAATATAGAGCGATATTAAAGGGGCAACATAAATAACATTGGATCGATGTCGCCATGGTTACCAGCGGTTATATTGCTTTCATTGGCTAATTTGTCCTCCCAGTCTATTTAATCTATCTAGCGATAATAATTATATCTTTTCCTCATATATTTCAGAATTTTTTTTAAATATTTGTTTCTCAACTATTTTCTCGTTTTAATAAAACGAAAACTGGGATAATAAACTTCTGAAACATAATATAAAAATAGTTAATATATAGCATAATTTTAATTTTGTTATTTTTTAAATTATTCATATCAAAATTGAATATTCAAAGATGAGATATTTTAGTTGTATTCTTTTATCCGGAGTAATTTATTGAGAGCCGTGAATATATTGTGTTGATTTAATGATATTTAGTAATATCATATTAATTTTTTTAATATTTATTATCCAATAAAAAAAATTCTGCATTATGTTTAAATTAGCCTTTGGTGAAGTATTCAGATTTGTACCCATTGATTTGATCAATCTCACGATGTTTCTTAACTGTGCGATGCCCTGCAATTATAATAGATATTATATGTTTATTATATGTAATTAACCATGTTTATTTTTCTGAAAACAACGATCGGTTAAATTATTCTTTTATAAAGAAGTAATATTTTATTTATTTATTTTTACTAAATGTTTTAATTATATAGAATTTAAATTTAGTGTTTTCCTGTTATCATGAAATGTTGGAGAAGTCCGTAATATTTTTTATATGTTATGTAGGAAGATCTCATTGAAAAGACAGCCATTGTAATTTTTATTCAATGGTAAAAAAAAAAAAAATATTCTTTCATATTCTATCGTTTCTCTTCCGGAACGACACTATATACAACTTTTTTCTCCTTGATTTTCTTTGTTTAGCTTTCCCCCGCATAAAATAGGGAAAGTAGATGAATGGCTTTGTAAGCTAATGATATTATTAACTTTAGGTGGTTGAGCACCCATATTGTTGGAACAGATTTTATGAAGAAAAGAACTTTTTTTTTTTTGTAACGCTTACAACACACCTGTTAGCGTGTCCTAGTGAATTATCCTCCGTAATCGTCCTGCTTCTATAATTTCCCTTAATCATTAGTATTAAACATAAAAAAAGCCTGTCTTTATTTGTAACAGTTTATAGTTGAAGTGGGGTAGGTATAGGTTGGTTTCGAGTAGTGTAGGTTGGAAATTGAATATAGATTTCTACATTATTTTATTTGACATGGATATCTCTTATGGCTGGGGTCTATTCGTTTTTCGTGAAACATTTTTTTCATACTCACCTTGACACGCTTTAACTCTGTTGGTGGTGCTCGACTCGAAAATTTGACGACAGTTTCCTATCAGAAATTTAATGGAGGATATGTTTTATAACATTTTTTGCTCGGATCTACCCTAATATTAGGTAGGAGCTGTATTGGTTTGAGTGAAAAAAGTCACGTTAGAAACCGCTATTTTCTCTCAACTTTGTTAATTACAAATAATTATTTATTGTTAATTTAATTTAATTATCAATTTAACTAATTTGATTATTTTAATTCTAAAAATTGAGAAAAGCTGTAGACACATCCATGATCTATTGGTTTTCCCATCCAAGGAGAAATATGTATATATATTTTTTTTAGATCAGGGTTTAGATGATATAAATGTGTACTTACAGTACTATTGCTTATTGCCCATAATTATGGCAGGTTATAATATTTGTAAAAATAATAAAATATTTTTTAAAAAATAATAAAATAAAAATTAAGGTTTCGTGCTTGTACGTTGTTATTTGAGGAGGTCATATTTAACACATGTTATAAGATGCTGAAAAAAGCGGTACCTTATAAAATCATTCACGACGGAAGAACCTATTAGGATCTTAGTAAATAATTGAAAATGATATTCTCGATGATAGAGAACTGTTCCAAATGGAGGAATTCACATCTGCTTTGGTGAAAGGCTTATCATCACGTTTCCGCGATAGAGCACTTGATTAAACTAATAAAACAGATGAGCCTTCCACACGGATTGGTATAGAACATGTTGTATGTACATTCTGATGAGGCTGCGACCCGTTGAATATGTTAGCCATGGCCTCATCTACATTGCCGTTAGCTTCACGATCTAGTTTTCTTCATGGTGGCTGGAGAAATAATCAATTGTACTTTTTACTTTGATCTCCTACTTTATATGCTTAACAGCATTACACCACTTAATGTCATTTAAGCCTTAAATACCTGTAATTATAATAAGCAATTATTAAGTCATCACATAGTTTTACTTTGAACCACTTGGTTTCTTTTGATTATAGTGCAAAAATTTAAAAAAACAAAACAAAAAGAAACAACCTTATAAAATACCTAAATAGTTGATTTTGCAAATGAAGGGTTTAGGTCGCAAAACACAATTTTGAGTAATTTATGTTTGAAGTTTTTTTTTTATAATTTTCCTTTAGCAGGAAAAATTTACTACTTAGCCCTGCATCTTCTTCATATCTCTGTTGTTAGTTGTTTTGAAATATTTTCCTTCGTCTACTGAATTAAATTGTATTTTTTTTAAAAATGTGACAACCCTTTCATCCACAAAACCCTTCAAATAAAAGAACCTAACCGAAACAACTCCTTGGAGATTTTTTTTTTTTTGTTTATAATTTATTTATTATTTTAATGCAAATTTTTCACATTGAAAAAAATGGCTTTTCTTATCATTTTTTTCGGTACTTTCAAGCTTTCCATAGAGTAAGTCAAGTTGATAGATGAACACATCAAAATGTAATTCGTAAAATAAATAACTTTAACTTGACATAGCTTAGTTTTTTGGTCTAACTTTTTTTTTGCGTTTTCAAAAACGTAGCATTACATTTAGGCTCTTGCTCTGATCGAAAATTTTACAACAGTTTCCAAGTCAGAAATTTAATGGAGAATATTTTTTATATTGATATATTGATTGAATTGATAAAAGTCGCATTTGAAACCGCCGTTTATTTCGAATAATCATTGATTTCTTAAACTTAATTATTAATTTAAGTAATTTGATCCTTTAAATTCTGAAATGTAAATGAGGAAAAGCAGTAGATTATAGATAGACATATCCATGATCTATTGTTTTTCCCAGTCAGGAAGACATTTTTTTTTTGTTTAATAAAAATGTCTTTTTTTTAGATTTAGAAGCAAAAAATAAAAAATGAAATGAAAATTATTATTATTATTATTTGTATTTGTGTCAGCAGTAACGCTGAATACGTATCAGCCTCATTAACCCTACATACAATATTACAATTTCGACTCACCTCGGGACGTTAAAAAGACCGCACAATATGCATAACAACACTTACTAATATGTTTTCCTTTTCTTAATTCTTTTCCCTCTGGTTTATTAGGTTTATGGTTTAGCATATGATACACTTACCATTATGACCAACTTTTGTAATTATTGGCTTAATACATTCATGGGACAGAGCATTGTTTCCATTATAATTTTAATTTTGGAAGCTTTGTTTGTCGGAATTTCTCCATGTTAGAAAGACGATTACAAAGAATTGCTTCCCGGAATGACGCTGCGTTTCCTGTTTGGAATCTGTCGTGTCATCAAGGCTTCCTTTACTCCAAGCGATGGAAAATACCTGTGTTCCATAGTCCCACGAACCTCGATACTAGGAGTTTCTGAACTGGAGCATGTGGTTTATGGAGAGTGTCTGATGCTTCCTTGTATTTCACACGATTTGTAATAATCTCTTACTACTTATTCTTCTGATGTAAATTAAATACACACGGGACTCAACCGAGCCTTATATTTTTTTTTCAGTTTATTATTATGTATTATTACTTTTTTTTCCACAAAACACTCGATTTCGGAAGAAGACATTAGGCAATTTTTGTATTAGCATTGCTACGAGAAAGCTGGAACTTCAATATCTGGAAGGCAGAACTGATGCAACAACGTTCGATTTGTTGGTTTTAGACCATTTAGGAGGGATGTTTGGCGGCATATAAAGTGTCACTACTTAAACAAAAGAAAATATGTGTTGTTTTTTTTTTCAAGCTATATACTTTTTGATTTACGTATATAATTAATGTTATTTATGTATATTATTATTTACTTAAGTAATAATTATTATTTTGCTCATAAATGGATGTATATATTACGTCTATTATCTTATGTATTTTTTCTGTGTTCCATAGTCCCACGAACCTCGATACTAGGAGTTTCTGAACTGGAGCATGTGGTTTATGGAGAGTGTCTGATGCTTCCTTGTATTTCACACGATTTGTAATAATCTCTTACTACTTATTCTTCTGATGTAAATTAAATACACACGGGACTCAACCGATCCTTTTATTTTTTTTTCAGTTTATTATTATGTATTATTACTTTTTTTTCCACAAAACACTCGATTGCGGAAGAAGACATTAGGCAATTTTTGTATTAGCATTGCTACGAGAAAGCTGGAACTTCAATATCTGGAAGGCAGAACTGATGCAACAACGTTCGATTTGTTGGTTTTAGACCATTTAGGAGGGATGTTTGGCGGCATATAAAGTGTCACTACTTAAACAAAAGAAAATATGTGTTTTTTTTTTTTTTCAAGCTATATACTTTTTGATTTACGTATATAATTAATGTTATTTATGTATATTATTATTTACTTAAGTAATAATTATTATTTTGCTCATAAATGGATGTATATATTACGTCTCTTATCTTATGTATTTTTTCTTTTTTATTTCCCCCCTTTTTTGGAGTCTCGATTAACTAAGGATTTAGCCATCTGATAATATCTCGGTCCCGACCACTTCGGCTAATCGAATCCCAAGTGTACTTTCCGATTTTAAAATGTTCTGTATTTTGCGTCAGGACTAAGCCGACATCGGTGAACTGGAAAAATTCATTTTTTTTTTTTTTTTTTTTTTTTTTTTTTTTTCTTCGAGAACGCTTTTACTGTGATTTCGTAAAATAAGTCACGCTTCGTAAACAGTCTCGGTAGTCGATTATAGCCCGTGACTAGGATGATGTGGGCATCGACACTTGAAGTGCCTCCTCTCTGCTTAGGAGTTTTTTTTTAGTTGGAAAAAAATACATAATAGGCTTTATTTCTTTATACGAAATCTGTCTGAGGAATGGCCTACGGTACAATTGGCCACACAGCATTCTAAAGAACTGGTTACAAAATGTCTCTTCAATCCGGTGATATCAAGGTTTAGTTGTTTTTTAAAATATATGATTAACCTCAAAGCGAAATAATTTTCAAATTAAACATTTTTACTGACAGTGATTTTTCAATAAATAAAATATTTCATGAAATAAAAGTGCATAGTTGATCTTAGCATTAAATTTTAATCCGCAAGTTCTGACCGTTAATGATTATTAATATTGATTTTAATGTTTATTTTAGAAAATGTGTTGCTTGTAAAGAGGAATATTTGGTGAAATGCTGTGATACTGAACTCCGAATCAGAACATTGCATACAAACTCGAACATACCCTCTGTACAGGACCATATTCACACTTCATACAAAAGATTTAATGAAAAACTTCAAGGACACTGCAACAAACTAATTCAAAACATGGTGACTTTAGATATGCCTGAATCAACCCGAAGAAAGCTGAAAAGGAGCTGGCTAAGATGTCTAAGATAAATCTAAAAGAATAATGCAAGACTGGAGTAGGTACAGATGGGTGCTGAACTCTCACATGCCTGTCATGCAAATTTTACACAATTTTATATTGTCGCTTATTGTCGCGGTTTGTGCGAAAGGGTAGAGTAAAAGAAATATAGTGAAGAAAAAGTCAACATATCTTTGATACTTACTTATGCTGAAATTTAAATCACTCCACCCACTTCTCATTTCAACTTGAAATTTGTCAATCATTACCTAGCGAAATGTTACTGACGTCTGTAGCTGGATGTAATATCATAAATCCTATGCGTACTCACTTATAAATTATGTATAATAATGACATTGGTTCTTGATTTTATTGATTGGTCGTATATAGTAACGTATTGGCGCTAGCCCAAACGCGTTCTTTGAAACTTAACCTCAAGATAAAAGATGAGATAGCAGAGCGTATAACGGTTCCTTTCTCTTTTAACGGTTTGTTTTAAATACACATCGTTAGTGTGGACAATATGTTCTTGGTCGGCTGAGTCTTGAAGCAGTTAACGGTTGTTGTACTTGAAATGTGTGAATAAAAAAAAATGTTCATGTCACTATAGTAATCAGCTTTGACTTTAATGAACTTTGACCATTTTAGTTTAGGAGTGGTTATGTTATATCTTTGGCTGTCAACTTTTCTGCCACTCCCAGGTATGAGTTCTACGTATTAGAAGTTGTCTGCTTAAAAAAATCATCGACACTTAAAAGAAAACGGACATTGTGATATCTTTTTAATGTTTGATTTATGTGAATCACTTTCAATATCTTTTTCTTTATGTGAATCACTTCCTCGTCAATCCTCTCTATTTATACATATTTGTATTACTCTTACCTCTCCTGTGAGGTTGATTTGTATGTACATATTAATGCCCACATGCTATTCCTATAGAACTCATCAGTTTTTTTTTCTTTATAAAAACATCTATGTACACCTGATGTTGCCTGACGGGTCTTTTATAAGATATGTTAGTTTATAGGTAACACATGATATATGTTATCTAGAAAGTAAACTCTTTACTTTTCCTCCCAGAATGCTTGTAAATTGCAGAATGTTATATGGTTGTAATAGTATTATGTCTGTGATGTTGAGGTCTATACCTGCCACAGGTCTGAGTGCGTTAACCTCCGTGTGGGAGTAGGCTCTCACGGCGGTCGGCTAGACTTGAGTCAAATCTCTTGGAAATTCTCAATAGCTTTTTATTTCATGGTTTTAGATAGAATTATGTCCTATTTATTCTATTTCATGTGAGGATAGGTTTGTGATGATTATTTTTTTGTTTTATCCCTTGGTATTAGCAACATGCTATACGCAAGCGGTTCGTCTATTATTTGCCGCTCTACAGAGGTTGCAAATCTACTTGTGCCTAAAGATTTATAAGCAGTGTTTGGATCATTATTCTAATGAATGAACTATGAGCATGCTATAAGTCCTCGCCAACATTTAATGTGTTAATTTGTCTCATGTTGCTGCCAATTAAAAATAGATGTACTCAAAGATGATACGGCTGATAACAAATTAATGTTCATTAAATCTCTAGTGAACAATATACAGCTCATTTACTGAAGGTTAGCACTATCCAACTGTGAAAGAATATAGATTGTCCTAGAATGGTGTTAGTTCCTTATATTATTCCTGTATTGTCTGGTTAGTTCTATTGTCTTGGTTTTCCGTATTTTTCTTCTCGTTGTATTCCTTTTGGCGTTGCATTGATATATATTTATTTTATATATATATATATATATATATATATATATATATATATATATATTCCTGTTTGATGTTTAAAATATATATATATATATATATATATATATATATATATATATATATATATAAGAAATGAAAATGTCCATACAATAAAACTACATAAATTAAAATTAAAATACATGAATATATAGTTATAATAAAATATAAACATATTATTTTTTTATAATCGATGCATACGTTAGGTTATGTCAGTTATATATGTTTCAGTGCTTTATTATCATAACCTTCTGTATTCTTACAATGGTGTTTACGGAAATTCGTGTAAGCGCGAATAATTTTTGTGTCTTTAAGTTATTGTATTGTAATTGATTGCAGGTTTAAATCAAAAAACATATTTGATATTTTTGTATTAATTGGATAGTTGTTAATTATCCTCATGCATGGATTTTGGATAGCTTCCTGTTAGAGTCACGGGTATACTCCTAGATCCAGACATGAGCAGAATATGATAATATTGGACTATACCTGTTATAATCAATTTGTTTTTAGAATTGATACTGATAGAATGTCAATTGAAATAGGTTTTTAGTTTTCTGATTATACTTTTAGCTCTATTGGTATTGTTGTAAATATGTTTGGAGAAAGTTAACGATTTGTCTATTTCTAGGTCTAAATAATTGATAGACTGTGCCCAAGGGTTACTTTTATTATGTGATTATGCTCACAGAATACAGAATAACTGTTAGTTCTGTGTACTGTGGTTAAGCCTTATAGTTTTTTTTCTAATTACTCATGTTTTTGAGAGTACCATAACATCAAACGGTTCACCACACTTATGCTATATTTGATCTATTTTATTTTTTCACATATTTTACAGTTTTGTTTCTCTATACATTTATGTTAACTTTCTTTATAATCTACTATATATTTGTCAAATACCACTCACTCATTTAACACGATATCTCAGAAACCACCGAACGGATTGGAATGAAATTCGATATGTAGCTTCCTGTAGGGCCGTAGGTGTTCGCTAAGAAAGGAATTTAAAAAAATCGGCCTGGATCGCGGCTAATTCGCGAAAAATGCGATTGCAATTTTTATTGATTGAATAATAAAAGATTAATTGTTATATGGTATTTGGAGATAAACTAAGTTAAAAAATAGGTTAGATGTTTAAGCCGCTCACTTAGACCACAAATTAAGTTCCTTTTAGTTGTAAACAAACAAAAACACGATCGATGTCGAAACCTTATAATATGGTACTTTTTGTAAACTCATGGTGGCTGCAGAGGTGGACCCTTACAAGTTTGAGTTGTTTCGTGATGAGAAGCTATTAAAAGACTTAAGACTTATGTTAAAGAGGAGGTTAAAAGACTTATGTTCTCTGGTGATGACATGTAAGGCCAGTTCAATGTAGGGACAAAAAACTGATAAAAATCAGTGAGTTCTATCAAGCGTTTGATTCTCTTCAGTATCGTCTCATGTTCTGCCATGAAGAAGATGGGTACATTATTAACATCCCTCAGCGTGACCCAAACACTAATACACCAATTAAGAAAACTGTGTCTACAGCTAATTTTTACACCTAAATGTTGATGGAGCGAGGAGGTGAAGAACCTTATTTACTTTAATTTCGTAATCTCCTCAACCAACTTATGCTTTATAAGTACGCAAAAATGGAAACAGAAAGACTAAACTTTATTCGAAAAAAAATCAAAAAAGTTGAGAAGTTGAGACTATATTCACTTAAAGTATGCCATAAGAAAAGCTAATGGTCTGGTATCAGAGCTGGGTAAGATGGTAGTGCTGCCTCGAAGCTTCACTGGAGGACTATCAAAATAATATAAAATTAATTTATTGAAATTATTCTAAGAATGGAATTCTTTAGGTTTTTTTAAGTAATAATAATTATCAACGTTAAGCTTATCTTTTACTGATTTAAATTGTCCTTAATCCTAATGATATTAAACCGTAGCGGAGCTCGGGCACTTTCAGCTAGTGTTAGTATATTCTCGTATGGGTCGTGATGGTGGTCTAGACTAGGGTATCCCAACGAAATATTTTTACGGACACCTGAAAAAATCGTTATAATTTCTCTCTCTCTCTCTCTCTCTCTCTCTCTCTATATATATATATATATATATATATATATATATATATATATATATATATTTGTTGGGCTTAAGTCTTAGAATGTGAAGTTTACAAGTAGATTTTCCAAACTTCTTTTTATTCCTGCCTATGTATTTCTTATTTCATGCACTATATTAAATCATAAGGGACTATTTATTATAGTAAAATAAAAACTTGAAACAAAATTTTATTTGTTTATTAATTTTTGTTTACATAAAAATGATGGCTTAAGCCCTTTTTACCAAACACCAGAGATAGGTATATTAGTATGTATGTGTGAAATTGCCTACCTGTAACAGCTGTTATATATAATTAAACATTTTTGTTCCATAAAGATGAGTCTCATTCAGGTTTATTTCCTGCATGTCAGTTTTGTTATGCTGGACAAACCAAATCATTGTTACAAGTTGTGCTTTATTTTTACTTTAATATAATTTTTTACATTAACATTATACTATTTCTTCTTACGGGATTAACTGTACTTAAAGTTTAATGTGATGAGTTGGAATGCTCCTTTGTATCATTATTTCAGATAAGCTGGACTGTTAATAAAATTCTGTAACTGTTACTGTAAGTCAAATTCTTGACTAAACATTTTTCGATGACAGCTCCCGAAACCTCTGAGGGAACGTCCTGTTGGGAACCACTAGTCTAAACAGTAGGCTACAATTTTAGTGTATTTATTCATTTTTTTAGTTTGCCGTTTTTTTTTCTCCTGGCCATTCTCTTCTAGATAAAAAAATTATGACCGATTTATTGGTATGGTATTTAGTTACCTTAACTTATAAATATTATGATAGAACAAATGGAAGTTTTAAAAATAAATAAATTAATAACTCTCCATGTTCTTTAGGCCTCCATGGCTATATTCGAGGTACTTAGTTCTGCCTTGTATTGAGGTCGCGAAAATGGTGGTCCCGCATATCGATCTTAACTGAGCCGCTATTATTACAGGAATACGCATAGTTGGTTTATTTGTATATAATTAACCAAAATAACAGATTAAACTTCTTTTTAAACAGATTTCTGTTAATTAAACTTCTGTTTAAATTTTGTTGTGTTAATACTGTTCTCTTTACGTTTATATCTCTAAGAAAGAATAATAGAAGGATTGAAATACTCTATCGTTATGCTCTTGTAAGATAAATAAACAAATGTCATGACCGAAAGCCCTCTGCTTATTGAATCGCTGTGATGATACATCAAGGAAGCACTGATGTTTGTTCATTTTTTAGATCGTTTACTGTAGATGGAGTTTTGGACGCCTTCGATGTTACATGGTTAAGTAGTGTTTGCATAAGTGTCGCTAAAGGGGAACACTACGTGACCTGACTGTCCTTGGTAGTGTGGTGCTATTTTAGCTGCAACAGCTTAGCGTAGGGTTTTATGTGACGTCAACTAGACAATACTATTATTTAATAAATTTAATCACCAATTTAAACTTTAAGCAATATCAAAGATTTTTTTTTTTTATTTAAACAATTCTGTTATTGAATTTAGTATATATTTTATGATGATGCATTTATACCTACTTCAGTTTATATTAAGAACAATTAGTATATCTAATAAATCTTATTTTTATGTCTTGATTCCTCTAGCAGCTGTTGCATCTCTAACACATGTAAAGTCAAATCGGATTGAGAAACTATATTAAAATTAATTAAATTGGAAAGTGTATTATTCATTATTAAAAAATTCTATTCTTCGTGAAAAAATCAATATATTTAATATTGCATTAATATTATAATCATCACCTTATAACGGCTAATATTTGATAAAAACAACTTATGCTCAAAATTTAAACTTGTTAAAGAACAACTTAATTATTAAGGCCTTCACCCATTTACGGCCAAGGCTAGAATTAGTAAGGAGTTTTGATTTTTTCCCCAAAGAAATATTTTTTGAGTACTTAAATTTAAAGAAAAATAAAAAAATAAATAAATAAAAAAAAAATTATTCAGCCATAATGGTGTCAAAGAGTTGCGCTCACGCAACATTTGCTTGTAGAATTTTTATGGCAATCCTGAGATATAAGATGCAGGAGTTAGTTTATTATATTTGGCATCAGAAATCGGTTTAAAATTAATATAAATAATTTCAATGTTATCACAACGCAAATAATATTCACGTTTAAAAAGAAAGAACAGATAGTTATGGGAGTCTTATGCTTGCACTGATAAAACGGAATGTAATGTACAAAGTGCAAAAGGTGGTTTCCGTTTATGTTGTCTATTATTCTATCAACCACTTTAAGCGGTGGTTAATTACTCATTTCGGAATAAGCAGAAAACTACTAGATGTGTTGGACGATTTCTTCTAAAGCTAAATAGATTAGAATGGCATGTGGCTTGGTTGATGGTCAGTTTGACTTGCATTTTACGTTAAAGCTTGGTTGGTCTCTGAAATCGTAGATTGGCCTATTCTGTTTTTTTCAAATGTTGTACTTCGTTTAATTTTTGTCATAGTGTGGGTTGTTTGGTTTCTGCATAACGCCGTCCAATTATATAATGATAGTAAAAAAATAATAACATACGTAACACAAAAAAATGTTTTATTTTAGAAACATTTTATTTTTTATTTTTAGGAAATATTTGTTAGTCATTTAATTATTTTGAATATTACCATTTGGAATAGCAAATCATATCCTTACCATAATTTGTTTTTCGAGCGATTCTTTAAATGGTTGTTGCCTCATGGTTTTATATTTTTCTTATGATTTGGTCCCGTAATAAATAATCTGAATAAAATTTATATTTTTAAGATCCAAATATTAAAACTTCTAAGGAAAATCAACTTACACACAAATTAACTTGGCTATAAAAGAAATATATCCCCCGCCCCCCTCTCCCCTCGCCTTTAATTTTACAATAGAATTAAAAAAGTCGATAAATTCACGAAAAGTACAGTTTAATTATATCTTATGATAAGTGAATTCCAATTTTCTCTTTCAACTGTTTGTCCAAATACATTAGTTCAATCCTTATTTTCTCATTTCCTATAGGTAAATTATGTAATTTCTCAGTGGTAATTAAGCCTCTTGCGTTAATCATCCATAATGGTCGAAGATGCATTTCCTAGCTTAGCATGATACCGGATGACGATGAAGGAGGAAACGGAAGAAATGTACAAGAACTCAGGGCACTTGAAGCCGAGTCCTTGACCCGTCCTGTACTTTCATATCAGATATTCAAATCATTGGGAAATGTCTCATTCTACATTTACTTTTGTACGCGATGAACGTTTGAGATATTTAATTTAATCCTTAATTAAATGACTTTAACTTCATTTACATAAAATTATATTTCTATCTTAGGTAGATGAATAAATTTAGATTTTGCCCTTGATAAACCTTGGTTATATCCAATTAAATCCCTACGGAACCTTGAATTATGATTTAATTTTTTTTAACCTCGTAAATATTTTAACTTAAATCAGTCATGAGGCAAAATACTGTATTTTACTTGGAATCTGTCGGTATCCGAGTACTTGAAAACAGGAAATCGGGCCTGAAAAAGATAGACGTCGCCACGCCAAAGTATAAGTTTTTCATTTAAAAACTTGACGTGTTTATTTATCCTGACTGCATCCCTGATCATTTCTTCACCTTAATGAAAAAGGTAAACCTTTGTGATGGTTGCCAGGGATAATTATTTTCAGATAGAATTGCGGTAAACGCATACGAAATTTGTTTAATGTTAAACATAATTTGATTCATGTTCATGTCTTTCTCTAGAATGGTCTAACAACACTAGAAGCGGTCATCCCACTTACAGTAAAGAACCTATAGTTTTAAAATGGCTTCCTAAGTGCCTATTAGCTCCTCTACGTTGGTCAGGAAACTTAAGGAGAAAACTATGCTTTATGATCTTAGTGTGACCTTTCGAGAAACTATTGTATCAGCGATTCTGGGTTTTTGTGTAGGTTTTGCTATAGTTAATAATGTAGTTTGAATATTGTTGCACAATAGAAGTTTGTATCTAAAATGTTCCGATTTAATATTAGACACATTTTGTATTTTGTGAAACCAGGAATTTTTTTTAATCACATTATAATTTTCTATGTGATATGTCCTATACATAATTTTATTATGTATTTAATTTTTAATTATATGTATAGTTAAATGGCATTAGTTTTAAGAAATATCAAAATCACTATCACCTCCTTTAAAAAATTCTGTACGCAATCATTGATGAACGGCTGACCATTTAATTTATATTAATTTTATATTTATTTCTTTTAGTTTATAAAAATATTTTTAACGGGTTGTTAATTTTGAATAACAGATCGAAAAATAATCCGATTGTAAAATGTTACTTATATTACTTATGATTCGTTACTTATTAGTCTGAAGCAAATTACCCATTAAGTGATTCTTTCGTTATCATTTGAAAAACAAGAAGAAAAAAAAAAGTTTTTAATAACGAATTAAAACTAGGTCACTTCGCCTCTTTTTTAGCTCTAGGTTTCCATCCATCTTTATGGTCTATGCATATCTATTCCAAGGTTTGTCCTCGTCGGAATAGTCTTTTTCTCAAGGTTTTTCTTCGGGAAATTCCATTACGAATCCTATACTGAAAATGACGATAGAATTTCATTTTTACACTACATTTAGTCACCATTAAAATACCATCATGAAAATTGGACAAATTTTCAGATTTCAACTCACTTAGTCATTTGATTCTTTTTTTTTAATATATGTTTTTTTTAAAAAGTTTGGTCGAAATGAATGGAATTCAACTGTAACAAATAGCTAATCCGAATATAATTAGTTTTTCAATTGCTGTAATCATTATCTTTTTTTTTTCAACTACATTAATGTCAAATAATAAATGATTGAATTATGTATTTAACTAGAAAGCAATTTTAATTTACTCGTATCTGCATTGGTTGATACATCAAACCTAGACTCCATCATTATTTATAAAATAAGCTAATATACAAATATTTATCATCTAGAACGATTCTATGAAAACAGCTGTGAATGCTGTGAAGTTTTTATTTCGATAAATTAATCGAGTTTTATAGGTTAAAATTTTGTTGTATTAAAATAAAAACTGTTAGCTAAGGTAATGATTATCCTGTCTTCCATACAACTGTATATTCAAGGCTGTGTAATAATTCACCAGGGCAATGTTCTCTTCCACAAAGGTAAATGTTTTCTCCTTATATAGTGTTGACACGAAACAGTAGCGACTGATATCAATATTGCATTGTTAAGTAGAATCGATTTTAATCGAGAAAATCTAGGAAGTAGGGGTTCATTGTTTATTTCTTCAGTTTCTTTTTTGCTGTCATATCTGCTTATTGTTCTTGTTGCTAAGACTTAATTATCATATAGACACGGTATTAATATAATGGTTATTCTTTTTGAAATATTGGGATTTTTCTCTCGCTCTATAACTTTCAAATAACTACTCACTTTAAAATCTTATTTCCTCAGGAATTTAAAAATATTTGGTTTTAGTTCTTCAGTGAAAACGAAGTATGTGTTGAGGCTAAGTTTATAGATAAATTATCATACTCTTCTTTTATAATTTTAGTTGAAGGACCTGAAACCAAATTTACATTGTTTGCATTTTGAACTTCTTTCTTCTCAAAATATTTAACACAGTATCTTAAGTATAGAAAAAAAAAATTTATCATATATAAACTGAATGCACATATTTATATATGTTGTGTTTTTATTACCTATCAAGCAGGCAGTTCCTTCGCCTTTGCATTTAAGATTGTTCTAGTGTAACTCATTGGCCTGATCACAAAGGCTTTATTTCACCTCCAAGGCTTTTCTGGTTCTAATTTACTCTTTTAATTATCGCCTGTCTCATTTACTTCTATTATTCTCTTTTATCGTTCATTTCCCTTTGGTCATTTTTTTATTTATTTTTTTTAATTTTTTTATTTTTTTTTTTTTTTTAATCAAAAATAATGGGATAGTAGATTATGTCACCTACTATGATATTGAAGTACTGTAAGTTCAAACAGGATTTGTCCTATAAATATGGATTTCTCCTACCTACCTTTTTACCTTTATATATATATATATATATATATATATATATATATATATATATATATATATATATATATATATATATATATATAATTGTTTAAATAATTTTACAGGTTTCGGAACATTTTTACTTAAGTAAATCTGGTTATTGAGAAATATTATATATACATGGTGAGTACCTCTTGTGTATCTGATTGATTGATTCTGTATGTGATTTATCGTGTATCTGCAACGGATTGGAATAGAAAGGTGAGGTCTGCGGCATTTTTCTACATTTTTGGTCTAGTTTCACCCCCCCCCCCCTTTTTTTTTTTTTTTTACACTAAGAGGTACTCACCCTGTATAATTTAGAATCAATCTAACTTCATTCTAAATTCGAATATGTGTTGAATGACTCGATGAATATATTGAATAAGATGTTGAATAGGACAAGTGAAAAAATATTTTAGACAATGTTTGAAAATGAACAAACATAATTTATTTTGTTTACCAATGTTTCGGCCAAATTATTGGTGGCCATCATCAAGGGAGATGGAAAATGGGAAAAGAAAAGAAGCTTGCCTCAGTTCTTTTGATGACAATGTCCTTATATAAACTTCTTTAGATTTTTTTTTCCAATTTTCCGTCTGCACTGTTGATGGCCATCAATGATTTGGCCGAAACGTTGGCAATAATATAGTGTGATTGCTTTCAAACATTGCCTACAATTGTTTCTTACTGATCCCTCCCAAATTCTTATTCAATAACTTTAAAATCGACGTGATTTAAAAAAATGGTTTAAAATTCTATGCGTTTCTTCCAGACAATTTTGTTTTTGTTGTTGTACATTGGATTTAACATGCTTTACCGTTCTTTATTTTTGACTGTCTTAGTTTATTATAAAAAAATGAATTTTCGTATAATAATGTAGGTTCAAATGGCGTTGAACTTGGAATGTTTTATGTTAATGAAATTTGATTGCATCAGTTATTCCTTGTTTTTATTCAGTTATTTGATTTAATATTAATGAAGTATTATTAGAAACCATTTAAAATTCCACCCTATGGTCTAAAAACAATGCCGAAGGAGTTAAGTTACGAATAGGCCTCCCCACAGCCTTGGAAATCACAAGGTCCATCATTGTTCCTCTGAGATCCGAAGAAACTTATTGTTTTTTTGTTTTTTTTTAATTTTTTTCATCTGCCTTTGTTTACTATCCTCGAGCTGCTTTGTATTAAATGCAATACAGCCTTATCGTTATGTTCCTTATTTCCTAAATTTTAATTAGTTTTATCATTTGAATATCCATTATTTTTTCTAAAGAAATGGTTGTTCAATTTAAAAAAAATAAATGTAGTTCAGTATCTTTAATAAGAGACACTTGTAGTTCAGAAAATAAAAGGATCGTTCTTAAACTATTCCAAACAAATCATTAATTTGTCCTCTAAGTAGGATGTGTAAAGATTAAGACTTCTGAATGGTCATAAATATATATTTGTGAGACTATTAGTTTCAAATGAATAATAGTATTTCACAATGACATACTATTAAGAAGACGGAAGGCATTTAAAACATCGATTTCCTATTACTTGTATGTGACCTTTTTTGCGGTGGCAGTAACCTACATCGTTATAAATATCCCGTAGACCTTTCGAGGCTTATTACCAAGGCACACAAAGAAGATATCATTGATCATATTTTTGATCTCTTGTAATGGTATTACTTTATCGCATTAGCATTTTGAAGCAGCTACAAAAGGGCCAAATAGGGTATTTGGCTGAATTGATATCCATTATTACTATATTTAATTCGATCTGAATTATTTGAGTTAGTAAAAATACACTCCTGTGCAAAATTATGCACCATTTGAAAATTTATGATTTCATAATGCAAAAAATTAAAATAATATTATTGTAGGTTTTGAAGAAAAACATTTGCTTAGTTTAATGTCTCTTACTTCAAAAATCTTTATCATCTCTTAGCTGTGTACCTCTATGGTCTTCGGTTCACTTTTTTCTGGCAACTATTTTTGAAGAATGGAATTGTACTATGGCCTGAAAACACTTTCTTCTTAGGCCTCTTCTAATAGTATGAGCTCCTGCAGATGTTCCCAAATCCGGAATTTACTTTCACTGCTGTCTTTCTGGCCGGTATTTTGAGGTCAAGAATAACTCCTCTCATCTCTGAGAGAGGGAATTGTCGATCTCCCCGATCGGTCCTTGTTGTCTAGCTTTTCGTTTTTTATAATCCGTTTGATTATATATTGGATTGTTGCATGAGGTATATTAGTCATTGGATTAATTAGGCTGTACGAATATCTCTGTTATCTTAGGAAAAGTACCTGTTACCGCTATTGAATAGAGGTATTCTGAATATCGGGCCGTGGGTGTTTATAAAACACAGTTTTTTTATAGTAGAAACTGATCGGATCATAGCTTAAAAGAGGCAGGATCAACAACTAGTTAAGTTCTCTACATCAGACCGTAGATATTTAAGGAATTAAAGAGGATAATTTGATGCTGTTCGAAAACTTTTGCTGCTGCGAGTTTCCTCTTTTTTATATTTATAGAGTAAACACATAAATGTTATTCATTTTTTGGATTTTTTAATTATTAGGTGTGTTTCTCACTTGAACGAGGAAGAATATGAAATCGTCAAAAAAATTATTTTTCTACAACGAGGATAGGAGGAATCGTATTTTAGTGAATTTAGTAGGTATACAAAAACGTTGCTGCTCACTGTATATGTGGAACTGATACTAATGATTCCCCAAAATCCAGAGATGTGATTATTGTAATAAAGAGGAATGAAATGAATGGGTCCGCCGAAAAACGTTCTAAGCGACAAAATTTCCTTAGTGGCGATTTTAAATGTTTTTAAATGTATTATAAATAGTACATCATTGTATGATATAGTATTCCATTATGTCATTATACACGTAAATATAACAAATTACAAGGTGAAAAAAAAAATTTAACTTTCAAAACTAACAAGAGCTTTAGATTATGATTTTCTTTCACTGATTACTCAAAATTTGTTTTGTCGCTTAGAACGTTTTTCGGCGGACCCATTCACATATCTAATTCGCTTTTAATGATATTTTTAATTGTTATTTTTTTGTACTAAACAATAGGAAGCAGTTGGCTGCACGACTCATCTAATCTTTTATGTTTCGTAGAGGTAGCAAAGAGTTGCTGAACGAGAGTTGACCGTGGCTAATCCTATTCTTGAGGACTAGTGACAAAGGAGGGGGTGGAAAGAGGTTTGAAGCACATGGCTATAGCTCGTGGTACAATAGAGGCATCGTCGCCTATCCGGCTAGTTGAGTACCTCCCGCTCTGTGCCACTCACAAAAGAGTGGTTTTCTTTTTAATTTGGATAACGAAGTGATGCGGTTAGCTGCTGTAGTTAGTTACACAGTGGGGTGGGGCGGTGGTGTATGTTCAGAGTGGGTCATTATATTGCCAGCTTCTAGCATGTTTTCACCTGCGCACGTGCAACAATAAATTATTCATAATTTTTACAAGTTATGATTTATATCTTTTTTACTAAATTAATTATTTAAACACTATGGGGAGAATCCGAATTGCGATTTTATAAGAATGAATGGAAGTAACAAGGGATATCCTGAAGAAAATGGTAGAAGAATGGGTAATAAAATAATATCCAAAATAGTTTTTGAATGGAAGCAGAGGGTAGAAGGGGAGATATAGGACAGCGAGAGGTGGAGGAATTGACTAAGGGAGTTTTGCGAAAGGAAACTTCAAATAGCGAAAATCCTTTCTAAGAAGAAGAAGAAACACTATTTCGCTTTGATTTCAATAGTGCAGCAGCTTGATAAAATTAAGGAAAGGAATTATAAGTTAATATTTAGAACAAGCACCCTCAAATATCAATTGAGAAAAAATATGTCTACTTCGTAAAAGTAAAGCAAAATCCTTTGATTGTACTTCATTTTTAACAGAAAATCTTCAATATCCTGTAACAATCATTTCATGGACTGTACTAAAGGTTAACAATAATTTCATTTTATAGGGGCAATCTTTATAAAAAAGGCTACGTAAATGCTTTTCCAGAATTATAAATTTTTAGTTCGAATAAGCTGTTAGTTAATAGCACCGCGTGATAGCTGCATGTTTTCAATTATGTATCGCTTGATTCACCTTTGGTTTATTTATTATTTTAATATCAAATATTACATACTATTTTACACTTATGTATGTCATGCATAATATAGGAAAAATTAAGATATTATAGGAATAAAGAAAAACATATCTTATATGAAAAGCCTGGTTCTTTGCGCTATTAGTTCCTTACCTGTCTCCCTCCGGAGGTTGACTTACACCTATCACCTTTTCATTTTCATTTTATGGCTAATTTTAATTTGAAGTAAAGTGCATATAATAAAGTAGTTTTTTTATTTTAAACAATTTTATTACTGTATATAAAAACATCATTCGCTCACTCAATATATAAGAATTAAAATGTACATTTTTACAGATTTTTTTATGAACAAGAAGTGAAATACGTAGTTTATTTTTCTTATAATCACTACAGCATTACGTGTAAAACAGTAGTACGTTTTCTCATTTTAAAGCTGGAATCTGGAAAAATTAATAGAGTTGACAGTTAAAATTTGAAAAATGGATAGAAGCTTAAGAACTTTGTTAATATTTTTTTTTTTACTTTTTCAATGGCTGCCTGGTGTTTGGTGGATTTCAGTCAAAGCTTGAATATCCGGCTTTATGATAAGTTCAGACGCAAGTCTCCATTCAGGTAAATGTCAAACTTATTCCTTTGTTTTCTGAGGAGCTGTACTACAGAACTAAATCCCTTTTCAATTAAATATGTTGAAGGACACGAGTTGACAATTGGTTCAGGCTTTTCCCATAGTTGTGGACGAGAGGAGTCTCGTTATCTGACCCTGAACACTTTTTAAGGGTCGAAAACTGAGGCAGCTCTCTACCGCCGCCAATATTTACCTTGCGAATATCAAACTTGGCGAATAAGGATGAAAAAATCCTTGGGCCTTTATAAGGTTCATCTTGTTTCCTTGTTCTACTGTACAGCAGTTTTTGATTTTTCCTCTCTGAACACTCATCGCCCAAATTGGTTTGTTGCCACCCATTATTTTTTTTTTTATTGTCCCAACTATTCAAATTACTTCGCAAGACTCCTTGCACCTTTTTTTGTGGGCTCCATCTCATCCATTGTATAATAAGAATAACATTCGTTATTTACAATTTTTTCTTTTTGTAATTTTTAGTTAAAAAATTTGAATTTTTGGTTCTTTCATTGTTGTAAAGTATTGAAACTGAAATTGTTAATTTATCTTTGACCTTAATTTCAACTTGCTTATAACTCATCCTATTATTTGATAAATAAAAGTTATTGACCTGTCAGCCACATTCCACTTCAGAGAACCTATTCTGATTTATTCCTGTTTTTTAAGAAATAAATATCTCTTGGGAATTAGAAAGAGGTGGTTAAAAAAATATGTCACTTATATTCCGTCTCTCTTGAATCTTCAACTTTGTTTAAGTGACAATCCTCTTACCTTCCAAGGCGTCGTTCAAGGACTTTGTAACTTCGGTACGTTACGCATAGCACGTACCGTCTGCCCCTGTCAGCCGATTTCACTTCTGATCGTATTCGACCCTGTCAATCGTATCGAACTTTTTTAACTTCTTTAGAGTTTCATTATTTGTGATTCTAGCGTGATTTATCGGTTGGGTCGGAACAAGTCTAGAACACTATTTATAACATCTCTTTTTTTTTTTATTTGAATCATTCTCTAACAAAGACCGGAAAATATCTTAGAAATTGTTATTATGTTTTCGAACATCAATCCTAATTGGTTGCCCAGTAAGAACTTATTATCATCCTATTAGCAAAACTCTTGGAATTAAAGCTAAGAGGGTTGTTTTCTAAGAGATGCTAATTGACCTAATAATTAACGTATTCATCCACAGTAGAACTTTTCCGTCATTTGGATGGCTTTTTGTTTAGAAACATTTTTATTATTGTATTAATTTAGTATATTTTTCAATAAGCAAACCTAAAATATTTCTCTCTAATTGTTGATTAATTTTTAATTTCTTGTACGATCAACCTGGAAGGAGGGAGGCCTTTTTATATTCTTAACCTATCGGAAAAATATTATCTTGTGTGAATCCATTTATTGAAATTCATAATTTTTTTTTTTTTAAATAAGTAAAAATTGTATTAGATTAAACGAATTATGAATAGGCTTTATTTGTTTGATGTTTTGTACGACCAATCCTGAAATAACATGGGAAGGAGGGAGACCTTTTTAAATTCCTTTATATTTATATCCTTTTTAAATCGATTTATTGAAATTCGTAATTGTATCTAGACTAAGCAATAAAATAGTCTTTATTTGGATGCTCAGGATAATGTGTTGCTTCGTAAATGTTTCTGTATAGAAGAAGGTTTGCTGTTAGGATTCCTCGCCGAATCTCTTCCTGTAAAGCATACATACATGTATGTCTGTATAAACTAATCGTTCAACCCGTTCTTACTTTTAGCTCTGAATGTAGAGCCCAACAGCAATTGCTCCTCAGATTAGAAAGAAAAGTTTTTCAGCGAATATAGGAGGTATTTAACTTGTTGAAGAAGGGCGAATGCATTGTGTACCATAAGGGTTAGGTGCATTGTATTGAGTTGTGGATGTGGATATATTCTTAAAGGTAACAAAGACTACGCTGGTCGCGTTGCAAGAATGGTTCAAAACAAAGTGCCATCTAAATTTCTGACAGATCTAGTGTATGGTACAAGACGGGTTGGAAGACCTAGGTTCCGTTGATAAGACTGTGTAGCTGCTGATGCGAGTTCTTTCCTTTGTTTCAGAAACTGGAGTACTTTTGGTTAAAGATATCTGGAAGATTAAGTTTCAGCAAGCCAAGACTCGACTATTTGTCGTCATGCCAGAAAGTAGTAGTAAATTAGAGGAATTGTGAGATTTCATTTAATTTCCCCTCAACATTAATTTTCTTTCGGTGTATTATTCAGAATCTATCGGGAAACAATTTCTGAAACTAGTAGGCATGGAGTTAATTATAGCGGGATAGTTATGGAAATTCGAACTGTTCAGCGACATATGTATGGGACTTCATTGTCGAGGATGTTTCATTTGTTATATATTGAGTAGCACCTAGTAACTATTTAAAAAGATAGTGGTTCCATCTATCTTTTGGAACTGACATCCACAAATATAGGACAGAACTTTATTGAGGAAACATAAGTGTGACGTGGTTGGGCTATTTGGAAGTGTTATCAATAGAGGCTAATCCATTTTATCGCTATTTGTTTTACAGACATCTATTTTCCTCTCTGTTGGGTGTTTCCTCAAAAGTGTCGTAATATCTTTAATACCCCACAATATTTGCTAACTAATCTCTTTTATTACCCATTTTTTGGAGCGACTAAGGGAAGATAGATAATTCATCTATAATTATCGATGATTCTGTTTAGTGGCCTTTGAGTCTTAATATTTAAATGATTGTTAATTTTCTTTATTTAAATTTAATTTATTTACTAAATAGAAAATGCAATTTAAATGTAATTAATAATTGCATTTAATCTGTATTTTCCATGTAGGTACACAAGGACATGCATCATATGAGCCGGTGAGAATGATAGTGGTGTAAGTCAAATCATTTAAAAGTTGGGTTTATTCACTATTATTGCTCCTTTATCACTACTCTATTAATTGACATTGTCAATTATGTTGAACTCTTTACCTAGCGCCAGTAAAAACACAATATTATTATCAAATATAACAAAAACAGATATCAGTTGACAATGAGAGTGGTGTGTCATTAGGTGTAGTCTGTGTAGTCTAGGCGCTGAGTGTTGTTGAGAATACAAAAATCGCGATGTTTCTATTCTGATTATTGTTTAGAGGGCCCTAGTGACCATGAAACTGCATGTTGCCTCGTGGGGATGTGGTAGGTTTAGGCGGGAGGGGGATGGGAATAGTTGACGTGGCGCTGTTCTTATGATTTCTATAACTCAACTATTGAGCGTCGTAAAGACTCGAATTTGGTGTCAAATTATTCACATTTACATGTTGAGAAATTTTTATTCCATAATATTTTCTTTTATAACAAGTGAGCGGAGCAAGCAAATCGGGCGACTGGTGCTGCCGGTTATACCTCTAAATTTTAACCCCATTTATTTTTCTTATTTTATGAGATGCAGCAAAAGTTTGTCATTTAACTCCTCTTTAATTTTTTACGTAAATATCAATTTTGTAAACAGCGCAAGTGCGCAATAGCGTTCAACTTCTTTTTTATATATAAGAATCCCTATTTTTATTTTAGATTCTTATTCTACGTTACATTTCATGAAGAATTCGATGCCTTGCTTAAGTTATAATGTGGTGTTTAGCATGCGCTAAACTTAAATTGTATTTTAAGAAATTTCACAAACTCAATATGTGAGTCATAAATGTTTATGTATTTTTGCACGCTATCATGTCCTGGGATTAGTTTTCCTAAAACATTATACGCAACGAAAACATCTCTTTATGCATTTATTTATTTTTTCCTACAATTAACTGTAAAAGTTAAATAAATTAATTTCGTTTATCGTAAAAAGAGTACGCGGCACTTGAGTAAATCTTGTAAACCTGGTAGTATTCATTAGTAACTACTTTAGTGAAGAATTAAAATTTATATAAACAGTTTAAATATTCTACCTAAAACTAAGTAGTCAAATTGGTTAATGTATCTTTGGTTTGAAGCATTATTATAAAATTTAGAAGTTTGTACTATATCGTTTCGAACCAAAGATGGTTTTTGGTTTATAACAATTTTTATTATTGGTGACTTCTTATCTTTCTTTGTTAATTATGAGTGTAATTGCATTTGCCGTTTCGAAAATAGTTACTGAAAACATAACTTTGAGTTGTGTTGGACATGTTTCCCGACTTAAAAAAAAATAAATTAAATTAAAAAAAAAAAAATTGTACAAAAAATAAAATAAAAAAATCGAACAACCCTCTATGCACGTCCGTGATTTTTTTTTTTAAGTTTTGTAATTTTTAAAGGAAATTTGACTTAAAATATGAAACTGCCAAAACGGATTTTAGCCCGTTGAAAATAATTAATTAATCATCATTAAAACTTGCACAACCCTTTTTTTTTAACTTTGAAGCAATGTCTAAAATTGAAACACAGACCATTCTATCTTGCTTATGTAAGTTTTTATAAGAACATTTGCAAAATAATATAATTTTCTCGAATTGAAGGAAACTTGACTTACACCACTATCATTCTTACCGGCTCACAGTGGAACGAATAACGTATTCTAAGTGGAAAAAAGTCATATCAACGAATCATCAATTCCGGTTCACTGTTAATAAGAACGATGTTCAATTAAAGGATTCCATTAATATTATTAGCTTTATCGCTCTGCAGTGCCAGAGAAAAATAAATGAAGACCCAATAGTGCCCAGATCCAAGGTGCCTAAAATAATTTTTTTGTAAATCCAACGAAATAATCCAGTATTATGAATAAATGACATTATTGCACATAAGTAGTGGTTATCATTTGTAATAGTTAACTATATTTACAAATGTTACTGTTTTAAATAAGAAAATTTAACGTTTAATTTTAACTTCATTAATATATTTTTGAAATGTCACCGCTTGACACCGTCTTTAAACCTTTTTGATTACAGACACTAGTATCTATATTAACTTTTCCAGCAAAAATTAGCTGCTAATAACTGCCAATTTATTAATTATATCGATTTTTCTTCGTGATTCAACTGGATGGTTAACCTCAACAATATAACGAAAAATGAATTTTAAGTGGAAATAAATCATAGCAAAAAAAATACACATCACCCAATTGCTTTCACAATTGAAAAGAACAATATCTAGTTAGAGGATTTTATAAATATCATTGCCTTAATCCCTTTATTAGAAGCTCTAAACAAAAGAAAATGCGTCTATATACTAACAATTGCGATACGGTTTTCAGTGTCAATGCTGGTTTTGTTAGAGCATAGGAACTGAAATAGTTTTATTTATTAAACATGGACGATACCACTATTTTTTAGTATTGGATTTTATTTACCAATTTCCTTGTTTTAAATATATCAATTTAATTTGTAATTTTAATTTCATTACAATATTTTTAACATGCCCACGCATGACACCGATTCCATAATCTAATAAAACAGCTACCGAAAATAATAGTTTTGGTCTGTCCATTCTCGATGCATTGATTAGGACTTTCGAATGCTTTTTGCTCCTTAGTTATCGGCTTCATATTAAAGAATGGACACTAAGACTATGAGAAAACCGAATTGAAAAATGGAAAAGAAGAAATTCAATTATATTTTAAAAGGTAAATGGGGTTAATAGTGGATAGACTAAAACCTGGTTTTGGGACCTCGAATGACGGAAACTCAGCAAGAAGAATTTAAAAAAATTACCGACAGTGTACCGAAAGTGCAAAAATTACAGGATTAAATGAGAAAATTCCGCAGAGGTTTTATTATATTCTTAGTTTGATTAATTCTAGATTTGAGGTAGATTTTGACAAATTCGGATCATATCTGGAAGTAACAATTTATTCCTCAACCTCTATCCTTGGTTTTATATGCTAGTAACAGTGTATAAGTTACTATCCCCTGCCACAGAGATTGTTAATAGAATATAATTAATAGAACTTTTCTCACTCTGATTCTTTTTAATTTTTTTTTTTTTTTTTTCCTCTTACAGATTTTAATTCACACCTGTTATTAGGGTAACAATCAGTGAATGTGATGTGAAATTGAATACTACAGGCCTTGTATGCGTGTGGGAGACTAGCACTCGATAGTACCTCCTCCTGGCATGGGTTAAAGAGATTTATTTGAGCAAATCTCTCATCATCATATAAAATAATCATTTTACTTCAAAACTGCAAATTTTTGTAAACACATCCCTATAAAAAAAATTGCATTCCGAAGTAACTAGGTATCATTCCTAGCCTTCATCCCAGATTGATCCAAATATTTATGCAAATAATAAAATTTCATAATTTTTTGACTAAGATAGGTCGAGATTATTTGTCCGGATTAATGAATCGTTTATTGAAAGTAATGAGTAGAAATAGATAGGAGATTGTTTTAAAAAATAATTTTTTTTTTTCCCAAAAATAACCATTGTTTTTTTCCCAAAATATCGTAAATTTTTTGTACTAAAATGTTTAAACATTTTTCCCAAACACTATGACTAAAAAAAAATACAAATTAGGAACAAAATAATTTTTTCCAGTTAGAAATGCTATTCGGCCCACTGTGCGGCTCATATGTACAAATAATAATTTTTAAAATTTATTGGGGAGGCGCGGTAGCTCAGTGGGTAAGGCACTTGACTTGACTACCATGCTCCCAGGCCCGAGTTCGAGTCCGACTGTAGGCAGATAATTTATTTTCTGTTATTTCGGCCGTGGATCGAATTCGAGGTCGGGAGACCCTCCTGGGGCACACCCAGCCTCCCGAAAAGTGGGTACCCTTAATTGGGGAAAAAACCTGGCGGTTGAGCGTGAATTCTGGCCAAATCACCTCTTTTCACAACCGTTAGCTTAGAAACAGTACAACCTACCTAAGTGCTGAACCCGAGACCCTTCATGAGTTGTAAGTGGTACAGTTTTTTGTTTTGTTTTTTTTTTTTTTTTTTTTTTTTTTTTTTTTTTTTTTTTTTTTTTTTTTTTTTTTTTTTTTTTATTAGATAGTTTCCTAGGTTTTTTTTTTTCTAAAAAGTTTAAAAAAAATTATTTATTTTTTTTTGTTAAACATATATTTTTTAATTAGGATTGATGAATTATTTGCCACTTCTATTGAGATTATTTTTTTAGAAAACTAGTTTCGAATGCTAAACATTCATCTTCAGTTCTAAAACATACAAAATTTTAATCACATCATTAGTATGTTACATAGATTATATATACTAAAGTTTTTAAAAAGGTGAGACAAAAAATCAAGCATGGGCACTCACCTTCGAGGTAACTATATATAATGGGGTTTCTCTCATGACTCATTGGATTTTTCCGTTCCTATGGGGAACAAATTTAAAATGGGGCTATTGGATATGTTAATCTGATCATTTAAACAAAAATCTGAACCGGTTTTATTGTTTCTAGTGATTCAAAAGTATTTAATTTTAGGCTATTTTCTACTTGATGTAATATTTTTACTCTCGAGTCTTTATTAAATTTGTGGTTATTTTCATTTAGATGGATAGCGAAATTGGAATTTTGGATCTTATTAGTGTATGCTCCTATATGTTCATTTACTCTTTGATTTACCGATCGTCCTGTTTTTCCCGTGTATTTTGCTTCACAGTCATTACATTTTAATTCGTATACGCCGCTTTTTTGGAAAGGGTCTATTTTGTCTTTCGGTGAAGGGAAGTATGATGACAATGGTTTATCTATTTTAAATGCAGGGTTTAAACCTATTTTTTTTAATTCTTTCCCAACTTTAGTGGATATTGGGCCGTAGTATGGTATCAAAATATATTTTTCACATTGCACCACCATGTGAACCAATTTTTCAAACACATTAACACCACCAGATGGCGTTATAGTTGCCAAAAATTACTAAATCAGATTTTTTTATATTTTATGGGTTAGGCCACTTTTGCTCTCATAGCCTCATATGATGTATTGAGCTAATTTTGAATGAAGGATTTTCCGTTCTAATTTGTCCATAAAAAGATCTGCCAGAAGGGGTGAAAGAGGGGACCCCATAGGTAATCCTTCTTCCTGTTTATAGAATGTATTGGTTAATTGAAAATAATTATATTTTATGCCAACTGTCATTAAATTGTAAAAGTCTAATTTTTCTAGTGGTTGAAGATTAGACCGGAAGATTAGTCCTTCTAAAATTTCTATTATTTCTTAAGGTGGGATAATGGTAAACAGATTTGTGACATCGAATGATATTAACTTTGCATTATCTGGAACATTTACGATTTTAATTTTGTTGACTAATTCTATTGAGTTTTTTATTGTATTTCGTGGAGAAAAAGAAATTTTTGTTTTGAAGATGTTGTTTAAATAATGAGCAAGTTTGTATATGGAGCTATTAATGTTGGTAACTACTGGTCTTATTGGAATGTCTGCTTTATGTATTTTGGGTAGGCCGTAGAGACGGGGCGGCAAAGGATTCATTTCTATCAGGTTGTATTTTATATTATCAGGTATTCAAATACTATTATTTATTAACTCCCGAACTTGACTGTTAAATTTTTTAGCGTGGTTTTTTATAGTGGGGAAGCTGTTTTTTTCGATGAAGTCATAGATTTTATTTTTATATAACTTTTTCTATAATTACTGCGGTGTTCCCTTTGTCCGCTTTAATGATTATAAGGTCGTTTTTTAATATTTTAGTTCATAATGCGCGTGTGAATATCTTGTATTCGGATGATGTCTTTATCTTAAAGTTCTGGGCTTTTTCTATTTCTGTTTTTAGTATGTTTGCGCATATTGATTTCGAAAGTGGGTTTTTGTTGTATTTTTCTAAACCGGACTCAATGTGGACAGCAAGGTTTTCGAATGTTTGTATGGCCACCAGTGAATTTATAGTGTTTTAAGCCTTTGTTGAGCAAATTATTTTCATTTTTAGTTAATGTTATGTTGCTGAGGTTGAGGATACGTGGGGAAAATTGGTTATCGGATATGGGGTTTTTTGCACTGTTATAGATGGGCGATTGACGGGGTTATTCTTGCTAGACCGCAAGTTATTAATTTTCTTTTCTAATGTTTTTTGTTTTTTGGTTACGAGATATTCAACTCGCGTCCGGATTTGATTGTCTAATGAGTCAAACTCAAGTGGGTGAAGTACAGAAGTGAGTTTATTGTAGAGGATATAAATATATAATTTTAAATTATCTCTCACTGAGTACCAATTTCAAATCTTACCCATTGGCGTCTAGCATGGTGAGTGGCTTTCGACGCTGCTCTTGTTTGTGCTTCGCTTCTTAGTTGCACGTATCTGGGAATGAGGTCTTCTCTTGAGCACATCTGGTTAAACCAAGTGATATATTTTTTATATATATTTTTTTTATATATTATATTTTTATATATAAATTTTTTATGTAACTCAAGTGGTATATTTTTTATATAACGTTGTTAAAAGATAACGTTTAGCTAACGTTAGAACCATGTTTAAATTTCTGTCTTTGATTTGAAAATCATTTTTTATCTTCTGCAATCACATTGTTTTCTGTTCATGTTGTATTTCCATTTTATCTTTTTGCTGTAACACTGTTTTGCGGTGTATAGAACATCGCTATCGAGTGGTATCGAAAGAGACAAGAGACATTTGGGGTTTATAAACTGATATTGTTGTCTTGATAACATGAACAACAATCCTTTACGATAGGACTTAATATGGGTATGCGTGGCGCACCGTAACTATGGACCCTGTTATCTAATCAACTGTTCCACATGTGACGCTAATTACGGACCCGGGTGCTGGTTTAGATATCTAGAACAATCGTACACCTGCCTCCAATGACCTTACTTCCTATGAAGTAATGATGGGCTTAATACATTGCAGTGACTGCTTCGTTACTAATTTAAATTTAAATGCCCTGGATATTTCGTATAAAGAAATTAAGTTGCTTACCGTTGTTAACATTATGAGATTCCGACATATACTTCACTGACGGCCAATCAGACCTAATAACATTTAAATCCCCGTCCTGAAGAAGTCTGTAGGTCAAAATTGTGCACTTTTCTGTAGGCAAATTTTTTATCCCTTTATAAAATCCTCTAATTACTCTGAACACCTTTTTCGCCAAAATAGATGCTTTAAGTCCTTATTACAAAACATAAACTAAACATTTATTCACTACGCTAATATTTGTCTAAATCTGGATTTGAAGGTACAGTTACCTCTTTTTCAACCTAATTGTGTCTATCGACTTATTCACGACAACCATTGAAATAATTTACCCCAAAATGTATGTTTGCTCAATGAGCTGGGATACAGTAACGGCTCGTTTCCTGATTACTCACTTTCAGCGCTATCACTTGTTAGCGTTTACCTGTTGTATTTAAAGGGTGAATTGTTTAAGAACTTAACAGCTAAAACAGGTCGTTACTGTATTGAGCAGTGCTAGACTTTTAATGGGAATATTGTTATTGTAAACTGAAGGGGGAGGGATAGGTATCATGTCGAAGCGTAAAAATTATGTGATTGTTTGTTGAGTTTAATTTTTTAATCCAGTTTTGTAAATTCTGTAATATTGGTGAGTCAGTGAGGCCTAAGTGGTTGTGTCTTCATGTCGTGAAAATCGCTATATCGTTTTCACAATTTGCTATTATTGAGTTGGCTTTATTGCTATTAATTGTCTTCCTTATCCTATGGTTGTGAAGAACTGCCTTGAGGAACCTGAAAGTTGTGAAAGTAGCCATTCAGTGTTCAAAGCGAACTTAAAGTTTAAAGATATCTGACGTTTCTGCGTAGATACAGATATTTTCAATATTGTATTTTAATTTAAATGCTTTCGAGGTACTTACCTGTTTTCAGAGTCCTACCAGCAGTGAGTAATATTTTACTCTGTTGACGAAAACGGACTGAGTTGTAGCAGTTTTTTGTGCAGGCCATGTGTGTATGTGATTCGGTCTGTGTTATTAGTTATTACTGAATACTAAATACTTGTGTTGTTGTTATTAGTTAGTATTATTATTTATTTTTTTCATTTGCGTTCACGGTTCTTTTTTGATCTCTGAAAAACGCTTAAGCCCTATTACAATTTCGCTTTTCTGGCACCTTGTCGATTCTTAACATTTTTTACCTTTCAGAATTATTGTCATTCGCCTTTACTGAATATTACTTTTCCGTCAAAAATATTCGTTTTCCGTGATAGTGATGACAAATAATGCAGTCAGAGAAATACTGACTTCTTAACCACATTTACAACCATATGATAATGACTCTCAGTCCCTAAAAACTAAATTATTATGTTGTATTATTATTTATGGCTTTGCTTGGAATATTAATATTAAGAAGCGACTCCATGTTTTATGTTAGTCTATCGTATGTTCCGATTCTAACCATATTTCCTATTCGGCCTGTCAACCTTGAACAGCTTTAATACGTGAATATTGATCAATTTAACATTGTTCTTGAACCCGAGGTGTTGAATGCTCGAACGGTGGAAAAGATAGTCGGTAAACTTTCCTAGATATTTGATTGAAAAACTGTTATTTTCAGTTGTGCTATGAACAATCTTTTAATAGCTTTTTTTTTTTTTGTTTCTTTTTTTCTTCCTGGTAAACGAAATTCTACTATCTTAAAAATAAATGATTATCCTTTATATCGTAAAATTACCGGTTAGGTTTGTATTCTTCCGCTTTTATTTCCTGTTTTAAATCATTTTATTGTTAAAAAAATTAATGATTAAAACTTTTGAATCCCTTAAATCAGATTTTTACAGGGTGTCCCGAATTTAAATGGCAAAACTTCAGGAACTTATAGGGGACCGAAAAACTAAGACAAAAAGTCCTTTAGAGATTTGCTCGTTTTTGCTTAGTTTTAGAGAAAATTGCAAAAAAAGAAACAAAACAAGTTATCATTTTTATGCTTATTTATTTACATTTATATTTATGTTATGTTCTTTTTAATGTAAATATTGCTCAAAAGGTTGTCCTCTTGCACCAATGCAAGCATTACATCTAGCACTCACTTGATAAAATGCTGCTGAACATTGTTCTGATGATATTTGGTGCACTGCATATATGATTCGGTCTCTTAATTGCTCTCTTGAGTTGATTGACACCGAATAAACTTTCTGCTTCAAGGTTCCCCATACGAACTCCATACGAACTACGAAAGAAATCCATGAATGAACCACGAAAGCAATCCAAGAAATCCATGGGTGTCATATCAGGTGATCTGGGTGGCCAAGGTACTACTCCTCCACGTCCAATCCATCGTTGTGGATAATTTATTTCCAGCCAAGCGCGAGCAATTCTGCTATAATGAGCTGGAAATCCATCGCGTTGGAACCACATTTCAATCCGCTGCTGTAAGGAAACGTCATCTAAATAATTAGAAAAATCGTTCTCCAAAAAATGTGTAATGTGATACCATTCAATCTTCCAGGTAAAAAATATGGTCCCAGCAGTAATCCGTTCCAAATTCCAAGTCAAACGTTAATAGCAAATTCATGCTCAAACCTATTCTCTCTAATAGCTCTGGGATTTTCAAGAGCCTATACATGATAATTTCTTTGATTAGCAATTCCTCCTCTTGTAAAGGTAGTTCCATCGGTCCATATAACTTTTAATGGAAATAAATTATCATCGGGTATTTTGTCTATATATGAATTGTCTATATGAATCTCTTGACATAATCTTAAGGTAATAAATTCTGAACTTTTTGAAGATGGTATGGCTAACGATTATCACCTTTCAAAGTTCGCCATATTGCTTGCCGCGATATTGCTAATGCCGCAGATGCTCTTCGGATACTAGTCTCACGATTGTTATCGAAGTGGTGTTGGACACAATTTCTTCTCCAATAATCTGCTCTTATTGCTGCCTGGAATTGGTCGCCTTCATTACGTATTATGAATGTCCCAGTCAGTCGTAGTCTATTAAAAGTTAACGAAAAGACTCGTCGATTAGGCACTCTTCTAATTGGAAATTGGCGCGCATACTCCCGCATCGCTTCTGAAGCATTACCGTTACAGAAACCATACACAAAAATTATATCAGCGTATTCAACATTAGAATATGTATGCGGCATTGTGGCTGATGCTATTCACACAAAAATATCTGAGTAACTTACTGAAGACTGATGTAGGAATTATAATCTTAGGAGGAAGCTAAAATGTAAACAAATAAAAGAATGTAAAGGATAATATTAAGTATTTACATATTTTATCTAATTAGTATTTATCTCACTGCCTAGCCTGACGAACTTTGATAGGTGATAATCACTATCTGTAACATTTTTGTTTTGTTTCTTTTTTTGCGATTTTCTCTAAAACTAAGCAAAAACGAGCAAATCTCTAAAGGACTTTTTGTCTTACTTTTTCGGTCCCCTATAAGTTCCTGAAGTTTTGCCATTTAAATTCGGGACACCCTGTATATATATATATATATATATATATATATATATATATATATATATATATATATATATATATATATATATATATATATATATATATATATAAATAAAGTGCTTGGCAAAGTAAATTTCACCAAATTAGCAATATCCCTATTCATTTTCGTACAGTTTATATTTTAATAAAATAGGTTCCATATTATATGCAATAATAGATGATTATTTAATTGACTCCTTTTTATTTACGTTTATTAATAATTAGTCCATTGACGGACCATATGCTGTGGATAGCTCTGCTATAATCCAGTATATATTTTGCCAATCTTCATTTTTACTTACAAATGTTATGTTATTGGATAAAGGTAGTCGTTGTTGCCAATTGGAATCAATGGAATTAGCCCAATTCAAAGGTATAATACTCGACGGGATGATTCATGAAAGCAATATATTATTACCTTATATAATTTAAAAATAGAAGCAGATACCAGCGCCTTCAGGAGTCAAGGACTGCCTTGCCGATGCAGTCTTCGGGCTTCTCGGCTGGTGGCCGCGTGATTGGGATCAGCGATGACGCTAAATGCGGCCCAGGTCGAATAAGGTTTCGAATAATGGCATTAGTTAAGGATCTCGTGTATATAAATAGAGCGCCATGTAAGAGCCGAATGTCCTATTTTTATGAGGCTACCTAACTTTGTGTTATTAAAACGGCCCCTTTTAAGTTTTTTGAAGCATTCCGTGTTTGTTTGTTTTTTCTTACGTAATCTCGAGATAGCATTCTCAAATATTTTATTAACATCTTCACTTACGTTTTAATCATAAATTTTTGGCTTCTTCATTCATGTCAGAACTTCAGTCTGAACTGAAACAAATGCGTCTTCCACAAAATCCGTTACTATTTGTGTAAATGAATGATTTTATAGCTTTAAAAATTTTTTACACCTGACTAATGCTTAGTTGCCATGTCTCACTTGCATAGGTTAATATCGGAAAGAACGAGCTTTTGTACTCGTTTTGTGAGATGTGCTTCAGTCATTATAAATTAATTTCATTAGATCATTTTTGCATTATAGTAGAATAGTTAATGAATCATAGAATTTTTTTTTATAAAAACCAGAAAACCAAACGCAGTTTATATTAAACTGGTGTAAAATATTATTAAAAGTATTCGTGGACATAAGATTTGAAAGAAATTAGTCATATATTTGTTTCTTTTGTGATTTCATTTCTTTTCAGGAAGCCTTTCATCAGCGAATTGTAGCATCTTTCTGCCACTTATATCCTCTCTCTTATTTCTGAGTCCAATCCGTTTTCAATTATCATTCCGTTAAGTCTTGCTATACTAACAGCACGACCTTTTTTCTTCCTGTCTTCATTAACTTGTTATTATCGAGGTCTATCACAATGTCAATTTTACTAGTTCTTGGAAGAAACGGAGGTTGATTTGGATATTTCTACAATTGTACCCCAGCTGTGGAAGTGAGATACATAAGAAAAGCTGATAAAATACAAGGAGAAGCAGATTGAGGAACACTATGATCAAAGCTAACATCTATGTAAGATCTGCCAAGGAAATAATAGAAGAATATTAGCTGAGGCGGAGCAGCTATGTGGTCGGGTGATGGAAAATCTCAATATATCAAAAAAATCTTTACATTCTGGCAAATCTGAAACGAAGTTTGCTTTAGTGTTGCTTCGCAGTGTTCTTAAACCTTTCTGAGGCATCTCACTTCCATAGCTTGTTTCCGAAAATTATATTCGGTTACTTAGATTATATTAGACCGTTTATTGAAAAGTTGTTTTTTAATGTATTTGACCTCATCCATTACTACGAGCTTAGAGAGAACACGCTAAGTAAGTAGCTTATTAGAAGGATAAGTTTCGTGGGACTATTTGAAGTTCATTTTATCTGATTTTGGGCTCACTGACTTCATAGTATGAGAGGTAGTTAATAAAATGTAGAAGCCAGTCATTCTATTTTGTCGGTCAATAGCAGCACAATACCAATACCAACCAGCCTTAACTCTTAACATTTTGAACTGAAAACATTTAATAGAGAAAAAGGACACTAATGTTGAGTGTTTAAAAGAAATTAAATCTAATCCAATCTTGATAAGAGTCCATTTTCAAATACCCAGTTCATTAAAAGTACAATACGTTTTCTTTCTCTTTAGGGATTTTTAAAAATTGTATTTTAATTAAATATGTTGGTTATGGATATTGAAGCACTTGTGCTAATAATGGGTTACTCTTTCTCGGTGTAATAGATTTGTTTCAATTTCTCATGTGGAATGTACCAGGAAGCTCTTTTCAAATCAAGACACGTTCGCCTGTTGGGTTTTCGTCCTCGCCCTTGATTTTAACTGTTGTCACGCCTTTGTGATATGATTAGAATACACAACAGCATCAAAGTCAAAAAAATCCCTATTTTAATTTATTTAAATTAACTAACAAAGACTTGTAAGCTGTACAAATTTTTATTTTATAAAATGTGCAAGTCTTATGCTAAATCAAAAACAAACCTTCGTGTTCTGGAATGAAGTTGAAAACAGAAGATCTCTCTTATATATTTGTCACTAAGCATTAGAACGATCGGAAGCTGACAGCGGGGTAAATGTATATGTAGGTGCGGGATTGCAGAGGCATTGAAGGAAGACCGGTCTGGGCGGCACCCTAACTCTTCCTTTTGGCATGGAAGAGTTTTATTATCCCCTCTATTGCCTCTTTGGGGTCTTTTGTTTTTATTAATCGCTTTCTTTTATACCGCTACTTCCTCGCATTCGGGCAAGCTAGTAGGAACAACTTATTTTTCTTGACAGTTAAAGAAAAATTTAACGTTAAAGAGTAGCTCAATGGATAGAATTATCTAATCTTATATATAACCTTTATAGACGTCGGCAGTTCTTTAACTCTCTGTTCAACGAAAATTTTTGAATTGCTCGACTTTTTTTCTTCTAAATATATTCAGATATTTTATTTTATTTAGAAAAAAAAAAAAAATTGTACCACTACAATTACAAGTTAAGTACTTAAGTGAGGATGTATTGTTATTGGGACAGAGGAGTAATGTATTGTGTAAGGAGGATATTTGGCCGAAATCACGCACAACCTCCAGGTTTTTCTCAATTAATGTATTAAGGGGGAAAAACTTCATAGGGTCATCGAAGTCGAACCAAGGCCGTTGAAAATAAATTTTCTGCCTTCAGTCGGACTCGAATTGCTCGGGCCGGGAGCTTGGTTGTGAAGAGCCTTACCACTTTAAATAAAAATAAAAATTCAGTAACGCAAGTTTTTTTCCAAGTCAGCTGATAACTGTATATCTAAAACACCCGTTACTATTTACAGTATGAAACATTAAAATGTGTTCAGGACATTTGACATTTAACAAAGCATTATAGCATACTGGATTCAATTTCCGATATAAAATAAAAATTAATTTTCCAAGTTATTATTTCCGTTAAAAGGCTTAATCTTTTATCGATAAGAAATTAACTTTTTCACTCATAGAGTTTTCTTGCGATATGTTAACTTTGCATAATATATATATTTGATCTTATTTATTTAAATTTTTTTTTTTTAATGTTCACTTTAGTTTGAAAAATTGCTTCTCTAAACTAATAAAATTAAACTTTGAATTATTTCTTCTTATTTAAAGTTTGTTTTTGAAAGGTTTTAATTTATCAATCAGTATGCTATACTGATCATATGAAACCTAATAATAGCTATAAATTTTACGTATTAAATATTTCGCCGACAATTTGTAATTTCCTTTTAGTTCTTATACTGAAAGTATTTAATGCATATGGTGGCCATTTTGTATTGCATATGCTTATTAATCATTTAATTGATTTTTTCGGATATTTTTATAAAATTCTTTTTAATATTTCTAATCTTATTTTTTGAAGTTACCTGTTTTGTTTTTTATTACTGATTAATACGATATACAAATAAAATAAAAGGTTAGCTAAAATAATTCATAAGCTTAAAATTCTACGAAGTCGAAGGGACAGATCGATTGAATAGAATGACCTTAACCAGCTGACGTGCTGTCATGGCAACCGCTAGACAACACTGAGCCAGTTGAATGTCGTACCGCTGTAAGGATGTACATGCACGCTTATTCGGTGAAGGATGGTGATTACACGAAGGCCATCTACACGATGATCAAGGAAGGCAGGTACCAGGATGCCATTCCTCTACTGACCAACCAACTGAAGAGTAACGACCAATCACGGGCCTGCCTCTCACTTCTGGCCTTCTGTTACTTTAACTGTCAACAGTTCTTGGAGTCTGCCGGCTACTATGAGAGGTTAGTGAAGTTGGTTCCTGAAGAGAAAGACTATCGCCTCTATCAAGCCCAGGCCCTCTACCAAGCCTGCGAATTTGAAAAGGCCCTCAAAACCTTGGCCGTTCTAGATGATCCTCAGTATCATACGTCAGTTACTAAATTGAAAGCTGCCATCAAATATGGGGAGGAAGACCTGATTAGTGCTAGGGCTTTGCTTGAGAACATATCTGAAGAAGACCCTGACATGGATGTTAATCAAGCCTGCATCCTATACAAGGAAGAACGCTACGCCGAGGCATTGGCCAAGTTTAACACGGCCCTCGTGACTGTTGGTTATAGTCCTTACCTCTCCTACAGCGTGGCTCTGTGCTACTACCGCATGAAAGAATATGCTCAGTCGATGAAACATATCGCCGATATTATTGAGCGAGGGATCAGGGAGCACCCCGAACTTAGTGTTGGCATGGCCACCGAGGGAATAGAGGTTAGAAGTGTTGGCAATACTCTAACTCTTCATGAGACTGCTTTGGTGGAAGCGTTCAACTTAAAAGCTGCCATAGAGTTTCAGCTGGGAAATATAGACGCTGCAAAAGACGCATTGACAGACATGCCGCCTCGATCGGAGGAAGAACTGGACGCTGTTACTCTACATAATCAAGCTCTTCTCAACATGGAGATAAGACCCACCGAAGGTTTTGAGAAGCTTCAATTCCTACTTCAACAGAATCCTTTTCCTCCTGAAACCCTGGGTAACTTACTGCTGTTGTATTGTAAGTATGATTACTACAATCTGGCTGCTGATGTTATGGCAGAAAACCAGCATTTAACCCAAAAATTCCTCAGTCAGTATTTGTATAGCTATTTGGATGCATTGATAACTCAACAGACCTCTCCTGATGATGCTTATAGAAAGTTTGATGAAATTGCTGTGAGGCATACAGAGAGTCTGCGTAAGTCCACCAAGCGAGTCCAAGAAGCCCGTTCTATACAAGACGATGGTGCTGTTAAAAAAGCTGTTGCTGACTATGAAGAAACCCTAGAGAGTTATATACCTGTTTTAATGGCCCAGGCAAAAATATACTGGGATTTAGAGCAATACAGCCAAGTAGAAAATATATTTCACAAATCTGTAGAGTTTTGCAATGAAAATGATGTTTGGAGATTGCATGTTGCAAATGTTCTTTTCATGCAAGACAACAAATACAAAGAAGCTGCAGGTTTTTATGAACCTATTGTTAAGAAATATTATAACAACTTATTAGGAGTTAGTCCAATAGTCCTTGCTAACTTGTGTGTTTCATACATTATGACAGCCATGAATGAAGAAGCAGAAGAACTTATGAGAAAAATTGAAAAAGAAGAAGAACGCCTCAACTATGAAGATCCTGATAAGAAAGTTTATCATCTTTCCATTGTTAATCTAGTTATAGGGACTCTATATTGTGCAAAAGGGAATTATGAATTTGGGATATCTAGGCTGATACGTAGCTTAGAACCATTCAATAGGAAATTAGGTACTGATACTTGGTTTTATTCAAAGCGATGTATTCTTTCTTTAATAGAAAATCTTGCTAAGCGTATGATAATTCCTACAGATGCTTTTTATCATGATTGCCTCGAGTTTCTTGACAACTGTGAGGCTTATGGAAAAGATATTAAAACTACGCCAGATAATCCTTTGGAAGATAGTCTAGGACAAGAAGGGAAAAACACCGTCACCTATGAAGCTCGTGTTCTGAAAGCTCTTTTGCTTAAAGTTCAAATACCAAATGATTTTCTCTAATTTAATATTTAAAGTCTGTTTTCTCTGGAGACCTTTTGATTGTTATATGCATTTAAATTAAAAAATATATATATATTTTTTTTGTTGTTGTGAATTACAGGGGAACTGCGGTTATGATAAAGTCACTGTGATAGTAGTTTATTTTATTTTAAAATAGGCTCTATTAAATTATATTATATAATTAGGAGATATGGCACTGAGGTTTTCTAAAAGTAAACATAACACTAAAGTAATCCTTGATGGAGAGAGGTGGGAGGTCAGTATTAGAATTGTTTAATTATTATTTTTACCCTTTTAATGTATTATGATATTAATACATGAATTTATTTCTTAAAAATGTGATATTATATTTACCCCATTTCATCAAAGTTTTATATTGACTTAAAGAACTTCATGATATTTATGGAAACTGTGTACATTTATTTATAAATATATATAAATTAATGTTATATCTGTGTATAAATGTAGATATATGTATATAAAATTCTCAAATATACATATAATATAATGTAAAATATATACATAATTGTGTGTACCCTCATTCCACTGAAAGAAGAGACTTTAATATTGGTAAAGATTTAGGTTTTTCATGGTTTCATATTATACTAATTGTTTATAGTTGCCACGAATCAGACTTTTTAATTTTAGACGAATTTTTAACAAAAAAGCTTATTTCACTTATGATTTATTTATTTCATAATGAAGTTATTAATGCATTATTAATAATACACAAACATATAATTATCATTGGAAAATTATTCCACCTGGATTATAAGAAGTATTAACTTTGCTACAATCTTAAATACAACATATTGTGATATCCTTTTATAACTATAATTATCTTGATTTAAAGTAAATTGTAATTTATATATATATATATATATATATATATATATATATATATATATATATTTTATATATATATTATAATCACCTAGATCTTTTGTATTTTTTATTTATATACTTTTAATTTCTTTTTATTCTTATAAAACATAGCAGTATCATATTCTAATGATGATAATTCCATAAAATAATATCATAAGAGTATAATATCTAGATATCTAAATTAATACCTAATAAGAAATACATAGTTGTGTAAAGAAATTTTTTTTTTAAAGATTCGTAAAGAAAATAATGTTTTTAAAAAAAACAGCAGAATATTTTTTTTTTTAAATAATTTATTATTAGTTTAAGATGAAGTATGTGTCAAAACATTGAGGAATGTTACTGCCGATAGACCAGCTTAGCAAGCAATTTGTGAGAAGTAGTATACTATTTAAAATTTGTTTAAGTAAAAACAATAATTGAAGGCCCTGATTTATAATTGAAAAAATTACATAAAATAAATAACCTAGCTAATTATATCTGAAGATGATCTATTATTATTTATGTTAAATGTGGGAATCATGATGGCCTGTGATGGAGAGATTGTATCATAGGTTCAATTCCCGCTTGAATTGGTTAATAATATAATGGTTAATTTATAATTGGTTAATAATAATTGGTTAATAATATAATGGTTAATTTATCTTGTATAAATGAATCTTGATGCTCCCACATTGGTTAATACTGGGCGGCAACCTCTTGGTTGGCAAAAAGGACCAATAGGCCCATTGTTCCTATTGATAGAACCAATAGATGTTCCCTCCACTAGTATCATTACAAGTATGTTCAATATATTAAATAAATCGTTGCTCAAGGTGCTTTTTTCAATAGTGTATTCATGTACAAAAGTAGATTGCAATGTTTAAAATATTTCAATTTAAAATATCAACTACCTCTGTCATTTTCAACTATTTTTTATAAATACAGTTAATGTTTTTTGTTTTAATTGAATATTTAAATTTGTTAATTTTAAAGCAATATAAATTGTTAAGATGGAATAAATTTTATTTATTCTTATATAAAGGATTTATTGTTTTGATACTAGAACAGGAAATAATTAAAAATAAGGTGCCATTGTTTAAAATAGTTATATTGGCTAACAGAAGTTTGATAGTTATTATTAATATTTATTTATTTATAGATGTTTTTATGATTTATTTTTTTTTTCAAAATTATGCTTTTCTTAATTTTTAAATAGTTTTCTTACTTTGCCGTATTCTATGCCTTTCATGGAGGTAAAACTTCTAATTCATTTTGAAATGCTTGGATGTTTGATTTAAAGAATTAACTCTTTTATAAAAATAAAAATATATATATATGTGCTGTGCATAAATGTAAAAGCTTTTTCATATATGAACTAATAAAATATGTTTTGTCTTATTTCAGAGGCGATTACAAAAAGAATTAATGTCCTTAATAAAGGAGCCACCGCCAGGTGTTGTTGTTGATTCTGATCAGGGAGAAAACCTTAGCCTGTTAGTATTGCATCTATTATTTTATTATGTAAAAAAAACTATTTACTTTTTATTTACTATAATTATTTTTATATAGGTAATTTTATTGTGAAAAAATAACTATAATCTCACAGGAAAGGTTTCTAATCTTGTATATATCATAAACATTTTTGTATCCGTTTTAACTAGCTTGAATGTCATTTTAAGATGGCTCATGATTTTTATAGCGAAAATATTTGTTTTATTTAAAGAGTAGAAAATCATTGAAAAACTGTTTATGTAGCTTATATACTAACTGAAAAAAGTCATTTTTTTTTTTTTTTATTCTACTATATCATTGATTGTCTACTATTTTGGTTATTGTTTCTATGCTTTGACTTTTCCTTGAATAAATATATCCGATACCATATTTTTTGTAATGAATATGTAAATCGATATAATTAATTATGATTTCTCAGTTCTGTTTTTAATTAATAATAATAATTCATGATAGTAATATCATTAATCCAAAAGGCCTTTTTGTAGCTGTGTATAAAATGAAATTGATCCTGAAAATATAATCTTACTACCACTTTTTAATGCAATGAATTTGTTCACTTTCATATCTAGGTGGATTTACATTGAAGTTGACTACATTTATTTTTAAAACATGAAATTTCAATATTTTCATATAAAAACTTATGGACGTTTTTCATACTTCCAATCTGATTTGATTAAATTTTGTCTATTTTTCCAATAATTAATAGAAAAAATATAGTCCTTACCTTTCACTATTTACTGATATGTGTCAATACTTTAATGAAACCATTTTTTTTAGTATTCAAATTATTTTAAAATGAGAATTTCCTTTAAGCCATAAATTGATGGAAAATTTGCCAAACATTTCTGTCTTGTTTTTAATGGGTTCATACCAACAGGGAATTAAATTATTCTCTAAACCAAGTGGATCAATTAACTGTTGAGTTTGCTTTCATAAGAGTTTAACAAAATGTATGCACACAGAAATGTTTCACTCTAGACAGTCTAACAATAAAATGTTCATTAATCCCTTAATGTTTATGTTGATTTTGTTTACTGATTATTATGTTTATTAAATTTATTGATATCCTCCCCCCCTTTCAGTTGGACTATTAAAATGCGTGGAGCCGAAGGGACCTTGTATGAAGGTGAAAATTTCACATTGCAGTTCAAGTTTAGCCCAAAATATCCTTTTGATTCCCCAGAGGTATGTATGTAAATTGTCATATATAGTATGTATTTAACTTGTATGATATTCTATTATAGGCTATTTCATTTATTATTAATTCAGCATCTATGGTGAATTTCTCTTCCTTGCTTTTCTTATCATCTTTGCTATCTTAAAGAAAATATTCTTTTCAGGAAGTGGGCAATCAGTTGTGTTGGTTATAATAATTTGCTGTAAAAAATATAGTAGTGTCATAATGAATGTGTTGAAATATCTTTCGTTTTCAGTCTTTATTAAGGAAAATTTGTAATTGTTTGTGAATTGAAAATATGAAATAAATAAAATTGTTTAGAAGTCATTAGTTTTTTTTTGTTTGTTTACTCTGTTAATCCAAATTTTAACTATTCCAGCCAAAATGCAGTTTGCATGTACTATGTGCCAATCATTCTTTTCTCTCCTAAACTATTTCACCAAGTGTGCTCACATCATATCAGAACAATAATCGGTCTCTTTGTGGGGTGGGTTGACCACTTTCTTGTAAAATATAATTTCCCCATTTGTTAATAAATCCATTTGTTAAGGCACTTGACTACCACGCTCCCGGGCCCGAGTTCGAGTCCGACTGAAGGCAGAAAATTTATTTTCTGTTATTTCGGCCGTGGATCGAATTCGAGGTCGGGAGACTCTCCTGGGGCACACCCAGCCTCCTAAAAAGTGGGTACCCTTAATTGGGGGAAAAACTTGGCGGTTGAGCGTGAATTCTGGCCAAATCACCTCCTTTCACAACCGTTGGCTTAGAAACAGTACAGCCTACCTAAGTACTGAACCCGAGACCATTCATGGGTTGTAAGTGGTGCAGGTTAATAAATCATTGTTCTACTTTGGAATGATGTAGAGGTTGAGAAGTACTTTTTACGAAAAATGGCCTACAGACCTGTTTGTCAGAATCGTTTTCTCTCTATTCATCAAATAATAAATCCTTCTTTTTTTAAGTTCAGATTGTGCACCTCCCTTTTTTTACATTTTTTAAATAGTCTAGTAAAAAGGTATTTTAAACTAGAAAGTTTATAGGTACTTGTTTTTTATGGCTTACTTAATATTTTTGGGGTTGCTGAACACGAATCTAAAGTTTTTCAACAAAATTTCCATCGCCAAATATGAGAAAAATCAGAAAAAGTAAAAAAGCTTTAATATTTTTCATTATTTTGCTTGTAACTTGCAAAGTAATCATTTTAAGCAAAATACCTTTCTATATTAAAATAAAGAGGAGAAAATGACCTACAATTTATGTCCTTAAGTTTTTTTTGTCAGACGTAAGGTATTCACAAGGAATTTGGCCAACTGGTGCCATTCCCACTTTTACGCAAAAATATGTTTGTCTTATTTTTTTTGTCAATAACTCCGAATCTATTCGTCCGATTAAAAATTACTTTTTTTTCTTCTTAAAGATGTTTAAATTTACTATTAGGCTATTAAATATGAAGTTCTAATAATGTCCCTTAAAAGCACGCTAAAAAGCCCGTGTTGTTGTAAAATTCTCGTTTTTTTTAAACATTAGTCACTTTAATTCCGAAACTATTCGTCCGACTCAAAATTTATTTTTTTTATCTAAAAGGTGGTCAAATTGGCTATTGGCCTCGATATATGAATTTTTAGTCGGGTTTCTTCAAATACACACGCCAGAAAGCTAAATATCCCGTACTTTTATGAAATCCACGTTTTGTTGGCACATTATTCGCTGTAATTCCAAACTATTGGACCGATTAAAAATTTCATTTTTTCATCTCAAAGCTGGTTAAATTTTATTTAATATCATATATATATATATATATATATATATATATATATATATATATATATATATATATATATATATAATTTATATTAAATCCCGCGAAACACCCACGCCTAGCATGCTAAATATGTATATTTTGGCGAAATATGACAATTATGACATGTTCAGTGGGCTGGCGTGGGTGTTTTACGGCATTTAAGATAAATTACATATATACGATCAAGTATTAAATTTAACCCGATTTAAAATGAAAAAATGAAATTTTGAATCGAACAATTAGTTTCGGAGTTACTGCGAAAAATGTGCCAAAAAAACGTGGATTTCATAAACGTACAGGACATTTAGCGTTCTGGCATGAGTATTTCAAGGGACCCGATTGAAACTTCATATAAAGAGTCCTATAGTACATTTCAACATCTTTAAGGTGAAAAAAGTAATTTTTAATCGGACGAATAGTTTCGGAGTAATTGACAAAAAAGTACGACAAACATATTTTTGCATTTTTGCGGAGAAGTGGGACTGGCCCCCCAGTTGGCCAAATTCCTTTTGGGATACCTTACGTCTGACAAAAAAAACATAAGGACATAAATTGTAGGTCATTTTCTCCTCTTTATTTAAGTATAGAAAGGTATTTTGCTTAAAATGATTACTTTGCAAGTTACAAGCAAAATAATGAAAAACATTAAAGCTTTTTTTACTTTTTTCTAATTTTTCTCATATTTGCCGATGGAAATTTTGTTGGAAAACTTCAGATTCGTGTTCAGCACCCCCAAAAATATTAAGTAATCCATAAAAATAAATTACCCATAAACTTTCCACTTTAAGCCTTATTTTAAAACCATTTGACTGGACTATAAAACATTAACATTTGCATGCATAATACATTTATGGTGAGAAATGAATAAAGTGAATATCAAAGTACATTTTATGGATTACCATGAAATATATATTAACTGACCTAGATGGGATTATAAATCCATAGCATTATGACCTGGATGATCTGTTGCTCTCACCCAATACACTTTGCAACACAACCCTTACAGCTAAAAGTCTATTAAAAAACAAAAATCTATTTTTATTTGTAATGTTGATTTTATATTTAATGTGTTAAGATACATTTTTTTAAATTTCTTCTTTACTAGAGAAAAGAAAAATATTTAGAAGTAATTAATTTAACAGGTTTCATTTCCTGCCTCTACAGTCTTATAAGCTTGATAAGGAATGTTTTAACATTTATGCAAAAAGATTCGGTACACTTTTATATTGTATTAGTTGATTCGGCAACACAGTTGAAAGATTGATATTAATTAATGACTTAAGTTAAAATTAGATATTTGCCACTACATTTTTACGTTATTGTTTTGGATCACCAATGGCCATACGGAAACATGGAAAACATACAAAAGCTGCATTTTTATAGAAAGATATTCTTTTTTAGGTACTGTAACATTGCTAAATATTTAGCTTTTAAATTTACCGCTATCATTTATAATTTTTAAATGGAAGTGAATCACCTTCATTTGATATATTAAGTATGTACTTATTCCTCATTTATTTATTGAAGGGCTCTACAGCTCTTGAAGAACCTTGGCCTCCTCCACAATTCGTAGCCACTCCTGGCGATCTTTGGCTTTGGTTTTCCACCTTCTGACTCCAATTTTTTGGAAATCCTTTTTGACATTTTGTAGACACGTCACCCTCGGCCTCCCTCTTAGTCGTTGTCCGTCAGGTCTGCCGTATACTTATTCCTCACAGTACTTATAAAAAGCAGATGCTCTCTTTATTCTGATGAGAGCGTTCATTGTTTAAAACAAAATAACCCATACATTTTTAGTCTATTTGTCAATCCTGAAACATTATCACGTCAAGTGAAAACTATTATTAAAAATGTCACACATTAGATATTAAAGATGGTCAGAAAAGCATGATGAACTTTATTATTATAAGAGCGAAATAGTGCAGTTGACCAGTATGCCCAATTAACTTGGCCATCGGTTTATTTACAGTTTAGATGAGTTTGTGGCTTATAACACATTTTGAGCGTATAAACCTTACTTTCTTAAAACAATTAATTAAAATTTTTATTTGTTTATTTTCAGTTTATTAATCCGATTATTTTATTAACGATAATCTAATAAAAACTATAAAATGTTTATAAATAAACCCTAACATTACATTGAGATAAATTAATTTCTTATAGCATTCCTGAGCAATAATGGAACTGTCCCAAATTTTCCCCACATAATGAAATTTATTTATTTATTACTCATAGACATTTATTAGTCCAGTCTATGAGTCCTGAAATAATGGGTGTAGAGTGGATGGAATATGCGATAAGTTTTGACTTCATAGCTTCGTTAGGAATAGTTGGAAGGTAACCATACTAAAAGTCCCCGCCGCACAGTGGGGTATTTGTACCAAATTCTTGGACAAAATTATTTTATGGGTTAAGTCAAGTCCAAATTACTATTGCTAATATTAATTAGTGTCATTAAGCTATTTAATATAATTAAATGACATAAATTAACTTGTTTTATTGGTGGAAATTATATTTCACAAATATTATTACTAGATAATAATATTAAGTTAGATAATTACTGATAATAAAAAAAAAAATTTAAATACAAGATTGTTGTCAAACTTTTGCCTGTATTGTACTTGTTGTTGTTTGTTTGTTTGTTTATTTCGTTTAACGTCACTTTATGCTGCTATGGCTAATCGGACGATGCTACGGTGGGATTCCAAAATTTTGCCCATCCAGGTATAATTAGGAGAGGGATCTTTAACGAGTACCTGACATCGCACAGCCTCGGGACCCCCATTTTACGTCCCTTCTGAAGGACGGCATAGCTAAAGATTTTTTACTCCCTTTTAAAAATCCTAAGGTCATCTGCCGGGCTGCGAACCCGCGATCTTGGGTTTAGTAGGTTGCTATGCTAACCACTACACCACAGGTGACCCCAAATGTACTTGTTGTGAATCATCACATCCCCACTTTAATATTAATTCCATATAACTTCGTTCCTCGTGAGTTAGTTGAAGCAGAAAGACTTCTAAATGAAGTATCAAACATGATGTGGTGTGATCTAATAATGCTTGTCAATCAATTTCTACACAAGATTCTGTCACTCTATAAGAGTCTGGTGAAGGATAACAATATTTTTTTATCTTTTGTAATATACTATAACAAGGATAAAACCTTTTATTGCTAGTTCTAATAATTTCATATTGAGATCTTGTAAGTCCTGCTTCAACAAATAGGGAAAGAGCCTTTATATGTGAAAGTTTTTCGACTTTATTAAAAACTGTATATGCTTTTCTGTATTTCTTAGCTCAATTTGGGGACTTAGTTATATCTTCTAATAGTTTTGAAGCGTCTATATCACCAAAAATATTCATCATTTTTCGTGTTACAAAAGTAATTTTGTCTGAATCAATATTTACTCGAAGATATTTAGTTTTTCTCATTTTACTGCGATCGCTTAAATCTTGGAAAGGCTTCTCCGGTCGTCCACTGCGAGATGAAGTTATAATGCTTTCTGATCCTGGAATAACCAAAGTTCCTTGAAGCCGTTGTTCGTTGTTTTTTATACAAAAGGTGAACCTTCTTACCTGCAGCTGCCCATCTTTGTTTGAATTCACTTCTAAGATAAGACAATTTATGCTTTAAGTCAGCACTTTCATGGTCAGTATAATTATCTTGTGCCAGAAGAAAATTTTGTAAATGATCCAAGTTTTCATTTATATTACAATCTGTATATAGTTGCATAATGTTATATAGTTGTCCACGAGTCATGCAATTTATCCCTGAAGGCCCTAGAAAGAAGAAAGATCGTTAAAATTTTGAAGTATTGAAATATGCCAAAATGGCATTTTTTCACAAAAAAATACTTAAAACATTTAGTCGCAGCTGATTTCACTTGAAAAAGTAAGTATGATGGTTGCTCTTTGTGACGGTATAAGAAATGTTACCGGGACGGACCCGGAAGGGAAACTTAATCATCTCTGAAGTTTATATTTTGTGAAAAACATTACTCACTTATTTGTTAAAATCAAAATTTAAAAAAAGCTTTTAGAAACTATTCAAATTGAAGTAACTTATCAAAATAATAAAAGTACATACCTTGCTAAAGGTGATCCATGTTGAAATAGAAACAAAATAATATAAAACAAGCTTGGAGAACGTGTTGTAGTATGAGCTAGAGAGCAGACTGAGTTAGCTCTGAGAGAGGACTTGTCTAAGCGCGTTTTTGTACTTCGCGACCCGCAGCCCCAAGACCTCTGATGGCCCTACTTAAGTCATTTTCTAATGCTCCAAGGATCTGGGTTCATTAATTGATTAGAAAATTTGTTCTATTTTTAACTTCAAAAAATGACTTTTGTCCAGCTTTTGAGGCCATATACCCCACTGTGCGCCGCTGGGGGCGAGGGGAGAAGTTCCCTTTCTTTGGTTTTTCCATAATATTTCGAAAACTATTGACTCTAGGAAAATATGTTTCAAATAAACATAAAAGCTAATTAAATTTACTATAAAATTTATCATATATAAATTTGTTGTAATTCTAACCGTTTACGAGTTATACGTTATTGAAAATAGGTGATTTTCGGGAAAAAATAAATGTCACCTGACTTTTTGTCAAACTTTTGCTTCTTTTACGTTCCACAATCGTTTCTCAGAAAAAACGTCATAATTAAAATTGTAGCGCATTAAATTTACTTCAATTTCATATATACGTTTCTGGTATTTGCTTCAAATGTTTAACAAAAAAAGAGGTAAACATTTTTTTTATTTTTAAAGTTGTCGATTTTTAATAACGTATATCTCGAAAACCGTTGGAATTTTTACGAATACGCATATAATTAATTTTATAGGAAATTTGACGAGCTTTAATTTTGATCCGCTACATATTTTTCTAGAGTCCACCATTTTCGAGATATAATCGAAAAACAAAATCGGGACCTTCTCCCCTCCCCCCCACCTTTAGCTCACCCCCCAGGACCGGGAACTTATAATATTTTTACCTTTTAACTATTCCTAACAAAGCTGTGAAGTCAAAAATTATCGCATATTTAATGCACTCTACACCCCTCATTTCGGCACTCTTTATTTGGGGTCGCACACCAAACCAGCCCACGGAATTTGTGAATATCGTCATACTTTGCCAAAACATACATATTTAGTGTTCAGGTTTGGGTGTATTACGTGACATAATCAAAATTTATGAAATTTTGATCAAGTCCCTTTAAATACACATACCAGCACGTTAAAAACCGCTTACTACTTCAAGTCCAAGTTTTTTTGGCATAGTTTTCACCATAACGCCGTAACTATTTGTCAGATCTGAAATTTATTTTTTTCAACTAAAATCTGGTAAAATTTACTATCAGGCCTTATATATGAAATTTTGATTATGTCACGCAATACACCCAAACCTGAACACTATATATGTATGTTTTGGCATAGTATAACGATATTCACAAATTCCGTGGGCTGGTTTAAGTGTATTACGTGACATAATCAAAATTTCATATATAGGTTCTTATAGTAAATTTAAGGAGCTTTCAGATAAAAAATAGAAATTTTGGATCGAACTATTAGTTTCGGAACGAGTATCAATAAACGTGTTTTTTCAGGTGTTTGACCCCAGATAAAGAGTGCCGAAATGAGGGGTGTTGAGTGCATTAAATATGCGATAATTTTTGACTTCACAGCTTTGTTAGGAATAGTTAGAAGGAAAAAATATTAGAAGTCCCCGGCCCTGGGGGGTGAGCTAAAGGTGGGGGGAGGGGAGAAGGTCCCGATTTTGTTTTTCGATTATATCTCGAAAATGGTGGACTCTAGAAAAATATGTAGCGGATCAAAATTAAAGCTCGTTAAATTTCCTATAAAATTAATTATATACGTATTCGTAAAAATTCCAACGGTTTTCGAGATATACGTTATTAAAAATCGACAACTTTAAAAATAAAAAAAATGTTTACCTCTTTTTTTGTTAAACATTTGAAGCAAATACCAGAAACGTATATATGAAATTGTGTAATGAAGTAAATTTAATGCTCTACAATTTTGATTCTGACGTTTTTTCAGAGAAACGATTGTGGAACGTAAAAGAAGCAAAAGTTTGACAAAAAGTGAGGTGACATTTATTTTTTCCCGAAAATCACCTATTTTCAATAACGTATATCTCGTAAACGGTTACGACTATATACTGGACTATATACTTAAGTCATTGATTGTAAAGAAAAATAATGTCCATAATTAGGAAGACTATATTCAACTTTATATAAAATCCGTTCTTTCAATGAATTAGCATAATGAGCATTGACAAGACACGAATAAGCTGTAAAAGTGTCCCAAAGTTACATCATTTTATGGTATATCTTATTAAAAGATATACTTTTTATATAAAATTATATGTCAAATCTAATTATTTTTATTTGAACTCCTGAAACGCTTAGGATTTTCCATTGTTGTGAGAAATTCATGAAACAGTCTTTAATTTAATAGAAAAATGGATTGTTTTTAAAAAAATTTCAAGTCACCCCATTGACAACATTTTAAGTTTTGCTGACACAACCATAATAAAGCTGTGCATTTTCATATCTATACTATAATCTAAAAGAACTAGCTATTTTTCATTTGTGATCACTAACCATGAAAACTACTGAACTAATCTGAACCAAATTTTAACTGCGTCATCTTATCAGTTCAAGGAAGGTTTAGAAATTATGAAATGTACTTATTTTCAACTAAGAAGTTATTAAAAATGCGATTTCAGTGAAGTTTAAAAATTGACCGATAAATGGTGGGTGCCATTCTGCAAGGGAAGTTGCAATGTTACGGTGCTATCCAGATCTTAAAATTGATAACAAAATTTTCTTATTTTCAATAAAATTGTTATTAAAAAAGTTATAAATATGTGGTGAAAAATTTTGATCCCTGTGAAGTTTAAAAATCGACTGACATAACGTTAATCTTATAGTAAATATTCTCTGTCCATCTTGATTACCAACTAATTCATTAAAATTTTAAAAAAACTGGATTTCTAATTTTGCTTATATGTACTCTTCAGCCACCTAATCAGAACAATAGTGCCAGGTTAAATTACAGATATATGTGGAAATATCATTGAAGCTATAATTCGCACTGGAACAGCGACTGAAGAACTCGCATTTATTCCTAGGATCCCAATAGTTCCTGCTAATCTACCATTTTAATTCAAATTATTAAAATTTCCAAAGTTTCTTTTGCTATTACGATAAGAGCAAATCTCAAGACTAAACTTACTAAAACGTTGTTGTGGATCTTCAGACTCATTGTTTCTCTAACTGTTAATAGTATGTAAGGCGTTCCAGAACTGCAAACGCTAACAATTAAATCATTCTCATAACATCAGGAGATAAAGCCTGAAATGTAGTTTATTCGGATGTCTTATGAATTTATTTTTTCCTTTTTGCAAAATTTCTATAATAATAGATTTTTACTGTGAATAAATAAAATTTCAATAATTAGTTAAAATTATCTAAGTTTCTTACTTATAAGAGTGGGTGAAGCTGTGACAGAGAAAGCTAGTATGTATCTAATAATCAGGAAAAAAATGTGGATATGCTCCTAAAAAAATCTCTATTTTTCTTTATCATGATAAAAGCTATCCCTATGTGTTTATACCCATTATATTATAAAAATTCCCTCACCATTAATATAGAACAAAAGGAATGATCATATTTCATATTTAGCAACATGAGATTATATTGCGACCTGAGAGCTTATAACTGAAAGAACGAATTTATGGTAAGAAAGAATATATAGTTCCTATTTTGTTAAGGTGTAAATGTATAGGATATCAGCCAAGGGTGATAACAAACCAGGTACCTTATCTAAAATTCTGAGGTTTTTGAACTATGTGACTTTCCTGTGATCCTTCATATTAATATTTAAAAATCAACTTAATGTATTTTGTGATTGGATGAATGTTTTAAATTATAAATAAAGATTATTTTCTTTTAGGTATAATCTTAAAAAATATTTCAGTATACTCTCTGTGTCGCAACACTCACTGTAAATATTTCTTGCTTTACAGGTGACATTTATTGGACCTAATATTCCAGTTCACCCACATGTCTACAGTAATGGTCATATTTGCCTTTCCATTCTGACAGATGATTGGAGCCCAGCACTGTCAGTCCAAACTGTCTGCCTTTCCATTGTATCCATGCTCTCAAGTTGTAAAGAAAAGGTTAGTCTATCAAAACTGTCAACCAATTCTAGCCAGAGTCGGAAAATCAAGATTTATTCCATGATTCGGCCATAAAATTAATGTCAACCTGCCCTGAACAGATTTCGAACAGGTGCTTTAAAGGTTTCAAACTTCAAACCACTTACTTGGCCAATAAGGCCTTAGAATTGTTGTTCTTTTTTATTCTTCACCTATATAAAAATTTAAAAAGTAATTTCATGTTAAATATTTATTATTGAATTTTGTTTAATTAAACAGATTTACTTATCACTATTGAGACAATTATGTAATAAAAAAATATATGTATAATTCACTCACCAGACTGTCAGTGGAGTGTGCTGTCTGTCGACCTTGAATAATTACAGCATAATTTTCAAGAGCTATAATTTTTTTTCTTAACAAATAAATGTTTAATATCCTTGTATTGTTTTTGTTTTTCTTCTTATTTTTATTGCCCTTTAAGGTGGGGGTGTTATGTATCTCATTATGTTGTGAGGAATGGGGAAAGATGCCATTTTATTTAGTTACACTGCTGTTTATGGCTGTAAGTGGTAGGGAGCAGGAAAATTATCTGTTTCCATGCTTTTAAGGTTTTTTTTTTTTTTTTCAAATAATTACAATATACTGATATATAAGCAAATAATATTTACTTTAATTAATTTAGATAATTTTTTGTATTTTCCAGAAAAGGCCACCTGATAACTCATTTTATGTGAAAACATGCAATAAGAATCCTAAGAAAACAAAGTGGTGGTACCATGGTAAGGTTTTCTTCTATCAAAAGTTTTATTATGGTTTCAGTTTTATTTTATCATTCATTAAATTATTTATTTATATATATATATATATATATATATATATATATATATATATATATATATATATATATATATATATACATATACATATACATATATGCATACATACATACATACATACAGGGTATTTAGCATAAGACTGCTGTAACTTTGGGAGTCGATTCTGGGCATCATTTGGAACAAAAAATTCCATATAAACTATGAATTCCTTCTCAGGAGACCTTTTAATCTTAAATCTTATATTTTTTCAATAAATTACTGCTTTTTGAATATGATTGTCTATAGTTCCTGAACTACTAAGGCTAGAGCAATTTTAATATGCTCTTTGTAAAGGAGATTAAATTTAACTTAATTATTAAATATTTAAGTATTTAACTTAATGGCTCAGACATAAGATAGTGAGTTTCTAATCTTGTTCCAAAGCTTTGCCTGCATTTTTCTCTAAAATATTACATATGTCAGAAACATGGACTAAAAAAAAAAATAAATAAAAAAACTGCTACAAACAAACACCTTTTGAATAGTAAACATATACCATGATAGTTTTTAAAATCACTTATTAATTACAAAAACCTAGTTGATGCAACATTGGAATTTTTGGAAATACTATCAAAATACTCAGAAACGTATTGCACCACTGGAGTATATGTCGCTACAAATGAGGAAAATAAAAGATGGATGTCTGGCACATAATAGAAGACTTAAATCTGAGTGGATGAACCAGTATTTTAGGGAAACATGGATAGGCCTACAAGGGCCAACAAAGTGGCCTGCTAGGAGTCTTAATTTCACACCACTGTACTTTTATGTGTGGGGTAATTACACTGAAGCAAAAAATGTACACAGTAAGGTCAGAAAAATGAAAAATCTTCTACTTCCTCAACGTTGTCTCCCCTCGTAAGCTGGACTGCTTCTTGTCTCCTGATATGGTAGCATCCTCGTCTTCACCCATCTCCATTCCAAAAACACCTCTATCCAGATTAGATCCATCCTAAATATACCCTCTTCATCTAATCTAATATTTTCTTGAATTTTGAATCCTTTGTTTGCTAAACCTCTTTGGGGGTGATCTAGGTACTTTGCTGACAAGCTTGCTGAGAATGGAACAAAGCACGTTGGGTCAGCATTACTAGCAGAACCAAGGCTATACCCTGATTGGTTGCTTCTCTGTATATACTTGCACTAAGGGCGCTGATTTCACTTAAAATCTTTAAGATGGTGGAACGACACCCTTGGCCACATATATGTTAGGTTTTGTCCTCAAGGATACCATTTTGAGATTTGCCAGGTTTTAACGGTTTCTATATAGCCGAAGGATATTCCGCCATTGTTGTCCTTTTAGTTTTTGTCATTAAGGATACTATTTTGAAATATTTCTGGATTTAACAATTTCAAACCGTCATAGTCTGCTATTGTTGTCCTTTTGAAAACCCATTGCCATCCTTTTTGAAAATTGAAATGAATATTATGTTTTTTCAAAGGACACTCTCTCTTCCCGTTTAATCCTTTGGATTTGGTCCCTGTCTATCACATTCAATGGGATGTTAGAGATAGTTTTTCCATACTGTGGAGCATCATTGATGTAAAAAATTTCCTGAACGAAATTTGGCAAACCAATTTTGACAGGTGCATTCGGTTAATGAATCATACCCATAAAAACTGCAAAAATTTGTATGGGCTTCTGCAGCACGGTTACCTTTTTTAAAATAATACAACAAAATATGCCAATAGTGAATGATATTTTTTTCCTTATATACAGTGCAATAGCATTCACAATACTAAGCTAATGTAAATAATAATTTGCATAAATGTTTGTTGACATATTACAAACAGAGTAAACAATCCACCCTTTGGGATTAATTCGTCAGATGAATTAATGGAATGGATGAAATGGACCATAATGATATATAAATAAACAGAAAAACTATCAATCAACTATCTAATTTAAGGAGATTTAATTTGTATTTCTTTTAAAGGCATAACTCCTATTAAACTTTATTATCTTCTACATGTTTCGGAGTACATTGCTCCATCTTCAGGATAACTGTGATTTATTTTATATGGTCATTTGTGCATATCCTTACTGACCCTCAACTAGTTGACACTGCAGTGACATAACTCAAAAAAATTTTGCAGGACTGTTTGTGAATAAAGTACAGGATGATTTGTAGACATACAATGGTGACATATCCTGCTCTCTCTTAGTGAATAGTTAAATCTCAAATATAACGTTTTACCGACTAAAACTACATAAGCGAATAGTTCATTATACAGTCAAAAGCTCTGCAAAAGCTTGTTTTTGAGTTATGTTGTTGCACCAAATGAGCGATATATCAAATCATCCTGATTTGGGTAACATAAATTCATAGCATTTTTCAATCAACCTTATTCTTTGTTTATTTTATAGACAATGAAATATTAAAAAAAAAAAAAAATTGTGAATGTTAAAGTATCATCTTCTGCTGGTGCTACAGACCGAAGTGGTCCTTGGCCTGCTTCAATATCTCCACCAAACGAATGCCTGTCAGTCGCATGTCCTCTTCCACCTTCTTCCATTGAACTCTTGGTCGGCCCTTTGGTCTACGACGATCTTTCCTTTATGCACCTTCTATACCTGTCTATCTTCACTCATTCTGTTGACATGGCGAAACATTTTCAGCCTACTTGTTCTTCTAAAATTTAATAAAGACCGATCATTATAGATGTACCTCTTTTTTCTTTCTACTTCACCACACTCTGTTCTCAAGCACACTAAAGTATCTATGTGTTTTAAATTTACCTCATTTAAAGTATTTTAAACTTAGGTTACAGCCGAGTAAACTTATTGGAATCCCACCACAAATTTAGTGCATATTGTTACATTTAGTGAATTGTATTTCTTCACTATAATCTATTCAATAATAATTTAGTAAAATATAAATTACAGATGATACTGTATGATGCGATCTGTGAAAGCTGGAGTTGGTACCCGATGGCTCAGTGGACGCTCAGCTGCAGATATTCCATGATCATATACCAATAACTGTCCATCGCTCCAGCTCAACGTCCTATATTAATGTACTATATGAAAAGACTTTCAAATATTAGAGTGAATAAAAGAGTTTTTATTTAAGTGATATGTTTGTGTGAGAAAAGAAAAAAAATTTTTTTTTTCATTTTTTTTGTGTTTAATATATTGTAAATAAATGTTTGGAACAGTACGGTACAACTTCCTATTGCAATCACGTTTCCTGTGAATTGCTTCCTGAGGTGATGCTGTTACTAAGCAATAGCCTGGATGGAGGCAATATAAACAGAATGGTCATAATTTGTGTAGTGGTATTTTACACTGTTTTACTTCTACCCATCACTGAGATGCATGGTTCAGATGTTTAGGCTTATTTTTTGTGAATGCTTAATAATTCTCTTGTGTATTTTTGAATTTATGTGATCAAAGCACTGCGGTCAGCTTTTAAGTGCAATATTCTTACAGAGTGACCAATTTTAATTTTTTTTTTTTTTTTTTTTTTTTTTTTTTCATTATTAATATTATTAAAAGTATATATTTAGTATTAGATGTATTTATTTACTAGAGTTTGATGTAATTTGACTGAAACTTTTCTTTTCTTAAACTTATATTTATTATAACTTCTATGCTAATTATAATTGTCCATGTTAGACCTAATATTTAGATAATATATTTGTTATCCATTGAAATAATGAAGTACTAAACCACAAAATTATATATGAAGAAATATATAGTGATAAATAAAAAATGTTCTATTTGCATTGTGCTTAAAAGTTAAAATTTTGTAGATTGTTTAAAGAAATCTTATATGGAAAATTTTAAAAAAAAATTTTATGCATTTACCAAGTCCCTTATTGTAGTAAAGCACATCGCTCCTAATATCAATTTAATCGATCCTACTATTTGTTTTTAAAGAAGTAATGTTTTATCTGCCCCTAGTTTTGTTATAATAGCTGAGCAATATATTAATGATTGATTAGAGAGAGAAAGGGGAGTATTGAAGGTTTTTGCTACAACATATCCTCAGTTATAATTTAATTATAATGTTTAAGTGTGCACTTTTGACATCTTTCTTTCCTATGATTATCCTATTTAGTTGTGGCTTTTTAAAATAAAGCAATTTTATTTATTGCTTACATATGATTTATCTCTATTTTTTTATAGAGTTTTTATCCATCATTACGAACGAATTAATCATACAGCTTTTTAAAATTACATTCCATGTTTGTTATCTTTGTTTTTCATGATTTAAGGTATTGCAACTAGATAAAAATTAAATGTTATTACGCTTTTATTTTATCAATAGCTCAGTTTTAATCAGACATTTCTAATTAGTATTAAACCAAAGGATTTATTTTGAAGAATAATGTCAAAAAAAGTTACTATCTTGATGGCCATTTTATCTTCCAGATTACTGCTTCATACTGGCCCTTATATTATTAGTCATTAACGTTATAAAGTTTTTAGTTTTCCTTTGTTCTGAGTTCTTTTATTTTTAATACAACTTGCTTTGATCTCTAAGATTTATCAGTCTCAACTTATGATCAATTTTTTATATTTGTATATGAGTGTGTCTATATATACTTGTGTGTATAGATATATTATAATATATATATATTATATCCACATTATACACATACTTATATATACAGTCAGAGTCAAAAGTATTCGTACACCTGCTATAAATCATTAGAAATGACAAATAGTAGCATTATTTAATAGGATTTATTAAAAACAATAAATCCATTTAATCTATATATCAACACATTCATTTATAAATTAATTTTTATATTTATAGAACATTTCACAAAATAATACAAGAAGAATAACTGAAAAAAAAACAATAACATCACGAGTCAAAAGTATTCGTACACTTGATAAAATTTCTATTTAATATTGACATTCGAGAACAGTTAATAATTAGTAGGGCCAACTTTTGCTTTTAATATGCTCTATATGCTTTGTGGCATTGAATTCACTAATTTTTGTGCCAAAGTAACTATAATTTTGTAATAATAAAAACACACCTTTTCCGTACTCAATCCTTTAGATATTTCCACAAATACGCTAATGGGTTAATATATTGTGATTGATGGGATGTGGCCTCCACTTTGATGTGTTGTACAGGATCCACATTTTGGATTTCCAAGCTGTATGCTCAGGATCATTATCCTGCTGAAAAATGTAATAGTTAATATTGCTTATTGATGGTTTTCTCATAGCTGTCCTGGGTGAAGCTCGTACCGTCTCAAGCATTAGCGCATTGTTAAAACACTCCCCTTTTTCTCCTCTTTCAGACAAATGTTCATGCACTAATTTAGGGGCACTATTTCTTGGTTTTCTTTTAACTTTTCTCGTGATATGTCTTTCATATTTGGAGTAAATCTTCCTTTTTCATTCTGTTCTCTCTATACATTCAAATTTTTTTCTCGTTTCATATCTTTTAATAGCATCTTGGACTGTTGAGTGAGGTCTGGTCACTTCTCTAAGCGACCGTAACTCATTATGTAGGCGCACAATAATTTGTGTCTCCTGTTCAGCCTTCTCACTGGTTTTTCACCCCATTTTCAATTAACGAACAGCAATAATAAGCATTAAAAATTGCTACACCTTTACAAATGACGTCAAGGTAAAGATTGATTGCAGGTTATCCTCAAAATATTAAGACACGGGATAGAAACAACAGTTAAAGTCTAGTGTACGAATACTTTTGACTCGTAGCAATGAGGCATCTTGCTATAACGTATGAGATATTAAGATAAATTCAATCAATTTTCTCATGAAAAAATATAAACTCTATTCTATAATCATGAATGCAATATTTATGTGTTTAAATTAAATAAACATGTAATAAATACAGAATTAAACGAAAGAAAATAAAATTTATACTAGTGTACGAATATTCAAGATTCTGACTGTACACATTCCCACATATTTGTTTGCAAGTTTGTTTTTTATCATAAATTCATGCTTAAGAACATTCATTCTTTACATATTTTAACATTTTTATTGAAAAGTCATATTTGGTTACAAATCATTATCTCGATAATAATAAACAAACCTACCTGATAAAGTCAGCTACAATTCCATGTATTGATACCAAATTTTGAAGAAGACGTGACAGAAAATTAGATGTATTTTGATTTAATGATTAATTAGTAATATTAGTAAAATAAATCGTTGTTATTATTCAAACTTAATGTTTTATGTATATCATGCTTTATGATTTTATGGCTAAACATTGTTTGTATTTCATTACCAAAGTTGAATTTTTAAGTAATCACTTACTAAATAAGTATTTAATTTGTTTATCTGAAAATAAATTTTATATAATCGATTTTGACCAGGCTGCCTGTTATACAGATATTGCATTATGATTTTCTGTTGATAGTAGTAATAATTGAATATAATTATTGTGTTAATCATTTTATGTTTTATTTATTCTTTCTTTCATTTTTTTTTTTTTTTTTAAATAAATAAGTTTAAATTGATAGTGTTCTCTCTGTTTTCATAACTAATATATAAGTTGCTACATTGTATCACTCAGACTACAGTTACTATTTTGAAATTTAAAGCTTGTTATCCACAATTCATTGGATATTGGGTATTCCACGGGATTTAATTTAAATTTTAGTTGGTGTGCTGGCATGAAGGTTTTATGGGACTTGATCGAAATTTCTTATATGGGTTCTGATAGTAAATTTAACCAGCTTTCAGATAAAAAGAAAAAAATTTGAATCAGACAAATAGTTTTGGAGTTAAGCCAAATGAGTTCTGACTGACAACATGATTTCGCAGAGAAACTTTACTTACCACAAATTAGCTAATCTCTGGTGGCGAACCACTCTAAAACTATTAAACTGAGCAAAAAATGAATAGAACCAAATTTATTGCAAATTTCATTTTCTTCAATCTACTATATATTTGTCAAATACCATTCACTCATTTAACACGAAATCTCAGAAACCACTGAACGGATTGGAATGAAATTCGATATGTAGCTTCCTCTAGGGCCATAGGTGCTCACTAAGAAAGGAATTTTAAAAAATCGGCCTGGATAGCGGCTAATTCGCGAAAAATGCAATTACAATTCTTATTGGGTGAATAATAAAAGATTATTTGTCATATGGTATTTGGAGATAAGCTAAGTTAAAAAATAGGTTAGATGTTTAAGCCGCACACTTAGACTACAAATTAAGTTCCCTATAGTTGTAAACAAACCAAAATACGATCGATGTGGAAACCTTATAATATGGTACTTTCTGTGAACTCGTGGCTGTAGATGGCCCTTACAAGTTTGAGTTTTTCATGACGAGAAGCTATTAAAAGACTTATGTTAAAGAGGAGGTTAAAAGACTTATGTTCTCTGGTGATGACATGTAAGGCCAGTTCGATGTAGGGACGAAAAACTGATAAGAATCAGTGAGTTCAAGTGTATGATTCTCTTCAGTATCGTCTCATGTTCTACCTTGGAGAAGATGGGTACAGTATTAACATCCCTCAGTGGGACCCAAAAACCAATTCACCACTTAAGAAAGCTGATTTTTACGCCTATATGTTGATGGAGCGAGAAGGTGAAGAACCTTATTTACTTTAATTTCGTAATCTTTTCAAACAATGTATGCTTTATATGTACACAAAAATAGAAAAAGAAAGACTAAACTTTATTCGAGAAAATCAAAAAAGTTGAGAAGTGCAGACTATATTCACTTAAAGTATGCCATAAGAAAAGCTGATGGTCTGGTATCAGAGCTTGGTAAGATGGTAATGCTGCCTTAAAGCTTCACTGGAGGACTATCAAAATAATGTAAAATTAACTTTTGCAAATTGTCAAATTTACTTATTGAAATTATTCTAAGAATGGGATTCTTTAGGTTTATTTAAGTAATAATAATTATCAACGTTAAGCTTAACTTTTACTAATTCAAGTTGTCCTTCATCCTAATGATATTAAACCGTAGCGGAGCAGGGTACTTTCAGCTAGTAATCTATAAAATACAAAATTACTATGACACTAATAGTAACGGTTTCCAAGTTATTTGATCAAACAGATAAAAATATACAATTTGTAACTATTTCCCCCATTCAAACCCAACATTATTTCGAGGAAGACTTTTTACCACATTTCAAGCTAAGGATGGTGAACGATTTCCAGCAATCAGGCCTTTTTATTTTTGGAGTTCAACGTTTGGTCATTTTTTCGTCTAATTTCTATGCACTAATGGCGCATCCTCTTCCTGTCTGCAATATTTCAATATAGTCAGTGTACATGTATAAACCTCGATCTTTGAGGAGAGGATCTAGCTCCAAAAAAACACTTAAACTTTCAGGTATTGGCCATTCCAAAAATTTGGTGATACTATTATAGCTCCCACTTTTGTAGGATGCTATGCACTTCCAAATCATCACAAATCCTATCATTTCTGATGCAGTCCCTTGCCTAATCTCTAAGTAGTATCATGCCTGGAGATCCTACCACTTGGTGCTGACTCCCTCATTTATTTCCATGTCTGTTAGTTTCAATGACACATCACATACACTAATTGTGCTGGAAGTATTATGTTGAAAAAAATTATAAGTCCAATTAAACATAAATTTAAATTTACATCAACAATTAGCGCTAAGGAATGGGTTGGAGAAACGAGAAACGAATATTTCACAACTTGCGATAGGCAAGCAGTCCAAGCACAAGGTAAAGTAAAATGAAGTTCAGTTTAAATGAGAACTTTATTAAAGAAAATAGTGAAAATAACAACAGCCCCTAGGAGTTAGTTACATGGTTCAGGAAGGTCTAACTGACCTTGATCCTGGAACAAAATAAGGAAACTAGGTTATACCAACCAGAAATATTTATTATCATTCTTATAATTAATCAGCTATAGCTAAACAAGTTTATATAAAAAGTATTAGAACCTTCAGAAACATCTCCGATTTACATTAACATTGTTGGGAACAGTGCTCTGATTTCGTTTTTAGAAAAAGTAGCTGTGCCAAGATCATTCAGTATTAAATCTACATAGTCCAGTAAAATAAGGCTCCAAAAGGCCGTTTTCAAGAAAAAACTGTGGAACTTTTATTCTCAACGGATCTTTATGTTTTTTGGGGTGCTGAATCCGAATCTGAAGTTTGCTACCACGGCAACCATCGGCTTCATATTCAAAATCGTAAAAACCCGCCAAACAAAACCGTTATTTTTGTTTTTTTATCTATAACACGATAACGAACCTTTTTTTCGATGAAAGTCTTCAAATATCAAGTGTAGCTGGAACTAGTGCCTACACAATGAAAAAAAGAAATCCGAAAATAGACCATTTTTCGCGAAATTACGTTATTAGGAAAAAATGGAAAAATTGGTCAACTTGCCGCCAGTCCCACAGCTTCGAGAAAACACGTTTGTCGTTCTCTTTTGGCTATAACTCTGAAACTATTTGTCCAATACAACATTACTTTTTTTCATCTTAAAGCTGATTAAATTTACTATAAGAATATATAAATGAAGTTTTAATCAAACCCCGTAAAATGTACATACCAGCCCGCTAATAAAAACGTACTGTTGTAAAATCCAAGTGTTTTTTTAAAACAAAACATTTTGAATCGTACAAATACTTTCGGAGCTATAATATCCCAGATGCCTAAAAACCCGTACTGTTGTTAAATCTATGGTTTTCGGAACATTTATTATTATAACTCCGAAAATATTTGCCCGATTCAAAAGGGTTTTGTTTCAATCTAAAAGAGGGTTAAATTTACAATTAGATCCTATATATGAAATTTTTATCAAAATTCTTGAAATACAGAAGCTATCACGCTGAAAATCACTTACTTTTGTAAAATACATGTTTTTTTGGCACATTATTCGCCTATAACTCCAAAACCATTTGTCCGATCCAAAATTTAATATTTTTATCTAAAAGCTGGTTAAATTTACTATCAGATCCTATATATGTAACTTATAATTAAAACCGTGAAATACCCACACCAGTCTACTGAACATGTCATAATTTACATATTATGCCAAAACATACACATTTAGCGTGCTAGCTTGGGTAGTTTACAGGATTTAATATAATTTACATATATATAGCATCTGATAGCGAATTTAATCAGCTTTGAGATAGAAAAAAGAAATTTGGGATCGAACAAATATTTGAGGAGTTAGAGCGACAAATGTGCCAAAAAACACTTGGATTTTACAACAGCACGTTTTTATTAGCGGGCTGGCATGTACATTTTACGGGGTTTGATTAAAACTTCATTTATATATTCTTATAGTAAATTTAATTAGCTTTAAGATGAAAAAAAGTAATGTTGTTTTGGACAAATATTTATAAACAAAACATGAGTGGGTAATCAATAATCTCACAAAAACGCCGTAATATAAGAATACTAGGTTAAAGCTACCCTGAAGAAATACATTGTGATCCCATCCATCCAAGTCGAAAAGGAATGAAGAAAATTAGGTTTAAATCTCGTATTTAAAATATATAAACCATTGTCATCTTATTTTCCATCATCTAAAGACAAAATAAACGTTTTCCAAAAAAAAAACACAGTGTATATGAACTGAAATATAATGACAGTGAAGCTAAATACCTGGAAAAAACTGGAAGATCAGTAAATCACAGATTAGAAAAACCTATAAAATCATACTATAATTAGATGAAGAATTCCAACTTTTAGCTATACATTTAAATAAAAATAACTATAAATCCAACAATGGCTTGGGAGTGATACTATCAAGAACAAAGAAAGTAATGAATATACTATATTATTCGCGAAAGTACACGAAAAGACAAATACAAAACTAGACAAACTATGAGACTTACTTTAAAAATATAACGATTGACGATGGTTGTTTCTAATTCATTCTAAAAAGCTATTAATCACCGCCAGGTTAATGTACCAATTTGGAGAGAAGACAATACTTGGGTAGTGTAAACCCTTTGCTGACCACATTTCTTCTATTACACTGTGGCATGAAAAACACAGGACACGACTATTTTGTCGATTCATCATAGGTCACAGAACACATTAAGTACTTAAACAAAATAAAGTCCCTGACCATGAACGCTACCCGCAAAGAAAGGCTCCAGTTTTCCTTACGACTATTTAAAATTCTAAAATTAGGACTACCAAATTTCTAAAAAAATTTTAAATATTCATACATTTCAACGATCAGTATACCCGAAAAAAAGATGAACTCCTCATTGTATCGTCCAACCAGCTTACTTCCACTTAATACTAAAATACTTGAAAAACTTATTTGATTATTAAAAAGTTTTCAAATAAATCTATAATGAAAATACTACTTTTAATGATTAATTTCCGTTTTCTTGAATTTTAACAGAATTTCAAGAAAAAAAAAAATCCTTTAATCATTTGACGTACGTTACCGGGTACGGTAATAATAAATTTTATGTGAGAAATTAATACGGGTTTTTTTTTCTCTAAAATTTAACGCATGTTATCATTTCTTTTTTTCACTTTATTAAAAGGTTCGTGGATTTTATTATTTCCCCCTAAAGTTTTTAGCATCTGTTACGAATGTCCAGATCCTTTCAATAATCCTTCATTAACAAAATATTATTTTTAATTTATTTATTTTAAATTTAAATTGCTGGTAACGTATGTTAAAAATATGTTCACACTTAATGGTGATTAAGAGAAAAACTTTAAAAAAAATGAATTTTAAGAAAAAGTCTTTAAAAACACAATATTAACTTTATATAATATAATTTTTTGTAGGTGTGAGTCCCTGTAACAGCCAAATTAATTAATGATTCAAAATGAAAAAGGCTTTTAGTCTGAGCAACATCAACAACACTACATAATGCGGGTACCTACTTTTTTAATTTCTAGTAATCAGTCTTTTCCACTGTACACATATATATGTACGTATAAATTGGTTTTTATTGCAAAATTCTGTTGGTTTTTTTCTACCATTAATGTAACAAATGGTACCACAAATTTAACGTATGTTACCTTAAGTGTAACGTACGTCAAGAGTAACGTATGTTGAATGTTAGGAATTATAATTAGAAAAATTTTATTTAACTACAATTTTCTTCAAATATAATTGGATTGAAACATTCGTAATGTTGAAAACTACAAAATTTAACGCTTATATTGGAAGTGGTGAATTCAATGTGACAAAACAATAGTAAAATATGTCAAATTGAATTAAGGCACTAACTATGTTTTGAGAATCTAAGTCGTCTTACTTCGGTTAATACAACGACCAGAGTCCTTGGTTGCGAATGGTTACAATAAATAGTCTGAAGGGTGTTAGGATGCTATCCTGACTCTCCAGATCCAGAAACCATTTTTCTACACCCGTCACGTATATCAAATAAATAAATTCGGAAATTCCGGGACACAAAGAAAATCTTGTCTCAAGCCCCCAAAATTTCATATTAAAAAAAAAGTTCTATTTTTTTTTTTTTTATCTAACACAGGGAATAAAATGAAAAAAGAAGTAACGTACATTAAAAGTTATAATAGTTATTTTTTTTTTTTTTTTTTTTTTTTTTTTTTTTTTATCAAACCTTTGAAATTTTAAGTTCTAATGCCTACATTAATGTAAACAAAAGTTGTCGACAAAATGAGAGAGAAATATTGGAAGTTATTTTTTTTCACAGCAATTAAAATGCTCGGACTGCCAAGTGCCATTTTATTTGATAATCACCTATAAAAAATTACCAAATTTCATTCCCTAAACATCTTCAAACTTTAAACCTCTATAATTTTATAACCTCCACTGATGTCTTATTTTTAAATACCTCCTTTTTAAAATAAAGCATTAAATAATTGATAATAATAGTGATTCTTTCTTTTCAGATGATCGATCACATCCGCAGAAATTACTTAAAATTGTTAAAAAACATACGGTGAATCTTGTCCGATTGAATTTTTTGACAACCAATTGTGATCCTTTATTAAAACCTAAGCATATAAGATCATTGTCACACTCGTGTTTTCAGCCTTCAATTGCAGTATTTTCGTAAACTGAGGGTTTCGTTTGACCAATTACAACCACGATCTCCTTGATAAATTATAATAAAACAATCGGTTTCCTAGCCGGTAAATATTATAGTAAATTTGAATCACTCTTTCGATCAGTTGAATCGTAAATTTGTATCACAGAATCAATCGTTGGGTAATCGGCTCCTCTCCTATATGAAAAATAAATGCTTGAATGTAGATTTTTGTCCGTCTATGGAACCCTTTAGTTCTTAAATTATTAAGAATTTGTAACGATAAAATATGATACGATAAAACACATGTTTAAAAAGGCGTCGATTTGTCCATAGCTTCAATTATGAATCCAAACAAAATCATACTTTAACTTATTACTATGATGATGGATGATTTCGTAAAAGAGTTGAATGATCTCATTGAAACAATAGATTCACCGCCTTCTAGAAGTTTGAAAAACAGGCAAAAGAAGAAAGCAGATTTCCAAGAATACTTAAATAGGACAGGTTTGCATGAAGCTCTATGCAAAGCGCTCAAGATGCTTTGTGAACAACCAATACAACCAAAAGATCCCATTGATTTCATATGTTCTAATATCAGCCAACCTGTTGCCTCCCTAGAGGAATTCAGAAAGATTTCCCAGGAACTTCAAACAAAGTATAAAACGATACAGAAGCTCGAAGAAGAGCTTGCTAAACACCGTATGCCTCCACCATCAGTAGATGAGGACACGGAAGCTACTGGATTTGCTTCAGCAGCTCCTCAAGATTAAGAACAGCAGTCCTTTTTTTTTTTTTTTTTTTTTTTTTTTTTTAAATAAATTAGGTGTTGATCAAATAAAAATCTATTCCTTTTATCCAATTGGTAACGTAGGTGCCAAGGACGAGGTAGCTATGAGGCAATGCTTTCAGCACCTTAATATTCTCGAGATTGAACTGTCTAAAACCCATAAAATAAATGTCCTAGTGATAACTTCACACTCTAGCTATTATAGGTTGATAACGTTTAATATATTCCATTTTTTCTGCTCTAGTTAGAATATATAAGGACGTAAACCTCCAATAAACAAAACGTCCTTGAGGACTGGACACCTTAAAAAAAATAAAATAAAATAAAAAGTACAGGATAAAGACCTTATACTAGGTGCTTCAAAAGTCATTGTGCTTTGTTTAGCTTTATTTCAGATTAAATGTTTTAAACATTCTGAAAACTACTCCTCAAAGTAAAGCACGTTGTATTCAACTAGTTTCACCCATCTATACCCTATAACATTAATTTTATTGCACAAGAAAGGAGACTCTTTTATGGGGGTCACTTGTGGTGTAGTGGTTAGCATAGCAACCTACTAAACCCAAGAACACGGGTTCGCAGCCCGGTAGATGACCTTAGGATTTTTAAAGGGAGTAAAAAATCCTTAGCTATGCCGTCCTTCGGAAGGGAAGTAACATGGGGGTCCCGAGCCTGTGCGATGTCAGGTACTCGTCAAAGATCCCTATCCTAATTATACCTGGATTGGCAAAATTTAGGACTCCCACCGTAGTATCATCCGATTAGCCATAGCAGCATAAAAGTGACGTTAAACGAAATAAACAAACAAGGAGACTCTTTAGATCCTAAAAATTATAGGAGTAATACTAGATCAACGAATGTGTTTTTAATAAAGCTAGAGGGTGCATTCTTGTTTCAGTTGCTTTAGTGAACATACAATTCATATTAAAAAAAAAAAATATCTAGAATATTACTCAACTTTCAAAGAACTTTTGATTCCATTCCCCAAATGAAATTTCCAAAAGGTAAACTCTTTAACTGTTAAGAAAGATATAACTTAGTTTTCCATAAAGGAGTTTACCTGAAACGACTTGATAGTCTTTATTATAAAGATTCCAATATTGCTGTTTTCAAATCCTTTAAATACCTTGGGTTGTCCATTAGTCTACATAAAAAGTCGCTTCAGGCACCTATTACTTTTTCCAAATCCCATATGTTAATAATTAATGAAAACACAAACTATTCCTCACCAAGCTATTTAAAGTATTCATTCCTTTATGATAAAGTATCAAATCCTTTATTCAACTTGCCATTATTTATCCTTCCACTTAATTCGTCCGAGGTAATTTCGGTATCTAAGTTCTGATGGTATAGACCAAAATGTTTAAAATAAATTGATAATTAAAGGATTAATCAAAACATTGACATAAGTAGTGGGAACAAACCCTACGATTAATTATGAGAGTTGGACTTAACTAACACAACCCCAAGTCCAGCCACTTTTGTAACAACCTAGTATTAATAATTACTTTCTTGCATCAATTATCAAATAACTAGACTGGAAAAATGATTTTTCAAAATATATCATCATTTTTTTCGATTGTATTCAAAACTCTTTTAATCCTTTCCCAGATATTTATTAGATTTATATATTGTATACAACTGTAAATATCAATAAATAATTAAAAAAGAAAAATTATTTAAAACTCTATCGCCAAAATCCGTACCACTCCAGTGAGCGGAAAAAGTTTTCGTACATCTACTAAATTCACTAAAATACGATTCCTTCCACTCTCGTTGTAGAAAAAAAAAAAAAAAAAAAAAAAAAAAAAAAAAAATATATATATATATATATATATATATATATATATATATATATATATATATAATTTTAAATTCATATTCAGAGGAAGAATATAAAATCGTCAAAAAAAATATTTCTCTACACAGTGAGTAGAAGGAATCAAATTTTAGTAAGTTTAGTAGGTGTACAAAACTTTTGCTGCTTACTGTATATAAAAGGACAAGCTATTTTCGATTGTGATCGCTAACCAAGAAAATTACTGAATCAATCTGTACCAAATTTTAACTATATTATCTTCATAGTTCTAGGAAGGTATAAGAATTATAAAATTTACTGATTTCCAATTTAATTTTTATCTAAAATCCGATAAATATGTGGATTTCAGTAAAGTTTGAAAATCAAGTGATAGGCGAATGACATTTCACAAGAGAGGTTACAGTGGTCCGTTGTTTTCTAAAACTCGATATTGAAATAAAACTTACTTATTTTCAATTAAATTGCTATTAATAAAAGAAATGTGAGATGCGACAAGAGGAGTTCGATCGGAAAATCGACCAATACGTCGTTAATAACATAGCAGGTTAAATATTCTCTATCCTCCTGGATTACCAACTCATACATTAAAATTAAAAAATGGATGCTCAATTATGTTTTTAGATGATCTTCAAAAGTTCTATCTGCGTTAAACTGAATGTAAAAAATTATATTTTTGCGTAGAAATATCATTGAGGCTACAATGCTCACTAGTACAGCAACTGGTGAAATTACATTTTTTTCTAGAACTCTAGTAATTCCTACTTAATAACCTTTTATGCTGAAGGAGATTTAATCACTTATTTTAGTCTTTATTTGGCATATTAAATAATATTAAACATAATAGGAGTTATGCAAAATAAAGACTTAAGTAATTCCAACTAATTTATCATATTAGTTTATAAGATTAAAAAAAATGTTTGCTAGTTTTCCATATCATATGAGTTGCATCTTGCTAATACTCGCTGCTAATAACATAATATTACTAAAGGTAATGCAAAATATATGCTCATGCAATGGGAAGGAGTCAAGTGTTTTCGTATTTATTTTTTTTACAAATCTGTCAACGTTCCTAGCTTTCATAAGTTGATTTTATAGCAATAACCGCATTTAGTCCAATAAATGTCTTTCTCGACATCCGTGTTTAAAAAAAGTCAACTTAAAGTTAGGGGTGGCCTTTGGAAATTTTCTTTTTTTAATGGGCGAATATTATCATTAAAAAAAACTTTTTACTTTAAGAAATGAACTTTCATAAAATTAATAAATAAGAACAGTAGATTAAATCGTACTCATCGTTTAGAACATTTCATAACTTTTATTTTTTTTATTAGGATTTTCCATAATCCTATTGCTTTCCTTAACATAATTCTTCAATGAACTCCCTCCATGCTCTTCTGTCTAAGGTCCATCCCTCACTTAGGTCACATGCCATCATGTACTCTTCTATTTCCTTCTTCCATGTTTCCTAATTCCTAAAACTAATTCCTGGCCCTGGTGCTTTGTTATATTCTCTAGATTTTATTTTTTTTCCACCTCTATCTGATCTACAGTCATTTCTGTACTTTCATACTGCCATCTATTAACTTCCTTGATGGGATCGCTGCCTTCATTAGATGAAGGCATAAATCATTTATGAAATGATGAGATTTAAATTCTTTCCTGGGAAGAAGATTCAAAGAGTAACCTGGAGGTCTCCTGACGGATGTACTTTTAATCAAATAGACCAACTCCTAATCTCCTCCCGACACAAGTCTAACCTGATGAGTAGCCGGACATTCCGGGATGCTAATATGGACTCGGACCACTTCTTGGTGATATCCAAGATCAGAGCAAGGATCTCCAGCAGCCATGAAGCAAGAAGAGAGAGAAGCAGGAGGATGGACACTGACAAGCTCAAGGTTCCGGAGATACGTCTGAGATACCAGGAGAAAGTCAGGGACGAGGCAAGCCGGACATACCGGTTGTTGGAGGAAGGATCGAGTGTTGATGAGGAATGGTTAGCCTTAAAGGAAGAAATTAAGATAGCAGCCCAAGATGCGGTGGGAGAAAAGGAAAGAGAGACTAGAGAGGGAGGGTTCGACGAAGAATGGCGGAGGGTCACAGGAATAAAAAATCGAGCATATAGGAAAATGGTGCAGAGGAGGTACACCACGCAGACGACAGAGGAATACAGAAGATGTAGAAGGGAGGAGAAAAAAGTGAACCGAGGAAGGAAAAAGAATTGGGAGAGGATGAAGCTGGAGAAGATTGAAGAAATGAAAAATGCGCACGAAAGCCGGCTGTTTTTTCAGAGGGTCAAACCAAGAGAGATTAGCCTTCCAACCAAAAAGCGTTGCATGCAAGAATGAAGATGGGGCGCTCCTAAACAAGAAAGAAGAGATCTTGGAAAGATGGGCTGGTCATTTCGAAGCACTTCTAAATGAGGGAAATGGAACAGGCTTAGAGGAAAGAAGACAGACTGGAGAGGAAAACGTAGATAGTCTTGAAGCTCCCCCAGATCCAGAAGAGGTGATTGAGGCTGTTGGCCGGTTGAAAAATCACAAATGCCTAGGACCAGATGAGATATCTGCGGTACTTCTCAAGTATGGCGGGGAAGAACTACATAAGGACCTGTACAACCTGATTCTCCGAATATGGAATGATGAGGAGCTGCCAGGGAAGTGGAAGAAGGGGACGATATGTCCAATCCACAAGAAAGGGGACCGCACAATATGTTCAAATTATCGCGGGATATCTCTCCTCCCTAGCGCATACAAAGTCCTTTCTGTCATTCTTCACGACAGATTATACCCCTATGCTGAGCGACTGGTTCGGGAGTATCAGACAGGCTTCAGGAAGGGAAGGTCCACTATTAACCAAGTGTTCACTTTGAGAATGATAATTGAGAAAAGAATCGAGCACAGATTGCCAACCCATCATTTATTCCTGGACTTCAGAAATGCATACGGCAGTGTCAACCGATCGAAACTGTATGAAGGCATGGTTGACCTGGGGATCCCTGAAAAGCTGACCAGACTGGTTAAGATGACCATGGAAGGAATTTGCAGCATGGTCAGAGTTCAAGGAGATTATTCAAGGGAGTTTCGGACAGGAAAAGGTCTACGCCAAGGTAATGGATTTGCATGCCTGCTGTTTATACTGGCCCTAGAAAAGGCAGTTCGAGATTCAAGGATACAAATCTCAGGAACTATCATTCATCGTAGTGTGCAACTATCGGCCTTCGCAGACGATGTAGACATAGTGGCGAGGTCAAGGAAAGCTATGGAGGACGCCTTTCTTGCCCTTCAGTCGGCTGCACTGAAACTTGGTCTAGAGGTTAGCGAAACCAAAACCAAATACATGCTGGTCAATGGTGAACATAACCAAGTGGACGCCCTAGCTCTCACAATAGAAAATTTCTCCTTCGAAAGGGTCCCAAATTTTGTATATCTGGGAACGTTTGTCACCTCGTCCAACAACATGTCCCTCAAAATCAGTCATCGGATTACAGCAGCCAACCGGTGCTACTTTAAGCTTACAAGGCAGATGAAGAGCCGCCTACTCACCAGAGGAACAAAGGCACAGCTGTACAAGACACTGATAAGGCCAATTCTTACCTACGCTTCCCAAACCTGGACTCTAACTAAGGCAGATGAAAGGGGTCTGCTAATTTTTGAAAGAAAAATATTAAGAAGAATATGCGGACCTGTTAGAGAGGGCGAAGTGTGGAGAAGATGGAAGAACCAGGAACTCTACAGCTTGTACAGAGACATCGAGGTAGTACATTTCATCAAGGTGGTTAGGCTCAGCTGGGCAGGACACGTGGCGCGCATGGCTGAGGAAAGAATACCAAGAAAAGTTATGGAGGGGTGCTGGACAGAACAAGGAGAAGAGGAAGACCCAGGTCGAGATGGATCGACGGTGTGGCCGAAGACGCCGAAGAGACCGAGCTGGATGGCGGAGGCTCTTAGAGGAGGCCAAGACCCACCTCGGGTTGTAGAAACCATCGAAGTAAGTAAGTAGGGGGCTTACCTCTCAATCGCTGAGACAGTAACTGGCTAGAGGCAGCCATTTTTTATTTGCATTATATAGTCAACATTTTAGCTGTTTTTTTATGGGATTTTATTATATTTAATGCGTTATAAAAAGGGATCTATGTGACATTCCAATGGAAGCAAAGAGATTATGGTCTTCCGAAAAATGAGTGAACATATGGACTCACCAGAAAGGGGCCTGGAATGCCGCAAATAGATCCTCCAGATAAAACTAGCAAAAGCAAAAGGCACACAAAACACTCAATCAAGACGTACTAGTAAAGTGTTTCCAATGAAGACGGGAAATCATCTGCCCTCGTCGAAGCGGACTGACCCCATCTTATGGGAGAAGATAATTATCCCTTCTTCAGAGGGGATTTAGATTTCATTTAAGGTTGAAAAGAAATTGTTGGCCTTGGACACTTCACCTTGGAGAGGGCCCTTTCCGCTGTCGGCAAACCCCCTCCATAGGATGAGGAAGAGGACTGGAGTAGGACCAATAGGTCGAAACAAGGCAGACGGCATGGATGCAGACTCCAGGAGGCCTAGACTAGGCAGACCGAAAGGATGCAGTGGACCAGGAAAGCTGGACCGGGTAGGGCGGACGGTTGCTGCCAAGTAGGATAAGGTGCGGTCGCTAAGACCTGACCATGTCATACCACTGGATAAGGCAAGGTGAGATTGCTAAGCCCGGACGCACACTGATCCAGCATTTCACCTGAAGCAAGTGTTGCGAAACAAAATGTTTTGCTGGATACAAGCGCTCCGTGTATTTCATAGGGGTGCCACACACTGAAAGAGCAAATGTTGCAAGGTGTTTCGCAACACCTTGAAACATTTGAGCAGTTGTTTCAAGGAGCAAAACGTTCTGCGCATGCACCAACTCCTTTCACAAAATTTAGGAGTGGATTGATAATGAATATTTTGCAATTGAAATTCGATTTATGAAAAAAAAATCATGAATAATATTTTTAAAAAAAAGAACGATAATTGAATAAGAATCTCTCGTATTTATTGAAACATTTACTTCTTGGGAAATTTTTCTTTTAAATAATTTGATTAACAATTTAGAAGTAACGAAAGCAAATTACCTATTATCCATTTAATTAGTTTTTTTTGTTTTTCTTCTCACAGTTTTTGTAGACTGTATTTGTAGGCAAAGTTTTTCTTCTTATGCCGCAAAACGTTTCGGCGTAGGTTTTAAATTTGTTTTTTTTTTTCTTTTCAAGCAGTATTTTGTTTTGTGGTAGAAAGTGAATTTTCAGTGAAGCTTAATCAGCTGTAATTCGAAGCTGTACAGTTCTTTCATCAAGTTGTTTTTTTGAGCTCGTTTATGTTTTTATTAGTGATCTCTAACATTTTTTTTTTAATTTCTTTTTATTTGGAGACCTAATATTTTTCAATGGAGTCGCAAGCTTTTTATTGCCTCCCTTTCCTTAAATAAAAAAATCCAACATTAAACACTTAAGTTTAAATACCTACGTATTTACGTGGGTAAAGCAGGGGAAAAGGGTAAAAAGTTATATATACTTTAATAATCTTCTGTCACAAATGATCTGGGAAATCAAAAAACCGACTGAATTGCTCCTCTCTTTAGATTTACTCGAAATGAAGATCTGTCAAAATTGTCCTCTTTAAAATGTTTTGAATAAATAACACTTGTTTTTGTTGGCTTCCATTTTTCTTGCCTCAGGGCTTGAACCCACTTATTTCGTTCCTCTTCAGCTGAAGGGAAGCTGAGGAAAAAATAAAAGGTAAAGTTGGAACTGTTTACCTTATAAAGATTTATTCAAATCTAAAATTATATTATTACTGTAAAACGTCATTTGTCATGAGGTGTTAATGTGTAACATTCGAAACTAGTTTTCAAATAAAAATAATTTCAATAGAATTGGCAATTATCAATCCTAATTGAATATACAGAATATTCTGTATTCTGTGGTTACAAATCGGGTTGTGGTTACAATATTCTATTGTTAATATCGGGGAGTTTAACAATAAAGTTAAAAAAGCTCCACAATAAACATATTTTTTCTGTGGCGAAAGGGAAGGGAGATTTGTTTCTCAATTTATTGAAAAACTAACTGTGTAAGTTTAGAATGTACCGGTGAAGGGTTATTGGGGGTTTTAAATAGAACATCCAAACGCGGCACAACACGACATTTTTTAATCCAATTGAGAAATAAAACACATACACACAACAGAGACCTAACAATTACCAATTGTTCCAAATAAACAGGACGCAAACAGTGGTACTGACTGGGACAGCCGGGGTTAAGGTGGTGGGGATAGCGCTCCTTGGTCTAGAGCCTTCTTCCCCCACCTGTCCATCTCTTTTATCATATTCTGTATTCTGTGGTTACCCCAGCCCAGAACTACCAACTCCCTAGCAGGTATCCCGATTTCCAAGAACTTGTTCAGTTTCAGTTCTTAAAATTTATATTAAGTCACTTTCCTCGCTTTGTTTCAATCTAGCTGTTAAAAAAAAGATGAACTAAGTGATTTTAAAATTCAAAAATAGCTACTATATCTTCTACATCCAAATGAGTAATAAATCGTATTTGACTGGGTTTAACTTGAATAACCACGTTAAAAAAACATCGCGATCATGTTGACCAAAACGAAAGTGAGCTTATTACCAACAAGCGGGTTAAAACTCCCTGTATCATGTTTTTTTATATAAATTGACAATCAATAAAAAATATTGATATTTACATTTTGAATTCTAGCAACCAAGCATGAGATTCCCATACGCCAATACCTAAAATAATCATAGATTTGAACGATGGACGAGTTTATTCAATGGAAACATAGTACCGAGTACGAAACAATTATTCGAAAACATTTTTTGAAAGGAAGAAACTTTTTCAGTAAATATATGAAATTCAGCAAAAAATTGTTAATCAAATTATTTAAAAGAAAAAGTGCCAAAGAGTAAATGTTTCAATAAATACGAGAGATTCTTATTCAATTATCGTTCTTTTTTAAAAATATTATTCATGATGTTTTTATTTATAAATCAACTTTCAATTGAAAAATATTCATTATCAATCCATTCCTAAATTTTTTTCTGAGATCTGAGGAAGGGTGGTAGTCAGAGGGTTTTCTGAGGATGTAGTGGTGGGTAGTCGAAGGGGGTTGGTGCATGCGCAGAACGTTTTGCTCCTTGAAACATCAAGCATCGTGCTGTATTGGATCCAGGCGTCGAACAACTGGTCAAATGTTTCAAGGTGTTGCGAAACACCTTGCAACGTTTGCTCCTCCAGTGTGTGGCACCCCTATTAAATACACGGAGCGCTCGTACCCAGCAAAACATTTTATTTCGCAACGTTTGCTTCAGGTGAAATGCGGGATCAGTGTGCGTCCGGGCAAAGACTTAATGTCTCTCTTCTGATTGATCGGGTGAACCCAATGTTTCCTTTTATTTGAGTCCAGCATTTGCAAAAACTACCATAGAGCAATAGCTACTTTGATAGATGTTAATTGCGCCACTACTGTAGAAGAACAATACAAATAATATTGTGTTCTGTTGCTTGAAACAAAATGTTTCGTCGTGCAAACCTCCCACACACTGGAGAAGCAATGAAGCAAAATGCTTGCAACAAAACGTTGCGAAACATTTTGCTTCAGGTGAAATGCTGGACCTGTGTGCGCCCAGCCTAAGGCGTGGTTAGATATGGCCGGGTCCCACCAAAAAATGTACCCATAAGTAAATTTACATCCTTACTAAATGTATAATAAAAAATTTTTTTATTGACAGCAGTGGAATACATAAAACCCATGTATTGAACCCGCTACTGCCATAAGCTGTCCATATGCTTGAGAAGGATAGGTAGAATACAAAAAAAAAATTATGATCTCAGAATTGAGAAATTTGGTTTTCCCTCGATAATGGTCATCCATCTGAGAATAAACTCTCACAATATCGAATACGTCTAGCTAACACACAGTAAGTTATTTTTTCTAGTTTAGTCAGATAAACTTTAAACTACCCACGCATAAGTAGTTAAATCGTTTAAACTAGATAAGCTGACGGATCATATTGCAAGTTATAAATTTGTATACTATGTATTCTGATAGGAAGTATTTAATGATGCGTGAAACAGTGATATGAAGCTACTTGAATTAAACCTCACTGGACGGCGAATGGCACGCAATGGAAGCCAAAACAGATAACTCGCTTGTTACAGATTCAAGACCGGTTTTACTCCTTTCTGTCTTAAGCGAATCCAACTCTTCCTTCAGCTCTTGAATCCTGTGCAAGTATACCTGAAGTTTTTCACACAATACTCTGTATTGTGCAGCACCCATTCGAGGAGCCCCAATACGTTTACCTATATATTCGATGGGATCTCTAGGCTTGACGGTTTCTTCATATAGCATCCTTAGGCATTTTGCTAACTCAGATCGCACACCTGTTTGCATTAGATATTCTTTGAATTGGTTCCTCTTGTTGATTTGTGCTTGCATTTGTTTGGAAGGTACAACATCACGGATGATGAATTGTTGAATAAAATCTTTCCGAAAACTATCCATTGTCTATATTTCCTTTAAAATTGATGCTTAAAATTTACCAAAAACATAATTCAAAACAATCAATAAACTGAATATATGCATATTACCAACATAATTATTGTTCTAAACATATGTAAATTACTATTTTGCCTTTTTTTAGCAATGAAAAATCTACATTCCACTACCAATACAATTTACGAACAGCAATAATAATCACTAACAAGCTCTACACCTTTACAAATGACGTCTGAGTAAAGATTGATTAGAGGTAATATATAAACTATTAGGATAGAGGGTGAAACTAAAGATAAATTTTAAAGTATGAATACTTTTGACTTATAACAATGGGTTGTTTGTTTATTTCGTTTAACGTCACTACGGTGTGAGTCCTAAATTTTGCCTATCCAGGTATATTTAGGATAGGGATCTTTAACGAGTACCTTTCATCGCACAGGCTCGGGACCCCCATTTTACGTCCCTTCCGAAGGACGGCACACAGTGGTCCAGAGTAGCTAATTTGGCGAAAAAACTCTATATCTCCCAACATATATTTCTTATGTTTTCAGTTGTTGCTAACCCTCATGTAAATTTCATCCCTGAATAGATTTAATCTGGTCGGGAGCCGATAGGACTTACAGTTTTTGAGATATTCTCAAAAATATTCGAAAAAAAATTGGAACTCAAGTTACATACCCACTTACCAATAATTTTATAAGGGTGAAACCTCTATATTGATTTCTTTTTTTAGGAGGAGGTGAAGGGGGAACAGAATTCAACTGATTTTCGTAAAATATGATACTCAAGTTACATTTCTACATATCGGTCATGGGCAAGAAAAGTGACTTAACACAAAATAAATTTAATCCCTGAATCGATTGAATCTGGTCAGGAGCCGATGGGACTTACAGTTTTTGAGATATTCTTAAAATATTCGAATATCATGTGTTTTAAAACATTGGTTGTTGGTAACCCATTTTATTCAATCTATCGTTTGCAAATGGAATATAATGGTTATTTTATAAATTGAAAGTGTAGAGTTATAAGTTTCCAAGATGTTGAAGTGAAAATAATCTAGAGTATAAGCAGTTTATTTGATTAAAATACATTTTTAAAATTGTGTTAAAACACGTAAAAAATATAAAATAAACAACATTAAGTATTATAATTTTTTTTATTTATTCATAGAATTTGTTCTACAATAATAACCTTTTGATACTATCACTAAACTCAAGAAGAAATTTTGTCTTAGGTTCCGTTCGAAATATATTTATGTACGGATCGGAGGAAACTAACAGCATATGGTAAACATCTTCGTTGGTAGCAACTCTGAAGCATTTTCTAGAATGTTCTAAACGATATCGCCTATAATCTTTATTGCGCGCTTCCTGAGCCTCCTCCGTCAGCATTCCAATAGGCAAAACCGCTGAAGCAATAATGGTTTTTCCGTGGCACAGAATTTTATGAACTGTATTTGGCATGTAATACCAATTATACAACTTGACATAAAGTTGGGCAGTATCATCGCAGTATTCTCCAAATTTGTCAGGATCTATTGCAGCACCACTGTTTATTACATCCAATATGACCCCAAACTGATTAATTAAATCTTTATTTACGCCAGTGATTTCTGCTGTAATATCTGGATTTCGGAAGAATCTTCGTGACGTATTCCCGTCATTTGTCGTCCCCATACCTTGTTTAACAACGTCCACATTCAAACCCAGCAATCTCTTAAATTTATCCTTTATTTTATTTTTTACTGCTTCTTTTTCTTGTTGTGTGTTTTTGTCTACTCTCCACTTTTCAAATGAACGGTTATACGAGATGTGCAATATACATTCCATGAACTTGATCTGAGCATGCAATGGTGAAAGTCCAAGTTTAATTGCTTCTTCAGAAGTAGATTTGCTTCGTATAATTTCAAGATTTGTTCATTTCAGATGGTTTTGCACAGCATATAGGGCATACCGACATTGATGACGTCTCTGTAACTGCCTGTGCTACCTTTCCGTCAATCATACTTAACACCAGTTTATGATTTACATGAAAAATTCGGTTGTTCAAAATAATATTTGATACAGTCAGCACTAAAATTTCATCATTCACTCTTTGAATTTCTTTTCTAATGGTATCAGGTGTTTCTTTGACAAATTCGAATTTCAGGGGTCTGCAAAATCTTGTAGATCCAGGTCGTGGATTCTTCCAGTGAATGAAAGTAGGGTTATTAGTTTTTGTCAAAAGAAGAGGTACTATCGATGTTAAAAAAATATTTGAATCAGTTACTTCCTGGTCAACAAAGCTTTGCTTGTATTCACTATGCCCCGAGGATCCATCACAGCCCCATTTGGATGTTAGTGTAAGTTCATCACTAATGGTTTCTAATTCATTTTCAGTTTTTGATTGCAAAATTCGTTTCGCAGTATGGTCTAGTAATAATTGCAAGCTTACCATCGCCGAACTCTCCGTAGTTTCTATGCTGTTAGGATAACACTTTTTTTTTACTTCTAATACACGATTATATGAAGGAAATATGTCACACCCTATTTCTTTACTTGATTTTTTTAGTATGGCATACTGGTGTTTTGATAGTGAAGCGTCGACCATCAAAGCCAAGGCTTTCTCCGGACTGAAAGATGGGAATCCTTCATTTGGTCTCCCTATCGCCTTAGCCGCTGCCAAAATTAATTCTTCTGAAAATGTTTCTCGTAGATGCTTTATTTTCATTTGTTTGGCTCTATCACCACAATGCCCGAAAGGTATTGCGGGACGGCCGGCAACAGAGGTTTCTTGTAGTGAGCCTGAATCACCAGCATCCAGCGAATATATATTATTCATAAAATATTCGTTTTTTAACCACTCCTCGTTCTTTTTAAAAAAAGTCCTTCTGGACCGCGCCGAACCTTCCCATCTTCTACTGAAATGTGGTAAAAATGTTTGGTTGAAATACCTATGAATTTCTGCCAAATGATCTGACGACAAATAATTGTTTAGGGTTGCCACTTCCCGGATACACTTGTCAATGTCACGATCGTTGCGTAAAATTAAATCCACTAGATCACGGTAACTCAATTTAAATTTTTCCATTATTATCATTTAACCTTAAGTAAGGGGAAAGATAATAAAACTAATTTTGAATCAGTGCTGCCAATTCCCCAATCAAAAATTACCCGTCCCGTACCATAAAAAAATCCCGTTTTTACCGAGGAATTCCCGCCAACGCTTAAAGTTACACCGACTTTCGGGTTATTATCTTTTTTAACCATCACAATTTTTTAAGCTTTTCTATTAGTCAACCTTACAACTTTAATCTTAATATTTTGAATATTTCCACACATTCAAGTGAGCATTGAGGAAAGTACAGCAGCGATGGTAGAAGTGCCAAACGTTCACGTGGACGTCTGAGGAACTGGATGGCTTTCATCTCCTTGCTTGTCGTCGAGGTCAGACTGATAATGTCTAGTGTAAGGGATATTGAAGTTTTGCTTGTTAACATGGCAATATAATGCGTAGGTTAATGGACGACGTTTATTCCCAATCTTAATGATTTGTTGGTCAGAGCTGCAGAATGCCGCACTTGAAAACGGTTTCATTGTGTACAGTGATGCCTACTGAATTGATTTATCATTGCTAGAAGACGGCGCACAGCGGCGCAAACAAGTTAAACTTTGGTAAAAAAGTATAGCATAATTATTATAAGTTGAATTTCGAAAATACGAATACTTCCAGGAAAGCAGATGTACAGAGTATATGAAATATAATATGAATTCATACTAATATGAATTATAACATGAATCTAATATGGATTTGTAAACGAATTTTAAAGGAATTCTATTAATATTTAAAAATCACGAGTCAAATTTTACAGCCATTGTTTCATTGCATATGTATACTTTCAACGTCCTTGTGTAAACGAATAATCAGATCTCGACTATTTAACTCATCGAAATAATTGCGTTTACTATTCTTGTTTTCAAATATAATACTTAATAGTTGTACCTAGCATGTAGGCCTCTCCGGTAATGAAAAGGCGGACCGAGTAGCTCGAAATAAACAAGTAGAAAAGGATAATGCCAAAGTTCCAACTCCAGACCTACTCAGAGCTATAAAGAAGCAGGCGATAAAAGAATGGCAGGACAGGTATGACTGGGAGTCACAATCTAAGGGCAGAGATTATTATCAAGTTCAGCCCAAAGTGACCCTAACCCCGTGGTTTCAAGCCATCCGTACCAATATTGATAGAAATCACATTGTAAGAATAACAAGACTCAGAACAAATCATGGCCGTACAAAGAAATATCTTAACCTAATGAAGATAGAAGCCAATGGGAAATGTGAGACGTGTGACTTCCCGGAAGACCCCAGGCATATAATATTCAGATGCAAAAAGTTCGAAAAAATTAGGTCTGAATTAAAATTTAATTTTAATCCTCAAGAAGAAATAGAATACTTAAAAGAACTGGACAGGTATAAAGTAGGTAAATTGATTCAAGTTTTAGATAAATTAAAAGCTAAACTATAATTAAAAAATAAAGAAGAACAAAGAAACCAATCATAACAAAAATAATGAAACTAAATTGAACTTGGTTATATAGGATTTGGCAACAAAAAAAAAAAAAAAAAAAAAAAAAAAAAAAAAAAAAAAAAAAAAAAAAAAAAAAAAAAAAAAAAAAAAAAAAAAATAGTTGTATTTTGAAACTCGAGAAATCAGAGTTTTTTCGCGTCCTGGACCACTGTGCGGCATAGTTAAGGATTTTTTACTCCCTTTTAAAAATCCCAAGGTCATCTGCCGGGCTGCGAACCCGCGATCTTGGGTTTAGTAGGTTGCTATGTTAACCACTACACCACAGGTGACCCCTATAACAATGAGTGTGTAATAACTTCTTACTATAAAGTAGAAGATATTAACCTAAATTCAGTCAATTTCCTTATGAAAAAATATTAACTTTATTCTATAGTCATTAATGCAATATTATAAATGTATAAATTAAATAAAAATGTAATAAAACAGAATTAAACGAAAGAAAATAAAACTAATACTAGTTTAGGAACACTTTTGACTCTGACTATACTTTTCATCACATAACAGTGATATTTGTACGGCCAGATTAATTCAATGACTAATATACTTCGTTTAACGGTCACCTGTTGGTCTACGAAAGATTTAATGTGCAAGGATAAGATAGACGAATATTACGTCTTTCCTATTTATTTGTAGGAAGCTGGCAACACTGAGTGCTTTTAAAAAATTTGTTATAACCTCCATATTACCATATGTGATAATTAGTTAAATAAAATATGAGGTGTTAGTGTTTGTTAATAAATGTATAAAACATAAAGTATCCAAATATTGAATTGCAGGTAGTTTTATTTACAAAATAGTTACTAACAAAACCCTAAATTGGTCACCCTGAGACCAAGTTTTTTTATAAATAATTTTTGTGTATAAATAATTGTTTATTAAATTATGCTCGTTGTGAGTTTATTGGAACATTGGTTAGAGAAAATCTCCGTTTCTTCAATTAACTATCGAAGAACATTTATTTAAGACTCTATAACTCATTATTTTTTTGGTAAGTTCAGTCTTTAAATTATTTTTATTAAAATGAATTCTCCCGAAAAATCAAATGATAACCTAAACGATACGCCAGACCAAAATATTCCTGGGAATTCGATTATCAATCCCACTATTCAAAAACTGTATGAAGGAATAGCAGCTCTGGAAACAGAAATAAAAAATCATCGTTCCCGACCAAGTTCTCGATCATGGAATTATAGACAAGTGGAGGGGGCTTAGCTTACCTCTCAATCGCTGAGGCTGTAACAGACTTAAGGCAGCCATTATGATTTGCACTGTACAGGGTGTATCGCAAGTAGATGACTATAAGCAAGATGAAGAAACTAGATCAAAAATGTAGTTAAACAACGCAAACCGCATGTTTCTATACCATTCCGCTCCAGACATATGCCGTTCCAAAGTTTATTTCGAGAAAACCGTGGTTTTTGTTGAAAAACCTCAATTTTCTCTGCTTTCATACATTTTTTTTTCAACGTTCCATCACAGTTTTGAAATCAGCATTAAATTTTCTTTAAGTCTTATGCACTTTCAATGTTCTTAAATATCTTTTTAAACCGCAATAATATATCAAAAAACAAAAAAATTCAAAACGTTTTGTTAGCGACAAACTTTTTAGGATCACTACTCTTCTAAAAAAGAGTGCAAGCGGCCGAATCTCACAAAAGTTGTGAAATTTAATTACCTTTCTAACGGTGTACTTAGAACTGCATTATATCTCAATTTCGTATTGCAATTGGAATGAGAAGGGAAAAATAACTAATGCCATTGTTATTTTGTGTAGTCTTATCTTCAATCAATTAAATTTTTTTTTAATGTAAATTACAAAGAAACATACTGTTATGACTTGGTTGAATGTCTGTAATGAATTTAACACTTTTTCTAACTTAAGGTTTTAATAATCATCGAAATTCAACATTTACAATGAACATTGTCTAACCAATACATATAACTAATAACACATTATATATAACTGACAATTAACATATGTTATATACACATGCCATTATAATTAATAATTAAGAAGTTAAAGTTTATATCACAATGTCTGAATGAAACAATAAATGTAAACGTTTAGAAAGGCTTTTATTCAATTAAACATACACAACACTTGATACTAAACACAATAATGAAAATGAGGCATTACATATGAAAGAGGTTATAACGTGTCACCTTACAGGTGTAACACATACTAGGGGAGAGTTGAAACTTAAAAGAACGTGAGGAATGTCTGACATGAGGTAAGTTCTTTTTAACTTCTTATGGGTTATGTCCGCATTACGATTTGTTTACCTGATCTCCCTCATTCTTCGTCTGCCTACGTCGCGTAGTAAATAACTATAGTTGTCAGTATCGTGCTGACAGTATGGAGCTACGGATGGTGTTTGGGCGATAGTATGTTCAACAGTGCCACGAGAGGCGTAACATCCCTGATCGCATAATTAGGACAGATGAGGTTGTGGTAACTATATCATTCAATTAGTAATCACCATATGTTATTATTGATGATCTTAATTATGGGAAGGTTATATTTAATAGTGTACAATGAGTGTTCTATGTTCAACATTTTAGTTGAATAAAGCCTATTTCTTTAAAGGTTGACTAGTTTATTACAATTTATTCAACTAAATATGGATAAGTTTCTTAGACCGGAAAGGCTTGACGTCGACCCTTCATCACAAAATGCTGATCAAGAATGGAGTCACTGGTATGCTACTTTTACTAACTTTATCAGTTATGACAATACTCTCGACTCTAAAAAGAAACTGCAATTATTAACAAATTTCGTTTCTCCTCCAGTTTTTCTATATTTCAATGAGTGCAAAACGTTTGAGGAAGCTGAAAAAAATTCTAAAAAATCTTTACATAAAACCAAAAGATATTGTATATGCGAGACACTGCCTGGCAACCCGCAAACAACTTTCAAATGAATCTATAGATGTCTATCTGCAAGAATTAAATTTGCTGAGTAAAGACTGCGAATTCACTGCTGTTACTGCTGAACAAAATCGTAAAGAATGTGTTCGTGATTCTTTTATTAGTGGTTTGCTTTCAATGACCATTCGTCAGCGCCTTTTAGAGAATAATTCTCTATCTGTAGAGGATGCTTATAAACAAGCCCTTGCTCTGGAATCGGCTCAGATGCATTCGAAAACGTATGATGTTCTTTCCACCGATATGAATGTCGCTACTTATGAATCAAGCCCTCAGAACTCTAACGATCCTACACCTGAACCGACATCTGCTTCTCTATCCAAAACTGCCTATAAGAAATGTTATTTTTGTGGGGGTCTGCTTCATCAAAGATCAAAGTGTCCTGCAAAATACGCTATCTGTAAGGGTTGTGGAAAAATTGGGCATTTTGAAAGGGTTTGCAAGTCGAAATTTCGATCAAAAACTTCTGCTACCACTAATCCTATAGCTACCATCATATCTGTGGCTTCTCCACCCTGCGTAAGAAAGGCTGTGAAATCAATTAAATTGAATGGTAACTGGTGCCAAGCGCTTGTAGATACAGGGAGCTCACTCAGTTTTGTTAATCTGAGTAAAGCTCGTGATCTAAGCATTCCTATCTCACCTCAAAGTGAACAGGTTTCAACAGAATCGATGTCACTAATTTCTCTTTTTGTTGGCACCTGCTTAATAGACCTTCAGATAGATAAAAATTATTACAATAATATAAAATTATCAGTCATGAAAGACCTATGTGCCGACGTTATATTAAGGCTTGACTTTCTAGAACACCATCGTTCTGTCGAATTAGAATTCGGAGGGCCCCGTGAATCTTTGAAACTTTGCAGTTTAGCTATCGTCATTGTCAACCCTGTTATTTTCGTGCCTGGCAGACGGTTGGAAACCAATTGCTACTAAATCTAGACAGCATTCATACAGAATGAAACAAATAGAATGCTATGAGAAGGAATCATTGAACTAATCAATTCAACCTGGAGAGCTCAAGCTTTAGTAACAACAAGTAATAATCATAAAAGAAGAATGGTCATAGATTATTCTCAGACGATAAATCGCTTTACACTTTTGGATGCTTGCCCACTTCCGCGGATTGATTCAATCATTCACAAAATTTCTCATTACTCCCTTTTCAGCACTATTGGTTTACATAGTGCTTATCATGAAGTGCCTATCAGAGCTGAAGACAAGCCCTACACAGCGTTCGAGGCAAATAACCAATTGTACGAATTTACTAGAATACCCTTTGGTGTTACGAACGGAGTTGCTGCTTTCCAAAGGGTAGTTGATGAAATTATTCACAAGGGAAGTCTAAAGGGAACATTTGCTTACCTTGATGATGTAACAATATGTGGGTAAAACGAAGAAGAGCTTGACCAAAATTTAGAAAATTTTCTTAAAGCTGCAAAAAAATACAATTTAACTCTAAACGAAAATAAATGCAGGTTATGAACATCAACAATCAATAATTTAGGCTACAATATCTCTAAAAAATATATAAAACCAGATCCAGAACGGATCAAATCTCTCCTAGAGTTACCAGCACCTACTGACACTGCCTCACTACAACGGGTTCTAGGCTTCTTTTCTCACCACACCAAATGGGTTCAAAAATACTCTGACCACTTGTTCAATCTCATTATTTTCCATTAAGTCAAGAAGCACTTGCCGCTTTTGAGTCTCTTAAACAAATAATCGTGGTTTCGGCAATAGATGAATCAGCTCCTTTCACGGTAGAGACTGATGCTTTAGAGTTTGCGATCTCGGCTACACTCTCCCAGCAAGGACGTCCTGTGACATTCTTTTCGCGCACGCTCTCCTCAGCTGAACAAAAACATTCTATACCGGATGGAATTGCGTCACCGGCTGAAACGGTCTCTTCCTTACCGAAATGTCTCTCACATAGGTATTCCTCGATTTGTGAAGAGCCAAAGAAAAATTGTATGATTTTGTTTTCTTGTTATTATTATTTTTTATGTGTCATTAGATTCATTCTATTAACAATTTCTCATTTTAAGTAAGAAAGTAAGTAAGAATAAGGCAATTAAGTTAAATTTTTCGAAATTGACAGAAGCTTAATTCAAGTTTTAATATATATTTTGATAAATTTATTACATATTCTATTTGTCTATTTATTACCAAATAAAAAAAACAACATTTTGTTTATGCAATTCTTATTTTATTGCGGTATCTCTAGGAAACATTGGCCCTTTTCACTGACTAATTATTAGGAACAAACAGGCCTAGCTACAATAATTTGTAAACTTTTATTTCCACTCGAAGCGTTTGACAGTCTAACAAGTTGAATATCAACCATAGTAATTAAAATATATTAAAAAAACAAACAAAAAACTTTTACTATAATGTGTTGTACAGAACTTTGAAGATCCAAAAATCTGAAAAATCATGAATTGATAATAGCTGCATAGTTAACTTATAGTTGTGATTAATATGTCTTTTTATAAAGTCAACAAAGGAGTTATTGTCTATTTATTTTCAAATAGAGAAAAAATGTTGTTTACTTACAGCAGGAAGTCTAACATTATCTGACCCTTTTCACCGGTAATGTATTTGGGACAAATAATATAAAATATTCCAAATAAATTCCAAAAGTTACCTAGCCGATAGATACCTATGTAATTATATATAAATTTACATATATAAATACTTATGTAAATTTATTACCTTGTACCTAATATAAATTTAGGTAGCATGTCGGTATATGAAGTTAATCCGATAGTACAGAAACCAGGTAAAAGATATTCCGGAAAATCCAATAACAATTGAAAATATTTCCTGTTCAGAACAAATTGTATTTCCGTTCAATTTATGTCGTTGTAAAGATAGAACATAACAAAGAAGAACAATCTATTGGACGTAGATATTTTTATATAAATAGTTCTAAATCCAAAAAGAATCTCTGCGTATCTGCTAGACGAAGAAAACCTGAACTGAAAAGAATAGCTGATAATGAAAAAGAGTACGCACCCATATAATATTTACTATAATGTAATTTAAAAACATAGTGTTGTTTCGCTGAACTGTTCGAATTCAACTTTGAAAATCAATAATTTTACATTAGTTGACTGTAAAAATCGTAAATAAAATTAAGCAATGACTGATGAATAAAATCAGTTTTATATCTGGCTCCTTGGAAATGTTTTAGAATTACCGTAATATAAGGTAATTTCATTGTTCCCAAGTCTCGTGGATAGGTAATTTTTCCATTGCGTATACCATAATAATTATAAAATATTTTTAAAAACATAACCGGGAAAAGTATTTTTAAAGTGTAATTTCCAACTAATGGTTGGATATAGGTACCTACAAAACAGTTTGTCCTTTTATATTCGTATGATTTGATTTATTTGGTTGTAAATACAAGTAGTGAAAATCAATTGAAGAATGTAATTTTTTTTCTGATTTCACATTGATGGGTTCGTTATGTTTTCTTAGCAAAATATAAAAAATATATCAATAATTTGTATGAAATCGGGTAAAAAAGCTCATGAGTTGACATTATTACAGATGCCGGGACTATAGCGCTAGTCAACATGAATCAGAGTCAAACAATAATAATCTCTATACAATCATTGTTTTTAGAACATTTTTGAAAGGGTATGTTCTTAGCTGTTTGATCAAAAACTCGGAAACCGCTACTCTTAGCACATTTTCGTTCTATGCATAAAGCAAATCTAATTTGCAACAACTTTAGTTTTATATACTTTTTTTATTAAATGTGCTTATTTTCGAATTGGAAGTATTCTCTGTTTTGTCTATCTGTTTTTTTCAAGAACCATACCCAAACACACCTGGAATCCTGACACTAATTCTTTTCTAACTCTGATTCATAGAATATCTATACTTTTTTTTTTTTACTATTTAATGAACAATAATGAATATTATTTAATTTAAAAGGTGTTCAATTATTTATTTATTTTTTTTCAAAAGAGCTCAAATGTACGTATTGAGTGAACATTTAATTTAAAAGAGGGTTTGCATAAAAGTTTTAGTTCCTACTACTACTAACGTTCGAGCTATATTGTAAAATTACTTACTTTATTAATATTAAAATAAAAAAGCTTTTGTACTTTTGCTGATTTTATAAAAAATTGTTGAGTTCAAAAAGTTATAAAATTTGATACAAGATCATAATGGTTTGATTATATTGTACAGATTAGAAATCTGATGAATTCTAAAATCTACAATAATTTTAAATTGTAATGTACGTTTTGTCGTAATCATAAATTATTAGAGAACTGCCAGTGAGAAATTCCACCAAAACTCCATTCAAATAAGGATTTCACCCCGGAAAGGAAGAAATGAAGCTACATTTTTGCATATACCTTTGTTTTGGCATTCTAAATAAGGGGCGAAAAGTCACGTTTACCTTCCAAAGACTCCTAAAGAAGCTGTGAAGTCAAAAATAGTCGCATATTTTATTTGTAGTGTAGAGTGCATAATCTACACCCCTCATATCAGCACTCTGACTGAGGTCGCACTTCTCCGCGAAACCAAGTTTTTCTAAAATTTTATTTTATAAATTTAATTTATTTATTTATTGATTTTATTTTTTAAAAAATGAAATTTCAGATCGGGCAAACAGTTTTGGAGTTGGTTCCTCCTGAGATCTCCTGTTTCAGTTTTTCTATCATATCTCGAAAACGGTGAACTCTGGAAAAATATGGTACCAATCAAAATTAAAGCTAATTAAATTTTCTATAAAATTGTTTCTATAAACACTTGTCTAACGCTCAACGGTTTTCGAGATATACGTTATTAAAAATAGATAATAATCGAGAAAAACAAATTGTTACCTCACTTTTTGTCAAATCTTTTTAATTAAGTGCCAAAATGTATATACGAAATTAAAGAAAATTAAATGCTCTACAACTTTTTTCTAAGAAACGATTGATGAAGGCACTAGAAGCAAATATTTGTACGAACCGGGGCCCGCTACTGTTTTGCCCCACTATATCTTGAAAACGGTTAATCTAAAAAAAAAAAAAAAAAAAAAAAAAAAAAAAAAAAAAAAAAAAAAAAAAAAAAAAAAAAAAAAAAAAAAAAAAAAAAAAAAAAAAAATGGAACCCAAAAAATCATAGAAAATATTATTGTCTACAAGTTTTGTAACCTTCTCGATTGACGCCCGAGGCAAAGACATCGAGATATTTGAAAAAAAAAAACTGATTTTCTGACCTTTGACCATGAATATTATTATGCTAACATGCTGAGGTTGGTGACTTTTCACCAGTTATTTAGAATGCCGAAAAACGAAAGTATATGCATATGATTCTAAATTTAGCTTCATTGCTTCCTCTTCGAGAGTGTTTTGCTGTCTGAAAAAAAACTCTTATTTGACTGGGCTAGTAGTACTCTCAAGGTATAAAAATTTCACTTATTGTCCAATGCCCTTTTTTTTATTATTCCGAGATATCATCTTTGTCATGTTTTTCCGAGATATTTGTATTTGAATTTATTTATTTATTAATAAATAATTATCATGGATCGAATGAAACAAATTGGTAAGAGTGAATTTACACTTACAGAGACCGATAAAAGTTTTTCTTTTTATTCTTTGCCGATGTAGTTAGTTCAGGGCTCTTATATTCCAGATAATTGCTACTTACATTATGAAGTTCTAATGAATAATTAAGGTAATTTTAGGATTTTAGTAATGAAAAATGTTCATATAAATATTATTTTCTCCTAATATGTATGTTGTTTTTACTTTGAAATTCTTAGTAGACATACCAGAAGCTCGATTATCAAATTTTATAAATATCAGCTGTTACATTCTATATTACAAATGTGTTTTCATGTTGAAGGGTTCAATGAAACAGTTCTTAGGAATTGATAAATTATTAAGTTATATATTTCTTAGTTAACTGTTATCAATATAAATAAAAAATTTTACTTCTTTAAATAACAGTTGTAGTTTACTCATTATTTCTCGATTTATTTACCTTTTGTGGAAAACTAAACACATATTTTGGTCCTAATGATTACTTTACACTTTGAATTCCGTTGTTTGAATATAATAATAAATAGTTCGAATAATCAGTGAAATAAATTTCTCTTGAACAATACCAAAATATTTGTTTAGGGTATTTTTAATTACCTAAAGTATTCATATGTTAACTCGATGTGGTCATATGTCAAATCAGGCATTGGCCGGCCCATAGCCCTGATTTGACGCCACTTGATTTATATATTTGGGTTAGGCTTAAATCGGAAGTGTACAGAGGACCCATCCAGGACTTTAACAACCTGATCGCAAGACTTCGTGAATCATGTGTAGCAATGAGAGCTGATCATGTAGAGATTCGAAGGGCTACATCGGCGGTGTTGACCAGATGTCGTCAGTGTGTACTGTGAGCAGGAGGCCAGATCTAGCAAATTTTATAATTTTCAGACATTTTCTTTACTATTTAACTGCAATGAGAGAATTAATTTAATTTTTCTTTGTAATTTACATAAAAAATAAATTTAATTGATTGAAGATAAGACCACACAAAATAACCATGGCACCAGCTATGTTTCCCTTCCCATTCCAATTGCAATAAGAAATTGAGAGATAAGTACACAGTTCTGAGTACACCGTTAGAAAGGTAATTAAATTTCACAACTTTTGTAAGATTCGGTAGCTTGCACTCCTTTTTTTAGAAGAGAAGTGATCAAAAGTTTGTCGTTAACAAAACGTTTTGAAAATTTTTATTTTTTGATATATTATTGCGGTTTAAAGAGATGTTTGAGAACATTGAAAGTGCATAAGACTTAAAGAAAATTTAATGCTGATTTCAAAACTGTGATGGAACGTTGAAAAAAAATGTATGAAAGCAGAGAAAATTGAGGTTATCCTTACAAAATCACGGTTTTCTTGAAATAACATTTGGAGCGGCTTATGTCTGGAACGGAATAAAATATAAACATGTGGTTTGCGTTGTTTAACTACATTTTTGATCTAGTTTCTCCATCTTGCTTATTGTAATCTACTTGCGATACACCCTGTATAGTCAGCATATTAGTCGTTTTTCAGTTAAAATTTTGGTTTCTTAAGCTTTATTCTGGATTTTTAAAATATTTAATGCGTTATTTTTCTATTTAATAATGGGGAAATACCCTAGACCAAATGAAATGCAAGTTTTGGCAAAGTAGGCGTGGCTGTTTGGTGTTTTGACTTCACCCCTCACTGAATAAAATACGGGAAGGGCCTCTCCATGTGTCTTATAACTCCGTGTTCTCGATTTAAATTCCTACCTCGTTTTATCCCTAAAGGCAAATACTGCTACGAGGACTTTCTTTTTAGAAGTAGGTGTAAACCTGAAAAATGTAATCAATCCTGTCAATGAAAAAAAAAAGCTTCACAGGAAAACTCCAATCGGCAGCCACAGTAATGACCAAGTGTGCTGCTTAAGATGTTTTTATAGGCCAACCACAACGATTATTTGTAAAAGATTATCGATCTGGTATGAAATTGTTGACAGTGGTGATTATGTGTCAGTAATAAGCGTAATATTACTGAGCATATTATTACCGGTTACTAAGCATAATAAGCCAACTGACTTTAAATAATATGCTGCTAATGGCACTGAAATACCATCCTTTGGTACTAAAATTTTAAACATTGATTTGGGACTTAGACGTACTATGGAATGGCCTTTCTTCATAGCAGCGTCGAAAGCAGTACTAGGAGCTGGTTTTCTTCGTAAATTCGATCTATTAATCGACTTAAAAATAAAAAATTAATTGATAATATTACTAAATTTACTGTATCCACGTTGGTTGACACAATTTCTGCCGAAGATACAGTTAGTTCTTTAATATCTACTAACTCATTTAATGATTTGATAAAAAATTATCCAGATCTCACCTGACCTAACTTAGTGCCTACACAGCCAGTTCATAGCGTTAAACACTATATTAATACATGAAGTGGACCCGCAGTTTACTGTAAACCATGTCAACTAGACCCATATAAATTAAAAGTGGTAAAAAGAGAATTTCAATCATTATTAAATCAAGGCGTAATTAGGCCATCAGAATCACAGTGGGCTAATCCTCTTTTACATACAAAAAAAGAAAAATGGACAATGGCGTACTTGCGATGATTATAGAGCCTTGAACGCGTACCTCCCAGCGCTTTATGCACGAAGTATTGTTGGCATTGCCTAATTGTTTCGTATATATGTCAACGACATTCTTATTGCATCTATGACTCCAGAGAAACACCTAGAACATTTGAAGGTAGTTTTCGAAAGACTGAATTCTTTCGGACTGCTTATCAATTTAAGTAAATCCATATTCGGTTCATCTGGAGTAATATTTCATTGACAAAAGTAATAGGCTTTTGAATCCATTGACCATTCTATCCTTTTTTCAAAACTAAAACCTTTAAATTTTTCCAACAGCTCTATCAATGGTTCCGTTCTTTCCTTTCCAACCGTACCCAAGCAGTATCAATCCCTAGCCAACCCTTGTTAGACTTTCTACCTCTTTCCTCTGCATATCACCTCTCCTGTTTAATTCCTGCATTAACGATCTGCCTCATTCAATTCCACACTGTTCCCATCACCTTTATTCAGATGACTGACAAATATATTTATGCTTTTCCCCTGCCGAAATCCTTGATGCTTTCTCCAAGATTTTGGAAGGCCTTGACAGAATCTGTGCTTGGGCTAATTTGAATAACTTAAAGTTATATACAAAGAAAACCCAGGCGATTGTAATTCAAGTCACCATCTCAGATCAAACTCCTATTATCCCAATCTAAACCTAAGTAATCAACCTGTTACCTTTTGCTCCTCCTAAAACCTTTCCTGGAAGCCTCAAATTGCCCAAATATCCAGAAATTCAACAGGAACCCTGAAACTATTTAATCGTTCCCGCCACCCCCCCCCCCAATCCACTCGCAAACTCCTAGTTTTCTCGCTCATCTTTCCTTACAGTAAATTAAAAAAAAAAAAATTTTGATTCTGACGTTTTTTTTCTGAGAAACGATTGTGGAAGGTACTAGTAGCAAATGTTTGACAAAAAGTGAGGTGACATCCCTTTTTGCCCGAAAATCATCGATTTTCAATAACGAATATCTCGTAAACGGTAAGAATTACAACAAATTTATATATAATTAATTTTATAGAAAATTTAATTAGCTTTTATGTTTATTTGAAACATATTTTCTAGAGTCAAGTTCCGGTATTGCTCAACTTTTTCGACCGTTATACGAACTGGATGGAGGTACTACCATTACGTCATCAAACGGCGGAAGAAGTAGCTCTGAGTTTTTTGCAGGATGGATAGCTCGATTTGGAAGCCCACGACAAGTTGTCACCGGCTTAGGAACCCAGTTTCGTTTTAAGTTATTTGTCGAATTGGCTAAACTTTGTGGATCTCAACTTGTTCGTACAGTCGCATATCACCCGCGAAGCAACGGATAGACTGAACACCTTCACAGAACCTTAAAGACAACTATAATGGCTCACTCATCGAACGACTGGACTATTGTTTACCTACAGTCCGCATACCTGGTGATTTTTTTGTTGAACCTTCATCTAATCCAAAGCCCAATCTATCAACATTAATTAGCCAGTTGCGTTCGGCATTCAACAATCTGCCATCCCTACTACCACCACTCAAACAGCAACCAAGAATATTTGTTCATAAGGACCTGCGTAGTAGCTCGCATGTCTTCGCGTAGAAATATATGCACTCATTGCCGAGTGCATATTACCATTACCGTAATGTGGAAAAACTGAAAAAAAATAAATAAATAATAAATAAAAAAATAACTAAGACTAAATATTTTGAAATTAACAAAATACAATTCTAAACTAAAAATTTCAAATATTGTTTTCTTTTTCATAACTGTAGAGGTACAAATAAAAATCAAGGTTGATAGTTTAATTAGGTCGAATTACAATATTAGAAGTATATGAAAAATGCCTAAAAACGGGCAAATTCGGATCTATTATTCGGAAAATAATAAAACGTATTTCTCTTATTAAATACCTAAGGTAAAAACCTGTGAAGTCCATTTTTTAGAAGAATTTGAACGTTTTCTTCAACACGCAATAATTTACTCGAAATAACCTGAAAGTTACTCCAAACATCATTGTTTAATAAGATCCTAAATTATTCTAATAATAAAACCATCACTACTATTTTTTCTTAGTTTGAATGGACTTGTACGAACTAGAAAGTAATTAGCTATTTGAGATTGTGTGATTTATAAGTAAATTTAAAAAAAAAACTTACACGAACAATCAAAATCACGATACGATTTCTTGCGTTTTCATGTCAATTATCATTACTTTTTGTCTTAAATACATCATTGTCGCTGTATTTATGGAAAATCTCCACATTTTCTAATACAGAAAATTTCTAAGAGGTTAGAAGATGGTGCAAAGTATTCGGGGATTGAAATAAAAACATTTTAATTTTTCATACATGTCGGGGACTTTAGGTCATTCGTGCCACTCTGAAGAGGTCTGGCCATTGTTTTTTAAAAAATTATTTAACGAATTTAATACATTCAAATATATTTTTCGTAGTTATAAATATTTTTCTTATTTACTCTGGCCTGAAAACCATTTCTTTATAGGTCTTTTCTAATAGAATCAAATCCTGCAGATGTTCCCAAATACGGAATTTACTTTCATTGCTATCTTTCTGGCCGTCATTGCTATCCCCATAATAATTATTTCTTTATCGTTCTTTATTCCTTCTAATATATCATTTAGAAGAGAGATTCATTTACATTTACATCCATTTACACAGATATCTATAAATTTACCTGGAGTCAACCTACCAAGTGTCAGAAATCAATTATAGATTACTATGTTACAAAACGAAATAGTCGCTTTAAAGTTCACGACGTAAGAGTCTTTAGAGGACCTGAATGTGGCACTGATCACTTCCTGGTAGATGCGAAGGTATACATTCCTAGAAAAAAAAGTAGTCATGTATTAGTGGACTATGAGGAAAAATTAGACGACCCAAAATACAACATAAACTTACTGAAAGAAGAAAGTATAAGAGGACTATTTAAGTCCAGATTAGAAGGAGGAAGTGCTGAGAAAAAATATCAACACCTAAAGAGATGCATTCAAGATGCGGCTAAGGAAGTTATTTGAACGAATATGTGGAGAGGAAAAAATGAGGAATGGTGGTGTAAAAGCCTGGGAGAGATAGTGGAAAGGAAAAAAAGAAGCATATATAAGAGGTTGTTGGTTACCAAGAAGGAGGAAGATAGAACAAAATATAGTTAAACAATCTGTTCAAGAGAGAAGTAGAGAAAGCTGAAAACGAACTATGGGCAGGCGCGTGTTTAGGGTGAATAGCGCCCTAGTCTGCAAACAGCTTTGGCGCCCCCTCCCCTCCCTGCCAAGAGGTCTGGGGGTATGGAATAGCAAAAGCAAGTTTCATTAATAAGACCACCAAGGTTGTGAGCTTTAAAGGTTTATTCCACACCAATAAAAATTGATTTTCTTTATCAAAACAATATTGCAAAAAAAAAAAAAAAAAAAAAAAAAAAAATATTGGGAAATTTTAAAGTGGGGCCTGACTATATGGGAGATCATATGTAACAGGATTGACAGTGTTCTAGGTTACAAAAAATCTAAGGAAGCATGGAGTGTGCTGAAAAGTTTAAAAAGGAATACGGTCCAAAAATTTGAAGTACAGATTATAAGCGAAGAGAAATGGGTAGGACACTACAAGAATTTGTATACAGAAAATAGGGAACAGTTTAAAACAGAATCGATATCCCTCGAAGAACGGAGAGAAGAGGAGGAGATAATTATGGTTACGAAGAAAGAAGTTTGAACACATAAAAATTCTAAAAACGGAAAATCTGCGGGGCAGGTAGAATACCGGTGGAGTGTTTAAAGGCAGGAGGGAATGTTGTAGTTCGGGCATTGATTAATATTAAATTTCATGAGAAATTCCAGAAGATCTGAGACTAGGATACCTAACATCCATCTATAAACTTTTTCTATTTATAATTAGTTACAAAAAATACCTGCCTGATGGAAATATTCTGACAACATATTCGGATTCAGGAAATCTGAATTTGTAGAAGCTAACTCCAAATTGGTAGAAACTACCAGAGTAGGAATGAATAAAAAAAAAAAATTATTTGCCACACCTATTGGAATATTTTTATTCGATGATATGTTTTGGGTGTTAAACATCCAATATCAGTTCTAAAGATGTACACAAATTCAAAACTCTAGCACTTTTTTAAACAAGATTATATTAAATCGAGCAAGTTGATACTACGATAGAGAGGCAAAGTGAAAACGACTTCTGAATGGTATCAGAATCTATATCACACTGAACGTAAAAAGCCAAAGGGGCAGATAGATAGGTGGGTTCTCCTTCCGGTTTCTCTTAGGCTGGTTGATTTTTGGGAAGGACTTCTAAAAGATATCAAGATCAAGAGCTGACTGGGTGTAAAGAAACAAAAGGTTAACTTAGGTAGAGTATCTAAGAATTTAATACCTATAATGAATGTTGCAAAGTGCTGATGGTTTGAATTTTTTGTACATTTTTAGAACTGATGAATGCTTTGTAAGTAAGGTTATAAGAAACGTAGCGTGAAATTCAAAGTAAAGGAGCAAACTATATGCTACATACAAAACAAAGATTAATGACCTACACACATCTACTAAAACCTTTATGGACCTACGCATCACAAATTTATGGATCTGCTAAACAGACACACATAAAAAGATTACAAACTTTTCAATCCAAGACATTAAGACTAATAACACAAGCACCATGGTACGTTAACAATAAAACTATACACACCGACTTACAAATACCAACAGTTATTGAATACATACGGACCCACTACCGACTGTTCCATGAAAAATTAAAGGGGCACCCAAACAAATTCATTGATAGTATGGCCACATCTCTCATGCCGGAGAATACCAGGAGGAGACTGAAAAGAAACTGGATGAGAGACTTACTTTTATAGAAGTAAACCAAAGACAAGGAAGGTGTGCCACTGGGCATTATCTCTCCTCATGCCTAATATGCCAATTATGTTAATATCATCATTTCAGCACATCCGCTGATTGTCAATTTTCTTTTTTTTGGACAGGTGTGGATTCAAAAATAAAAGTGAAAAAAAAAGGAGCAAAATCGATATATAATTATTATGCGGATATGACGATTTAGGTGGAGTCGTCTTTCGATATCGTTTCCAATAATTAACATATACTTATCGATCAAAATATCGCCAAGTCAACTTCGTAATAATAAACATTTTAATTCTATTCAATACTGTTACTTCTGTCGTTGCATCAAACTTATTTTTAAATAAATCTAAATATTTTTATTACCTCAGAAACAAGGTGATTAAACGTAAACTGGCGAAGCTGAGCATACTATAGTTGTATTGAAGGCACAGCTACAAAAGATTTGAAGTACTCAGCTGATGAAATTGGAGTATTGTCATTTCTGATCACCCCGAAAACGAGTTCGATGCAACCTCCCGATTGGCTTGTGTATAAACAGTGGATTGAAAGTTAGTAGTGATAGAGCAATTTTGTTGTTCTTATTAATTGTAACCTAAAATAATGTTTTTCAAAAGTTAGTGAAGATATTAGACTACACGATATTAAAAAAGAAGATTTCGACTCCATTAACCTCCATAGAAATGAATTCCATTATTTTTATCTAGAGCTTAAGTGATAAAATTGGAGATTAAAACTCAAATATGTCTTCTGAACCATTTTCAAAATTAGCTATCAAACTTATTCTTGCTGCACTCGTTCGGTTAATATTGATTGTTTCACCTTACAAAGAACTTATTGCTAATAGAGTTGAAATTTCTACGTTATTAAATTCATGGAGAAGAGTTGTTGAAGGTGTGTCTTTATACAGAGAGGGCATAAATCCCTATGATGGGGATCTGTTTCATGAAACACCCTTAGGTCTAGTTGTGTTTGACTTCATCTTAGCTAATATTCCGAACTATATTAGTGTAATATTTGTAACATGTGATCTCATTACTGGCCTTGCACTGTATTGGACAGCTTGTGAATATATGAAGGAAATGGAGGAAAAACAAAATGCTGAGAAGGATAGCTATGCTGAAAATGCTTCCGAACTGTTACTGACTGAACATTATTTTCAGTTTTCACCAAAATATGTTCTAATTGTTTATTTATTTAATCCCTACAACATCCTTAATTGTGTCGGATTTACCACCACTACTTTTGGCAATCTATGTCTAGCCATAGCATTTTTAAGTATGATAAAAGGTTGGAGAATCAGCTGTTGTTTAGCTCTGGGACTAAATGTATACCAAACATTTTACACAGTTGTGCTAATAATACCTGTCTGTATATATATTGCTCAAAAGGAAAAGAGAAAGATTCTTTCTGTACTGTGTACAGTTGCAGTTTTCACTTCAGTTATAGCTGTAATTTTTTATGTTTCTAATGTAATTACAAATGATTGGAGGTTTTTGCGTTCTGTTTATGTAGTAATACTAACGGTTACAGATCTGAGACCAAATATTGGTCTTTTCTGGTATTTTTTCACCGAAATGTTTGAACATTTCAGGTTATTGTTTATATTTTCCTTCCAACTAAATGCTACTTTACTTTATTTGGCCCCACTTAGCCTTAGATTTCATAAGAATCCAATGCTCTTGGCTACTAGTTTGACAGCATTAATCGCTGTATTTAAATCTTATCCATGCTTAGGCGATGTTGGATTTTATTTGTCTCTGCTGCCTATGTGGAAGCATCTTTATAGTAAAATGCAGCAAGCATTCATTATATTGTGTGCACTTATTGTTACATCAGTTCTAGGGCCCACGGTATGGTATTTGTGGATTTATTCACGCTCAGCAAATGCTAACTTTTATTTTGGTGTAACGCTAGCGTTTGCTACAGCACAAATATTCCTCATTACTGATTTGTTATTTGCTTATATTAAAAGAGAATTCTCATTGAAACATGGACTTATTGAAACTGATGAAAAAATGGTACTGATCAATTAAATTTACTTCAGTAATGTTTGTTTTAATGAGTTATTATTTTACTATGTTTTATTTTTCTAAAAAAAAAAAATGTATTTGAAATAAAATATTATAACTTATGCAATGTATTTAATTCCTATGGAATGAAAAGTAATTATCAGTCTAATATATACTGATGAATAAACTTTTTTAAATAAGATCCTTTTAATTATGTCTAGAAGTAGTGGACAATTAGAAAATAATGCCTAATAAATTAAATTCTGTTGATAAAATCTGTTCTCTCTTTTCTTATTTGATCATCTTCCCTATATCTGTAAAATTGTTTGAACATACTATTAACACGAATCTTACTTAAAAATTAATACATCTGGAAATATTTTATTTACATATGGCTTATGAGTTAGGAAATGTTTTCTCTACATGTATTAAAATAATTTGTAAAATTAAATTAACAACTAAATAAAGAATTGTGAATTATTTAACTTTCAAACTTTTACCATTAATCACACAAATGTATAAGGACTTAAATCATTTTCCTAATCTTTAGTAGGTATCAGTTCATAGTAATATTTAGTTAACAAACATCTCATGTTATTTTACAGCTGAGTGTATAGTTAGGAACACCTTATTCATAAATAATTAATATTTGTTAGTTAAAAAAAAGTTAGAAAAAAAGAATAAGTTGAAGATAAACCTTTGAACTGATTTAAATTTTATAAAATTAAGTTAATTCAGTTTAATGTGATGTTTTAAAATTATTGTAATAATTTAAAATCAGTTAAGTGGTTTAGCCAACACAAGTGCCCAAAGATTGGCTAAGTTGCAGTGATCAGCAAACACATTTCTAGCTATAACTCTGAAATTGTTTGTCCAATCTAAAATTCATTCTTTTAATCCGAAAGCTGATTAAATCTGCTATTAGACCACATATATGAAATACCCGTGACATCACTCTAGTGTTTGTTTTTGCAAAATATGACAATTTTGACATATTCAGTGGGTCCAGTCAATAAAGGATTATAGAGTGCATTGCCTGTAATCCAAGGTTTTTCTTCGGAAACATGTTCAGGGTAGATAGAAAATAAACATACTAAAAGTCCTGGAGTTTTCGGAAGTCCTGGGAACAGGAAGGGGGGGGGGATACCTTTTTTTGGTGTTGCGCTCATATCTGGAAAACGGTGCGTCATATGCGAACAACCAGAAGTAAATTTTTTAATAAAATACTTTTTCAAGTGTCAAGAGTTCAATGTTCAAGCACTTAAATTAATTTGTACAAGTTTAAAATAAATAGTCTATTAATGGAGAAAAAAAAAAAATCCCTATAGTATGGGATATAAAAAAATATTTAAAAGTTTATAGAATTTTCAATAATTGGGGTGAATAAACATAATTCAGGTAAATCGCAATGTAATGTATTTTTTATTTGAATAATTTAGGATGAGGAGATGACAGTACCAAAATTTTGCTAAAGGAGTCTTTATTTTCATGACTTCATGAATGTTCAGCAAGCTAGAAGACTAAGAGCCTGTTATTCGTGGACTTTAATAGCCAATCTCTAATTTAGTATTGGAAAGAATTCCCTTATTAAGGTATATGCATCAATGTAAGACACTGGATTTATTGCAAAAGGAGATGCCATGTGCTGATCTGCCAAGAATCCTAGATAGAAGCTCATATGGAGGAAGGTATGGAGATTTCAACACAAGGACAGGATGTAAGGCTAGACATTGGACTCCACTGAGGTGAGAGAATAAAGAATGAAAACAGTCAATGCTTGGTTGACTTCTGTTTGGATAACAATAAGCTTGTTGACAATTCTTTTTATTCACTAAAATAGAGTAATAATCATCTCATTCACAGAAGCAGAGTAATCGACTATTTCGTTTCCGATAGAGAAATAAGGAAGATTAATTTTCTTTAAGGGAAAAAAAATAATGCATTCTCAACATTGCTTAAGAGGTCGGTGACATTCGAAAGATGTGGCAAGAAAAAGCACACTAAATGGTGGAATACCATAAGGCAGATAATAAAAGGGAAAAAGGAAGCATGAAAGCCTACCTGCAAGATAAAGTCACCGCTAGCTTAATTATATATTGCAGATTTATAAATGAGTCTAAGAAATGAATCGTTTTGGCAAAAAGGAAAACTGAGAAATTCAGAAAGAGCCTTGTTGATAATCCTAGAGAAAATACCAGATGGTTGTGGCAAAATATAAAGTTTCCTAAAGGAGATACCAAAAAGCTTTAAGGAACATTAAAGACGGTTAACATTCAGATTCAAAAGATTCAGGCTAGAACCCTGAATGACATTTTGGTTCACTGGAGACATTATTACCAAGATCTCTTTTCAGATAATGTGGCACTCCTATGCACTATGCACATCCAGCAATAGAATTAGGCCAAGAATCTATTGATGAAGATGAGATCAAATATGCTACAGAAAGACCAAAATTAAATCAAGCAGCGGGAAGATATGGCACTGCCCTCAGAAACATGGCAGTGAAAAAAAAATCCAAAAGACATTACAAGGACTGTTTCAAGTGGTATGAGATAGCAAGAAAATTCCTAATACAGTGTTGTAATACCAATATATGAGGCTATGAGAGCAAAAGTGGCCCACAAAATATAAAAAAATCTGATTTAGTAATTTTTGGCAACTATAACGCCATCAACAAGGTGTTAATGTGTTTGAAAAATTGGTTCACATGGTGGTGCAATGTGAACCAATTTTTTAAACACATTAACACCACCAGATGGCGTTATAGTTGCAAAAAATTACTAAATTAGATTTTTTTATATTTTGTGGGTTAGGCCACTTTTGCTCTCATAGCCTCATATAAGAAAGGCTGTTCAACTTAATGCGAAAACTACATATCAATTAGCTTACTGTCTGTAGCTTATAAAATTTACACCTCTGTCCTGGAAAGAAGGTTGAGATTTATTGTAAAGAGCCAACTTGCAGGGTGAACTGGCAGACCCATAATAACATCTTTGTCCTCAGAAATATAGCAGAAAAAGCATGGAACAGAGATAAAAATATTTATTTGTCTTTTCTTGACATAAAAGCTGCATTCAATTTTGTACCAAGGAATGAAATATGAAATGCTCTTAACACAAAGAATTTACCAGCAGATTTACTGAAGGCAATAAAATCGATAAACAGCAATGGGAAGGGAGTCATAAGAATTACTGGCAAAGAAACCAAACCGTTTCTTCTTGAAAGAGGAGTCAGAAAGCCTTAGTCCTTTACTATCCATCATTCTAATGGATGAGGTGCACAAGATATGCAAGCATAGAATGACTGCAATAGGTAAATGTCATATATATATATCCCCCTTATTGTAATGATTTTCTTTAATCATTAATGTTTAATTAAATTATATATCAATGATTAATTGACTTAAACTCATTATGGGGTTCTGTCAATATTCTTTTGAATTACGACTGGAAATATTTAACAACTTTTGTGCAATTTAATTTATATTTATTATAAATTACTATGTGAAAACGATATTTAATTTTACCTTAGTTTAATTTTAATTCTTAAGTCTATTAATGAGAGAACCACTAAACACTTTCACTTATCTTGCCCAGTCCATTCTTTGTCTCCTGGTTCCATATTCTTCTATATCTGGAGACACCTAGCTGCTCCAAGGCCCAAACTCCTTAACCTTGTAGGTACCTAAAGTGTTCCTAATCCAAGGGTTCCTACCTGGTTTTGACCCTTACTTCCAATATTCGCTCTTCTTGAACTTTAAATCTAAATATCATAACAACGTGCGTGCGTGCGTGTGTGTGTAAGGACATTTGACAATCATGTCACCTGTATTACTGTGGATTAATTTCTTGCTCAGACAGCAGAAAAAACTAGGCAAGACTGCATTAGGAATGAAAGGATCAAGGAATGATTAGGATGTGCCTCCATTGGAGACAATCGTGGAAAACAGACAATTTAAATGGTTTGGACATGACTGTTGAATGGATGAAGTGAGAGAAGCATGGAATACAAATAAAGCTGACCTATAAGTAAAGGAACATGTGGTCACCCAAGGATCTCCTATAATAGAATTTTATATCAGCACTCTGATTAGCTAAGTACAAAATAAAGGGCCAACACATCAACAGGAGACTTGCTTTTAGAGTCTGAGAGGATATCCTTTCTGACCAATAGAACTTGAGTTTGATCACGGAAACGCCGTGAAAAATTATTGTAACTGATACTCACCTTGTGTAAAATTCTCAGTTCTCTGTAAAAAGAGAGCTATTAATCCTTCAGATACAGACTCGATAAGTAATTAAAACAAAACTGAACGATGAATTAAAAATACTGTCCAGATCTGAATCTTTGTATACAACTTTACATAGGAATAACACCTCTCTCCCACATTTAATTGATTAAAGATCATGATCAAACTTAAAAAATATATTTTTTAATATTAAACCCTTTTCTACTGATATTTAGTAGTAATTGAAGATAGATATGCAAGCATAGAATGACTGCAATAGGTAAATGTCATATATATATATATATATATATATATATATATATATATATATATATATATCCCCTCTTATTGTAATGATTTTCTTTAATCATTAATGTTTAATTAAATTATATATCAATAATTAATTGACTCAAACTCATTATGGGGTTCTGTCAATATCCTTTTGAATTACGACTGGAAATATTTAACAACTTTTGTACAATTTAATTTATATTTATTATAAATTACTATGTGAAAACGATATTTAATTTTACCTTAGTTTAATTTTAATTCTTAAGTCCATTAATGAGAGAACCACTAAACACTTTCACTTATCTTGCCCAGTCCATTCTTTGTCTCCTGGTTCCATATTCTTATGGAAAAAAAACTGACGGTTTGGACTTTTGACCACCTTCAAAGCACTGTGTTCTCGTCATAAATCAAAAATTATGAAACCAGGTGAAATATTGAACTCCATGTGACTAATATAATTACTAAAATTGAAGAAGAGAGCAATAATGATTGAATCTTTAGATACATAATACACCATTTCATCGAAATATCTTAATTGGTTTTATTTTTTTAAGCGATATTCCACCATTTCGACCCTTCTGTCATAATAGCATGCAATAGCTAACTAATGAATAAATAAGACATACATTATTTGGTAGGTGTCATTTCAGGGATTAGTAAGATTAGGCTTATGTCTACTTTATAACGAATTACATATATTTATTCAGGGTATGTTTAAAGATATTTGGTTAGGGTAATTATTATGTTATTATATAATATAATTTAACTGCATTGATTCATATATGGTTTCACCAACCTCTTGATCAAGTTAATTTTAAATGTCAGTCTTATAAACAGCACCAATAGATGATTCAGTAGACTAGAGAAATCCAGCAGCTTGTAATGAACATAATTTTTATTTTTTATAGACACAATTATTATTATTAAAATACTTGCTTAAACGGAAAAAGAAGTTTGTGTTCTTCCCCCACCGGTAGGTTGAAGATTCAGTTAATCTTCAACTTTTACCCTCCGGCAGTTTCATTTTTCACTTCTCACCACTGCCTTCCAGAGATCAATAGGGATTTATCCGACTTCTCTGCAATATCTTCCATCTGACCTAACTCTATTAGGTGAATTAGTTATCCTGAACAATAACTTAATTACAGTTAGAAGTAATAGATCAATAAATTGTATTATCTTTTCTCTCTCTCTCTCTCTCTCTCTCTATTTTTTTTTTTTTTTTTTTTAATCAATGCTTGCAAATTTATTTTATATTTTGTTGTTTTATTCCAGGAAATAATTTTAAGTTTATTATCATTTTAGAATTCTATTTTATTTTTCTGTTTTTTAAATTCAAAATCTGTTTCATTTGACATATAAAGTTTAGTAAATTTTTTTTTTATTTTATTTCCGAATTATTAACCTGTATTCACTAAAATTGCTCTTCTTCTGTTCTATTTTTTTTTTTTAGTTCTTTTTTTCACCATAGTTTTTTTATATTTCATTTTAAAATTTACCATATGAATTTAGGTGATTATTTTTATTACTGGTACTCAATTAATTTTTTTAAATTGATTTTGTACATCTGTTTACATTGTTTAAGTTGTGCTTCTTATTAAGGCCATAAATTGTCTACTTTTCTGAAAACGCTGATTTTTGGAGTAATTACAGGAATTTGGAAAAATATGAAAAATTGGCAGTGCTCTACTGAAAGTGCACAATTTAGACTTAATGACTTTGTGACAGCCAGGGCAGGGAAATGGTCTTCGATGAATGCATTTATAGTCAAAATTTGGAGATTTAAAAAAATTCAAAGCTGAAATTCCCCAAAGACTAGGGTATTTAAAAATTAAAAAGGGAATATACACTTTGTAATTTCATTTTAAAACATTACCAATAATTGTTAAATAACTAACAAACTTCAAAGATAAGTCTTGTAAAAACTATATTTGGTACATCAGAGAAAAAATTATTGCTCATGCTGAGATATTTAATAAGAAAATCATTTATAGTCTATCACTAACAGTATATTCATTGTCATATTTTTATACCATTAATTAAAAGAAAAAAAAATGAAAATATAAATATATCCCTGTATACAAAAATAACTAAAATATTGCACAGTAATGCTTGAGAATACTACAGCTAAACTATGTACATATATATACCTTCAAAATTTAATTCCTTCTAAGCACACAATTTTACCTCTCCTCACATCAGACTTTACAATCACATTTTGTGAAGGAATGTAGCTTACAGCTGGAGCTAATAAATCTAAATAATCATTACATCTTGGTAACATTTATAAAAATAACAAACAGATTATTTTCATTTATAAAATTTTTCATAGTACAGAACATTTACAAACTCATATATTCTCTTTTAAAAATATATAAACAGATTTGCAAATACTATTAATACTTCAAATAAATTATTGTCAATAATTCAAAATCAAAATATATTTTAAATGTCCATAAGAAATTAAGGAACATGCCAACAGATTTCATATATTCATTCATCACCTTCATAACAAATACAAAATAAATTCTTTAATATGAATCTAGAGAAAACAGTGCTTATAATATATCAGTGCAACAAGGAAAATATGATTATACATATTAATGCAAGAATGAGTAGAGAAACCCAGAGATAAATGAAAAAAAAAAAAATCACAAACTACATGTTAAATCATGATTATTACAAACTCCAAACAGGAAACTAATTTGTAAATTTGTTGACTTTTGCTACCTTATTTAAAGTGAAGAATTGATATAGCAGAGTTGTTAATATCTCAATATTAACCACTTCACAATCATGACTATCATTACTACCTTCTATACATAAATAATTTTTGTTCAATAATCAATAGCCACAATTGATCTTTTAAGTAATACAACCTCTACTGTATCCGGTAATGATGCATGCAGAACAACAGAAAATAATCAAACCTTTTTCACTAGATTTCTAGCTAAAATAAATCCTGCACAAGATTAAACAGACAGTCCTCATCTTTTTTACATTATTTTTCCATACAGTAACTGTATTGAAACCAGGAGATTTAATAAGCAGGGTGCATTTGCTTATTAAATCTCCTGGTTTAATTTTGAAAATTGATTTTGAAGAAATCAATAATGAGAAGAAACTCTGCATTTCATTATAATATTCATGCATAATTATATAAAATAATAATATTCATAACTTATAAAACTTTGATTCAACTCATTAATTTTTTTTAAAAATTTTTCTTTCTTGTTACTTTTTATGAACACTTGTGTATATAAAAGTGAAGGACTGCCTCTAACAGGATGAATAAATTAATTGGAATTAAGAAATTTAAAATTTTCTAACAAAGTTTTAACTAACTACAATGCATCAAATAGTTTATTTTGAAAAATATATAATTAAATTTAAATAAATTCTTTTTAAATAAAATACACTGGGAAGTTCTTAAATGGCATTGCTCTCAAACAATATTTTCTTTTTTTAAATATAATTGCAAGTTATTTATTTATTTTTTAAAATGATATTATTCATAAAAATTTATCTGTATAGATAATATTTAAAAATGAGCAGAACCAACAAGCTGATAAAACAAAAAAATATATATAAACTATCAAAAGTGTCAAAATATCAGTAAAATTTTTAATACATAACATTACTTTTATAAATTTGGTCCATATAGCCATTTTTCCACAAAACAAATGGAATATGCATATATCTCTATATACACATATAGAAAATTATTATTAAAGAGATCATTACTTTATGTACAAAAAAAAAAAAGTACATGTTATAAACATATAACAATAAAAATAAATAAATATAGGCAATATATATATATATATATATATATATATATATATATATATATATATATATATATATATATAATTTTATATACACTTTAAATAATAATAAACTTAAAAGTTACCTCTCAAGAGATAACAAAATTAAATATCCTAAGATAAAATTGTGAATATTGATTTATATATAGTATATAGACAAAAATTAAAACAAAAAAAACCTTTACTAATAATAGAAAATGCTATTATTATAAACATAATTAACTTTATATTGCAGTATTGAAATCCATGAACTGCAGTAATGAATGTTCCTTAATTCAATGTTGAATTGAAAAATTTTATTTCTCTATTTGCATTAGGAAATTAATTTCGAAAATATAATTTTCATCATTGATAAAAATATATTCTAGGCCTAAATTGGAAATGAAACTCGCCAGTTTTGTGAACAATAACAACTTTGTTCCAAAGGTATGGTACAACTTGTTTAATTTGAACATCATACTTGTATACGGTTATTCAAGTTGGGGGTATTTGGTACATCACCTATAGAATAATTTATTATATAGCTGTTATTTATTAGTATTTAGCTCTGTTCAATTTAGTTGAAAAGAGAAAAATTTACATTTTTTTTTTAAGAAAAAAAAGAAGGAAAGATAGAAAAATACAATTAATTAATTTAGATTTAGTTAGTAAAAATTCAGAATTGATTTTTTTAAATTTTGCAAAACAAAGTCAATTGAAATTTCCATGAATTAAAATATAAAGTGTCTAAATAAATCATATAACAAAGAAATCTTAATCAATTGGTTACCATAATGATGGTTATTATAATTTTTTTTAATTATAGTTGGTTAGCCATAATTTATTTATAAAACCTTAATTTCAATTTTTAAGATCATCGGATATATTTGATTATAAAATTAGCTACTACCTGAAAGGTGTAATAGTTTTTATACCAGATTTGACCCCTTTGTAAAAATTCTATAGAACAGTTGAATCTAGAAGGCCTTAAATGATAACAAAATTGCAAAACATTTACTGAATATATGTTTAAAAAATTGAATAAAATGAACAGAATTTCAACAGAATTGTTTTATTTATAGAGATAATTAATAAATTAGTAGATATTTGGTAAAAAAGTAACTGACTCAGTTGTATCCCATTTGCTATTAACTATAATGTTTCAAATAATCAACATGGGAGAGCCAAGCATTATTTTAATAAGCTAATGATTTTAAATGCCGGCATTATAAACAAGAAATAATTATAAATAATAAAAAATTAATAACAAGAAATTAACATATGGGAAAATTGTCTCATACTAAAAGCTCATTTAAGACAATTATAACGACCATAAATTTCTGAACAAATAAATTCATAAAACAACAGTATATAATATTGTCAACTAGGAAATAGAAACAATTATGTTGTTAAATATAAAATTGTATCATAATAGCACTCGATAGAGCAGATTATGAACCTGATTAAAAACAATGATACAATGCTGAAATTACTAACAACTTTTCCTTAAAAAAACTAAATTAGAATTACTTTTTTAAACTAAGAAATCATTATAAACCAGTGAAATAATTTTAAAAAATCAAAGAAAAATAAGTCCCTACTGGAAAAAGTCTCAAGATGGCAATAAATCAGGGAGGAAAAGAATTGAGTTAAATGTTTGTGTTACTTATCCATGACATTATTTCATGATTCCGTGAAAATATCTTTACAAACAACTAAAATATTACTCATTATACAGTACAACAGCTAATTGTACATAACAGCAAAAGTATAATATCAAGAACTATTTTATCATTTAAAAAAAAAATTATATATATTTTTCTTAAATTATCAGATCGAGATATTTATTGATAGAGAAATAGTCCAGAAATGAGTTCATCACTAAATTTCTTAATAAAATAATAGAAATGAACATTGTCAGTTTACAACCGAAAATTTTTAAATAAAGATTATTTCATTAAATTTTAAAAAATAAATTTCTAATTATTTTGACACTGGTCATCAAGAAATCAGTTAAATAAAATAAAGTTGGGACTAAGTAATTTGATAAAATTTAAAAATGATTATGAATAACAGGAACTGGGAGAACATCCATAATTGTCTCTCAAATAACAACAAATTTATACCAAAAAATATTATTTCGGATTATTTTAGCAAAGTTAAAAAAAAAAAACACTGGTACTTATATTTAATTGTGCTTAAGTTAGCAGTTAACAAAACACTGTTGCAAATAAAAAAATTGGTTACCTATATAATTTCATAATATATCTATTATATGTAATGAGGAGATCAGCAATAAATTGTTGTTGATTGTGAAACCTGAAAATGATTTATTTCTTCGATTTAGGAACCAAAAAAAAAAAATAAATAAAAAAAACTAGAATGTTTATATAAAGAAATTTTTAAAAATTATAAATGATTCTTTCAATCCAAAAATCCCTCTATTGACAAGTAAAAACATAAAGAAATGATGTAACAATGAAAAAAAAAAGAAAGAAATAGTATTGCAAATATCAATAATAGATGACTACAGATCTGACTATACATGTGTATAACAATGGCATAAATGTAACATACGGAAAAAGTATGCCATAAATGCAGAATCATGATATGTAGCAATACACTGAATGTGTAGACAACTATAAAGAATCAGGGTTGTCGGCGAGTGAGGCTATCCTCTTTTGACAGTCCTCAGATGTCCAGTGTTGCTGCAGCAGTTTCACTTCTGTGTCAAGCACTGATGGCAGTTTTGTTCGTAAGCCATGCATCACCACAGCCTTTGTACTAGCCATTACCTGTACAATACATTTTTTTAAAATAATTTTCACATATAATGAACGTTTTAAAGAGGTGTGAACTAGATTAAAAAAATATTAATGAATTCCTTAGGGATAACATTTGATATAAATGTATCACAGGCATCTTACAATAAAAATATTATCAGCACAAAAAGTTAAACAATTGAAATACTAAAAAATCTAATTTGATTTTTGGGCCATTTATAAATAAATAAATAATAAAATAATAACAATAAAAATAAATCAGATCAAAAAGAATTATGTAATGTATAAGAATGTATAACAGGTTTTTTTTTAAAATTTATATCTTTAAAAAGCGGAGTAATATTGCATGTCCCTACAAGTTGTACACGAGCCCTCTCTGGTTAATACTAAATGAGCAATAGTGCTGCCTTACACAGCCCAATAGCGACACCATGAGACCAAATGTAAGTTCTACTACAAACAACCTTTTTCAAAACCCTGATAGTACTTATGGTTATTTTCTGGAGTGTAGGTGGAATGACTGCGTACAAATTCCCTGAATGGAAGGCTATTGTGATTAATGAGAACGTAAATATACAGACAATGCAAGTGGCATCGGGCATAATTGTTGTTGCAAAGTCATCACTCACGGTAATTGAAATGGAGGACAGCAACAAGTTAGAGGCAGTGCAATTAGATCTATGGAGGAGTAAGATCCACAGGAGGTTTTATATCGTATACAATCCCCTAATGATTAGACCATATTTGTCCTGGCTTAAGGCTCAAGGGTGTCTCAAAATATTTTGTACGGTGACCTGAACGCTCTCTCTACTAAATGGGATTACAACCAAACATCTGCCCTTGGAAAATATTTGAAGATTTCATTGATTCGAATTGAGTAGAAATAATTGAGAATTAAAATAACAGTCCTACTTTTCTTTTATACTGAGGCAATGTTAGTAACCCGGGTTTAATTATGGTCCACTCAGCCTTAAAGGGAGAAATTCGACTCTCACTAGAACCTGCTCCAGGTGATTTCGGCCATAAGATATTGAAAACCATAACTACACAGAGAACTAAAAGACTGATTGAATCCAGCAAAACTAAATAGAATTTGAAAATAAGTGAACTGGGACTTATTCTCCAAATTAAATTATGCTAATCTAAATAAGAACACTATACAAATGCCAATGTGGCATACAAGAAAATGTGTGGAGTAGCTATCAAATGTGCCTGGGATGCAATCCCCAGAGGTTGTGTTAAGAAATATTGTCCGTTCTGGAAAAATAGAGAGGCATTTGAACATAGTTGACTGCAGAAGGATAAATTACGTCTCAATACCAATAATTATATTTTTAAAATAGACACTTGTTAGTTTCATTACTTTAAACATAATTATAATGACTCCAGAGAAGAATACTGGAGTCAGTCTTCTGGACTAGATCCTCATTTGAAAACTTAGAGAACGTCTTACTATATTTTAAAAATACTTATAATATGAGTAAATACCAATAAACACATAGATAGCCAAGCAGCTATTGGTACCTTGTTAAATATTATAACTAGATCCAGACAGTTGAAGGAATTTAAATATAATCATATTAATTTATCCTTAGGAATTATACTTTCCTTCTTCTTCTTCCTCCCTTCCTAGGCGTTTTGGAAACAAGGGGGTTTCAAGGTTAAGAGGATGGGGGGGGGGAGAATCAATTAGTAAGAATTAATTCCAATCTGTCATAGGCCTGGTTCAAACTAATGATCTTTGGTTTATCAGGTTGTTAGGGTATTACTTTTTTTACAAGTGTTACCTCTTACATATGTTCTGACCCAGGCAATAGTCTGTGTTAAATGACTTCCTGGCCACACAGGAATACATCGTAATGAAAAAGTTAATAGATTAGTAAGGTTAGCATTGGGTAGCACTGCCTTAGCTGATAAATGTTAAAGCCATAAGTCTATCTATGGGGAAGCATTGCAACAACTTATGGCAAAAGAACCATATTTTAGCAGAGAAATAAAAGAGTGTTATACTTGAAACAGTTTTTGATCAGCTACTGAAAAAGAAGAAATGTTGAAATCCTGCAACTTGACGGAGTAAATTTAAAACTTTCTGACTATTCTTTATTCAGGACACTGTAGACTAAATAAGTATCTATAACGGATTAAAATAAAAGAATCACCACTCTGCTGATTCTGAGGATAGAAGGATGAAATCACAAATCATGTCTTACGCAGGTTTGATATGCTGGCTAGACAAAGGTTCATACACTTTAGTGCTAGAAAGATTGAAATTCTCAGCTATGTAATTGTTGAGACAAAGGGAACTCCAACATTTGTCAGAGCACTGGGACTACTTTCGTTGCAGTATTGTCTGATGCTTAATGGGCTTAATTAGGCTAAGGTGCCAATAAATAATCATTAAAAAAAAATGCCGGCTAATACCTGGCATATGATAGGACAATGAAAACAATTATAACAGTTAATACTGGTTCATGAGTCCTGTGTCTCAAAACGTGAAACTGATGATTTGAATGAAAATGAATTTTAAAAGATCTAAACCTTTTTTAAGTGTAAAGGATTAAATAAATTTTGTTCCCACCTCACAATGTTTTTAAATTTGCGATCCCTAATATATTCCAGTAAATGTTCTTAAAATTAAATAAGTTGTAAGACATACATTTGTTTTTATAAAACTCACAAAAACTTACTTAATGCTCATAATCTATCAATATCAAGGATATCAATAATTGCAATTTAAATCGGGTAGCATGGGGAACAAATTGCTTGAATAGTTATTTCAACAATTAAGTTTATTTATTTTCTAAACCATAAACTCAGCAGAATGATATTATATGAATAATATGTATCAACCAACTGCAGTATTTTAATATCAAAATTGTATACCTCTGAAGAAAAAACACATAATTTTATGTTTTTATAGAACAAATTTGGTCCCTGGTAGATAGATGCAATCAAAATTGACAGGGAGTATGGTATTCACAAAAATATTGATAAATATTACAAAACAATAACCAAAATCTATCCCTACTCTTTCACTCTATGGACCCTACAACAACAAACAGTGACCCTGATAACTGATAAAACTTATCACAGTTTACATAATCCCCTTTCTTATGAGTTATCAGACTGCCACAGGGTGCATCTCGAAGGGTCACATAATAGCAACATGATTGAGTTCGTTGTGCTTGCTTCATCATTGACTCTCTTTGTCTGCACCTCAGGGCAAGAGCTTACTTCAGTCCAGAGTAAGCTCGACCAGGTGTACTACCTATATCCTAATCAGGTAATTTTCTTTTTTTCGATAACCAGTAGTTTTAAGGAAAAATACAACACATGGGGATAAGACATAAAATACTAAGGAAATTCTCTTCACACAATAAGCAATGTATCAAAAGCAACAAAACGGCAAATACAGTTTGCACACTAAGAGTCAGGGTTGAGCCACTAAATAAATAAGTAGAGCTAACAAAAGCAAACATTCACATTTTCTGATTGAAAGATAAAAATAATTTAATATTTATGAAATAATAAATATATGAGTAATTAGATTAAGAGAATTAATTAATAATAAAATTAGCTTTGATGCTAATTTAGACACATCATTTTAGGAAGATATTAGTTTTAGCATATTTAATAATTTAAATGAGTTTTAAAGTCAATTTACACTTGTTTAATTATATTTAACTTCTGTTAGAGGTAGGCAATTATACACACACAAAAATAAAGGGGGTCCTTAAAATTATAGTGATTATTTTAGGGGTCCTTGAAATTATAGCGATTTTTTCAGGGTTCCTTGAAAATTTTTTGTTGGGAAATCCTGCAGTAGATTATTTATTATATCCCAAACTCTCCAGTTACTAAGTAAAACCCTTTTAACTAAGACTTGATCTCAATAAATCCCATCAAATGACTTACACTCTTAATCATTGAAATATGACATCCTGTCGTACAGTAATCCTTAGTAGTATAAATTTAACACCAAGTACTTTATATAAAGAAATGATGAACACAAAATTCTTACATATGGACAACGGAAACTGCTTATTTGTTTCCAACTACCTATGAACTTCAACATCTATCTGATGAACATTCAAATCTCTCGAAAAGTTCTTCTAAACTGCTATAACACTAATCAGATATATACTGGTATACACAATTGACCTTCAGGATTCCATGAAATCAAATTACTTCAATAAGCATTCATTTGTTTCATTTAATAATCCTTTTATTTTTGCAAATAAAATAATCAATAATATCTTTATATGGCATGTGCAGAAGATCTGACCAAAAATATATATCTTTCCATAAAGAATAAGTAGTCACGTCAAACTAACTTTTTAAAGGTAAGGATTTAAATTAAAATTCGAATAATTTTCAATAACTGGAGGACAATCTTATCATATCACTGTCTTCTCACCATTTTTTTCTTTCTAGTAAATATTTTTACAGGATATGAAGGACCATTTCAAAACTAAGTTGTAAATTTTGCAATTTTTTCTCAAAAAAAAGTTAATAACTTATTCAGCATGACCATAAATATACCCTCTAGTCAGATAAAAATTCTAAACTTGGATATATTTTAATGATTATATATAAAAATAATTAAATATTTGAGGCATAAAATATTAATTTAGGTAAGAGAAGAGAAGCAGCTGCCAGAATGCGAGCCCTTGGAGGTATGTAGCACTGAGCACAATAGGTACTGGCTCCCAACTTGGGTGCGGAGGTACTGCCGTTGTCCTACCAGTGATTGCTCAGAACGAGTGGCGAGCCTTGACACCAGATCACACATAAAGGTAATCAATCATAATTATTGTGGTAAAGATTATAGGGAAAGTTAAATATTTTAATTTTTAAAACTAGTTAGTTTAAGTGAATATAACAAAATCAGTAAAACAATAAAAAAATCCATAAATATTTATGTTTCAATGGCTAGTATAAAAGTCCAATAAAAGGCTTTTAATTTAATCATTCACTAAACAAATAACGAGAATGTTCAAAGCCAGAGTTGGATCATGTGGATTATGGTAGCTAAAGATCAAAGATGTAAAGTTAATCGTTTTAAGCTAACTCTGTGAATCAATAAAAACAAATTCAAGTCTGCATTCAATGGATAAAAGAAAAATCTGTTAATTGAGGGTTACTTGAACAAATAATCTTGTATAAAGAGAATCCAAGTAAGCACACACATCAAGTACTGGACTCGAGACTGTTCTAGGAATTAAAGTTTTTTTTTAAATAAACATATAAACAATAAACAAAGACAGTTTCAACACCTGTGTTATTTTCACTACATGATTACAGGTGTGTACAAGTGAAAGAGATCATTTGGATACGTGTTCAAATAAGGAAGTTGGTCTTGAAGCAACTAAACTGATAGGTAAGAGAACTACAGTCAGCATTTATTGTCGCTGTCCATGGCCAGCCTACTGGGCACTAGCAGGGCACATTGAGAATACTACTCTCATCCATGACAAATATGCTTGCCAATATGTAAGTAACATATTGTATTTTTAAAAAATACAAAAACTTTGTAATTTATCTTTGTAATTTTCTTTATTATTGTTTATCAGCTTCCATAAAGAAAGCAGATAAAAAATAATTGCAAAAGGAAGAATTAAGTACAATATCATCTCAATTCGCAATGCTATGGACCAAGGGTTTGAAAAGAATCATTAAGATTTTTAAAAGAATGAGATTACGTATTATTTGAGGGTTTAAAAAAAGTGATATTGAAATTAACAGGATTATTAATGCTTAAAAAAATTCCATTTGTGTAAAATATTTATTTTTCTCTTTATTTCGTCTACCCACTTCTGAACTCAAACTGCATCAATAAGTAGATGTAATATAAAACTGAATTAATGTACAATATGAAACACAAATTTAATGAAAACTTAAAAACAATGTGTACTAATACATACATTTAATCTAGAAAATAAAATTTTCAATGTTTAATCTCAGCAAAACATGTGGTTTTTTACCCTATATCACTCCCCCAATTGGAACATTTGATTTTTAGCACTATGAAAACTATATGACACAGAATCATTCAAGTTTAAGGAAGTTATCCCTTTTTTTCTTTTTCATTTTAATGCTTAAAAGGTAGTCCAGGAAATACAACATTCTTCAGTAAAATTAACAAAAGTATAGATGGAGGATATAAAAAAGTGTTGACACATAAATTTCTTTACTCTCAATCAGCAACTGCTTTTATAATCTATCTTTCACAAACGAAAAGCAAATTATAATTACTGTTATTATATGAGCTTATTGTGAAACCTTACAGCATTGAAATAAAAATAAAGTATTACAAACCCAATGTAAAAAAAAAAATATATATCTACAGAAAAATTGCAATTTCAAATGAAGTACATTCAGACAGAGAATTAAAAAGTATAAGATGTTTAATTAATCTTGTGTATGAAATCGAGAGGAGTTAAACTCAATGTATTTTCAATAATGATACAATTAATTTTCCAAGGGACCAGCACAATTTATGAATCACTTGGACACAAATTCTCGAGATAGCACTGTTTTTTTCTAAATCCTGTTTTTGTTTTGTTTTGTTTTTTCAAAATTATACTTAGTATTTAATAATTTATTTGTATTTAAAAGGATTCAGCATATAAATTATGACAGACAACTAAGAATATAGGAATATAGAACAATCTCAATTTAATGTAGAGGGATGCGCTGAGGTAGCTCAGTGAGTAATGCCTAGTTTACACGAATTTAGTATTTGTCACCCATGCAGTTGTAAACAAGATGATTAGTTCTAAGTGAAAACTAAAAAACATCCAGTTCATTTAAAGTTCTCAACATTCCTTCACTTTTATGTCATTTTAAAGCTGGAATTCTCAAACCACAGTTAAATTATTCCTACAGGAATTTCAATTGGAAGAATGCTTGTGGAACCAAAAATCGTCAGTGTATAAATTAAACTCGCAAGGGAGGCAGCATTAAAAGGAACTGCTAAAGAAATGAAGATGGTCAGTTTTGGAGTCCCTTAGGCAAAGAAAAAAATTAGAACACTTTGGTTCTAGTCTACAGCCAGGAACAGAAAAAAATACAAAACATTTTACAGTCAGGAACTGGAACTTTTATCATTGTCAATAAAACAATGTTTGAGTAATGTTTAAACACATTTTTCAACACAAATGGAGAAAAACCTGGTGGTTAAATGGGATTCTGGCCAAATCACCACCATGCAAAACTGGCAGCCAAGAAACAGCACGACCTTACCTAGTACTAAACCCAAAAGCCTCCATGTATTGTAATGGTACAGGTTTTATTTTTTTCACTAAATTTTAAATATTTAATTTGTGGATTAAATGGTTTTGTTGGTACTTCTTTTGTTAACAGGTGAATGTACTCAAGTAGAATGGCAACATTTATCTGAATACAAATATTTAATATTTATATTCAGCTATAGATTATTTTTATCAATTGAGGTTTTTAATACATAGTAAAAATAAAATTTTAAAAATGATTAATAACATAGTTTTAATTTGTTAAAATTTTAACAATCCTGATTAGTTTGGAATAAGGGTTGTAAATAACAAAATTAATAATAATAAACAAAAAATAATAATAATAAACTAAAATCCCTATAAATTTAATGATAAGGAAAATTTGCCAGTAGTAAAATTGCCAGATATTAAAATAATAATAATAGAATAAATGAGTCACAATCCTTATGAAAATACAAAATTATGTACAATTTAGTAAAAACAAGTTGACAGATTGGTACATATTTCAGTAAAATTTCAATTTATATACTTCACTAAAATCAGTAATCACTAAAATAATTAATTATAACAATTTACAGAAGATGAAGAAATGTCAAGCCCTGGAATTCTGTGGACATATTAGGAGTGATACGTACTCCATGTACGTACAGTGTATATGCCCACCCTACTACATCTGCCTCAACAAGGATAGGAATGATTATAATGTCTCAGAAGCATTATACTATGGTCCAGCAATGAGGGCATATTGTCTTCCCATGGAGGATCAGCAGTAAATTGTTGATGCTTATTTAGATTTAATTATTTCATAATATACTGGTGCCTATCAATAATCTATCTTAAACCTTCAAATTATTATTATTTTTTTTTCAATATGATAACAAAATTATAAAAACATATTTTGAAATAAACATAACCAATAGTTATTATTCTGATTCCTATTACAATTTATTCTAAAGACAATAAACATAAAAAATAAGGAAATATAAAAATGTTTGTTCATCGCAGATTGTATTGTAGCAGAACCTCATTTTTTTTTTTTTTTTTTTTTTTTCAATTATGAGAGATGTAAAGGAGAAATATCATCTACTTTTTAAAGATGAAAAATATCCCGGAAATGTATATTACAAAAATGTTAGCATATAAAAGGTAACCATTGTTCATCCAAAGTGTAAATTATTATTAGGTTAACAACTTATTATAGACTGTGCTGAGGTCGACAAAATTTATTCTTTTTCCATCATGAAGTAAAAGTAGATAAGTAGAATTAAGTAGACAAGAGATGTTACATAACAAATAAAGGAGATAATACTTATATTATAGCTTAAAATCGTAAGGCAGACTACTAAAGCAATGAATCAAAGCACTATTTTAATGTCATTACCTGAGGCGAATGGCTGAGGATATCTTTTCCTGCAGCCACTAACTCCCGTCTTAACTCTCCTTTGGTGACCAGTCTAGTAACTAGGCCACAACTCTCTGCCTCTGTACTACTTAATCTAACACAAGCCAGCAGTAACTTTTTGGCCTGTGAAAGTGAACAAAATAATAATTTAACATAATTTCAGATAACAAAAACTTAGTATTAAATCCCATTATCAAGGCCAAAAAAAAAATTAATTAACAGTTGAAACTCACCTGTGCTAAACCAATAACATGAGGTAGTAGAGTGGTAGCAGCTGCTTCTGGGAAGCAACCGAGTCGAGGGTAGGGAGTGGAAAAGATACAGCCAGGCTCAGCAAGGACCATATCACAATAACAGAGCAGCACTGTACCAAGGCCTATTGCTCTCCCTCGTACCCCTGCAATCAGTGGCTTTCCAAGCATGCATACTTTACAGGCAAATTCTCTGTAACAAAGTTGTAGCTGCTCAGCTATATGGCTCGATCTAGATTCAAATTACATACTATCTAAGGAAAATAATATTAAAAGTTAAAATAAGTTTGTTAATCACATTAGCACTTGCACAGCAGTCGCAGTTCTTTTTTAGACCCAAACAATGGCTTTTTGATTCTCGTTATGTCAAAACTTTATTTTGGGGTGTATCCTTTTAAGTATTCCTGAATTAGGCCTCTCTTTAAAGTTAAATAATTTTCTTCTAAAACTTTAAACAAATGTGTAATTGTAATTACGCAATTTGTGGACAAAAACATGGTTGGTTCTATTAAAACCCACTGACCGTGGACAGCACCTATTTTATTTATCAGTACATATGTTCTGGTAGTACATATCTACACAGCTATCACAGGTTTTCCTTCTCTCCTTTAGTCAATTTTTTTTATGTAATCTACCATTAAATATATTCGTATATTATACAACGAATATAAAACATGGAAGATCAAAAAATTGCATGCAAGCCTACATCACACACCTACGAGGAGCATTTGAGGTAATGGGACTTAAAATGAAGAGAATTTCAGAAGAAAGCAGTAGCTCAGGGTTAACAAAATAGGGTCGATGTTTTCTTTGCACGGGTAATGACAATAAGTATTTTACCAAGTGTAACATATACAAACAGTTTATGTGTAATAAACATTCAACAGCAACCTAAAACACAAATTTGTAATTTGTGTTGGGGTTTCCTAACTAATAAATATGTTAAAATAAGAAAATGAAAATAGAATTTTTAGAAAATTTGAAAAATGATGAATTTATAAGATGTAAATAAAATTTAAGCATTGAAATGAAAATAAAACTTCTTCAACCTTACATTGAAGTCCTCATCTTACTTACAAAATTAAAAAATTTATCCACGTGCTAAAGTAATAAATGTTACAAAAGAAAAATTAAATAGTTTATTGCAGTTTTCAGATAATAATATTGGGTCTAAAAAGACCACCGTCCACATCCATTCTTTATCGATTATGGTGTCGAGTGTTAAAATGCTACATATTTTAATAAATAAAGTAGGTTCTCAATTATTTGTCCAAGCCAGGACTGGAAGATTATCAGTATTAAGGAAGAGTCAGTTCATTGGGAATTTTCAAAAGTAAAACAACTAATTTTTTTTTTCTAAAACTTTGTAATGTAAGCATCCTCAGAAACATTGTGAGACATCAGAACTTGATGGAACAACAAAAGATAAGATCTTCAGAATTTTTGACTGAAGCCATTCCTTAAAAATGGGACATTACTAGCCTTCCATGTTTGTGTAGGAACTTTTCTGTTTTCTGATAAAAGAAAATATTAGAAAATTTTACTTTGAAAATTAAAAATTGGCAGGAGACCTAGCAGTAAAGAGTGGATGGTGGCTACATCCCCTCCTTGTATAATAACTGCTGGTTATGAAACAATATTTCCTTACAAGGGATTAAACCCAAAACCATCCATAAGAAGAAAATTTTTTTTTATTTTTTATAACTATAACAACAGAAACAATTTATTACACGTTACCAAAATATATATATAAAACAACAAAGTTTATAGTAAGCTTAAACGTATACTGAGTTACATAAAAAGTGGTGCACTCAGAAAATACGAATTTGTAGATAATTAACTACAACAATGATAACAAATTTTGCACAATAATGTCGGGATAAGGCTTTTTGTCTATTCAATGCACAAAATACTGTTTTAATGCTATAGCACAATCAAGTTTTCTCACTATCTTCTAAAATGAATTAGTTTGACCGGTGGTAATTCGTAATTGCTTGGTTCTTTCTGCACTTCTTACCACTGCTTATTCCATTACTAAACTTTTGGATTAAAAAAAAAACAAAAACACAAATTACAGTGGATGAAGTTGCCAAGGTGATAGCAATTATTCCAGATGGGCGCGGTGTCCGCTATGCAGCTCATTCCACCAGTAAACTAGAATATGCAATCCACAGAGCAATAAAAAAGTACAGGGAGACTAATTCATATTCCAGACTGAGAGTGGCATTGCCTGCATTGGAAATGACCACTATTTGATTTTACTTAGCCTCAGAAAACTTCGTTTTACTGCAGTTCAGCTGGTTCAGTGACTCAGGAGTGTTTGTGGGAAAGAGGTATATCCACATACTGGGAGACGAAGGTTGGTAGATTATGGCTAAAGAGTCAGAAGATTAGCTCCGAAATCCTAACAAATTCTACAGAAACATCGATTGAAATCTGCCAAAAATCAAGCATTGGCCTGAAAATACTAGAGACTAGAGGAGGTTCCTGTTTACAGATTTTGTCTTATCTGACTAAATGGATGCCTTAGAGTCTGGAAAAGGAAATGTGGGAGATATGCTCAAGCCACAGTCACGTTACGATATTTTTGGGGTGGCTCAGTTATGGTACAGGCTGGAATTTCAGTTAATGGAAAAACTGAGCTGTACAATTCAGAGGGATGCGACTTGAATGCTAATTCATAGCTAACAGGTATACTGCAGGACTATGTTGTCCCATTTGCACCATTTTTGGGGATATTTCATTTTGATGCCAGATGATGCAAAACCTCACATAGCGAGGTGTTCTAGGGAATACATACAGAAAGTTATAGAAATAAAGGACTGGCCTGCTTAGAGCCCTGACATGAATCAAATGGAACAGGACTGAGACGAACTAGGGAGTCATGTTAATCGAGAGTTGTTGTCCTGAGAACCTCAATTACCTCATAACCGCTTTAAGAGAGGAATTAGAAAATTTTGCTGGTCAGAAATTTAATCTTGAGCATACCCAGATGGAAACAAAGTTTATTGGCTGCAAGTAGAGCAAATAAATACAACTGATAACATTGTCAGAAAAAAAAAAAGAAACATGAAATTTTAGTTATCTAAATTTTTGAAAGTTGTTCATTTTCTCAATAAAACCATTCATTCATTTATTTATGGTTCAAAATTGAGTTGTTTACTTTTTTTAAAAATAAATTTGATTGATCGTAATAAAAAATGCAAAATTAATTAGTTTTGTTTCAGTTAAATGCCAAGGAATCTATATTTTCTACGGGTGCCACTTTTTTTTGTAAAACAGTTTATTAATTTTTGTTTTCTTCATTATTTTTATGTCATTGGTTTAATTAGATCACCTGTTAAGCAGAAGTCTACAGTAGGTAAAAATCTAAAATTTGATAATCAAAAGAAGGCTACAAAATAAAAAATTACTAATACCAACAAGAAAATACACTGTTAGAGATGATTCTTATAACATCAATTCAAAACTTGTATATTAATACCATCCTTCAAACAGAAATAGTTTAGGATAATTATAAATCTAAAGAAAGTCTGAGTCAATGCTGAAACAACAACCAATTTCTACCTACCTATTAAATTCCATACAATGAACTCTCTCAAAAACTAAAAACTAACATTATCTTCCCATCTATATCTACTGTTAAGATGTTTCCCTCTTGGTATAACTTCTATTACCATTTTAATAACTTTTTTATGATCCAACCAATAACTTTATCCCCCATTTCAGTTGTCACAATGCTTTACTTATTTACTTAAATTATATCTATTAGAGGTGATTCATAAAAGAACTAACAATGTGGGGTTTCGAAGAAGTATAGATGTAAAGGTGTTTTATTTCAGCACGAAAATGCTTGCCCACATAATTACAATCGAGCCCAAAAAAAAAATTGAAAATCTTGTAACCTTCTATTTTAGGTTATCTAAGTAGACCCCTGGAAAGACTGAAATTTAATTTAATAAGATTTATAAGAAATTTATATAGATAGATTAAATTTAATAAAATTCTTACCGTTATTATTTATTTTAATTCCAACTACCTGAAATTCATTGCTAGGTTTATGTATGTTAGTGAGTTCACTATACTCAAAATGAGATTTAATCAATATAGTTACACCAGTAATTCCATCTTAGCGATCCAATCGTATGTTATTGTATCCCGGAAAGTTCACGTAATTATTTGGATGAAACCAAGTTTCGCTTAATATTGCAACGTCTATATTATGTTCTGATAAAAATATCTCTAAATTGCCTTTGTTTGTGATAGCTGACCTAGCGTTCCATTGCATAATTTTTATCATATGTTTTTTGTTTTGTTTTTAATAAAGAAAAATATGGACATAATAACATATGATATTATGTATCTGAAATAAATAATAGAGTTATAATCATTCAGATAGGGATTTAACTCTATCCAAAACTAAAGCCTTAATATCAGTACTGTTAATATTTATATTTTCTGTATCTTTTAAAGTTTTTAAAATCAAAGTTATAATATCTGAAATCGTATCAACGTTTAAGCTTAGTCTCTCATTCACGGAGTTTTTATCTTCATTTTTATGGAGGTTGTTTGTTATTGGATTATTTGTAATTATAGGGTTAGAAATAATATTTTTATATTCTGTTAATAAACGATCTTCACACAAATTGTCGATCGATTTAATAGACGAAGAATGTCTAGTCCTCTTAGGAGGGACTCGATTTACCTGTTTTAAATCTGGAAATAAGCTATTATTTTTAAAATTAGGCATTTTATCTGTTAGAGCTGATTTAAAGGATTTCTAACAACTAATTCTTTAGCTTCGATAAAGGTTATATTTTCATTGACCATTAGATTCCTACTTGAGCGCTGCTTAATAAATTCTGGACATTACTCATAATCCACCGATGGGTGATTTTGTTCACATTGCACGCATTTAGTTATATTTTCTGGAGGGCAGTCCTCCACTTTATGGCCTTCACCACATTTACTGCAACATAAAGAATTTTTACAGTTTTCCCCTATGTGACCCTTACGAAGGCATTTATAACATTGAATTGTTTGCGGTACAAATTTATCAATTCTACAAATAACTTTATATATTGAAAGAAACTTAGGTTGTTCATGACCTCTTATAGTTATCACTACACATTCTGTAGGCACTCGGTAAACACTTTTGTCTTCTTTTACAATTTTTTGCAATAATCTTTGCACCGATACTATACAAAATTTTTGTTGATATTCAATCTATTCTACATTATTTTTAATTTCTTCATCCGATATATCTATTGATACTCCTCTCATAATACCTTTTTTTTCAACTATGAATCTAGGGGCATACGCTCTTAAATTTTCAGTTTTATTATTATTAATTTCGGAAATCATTAAATTTGCATTTTCTTATCTCTTACTTAAATTTTTACTCTATTTCTGCCAATGGATTTTATATTTAGAATAGATTTGTTAAACTGGGGAAAATTTTTAAATAGCTTACTACTTCCAAAACTGATTGGATGAAGTTTGCCAATATTATACCCCTCGGTAATAGATTCAGGACCTGAATCGTACTTATTATATTTGAGTGGAATAAATGGTTTATCTAAACTTCTAACTTGTAAAACTTATGGCACAATTTCTTTTATTTCTACTGTATTTTCGACCTCATGTTTATCTGGAGGGACATCACGAGGATCCCCAATCTCCAACATTCTTTAAACTCTATAAAAGAAAACTTATCTGATTTAATCCTCTTCAGAGCTCTACACTGTCAGCGGCTCACAGACGGCTGAAGATGAACACTGTTTTTTTATAGTTTTATAATCACTAAATATCTTAAAGTCAAGTTTAAAAAAAATATAACCTAAATTTTAGACACTGTGTTAAGAAAACCGTATCACCATGCTCAACATATTTGAAATTTCTTAACATAATAACTAGCAATTTCTCATTTAAATTTATTTGAAGGCATGATTATATTTCTCAATTTATTGTAGTAAATAAAATACTCTTTCGAAATATTATTACAACAAAAAGTAATTACTTATTGAAAACAGGGAAAAGGAAAAAAAGAGTCATTAGAAGAAAAGGTAACCTAATAATTATGACTATGATATGATAAATTACTTTTAATTACTTGATAGCTAGGGCTGCCTGAGCAGCTAGAGCCCTGCGCTCTCCCTGGTCCCTTGATAATAAGCCTGGCAGGTCAAAGCCAAGGCAGAAGTCCAAGCTTTCACTCATTAGGGTGATACACTTAACATCTGTACTCTGGGAGACGTACTCCAAAGCAAGGCTTAACTCTCTTAGTACCTAAGGAATATATTGATTTCTTGATCAGAAGTAATTGATTAAAACATGAAAAAGCTGCTATAAAAAATCCAAATATAAATATTATTTCTGAAGTAATCAAAATACTTTTTTTTAAAAAAAACTAATACACCTAAAAATACACTTTATTTAAAAGTTTATTTTATTTTTTTAATTAATTTAAAAAGGAATTTTAAAATTATACATTCAAATGAAAGCTTTCTGGTTTGTTTGATTTAAAACTTACATTTAAAAATAAACGTAAGTAAAAAGTATTTTTTTAATGAATTAATTAATTATTTTTACAAATCTGTTCTGTAATGAACAGCAGTATAAATGTTTTGTATGAAACTCCCAACTCGAAATGGGTTAAATGTTCTTCCAAGAAATTTTATCTTCAAATGTGTTTGAAATTGTATGATAAACCTAATGCCCAGCAATTTATATTATTTTAACGAGAAAATGTGTTTTAATTTATTGATATTAAAATTTGAAATATACACTGACAAGGGGAGGACACAGTCTCTCATGGATCTTGTTGGCAATTGTTTTGGAGGTTCCTTATCAACATTTTTTTTTTTAGTTTATTTGGATGAAATGTTGTATTTAATGGTTGGTTCAAAGTTCGAAATTTGAAATTCAAATCTAACATCATTTTTTGTACAAAAAATCTATAAAGATAGTTTGCTTGAAGATCTAATAGATTTTTTAGAATTTAATTAACCTACACTAAAATCTATGAAGGGGCTGCATTTTTCATTAAATATGTACTCAAAAATAAAAATTTTTGAGCAAGAATCATGTTGATATAATTATTTTAAATTTGAGAATTTAAATTTAAATTTAAATTTTAAAATAAATTATTTTAAAGCTATTTAATTTTGTTTTCTCGGCTTCTAGAGCACATTAGTCGGAACAGCAAAATATGTATATATATATATATATATATATATATATATATATATATATATATATATATATATATATATATATATATATATATATATATATATATATATATATATATAATATATAATATTTTTTGACCAGGAGCCTCCAAAACATTTTTCAACAAAATCTGTGTGAGAATAAGTGTGTCCTCCCCTTGTGAACCATAATCACAATAAAAATAACATTTAATACATTAGATCCAAATAAAGTTTCACAAATAATAGCCTTAGGAAAGGTACAAAACAATACCAAGATATACATCATTCATTCCCTGTGAAATGAGGAAAGGAAGGTGAATATATTATGAATATTAATATTTCATTGGTGGAGGAAATGCATTGGTAGATGGTCATAAAAGCCATACAATCCAGATAAGTAAAATAAGTAAAGATTAGAAAATAATATCTCTGAACCCCACCTTGACAAGACATTCAACAGGTAAATGTTTCATCTAATAAGCAATTTAAAGATCATTGGCTACAGCCCGTTCCTATCAGGCTAAATTCTATTCTGAGTCAAGAAATATAAGAACAGAATTCACTCTTATATTAGAAGCTGCACTAAATAATTTGAAATGGGAATCTGTGGTCAGGGGCTTCATAATAAATAGTAAGGAGAGATGGGGAACTTTGATGCAAAGGTCACATCACACATATTTTTTAATTACTTAAATAATAACATGCAGTTGCATGACAGTTGTGACCATGCTCAAATTCAATGAATCAATGACAAGGATTTTGTGTTCCTAGTGAGAAAAAAAAATTCATTCAATATGAATGCGTTTAAGCAGATTTCTTGGTTATTTCCATAACATTTTCACATACCAACAGTGAGTTAGTGAATCCAATTGTAGGATTCTCAGTGCCAACAAAAACAAATTATGTGATTTATTTGTATTTTGTATTTAAAAAAAAACATATGTTAGAGCACATTGTGGAGGAAATAAATCCACAGTAGGTGTCGGGTTACTTTGATACACATCAATGTGCCTGAATTTAAATATTTAATTGTGTTAATTAATTTAATGAATCCAACATGCAGAAAATTATGTGACCATATAAACCAAAGAAGGAAAGATAAAATTTTGATGAAGAGGATGTTAAGACCAGGATTTATACAAAACCACCAGTAAAGAATGGATTAAAAATATTGCAAGAAGGATCTGTTATAGGGTCTAACAGGAACTAAAAACTTTAAAGATATCTCTAAATCTAAAAGTCTACAAACAATGGCCACCAACTCCAATTACAGCTGGAATGAGTCACTGAGATAGAGAGATGATAACGATATAGATGTAAATTGGTCATCTGATACAGAAAGCGGAGAAAAGTATAGATTTCTCAATTTTGAAAATATAAATGTTGAGGATTTCTTTCTTTTGAAATTTCAAAAGTAAAAAATTTTCTATACGGTCAGTGCCCCATAGGTGGGGCAAAATGATACAGACCTCATTTTTTACTAAAGATATAATTTATATCTTCTATCTTAAGCTGTTATTTTGATTTATAAAACAATATTGATGAATTTACCTATACATTAAACTTCCCAAAAATGTTATTTCAATTTTCATTATGTTAATTATAAAATATGACTTTGAATGTTTCTGTATCAATCTGCTTGATGCCTCCCTATGATTCTGCTGTTGAGTATAGATGCAATAAATTAAATGTTATGTAAATATTTGGGATTGTAAAGGGAGAAAGAAATCTTGAATGAAATAGCGTAGAAACCCAGCCAATAGATTCCAAACAATTTATTTATTTATTTTTTTCATTTTTATTGCTTCACTAGCTAAACGTACCTGTGCTCTGCTACGGTTAAATATCATTAGGATTAAGATCAATTTAAATTATTAAAAGTTAAGCTCAACTTTGATTATAATTATTATTTAAATAAACCTAAATAATTCCATTCTTAGAATAATTTGAATAAGTAAATTAGACAATTTGCAAAAGTTAATTTTTTTTTATTTTAACAACCCTCCAGTGAAGCTTGGAGGCAGCACTACCATCTTACCCAGCTCCGATACCAGACCATCAGCTTTTCTTATGGCATCCTTCAAGTGAATATAGTCTCCATATCTCAAATGTGGTTTTTGTTTTTTTTTTCGAATAAAGTTTAGTCTTTCTGTTTTTATTTTTGTGTACATATCAAGCATAAATTGTTTGAGATTACGAAACTAAAGTAAAATAAGGTTCTTCTCCTTCTTCCTCCATCAACATATAGGCGTAAAAATCAGCTGGAGACACAGTTTTCTTAAGTGGTGTATTGGTGTTTGGGTCACGCTGAAGGATGTTATATTGTACCCATCTTCTCCATGGCAGAACATGAGACGATACTGAAGAGAATCATACGTTCGATAGAACTTACTGATTCTAATCAGTTTCTTGCCCCTGCTGTGGAGAACAATGTCTCGCTTTTCAAATACCTGGCCAACAATCAAGACAGCAACTTCGTTAGTGGTTGGAGTATTGTAATGTCCTCAGTGAGCATTTAAAGGCTTTTTGTCAGCACTGATAACTACCTAGAAATCTTGTAGATCTTTGGGAACAGACTCAACAGCAGCCCTTGATATACTTGTTATGTTCATAAGGAATTTTATGGAGTTGGCCTACAAATGCAGGGTAGACATTTTGAAAGTATTCACAGCGAATGTCTCTTACATGGTTGTCATCACTAACAGAATTTATCTGAATAAAAGATGGCTGTTGTAGTGTTCCAGGCATCAAACTCCCTATTATGTGATTTACATCTCCTCGCACCTTAAATGTTGGCATGAAATGTCCCTCTTTTATCTTCTTTGCTCCAAATGACGTCTTTTGGAAACAACCTTTCTCTTTCCAAATATTATTTAGAAAATGCTCAACCTCAGGATGTTCATAAGTAAGGAAGTTATGCAAGATTTCAGGATATTCTTGAAAGGGAAGATATTGGACTTTCCCGTTACTGCAGCACATGACAGGGCTCTCATCCTTCCATTTTACACCATAACGCCAATGGCAAGTTGGTTGTCTAATATCGACTTTTTTGTCTTTTGCACATTTAGTTTTTGAGTCATACTGGTAACCTGAGTGTTTCTTCACTGTCCATGGCTGTAACCTTTCCATTGAACTTCTTTCATCGTGTTTTGTTACAGTTACATGTTTAACATGAGGATTATTTTCTGAGTACCTTTTTGAAGACTTTCTATGGATTTCAGGAAGGGTTTTTTTATACTTCTGTACAGCCCCTCTGTGTATATTTGGGTGATTTTCAGTATATGTGTATATAGCATTTCTTTTAACTTCAGGTTGGCTCTCTTCATGTTTATTAACCACTTTTCTGCTAATTTAAAGATGATTTGTCCTGTATTTCTTAACAGCTTCCCTATTGACCTCTACATATGTTTGACTGTATTTTGCAGCCAATTTCCTTAGTTGTTTGTTGCTAACTGAATCTGTGAATCATTTCCTACGTTGTTTACTTTTAGATTGATGAGTTTAATTCAATGTTGCAATAGACTCATCTGAACTGAGAACAAAGGTAGATTCTAGGTTTAAGGAATTAAATTCAGAAAGGCTAGGTACAACTTATTCAGATTTGAGAAACACAACTTGGGCCTGGTTGAGAAAAGACAATTTGACAATGGCCAGTTCAGAAAATTATCTGGTGATCGGAAAGCTGAAGGAAGAGTAGTTGGAGACGAAGCTACTGGTAAAGCAAGATTGGTGGGTTGCTCATAAGGAATATGTACATCAAACTGGCCTTCCATGTCATCAACAGAGGACATAAGTTTTTTAACCCTCTCACCTTCCTCTCCATAGCAGGCTAATAACTTCTCATCATGAAACAACTTAAACTTGTAAGGGTACACCTCTACAGCCACCATAAATTCACAGAAAGTACCCAACGATGAGGTTTCGACATGCCAGTAACGTATATTTGTTTGTTTACTACTATAAGGAACTTAATTTGTGGTCAAGGTGTGCAGCTTAAGCATCTAACCTGTTTTTAACTTAGCTTATCCCCATTTAGGTACCATATGACAATAAATCTATTATTTTTTTTTATAATAACAATAAATCTCTTATTATTCACCTAATAAAAATTGTATGAGTATGGTTATTTAACCCCTTTGTAATACCGATACAGGACCACCTACTTAGAAAATAATTGTTATCGTGCCTCTAGCATCTAATAAGAAACAATGTACAAAGTTTCATTACAATCCATAATGTCATTTCAAAGAATTTCCAATGCGTAAGAAAACTCATTTTTTGGCAATTAGCCACAATCCAGGCCGAATTTTTTTAATTCCTTTCTTGATGAGCACCTATGGCCCAACAGGAAGCTACATGCTAAATTTCATTTCAATCTGTTCAGTTGTTTCTGAGATTTTGTGATGAATGAGTGAGAGGTATTTGACAAATATATAGTAGATTACTGAAGTATTGAATTTTAGATTGTTGTCAAGAACACAAGCGCCTTTGTAAGCTTTTGCTGGAGCATCAATTTCATTGTGGGGAGAAGAGGGTATCAGTTATAAGTGCTTTGCCAATTCTATTTTCATGCAAATAAAATAAGAGTAGTGCAGTACTGTGTTTAGTCCATTTGCATTTCATAGGACAATGGACAGGGAGCCTACATTTAAATTAATGCGATCCACAGGTGGAACATACAGTTTGTGCAACTTGCAATAATTTTTGAAGAAGACTGAAAAAGGCTAATATTGTTAACATATGTTGGGGACATGTATAGCAGTATTAAAAAAAAAAAAAAAAAAAAAAAAAATTGAAAGTATGAAGCCTATGAAATTTGAAATGTCACGTTATTTTTTGAACAAACCTCATACATACTCAAGCATGGCGCCATGCAACTGTGCACTTGCACTCACACGCACACACAAAGGTATGTATAAGATATGTAATAAAAATTATCAAATTATATTACCTTAGTACTGAGAGCATGAGGCAGAATAGTGGAGTTGGTTGCAAGACTAAGACTTGCCAAACCATCGCTCACTATCATCTTTATCTCCCTATATGAAGACACTTCTCTAGGTAACCTCCTTTCCTTTGGGTCTTCCCGGGTATCTTCTTTTGTCTCCTTTTGTTGTTCTTCACTGACTTCACTAACCCTCTCCCCCTTGGATTCATTTAATTCTGTCAATTAAAAACTTAATATAGTCATTGTTTGGAGTAGTTTGATTTTTTTTTTTTTTTTTTAAATTAATAACAGTTAAAACAAAAAATAGAAATATAAAAAAATATAGTAGATCAGACATTCTATGAAAGACTATAAGTATTTATATATATACACACACACACACACACACACATATATATGTGTGTGTGTGTGTGTGTGTGTGTATATATACGAGGTGTGATCAAAAAGTTCCAGGACTGAATTTTTATACATTTATTCATACAACATACAGGTTATTCAAATTTGTCTTCTTCGAAGTACCCCCCTTGGGAAGCTACACACTTTTCCCACCGGTGTTTCCACTGATCAAAGGCCCCAGAAAACTCTTCTTTTGTAAAGGTGTTTAGCAGCTCTGTTGTTTTTTCTTTAATTTCGTCAACTATTTGAAATCTTTGTCTTTTCAGGTGTCTCTTGAGCTTCGGGAAAAGAAAAAAATCGGCTGGAGCCAGGTCAGGTGAGTAGGGGGGCTGAGGAATGACAGTCATTGCGTTTTTTACACAAAAAGGCCATCTTTAAGCCTCTTGAACCACTGATGGCAGCATGATCGGCTTAGACATTCTTCACCAAAAGCCTCTTGTAACATAAAAGGTTTCAGAAAACGTTTTGTTCAGTTTCACACAAAACTTCACACAAACACGTTGCTCTTCTTTCACATTCATTTTCATAAAATAGCCAAACTGTATAAAATTAACCTCAAATAAACTGTGCTAATGTTACTTTCAGTGATGTTATGATTGATCTGCAAACACAGCTGTGTTCCTGTTGAGTCAGGCAATACAATGCTGCCAACCGCATCGCTGTGAGACATTGTATTCCCATAGTATATAAAAAGTCCTGGAACTTTTTGATCACACCTCATATATATATATATATATATATATATATATATATATATATATATAAAATATAATATATATAAATATAATTATAAAAAAAATATTTCAAATAATCAAAATATTTTAAAAAATATTTATAATCAATATATTTATATATATATATATATATATATATATATATATATATATATATATATATATATGTATATATATGTGTGTGTGTGTTTTAATTTATATTATGACAAAACCTAAGCTCAGGGGTACTCCGTACTGTGGAGAGGAAAAACAGAAGTAGGGAGGTCATTGATATATGATATAGATTGGTAGGCTATATTTAAAAGCAGAAAATGGTTAGGGATATGGTCATTAAAAACACACACACACACACACACACACACACACACAACACACACACACACACACACACACACACACAAAACTAATATTGAATACAAAATAAAAGAATAAATAAATTTCTTTTAATTGTATTTTTAAAAACAGCACCCTCAAAAGAACTTATACTTTATAAATATATTTATGTAAACACCTGCAAACCCAGGCAGATGAAGTAACTTCTAAAAATAAAAAGTTTTAATAAATTATGCATAAATAAATTGGTTAAAAATATATAAGCTAAATATCATGATTACACAAAAGATAATTTACAGCAGATAATATTAAGAAGAAATTTGAAAAAAAATATCTAATCTTGAGGTTTACAATGGAAATGTTGAAATTAATAAGAATTTATAGAAATCGTTAAATACTGACACGAATGAATGATTGAGAAGAAAAGACATTCATAGAAAAAAAATAGCTAGTTCAAACATATATCTTTGTGGTCTAGTATACAATCTTTCTAATAATATGAATAAGAATTAGTTAATTAATTAAATAGATAACCTTGAGGTTTGGGTGGGGGTGGCGGAGAAGTAACTATAGGAGGATTAACTTTGACAGGTGGACTAACAGGCTCTTCTCCTCCATTCTCCTTGGGACGGTTTTGGTCAGCTTCTGAATCACTTCCACTTCCCCAGTCTTCCTCCACCATTTTCCATATGGATGTTTTCTCAGGAGATGATACTGCAGCAGAATCATTACGATTAATAGCAGCTCGAAGTTTGTTAGCGAACTCAGATTGCAATCTCTCTTTAAAACCATTCTGTTTTTCTTGAATCAATTTCTTTATAATCTGAGAATGTCCAGGCTGAAGATTGAGTTCTTTACACTTGGCTTCAATAAGTTGTTCAGTTCTTTCTGATATTCTAATTCCATCATCAGGGCGAATTAAAGGAGGAGAGGACATTCTTGGACTAGAAGCACGACTTGAATAAGAACTGGATGAAGAATGTCGCCTGATTATTTTAGAATCAGAGGGAGGAGTGAATTGAAATTCTGATTGTTCTGAATCAACAGAATCAGTAGAAGGTTTCCTTTTCTCAGAAATAGATCTATGTCGAAGAGAAACACCAGAAGATGAAGTGCCACACAAAAGAGCTTCTGTAACTTCTTGCGCCTTTCTAATAAATGCTTTTTTCATTCTCCTTTTGGATGGTAAGAGTTTTTCTTTGTTATCTGTCTCTCCTTTCTCAATAGAATATAACATATTAATAGCACCCTCATCTTGTAACAATTTTCTAAGTTCTCTATTTGGAGTCTTAACTTCTTTAATAACGGTATTCTTCTTGGTCTGTTTGCTGTCAGAAGAACTTTGTCCTTTACTGTTGTTGTTATTGTTATTGTTATTGCTTTCAGTCTCTGATTTCTTTGGGCGACCGCGTTTTCGAGAGAACTCCATTAATTGCTGCAAGGCTAGGCGTTTCTCTAATTCTGGATCAATTTTCAAATCTTTAAAAGGTCCCCTTGAGAGTCGGGGAACTTTATTTGGTTTGGGCTTGTCCACATAATGAACTTCTGCACCATCCTGTAATATTGACAAAAGTTCATTTGCATCAAGCTTGCCATCTTCTTTTCTTTGAGTTTTTAATGGACTAGAAGGCTGTTTCATGGCAAGAAGAACATCAACACCATCCGGGTAGGACCTCTGCCTTTTTTCTGCTCTTTCAAGCAATTCTTTGGCTATTTCTTTTGAAGTAACAATAGGACTGGTAAGAGGCTTGTGACGAGGCTTTGCAACAGGTACGTTACAAATAATGGGTGAGCGACTCTCTTCAATACTTATTTTAATTGACTCAGTCAACTTCTGTTCATTTGAAGCTTCAGCCATAATGTTGATTACACCACTGCTCATTCAATGGTCAACCATAAATGTTTGTCAGCACAAATAACAAGTTTATAACTACTAAATATTAACAAGATACTGAAAATCATACTTCTTGCATGGAAATTGTAAATCAAAATGTTTCACATTTTCGGTATATCAGGTTCCAAGTAGTCCAGTAGGGTTGTTAGGTTTCATTATACATAAACATAAAAATAACCTGACATCATTAAAACAAGTTACTGTTTAAATATAAGAAAATGAGACTCAAAAACGCTTTATTATCACATATTCCTATGAGAATGAAAAATAAAAAAATAAATGCTTCCACTGTTATTTTATAACTCGTTAAGTTACGAAATAAAGTAAATAAGAAGGAAACACTGATTGTTTTCCAGTCACTACAGCAGCTATCTTTAATAAAAACAATAGGCAGATATTCCCACCATTTCAGAAAAAAATTACAAAACCAACTACTCCGTTTAAACTGTAAATCCAGGGTTTAATTTCACCCTAACAAAATCCCTATCCTTCACAAATGCACTGAATATATGGTATCGTGTTGACATGATAACTAAATAAAAAACGTTTTGTTTATGCAAAGAGCTATTATAATTTAGAGCAAACATATTATTGAACTAGAATCCTCAGAGATACTATAACAACATTGGATTTGAAAGCAATTCTTTATTTAATATTCAAATGAATAAATAGAGAAAAAGTTATAGTATGATGAAAAAAAAAACTATTAATTAGAAAAAGTAATATAATTTATACCAATATCTAATATCTAATTGCATCATTCTAATAAATAGAATATGGTTAAATGTAAGTATTTTATAGATATAACCAAAATCTGGGATACAGTTAGATTGTAAAAAAGAAACACATCCAAGATAAACAACTTTTGATAGAGTTCCTACGTTCTGACCTGTTATATCTTCTTTAATTCTATAAATTACAAAAATAGAATGTGGGAAAGAACGGCAATAAACAAAATAAATGAGAAAATATTACGAATAATAAGAAGGTATATGACATATGGAAAAAATAACAATAAAATTAAATCATGAATATATGTTTAATGCCAACAATTAATCACTGTAACGCATATATGAAATGTTTATAGACAGCCTCTATTGACCTCATGGGAACCCATCCTTACTTTTATTTTGTACAGTTTATAACAGAGAAAATAAAGGCTTTAAACAACTGATAAATTTATTTAGAAAAGAGCACTTTAGAAATAATTAAGCTTTAGTATACATGTAATTATACTTCCACGAAGCCTTCTCATCCGCCCCCGATCCCAAATCTCTCCCACAGACCTCATTTCTTTCATAATGAAATCCCACACCAATTTAACTGGACTAGACGGTATTCCTGTCAAATTAATAAAACTATACCTTCCTGAAATTCTACCGGTTCTCCTCTTCATATATAACTTTTCCCTCCAGAAGTCTGTATTTCTCACCTCTTGGAAAAAGGCCCTAATTCACCCTATAGTCAAGAACCCAAATCCTACAACATCAAAAGATTACCGACCGATCTCCATACTTTCTAATCTCTCTAAGCCCCAAGAAAGATTAGTACAATCCTAAATCTTCAATTACTTCGAAGATTCCAATTTACTTGACCCGTTCCCATACCGCCCCGGCCACTCTACTCAATCCGCTCACACCAAAATCATCAGTGACATCCAGGCTGCAATGGATAAAAAAGAATTAACCATCCTCATATTCCTAGACTTTTCCAAGGTCTTCGATTCCTTAGACCACACAATCCTCTTTTCCAAACTGAAAATCGAATACCAACTTCCCTACTTTATTCCTAAATGGTCACCCTATAGCTTTTCTCTCCTCTATTAAAAACCTAGGTTTAACAATCGATCAAACCCTTTCCTGGAAACTCCACATTGCTCAAATCTCCCGACGATCCATTGGCATCGTAAAATTATTCCACCGTTCCCGACACCTACTTCCTCCATTCACACGTAAACTCTTAGTATCCTCCCTCACATTCCCCCAATTTGATTATGGATGTGTGATTTATGGTGGCCTCTCGATGGTTCTTGAAGATAGAGTAAAGTATATCATGAACTGCTTCATAAGATTTGTTTTTGGAACCTCGAGACGCTCTTATGTGGCCCATCTTTACACCGAGTTAAATTGGATTTCCCCTTCCTTCCGTTGAGATTACTTCCTTGGTACATTCCTCTTCCAAGTTATTAACACACATAACCCTTCGTTTATTCACAATATCCTACATTACAAGTCCTCAATCAAATCATTGCATACAAGGTCCCTTCTTTCCGATCTCTATACCCCAACCTACAGAACTACTGCTTTCCACCGTTCCTTTCTTGCCCGCTCCGCTATTCTTTGGAATTCTTTACCTTATTTTATTCGTAATTCATCCTCCCTCTGAACTTTTAAAACACTCCTCTTCCATCACCTTTCCTCCCTCCAGTCGGATGCTATCTAATTATTATATTATGGGACTTTGTCCCTGAATATTTTTTTTTTTAATTCTATTCTATTCTAAATAAACGTTAATTATATAACATGTTTATATAAGCAAGTTTCGGAATGATTTAACTTTGGAAATGAAATTTGGAATATAAAATATTAAATCTATCATTTGGAATAATATAAAATATAATAAATATGACATAATTTGATTATCAAAAGATACAATTACGTAATAACATTTTTTTATTTTATTAAATAATACTAGCTAACTAAACTCCTCGTTTTATTTAACAGAATTGTTTAAGATTTAAACTATTTACCTTCTTTTTCGCCGTATTCATAAAGCGATAGCAGTGATTACAAATGAAATATTTCCGGGAAAAATCGTTCAAATGGTTTAATGGATAATTGAACCATCTCCCCACTATAAAACTTATAGATCATCATCGTCCGATTTTAGTAGGGTACAGTGCTTTTCTAAAACATCAAATACTGAAATTACGGCAAATCAATTTCTTTCTAATGATTGACGAAAACGAGTCAAGCCATTTGAACACAATTCAGTTTTGTTTCTTTCTTGGGGCTTAACGTCTGTATCTATCCCAACTAGGGTAGGAAGGATAAGTTAACCTGTAGGTTATCGACCTTTTCTAGCCCCAAAAAATAAATTTCAGACTGCTCAGGCTTTGCTAATTTATAAAATATATTTATAAAGAAAGTAAATACACGTCTGCACCGAATTCTCGCTCTGACGTGCTCGGCTATCAAGCACCAAATAAGTTTTTTTTTATCTAGTAACCTGAACACTGCGTGATTTTTTTTTCATTTTTCTGCCTAAAAAATGCACATCCACTTCTGCACGAAATCTTTTAAATTTATAGAAGAGGTTTTTCAAACTGTTTTTGAATTCTAAAAAAAAAAAATATTCTTGATTTGTAAAATATCATCACAGAAAACACGTTGTTCTCTAGGGGGTCAAAATAACAGATAACGTTTTGAGCTAACCATAAATTCTATTTAGAAAAATAACTTCGAGACTATTTAGAAAAAAAGTTTTTATTATTTAATTTTAAAAATAAATTAGTTAACTGAACTCGTGGTTTTATTGCACAATCATCAGAAAGGTTATAATTCTCTAAATTATCAATATTCTTTCCTGGTCTAAATTAATCACATCTAATTAAATTATCATATAAATGAAAGATGATTAATTTACAAGTACTAACTTTTTCCTGTGTTCCATTAATTGTTTTAGGTTTCGTAAATAGCCATTAACGAATGATTAGATTAAATCATATGTCATCTTGTAAATTTAAAATTAATGTTTCTTACTTTTATAAATATCTTTATTAGATTAAAGTAGTTAACAAATATCTTTGGATCGTTATTAATAAATTCCGTATTGCTAAGGATTGTTGTTCTGTCCTTAATCGATTTATCACCTTGATCGTTCATGGTATGAACTTATTTTGCTATGCTGTCTGTAAGTTATACACTACTCTTCATTTAGTTTGATAAATGTGTTTATAGTTTGATATTGTCTACTACTAAAATGTAAAAATCTTTGGGTAAGTGGTTTTAATCGGATTTTTTTCTTATGTCGTTATATAACCTGTATAGTCTGATTTATAGGAGCAGTTATACTCATCAATATAGATGACTTGTTATCGTTTTTGATTTAATCATTATTTACTAAATTATTATGCTCTAAATGTTGTATTTATTACGGAATTTCTGATGGAACAATTTAAACCCGGTATTAATCATAATTTAAGTTTCATTTGTCAGTGAAACCTCGGTAAACACTTGTTTTTTCTTTCGTTCTCATAAAAGCTAAATTCATGTAGTATTTTTTTTCATTAACTTTTTTTTCAACGATGTTTGGTTTAAAGTGTAAATTTGGAAGGAGTATATAGCTGCTATTAAATGAAAAACATCGAAATATCTTCCAGCATTTGCAATTTTACGCGTTTTAGTACCATTTAATATAGTTCTGCGATATCATTTCTGCTGATTAGTAAGTGCAATTTTAAGTTCTAGTTTATAGATTTATCTAAATTTGTATTAAAATAAGTTTCGTTCGATCAGAGTTGTGCTTGTTAATAAGATCCCTCTTATTTTGGTAAAGATATTAGTAGTTTTGAATACTTATATGGAAATGGTATTTCCTATTTGAATTATATTATGGTTTTTAAAATAGCAGGTTTTAAAGTTTTCTTCTATAGTAAAGTTACTAATATTTATTCTATGATTAATGCATAATGTTGTAATTATTAAACATTTATTTTGGCCATAATTATTTTTAAGTAATAGATATTTGTTTTTGTTTTTTGGAAAACACATTTAAATTTATTTTTTTAAATATTATTCCGTTTCATTATTGCTATCAATATTTCATGGTCGGTAAAATATTACTCTCACATGGTGCTATCTTTATTATGAGTATTAAAAAATTTTGATGTTGAAGGATCTGTATTTTAATTCAGTTTCAATGTTGTTAAGATTAGGTGTATTTTTTCGAACACAATTAGGAAGTTTTATTTAAACTCTGTTGGCGATGTGTCCGTCTGATAAGCTTCTCCCAATTGACAGTTTAAAAACAGCTGAGTGGCCAAGAAGCTACCAGATGCTGAGGTACCTATGTACTTCAATGTAAATTCGTTCTTTTTGACTGTCTGATAACATCATAATTTCTTGAATTATCATTATTAAATTTAACATTTTATCTTTATTTAAAATAACTAGAATTCTAAAGAATATAATTATAAGAATTCTCAGAAAAGTAACTTTATTAATTGGCTTTATTGCCATGATTTAATAAACTTATGTTCTCCAGTTAAAGGTTAAACACATTTGTTAATTGCTTTGCTAATACTTAAAAGATCATCCTGCATTTCTAAGTACGATGACTTTATAACTTAAGCCCTCGTGAATATATCCTTTCGGGTAGCATTGTTTTCTATTTGATGTCTTGTTCGGAGCTTTTAGTCACATTTTTAGTTAAATGAGCTTTTGTATGGAACATTTATTTGTTTCATTTCAGGGATTACAGACATAAAGCTTGAATTACATTTTTACCGTATAAGTATTTGAGATTTAATACCTAAAGGCTAGTACGCACTGAGATTCTTTGTTTGGACTCACTGTCGCAGGCTCTCGGATTCATGTCGCAGACTCTTTGCATCGCAGCATTGTCTACAGACAGGTACGCACTGGGATTGATTGTTCGGACTCTGTCGCGGAGCTGCATCTCGGATTCAGTTTCATGCATCTGGGACGCTCCGCGACAATCAATCTTGCATCTCGTGTGTTGCGGTTTAGTATTTTTTGAAACCTGAATGGGATTCTTTATACAATGTGGTGCAACATTGAATCAGTTTTGTTGGGGAGGGGCCTCTAAATTTTTAATTTAAGAACTACTCAGCCGATTTTACTGAAATTTGATAACTATATTTCTTTCATACTAACTAACCTTTTTTTAAAGGCGCTGGCAATAATGTTTTAATTTTGGTGGGGAAGGGCCTCTAAATTTTCAATGTAAGAAATACTGAGCCGATTTTAATGAAATTTGATAACTATGTTTCTTTCAGATTAACTAACCTTTTTTTAAAGGCGCTGGCAATAATGTTTTAATTTTGGTGGAGAGGGGCCTCTAAATTTTTAGTTTAAGAACTACTCTGCCGATTTCACTGAAATATGATAACTATGTTTCTTTCATATTAACTAACCTTTTTTTAAAGGCGCTAGGAATAATATTCCAATTTTGGTGGAGAGGGGTTTTAAAGGCGCTAGGAATAATATTCCAATTTTGGTGGGGGGGGGCCTCTAAATTTTTAGTTTAAGAACTACTAAGCCGGTTTCACTGAAATATGACAACTATGTTTCTTTCATACTTACTAACCTTCTTTTAAAGGCGCTAGCAATGTCTTAATTTTGGTGGGGGGAGGGGCCTCTATATTTTTAGTTTAACTACTACTCAGCCGATTTTAAAAACAATTTGATACGAATACGAAGACCTATATAAGTTAAAATAATAATAATAATAATAATAATAATAATAATAAGGGAACCCTATTTCCAGAGACTGAAGGATTCCTATTAGCGATCCAGGACCAGGTGATTGCTACAAACGTTTATAGACGTCGAATATGTGGCGAACAAATTAATGAACTATGCCGGTTGTGCAAAGCTGCAGCGGAATCGATCCAGCATATATCCTCTGGCTGTCAGGCTCTGGCAGGTAAAGAATATTTGCTGAGGCATAACTGCTTTGCCAAAATAGTTCACCAAGCTGTGGCCAATAAATACGGGATTTTGGAAAAAGCGGAAGTACCTTATTACAGGTATAACCCAAAGCCTATAATTGAAACAAAGCATATAAAACTATATTGGGACCAAGCTATTTTGACAGATCACACTATCCCTCACAACAGACCCGATATTTTACTTGTTAACAAAGATAATAAATCAGCAGCTATAATAGAAATAGGAGTGCCAACGGATGATAATGTTCATCGCACGGCTGCTGAGAAAATGAGGAAATATTTGGATCTTGGCGAAGAGCTGAAACACCTGTACCGTCTTGAAAATGTGAGGGTGTTTCCATTGATCATTTCTAGTAATGGCTTGATCCCGGAGATCACAGTCAACTCAATCAAAGAACTGGATCTCACGAATAAAATTCTACAAGATTCGCAGAAGGCAGTCCTTCTGGGAACAGCCAGTATCATCAGAAAATTTTTAAACATAAAAAAATAAATAAATTCCGTGCCTAACCCTTGACTTTGATCCGGGTAGGTGCTATTTTTCCGGAAAAAACCGAGTATAGGAGAGACAATAATAATAATATCCAAATAATAAGAAAAAACAGTAAACTATCTGATAAATATAGCCTATTACCTGTAACAACAAGTAAAAGATTTGTGGCATTTTTAGTTGCAAAGCACACCTTTCTTCCTACATATGCATCTTAATAATGCACAATTAGTTTTGCAAGAACATTTGAAATATCCTTAACCACTTCCAAGTGATTGCAAAGTTGCAACAGTCCTCACTGCGATTGTTTAAAGGACTTCATTTTTCTAGCAAAACGTTAACTTTTACTAGCTCAAGATAACAAGAGTATACAGTTTACTAGTATTATCTAGCTATGGTCGACTCATACTAGTACATCTTGTTCAAATTTCAACTTTTTTCAGTTTTAATTATATTTAAAATATAAGGTTAGTTATTATGAAACAAACATAATTATGAGTTTTTTAAAAATCGGCTGAGTAGTTCTTAAACTAAAAATTTAGAAGCCCCTCCTCACCAAAATTAAAGCATTATTGCCAGCCCCTTTAAAAAAGAAGTTAGTTACTATGAAAGAAAAATTGCTATCAAATTTCTTTACGATCGGCTGAGTAGTTCTTATACTACAAATTTAGAGGCCTCTTAATGAAAATAAAACATTAATGCCAGCACCTTTAAATAAAGGTTCGTTAGTATGAAAAGAAAATTGTTATTAAATTTTAGTAAAATCGGCTGAGTAGTTCTTAAATTAAAAATTTAGAGGCCCCTCCCCAACAAAACTGATTCAATGTTGCGCCACATTGTATATAGAATCCCATTCCGGTTGGGATTCAAAAAATACTAAACCGCAACACACGAGATGCAAGATTCATTGTCGCGGAGCGTCTCGGATGCTAGAAAATGAATCCGAGACGCAGAGTCCGAACAATGAATCCCAGTGCGTACTAGCTTTAATTTAATATTACTCCAAAACGTCTTATATAATTGTCAAAATATGTGCTAATTTCGCTATAACTAAAAAACCCCAACATTAGTGAACGGAAAAAAAAGTAAATGTATTGTTATGCTTGACTGGTGGCTAGTAGTAAGATTAAATTTTAGAATAGGCACCTTCTTTTTATGTTCGGCATTTGTTAATGAGACTTTCTATTCGTCTATTTATTATAATACGCTATTTGTGCAATTTTAAATTATTTAAATTAATTTATATTTTGCCTTGAGATGATTAAATATCTTGCATGTTTGTACACAAATCGTTATTTATTTAGTGTTTTATTTTTCTGCTTTCTTATGAAAAACCAAAATTATTGAATCTTTATGTTGGGACTTATAATATTGCTTAATTAATGACGGTTATTAAAATGTTCCATTTTTCTTATTGCTAATAGTTGATACTTTCATTTTTCACTAACCCATCCTTCAGAATGACAGTTATATTATAATAAAAATAATGTAATTATTTAAGATTAGACATTAATATATTATCTTCATTTTAAAAAATAAATAAATAACACGTTAAACTTGATTTTTACTCTAGTTCTCTAAAAAAACAAACAAAAAAAACAGTCGATTATTTTGATTAGATTTTCACTCAAACGTTTGTCTGCTTACTAAAATCAGTTAGTTATTTTACATATATCATTTATATTAATGTAGTTTTTTGCTCTTTAAAAAATCTTGTCATTATTCTTAAATCTCAAGCTGGAGTTTGCTCCCCGAGCTATCTAGGGTAATCTTGTTCAAACAAATTTCTAGATAAGAAGGTATTAAAATAGATTATAAAGAATATCATACAAGCACAAAATCCTAGTTCTAATTATTATGTGTCCAAAATTATTTATCATCGTTTACAGAATTACTTGTCTAAAACAGGAGATTCGATCTGGGTCATGTTTGAATCTCGAAAATTTCGTGATTAAATTTGACAAATCTCTAGATTAAAAAAAAACAACACCATTTTATGAAAGCATTGCATGCTATGAATGAAGCACACTCATTTCGCTCGACATGTTTCCAGTCAATGAAGGCTTGAAATGGGGTTTAGAGTGCGTTTTCTGTAATCCAAGGTTTTTCTTCAGAAACTTTTTCAGGGTTGTTAGATAGTAAACATACGAAAAGTCCTGGAGTTTTCGGGCCTGTAAACAAGAAGGGGGGACCGCGAAATGTCCCTTTTTTAGTTTTGCTCTCATATCCCGAAAACGATGCGTCGAATGCCATACATGACTATTTACTAAATAAATGTTAATTAAATTATCTACAACTTTTATTTTCTACATATTTTTCATAATCTGTACCGTTTCCGAGATATACCCTTGGCAAATATGAACTACCACCACTGCGATGTCATCAGCATCAGCATATCCCACTATTTTGACGTATTCTGGAAAGTTCAGTCTGAGAACTCCATCGTACATTATATTCCACAGCAAGGGTCCCAGCACTGATCCCTGGGGCACTCTCCCAGTTATTCCATAATTCTTCTGCCCATCGTCAGTTGTAAATACCAGAATTCTGTCCTTGAAATAATGTGCACGAATCCATTATGACAGACACTGCCCAGCTGTGTATTTTTATATGGTATTCTTCCTGAGGTATAAAGGAATTCCTCTATCTCTTAGAGCATCAAGAATACAGCACCATCTCGCTGAGTTAAAGGCATTTTTCACATCCAGCGTTATGATGACAGTACAACGAGGTTGATTGCTTCCACTGTAGATCTCGCTTTCCTGAAGCCGTATTGGTTAGTAGAAAGGTCTCCTAAACCTTCGATAGTCTCTTGCAACCTTGTTCCGATTATCTTTTCTAAAGCCTTTCCAATTGAATCCAAAAGTCACAGTGGTCTATAATTGGTTAGTAGAAAGGTCTCCCGAACCTTGTTCCGATTATCTTTTCTAAAGGGTCCGATGGTGTTCCCTTGCCCTTTGGAATTAGGACCAAGCGCTGCCTTTTCCATTTCCGAGGGAAGGAACCTTCGCGTAAACAGGAATCAAATAACTCTAGGAACAAGTCTGGTCTTGTTGCCATCGCCATTTTGAGTGCTATATTCGGAATGCCATCCAGGCCTGGGGCTTTGCCTCCCTTGAGGCTCATGCAGACCTAGCTTAGCTCCTCACTAGACACTGGTGGTATTTCAGATGGCATCAACAGTTCTATATCCCGCTGTACATCTGCCTGCTCTGGGAACAAAGTGGCAACAATTCTTTGCACAGTAACTGGACAGGTGGGGGACTGCTCGTTACTACTTAACAATTTTTTCATAACGATCTTGTAGGGCCTTCCCCATGGGTCTTTATCAACTTCTTCACAAAGTTCCTTCCAGCACAGTTGTTTACTCTCTCTAATTGCTTTTCGGAGTCCACGTTTCTCATTCCTATATGTTTCCAATAACACCTCAAACTCTGGGCGGCCTCTTGCTCGCTGGCTCCGTCTCCTCGCTGCATGACACCTTTTACGACCATCAGCAATTAATTGATTCCACCAGTATACTGGTTTCCAATTACTATTTGTGCGATGATTAGTGCGAACCATGGCTGCATCGCACGCCTTCATAACAAATTTTGTAACCAGTTTGGCCTTATCCTCTGCTGTGCCTGACAGATCGTAATGCTCTTCCATGATGAATTGGAACGTTTCTCGATCAAATGTCTTAGTTTTCCATTGGACTGTACCCTTCTGAAGCTTCAAAGGATTGTTTAATTTCCTCGCACCTATTATAATTAAAATTGCCTGGTGGTCACTGTGGGTGTGTAAGTCGCTCACTTTCCAAGTGGTGGTAAGTCGTAGATTATCACTGTAAGAATATCAGAATGTCAGATCGATGATGGATGACCGCGTTCCTTTCAGAAATGTAGGCTCCGTTCCTGTATTAGCTAAAAGCCGTTCATCCAATTGGGCAAAAGCTTCCAACAGAAGTTCTCCTCGTCTGTTTGTCAGACGACTCCCCTATTCAACTGGCCTAGCATTAAAATCACCAGCAATTATTACAGGTCTTCTGCCTATTGCATCTTGTATTATTCTATCTAAGAGGCCAGCATATTCTTCTATTGATGTATTGGGTTGGGCAGATATATACATGCTCTATCTTAGCCCAAACAAAACCAGATGTAGGGAATTATGGTATTTTTTCTATGATACTTCGATTACAAGCCCAAATCGCTTTTCCGCTCGAAAAGCAGCTTTTCCAGAGGCATCATATACCCAAGAACCATTATTAGGATTTCTATACTGCTCACTCAGAATGGCCACATCAACCCTTAGGTACCGCACAATCTGCCAGAGGAGATCCTGCGCGGCTGCACAGTGATTAATGGTTAGCTGACGGATCCTCATGAAGGATTTTTTGGCCTTTGTAATTTTAGTGCGTACTGTAGCGCCGGACATTTGTTACCTCCGCAAGAATGATCAGTGTCACCTTTTCCCATGCACAAAGCACAGCTAGGAGGCTGTGTACAGGCGGATGCTCCGATAGTTTCCGATAGTTTGGATCTGTCCACACCCACGCACCTCCACGCTATATGGCCAAACTCCCAACACCGATAGCAGCGCTGGAGCCTTATTTTTTCCCGAATACGGCTAACTGCCGTATTGATAGCCTTCTGAGCCAGATTAACTGGCAGGGAAATAACCGCCGTCTGCGTTCCACCATATGCTGGACGGATCGACCGAGTAGCGGTGGTCGCCACTTCTTTTTCTTCCAATAAAGTAGTAAGAGTCTCCGCTACTTCTGGTATTGTAAGGGCGTCTAGATCCCTGATTTCAAATAATGATTCTTCTCATGCCCTGATTTCAAATAATGATTCTTCTCATGCCCTGATTTCAAATAATGATTCTTCTCATGCCCTGATTTCTGCTTCTGCTCCTAGTGCTCCTTCTAGGGTGCGCTTCATGTCATTAAGAACTCCTCCCGACTTGCGGTCCTTTTGGAACAGTAGGTTCCCAGTCTCATTTTTCCGAACTTTAACTATGTTTTGTCCCAGGTCTTTCAACAATGAGTCATCACCGACCTTGCGAAGAATGCATAGGTGCTTGTTCCCAAAACTTTTACTATAAGGGCATCTGTCTTCGTTGGTCTATTACGCGATTTCCTAGCATTGTTCCTTTTCTTCTTAGCATCCGTTTGCCATTTCTCCCCAGTAAGTACATGTCTGGTTTCTTCCTGTTGCAATCTTCGTTCCGTTCCTTTCCGGAGTTCTTTCGCCTGTTGTCTAGGCGCGACCGCCTCTGTCTGATCTTTATTACGAGAGGTTCATAATAGGTATATAGAGGTTCATGGTAGGTCAACCTTCTTCTTCCTTGGTACCATTGTGTCCCATGGTGTTTGAACTACTTGTGAATGTCTTTCCAAGACTACTTCTACACTCTCCTGATGCTCAGTCAGTTTAGCAAGAACAGCATCAAGACTAAGTTGAGCGTCGTAGATCAGCGTTTTTATTTCTCCATGGACATTCTTCTTATCCAGGATGTATTCCTGCATCTTATCAATAGTATTGGAAAGAGCCATCCACTTTCTGACAGTGTTTCAAACTTAAAACATTAGATACCTCAGCGGCCAAGTTGACCACCGCTACGGCACTGCGGTTGTATGATGACGACGCCTGGGATCCCGCTTTTTCGCTATTTGCAGACGCCGGTACTGGGGTATCCCTTCCCTGCACCGAAAGGTTTGTCGTTTTGTGACTCACCATTATTGGTTTATAATTCGGGGTTCCTTCCCCTAGTCTGTTTGGTCCACGGGAGGTATTTTATTTCCCTCCTACCCTCTATACCTAGTGAGTATTCCCCTATCCGCCACCTGGAGACGCGCCACGTATGGGTTACAGACTCCACCGTTGCATTTGTTAAATGGTTAATGCCTAATCATTTATTAAAAAAAAAAGGTCCGTAAACTGATTAAGTGCTATTTAATTGGTCTATGAAGAGCAAAATTGTGATCTGCTTCCACGGTAAATGACAACCATATTTTTTAGAATCATTGATTCAACCTTGTAGATGTACATCTAATTGTAAAACAATGTCTGTAGTTGCAAAATTTGTTTTTATTTCTTTGCTTAAATTTATGTATAATGATTATTAGAATTAAAAAGGATATATTTGTTAATTCTTTTTCAAGTATTTCTATTGAGATATGCTGTTTCTTATTTTATACCTTTTATGATTGATAAATAATTTGATAACTATACTTTTTGTTTTTCTCTTCATTTAACATTATTTTATCACTTTCACTATGCAATGCTACTACCTCAAAATTGATACTTTTTAACGATATCTCATTGACCTGTTATTACTTTTAGGAAGGTTACTCGTAACCTAAACATATGATAATAAACTCAAAATGAAATGCGGGGAATATGTGCGAAAGACCCCCATCCTAGTTTTCAGAGTTCGGATACCTTAGTGAACATCAAATAGGCAGCCGGAATCGGCATCTCCCCTGCTGTAAATTATAGGAAATAACAAATATTAACAATATTTATTCGGATTTATTAAAAACAGCAATACCATCTTATTTATAAGTCAACACTTTAATTAATAGATATATTTTTGAATTTAAAGAACATTTTACAAAATTGCACAAAAAGAATAATTAAAGACAACAATAACAAGTGCCAAAAGTATTCTTACACTAAATAAAATTTCTGTTTAATAATGAATTTCGATATCAATTAATATTTAGCGCTGTGGCATTGAATTTAATCATTTTTGAGTAAAGACCCTGGAATGTGGCTCCATTTCTCAAAAATAACGTCCTTTAAATTTTGTTTGGTAGAAAAACACCTTTTCCTAATTTGATCCTTAAAGTATTTCCACAAATGCTCTATAGGGTTAGTGTATGATGATTGAAGGAAGTGACTATCCACTTTAGTTTATTGTACAAGATCTACATTTTGGATCCCAAATGTTGAAAAAGTTTCAATCTTGGGATCATTATTCTGCTGAAAAATGTAATTTTCTCCAATCGCGATTTTTCAGCACTGATTGGAAGATTTCTTTTACTGCGGCGATAGACTTTATGATTTCCATTATACCGATAAGGAAATTGGTATTGTTATTCATATCGATAAAATATAATGTTAGTAATAGAAACAGTGATGATTTTGACGATATAGAAATTAAGTTTGTATACGTAGAAATTATGACCGGATACGCCTTGTTATTTCTCGGTAGCAAATTTACTCAGTTCGTGCCTACAGCCTAGAAACTGTAAAATAAGAATTTACAAGGCTAATGTTTTACCTGCATTATGAAACAAGCAACACTCAGCTTTGTTTTAAACATTGTTCAATAATACCCTTCAAAGTAGAGTCCGTTGTTTTTATTTACTCATCTTTCTGCCAGTAGTTAGATTTGATGCGAGTACCACTCGTTTGATGCAAAGAACTCTTTACGTCCTCGTTATTATCAGTGATCCGAATTTTTAAAAAATGAGCTTAGGAATCAAAACCTAATGGTGCAATATTTGCATTAATATCTAAAGTTGGTGTAGGTTGAGGAAAACGTTTACTCCTTGCAGTTCAATATATAATCTTTCCTTTGTCAAACGAGAATGGTGTGCTGATACAGATCAAATTTTTTGTTGAACTCTTATGCTATTTGACGGATAAGAAATTGGTCACTTCCAGGTCTGGCTATTAATTTACGTACTTAATGTTTACATTATTAAGTTTAATTTTGAATCAATCTATCTATATTAATTAAGAAAAATAAAGTATGTTAATGATGATTATTATTTAAGTATACATTGAACAATCGTTGGCCTAGTAACAGTACTTCCTTAACTATCTACTGAATCCAAGATCCTTCATGGGTTTGCTATTGGTACAGGTTTATTTTATACATCGAAACCTAAAACCGTTAAATATGTCTCTTTATATTTGCTACATTTTTTTAGTACCCGCTTGAAAGAGTAACTCATTATCTTTTGACAGGAATTTCGCTGTCTGTGTCCGTTCGCTGTCCGTAGGGGTGTCCCTAGGGAAAGGGCATGGGTTCCCTTACTACACGGAAGATTTTAACTCAGTTAAACATTAAAATCCACAAGTATTTTGTCTGACGATTAGATATTCATAACTGGCATTACCAACATAACGTAAAGCTTTCTACGTGTGTCAGTGTGTTAAACTATAGTTGTTTCATTTGTTTTTAAAAGTTCAAAGATGTAAATTAAAAATTGAGGAATTAGATGTTGGAACAATAAAAAGTAGCACCAATAAAGGAATAGGATCTTAACAAATTTGTTAGAAGTTATATCAATAATAAAAATATAGGGAGGTGTGGGGAATTCTCAGTGAGTAGGGAATTGAAATCCAAACCTCCAGCCTAGGCTTGAAGCCGCTGTGTGTTTGCTTCTGACGCTATAGAATACTTAGCCCAAGCAACGAAGACCAAAAAAGGCCGACTAGGGGACTTAATTCATGTAGAAGCCAATTTTGGCACAGTTGTAGGGGAAGGTGTCCTTAATAACATACTAAAAGTACTGGGGGGGGGGGGGGGGGAGCTAACGGGGGGGGGCGCTCTAAAGGTCGTTTTTTTTTTCAGTTTTTTTTTCGTCAATAACTCGAAGTCTCTTGCCCCTAGCGAAAATGTGTTTATGTACTAAATTAATAATTATAAAATTCTTTACAAAAAAGGTGCTATACACTTTTTTGCTAACAGCAATGCTTAAGGAGATATGGAGCGAGAAAAATGAAAATTAAAAGAAAAAACCCTTTTTTATTGTTAAAAATGAAATGTTTATGGTTTATATAATTAATCTTTTAGCGCCCTTGGTTCCAAATATCAAAAAAAGCTTACGTATGTATGTATGTATGTATGTATGTATATTTATATATATATATATTTTTTTTTTTTTTTTAAAGGCTTTTCTGGACCTTGGAGATCCTTAGTTAATTAAATACATAATAAATAGTTAAAATAAAGAACATTAAACTAAGTGATACTTATCGAGCCCAGGAAGTATCTGAGCTGTTTGATTAAATAACTTGGATACCGTTACTTTTAGCACATTTTGTTTTCTATACATTATTAAAGATAAGAAATTTTGCAACAAATTTGGTTCTATTTATTTTTTTGCTAAGATCAATAGTTATAGAACTGTGGAGGACGAAAAAATTGGCTAACTTGTGTAAGTTGCACTTTTCCGCGAAAACACGTTTGTCGGCACTTTTTTGACTATAACTCCAAAATTATTTGTTCGATTTGAATTTTTTTTTTTATCTGAACGCTGATTAAATTTGCTTTCTGAACCCACAAATGTGAAATTTTGATCAAGTCTCGTAATACACCCATGCCAACACGTTGAGAAACCCATACTATTGTGCAATTCTTTTATTTTTGGTTCATTTCTCACTGCAACTCCAAAAATATTGGTCCAATCCAAAATTTCTTTTTTTCATCTCAAAGCTGGTTAAATTTCCTATTAGATTCTATAGATTTAAGTTTAATGAAGTTCCGTGAAATATCCATTCTACCTCGTTAAATTCCGTGTACTGTTGTGAAATCCTTATTTTTTCGGAACATTTGTCGTTATAACTCTAAAAATATTTATTCGATCCTGAATTTCGTTTTTAATTTTTAAAGCTGATTAAATTTGCAATTAGATCCTATATATCAAATTTTGATTTAAGTCCGTGAAACACCCACGCCAGCCCACTCAACATTTCAAAAATGTCAGGTTTTGCCAAAACATACACATTTAGTGTGCTAGCATGGGTACGAGGGTGAATCAAATATAAACGGTAATTTTCAAAATTATATTTATTGAATAATATTATACAGAAACTATACCTTCAACATTTTTCAATGTAGTCTCCTGCATTATCTACACACTTCTGCCACCGATTTGGAAGCTTGAATATTCCCTGTTCATAAAAAGACTGAGGGCGAGTTTTTAACCATTCGCGCACGTGCTTTTCGACGTCTTCATTGTTTTCAAATCGTTTTCCTCCATGTGATTCTTTCAGGGGTGCAAACAAAAAATAGTCACAAGGGGACAGGTCTGGACTGTAAGGAGGGTGTTAGAGAGTTTCCCAGCCCATTTCTTCCAATTTATCCCTTGTCAACAATGCGGTGTGAGGCCTTGCGTTGTCATGGAGAAGGATGACATCTCTAATGGGCACACCTCGTCTTTTGTTCCGGTAACTGGTTTTTGCTGACTGTAGCACCTGGCAGTAGTAAGCCGCATTCACTGTTCGTTGATCGTGAAGAAAATCAATGAGTAGAACTCCCCTTGAGTCAAAAAAAAATTGTTGAAAGAACTTTTCCGGCTGAGAGACGAGTTTTGGCTTTCACTGGGCAGCCTTCATCCTTCCTTCGCCACTCCTTACTTGCCATTTTCGATTCGGGGGTGTAATGGTGGACCCACGTCTCATCACATGTGACGATGCGCCTCAAAAAATCTTCACCTTCTTCTTACATAATCGATTTGAAAACAATGAAGACGTCGAAAAGCACGTGCGCGAATGGTTAAAAACTCGCCCTCAGTCTTTTTATGAACAGGGAATATTCAAGCTTCCGAATCGGTGGCAGAAGTGTGTAGATAATGCAGGAGACTACATTGAAAAATGTTGAAGGTATAGTTTCTATATAATATTATTCAATAAATATAATTTTGAATATTACCGTTTATATTTGATTCACCCTCGTATTACATGGAATATAATTAAAAGTCATAGATAGGACCTGATTGATAATTTAAGTAGCTTTAAAATGAAATAAAGCAATTTGGAATCGGACATATTTTTTAGGAGTTATAGAGAAAATATGCAAACAAAAACTAGAAATTTTTAACAACTCGCAGTTGTTAGCGTGCTGGCAAGGGTATTACATGGCATTTTATAAAAATTTGATATATATATAGGACCTAATAGAAAATTTAACCAGCTATGAGATGGAAAAACGAAATTTGGAATCGAACAAATATTTTTAGAGTTATAACGAGAAATGTTCCGAAAAAATAAGGATTTTACAACAGTACGCGGTATTCAGCGAGGTGGAATAGATATTTCATGGAACTTAATTAAAATGAAATATATAGTATCTGATGATAAATTTAACCAGCTTTAAGATGAAAAAAAGAAATTCGAGATTAGACAAACAGTTTCGGAGTTATAGACAAAAGAGTTCCGACAAACGCGTTTTTGAGGAAAAGTGCGACTTTCCGCAAGTTAGCCAATTTTTCTTCCTTCACAGTTCTAAAACTATCGATCTGACAAAAAAACGAATAGAACCAAATTTATTGCAAATTTGCTTAGCTTTAATAACGTATATAACACAAAATTTGCTGAAAGTAACAGTTTCCGAGTTACTGGACCAAAGTGCTAAATACATACAATTTTCAACACTTTCTCCCCTCCCCTGCCCAAACCTGAAGATGTTTCAAAGAAATCTTTTAACCACATTTACAGCTAAGGTTGATGAACAATATGCAATAGTCAGATCTTTTTATTTTTGGTTCGATATCAAGGTTCGAATGCTAATTTCCCTGTACTATAATAAGCATATTTGGCTTAACAACAATAATTTTATTTTTAGCAATAAGCTTTCAAATTATAATAATAAACTATTGATTTTTAGCAATAAACATTGCAATTTCAACAATATATATATAAATTTTAACAATAAAAACGTGTTTTTTTTTTTACATTTTCCATATTTCCCCCACTATATCTTCTTAAGCATTGATCCTAGAACCAAAATGTATAGAACCTGTTTTGTAAACAATTTTATGTTAATTAATTTAGTATATAAACACATTTTCGCTAGAGGCAATAATTTTCGAGTTATTAACGAAAAACTGAAAAAACCGACCTTTAGAGCCCCCCCCCACCCTTAGCTCCACCCCCCACCCCCCAGTACTTTTAGTATGTTGTTAAGGACACCTCCCCCTACAACTGTGCCAAAATTGGCTTCTACATGAATTAAGTCCTCTGAAAATCCTTCGTTGCTTGGACTAACTACCCCCTACACCCATAGGGCCAACCCAGCTTTAAAAAATGGCTACCCTTGATTGCAAACCTGAGCATATCACCTTCTTGCACATCCGTTGGTCAAGAAACACCACACCATGTAAAACTTCTGAACCCAAGATGATCATGGGTTGTTGTGGTATAGGTTTAGATTTTATTATATTGTGTATTAATCTATTTATATATTCTATAATGTTATATATTCTTTAGATGTTATACTTTAAAACATGCCTCCCATAAGGCGGGTGAACTTGGAGAAAAAAAGTTACATAATTTTAAGTCCGAAAATCTTGTTAAATATGTTTACTAAACTCAACTAAATACACCCATAAGAACAACATTTTAGATATTTGTCACTTACCATGAAACGTTAATAGATGGACCTTTGATATATTATATGACGTTATTATATTTACCACACACTGAATGGTAGGGCACAACTGAAGTGTTCTGCGCTTGATACAGATCTGAGAACTATCATTTTTTTTGGAAAGAATATTTGTTTACACAAGTGTTAATCCATCAAATCGTATTCTTATTGCTGTTTATATCTCGTCAGTCATCCCTTGATAACATTATAAAATCCATTCAAAGCTCTGTTGACATGAACAGTTTTCTTAAAGTCCACCTAGATTGGCCGTTTTTACCACTGCGCCAGTGGCTGTCGAGTTGGAAGTCGTAATGGTTACGTTGTCATGAAAATTAAAGTACCGTACTACAAAAACATAAGCACTTGGTATATTTCTGGTATCAGTCCATCATTTTCCAGCTCCTTTTCCTCCACCAAATCCTTCATTTCGAGTTGAATCACGTTTCGATCTGCCATCTGTATTTTTCCTTTATTGGGCTACGATTAAGCGATTACAATAGAGTTTTTTCCTGACTGTATTTTTAAGTTAAAGATTATTTAAGTGTTATAATTTCTTAAATTAATATAAATGAAAATATATTTATTAAACGAATTCTATTCAAATCAATTAGTTACATAATGTCCCTTCGCACCGAAATGTGTGCCTAGCCTTATAAGGTTTATCTTTTTCCTCTTTCATCTTATGAATTTCCCCCAATACATTTGAATTTTGACTGTGCTGCAGTCCAAAGTTTCCTTAAGTTTTAATAAGTCCAATGCATATATTATTTCAAATTAACTATAAAACCACTGAAAATTAGGCTAAATATAAGTAACTGTTGTATAACTTCGGAAACTAGGTCATTGATTCCTCTGACTATCCCGAAAATTCTGAAAGTTTATGGAAGGAAACATCAAGAAATCGATATTATATGTAGTTTGCGAGTCCCACTTTTGGTTTGTTTTGAATCGAGACCATATTTCTTTATCATAAAGAACTATACTTAATTTTTATTTTTTCCATCAGAAACAACTGTACCAATCTTCCGTTTAAATTAGCAGGTTTAGCTTGTTTGTAGCGGTTGGGATTATATATTTTATTTTGAAAATTCGTTACCCACTCATATATATAGCTTGTTCGATATTTTTGATTGCATCACATACCATTTCGAAACATCTCATTTTTATTAAAATAGAAAAATAGCGCCTGTGACTAAAGGTTACCTAAAGAAAGTTAGTTTCCCAAGATTTATGGAAGTCGCCAAACTTGTTTTTTAGTATTCACTGAAATATATTTACGTCGGTCCCGGAATGGGATGACGTATTTAAATATATATATATATATATATATATATATATATAAATTATGAAGTGGTTCTTGTTTAATAAATATTTTTTAAATATATTTTTTATTTTTGAAGAGAAAAGATTTGACCCCAGTTGGGATTCGAACCCAAGTCTCCACCTCTCTAGCCCGGTGGCCTAGTGGATAAGGCACCACGCTAGAGAGGTGGAGACTTGGGTTCGAATCCCAACCGGGGTCAAATCTTTTCTTCAAAAATAAAAAAAAAAAAAAAAAAATATATATATATATATATATATATATATATATATATAAAGTCAAGGGCCAAAGCATAGCAGTATTAGCCTTAATCCTATTCTTAATCTTGTAAACACAGCAAATATTATAAATGTAGCATTACTGAGCCAATAAAGTCCATTGGCTATTGATTGATATTCAGTCTATTTAGCGTGCGTTTCTTATTACCTTTTCTTTTTTTTTTTTAAGTTTTATCAGTGACAGTTGCTAACTGGTGCCGAAACCCGGGAAAACGCGCGGTGCCCTGTTTTTTTTTCTCTCAAGGCAAAACACAATCGGGTGAGGAAAATTGTTAATGGAGCAACCACAACCAGAGATGCCACTATTACCGGAAGGAACTTTAGCAGCGGCCCACGCTAACGTCCAGAAATGGATGAAAATCAGAACGGCCACGTCACAGGACCTCCGAAAGGCCACTTCGGACCTGGAAAAATTCACAGGGGAGGTAGGTAAATTAAACCATTTTCTAAAGGGAAGGGATCGCCTGATGCCAAGAATAGAGGTGAAGACCGCAGAGAAACTACTTGATTCTGGAGATGCCGAGTCTCTGAAGGCAGCTGTGGTGCGCAGAGTAAAAAGGAGTATGCTCAATCATATCCAGGCGGATGAAGAATCCCCATGGCTACTGGTAAAAGAAAGGTTGAAGAAGGCATTTGGAGGGGGTAGGTGGACCCCAGAAGAGGATATCTTCCAAATGTTTAAAGAAGCGAGGCAACCTAGGCAGACCACTGGTCAGTATGCAGCGGCGCTTCTGTCACGATTTAATCGTATCACTGAGAAACTAAGAGAGACGATGGGTGTAGCGGAGGCAGAAGCAAGAATGGCCTTTTTGTCCACGATACTACAAGTTCAACTTGCCAGAGAAACTGGGAAGAAGGAAGGTTTGTCGTAGTGACTGTAAGGAGGAAGGATCGATTGGAGGCCTGAGGAGGGTGCCAGCAAAGTGGCAGCTGCTTCTTAACTAACTGCAGCATGCGGAAGGAGCGTGGCGGTCTGCCGATCATCAGGGTGGAGCGAGGAGTACGCTGCCTGGTGGACACAGGGAGCTCTAACACCATCCTGAGCCGGTAAGCAGCGGAGAGGCTATGCAGTGGCAAAGGGGCACTCCAGACGGAGGTACGTAACTGTAAGTTAATCACTCTGGGTGGCCCTTGTGAAGTAGAGGGGAAGCAAAGTTAGGCTTAGAGAGGTGGTCAAATTCGGGAGGGAATTTAAGAGTCCACATCATAGGGGATGTAATGCGAGGGTATGAATCCTGGGTTGCGACTTATTCGAGAAAGTAGGGGCGAGTATAAGAAGCAAAAAGGGGCGCTGGACCATTCGAATAGGATGTAAGAAGTACCGATGCCATGGGAGCTCACGAGAAAGCGAAGTTCGAATAGGGGCGGTAAATAAAGCGGAGGACTGGAAAGTATGATTACGTAGGGAATACCGGGATATCTTTCACAGCGATGGTGAGAAATTAGGGGTAACAGGGGAAACTATGCACAAAATCCCACTTCTTGTTTCTGAACTCCCAACCTATTCAATTCCACTCCACAGTCAAAAACCGTGGTATTACCTTTGACCAAACCCTTTCATGGAAACCTCATATCTCCCAAATTTCTAGACGGGTTATATCCATCCTTAAACTATTCCATTCTTCCCAGGACTCTCTTCCGAAACCTACTCGTCAACTCTTGGTTTCTTCCCTTATCCTACCCCATTTTGACTACAGCTGTGTTGCATATGGTGGGTTGACGGCGTAACTCGAGAGTAAACTAAGGAGACTAATGAACTGTTTCGTTAGGTTTATCTTTAGGGTTCCAAAAGCCTCCCACACATCACATCTATATACAGAGTTAAAATGGCTTTATCCTTCGTCCCGCATAAATTACTTCCTAGCCTCCTTCCTCTATCAAACCATCAATTCTCGGAATCCCTCCTACATCTATAACATCTCCCAGTTCAAATCCTCGGTCTCCTCTCGCACTACAAGATCTCGCTCCTCAGACTTGTACACTTCTTCCCGTAAGAGTACATCATTTGACCACTCCTTCATTTCCCGTGCTACTTTCTTATGGAATTCACTACCCTGTAATATCCGTAATGCTCCATCTTTGTCCACATTTAAATCCCTTCTCTTTCAATACCTCCTTTCCCTCCAGAATGATACTGACTAGCAAAACTTCACCAAAAAAAAAAATAGGTTTTTATTTTTTCTCCTACAATTATTGGATTTTTGTAATTTTATTTCTATTTTTGTTCTTTATTTGCAAAATTGTAAATAGTTGACCAGATAGTTAATTTATTTTATTTCGTCTTATGAAAGCTAGACTCATTGTATTTACTTATGTACATTATATTATTCTTAGGGGACATTGTCCCAGAATAAAGTTTATTTTCTAAAGAGGAACGCATAACGTACGTAAAAGAGAGAAGAAACCCGCAGGCATTAAGGGATCATATTAGGATAGAGATAGAGAATCTTAGGAAGCAAGGGATCATAATAGACAGTACTTCACCGTACAATAGTCCCATCTGGGCCGTTAAAAAAAAGAGCGCGCCAAGTGAAGAAAAATATCGAGTAGTCATCGATTATCGGATACGATAATACTAAGGATGAAAAGTATCCGATCCCCACATTTGAAGACATTCTTGATAGACTAAGCAGGGCGACGGTTTTCAGCACGCTCGATTTAAAAGCGGGGTACCATCAAATCAAAATGCATCCCAGAGATCAACCAAAAACGGCCTCTTTCTTTCGAAAGAGGGCATTATGAATCTAGTAGGATGCCCACCGGACTAAAAAATGCGTCCGTCACATTTTAAAGGTTGATGGACGAATATTTATGAGACATAGGTAAAGATGTATGTCAAATATACATGGACGATTTGTTGGTATTCAGTAGGACGGAAGAGCAGCATGTAGAACATTTAAAGAGCGTGTTTGTCAGGATCAGGGAATTCGCCCTAAAATTATCAGACGAAAAGTCGCGATTAGGTCAAAACGAAGTAAGTTTTTTGGGTCACACCATTTCAAAAGACGGAGTCAAACCGGACAAGTCGAAAGTAGAAGCAATTGCGAGAATGGCCGTGCCTAAGGATGTAAAAGGGATTCGTTCCAGAAATGGCGGAATATTTGGTACCCCTCAATAATTTGCTGAAAAAAGGGAGAAAAATGTTTGTAACCCCCGAGATGGAGAACAATATCCGCAGGTGTATGGCTCGGTTACAGGAAGAGCCAGTGCTGGCGTTTCCGGACTTCCGGAAACAGTTTTCGATCACCACAGACGCAAGCGAATACGCTTTGGGAGCAGTGTTGTCCCAGGAAGGAGATGGTGGGGATAGACCCGTTGCGTATGCGAGCAGGCGTTTATCGGACGCCGAGGCTCGGTATAGCGCGCTCGAGAGGGAACTGTTAGGAATCGTTTGGGCGGTGAACCACTTTAGATCCTATGTGTTTGGGAGAAAGTTTAAAGTCCACACAGACCATAGGCCTCTGCAGTGGATCGGATAATTGAAGGAGTCTTCCGCTTGAGTTTCGCGGTGGAAGGAACTGTTGTCCCAGTATAATCTGGAAATTGTTTTTAAGCCGGGGAAAGAAAATATAGTGGCGGATTGGTTATCCAGGGCGATCATGGTAAATGCAGTGGAAGAAGACAGGGCAGGACCATTCGGGGATATCTGGCAATTCTTGCAAGAATGGACACCGAGAGAAGACGGAGAAAGTATACAAAGTTAGGAACAGCGAGGGGAGTCTCAAGAGGAGGATAGTTCCGCCGACGACCGGCCCGTGGAAATGGAGGAAGTAGAGGAGATTATAAATGATAAAAAACGGCTAATCATTTGGAAAACGAGAACAGAGGGGCTAAAAATAGAATATTCACGGTACGGAAGGAGCGACATAAGGACCATACTGTCACAACCGGGAGTTAGCGAGGAGGTCATTTGTAGGGCTCTGAAAGATGCGTCCAAGCCGGGCATAACTTACTATCTATATGTAGGTAATTCTACGGTCTGGGAAAAGATCAAGCGACTATGGCGATCAGAGAAATTAGGGATGGACCGAACATTCATTAGGTGAACCCGTTCGGTAGTAACGGTGCAAGATGTGGGAAAGCAGAAGGAAATAACTTGCTTACCATCAAGGCAAGACAAATCACCGGGGTGTTCAGGAAACGGTACAAGCGTTGAAACGGCGGTATTTTTGGCGGGGGATAAAACGGACAGTCCGCGAATTGATAGGGACATGTGAAATTTGTCTCACCACAAAATACGATAGACAACCCCTGGGATGGGTCCAATAAGAAACACCCACGGCTGCAACACCTTTAACGGGTCTACAAATAGATACATTTACATGGCGTGGTTATAAATGGGTGACTATGGTAGATACGTTCAGTAAATTGGGTCAGGCACATTTGGTCAAGGAAAAATCAGCAGAGGCAGTATTAGGAGCCCTACGAACATGGTTCCGTTTCTACGAAGTACCAGAACGAATTTCCTCTGATGGAGGATTAGAGTTCGATAACTCGCAAATTAGGGCAGAAGCCAAAGAACTTGATATGCATTGGCATATCAACACCCCGGGACATCCTAAAAGAGTAGAGGCGGGATTGAAAGACCATGGGACGCTGAGTGTCCACCTCTGTAAATATAGAGAATAATTATTTTGGTTTCGAGGATATTACTTTATTTAGCTTTGAGATGAAAAAAGAAATTTGGGAACGGACCAATATTTTTGGAGTTTTTTTAGTATTTTTTTTGTTAGTGATATTTTGTATATAGAAGTTATAGATTTAGTTAGCTTATTATAAATGTGTGTGAGCGTGCGTGTGATTTTAATGGAAGAAGTGATTGTTTTATTTTTGTATTTTTTTTTTTGTTTGTTTGTTGTGAGTATCTAGTATAAGTTAGATTTAAGATTCGAGTTAAATGTAAATAAAGATTTTTTTTTTTTTGTTAAATTTAGGAATTATGATATCAAAGGTATTGTGTAATATCAGGATTACCTAAGCTTGTTATCTGTGTGCTTCGGCCGTTGACCAAGTTAGGATTAATCAAAGAACCCCTTAATACCTTTCTGGTATTAAGTGGCCAAATTATATAGTTTATGTCGAATGTCCATAAACTGGTAGGGGGGAGTCAAGGGCCGAAGCATAGCAGTATCAGCCTTAATCCTATTTCTAATCTTGTAAACACAGCAAATACTATAAATGTAGCATTACTGAGCCAATAAAGTCTGTTGATATTCAGTCTATTTAGCGTGCGTTTCTTATTACCTTTTCTTTTTTTTTTTAAGTTTTATTAGTCACAGTTGCTAACTTATATATATATATATATATATATATATATATATATATATATATATATATATATATATATGTGTGTGTGTGTGTGTGTAATATTTTAAGTTGCTATTGCTTTTTGACGACCTGTTGATTTTATGTGAACGATTATTAGTTTGTGTTCTGGTCTTATGTCATTTAAGCTGAACGATTGGTCTGATTTTTTTCTGTTATTGACTTCTATCTCAAATATATAAGAGATTAAACTAAACTTAATCTTATTCTTCGATATTAACCCTTCTACAGTAGCATGTCTCATATAATGACTTAGCTAATCATATTTCCCATTATGTCATCCTTTGCTGACCACCGTTGTCTCATGGCTTCCTTACAACTGTTAGGTAAGGGTTCGTTTCCCTTACACTTTTATTTAGTCGTCTACCGTGTAAGGTGTACTGAAGTGTTATGGGAGTGTGCTTGTCAACACTTAAGATGGTACATTGTAATTCATTAAATTTAGTATTAAAAATTGATTCATTGTTAGCCATGTTTCCGATTTATCGATATTAATTTGAAATCTGCCATTTTCTTTTTTGCCACTACAAGCCTTTCATTGATGTTTTGTTAGAATCCAGCATTCTAGTCACTGAGCAACAGTACCTCCTTATTGAAACCATAATTATGTGACTGTTTTACTACTTTGCCGAGGTTTTATTATTTTAGTGATTATTGTATATCGCACCTTTTCATAATATATTTTATCATTTTTTTTTTTTATTATTTTTTTTTTTAGTTAAAATACTAAAGTCAAAATAGAAAAATCAGAGGAATTAAAATTATTGTTCCAATTTTTTCAGGAATATGTAGGGGATAATCCCTTTAATTAAATTTGCTACATATTTGGTTTAAACTCGTACATGTTTACAAAAACTAGGCCGTATTTCGTGCTACCGGCTCCGGAAAAGATGTAATTTTCGAAAAAATTGGTTTTCACTCATGTTTTTTGTGTGTGTATATATATATATATATATATATATATATATATATATATATGGATAAATTTCTTGACTGTTACTATTAAATGTTTAGTAAGGTTCTTGAGGTTCAGTCATAAAATAAAAAATCAACTATTTTGGCGACGTTTCGAGACTATATTGTTCTCATAATCATGCCCTACAGTGAAAAAAAAAACCTTTGGGAATACCCACACAGTCCTTTTAACTTATTTTTTAAGAAATAGGGTTTTCCCCACTAACCCTTGTTAACTGTCTGTTTAAACTCACTCTCCTAGGTTAGTTGTGTACTAGAATTATTAGTCTATTCATATCCACCAGTAACATTGTAAGAAGCTTCATACTCCTCTATATTCTGTAATTATATATATTTGTATTACCCTACACATGTTGTTATATACCTACCTGTACTGTAGCTAACTTTATGTTTTGAAATACTTGTATAACTTATATAATTTTATTTTAACTTGTTTTTTTTTCACTGTAGGGCATGATTATGAGAACAATATAGTCTCGAAACGTCGCCAAAATAGTTGATTTTTTATTTTATGACTGAACCTTAAGAACCTTACCTTACTAATATATATATATATATATATATATATATATATATATATATATATATATATATATATATATATATATATATATATATTTTTATTGTTTTATTTATTTTCTGAACCGAACCTCAAGAACCTTAATAAACATTTAATAGTAACAGTCGAGAAATTTATCCGCGCGCGCGCGCGCGTGTGTGTGTGTGTGTGTGTGTGTGTGTGTGTGTGTGTGTGCGTGTGTGTGTGTGTGTGTGTGTGTGTGTGTGTGTGCGTGTGTGTGTGCGTGTGCGTGTGCGTGGGTGCGTGCGTGCGTTCGATTTACGGTTATGTTTATTAATTACAATTTACGCTGCCAAGTTATCGGTGGCTCAATAGTGTTTTCGTAATCTAAAAGAAATAGATTTTAGAAGATTAACTGTGACCTAGATTTTGAGAAGCTCTTAATTTCTAAGCTGAGCAAATTATTGATCTAAAATGTTGGATAGATTCTTTCAGATATGGTACCGTATCTATTTTTACAACTATTTTTGCAAACTTAAATTGTATTTAACCTCTTCATCTTCTTATTTTTATTATTTGAAAACCCATCTAATTATTCCAAAATAAGTTTTTATGAAAATTTAAAATTAATTATAAATGCTCTTTAAAGAAACAACTGAAGTGTATTTTCAATGTATTTTACAAATATTTCATCAGAATCGAATTCAGCAATCTCTTATGCTATATAGCAGAGTTTCAATAACGATTATTCAATTTTTTTCATCTTATTGAATCCGCCACATTAAATTATCAAAATCTGATTCTTTTAGTTATTTATTTGATTGAATGCTAACTAAAATTTTTCATTTGTAGGCTATTGAGCAAGATCAGAAAAGGCTATCTATTTTACTTTAATAACTTTGGTTTCTATTTAGGTACTGTTTTTATAGTTCTCTGTTCTGGGCTTAAACTTATTTTAGGCTCAAGCGGAGATGTACATGTAAATGTAAAGGTAATAAGGCTAGTGTTCATTGAGTGACTAGCTTCATGTGCAAACAGCTTTCTTCCGTAGCTCATGCAGATTGAACAAAATCGCCAGTTTCCTTGTTTTAAAGAAGTTGTTGTTTGATATACTCTCCATTTTGTTTAAGGTAAATTGCTTATTTATCAGAATTAAATCTAGCTTACTCCCACTTCGATTACATTTTCTGCATAGATATATAACACCTAAAGAAATTAACTTAATTGATTTTTTATCGTTTTATTTTTTATAGAATAAAATCTTTTTATTTACGGTTCAATCCTATTCAAAATACACCAGATATGGAGTCTGTTAATGTAATGAACTTACGAAATTTCTCATTCTTACTGGGTCAATGAGTGGGAACTATTTAAATTTAAACAATCTAAATGCTTTCACAGGTGCTATTTGAAATCTATCAGTTGCTTATTTGAAATTTGGTTTTTATTCATTTAATAAATTTTTTTTTTTGTTTTTGTTTTTTTTCTTTGGCGTTGAACTTCATGATCTATAAATAATTTTACAAAGTTAAATTTAACTATCTAATGTAGGAAAAATATAATATATTACTGTCAAATAAAATACTTTGACTCATCTATGAATGATACTTACCAGAATATTCATTACTGCAAAACTCAAATTCCAATTGATAAAATCTAAAAGGGTATATTGAAACTACTAGTTAATTTTCCTCATGATTATCAGTTTATTGTGGATAGCGTTTAACAAGTTAGAACTTCATTAGCCTATAGTGTTGGGGGCATGTACTCGTTTTTTTCTTGATTTGATACCTCATTCTGCACCTTACTGTATTCCTGAGAGACAGTGTTCAAGAACTAAGAGTTTTATAAATTTTATATTTGTTATTTTCTACGTCCTTTTAAAGGTTGGCAATCCACATAGATGACACCAAAAACCATCTTCAAAGGTCTTTCAAACAAGAGTTTTGACATCTTCCAATAGGTCATTTCGCCTGAATCTTTCCTTCTATTAACAGTTTCAGCAGTTCTTAACTGTTGCCTCTCATGTTGTGACCTTTATAAGCAGTTTTTCATTTCATAATAAATATCATTAGTTCTCTCGGCTTCTGCATCCTTTTGAGTTCTTCGTCGTTCGTAATTTGTTGTGCTCGTGAAATGTGATCCAAACGCCATAATAAGTAAATTTCGCACGCCTCAATTTTCTTACAGTTCTAGAGTGTAGGGTCCATTATTCCCATTAGATATTGAGGTGTAGGGCCGTTCAAAAAGTCCGTGCGGATTTTTCACCTAAACGAAAATGGGTTTGCTTCCACTAAAGCCAGATTGTTTTTGGTATCTACGGCTGAAAACCGCTCGGCTTCTTAAATGTTGAAATTTCCGTCACAGAGAGCTCCGACATTTTTGCACCACACGTTATTTTAGACAGGTCCACAAATTCGATGAATCTAACAAGAGGTCCTTGGAAATAATGATCATCTCTTCTATTTCTTATCACAAAAGAAATGATTAAAGTAAGACGGAATGTTTAAAAAAGCACTGAGCTATATCTAAAGACCCCGTCATTAATAAAAGAGGTTAATGACCGAAGGGACTTTGAGACCGACTGTATATAATTTAAAAGTGCTTTTATGGGGAAATTGTGCCTCAAATGAGAGCTGATCCGAGATGTTAATTGTTGATTTTATTTATGTAGAAAAATAAGATGTTGGTGATTGGAAAATATTAGTAAATTTACAGAATAGGAAAGCGTATATTTAAAATAGTGTCATAGAGGTCATTAAACCATTTTAGGCCTCTGATGGCCAGCTCGTGATAAGCTGTTTGTTCAGCTGCTTCATTGGATAATTAACTGATGGTATAACTGGCATCTATTTCTGTTCAGTTCTTACTATCCACGCTTTACATTACTATTCTTAATGCTCAGTTTTACCATATAGTCTAGGAACCAATGACGCATTTATTCAACGGACGAACGTGAACTGAAAATCTTAATTTATAGTATTTGTCAGGTACCATTAGGATCGACAAGTATATAGCAGTCCTAAGCGGGTGCATATCTGGTGAAATATAATTACCGATGGACGGTGATACCTCGTATGTGCACGTTCTGTCAACTGGCGCTTATGAGGAATCACATCTTAGACGACAATATGGGGCCTGATACTAAATTTAACCAGTTTAAAGATGGAAAAAAGATTAAAGATTTTGGATCGGATAAATAATTTTGTAGTTGTAGCCAAAAGAATACCGATAAGTAGGAGACGTGCTCGAAGAAGTGTTTAAGCGCGTTAGTTTTGAAAACGCACCCGAATACGTCAGTTTCTCTGCTTAGGGTTATAACCTATTGGGTGTAATTTATCTGTTGTATGAATTTCAGCTGTTTATGTTTTGATTGAATTGAACAAAATTTGAATCCAAATTTAGGACTGCAAGACTTTGCGATCCTAATTTAACCCGACAAGGAGTATCAATTTAGATTGTAAGTAGCTTTACGTTCGTCCGTTGAATAAATGTGTCATTGATCCCTAGTCTACTACATATTACTATAGCTGTAGAATGTTTTTATAAAATAAATTTTTGTACCCTAATATTCCCACCAGCGCAGTAAGTACGCATTAACAGAAATATGGATGCATTTTTTTTTTTTCAAAAATGAGATATTAAAATTTATGAAGATATACTTGCTTTTTCGATATACCTCAGCACCAAAGGCTACCCTCAATATGAGGAATTTTAAATTTATTATGAATATAGTGTTATCTTTAGTTCGATAGATAGGTTGGCTGTGTGTGTATCAACCCAATAATGTTGGGCAGCAGTGTGTTTTTTATATTAATAAAGCATATATCTCTCTACAGTCAACTCTCTCTTCGATGGACCGTAAAACATAGTTCGACTTATTCTGCAACAGCAACTTATCGAGGTTATTATTCGACTTATCTGCATGTAAATTGGAAAGATAAACACAAAATTGGAGTTGAAATCATTACGTATATCTTTTACTAATAGGTATATGTATGTTGTTTGTACATACATATAAAATCAATTGAAACTTAAATACTCGGATCCACTTAATCAAACATCAGTGAATTGCGCTTTTTTCTGGCGATACATAAAGTAGACTGACAGTTTTGGCGATATTTTCTTTATTCTTTAGTATGGTTGAAAGAGAACTGCGCGGAATTCCGAATTCACTTGCAATAGAGAATATTGCATGAAGAAAGACTTGACTCAGCGAATCAGTTTTAACCTTCAGAATTTTCAATTTTCGTGGAGCCATTGTAAACCTAGTCGAGTTAATAACCTACATGTGACTGATGTTTCTATAAACGAAAAAGGTAAACATTGACAGAAAACAGAAAATCAAATTAACCATGAAATTATAGTAGAGAAATGGTCAGGTATAATTAACGCATCCAATTTTTTTTAATAAAAAACTTTATATTTGGAGTTCTGACGTTTCAACCTGGCTTTCAAGTCTCCTTTGAATTTTAGTTCGAGTTATGGAGGTTTGATATTTTAATTCATAAAGGCGGAAATCCTAGAAAATTTTGGTTCCCTCTTTTGACCACTATTTTCAGTTCGACCTATTTACACTATTTTCCAAGGTTTTTTGAATCCTGGATTTTTCCTAAAATCCACTTGTTGAGGTGCAATTTACGTGTAAATGTACTCGGGACCGTAGATTTTGTTCGACTTATTTAAGGCTTCGGCTTATCGAAGTTCGACACATGGATAGTTAATTGTATTTTAATCAATAGTTGATTGTGATATTGAGGATGGTATTATCAAGTATTTCTTTTTCCTTTTTTTTTTAATATATTATTTATGAATTTATTCTTTCCTCAAACTTTTTTATTTGACGTTGTAACATAAATGAATTTCTTCGAAAATTAATAATTTTTTCTGCTCTATTTAATTGATCTGTTAATTAACTGAGTTATCAGTAGTATTGGTTGCAGGTGCCATGTTATTGGCACTGTGGGGGTTGACCAAGGTTCCCGAAGTATATTCGTCGAAAGTAAATTATCTTCAATGTTGACAAATATGGTTCAAAAGTAATTTAGCTATAAATTTAAATGAATATATTTTTTTTATTTCTCTTAGTATTAGGCGTGGTTTGGATTTGGTGGTTGTTATTTTCATATACAAATTATAATTATGTAACTAGCTAGTCCGACAGATATTATCCGTACCGAATGTCAATGTCAATACGTTAAGTCCAGTAAATTTAAAAATAAGGTTGGATATTTGACATCTTGGCCTTTAACGGATTTACCTATTTAAATCTCCTTCAATTCCACTTTGAAATTTCATATTTACTTATTTTATAATAATCTCCTTAAAAAAAATAACTGGATGCGCTCATGTACTCCCCAAGAACGAGCGCCCTATGCCTCAGTCAGTTTGAAAATGTCAGGTCACTGGTTTATAAAGGCCTGAAGGACATTATTAAACACAAATGCCATTCGAAAGTGAAATAAAATTTCTAAAATATAATAAAGATTTCTATGGTCTTATTAAGAACATATGCACACGACAAAATATAGTACTACTGATAATAATAATTAGTTTTTACTCGTCTTCAGGTACTAAGTTGAATGTGAAATGAAGAAATGAAATGAAACTTCGTTTACCGTATTACTTTGATCTGCTAACAGAGCGCCATTGATTTTAAAAAATTTTCTTCCCATTTTAAAGCTTCCTCCTTCCGATAATCTTGAACGTATTATATTAGAAATATTTGTTAATATATTATCATTAATTTTATTCACTTAGTTTATTCTGAGTTTATGGAATTAAACTCATGCATGCGTCACTTGTATATGCGCGCTTCCTTGCATTGGAATACCCATTTAAAAAAGGCGTTGGGAGACTTCTAACCTAGTTGACATAAATTTTAGTAGTACAACCAAAGTTTTTTCTGGTCGGTCTCGCCCAGAACTTTGAATATATATGTATTACATGCAGTGGACTTATTAGTTCTTTAAACAAATTACATCTTGGAGTTACAGTTTATTAAATTGTCTTCTACTTATTTACCATAAAATCTGCGGTCTTTAACCTTCATATGAGGCTTGAATTAATATCAAAATTATACTAATAAACTACTTATTATTTTAATTATCTAAGATCACAAATTTGTTATAGTGTCCATTTCCACAAGAGGTGGAGTACAGTTAAACTGCCTTATAGGTACAGATGAGGTGAACCACAGAAGTAGACTAAACATACGTCAAAGGAAATAAAATATGAAATATATAATCTTTAACCTCAATTAGAGTTCTATAACTAATTTTTGGTGATTTAAATTAAACATAAACAATAATAAAGACCTAGATTTATGTGTCTCAGTATTTTTTCTTGAAATGAGTTGCAATCAAACTGATGCTTTGTTAGTTTTTTCATTTTACGTAATGGCAATACAAGCTCAGTATCATCTTGTCTGACTGTTGTGAAATCCGGTTCTAAAGGAAGACATTATCAACTTTACTACTTTTGCGTTGATAATTTACGTCATATTCATCTTATAAATGTAATACTTTGTCTGTTTTCCTGAAACATTAATAGCTATAAAATCATTTTTATTTTGTAGGTTTAATATATAAGCCGAACCATTTTCGATGTAACACATCTAGAAAAAAAATGTATAATGGATAAGCCAATGTATAACATGCTACGTTACACTGTGTCCCACGTCTGTTAAAAACAAAAAAATCATTTAAATTATATTCACTAGAAATTGCAATAAACTTTACTAACTATTCAAACATCAACTAATTGAATATTAAAAGAAGCATATATTTACTCATTCAAGAACTAAAGTACACATGCCCTAACTGTTCAAAATTTATTTACAAAAAACATTACTTCGATTATTCTTCCGTTTACTCAGCAAATGGACGTACAATGATAACTGTTTAATATGGCGCCACGGGGCTAATAATTATGTTATACTGTGTCACTTATTACTGTGTTATACTGTTCCCCACATAACTCAATTTTTAGATAAATAAGGTATTTCGAATTAAATGGTTAAATTTAATATGAGAACTAAATGATTTTCTCAAAATTCACCCACCATTTTGTAATTGAATTAAACTTAAATCTAAACTGTTAGTATTGAGAACTCAATTTAAATGATAATAGGGGACTTACGTTTTGATTGATTTTGTTGATTCGGTTATTTAATTTTCAGATGAAGCCAATACAATTGGCCGTGAAGGCCTCTTCGCGGCGACAGTGGTATAGCTTACTATCTAGCAGGCTGTTTACTCTCGCCTCTTTACGGTCGCTTTTCATAGTTCGTTAAGCCTACAAACTTGGCTCTCTCTCTGCTAAATTTATTTTCGGTTATTTACGTATCTGTCGTTTCTATGTCGTAGCTTTGAAAGGTTGGGCTGGCTGACGAAGTGTTTCTATATAATCACGGATCCTTTTAATTGAAGTGTCATCCTTTATTTTGTTACTAAAATTCGAGCTACGCAGAAGTAAGCTTATGAGGAGGAAATCGTAAGTATATAATAATTAGTCTTTTTTTTTTTATGAAGATGTGTAAATGGACTACGTACTACACAAAATTATGCAAACATTGTGACGAATATCGACATTTTAGTTTGCATGTGTTACGTAGATTTTGTTTGGACTTTTATGCGTGATATTTTAGTCTGCCTTGTTGTTACTATTAATTTTTAGCTTTATGAATTTTTTGTCTGAAACTTTTTTTATATATGTCCTCCCTCTTTTAGAATTTTTCTTCCCTGTTATTCTTAGAATTAACTGTAACATCATTCAAGATTTGTCGGCCTTTATCTAAAACCGATTCTATTCACTTCATGACCTATGATGGAGGAGTTGTCACATTTAAAAAAGAATAAATAAAATCTAGTTCATTAGATGAAAAATATATGTGGAGAGGTGTTAGGCAGCAAAATTTGGAGAGAGAAAAAAAAAAGACCAGAAAAGAGATATAAAGAAGATGAAGGGGCTATGTAACATTTTCATGCTAAAGGAAAATGTACAATAAACTTCAATTATAAATTACTCAAAATTGTGTTTTTTGTGACATAAGTCCTTCATCCACCAAACACTTCAATTGTGTTTCTAAAAAGATCAAGAGTTCAGGCAAAAACCAAATAAAAAATGAATCAATAAATTTATGAGGAGCTTGTAAATATCAGTATTGGTTATTTGTCAGTTCCTTTATGATTCCCAAAATAACTAATCAATTTCAATTATAAAGAAACATCTTTAATTGAACAATAAAGGCGATTCGAGGAAAAAGTTAGTTTTAATTAAATGCGCGTTCATTGAGTGATTCATTTCTCTCCAGACAAGGAAAACCTAGTTCTGTTTTTCCTCCTTTGATTTAACACATTATGGATACATATGCAGTGGCTAGTTTGAATGAACGATGAATTATTATCTTTAGAGGTTTAGTTTCCACTGCTTCATAAAATGACTTTACGGGTTCCTTTAGGAATTCAGTAATTATTAGTACTACCAGACATATACAATTCATTCTGCCATAATAAACCTTCCTTAGGTATCCATCAGTACGAAGTAGACTATTATCAATATAATATCTACATTCTATTAAAACTCCTTTAGAATACATTAGCGGAACGATTCCTTATACTAATTTATTGTCATGATAAAGTGTTATTGATGTTCTAAATCGAATATAATTAAATGCTGTCGGAATGTGAACGTTGCACAACGCTGCCACGAGTCGTTAATTAACTATTTGAAGTATGATGTCAGTGGGTATTTAGTTTTTTTTTTGTTTTAATGAATATGAGTTCGTCGTTAATTAAGTATCCTGCCATAAAATATAACGCGTATAAGCTCTAATTTAATATATTGTTTTTTTTTTTTTATCTGAACTACACTCAATTTTATCTTTAAATTTATAGTATATATATTTATCTACATACATACATACATACATACATACATGCATAACCGCATATGTTAATTTGATCGTCGTATGTTGATTAAGAATCATTAAAATTAAAAAATACCTCCATTATTACTACTGTCTTTAAGAATTATATGCTTAATATATATAATGTTTTTTTACTTCATTAACATAACATTCTTTTTAAGGTAACGGTTGGGTTAAGAGGAAGCAGCTCCTACGCCCGCCGAGAATACCTTTCATCGATTCTTACCTTCTTCCGATTTATTTCGGTGTTTTAGTCGCTACTTTTCGAGGGGAAAGGTTATTCTTATTTATTTACGGAGAAACTTTAAATTCCTGTTCAAAGTAATATTAACTTCTGTTTACCTTATGATATTAAAATGAGAAATAAGAAAATGTCAAAATATAAGACACTAAATCAATTTTGAATTAATTTTATATTAAATGAAAATTAATATAATGCTAAATCACCAGTAATGTTAATTCCTGATAAACTTTGTGATGTGAGGGAAGTGTAAATAATAAATTATAAATATTTAAAAGACAGAATCCTTAAGTATTTATTTCACATAACTCCTATTTATTTAACATTTGCAATCTGTGATTATTTTCATATTGTTCAATTCATTTCGTTAACTTCTGTTTCACTTATTTTCATTTAAGAAGACTAAATATTAATATAACACACTAAACAACACAATCCAAGTTGAAACTGTAGAAGTGATTGTTTACATGTGAGGTTATAGAAAGAGCTATCGATAAATGTAAACTCGAAGTGAAGCGTAAGGATCGAACTGGTGGGTGTAGCGCGGGTGAGGCCAGTTTGGTGCCTCCTCTTAACCCGACCGTTACCATTTTTAATTTAAAGCATACAAACAAACCTAATTATATGCTGAACAGTAATAGAGCACGTGAAAATTATAGATTTTTATATAAATTTATTTATATAATATTTGAAATAGTCATAAAAACTTATTGTTTGTATATTTTTTTCTCATTTCTCTCATGTTGATGATTTTAGTTTTAACTATTTTTTGTTATGAAATGGCCGTTTCTAGTTTTAACTTTAATTCCTGGTATGAGCTCATACCGTTTATGTTTTTGAATCGTATATCTTAACAAGTACATAAAAAGATTACACGGTTTATTAACAGGTGTAAGTATTATATAATGTCAGTTCCATTAAGCTGCTATAATATTTAAATAACTTCAACGATTCAAGACAATAGGAAGGGTGCGGAAACCTCCACTTAACCTCTCAAACTAAAGTGATATTGCCATCTAACCAATTTCATAACTCTTTGGAGTTGTCAAAGGTTCGTTCGTGAACGGAGTACTAGTGGCAATGTTTTTATCAAAGTGTTATTTTTTAAGGCATTTAATTGGAATCGTTACGTATTATAAACAAGTTATCTGAAAGTCTTTTTAAAACTACATTATTTTTTTATTTTAAGATCAATACCTCAATTTTAAGAGTTGGTAAGTATCTTTACCAATTATAAGTACCTATTACTAAATCATTTAGAAACGAGCAACCGAAGATAATATTGTTATAATTTCTTACAATTAGCATTCCTTGATTCTCGTCCATTATAATATATTTTGCTAATTTTTTAGTGGATTTATTTTGAATTAGTTATTCATGGTATAGGCTTGATTTTTTAATGGTGTTATTTGTCACCTCATAGAGCCCTAATGATATGATAAATAGCACTCATAATTTATGTATCACGTAACAATTTATTGCATTGTACCACCTCCAAGATATCTTATAAATTTATAATTCCTTTCAAACATCAGGAGCCTGAACTATTATTGCTGGTTCATTTGACTACAACATCGATGTTTTTATATCACAGTATCGATATTTAATGATAGTCATCAGGAATAATTGAGTATCAATGCTGTCAATAAATTTATTTTAATTTAATTTTAGTTTTTTAAATATTATTTTTTCTTTACCATTTATTGAAGTGAAATGTATTGGTATAAAAAGTTATGATAGGTAAAATAATATATGTGGAAAATAATTGCTTATTCAACACTAATATATCATTTTTGACCAAACCAACCCTTTTTGGATCATCTCTTTAATCGGTTTGAATTAATAATAATAATAACAATTAAAAAATGCAAAATGATCACAATCAGTACAACATTAAAAATGTGAAAATATAAAAGTTAAATAGTTCTGTATTAAATAACAAACTGGAGAAACTCTTGAAACGCGTTCTAATTTTTAAAAATTCATCTTGAAAGTGGTGAGTTTTAATAAACTCTTCATGAATTCTGCCGCAGTATATTCATAAAATGTATTCCAAAGATAAATATCTTTGGTGAAATGATGAAAAAATAAAATAAAAAAAAATAATTCGTCCTTAATTGGTTGTTGGAGTAGAATTTTCACCTGTTATGTAAACATCGAAGAATAGTTATCTTTTAATATGTATTTTATTATATTTACATTTTAACATAAGGATGTGTTCGAAATTTGAATTTTTTATGTTTTGGAGCAAGATGTTGCATGATCTGTTATTTTTAACATTTTCCTCTTAAATCTCCTTTTTCCTCCTAATGGTTGGAAGATTTCCAAGTATAACTATGCTTTCATGTAAAGAACTTGAAGTGGTATATCTCACGAATGGGGACACTTCCATTACGGTCGAATGTTTAAAACAATGTTGTTTATAATAGTTAAAATATGGTGAAAAAGGCCAGTGGTAAACACATTCCATGCTAAAATCATTTTTAAGGCTGATTTGTACTTGAACTCTGCAATAGGTGATGTTATTAGATGCTGATGTAACCCAGACCGGAACTACCTTTAACTTGAGCCGAATTGTACTTCATGATTCCTGATTGCGATTGTTTGTTATGTTATTCAGCGCAATTTTTTTAATCCCTCAAAGATTAAACGATGTAAACAATCGTTGATAATGTTGAATTTGATTGAGTAAATGATTAATTTTTAGTTGATAGACAATATGTTTATTCGGAATACCTTTTTTGCATCATACTACTGATCGAAATTAATTCCTCATAATTGATATTAATGAACTCATTTATAATATTATTTTAATACAAATTGAAAGATAATTCGATTTTATTGATTGCTTATGTTTTTACTTCTTTGTTGGACCTATTTTTGGATATGGAAATTTTTAACATGTCGGATACCTTGGATCACATGGCTTGCGTCACCTCCATACAGTATTTTGATAGGAATAAGCCCAAAACTCATAAAAAATCCTGGCAAATGAAATACTTAGTCACAAAATATACAGATTGGGATGAGGAAAAAGCTTCCCTGTTCTCTGATAAAATTTCGTGCTCAGAAAAAATTTATTTCCATTCAGAAGATGTGAACCTTCTTTATGATAACTTTAAGCAGACAATGTACGATAACTTATTAGAAACAGGACTACTGTACATAAAGCAGGTCACCCAAACTAATCACCACCCAATGCATCAATGGTTTGATCAGGAATGCAGTATATATAAAAGAAGACTGAAAAAGCTGCAAAGAACAATACAGAAGAATAGCTCACTGCCTGATTTTCTAACGGATTACCTTCAAGTTAAAGAAGAATACAGAAGACTAATAAAAAGAAAGAAGACAGATTTTCGCATACAAGTTATAACTGACCTGAGAAATGTGAGGAACAGCAGACAGTTCTGGAGAACTGTAAATACTCTGAAGCCATTTAAAAACCCTAGCAACGAAATTAATCTTGAAGATTGGACCAGCTATTACCGGACTTTGTACGGTCTAAAAGTTATCCAGGACATAAGGTTTTACTCTGTGTCGCATCCGCTGCTGGATACGGATATCTCATTGGAGGAATTACAGTACAATATCCGTGCCAGTAAAAACAGAAAATCCCCAGGCCCCGATAATATTACTTATGAAGTTATCAAGCATCTCAACCCTTCTTGGGAGCATTATCTGTTAAACTTATTCAACGTGGTACTGAACTCAGAAGAAATCCCACAATCATGGGCTAAAGCCAACCTTCACCTCCTCTACAAAAAAGGTGATAAAAAGGACCCAAATAATTATAGAGGAATAGCATTGCTCAATACGATTATGAAGTTATTTACCAGCATTCTGAGGAACAGGATTACGAGTTGGGCAGAAGCAGAAAAGTTGATACCAGAGGAGCAAGCGGGTTTTAGATCGGGCAGAGGATGTATCGACCATTTATTCACTCTGTATTCAATAATTAGTATAAATCTTAGGACAAAAGGAAGCTATGTTTATGCAGTGTTTGTAGATCTCAGGAAAGCTTTCGACTCTATCAACCATATGCTATTATGGGAAAAACTTTTTAAACTTGGAATGGTAGGAAAAATGATCAGGTTACTAAAAAAAACTATTTGATCAGTCCTCAATGAGAATTAAGGGGGGAAGGGAGCTTTCAGAAGAGATTGACATAACCTCAGGCTTACTCCAAGGAGAAAGTCTTAGTCCTACTCTGTTTGTTTTATTTGCGTCGGACATTACTGAATTCTTTCGTACCCGAGGTGCTGTAGGTATTGGCATTGACCATGGTCACGATGTAATGTTGCTTTTGTTAGCGGATGATATCGTCATCCTTAGCAATTCCTGGCATGCTGCACAAAGGAACCTCAACATACTTAGTGACTATTGCAATGAGAATCTGCTAACACTAAACCCAGTCAAATCCAAAATTTTGGTGTTCCACAAATCCCCAAAGATGAAGAAACTAAAGCCCCTACATTGGCAGAAAACACAGTTAGAATATAAAAAGAGCTACACTTATCTGGGAGTGCCCTTTACCTCATCAGGAAGATTTGAGAAAGCTGCTGATTACTTTATACAGAGGTCTTCCATTGCAATGGCTAGGGTGTTGGAGATTTTAAGGAATGGCAGGAGTGACTCTTGAGAGACTAAAACCAGACTCTTTGACTCAAGTGTGGCATCAACTCTACTTTATGCCGCTGAAATATGGGGTCTTCGTTACCTGGAAGTAATAGAGAAAGGCCAAGTCAATTTTTTTAAGTCATTGCTTCAGTGGCCAAGATGTACGCCGAACTATATCACACGCCTAGAATGCGGGAAGTATCCACTCAGTGTTCAAGTGCTGAAAAAAGTTGTCAACTACTGGACAAAGTTGAGCTTAATGGAGGAAGGGCGCTTACCCAGGCAATGTTTTAATAGACTTCTTACCCTTGATGTATCTGAAGGAAAGTCTGACGAAGCATACAATTGGGTGACCCAAGTAAAATCGATTGCAGTGGAGTTGGGTTGTCAAAACTGGTTCTCAAGAGTACTACCCCAAGGACTGAGCACGTTTAAAGAAGACATCCTAGAAAAGATGAAGAACCATCAGTTTTCAAAGGATGTAAACAGAATTTTGAATTCCACCAACAACCCTAGGTATAAAAAAATATGCAATTTTAATATAGCAAGCCCGGAAGATTACATGCTGTTTCAGACAAATTTTAAGAAAATCAGAGTTGTGGGTCGCCTAAGAGTCTCAAGCGGGGATTACCTAAAGGTGTTTATAAAGGACACAACACTAATTATGAAATCCAGCGAAGCCTGCATGGCCTGCGGTGGTTTGGTGTCGGATCCCTTGAGCCATTTTCTTACTCAGTGCATCAAATTTGAAGAGCAGAGAAAAAAATTCTTAGGTACATACATTTCTAAATCATTGTCTATAGAGGAAATCTTAAATGTAGACTGTATTCAAAAATTAAATAGACTATATTATTTTGTAATATGTTGTGCCATTGACTGAAAAGCTAAATGTTATTTATTTTTTGGAATAGGGTTCTGACTATGGTCTTATTGTGGTTCGTTTCTAAATTACTGGGTCACTGATTCTCTGATTCTCTTAACCTTTGATTAAATTCAATAATGACTTAATATGAATAGATGGGAAGTTATAAATCTGTAATTCTATATACCTTGTAATTGCATTGATCTAGTTATTAAGTTGATAATTATTTTATTTATTTATTATTATTATTTATTTTATTATATTTTTTTTTAGGTAAAAGTGTCTAAACTATTTCTTTATATCTGTAGTACTTATATAATAATTTAATATTATCTATACAAAGTCCTAGTGCTGCTAGACTAAAAAAAATAATTGTTTTATTTCGTATGTTATTTGTACAAGAAATATCTTTTGCAAATAAATAAAAAATATTGAATTGAATTGAATTTTACTTCTTTGTAGACATCAATGGCTTGTTTTTATGGTCCTCGAATAATCTTTATAACATTTTAAACATTCATCAGTTAATTAATTAATTCAGGGATGGTTATGTTTGCCCAGGCACTAAGTCGTTGAGGAGCATCTATGTCGCTGGCTTGTGTGTCTGCACCTTTAGTTCTAATAGTTTTAAACTACGAGTAGACCTTAGCATTCCAATTTTTTTAAATGTTTATTTTAACTTTTTAGAACTATTTTTATCATATATTAATTGTGCATTTTTTAATGTTATCTTTTCATCTATGTATTGACGATAGGGTTTTTATTACAATGTAAAGTCACTCAGTTGCGTTCGGTTGAGTCTCCATATTTTTCATAATACGTGCATCTGTTTTTTCTGTTTACCATTTTTCTTTTTAAAACAAAATTAGACCTGCTTGATCGCATACTTAGAGAACGTAGTCTTTTGTGATACTTAAGGTCTTACATTGTATTTGTTTTTCGTACCATTCATATTAATGGATATATTTAATTTTCATGTGAATTAGATTGACTGGACCTATTGGTGAAAAGTTCGATGGTATAGCAATTAGTTTACAATTGCTCGAAAAATTCACACTTGGTACCAACCAGTCATATAAAAACTAAATAATACAGATAACTTAATTCCGGTTACTTAGAAGATATTTTAATAATAATAATTGAATCTAATGGGTTTTTTTTTGGGGGGATAGAATGGTTTAACTTTTAACCAAGTCATATCCATTCATCTAATTCAGCTGACGACATAACTGCTAGTTATTTTGCTAGAAAAATAAAGACAGTTTATATTACTGCTACCTTAACATATTAAAGGAGCACAGTAATATCAAATATTTCTTTATTTAGGATTCTTCATACGCGATATTTTCTTGTTCATTCACTTTTTGATAAAATACATTGAGCAGCATATATTTTTGTACACCTACTGTTCTGTTTTTACTAGTGGGTGGGGGAGGTTAATAAGTACTATATTATTATTTAAAATAATCCCTGATGATACAATAGCCCCTATCTATTGTTGTCTGACTTATATTATTTATTGGATTCTACCATATTAACGTGCAAACCAATTTATTATTACTTAGTGCTAATTAGGTTATGGTATAATTATTATTATTATTAAGTGTACTTTATTTAATATTATGATCATAGATATATGAAACTGAGGCATGATTTTACAAATACTAATACTATAAGGCCAGCACATAATTTACTATTATCTGATTACCACAACTATTACATTCTTGGGTACTTATCTATTATATAGTGTTGAGGTCTTCAGTGGGCATAGAGGGTTTCGTCTCTATCAGTTCTACATCGGTCAAAATCTCCAGGCTCGTCCATGCATGAGTTCATCTCTCCGCCCTCCAGCATCTCTCCCTTTAACTTTTTCACCTCTAACACTCTATCCCACCGTCTATCAAACTGTCTTTCTTCTCCTGCAGGGCCATAGTTATGTACGCACTTATCCCTACCATCTCACTTTTAAAATTTCTTTGTCTGTATATTTTCATTTATTTGTTCAAAACGTTTCTGTGTCTCTGGAGAACATTTTCCGACAAAAGACAATTAGGTAACTGGCGCGGCTGCCCCGAAGGTCTGGCCTTGTTTGGCCTCACTCAGACCCCACTTGAAGGATTGAGGGCTAAACTCCTCATAATACGGTCATCATAGAGTGCAGCCCCCCATTCATCTTACCCTCTATATTAATTATTAATATAACTTTATAATCGAATACCCATAATACACTTCACTAATAAATTCACTAAAATACGATTAATTTTACTCTCGTTGTAGAAAAATATTTTTTTTCTTATAATATTCTTCCTCATTCCCGTGAGATACACACCTAATAATTAAAAACTCCAAATTGTGGATAGTATTTATATATTCACTCTGTAATTAGGAAAAAAAAGTAAAATGACTGCAGCAAAAGTTTTCGTAAAGCATCAAATTATATGATTTAATCCCTCAAATACTCAAGGTCTGATGTAGAGAAGTTAACAATTTATGAATACTACCTGTTTTTAGCTTCGTTCTCATCAAGTTATACTCAAAGTGTTCTGTAAACAGCCACTGCCCAATATTCTGAATACCTCTATTCAACAGTGGTCACATGTACTTTTCCTCAGATAACTGGGATATTCGTATGTCCAGATTAGTTCAGTGACTAATACACCTCGTTCAACGGTCCAATTCATAATCAAACTTATTAAAAACACGAAAGGCTAGACGATAAGGGCCGTTCAGGATGACCGAGATTAGCTCTCGCCGAGATGAGAGGAGAAGTGAAAAGTTAATACTGGCGTCAAAATACCGACCAGGAAGATAGCTGTGAAATTCCGGATTTCGGAACATTTGCTGGACCTTAAACTATATAATACTCTTTTTTTTTTTTATATATAATACTTTTACTTCAGTCAGTTTACTTTTTTTTTTTTTTTTTTTTTAATTATTTACAGAGTAAATATATAACTACTATACACATTTTGGGGTTTTTAATTCTTAGGTGTGTTTCTCAGATAGATGAGGAAGAAAATGAAATCGTCGAAAAAGTAAAAGTGTAAAAGTAATCGTATTTAATGAATTTAGTAGGTGTGCGAAAACTTTTGCTGCTCACTGTATGTCAAAAGTTAACAACGTTTTCCTTCTCGCAATTACAGTGGTTATAGTGTCATATGGTATTTTTTAGTTTTAAGGTCATTGACAATCTTCCTGTTTCTGTTCTGTTGTTTCGTTCAAAACCACATAGATGTCAGGAGGAATAATCAAAGACCAGTAGGAGCCAATCTTCCTATATATATACAAAAATCTGTAGTACGGTTTTTTCAATAGTGAAATTAAAAAAACAATGGAAGAATAAATATAAGAAGTAGGGAATAAAAAATAATATTCAATATGATTTTTTCGATAGTGAGCTTGATATCCAGGGTTCCTGTTCCTTAAGTTTGATATAACCCTTATGACACCATGCAATGTTAGTGTTTTCCTACTTAGTGATTAGTACCGGTGTTAGATTATTTTTATTTTATTTTTAGAGGCTATGAATTATGAAGTATTTTATCCCTCTTTATCTACTATATATTTGTCAAATACCACTCACTCATTTAACACGAAATCTTAGAAACCACCGAACGGATTGGAATGAAATTCGATATGTAGCATCGTCTAGGGCCCTAGGTGCTCGCTAAGAAAGGAATTTTAAAAAATCGGCCTGGATCGCGGCTAATTCGCGAAAAATGCGATTACAATTTTTATTGGGTGAATAATAATAATAATAGATTAATAGTCATATGGTATTTGGAGATAAGCTAAGTTAAAAAATAGGTTAGATGTTTAAACCGCACACTTTTACCACAAATTAAGTTCCTTTTAGTTGTAAACAAACAAAAATACGATCGATGTCGAAACCTTATAATATTGGTACTTTCTGTGAACTGTGATGGTGGCTGCAGAGGTGGACCCTTACAAGTTTGAGTTGTTTCGTGACGAAAAGCTATTAAAAAACTTATGTTAAAGAGGAGGTTAAAAGACTTATGTTCTCTGGTGATGACATGTAAGGCCAGTTCGATGTAGGGACAAAAACTGATAAGAATCAGTGAGTTCTATCAAGTGTGTGATTCTCTTCAGTATCGTCTCATGTTTTACCATGGAGAACATGGGTACAGTATTAACATCTCTCAGCGTGACCCAAACACTAATACACCACTTAAGAAAACCGTGTCTGAAGCTGATTTTTACGCCTAAATAACCTTATTTACTTTAACTTCGTAATCTCCTCAACCAATTTATGCTTGATATGTAAGCAAAAATAGAAACAGAAAGACTAAACTTTATTTGAAAAAATCAAAAAAGCTGAGAAGTTGTGACTATATTCACTTAAAGTATGCCATAAGAAAAGCTGATGGTCTGGTATTAGAGCTGGGTAAGATGGTAGGTAGTGCTGCCTCGAAGCTTCACTGGAGAACTATCAAAATAAGATAAAATTAACTTTTGCAAATTGTCAAATTTACTCATTGAAATTATTCTAAGAATGGAATTCTTTAGGTTTATATAAGTAATAATTATTATCAATGTTAACCTTAACTTTTACTAATTTAAGTTGTCCTTCATCCTAATCCTAACCGTAGCGGAGCAGGGTCCTTTCAGCTAGTATTCTAATAAAGAGATTATTAATAAAGTTAACACTAAAAATATCGACTCTTCATGTATACCCATTTTTACCACGATGTCTCGGTAAAAAAATAAAAAAATAAAAAAAAATAAAAAAAAAATAAAAATAAGAGAGAAGTGTATATTTAAAAAAGTAGTAAAGTCAAAATGTAAAGTGATGAATGTTGTTTCCACGAATTCTGCCAAAAATCTGAAAAGAGTCATTTGATTCAGTTTAGTGTAAATGGGGTGAATGTATTTAATTATGTTATAATTCACTCCTTGGTATATGAATCGTATAAATTTGATAATCTTCCATATATCCAGTGATTATTTTTTTTTTTTTTTTTTTTTTGAGGAGCTTGACGACCTTATGCCCTCTAACCAGGGCAGGCAGGACGGCTATCCTGGAGGTTACCAATCTATTCTAGCCAGGGTATAAGGTCAAGATTTGCACAGTGATGATTATTTTGTTATATAGGGAAAACCTGTGTGAAAGTGTAGATTAAAATCCAGGATTTTTATCTGGTGATCAAGAGTATGTATAAGGGTCATTCTAAGATAAGAGGCCAATATGTAATCCCAGAGGTCTTTTTACTTTAATGTTGGGAATAAAATTGAGATAGGTCGAGAAGTTTATTCACTATTGCATATTCTACAACTATTTTTCTGACTGTCTAAATTGTCAGCACAGTACTATCCCAAGTCAGACTTTTGGGCCTAATTAATTCAGTAAATACTGGATAAATTGATTGGGAATACAACTGTCCATGATTTTTGGAAAAGAATAATTTATACAGAATATGTTAATTGTTTTTAACCTTATCTTGAATAAATATTAAATTGCATTCTCAAATGTTCTGTTCCACGAAATATATGTCAGCACCTTAGCCAAAACAATGAAGTTTGCTTTAACGGGTACAGATCTTTATTTATGGGCACTGGTTCAGTTTTTTGTAGTAGCTACTCTGTACGTCTGAAACGAGGTGGCAGGTTCCACCTTTCCTCAATTTTGTGCCTTTCTTCGACCTCGATATACTAACTTGCAAGTTCATACATGTTTATATGTCAGCACCGTAACACATTCTTTTCATTATTTAGTAATGAAAATTTTATATTGTCTGTTTATTGTTCTCAAAGTTGTTGTCAGGGACTCTAGAAAACTGTCCAGGTTTTATTGTTTCTTCTTGTTTTGTATTAGAATTATTTTTCTAACCGGTAATGTCTATACCGATACCAGAACCAATGTCAGCAACGTAACTAAAATTAAAATTATGGGACCGACGTTTCTATAACGGTTTTGACATTTATGATAGAAAAATTATATGAATATGCCATGTACTTCATTGTTATTTTATTTTGTATGCATTTTCTATCAAGATTGTCTTATTTAATTCTGTAAGGGTGTCCTTGTGACATAATTACTAGTAGCTGCATTTCTTGGGTTATTTGTTAAACTGAAGGAGCTCACATCTGTTTTTGTTATTTTAAACTGATTTAGTTGCCATTGCCGTAACAAGCGTTGTCAGTACCGTAACATCACGTGTCAGTTAACATTACAGTATTTATCAAAATAGTAACCCTTAAAAATGTCAACATTTTCATTTTATGTTTTCCCACGAGGAACATGATTCTAATTCTTTCCAATCATTAAAACATCTTCAAGGAACCTAATTATGTTATTTTAAACAAAATTCAAAAGATTTTGACGAATTAAAATTTTTGGAGTTTACTTTCCATATATGGAATGCTGTATATGGAGTTTACTTTCCATTGTTCTCGGAATGACCAATAGGTTTATATTTAAATTTTTTTTAATAATCAATAAGGAATAGATTCTGTTTAGAATTCGACTTCCCTCTCTGTGTTTTCAAGTTTGATAGGGCAGGAAAGAATAATAGTTGGCAGTTTCGATTTGGTAATCTTATCAAACTTATTCATTAAATATTTGTGGATAAAGTAAAAATGGCCTCAATATAATGCTATCCTCGGTGCACATGAACTTGTATATTGACCTGGAGATAACTGTAGTGTTTATTTATTGGTGAGCAGATAAAGCAAATTATCGTCTGTTGACTGATTTGCGATCTAGAGTGTTATAAACGTACTATTGGAGTAGTAAGAAAAGGAAGATAGGTTGTTAATATTTCCTGCTCTGTATAAGTCAACAAGTTTCCGGTAGGTAACTTCCCCTGTTAAAACAAGAAATTTGTTAAGCCGCGTTTACACCGAAGTTGATAACTAAAAGTTGCTCTTCTCAAAATTAGAGCAACAAGTGAAAAACTTGTTGCTAAAGAATTTGTGCGAAAGGTTTAGATAGTAGTGTCAAGGATGTCGGACGAAGTGGACGCAAGTATTGCCGCGGCTACCTGTGTCATCAGGACCAGCATACATCCTTTACATGATTAACCCATTACCGCCCATTGAAGCCATACGGCAGCACTAAAAATGCTTCCTTTTAGTAAGTGAAACCTCCCATTGATGCCATATGGCATCACCCATTTTCACTATATGGTAAAGAAAATATTGGGGATTTTTTTTTTATATATTTATTAAAAATGGAAGAAAAAAAATGAGTTAATATAATTTTATTTAATAGTAAATAGGCTTAGCAATTCAAAGGTTATCTTTAAACAGTAGGAAAAATGAGAAGAAAAAAAATTATATAACAAAAAAATAAAAAATGAATTAGGTACCTAATATTAAAAAAAAAAAAAGTAATATAAAAATAATCTACTATATATTTGTCAAATACCACTCACTCATTTAACACAAAATCTCAGAAACCACCGAACGGATTGGAATGAAATTCGATATGTAGCTTCCTCTAGGGCCGTAGGTGCTCGCTAAGAAAGGAATTAAAAAACTCGCCCTGGATCGCGGCTAATTCACAAAAAATGCGATTACAATTTTTATTGGGTAAATAATAATAGATCAAGTGTCATATGGTATTTGGAGATAAGCTAAGTTAAAAAATAGGTTAGATGTTCAAACCGCACACTTTGACCACAAATTAAGTTCCTTACAGTTGTAAATAAACAAAAATACGATGTCGAAACCTTATAATATGGTACTTTCTGTGAACGCATGGTGGCTGCAGAGTTAGACCCTTACAAGTTTGAGTTGTTTTGTGACGAGAAGCTATTAAAAGACTTATGTTAAAGAGGAGGTTAAAAGATTTATGTTCTCTGGTGATGACATGTAAGGCCAGTTCGATGTACATATTCCTTACGAGCAACCCACCAAAATTGCTTCGCCAGTAGCTTCGTCCCCAACTACTCTTCCTTCAGTTTTCCGGTCACAAGATAATCGGCTGTTCTCAACCAGGCCCAAGTTGTATTTTACAAGTTGTACCTAGCATTTCTGAATTTCATTCCTTGAACCTAGAATATACCTTTTTCTCAGTTCAGATGAGTCTATTGCAACATTGAAGTAAACCCATCAATCTAAAATTAAACAACGTAGGAAATGATTCACAGATTCAGTTCGCAACAAACAACTAAGAAACTCGGCTGCAAAATATATTCGAGCACATGTAGGGTCAACAGGGAAGCTGTTTAGAAATACAGGACAAATCATCCTGAAATTAGCAGAAAAGTGGTTAACAAACATACAGAGAGCCAACCCGAAGTTAAAGCATATGCTATATACACATATTCTGAGAATCACCCAACTGTACTTAGAGGGACTGTACAGAAGTATAAGAAAACCCATCCTGAAATCCATAGAAGTCTTCAAAGAAAATTATCAGAAAATAATCCTCATGTTAAACGTGTAGCTGTAACAAAACACGATGAAAGATGTTTAATGGAAAGGTTACAGTCAGTATGACCCAAAAACTGAATATGCAAAAGACAAAACCGTCGATATTGAATCACGGTCTACTTGAAATGGGTGTTTGGCTGTAAAATGGAAGGACGAGAGCCCTGCCATGTGCTGCAGTAACGGGAAAGGCCAACTTCCTCCCTTTCAAGAATATCCTGAACACTTGCACAGCCTCCTTACTTACAAACATCCGAGGCTGAGCATTTTCTAAATAATATTTGGAAATAGAACGGTTTGTTTCAAATGACGTCATTTGGAGCAAAAGAGATAAAAAAGGGAAATATAATGCCAACATTTAAGGTGAGAGGACAGGTATATATCACAGAATAGGGAGTTTGATGCCTGAAACACAACAGCAACCGCCTTTTATTCAGGTAAATTTTGTTGGTGATGACAACCATGAAAGAGGCATTCGCTGTGGTCACTTTCAAAATGTCAAGCCTGTATTCGTTGGCTAACTCCAGAAAATGCTTCATGAACATAACGAGTATATCAAGGACTTCAGAGCTGCTGTTGAGTCTGTTCCCAAAGATCTACAAGATTTCCAGGTAGTCATCAGGTGCTGACGAAAATCCTTTAAATGCTCTCTGAGGACGTTACAATACTCCTACCGCTAACGAAGTTGCTGTCTTAATTGTTGGCCAGGTGTTTGAAAAGCGAGACATTGTTAATTTTGTAATCTCCTCAACCAATTTATGCTTGATATTTACGCAAAAATAGAAACAGAAAGACTAAACTTTATTCGAAAAAATAAAAAAAGTAGAGAAGTTGAGACTATATTCACTTAAAGTATGCCATAAGAAAAGCTGATGGTCTGGTATCAGAGCTGGTTAAGATGGTAGTGCTGCCTCGAAGCTTCACTGGAGGACTATCAAAATAATGTAAAATTAACTTTTGCAAATTGTCAAATTTACTTATTCTAAGAATGGAATTCTTTAGGTTTATTCAAGTAATAATAATTATCAACGTTATGCTTAACTTTTGCTAATTTAAGTTGTCCTTAATCCTAATGATATTAAACCGTAGCGGAGCAGGGTACTTTCAGCTAGTAATAAATAAATAAAATCAATTAAAATAGTTTATGTGCATATATCTCACATCATTTAATAGAATGAAAATAACTAAAAAGTAGTACGTGTAATAAAAAATATTGAATATATCTAACATGATATGTTGAAATTAGATTATGTGAGGAGTACGTGTGTCGTTCTTTTGTGCGTATATCTTTTAAGTGATGTTTTATTGTAATTACCGTTTTCTTAGATAAGCGAATTTTCTCATATTGTTGTTTTTCCAAAGTATGTTTTTTGTTTGATCGTAGACTTGAAGCATTGTTGATATTTTTGTACACCGAGGGTAATAATTGATTATTCTCATAGACAAGTTTTGTATCCTTTCGAGTTTACGGTAGATGGCTGTACTCCACACAGGGGAGAAATATGTAATCTGGGATCGAATAACTGTTTTATACAATATAAGTTTATTTTTAGGACTGATTTGGACCAGTGGATGACTTCTCCGTCAGCCGAACGTCAGGTCCCGGGCGCGTGGAGGGGGAACAGTTCTCCACTTGTTTTCTACACGTTGCCTGGGCAAAGTGTGCAGCAACAAATCTTCCACTTTTAGTTGTCAACTTTCTTTGATATTTACCGAAACTCCGCGGGAAACCAGAATTTAGTGGAAGACTTGCCTCTCCACAAGTGGAAGACGGAAAAAGTTGCTGTATTTAGTAAAAAAAGCAAGATATTGCCGCAACTTGTGGAAAACATAGTTGTCAAATAACTGACGTGGGAGACGGGGACGCCCCCTAGGCCTTGGCCGGCCCCCCATGGGTCTGGGCGCTGCCCGTCGGTTGCTCTATGGGGTCGAGGGGTGGTTTCATAAACCAAATATGAAGAAATAAAAATTAACTAAGTAAAATATGAGCATGTGTATATATGTGTATATACATGTATATATGTATGTATATATAAGTTAATAATAACAATAATAATTAAGAAAATAAAAATAATAATAATAATGACAAACAGATACAAACCAAAGGGCGTTGATGACCTCTGCAGTTTTATGCCCTATCAAAATTCAACAAACAAACACAGTTGTCAACTTTTGTGTAAACGCTGCTTTACCCATTGCATTCCATTCAATACCTTAAGCCGCGTTTACACCTAAGTTGACCACTAAAAGTTGGCAATTGAAAGTTGCTCTTCTCAAATTTAGAGCAACAAGTAGAAAACTTGTGGCCAAAGAATTGGCGCGAAAGGTTTAGATTATGTGAAGAGTACATGTTTCGTTCTTTTATGCTTATATCTTTTAAGTGATGTTTTATTGTATGTAATTATCGATTACTTAGATTAGCGAATTTTCTGGAATGGTTGTTTTTACAAAGTATGTTTTTGTTTGATGGTAGACGTGAAGCATTGTTGTTATTTTTTTATACCGAGGGTAATAATTGATCATCCTCATACACAAGTTTTGTATCCTTTCGAGTTTACGGTAGTTGGTTGTACAAGTTGAGTTCCACATAGGTGAAACATATGTAATCTGGGATCGAATAAATGTTTTATACAGTATAAGTCTATTTTTAGGATTTAATTTAGATTTTTTGTGTAAGCAAGGAAACATCTTATTATTAAATATATTATTTAAAAGATTTGACCTGGTCGGGATTCGAACCCGAGTTTCCACCTCTCTAGTGTGGCGCCTTATCCAACTAGGCCACCGGGGTCGCATCCGAACCAGGCAAATCCCCTCTCTTCAGTGATCCATAACCCCCGGGCACTCGCAAATCGCGATGTAATTCCGGGGATGAATGTTCATATTGAACATTACATTTAAATTTGGATCTCGTGACAATCCGTCACCGTTTTAAATATATGTAATTTTTCTTGATATTACTCATTATTATTAAATATATTATTTTATTTTTTGAAGAGAAAAGATTTGACCTGGTCGGGATTCGAACCCGAGTTTCCACCTCTCTAGTGTGGCGCCTTATCCAACTAGGCCACCGGGGTCGCATCCGAACCAGGCAAATCCCCTCTCTTCAGTGATCCATAACCCCCGGGCACTCGCAAATCGCGATGTAATTCCGGGGATGAATGTTCATATTGAACATTACATTTAAATTTGGATCTCGTGACAATCCGTCACCGTTTTAAATATATGTAATTTTTCTTGATATTACTCATTATTATTAATATATATTATTTTATTTTTTGAAGAGAAAAGATTTGACCTGGTCGGGATTCGAACCCGAGTTTCCACCTCTCTAGTGTGGCGCCTTATCCAACTAGGCCACCGGGGTCGCATCCGAACCAGGCAAATCCCCTCTCTTCAGTGATCCATAACCCCCGGGCACTCGCAAATCGCGAAATTCCGGGGATGAATGTAATTGAACATTACATTTAAATTTGGATCTCGTGACAATCCGTCACCGTTTAAATATATGTAATTTTTCTTGATATTACTCATTATTATTAAATATATTATTTTATTTTTTGAAGAGAAAAGATTTGACCTGGTCGGGATTCGAACCCGAGTTTCCACCTCTCTAGTGTGGCGCCTTATCCAACTAGGCCACCGGGGTCGCATCCGAACCAGGCAAATCCCCTCTCTTCAGTGATCCATAACCCCCGGGCACTCGCAAATCGCGATGTAATTCCGGGGATGAATGTTCATATTTCAATATGGAATTACATCGCGATTTGCGAGTGCCCGGGGGTTATGGATCACTGAAGAGAGGGGATTTGCCTGGTTCGGATGCGACCCCGGTGGCCTAGTTGGATAAGGCGCCACACTAGAGAGGTGGAAACTCGGGTTCGAATCCCGACCAGGTCAAATCTTTTCTCTTCAAAAAATAAAATAATATATTTAATAATAATGAGTAATATCAAGAAAAATTACATATATTTAAAACGGTGACGGATTGTCACGAGATCCAAATTTAAATGTAATGTTCAATATGAACATTCATCCCCGGAATTACATCGCGATTTGCGAGTGCCCGGGGGTTATGGATCACTGAAGAGAGGGGATTTGCCTGGTTCGGATGCGACCCCGGTGGCCTAGTTGGATAAGGCGCCACACTAGAGAGGTGGAAACTCGGGTTCGAATCCCGACCAGGTCAAATCTTTTCTCTTCAAAAAATAAAATAATATATTTAATAATAATGAGTAATATCAAGAAAAATTACATATATTTAAAACGGTGACGGATTGTCACGAGATCCAAATTTAAATGTAATGTTCAATATGAACATTCATCCCCGGAATTACATCGCGATTTGCGAGTGCCCGGGGGTTATGGATCACTGAAGAGAGGGGATTTGCCTGGTTCGGATGCGACCCCGGTGGCCTAGTTGGATAAGGCGCCACACTAGAGAGGTGGAAACTCGGGTTCGAATCCCGACCAGGTCAAATCTTTTCTCTTCAAAAAATAAAATAATATATTTAATAATAATGAGTAATATCAAGAAAAATTACATATATTTAAAACGGTGACGGATTGTCACGAGATCCAAATTTAAATGTAATGTTCAATATGAACATTCATCCCCGGAATTACATCGCGATTTGCGAGTGCCCGTGGGTTATGGATCACTGAAGAGAGGGGATTTGCCTGGTTCGGATGCGACCCCGGTGGCCTAGTTGGATAAGGCGCCACACTAGAGAGGTGGAAACTCGGGTTCGAATCCCGACCAGGTCAATTCTTTTCTCTTCAAAAAATAAAATAATATATTTAATAATAATGAGTAATATCAAGAAAAATTACATATATATATATATATATATATATATATATTTTTTTTTTTTTTTTTTTTTTTTTACTTTATCTACTTTATGTGGTCTGTGTATGTTAGAGATTTGTATAGAGTCGAACCAAGGTATTTCACTGATTTGGACCAGGGGTGACTTCTCCGTCAGCCGAAAGCCAGGTCCAGGGCGCGTGGGGAACAGTTCTCCACTAGTTTTCTACAACTTGCTTACACAAAGTGTGCAGAAACAAATCTTCCACTTTTAGTTGTCAACTTTCTTTGATATTTACCGACACTCCGCGGGAAACCAGAATTTAGTGGAAAACTTGTCTCTCCATAAGTGGAAGACAGAAAAAGTTGCTGTATTTAGTAGAAAAAGCAACAAATTGCCGCAACTTGTGGAAAACTTACTTGTCAACTTTGGTGTAAACGCGGCTTTACATTGCAGTACATATTCAAATACCTATACTTTATACATATAATGTTTAGTAAGGTTCTTAAGGTTCAGTCAATAAAAAAAAAAAAAACTATTTTGGCGACGTTTCGAGACTAAATTGTTCTCTTAATCATGCCCTACAGTGAAATAACAGGTTACAATAAAATTATATAAGTTATACATGTTATTTCAAAACATAAAGTTAGCCACAATATAAATATATACAACATGCGTTAGAATTATTAAATACAGTGGAACCCCGTTATATCGACCTCTTTGGGACTTAAGGTGAGGTCGGTCACATAAAAAGGTCGGATTAAACGGAGTTTGTCCTGGTCAATTAGACTTACATATGTTTAGAGGTGGATGAAAAATAAAAATTAGAATGCAAAACGTCAATTTATTAAGCACAAATGAAACAGAAAAACTAAATTTTTAAATACATACATACGCATGTATACAAAATCTATATAATGAAAAAAAAACTCATAAACATTTAAGATGACTAATACATAATTGATTTGATTTCTCGGCCAGACCGTAATCAAACCGCTTCATCGAATACCCTCCGATGCAGGTTTTCTTAGTCTTTTTTTTAATTTTTTTTGGGTGATCTGAAAACGCACTTAAGAAATTAATTGATCCCGATTTTTTTCCAGTCCTTTATAGTAGTAATGCCTACTCCTAAATCTCTAGCTACTTTGATAAGTCGATCACCCTTTTCTATTTTTCAACTTTTCAACTAAAACTGTTGGTAATTCCCAGATGCAGGTACAAAAAGGGATTTCCATATTTCGGTGTAATATATGAATTGAAAAATGATTTATATTAAAGTAAATGTATATTATTGGTATGAATGTGTTAAATTGGAATAACAGATGTTGAGATTTAAAACATCTGATTTTTTGTTTATAGTAAATGTTTCTATGGTTATCATTTCTTTTGAAATTATTTTGCTCATGGTGAATAATTTTGAGGGAATCAAGTTTTGTTAAAATTAAAAGAATGTTTTGTTTGCCTGTTATGTGTGGTGAGAGCTGTTTGGTCAGGTTTATTCGGGTTTTTCGTTATAGACGTGCAACTGTATTTATGTTGATAAACAGGTCGTTTAAAATATTTTTCCGATGTCAATACTATAATTTAATAGCAACAGTCAAGAAATTTATCCATATATGTATATTTTTTTTTCTCTTCCATAGTAACCCTATGAAAGAGTCGTTTATTGAAAAGTTAGCACATCCCATGAATGCAAGATTCACACATATTCACATACTGTGTGAATATGTGCTTAGCTCATAACAAATACAAAATTTAATTAATTACATTATTGTCAATTATTTTATGGATACGAAAATCCTAAAATAAAATTTAAAAAAAAAATATGAATAAATAAAAAAATTAATAAATAAAAAAAAATGAAATAAAATAAAACGAAACAAAATAAAAATACACCAAAAGTTGATGTCTATGCTCTGTGATCTTCTTTTTAAAGTTTAATGCTTTGAACATATTTCTTCAATTCAGAACTATGATTTTTGAATAGATTCTTTTCTGACATTGGCCATTGTTCTCCACTAATTATAAAATGTTTGATTAAAAAAAAATCTGTCCTTGTCAAAAAGTGGGCAGTTATATAATATATAATTAAACGTTTGAGTTGTCTGCCCGTCAGAGTGGCAAGTTTCGTTGTCCAAAAGGTGAAAACGTTTAAAATAGTATTTGGTAAGTCCATGCTCTGTTAGAAATTGTGTAAGTTTGTAATGTGTACTTTTTAGTTTGTTTTAGTTTCCTAAATTAATGTCTGGTATAAACTTGTGAACTAGTCTTTTTTTTGTTGGATTGTTGCCTGTGTACGTTCCAGTTTCTTATTGTGTCGTTTCTTAAAGTTTTCTTGATGTATGAAATAGGCGTTTGAGAGTATTCAAAAGGTAAAGAATTGTTTGTCGATGCGAATATAGCTAGTTCATCAGCCAGTTCATTTCCTTAAATCCCAGCATGCCCCTTGATCCATGTTAATTTAACTGAGATTTCCTCATTTATTAATTGATGGAAATTCTGTCTAATTTTGTTTAATTTTGTTTTGTTTGAGTGGGTCATGTATGTTGGGGTTTCTTATAGAGTCTGTCAGTATTTTGTTGTCTGTAAATATGTTGAAAGATTTTGTCATGTTTTTAGTTCGTTGAATGTATTCGGTGGCTTTCAAAACAGCTATTTTTTCTGCTTGATTGATGGAGCAGTTTGGTGCTAATCGATATTGTTCGTCGTGTCGTTTTTCTTGTTTGTCTAAGGTTATTAAGGCACAGCCTGTATTCTGTTCAGTTTTGCTACCGTCTGTGTATATGTCTGTGCTGTTCATGTCGTTTGGTTCTATTTCGTCTAATTATTGTACCAATGTTGCGTGAGAGGATGGATGTAGCCAAAATTTTGGTGTCAGTTCCAGTTCAATGTTTTCAGCCTGAATATTTCTAAAAGATAGTCCTTGTTTTTTAATTTTATAAATTGTTGATGTCTCTGTTATTTTAAACTCAATAGGTATCAACCCTGCAAGTACACATGCAGCGTCATATGATACAGTATGAAAAGCTTTGATAATTTTTAGTGCAATTAGCCTTTGAACGCTCTGCAATTTTCTCAGATTAATCGGTTTTAAGGCAGCTGCTTCCCATACTGGAATACCATAAAGAAGTCTGGGCAATATGGCCCCATCGTGGATAACCCTTAGAGCTTTAAAGCCGAGATCCCAGGTCATTTTTGTGCGTTTATAGTTCTTAAATTTTTGGAAGTTGCTTCTTTAATATGCGTTTTCCAGTTCTTGTCAAAGTGCAAACCTATGAATGTCAATATAGGAATCTTTTTTAATTTGGTTGAACTTAATTGAATGTTTAATTCCGGAATTTTTTTTTTTTTTTTTTTTTTTGTGAATATGATGTAATTAGTTTTATCTAAGTCGAAAGTAAGTCTGTTTCTTTTTGCCCAGTTATTTAAAAAGATTAGTGTCTGGTTTGTAAAAGATTGAAGTTCTGTAAATAATTTGCTAGTAACTAGAAGTGTGATTTCGTCCGCGTAAGTGATGATTTGTGTATTTTGAGGTATCTGTATGTCAAAAATGGTGTTAATCAGAATATTCCACAAGGTCGGTGAGAGACAGGAACCTTAAGGAGTACCTATAGTCAATTGCCTGGAGGTTGTATAACAGTTGGTTTGAAATTCTACAGACCTGTCTTTGAAGAAATCAGAAATTAATCGATAGATGTCATTAGGGCATCTGTATAGTCTCAGATTTTCTAGGATTATAGGCCAACAAGCACTATCGAACGCGCCCGAAATATCAAGTTTAAGCATTAGAATGTTGGATTTAGATTTCAGGGAAGATTCTATATGATTGGTTATTTTATAAAGTGCGTCGATGGTGCTTTTTTGTGGCAGGAATCCAAATTGTTGGTCATGTATGGTTTCCGATGACATTAAAAAATGTGTTAGTCGTGTATTAATCAGTTTGTCTAGTACTTTGGCCATTATAGAGAGAATAGTTATCGGTCTGAGTTTGTTTGAGTCTTGTTTAGGTATAATTTTAATAAGTCCCTTTTTCCATATTTTCGGTATACTTCCATTTAGCAAAATTAATTGGTAAATGTTCGATATCAAATTTGGATAACAAGCGGTCACATGTTGTAGTATGTCTGTTGTGATTCTCTCATGTCCTGGTGTTTTTTTCTTGTTTAACTGTGTTTTAATTTTAATGTTTAAAATTAGCTAACTTAGCTGTTTGTTAACGTATTGGCTAGCTAAAGTTAAACGATTGAATTTGATGAGTTATCTCATTCTGTATTGGATAACTTTTATAATATTTGTCGTTTATCACAAGGTGAGCTTATGATTATTTTTATTTTTGTTTTTGATTTTAATTGATTCATTGAGTGAGGAACATGACCGCTACTGCTATGCAGCCAAATAAAACGGAAAGAGAAATTAATTGAAATAGAAAAGGTTTTCTATTTCTATAGATTTCTCCTATGTTTTGGCTTAGAGATTGTATGCGAATATGTGACCCGTCAAAACAACCTACAACTCCAGGAAATCCAGACATTGCAAAAAAATCCGACTTTGGTGGTTCGAATTTCCTCTATGGTTGTTGGAATTTTAATAACTTGGGGTCTCAATCTCGCAATCGTGCTACTGACTCTTTTTACAACACGACTAGCCGTGCTTTTGTGGACTCCTCCACAATCACTTCAATAGAATTCTCAAATTCTCCGTTTGATAATAATGAAAACCAGCCAGTACGAGTTCTCAGGAGTCGTGGTCGTTCTACACTGCAGAAAATTAATAGTCTCCTAGTCAGAAGATGATGAAAACGCCATTTTTTATAAACAATAACTGAAAACAGGACAAAGAAAAACTTTAAACAGGAAAACTTGTAATGGGTTTAATGAAAATAAAATTTAAAATATGAAATGTTTGACTAATTAGATAGGATATATAAAAAAAATGTTATGTTCTTATTACAAACATATGAGGTGTGCTATTTATTTTTGTATGCAATTTTAAAAAATATTTTAAAATTACTCAATCACATTTGAAAAAATAAAACTTCAAGAAATCATATATCTGTGCCCAAATAGAATATATTGAAAACTAAAATTAAATTAAATTTATACATAAAATTTAGGAAAATTCAACTGATTTTTGTTGTTAGTTTTTTTTTTTTGTCTTTTTAATAAATTCATGACTAAAGGAAATAAAAATTGCATTTTACAACCTTTAACTTCCCCTCTTCAATAAACAATCAGATATTTCTAATAGCTTCTTCGTGATGATGCCTCAATTCCAAATTTGATTCTTATAATGTATACACATATATTTGTGTGTGTGTGTGTATATATATATATATATATATATATATATATATATATATATATATATACGTAAAATAATTATTTTAAAAACAAATAAGTCCCTCCCATCGGAGCTACGACTAGGCTTCGTAAGATCAGCGGTCAAGCGCCTAGTTCACTAGGCACACGGGGGTCTTAAATAGGGCGATCGCGCTCAAAACTCCAAAAGTCGTTTTTTTTTTTCGTTTTATAAATTTATTTTAAATAATAAACTTATTTTTAATTTCATTCTTAAACCTTAACTAGTATCTAGGGAACGCTTTTCATAGGTTAGGGATATTGATAAGATACCTTAAGTTCTAGAAATGATATTAATGATAAATTCCAGTACTCAAGCTCATATTTTTAAATATGGTTGAGAGAAGCATCATACGATAATATGATATAAGATATTAACCGTAGAAGAGGCTCAATAAATGTAACAACTATACTAGCTCTATCTGTTGGATTTATAAAGAAGCTAGTTAGCGAACGATTTAACAAAGCAATAAGCTAGCTAGCTAGTGTTCTAGCAACGCTTCTCACAAGTTTAGCGGACTGTTAGTTATTGATGAGATATCTAATGCTCTAGCAACCGGGCATTAGTGCGTTGTTGTTCTTAGTCTTTTGGTATACATTTCGGAGTTTATTAGTTTATTATTTGTAGTTCTGTGAGCCGGTTGTTCCACCATGGGCCTGATCGATATCTTTTTTTTGTGATTGTGGATTAGAAACTTTGAAAGTTAAATTGCAAGCTTTAATAATAGATTTGATTAAACAATTTACTGTCCTGCCTATATCGTAAGAAAAAATTGTTTCAATGATTTTTGATTCTATTTGTGATGCAGTCAGGTTAGTCTCGGTGATTAAAAACTGTTATGAAAGTTGTATGTCCAGATGTTTTTCGAATTTTTCCCAATCTGAGGTTTTAATTATGTTAAATTTTAGTCATGATTCATTTTTTTTATGAACACGCGCGTGTATGTATGTGTGTGTGTGTGTGTGTGTGTGTGTGTGTGTGTGTGTGTGTGTGTGTGCGTGCGCGTGCGCGTGTGCGTGAGCGGCGTGCGCGCGTGGTCGCGTGTGTGCGTGTGTGTATTTTATGTCATGAATTTACAATGTTTACCTATCGTATAATTTACTTATAGTGAGGTCGAAGTTTTTGGAGTGCTGAGGAATGCTTATCTTACAGCCCTGGTTATCGTTTACTGTTAGTCGTGTAAATAGATTTCGTAACTTTTCAGAGATAATCTTCATAGGCCGGTCCTCAATGAAGGTACAAACAATATAATTAAACTGGTTTCTTTTGTATTCATTCTGTATGAATTTTTCCTATTTACCCCTTTGTTCTGATAAATATCAGGACTTTCTACACTTCTACAAGTTGAAAGCTGATTATTAAAACGTCATAAAGTTTTTATTATCTGAATAATGAAACTTAATGAGCCGCAACCAATTCTTCAAGTGCATTACATGGTTGACAAATTATGATAATGCTAAACGTTTCCCCACTGATTATCAAACAAGTAATATCAAAACCACATAAAATACCCATCTAATTTTATAGAAATTCCTTATCTATTTTATGTCTTATAATTCATCGGAAAGTTTTTTGAATCTGTTTAGTGGAATTGGGAAAAGAGGTTTAAGTTACGGCAGTAATTTCTACCTCAGTTTGTTCTCGTTCCTTCTAATTCAGTGTTGGGCTATATTGAGGAATAAACTGCTGCTTTGTATTCTGGAGGTTTCTTCACATTATTCTAGTTTTCTTGTCCATTGTTTTAGTTATTTTTCTTTTTTAAAAATATAGTTCGTTAACTCCGGGTCTTCTCACGATAAGTGTCGTCTTAAATACTTATTAACTCAGCTGCATGCTGTATTTTTAACTCTAAAACAACTCCTTTAATACGCACTTTATCTTTTTTAAGCCATGAAAAAATGAGATATAAAATGAACTGTTTAACTTATATTGCTGAAAAATAAAAATAATCAGGAGTATGCAGCAATATCCTAGCAGTTAAAAAGACGACATATTTTCGGTCATCACTCATTTACTTTCCTGTTTTCCGAATTGTTTGTAATGGAAAAATTGGATTTGAATCCGTCTGTGGAAATTTATTGATGTTCCGGCATTGATTCAAATATATTTTATAATATGAGTCATTTTTTATTCTATGTTGTGTTTTCTTTAGTGATTTTGGATAGTTGAAGATGTATTTACGTTTGTTTATAAGTTCAGTAAAGTGGATGTTTTCTATTCTGCTAGAACTTAAATAATTCCATTCCTTATCATCCCTTTCCAACATAGCAAAGAAACTTGAACAATTAGTACAATTACATATATTCTACTACTTGGGATGAAAAATAACATATTAACCTAATCTAATCCAGCTAGCGCGCTGGCCAGGTTACCCAATCTGATTTGATTAAAATCGTTTTTTATTTCCAAACTGCATTTGATACGGAAAAAAATTGAACAGTTAAAACTTAAAAAAAAATTTTAAAACAATCTTGGTTAATGATTTCTCAAAAAGTTTAGATTCTATTGGCCATTCCTTATTCCAATTCAAATTAAACTCGCAGTAATCTTTCATTGTTTCATTTTTCTTAGGACCGTTCCCAAGTAGTCTCTATTCCTGATAAACATTTATTCTCTCCTTTCATCAGTACAGTAGAATGGTAACAGTTTATTTTGTTAACTCCGAGACATGATTTTATTTTATAAATAATTTATAATTTTAATATTTATTAGGAGGAGGCGTGGAAATATGATACACCAATCATACTTCCTTATTAAGATACTCGAGTCATCACTAAAACCTGTCTGTTTAGATAATTTTTAACGAGAACGTTTGTGTTTCTAGCACGGCAAAGTAAAAAAATACGTTGAATGTAAACTTGTTTCAGCTAGTTTCTGTGTCATCTTACTTAGATTTCCACATAATGAATATGTGTCAGTGCATACAGTAAGAGGATAGTCATCTGTTTTTGGAAATTAAATGTGTGGTTTATTTGTAATTTAGCGTTTTCCGTATGATTCACCTTAAAACAGTAAGCCTTGGAGCACTTCGAGTGCATCGAAGTTAAAGTTGGCCTCAGTATGAATTTTTATACGTGTTAATGGATTTAGCGAATATAATTTATAACAGTGTAGGCACACTTTACATTTTTGCACATAAATCTTGTGTTTTAAAGGCGTTTCAGGCATCGTCTTTGCCCACGTGCAACTCGTTCATTATCTGATTGAATTATATTTTTTATTTTCGATTGTGGGACATTCGTGATCGGTCTCACTCATTAAGGGGCTGATCCGTTCTCGAAACAGTACGTTTCGACTACAGCCCTTCTGAAATCATAAGTATCCAATGATTTTTTTTTCGTAGCTGACGTCAATTCTGGTAGGATGCGTGGAGACCAAATATGAAAAGCGATTACCACCATTTTATCCCCTTAAAACAGTATCTTAAGGATGCTACGTTTAACAGCCTAGTGGCTTGAACAGGATCTATCACGTTCTGAAGCTACTAAAGATTGCGGGAAAAGCTTTAAATTAAAAATTTATAGATAAACAAGTTAACTATTTCAAAGTTAAAAAAAAAGAGGTGCACCATGTAGGGTGCATTAGGAACTGAAGAGTTAAATTGTTTAAGACTGATTCCCGCAGGTGGAGCAGAATGATACAAACCTCTTTCCTTACTCAAGACTTCTTTATCTTTATCTTTTAAGTGGTTAGTTTAATTTATATAAAAAGATTGGTGGAATTAGCTATATACTAAGCTTTAAAATAAGGTTTTTTTAAGTTATAAAATATGACTATCAATATATATGACTATACTATAAATATGATATCAATATCTGCTTCCATCTATTTATTTCATTTAATTTTAATTATTAGTTTGCTCAGCATCTTTTCTTAATATATGTTTTATATTATTATATTTTTGTTTCTATTTGGTATTTATATTGTACATTTACATATTTTAGTTCATTATTTTTATGAATCTTATAAAATAATACTTTTTTATTATTCTAGGAAAGTTGCATCCTAATTAATTTTCTTAAATTCTAAATAGAGATTGATTTGTTGTAGTTTTATATTTTTCGTAATTATATTTTTCCTCCACCAAAAGATCTTTTTATTTTTAGGATAATTTATTACCTTTAGACTGCCTTTGCACTGATTTAAAATTCACCGACATTTTAGTTCGATTTATCTCCTAGTAATTCTTAGTCTGTCTGATTTCTAAAATGAAATTACTAAAAAAAATATCAATTATAGTTTTTTTTGTTCTTAAGCCCGCTCCACATATTCGTGTTATGTCATAACACGCAACACAAAACAGACATTCTCGTTGTAGATGCCGAATGTGTGGATGGGCACTCGGCTCGTGTTATGTGTTGCAGACCGGACTCAAGTGTCAAGTTGTTTCTGCTCGTGTTATGGGTGTATCGCTATAGGAGGCGGTTTTTAACACACATCAAAGGAAATTGGTTTCCTCATAACAAAAGCCGAAACAGAGATAATAGTGAAGCCCAGTTAATCATTATTATCAATAATAACTGTTTTAAAATGAAAAACTATTAAACTTGATAATAAATAACGTTAAGTAAGCGCGTAGCGATTTAAAAAATATATAATTTAAATCGATAACTAATTTCATACATTTTGAATTGAACTGATAGAACTGAATTGACTATATTAGGTATATTTTTTTTATGGTTGCATTTGTAATGGGAAACCTTTTTTGCTTCGGAAAGAGTTTTTTCCCCTATTCAATTAGTCAAGAAGAGATTTTGGTAGCTTATCTTCACTTTTGCTCTTAGTTCAGTCTGAAAGTAGATAAGTCATGGAGTAAATAAAGCTTACGCAAACTTTATTAACACATGAGACAATGTGATAAAGAAATAATAAGAGCTGACTGTCAGGAGATTAAGTAGCCTTGCATTAAAAAAATGGTATTTGAGAGACTAAAGAGTCCTGAAACAATGGCAAAATAAAATATAAAATATAAGAAAGGGGGAAGACCGAAGGATAATACTCAATTTCTCCTAAACAGGGAAAAACAATAGATCATAGCCCAGTCGATTTATACATCGAAGGATACCAGCCTAAAATACACGTTTTTAAGTACCGCAATAGATACTTGTACATGTTTTTAAATTGAAAAAGAAAGAGGTAGATTCTTGCCAATTCTCTCACTCACTTTTCAAACCAGCAATGCAATTTTTTTCCTCAAATCCGATTTTGTAATCTTTTCCCGTTTCTAAAGTTGGTCTACAGGTACAGTTTAGATATCACATTAAAGCTAATTAAATTTCCTTTAAATTCTATCTTGAAGAAATTTTTGTGTAACCAGTACTTTGGTTAGAATGCGGCCGAGAACTTGACTCAGCGGAACAATGTCAAATATTGTGAAAAATCACTATTTTTTGGAGAATGTATTTCCGCAACCAATTAATCTACACAGCTGCGGTTAGAATTAAATTGTCATACATTTAGTACTCTTTAATATTGTAAATGCTATGTCAAGCAAATTTACATATTTTAGAGATATAAATGAAAAACGAAAATAGTGCTAAAATTCCGCGGTTTATCGAGTACTACGAGCACCGCACCTGGTTTTGAGGTTTGAAAACTTGGATTTTAACTAAACTTATGGGTCCTAACAATATATTAAAAAACGGTAGATACATGCGTTTTCACGAACTTGGCTTATTATTATTTAGTAGGTATTGATATATTGTTATGACAGAGAACTGTTTTGTCGTTGTTTCGTTATGACAAAACACGAAACAGGTTCGGCTAACATTGGGCGAAACAGTTTCGTGTTGCGTGTTATGACAACACGAATGTGTGGAGGCGGCTTTAGGATCCTATGACCATGTGGTGATTATTTTATTTCAGAAAATCATATTTCTGTTCGTATTTATAGTTTACATACCGCTATCTTTTACGTATCTAATCACGATAATATTTTTATTTGTATTATATTATTCGTATCCTTGATAATATGTAAGTTAGTAAATACATTGTTATATTTCTACCGGAAGTAACCAAAATTAAAAAAAAAAAAAATTGTTTTTTTTTCTAGGACGGCTCTTCAACTGAAGACTGGCTTCCCTCTCTTTATGATCTGATGCTGTGTCCTAGAGACGGCCAAGAGTCTTCTGGGGATTCTTATGTGGCTGTTGGATCTCAGAAAGATATCTTCAGCTGTCCAATTGTAAATTTATGAGTAGCTTTAATGGAAACGAGACAATGAATCCTTAACTATGTTTTAATAAGATTTATTTTGTTTTATATTGATATAGTGACTAAATGAGCCAAGGACTATTTGTAAGATGGCCGTTATGGAGGGCTCCTTAAGCAAGTGGACTAATCTTATGAAAGGATGGCAGTACAGATGGTTTGTTCTGGACGACAATGCTGGGCTGCTGTCCTACTATACGTCGCGAGAGAAGATGATGCGAGGTGTGAGGCGTGGGTGCGTCAGGTTAAAAGGGGCTGTCATTGGTATAGACGATGGAGATGACAGCACATTTACCATCACAGTGGACTCCAAGACATTCCACTTTCAGGCAAGGGACGGTGATGAACGGGAGAAGTGGATACGATGTCTTGAGGATACAATTATGCGGCATGCTTACGGTTACAAAAATCCTAGTTCCCTGCGTTTAGATTCAATGAGGCCTTCTGTAACGATGCAAGATTTTGATAAAAAATTAGCAGAATCTGATGGATATTTGCAGATCTTAATTAATCAAATTAAAACTATCGAGTTAAAACTGGAGTCTGATTTGGATGCGGAGGAGAAGTCAAAGTGTGAGACTATTATTACTCATACTAATAACTTACTAGAGCAAGTTAAGCACACGATTGTTCTACTTCAAATTGCTAAAAATACTGCTTACCCTGTCAATGGTACCTACCAGCCAATGGACAAAATCGACTCCTCACCTAATCAGCTCGACCACAGCTCACCTCTTGCTTCTACTTCCATGGTCGTGTCTGATGCTACCTATACACTTCCACCCGGTTCAATAGGTGTGCCAGAAACTTCATATTCCACATCTGAGGAAGAAGATTTTTATGATGCCCATGACAGCAGTGATCCTCCAAGTCCTACAGTTATGAAGCATTCGTTCTCCCAAAATATGAATGCGAGTTTTGATGCTGCTGATAACGAACACGACGATGAGGGAGACACTGATGGAGCTTCTCTGTTAAATCCCAATTCCCCTCCAACATATGTCAAAGCTGATGGAAGTTTGGATTATGATGCTTTATATGAAGACCCTGAAGAAACAAATATTTCAATGGAAAGTCAAGGTTCTGTTGTAAGCCACCTACTTTCTCAAGTCAAAATAGGCATGGATTTGACAAAAGTCGCTTTGCCAACATTTATTCTTGAGCGACGTTCGTTGTTGGAAATGTATGCCGATTACTTCGCTCATCCTGATATGTTTGTTAGAATATCTGATTTACATACTGAAAGAGAGAGAATGATACAAGTAGTTCAGTGGTACCTCTGTTCTTACCATGCTGGAAGGAAAAGTTCTGTAGCCAAGAAACCCTACAATCCCATATTAGGAGAAGTATTCCAGTGTTTTTGGGATATACCAGGTATCGAAATCGACAGTGGTGAAAGTGAACCGGTGAATGATGGTCCTGTTCCTTGGTGCAACCCTTCACAGTTAACCTTCGTGGCTGAGCAAGTATCCCATCACCCTCCTATCTCAGCGTTTTACGCGGAACACTATAATAAACAAATAAGTTTTAATGCGCACGTTTGGACAAAGTCAAAATTCTTAGGTTTATCAATTGGTGTTCACAATGTTGGGTGTGGAGTGATAAATGTAATTAAATATGATGAACAGTATGTCGTTACATTCCCCAACGGTTATGGTAGGTCTATTCTGACTGTGCCTTGGATCGAGCTTGGAGGATCAGTTTCAATTACCTGTGAAAAAACTGGTTACAGAGCGACCATCGAGTTCTTAACAAAGCCGTTTTATGGTGGCAAAAAACATCGAATTCTCGGTGAAGTATATGCACCTAATGAGAAAAAGTCATTTTTAACCATAACTGGTGAGTGGAATGGTGTGATGCATGCTAAATGGGCAGATGGTAGAACGGATCAGTTTGCTAATGTCAATAGCCTCTCTATAATAAAGAAAAATGTCCGTCCTATTGAATTGCAAAATGAAAATGAATCCAGAAAACTATGGAGAGAAGTTACTGCTGGTCTTAGATTAAACAACGTAACACATGCTTCTGACGCTAAGTATAATCTAGAACAGAAGCAGAGGCAGGAAGCTCAACAACGCAAGGAGAATGGGTTGGAGTGGGAAACTAAGTTGTTCCACCGTGATGGAGAGGATGGATGGGTTTATATAAATCCTCTTTCCAAGAGACTGGATTCTTTTACTAATAGGTAGAAAAAATGATAGCTAGGAGCTACATTTTTTAATTTATTTTTTTTTTTTTGTAAATTGGTTGAAGTAATTTATGCACACTTCATATTATGAATTACTGTGTAAATATACAGATATATATTTGTATAAAATTATTAAATTGATATATATTATTTCTATAAATTTATTTTTTAATGAGTTGCTTTAAACCCTTTGAAATTATAAAATGGTTCTAATATATTTTATTTTGTAAATAGATAATATAAATATATTCATTAAAAGAGAGGTAAAATATATTCTGAAGAGCTGTCTCTTTAAACGATATTTCTGAATTTAGGTAAAAAGTAAAAGCTATCTAATTTAGTAATAAAGCCTTTAATTTTGTTTCCATCCCTTTCTTATTCTTCCATCCTTTAAAGTTTGTTTCCATTCTATTCTTTTGAGTGTCTTGGAATTTATGCTTTTGCATTATCATTCATAGGGATAAACCATTTTTCAAAATTGAATCCCTTAAAAGTACTTTCAGCTTTTCTATCAAAGCCAGTAGTTTCTTACATTTCGTGAGTATCACTCTTTTCTTATGTGCAACTCTACCCACCTCCTCTTTCATTTAACCTCACGTCATTATTACCTTACCGCATAGAAAATATGATATGGAAAACAAAGGCAGTTGAAGATTCACTGTTTCTAACTTTGATTCTTAAATGGCTACCAGCACCTGAGACTAGATAACCACAACATTGCTTTTTATCCTGAAGAGTTTTAATTTATTTGTATAAATCATGGTCTGATGTTAAATTCCATTTAGTTACATTTAAGGTCTGCTTTGGTGATCGTATCAACCTCCTCTGTTCGTGAAATCTATGTCCAATCTATTTCCTTAGGTGATTCCTTTTAAGTTTCAGGGTTGGCTTTAAATATTACATTTACTCATGCTGTGATTTTTAAACGGCCTATCACTTATTAAAAACCTAGCGGATCATACCCTGATACTTTCCCTATATTTCTCCAGCTTACATCTAGCGGTTTAGTTTGTCCTAATACTTTTAGGCAATTTATTGTACTTTATAACTTTGAATATGTACTCTTTCATTGTACCATTCTGTTTTCTTTCACATCTCTTAAAATAAAACAATGTTTTTTTTTTCTCATTATTTAACTTATTTTTTGTAGTTGACAAAATAAAATTCAATTTCAAAACTACCTTTTAAGAAAACAACACCTTTGGTCGTAAAAATAACACTGTAGTTAATATACATTGTGCAAAGAAACTATGTTTAAAAAAATAATATGTTACTAATACAGAAGTATTGTTTCAGTAACAGATTTAATTTAATGATACCTTTATTCCCAAACGCCCTGCTTTTCATTTGTATCCCTTGAACCAAAAATATACATAAATGAACATAAGATCAAGTTTTTTTTTTTCCTGGCGAACGAATGCATTCCATGGAATTACTGAGAATTTCTTAAATTAACAGTTATTGTTTCTGGGATCATGATTGAACATTCTTCTGTTTAGTAAGGTAAGTTTTTATTTTGATAAGTTTTTTTTAAAGTTTTATATGATAAGTTAACACTTATAAAATAAAAATGATTTAATTTTTTTATGAATAACATGTAATAAAAATTGTAACAAGTAAATCTTTCTTTATATTTATTAAATTACATTCTGTTTTTGAGTTGAAAACATATAACATTATTTGAGGCAATAGAAAGGCATCCTCACATGCACACGCACACACACGCACACACACGCCCACACACACGCACACACACACACACACACACACACACACACACACACACACACACACACACACACACACACACACACACACACACACACACACACAAACCATTTAAATAAACATAGTGTTTACTTGTAAGGTACGTGTGATATGAATGAAAAAAAAAAATTGAATTTTTTGATGACTCAAGTTCTAAACCCTTGAAGCAGTTAGTTGAAATAAATAAATAACCATAAATTAAGAACTATTACCTTTCATCTGTATTAGGTTTGGATCAGATAATGAGTGATGATGATCAGTTTATGAATGATGACTAATCGTTTGAATTACAAAAACTAATTTTTCTCTTGGTGAATTGTTCCATCAATGAATTTTTATTTTTATATTAACTAGAAATTTTGAATTTGGGGTTTTCCTGCTGTGCTAAAAACAAAAAAAAATTTTTTATCAGTTTTGAGTTATTTTACATAGTTTACTCATTGAAGTGTACCAAGTGTACCATTTTCCTTGCTATGTAAAATTCAATGGTCTATAAAAGTACTCGATAACTCAAAAAATTACTATACCTTGATATTATTTGAAATTTAATCAGAAAATTTGCAGATTTATGTATTGTATACAATAAAAGGAGAGGGAGGGGTATGCAAACCAATAATATACTAATCACTAACTTAAAAATTGTATGCACTAAAAGTTTGTGTTGTTCTTTAAATTTATAAATATTTTACATTTGAATCTATTTTTGTTCAATGTAGACTCACTACAATAATTTTGTTCAAAATTGGTGAAGGACAGTTTTAAAGGACCAATTGGAACGTAATATAATAATATAAATTTATACTCCAATGTCACTGAAGAGGCCCCGATCTCCTCTGAAAATACATAGTTATTTTGAGCTAGTAGCTTAACTTTATAGGTTAGTGATATTAAGATTGATTTTTTGGTTATTAAAGAAGACAAGTATTTGAAAAGTGCTTGTGATTTTCAGCTAGTTTTATCTGTTATTAAAGAGTTGGAGCTTTCTTTTGAAATCTGGTAAAATTAATTTTATTCTGGTTATGGGCTGAAGAGAATGGATTTTGGCAGTGATTGAAGGAGAGAAACTATACTTCTAAAATACGATAGAAACTCTTATATAAATTTAAATGAATTTGTTTAACCAGAATTAGCATTTAGAAAGAAGGCAAATTTTTAAATTATCGTCCTCTTCTCATGGTACAACCCAATCTTTCAAAGCTTGGCTAGGTAATTTCGTCCGTTTACTGTTGTTTTTTACTAGGCCTTGTGGTAAAATTTCGAATCTGATCGGCAGTTAGAAAACCGAAATTAATAATGTCATTTTTACGAATATAGAATTTTACACCGATGTAGGCCTTGTAGAATACAAAAGAACGAAATAAAAAATGCGTTTTTTCACATTCGTTAGTTTTACATAGTGGTGATGATAATAGGTGAAATGGGCTGAACCGTTACTATGTCAAACCTTTCGAAGACTAAATAGATTGCTAGATTTGCCATAGGAGAATTTAAGAAATATCTGAAAGTAATCCAGTATCTCCTACCAGGCATTTCACTGGATAAATCATTTGGCTCTATCACCCGAACAATATTTGGAGTATTCAAAAAGATTAACACTTTTCACTTAATTTCAGTCCAGTACATTATGCCTAATATTGTTTATAAAATGAAGATATTATTTCATTGCCTAAGACGGTATATTAGTCGTAATTGGCAAGTAGATTTTTGAAAATTCGCCGTTATAATAATGAACTCAGTTATTAAATTGAAAATGCTCTCATAATTTCTGAAAAGCTCGGTATCTATATCGAAATAGTTTTCAAAAGAAGCCGAGGGTTTGTAATATTGAACGTGAAAATCTTTTTTCGCAAGGAATTCAAGGAGGTCATTAAACAGCAATGTTGAACTACTGAAAATATGTGAAAAAGTTATTTATTTTAATGAAAGCATTTGTTGTAAAATATATGTAAACCGGAGAATATAGAAGCGGCAAGGGATCCCGCGTGAAGCCAGCTCTCAAACCGTTTCACCACTCTACCCTCACAGGAGTCCATCACTTCTAGCGTTCTTGTCTACTATCATTCGTTTCTATGTTCTAAATTTAAATGTATAGTAATAACTAATGGAAACAAAAAAGAGAAAATGAAGTTCATTCAGTTTATAGTGTTGGTCTTTTTTTGTTGTTGTATAGCATTGAGAGTATTTAAATTGGAAACAACACTATTATTGTCCTTTAAATAAAACAAGTTTATTTTTGTTTGTAGAAAATGTACTACATAGGGAAAAAGTACTTTTTAGAGGATTGATGCGAAAGCCTCCAACTTGGGTGAGAGTATTTTATGCTTGGACATGTACCTAACCAATTTTTCACACATTTTATAAATCTCAGTAACATGAACACTTGGTAGAATTAACCCTCCTCTATCCTTAGTAGATGGGAGGATGCACTGATATGCACTGGATGCTGTCTTAGTGTATTAGTTTTCAAAAAACCATTATGTACCATGAACAACAAAAATGTATAATTAAATGACAGAGTTGGGCAAAAAGTACTTTAAGTACAATTACAGTAATTGGAAAGTACTTGCAACTACAAGTACATCTGTACTTGTACTTGCCAGGTAACGAGTACTTTTACCAACAAGTACTTGTACTTAAAAGCTTCCAAGTACAAGTACAGTACTTAAAAAAAGTAATTGTGACGGCGAATACTAACTAGTACTGGTAATTGTGCTTGCCCAGCTACAACTACAGTTACTCTGCTTAGAAACAACTTAAATGATATCTGAAAAATTTGATAAGGTGATATGGTCACATACCTATATACCAACTTTTTAGTATGAGTGAAAGATCACTAAATTAATTTCGAATTTTTGGGGTGGTGAGGGAGGTGGGTTTAATTTTATTTTTAGGGGAAGGGTGGTTAAGCGGATATAAAAACCGCGACCGATTTTCATAAAACTTAATATTGGACATACATAAATATATACAAACATCATTAGTGTGGAAAATCACTAAATTAATTTTGTGGGGGGGGGGGGGGGGGCTGAATAGGAAATCAAATTTTTTTCGTAAAATTTGATAACTGAAATTTATTCATACATACCAACACTATTAGCGTGGAACATGATATAATTAAATTTTTTTGGGGGGGGGGGACAGGGGAGGGGGCTGAATCAGAAAAAATTATTTTCGTAAAATTTAATATTGGAGTTACATACATATATACTAACACTATTAGTGTGGAACGTCACAGAATTATTTTTTTTTGGGGGGGGGCTGAATCAGACAAAATCTTTTCCGTAAAATTTGATATTGGAGTTACGTACATATATATCAACACTATTAGTGTGAAACATGATATAATTAATTATGTGGGAGGGAGGAAGGGTGGCTGAATCAGACATAATTTTTTTTCCGTGTTGGTATATATGTATGTAACTCCAATATCAAATTTTACGGAAAAAGTTTTATGTTTGATTCAGCTCCCCCCTCCCCCCCTCAAAAATTAATTTTGCTACGTTACACACTAATAGTGTTGGTATATATGTATGTAACTCCAATATTAAATTTTACAGAAAAATTTTTATGTCTGATTGTCTGATTCCCCCCCCCCCTCTCAAATATTAATTCTGCGACGTTACACACTAATAGTGCTCGTATGTATGTAACTCCAATATCAAATTTTACGGAAAAATTTTTATGTCTGATTCAGCCCACCCCCCCTTCACCCCTCAAAAAATAAATCTGTGACATCCCACCCTAATAGTGTTGGTATATATGTATGTAACTCCAATATCAAATTTTACAGAAAAATGTTTATGTCTGATTAAGCCCCCCCCCCCCCCCAATCCCTCCCTCAAAAATTAATTCTGTGACGTCCCACACTGATTGTGTTGGTATATATGTATGTAACTCCAATATCAAATTTTATGGATAAATGTTTATGTCCGATTCAGCCCCCCCCCTTCCCCTCCTCAAAAATTAATTCTGCGACGTTACACACTAATAGTGTTGGTATATATGTATGTAACTCCAATATCAAATTTTACGGAAAAAGTTTTATGTTTGATTCAGCTCCCCCCTCCCCCCCTCAAAAATTAATTTTGCTACGTTACACACTAATAGTGTTGGTATATATGTATGTAACTCCAATATTAAATTTTACAGAAAAATTTTTATGTCTGATTCAGCCCCCCCCCCCTCTCAAATATTAATTCTGCGACGTTACACACTAATAGTGCTCGTATGTATGTAACTCAAATATCAAATTTTACGGAAAAATTTTTATGTCTGATTCAGCCCACCCCCCCTTCACCCCTCAAAAATTAATTCTGCGACGTTAGACACTAATAGTGTTGGTATATATGTATGTAACTCTAATATCATATTTTACGGGAAAATGTTTATGTCTTATTAGGCCCCCTTCCCCTCCCCCCCCCCCCCCCCCTCAAAAATTAATTCTGCGACGTTCCACACTAATAGTGTTGGTATATATGTATGTAACTCCAATATCAAATTTTACGGAATCCGGTTGTTTTAAAACTGAGTAGTTGTACTTGCAGCCTTGCAACTACAGATACAAATACTGATTGGTATTCGCCGTCACAATTACTTTTTTTAAGTACATGTAATTGTACTTGAAAGCCACAAGTAAATATACAGTATTTGGTAAAAGTATTTGCGAACTGCCAACTACCAAGTACACAATGTACTTGTTGTTCCAAGTACAAGTACTTGTAATTGTTTGTGTACTTAAATACTAATGTAATTAAGTACTGCCCAACTCTGTTAAATGATACTGTTTTCTGACTGCAGTTATTTCGTTAGTACTTCAGCTTTGTAAGTTACATATATGTGGAAAAATGAAAATACCATATCCCAACATTTTTCAGATGCATTACTTAATTTTTTAAGTAAGTTGACGTTTTCACAAAATGCATTCAGGAATCTGCGTGGTCCTCATCAGTTCCCAAAACCAAGAAAAGTTACCAGCCAAACTATCCACAGTATATAAGGGATTTGATCAGAAACAAGAGAAGAGCACGTAAGGTATGGCAGACTAACAGACTACCATCGGACAAATATACATACAACCAAATAAATAACGAATTAAAACGACAAATCCAAAAATTCAAACAGACCAACTATGATACATTCTTAACAAATCTCAATACTGACGATGGAAGCTTATGGAGGCAAACAAAAAAGCTTTTAGAGCACTACTCCGAAAAAAAGATGTTACTTGGGCCGAGTCGGAAAGCGAAATGTCTGAACTCTTCGCTGATCATCTATCGACTGTTTTCATACCTCATACAGACCTCACTGACAATGAACACGAAATTAACGTACAAGATACCCTTGACAACCCCTTACTACTAACGTTGCCTCCACCAGTCTTTATGCCATCTGAAGTAATTCTAGAAATTCAAAAATTATCCAAAAAAAAAAAAGCCCCATGGCACGACTTGATTACCGCTGAGCTACTCCAGCATATGCCCAGAAAAGCTACAGTATTTCTTACAACACTCTTTAATGCAATACTCAGGACAACTAAATTCCCATTGCAATGGAAATATTCACACGTATTAATGATACAAAAACCAAATAAAGACCCCAACTCTCCTTCTTCGTACAGAACCATCAGTTTACTTCCAATTTGCTCAAACATTTTTGAAAAGTTACTGTATAGACGAATTCTAGACATACTAACGAATAAAGACATACTACCTGAACACCAGTTTGGATTTCGTTCACAACACTGAACCATACACCAGCTTCACAGAGTCACAGACTACATTTTAGTTGCATTGGAGAAAAAATTATATGCTACTGGGGTATTCCTGGATGTAGCTCAAGCATTCGACAGAGTTTGGCACAATGGACTACTATTTAAACTTAAATCATTCCTTCCTTCCACTTACTACCTTATCCGAACAGATTTTTTTCTGTTCGACAAGGTTCGTATACCTCTTCTGTTCGACCAATTAGGGCTGGAGTACCGCAGGGATCAATTCTTGCACCTCCGCTATACATTGTCTACACACACGACATACCCACTTACCCTAACACTACAATAGCAGGTTTGTGTTTAGAATCGGTAGAGTGAAGACGTGTGTTGTGGAGCTGCCGAGGATTAACTCGAACAACTACTCAGATAAGAGCTGAACTTTTACTTTTTTCTTTATTTATTGTATATCGCTTTTGTTGTATATTTTTTTTCTCTCTCGTTTATTTTCTTTTATTATTATATTGTGTTTCTTCTTATTAATATTCATTAGCCATTATGGCTTAATCTCCTCCTCGCAAGAGGAAAAAAGAAAAATTTAAAAATCTTACTGAAACTAATAGTGACACTAATCAATCATGTGTTAATTTTTTTATTATTAGTAGAGAGGGAAATGTCCTGGATTTTAAAAAGGTTTCACCTTTTTTGATCTATAAAGGAATAAATTCTCTAGTAGGTGAGGTAAAAATGATAAAACAATTAAGAAATGGCACACTATTAGTGAAAACTTTTTCAAAAATTCAATCTGATATAATTATAAAATGCAATATGTTATATAATTTAAAAATTAAAGTGGAATAGAAGTCTAGGCCTCGCGTGGTGTCCTGATTTAGACTGTGTTAGTTTGGATGAAATAAAGGAAGAACTAAAACCACAAAACGTGGCGCATGTAAAAAGAATGACATATTTTAAAAATGGTGAAAAATTCAATAGTCTCAGTTATCTTTTTACATTTAACAACCCCAACTTGCCGAAAGAAATTAAAATAGGTTTTTATAATGTGGAAATTAAACAATTTACACCAAATCCCACTCGTTATTCATGTTTAAAATTCGGCCATGTTAAAACAGCATGTAAAAAAGAGGCGCTATGTAGGTTTTGTGGCAAAACTAAACATGAGGGCACGGAATGCAGTGGCCCTGTAAAATGAGTTGATTGTATGGGCCAACATGACTCTTTTTCAAAAGTATGTCCTATTTTGATAAAAGAAATTAAAAGTATTCAAGAATCAGAAAAAATTACTAATTTTGCAGCAAGAAAGAAATACGAGACATTACACCCGATTTCAGTAAATATTTCATTTTCTAATGTTTTAAAAAATAATAAAAAAAGTGTTAGTGTCCAAACTGAAGACATTAATACTAAGCAAACTGTTTTTAAGCAGCCCATTGATGTTATTAAATGCGTCCCGGTCAGCGCTTCAGTCGTAAGTAAATTGACCGAAACCCCCACTCCTTCCCTCTCTCCTTCCCCTGCTCCCTCTACATATCCCACAGCCTCTTCATCTTCTACAACCTCCTCATCTTCCTCTCCCGCCTTTTCATCTCTTGCTTCCTTACCTTCAACCTCATCTGCACAAATTCTCCCCCCCCCCAGGTGAGGTGGTCCCCATATCCCAAACCCTTAACGATCCTCCCCCTATTGATACTATCATTGCCTCTGATTTTACACAAAATCAACATGGCGAATGGACAGAAGTTAAACAAAGACGAACCAGAAGTAAAACTAGAAGCACTTCAAAGACTAAAGAAAAAATTGATTAATTAATTGATGTATTCATCATCATATATTATAGTTAATATTTACTATTTCAGTTTTGGTTTTTCTATATTTTTTCTATTACTCTGTCGTCTTTATGTTTTTTTTTTTTTTTTTTGTTTTGTTTTTTCTCATTTAATCTCTTCAACTCGCTCACTCACCAATGTCACTACCTCAAACCATTATTCAGTGGAATTGTAACGGACTTTTGAATAAATATGAAGAACTAAAATTGATAATTAACAAATATCAACCTGTAGCCGTATGTATACAAGAAAGTAAACTTTTACCAAATAAGCAGTTTAAAGCGTTTGCTCAAAAAAGATTACACAATTTACAGAAACGACTACATAGACGGAAATAGAATGTGTGGTGGCGTGTTAGTTGCAGTACATAATGGAAGGATTTGGCCGGTTTTGCAGCACACTGAGTTCTTCAAACGCAGGTTTAACAAGGATTTCACGGTTTTTTGCGAGGTTTCTTGTTTCCAATAGATGGGGAAAATGTATCTTAGGACTCAGAAAACAGAAAAGACGTATTTCTCAAAATTGAGGAGTTGGCCGGTTTTGCAACTAGACGACACAATTGATGTATTCATCATCATATATTATAGTTAATATTTACTATTTCAGTTTTGGTTTTTCTATATTTTTTCTATTACTCTGTCGTCTTTATGTTTTTTTTTTTTTTTTTTGTTTTTTCTCATTTAATCTCTTCAACTCGCTCACTCACAGTATACAAGAAAGTAAACTTTTACCAAATAAGCAGTTTAAATTAAAAGATTACACAATTTACAGAAACGACTACATAGACGGAAATAGAATGTGTGGTGGCGTGTTAGTTGCAGTACATAATAGGGTCGTGTCTGAGATATTAACTATTAATACTCCCTTGCAAGCTATTGTTGCCAAACTCTACCTAAATTTCCCGGTATATCTATTAAATTTATATTTACCACCCGAAAATTTTGTTGAAATTGATCTCATCAATCTTCTGAATAACCTGCCATCTCCTTATATCGTTACGAGCGACGTTAATGGCCATCACACTTCCTGGGGTTCTTCGACTAGTTCTACGAGAGGAACTGCTATTAGAAAACTCATTGACAATTCTAATTCTATTCTTCTTAATACAGCACAACCAACATACTTGAGCCCAGCCTATCACTCATTCTCCTGCATAGATCTGACTTGGTGTACTCCTAGCATTTATACTCACCTCAACTGGCAAGTCAGCGAGGATCAATACTCCAGCGATCATTTCCCCTTGATCATTGATTTCGCAAATAATAACACTCTGGTTGAAAGATATCCAAGGTGGATTACGGAAAAGTCTGACTGGCCGAAATTCAAAAGCAGTATCCAGATAGCAGAAACCGATATGTCTGAGGGAAGTAGCAGTGAATTAATAAATGATTAAATTACATCATCGATCCTGGCTGCAGCAGAAAGCTCAATCCCATGATCCTCAACCAGTACAAAAGCCAATAGAAACATCCCATGGTATGATAACGAGTGCAAAATAGCTATTAATAACCGAAGAAAAGCCCTTAAATTATTCCAAAAAGAACCTTCTCAAAAAAAATATAATAAAATATAAAAAAGAAACGATCAATAGCTCGCAGCATAATTAAAAATAAAAAAAAAGATTCTTGGAACCTTTTTTTAGAATTAATATCAACAAATACTCCACCGCGACTATTCTGGGAAAAAATACGAAGCATATCAGGGAAACAAATAGATTATCAACCAGGTTTATTAATTAATGGAAATTTTACACAAGACTCAAACACTTTGGCCGAATATTTTGCTGACTATTATTCAAAAATATATTCTCACCAAGCCCACCAGATAGAAGAAAATGAAGTTAATTTGGACTATAGCGCCAATAACATTGATAATTCATACAACATTCGGTTTACTATGGAATAACTAACAGCCAATTTAAATGAATTGAAACCGACTGCAACAGGAATAGATGACATACATAATGACATGCTTAAAAATGTTCCAAAACAGACACTGAATGCTCTCCTAACCCTGTATAACCGTATTTGGTGCACGGAGAATTTCCAGAGATCTGGAAAAGAGCAGTTATAGTTCCCATTTTAAAAAGCAATAAAAATAAACTATTCCCATCAAATTATCGACCCATTTCACTCACAAGTTGTGTATTTAAACTGTCAGAAAAATTGGTTTTCAAGCCTCTTACATGGATAATGGAGACGAACAATTTATTATCAAACGCACAGAGTGGATTCCGGCGAGGTCGCTCAACAAATGACCATCTTGTAACTATGGAATACGAGATACTACTGAGTAGCTTTGCAGAGAAGAAAGAATGCATCGGCGTTTACTTCGACATTGAAAAAGCATACAACTTGAATCCAGCACTCGTCATACAACAGCTGCGAGAATGGGGATTTATGGGTCGTCTTCTCCTTCTGATTGAAAACTTTCTGCAAAATCGAACTTTTCAAGTCAGAATAGGTAACAAATTTTCTTCAATCAAAAATATGAACAAAGGTATTCCACAGGGAAGTGTCCTAAGCTGCGCTCTTTTTGCAGTAGCCATAAACAAAGTTACGACTATTATACCCAAATCAATTAAAACGTTTCTGTTTGTTGATGATTTGGCATTGCTCCTATCGTTTAGAGACCGGGAGAGGATGCAAAGAATATTGCAAAACTGCCCAAGAATCTTAGAAATTTGGTCTACACAATCAGGTTTAACATTATCAACTGAAAAGACGAAATGTATAATGTTTTCAAAACGCAGAACACCAACCTCTCCACCATTACTAACTTACAGAGGCATCAACTTAAACTTTGTACCAAATACTAAATTTTTAGGCCTAGTTTTTTACTCTAAACTGTGCTGGAAAGAACATATCAAGTTGTTAAAGGCAGAATCATTCAAGAGAATAAATGTTCTTAAAGTTCTTGCTGGCTGCTCTTGGGGTGCTGACAGGGCAAGCATGATTAAAGTTTACACCTGCCTGATAAGATCCAAACTGGACTATGGAAGTTTTATTTACTCCTCAGCGAAGCTCACCCAGCTTTCAGCAATTGACTCGGTTCACCATGCTGGTCTACGTCTCGCAACAGGTGCATTCAGAACTAGTCCCGTATGTAACATTTGTGTTGAAGCTGGGCAAGCACCATTAGCTGTTCGTAGACACCAGCTTGCCTGCGGTTATATTGGTAGACTAAAATTTAATAACCGAAATCCAGCTTGGATACCCGTGTTCCAACCAAAGTGCAGAAGATTTCTGGAAAACCTACGACTGCCTGCGCCGTTGGGAATCAGAGCCGGCAGATATATAAAAGAAATACAACACCTCGAACCTACAACCGATGATTTGAAATATCCACCATGGACTCTAAAAATTCCAACAATAGATTTAACTCTCAAAAAATATTCGAAAAATAGCAACTCAGATATAATATACTTAACGGAATTTAACAAAATTAAAGATAAATACAAAAACTTTAAATTCATATTTACAGATGGCTCAAAATCAAACAACAATGTTGGGTGTTCCGTAGTTTTGGACACTACGATTTTGAAATACAAACTTCCACCAATCACCAGTAACTTTACAGCAGAATGCTGGGCGGCTACTGCAGCATTACATTATGCTATGCACATGGAAGAAAAAAAATCTTGCCATAATTACTGATTCCCTTTCTGCTATAATATCGTTTCTTAACCTTTATACCAAGGATCCAGTCATAAAAAAGGCACAGGCATATGCCTCAATGTTAATAGACACACAAAAGAACTTGGTACTTATCTGGATACCATCCAATGTGGGGATAAAAGGGAATGAAGCTGCGGACGAAACAGCCAAGCAAGCAGCCATTTCCTCGCTAGACGTCAAAACAATCTATACCCCTTCGGATATTTGCAATTTTTAAAGTATTTAGCCAAGAATACTTGGATAGAATTATGGTATGAAACCCAGGCAGATAATAAATTAAAAATAATTAAAAGTGACATCAAACAATGGTATACATCAAATCGGAGAAACAGAAGAGAAGTGGTGGTCACAAGATTAAGGATTGGCCATACTCGCCTTACGCATGGCAACCTTATAATGAGAGAAGGCTTACCGAAATGTTTATACTGCCAGTGTCAACTAACGATCAGACATATTCTCGAGGAATACCCGCTGTACGAAACTTTTTTTGAGCAGGAACGGCTGGAAAGAAGACTCGGTAATGCTCGGAGATAACAAATACAATATTGACAAAATAATCACATTTTTGAAACTACATAATTTTTTCGAAAAAATATAATTAAAAAAAACAACAACAGAAAAACTATGGAACCAGGACACTAAAGACCATAGAAGTTGAGTGTCCAAAAACAATCAACCTAACCTTAACCTATAATAGCAACATACGCAGATGATACTGCAATTCTGACTAGACACTCAGACATCAATCAGGCTTCCCTGACTCTCCAACACTATTTACAACAATTACAAGACTGGTTCAACAAATGGAAAATTAAACTAAATAACGACAAATCACAGCACATAACTTTTGCACTTCGACATAATACCTGCCCCAACGTTTACATTAACAATGTTCCAATTAAACAAACTGACACTGTTCAATACTTAGGACTAATGTTCGACAGAAGGATGACATTGGGCCCACATGTGAAACAGAAACGCCTAAGCCTTAACAAAAGACTGAGACTATTATATCCAATTATACATAAACGATCTAAATTGAAAATGACGCAAAGACTAAATACATATACTTACTTATTAAAACCTCTATGGACGTACGCCTCACAAATATACGGAACTGCTAAAAAAACACACATCCAAAAAATACAGACTTTCGAGTCAAAAACTTTAAGACTCATTTACACAATCACCCTGGTATGTCAATAACAAAACTTTACACACAGACTTACACATACCCATGGCACAAGATCACATCCAAACTTTATATAAAAGACTTCACGACAAACCTCACGGACATATCAATAATTTAATACAACGTATGGCCTCCATAAGCTTGCCAGATAATACCCAAAGGAGACTAAAGAGGAGTTGGTTGAGGGATCTACTCCGTTAAAACTGATTAAATATCATGTTCATGTTAGGAGTAAGTACCGCTGGGTGCTGTTCTCCTTCATGCCTGACATGCCAATTATCTTGTATACAACAATTTATCACATCTGCTTGTTGTCACATGATAAGTGACAGGTGTGGATTAAACAAATAAAGAGAGAAAAAAAAAAGATAGTAAAAATATCTGTTTAATTAGCAATGCTGTTGACGTAAAAAAAAAAAAAATTAACAGTAGCAAATATATTTGCTTGTTTGTTGCTACCGCTTGTTATGGAGTAACTACAAATGAAATGGTTTTCACACAACTGAAAATGGTAAAATCATATTTAAAAATTAAAAATTGGTTTTGCCATCTTATATTACTCAAATGTGAAATAGTTTAAAAGTTAATTGTCTCGCTAAACAACAAGAACCAGCAAACAAGAGGACAGTCACAGTAAATCAGTTTTTAAAGATTCGGGTAGGCAATACCGAATGAAGAGGGAAGAGACATTACGTAAAAAACAAACGGTCGGATTTGTCAATTTCAACTAGGGAATAACAAATAAGATTTGATTCGTATTTATATTCTACAAATAAAAACTTATTCCAATTTAACAAATAAAAGCTTATTCTTCGACAATTATTCAAATACTACACAAGTTACTAAGTATATTTAATTTGTATCTCGCAACTAGTTTTTATTTTCATTTTCAGCAGTAATAAAAGCTGGAGGACCGTTAGTCCAATGGCTAAGTTTAGAAAAAGAGGGCGTATTAAAATGCTTCCCGAAAGAATAAATGTCTTTGATAACCCCAAAGTTAGTCCAAAATATTTCATAATTAGTAGATTAGGTGAAGATAACTTTTCAAAAGTTTCTCCCTTTTTCATAAATAAATTTATAACGGGTCTAGTAGGCGAGGTAAAAGGCATTAAGAAGTTGAGAGATGGTACTCTACTTGTAGAAACGATTAATAACAAACAATCCGATGTTCTGTTAAATATTAAAGATTTCGGCGGTTTATTCCAAATCGAGGTTAACCCTCATAAAGCACTAAACTACAGCAAAGGGGTGATCAGATGTTTTGATCTCCAGTTCGTTGAAATAGACGAAATTGAAAATGAATGAATTGTAGTGAAGGTAAACATCAAGATAATTTAAAATGTAATAAAAATCAAAAATGTATAAACTGTGCCGGTAACCACAACGCATTAGATCGTAAATGCCCAGTATTTCTACTACAAAAAGAAATAAAATCAATTCAGGTTACTGAAAAAGTTCCTTATAATGAGGCCAAAAGGTTATATAGGGAAAAAAAATCCCACACCTTCATTAAATCATTCGCACAAGTCACCAAAGAAAAAATAGTTGAAAAAAAAAAGACGTTGCCGTACAAGCAGATATTATTTTTAATTTTCAATTAAACAAAAGCACATCAGCTGACAGTAAAATAATTCCATCTATTAAAGTAACCGACCAGACTAACAAGCCCTCATGCAGTACCAGATCCACTGCTCCCATGATAGGTTTAATAAATACCAAGACCTATAACTACGAAGGTTATCATAGTGCCTAAACCTAGTTCAACCACAGCCTCCACAATAACCTCACCCCCAGCTCTCACAACCCCTCCCCCCAAAGTCAACTCCTACACCTCCCGAACTTGAACTCGATCCTGATCCCAGTCCCTCCTCTTTTTCGTCTGTTAGCAGTGAGCTAATGAACATGTAAAATCAAAAAAGGAAGAAACAGTAAAACATCATTAGCTAAACCAAGTACTAATTAAATTATAAGAGAAGCCAACCCCTCTTCTATTAAAAATTATTCATAAATTTCCCGTTTATTATTTTTTGAAATTTGTTATCCTTGTGTCTTATTATGCATTAACTAAACATGTCTATTATTCAATGGAACTGTAATGGATTAAAAACCCACTTTAATGATCTAAAAATGCTAATACGGGATATTGGCCCTTTTTGTATAGCTCATCTAGACAAACAAGAGACTCATCTAAAAAGAAATGATAAAATAAATTTAAAATTTTTTGAAATTTATAGGAAAGATAGTCCAAATTCAAATCATCACACCATGGTGTTCTTATAGCCGTACATAATTTTGTGTATTCAGAAGCCATCACTATCAATTCACACCTTGAAACAGTCGCAGTTAAAGTACATCTCAATAACACTTTCTCAATTTGCTCTCTATACCTCCCACAGGATCGCACAATATATATTCATCATCTACTTGATATTTATAACCAGCTACTACATCCCGTTCTTTTTGTAGGGGATCTTAATGGTCACAACCCCTTATGGGGGGCACGTTACAAATACGCGAGGGAAAATAGTCGAACAAATTTTAGACTGCAATCTCCTCTTACTAAATACTGGAGAACCTACCTTTTTAAGCTCCAGCTACGGAACCTATTCAGCCCTAGACCTCTCTTTCTGTAACCTTACATTATATAATTTCATAGACTGAACAGTTCTACCTGACCTTTACAGTAGCGATCATTTCCCCATTCTTATTAAATTTTTAAATTTTAAAAAGACACGCTTAAAAAAGAGATGGATACTAGATAAAGCAAATTGGTTTCTTTTTTCCTCCTTAGTCCAACCTCCCCGTTCACCGCCTTGCGATATGAATATTGACTTAGATTAAACTACGACCTCTATTATAAAAGCAGCTAGCGTGTCGATACCAAGGACATCAGTTATGCCAAAAAGACCTCTAGTCCCTTGGTTTAATGATACTTGTAAAAATTCAATAAAAGATCGACGCAAAGCATACAAAAAATTCCAAAAATCCATAACTCAAAAAAACTTAATAGAATATAAAAAACAGAGAGCACTATTCAGGAAAATTCTCAACAACTATAAAAATGAATCATGGAAAAAATTTGTCAACTCAATAAATTCGAATACAAATAAGACTGAAATATGGAGCAAAATTCGTAAAATCACCATATGTCCCATTTCCAACCGTTATACCATTTCAGCGAATGGACAATCGACTGACGAACCGAAACTTATTTCCAATACATTTGCTCAATTCTTTTCGGAAATATATAATATAAGCAAAAACTCTGCCAACATCGAAGAAACTGAGCATCACACTTCTGATAATATCGAATCCCAAACGTTTAACATGCCTTTCTCCATGTGGAAATTAAAATACATCTTAAACTCCGTCAAAGGAACAACTCCTGGTCCGGACAACATACATTACGAGATGATAAAAAATCTACCAAGCGAAACTCTAGAATGGCTGCTCGCATTCTACAATCACATCTGGTCCACTGGTCAATTCCCAAATTCCTGGCGTGACTCAGTGGTAATTCCGATTCTGAAAAATGGAAAAGACAAACGAGAACTAACCAATTATCGCCCTATATTCCTTACAATCTGTGTAATTAAGATCATGGAACGTATGGTGAATAAAAGATTGATGTGGATTACAGAAAAGAACAATTTAATTCAATTCGCAAGGGCAGAGGGACAATAGACTATTTGGTGGCTCTAGAAGCCGAAATCCAGTGCGCCTTTATAAATTCACAACATACTATTGCCGTTTTCTTTGATATGTACAAAGCATTCGACAATATAAGCCATCATGTGATCCTCAAAAAACTGTCATCCGTCGGAATCAAAGGTAAAATGCTTAACTACATTAGACAATTTCTAATAAATCGCGGCTTTAGGGTTCAAATAGGTTGTGAACTGTCAAGAAATCACGAACAACTCAATGGAGTCCCACAGAGTTGTGTCCTAAGCCCCACCTTTGTTTGATTGGCGATAAATGATCTAGAAATCACTTTACCAAGAGGTGTCAAGCCGCTATTATTCGCGGATGACTTAGCCATAGTTTGTAGATGCGAGAACACTGAAATAATAAAAAACAAATTACAGAAAGCTATAGGACGAATAAACGAATAACTCTCCAATGGTCTCAATTTTTTAACTGAAAAAAACAAATCCCTCCACTTTAACCGAAAAAGAAATACTCCCCTCTCGCCTGAACTTTATCTCGATAATTTTCTGATTCCATACACAAATAATCATAAATTTCTAGGTTTAATGTTCGATAGAAAAATTAAATTGGGAATCACATATCTCCACATTAAAAATAAATGCTAGAAAAAAACTAAATATACTCAAATTTCTTAGCGGAACTTCTTTGGGTGCAGACAGATGACCAGTATTTCAGATGACCTTTGGATTTTTTAAAGGGAGTAAAAAATCCTTAGCTATGCCGTCCTTCGGAAGGTACGTAAAATGGAGGTCCGAGCCTGTGCGCTGTCAGGTACTCGTTAAAGACCCCTATCCTAATTATACCTGGATAGGCAAAATTTAGGACTCCTACCGTAGCATCGTCCGATTAGCCATAGCACCATAATGTGACATTAAACGAAATAAACATCGATAGACATACGATGTTAAAATTATTTAACTCCTTGATATGGTCCAAGCTCGATTATAGCTAGAAGTACAGCTTCTTCTTTCGTCACCCTTAATCCAATGTACAAATTTAAATTGAACAAACTATGTAATATATATATATATATATATATATATATATATATATATATATATATATATATATATATATATATATATATATAGCCGAACTTCATGCAATATCCTCAGCTCTCCACTTCTCTATATCAATTAATCAAAAAACAATAATAATAATAACCGATTCATTGAGCTAACCAAAAAGGCCTAAATAACATGCACTAAATTTATCCTACTATACAGAAAATCCATAGATACCTAAATATGTTACAAAACGTAAACAAAACAGTTTACTTTATTTGGGTACCGAGCCACGTGGGAATTGTGGGCAACGAGCTCGCTGATATAGCTGCAAAACAAAACCTTACACTCCCAGGCAGAGGAACTGCCATCTTGACTCCACAAGATATTAGCTCTCCTTTAAAAAAAGAAATTCATGATAGATGGCAGTCCATGTGACGCGAGAGTCCACCTAGTAAACTGAAAACCATCAAAAAATCAGTTAAACCATGGACCACATCCGTTCGATCCAATCGTAGAGAGGAAGTAATTCTGTGCAAGCTAAGGATAGGTCACACTAAACTAACACACTCCCATCTAATAAACAAGCAGCCACCACTAAAATGCCAATACTGCGGTGAGATAATCACTGTTAGTCATATATTCCAAGAATGTCTATACTATACAATGCATCTAAAAAAATCTAGGACTTGCACCCGACATATTTCAAATTCTTGGAGATAATGAAAAAAATTTAAAAACTCTGTTCACCTTTTTAAAAGCGTAAATTTTACATAATAAAATATAGATCCACCAAAAAAAATAAGAATTTAAGTGAAAAAAAAAGAAAAGAAAAAAAAAGATTAATAATAAAAATAAATAGCTAAAAGTTTATAAAAATCCACAGGTGCTTATGTCTCTTGTAGTTTTACGCCTATAAACAATAACAAACAAACAAACAAAAGCTGGAGGAAAAATACATTAAGCAAGTGAGTAATTTAATAAAGTGTAGATTTTGGAATTAAACGTTTCACAAATATTTTGTCAGAAGAGCAAGGCGCATTCTTCAATGTTGTTCACTGTTGTCAAAGTCTTTCCACAGGTGCGGACGGTTCAATTCCGGTATTGTGTTTTGTTTGTTTGTTTATTGTGGCTTAGCGTTTTTATGTACTCCAACTAGAGCAGGAAGGACGGGTTATCCTACAGGTTACCAACCTATTCTAGCCAGGGTGGCAAGGTCAAGATTCATTCGTGGAACCGCCACAAAATAAATTTCAACCCACCCGCGACCTTCAGTGCCATCCTTATCAGTCCAAACTTATTCTCCTTGTAAAGATGGCAATGCAAGATCTGCAGTGCAAGGTTCGCATTCAGTCCGAATGCTCCTCAAAATTTTATACCAATAAAGGGTTCAGACGAAGTGATACCTTAGAATGTTTATTGTTCAATTTGACTGGAAAAATCGGTGAGGGCCTCCGGCATTCAAACTAGGTGCACGGATCAAATAGATATCTACGCCACATAGCCATATCTACGCTGATGACAGATTTTGTTATAAGATCTTTTACAGCTCTGGAGGGCTACAAAGAGTAGTGACAGAGATGGAATTATATACAAACGAAGTCAAAATGAAGTATATGTATAAAGGCGAGGAAACGAATCCCCAAAACCAAACTATATCCATCGGTTCTTACACCTTTGAATGTGTGAAACAATTCTCGTACCTAGGATCTCAAGTGACTTTCAAAAACGAAACTACGAATGAAATAAAGAGGAGAATAGCAGCTGCCAATCGGTGCTACTTTGGCTTCTTTAAACACATTATAAGTTCATTAATTAGTAGACAAGCCCAACTCCAACTCCATAAAACGCATATCCGTCCAGTTATTACTTACGCCAGTCAAACATGGACATTAACCGAAGACGACAAAAATTATTTACTCCTGTTTGAAAGAAAAATCTTACGATGACTTCTTGGACCTGTGGGACTGGTCTCCAGAAGTCGAAAAAATGGAGAAGTGTATGAGCTGTTTAGAGAACCTAATGTTGTAAGAATAGTGAAAATTAGAAAGACCAAGATGAACAGGACACGTAGGCCGAATAGAGAGGAGAGATCTGAAATCCCGATAAGAGTACTTTCCAATTTCTGATATTAGCTAGAAATTAAAAATCAAGGTTTCTTTCTTCTTTTTTTTTTTCAAAAATATTGGTGAGGAAAATTTTTAAAATAAAAAGTGATTTCATTTTCAGATTCTTCATCTCAAAAATCATGTAGAAACCAAATTAGGTCGAAATAAAAAATTAGGCGTTTTTTTTCAAAAATATTAGTGAAGACATTTTTTAAACTAACAACTGATTTCATTTTCAGATTCCTCATCTCAAAAAACACGTAGAAACCAAATTAGGTCGAAATAAAAAATTAAAATTTTTTTACCTCCAAGAATGTGTGAGGATTTTAGAAGGCATAGAGGCTGTCAACTTGCTTCAAAATGTAAATAATTAGCGCTATCACACAGATTTCGCAACCGATTAAAACCAAATCTTAAGGGCATATACAGGGTGTCCCGAATTTAAATGGCAAAACTTCAGGAACTTATAAGGGACCGAAAACCTGCATCGGAGGGTATTCGATGAAGCGGTTTGGTTACGGTCTTGCCAAGAAATCAAATCAATTATGTATTAGTCATCTTAAATGTTTGTGTTTTTTTTTTTCATTATACAGGGTGTCCCGAATTTCAATGGCAAAACTTCAGGAACTTATGGGGACCGAAAAACTAAGACAAAAAGTCCTTTAGAGATTTGTTCGTTTTTGCTTAGTTTTAGAGAAAATCGCCAAAAAAAGAAACAAACAAGTTTTCATTTTTATACTTATTTATTTACATTTATATTTATGTTGTGTTCTTTTTAATGTAAATGTTGCTCAGAATGTTGTCCTCTTGCACCAATGCAAGCATTACATCTAGCACTCACTTGATAAATTGCATCTAAACATTGTTCTGATGATATTTGGTGCACTGCATCTATGATTCGGTCTCTTAATTGCTCTCTTGAGTTGGTTGACACCGCATAAACTTTCTGCTTCAAAGTTCTCCATACGAAGAAATCCATGGGTGTCATATCAGGTGATCTGGGTGGCCAAGGTACTACTCCTCCACGTCCAATCCATCGTTGTGGATAATTTATATCCAGCCAAGCTCGAGCAACTCTGCTATAATGAGCTGGACAACCATCGAGCTGGAACCACATTTAAATCCGCTGCTGTAAGGGAATGTCATCTAAATAATTAGAAAAGCCGTTCTCCAAAAAATGTGTAAATGTGATACCATTCAATCTTCCAGGTAAAAAATATGGTCCCAACAAATTATCATCGCAAATTTTGTCAAGAAACCCGTTACTAAAATTCAATATCTTGACAAAATCTTGAGGTAATAAATTCTGAACTTTTTGAAGATGGTATGGGTAGCGATTATCACCTTTCAAAGTTCGCCATATTGCTTGCCGCGATATTGCTAATGCAGCAGATGCTCTTCTGATGCTAGTCTTAGGATTGTTATCGAAGTGGCGTTGGGCACAATTTCTTCTTCGATAATCTGCTCTTATTGTTGCCTGGAATTGGTCGCCTTCATTACGTATTAAGAATGACCCAGTCTCTCGTAGTCTATTAAAGGTTAACGAAAAGACTCGTTGATTAGGCTCTCTTCTATTTGGAAATCGGCGCGCATACTCCCGCACTGCTTCTAAAGTATTACCGTTACAGAAACCATACACAAAAATCATATCAGCGTATTCAACATTAGAATATGTATGCGGCATTGTGGCTGATGCTATTCACACAAAAATATCTGAGTAACTGACTGAAGTCTGATTTAGGAATTATAATCCTAGAAGGAAGCCAAAATGTAAACAAATAAAAGAATGTAAAGGATAACTTTAAGTGTTTACATATCTCACTGCCTAGCCTGACGAACTTTGAAAGGTGATAATCGCTACCTGTAACATTTTTGTTTTGTTTCTTTTTTTGCGATTTTCTCTAAAATTGAGCCAAAACGAGCAAATCTCTAAAGGACTTTTCGGTCCCCTGTAAGTTCCTGAAGTTTTGCCATTTAAATTCGGGACACCCTGTAGAAGCCGTAAAACTGCATGGATTAGCCCAAATGCGGAAATTCTTTTCCACTCTTTGTAATTGATCAACGTATATATCCGCAGTAATCGTTAAACTTGATTTTAACCAATCGTAAAAACAACTTCTTTGACAATCCTATCATTCATATAATAAAATCTTCTTGTCATGGATGTTTGCTTACGGATCTGGTAGGGGTGGTTGATCCTTCTCAAGGCACTGTCTTTTGTGGGCTATATTATATAGACATGTTCAATTAAAAAAAATTGACTAATTAATTTATATTAATATATAATATTAATTAATTTACATTAATATATAATATTAATTAATTTATATTAATATGTAATATTAATTAATTTATATTAATATATAATATTAATTAATATAGATATGAATTATTATTATTATTATTAATTAATATCCTATCCCCAGACTCTATCTAGTCTTACAGCAGAAATAGTGAGGGCGACGGGAATATCTTATCCGCACGGTAAGAAGGTAATTTTATAATACGTTTTATTTTTTTCTCAGCACTCAGTCAAAATAGATAAATGATTTTTTCAGGTAAAGTTGTATTTTTGTTTGCCATTTGAAATAAAAATACTTTCTTAATCCTCAAAACACGACCTGGCTTGAAGATGCTCAATAATTCCAAGAATATGATCAAATTCCAATAAAATCCGCTGTAAATCATAGGGAAATTTTTTTAATGGAAAACTGACCTCAAATCTGGATTCAGAGAACAAGAAACCCTTACACGTTAAATTTGATTAAAATCAGTAAATATTTTATTTTTTACCCCTTACATCATTTTTCGACGTTGAGATTTGAGCAACCACTTATGACGGCTGTAACATTTGCTGTGGTCAACCGATTAAAATATAAAGGCATCACTAGAATCAGCGTGCATTTCGCTTTCTATTTGTGTATATAACATTTGGTTTATTCCAAATTTGGGCAAAAAGGAATTTTTTTAAAAATATCCGAGGTCAAAAATAACTGGCGTTATCTCAGTAAGGAGATATCCTGCGATCTCCGCATTTAAGCTAATCTATGCAGTTTTACGGCTTCTATATGCCCTTAAAATTTGGTTTTAATCGGTGGTGAAATCTGTGTTATAGCGCTTATTATTTACGTTTTGAAGCAAGTTTACAGCCTCTTGCCTTCTAAAATCCTCGCACATACTTGGAGGAAAAAAAATTTTAATTTTTTATTACGACCTCATTTGGTTTCTGCGTGTTTTTTGAGATGAGGAATCTGACAATGAAATCAGTTGTTAGTTTAAAAAATGACCACTAATATTTTTGAAAAAATAAAAAAAACGCCTAAATTTTCTTTATTTCAACCTAATTTGGTTACTAAATGATTTTTGAGATGAGGAATCTGAAAATGAAATCACTTTTAATTTTAAAAATTTTCCTCACCAATATTTTTGAAAAAAAAAAAAAAAAAAAAAAAAAAAAAAACTTCATTTTTAATTTCTACCTAATTTAGTTTCTACATGTTTTTTGAGATGAGGAATCTGATAATGAAATCAATTTTCAGTTTAAAAATAGTGAGGAACATGACCGCTACTGCTATGCAGCTATCTAGAACAGCTCCCTGTTTACTCAAGTTATACCAGTGGTATTAGTGCACGCATCAGCTCCTTACTTTACAAATATTGTGTATATACATAATTGAACAATTAGTGAAGTTTTCCGGCTAGGTGAGTTCCTAGAACTAATTTATAAAGGTGGACTTTTAAGTATGTCACGGGATAGTTGGGCACGACGTAGGTAGTTTCGACCTGTTGACGGCTGTGACTGGCTATCACTTACTTAGACCTGCTGTAATCTTTCATCATAGGTGGCGTAGTGAGTAGGGCACTCGCCTCATATAATCACGGACCCGAGTTCGTAGCTCATTGGACAGAGATTTTTTTTTTTTTTTTTTTTTTTTTTAAATTATTATTTTATAGATGTGTTTTTGTTTACATATAAACATTTATTTTTCTTTATTTTCTCTCTACATTAAATAATATTATCTAATACCTCGTAGCAATAATAAGTATTATTATTATGGAGTGTGAAAAATCTTCATGTTTCGACTCCGACGAAGAAATGCCTTGTTCCGACTTCAGTGAATCGGACTCTAATAAGTTCCTTAAGGGTAGAACTTTGTCAAAAAGACAAAGAAACACTGCTCTTGAGCCCCCTGGGAACTCTCCCAAAAAAAAAAAAGAAGAAAAAGAAACAGAAAGAAAAAAAGTCGAATCAACCTCCCACTCCACCACAAACCCGCAGTAAGGCAGTCATCAGTGCAGTCACACCTATTGAAACAGCTAACAGATTCCAGCCATTAATTAATATGCCTTCCGATAGTTCTGTACTCCAACCATCAAAACCTCTAACAGATATCAAGCCACCCCCAATCTACGTTATTGGCGTAAATAACTACATTCAATTTTGCCATGATATTTCTGAATTAATTGGTCAACCAAATTTCCAATGTTACTCCAGATACCATGACATAAAAATCAACACTGAGACAAAAGAACATTATAAAATACTGATAGCCCATCTAAAAACTCAAAACATCCAGTTCCACTGTTATCAATTTAAAGAGGAGAAGGCCTACAGGGTAGTACTACGGGGACTTCACCAATCTGTCCCTCCCGAAGCCATCAAAAGAGATCTGGAGCTATTAGGCATGTCTCCAACGTACTCCACCGCTTTGAAAAACACCCTCTCCCATTGTTCTTTGTGGATCTGGAGCCAGCAGAGAACAATGTAGAAGTTTTCAATATCAAAAGACTGGTGTACTCCGTGGTCAAATTTGAAGAACCACGACTCAAAAAAGAAATAGTACTGTGCACCAGATGCCAAAACCTAGGCCACACAAAAACTTATTGTAATCGACAAGCAAGGTGTGTAAAATGTGCAGGACCACATTTGACAGCAACTTGCTTAAAACACGAGATACACCAGCGTTGTGTGTCCTCGGTGGTGAGAGCCATCCTGCCAACTATAAGGGTTGCCAGGTTTACAAACATAGACAGAAACAAAGAGCCATCAACTCCGCTACAAATAAAAATTCTGTTCCCCAAACATCCGAAACAATATTCACATCATTTCAGAATCAACAGAATAATCCAGCCAACAACAGTTTTCCTAAACACTTTCCTCCACTGCTATCAACATCAAAAGCTCAACAACCTCAGACTGAACAACCAATCGATTCAGCCGTTCAACTAGAACCCCAGCCATCAACCTCAGCAGCAGAGTCATCTCAACTTCTTTCTTCAAGCAACGAATTCAAGACAGTTCTACGAAGAAATCAACGGCAACAAAATCAGGCGCCTCAAACATCTCTTTCATCCCAACCTCCCAAAATAACCACTCCTTCTCCGTCAACTACCCAACGCACCTCACAACAAGTAACCCAACAGACCAAGACTCCACTAACAAATTATGAGCAAACCATACCTCAACAAACTCCAAGCCAAATCCCAATCCAGGTACTGTCTTCAAGACAGTTTAACCACCCGTCTCAAATTTCAGAACCGTATCCTATTTCCTCCCAAGGTTATAATGATATCTCATCGATTCTTTCCTCCTTCCTCCGAGAACTCCAAGAAACTATCAGACCCTTAATTACCCTCCTCACAAGAGCCCTGTCAGATATCACGTCTATTGTTCCTCGATGATCCAAAACTCCTTAGCAGTTCTTTTATGGAACGCAAATGGTTTGCTCAATCACAGAAACGAACTAGACATATTCTTACACGACAATAACATTCACGTTGCTCTAATTACCGAGACCCACTTGACGCCTACCCATTATTTCCACATCCAAGACTACATCACTTATAGAACTGACCATCCCGATAAAACAGCCCACGGTGGTACTTGTATCCTTATCCATAGATCGCTAACTCACACTCTGATTCCTTCCTCTCCAACTGACACCATTCAGTCCACCGCACTAATCCTATCCACCTTCCTATTTAACCTTACTCTTTCAGCTGTATATTGTCCTCCAGGAAATAGCCTTTCCCATAACATCCTACAATCCTTATTCCAATCCTTTGGGCAACGCTTCTTTGCAGGTGGGGGCTATAACGCTAAACACCAGCGATGGGGCTGTAGAACATCCAATCCACGAGGTAGTGTTCTATCCAGTGTATCATACTTGAACAATTACCCTATCCTTTCTCCTACAATCCTACCTACTGGCCTACATCCCTAAAAAAACGCCCAGATATACTGGACATATTCGTTACCACTCAAATACCTACTTCCCAAACTACAATAGATTCCTTAGATGACCTTTCCTCAGACCATAGTCCGGTTTTGCTTACCTTACATTCTACTCCTATAATTAAACCTTCTCCTCCATCCTTAATAACTGGACGGATAGACTGGGACAAATTCCGTTCGGCTTTAGAAAACCATATTGACCTCAAAATTCCACTAAAAACTTGTCAACAAATAGATGCGGCAATAGAACATCCTACTAAATCAATAGAAACCAGCATAACAGAAAGTACCTCACAAAATAGATTAAGACAATCAGAAGTAGAAAAACTGCGAGCTAGAGCCAAATGGCATAGAACTCGATACCCATCTGACAAAACCAATTATACCAAATTAACTAACAAACTTAAATCAGAACTTAAAAAACTAAAACTTCAAATTTTACAGAAACAAACTGAACAACTATCGGATTCCGACAAATCATTATGGACCACTGCCAAAAGACTTTTAAAATGTAAATCATTCAATCATCCTCTCCTTACTCCAGCTCAAACCTGGACCAAATCTGATTCAGAAAAATCTGAGTTATTTGGTGAACAGTTACATAATACATTTATACCTCATTCTGACATCCTAAATCCTTACCATGTAGAACGTATTGAAGCAGAACTGACTATTCCTCTCCAAATGACCTGTCCTCCTAAAGCCTTCCACCCTTCAGATATAATAGCCATAATCCATAGATTGCCCTCCAACAAAGCTCCTGGACATGACCTTATTACCTCAAGAATCCTCAAATGTCTACCAAGGAAAGCAGTATTACTCCTAACTTACATTTATAACGCTGTCCTCCGTGCAACATATTTTCCCGATTCCTGGAAATTATCAATTATAAAAATGATCCCAAATCCTAAAAAACCAGTAGAAAATCCTTCCTCATACAGACCTATTGCTCTCCTGCCTGTCATGGGCAAAATCCTTGAAAAGCTCCTTTTGAAACGCCTTTATCCCTTCCTTGATTCCCATCACATTATTCCTGACCACCAGTTTGGATTTCGTCAGTTTCACTCCAGTACCCAGCAGTGCCATCGCGTGGTGGATGTTATCTCATCTGCATTGGAGCGCGAGATGCATTGCACGGGTCTTTCTTGACGTTGAACAGGCCTTTGACCGGGTTTGGCATCCAGGACTGCTTTATAAACTTCGCCAATTCCTTCCATCTACATATTTCCTCATCCTCCGTTCCTACCTTTCTGATAGAGTATTTAAAGTTAACCATAATTCCTCAAACCGCTGGTATTCCACAAGGTAGTATCTTGGGTCCATTCTTTATACCGTGTATACAGCTGATATCCCTACTCATCCTAATACCATCCTTAAAACCTATGCTGATGATACCAGCGTGTTATCAGTCAATGACGATCCTATAGCTGCATCCCAGACACTCCAGTCACATATCACTTCCATTGAAGAATGGTGTCATAACTGGAGAGTTAAGATAAATCCTAGCAAATCCCAGCAAATAACCTTTACTCTCCGTCGAAAACCTACCTCATACTGTCCTCCTGTATCCTTTAATGGTGTACCGCTAAATAATGTGGAACAAATACGATACCTGGGATTTTATCTGGACAAGAGACTTACCTGGAACCCTCACACAAAATTGAAAAGACAAGAAGCTGCACGTCGATTTCGACTGTTACAACTCTTACTAGACAAACGTTCAAATCTCCCGACTCACCACAAGAAATTCATCTATATAACGATTACCAGACCTATTTGGACTTACGGTATAGAATTGTGGGGATCCACTAAACCATTGAATTCTTCCCGCATCTAATCACTCCAATCCAAAATCCTTCGAAAAATCCTTAGTGCTCGTTACTTTGTCACAAATGAATTAATCCATAATGACCTTAATATCCCATATGTTGCCGACTTGGCACGAACCAGATACCTCTCCTTTCATAATAAACTCACACCTAATCCAAATCCACTTGTTGCACAACTTGCTTCCCATTGCATTCCTGGTAATCCTCTGAGGCGCCTGAAAAGAAGATGGCCTCGTGATCTTCTTTTCATTAGAATACTACCAATGGGTAGTTCCTCTACAAGTTCTAATCACGCCATTATTTGTATTGTATACAGTATATTTACTAAATGTATTTTTATTAATACAGTTGTGAATTTCAATTTAAAAAAAAAAAAAAAAAAAAAAAAAAAAAAAAAAAAAAAAAACAGTTTAAAAATGTTGACGTTTAAATGTATGTATGTTTACTAATACGTTTAAATGTTCAATTAAAAAAATATTGGATAATTAATTAATTGATAATAATATATAGTATTCATTATTATATAATATTAATTAATAGTATGATTAATTAATATCCTATCCTCCCCCCCTTCCCCTAGTCTTACAGTAGAAATAGTAAGGGCGACGGAAATATCTTATACGCAACGTAAGAAGAGCTGCGAGAGCATGTAGTGGGCGGAAGTTCGAGTGGAATTGGCCATCCTCGGCTCTTGGAATATCTTATTAGTCTTGAAGAGCCATTGCACCATACACGAAGAGTTGGCTGACCGAAATTGAGACAGACAGACGGTGTGGCAGTCAGATACCTACTGGGAGTCAGAAACTGGAAAGGCCGCACATAACAGAGATAACCGGTGGGAAATCATTGAGGATGCCAGGACACACTGAGGGTTATAGAGCCAATTAGATAGCTGGATTTAGATAGATAGGAAATACTGTAGTCTCTTTTTCAACGGTGAAGACAAGTCGCTTACATCACAAACCGGCAGATGGTAGCACTTCTATCCTTAAAAGTTTTGAATCTTCAACTGTCATTGTTGGAACGACCGTTAGTGCGTCTAAAGTGTTTGAAATGGCTTCAAGAGGCTATTAAAAGTCTACAGATTCCTTTTGTTACATTTGGGGATGATGATAAATCAAAAAAATAACATAGCTACATATGTGAGGTAAGTATACTCGCGTAAAGCGCTGTAAAGTTTGGAGATCAAGACAAACCTTGGACACATCATTATACTTGTTGAAGGACTGTGACAGTGGGCAAAAGGTAAACAACACGCTTTCAGATTCGGCGTTCTGGTGATATGGCAAGGGTTATTTGGTTAATATATCTGGGGGAGGGAGATAGCTACAGCTGGGAGTAATCTTGTTTGGAAATTCAATTGAAGTATTTAATGTATAGTGCATGATAACTATGAAGGCGAGGGTTTTCGCGCGGCCTTCAGAGCCCACATACATTAGAATCATATATGGATTCTTCACAATTCATCTATTTCATTGATTGGTTCGATACTAAGACAAATGGGTGTTTTTATGGCAGAGGTAAATGTTTGGTTATCGACGATTAATAAGAAGCATGAGTTTTTCATTTTCTTCTGTTTTTATTGTTGAGATGAACTGCTCCTATGTCTTGATCCAGTGTTGCCATTGGTTAAATGATGACATAGAACCTGGATCCAATATTCAATCTGTATGATTTAAAAAAAAAATTCATTCTGCTCACTAAATTGATGATAACAAAAGTAATAGTTTATTACTAATAAGTTAATTTGTCCTCTTAGTTGGAGGTTTTTGCTGCTATTCTCCAAAACATGATAGAATAGTTCACTATCTGTTTTGTTTACCTACAACCGTCAGACAATAATACATATTACTTACAATTCGTGATATTTTTCTTTAACATCCACATCTCTTTCTTTTAATTAGAGATTGGATTGTCCACAGCCCATTATGGCGTTTTAGTAATGAAATAAATAGAAGAGAAAAAAAATCTAGATTCAATAATGGACGAATTTTCGTTCATATTATGTTGTTCCAGTGAGCCATACTTTTACAGCCAAGTCACAAAACTTGAACTTCAATCGATCTTTGACCTCAGGTACCATTTCTCATAGTCTTATTTTCTCTGTGTTTTCATTAACAGTAATAAAAGGGCTGGAGATAGACAAAGCCAATAGATACGAACATAGACAAACCTGTTATGTTTATTTTAAAATCTTTGGAATTTTATCATATAACAGATAAAATTTAAATAAGTCTGCTATCAACCTTTTTAACGAAGCATGGTCCGACTTCTTGTCTTCAATCCCAGAAACAAATAAAATAAAATAAATGGAAAACTACTATGGGGGCTACCTCTACTGGTTAATTGCCAGGAACAAACTTTAATAATAGGTCTCAGGATTGAGCTCTTCAAGCGGACCCACCAGCTCCTTTTTGAAGGCAATCAATCCTTTACCAGATTGCATTATCTGCAATTGATTCCTGACAACCGAGCACTTTATGGAAAATTGCTATTGTCACTTTCTATTCAGGGCTTCATTGAGACTCCAAGGATATATTCTGGTTCTAAAACCCGAGAATTGGATCAAAATGTTCACTCACCTCAAAAATTAATTTGCTGAATCAAATTTAACCTTACTATTGCCATTTTTTTTATTGATTTATATGATTAGTCTTTGCTTGTTCATTTCCTTTTGGTGAGGTTTCGGTATATATAGTTCCTTGTTAGTATTAATTTATTTATATAAAACATGATTTTTAATTTTTTTTTTATACACATTCTTTTATGTAAAAACATTATTATTGTTTTATTTTGTTATTTAATTATGTATTTTGAATTAAATAGTTAGTTAATGGTGCCTTTAACCTGAGTACACCGAACACAGAACATAGTACACAGAACCTATAATTGCAACCAAATGAATAAATATAATTCAATTTTATAGTTAACAATTCCTCTTTCAAATCAAGTATGTTTAGTTCAGTATAAGTCCCGCCAAAGAGAGTTCAGCTTCAGTTCAAACTGGTGCCTTCAGTTTGAACGATCATTCGTTCTTTTTTGTAATCATTCCTTGTTTGAAGGATCACTACTACAACTGTCAAAATTGATGGTCTCGTTCTTGATTGTAAACGAGTGTTTACAACAATTGTCAAGGTAAAGATATGATTTATTCCCGTCTTATTTTGTCTTTTTAATTAATTTGTTTTTTTTATTTGAGGAAGTTTCTTTCCTTTATTCCCTTCTTTTTGTTGTTCTGACAGTTACAGTTTTCAATAACCATAGTAACTCACTACTTGACCTTAAAAAGCTAATATATATATATATATATATATATATATATATATATATATATATATATATATATATATATATATATATATATATATATATATATATATATATATATATATATATATATATAAGTTAATAAGAAACTTAAATATATAGAGTTACATATTAAGGTTATCAATCGGTAGTATGAAAACCATTAATTGTCCTTAATGATCTGGAATCAACTACTATTTTAAATTTTTCTTTGATTGTAGCTGTAGGTACAAGATGCTTGGAGTTTTGAATAGCCTACTGTTGTTGCTTTTCCTGTCATCTCTAAACAGAGTGAATCCTATTACGTCACCTTATGGGTGGAAAGATAAAATTTCTATAAATGGATTATGGAAATTCAAATTATCTCCTCAACAAGATACCGATAGAGGTTTTAAAGAAAAATGGTACTCAGGTCCCATAACGGTAATTTATATTTTTATGTTTATAATAAATTGTATCATTAAGATTTTATAGAAAACATTTTTGTTTTTATTAATGATTTCTTGAATTCTTGTGGAACTGTTTGTTCAATGATACTTTCTTTCAAAATTAATAATTTTGAGATTGTTTTTCTTAAATATTAACCCATTTTCATCAAGTTATTAATTATTTCAGTTATAATTAACACTTTGCGCCTGTTATGTGACATTAAGTCTAGGATGCTCTTAAAAAATAAAGAAAATTAATCCTTTTTTGTTTTTATCTCACTAATTATTACTCCATATTTTGGTTTACCTGTTTGGCCTAAGTGGTTTTTTGATTGTTAGTTTTATACTGGTGACCATCTCAAACAGAATCTGTGAAAAATGCATTTGGTATCAGTATTATTACCAGTGCTCCATCCTAAAGAGACCTTATACACTACTGATTTTTTAAATTGGTTATTTCTTTAAAACATAAAAATATGCTCCTTACGTTCTATATTACACTGATTTTTATGGTCATCATTTTCGATAATACCTAGGAGACAACCACAATCTTGTTCTGAAGGTTATACATCTGTTACTTGTGTTTTTTTTTGCATTTCACTGGTTCCGCTGTTAATTGTATGCACTAGATTCAATGGATTTATTACAGCCTTCAGCAGATCACTGATGTTCTGCTCACTCTAGAATTACAGGAATCCTCATATTGTCATTTTCAATGGAGCCTGGGCCTTGTGAGTGATATTTAGAACTTGAAATGTCAAAAGTTATAACTTAAGTATGGAGATGGCTGTTTGAAACTTAATGCAACTGAAGATCAGGTAATCTGTGTGGGAGAGGGAATGGATCATTGGTAATAGACTGATTCCGTTTATTTAATTCTTAAACATAGTTCATTTTAAAAGAAAGAAAAACATTTCTGGCTGTAACATATATGCTGGTCAATTTCTCTGTTTCATCCCTACTTGGGAAGGTTATATTTATTGGAAATTTAGTTTTATGACAAATTTTATAGTTTACAATCTTCATGTGGAGTTTGTTTTTTCTTGATGTTTAGTAAGTGCTTTTGTTAAATACCATTGTTTTTTCTAAATAGCTCTTTATCTTATTAACTTTTTTTTTTTATAAAGGGTGATGTATTACATATGCCAGTTCCATCTAGCTACAATGATATCACTTCTAACAGCACTATACGTGACTACTTAGGCTGGGTATGGTATCAAACAGAAGATGTTGTTGATGTGGAAAATTGGAGGAATTCTAGAGTGGTTCTTCATTTTGGAGGAGTCCATTATTATACATTTGTGGTAAAGGCCAGGTTCAACAAGATAGAAATAACATGTGTAAAGCTTGAACTAGTTAAGAATTGTAATATTACAGTGGTTCGGTGGCAAATTTGTTGGCTCCCATGAAGGAGGACATATTCCTTTTGAATTTGAGCTTCCAGGCTGCAAAGGATTAATCACAGTAGCTGTGAACAATACTTTAAACAACCATACTATTCCACAAGGATTTCTCACATATCCCTCTGGGAATACGTAGGTAATATGTATGTAATATGACCAGAACTGTCCTTGTCTTATTTTTGTGTTGTTGTGATTATTGTTCTAGTTTAATAGCCTTGTGTTGTAGTAAATATTCATCTTTTGCATGCAGCTAATGAAATTTGAGTTCAAATTAAAACCATCTTTAACAATTTGGAGTTGGATATGTTAGTTGCTGTTTACTAAACCTCTATTAAGTATTTTCTGTGGTTTTATATTTGATTATTTAAAATTTTTTAAACTATGCTAGTTACCAGTGGTAACCTTTATTTTATTATAAATGTGAGAACCTAGACTTCTCAATGTAGTTATTTCTACAAGTATTTTGAACATGAAAGGTTAACATTAATATTCAATTTCTGATGTTAATTGTAAAGGAGGATTAAAACTTTTTTCAGGCAGTTGACCTTGTTCTAGAGACGATCATATTTTGGATGTCTTATGCTTTTGACATCCTTATAATAAACATTCTGTTATAATAAATAACATTTTAAAAAATCTTTTGGTTGTCATGTTGACAGTTGTGAATTCAATTAATAATTAAAGATAAATAAATAGTAATCTATATGGATTTTGAAAGTCCTGAAAAATAAATTTTAACACTCAGAGCCAGGCTAGAACTGGGTGCAGTCCACCTAGAAGAAATTGCCACCAGAAATCGGCTGTAAGGATTAATACACCCTCATACCAGACTAGTTCCTCCATAAATATCAGAACAAATAGCTTGTAGAACTATGTGATTTGATAATTCTTATAACATCTTCAAGCTCTTTCATTTATTTTATTTCCTTTTTTTTTTCTTAATGTTTTTATAAATACTATAATTATAAATTATTATAGTATTGTTTACTATAATAATGAAGCCTATTTTTTATTATTTACACAATACTAACTAATTATTTTTCTTATCATCTGCTTAAACTGGTTTCTCTATTGACCCATTTTATTTATTCTGACAATCCCCTAATGCATATTTATTCATGTTTATATTACTTTTTCTTTTTTGAATTAATTATTGTTTAACTGTAATTTTTCTCTAGATCTGACGGTCATCGAAGTTATACTCATAATTTTGACTATTTTGATTACTCTGGCATTAATCGAAATGTTTTTCTTTATAGAACATCCAAGGATGTTTATATAAAAGATATTGTAATTAAATCAACTTATGAAGATCAAATAGGTAATGTTAGATTTTTATTATATAACTACTGTAAATCAATATTGTTTTAAGATGTAAAATTTTACTAAATATTGTTTAACAGGACAATTTCTATCCAATTGGTTGTGTGGTGGTTGATATTATCTCTATTAGTTGATCTGTGCTCTAATTAGTTTTAATCTTTTTTAGAAGTGTTATACTTTAAAATAATTATTGAATTGGCTAATTTATAATTATAATCCTTACATATCAAAGGATATTTCTATTTTTATGATAATTGATAAATTTTATCTAATGGAGGTGCTGCTTTCTTCAGCGCAAAACATGGCTGAACTGTTTTTCTTTCTTGTTTAAATTTATTTTTTCTCCATTGATTCTACTATTATTAATTTCTATACCAATCTTTGTAGCTACTATCTTATTTTATTATATTATATGCTTCAATGTGCTTTATTGATTTATATTTATTTTAGGTTACGTGAAATTCACAGTAATATCCAACAGTGTTGACCTAAACTCTCCATGTTTGGTTAGCCTTTATGATTCTCAACACCAATATAACATCAGTAAATGCTATGGTGTTTTCAAGATACACAACCCAATTCTTTGGTGGGATAGAACTTCTAATCACAAGCCTACAGCTTACTTGTACACTCTCAGGGTAAGATTATTTTTTCCTATATTCTTCCCAATACAAAAGCATTCTATTAGCTAGAAAGTCTTTAAATTTCTAAAAATATTTCAGTAGCATGTAATGTCTAGGAAGATATAATAAAGGTGATATGAAAAAATATATTAAAGAAGTGAAATCTCTCTACTTCGGACATGTTTAAGTTTGATAAATTTTTCCGTTGCAAAGGTGTGTCGTCTGAGAAGGGTTAGGAAGAGCTTGGTTTAAAAAAATACGTATTTCCATCAAAACAAGTTTATTGATTTTTACCATTTTATTCTACATTGATACACATTATATTTTTAGAATTTAAGTTGTATGAACTTAGCTATATATTTCAAAAATATTTGATTAAAACGAAATATATAAAGAATGAATTTGCTTGCATAACATTTTGAAAACTGGTAAATCAGTCTTTAGTTGATCATAGGTGTGTCCTTTGGAGAAAGGTGTCCACTAGGAAATGTCTCACTGTAATATTTATTTGCTGTCTTTATGAACCCCTTGTTAACTATAGTTGACATTAGTTTGTAGTTAAAACTGTTTTGGTAAAATATGTATTAATATTAGATTTATTTATTTTTTTTATTAATTTTACTTGTATGTAATGGAATCTTTCATCGTAATTTTCACTAATTTCCAGCAATCTGATTAGCTTGAAAATTTGCACACGTGTCAAGGACCAATAACAATACAATAATTGCACAAATTTTTTCTAATGTCCTCACTAGAATGAACCAAGTAAAAGAAAATGTTTTTAGTTCAGTCAATGAGCATGTTGTGTAATGCATGAAATATGCAACAATTCTTTACTTTAGAGTTTCGTTAGGAGTAATAAGTAGGTAAACATATTACAAGTCCTCACCCTTAGGGTGCAAGGATGCGGTGGGGGGGATGGGAGATCGTCACATTTTTGGGTGTTTCAATCATATCTCAGATTGTGGGTGGACTAAAGAAAAATATGTTGTGAATAAAAATTGAAGCCAATTAAATTTTCTATACAATTGTTTCTATACAGATTTGTTGAACATTCAGTGGTTAAAAAGTATTAAAAAGCATGTTATAAAAATTCCGTTTCATACATCCAGGTAAAGCTAATTATAGCATGTTAAAACAACGATATATATAAAAATAAAGTAAATTTAATGCTCTACAACATTGTCTTTGAAAATGTTTATGAGAAACTGTTGTTGGAGGCAAAAAGTGAGGTAAAAATGACTTTTTTTTTTTTTTAGAAAATTATTGATTTTCAATAATGTACATCTCAAAAACTGTTGAAAGTTCGACAAACATGTATAGAAACGATAGTGGGATGCACTAGAAGCAAATGTTTGAAAAAAAGTTAGGTAAAAACCTCATCATTATCACTATATTAAATACTTTAAAACAATAGCTATCATAATAAAACAGATTGCAAATCTTGTTTCAGGTAGAAATCAATCCAGGCAGTTATCCAAGCAATGAAAACATCTATGAGATGAAGATCGGAATCAGGAATATTGGTTGGAACAGTAGTGGACTCTGGCTTAATGGAGAAAAGTTGTATTTAAGGGGATTTGGGAAACATGAGGATTCTGAAGTAAATAATTTGTAACGTAAATTCTGAAGTAACGTTTTTTTTGTGCTAAGAATAAGAAATTAAAAATACACTACCACTAAAAAAAACAGAGGCTGTGAAAATAAAAGAGACCAGCATTGAAGTTGCTGTTGACCTGAGAACATTGTAGAATTAGATAAAGATTTGGTGATAGCAGCTTATGCAGGATGACCGCATAATGACCACCCAATTTTTTTTTTACACTAAGAGGGTCTCACCCTGTGTAAAATACAAGTCATTTTTCATTTGTGATCACTAACCGCTAAAACTACTTAACCAATCTGAACTAAATTTTAACTACATCATCTTCATAGTATAAGGAAGGTTTAGCAATAATAAAATTTACAGATTTTCAATTAAATTGTTATTAAAAACAATAAATTTGTAGTGCGCAGAGAACTTTGAATATCGACCGATAGGTGGCGAGTGCCATTTAAGAGAGGTTACAAAGGTGAAATGTTATATTTATTTATTTATTCTGTTCTACAGTCCTTAGAGAAGGACTAGGACCTCCTCAGTAAGTCTTCTCCAATCATCTCGATCCGCGGCCTTATGGCACCATCCTCTAACACCTACCTGACGGAGGTCTTGCTGCACGTCATCTAACCATCTCAATCGTGGCCGCCCTTGAATTCTAAAACCTTCTGGTTTTTCTTTTAGCATTTTTCTAGGAAATCTATCTGCAGACATGTCTCCATGTGTCCCAGCCACCTTAATCTCGCTTTCTTTATTTGGGCAACTATATCAGGCTCACCAAACATTGCCATTAATTCTTCATTTTTTCTTATTCTCCATTCGCCATGTAGACACTTTGGGCCAAATATCTGTCTAAATATTTTTCTCTCCCAAACTCGGAGTAGTGCTTCACTTTTTTTTGTTAGTACCCATGTTTCACTTGTGTATGTAATAACGGGTCTAATAATGGTTTTATAGGCTGTTATTTTAACCTCACACGATAAGTCTTTGAACCTAAGAGCTGTTTGAACTCCGAACAGGCATCTGTTGCCTACCACTATCCGTCCTTTGATTTCTGTGATAACAGGATTATTATTTGTTACTAGCGACCCTAAGTATTTAAATATTTAAATACACTGGGATGCTGTACTCCCTGAACTGGATTTGTTCTACTTGAGACTGGGTTTGCGACGTTAACATATATTTAGTCTTCGCTTCGTTTATTTGCAAACAATGTTTTTTACAAGCTGCTTCTAGTTCTTGAAAAACTCCTCCAAGGGCCACTTTAGTCTTCGCTGTGATAAGTACATCATCAGCTAATGCCAAGTGTTGCGCTAATGTATTATATATAGATGGTGCCACCGGGGTTCATCCTGATAGCCCGCTCTAAACAAAAGTCAAAGATTACACAAGATAAATGGTCTCCCTGCCTTAAGCCTCTATCTACTTTGAATTCCTCTGACAGTGAATTTTTTATTTTAACTTGATACCTCGTGTTTTGCCACATCATGCTCATTAGCCTGATTAATTTATAAGGTAGACCGAGTCCTCTTAAATCGGCTAAAGCTTCTTTTCTATTTACACTGTCATATGCTTGTTTAAAGTCTATAAATAGATGATGTAGATCTATATTGAATTCTTAGGACTTCTCTAAGATTTGTCTTTAAGAAAATATGTGGTCGATGGTTAATCTCCCTTTTCTGAAACCACATTGATATTCACCAAGGAAGTTTTCAGCCCATTTTACGAGACGTTTGTTTATAGCAATGGATAGTAGCTTATACATCAGAGGGTGAAGCGCTATACCTCTGTAATTTTTACAGTCCATCTTATCACCCTTTTTAAAAATCGGACACAAGATTGCCTTGCTCCACTTGTTTGGCATCTTTTCAGTGGTCCATATATCCCAAATAAGGGAATAAACTTGTTCCACTACAGAATCTACTCCATATTTGAGGAATTTGGCATGTATTCCGTCTATGCCTGGTGCTTTAGGATTTTTTAATGATATTATTATTTCTTCGATGTCTTCCTTTCCCGGTGTGACCTAATTAGTGTGATTTTAATTGGGTTAAAAAGTTTTTCTATGCGTGAAAATATCAAAGAAATAATGCGCAATTGCATACTTTGATACAAGATTTTTATCGATAAACAAATAAAACTTCAATTATTAGTTAAAATTGTCTATGTTCTCTACTTATAAGAACAGTCGAAGCTAGTATTTATATATATCTTTTATGTATTACATTTCTATGAATGTATTGATTTTTTTTTACTATTTCAAGAACTTTATATCATTAGAGTAACTATTAACTATTATATTTTATGCTTTAAGGTTTTTTCATATTGTTACTATGATGGGAGGTAGGAATGGATAGAGCCATGTAAAGCTCTTCTATTAAACATTTTCTTTTATAACAGTTGCGTGGGCGAGGGTTTGATTGGGCTGTTACTTTAAGAGACATGGACCTTCTGCAATGGACTGGAGCGAATGTAATGCGCACAACTCACTATCCTCATTCCTTGGAGTGGATTGATATGGCGGACAGGATAGGAATGCTTATCATCCTCGAGAGTCCTGCTTGCAGCCTAAGGTAACTTTGGTATCTGTATTCTAATCGATCTCTTTTTAATATAAATTAAATGAAGTATTTCTGGACAATTCTTATTGCAGTTATTATTAAATTGGATTTCAGAATATATATATATATATATATATATTATTTATTTATCGCGATACAGGCCAACGGTGGACCACGCGTATATCATTTTCAGGTTTTCTTCCTTTCTGCCCAAATTCTTTTCATTTTTTCGCCCATTTCCCTCTTTCTCTCCTCCGTCCATTTCTTACTTTCATGCTTCTTCTTCTTCTCCGCTACAAGAACCTTTATATTTTTAACCATTTTTCCGAATCTATCCTTATCTTTGTAGTCTCCCTCCGTGATACCCAATTTTTTAACTTCCTCTTTCATTTGCTCTGGGTAACCTTTTATATTTTTCAATTTCATCACTTTATCAAATATTTGTTTGTTTAATCTATTGCTATTCATTCTTTTCATGTGTCCGAAAAAATTTAATCTCCTTTTCCTCATCGATGATTCTAAGTTTTCCAACTGTTCGTAAAGGTCATCGTTCTTTTTTAATCGATATTCTTCCCCCACTTTTCTCGGTCCGTATATCATTCTCAATATCTTTCTTTCCGTCCTTAACAAGGTTTCCATATTGGTAAATCCCATAGTCTCTACCCCGTAGAGGATTATATATAAATATATATATATTGTTATGTTTATTTCTTTGTTGTTGTAGGTTAGTTTACTTTAATTTCTATTATTTTGAAGTTAATTTAATTTGTAAATAAAATTTTGAGGGAATAGCAAGGGTTCAGCTTTTCAAAGATAACGATTTTGACTCAAGAATATATTTTTCAAATAAAGAAATAAAAACATTTTACAATTATATTACGTTTTTTAATTTACGTAGTTATTATTAAAATACCTTCTTTCTTCTTTCGTCAGTTTATTCAAGCACTCCTATCATCCAAACTGCTAATATAATTTGTTGTTTCTTCACACATGTGACTTTTTAAATATCAGATAGATGTGATGTTTCAAATTCCGAGAGATGGGAGCAAGAGGTGTTGTCGCCTCGAAGTTCGATAGAAGAGAGAGCACGGTGTTTTCTCGGCTTCATAAGCATATCTGGCTAAAAAGAGAGCGTTGTTGATTCATCGGAATCCAGGAGCAGAGTGAGCTAAAAAGACGCCATCCCAAGCGTTCTTTCAAAAAACCGTTAACGGCCAAATCTGCTTCATCATGGCCTTCATATTTATTACGTCTTAACTTACAATCACTATATAAAATTCAAATTATTACAATAAAAAACATTTTAAAAATCCTAATCATTTTTAACATATCTTAATTTAAATTGATAAGCAAAATTCACGTAACAATTAGATCGGCGGCGAACTCTCGCTGGCACCAAATTCAAACTTGAATTGTTTTTAAATTACAATTTATCTCGACTCCGAAATATCACTACATATATATATATATATATATATATATATATATATATATATATATATATATATATATATATATATATATATATATATATATATATATATATTTTTTTTTTTTTTTTTTTTTTTTTTTTTAATGAACTATTATAGTTTAAATTGTGGACTAGATAAACTGCTAACAGTTTTAATTAATTTATAATTGTTTAAAAATATGAAACTGAAATATTTTATAATGGGGAAATTGAAAGATTAATTTATGTATTTTGTGAAAAGTGAATTATAGAGTGCACTACATTCTTTTAAAAAAATTGTTATATGCTAAACAGGAAAAAAATCCAAATTATCCTTTTCTACCCACCTGCTCATTTAATGTTTTGATTGCAATAGAATCTTAAAAAATAAATAAAATTTTTAAGTTATTATTTGATCATGTATTCTATGTTAGTATTCATTTTCTTCTTTTCAGCAATTTTGATGATGAGATGCTGATCCTTCATAAGAAAGTCATGGTTGAGATTTTTTCTACATATGGCAGCCACCCAAGTGTCATCATGTGGTCACTGGCAAATGAACCTGCCTTTGAAAATCCTCTTGCTAAAGAATATTTTTTGTTAGTAAATATATATATATTATTAGAGACAACATATACATATATATTATTAGTTTTTTTTATTTATATTAATTGCAATTTATTAACTATATTTGAGAATCTTTGTTAAATTATTAATAGTTTTTTAACTCGGAGATTAGTCTACATTGTTTTGAGACACTTAACAGATTAGATCCGTAGATTCTTTTCCAGTCTACTATATTGTTTGTTTGTTTTTTGGGGGCTTAACGTCCTTATGTACTCCAACTAGGGCAGGAAGGACAGGTTATCCTACAGATTACCAACCTATTCTAGCCAGGGTAGGAAGGTCTAGATTTATTTGTGGGATCGCCTCGAAATAAATTTTAACCCCTGCCCAGGTGGGATTCGAACCCACAACCTTCCGGTTACAAGTGTACTGAGACCCATGCCCCAACTCACTCGGCCAGCGAGTCCCCTGTCTATTATATTATTTTTTTCTTATTTTGTGTCTCTCTTATTTCTTTTTCTTTTTCTTTGATTAAAACAGTATCATTTTTCAAAAAGACATATTACCAAATTTAAGAAGAACATATCAATGTGTTGTATTTGAATTAAATTGTCTTACTTTACATTATAAAACCTAATTTTAATTTCATTAGGAAGTGAGAGAACATCGAAAGTTAATTGGTAATGGTGCCTTTTTTGTCTTTCATTATTTTTATTAACTTTATTTTTTGGTTTGCCCCTGTCTTCAATAAGAGAATGTGCTGACAAAAAAAAAAAAAAAAAAAAAGAAAATATAATAAATAAGAGGTGTAAACCATGAAGAAGACCTGTACCCATCAGTACCTCCTCCTGATGTTATTTTAAGTTTCATCCCTCATCCAGCTGGCCTTTGTTACATATTGTCAGGAATATTAATTGTTTGTTTATTTGGGCTTAACATCCTTATGTATTACAACTTGGGCAGGAAGAATGGGTTATCCTACAGGTTACTAACCTATTCGAACCAGGGTGGGAAGGTCAAAATTTATTCATGGGTCCACCACAAAATACATTTTAACCTACCCAGATAGATACCCATGTCCTTCAGTAGGAATATTTATTGTAGCCATGTTTATATGAGTTTATTAGGTTTCATTATTACAAAAAAAAAATGTCAGCGTTTTTACATTGACATCATTTTAGCTCCTGTTTTATTTATCTATCTCTAGTTAGTTTAAACCATACAATGCCTTTCATTAGATTTATTCTAGCATGGAAATTCTCTATTTCAACTGAAAAGTTATACATATTACATTTTAAAAGAATCTCAAAATGAGTATCAGAAAATACTATTTCTGATGTTTAAACATTTGTGAATGAAGATAGGACCTATAAATCTAAAATATTTCCTTCTTCGTCTGTTTCAAGTCAAGTTAAAAGACTACAATTTTTTTATTTCATTATTCTTTTTGAAGATTTTTCACAGAATAAAAATTTTTCAATTGAAGAGAAGAGAAAAAAAATTCATTCCAAATGAGGAAAAACAACCTTTTAAATGATAAAAAATAGTATAAAGTATAAAAACTTCAATATAAGATATTGTAATAACTTATCTTATGCTATTATGTTTCTGTGCTAATCTTTAGAGCTCCGCAGTATAAAATAAAATCAGACCATTTTATTGTTAGTACGCTTCTTTGTTTCTATTACTGATTCACATTCGATATTTGTTGCTTCCTTAGAACATTTAAAGATCTCATAAAAATTACTTATTATCCTGAAGAAAGAAAAATACTTATTTAAATCCATCGACCCTCATCTTTGTCATGGTTCAATAAAATAGCAAAGCTAACACTAAATACCTAAAAAGCCGGTTGTGCTCCAAGCACTTCAAAGAAGAGGATTTTGACAGAATGTCTCCATTTTAGCAAAACTAAAAAAAACTAAAAAATGGCGTTGTCCTATCAGTTTTTGATAGTTTTCACGAATATCTCAAACCTAAAGTTACTCAGGTAATAAATATATTTTTCAGTTACTTTGAGCACAATAGGTTTATGTATTTTTATATTTATGATTTTCTTCTAGGAGAGACGAGCAATTAAAAAGCACACCTCTCTGATTCCACATGTGAAAAAGCTTGATCCCCTGACAAAAGGAAATTTTAACAAAATGCTAAAATTTGTGGACGATAAGTAGTGTTTTGACCAATAAAGTCAATCAAACATCTCCCCAACTTGAACAAATGACTTCAAGTTTTAATGCTATACAGAAGTAACTGTGCTCAACTAAGAATTTGCTGAGAGAAAAAAGAAAGAACCTTCAAAGAAGGGCAAATTGATACAAAAAAAAAAAAAAAAAAAGAATTTTCATTTAAAAAAAATCATATTAGAATTTAAAAAAAAAGGAATTTCCTGGCCAATGAATATGCCGACATGCTTGAGAATTTGTCAAAGATATGCTCTTTATCGGAGGCAGTTGTTGAAGTCTTCTAGTCCCAAACTTGTAAAAAATTATGACGAGAGACTATGGGCGTTCTCAATCACACTAAATTTTCTTTCTCCAAAATCTTACGATTTCATTCGAGACCAATTCGATACAGGCGAACGATTGGCTGTTAGTACACTACTGCCAATGCATCTGCTGGGTTTACCAATGAAGTCTTAAGAGCGTTCAAGGAAAAATGCAAAGAGGAAAAATTAATCTTCGCCCTGATTTTTGATTGGATGACGATCAGGAAACGCATTGTTTGGTATGGATCAAATTTTTTTGGATATGTGGATTTTGGCTGTAAAATGGACAAGGAAGCTCTTCGTACCCAAGAAGCAATCATTTTTCATCTGGTTACCGCTTGGAAGTTTCTCTATTAAAAGAAAATCATTATCTTTCGATATTAATAAAAGAATGCATAGGAAAAAAACTTTTTTACACGATCACACTTCTTAGATGAAGAAATTCATTATTCTTCTCTAATAAAGTCTATAGGGAAGCTTTATTTTAGAACAAGAATTTACCATTATGTTAAAAAAATATAATGACAGCGTTCAAAAAATTAGATTTTTTTCAAATAAGTTAGTTTTATTTGAGGGTCAATAATTAATTGAATTGTTCAAACTCACAGAAGAATTTTGTTTGTAAATATGATAATAATTGTGGACTTATTTGTAGATATGTTAAATTTTTATTTGTATTGTATTTATTTGAATTATGGTTTATTTGTTGAGTTATGGACATAATAAATGGCTATTATTGTTATTATTATAATTAATTGAATCAAACAAAAATAATATAACATTTGTATTTGTAATATAACATTTGCAAAAAACTTACCTAATAAATAGTTATGACTACGTTATCCCAATTGAAAACTGTTGTATGAACTTATGTGATGAACAACACCTAATTTAAAACTATAAAAATCATTATTTTATTTAATAAATGTTGAATTGTTACACGTAAGCAATAGAAAATTAAGTTTTTGCTCTACCTAAATAAATATAATATGTTATAGATATTGTTTGTAACTCAATAAAAAGATTAATAACATAAAGGCGAAGGCATGAGATGAGATGAGGGGGTCAGAGGAGTGAGGGAGAGTGGTGCCATTCTCACTCCTTTGACTTGGCCCGGGTAGCGCTTCTAGGCTATTCAATGTTCTGTGGGTGCACCACTGTTAAATCACAGTAGGACAGATAGACCGACACCATTGAGATTTTATTAATATGATTATTATTTTCATAATAACTCTACTTTTATAAATAGTTACCAATAAAATTTTGTAACATTTAATACCTAGCACACTACGCTTTTTTACTCTAAATTGAATTATTTTATGAATAACTTAAGTTTTAGTTAGTTTTATTCCAAATTAATTAATCATAATTGATTATTTATTGCCGTAACAAACTATTCATGAAATAAAAATAATTTTCTTCTTTTTATTTTGGTTTGCTATTACAGCAATTTTTTTTAGTTTTTTAAACTAAAATTTATTTTCTTAATTTTTAGTCTCCATATGATAACAATAGTATTTATTATCAAGTTCGATATAAACTTAAATAACATGGATATATAAAATTCGAGCAATCAAGTTCTATTAAACTTGCTGGATTGACATCTGTTCCATATCTGTTAGTACCACAATCATTACCATTTATATTCTCCAATTATCTTTCATTGGTAAGAATTTTTTTATTGTTAAAGAACAAAATTTACCGATGTCACTTAAATGGTATGCAGTTAGCAGTCAAACCTTTTTATTTTTAGAGTTCAAGGTTCGAAGCTAATTTCCCTGTACTGTTTGTGATTTGTTTGTAATTTAGGTTTTCCAAAACAGTTCATTCAAAATCAACCAACACTTTTTGGTTTAACCGACATATCTCAAAGTAGGAATGGTCAAATTTTGACTTTAAAAATTCTATTTTGCACAAAATCTAAAGATCTACAACTTTTAACTTATACAATTTTTTTTTTTTATTGGACTAGCCATTTTTGTGTTATAGACTCATAAACATGACCAAAATTAAGTTTTGAGAAAGTTTGCAAAATTCTTCAATTTTCGAAAAACACCTAATGGCTAAACACCTAAATTAAATTCACCTTAAGGGATGTCTATAGGAGCAAAATTTAATAACCTTTAATTTTGTAAATAACATATTTTTCTATTGAAAGCATTTTTGTACTTGTTTTTTTGCAAATATCTGAAATAACGCAAAAAGTTTGGGTTTTTTTGCCCTCCCCCCAAAATTTTCCTCTTATCAAATGTAGTCAAATTTTTAATATTTTATTCTCAGGACCCATCTGGACCATATAAAAACATAAAACCTACTACTTCACTTATTGCAAGGCGTACCCCTTTTTTGGGGTAAGTTGATTGGACTAAGTGAGAACATTAGATTAAGGTTGTGAAATTATTGTATTATCATTAATTCTTGACACGTTTGCAAGTTTTCAAGTTAAATCAGATTGCTGGAAATAGGAGAAAATTACGATAAAAGATTCCGTTGTATACAGGTCAAGTAAATAAAAGTGTATTAAAAAGAAACATCTATCTAAAAATTCCAGTTAGATGAAATTAGGAAAAGCAGAAAAATAACAATGTAAACAAATTTTTTTTATTTGATTATTTCATCTGCCTAATCCTCAATTATTAATTATTTTTTAAAATTAAAACATTTATGTACCACATAACAATGTTTGTTTTTTAATAATTAATTTTGACTGGTCTGTTTTAGTGAGTTGCTGACACTGATGCATTCTATTGACACTACCCGTCCCGTCACTTATGTTACTGGCGGTAGAGTTGGTTTAGATAAGGTGGTAGGTAATTCTATACTTGTTATTGTCAAGTTAAAAAAAAAAAATTCTATGTTTCTATTTGTATATTGACTTAAGGTGTTTTTCATATATGTAACATTTATATTGTGTTTGTTTATACTCCTTCGACCAAAGACAAAGTGGAACTAGAGTTTAATTTATGACCTGCTCCATTTTCTTTTCTCAATAGTGATAAGCTGAATGATGATAGAGTTTATATATATTATGATTTTTGTGTTTTAAATATTTTAAAAAGTTATTTCTATTTAATTTTTGTTTTGCAGGTTCTTGTCAATATTTATTTGAAATTTGACAGGGAATCCTTTACTCATCCATATTTTTTCTTCCCTAATAACTAACATGTTATATATATATACATATATATATATATATAAATATATATAATAAATTTATCATTGATCATGATGAATTAATATATATTCTACAAAAAGAGCTTCAGGGGAAGACCTTATTCCTGCTATGGTTATTAAAAAATTGAGTAGAAAAACCAATTTCTGTTCTACTAATATATTTAACTCAACACTTAGATTTAATTATTTCCCCACTATGGAAAACCTATAAACAATAGTTTTTTCAAAACCTAATAAATAACATAAACAGGCCTATAAGTTTGTTAAACATACTATCTAAAATCACAGAACAAATACTTCTGATACAAATGAAAAAGCACATAAAACATCTGATCATAGATGAACTTTCGAATTCAGAGAAAACAACTAGGTCATTCCATGTCAAATCAACCAATGGTTTGGACCTTAACCTCTCTAATTTTTGGTATAGAAGTTGTACTTACCAAGACTAGGTAAAATGTAAAATATTTCATTTTTCTGACTTTTGGTTTTTGAGTTATAAGGTGTTATAAATTTAAAAACTACTGTTTTCTTTCCTTACTCAGTATATTCAAAATTATGCCATTAAAAAACTATTGCTCCTAGAGAGCTCATATTTGTGGCATTCTTTTCCATTTGAAATGCCCTTTAATTTGATATGTCACTTGATTTATTTTTTGGTTTTGTGCTCATATCTCGAAACCGGTGCATTGTATGCTGAACATGACTAAACTAAATGAAAGTTAACTAAATTATTCTATACACATTTTTCATATTCTGTACTGTTTCCGAGATATATGCTTGGCAAATGTGAAGGACTATTAGTATGTTTATTTTACCAAGAGAAGTTTAAATTTATGTAACTTTTGACAAGTTGAAGATAAATTGGCATATATATGTTTTGAAGGAAATTTAATGTTCTAAAATATTATTTATGAAAATTTTTGTCGTAGAATTTTTGAACGTTTTAGAAGATATGAAGGGAAGTTCAACAGAAAGCGTGATGTTAAAATTTTTTTTCTCGAAAATGTTTACATTTGCCAAACGTATATCTTGAAAATGGTACAGAATATGAAAAATATCTATAGAATAAAAGTTGTTGAGAATTTAAGTTACATTAATTTAGTAAATAGTCATGTTTTGCATACGATGCACTGTTTTCGAGGTATGTTATGAGCACTAAACCAAAAAAAGGGACCATTCCTGTTCCCAGGCCTGAAAACTCCTGGACTTTTAGTACGTTTAATTTCTAACTACCCTGAACAAATTTCCGAACAAAAACCTTGGATTACAGAAAACGCATTCTATAATAATTTATTGATTCAACTAAATGTCCATTAAAAAAAAAAAAAGGCAAAATATTTTTTTTTTATCAAGAACCCATTTCCGTCCCATTCTAAAATTTTGCCCACATGCAGTCAGTTATAGTATAAATCACATATATTTGTTTCAAAAAAATCAAGGGGTACGTATTTTCGAAACTATGAAAACCGTTTTTGGATGTTTTGAAAATATTCCATATGAACGGAAAATATATCAAGTGATATATCAAATTAAAGGGCATTTCAAATGGAAAAGAATACCCCAAAGTTGTGCTCTCTAGGAGCAATAGTTTTTTAATAGCATAATTTTGAATATACTGTTGTTGTTGTTGTTTTTTTTAATGAGGACAGAAAACAGTAGTTTTTGAATTTTTAAAACCTTGTAACTCAAAAACCAAAAGTCAGAAAGATGTAATATTATAATTTTAACTTGTCTTGGTAAGTACAACTTCTATAAAAAATCATTGAAATCAGTCAAGGTCAAGGTCCAAACCATTGGTTGATTTGGCATGAAATGACCCTACTATACTGTTTTTCAACTGGCCCACCTAACTGACTATATCACAAAATTCTTCAACAAAAGAAACTCAGAGGCATCCATTTGTTAGACCTTGAAAAAACATTTTACACTGTATACCACACTAATTTAATATTTATAAGTTAAGTAATTATTTTACAATTGCAAGGCAACAGATTCCTGGTGTTGGAGATACATTTTTGGAGGTCAGCTAAAATCTCAAGGATTCAGCGAATGAGAAATGAGATTGTCAGAGAAAGAATGGAAGTGAAGGGAATTGGATTGAGATGTTTCAGCCATATTGAAAGGATGGATAATGAAAGAATCCACAGAATAGCATATGAATGGGAAGCGGAGGGTAAGAGAAGGAGAAGTAGGCCTCGTATCAAGTGGAAAGATGGTTGACCAGGTACTAACAAAGGAGGAAGTTTGGCTGTAGGAAACTTCAAATGGTGAAAAAACTCCTTACAAAGAAGAAGAATTAGTTTACTGTAATTGCAAACAACTTTTCATTCAAATAAACTTGTCTACCTCCAAGAAACTCCCTCTAAATGCCGACTGATCTCCCATAGGTTTTTTGCTTATCCCCAATTTTATTTAACTTAAATTATCTGTCTCACTGAAATGTGATGAAATCTGTATGCAGATGACACAACTTTATACACATCTTCATTTCTAATTGACACAATTGTGAACTGGTTGATACAATATTTTAAAAAAAGTTAATAAATTTTGCCTAAAGTGGGAGTTAAAAATGAACCCTGTGAAGTCAGAAGCTATTTTTAAAAAATGTAGGTCTCACATAGGTAAACAATTCACCTTAAGTTAATTTGGAATTCTTTGGTCAAAAACAGTGCAATATCTCAAGCTGACTGTAAACAGACCACAGAAATCTAAGCAAACTAAAACAAAGTCATATACACAATGTTTCCTTTATTTTAACAAAAAATCCATGCTAAGCCCCCAAAATTAACTCAACTGTTCAAATAAGTTATCCAATGATCAATCAGTACAATGATCAGCTATTTGGAATTCAACTTGCATAAGCAATTAAAGGACACTGGAAAGAATTAAAAGTTTATGTATGAGAATCATAAATAAATAACATGTATATATCTATATATACATATACCTATAAGGTCATTCTCTAATTTATTATGAGTAAATTTTATTATTTTCTTTGCTGTAAAACTAGGCATTTTTCATTGTTATAATTTGTTTTTAATTTTCTTTTTTTAATTGCTAACTTTTATCTTTTTTAGATGTTATTGTTCTATATTTTATTAGTGTTCTGATTTTTACTCTATCAAATAGGTCGGTCAAATGGATGTTATCTGCTTGAATCGTTATAATGGTTGGTACAGCCAACCTGGTGATCTGTCAACTATTGAGAGCTCCATTATCGATGAGATAACGGCATGGAGGAAAGCCTACAATATCCCTGTCGTTATAACTGAATATGGTGCTGGATCTCTGCCCGGTGTTCATATGGTATGGTGATTTAATTGATTTATATAAATATATTTAATTAGTAAGATTTAGGTGACCATAAATGCTGTAAACTTGTTTAAGAATTTGAATCTAAACAATTAATTTTTTTTTTTGTTATGATAACTGATAATTATTACTATTGTAGATTCCAAGTGCCATGTGGAGTGAGGAGTACCAAGTGGATCTTTTAAAGCATCATTTTAATGCATTTAATTCTTTGCGGGCAAGTGGCAACCTCAGTGGTGAACTGTTGTGGGTATTTGCCGATTTCGCTACTCCTCAAGGTATATGAAACATTGAGATCAACAAAGTATATCACTCCTTTTGGGAAGAGTAATATTTGTATCCTCTTTTTGTTACAGAGACTAATAGACCACCAGGTTGTATGAAGGGAATATTCACAAGAAGCAGGCAGCCTAAAAAAGCAGCATATACAATCAAACTAAGATATGAAACAATGATGGTTAATAAAAGAAATGATACGTCTTTTTGGGTAAATGTGGGGTTTTAACTTAGACGTGTTTAAATATTTGAGTTACAATATATTTACTGTTTAAAATTCTTATGACTGTATTTTATGATTTTATGACTGTATAAGTTTCCTGTATTTTTTAAAAGCATTATTATTTCTAAATATATAGTTTGTTTTTAAATCCTATTTTTCATTACTTAATACCTAACTCATTTAAAGAGAAAAAGGTGACCTTAATCTTTGGTATTCAATATTTTATGAGTTTTTTTTCAAAAGTGAATATGTCCATTTCAGAAAAAGTTTAAAACAGTGAAAAATCTACACCAGTCCTCCCCCTGTTGTTAAATCCAAAAAAGTCATATTATTTTAATCCTTGGTGGATATATACTAACAAAAAAAGTATAGTAGTGTGTTTAGCTTACAAGACTTTATCCGGGGTGGGGGGGGGGGAACACAGAAGTGGGTATGTTCAGTTTTGAAAGGTAACTCCTCCAATTTGTATGAATGGCTACAAAATATGGAAGAAGTTTTCTTGTGTTGAATTCATGAAGGTTATTAATTAACCGAAACAATTAAATAAAAAATATTTAAAATAATTAAAATTCTTTGGCCATAGGGATGGACTCTCCCAAGTTAACCGCTTTTCCTTATCACTCCAATACGTTCCTTATTTTTAATTTCATCTATTCTGAATAGTTCAATCCTGCCAACCGCCTTTGCCCTTATGTTCTTTTTTTCCCGGTTACCTGTACGATTTTAAATTAAATTAACAATTAATGATTATTTGAAATAAAAAAAGAAAAAAAAAAAAGAAAAGAGGTTCCAAACATTACTTTTTTTATTCAGGCAATATATCTCCTAAATGGCAGGTCTTAGCGACCAATGTTATAAAACGAAGAATATTTTCCATTAAATTTTTAATTGGGGACTGTTGTCAAATTTTCAAGTCAAACTACACCAACAGAGCTAGCTAGAGTGCGTCAAACTTTTGACACACATATACGTTTCCAAAAATAAATCACTTTTGACCAACTAGGTTACCGGTAAAACATGTTCCATGTTAATAAATTCTAATTTTGCTACAAGTTTTTAAATTATAAATAAAATTTTATAATACTTAATTTTTAAGTCAAAATACATATTTAGGAAGATATTTCTTTATATTGATTTGGAGTTTTCAATAAAATAAATAATCAATTCATTTCTTTTTGTTTTGCCGAATTCTGAAAAAGAGGTAAACAAAAAACGAATAAAATATATTTTTATTACTGCTACTTTACAATAGCCAGAACTGCTGAAGATAACAGGCAAGGTATGAGGTAAGTGCTGCTCAGAATGGATACTAATACTTGGCACTTGTCGTACTCTATGCCATACTGCATTACACATCAATAAAATGTTTAAGTTTCATTTCACATTTTATTTAGTTTCACAGCCTTCCATTAGCATAGCTTCATATATACATTCATTAGGTATTTGGTTAAAAAATGCCTTCATACATAATTTAGACAGGTATATACTACCTTGCTAGTGTATACTACAGCAAAACAAAAACTTATGTAGTCTAACTATATTAACTTCAATGCTTTAACAAAAAATTAACAATTTGAATGTAGTTTTTGTTTTTTATATATATATATATATATATATATATATATATATATATATATATATATATATATATATATATATATATGTGTATATATTTATGAATGATTTTGACAATCCAACTCCCACACTATTTGGCATAGTTTACATGAACATTTAATATTTAAACAACTATAAACATCGCACCAATTTACAGGCAGATTTATATATTCTACCTGAAAACATTTAAAAAATAAGGAAGCCAAATAGTAAAGATACTCTGTGCAAAATGGATTTAATATTAATAAATTTATTAAAATTTTTAGACAATGTGTGAATATTTTTCACCTACAATTTTTACATTTTAGATTTTTAGTAATGACAAATCATAAATTAGACTTTATAAATGTTAACAAAATACAGTGTGTCTACCAAAGTTCAGTATTGACTAGAAAATTAATCTATAAGTATCTGTGGATATGACAAAGATTATAATCCAAAATTTATTTTCAGAAAATATGCAGTCAATGAATCCATAAGAAGAAATCTTAAAAAGCAATAATCAAAAATAACTCCTCCCCCCTCCCCCCCTCATGAAATATCAAAGAAGACCAAAATACCACAAACATTGACTAGAAAATGTGTTATTTAAAGCAGGAAATTCACAAATGAATAATACACAAAGTAGAGAAAAAAAATATCTTCCATTTCAAATAAACTCAACAATGCTTGGGTTGTCTAAAATTGACTTCAGTCATATGATATTTAAAAAAAAAAAAGATTATCTATGCTACTTGATATTCTAATGAAATTCCTTTTTCAAAATTGTAGCTTTATATAGAATTTCCTTAAAATGCACCTTGTGCAAAAAATGGAGTGGAATTATATTTAGTTTTTATATCTTAAATCAATAATAGCCAAAAGGAGATATAAGAAAAAAAAAAGTGATTCCTTGAAATTAATAAACCAAAATCATATGACGAAAATAACAGTATAATATTAATTAGTACTTCTATTATAATTATCTTTCTTTAGAATGCAAAGTAGTTTTTGATCTAAAAAATGTATTTATTATACAGTATTTCCTTTAATTTAAGATATGTATTAATTTTAAAAAATAATGGAAAAATATAAAATGCGAAGGTTTCCAACTTGATTTTTTTGAACCTTGAGAAATATTTACCCTAGGAAGTTAAGAGATGATATTAACTCCATCCTTCAACCAAAATATATACATAAGAAACTAGATAAGAAGTATCTTAGTCTATGCCCATGATCACTTCTTATATTACATTATTTAAATGTAAATCATGTATTTAAAAAATTGTCCTTAGGATTCCACTTAAAGTTTACAGAAATGGCACAGGGATATATATAAACTAATAGGTTTATAAAATATTTCAAGCTAATGAATATCAGACATTTAATAGGGGCTATACTAATCATAAGTGAAATAGAGACTGAAGCTCAATGTCGTCCAAATCCCAAAGTTATTTGATCAATACAACTGGAAGAGGATGGCTGGTGAAGAAAAACAAATTAGTCCTTGTGTCAAATAATTAATGATATCAAATACACATAATTTCCATTCAATGAATTTGATACATTTCCTATTGGCTCAAAAATCTAAAAATAAAAATGTTTACAATGGAAGAAATGGATATGTTTATCAAATTGGAAATATTGTAATTCACTTCTCATAAATAATTCCACAGTGTTGTCATATATTTCACTGTTTTAATCAATTTTAATTAGGAATAAAAATAATTCAATTATTAAAAAAATTGGCAAATAATATTTTTTGAAAAATAATGAATCATTTGAAGTTCATTTTAAGTAAGAATATACATTTGCTATTTGGCTTTCCTGCAAAATGCATATCATCCAACAGATAAATTTCATGTTATTAAATATTTTCTCACAGCTTTAAAGAGTATGTACGTTTTTAAAAGTACATAGTAATGTATAACTGAATTGTAAACCCAATACATACTAACAAAATGTTTTTTCATCCAAATACATCATACAAAACACTCAGCATCTAACATAAATAACGATAATAAGCTAACGTAACTAAAATAACAAGTTATAATACAAAAATCATCTAAAACTTCAATATTATAATATGGCAACTCGCTAGATATAAACAAATATCAAATAGAAATACTCCAATATACATAGACATATGTAGACACAATTAAAAGTACATTATCTTCTTTATCATATTCCTATGGTCGATTTAGTGACTGCAAGCCATCCTTTGGAATATGTTTACGTTTGAAGACAACAGGGGAAAAACAAGTTAACTCACTTTTCTTTTGAACATGGAATAATGTTAGTTTCTTATTTAATTTTTCTGGCATCCACAATAGCAAATTCTGAAAAGGGGATAAAATGAATATAGTAGACTTAAGCTTTTGAAAAAAAAAAAAAATGATACAGGAGAAGCATCATGTTGCAATACTGCGAAGGAGGGAGTATTAGATAAAAAAAAGTGAAACTAGAAAATTTACTAATATACTTTTGATTACTTGGTTTATCTACTTTATTTCTTAATGAATTGCATCCTTATTTTTTTTTTATTTTTTTTTTTTTAAGGGTAATATAGCTTGAATTTAGTCTTGGATATTTTGAAAAATAAATAGTGGTAAAATTTCTTTTTGTAAATGCAAAATTATGCTTTTGCTTATACTGTTAGGTAGAGTGGGTCTATATGACATCATCATTGAAAAACAATAGTAGTGAAACAAGCAATGCATAAATATATTTTTTCCCCATGCTCTAGCACACTTTTGAAATCTTAAAGTTGGTTTCCTGAAAGATAAAAAAAATATTTTCATATTATGACTGTACTTTATGTGGATGACGACATACAGCTAAGATACTTCAACTATTTTCCAGATTTTTAAGCCAAATTTTTATGAATTTTTTTTTTCTTGTTTAAATTGAAAAAAAATTGAGTTATCATATTTTTCTCCTGTACTCTTTATTTAATAACTGTTACACACGTAAATGAGGGAAATGAGCTGTATATAAATAAACAGATGTAGTGAACTTGATACCTTGTGCTTGAAACTTTGGTATTTGTTCATATTAATAAAATTCTGTTTCTCACCTACACACAGGGCTGTGACATACACCAGTTATTTCATAAAAAAAAAAAAAAAAAAAAGAAAAAAAGATACATTTATAAATATGAATTATTGCACATAATATACAAGAAAAGAAAAACAAACAACATATATAGAAAACTATAAAATGATCAAAACAGAATCTAGTTATTTTTTAAAAACAATAATCGGGCTCAACAAAGATATAACTTGCATCCATAAGGTAACTAAAATATATAAACAATAAATTATGGCTTATGAAAACTTTTAGTTTCATATTCATAAATCGATATGTATATATTAATATAATATTTACATTAAAACCAAATTTCTTAAATAACAATATTTATTTATACAATATAAATAAACATACATATACATATATTTTGATTTATAAATATATAAAGTAAATACACATCATGAAATATGTACACAGAGGTAAATTGTAATTTATTAGATACAACTATATTTATGCTTTTATCCTAAAATTTAAATATAAGTCCGTTATATACAGCATTCGTTCCTCATTCCGACACTAAAAATAATCTGTTCAGTTGAGACACAATTTTTTAAAACTAAATGTTCCAAAAATAAATAAAAATATCAATAATGATACAAACTGAAGATAATAAGGTAGCAGAGGACTATGAGAAGATAAGCTGAGTTGATGAGATCTGATCAAGAATTCAGACTATGCTCTCCCTTTCTGGTTGCAGGTCCTGGTAGCCTGCCTTGCGTAGTGACATATCACTGGAACGATGATGATATGTGTTGTTGTTAAAGATACCGAAAAGCCAGGAGCGGAGAGAAGAACCAGCTAAACCCTTTTTCGAACAGGGCTCTGATGGAGGGACAGTCTCCAATGAGTGCCACCTCTTGTCATCAGGGAGGAGCGGAGCATTGACTAGTGCACCATTTCCACAGCCCAGGCCACTCTCCTCCTACAAATATTCAAACAATAACTAAAAAAAAGAAAAAAGAAAAAAAAAAGTAAAGCTACATGAAGGGTTTTGGGTTGCGTACTTGGTAAGGAAATATTGTTTCATTACCAATGGTTTTACAAGGAGATGATGTGGCAGCAATAACCCTCAAAATCCAAGTTTTTCTTACAATTAAGGGTACCCACTTTATAGAGGCTAGAAAAAGAAATTGTTTTCTGCCTTCAGCTGAGCTCAAACTCAGGCCCTGGAGCTAGAAGTTCAGTGCCTTACCCACTGAGTTACCCCACTCCCAACTATCCCTGTGCATTACTTAAATTTAATTTAATAGCATAAATATACTGGAGTGCAAAAAAAAAAAAAAAAAAAAAAAAAAACGGCGCACCTTGAATGTTCGCATATTGTTTGTTTTTCCTCTTTCACAAGTTAATAAAAGGGGGTAGCAGGATAAGATAGGTCTGGCGGCCTCCACGAATTTGATTCAGGCGACCCCAAAACCTTGAAGAGGGCCAAAAAAGAAAATTTTTTCCGACCCCTCCCCCCAACTCCCCCCTAAAACCCCACAAGGGGAAAAAACGTGCTTTTTGATATTTGAATTTTTTTCGAGAGTTCAAATTAATTTTTAAGCGGTTCCAACGCAAGTAAAATTTTGTTTGGGATGTTTAGATGTTCCCCGTTTTTTTCAGATTTTATCATTGAATTAAACATAGCTTAATATAAAAAAACAACATAAATAATCGGGATATTACAGTAAAAGCTCAATGGTATTTTGGTGCTGACTCAATGAAAAAGAACGGCCTAGATAGCATTGAAAGTTACACTCTTCCCCTTCAAAATGGCGCCGATAAACTTGAATTTGGTTGCTTGTAGTCCGCGACAAATCGATTTGAGTAAAACGTAAATTTTAAATTATGCAATTTAGGCCTACAGAATAAGTCAATATTTAATTAAATAAATGAAAAATAGTACATATAGGGGTTTTCGAGGTTGCTGATCACGAATTTGATGTCAAAAATATATTCTGACAATTGACAGCTGTCAACAAGTGATCAAATTGTTATATTTCTAATTTTTGATAAATAATAAACAAAAATGCTTTATTTATGACTAGACGAGTTGAACGATGACAAAAAAAACAAAAAAAAAACTACAACTTAGATTATTGAAAATATATGTCTGAAAAACTTTCTTGTCTTTTTACTTAAACTTAGTGTATAATTTTTTCTTACACCAAAATGCCTCCAAAAAAACGAAAACATGAACATGATGAAAGATGTTACTGCCACGTTATCCCATGTTTTTGTTTCGTTGTCGCGCGTTCACTGCCGCGTTGTCACCTTCCACCGCCGCATTGTCGCCCGCCTTTTATTGCATGCCGTGCGTGTTCTGTCCGTTGTAGCTAGTGTTGCGTTGAGACAGGTAGAGGAAGAGTGTATTTAGGCCGTTCTTTTTCATTGAGTCAGCACCAAAATACCATAGAGTTTTTACTGTAATATCCCGATTATTAACGGGTTTTTTTTGGATACTAAGCTATATTTCATTCAATGATAAAATCTGAAAAAATTCGGGGAACATGTAGGGGAAGGGTGGGCATAGTGGCCACTCTAATGGAAACCCATTTTTTTCAAAATGTTATAATTGTTGAAAACAAATAGAAATTACGTATAAGGTAGCTTATTTAGTTACATATCTTCTTAAAAATTCTGTTTAACCATATCTATGTTATTTTTTGTAAAAACATTTTTTTTTTTCAAATTTTATAAAATGGTCACTTTGCCGGATGGGTAAGGGCAAAGTGGCCACGGGTGGCCACTCTACTCGATGTAAAAAATAAAACTACAACTGCATTAAAAAAACAAATTATGTATCTATTTTTTACAAATTAAAGTATATTAAATTCTTTAAATATGTTTTAAAGAGAAAAACAAAAAATATATATGTAAGCTGAAAGTTGCTTCAAAACGTTTTATGAATTTTATGATAACCCTATTTCAGTTTATTTGCAGAGATCACATATGAACTCATTGTCTTTCTCCTCGCACGCAGCACAAGCTTCATGTGCCCAATTGTGGCAACCAGAGCATCTGATACAACCTTCATTTTGTTTAGACTTTGAATACAACTCCTGACAGTACAGGCAACCTACATCACTCTCCTCACTATCAGAATCACTAAATAAAGCACGTTTTACCACTTTTGATTTCTTTTTCTCTTGAATAGGCTTATTTTTTTCCGACTTCGGCTTATTACCAACTTCTTTTTTTAATTTTTGATTCATTTTCTTCAGTCTTTCTTTTTTTTTTTCCTTTTCTGCCATCACAGCTTCAAGTTCAGCCTTGTAACGGTTTGAAGTCAAAACTGCTGCCGAACCCTTTTCTCTCTTAGGTAACGGTTCGGATCGGCGACACCAACCCCTAAACCCACTCAGAATACCTTTTATCGATTCTAACCTTGTACCGATTTATTTCGATGTTCTAGTCGCTGCTTTTAGAAGGGAAAGGTTATTCTCCTACATTTACTGTGAAATTCTAAATCCTTGTTCAAAGTAATATTAACTTCTGTTTACCTTCTAATATTAAAATGAGAAATAAGGAAATATTAAAGTGGAAATAAGGAAATATCAAAATATAAGACACTAAATCAATTTTGAATTAATATTAATTTAATCAACAATTATTATACTACTGAACCACCAGTAAAGTTAATTCCTGATGAACTTTCTGTCAGAGAAGTGAAAATAACAAATTATAAATATAAAAAAGACAGAATCCTTAAGTATTTATTTGGCATAACTCCTATTTATTTAAAATTTGTAGCTACATGTTTCAGAGATAATGTTCCATCATCAGGCTTCTAATTTTTTTTAAAAACACATTAATCTATAACATTATACCAATAGTTCTGCAATTATATAGTAATGTGTCATTTACCTCTTAATCTGTGATTATTTTCACATTGTCAATTCTCCATGTTATAAGCCATTATATAATATAAGACAGAATCCTAGTTGAAAGTGATGATGTTAATTTCTGCTATATTTTCTCATAAAGGAAAGTGGAAATAAGAAAACATAAAAAACCTGTGATATACTTTCTCACATTTATTTATAAACTGATATGTTTTATTGAATTAATTATACAATCTGTCTCACTTCAGGACAAAAAGTAATATGGATGACAAAGAATCCATTCACAAAATATGTATACTGAAATTGAAACAACAAATACAAATATATAAAATACCAAATCCATGTACAAATAAATCTTGTTAAGTTTCATAACACTTTTACAAGTTGTAAATTTTATCACTTAAATTGATACAACAAATATAAATATGTAAAACACCAAATCCATGTACAAATTAATCTTCTTAAGTTTTATAACACTTTTACACATAAGCTTAGATGAAATAAGAAAACATGAATTCATAAAACACTAAATCCTCGTGTTGTTAACTTCTGTTTCACTTATTTACATTTAAGAAGTCTAAATATCAAAATAACAAACTAAAAAACACAATCCAAGTTGAAACTGTAGAAGTGATTGTTTACATGTGAGGTTATAGGAATGAACTATCGAAAAATGTAAACATGAAGTGAAGCATAAGGATCGAACTGGTCGGTGTAGCGCGGGTCAACCTAGTTTGGTGGTGTCGCCGATCCGAACCGTTACCCTCTCTTATTTTGTTGTTTGATAATGTTTGTTTTAGGGATTGGGACAATATCATTAGGGCTTAAGCAAATGAGGGTATGGAGATTGGACTTACAGCAGATGCGGTATTGGACATGGGGCTTGGGCTTACGGTAGATGAGGTGTTGGGTTTAATAAGTGGACATCCAGGAGTTGAGGTATTAGGGCTTGATGAGCCTCTAGAGATGAGAACAGTAGGCCTTGAGGTTGCGCTGGCTTTGGGTTCAGGATCTGCAGATCTTTCTTCGTCAAAGTTCGGTGACACTTGATTGACTTCAGCTGTTGGGTGTGTGTCAGACCCCAAACTGGGTTTGGCACAGGTACCATATAAATATTTTATATTAAAAAAACTAAAAATTTAGTGTTGGGAAAATTGGCCACGGTGGAGGGCAAAGTGGCCACTGTGGAGGGTAAAGTGGCCACGGCTGTGGACACTTTTTCCCCTTTTCACGCCATTACCTAAATGCCACACTGCAAGTTCACCGATAACACTAGCTCTTACTTTCACACATAAATTTAAAGGTTAGATCACACTTATTTCTGTGTTTATTGTTAGCTTTATATACTAGGATCGAATATGTAGTTATAATAGTTATTGCAGTACACTTGCCTTACATCAGCAACTTGAAAAACAACTAAATTGATGATAACTATTGATCACATTAACTGAACTGCTTCAAAACACTACACAACATTGATGGCAGTTCTATGGAATAGTTAAGTCATTTTCGGCTTGGTGGCAGCATTTCGTAGTAGAAAAATAGCTTGGTGCCACAATGCCCGCCGTGGCCACTATGCCCACCCTTCCCCTACACATCCCAAACAAAATCAAAAAGCATGTTTTTTCCCCTTGTGGGATTTTAGGGGGGAGTTGGGGGAGGGTCGGAAAAAATCTCAATAATTCTCTTTTTTTGCCCTCTTCAAGGTTTTGTGGTCACCTGAATAAAATCCGTGGGTGCCGCCAGACCTATCTTATCCCGCTACCCCCTTTACCAATTTTTTTTATATATGTAGTGGATCTGTTTATATGACAAAAAAGGACAAGTAATAAAACATGCAATTTAAAGCAAAAAAAAAATTATCAAACAAAAAAGTAAACATTTATTGATTTTATGATAAAAAAATGAAACCTTTAAACTTTGTTTACAATATGCAAGAAACATGCAATTCATGGTCTTTAATATCGAGTGTTTCTTCCTCTTACTTGAATAATAGCCTGCATCCTTGCAGGCATGCTCCTTATTAGATTGGCCACTCGTTCTTGAGAAATATGCTCCCATTGTTCTTCTACGGCAGTTCTCAGCTCCTGGAGGGTTATGTTGATGTCGGATGGTCTTCTTAAGATGGTCCCACAGATGCTCTATAGGATTGAGATCCTGACTGCGAGCTAGCCACTCCAAGGTTTGGATACTGACCTCAACAAGGAAGTCACTAACAAGATTGGCGACATGTGGCCGTGTATTATCATGGATAAACATAAAATTAGGGCCAATGAACGACGCCAAAGGGGCTAAATACCCTTTATGTCTCTTATATAAGTTTGTGCATTGAGGGATGGCCTTCGGAACACATGGAGGTCTGTGTTCGCTTCTAAACAAACCCCTCCCCACACCATCACCAACATTCCTCCGAACTGTACTGTACCTACGATATTGTACTGAGTGTAGCGTTCTCCTCATTTTCTCCAGACTCTAGCTTGAACATCTGAAGCATGTAGGCCAATTCTAGACCCATCTGAAAAGAGAACAGAGGCCTAATCAGCTTCAGTCCAGGCAACATGTTTCTGAGAAAAACGGAGTCGAGCTGCTCTCTGAGCTGCAGTGAGGGGAGGGTCTGTAGCAGGAACATTAAAGTGTAGATTCAGAGTAGATTCATTCCATCCAGGCGTCTACTTATTGTATGCACTGAGAAATCCACTCCTTGAGCAACACAATGCCGGTGGAAAGTCATTACAGATGTCTGGAAGCGGTTCTTTAGAGTCTCCATTTTAATAAACCGATTGTAAGCTTGGTTTGTTACTCTCGGCCGACCTGATCCCGACCTCCTCGAGTAGCTGCTCGTTTCCGTCCTCAATTTACGCTACGATTTGAGTGACTACCATGGCATCCAACACCATACTGGGTAGAATTGTATAAATATGGGACAATGAAAATTAAAAAGAATAGAAAAACTACACACTAGTGTTCATTGCACTCTTTTTGAGTACTGAAGACTAACTGGGAATATGTTAATCTGTAAAATTGGGCCCTTCTTCATTATTCCTAGAGAGGATTACTGCAAAGGATTATTGTAATGTTATCACTTATGCCCCGGCCTATATTTGTGCTGGTTCAATCACAACATTATTCTGTTAGTTAATATTTTTTTAATAAAATTGAAGGTGTGCCGTTTTTTTGCACTCGAGTGTAGTTTTTAAACCTCCTTTTTTTTATTTTTTTATTTCTATTTTTTATTTTTTTTTATTTTTAGAACATAAAGCATTGTTTCTGCAATATAAAATAAGAAATTTTAAAACATAATTGTGAAAAATCACTATATTTTTATGCTATTACATGAAGTAAGTGATTGAAGAGAAATGCTAAGAAAAGGAATACTAAGTTCTGGTAATATAGAAATTCATATTCTTTCAATGTTCAATGACACATTCTGACAATGGTCAAAGATTAGTCAATTTTCTTGGGTTCAATAATTTTTTTGTAACAGATAGAACAATGTTTCAATACAAATATATTAAAAAAGATACAAAGAACCCTATAGAAGAGGTTATCAAACAGACAACATCTCATCAACAAACACTAGCATTATCTTAGATGTCAACTGTTGATCCTTATTTCTTCCAAGCATTGCTCATTCAGATCTTCACAGCATTAAACATTCTAATATTGCCATTATAAACTTAGGATAGTTTGCATGGGCAGGCCATATAACACTTATTTATGATAATATAGCACCAATAAAAGTCCTTTTAGAAATTTTAGTTTGATTGTTGGGGGCTTAATGTTCTTATATACTCCAGCTAGGGTAGGAAGTACAGGTTATCCAACAAATTAACAACTTTTTCTAGCCAGAGTGGGAAGGTGAAGATTCATTCCATGAGTCAGCTATGAAATAAATTTCAACGCAGGTGGTGTCCCAGGTTGGATCCCAACCTATGATCTTCTGTACGGGGTGCTCTGAACCTCTCGTCCTACCATAAAATTATAATACATGCTCAACCATCCAGGCTTCTAGACGTTCTGGCTAGAGGACTGAGGGTGAGATGACCAAACTGTGGGGCAGTCATCAAAAATGGAGTAGTAGCAGTAAAGGAGAATTCCTATCAAGAGAATAGGAGGACAAAGAGCTTGGCATTTGTTAAAGGAGGCAATGGACCGAATGTTGTTCCAACATGAAATAAATGAAGTCAATATGGAACAACTCTTTTTTAGAATCTTTAATCTATTGTTGGATCAACATTGCCAAATGAAATTAAATGCTAGATTAAAAAAATATAATTATAAAAATAAAAACTTTAATGAATAAAAATAAAAATAGTGAAAATATTAATATTATTCAAATACCTGAAGAGAGTGGCAGCTCCTCTTGATGAGACTTTTTGACTTATGTTGATAAGGTAAAGGATCCAATGATTTAGCACACCTCACTGCCTCCAACTGTGGTTCTTCAGTTATTTGTGGCAGAGGTCTGATGTCATTGGACTGGCGTCTGCTATCTGTCTGTAAGAGGCGGGGACTCTTCCTCGGTCTACAAAACAACGGTGGAGGCAGCTCGTTCAGATCGACCTGTTAACAAATTCAGTAACCATTGATAAAATTCAAAAGCAATCCATTATAACAGTTAGCATCGTCAATGTTATATGGTTTATTTGGGCAAAGATTGAATAAAATAATCAGAATTTAAAAAAATATTTAAAATACAATAGACTGACTCTTATAACCACATTTAGTTGGGAAGGGGAAATATGTACAAGAAAGAATGATATTTATATTGGTAATATGTTACTAATGAGCTAATATATACTTAATACTGCTATGTTCATAACAGCTTGAAGGTTATCAAATATTTTTCTAGTTCTTATAGAAACTCTGTCTCCACCTGTTGACATCTGAGTAATACAAAAAAAAAAAAAAAAAAAAAAAAAAAAAAAAAAAAAAAAAAAAAAAAAAAAAAAAAAAAAAAAAAAAAAAAAAAAAAAAAAAAAAAAAAAAAAAAAAAAAAAAAAAAAAAAAAAAAAAAAAAAAAAAAAAAAAAGAAAGCATAACCTACCAATGAAGGCTATTGGATTCAGTGTTTGGTATGGAAGTATTGCTTCAGGGTCAATGGCTATACAAGTAGATGATCTATTCACCTTCCACAATAAACAGCTGGGTTTTCTCCTCAACCCAATGAAGAGTACCCAATATATCTTCTACTTTAGAGAGGCTGCGTAAGCTCTAAGAGTTGGTCCATAGCTAATGATAAGTTTTCTGAACTTAGAATGTGGACCCTTGAGATAGAAATCTAACGCATTACCCAATGAGCTTACAATTACAGTACAAATACAATATACAATATAATAATCAAAAAAGAAAGGGGAAAAATGTAGAGCCTGAAGAAGCAGACATATTTCTTTTTTTCATAAAAGATTCTTATACAAGCTACGGATGCCGTCAAAATTAATTAAACCTAACCTCAACTTAAAAACTATAATGACTTTTTAATGATGTAAATTGGTTGATCATATTTCAATAGAGAAGTTGGTTGGAGTTTGAAATCAACAAATCAAATCAATTATATTAAATTAAATAAAGATACATCAATTTATTGTTTTTACATTTTGACACATTAAATTAATGTGTTTCTATTAATGTTACTAACAATATTACCTGACTGTGTATTAGTTTCTATATTATTTTACATAAAAATGAGTAGATTACAATACAATAGCGTACATACCTCTTGTGGTTTAATGGCTTCATCAGTGGCTCCTACAAGCCAATAGGTGTTGACAAGACCTTTCCCCTTCATGCTGACAAGGCCTCTTGGCTCAATAATGTATCCTCTAAGTTTTTCAAGTGCATCCTTACAGCTTTCAGAGATGTGGATACGAAGAGGTTCCCCATTGCTCTCCATACGTGAGGCAGTGTTCACAGTATCCCCAAACAGACAATATCTGGGCATTGTCAGACCTACAACACCAGCTACCACGGGTCCTAAAACAGAAATGAACTCAACAATTTAACTATCTTCCCAGAAGACAGTGTCTATTATGCTGCAAGAAATTATGCGAACCTGTATGAATCCCAATACGGAGTTTAAGAGTTTCACCAGGGCGATGTGCTATTTGGTAATTTTTTACTGCTTGTAGCAGATCAAGACTCATTGAAGCTATTTCTCCTGCATGATAGTCACCATTCTTTAACGGTAGACCAGAGACCTGCAAAAGTAGGAAGTTAAAATTTAAAGAAGAAGAAAAAAAAAAGTGCAAGTTTCAAATAAATATTTTTCATGATAATAAATTCCTATTTTTAATCCATAATTATAAATCTTCTGAAACAAGATTAATACTCTTAAGTACACCATTTTATACCGTATATAAATTTATTTCACTTCACAACATGTTTCAGGAAAATAACTTCACATATTTACATATTTTGAGTATCTCTTTGTAGAAATATCCTTTAATTTCCATTTTCTCCTTTATGTAGTGGTCTATCGTCTCCCTCATGTTCCTTTCGACCAATCCTTTGAATCAAACCTCTACAATTATGTTCCTCTTTATTCCAATATAATCATTTCTGGTGACCTGAATAACAATCTCCTTTCTGACTCCTATGACAAAATGTATCTAGAAAACCTCTTTTTTTACCTTAACCTCTTCATTGTCCCATTTAATCCTACCCATCACTCCCCTGGGTCTGACACTTGGTTGGACCTTCATATCATAGACTCACCAAAAAACCTTCTTTCCTCATGTCAGCGGCCTGTTATATTCCTCTCCTCTCATGACCTAATTTAAAGATCATACAATATCCCAGCCCCATTGTTTCTCCCTAAAACAATTACTTTCCACAACATAGAATCCCTCACCTGAGATAAGATTTTACCTGACCTTGAAATCCTAGATTGGAATCCAATTTACTCCTGTTCCTCAATTGACACAATTGTTGAATTGCTTACTACCAACCTCCTCTCTATCCTTGATATCCATGCCCCTTTTAAAACCTGTACCTTTTGTTGTCGCCGCCGCCCTGCACCGTGGATGAACCTAGAAATTTGTCTCCACTCCTACATCCATTCCTCTATCCTTGCAGTTACCTCTCTTTTCACCTGCATTATAGATAATTATTTTTATTTTTCTTACATCTCCCCAACTGAGCTCATTTTCCCCATAATGGAATCCCACACTAATTCAACCGGACTTGATGGTATTCCTGTCAAACTGATAAAATTATGCCTTCCTGAAATCCTTCCGGTTCTCCTCTTCATATATAATTTTTACCTTCAGAATTCTGTATTTCCCACCTCCTGCAAAAAGGCCCTAATTCATCCAATAATCAAGAACCCGAATCCTACATCCCCAAAAGATTACCGACCGATTTCCATACTTTCCAACCTCTCTAAGCTCTTTGAAATATTAGTAGAATCCCAAGTGTCCAATTACCTCGAATATTCTAATTTATTTGATCCGTTCCAATCTGGTTTCTGCCCCGGCTACTCCACTCAATCCGCTCTTGAGAATAGATTAAAGCGTATCATGAATTGCTTTATAAGGTTTGTACTCAGAACCTCAAGAAGCTCATCTTTTACACCTTGTTAAATTAACTCTTCCCTTCCTTCCCTAGAGATTACTTCCTTGGCATATTCCTCTTCCAAGCTATTAACACACATCACCCTCCTTTTATCCATAACATCCTACATTTCAAGTCCTCAATCCAATCACTACATACAAGATCCTGTTTATCCGATCTCCACATCCCATTTATGTATGTATTGATATTCAAAAAATCTTCCTTTAACCTTCTGATAATGTATTGAATATTCTTGATGATGGCCATTAAGAAAATTAGTTTTATAAAAATAGACAATTTCTAAAAAAAAAGTATGGTGTGAATAGGAGCAAATAAATGCTTTAAAAAAATTTAATTATGATAAATCCAATGCTATATAAAACCTCTACACAGGTGATAATTCATGGGTCAATGCACATCAGACTAATCCTACTCGCCTACTTATTGGTTTATTTCTCCAGAACTATTTATTTAGTATAGTGGTGCTTATTGCTTATATAAAGCCATAAAACTGCTTATATTATAAAAATACTATTAAAGCAAATAAAATATTTATTTATTTTAGTCCATTACTTAATATAATGCGCCTCAATCAATCCTTAGACTACATTGAGAACTACACATTGATACAGTAAATTAATATAGGTAAAACAATAAGGTGACCAGACATGCTTACAAGACCAAGGTTGTTGGTAGGAGAGGCCGAGGAAGACCATAAAGCGTATCATGAATTGCTTTATGGGAGGAAAAAATCAGAGAGGCCTTTCAGAGATAAGACATAGACTGGAATAAGCAGAGTGAGTTAATGTTAAGAGTAAACTGGAAAGAACCATTTGGAAGAGGCTCTCTAGAAGGGAACCTCACACTGGGCAGTGGTAGAGAGGAATGAATTATGATGATGATGATAAATATAAACTTATATTGGTAAACAATAGGTTTATAATAAGCGATCATTTTATTTTAAATAGAAAATACCACTTACAACCATGTACGCATCACCGATAGTTTCAACTTTGTAAACATCATATCCCCTGATAATGCTATCAAATAGAGTATATAGGTCATTAAGAAAGTTCACAACCTATAACAAAAAAATTTAAATAAAAAGTGAGCTAGCTATTATAACATATGAATAAAGTAAACTGTAAATTGTTTTTACCTGAAGCGGAGTGCTTTCAGCAGACATTGCAGTAAAACCTACAATATCACTGAAGTAAATAGTGACTAGATCGAATGACTCAGGTTCAACTCCAAAACCACTGGTTAATCGTTTTGCGACCGGTCTAAAAAGAATAACAGTGAAAACAATTATCATAAATTTTTAATAATGACAGTATCACTGTACCATAGCTTTTCATTCTCAACAACATAAATCAAGCGACATTATATGTTTATATAATTCAATGTAAAACAAACAAGGAGTGACCTTACTTTTTTTCGGTTTCCTCTCAACTTTAAAATGATAAATTAATATTGTTACATTATTATACAATAAATAACATTTATCATATGAAAATTTTAAAAAATATCTCACTAAATACCATTCTAATTTTTTTTTTTTTTTTTTTTTTTTTTTTTTTAATAGAAATTTCTTCATGTTTGAAGTTTTTCTCAACCAAACTCCTCCTCAAGTCTTCTTCTCCACTCGTCCCTGTCGTCCGCATCATCCTCTATCAGTCCGCGTCCCGCCATGCTTTCCTTCACCTTGTCTCCCCATTGGGTACGAGGTCTTCCTCTCCCTCTTCTCCCCTCCACCTCCCACTCCATCACCAGTTTGGGGATCCGTCCGGCATTCATTCGTTTTACATGGCCGTACCATCTCAATCTTCTCTCCTCAATCACCTCCAAAATGTTCTTCATCGCTTCCATCCTCTCTCTTATTTCACTATTCCTGACATGTGCCACTCTTGAAATTCTTGCAGATCTCCTCCAGAAATCCATCTCCACTGCCAATAGTTTTCTCTCCTGCGCCTTGTTAAGAGTCCATGTCTCAGAACCGTACAACATTACACTCTGTACTAGCGCGCTATATATTAGCTTCTTCGTCTTTCCAAGGATATTACTGCTCCAAAGGAGAGAGTTTAGCATGCCTACCGCCTTTCTGCCATCCACTATTCTTTTGGACACCTCCGCTTTTGTGGTTCCATTGCTTTCCAGGATCGATCCCAGATAGCAAAAGTGCTCCACTCGATCCAGGCTCGCAACATCTGGGTCACTTATTATATCCCTGTCTGTGCACATATACTTTGTTTTTTTATAATTGATGTCCAGGCCCCACTGTTTATATTTTTCTACAACTTTTCTGAACAGGTAGCTTGCGTCTTCTTCGTCTCGTGCAATGATTACCTGGTCGTCGGCAAACAATAGATGGTATAAGTGCGTGTCCTTTATTGGAATGCCCATTCCACCACAGCTTTTTGTCCAACCTTCCAAGCATTTATCAATATATATTTTAAATAGGGTTGGTGACATGCAGCATCCTTGCAGGAGACCTTTGCTATTCTGAAAGACTTTAGATACCGAACTCCCTACTTTTATTTGGCACCTGTTATTTTTGTAGATTTCCTTTATAATTGCCGTGATGTCCTTGTTTTATGCCGGCCATTTCCAGGGCTTTCCATAGTAATTTGATAGGGACGCTGTCATACGCCTTTTCCAAGTCTATAAATATCATATCCAGTCTCCTGGCTTTTGCGGTATGTTTTTCTAGTAGTTGCCTAGCAGTAAAGATGTGGTCTATGCAGGACTTTCCAGTTGTGAACCCACATTGCTCTTCAGCTTGTGAGAATTCTTCCTCCAATCTATTTCTTATTATTCTCCCCAGTAGCTTCATAAGTGGGTTGGTTACACAGATACCTCTGTAATTATCACATATTCTTCTATCACCCTTCTTAAATATAGGTGTGATGTAGCCTAATTTCATTTCTTGTGGCATAGCCCCACCTTCCAATATGCAATTAATAAGGTCAGTGAGTACTCTTGTCACTTCATTACCACCATATTTAATCAGCTCTGCGCAGATTCCTCCTGGGCCCGGGGCTTTCCCATTTTTTAGTTCCTTTTGCTCTTTTTGCAGTTCTTCTTGGGTAACCTTTAATGATGTGCTGGTAAAGGGGCCTATTTCCTCTTCTACAAATTCTGCCCTGCTCTCGCATTCTAATTTGTATTTGTATAATATTTCCCAATCTATTTAAACTACCATTTAATTTGTCAGAAAAACTGTTTAAACTTGTATGAGCAAATTTTTAATTTGTTATTTAAAAATACTGGCATATTTTAATGGCAAAATCGATTTAATATTAATCTAATAAATTTTTGAATTAATGTCTGAAGGTTGTTTTGATATACTCAAAGCAATTTTGATTATTAATCGAAAATATAAAACATCTTGAGAATGCTCAGTGAGGTTTTATTTAATTAATATCTGGAGAATATGATGGTCATTCTAATTCTCTGGTCACGGGTAATAAGTTGCTAAGTCAAAAAATGTTCAAAATGATTTACTCATTTACTTAATATTCACCACACTATGAAGAATAGGTTAATTATCATGATTCTTCTATTTGAGATGCATTGAAATAAAAATTCATTTTTTCAATAACAGGATTTACAGTTATTAGATTAAAAGTTAAAAACAAAAAAAGTTGTGAACTTGTACTTGAAAACTGTGGGCATATAAGTGTAAAAAGAAGTGATAAAAATATCCTAGAATAGGAGAAATATAAATGAGAATACTTCAATAAATTAAAAATAATAAAAATAGTCTGTTAAAATACAAATAAATTATATAATTTTATAACTATAAATTAAATGGTTTCAAGCCATCCGTACCAATATTGATAGAAATCACATTGTAAGAATAACAAGACTCAGAACAAATCATGGCCGTACAAAGAAATATCTTAACCTAATGAAGATAGAAGCCAATGGGAAATGTGAGACATGTGACTTCCCGGAAGACCCCAGGCATATAATATTCAGATGCAAAAAGTTCGAAAAAATTAGGTCTGAATTAAAATTTAATTTTAATCCTCAAGAAGAAATAGAATACTTAAAAGAACTGGACAGGGATAAAGTAGGTAAATTGATTCAAGTTTTAGATAAATTAAAAGCTAAACTATAATTAAAAAATAAAGAAGAACAAAGAAACCAATCATCATAACAAAAATAATGAAACTAAATTGAACTTGGTTATATAGGATTTGGCAACAAATCTTAAAAAAAAAAAAAAAAAAAAAAAAAAAAAAAAAAAAAAAAAAAAAAAAAAAAAAAAAAAAAAAAAAAAAAAAAAATATAAATTATAAAAGAATAAAACTTACGCTGGCAACATTCGGTGTAAAAGATCTTCAGTTTTCCTTTTCTCTTCATAGACCTCTAATGTTCTTTGGTTCACAAGATCTTCTAGGTTATTTGCATACCTCTCCATCATTTCCATCATTTGGTCCATGATATTTCTATGCCTTTGGGGAAATAAAAATTAAAATAAACACAAAATAAAAAAAAATCCCTTACAGATGAAAATAAAAATAAACTATTAGCAACATACTTTCCATCTCGCATCCCTTTAAGGCGAGCTCTGATTGTTAGGAAATCAGGCCTCATTTCAGGATCTTCAGACCAGGCATCAGTCAGTACATCTATAACAAAATCAGCACCTACCTCGCTGTCACGTATCACAGATATAGAGGGCCTGAATGGCATTTCATCTGGTTCAGGAACCTTTTTAACCATACGAATGATTTCTGCACAAAAAAAAAAGAAGATATAATTAAAATAATATTAAAACAAAAAAGAGATAAAGCAGTGGATGTTTATAAAATACAACTCTTATTTCAATAAGGAACTAGGAAATTAGGAAAGTGAGTTAAACATAAATGAATAACACAGCCAACATAACTGAGTCACAGTTATCTATCATAACAATTTCCAAATACCTCATAAGTAATTTATAAATCAAAAAAACAAATGAAATTCTTCAATCATACCTTTAGGTTCATCAAGTCCACATGCTCCAAACGGCCCACGCCTTCCAATAACTTCATGAAGTATTATAGCAAAAGCATAAACATCTCCTTTTGGGGTTCCACGGCAGTTGTGGACATTTCTTAAAATTTCAGGGGCCACCCACAGCAAACCTGAATAAAACAAACTACAGTAAATATAATTTAGTTTTCAAGCAGAAGGAGCCTATTACTAATTTACTACAATATCATAACCATATAGAAATTCACCAAGAAAACCACACAAAGAAAATGATTTATGATTTTCAAATAATTTAAAACTCCATAAAAATTTTAATAAGTAAGGATAAAATAACTTCTTTGCCTTGAAAAGTCTAGTTGGCAGAAAAGAATATTTTTTTATTTTGTAACTATTTATATTCATAATTAATAAATGATAATGCTGAAGAATTTTACTTCGATAATACTGGTGTTCGCCAATACTGTCACACTCTGGGCAGTGGCGAATCTCATGTAGCCCAAAGTCGGAAACTTGTAACACCCACCGTGAAGTGACAACACAATTGGAGGACTTCAGGTTTCCATGGACTCCCAAAAGAGAATTATGGAGAAAAATCATGCCCTGAAAAGATTAAAGAATATTAAACTGATACTGAATATTAATCATATTGAAAAATGGGATTAATATGTCCAATCCACAAAAAAAAAAAAAAGTGATTAGACTGACTAATGGCTATCACTCTATTACCATGTGCCTAAAGGATCTTTATCAATAATATCTTTAATAGGATGCTTCCCTATACCGAAAGGATCATTGGAAAAGATTAAACAGGATTTAGAAGAGGATGATTCGAATCAATCAAATATTTTCTGTGAGGCTGATTCTTGAAAATGGTCATGAATATAAAATAATCATGCACCTATTCATTGACTTCAAGTCAGACTCTAACAGTATTAATAGGCAAGAGATATACAAGCAATGTAGGAGCTAGGTATTTCATCCAAACTTGTACACCTAACTAAAATGACGATGAAGGAGACTAAGTATATGGTACAGATTGGCTTGGACAAGACAAATGGATTCGATTCTGTCACTGGATCATGGCATGGTGAGATGCATTAGACTGCCTGCTGTTCAATCTTGTGGTGGAGATAGCTTATCTAGGAAAAATAAATCTAAACTATCGGCACTATATTCAATAGGACATATAGTAGTAGCAGTATCTGAAAGATCATTGAAATAAGCACTACTAAAAAAAAAACAGCTAAAGGGTTTGGACTCTTTATTAATGAAGTAAACAAATGTATGAGGGTTGGAGATTGGAACATACAAGTTTGAAAGAGTCAAACACTTCATCTATTTAGGTTCGAAAGTCAATTCTCAAATGATTTGAAAGGAAAATACTGCAGAAGATCTTTGGTCCAGCTAACAAAGTGTAAGGGGTCTAAAATTTTGTCCATATTCACATGGAAATTTTAAATAAATTTAAGAAAACTTACTTAATAACTTAAAAATGGTTAAAGAATGAAAAATGGTTGCATATAACAGAGTTCAGTGGCGCAACCAGGATTACTATTGGTGGGGGGGGGGGGGGGCTATATATATATTATATATATATATATATATATATATATATAGAGAGAGAGAGAGAGAGATATTTTATTATGTTTTAGTTAAAATAAGACAAGGAATGGGTGGTGTTTGAGACTATATAAATGAAAATCATAGTTATTGACAAAAAAAAATTAGTCGTTCCTGTCGTCTGGGGGGGGGGGGCTTCAGCCCCCAAGCTCCCCCCTTGGTTGCGCCAGTGACAGAGTTAACTGTTGTTTATATTAATCTCATTATGTTAAGTATGTACATTTATTTTATTTTGTTTTTAGTTTTTATATATATAATTTTAATTGAGAATAGTGTAAGTTGTATTGGATAACATCTGAAAAAAGTGTTATTTGTGAAGTTTGTTAAAAATTATTTTATTGAATAAATTTAGTTGGTAATACATATAATAGAGGAGTGGGAGAGAAAGTTTTTTGGAGGGAACAGGATGTGTAGGGCTATATGGTGTGTAGCAGTCTGAGTTGAGTGTGTTTTGTGATATGATGAATATTTTATTTTGATTTGGAGATCTAAAGGAGTGATCCGGAAATTGTCCAGTGGGAGGAATGGTGAATCATTTATCAAGACAATTTGTAGTGATATAGTATTCATTGGTATTCCTTCTATCACATGAGTGATTCAGGAACCATTGGCATTCTTTGTATATATTTCATATGATTCAAAGGTTACAGATCAATGCTTTTATAATGTTAAAACCATTGTACAATTTTAGTTCAATAAGCCTTACTTTCTAATGGGTTTAATTCTATTCTATTCTATTACAATTTATTGAACTAAAAGTAATTAAAATCAGTGTACTAGAGTTATTAAAATCAGTGTCCTAAATAAAAAATGGAAAAGTTTTTGAAACCAAACAGATTGGATATTGAGCCTGGCTCTACTTCATCATCTAACCAATGGAAATATTGGATCAAAACATTTGAGCAGTTCATATCAACCATCAAAGCAGAAGAAAATGAAAAACTCATGCTTCTTAATAATCATGTGTCTGCAAATATCTACCAGTTTATAAGTGAATCCAAAACCTATGCCTCTGCCATAGAAACTCTCACTGGTCTCTACATTGAACTAATTAATGAAATTTATGCTCGCCACCACCTCGCAACACACTCACAGCATCCAGGTGAGACTATAGATCAATTTTTACAGGCACTTAAATTACTTGGTTAGGATTGTGAATTTAAAGCAGTTTCGGCTGAACTATATTGTGAAGAATCCATTCGTGATTCTTTTATTTATGGAATCAGATCCTCTATAATTCGCCAAAGGCTTTTGGAAAATACCTCTTTAACCTTAAAAGAAGCTTTTGATCAAACTAGAGCACTGGAGGCTGCACAAAAACACTCAGCTTCATATTTATCCTTGGAATCTTCGTTAAATGCTTCAAGTGAATTTCCAAAAGAGAATACTCCTGTTGCAGCCATCTCCACTCCCCAGAAATGTTATTTTTGTGGGTACAGAAGGCATTTACGTACAGTTTGCCCAGCTAGAAATGCTATCTGTGATTCTTGTGGGAAACAGGGCCACTATTCTAAAGTATGCAGGTCTGTGGGAAAGCCTCTGAACGCTACCAATTCTGAGGAAACAACTATCTCTGTCTCTGTCCTTGCTGCTTCCCCGACTTCTCTCTCTAAAGCAGTAGTTAAAATTACAGTAAATGGATTCCCTGCTGAAGCTCTGATTGATACAGGTAGCAGTGAAAATTACATCAGTGAGCAGTTTGTTAGCATAAACAAAATGAAATGTTCTCCTTTCCACAATAAGGTACGCCTAGCATCAAATAATCATTCATTGACTATTAATAAATGTTGCTATGTAAGACTTCAACTTGATGATAATACTTATCCTGATGTAAAATTGTCAGTTATGACTGGACTCTGTGCCAACATAATTATTGGCCATGATTTACTGAAACAACATTCATCAATAGAATTAGCTTTTGGGGGATCTAAGCCATCTCTTAGTATATGCGGCTTGTCTTGTGCTCAAGTTCCACCCACTTCACTTTTCTCTCATCTATGCTATAACTGCAAGCCTATAGTAATAAGATCACGTAATCATAGTCCCGGTGATGAATTGTTTATCAAAGCTGAGGTTGAAAAGTTGATTTCTCAAGGAGTTATCGAACCCTCCAACTCACTCTGGAGAGCTCAAGTCCTTGTGACCAAGAGTGAAAATCACAAAAAGCGGCTCGTTGTTGATTATTCTCAAACTATCAACAAATTTAAATTATTAGATGCATATCCCATCCATGATATTGAAGCTCTCACAACCAAAATTTCTAAATTCTCCATCTTTAGCTCAATAGATTTATGTAGTCCATACCACCAAATCCCTATCCAAGTCACTGAAAAAGAAATACAGCTTTTGAAGCTTGCGGCCGACTGTACCAATTCACAAGGATTCCTTTTGGAGTAACAAATGGTGTTGCTAGTTTTCAAAGAAGTATAGATTATATCATTGAAACAGAATGCATTGAAGGGGTTTATGCATATTTCGATGATGCAACTATATGTGGACGCAACTTGGAAGAACATAAACAAAATCTAAAAAGATTCTTCAATGCTGCAAAAAAGTATAACCTCACATTAAATGAAAATAAGTGCCATTACTCCCAACAATCTATTGACATTTTCGGTTACACTATTTGTAACAAACAAATCAAACCAGATCCTAGTCGAATAAAATCAATACTTGAATACCATCTCCCTCAAAATCCTGTCTCTTTACGCCGTGCCCTTGGAATTTTCTCTCATTATTCCGAGTGGATCCCAAATTTTTAAAAAAAGATTCACTCGTTAGTGATAAACAAGGAATTCCCTTTGTCGCCTGAAGCTGAAAAAGATTTCCAAACACAAAAACAGGACCTGGCTAACTCGGTGTTGATGGCTATTGAAGAAAGTATTCCTTTTGTGGTAGAAACAGATGCATCAGATTATGCTATAGCTGCCACACTCTCTCAGGAAGGTAGACCAGTAACTTTCTACTCTTGAAAATTATCAACTAGTGAGCAACGTCACTCAGCAGTGGAGAAAGAAGCCTATGCCATAGTAGAAGCTTTGAGGAAATGGAGACATTACCTCATTGGTAGGCATTTTTCACTAATCACTGATCAAAAATCTGTAAAATTTATGTTTGATAATAAGCATAATGGAAAAATAAAAAATGACAAAATCTTGCGTTGGCGTTTAGAACTTTCTTCTTATTCGTACAATATCAACTATCAACCCATAACCATAAATAATAAAGTGATCCCGTATTCAAATCAGGCTAAATATCTCGGGATGACACTGGACACAAAACTCCGCTGGAAAGAACACGTTAAAAAAAAACTAATACAGCTCAATTTGAGTTATCAAAAGTTATATTGGCTCCTAGGCAGGCAATCCAAACTGTCTGTAAACAATAAAATACTAATATACAACCAAGTCCTGAAGCCAATCTGGACATATGGAATCTAGCTGTGGGGATGCACGAGGGGACTCCAATAGAAAAATAATCCGAAGATTCCAAAATAAAGTGCTAAGGGGCATCGTAAATGCACCTTGGTACATTAGGAACGATGATCTTCACAGAGACCTTTGGATGCCAAAATGTGGCAGCTGATGCACTGTCAAGGACTTGTTCCATGGTTTCGGATCCTGACAGACTGAAGCAACTTCATAACTCATTATGTCACCCAGGTGTCACAAGAATGTTCCATTTTGTCCGCAGCAAGAATATATTTACTTACCATTGTTGATGAGTATACAAGGTTCCCGTTTGCTATACCCTGTCACGATTTGTCTGCACCAACAGTGAACAAAGCCCTTGTGTGGAATCAGATGTCTACTCTGTATCAGACATCTGTATGTTCAGATTGTGGAAAATCATTATGTCTACTGAGCTCAAAACATTTTTACATTCCCATGGAATCGCTGCTAGTCACACTAGCCCATACAATCCTCAAGGAAATGGCCAAGTTGAAAGGTATAATGGGATCATCTGGAAAACAATCAACTTAGCTCTCCTGAGTAGAGGACTTCCAGTTGATCGCTGGGAAGTCGTACTGAACGTATCGTTGCATGCAATCAGGTCACTTCTATGCACTTCCATCAATACGACACCTCATGAGCGTATGTTCCATCATCAAAGAAGATCTCCCAATGGAATATCTTTACCATCATAGCTAATAAGACCAGGATCAGAGGAAAAGTAAGTTCGATCCTCTGGTAGAAGAGGTCCAGCTAATAGAAGCAAACCCTATGTATGCGCGGGTTTTGCTCCCTAGTGGGAAAGATACTATAACATCAACTAGATATCTTGTGCCTCCAGGTGAACTATTCGAGACGAGCAATGTACATGAAGGTACTGAAGGAGTACTACAGCAAGAGCACACTTTCGAAGAGGAGGAACTACAATCACCCATTCATGAGCAAAATGTTCCCATAGAAGAAGTTGAAAATTTTAGTTCAAACCAAGATCAGGACTTAAAAGAAAGAACAAAGGAAACTAATGAAACAGATGGATCGCAAATCCAGAGTTCCCTGAAAACGACTGAGGAGCATAAATTTCCCACAAGAAGATTAAGTTGTATTAGGAAATACCCCAGAGACTTCATCTGCAAGTAGGCAGGGATGAATGTAGTGATATAGTAATCATTGGTATTCCTTCTATCACATGAGTGATTCAGGAACCATTGGCATTCTTTGTATATATTTCATATGATTCAAAGGTTACAGATCATTTTTATTATTACTACCCAAAAACTATTACAGCCAGCTGCAAATGACAGATATCTCTTTGTAATATTTACTAGAATAGCTATGAAATCATTCCTGTGAAAGTTAGGTAATATTTGGCAGAGGATGAAGAAAAAGCTTAAAAAATTATTGCCAAGCTGCTAGGAATTTGATCCCTAATAAAAGTTGTAAGCAAGAGGTTTTTTTTTTTTTTAAATTAAAGTACAAAAAAAAATCTTTGAAGGCTGGATTTCAGTTCTGAGTCTTTAAAAATATTTCTGTTCATATTAATACAAACAAATAACAGAATAAAAATATTTATAATAAAAGAAAAGAAAAAAAAAAAAATGAACTCACTTTTATCAGGTCATGTATAAGTGAAGCAATGAACATTTTATCGAGCTTGATATCTTCATTCTCCACAATATCCTAAAAAAATACAATAATAATATAACTGAATAATAATGGTAAGAAAAATAAGCTAAAATGTAATAAGTAATTACTTCGATACAAAAATATACATGAATAGAAAATGAAAATGAAAAGAGAGTATAAAGTGCCTTCTCACTATAGGCACAAATGCTTACAAAATAAATTCAGTAGCCATTTTACAAGAAATATAAGATAAACTATTATGTTTGATCATTTAACTTTTTTTTTATAAAGGATTTTAATTTACTTTCAAAACACTTTTGTGTAAAAATTAATATACTATAACTCTATTATAAGGGAAGTCTTAAAATGGGTAACTGGAAGGAAGGAAACCAACTGAATAAAACTGTGAATTTATTGAGAGCTTAACATACAAACGAGATAACACTAGCGTCCTTCCCAACATAGACAATGCTCACTAGATTGAGGCGGTGAAAACGCAAATGCCTTTTCATGAATAATTCCAAATAATACTAATAATAATAAACTTAAGAACATAATAATATTAATATATGGGGAATTACAAACAACAGGAAGTATACTTAAAGTAACTTTATGCGTGTATTTTGATAATTCTGCTGAAAACCTTTTTTGAATGAGTAATAGCATCTGCCAATCGTCTTGATATTCTTTTTAATTCTTTTATCAACACAACCACTCTCAGAGGCCTGATGCTCTATTACCTAACAGTTAAACTAAATTCAAAATAAGCTTAATATATACATTAGGTTATACATACATATAGGCTACCCTTGGAGCAGTAGTCTGTGACCACAAGTATTCTCATTGGTTCAACAACGGCGCCAATAAAAGAATTGATGTTGTCATGCCTCACATCCCTGAGTAGCCTCATCTCTTTCATTATATCCCTTGATATATCTTTCTTACGTGAGAACTTTATTTCCTTTACTCGAACCACCAATCCTCGGAATTGGCCAGTTGAGGCAAACCGCTGAGGGCCACATCGGGATTCAAAGGAAGTAGCACTCACTAGGCTGATCTGTTACAAATGAAATAACAATTTTTTTTTTTTTTCATTCTTATAGTTAAAAATAAGAATTTATTAATTTAATAGTACATTTTTATTGTGATAGTAAGATAATAACAGGAGATTTTTTGTTGGGTTTTTAGAAACAATAGAATGCCATACCATCCACCAATTTTTTATTGAAAGATCACTCTGTTCAGTTAAGACACAGAAGGAAGCTTCTTCCTTAGCAACTATATCTATTTGATGGCAAATACTAGGCTATAAATAATTTGTGACGTTTTGAGACCTTAGTTTTTATCATGGAATTATGTGAAATTAAACCTATCAGTAATTACCTATAAATACAAAATTCATGTTTATACTTACTTTACTAGGTGATGATATGATGTCATGGTAATCATGAAGCTCAGAGACATCTATCTTCCATAAGAGACCTTCAATCTCTTGTTCAATTTTCCACTTCCGATAGATACTGATTGTACTAACAGTAGCACAGAACAGTGCTATAGCTAGGACTATTGCTGCAATTATCGAACCTTTTTGTGAACCATCTTTTGGACAGTGCTCATTGTTAAAGCCACAAGAAGGCTCATCCTCAGGCTTTCTTCCATTGATCCAGTCAAGTAGAGTAGCAGCTTTAAACTCCTAAAGAAGGGACAAAATAAAAATAGTTGTTAATTTTAAGTCTAAAAATTGGTTAGCAAATAATATAAGATGAATTTTGTAAATTTCTTAATACTTTTGACATTATTCTATAATTATCAAGTTAAATTCATGAAATCTCAGCCTCTAGTGTAGCAACTTATAAGCCACTATTTAAGGCAACATATTGCGGTAGTAAGAACTAAAACAAAACAATTTATGGTAGTATAAAGTCTATTTCAATTTTTTCTATAAGTTTTTCCTAAATCTAATTCTAAATTCACAAATCTGTGGACTTACTGACAAAATCAAAACAAGATAATCATGATAATAGAGTTCAATGTAATTTCTGTTTCAATGTTGAAATTTTTTTTTTTTTTTTAAACATTTATTCAAGGAAAGTATTACAATCTGTCTCAATGTGGGCAATAAGTAATATGGATGGCTTAATGGATCCATTCTCACAATATGTACAATATGAAACAAAAAACAAAGAAAATGAATCATAAATAAAAGTGAATAATAAATAAAAAATAAGTAAAGTCTCATAATATGTAATATAAAAAAAATAATTAAGGTACCTCAAACTATACAATACATAAAGTGAAAATAATAATAATAATAATAATAATAATAATAATAACCCGTGTGAAGTTGCTAGTCTTCCATCGGGCGCCTCCCCAGGTGGCGGATAGGGGAGCGCTCACCAGATATGGTGGGCACCGGGGAAATAAAATACCCGGGGCGGACCAAAACTAGCTCAAATCCAGGTGCGTCTGAACCCAGAATGGGCGGCATCCTGGTCAGCGTCTGATCCTCATGTTAGAGGCGGCTGTTCAAGAACCTGGCAGCAGGTATAAAATGCACCTACCCATCAACATGGAGTTACGTAATAGAAGAATTGCCTCGGACGAATCCAGAGTAAGGGCTGCTCTGGAGGGATTGAACCACCAGCCCTCGACATCGGCAGGCAGTGCGAGCGGTGCTACGGTGTCGTATGGATCCGTAAGACCGGCTACCATAGGACCTACAATAAGAAACTCTGAATCACGCTTGGAGGTTATTGAATCTCCCGCGCGAGGAAGAGGACAACCCCGTCAAGATAATAGGCAAACAAGGATGAAGTGGAACCGCAATATGAATATTGCAGCAATCCGAGCCTATTTCTTGGCTACAAACAATGAATCAGATAGAACAGGCTATCGGAATAGAATCCTCAATTACTGGTATGACAAATTCCCAGATATCACTGTCACTTCCCAAAGACTAGCCGATCAAGTAAAACAAATACGGCAGCGAAAATTCCTATCGGAGGCAGAAATACATAGCATCAAGTTAGAAGTAGAAGGTATATTGGGCTCTAGTTCAAGAAGAGAGAGAGCACACGTGGTCGAAATTGGAAGTGAGCTTGCAGAGACTGGACAAGATATGGAAGCTTCAAACACAGAAGAAGAGCCAGCTAGTGAGCTGCGTGACAAAATAATAAAAGAGCATATCTGTTATGAAGGCATCCCATTGAATTATAGACCTCAGATCCCAAAAGTTCCATATTCCAGATTGACATTAAAGACTGTTAAGACTGTCAATACAGAACTCTCTGCATTTGTTACACCAGGAGCCTCATTGGAGCAGGTATGTCACTGGGTATATATAGGAGCACGCATAGTGGGAATTGAACTTGGCATAATAAAAGAAGTTCCAACAAAGCGAAAACTCGCAAAGCCAAATGCTATTGCTGAACCATCATGGAAAACAAGAATCAGGAAAAGAATTGAGAACCTGCGTAAGAAAATTGGTGTTATTACCAATTATCTCCAAAACCCTGAAAAATCTTCAACGAAATTAAAGAAAAAAATCGATGAAATTGTGGTTCTGGATATTAAAGATGCACAGATTGCTACACTTAATGAAACTTTAAGAATCTACATGGAGAACCTAAAACAAAAATTGGCTGTATACGCTAACAGAATGAGAAGGTACGTGGAAGCAGACGATCGGAGAAGGCAAAATCGCACATTCCTATTAAATGAACGGAGGTTTTATAGGCAATTGGGTTCTGAGAAGAGAGCTAAACCAGATATCTCCCCAAATATCAATGAAGTTTATAAATACTGGAAAGGGATTTGGGAAAGTGAAAAAAAAAATACAAAAAGGATGCCTATTGGCTGAAAAATACAACTGACAGTGTCTCACACCACCCAAACAGTGCTGCTACCAGTATAGTTGGAGAGGATGTCACAAAGGCACTAAAACAAATGAGAAACTGGAAATCCCCAGGCCCAGATAAGCTACAAAACTATTGGTTCAAAAATTTCACCAGTGTTCACGCAATATTAGCAAAGTGCTTTCAGGATCTCCTGACAGGAGTTACTGAGGTACCACCAGACTTTTGTACTGGTATTACATACCTCAAACTAAAAGGCAGTAAAGGAACGCCAGGGCCCAGCGACTACAGACCGATCACTTGTCTTAATACGGTATATAAACTATTAACTTCAATAGTAAGCTGCAAAATAGATCAGCACCTCATTCAAAACAGAACCATGGCCCCAGAGCAGCTGGGGAATAAGAAAGGATCTAGAGGATGCAAGGAACTTCTTCTTATAGACAGTTTTATAGCCTCGCAAGTTTCAAAAAAGTTTCGGAATATAGCAATAGCTTGGATCGACTATCGCAAGGCATTTGATTCAATGCCACACGATTGGCTTCTAGCTGTTCTGAAAATATACAAAGTTGACCCCAGTATAACAGATCTATTGGAACGCCTAATGCCTACTTGGAAGGTCAACATCTGTGTCCAAACGGTTAGTGGTGCCAAGTTTAGTGACCCGATTTTTATAAAGCGGGGTATCTTTCAAGGAGATTCTCTCAGCCCGCTTTGGTTTTGTTTAGCCCTTTAACCCACTCAGCAGATTGTTGAACGAGACTAGGAAGGGATATGCCATCAACAGAGACAACAAGATCACTCATTCTTTTTACATGGATGATCTTAAAATATATGCAAAGAATGAGAATGAGTTGACTTCCCTGCTAGAAACGGTAAAAACATACAGCGAAGATATTGGAATGGAGTTTGGAATCGAAAAATGTGCTTTACTAATCATAAAACGAGGAAAAGAAAGCAAGACAGTAAATATACAGATCCCGAAAGACGAACCCATTCGGCAACACCAAGACCAAGATTCATACAAATATTTAGGGATGCATCAGCTGTTGAAGTTTAAGCCGGATATAAAGAAATATTTTGAAGATCAGTTTAAATACCGAGTAAAGAAAATATTTAAAAGCTATTTATCCGGTGGAAACTTGGTTAGTGCATTTAATACTTGGGCTGTACCAATTCTAGCCTACTCCTTTGGAGTTTTAAAATGGAGCACTACAGATCTTGAGGCTTTGGATCGCTACGCAAGAGTCCAAATGGTGCTTTGCAGAAAACGGCACCCCAAGTCCTCAGTGCCCAGGCTGTATCTTCCTAGAAAGATTGGAGGACGCGGGCTGACTAGTCTGTTGAAAGCATGTCGAATGGAGGAAAACAATATTCGCAACTATGTGCTATCTAGTGACTCGTCTTTACTATCCCTGATTGGGTCGTTAGATAATAATTATACCGCCCTCAATTTGTTAACAGGAGCCACCCCAGAAATTGTTACTGACGCCACCTGGACTGATTCCTGGAAAAATAAAGCCCTGCATGGAAGATTTTATCATTCTCTAACGGACGAGGGAGTGGATATCGAAGCATCCCTAACATGGATGAAATATGGCAACATCTTCCCGGAAACCGAGGGATTCCTTTTAGCTATCCAGGATCAAGTTATCGCAACAAAAGCATACAGGAAGCATATATGTGGGGGGAGAACATAGATGATCAATGTCGCCTTTGCAAAAATGCCGTTGAATCGATCCAGCATGTAACTTCTGGATGCAAAGTACTGGCTGGCAAGGAATATCTCCAAAGGCATAACAATGTAGCCAAGGTTGTGCATCAAGCTATGGCCCTCAAGCTGAAGCTGTTGGATAAGAGTTGTCCCTACTATCATTATCATCCACAACCCATAATTTCGGAAAAAGGGATAAAGATATTTTGGGATCACCCGATAATTACTGATCATACGATCATAAACAACAGGCCGGATATAGTGATCATAAACAAAGTAGGGAAATCAGCTTTTATTATTGAAATCGGTGTGCCATCAGATGACAATATGTTCCGAGTTTTAGCTGAGAAGAAGAGGAAATACCAGGAGCTGGCAGAAGAACTGAAACAACTATATAGACTCGATAAGTGCAGTGTCTTGCCCATGATTATATCTTGCAATGGACTGATTCCGAAAGACACAATTTTTTCAATAGAGAAGTTGGAGCTGCCAAAAACAGTGCTACAAAAAATGCAACAAGCAGCATTGTTGGGAACTACAACAATAGTTCGGAAATTTTTAAATTCCAAATAAACATTCATGGTTGACCATGCTTGGTCCCCAGAATGTTTGCTACCACTAGGTGTGAAAACAAATAAAAAAATAATAATAATAATAATTATTGGCTTGGCTTCAGGCTGCACTGGGTTAGCAGGATCGGAATACCTCCGCTGACATAATCATGTGGCAGGAATCATCCACCAAGAAATTGGCAAAAAATATTGATTGATTGACAAGACGGTACCATATTATAAATATAAGCCGAAAAAAGTATTGGTAGCTGGTGGATATAGGCTGTACTGGGATCAGCAAATATTAACCAACCATCCAGTCGCTCACAATAAGCCAGACATCTTGTTGCTGGATATGAACAAGGGAACCGGCAAGATATTTGAAGTAGCTATACCTGTTGATGACAATGTCCATAAGACAATAATGACAAAGATTTCCAGGTATCAGGATCTGGCAGTGGAGCTGAAGGCTATATACAAGCTGGATAAAGTCAAAATTTTGCCGGCGGTAATATCTTGCAATGGACTGATTCCAAAAACTACAATAAATTCTTTTAACGAAGAAAGAATATTACTTGGAAAATTAGAAGATGCGCAAAAAGCAGTACTTTTGGGCACAACAGCAATACTCAGGAAAACGCTTAACTTATAAAATTTCGGTTGGTGAAAACCCCCGAAAGAATACAATCACCACTTTATGTGCGAATAAAAAAAAAAATAATAAATAAAAAAAAAATAATAATAATAATAATAAATACCGCCCTCAATTTGTTAACAGGAGCCACCCCAGAAATTGTTACTGACGCCACCTGGACTGATTCCTGGAAAAATGGAAGATTTTATCATTCTCTAATGGACGAGGGAGTGAATATCGAAGCATCCCTAACATGGATGAAATATGGCAACATCCTCCCGGAAACCGAGGGATTCCTTTTAGCTATCCAGGATCAAGTTATCGTAACAAAAGCATACAGGAAGCATATATGTAGGGAGACCATAGATGATCAGTGTCGTCTTTGCAAAAATGCCGTAGAATCGATCCAGCATGTAACTTCTGGATGCAAAGTACTGGCTGGCAAGGAATATCGCCAAAGGCATAACAATGTAGCCAAGGTTGTGCATCAAGCTATGGCCCTCAAGTTGAAGCTGTTGGATAAGAGCTGTCCCTATTATCATTATCATCCACAAGCCATAATTTCGGAAAAAGGGATAAAGATATTTTGGGATCACCCGATAATTACTGATCATACGATCATAAACAACAGGCCGGATATAGTGATCATAAACAAAGTAGGGAAATCAGCTTTTATCATTGAAATTGGTGTGCCATCAGATGACAATATGTTCCGAGTTTTAGCTGAGAAGAAGAGGAAATACCAGGAGCTGGCAGAAGAACTGAAACAACTATATAGACTCGATAAGTGCAGTGTCTTGCCCATGATTATATCTTGTAATGGACTGATTCCGAAAGACACAATTTGTTCAATAGAGAAGTTGGAGCTGCCAAAAACAGTGCTACAAAAAATGCAACAAGCAGAGCATTGTTGGGAACTACAACAATAGTTCGGAAATTTTTAAATTCCAAATAAACATTCATGGTTGACCATGTTTGGTCCCCAGAATGTTTGCTACCACTAGGTGTGAAAACAAATAAATAACATAATGATAATAATAATAATAAAAGCATACAGGAAGCATATATGTGGGGAGACCATAGATGATCAGTGTCGCCTTTGCAAAAATGCCGTAGAATCGATCCAGCATGTAACTTCTGGATGCAAAGTACTGGCTGGCAAGGAATATCTCCAAAGGCATAACAATGTAGCCAAGGTTGTGCATCAAGCTATGGCCCTCAAGTTGAAGCTGTTGGATAAGAGCTGTCCCTACTATCATTATCATCCACAAGCCATAATTTCGGAAAAAGGGATAAAGATATTTTGGGATCACCCGATAATTACTGATCATATGATCATAAACAACAGGCCGGATATAGTGATCATAAACAAAGTAGGGAAATCAGCTTTTATCATTGAAATCGGTGTGCCATCAGATGACAATATGTTCCGAGTTTTAGATGAGAAGAAGAGGAAATACCAGGAGCTGGCAGAAGAACTGAAACAACTATATAGACTCGATAAGTGCAGTGTCTTGCCCATGATTATATCTTGTAATGGACTGATTCCGAAAGACACAATTTGTTCAATAGAGAAGTTGGAGCTGCCAAAAACAGTGCTACAAAAAATGCAACAAGCAGAGCATTGTTGGGAACTACAACAATAGTTCGGAAATTTTTAAATTCCAAATAAACATTCATGGTTGACCATGTTTGGTCCCCAGAATGTTTGCTACCACTAGGTGTGAAAACAAATAAATAACATAATGATAATAATAATAATAAAAGCATACAGGAAGCATATATGTGGGGAGGCCATAGATGATCAGTGTCGCCTTTGCAAAAATGCCGTAGAATCGATCCAGCATGTAACTTCTGTATGCAAAGTACTGGCTGGCAAGGAATATCTCCAAAGGCATAACAATGTAGCCAAGGTTGTGCATCAAGCTATGGCCCTCAAGTTGAAGCTGTTGGATAAGAGCTGTCCCTACTATCATTATCATCCACAAGCCATAATTTCGGAAAAAGGGATAAAGATATTTTGGGATCACCCGATAATTACTGATCATATGATCATAAACAACAGGCCGGATATAGTGATCATAAACAAAGTAGGGAAATCAGCTTTTATCATTGAAATCGGTGTGCCATCAGATGACAATATGTTCCGAGTTTTAGATGAGAAGAAGAGGAAATACCAGGAGCTGGCAGAAGAACTGAAACAACTATATAGACTCGATAAGTGCAGTGTCTTGCCCATGATTATATCTTGTAATGGGCTGATTCCGAAAGACACAATTTGTTCAATAGAGAAGTTGGAGCTGCCAAAAACAGTGCTACAAAAAATGCAACAAGCAGAGCATTGTTGGGAACTACAACAATAGTTCGGTAATTTTTAAATTCCAAATAAACAATCATGGTTGACCATGTTTGGTCCCCAGAATGTTTGCTACCACTAGGTGTGAAAACAAATAAATAACATAATAATAATAATAATAATAATAATAATAATAAAATAAAATAAATTAAATATTAAAAATACATTCATTCTTTATTTACAATATATAGACATCTGAGGGATCCCCCTACCTGACTTATACCTCCACTTATGGAGGGAAAAGCCAGGCCTCAAGAGATTCCTGCGCTTCTCTCTCAGCTGCGTCACTAGTATAAGATAACACCAGTGGAGGCTGGGTGAGAGCGCTAAACTACAGTCACTCAGAGCATGAGTAGAGAAGCTGGCCATTGCCAGGACTCCATGTCGAAATTTATAATAGATCACGAGGCCACTGCCTTTTTAAACTGTGAGGAGGATTATAGGGGTGAGTGGAGCTGGATAGGGATTCTGCTAGTGGATTAGGATGATTTGAAAGTTTTTGATGAAATTTTGAAAATTTGACGGGTATGGATTCTAGGACAAAAGGTATATTAAGATCGTTATGCAAGGTTTTGTTAGAGACATAGTAGGTGGCATTAGTTATGGTTCTTAGGAATTTGGATTGAAAGGATTGGATATGTTTGATGTTCGAGTATTTCGCTGTTCCCCAAATTTCTAGTCCGTAGGTCCAGATAGGCTTTAGGATTGTCTTGTAAATTAAAAGCTTGTTGTCTATTGTAAGTTTTGCATAGTATGGAGTATAGTTGGCTGAATCTTCTGTTAAGTTCTTGTCTTTTAAGTCTAGTATGTGGGTTCCAAGTGAGTCTTTTGTCTAAGATGAAACCAAGATATCGCACTGTATCAGATCTGGGTAATGGGATCTTATTGAATAGGATAGTTGGGCACGAAATATGACGTAGAGTAAAAGTCACGTGGGTGCATTTGGATTCATTGACTTTTATTCTCCATCTGTTGCACCATAATTCAATCTTTGAGAGGTGATTTTGTAGGTTAGAAGAGGCTGTTTTGGGATCATTATGTGATGATAGTATCGCTGTATCATCAGCGAAGGTTGCACGGAATGTGCCAGGAGTGGTAGGAACGTCAGCAGTGAAGAGGATGTAAAGGACAGGACCCAAAACGCTGCCTTGAGGAACTCCGGCTCGGATAGGATAGCAGTCGGAAAATTCAGAGGCGCATCGGACTCGGAGGGAGCGATTTGTAAGATAGGAATGAAGGATGAGGTAGAGGGTTTGTGGTAGTAGGTTCTTAAGTTTAAAAAGCAGCCCGGTGTGCCAAACTCGGTCAAAAAATGTTAAAATTAATACACAGTAGACTGACAATACTGAGAGATATATCTGCAAAAGGTTCATGGAAGGGGAGAAACCCTGAATTGATCCACAGCTGAAATAACAAAAAGTAAATTTTCTGCCCAGGGCTCAAACTGGGTCTGGGAGTAAAGGGGGTCCAGTTTCGGCTAGAAGTTATATTACTGCTTTGCTTTGATACAGTAACATAGAAAAAAAAATCAATTACTTTTATTGGAATAAAGTGTATCACAAGATGTATACTTTTATCTTGTAAAACTATTTATACCATTTATTAAAACATAGTGGGGTCTAGGGACGGAGAGAGAGGTAGCACCTCCTTCGGGGCTGATCTGTAGATAGAACCTCTTTCAGTAATAGGAAATTAGCTGAGAGATTTATTTGGTAAACATACGATCCTCCATGCTTGGTGGAGAACTGCATCCTGCCCCAGGCGGCCCTCTGATGCAGCAGTTGCATTGGTACTGGGATGGAGCTGAAGATAGTAGGGGTTAGACAGGTCCATGACCGGACATCCTTAGGCAGAGTAAGAGAAAGGTGATGAGCTGCAAGGGGCAGAAAGGGCTCAACCAAAGTGAAAACGAAACTCTATGCTTAATGGCACAAGGAGTAAGAGAAAGAAGAAGAGGAATATTTAAACATTGCAGTGATTACTAATCATCATGATTACCAAAATCAAAATTTCACCATTAAAATGAAATTATCACCTCCCTAAAATTAATTTTTCTAACTTGCGCCAGCATCAAAGCAAATCTGAAATATGTCATAGGGTAATATGCATAAGTAGACTATATTAACAAATCTTTGATTTTACAGATATGTTACAACCTTTTAAAAGAAACAATGTTCTTACTTCCAATATATTCATTTATACTTGAGTAAAAAATAAATAAATAAATAAATGGGTACAATGTGGTCCAGGGAAAGAAGGGAGAGACATTCAAGAATAATGAAGCGAAGATGGGAGGAAAGAAAGTCGAGAATCCCAAAGAAGCCTAAACCATGATATTCGCGTGGTCCTTGGGGCCTATACGTGAAAAAAAAAAAAAAAAAAAAAAAAAAAAAAAAAAAAAAAAAAAAAAAAAAAAAAAAAAAAAAAAAAAAAAAAAAAAAAAAACTTAAATGTTTTCATTGATAGAAATATATTTCTTTTTAATTTATAAAATTTCATTATTATATTAGAAATAAATAGGTAATACATGTTTCACCTCTTCTCATGAGCCCTCATCAGAAGCATTTTTTAGCAACATTACAGAGACACAATTGTTGGGTATTACACAGAGTGAGGCAAAGCACTTTATTTAATATAGTTTTTATTAGAAGAAAAACAACTCTTCACAAGTACATTACACTTTTTATACAGGTTATAAAAAACAATATTTCTGGAGAGGTAATATCTAGATAAAAGGTTGCATGCTATTGGTCAATTACTTTCTGTATCTGCTAATAGGAACTCATGTAACGATTATATAAAACAAAATTAGTTTGTCCAACAACCTCTCTGATCAGAGTCCAGTGAAGTCCCCAAGAAGTCACATAAGACAAATTATACTAAATTAAATAATCAAACTTAAATAGATTTTAATAAGATTTACATATTGAAAGCCTATGCAATAAATCGTAATCAATTGGTAATAAGAGTTATTGAACATATTAGCTGCAGCTAAATTTAATTTTTAAATGTTCAGAGTTTTTAGTAAACTTTTTTCAATGTGTTAGTCATCTTTAATAAGCATTATTTTTTTTCTCCCTTGCCTTTGCAGGCATACAGGGTTGCTATAATAAGCAGTAATTGACAGCCAAAAACTATTTAATAGAAAAAGCTTTTAATTTGTTATGAAAGTTAAACTGTCAATAATAGATGTCAGTCTCTCTTTCATCTGATCATCAAGCATGATATTCCAAGTCAAAATAGTTCAATCAACTACTTGATTTAATAGTGGAAACTTATAAAGGTTGAAAATAAATTGTACTTTCATAAGCCAGATTATTTTTAAACACACCTAGGAGGAATGTAAGCCCCTAGGGATCAGTAACAAGTTACATAAGGGAGAGTTTTACATAATACATCACCAGATGACCGAGTTTGCAGTAATTATCTTTGGAGCAAAGATTGCAGGAATAAAGTAGTGAATGAAGATAAAATGACAGTTTTACTGAAAGATAAATATTAATGCATAATAAAAATCAGTTAACTGAAGCTTACTGGGAAAGAGGAATTGGGCTGATGCTGGAACTGTCCCACAAAACGAAGGTGGTATCCACACTCAGAGGAGTTTTCTTCATGTGGATTTCTAGAGAAAGAAAAAACTGAAAAGTTTCCTTCTGAATCACCATAACGATCCAATTTTATTGTTGTTCCAGTAATACCTGTAAATTAAAAATTATATCAGTAAAAGTACAGCAAAAAATAATAGAAAACAGAAACTGAACTAATGATAACTCACTTTTGTAAGAACCTCTGTTGATAATTCTTTCTATTATTTTAGTTCCATTTCTTGCAACTTTTTCAATAATGGTATCATTGAGTTCAGAATAACCTTTTAGGAGATCATCAAGAGCTGTAGCGTACAATTTTACCGAGTCGTAGAGGTAGGCAGCATAGATAGATACAAACTGCAAATTAATGGGATATTTTTATTTATGAATACTATTACATTATTACGTAATTATAAAACATGATTGGTAAAAAAAATTTTTTCTCAAAAATATCTAATTTTTTTTATTTTAACTGACATTATAACTCCAATTATAGTCAAATTGGGAACTTAACTAGGAAAAGCTAAAGTTCATTTTCAGTAATGTCCATTTGAAGTTTTAATTATATAATTTAATTAATAATTTTTATTTATTTATTAAAAATATTATTTATCAAAAAGAGTGATTTAGACACACACATATATGTATATATATTAATTTGGAACATATGCAGATATTCTTAAGGATGAAATCAAACCATCACCACTGTTAAGAATAGCACCATACACATACATCAATCAAATCAACTTTGGAGTAAAACATTCATATAAAATTAATCATTATGGCAAGCTTGAAAGGACTGGAAATGACATATACACTGTTGGGGGGAAGTGAGTCTTACTTTCACGTACGAGACATTGAAGAACACTTGTGGTGTTGGAAAATTGAAAGGTTCCCTGCTGTTGTATTCACGGACAATCTGTGTAAAATTTTCATAGTCACCACTGGGTGGGGAAGAAACTACAACCAACAAAGACATTGCTCGCTTGTACAGTCCCATCTGCCCTTTGCAGTTCACCTGTGCTTCTTCATTGTTAATTGTTGGCTCTAGAACAAAAGCGATCTACTTATTATTAATCATGCTTAATATAAAACACGTTAGAATTAATTTGTCTTGTTAAGTGAGATAATAAATGAAGGTAAAATAAAAAAAAAAAGCTGTGTTATAAAATAATTTGTTTTCAAGAGAGATAGGAACTTCAAGGTGACAGACTCTGTTACAGTGGATTCACACCAGTAAAAAATATGTTACAAATTTTAGGTCTGTTCTTTGGTTAGCTCTTTGAACAATGGTTTTCTATATCTTTGCAAATTATTTGTTTAAAACAATAGAACCTTAATAATTTCTGTTTTGGTGAACATATTTTTTTGTACTCCTGACCGAAAAGCATAGATTTTTCTGAATATTGGACCTTATAGCTCCTACTCATAGTTCAATGCCATTAACAATCCTACATAAAAATATATTTATAATTAATTTATAAAACTTTGTTATGATAAAAAACAATAAGAACAAAATATAAGATTTTTATATTTCGTATACCTTATTTGGTATAGAAAATAAGAAAGAGGATTTCCTACTAGTTAGTAAAAGCCACAATTTTCAACTTTAGTTTTTAAATGTGAGTATTATAATTATTCTGTCATATTTAGAACAAATTATTTGGCTGAAGCTTACTTTTTACCAAACTCCAATGCAAACCTACTCTTTTCTATTGGATTTCAAAACTGAGTCATTTGAAATTTGAAAACGAATCATAAGAAGAAATATAAAATAAACATGAACTTTTAATTTAAAAACAAAAATCACATTATCAATTACCTCAACCGATTTTTATTATATTATTTTAATTTTTTTAGGAACAAAGGATTCTATACTTACTCCAAAGATACTTTGATTCTTCTCTTTGATAAAATGGAATTGTGTCGACATAAATGACCATATAATCTCCATTTTCAAACATCTGAAGGGCCTGCATTGTTGACATCATATCAATCAATGTAACTGCAGTTCCAAGAAACACATAAACTAAAAATGAATAATATTATTGAATCAGTTTCAACCAGAAATAGCAATATTATAACATGTATTGTGTACTATAATATTGTAGATGAAATATAACCATATATTTCAATGTCAATATCATGAATGTTTCTTAAAAATCATGATATTGACTAAAATTTTAAAAGAGAACAGACTGGTACATTGTTGGAAGATCCTTAATATACAGTTCTTCAGTAATTAATTAATTTACATTAGTTAAATAATGAAAGAGCATAATAATTTTTTATAGCTTGAGACATCATACTTTTTTTGTTTTCTGTCTCTTCTTTATATCTACTTTTTTAATACCAATTTTCAAGACTATAAATTCTTCCCAATGAAGGTGAAGCCTAAAGCCAGACTGCCTAAAGCTACCCCAGCTGAATAAGTCAAGTTCGAGCTTTGATTTGGAAATAAACAATTTCTCTTGATTGTTGAACAATTTTTCTTTTAATTTTCCTTATTAGGGAGAAATTTGGAAAGAATTTCTAAATAAAAATAGATTGAGAAAAATTTCAAAATCGATATTAGATAGAAGGTGTTAAAAGGTAGTCTTAATAGACTACCTTATACGTGTTTTAGTAAACACGCATATTTTTGGGTCCATTGTCAGAAAGTATGGCTGTGGCATGTCCTGCTCTGCCCTCTATGTTACGCTTGGGTTAAATACAGAGTTGTTGTTGAACATTCAATGTGTGTGTTTCGGTAGTGAGCCGGTTGTTTCTTTTTTCCCTGAGTCAGAAAAACTGACAGGTTATGGGCCCAGATCATTGCCCAGTTAATTACTCTGGTTAATTAGTGTTAAGAGTGAAATATCTTGAAATTGAAGGGGAGTGTCAGAAAGTATGGCTGTGGCATGTCCTGCTCTGCCCTCTATGTTACGCTTGGGTTAAATACAGAGTTGTTGTTGAACATTCAATGTGTGTGTTTCGGTAGTGAGCCGGTTGTTTCTTTTTTCCCTGAGTCAGAAAAACTGACATCCATCAATAGGTCAAGTAAATGATGTTTATCTAAAGAAACATAAACCTGGATTCTTTTGTCTTGGTTTATTTTTAGCTCCACAAGGTCTCTGTAATCAACAAACTAAATTTAATAGCTCATAAAACAATATAACATTATTAGCAAGTGTAATATATTGCAAAATATAGCTAATAAATATAATTAAATAACAATAGAGCCCAAAAGTAGTATTAAAAGAGGTATTTTATCAATGATATATTACATACAATTCTAAATATAAATATGCAATAATAAATATTTTAGTTTTGATATAATAAATTTAATCTAATTTTTTGACCAAGGAATATTAAAAAAACAACAATATTTCCTAAACATTTTGTTATGATCTATATTTTAATAACCAATTATTATCTTTTCTTAGAAACAACCAGCCTCCATCATTGCTTCTAAAAATATATTTTTAATGAGACTAGATTTTACCAAATGTTGTATCATTTCTATTGGTTCTGTCAGTACTAAAGAAGTTTGATAGACTAGTCTTCTAAGGGAGCAAATAATTCATTCTTCACAGTTCTCCTTTAAGGGGAAACCTTAGAAACAAAGACTGGCCCAACATTCTTCCATTTACAGCAATATATCACTGACAATCTTGAAGATTTTCTTTATTCCTATTGCATTATGCTACAATCAAACAGAGGGGCAGTAGATTACAAGAGCAACTTTGCGACATGTTCATTCCAATTCACACCATGTTCATTGCAGTAGGTGAATAGTATACGGATTCTCCAGCATTTTTATCAGTCTGATACAATATATTACTATTTTGTATTCATGATGAGAGTATAAGTATATTATCCATTAAATCACTAAGAGTAAATCTTTTTAGTATAGATTATTTTGATTCTCCTCACATGTTACTTTTGCAAGTTTCAAACCACTAATGTTTTCTTAAATATAAACACATAACTATAACAGGGCAGTACCCTCTTATTCTTATATTAATTATTTTGAGCATATTCCTTTTATTTGGGGGGTGCAATGAAAGAATTTGAGGATACTGAAATTTGGGCACCAAACACAAATACATTTAATAATAAAATATATTTTATATGATGAAACAATAGATGCTAGAAGAAAACTAGAGAACTAGAGTAAATTTTTTAAAAGTATTTTGATCCACAAGTCCAACGAGAAGAAAATATAGCATTCTCAATAAATTAGCAACCATTTATCACAATATTCTGGATCAATACATTTTAAAATATTATAAAATTTATTAAATATTGTTATTATTCATCAGACTAAAGACTAATTATACTCGAAAGCTGATGGTGATAGAGGAGGCTGAGAAGGAATTTTTTGGAGGAAGTAGCTTGGCTTGGTTTTTGAGATATGGTGAGAAAGGTCAAAGAAGGTAGCATTAAAACTTGTACCTAGGTCAATATTAATAAGTAATTATTTAATTAAAGAAAGAAAACGGATCTTTGCCCCCTCCCCCTAAAAAATCCCTAGTTCCAGCCCTGATATCAATCATTGACTATATATATATAGTTATGGAAACCCAATGGTATTAGGTATAATAAACAAATGTACGATATCCCCTCTCCAAGATAACTGTATAAAAGGCCACCTCCACCTGGCCTCGGTGACACTCTGCTACAGTCACTCGTAGGACTCACAGATGTTCAACACGAAGTTTTGTACTAGGCTATAAATTGTGCTTTTGCTTGATATAATGTATGTACTTCTCAATAAAATATCTTTAAAAACTCAGTCCCGCGAACCTTTTATTTAGCTGGCGCCCGAACGGAGGGACTTTTGGAAGCGTTAACGTAACTTCGCGGTAGTTCTATCTTTCAGGTACAGAACAGCGAGACCTCTTTCCACTGGCATGAGAAGATTGGGAGCTGAGTATTAGTACATCAGAAGATCTTCAAGTCTTTGGGAGCGCTTTGGTATTCCAATACCTTGACCAAAAGGACCTACAATCTCTTGCTAAAGAATCGACGGGAAGGAGCTAAAGGGAGCGTCATCAAGAAGACATCGAAGACAACGCTGTATCAAGAAAAAGTATAATTAATTTTATTTTTATTTTTATTTTTAAGTAATTTTGTAATTTAGATATAATTAGTATAATAAGTGTAATAATTTAGAATATTAATTTAGCATTTTTATGAATATATTGGAAGAAAAATTAAGCAACTTAAAAATAACTGGTTCTACGTTAGTTAAAAAAGAAAATAATATGGCACTTGAAATTAAAAATCAGGATTTAGCATTAATCCCGGAATATGACGGAAATCCGTTACTAGTTGATTTTATTAGAAATAGCGAATTTTAATACAATTTATATTGCAAAGATGATAATACCCATAAAAATACAAATCAAGCTAAACTTATTTTAACAATCTTAAATAAACTAACTGGAAAAGCTAAAGTCGCCGTATATGACAAGGAATTTAATACAATAAAAGAAATAATAAAATTCTTAAAGAAAAAGTACCTGGACACGAGAACTAGGGAACAATTAATTTCAGAAATTTTAAATACGCGGACTTACCATAATGAAAACCCACTCGATTTCTTAGAACGACTGGGCCAAAAAAGATGCGATTTATACGCACGTATTTATTCAGACAATGAAATATTAGACAAACAGGACGAAATGTATAGGTATGACAAACAAATATCCCACCACGCAGTACATAGTTTACACCCAGCACTAACTGACTTTATTTACCATATAAAATTCGATTCATTAGAAGACCTAGAAGAAATATTAAGAAATAGCGCGGCCCACATAGTTCACCGACTTTACAGTATAAAAATAACCCAGCTAAGAGTACCGACCAAATTTTAACAACCACCATGATTATCAAAATTACCGACCCCATCAGTATCACCGCGAGCAATATGCGTCGTATAATAATCCTCAACACTACCGACCACAACAGTATCAGCATGAACAAGGTCCAACCTTTAATTCTTTTAACAATAACAACCAGCATAACTTTCGGCCACAACAGCGAGCTATTGAATATCAAACACCGATTTATAATCAACCGTGGGACCCCCAGTCGCAACATAAATTTTTTAATAAACCATCCTCCAGAAATTTCAGGCAAAATTATCAACAACCGCAGGTAGATTCAAACACAGTTTCGATGAGAACCGTTTCTAATAGAGTACACACAATAGAGGAAGAAAAAGATGAAAAAATAAAATTATTATTAGAACGTATAGAATCTTTGGAAAAAAGACAGGATCATTTTTTAGAATTAGGCCCAAGCACGAGCAGACCTCCGGACCAGATATAAATAATTTAAATTCTAAACAGACCGGTGAACATAAACAAATTGAAATACATGACCTAAATTTAAATAATGACTTACCAAATTTAATCGACAGTATGGGAAATAAATGGCTAATTGATACGGGTGCCACAAAAAATTATATACACCCCGATCACATTCTAAGTTTCTCGGAAATTTCTAAACAAGATTTTGCGATACGAACACCTACGGGAAGGGCGGAAGGATCACAAAGCGTGATAGTTGACCTAATGCCCCTGATAGGAATTAATCAAAAAGTTAACATGGCGAAGTATTAAAAAGGGACGACGAGAATTTAAAATCTACGGGATTAATTAAGCACAAAATAATAACAACTAATGATAACCCCATATACACCCGAAATTATCGCTATCCGGAGCAATTTAAAAAACAGATAAATGAAGAAGTTCAAAAATTGTTAAAAAACAAAATAATAAGACCAAGTAAATCGCCGTATAATTCCCCACTTTAGATCGTACCGAAAAAACCAGACGCGTCGGGACACAAAAAAATTAGAATGGTGATTGACTATAGGAAATTAAATCAAGCAACCGTAAAGGACAAATTTCCCCTACCGAACATTGAGGACTTATTAAATAGATTAAAGGGATCGAAAGTATTTTCCACAATAGACCTCGCGTCGGGATTTCACCAAATTGAGATGGACGAACAATCAATAGCCAAAACCGCGTTCTCCACTGAAAATGGGCATTTTGAGTTTTTGCGTATGCCTTTTAGCCTGTGTAATGCACCCCCAACCTTTCAAAGAGCGATGACTATGATGATACAGAATATTCCCAACTCTATGATTTATATTGATGATATAATAGTGTATTCCAAAAATGAAGAAGAACATTTAAAAGATTTAAGAAGAGTATTTAAAGCGCTAAAACAGCATAACTTATCGATACAGATAAAACCGAATTTTTTAAAACCGAATTAAACTTTTTAGGCTACATCGTAACCCCAGACGGATTAAAAACGGATGAAAAAATGATTGAAGCAATTTTAAATTTCCCCATTCCGCGTAATGAAAAGACGACGAGACAATTCCTTGGCATGACGGGGTACTATCGAAAATTTATTAAAAACTACGCTAAAATTACTAGACCGATTTCAAATTCATTAAAAACTAAAATATATGGGACAAAAGAAATAAAAAAGGCATGTCAAACCCTAACGGAAATGATGAGTAACACACCAATTTTAAATTACCCGGATTGGGAACGGCCATTTATATTAACTACAGATGCCAGTAATAAAGCCATTGGAGCCGTACTCTCCCAAAAAGACGAAAATGAAATAGAACACCCAGTAGCATTCGCGTCCCGAGTATTACAAAATGCGGAATTAAATAATAGTTCAATAGAAAAAGAATTACTAGCGGTAGTATGGGCAACCCAACACTTTAAGCCTTATTTATACGGTACAAAATTTCTTTTATGCACGAACCATAAACCTTTAACGTGGATTTTCTCAATGAAAAATGGTAACACGCGTATAATGAAGTGGATATGGAAATTACAGGAATTTGAATTCGACGTTAAACACATTCAAGGAAAAACAAATTACGTGGCCGACGCACTTTCCAGGGGAAGCGACGAATTGAATCATAATAGCGATGTGGAGGAAATGGATGTCGAACAATTATTAAATCAGGAAATAGCGGACGAAAACAATTCCGAATACGACGCGATAATAGAGGACTTAGAAGTACCGCCGGAAGAAGATTTAGAAACAATCCATTCCCAGGAATCTAGTAATGAACAAGTACGAATTTGTGAACCCGAAAAATGTATAAATATAGAAAAAAATCAAATAGTTATAAAAAGAGGAAATACAAAAATAAATTTTACTAGACCATTCGGGAAACGCCGATACGAATTAAACATTTATGCAAAATCAGATATCAACTCATTATTAGAACAAATACTCGAACCTAATAAAACTTACGGGATAATTTGTAAATCACCTAACGAAATAACCGAAAACCTGTATGAAGATTATTTTAAGACAATACAAAAAATAATAGAAATGCAATATCCATCGGTTAAATTGAAAAAATATAAACAAATTGTAAATGACGTCGAAAATCCTAATGAACAAATAGAAATTATAGATAATTATCACTTAGGCAAAACTAAACATAGGGGTATAAATGAAACGTTTGAAAAACTCAAAAAAGAATATTATTTTTTCAGGGATGCAAAATAAAATAGCGGAATATATTAATAAATGTGAGACTTGTAAAGTTACAAAATACGACCGTAAACCTATAAAGACCAAATTTCAAATTACACCTACACCAGAAAAACCGTTTCAGGAATTAATGATTGACATTTTTAATTTTAACAATGCCATAATTTTCACAGCAGTACCATAGACACATTTTCAAAACATTTATTTGCTCAAACTTTACAATCAAAAAACGCAATTAATATCTGTAACGCACTGACTAACTATATGACATACTTTCTCACACCTCTACAAATATCATTAGACCAAGGGACGGAAATGAAAAATAATTTGGTAAAACAGTTTTGTGAAGAAAATAATATTATTTTACATTATACCTCAGCTAGCCACTCAAACTCTTTGGGATTATTGAACAGAGTCCACTCTACCCTAAACGAATTATTAAGAATAATAGGAAAAGAAAAAGATAAATGTTCAATGCAGCAAAAATTGAGATTAGCAATAATAGCATACAATAACACATTAAACAATAAACTGAAATTAACGCCCAATGAAATTACTTTCGGAACCTCCAGATTAGAATCAGACGAAAACATCGACCTGACAGAACAATACGTATTAAAATATCATAAGGACCAACAACTATTACATAAACTAATTAGATCTAAAATAAATGACGAAAAAGAAACAAGGACTGAAAAATTAAATAAAAATAGAGAGGACCCTTTAGATATTTAGAAACAATTAGGAGATATAGAATATTTGAAAAACACACAAGCAAAAATAAAAAGTAGGGACAAATTTAAAAAAGTAAATGTGCTAGTGAAAGACAAAAGACCAATTAAAACTCATATTGACAATATTAAAAGGCCCACTAGGAAAAAAAGAAAAAATAAACAATCTATTTCGGACGACGACAATGAATCCATTCGCGTGAATATTTCGGATGTCTCGGATGATTATGACTCAAATGATTCGGATAATGGTTATGATTAAAAAATATTTAATTTTATTTAAACAATATTAAAATGTTTTGAAAATCTTTTATTTTAATAAAACGTAATAGATATAATGGTATTAGGGAAAGATGTTTATGTTATATTGAAAGAATTATCTGTATTAAATTGACAATGCTGTAGTTATTTTAATAAAGTCGGACTTTTGTATTTTGTTGTAAAATATTAGATTCAATGTTAATAATGTAAAAGATCATTCAAATTATTATTTTATTTCACAGTAGTATTCTGTCCGATTTATTTTATAATTAATATTTTGAAGTCACTATCATAAACATTAGGATACTATTATTTTGTCTTGAAATATTATTTTGATTGATCATTGAAAAAAGTATGTATTTTATTTTGAAATTATTATTAATTGTAATTATTGTAAAAGAGTGTTTGAATTATTATTTTGATTTAAAATATTATTATTTTAATTGAGTAATTTTGAATCTAAAAGTATTATTTGTAATAGAGGAAACTAATTCAAAGACTCTTATTTTATTTTTCCTTTTGTTTAAATAATGTATTGTTTAGTATTAAGAAATATCATTTTATCTTTTGTACTTTAGCATGTAAGGAATTCTGTAATGTGTAAACATTTTATAGTTTAAGCTTATTGTTAATATTAAGAAAAGGACAAGGTCTAATCCTTTTGTTTATGGGAAATTGACAATCATATAAATCCTATTTTAGTGTTAGAGCACAAGGTTTAATCTTTTTATTTTTCAAGTGAACAAATCCGGACTTAGTAAACAGGAAGTTCAAAGTCAAATCCTTTTGTTTATAGGAAGTTGATAATTGTATTTCAGTACAGAGTTTAATCTTTTTGTTTTCAAATGTTCAAATTCTAATTTAGTAAACAAGGTCTAATCCTTCTATGCTTGTATAAACTTAGAGAATAAGGTCCAATCCCCTTTGTTCATAGAATGTTATGACAGTGTAAAAGGTACTAAGAAGGGTATAAGGTTCAAACCTTTTAGTTTTGTATAGAATCTAACCTATTTACACTAAGATATTTGTTCCATCGGAGACCTCGGAACTTGGGGGGGGGGGGGGAGAAGTTATGGAAACCCAATGGTATTAGGTATAATAAACAAATGTACGATATCCCCTCTCCTAGATAACTGTATAAAAGGCCACCTCCACCTGGCCTCGGTGACACTCTGCTACAGTCACTCGTAGGACTCACAGATGTTCAACACGAAGTTTTGTATTAAGTTTTAAATTGTGTTTTTTCTTGATATAATGTATGTACTTCTCAATAAAATCTCTTTTTAAAAACTCAGTCCCGCGAACCTTTTATTTAGCTATATATATATATATATATATATATATATATATATATATATATATATATATATATATCGGTATATATATATATATATTGAAGTTTAAACATCGGTTATATTATATTATTGAAGTTTAAACATATTTTATCAATTAGGTATTGGTAAATAATAATTTTAAAAAAAAAAACAACTAATAAATAATGATTGATTTAGGGTGGGACTAAATGACAGCACACTTGTTGGTTTTTCATAAATGAAAACAAATCTCCCTGAGTAAACAAGGCTAATTTAGTTCTGTTTCTGTTTTCATGTTGGTAACATTATATTTTTTCTATGGACAGAATCTTTAACAATATTTAGGGAATGAAAAATCGAAGATTTTGTATTTCGATATCTCAAAGAAATACTCGCAGGAGTAGGAAAATGATTTTAAACATTTTGAGGTCGACAGAAAGCTATGGGAAAACAAATCTCCTGGAAGGTCGTCTACCTTAACTGACAAGTTTAAGGGTAGTTTTCAATTCTATCTTAATGGCCCATCTGCCTATTTATTTTTACCAATTATTATTTTATGAACGCTTGGTGGAGAAAATGTGTTCAAGTTTTAGCAGAATAAGCTAAATACTAAAAAAATCATATATAAATACACTAGGTTTCCTTAATTTAATAAATTTGAATTTGGTAGAATCGTTAAAATATTTGAATCAAATTTCGTTTGTTACTGTTAAGGATAAAGCAGCATATCATTTTAGTACTATAGCATTGATAAAATTAGAAAATAAACTTACTTCTTGTGCTATTTTTTGTTTCCTGAATGATATCGTACCAAAACGTTGTATGACAACAGCTATGTTTCTTTTCACAGCATAGATGCCTGTCCATGATGCTCTTCTTATGGTTCACCTTCATGTTCTTCTTGTATGCTTCCTCTTCCAAACTGTCTCCAACAGTATTCCATGTCTCTTCCATTATAATAGAAAATTTATGCCATTTGTAATATTCCAGGAGGGAGACCACTGATTTAGTTACCTAAAATGATGTAAGAAATAGGTTTAAGAAATTCTATGATAAATGATATTATATTTAATAAAAAAAATGTTGAAAAAATATTCCAGCAACAGTATTTGAAAGATAGAATTTTATTGTAATATTGTAATAATGATATTCACATTTGATTTGTCTACCAAAGGAACTTGATTATTTTTTCAATTTATTATAGTTTTTTTTATAGGATATTATAGGATATTATAGGATTCAAGGTAGGGCAACTAGGGCAAGAAGGGCAGGATGCACAACAGAAAACATTAGGCCAGAGCAAGGGAATTGAGATTTATTCGGTGGGTCTGCTACTAAAGTCAACTGGTGCCACGTCTGACTTGGAAATGCTAAGATGCTACTTTAACAGATGAGCCTCCACAAACTTTTATTTTTTTAAAAATTAGTTCAATCAAAATAAATTAAAAATAAAATACACACACCTTAACATATACACATCTCTCCTATTCCAAAAGGAACTGATATTTTATTAATAAATGCTTAAATTTTTGTTTTTACCTTAACAGTTTATAAGTATGACTTTTTCAGCATTTACAGAACCACAACACAATATAATATCTATATCTATTGTGTGCATTACTTTAAGGAGACACTTGGCATCTTAAGCTCTCCAATCCACTTCAACCATAATCTTGGTCTCTCTTTCTCTGGTATAATACAACTTTCCTTCTCACAGCTTTTTAACAAACCCCTTCTCATTTATTCTAGCTATATGACCTGTCTATCTCTACCTGTGAAGTATTATCCCGTTACTATGATAGGTTCTTCCAGCAATTCATACAATGGTTTTCTGTTGGATTGCCTTCTCCATTAGCCATCCTTTCAAATTCAGCAATTCCTTTTACGTTGGTCTTCTATATGGTTTAATAGGAGGCAAATATAAATAAGAACTGAAATATATTATTATTTCTGATTGTATAAATAAAAAATGAGCTAATATGAACCTGAAATAATATCTATTGGTATGGATGATTCTTTTATACATTTTCAGGGATACATCATTTGAAGTGATTAGACATTCCAGATAAGTTAAGTAACCCACTTTCTTATACTTTAAGGGATCCATTTCTGTAATTATATCTTAAACTCTAAACAGCTATAAATTATTCTTTTTTCAATATTTCTTGTGAATGTAAAGATAAGATAATTTTGTTAAAAAATTCACAATTACAACTTACATAACAGTTACTAAAAATAGTCTTTCAGATACTAGAATAATGATTACTCAATTATTTGTCATTGTTTCCATTGAACATTTTTATGTAAAATATAAAATATTTCAATTCAAGTTAATAATCCTCCATTATTAAATTATTTACTAAATCTACTGATGAAGTCAATAAAAAATTACTTTGGAAAACTGGTCATGATTAATAGTTATTTTTGTAACAAAAAATTTTTTTTTTCACTTTATTAACTACGAGTATATCCACACCTGTCACACAATTCGTGACAATAAGCGGATGTGATAAAAAAAAAAAATTATCTAAAAATTGGCATATCAGGCATGAGGGAGTTCAGCACCCAGCGGTGCCTACTCCAGTCGCATTTTTTAAAAAAAAGATTTATCTTAGGAGATCTCTTAACCAGCTCCTCTTCAGCTTTCGTCGTGTTGTCTCTGGCATATCCAAAGTCGCCATGTTTTGTATTAGTTTGTTGTAGTGTCCTGGAAGTTTGTCATAAAATGGTTTGTAGGAAGTGTGAATATGGTCCTGTACAGTGGGTATGTTCAAGTCTGTATGCAATGTTCTGTTACTGACGTACCAGGGTGAGCGAGTTATGATTCTTAAAACTTTACACTGAAAAGTTAGTAATTTTTGAATGTGAGTTTTTTTTGCTGTCCCAAAAATTTGTGAAGCATAGGTCCATAAAGGTTTGAGTAAGTAAGTATACGTATTTAATCGTTGCCTGATTTTTAGAGTCGATTGTTTGTGAAGAATAGAGTATAGTAGTCTTAGTCTGTTGTTTAGACAGAGGCGTTTCATTTTCACGTGAGGGCCCCAGGTCATCCTTCTGTCGAAAGTAAGTCCTAGGTACTGAACTGTATTTGTTTGTTGAATGGGTTCATTGTTTATATAGACTGCGGGGCAGGGGTCATGTCTAAGAGTGAATGTGATATGCTGAGATTTGTCATTATTGAGTTTAATTTTCCACTGTTTGAACCAGTCTTGTAATTGTTGTAAGTAATGTTGCAGAGTCAGTGAAGCCTGAGTGATGTCTGAATGTCTTGTCAGAATTGCTGTATCATCTGCGTATGTTGCTATTATTGTGTTAGGGATAGTTGGAATGTCATGTGTGTATATTATGTAGAGCAAAGGTGCTAGAATTGATCCTTGTGGAACTCCGGCCTTGATCGGATGTATAGAAGAGACATCCTGACCCTGACGAACTGAGAAGTATCTGTCGGAAAGAAATGAAAGAAGGATAAGGTAGTAAGTCGAAGGTAAAAAGGATTTAAGTTTGTAAAGTAGTCCATTGTGCCAGACTCTGTCAAACGCTTGAGCTACATCCAGGAATACGCCAGTAGCATATAGTCTGTCCTCTAGTGCGACTGAGATGTAATCTGTGACTCTGTGTAGTTGGTGTATTGTTGAGTGTTGTGAACGAAATCCAAATTGATGTTCTGGCAGTAGTTGTTTGTTAGTTAGTACGTCAAGAATACGTTTGAAAATTAATCTTTCGAAAATTTTGGAGCAAATTGGGAGTAAGCTAATGGGCCTATAGGAGGATGGGTTGTTGTTGTCTTTGTTTGGTTTTAGAATCATAAGAATGTGAGAGTATTTCCATTGTAAGGGAAATTTAGTTGTCCTGAGTATTGCGTTGAAGATAGTTGTTAGGAAGACTATAGCTTTTCTGGGTAAATGCTGGAGTAGTTCAGCGGTGATCAAGTCATGTCCAGGAGTTTTCCTCTTAGGTAGGTTTTTAATCTCTGTGAGAACTTCAGAAGACTTAAAGGCTGTAGGTGGCATTGTCAGTGGCAGAGGTGTATTTAGTGAATCTTGTATATAATTTTCATGATCAGAGTCTGAGTAGTCTGCATGTGGTGTGAAAACTGATGATAGGTGAGTAGCAAAAAGTTCAGATTTTTCACAGTCCATCACGGCCCAAGAGCCATCCTCTTTCCGGAGTGGCGCCGACACATCACGATGCTTAAGTAATCTTTTTGTATGTCTCCATAAACTTCCGTCGGCAGTATTTAGGCTCTCCAAAAATATATTGTAATTAGTTTGTTTAAATTTTTTTATTTGCCGTTTAAGTTCGTTGTTTATTTTGTTATATATATGTTTGTCCGATGGTAGTCTGTTAGTCTGCCATACCTTACAAGCTCTCCTCTTGGCCCTGATTAGATCCCTTATATATTGTGGATAGTTTGGCTGTAAAGTTCTTTTGCGCCTTGGGACTGATGATGACCAAGCAGATTGCTATATGTTCTTTGTTAAAACTTCTTGTTACAAAAATGGCGATTGAATAATAAATATCAGAAAAATAAAAACCATTTATTAAACTGTTTCATTTACCTGAGTATTTGGCGGTTCTGTTCTTGCAAATGTTGGAACATTTGATGCTTTAGAGTCCGAACATTTCTATAACACAAAATTTGTAAAATTTAGCAACTGTTTATCAATAAAAATAAAAGATATGGTTGTATGCTCCAAGTCAATCAAAGGTAAATGGTTTGTGATTATTATGTTGTCACACACATAGCTTTGGAATGAAAGAGTTTACTTTTATCAATAATAGATTTTGTTCCTAGAGACACAATAGTTCCATCCTATTGATGTCTTATCTATCTGCTAGATTGGAATACTAATGTTGTGTAACCAATCCTATCATAATTAGTGGAAAGTAGGTAATGATTAATTAATAATGTTGGTAAATATGTTTTATTTAGTAGTACTATAATATTCTCTATAAATGTACTGGATGAAATTTAAAAGTATGAATAAATAGATTATACTATAATTAATTTACCTAAAGGGTGAACACACAATATACACACACTTATTACCTGGCTATTTACATTTTATGCTTATTTCTACATATCTAAAGTATTAAGTGTCTAAGCCAACATCAAAAGGTTCCTCAATGCCTGGTACCTCATCTGCCATCATGGTCCTCTTCCTCTAAAAGAGCTCCTTGACCCTTCAGCATCTACTTCTTACTTTAAAACAAGACCTCTTCTTATTTTTCAGGTTCATCTTATATAGGGGTAAACCCCCCCCCCCCCCCATCTAACAATTTCTTCTCTTAAATTTTAAATTCTTAGTTTGAAAACATTTTCTAGAGTATTCCAACCACCTTGCCGGCAAAGGGCCAAGGTGGGGTGCACTTACACTACAGTGGCTATAGAATATTTTGTTTGCTGCCATGCCCATATAAAATATTCTCAATTTTTTGTATATATGACTATTACTATCTGTGGAGGGCTCATTGGAAAATTGTAAGAATATCAACATTAAGTCAGATATATTTTTATGGAATAATTTATCTTTGAATGAAGTGTTTGTCTACATGAGGTTCTTGATAAACACAGGCATTGACAAATCAATAGAAGTGAAAATGAGAAAAAAATTTCTAACCAATGTTATAATGTTACTTCAGACTGAAAAGATATGTGAGATGCAAATTTTTTCAAGAGCCACCACATTAAAAGTATATAAGACAATAACAGGACAATATATGACTCAGAGTCTTAGGTGTCCACAGAGAATTTTATATACTCCTCAAATTAGCTTTTATAATTTTTTATTGTACTATTAATCAAAATTATGTTTTGGTTAAGATTAATCAATTATGTTCTGACGAATATATTAATAACTAGGGACGCTATAAGAGAATGCAGTTCCTAGAAGCTAATATTACAGGAGTTGATTTCACTTCTGATTTCATAAATAAAAGTTAATATTCATTGCTTTGACCTACTTTTAAGAAACTGAATCTGTCATCACCATTAAAAGAAAGATATCTAGTGATTTTTGTGCCAATAGATAAAAAATTGCACACTGATTGTAAAACAACTATCCCATAAAACATTGCAATAGGATTTGCCATTTAACCCTAAGTCGCTAAACCTCAGCCTCAAAAAGCAGTGGAGAAGTCAGAAATTGAAGGTAGGGTATATAAAGGTATGGTTTTCATTGGAAACCACATATTGCACTAAAGAGAATCTTAAATGATTCCAGCCTAACACATCTAATATTTATAATTATAGATATTTTGACAAACATAAAAGCTAAAGAAAAATGCAGCAATAAATTGTTTTATTTCTACTCACATAGCTGATCATCGGGATGTTTCTGGCTTGAGCAATGATGGACTCCACATGACAGGATTCCTCTGGTCCAAAGAAGGCATAGACACCATCACAGATCATCTCCGTTACAGCTTTTGTAGTTGCAACAGTCTCCCCCCTGGTGTCGACATATTTCATGTTAAGATGGACACTTGGAAGTATAGAAGAATTTTGGTTCACCTACAAAACCAGCCTTTGTGACCTATTGCAAGTGTAGGATACAATAATAACAGTATTGAAATAAAAATAATTATTTCAAGTAGGTAAGATAATTACCCGAACAAGTTTAACCACACTGTAAGACCTTTACCATTTCATTATTATTTAAAAATATAGGAAGACTGAATACCTCCCACAAGGCCAAAGCTATGGCTCCAGAGATGGCCAACCCTTGGCGGTCCTTGAGCGTGCCTTTGACTGCTGTCAGATAGCCGACTGTGAGATTCTTCCTGACTGCTGCCAGACAGATGGTGGCGGCCAGGGTAAGGCTCACCAGCCGTCGGAGCATCCCAAGCCCAGCTCCTTATTAGCCCTCTTTCACCTATTAGTGATAAAAAATTAAATCTTAAAGTCTCAGGCTCAATTATGTTTTATTAAATAATAGATAACAAAGAAATAGGTGAATTCAATATTCTCCTTATTTGTGCTTACAGGGAATGTTAATAATTTGTTTAAAAGTTGATCGAATCCTATTGCTAGAATATCAAAATATAGAATATTAGGTGTCTTGAATGCATAATAACAAATCTAAATAATTTTCTCTCCATTGAGAATCTAATCAATTTTCTCAGAAATGAAATAAATCAGACCTGTCAATGAAGAACAACATCGACAGCAACAGAAAATTAAAAAAAAAATATCCCATCCTTTCTGCCCTAGTTGGAGTACATAAGAACGTTAAGACAAAAAAAATCCTTATTGCTTGTCTTTAACATGCAAAATTTACTGCTCTAATTGAATTTTAGGAATGTTACATCAATCCCTGGTGTGTGTGTGTGTGTGTGTGTATATATATATATATATATATATATATATATATATATATATATATATATATATACACACAGACACACTAACAAACACAATAAGACTTAACAGACGTGTCAGTTGAATCAATGGTACCCATGTTAAAGTATTACCAAGTACCTATGATGAAGTATTACCAAATAGAAACGGGAATACCAAGAAGAGCCTGCAAAAGCAATCAAGAGTTTAGAGAGAAATTAGCAGTATGTACTACTGTTGAAGAACATCCAATTAAACTGTCAACTCAAATCAATTGCATATTGATCAGTTGTAAAGTATCTTTTATGCCTAGCACATTGTTTCTGTAGGTAAACCATAACCTAGAATGTAAAGACCAAGATATGTACTGAAAAATACTTAATTAAGCGAGAGTTCTGTGTGCAATCTTAAGTTTGCAGTGTAGTTTGACTACATCTTTGAGCAACTTTCATATATATATATATATATATATATATATATATATATATATATATATATATATATATATATATATATATATATATATATTTTTTTTTTTTTTTTATATGCATAAAGAAACCACATTTGATAAGAAAACATATTCTATCTAAAAGCAGATAGATTCAAATAGTTTTTGAAGAGAACAAAAAAAAAAAAAAAAATAGATAAGAATGTAAATTTAAAATGAATCTATTGATTAACAAACCGATGCCAAATTATTATTTGCTTGCCAAGCTGGCCTATCGGCAGCAACATCCCTCCATCTTCTGACTTCCAATCACTGTAAGTCCTCTTCTACGTCATCCAACATTCTCATTCTAGGACGCCTTCGTCTTCCAGCACCTCATGTCTTTTTATAAAAGCGGTTTCCTCTGGAGACAGTCACTTCCCATACGTTCTATATGACCGAGCCACCTAAACCTTCCCTTTTTTTATTACATTCACACTACTGGATGGCTATACAATGTTCTTAGCTCATCGTTTGTCCTAATTCTCCACTCTCCCTCTGAGTAGAGAGGTCCATATATTTTCTGAAAATTATTCCTTCCTATGTGCAAAGCCTTCTTTCTAATATTCTTGTCAGGACCTCTCTCTTCAATATGTAAGAACTGTGCGTTTAAGAAAGATCTTTGAATTTCAAAACTTTAATAACTCCAGAACGACAAAGATTTTTTGAGGCTATGCTTGCCTTTATTTTCTTACTGAGTTTGTCTCGGTGACCAGTGCTGCAAAGTATTTAAAGGCCTTACAAACTAGGAAATCATGACCATTTATTTTAATAGTTTGCGATGGAATGGGTAAAGGGTTCTGAGCAGTCCTCATATACTCCATCTTCCTCTCGTAAATTTGGTGACCTCATTTATATGCTTCGAGTTAAACACTTATAAGTGCAGCCAGCGTCCTTGCAACCAGAAGAACATCGTCTGGGTAGGCAAATGTCTGTATGGATCTATTATACAAAGTACCACAAGAATTCCTATTTCTTAATTCCTTGCACCCTTCACGGAAAAGTTAAAGAGAGTTGGTGCGCGGGGATCTTGGACACGTCCATTATTAACTTGGAACGCGTCTCCAAATCCTTGTGCTTGGTGTGATATATACATTCAGCCATGGTCAGACTAATCAAACGTACTATCTCCTTTGAGAGATCAAATTTCCGTAAATCATGCAGAAGTTTCATTCTATCGATATGATCTTATGCATGCTAATAATCGATAAAGAGATGATGAAGCGCTACGTCACATTAACATGTCTTTTGCAACAGATGTCTCAAAGTAAAAACACAGTCTGTTGTTAACCTTCCTCATCTAAATCCACTGAGGAAAACTGAAATGCGAAAATTACAGAGTTATAGCCTTACTTAACGTAGCTTGTAAGATTATGTCAACATTGATTTGTGTGAGGCTGAACGTATAAGTGGAAAGAAGTCAGAATATAGCTGAAATAATGATGGAAACAGCAAGATGCTTTCAAACGTAGTCCTTAGTTATAAAATAACTGATGTTAGCAAGATAAAGAATTATTTGATTATTAAGTTCTCAGAGTGTTGGTGAGCAGCAATCGCATACATTTAGGAAGATTGTAATCGTTGTTTAATGGATTCAGGTTTTTTTATATTATTTTATTCGAATAGTTTTATATTTCAAACAGTATACATACAATCATAGAAAATAGTTGTTTAGTATTTTTTTTTTTTCAAATATCTGTAGATGCTCAAAACACAAGATACACGCAAGTTAGGAGAAAGGTTTACACCTTATAGAGTAAATGTTTAAGAATGAGTTCAATTACTGATTTAATGAAAATTTGTTAATTTTTCAACATTTCACATCATTTGGATGGCTAAATTTTGAAAAAGAAAGAAGGCAGAGGTGATTCAGACATCCAAAAATACACAGTACAATCACAGGAAGATTTATTTACATCGCATAATGAATTCAATCAACGCTCTTAAATTACCCTTAACAAAGTTTGTTTGAATCTAGATTAAATATATTGACATAGATATGTCTTTTGGCAGGGGGTATATACTTGTTTGGTGTAACGTTTTTTCCACAGTCAAAAATGTAACAATTTGACAAACTCTAGCTCTGTCGGTATTGCTCGGATCGAAAATTTACCGGTAGTTTTCTTTTCAGAAACTTAATAGAGAATATTTGTTGTCTTATAGCATTTGTCAATAGGATCTACCGTCTAGGTGCTATATTGATTTGAATGAAAAAATTCACGTTTAAAACCCATATCTTCTCTCATTTTTTTAAGTTCGAATAATGATTAATTGTTAGTTTAATTTAATTATTAGTATAAAAATAGCTTGATCCCTTTAATTCTAAAATGTAAATTGGGAAAAGCAGAACATTATAGATAGATGTATCCATGATCTATTGTTTTTCACAGTAAGGATGAAATTGAGTTTTTTTTATTACAAACTATGTAATCTAATTTATGTTTGTATAAATATTTATGATAATATGCGCAATATGTGGAGAGATGGAACGCGTAGAAATATATGCACTCATTGCAGAGTTACTTTAATTTGGAAAACAAGAAAAAAATGTGTAATCTAAATTTTTTTTTTTTTTTTACCACTTAATAATTAGTTTAAACTGTACATTTCGAACAGGTGAAATTATTTTAGAATGTTTTTTCTATAGGTTAAATAAAATTCTGTAAGTAGCACAATGCTCTTGTGAAACGCGATCAAATCCAGTGGTTAGAAAAAAAAGTTATTTAAAAAAAAAATATTAATATAATTTCTCAAAACAAGACTTTCTTCTATAAATCTAATCGCTTACGTCAAAAACCTTTAAAAATTAGTCTATTAACACTACATATTTTATTTTTCCCAACTTCATTCAAGCCCTCTAAGCAATAAGAGCCCGTTTGAATATGGTCTGGTCCTATTCACTTCTAATATTATGAATTTCAACTGTTTAAATAAAGATTTATTAATTCTTTATCTTAAAATGAAGATTAAACGATAATAAATAACAAAAAACTCCCATTTCTACAGAATAAAAATATATCTGATAACTTCATAGCAGATGGTTATGTGTAGTACTCACAAACATACAGGCATTAACCCGGGAGGTTTTAATTAAGAGATTACAATAGCAATAATCCGTCTCACTTCTTTCAACCACCTGTTCGATGCTGGTCTCGGTTTAAAAAAAAAAGCAATATGCGATATATACAACGCAAAGGTACAGGAATAAGAGGCATATATTTAACCCCCCCACCCTGGAATTATGTATCTTCACTGATAAGCCACGAACAACCTACGTTTAATCACTTCTGCCCAATCTGACCTGAAATTAGCAGCTTATTGTAATGATAAGCCTAGGAATATTTTAACGTTCACTAGATCTCAATTGACAAGAATGATATTAAAAGTAGAATATTTTTTCTTACGATATATCGTTTTTTCTATATTTCTATATGCGACCAAGCATTGTGCATTAATAGCGGTAATAAGTATAAAACAATGCTGATCAGGAACACTATCACAAAGTTTTTGATAATATTTTTTTATTCTAACACCTTATTATATTCACTGTCACTATTTTAAACCAGTATTGTATATACAATCGGTAGATTTTGACTACAGCTGACGATTAAAACTAAAACGAATATCGTAGCTTCTCCGACTCAAAAGTTATACTAATTTCAAATCTCGATACGCAGCAAAATAACTTCAAAATTGCGGCTCTTCTCCCTCCACCGGGCGCGGTACCTCACTGTTCTCGCTTATCGTAATGATTTCTTTGATCCTTTAGCTATCCAGTGGTATAATTTAATTTTGGATGTAGAGGATAGATTCGAAACTACAACGCCAAACTGTATCCCCTGATTTTGTTATCATTAGGTTTTTTGGATTGCCCACATATGGTAGCAAATTTAAAGACGTATTCATGTAAAAAAAAAAAAAAAAAAAAAAAAACGGTACATCGATATATTTGGTCACCGATACATCGTGTACCAATTTGAAAAAAACACCCAATTCAGAAAACTTCCTTATCCGAAAAATAGGTAGTTACGATAAAACATACATCAAAAGATACACCCACAAACATGTACTGCTAACATAACCCAGTATACACAGGTCTTGTTTGTTATGTGTGAATATTTGTTATTATATATAAATATCAGTTATATTTATTTTGTTATATTATTTATATCTATTTTTTCACTAAATAGATATAGTATACTCGGATAAAGATCGAAGAACCGAGGAAAAAAAGAGATAGTGTAAATGGTGTAAGAGCTTGGGTCAAAAGTCCGTGAGATATCAGTATGCCAAAAATCAAGAGAAAAATCGGCCTAATGGGCGAATCATGAAGGGCCTTACCCAACTAATCACCAGAGCCCGGATTTTTATGCAATAAAAAAGTGCAAAATATGCCATATAATATGCAGTAAAAATCCTTAAAAATGTAACAAAATATTCAGCATCAATTCTTGAAAATTGCTATAAAACATCTGAAGTACAAAATCTATTTACGATTGAATAACTGGTCAGGAGCACCAAAATATTGAATTTGGAGTTAGTCGTAACCAGAGCCCCGATTTTTATGCAGTAAAAAGTGCAAAATATGCCATATAATATGCAATAAAAATGATTGAAAATTGCTATAAAACATCTAAAGTACAAAATCAAATAGATAAATATCAAGTAAAAAATATCCAAACAAGTAAAAAGAGTTAGGAAAACTATTAAAAAAGTATTAAAAGGATTTTAAAACTGTATTTTGAAAAATAAATTTCAACTTGTTTTTATAAAACTTGTTTTATAGGTACAATAATTATATAACCAAATTTTATTATTTACAATACACAACACTATTATTTACAATACAATCAGGTACTACAAAAAGAAGTATTTTACTTGGTGTACCTTATCTTTTTTTTTTAATAGTTATTGTATTAGTTCGGAATTAAAATTTAAAATTGCATTTCAATTTACAATGCATTTATAAGTTTTCTTCTTTAAAACTCAACCTTCTATCGTTAAAATGTTTTTATAATTTGAAAAAGATCCCTCAACATCTACAGAGGTAATGGGAGCAAATATATATTTCAATATCATTTAAAACAATTGAATCGTCCCCATTTAAAATTTTGTTAACATTTTCTAGTTCTGCGAGGCCTGAATTTTTAGTAAAGATTACATTAATTTTGTTCTGTAAGACATTCTTTATGTCGCCTGGGACTTTTGACACAATGTCTTTTACATCACTGATTATTTTCGAACTTTCGTCAAGCGACGAATTCGTTTCTTGAAGCTGTTTTAGTTTTATTGGCAAAAACCTTAAGATGCGCATTCATAAAAGTTAGATTGTTGCTGAGGGCTGTTGTAGTATTTATCATTAGATCATATACGCTTTCAACACTTTGGGCCTTATCTCCATCTATTTCATATATTTCAAGAACGAAAGTTTTAAACATAACTAAATTCTCGGCATAAAACAAAGCTGTTTTTATCTCTGTACCCCATCTCGTAATCACTGGTTGGGAAGGTAGTCGTTTCCCGTTCATAATTTCTTTATATTTACTCTGGAAGGAGCTTTTAAGAACATTTTTTTCCCATTGTTAATTAACTTGCTAACATCAAGAAAAAGTGTCCGAACTTTTTCAGCAAGATTGTTACATCCATGAGCGACACAAGTGACGTGAATATATTACCATAAAACAATTTGAGCGATCTATTTGCTTTAATCATGTAAGATGCTGCGTCTGTAACCAACAACAATATATGGCTTCCTATTCCAATTTCATTTGATAATATTTTAACTCCATCATTAATAAACCTACTTATAGCCTCATGATTTATTTTATCGAGCTGTTTACACGAAATCAGATATTTCGTCTTATTTTATTTAATACTCCGACCAGTAAATTTGTTCCATAAAAACCTCGAAGGTCTGTTCTTACGACTACTATTAAATATTAATAGTTATCAGCAATTGCCAATTTTACTTTGTCAATAACGTTTTTATAGCAAGAATTTATATAAGATTATCGTAATGTGCTTTCGGAAAGCGCCCGGCTTTTCCGAGTTTTTCGGAGTTTATTTTTATTTAAATAAAATAATATAACTTGGAGTTTGTCATAATTATATTTCATAATTACTATGTAAAATAAAACCGGACTTAAACCCACCTCAATACCATAATCCGTAAAGATATTTGGTCCAAAAATCCGGGCTCTGCTAATCACACAAGATGCCACACCCTCAGGGAACTAAGAGCTCAACGCATCGAGCAGCCCAGAACGTATTAATATATACATAATATAAATATACATCCTCAACAGACATAGGTTTTTTTTTTTTTTTTTTTTTTTTTTTTTTTTTTTTTTGGGCCCAAGACTCCCATTGAAGTCCTATACTGCCCGCCAGACATAGTCATGCATAAAAATGTAAGTAAATAGCCAGGTACTGTCCCCTATCTTAAGATGATCAAAATTTATTTATGTTTTGAATTACCTTACCCCAATTAAATAAGATAATGTTATTTTTTTTAAAATTATTCATTAATTCATATTATATTATTAGGTAAGTGAACCTTGATTTTCATCATTTAACTACAAACCTGATTATCTGCGTCAGAACATTTCTCAAAGAAAAGAGACCATCACCTACCGGTTGTAATTTGGATTTCGAGATGTTCAGCAATGAATCGAATAACAAACAGTCAACCGTAAGTGTTCTCAACAGAGTAAAATATTTGGAAGAGGCATAAGTGTTTACATCAATGCAGGAAGCCGCATATTCTTCGCAAGTTGAAACAGATAAAGAATATGAATAGAATTTAACTTACCTAACTACCTGAAATATATTAGGGATTTTTCAAGAGCCATGTACGAGCTACCAGAAAATGTCAAACAGACGGATTTGTTTCTGAGAGACAGAGTTGAAAAACAAAATAACAATTATTCTTTATCTAGTTAGCCGACGATATCAGGAATACTGGTGAAATGGAAAGTTTTATTATTACACATTTACTACCTTACTTTACTATCTTTTCCCTTAAATATCTTAGCTATCAAACTTATGTTTTTGCCGGAACTCCTTGCAGCTTAATTCTGTAATAAACATTTTAACATTCACACGGATTAAATCTATTAATTTCGTAATACAATCTGGCAAAAATAAGATACTAAGGTCTCATTTAGCTCGAGTATTGCCATTACAACAGACGGGCGCTAACTCCACCTAGTTCATGCAACCTGACTGGAAAAACCCACTTACGTTGAACAAATACATCAATACCATAAAACCATCATCATAAATTATTGATTACCCATAATATCGTAATATATATATAAATTCTTGTCACCCTGTATTGCGAATAAATCTTTCACCTTTTACTTACGACATTATACGAAATAATGTTCTAACTGCTACTTACGCAGAAGACACTGCAGTCATGACAACACAACAGACACTAGCCACCCTAACACTTCAAACCAAAATCTATAAGATATAAATTTGGTCTACAAAACAGAAAACAAAACCGAGTTATGAGAAATCAATTCATATTATATTGACTCTACGTCGGGACACCTATCCGCACATTTACATTGGAAATAACCTTTGAATCAAACAGTGAATGTGACATACTTAGGTCTTACGGTTGATAAAAGACTGTCATGGAGCCCTTGTGTCAAGAGCAATGTTATAGCAATGCTAAGACTGTAATCATTGCAACTAATAACATACTTACTTTCTTATGTGTCAAACAAATAAATACAGAAGAACCTCGATAATCCGAAGCTTTGTAATCTGAACGCCGTTTTGGAAAAATGAAAATAATCAGAATCGTAAGCACTAACTGAGAGAGGGAAGGGGGAGTGTTGTTATCAGTGCTGCCAATGCGGGTATTTTTTCCCGAAATCGAGAAATGTTTGGCATGGGCGGGAATTTAACGCGTATCTCCGAAAAACGGGTAATTTTCGGGTATTTTTGCTTCCTTAATTGATTATGTCATATTTTAGCCATCTTTCTATAATACCAATACAAAAAGATTTTTATAAAAAAAAATATTTAACAATTAAAATTTATAAATACATTTTATTCAGCATTTTCATAATTTGATAAAAATTATAAACAAAACCTTAATAAATTAGAGAAAAAAAGGTAATATCTTATAGCTCAATGTATATAAAAACAGAAAATATAGATAAAACAAAAAAAAAAAATGGATTTCATAAGAAATGTGAAAGTATAAATCTAGACAATGTTTTTACACATCAGAGTTTTTACATATTGATTGGAAAAAAAATTATACACACCATGGATGTTTTCCAGTCCTTAGTCCTTGGACAAATATAACATCTCTTTCTATTCTTCAGAACAGCCTCATTCAGATTTCCGTTTTCTTCATTACGACTTTTTCCTAATATATTTTGAGTTTTAAATCTTAGGTCTCTGGGAATTCTAGGGTTGTCCACTCGTCTTGACATATTTCCTTCTAACAGGGATGTTTCTAGAGTCTTTATAAAATAAAACCTTCGTTGGAACCCTTTCTTTGCTGTCCATGAATAATATAAAAGCATTATTTGCACTTATATCCAACAAGACAAAAAATAAGGCTAACGTCCACCGTCCATTTTTTCCATTACATGAAAAATGGAACACTTTTTGTCTAGTGTGTCTACTCCTCCTTTGAAAGAATTGTAATCTATTAATTTAATGTCATGATGGAAAGAGCTTAGAAGAATGACGGCCCTGTTATTAAATATATAAATATTTATATATATATATATATATATATATATATATATATATATATATATATATATATAAGTCAAGGTCCGAAGCAGGCTAGTATTAGCCTTAATCCTATCTCTAGTCACAACAAACAATGTACTTGTATAAATAGAGCTGCATCAGAGCAATAAACCAGTTATTCTTTAACTGTCATTACGTGCGTTTCATTATCCCTTTTATTTCTTTTTTTTAAAGTTTTGTTCTTCAGTCTATTTAACTGGTGCCGAAACCCGGGACGAGACGAGGAGCGGGGAAGGTAAGAAATTTTTTCTTTCTTGCCGCTCAGGGTTTTTTCTGATGGAAGATAACGGCATATTGAGGCCACCGACGCTGCAAGTACCTAACAGTTTACCTGAACTACCTAGGCAAACGATGGCGGAGGCCCATGCAAATACTCTTGCATGGTTGAAAGTGAGGACGGCTACAGCCCAGGACCTGAGAAAGGCAGTCTCGGACATAGAGAGATTCACAGGCGAGGTAGGAGAACTGAATCACTTTTTGAAAAGCGTTGACAGGGTTCTAGCACGGATTGGAACGAAGAGGGCCGAAGATCTCCTCGATGCTCACGATGCAGAGTCACTCAGGGCAGACTTAATTTGTCGAATTAAGCGGAGCGTCCTGAACCACATCCAGGCGGATGAAGAAACGCCCTGGGAAGTCATCAAAGAGAGATTGAAGAAGGCGTATGGCGGAGGAAGATGGACGCCGGAAGAAGACCTCTTTCAACTCTTCAGGGAAAGCAGGCATCCTCGGCAAAGCAGCGGGCGCTATGCAGGTGAGCTCCTAATAAAATTTAATAAAGTGACCGATAAAATGAGGGAGACAGCAAGCGCACCGGAGGTAGAAGCAAGGATGGCTTTTGTTGCAACCATCCTTAAGCGGCAGCTGGCCCGGGAAACGGGAAAGAGAGAGAACTTTCCCCGAGACAAGGGATTCGTGGAGTGCGCCCAAGAACTAATGGATATGGGTGCCCGCGAAGAAGAAAGCCGGCCAGAACGGGAGGAGGAAAGAAGCTGGACCGAGGTACACCGAGGTCTTGGTACACCGAAGACCTCGGGGCCCACCGTGGAGAAGCAGAGAAACCGAGAGGAGAGCCGATCAGCCAAGGAGAGCCGAACATCGGAAGCCGGGGCCAAGAAAACCGGCTACTGGCAGTAAGAGAGAGGACCGCCGGTGCCACGGGTGCGGCAAGCCTGGGCACTTGGTCGCACAATGTCCCCGCACGAAGTGCTTTGAATGCGGGAATGAAGGGCACATTGCGAGGCAATGCCCTTACATGTTCAGACGGAAGGAGAATCCTCGGGGTGAGCCCATGGAAATCAACAGGGTCTGGAGGAGACAGAGATCACGGCCAGAATCCCCGAGATCTTCTGAGACATCTGAAGTGTCAGATACCGAGAGGGAGGACCCAGGACCAGGGAGCAGCGGAGACGAGGGAACCAGCAGACGAGAGCGGAGCGGCCGGAGGAGAGCGGCACAACCTGGACGTGTGGCGGCCTGAGGAGGGTGGCCGAGGAGAGGCGACCGCATCATTGAGGTACACAACGTGAGGGCGAGAAGCGGCGGTCTGCCTATTATCCGAGTGGAGCGAGGGGTGAGGTGCCTGGTGGACACAGGGAGCTCCAGCACCATCCTGAGTCGGCGAGCGGCGGAGCAGTTCAGTGGCTGCAACGGAGCACTCCAGGTAAGGGCATGTTCCTGTAAGTTGATTACCTTGGGTGGCCCTTGTACCATCGAGGGGGAGGTAGAGATGAGTTTGGAAAAATGGTCGGACAGAGGGGAGAAACTAGTATGCCATGTAATAGGGGAAATGGCCAAGTCGTATAATGGTATTATAGGCTGTGATTTATTGGAAAAGGTAGGAGCCAGGGTGAGCAATAAAAAGGGGAGGTGGAGTATTAGGATTGGGAAAAAGCGGTATAGGTGTTGCTCGGTGTTAAAAGGGGAAAAAGGGCAAATTGGAGTAGTGAACAGGGCGGAAGACTGGAGGGGGAAAATTTTAAAAGAGTTCAATGACATATTTTTCAAGGAGGGTGATAAGTTGGGCGTCACCGGTAGGGCGGAGCACGAGATACCGTTGAAGGAGGAGCGGGTCACGTACGTCAAGGAAAGGAGATACCCACAAGCGCTCCGTAGGCATATCCGGGAAGAGATAGAGGACTTAAAACGTCAAGGGATTGTGTTTGATAGCACTTCCCTCTACAATAGTCCACTCTGGGCCGTGAGGAAAAAGAGTGCCCCCGGGGAGGAAAAGTACAGGGTAGTCATTGACTATCGCAAACTTAATGAGAACACCCGGGACGAGAAATACCCTATCCCCAGATTCTCGAGGACATTCTGGATAGGCTAAGTGGGGCTAGGATATTTAGCACGTTAGACTTGAAAGCCGGGTACCACCAGATCCGAATGAACCCCAGGGACCAGTGTAAGACGGCCTTCACCTTCGAGCGAGGTCACTACGAGTTCACCCGAATGCCGTTCGGGCTTAAGAACGCGCCCATTACGTTCCAAAGAATAATGGACGAGCTCCTTAGGGGTTTGGATGAAAGTAAGTGCCAGATTTATATGGATGACCTCTTGGTTTTCAGTAAGTCGGAGGGCGAGCATCTGGCACATCTTAGGGCGGTATTCGGGAGTATTCGGGAGTTTGGATTGAAACTATCGGCAGAAAAGTCGCGTCTGGGGGAAAGCGAGATAAGTTTCCTGGGGCACACAATATCGGAGGACGGGGTGAAGCCGGATAAAGGGAAAGTAGAGGCCATTGCGAGAATGGAAATCCCGCGGGACGTTAAGGGCATACGGCGGCTGTTGGGTTCCCTGAATTACTATCGTAGATTCATCCCCGAGATGGCGCGGTTCTTAGTTCCGTTAAACAACTTATTGAAGAAGGGCAGGAAAATTTTTATCACACCGGAAATGGAAAACAACATCAGGCGCTGCAGTGAGGAGCTGCAGAGAGAGCCGGTATTAGCCTTCCCGGACTTCAATAAGGTGTTTACCGTAACTACGGATGCGAGTGAATACGCGTTGGGGGCGGTATTATAGCAGGAGAACGAGAAAGGGGAGAGGCCGGTAGCGTATGCGAGCCAAAGGTTGACGGACGCGGAGACTCGGTATAGTGCGTTAGAGAGGGAACTACTCGGGATTGTGTGGGCTGTGGATCACTTCCGTCCGTATATCTTTGGAAGGAGATTTAGGGTCCACACGGACCATAGACCGTTACAGTGGATTGGTAAGTTAAAGGAATCTTCCGCAAGAGTTACGCGATGGAAGGAGTTCCTCAGCCAATACAATCTCGAGATAGTATACAAGCCTGGGAAAGAGAACGTGGTTGCGGATTGGTTATCGCGCGCACTAATGATAAATGCCGTTGAGGGGGACGAACCGGGACCGTCGGGGGATATACGGCAGTTTCTTAGGGAGTGGACACCGGAGGGAGAAGGTGAGGATGAGACGCGCAGTGGTGTGGAGGATCCCCAAGAAGACGAAAGCTCCGCTGATGAGAGGCCCTCAGACATGGAAGAAGTAGATGAGATAGTAAATGATAAGAGAGACCAGCTCATCTGGAAAACCAGGACTGAGGGTCTCCCAAAGGCGGACTTTTTGAAATATGGGAAGTGCACGGTCGTCACCATTTGGACGGAGCCTGGGATTAGGGAAGAGTCAATGGTGAAACTACTGCGCGGGGTGACTAAGGTGGGAAGGACATATCACCTCTATATCGGGAATGCCACTATATGGGACAGGGTTAAGAGGCTGTGGAAGGAGGAGAAGATAGGGATCGACCGAACGTTTGTTAGGTGCCTGAGGTCGGTAGAGGTGGTACAGGACGTCGAGCGGCAGAAGGAGGTAACCCTGTCGTACCACCAGGGGAAGACGAACCACCGTGGGACACAGGAGACTCTCCAAGCATTGAAACGGAGGTATTTCTGGTGGGGCATAAAGCGGACGATCCAAGAGGTCATTGGGTCGTGCGAGGTATGTCTCACCACGAAATACGACCGGCATCCTTCAGGGTGGGTACAGGAAGAGACACCTACGGTAGCGTTCCCCTTATCAGACCTCCAAGTGGATACGTTTAAGTGGCGGGGGTACCAGTGGGTTACTATCTTCGACGTATTCAGTAAATATGCCCTAGCTCATCTCGTGCAGGCCAAATCGGCGGAGGCGGTATTGGGGGCGTTAAGAGGTTGGTTCAGATCATACGGAATCCCGGATCGCATCACGTCGGACGGAGGTTTAGAATTCGACAACGCGTTGGTCAGGGCGGAGGCCAAAGAGTTAGATATTAAGTGGCATATAAATACCCCAGGGCATCCCAAGGGCAGAGGGGGGATTGAGAGGCTTCATGGGACCCTTAGTGACCACCTGCGAATATACCAGGTTGAGAAGGGACTAAAGCCGGACATCGCGATGGAAAAGGCGGTTGCGGCGTATAACGGTTCCATCCACAGCTCGACGGGATATTCGCCGGTGGAGATCGTCTTTGGGCTCCGGGAGCGACGCCGGGACTTCCGCGACACCGTAGCAGGGGAGGAACTGATAAATTTTATTACCAACCGTCGCTGGGCATTCGGTAAGTTATGGGGGAAGGCGCGTGAGCGCATACTCAAAGAAAAGAGACAAAGGGTTGAGAGGGAAAACGTAAAGGTAAGGGATGTAGCGGGGAAAATCAAGATCGGGATGGTCGTCTATAGAAAAAAGAGTACGAACCGAGGGAAAGAGATTTGTAGGTATGAAGGGCCATTCCGGGTAATTTGCATTAGAGAGCACAACGTGGTGACGCTGGAGAGCGTCAAAGAGCCGCGGAAGCGGAGAAATGTACATGTGGAACAATTGAAAATTCCTATTGAGGAACAGGTTATACCCTGATCTGTGAGTGGTCCGTTGCCAGCAACGGAAGAAGAATTTTATTTTTGTAAATTTTTTTTTTTTGGAGAAAAATGTTTTCTTTAATTTTTGAGAAAATTTTTGTTGATGTGAAATTAATTTAATTGTATATAATAGAGGTAATGTGGAGTTGTAAATAAGAGGAAAGAGATTTATTATTTTTGTACAGAGGGAATTTTTTTTGTTTTGTGTGTGTGTGCGAGTGTGCGTGTGTTTTATTTTAAAAGGAGTCATTTTAGTTTTGGATGAATGTTTAGTTGTAAGTTAAGTTTAAGTATTGTTTTTATAATGTAAATTAAGTTTTACTTTTGTACTATGTTAGGTTAAGGATTATGGTGTAAAGTTTTCTTTTGTTGTACTTTGTATCATAGAGAATTAAGATAGTAGTTTTAATATGTGTAGAGAATTAGTTGATAGAACTATGGACAGGATAGGATTAGGTTGTTTATGTATCGCTATCTGCTTCGGCCTTTGACCATGAGGGGATTAGTCTCTGGACTCCTTAATACCGTATTGGTATTAAGGGCCTAAAGTTAAAGTTTATGAAGGATGGTCATAAACTGGTGGGGGGAAGTCAAGGTCCGAAGCAGGCTAGTATTAGCCTTAATCCTATCTCTAGTCACAACAAACAATGTACTTGTATAAATAGAGCTGCATCAGAGCAATAAATCAGTTATTCTTTAACAGTCATTACGTGCGTTTCATTATCCCTTTTATTTCTTTTTTTTAAAGTTTTGTTCTTCAGTCTATTTAACTTATATATATATATATATATATATATATATATATATATATATATATATATATATATATATATAATGAAATAATTCTCATTTTAATAAATATTTTTTAAATATATTTTTTATTTTTGAAGAGGAAAGATTTGACCCCGGTTGGGATTCGAACCCAAGTCTCCACCTCTCTAGCGTGGCGCCTTATCCACTAGGCCACCGAGCTCGTATCCGAACCAGGGAAATCTTCTCTCTTCACTGATCCATACCCCCGGGCACTCGCAATTGCGATGTACAATTCGGGGATGAATGTTCAATTTGAACATTACTTTTAAATGGATCTATTGACCAGCTGTCCTATATATACTAAATTATGAAATAATTCTCATTTTAATAAATATTTTTTAAATATATTTTTTATTTTTGAAGAGAAAAGATTTGACCCCGGTTGGGATTCAAAACCAAGTCTCCACCTCTCTAGCGTGGCGCCTTATCCACTAGGCCACCGAACTCGTATCCGAACCAGGGAAATCTTCTCTCTTCACTGATCCATACCCCCGGGCACTCGCAATTGCGATGTACAATTCGGGGATGAATGTTCAATTTGAACATTACTTTTAAATGGATCTATTGACCAGCTGTCCTATATATACTAAATTATGAAATAATTCTCATTTTAATAAATATTTTTTAAATATATTTTTTATTTTTGAAGAGAAAAGATTTGACCCCGGTTGGGATTCGAACCCAAGTCTCCACCTTTCTAGCGTGGCGCCTCGAAGAGAGAAGATTTCCCTGGTTCGGATACGAGCTCGGTGGCCTAGTGGATAAGGCGCCAACCGGGGTCAAATCTTTTCTCTTCAAAAATAAAAATATATTTAAAAAATATTTATTAAAATGAGAATTATTTCATAATTTAGTATATATAGGACAGCTGGTCAATAGATCCATTTAAAAGTAATGTTCAAATTGAACATTCATCCCCGAATTGTACATCGCAATTGCGAGTGCCCGGGGGTATGGATCAGTGAAGAGAGAAGATTTCCCTGGTTCGGATACGAGCTCGGTGGCCTAGTGGACAAGGCGCCACGCTAGAGAGGTGGAGACTTGGTTTTGAATCCCAACCGGGGTCAAATCTTTTCTCTTCAAAAAAAAAAAAAAAAAAAAAAAAAATATAATATATATATATATATATATATATATATATATACTAGTCTGCCTCTTATTAGTCTTTATGTATGCCTGTTTGTGATAAATAATAAATAAAAGTCTTAATTAAATAAATTAGATGTTATTAAAATATAAAACTTTTTACCTACTAATTGTTTTATTATTAATTCCTAATATTATATTTTGTACCTCTACACTTTCTTTTTCTTTTAGTCAAAAACGCCAGTAAGAAAAAAAACATGTAGGTAAATACTAAAAGGTTGATTAATTAAAAAAGGTTAAGAAATCGAGGTGGTTAATAAAGATAATACCCGAAAATGGGTATTACTTCAAGCATTGGCGGGTATTCCTTGGTAGTAACGGGAATTTGTATGCTTGGTGGGGGGTATTTTGGGCTGGTTGTCATTGTGCCTGTGTTAGTTTTTTCCTTCAGTCGCTCTCCAACTGCTACAGCAATAACCTGAATTCTGTTTACCTCAGGTGATCACGCTAAAGAAAATCCGCGATTTGGAATTAGTAGCCAAAAAACGTTCTTCAACCTTAGTTTTGAAAAAAATGAGTGACTATTTTCCAAATGTTAAGTTTTTTGTTTTCTTTAATTTTTTTATCTTTCTGTACAGCATATTTTTTTTTTTTTTTGTGTACAGTACTGTACTTTCTGTGTGTGTATAAGATCTACATACTATGTAAAAATATTACGAAATTCATGTGCCAAACATTACATAAAATATAGTTACCTTACTGTTTGTTATACAGTAGTATTTCTTAAAATAAACTACGTACCTTATACTATGTACCTTTAACAATACAACGCGCTTCTTATTTTATGGGAACTAGTATGTCAGTGTTCATTTTTCGCATGCTACATAATATGCCTGGAAAGCACTATGTTTGGTAATCCGACCGATTTGATAGTCCGAACCACACCGGTCGCAATTAGTTCGGATTATCGAGATTATACTGTACATTCAAACTTACGCATTCATACAGTACAGAGCCTCATTCATAACATTTTCAGATTTTTCACTGCAAACAAATTACGTGAAAAAGCTTAAAAACAGGTACATAATATTTACCAATCGCAATTACCAACCCTAGTTATTGCTTTACACCCCCCAGAAACTGTTTAGTTCAACGGAGAATGAAAAGGACCTGGATAAGAAATCTCCTTGCCTAATCACCAAGATAGTATCATGCCTGGAGATTGGATTGCAGAGTGCTGCCTTCATTATCATACCAGATATTAAAACTATTATATCAAATTCAAATTAAAGTAGAGAATACAATTATTATCTTTTATTACAGACCTGTGTACAAAGAAGTTGAAAGGATGGTGGGAGCCCATGATGGAAGGGGCACCGCGTCTCCTCATCTTGCCACACTTCTGGAATAGATTGAATAAAAATAAATAAATTTGATTTCACAAACAGTGTAACCAATATTTTAAAAAAAGTAATACAATAACTATATTTATTATAAAAGATTAAGACAAAACAGAAAAAAAAAAACACGTGTAAAATGCAATACTAGAAAACCATATCACTTATACGAATAATTAAAGTGATTTAAAAAAAAAAAAAAAAACATAGTTAAAACCTAGCAGAGGCTAAAATAATTTATATATATATATATATATATATATATATATATATATATATACCAGGTATGCAAGTTTAAAATGTCGTTTTAATTCCAATAGAATGCGCTCTTAGCCTATTGAAGGATTTGCTTATCTCTAAACGCTATTTTGTTTGTTAGTCATTTGTTTACAAAAGTCAGTTGTTTTTAAGTCGTTTACGTGGACGTATCATACCTTTCTTTGGTGTTAAAAATGTCTAATTTTAAGCCAAATAAAGAGCATTTGCGGCATGTCATGATTTTCTTATTTAATCAAAAGAAAAAGGCATCTGAATGTCATCGAATTCTTGTTGAGACTTATGGCGATGTTGCTCCAACCGTCAGGACATGTGAACGTTGGTTTCAAAGTTTCAAACGTGGTGATTTTGATGTTACTGATCAAAAACGAGAAAATCGACCAAAAAAGTTTGAGGACTTCGAATTGCAATCTTTATTAGACGAAGACAATACCCAAACCCAACAAATGATGGCCGAACAGTTGAATGTCACTAGGCAAGCCATTTCCGATCGCCTGAGAGCTATGGGAAAGATTCAAAAGGTTGGAAAATGGGTTCCACATGAATTGGACGAACGACAGCTGGAAAAAAACGAAAAACTGTGTGCGAAATGCTGCTTTTACGCCACGAAAGAAAGGGTTTTTTGCATCGAGTTGTAACTGGCGATGAAAAATGGATTTATTTTCAGAATCCCAAACGAAAAAAATCATGGGTAACGCCAGGACAACCATCCACATCGAGTGCAAGACCGGATCGTTTTGGGAAGAAGACAATGCTGTGTGTGTGGTGGGATCAGAAGGGAGTAGTCTACTACGAGCTTCTCAAACCCGGCGAAACAGTCAATACCGAGCGCTACCGACAACAAATGATCAATTTGAGTCACGCATTGATCGAAAAACGCCCAGAATGGGCTCACAGGCACGCCAAAGTCATTCTTCAGCATGATAACGCTCCTGCACATTCAGCCAGATTGACTAAGGAAACGATTTCTTCGCTTGGTTGGGAACTCCTACCCCACCCGCCGTATTCACCTGTCCTGGCGCCTTCTGATTATCACCTCTTCTCATCGATGGGACACTCATTGGCGGAGCAACACTTCAACAATTTCGAAAACGTACGAAAATGGCTCGATGAATGGATTTCAAATAAAGATGAAGCATTCTTTTGGAATGGTATCCATATATTGCCCGAGAGATGGGCAAAATGTGTAGAAAGCGAGGGTCAGTACTTTGAATAAAATATATTATACTTTTTTTTAAATTACTGTGTATATATTTTAAGAAATAAACGACATTTTAAACTTGCATACCTGGTATATATATATATATATATATATATATATATATATATATATATATATATATATATATATATATATATGTATATATATATACAGGATGTTCCGAATTTAAATGGCAAAACTTCAGGAACTTATAGGGGACCGAAAAACTAAGACAAAAAATCCTTTAGAGATTTTCTAGTTTTTGCTTACTTTTAGAGAAAATCGCAAAAAAAGAAACAAAACAAAAATGTTACAGGTAGCGATTATCACCTTTCAAAGTTCCTCAGACTAGGCTGTGAGATATGTAAACACTTAATGTTATCCTTTAAATTCTTTTCTTTGTTTACATTTTGGCTTCCTTCTAGGATTATAATTCCTAAATCAGTCTTCAGTCAGTTACTCACAAGGGGACGTTTGGAGTTATAACTCACATATTTGAATGCCGATTTTTGGGTGGGTAGTAGGGACCTATAACAGTGCAAAACTAGAGTTATAGCCGCCAATGGGCATTAGGAGCCGAGAAAAAAAAAATAAAATATGAAAATCAAGTTTTATTTTTTTTCTCAGGTCTCAGTCAAGATAGAGAAATGATTCTTCCACTTTTAATTGCAGTTATGTATGCTGTTTTCAATAACAATATTTTCGTTGTTCTCAAAACGCTACCCGGCTTTAGAGTGCTCAAAAACTCCCAAAAAAATGACAAAATACCAAGGAAATCCGCTGTAAATCAGTGGAAACTTTTTTTCATGATCAACTGACCTCAAATCTCGGTTTAACCCACCATAAAACCCTTATATGTGAAATTTTATCAAAATCCAAAAATATTGATTTTTTACCCCTTTCGAGGAGGTTAAAATTTTGAAGTTGAGATTTAATCAACAAATTCTAAAGACCATAACAACTGATTTGTTCAACCGATTACAATAGTAATAGCATCACAAGAATGAGCATACATTCTGCTTTTTATCCATGCATATAACATTGGATTTACTCCAGATTTTAGATGACAAAAACTGATGTGAATGAAAAACTCCGAAGTCAGCTATAACTTGAGATATTTCAATAAGAGGAAATCCTGCGACCTTCGGATTTGGGCTAAACTATGCAGGTTTACGGCTTCTAGATGACCTTAAAATTTGGTCTTAATCGGTGGCGAAATATGTGAGATAGCGCAAATTATTTACATTTTTTTTAGAAATGACAGACCTTCCTTGTCTTTTAAAATCCTATAAAATTTTAAAGGTAAAAAAAAATGTTTTTTGATTTCTACAAAATTTAGTTTCTACATGTTTTTTGAGATGAGGAATCTGAAAATAATATCAGTTTTTAGTTTACAAATTTTTCTCAACTATATTATATAATTAATACGTTTTAACATGGTCAATTTCTATTATTATTTTAATTTTTACCCAATAAATGTCAAATAAGACCATTTTAAAAAAATATACATATTTTTTAACCAAAACCTGATATTATTTTCAGATTCCTCATAGAAAAGTCTACTATAATAATAACTTAAATGTACAGTGTCAAGTAGCAGAAACGAGGTTTGCAACACTGCTACGTAAAACTGTAACCTTTAATCTGCTACTATTCCACTTATTAGGGGGTTGCAGATCACGTAACAGCGTAATTGGAAATTTAATTTTTAAATGTTAATGTAAGAGTTGGTCATCCAGACGGACAGAGACCATTTTAACACGTTTTATTTATATAATAAAGGTGAGAAAAATTTTTAAACTAAAAACTGATATTATTTTGAGATTCCTCATCTCAAAAAACACGTAGAAACTTTAGACATTGTTAATGAAATCTCAACTTCAAAATTTTAACCTCCTCGAAAGGGGTAAAAAATCAATATTTTTTTGATTTTGATAAAATTTCACATATAAGGGTTTTATGGTGCGTTAAATCGAGATTTAAGGTCAGTTGTTCATGAAAAAAAGTTTCCACTGATTCACAGCGGATTTCCTTGGAATTTTGTCATTTTTTTGGAGTTTTTGAGCACTCTAAAGCCGGTTAGTGCTTTGAGAACAACGAAAGTATTGTTATTGAAAATAGCATACATAACTGCAATTAAAAGTGAAAGAATCATTTATTTATCTTGACTGAGACCAGAGAAAAAAAAATAAAACGTGATTTTCATATTTTCTCGGCTCCTAATGCCCATTGGCGGCTATAACTCTAGTTTTGCACTATTATAGGTCCCTACTACCCACACAAAACGGCATTCAAACTGTGAGGTACAACTCCAAACGTCCCCATGTCAGATATTTTTGTGTAAATAGCATTAGCCACAATGCCGCATACATATTCTAATGTTGAATACGCTGATATGATTTTCGTGTATGGTTTCTGTAACGGTAATGCTTTAGAAGCGGTGCGGGAATATGCGCTCCGATTTCCAAATAATAGAGTGCCTAATCGATGAGTCTTTTCGTTAACTTTTAATAGACGACGAGAGACTGGGTCATTCTTAATACGTAATGAAGGCAACCAATTCCAGACAACAATAAGAGCAGATTATCGGTGAAGAAATTGTGTCCAACGCCACTTCGATAACAATCCTGAGACTAGCATCCGAAGAGCATCTGCTGCATTAGCAATATCGCGGCAAGCAATATGGCGAACTTTGAAAGGTGATAATCGCTACCCATATCATCTTAAAAAAGTTCAGAATTTATTACCTCAAGATTATGTGAAGATATTGAATTTTAGTAATTGGTTTCTTGACAAAATTCGCGATGATAATTTATTTCCATTAAAAATTGTATGGACCGATGAAGCTACCTTTACAAGAGGAGGAATTGTTAATCAAAGAAATTATCATGTATGGGCTCTTGAAAATCCCAGAGCTATTAGAGAGAATAGGTTTGAGCATGAATTTGCTATTAACGTTTGGCTTGGAATTTGGAACGGATTACTGGTGGGACCATATTTTTTACCTGGAAGATTGAATGGTATCACATTCACACATTTTTTGGAGAACGACTTTTCTAATTATTTAGGTGACATTCCCTTACAGCAGCGGATTGAAATGTGTTTCCAGCTCGATGGATGTCCAGCTGATTAGAGCAGTTTGCTCGAGCTTGGCTGGATATAAATTATCCACAACGATGGATTGGACCTGGAGGAGTAGTACCTTGGCCACCCAGATCACATGATATGACACCCATGGATTTCTTCGTATGGGGAACCTTGAAGCAGAAAGTTTTTTCGGTGGCAATCAACTCAAGAGAGCAATTAAGAGATCGAATCATAGATGCAGTGCACCAAAAATCATCAGAACAATGTTTAGCTGCAATTTATCAAGTGAGTACTAGATGTAATGCTTGCATTGGTGCAAGAGGACATCTTGAGCAATATTTACATTAAAAAGAACATACGAGGTGTGATCAAAAAGTTCCAGGACTATTTATATACTATGGGAATGCAATGTCTCACAGCGATGCGGTTGGCAGCATTGTATTGCCCGACTCAAAAGGAACACAGCTGTGTTTGCAGATCAATCATAACATCACTGAAAGTAACATTAGCACAGTTTGTTTGAGGTTAGTTTTATAGAGTTTGGCTATTTTATGAAAATGAATGTGAAAGAAGAGCAACGTGTTTGTGTGAAGTTTTGTGTGAAACTGAACAAAACGTTTTCTGAAACCTTTTTGATGTTACAAGAGGCTTTTGGTGAAGAATGCCTAATCATGCTGCCATCAGTGGTTCAAGAGGTTTAAAGATGGCCGAACATCCACAGACGACGATGTTCGTTCCGGACGCCCTTCAACGTCAATCAATGATGACAATGTTGCAAAAGTGAATGCTCTCGTACGATCAGACCGTCGACTAACAATCCGTGAAATGGCAGAAGAGTGTAACATTTCATTTGGGTCATGTCAGGAAATTTTAACTGAAAAACTTCAAATGCATCGTGTTGCAGCAAAGTTTGTGCCAAAACTGTTGACTGAAGACCAAAAACAACACCGAACTCATGTTTCTAAGGAACTTCTTCAAAAAGCAAATGACGACGAAAGCTTTTTCTTTTCCCGAAGCTCAAAAGACACCTGAAAGGAAGAAGATTTCAAACAGTTGACGAAATTAAAGAAAAAACAACGGAGCTGCTAAACACCTTTACAAAAGAAGAGTTTTCTGGGGCCTTTGATCAGTGGAAACACCGGTGGGAAAAGTGTGTAGCTTCCCAAGGGGAGTACTTCGAAGGAGACAAATTTGAATAAGCTGTATGTTGTATGAATAAATGTATAAAAATTCAGTCCTGGAACTTTTTGATCACACCTCGTAACATAAATATAAATGTAAATAAATAAGTATAGAAATGAAAACTTGTTTTGTTTCATTTTTTTGCGATTTTCTCTAAAACTAAGCAAAACGAGCAAATCTCTAAAGGACTTTTTGTCTTAGTTTTCGGTCCCCTATAATTTCCTGAAGTTTTGCCATTTAAATTCGGGACACCCTGTATATGTAATTTTACTGTAACATAAAAATGGCAACACTTCACAAGCTAGGATCCATAAATGCGGGGAATGGGATCACGATCAGATACATCAGGCTTTACGGGACCCATCTTCATTGGGGAAAAAATAAACCGAGCTGAAAAGAAATAATGCTGCTAAAATAGTTATTTGAATTTATGGAGGGCAGCCCAACATGGAGAAGAAGATACTGAATCGAAAAGAACAAACTCGGTATTATGAAGCCAATTTAATTTGATAGAATTAAAAAACTGGAGGTATTTCTATAAAGTTTCAATTATATAGGTGAGATCACTTTTTATCGATAATTTAAAATCGTAATTAATAATCTAAAAGGAGGAGGGTTTTCAAGACAGGAAAGTGAAAAGGACTGGTACATAATGGTCTGAGGACAGAAAGAGGAAACATGGTGAACAGATGAAAGCATACTGGAAGAAAAGAAAAGAACAAGAGAGAAAGAATTGAAATTGGCACGTTGTCCTCTGCTGCCCCATTAAGAAAAAAAACAAAACTAAAAGGAGCGATTCAAAGGAAGGCGAAATGCTAATCTTAATTTTAGGTAAATAAGAAAGGAGTAATTATTAACTATAACAATAAAGATATTATTAAGGCATAACTGACCAATTTGATTAAGTTTATATTAGCAGCAGAATTTAATGCACTTTTTGTGAGCGATAGTCACTGTGATTTTGTATGTAATAAAAAAAAAAAATAATAATAAAAAATTGAACAATTTAAAAATATATATTTATTCCAAACCAACTATTGTTTAAAAAAATTATGCGTGCTACACTTATTTATCAGTTTGGCACACTGAGTTTAATTCTTTTGTATAATATACCACAGATCCCCGTTGAACAAGTCCGCTCCTCCATCTGGACAAATGACTTACTTGGAATCCCCATATGAGACTTAAAAGACAAGAAGCTGCTCGTCGTTTTCGACTACTCTAGCAATTACTAGACAAGCGCTCAAAGCTCCCGATTAATTACAAAAGACCTATTATTATCATGTCGCAAGTAAACTTATCCATAAAGGTCTTAATGTTCCATATGTTGCTGATTTGAACCAAACCAGTAAACTGAATTGAACCATATAAAATGAATACTTGCTCGAATCCACTTGTTTCCCAACTTGCCTCATACACAATTCCCGATGATTCCCCTCGGCGTCTGAAAAGACCTGTATAACTTTTATTGAAGTGCTATTAGAGAGTGGTACTTTATATGTTACGGACAAGTCATTGAGATAATTTCCTTAAATTTACTTGTTGTAAATACAATAGTAAATATCAATAAATACTATAGTTAAAAAAAAAAAATAATATACTGATTATGTTTTGTTTTGTATGATAACTAAAGGACTCATTACGTCAAGAAAACTATTTTATCGGACTCACGAAGAAGTCTCAATCTCCTCACTTTAGCTCGGTTAACTTAGAATTTCCTAACCTAGATGGTGTACACAATGCCGTTAAATCTAAAGAAACATCATTAATTCCGTACACTAGCAGCTCACACTTCGAAAAATCAACATTAGCTTTTGTAAAACAGTTTTTCCTACAATGCAGTTATTAAAGATACACCGAGACAGACTGAATAAATTCGTTTTCAATAAAATTGTTGGACCCATTTGCATATAGCCAGTATAAACAGACGGACAGTGGATACTTTGACCTGCGATATCTAAATATAGCTGCGAATATATTAACTTGGAAGGCCACCTCACCTCATTGGCAGAATTTCACATTTATCCTTCAAGAAAAGATTTTGCTTCTTGAAACAGGTAAGTGGGTAGTGACATTGTCGCCCACGAATACATATACATAAATAGACCTTTGGGTGAATATACTTCTTAAAAAAAAATATTCCAGATAGATTTCCGTAAATATATATTCTATATTCTAGGTCTATTTTTGCTTTTAGTTCCCAATTAATTGTTGTTAATTCTGTTGCATTTTCTTAATTATATCTTTCTATCTTATTAACTGCTGTGGAAATCATGGTTGTTAGCCCAGAGGCGCCCTGACGGCTCCTTTAAGTCTCATGTATTGTTCTCTTTGATTTGAAGTCATAAAGTTTTCAATGAAAAGTTCCAGTAAGCAGTCCTTTTGTAGTCTTTCATTTGCAATTTCAGATCGCTACGTTTGTCGTGCGGTATTATTTTGGAAATCCCTCGATTCTTCTTTCTATGCTGGTTTTTATTGCTTAGGTCTCACAATAGTACAGCAGAACTGGCTTCGTCACAGAACTTTTTATCTGTATTCGGAGATTTTGGAGATTTCAATACGCCTGAAAAAGAAAAGAAGGTTATACCTTATCTATCTCTGTTAGTTTGTCGTTCATCAAGTCATGTTAACCCGAGTTATTAGAGTCTATCTACTTACTGCAATGGTTTTCCATCTACATGAGATCCAGTCAATAGAATGTACTTTTTGGCTTTCAATCATGAGCTTGGTTTCGCTCTGATTCACCCGAAATCGTTTTAGGGTACTCGTCAGGATTTTTGCAATGTCCTCTTACTCGTTTCTGAGGTAGCTATATCATTGGGATAATCGAAAATTTTGCATAGTATGCTTTGGTGGCACTCCATCATGCACTAATACATGTTCAAATAATTTATTTTTTATTATCTTCTCAAGGGCTGAGTTAAACAGCATCGGCGAGAGATCACTTCTCGTCATAAACCAGATCTCACTTTAGATGCTTCTGAAAGTGCTCTTCTTGGAAAATAAATAAATAATAACGTGCTTAATTATATTGTTTTACTCTATTATTGATTATTTTATGTGTAAATAATATTTTTGTTATAAAACTACATGCGGCGCTATTTGAGGATCACTGCTTAAACATTCAAACCTGTATACATAAGTACAGGTTATTTTTTTTCAAAATCAATAAATAGAACCTTTACAGTATGGACAAACGCTTGGAAAAATAAACAATAAGAAATTGACTAATAATCACTTGTTTACCCAAACACAACAAAATAGGTAAAAGATATAAAGTTTTACGCCGCAAACCTTGGCTAAGACCATCAAGACAGGAGAAGCCTAAGCTGTGACAGAGCGTACTATATTTAGCCCGGACACGGGCAAAGACCTCCTGTGTGGCCTTTGTATCCTATATAGCCCAGCTTCTAGTTTCTAAGCTCCTAAGACCATCTACCTCTAAGGTGCTCGCGATCAAGGAGGCATCGAATAGGTGGGTTAATGGCCTCACTATAAAGAGAGAAAATTGTAATATAGTATTTTTATGGTGTGCTAGAAATAAACGAATGGTTTTACGGAACAATAAAATAAATAAAAAATAAGTATAAGATAAATGCTAATTATTTTTAAAAAGTAAAATAATAATCCAATTAAATGCTTTTCGTTGTATTGTTCATCTAGTGTTTTATTATTCAATCAAATTTACATTGATTAATACATTTGATGGTGTCCTTACAGACCCATGTCGACTGACAAACGTGACCTCATCCGCGAAATACAGTTTAAGAAATCTCCAAAGATCATTCAAAGATACAACGCCACAATGCTTCAAAGAAGTTCTAGTTACTTCTATGTATAAAAGTGTTGATTCCGGCAATAAAGACAAGAGTGATACCAATGATAGGTATACCTTAAGTACTGTGGGCAGTAAGAAGTTCCATACGGAATATGGAACCCGCGATCTTGACTCTATTTGGGATCAGGAACTGCACTGAAGGAGTACTCTCTGGACTCTGAAATTTTTTCCGATATATGAAATATCGTTTTCGAAAATATTTTATACACATCTGAATCCTCCGACGACATGACTCGTATACACAATTCTTTAGTACGAGAATAGAAAAGATGTCGCATATACAGGGAGGTGTTAAGTGACAACTGAACGAATTTTCAGTCTCTTTTGTTGCTATGCTTGTCGCTTGTCTCGTCGCAAGTAACGTCGCTCCACTATGAGTTCAGCCAAACTCAAAATTCATCTATTATATCAAAAAAATTAAAAACACGGAACAAAGAAATCTCCGGGTAGTCTGATCGTCTGCCCGTAAACTGCTTCCGCTACGCTGTAGTCCGTGTCCTCGCGGTGGACCGAAGTCCCAGCATTGCTGTGGGAAGAACCATTGTTCATCGTTCGCAATTCAAATGTGACATAAGAGCTGATTTAAGAGAGCGGTGCCATCGTTCTACAATATCATTATCTTGCGGATGGTATGGTGATGTACGGATCTTCTGTGTCCCCAAAAAGTTTGTAAGCTTCACAAAAAGATCGCTCTCAAATTGGCGTCCTTGGTCTGTTGCCACTCTGCTTGGTACGCCGAATCTGCAAATCCATCCTTCATAAAATACTAAAGCAACTACTTCAGCCGTAATCTCTTCTACTGGTATAGCCTCTGGCCGGTAACGGTCTATCATGGTTACGCAGTATCGTTTATTATTTGATGTAGGGAGAGGACCTATAATGTCCAGATGCACATGATCGAAACGACTAACTTCGGGGAACTTTCCGATAGGCGTGACCGTATGCCTTGTTACTTTCGATCTCTGACAGGCTATACAACTTCTAGCCCACGCGGTCACATCTTGATTCATGTTCGGCCAGAAGTATTTCTGCGCCATTAGTTTCCGCGACGCTCTGATTCCAGGGCACTGATTAGTCCGTGCACTGAATCAAATATAACTTTTCTCATTGGTTCCGGGAGATAAATTCGCTCTTGTCTTGTAGAAGTCTCGCACCATATGGGTTGGCTGGTTCCAGGGATATTAAGAAGCTTCATTGTAAGATTTTGGTTACCTTTGATGGCTTCCAACTCTGCATCGCTGTATTGTAGATTTGCAATGGAGTCGAAGTCCGCTCCCAATGAAAGTTCCTCCATTCTTGAGAGTGCATCAGCTACTGCATTGTCAGTTACATCTATGTGCCGAATATCGGTGGAGAACTGGTTAATAAACTTCAGCCACCGTATCCTAATAGGAGACGCTGATGTAGGCTTTTGATGCATTGAAAATACGATAGGTTTGTGGTCTGTAAGATTATGAAATTCTCTACCCTCGATAACTGGACGGAAATGTCTAATAGAAGAAAAAATTGCTAATAGTTCTCGATCATAGGTGGAATAGTTCTGTTGAGCTTCCGAAAGAGCTTTAGAGAAGAAACCTAGCGGTAACTAATTACCTTCCACTTTTTGTTGGAGAACTGCTCCCCTGCATTGATTTGAGGCATCACAAGCAAGGGAAAGTTCTTCTAATAGTTTGGGATGCGCCAGAAGTGCTTCTTTTTCAAGACTCGACTTGCAAAGCTCGAATGCTTTATCACTTTCTTCGCTCCATTGAATGATTGTCCTATCGTTTTTCCTGGCACCATGGAGATATTTATTTAAAGGTTTCATAAAAGCTGCAGCATGAGGAATTGCTTGCCTGTAAAAGTTTACCATTCCGAGGAAGCGACGAAGAGAACTTACGTCTTTTGGCTTGGGGTACTCCTTGATGGCTCGTACCTTTTCTTCTTGAGGCTTAATTCCATCTTTACTTACGTAGTAACCTAAGAACTTTAGGTGCTCTACACCAAATTCGCATTTCTCGGGATTCATTGTTAATTCATTCTCTTCTAGGCGTTTAAACACTTCACGAAGATGTTCTAGATGCTCTTCATGGGTCGAAGAAGCGATCAGCATGTCATCGATAAGTATCCAAACGTAGTCTAAATCTCTGAAGACATTGTCCATGAATCGTTGAAAGGTTTGCGCTGCATTACGCAGACCGAAACACATTTTTAAGAATTCAAATAATCCGAAAGGTGTGTTGACTGCGGTCTTCGGATATCTTCCTCGCGTATAGGTATGTGACGCACTAGGTCTAACCTTGAGAAAATGCACTTACCAAACAAATTGTTCTTAAAATCCATAATATGCGGAACACCGTATCTGTCAGGCACAGTTTGGGCGTTAAGTTGTCTGTAATCTCCGCAAGGTCGCACTCCACTGTCATGCTTATCTATCTACAACATGAAGTGCACTAGCCCATTGGCTGTTGGAAGGCCTGCAAATACCTTGCTCTACCATAAGTCGAAACTCGTCTTTTACTCGCCGGTACTTTTCCACTGGAAGTCTTCTAACCTTGACATACACAGGACGACCTGTTGTCTCGATAATGTGTTCAGTGTTATGCTTCACAGGTCCTTTGGTAGAAGATGGTCGCGTAAGTCCTGGAAATTCTTACAGTAGGTCAGCATAAGGGTGACCTTCCGGAACAGCTCATATTGTAGCTGGGATTTCTCTGACTATTTTTCCTCTTGAAGTTAATCCAGTAGATCGATCTATCGCTGTCTACCTTTCAAGTCTACTAAAAGATTGTAGTGGTACATAAAATCTGCACCAATTATAGGCTTAGGAACTTCAGACAAAACGATCGTCCATTTAAACTCGCGTCTAAGTCCTAAATCAAGTTTAAGTTGGAGTTCTCCAAATGTTCTTATTCGACTACCGTTCGCAGCATACAAATTAAATTCTGTGGCGTCATTGATTTTCTGATTGGAGGTAGGACTGAGATAGCAGCACCTGTATCGATTAGGAAAGATTGACCCTTCCGCCGATCTGTTATAAAAAGCCGGCTTTGGGCATCTGCGGAGTCGGTAGCCGCTACTTCCGATCCGCTGAGGAGTTTCCCTGCTGCTTCATATTCCAAGCGCATGGATGTTCACATTTATATACTTTTTCTTTAAATCTGAAATGATAAAAACAAATCCAATCTGGGTCATTGGGATTTCTTGACTTACTGCAGGATCCTCGCCAGAATCGTCGTGGAGTTCTGCTTCTTTCTCTCCGACTTGGTCTGTCTCTAGAGGAGAGTTCAGCGATCTCAAGTAATTCAACTGTTGCTTCTATCTTAGCTATGGAGGATTGTGCTTTATGAGATTCTTCCGCGTTATTGCCTGCGACTGTTGCGATATCTAATGGTTGAACAACCTCCTGTATTTTATCAGCTACTTCGGCTAACTTGTCCACATCAGTCTGCCCCGTACTTATCAGGATAGCTTGCATACTCTGTGGTAAGGAGCGCATAAATAGTGTTTTAATCACACTTAAAGGAACTACATCTCCTGCTAATTGTTTCATCTGTCTTAAAAATCTGGTAGGCTTTTCATCTCCCAGTTGTCTGCCTTCTAATAGTTCATGGATCCGATTCGTCTCCGAATCCGTGTAGGCACTGACCAATCTGTCCTTGAGATTTTCATACGGGGTTTCGCCGGGGCTCTTCACAATGTCTGCTGCTTGTAGTAATACTTCCGCGTTTATCTTAGGAATAACAGTTTGGAACTCTGTGAGACTGTTCGTGATGTTAGCACGCGCAAAAACTGCCTCAACCTGGCATACCCACAGTTCCGGATCTTGCTTTATAAAAGGTGGAATTTTATCTGCAGCCGTAAAGGAAGAGTAAATTTCCGTGTTTTATGCAGTAATATTTTCGTTAGAATCGGGCATTGTGATTAGTAGAGATCTTATATCAATATAAAAACAAATTATAGGTATGTGTTACTAAGCAATCGTCACTACAACGAAATTTACGGTAAATATAAATTACGTCATATGAATTAAGCTAATTAACTTTATAATCACGTCGCGGTCACCACTTATAACCTCTTTGGCAGGTAATCGATTGATGTTGCGGGTTAATTAAAACACGTGGTGTACATAACCATTATTTTTTACAATTATTATCAAATAAGGGAAACAATTTGTTATATTTACAGTTAAATAGAATAAACTATTACACATTTGTATTAAGAGGTCACTATAACTAATTAATAAAAAAGAAAACAAATGAATATTTAAACCACGTACAATACTATTAATGAAAATATAAATAATGCTTATTTCGACTTATCACAGTCACTACTTGCGCGCTTATTGGTGTGCACACCCTAGAGCCGCCTGACACCCCACCAGTCACATCACAAGCACAACGCCCCTGCAACCATACACAGCCTTCTCAGCATGTGCTCCGTTCTACAGCATGTGTGCCCTCCGTGTCGGTACTTGTAACACTAAAAGCAAATAGGTTATGGACGGTATTGTTATCGAGGTATCAACCTTGCTCTGCTACACATACAGTTATAAAAGATAGGATTAATTAAAAAAAGAAAAAAAAATACTGGTGCATTAATTTTCACATTTAAGCATTTTTAACAATTATAATAGAACTTAAAAAAACAAAAAAACATCTAGATTAGAATATAAATATACGGGAGAGAAAAACAAAGTGTTTAAACAAGTTACATAACTTGAAAGAGCTGTAAATTCAATAGTCAATACAGGGAAATACGCGGACATAAAATTTATAGGGAAATATATTTTTAATATTTGTTTTTATTTGGTGTTTATGACGCATGAGATCTTGATAAATATAGCGATTAACCTTCAAAAGTGAACGTACACAAGGAAACCGCCATATGTCGTAAACAATTTAAAATTCATGGAATTTTCAAATGTAGAATATCGCCTTTATAAACTTCCTTTTTCGAAAACAACTCATATTTTATATATTATATATGGTAATCTAGTAAAATAAAACAAACACAGCCATAGCGTTTTATTGTAGTATGTATTTACCGATTTGTTGCATCAACATTTGCATCAAAGAATAATTAAGGTAATAGATTTATTTGTCTCCATTACAGTTAAATCTACAACTGCTAAAACTGAATAATGAAGTTGATATCTTCTTCGATCCTAATAATATTCCTTGTTAAAAAATAATAAAAATAGGACCTTTAAGGATTTGTTTATTGGGCTTGAATCTCGATGAAATGTAAACATTTTATTAAACTTTCAATTTTTTTTTGAGACCAAAATGCCGTCGAATGCAATCGAATTCCGCCGTAACAAGGAAAATATTGGGTTAGGGAGAGATATTGATTACTTCAATCCAACATATTGCTTTATTTTTGAATTGACAAGCCTTGAGATAAAAATACTAAGTTTCAAATAAATCACAATTTATTCTGTATAGGATAAATGCGAGTAACATTCATTCTAAAATATTTTTTTTCAGAATTGAATAAAAAAAAAAAAAAAAATACAGATGCAGTACAGATTTCTCTCGATGGTTTATTGAAATGCTCACTAAATCAACAAATAGCACCTTTTTCCCTTGCCTGATGAATACTTTGAATAAATTTATTTAAAAATTATATATGTATATTGTCGTTTTAGTATATCGATTTAATAAAAACCGTATAGAGAAGCCCTTTTAAGTATTTATATTTTATTTTAATCAACCAATAATTCGCTATTGTTGTGTAAATCAAATGAAGACATAATGTTATATAACAATGTTTGGCTTCCTTTAAAACTTAATATTCCACGTTTTTATTCCGTAAGATGTATTAAAAATAATAAGGCTATTCTGACGTTCCTTCATAATCTTTTATTGCAATATTTTCATTTAATTGAAATGCAATGGAAGAATTTATATATATATATATATATATATATATATATATATATATATATATATATATATATATATATATATATTTATTAAAGTACGTAATATAACTTTGTATATAAAGCATCAATTTAAATAAACTGTCCTATCGAAGAATTAATATATATATATGTATATATATTGAATTATATCCATGCATAGTTTCTTAAAATATGGTCTTGTGGAAAGTTTTATAATAAATTGAAAACTAACTGCTTAAACTGTAATTTATTGATTGTGTTAACTAACCAATGATGTTATGGTTTTAGAGATATATACAACTAAATTTTTAATTCATCTAGTCCGTTAAAATTAGCAAAAAAATGAGGCGAAAATACTTACATACAACTGTAGATACGCATATGTGTAACTATCTAATCATTCTGGACAATATTTCAAAAATGGGAATCTACAGTAGTGTATTAGTACGCTTCCGTATAAGAAATATGAAACTATTTGAACGGAATTATTCACATTTTAGGTTCAGTAAAATCAATTCGATATATTAGACTATAAAACCACAAAGAAAGGAAGCATTTAAGAAAACTTACTATTCCAGTAACAATATTCTCGTACAATATAGCATTCAATCAAAGGATCCACAAGCAGGAGCAGTCTACTTTACAAGTTACCAAATAGTTCAGAAAGTGTGGAATTCCGGAACGTTGGCTCTAGTTACAGAAGCGGAGCAGTTTTAAATACACCCTAACTAATTGGACACTGAGATCCAACCAACTGTTAACTAGAAAAAAAACAAAAAACTTTTCCATGATGATCGGATCTGGATAAAAGCAAAGATATAAAAGATAGCAACTAATTTATATTATGCGGCGTGAGCATATGAACAGCAAGCCACATAAGGTTGTGTCGCACCTGTTTGAAAGCATATTATAGATAATGGCGGTTTCTTAAACAATCGGTGCTAACAAAATCTCTCAACTAACAAAACATCATAAGGGAGTCAATACAGGAAATTTATAAAGGATAACTGGGGTTGATAAAGTCTGAAATGATAAGTGAAACGCAAGAGATCATATATTAATTCTACTCGCGTTCAAGCACCTTTACAGAAACACAATATTTTTCAAAGACCAAGTTTGAAGAGAGAAAAATACCTTCGAACGGGGTATTTGTACTGTTCTCCTAGCCAACCAGCCTTGATTAACTAAAACACTAAGAAAAAAGAGATGTCGAACGTTTTCCAGATGATTAGATATATTCCTTAAACTAAAAAAAATAAAAAACTCAATTTCTCCAGTCCGGACTGGTAAAAACAATAGATCATGGATTTGTATATCTATAATCTAATGATTTTTGCCAATTAAAATTAAGAAGCAAAATGATCAAATTACTTAAATAAATAAATAAATAAAATTACGAATCATCGATTATTCGAAATGAACAAAGTTGAGAGAACATAGTGGTTTCAAATAATTATATCTCCTAAACACTAGGTCCAAGCGACAAATCATATGTAAAATAAAATGAAATCTCCAATAATTTTATGTAAAAGAAACTGTCGTCAAATGTTCGACCATTGGAACACATAGCTAGAGCCCGTAAAAATGTTACATTTTGAGAGTGAAAATACTTTACACATTTGAGGGTGAAAAGAACGTTACGTGACATTTTTTATTCAAACCAATACAGCTTCTAAACGGTAGGTCCTAGTGGCAAGTGTTGTATAATAAAAAAAATAACTTCTGCTAAGGAAACTGTCGTCAAATTTTCGACCCGAACAACACTAACAGAGCTTGAGTTTTTCATAAAAGCCCCAATATCGCTCCTAGGTTCTAGTGACAAATGTTATAAAACAAAAAATATCATCCATCTAAATTCTGATGAGGGAGCTAAAGGCTAATTTTTTGATCCGAGCAACACCAACAGAGCTAAAGCGAGTCAAAATGTTACATTTTTTTAATGTGAAAGAACGTTCCACCAAGGATACAAGACCCTAGCTAAAAGACATATCCATGTAAAAAATATGCTCAATATGGAATTTCAGTAAATTATATAAGATAAAAGGAATACCGGGATGTAAAAGAATATGATTGTTCATATAACCTACCTAAATATATTCAAGAAACACAGGGATATTATATACACCCGATTTCACACAATGAATTAGTTTTTATTTTTAGTATTAATAATGTTTAACTTCTTTTTGGTTCAAGCAGCATTTAAAATAATGAAATGTTACTAATTTAACGCTGTATTTTTTTTATTTAAAGACATTTGGACGTCGCTATCAGACTAACATACGAGTACACTACTATTAATAGGTCCAGATAATAAGGCAAGGCGTTAAATAATAATTTAAAAAATCTTGGTTGATAATAATTATCGTTTATCGCGTAGCAAGACGCCATGTCTATTTTTCAATAATTTCACTATTTTCCCACAAATGTTTTTTTTTTTTTTTTTTTTTTTTTTTTCTTCCTTTGGTGGGAAATAACAAATATAGTGTTCAGAATTTTTTTTTTTAATGTTATTTATGGTTGACGTTTTTTATTTTCTCTGTGGATTGCTATTTGTTATCTTATATTTTGTACTGGGAATATATTTTATATTAGCACCTTTCCCAATTTAAACTAGTTCTTAAAAAAACAACAACAAAAAAACAACAGAACCTTGAGCTATGAGACATAATTTTAAACTTGTGCGTCTTCAAGAGGTCTTGCGTTAATCTCCTTTTCAGCCTTCAGTCAAGCAGTTTATTAAAACTTGTGTGAAATTTGATGGAGGCATATTACGGATAACCATTGATAAATATTTATCAACCGACTTCAAAAAAGAGGTGGTTCTGAATTGGTCTGTATTTTTTTTTTTTTTTTTTTTTTTTTTTTTTTTTTTTTTTTTTTTTTTTTTTTTTTTTTTTTTTTTTTTTTTTTTTTTTTTTTTTTTTTTTTTTTTTTTTTTTTTTTTTTTGTATGATTGTTACGCGATTACGCCCTCAATTATAAATTGATTTTGATGATTCTTTTTTTGATCGGTAAGACATACTTCAGAGGTGGTCCCATACATGATGGCCCATTTAATTGAAATCAACTCAGTGTTTTTAAAGAAAAAAAAATTTATAAAAAATCACAGTTATATAATCTTCCACTATAAACGTATTTCTTCATGGTAACTAAATCTAAATTATTAATTTACATATACAGTCAACTCTCGATTTGTCGAACTTAAAGCCGATGATCAAAATATACGGTTCACGTAAATGTCACCACAATGAGTCTAACTGAAAATAGGGGTCAAAAGAGGGGACTTCTAGGACTCCCTAAGTCCCCTCTAATTCTAGAACTTCAACCTTTATGAATCGAAATATTGGAAGCCATCGCCTCTACAACTCGAACTCAAATTCAAAGAATTTCATGAGTAATCTGTTTTCCTGTTTTCTTTCTGTCTTCATATGTATGTACAAACAGCATACATATACCCATTAGTGAACAATATATGTAATGTTTTCAAGTCCGATTTTGTGTTCATTTTTCCCATTTATATGAGGATGAGTCGAATGATAACGTCCATAAGTTGTTGTTTAATAAGTGGAACTGTTGGTAAGTCGAACTATTTTTCAGGGTCCCTTGAAAATCGACTTATCTAGAGTTGTCTGTATAAACAAAAATACACTCTCTTACCACTAAAAAGTGATAAATAAAAATAATTTTTAGAAAAAAAAAAAAAACGAACTAAAAAGTAAAAAATAATATTTTAATTACTTCGAAACAAAGAGAAATAAATGACCATAAACGAAATTATCGATACTTAGTTGCCAACTGAAACAAAGAGAATTCGAAAAAAAAGGGTAATTGTAAAGATCTCCCCACTATTTCCTGACCGCTATCGAAAGTTTGTAGGTAAGGCAAAATTAAACTGCCCTTCTTGGCTGGCACCGACCCCAAAAATAACTGATAAAAAAATTGTGAATAGATATATCGTATCGATAATTTCATTGATTGCCATTTAATTCTCATTGTTTCGGAGTAAAGAAAATATTACATTTTTACTTTTTAGTTCAAGTTAGTAGATGTAGGTTTAATCTTGAAGTGTTTTTTTTTTTTTTTGTTTTTTTTTTTTTTTTTTTTTTTTCCCCAAAGAACTATTTTATTTTAATACTATTTCAGTTAAAGGCTTTAAGACTTTGTTGCTCCAAAATATTACAGGGAAAAGAACTATTTCTAGTATTTTTTCCTTAAAATACTTCAGGTCTTCAATTTTATCTTAATTTATAAGGAAACATGTTGGCAACCATATCTTCATAAAAGATATACTGCAGTAAGGAATACCTGCATGCTTTCAACTTGATTTGAGGAGAGCAGTTACGCTTCATTCCTCCAAATTGTAAGCAGAATTTATACAAACTTAATTATTGCAAAAATAAATAGAGCTCTAAATTTAGGCAATATGCTTATAAATGTATATGTTTGGCAAGTTAAAAATAAGTTTTTTGCTTCTGTGATTGCGTTCTCAGTGATTTGAGATGTGTTTGTCGAAGAACATATGGATTCGTAAGATTTTTGGTGAGTGAGTTTATTTTTATTGCCAGTTCATTATCTTGAAAAATATGCACATTTAACTGTAAATAAAATAATAACTGTTCATTTCATTTCGGTTCGTGAAATAGAATCATAATTTTGTAATATATCTCAATATATATCCCTATTAATTTAATTTATAATTAAATAAAAAAAGTTAAATTCAAACAATTTAATAACTTATATATTTCATTTTAAAAAAAACGAAATCATGGGACTTAGCTCTGTAAAGAGCTATGTATTTTATTTCTTTCGATTTAGTACATCCGAAAACATTTAAAACCATAGTAAACATGCTGATTTTTTAATATTATTTTTAACTGAAAACTTGGTATAGCGCAGATGATCAAGTTATTCTGACTGTTTTATTAGATTTAGCAGCCTATAAAAAACACATAGACCACAACAGTTCGTTTTTTCAAATGCTAGACATTTTTTCCTTAAACTTTGCCTCTTTTTGATTATCAAGTGAAGTTGGTTATGGTTTCATTGGATTCAGCAACTCACGAAACGCATAATTCCAAACTTTCATACTTATAACATGACTCCTTTACGAGTAAAGATATTAGGTTTTCCCCCTCATTTTAAGCCTTTTTGACTCAGGATGCAACATGATAACTTAGTGTTTTGAAATGCTTTATATAAAGTTATCGTGGAGCTTAATTAATAACCCAAGCAGTAATGCATTGGCATGCAACGTATGCAACACACACGAAAATTGTTTTCATAGAGTTTTCACCTTTCTGCTCTACTAATTTTTTTTTACAAAAGTGTTATTCTTAAAAGACCTTCAATTTTCTTAAAATTTTGAAGAGTTTCAATCAAACAAAACAATAGTTATAGTCGTAGTTATAGTTATCAATGAAAAATTAAAATATGCAATTTTAAAATTTAATATAAAATTATTCCATTACACCATTTCAGCATAAGAGATTTACTTGATTTTTATTTATTTTTTTAAAACAATTTTTTAGCACATTTGCAGTTGTTCTATTATAGAGTTTATAGAGTTTGGTGCACATTTCATATATAATATCTAAACCAGTGTCTTAGGATCGGCATATAAGCGCATAGTTGTATAGAAATAGTATTGTTCTAAATATATAAGGATATAAGATGGTATCTGATAGTAATCATGAAGAGATGTATTTGGAGCACACATAGGCCACCATTCTTTTGTTCGCATCCCTTAAGGGACACCATTTTTTTTTTCTTTTCATCTCTTTGACAGAACGCTTCCAAATCGAATACGAAAATTGTGATGATCCAGACATTTTGGGATAAACATCGCCAACCTACCACGAAATCATAAAATTTTAAGAAAGAAGAATAAACTAGTTCTATAAAATGCGTTAGGCACATCGAAAAAGATACTCAAAGCTATGTCTTAAAAGGTAAAAGCTCATTGGAGTTCATTGTCTATGTTGCCAAGAGACCAACAGTTGGCCTTTTCTTACGAATGCTACACTTGACTTTTAGATACGGATTTTTTTTTTTCCTAATGCCCACTTAATAACCCTTCTATAGATCATTCTTTCCTTAATTTTACATAAGTAGATCGCTAAGAAAAAAATTTCTGTAGCTTGATGAGTATCTTTTGCCTTGGCAATTTTTCAAAATAGGAAATACCTCCACCTAATATTACCACTTGGAATATTACCGGAAAGACCTGACCGGACCAAACTTGAGTGGGGGTGCGCCTCCAATACCTGACTTGACTTGAGTATCGGAGCAGACCAACCCCTCTTTTTAATACTGTCGAGAAAGAAGCCAATATGGAAGCACACCTATTGGACATTAATTCTGAATCCTCTGATTCCGATTATGAATATTTTATTACAAGTGCATTAAATTATCAAAGAAAGTGGTTATCTCCATACATAAAAGATCGAGCGAAGCACGGTGAATTTCACACGTTGTTTACAAAGCTTTTGAACGAACAATTTCAAAATTATTTTCACATTTCTTCTATGTCCATGGTTTACGAACTTCACAAGGACACTGCCACTTGCCGTGTACCACCAGACGAGGGTTTGTTTATGAAATAAGGGGAAGGAAATAGGAGTGGGGGAACCAGAGTCCTGTGCCGACCCAACATAAAGGGATCGCCTGCGGAGTCAGGAAGCGGAGTCAAGTCCGCTCAAGTCAAGTCCGGTCCCGGTGTCGTCGTTCCCTATTAAAATCACAGTGTGGGTCAGTCTGGTACTTCAGTCAAGTCAAGTCATGTTTCAGTGGCGCCTCACCTTTAGCGAACTGGTCTCCAATTCAATTTCGTTTTAACTAATTCAAGGTAGTTGTAAGTAATGTATATATATATATATATATAAAACATATTCCTTTTATTTTTCTAAATTTATTCTAAACAAACATTGTTTGAAGTGGAAGAATTGATAAAATCAACAAACGTTCTTTGAAGAATATATACAAAATATGGACAGAATTAGATATCCACGAAATCAAAGCTAGACTATGTTTTATCCAAAAAAATAGAAATTGTACCACGTTTCGGAGCTTTCCCTTATTCACACCAATTTTATAAGGTTTTGTTACTTATTTTTTAAATATATATATATATATATATATATATATATATATATATATATATATATATATATATAGCTGTTTGTTGTATTTATATAATATAGAGAAAACGATATATAATAACGACAAACAGTTGAAAGAAAAAACATTGATAAATAAATATCGGACTGTAAAAGAAAAATATCGATAGTTTTGTATATTTATACCCATTCCTCTTCTAAGGATTAATATTAATTATAAAATAAGATTAAAACGTCTTCTTTATAAAATTTTTACCTTTTTAAAATCGCTATTTCAAATATTTTTTCATTATAATAATAATTAATAATTAAGGAGTTAAATATTTAAACATTTTGACTCAATCTTTAATCGCGCGGGCGCAGACTTATCACTGCGCTTGAGATGTGAAGTAAGTTGAGTAACTGTAGGTCACCGCAGTGCAGCAAGGTTATGCCGGTCATGACAGACGGCGCGCATCTAGCTTCTTTGTGATATAAGGTCATATGTAAGCACAGGCTTGTACGAACAGTTAGAGTCCCGCAGTTTTTTTTTTACTGTTACAAAAATTATGAAGTTTTCAGAGGTATAAGCTTCAAAAAGCAAAGAGATTGATATAATAAAGAATTAAAAGGCAAGAGGGACGACTAAGAGAACACTATAGGAAATTTAAAGACCAAACCACTTTGAGGAGGTATAAATTTACTTGTATATATAGTTGTAAATATCAATAAATAGTTGAATAATACAACAAAACAAATAATATACTGAGTATGTTTTGTATGCTAACTAAAGGATTCATTACCTAGCTATCCAATGGTAGCAACTTGGATCGCGTTATAAAATTCCTTCTAAATCCTACTTTAGCCTTTGTATAATAAAGATATCTAAAGGAAATGGAAATGAATACTACCAGTGCCATCTGTATAGATAGGCGGAGTAGATAGAGGAGGCACAGACGCCAGTTGGTGAGGTCAGTACAGAATTGTTATTTACACTAAACCAGTATTCAACTAGCACAAAAACAATTATGAGATTACTTTTTTTTTTAACTGTTCATTTTTTAAAATAATTATGCTTCAATGATTTGTAAAAACTAACCAATACAAAACGAACTACAGGACCCATAATTTTTTAAAAGTTTAGAATATGATATACACTAGAATAGCAGCTATAATAGTAAATAGGTGATTTTAATAGAGTTCACTAACTTTTCTTCCGGCACTATAGGGATATTAATGAACGATATTATTAGCAGAGCAATTTTAAGATTTTTTTTCAATGCAATGATTACAACATACATTTTGTGGCGATGTTTTCTATTTCACTGCTAACGGATAAGTAATAACAGTAAAATAATATTGAAAGCAAACATGTAAAAGGCAATGTTTTCCCAAGGCGACACAAGGTAAATAACCTCTATGATAGTTATCTGTATTCCAAGAGACGCCTCCGCTGATTCGGCCCCGCCATATTTACATTTCATAGAGCCACAGCTGCAGACAAAGGCTACCTATATATAGAAATGCTATATTTAGTTAGCACTGTACTTGACTTGCACGAAGTATTCCATTAGTTCCAATCTTAATTAAAATGTTTTAGTAGATAAGGGAAACAGGGAAAAAAACAAAACAAATAAATTAGATCAATGGTTAATCATAGTGCATATAAAAAACAAAACAAGAAATTACTAAATTCAATATTAAATATTGAACTTTGCACATTTAGGGTAGAGATAGTCCTGATGCGCAATACTTTAACAATCAAACCTTTGACGAAAAAAACAAACAATAAATGCTTGTACATCATTGGATATCAGAACTCATACAATCAGCTTACACTTAGTCCAACCTAATTCTCCAAATTAGAAACCATGAAATTTTTTAGTTAATGTGAACACTTCATTACAGATGGAAAGTTCAAACTTTTATCTTTTGCTATTTGAAAACGTTTCCAAGTACTATTCCATGGGCTTTTAGATAGTATTATTATTTTTTTTTTAAGTAGCAACTCGAAGAAAGCAAAATCTATAAAATTTTAAAGCGGAATGAGAAATAATAAAATTTATTTTATACCTCTTATTTCACAATATATGAAATATATTTTTTCAAAAGAATATATTTTCTGCGTCTCTTGAAATGAAAGTCCTTAGATGTAGATGCCACATTTCAAGGCTCCAACATATTCCTAATAGAGGCTTTAGTGGTTTGGTCATTTGCTAAGGATGGCCTAAAAAACTCTTCCACTATAAACCAGAATACAGAAGAAAGAGGGGAAGACCGAAGAAGACATGGGTTAAGGATATAATAGAAGGACAGGCAGCAAGGGGACAGCGAAAAGAAAAAGGGGAATGGGCAGATAAGAAGAATTGGCGGAAATCGGTTCTGGGGATCGGAATGCATTAAATGTAATTGATCCGAATAAATAAAAAAAATAGATATGTGAGAACTGGTTGTGCTGTGGAACATGTCTATCCTCGAAATCGGTACTTATAAGTTTGAAAGAGCGGAGTATTTTGGTTCGAAGGTGGGCGAACGGAATAATGAATCCAAAGATAGCAGGCAGATCAGTGCAGTTAATGCTTTCCATGGCCTGGCTTTGATTTTAGGAGTGGCTATCTCTCCTTAATAAATCCATACAAGAACCAGAATATTCTTTGGAACAGCTTGAGATGAGAAGATGGAGTCTGGAGTGGAGAAAAAAATTATAAGATGCAAAAGGAAAAGGAAATAGTACAAGTTATAAAGCTTGAGAAACTCCGATGGCTCGCATGGATGATGCAAAAGAAAATTATAAAGAAGGAATTGTGTCGAAAGAGAAATGGGAAACTGCTACAGAACAAGAAAGAGTCGTCTGGTGGATGCTGCTCTATGAGGCTTAGGCTCGCTTTTGATACTTGAATTAGAGAAATATACATTTTTTTTTTTTTTACACATAAGTTTTATCGTAAAAATAACAAATTATTACTTGACAGAGTACTAAGAAAAATCGTAAGGTCGCTTCATATAAAGGATCATTATCAAAATTATCAGATGAAAACGTATATGCAAGTTAATATGTATTATGTTTTATTTTTCATATGGATAGACAACCTATAGAATTCAATCGATAAGGACCTTTCGTGAAACCACTCAGTAGCGAGCTTTAGAGTCATCCCATAGAAATTTGATACTTCCTCTGAAGCATTTCAGGTCCTTAGAGTTTATTCAAGTGATGAAGATATGAGGTTTCAGAAATCTTTTACTTTAAATAACGTTTATTGAGCTTTCCTAAGAGAATGGAACAATGGCTTCATTAAAATGAAACTTTATTTTCCATTGTCTTTTTGGCTGGTGGTTTATACTTTTTTTGGTGTAACGTTTTTTTCACATTCAAAAATGTAACAATTTGACGAGCTCTAGCTCTAGCTCCCTCATCAGAAATTAGATGGAGAATATTTTTTGTTTTATAACATTTGTCACTAGAACCTAGGAGCGATATTGGTTTGAATGAAAAAAGTAAGATTGACCTACAATTTTTAAATATTGGGGCTTTTATGAAACACTCTAGCTCTGTTAGTGTTGTTCGGGTCGAAAATTTGATGACAGTTTTCAAGTCAGAAATTGAATGGAGAATATCTTTGGTGAGATAACGTTTGTCAGAAGGACCTATTGACAGTAGTTATATTTATTTGAATAAAAAAAAGTTACGTTTGAAAACCCTACTGTTTTCCAACTTCGTTTATTTCAAATAATGATAATTTGTTTATTTTAATTTAACCATTAGTTGAAGTAATTTAATCCGTTTTATTCTAAAATGTAAAATCTAAAATGATAGATAGACACATCCAAGATCTATTGTTTTTCCCAGTCAGGGGGAAATTGATATTTTCTTTCGTGCAGCACAGATACAAGTTATTCTATGTTGTGGTCGTAGCGTGAGGTATCCAAAGGCAGCCAGGTGTGAGGTGGGTGCGGCTGGCCCCGTGCAGTCTGGCCGCGAACTAGGTCAGGCTATTTCAGGACTTCTTTCATCGATATCATGGGATATTTACATTCCTAGTCATTAATAAGTAAAGTTTATTCCAATACCTGCGGTAAGGTGAATTTGGTTATTATTTATTATTTCTTTTTAATTTTTATAATGGTTTTAAAAGTCTATAATTTTACCTTCATACAAAAATATGTAAAACGTTGCATCCTTAAGGACGAAAAACTAATTCTAAATGTGGAAGGAGAGAGTGGCCAAGGATGTTTTCCGGTCTCAAAAATCGTCAGATCCTGGCAGATCTGTAAAACAGTGTCTTGCAACTGTAACACACTATCGATAAAAGTAAAGTTCTTTAAATTAGTAGAGCCATTTTGAGTTGATTAAAGGTTAATTTTTAAATCAGTTATAATTAGGATTATTTGAAGATACGACATATTCATTAAAAATGATCCAGCTGTTCAGGAGAAAGAAGGAAAATTAAAAGTAGAACAAGATTGAAATTTTTTTTTTTTTAAATATTACTCGGACAACACTAATCTTGGAATTAGGTGTAATCTCAAAAACTTTCACTTCTTTCGAAACATTCAACTCTCAAACTTAAAATTTGTGCAATTAAGATTACTAAAATCTTTTTTGGAAGCATGAATCAAAAATATATACGATATATAGCTAAGGGTCATATAGAAACCAACTACTATAAAGGTTTTATGAAAAAAACAACAAAAACAAATCAAATCCCATCAAAATAGTAAACAAAAACATGGGCACAAAACACATTTCCGTTGAACGCTATAATGATGCTGGATGAGAAACCTACTGGACCAACAAAATAAGCTAATGTCAAGACAGGGACTGCAGCTAAATACTACTTTCCGACATACTTAACTCTCATTGCGAGTATTTAAACTTATTTGTATCAAAGTCTATGTTTATCAAGGGAAATTAACATGCGCGCATGAAAAATTTAAAATGGTGTAATTTTGTTGACTGTAAATCTTAACATTCGAACTTCAGCGATTCGCTACATTGATTTGGCATAGTTAAATAGTTTGTATAATCAACCCTTTGACAGGGTTATACCCTCTCTTTTACAGAGTGAATGCAGGTTTGAGAATTCGACAAAACTTATATTAGTCCTAAAGCAAGTAATAAAATAGTACAAAAAATGTGTTTTTCACATTCAATACTTTGCAGTTTTGGGATGATGTAAGATAATGGATAGTGTGGTTATTTATAAAGAAATATATTAATTTATTTTGCTAACGTTTCGGATTATACTGAGAGCCATCATTAGGGCCAGAAAAAAACCAATACAAAAAAATTAATGCAGAAAAATTAACTTTATAAACTATAGGTACATGTTTTAATTTTAACGATATTCCTTTTAATATGAACTTGTTATCTGTTATATTCCATTTATCTACTTCTGCTTATTAGCGATATACTTTCATAGTTTCTCATCTTTTTTTTTTTTTTCACCACATATGTTGTTTAAGTATCATTCCCTTTTTTTCGCTAGAAATAATGAGAAGGGACGTTTAGATGCTTTCCGAAAAACAGACAATATGAGCTTAAAAAAATAATTGAAAATTCAAGTGTGAATTGGGATTTGTACCGGGAACTTCCATTCAATTACAAATTTTTCATCTTCAAATGTTTACTCAAAAACTTCTCAATTCAGGCAAATCTATAATTGAGAAGTTATGCTACCAAACTGAACATGTACACTTCAGAAAATGTTTAAAAAATCTACACTAGTTCTCCTCCTGCTGTTTATATTATATATTATATTCTTTAAATCCTTGATAGATGTTTACTGACGAAAATAAAGTACATTAGTGTGTGCAGCAGGCAAAGTTTCATCGCAAAATAAAAAATAAATAAATTCGAACGAAAGTGGATACGTTTAGTTTCGAAAGATAACTCCGCTACCTAGGAATACATCTGGACAAACGACTTACTTGGAATCCACATACGAGACTAAAACGACAAGAAACTGCCCGTAGTTTTCGATTACTTCAACATTTACTTGACAAACGTTCAAACCTTCCAATTAATTACGAAAGAAACATTCACATAACAGTAATTAGACCACTTTGGACATAAAGAGTTGAGCTATGGGGCTCTACTAAACCATTCAATTCATCTCCTATCCAATCCTTACAATCTAAAATCCTTAGAAAAATCCTCAATACTCCTTACTTCGTCACAAAAAAACGTATCCACAAAGATGTAAATATATCTTACGTTTCTGACTTACAAGGGGAGGACACACTCAGTCTCTCACGGATCTTGTTGGCAATTTTTATGGAGGTTCCTGGTCAAAAAATATTAGAAACGTATTTTGCCGTTCCGACCAATGAGCCCTAGAAGCCGAGAAAAAAAAAACCTACTAATTTATTAAACTAAAATTAAGCATTAAACTAATTTATTTTATATCTCGAGCTTAAAAAATGATATCGACATGATTCTTGCACCAAGATGTTTAATTTTGATTGCGAATTTAAGGAAAAATACAGCCGCTTCTTAGATTTTGGTTTAGGTTAATTAAATGCTAAAAGAAATGATTAAATTTTCAAGAAAACTACATCTATAGATTTTTTTCACACAAAAATTGACGTCAGATTCTAATTTAGCACCCTAAAAAACATTGAAAAACGCTTATTCAACAAAATAAAAAGATATCATTTTTTTCACGCTCTTCGAGGAAAATGAAATTTTTAAACCGATTATTGTTTACATACCTTTAAATGGCAATTACTTTGTCACACAATTCACTGGTCCGGTACTGCTGGAAAGAGGAGAGCCTCAACTTTCTTTTTATGTATATAAATGTAAAATTCGATGAACATAAACCTATTAAATTAGGATTGATGAATTAATTACCACTTCTATTGAGATTATTTTATTAGAAAACTAGTTTCGAATGCTAAACATTCATCTTCATTTCTAAAACATACAAAATTTTTTCAACACACAGTACTATGTTACATATATTATATATACTAAAGTTTTTAAAAAAGGTAAGACAAGAAATCAAACATGGGCACTCACCTTCGAGGTAACTAAAAAAGAAATGGACTTTTCACTGAATTTGTGAGAACTAAAAGGGTAGGTTAATTTTTTTATTTTCAATAGGGTTTCCCTTATGACTCATTGGATTTTTCCGGTCCTATGGGAATTATTATATATATAATAACTAATAATTTTTATAGAATTTAATTTACTTTAACCAAAATCTATCTATGGAGCGGCTAAATTTTTCCTTAAATTCGCAATCAAAATTAAACATCTTGGTGCAAGAATCATGTCGATATCATTTTTTAAACTCGAGATATAAAATAAATTAGTTTAATGCTATTTTATTTTTTTCTCGGCTTCTAGGGCCCATTGGTCGGAACTATTATTTATTTATTGTTCGCCCTACCTTGGCTTCAGGCAATACAGGTATAGACAATATTAACTTAACTTTGCCAAAATATCACAATTTACAATATAACACTATACATAATAACAATAACTACAATAACAATAAGAATAATAACAATAACTATAATAACAATAACAAAAATAACTACAATAACAATAACTACAATAAGCATATGGTAACGTAACTAAGAAGTCCAATCTTAGGCTGCTCTCTAAGGCTGTCACCGTCTTCTTTAGCTCCTTCGCTCTCCGGTGGCCTCCCAGGAATATGCCCTCTTCTACTAAAATGATCCAATCGCAGTCTTCCACCCGTAGACAAAAGCTTTGTAGTGAGGGTAGTTTTCTTCAGTCATTAGCTGAGGGAAATCATTCTCGGAGAGAACATATAGTCCGGTTTCTCTCATTAGTTTGGCCCTCAGAGCTTCAAAGGTGGTGCAATTCATAATGATGTGCTCAGCAGTTTCTGGAATTCCACATTTAGGGCATAAGGGATCTATGTCTACACCAAGGCTATGGGGTTTAGCCCCAAATCGTCATCGTGGCTGGGTATCTAAGGCCCCAAAATGCACCCTCGACGCGGCTAAGACCGTTTAAGGCTTTTCTAATATTCCAAATGAGAGGTCACATTGAATCCTCTTCCAAATCTTATTCCCAGATAGGTAACTTCCTCACTGGGACGGATTCTTATTTCACCAATACATATATTTAATGGATGTGCCATATCTGTCTTCCCTCGTAGTAGAATGGCCTGCGGTTTTGAAGTTGCCATTCTCAGCTTCTTACTTCCACACCATGGCCTACAAGGGTGACGCACCGTTGTGCGTCTTCTTTTATTCCAGACCTGCTGTTGGAGGCCACTATAGCAGCTAAATCGTCGACGTAGGCCGTGGCAGGGTACTGCTTTTCCTCGAGCATACCCAGGATTTCATCAAAAACTAGTTTCCATAAGGCTGGGCCAAGAACTGATCCTTGGGGACACCCCCTCTCTATAGTAGCTTCTTTCTCTTAAGAGCTTCCTCGAACCTTTACTGTCTAGTTCTGAAGGTAGCTGCTTATGAGGGTATATAAGTTACTGGGGGGTATTTCTGTAGCTGTTGAAGCACACGTGGCCACCAGACGCTGTCAAAGGCAGTGGATATATCAAAGAGTAATAACATGACATATCGCTCGAATCATTCGACATCGGCGCGAATATTAAGTATGGTGTCAGTGGTTCCTTTACCTTTTGTAGAGCCAAATGGTTTGCTTTTGTGAGTATCGGCTACAGTCTTATCATAATAAGATTCTCCAGTACCTTACTCATCACCGGAAGGAGACTTAGGAAGTTGCTTATCCTTGTTCCCTCCATTGTAGAGGAGTCTCAAATCTGCTGTCATCCAGCTTCTCCGAAAATATACCCTATCTAGGCAGTCATTGAAAATTCCCAATAATCTATCTTCAATATAGGGGACACTATTCTTCAAGATCGCGGTGTCTATAGGATGGAGCCCCGGGGCACGGCCGGTTTTCTGACTATCAACAGCAATGCGAAGATCGTGAATGTTCCATGGAGAACAGGAGTCTGTACCAGGTGGGTATGTCGTAAGTACGTCTAACTTTTTCTTCCTGTTCATTATCTTCGGACGGATCGTCTCTAGGATACGTTGCCTCAATGAAAATGGTCGCTGCTTCTTCGAGGGTAGTTTCCTGGACATCCACATGCTTGAGGGCTGCTAGCGTTTGCATAGGAGTCAGCTTTCCCAGAGCAACTTTGTACGGAACACCCCATGGATTCTTCCTTGACTCTTCGACAATGAATTTATCCCACGACCTTCGCTTCCGTAAGCGCAGTTCGTTTCGATATGCTTTGGCTTTCGCTTTGTACTAATTACGAAGTGCAATATGCCTCTCTTCACATCTGCATCTCTGGTACGACCGTCGCGCCTTGTAAACTCCCCTCTTCACTGTTGTTAAGGCCGGTGTCCACCAAGGAACTAGTCGAGCTCTGGCCTTTCGTCTTTGGAGAGAATTTTCAGCTGCGTCAAGAATTGCATTGGTTATCTTAGCGAGTCTGAAGTCCTGGTCATAACATTATCTTATCCCCAATAATAAAACCTGGTAAAGACCCATCCACAATAACTTCATACCGCCCTATCGCTCTCATCTCGTGCTTAGCAAAAGTATTCAACGTCATTGTAAAAAACAAGCTTGAATGGTTTATAGAAAAAAAAAAATATTTTAAGTCCTTTCTGTTTTGGCTTCAGAAAAAATAGATCCACCACAGACGCAATCTGGCTCCTAACGAACGATATTTTCAAAGCCTACAAACAAACAAAAATCCTTGTTGCATTAACAATAGACAGAGCATACGACAACGTAAATATTCAAGTTCTACTCTCTAAATTAAAAACCCTTCATCTACCAATAAAATTAACTCAATGGATAATAAATTACCTATCATACCGGGCATACTTCGTGGACAGCTGGGAAGGACGTGTAACTTTTGATACATACAGTGGGCTCCCCCAAGGAGACCCTCTGAGCCCGACCCTCTTCAACCTTTATACCGAACATATTTCTGATACAAAAATTAATAATTGCAAAATTATTCAATTTGCAGACGACTTCTTAATTTACACTTCAGTAAATACGGCAGAAGAAGGCTAAGAAATAATAGGTACAGCCTTAGACTGATTAAACCAACTGTTTCTAGCTACGAAACTAAAAATAAATCCTAACAAGTGCAGCATAACTCCTTTTACAAGGAAAGACTTCGAGCTGTCTAACAATAGATTCACTATAAGCAGCGAGGAAAATCTAAAATTCTTGGGAGTAACATTAGACAGAAAATTGAACTTCAGAGACCATATCAAAACGATTCAAAAAAAGTCATTCAGGGATCTCACCCTCGTAATTTAAATACATTATACAAAACAATCATTCGGTCCGTTCTAGACTATTGCTCTGTTATTTATAATGAAACGAATTCCTCCTACATCAAAGTGTTAAACACATTGCAGTCAGGTGCCATTAGGTTGTGCCTAAAGCCCAGTCAATGGAAGCAAGAAATTAGCATTTGTCGCAACTAATAAGGGGAAAGCTAAATTTTTGCAGGGTGTTAGTAAATAAAGTATACACTAAAACACCACAAAGTCCCGACCCCCACCTCTTCAGCAACATCACAACTACAGAACTCTGGTTATATGTCGACAGCTCGAAACCGAATTATGCTATTGAACTGTTCTTTTTTTTATTTTACTCCTAATAATATTACAAATAAATTATGTTATATAGACTTTTTATGTAGATAGCTTAGTTTCGCCGTAATACTTAATCATATACAGAAAACTGCCACTCCAAAAAACAAAAAGAAACTTCAACAAATTATAGATTTTTACCATTACGTTTTGAGAAGAAAAGTGTTAAACAAAACTTATAGATAATGTAATTAGCTTTAAAATGGTGTGTCTCATAACGCATAAAATTAAAACGATGGCTTCATAAAGAGCATTGAAAGATTAGTGGACACCGGTGCGCAGGTCCTAGCAGGGCCGTGCTGAGGTGCACAAACGCGCATACTGCTGTTCATGATCATGAATAGTCATTTAGTTGAAATGCAGCAACAATGTAATAACGTTTATTTTTAGGTTATTACTTCCAAAGTGCATTTTTTGTGCTATAATAGTCTATAGTTTACTTGTATCACTTATACAGTACAAAATTTAACAACATAGATTCAACTCCAAAAATCAAAAGATCTGACTACGGATATTGTTCACTACCCTTAGCTGTAAGTGTAATAAAAAATCTTCCTCAAAATATCTTCGGGCTTAGGGGAGAGAGGGGGTGAAAGTCGTATATTGCTGGCTGTCTGATCTCGGAACTGGGAAAACTTTACATAAAAATGCAAAGCAAATTTGCAAAAATGTCATTTTATTCCTCTCTTTTCCATATCATAATTTTAGAGCTATGGAAGATGGAAAAATAGAGGATTTTTTACTTGAGGTAAGTCGCAGTTCTCCGGAATAATACCTTTGTCGGTACTCATTTGGCTATAACTCCGAAACTATTTGTCCGACTCAATTATTTCTCCGTTTTCATATGAAAGCTAGTTAAATTTACTATAATAACTCAAATATTAAATTTTGATCTAGTCCCGTAAAACATCCACAGCAGAATATTGAGAAACCCGTACTGTTGTGAAAAAATCTTATTTTTCGGCACATTTATCACAATACCTCCAGAACTATTTCTCCGATTCAAAATCTATCAAAAGCAAGAGGGGTGGGGGTCGGACTTTGTGTTTTTTTAGTGTATACTTTATGTACTAACACCCTGCGAAAATTCAGCTTTCCCCTAATTAGTTGCGACACGAAACCTTCTTTGACTGGGCTACTAGGGGCTTTCAAAACGTCTCCCATTAATGCACTTCAGGCCACCGCCGGAGAAATGCCTTTAATTATTAGAAGGACTTGGCTAGCTAAAAAATACCTCCTCAAGGTCTATTCAGGCTCTAACCACCTGGTTGGGAATGCAATTCACAAAGGCGATGTATTCTGTCAGAAGCTAGAAGAAATTATTAACGAACTACAACCACTGCTTAAATCACTCCATAAATCTGAAGCTCCTCAGGAATACACAACAACAGCTCCTAATTAAAATGTCTAATTAAAGTAAACAGCAATCCAAATCTAATCGGTAAAACTCATAATAAATCTCACCACTCCTCATCGCATCTAAAACTAGCAGCACTGGAAACAATAGCTCAACAATATCCCACTTACCATCAAATATATTCTGATGCATCAAAAACACAAACTCGAACTTCGATCGCCGTATTTGACCACCAGAGCAACCAGAAATTCTCGTTCTCTGAGCCATTGAATCTTAGTCTCTTCAGCGCAGAACTTTACGCCATCCTTCATTCCATTATTTACTGCGAAAGAACATACTCAAATACTAATGTAGTTATCCTAACTGATTCAGCCTCGGTATCCCAACATCTAAATTTGTTACACCAAACAAAATCACATAATTACATTTTATTTAAAATTCTTTCATTATTGTAAAAAACCATTATTTCGTCCAATGGGTACAGGGACACGTAGGGCTGTCAGGTAATGAAACGGCAGATAAAACTGCCAACCAACGCCAGCATCACCGGATAAATGTCAAGATCCCAACAACAGATCTAATAAGAAAAATCAAATATAATGCGATCGACGAATGGCAAAGGTTTTACGAATCGGAAAGTGCACTGAAAGGAAAGGACCACTACGCAGTACAACAAAAGGTAGCACTGACTCCATGGTTTGTAACTCAAAGGCTAAATCTCGAACGCCTAAGTTTAGTAAAACTTATGAGACTGAAGATTAACCATGGCAGAACCAACAAAGACCTCAATTTAATGGCTCTAGCTCAAAGTGTCATGCGTTCTAAATGCCAATGTCTGGAAGATCCAAGACACATCGTGTTTAAGTGCAAAAAGTTTATGAATAAGAGGATAAGAGCGTCTCTGAATTTTTAAGAACTATGACGAAAGTAAAGGCCCAAGATTTAATTAAATTTTTGTCTGAAACTTGAAAGTTATCATATAATAGAGGAAGACAAAGAAAATTCAACTGGGCATAAAATTAGATAAAAACTAGATAGTGCTACATTGGCAATATAGGATTTGTGTTAGCAAGTATTAAAAAAAAAAAAAAAATCCAGGTCGTCAGCATTTCCCGATTCCGCCATTTCCCAATCTCCATGGGCAATTTCTCCCTCCAGCATGCATTTGAAGACGCTCCAGTCGTTCCTTCGGGTTACGTAACCCTTTCAATATCTTGATAACCTGGCATATCCTGTAATAAGCTAAATTACAGGACTTTGTGGTCAGAACTTGTTTCAGATCTGAGGGTCCAGTCAATAATGTGTCCTCCTAATGTCGGTGGTGCCAATGTCACGTCAATCCAACTTTCACCCATTGGCCCTGAGAAAGTGGGAGTGGAAGAGATGTTGTTGACTACTACTGCTGGTTTCTTCTTGCTATAAAATCACCGAGCTTAGCACCTCACCTGTCTGTTCGGTTAGAGCCCCAAATCGTGTTCCAAGCGTTGGTATCGGAGCACAATGTCACATTCCTGCTACTAGACGTGATCGCTTCAGTGACAGAAATACTTTCCTCAATGTTATTTCCGTTAGGCAAGTAAGCCGAGAGTGATCATTGTAAAAGATATACTGCCCCACTTTACGTAGCACGCTACACAATCAGCCGTAGTATATTGCCTTAGGTCCATCACGCCAAGATTTGGATTGTTATTCACTATAGCAGCCCTAGGCCTCCTCTCTCCACTGCTTAGAGCTATAACTCTACGTGAGACCAAACCCTGTGACCAAGTTTCGATGGCTAGTCTGTTCCTGAATCGCCATGATATCGTAGCGTCGAGAAAGAACTCACAACTCGTCTACAACTACATGTTGAGCTGGAGGATGGTAATCTTATTCATAATAGGTTCATTTGGCCATTTCTTTGCACCACGTTAAGTGCACATGGCACTTCCGACTTCCAGCCTTGTGCTTTGTTCTGTTAGGATCAGCATTCGCCCGTTTACAATTAATGCACGTTGGGTCTGTCATTGCTTCCTTCTTCGGACACTTTTTCATTAGATGACCACTCGCTGCGCACCAAATACAGACCACTGAGTTTGCAGTGCAAGTGCCCGTAGTGTGTTCATAGCCCTTAGTGCAGCAAGGGGCGTCCAGGTAGTTTTTAAATGTCATTGACCACCATCCTCCATCTAGACTTCCCATTTCCAACAGTTGAAAGCGGATCATTGGGTGTACTTCCAATACCCAATTCCTAGTTAAGCCGTTCCTGGCTACTGAAGTGGACGGAGGTCTTCAATAACCAGGAGAGTTGGAACTGATTTTTCTGGTATTTTTTGCCACAGAAACCTAAGTAGGTCTGCTGAGCTCCATGCGTGATGCACACCCCTCACCTCAAGTATAGTTTTTTTTCCTCAGTGCTTTTCCTAGCTTAGCTTGTAGCCTGGTCTGGCGCAACTCCTGCTATCCAATGACTTTGGTTGCATGGGATTCGTCTTCTAACCGAACTAAAATCGAGCCCGCCTTGGTCGCTTTAACTATAGACGCATTTACACATAAATTTGAGGGCGATGGAAGCCCACAGTACTTTTCTCCGAGCTGTTGATTGTTAAGTATATTAGTCTTGACTTCTTGGACGGCTTCAATGGCAGCGATTTAACAATATCTGCCAATGTCTTGGGTTTATTCTTTGACAGAGATTTATCAGGTGGAAAAATCTCGACTATATTTTCCTCAATTTCTCTTCGGTCTTCCTCAATTATCTTCTCTTGCAATTTCGCCTTTCTCCTGTTTCTTTTGGTCTTGTAAATCTCAAAATATTCAGTTTCCTTTGGATTATTATCTTCATTAGTTGTGCAGTTGCTTCTGTTCTGAAGATTCGACCTTGGCAAGTAGGGGGCAGGATGTTTCCCTCTGAACGGCTTCGAATGACCCTTGGATGTGACCTTTCCATAATTTTATTTATTATTGTATTAACTACAATAGGAGACTTCACCACTCTTGGAACAAGTACCGAGACTGAATCTTCTTTGTTCTTATCTTCAAACTGTTTGACCTTGAAGTTTAAGGTTTCCAAAATACCCATTAATCGGTCAATGTTTTCACTGATATGTTTCCTGGTTACGTTATTCATCTTTTTATCAAAATTTTGAATGAATGTACGTAAGTTTTCTTGTATTACCTTTGCTCCATGTTCATGCTATCACTAAAGATTTCTCTGTTTTCTTCTTTAACATCAGACCCGTTCCTAGGTCTTTTAGCAGATGGGCCTGGGTCCTTAACGATAGCTCTTCCAGGAGGATCCTCCTCCATTTTTTGAAAGGTGAATCTCTGCTAAACTCTGATGTTGTGTAACCTAACCTTAACGGTTTGACCTAATTTCACTAAAAGCCGCTTTAAACGACAAAATTATGTCTTATTGTTATTGAAACCTTTAAACAATAATAATCAACAATGAATTAACATAAAAGAAAAGAAAAGAAACAAATAAAACACCAAAAACTGTTTTCAATAACACAGGAGACAAAAGCACGAAAATCCACAGCCTTCTGTGTTGCCATTGGTTGGAACCGCAAAATACGTGTCTAATATTTTTTGACCAGGAATCTCCAAAAAAATTGCCAACAAGATCCGTAAGAGACAGTGTGTCCTCCCCTTGTTAGCTCAAACCAGACATCAACCCTTTCATAGCAAACTCCACAACCATTCAAATCCACAACTTTCTTCTCATTCCATTCCAGATAACCCTCTGGTTATCTTCTGGAAAGAAGATGCCCTCGGGACCTTTTAATATAGAACCTTTTTAAGTGCTACCAATGGATAGTTTCTTTAAAAACAAGAGAGGTTGTTTTTAGCATTATCATCGTATTTACCTAATGATTTATATTTTATATTGTATAAAGTCGTAAATTTCAATAAATATATTTTTAAAACTTTTTAAAAAGATTTATCTATGTAGTAAAATTTATTCCTAAATACTTTTGGTGTCACACACTTTGAACCTGTAGGCCAGCTATAATTAAAGAAAACTTTATATGAACTGAAACCCCACACTGTTATAAACATTATTATAGCAACTTAAAGAATAATAGTGTGACAGGTATTGGTTGTGTACGCTAAATTGGGAAAATAAATATACGGATTTCAGATTCAATCTCCTTGGGTAGCAGCACTGAGATAGTAAAGTGAATATATTCAATAGGGAATATCATCACTCATCAAGGGGCTGCTTCGTTTGTTATCGAAATTTGATTTAATAATTGATTTTTTATTCACTGCCTTATTTATTTATCTCTAAGCTACTACACGTTAAACATCGTAAATTACTATTTTAGCCAAATTACCCGCACGGGCAGCAATGATCAAACCTTGTGTTTTCAATTACTATTTAAGTCCAAATTACCAAACTTTACCATCTTCTTCCTTATCAATGATTTAACGTTTAAAAAACACACATTTTTTGTGATCCATCACGCTAGTTTTAAAATTAAAATAAACAAATAATTTAGAAAAGATAAAAGGTGGAAATATATTTGTCTGTAAGTAGGAAGGAATGGAAAAACACTGCGACATCTAGTTGAGAAGAAGCTGGACTAATATGAGTTATTGCCGCCCCCACTGTCCAATTAGAGACAATTAAGAGAATTGGCCTCACTGTCAACAACAAATTTGACTAAATTCACAATGCCACCATTATCTAGACAACTTTTATATGTTTGTAATTAATGCCGGTGTGCTTTTCAAGCTCAAAACCCATTTATTTCAATAACTATTCCTAGTTATTTGATCCCACCTGTCTGACTGGTTTCTTTTAAGTTCATTGCAGGATAGATGAGTGCTTTACAAAGTAGCGTTCTTGGCCCGAAGCCTCCTGCACTGCAAATATCGTTACTACTCCCTACAGATTTTTATGTTCAAATATATTATTTTTTCAGATCTACTACTTGACAAATCATTTTATGCAAGAACCAGGTTCAAAACCAACATTCAAATGTTATAATAGTACACCTATGCAGTCCCAAACGTTTTTGAAAATATCAAACTGAAGTTCAAATTATTACATTTTAATCATGTCAGATTGGTTGGGAAATATTAAAGACTTTTTGTAAAATTTAAATGTTCACATTTTTTTGCCCGCCTGAAAAATTTATAAAAATGGACTTAACAGGTTTTGACTCTAAAAGCCTCAGTTGTTCTAAATATTGAGTAAAATATCAAATATCATATCATTGAAATCTTTCGGGTTTTTTTCAGTGTTAAGGTTCACAACGAGCCAGACTTAATTATACCATCGGGGTATGCAAAACCTGAAAGATGGGAGTTGATTTTTTTTTAATCCTAAACGAGTTCAGCCGCATTTGATCTTTTTTAAAATTCATGCTAAGTAATTTATATTTCTGAAATTTAAATATAACAAACGTAATTAGTTCAAATTTTGATATCGAATTATTCCATCGAAGTCTTAAGATTTATTTATTTTTTTTTTATATATAACGCCCTTATCTACTCTAACTAAGGCAGGAAGGACGGGTTATTCTACAGGTTACTAACTAATTATAGGAAGGGAGGGAAGATGATGATTTATTTGGTGTGTCCTCCACGAAATGAATTTTAACCCGCCCAGGTGGTTTTGCACCCATGACCTTCAGTACCGAGCGAATTATCAAAACACCACTTTAACATCCATTTTAAACTATTAATAATTACTAGCTGCCTCACTTAAGGGAATGAGTAATATGGACGACAAAGACTTAATCAAACAATATGTACAATGATATCTAATAAAGTAAGAAAATTAAAATAAACAGCCTTTAAATATACAAGAAATAAAATAAAGTGCAAGAATAAAATAGGATATAATAAATTATAATATAAAATAGGTATGAATTGTTAAAACTAATAAATGAAAAAATTAAGGAAGGAAAGAAAAGAATTATAAATAGATTCCCCTCAATTTGGAGGGCAAACCGGGAAGAGAGAGTTCTCAGCGCTGTTCTATCAGCTGCGTCACTAGCAGAATCCAGTGGAGGCTGAGAGAGCGCTATGGACTATGAGTACTTGAGCACAGGTTACTTCTTCAAACATCAACGGTAATTTGTATTAAATTTGTATGTATTTGTATGTAAACATTTGAACATTAATTAGGGTGATTCTATAATATTTTCATATGATACGAAAGACGAAAAAAAAAACAAAAGAAAGATAAAATATATCTTGATGGATGAAATAGCAATGAAAGTAATATAGCTGTTTTTTTAAACGATATACAAATAAGATGAAGATATTCAGGACGACTATGTTCCTCCTGGCAGAACAATGGCGAAGAGAGTTGAACGACTTGTTGGCTAATGTATGCAGAGAGGTATATAAACTAGAGCTGTTTGATCGATGGCGGTATGGGTGGTCTTTGGGGTGGTCTCCGCTGCCAGTTCCTTACGTAATCCGCGGCAGCCCCTTCTACTCCCTCTCCTTCCTTACTCAATTTATACCTTTTCTATTATCTTTTTCTTTGTTTTGTGTAGGTTTAAGTATAAGGAATATAACTACAATTACGAATATTTTCCAACCGGATTCAGAACCAACACCATCTAATCAAAAATAAATTTAGTAGGATTTTGAAAAACCACAAGTCGAAACCCCTTTACATTCCATTTAATAGGTCCTTTTACTTTCAACGTTGTTAATATTCAATGCATAAGTTGTATATAATTTACTTTAATAGTTTCATACATACAAACCAAAACATTTTTCTTGGTTGTCATTTATGATAAGGCTAAACCGGTTTCATTTTATTTATTCATTCGATTCCACAGTAATACTATCAACCTCTTTACAAGTCAAATTTAACTAACTGAAATTATGTAGAAAAAAAAGTTCGAATTTGAGGTGTTGATGCCCAAGCGTGTAAAGTATTTTGCATTCTAGCATTCTCATGACCCAAATGGCAACGATTAGTATCTTATTCGGGCTAGAATTAACTGGTAATCAGTAGGTTAGCACGTCTTTTCTGCAATGTTTAAAATAAATTTATTTAGTATGCTAAGATTTAAAAACCAAACATTATGAAAAGAATAAAGCGATGTACCATTGTTCTACACTACAGACTATACCCTCACATTAAGATCATATAAGCAGGATGGTCAGGCAATTAGGATAGTACAAACGGCAGTCGGCCAGAGGAAGGAAGCGACAATTGACCAATCACTGTAGATCATTCCGACGGTCACAAATTGCTTACACGATTGTAGAAAATAATTCAGTTAGCAGTGGGAACAATCACCGCTCTGTGGGCGGAAGTGGCCCATGATCCAGTCTTTTGTTCTGGCTACTCTACCAGACTGGACGACGCTTAAATGGTTAATTGCGATATGTTTAAACTGTTTAGAAGATAAACTGACTCCAGTGCTCTGAGAATGATTCACTGAGAGTAGACAAGTGGAAATAACAAAAATACGTTCAGGTTGTTACGTCAGCAAAATCCTTGAATTAATCAAATGTGGAGGGATAATGGGGTTATAGACCATAAACTTGCCCGGGTTACTTGTTGCTTCAAATACTATTTATTGATTTAATCAATAATCGTCTAGTTTTGAGATTTTAAAAAAAATGCTGAAATATGGAATTACAAAATTCAACAAAACATTTCAAGGTTTTTCAGTAAAAGTTTAGACATCTGATATTTCTAATCAATTATATTTATTTATTTAATATTATTAATCAATTTATACTAATTTTCTATTTTAATTGATTTTATTTATGAAACACGATAAATATGACGATTCGGTACAGCAGAAAGAGATATTATAATAAATAAATGCAAACTGTCTAAAAATGTTTAGATATTACAAAAAAAAAAAAAAAAAAAAAAAAAAAAAAACAACAAAACCAACACAAATTAACAATAGCTCCCTTGTGCTTGAAATTTATCTCATTTAATTTTTTTTTTTTGTGTAACTACGTCAAATATTAATAATACTAACCAAATATTGTGAATAGAGCCCTTTAGAAATATCATGAAGTTTCTATATAAAATCACAGTTTCAGTAAAAAATGTGTTATACGAATAAAAAAAGTAAAAAGTTGGGCCAAGAAATCAATTTTTTTTTTTTTAATCAACCAAAACTTGTGGAGTACTGGTTTATACAGGTGGAACTAGAATCTAACATTTTTTTCTGTTTAAAATATTTTTTATACTGTTTTCATTTTATAAAAAAGTGATATTTATTTTATTTGATAATTTTATTCCATAGTTACAAATTCATTAACCAACTTATGTTTTGTAAGTCAATCTTTAATATTTATTCATAAAGAAAGATAATGGTTTATTTTCCGGACTTTATTGGTCTAATCACCTAAGCTCTCGGGTTTAATGTTTTTAGTTTATTTTAACTAATAAAAATTACAACCAAACCTGCTAACCCACCAGTTTTAGCCTTTCTTTGCATGCTGCATTCTCAAGGCGGACAGTAGTTGCAGCAGGTGGTCAAGACCTCTCCGCCTGCGAAACCTATAAATAACCTATAACAATTCCTCCAGAACGCTCCATAGCTATACTGAGAGATTTTACAATTCTCTTTGGAAATGGCTTGAAAGTCATGGTTAAGTTAAAGAATTATATGTAAGTTGGTAGCAAAAGGTTCACATCATCACTTATTGAATGAAGATTATTTATTTTTGTATACATAATATAGGTATCATTATAATTTTAGAATCACTACTGCATTTCAAAAAGTAATTTGTAATTTATTGATTACCAGCTCATTATTTTAAATTTATCCGTAATCTAACAACACAAATGAATCCTGCAGAAAAAGATTAATAGAAGATCTACCGATGTGGCTTTAATAGATCACCTGATGCAAATTACAAGGCTGAAGAACAATACGGCCTCACTTGGGAAAGGCTCGGTGGTAAACAACTGTGGTTGATGACGTTTCGCTGACGGTGCTGCTGATTCAGCAATGTCATCGAAAGTTAATAATTGTTAGGCGTCAACATGTACTTCAATCTGATAATATTACATCTAAACATCTAAAAACCTCTTTACATTATGTTCTTTATAACAAACTAAAAATACATTCTTTTAGCACAATGTATAAGTTTCTGAGCACGCAATTTAAAGCTGTGCACGGAATTCATTCATGAGGAATGAAATATTTAATTGTACTGCTGCTAGCAAAATTATAAATTATTATTATAAAGGTAAAGTAGATGTTTTTATTAAGACTTAGTTAATTTGAGGTTATTATAGGAAAACTATATAATGAAGCTTTTCGGCTTTCTTGCTTATATGACAGGTATTACATTATAATATGTATATATTGTAATGAAATGGGCCATCAAAGGTTCCAAAATTAAAAAATAAATAAATACATTTAATATATATATTAATTAAATTGGAGGGGATATGAAACTGATTAAAACAGTTAGATGTTTATTTCATTTGTTTGAATAGATAGGTTGAATGAACACATTGAACATAATAATAATAATAACGGTAAAATATATCAAACACATTTTAATGAGAAAAAGGTGAAGCCAGAGAAAGTGGTTCTTTTTGGGACGAGATTCACATTCACATTGGGTCATGTTGCGGAAAAGGAGTCAATCGAGAGTCGAAGAATCCCATTCCAAAAGGGACACAAAAAGTATCAGAAATACTAACCCACCTAACACCAGATTAATTGATTCATAAGTCGACCTTATCCGGACTCAAGACAGACTCTCTCAAGACTCAGCCCAGACGCAAAGAGTCAATTCAAATGAGTCCCAGTGCGTACTAGGCTATTCAATGAAAGAAAATATAAGGGAAATAAAATAATATAAATTATTATTATTTTTTTTTTTAATTCATAAACTAAAAGCTTAAGGAAAAGGTTAAATTGGATTACAAAAAACTTTTAATTATAAAAAAAATGTATAATTTTATTCTAGATTTAAATATTTACTATGGTTGAAAAATCATTTAATATTTATAATATTAAAGAATTTGTGTACATGTTACATTATCTTTTTGATGTTTTGATTTCATTTGTAGAATAAAACAATTTAAAATTTTTTAAAAACTATAACTGCATATACAAGCTTTTTTTATATTTATCATCTAGGCATATATGTAATAGTTCGAAAAACACCTCTCTGATATTTTTTATACCAACATAACAAATACATTTTATTTTTAAATACTCTATCTATTATTTGCCATTTTTAATTATATTTATTGTTAATACCATTTAATAATATTTATTGTTATTAATCCTAAACTTTGACGTATAATTGATATGAACGTTTAAATACTGGATTGGTACTGGGAAGGAAAGGAGCAAGCACTCTCTACTTTGATAACTATAAAATTGTAATGTATCTGATAATAGTCTATTTTTAGATTCACAGTTAGAATTTCCTCAAAGTTCTCCCACACAGCAGCCAGCATAAGATACGTATATAACCCGAGGAGGTCAAACAAGCCTTTATTACGAAGGATCTGTTGGAGGCGGAATACCAATAGAAACCGATTAGTAGGGCGATGGTGTTTTTGCAAGAGTGAATTCCTTTTTGTTTTGGACCTGGAGAGGGCAGAAGGCCACTAGAGTTTATTTTGGCTCGTCCTTGAGAACATGTGCCTCCAACTGGCTTATCGTAACTCTCAAGGGAAAAAGCTTATTGATAACTGCACATGGATAGTTTATTTTTATATCAAGGAAGAAATGTCCGCCATTTTACTGGTAAAAATACAGATGAGTAGATGCTAATTGGATGTACAAAAAACGGGCATTTTTGGCTTCTGCTCGCGTAATCCAACAAATTTGAATATCCTACTGTAGATTTGAAATAAAAATAACATTAAATAGTTTTACTTTCTAATCCGCTTAAGGCATGTTCACTACTGTATACTCTCAAAAAAATTATGTTTTTATGGATCTAAATTGTGATTTTCTTTGTAACATTTTTCTTTTGTCGCGGTTATCTATTTCGAAGCAATAGAGTCTTCCTACATTAAATAAGATTTACTAGAACAATTGAAGGGTATGGTGGATGAAGGGGTTAGGTCACATTTTTTTAAAAAACAATCTAGCACATAGGACGAAGACTTGAAAAGATGCATGCAGAAGATGAAGGGGCTATGGAAATTGTTCCTGCTAATGGAAAATGTAAAAACAAAGTTCAAACATAAATTGTGTTTTGTTACATAACCCCTTCATCCACCAAACCCTAGAACCAGCTGTTAGTTCAGAGTCATGAAAAAAAAACAAACAAACATATATTTTAAACTTATCACTCCTTTATACTTAATATAGTGAAGGATTCATGATTTATGATATGATATGGGAGGAAGCAAACAGCCTCAGGAATACATTATTATATATGTTATAGGGATCTGAATACAGCGATAGATTATTCTGCTGAAATTTTCTGTTCTTCTTGTTTATTAAAAAATATTTTTTTGGCATTTTTGAAAATTGCGCGTAAATGAAAGTTGTTAATTTTCATACATATATGTCTTGTATGAAAATGAACATTGTCTAAATTTAATTTGTATGGCTCATCCTATTACAGTCTCATTCGTTATTACGAGTATATAGAGAAAATTAATAATTACAGTTTTATTATTTATTTATTTTTACTGCATCTTTTAGAGATTATTTTGGGACAAGATTTTCAAATTTATTTGAGATAAGCATCGGAAGTACTTAAAGGGTAGTCTGAATTAAAACAGCAAATTAATTGAATGCAATATATTCAATATAATAGTCAAGAGTGACCTTATTACACATAAAAAAAAAAAAAATTGTTTTCTGTTAAATATTTTTTGATAATACATAATGAGCAGGACAATGGAGAAAGAATGGAAATGAAGAATTTTTTGACATAGATGTGCATAGAGAACTTACATATTAAAATTAAACAAATAATGTAAGGCTAAAATTTCAAATGAATCAACATAACAAGATTTTCATCTTGATCATTTAACACACAATTGAGTACAAATAGATCAGAATCAGTTGTATAATGTCATAAAAAAAAAAAACTGAAAATTATGGCACCAAGTCAAGGGACAGGAAGTTGTCTCGAACGTTATTATCGATACTTCAATCATTCGGAAGCGAAACGAGTGGGGAAAGAAATGCACTTGTCCAGTACGTTACCAATGTCACTTTCTTTAATTTACATACAATTCAAAAAATATATTAAGGATGGTTTTTGTGTTGAACGCTCATTTAATAATTACGTAGCTGGATAAATGTTAGACATAAATGTCTAGTACGTTACCTGCCTTGTAAGTTACTTAATGATGAAAAAAAAAAATGGAAAATTCACATTTTTTTTCAATTAAATTTCATGTCTAAGGAAAAAAGTAAAATATGGTTTCAAAAAATGAATTTGTAAAACCCATTTGCACGACTATTTCTATCTTTCCTTTAAGATATCTCCTTATCTCCTTATAGCATAATTTTTTAAACTTTTATGTAAAAAAATCCGCAGGTCAAATATACTTGGGGTTCTCTTGAAACTAATGCAATGTTCTTCGAACAACAAATGTAGATAAATGAATTGCTCTTGTAACGAAAAAGAAATGTCATAATAAAGCATTTAAATATTTAAATGTCCTGAGTCAGTAATGAACCAAATGTTTATCTTCAAAACACATTTACAACGTTTTAGAGTAAACAGTAAAAAAAGAAAGAAACATTGCTAATTATCAATAACTGGTTATAAAAAACGTTGGTTTTATACAATTAAAAAATTTATAGAAATTTCAGGAGTGGATGAACTCATATATAGTTTAGGTAAACTGCAATTCAATAATGTATAATATGCAAATGATTTGTTTGAAACTATTAGTTAATACTTATTTTGATCTCAAAGTTGATAATAAAAATCCAACATGACCTCAATTTATTTAAAAAGGGCCGAAATGATTAATAGACAAAAAAATATTTAAAAAACCAAAATCGTGTTTATAGTACAGTTTTTAAAAGTGTAATTTAAAAAAAAAAAAGAAGGTTACTTACGAAATATAAATGAACGATTCCTAGTATTTCGACCGATAATTTTTTTTTCTTTTACATTAACATTACTCTCATTATAAAATATCTTGAACACTGATGTTAAATTGAGAACTATTAATTTATTTTTAGCACCTTCTGTTATTGAGTTAAGATAAAATTTTTGAGCGATAAGATAAAAGAGTACACAACCCAAGAAATAACAAGTTCAGTTTCCACTAGAATAATTCAATAGACAATCATATTAATCTGGGAGGTTGAATTATATTTTATAGTCATTAGCACGTACAAACGCAAATAGATTGAAAAATATTTATGGATATTATAAATTTATAAATTAAGTTTTTATTATTAATCTTTTGTACATTTTTAAGTTCGCTAAAAACAAAAGGAAAAAGGAATTTCGCGGAGTTAGGAACTGGAATCCTCATTCCAAACTCCAAGAATAAATAAAGCATAAATAAATAATTAAGGCTAAGGATTCCAATAATCTTTTTTTAAATATATATATATATTATATATATATATATATATATATATATATATATATATATATATATATATACATCTTGATAGGGGTGCTTCCGGGCCATTACATATTTCTCCAATAACACTCCTATTACCCTCATACAAAAAAAATAGTAATTCATATCAAAAATCATTAGAATAAAATATAATTTTGTGAGATCGAAATCTAAGATAGGGTGAGGTAATAATTTTCTTATTTAACAATAAGAACAAGCTACATAACAATGGGTGTCAAATCAAGATCAAAATACAGTACCGATTACAGTGCACAAAGATATAGCTTTGTCTTACCAATCTTGTGTGTTGTGACGAAAAAGTACTCCATAATTCAGCTTACCTAAAACATTAAAATAAACTCTATGAAATAATTATAATAGTTTATTTATATTAACCTAAAATATTATGATAGTTACTTATTACATCTATTTTAACGTGACAATAACGTGATTTTTGCCAGAGTAACTGTTACAGAGAAATAAAACTGTTACGGTCGTGTAGATTAATTTAGCCGATAACAAGTTCTAACATCTTTGAGGAAAATTACTCAATCCAAGCAAAGTAGCAATCTTCAAGCTTGCACCGCGGTGGTCTCGGAAATAAAAAAGGGAACAAGACCATTGCTGATTATGACCTCCATGGAAGCGGCGATCGGGGAGAATATTAAAAGGAGAAAGAATCGTTAGTGATGGGCGGAGCAGGAAACATTAATGGCTGATATATCGAAAATAGGTACATTCTAAATATAGAAGGCAGTGAATAAGTGTCGTTCAATTATCCGAACTAAGGAGGCAGTTCCGAGGCAATCATAGTCCATTACGGCAGCAGGTTCTATCTTCTCAGCAGGCTCGTATTTATTTAGCTTCTTTTTATTTGTTCTTTCATTAAGAGAAATAATAATTTTCGATGTGCAATCATATAAATGAATAAGGTTACAAATGACATTCTAACTTTATAAACGCCTCACAAATGTTAACAAGTTAACTCGTTTAAAGACATACAGATTTTTTTAGTACTAAAAACGACTAGTGCATATTCAAAAAATATAATACATTGCAGTTAAATTTCCAGTTAATTTATATTCGTAAAGTAACAGTGTATCAATAAGTATATTGATCACTTTTATATTTTAGAAATTCGACAGGATTAATCTAGAGGCGATTATAAATAGTTAATGAGTAAAAAATAAATTTAAAAGCATCCTTAACATAAACCAAAAAATATTGCTCAGCAATAGTTTATAATTTATATATATATATATATATATATATATATATATATATATATATATATTTTTTTTTTTTTTTTTTCAATTTTAAAAAGTCACCCCAAAGATGGTTTGGTTTACAACAAACGCAATTTTCAAAAATAATGCCTTTTTCTATTATAGTTAAAAACAGGCTGAAAAACAATTTTTTTGTTTCTAGTTGTGTGATAACAATGATAATTTATTTTTTTAAAAGTGGATAAAGTTTTACTGATTAATAATATCTTGAGGTGGTTCAGACATTAAATTTTGTACATAACTACAATTTAAAATAATTCTTCCTCAGTAGTACTTATTAGAAGTTACTTTATTATTTTTTTTTTTATGTTTTATCATAAGGAGGGTCTTAGCAAACATTATTATTATTATTATTTCTGGATTAAGCACGACATAGAAAATGGTTCATATTGAAATTAATTCTAAATAAAGCCTAAAACAACAAGGAAAAAAAGACTGTAGAATTAGGTTCGAGGTATCTCAAATATTCGAATATTTCAATTCATATTTAAAAATGTTATACTAATTAAAAAGCTCTGTACATGGCAATCTTCAATTTAAAATTTAAAATACCTGCAAAGATGAAATGATAACTGCTGACCGGCACTAATGGTTAGGCATTAATTCTGGACGGCGCTGGAAATTGATCCAGTTACTTTATTGCTTAGGGAATATTGATTGAATAATCTTACTACACACAAAGGGTTCCGACATTTTAAAATTATTATTATTCAGCTCAAATTTTATGCGACAGAGATGTTAATTGCCGATATAGATATATAATTTACGGTGGTTATCAATATGGAGGAGACCAAAGACCCGAGAGGAAAATTATTTAAAACTGGTTCTATTTGAAATTCAAAACAAACAGACACAGCACCCGACCGGTCGTCCTCAACGGGCCCTGTCTAAAAATAAACATTTACACAATCACCTCGGTTTTATATCCCCATTGGGGGTCTACCCTCCATTTGCGCAGGCGTCTTCTAAATGCCGTTTCTATGGAAAAGTTATCTTGTATAGAAACAATAGATAGTTAATATTTCTCATTTGCTTATATGTATATAGACCACTCTCTTTCCTCTATCTTTCTCTCTTCCTTAATAACTATAACTTTTTTTTCTTTTGTTTTCTAACTATCTTATTATTTTATTATGATTGTTAATTTTAATTTTTTATTTTCATATACAACAAGCGGCGGCCCCTCAACTCCAGCGTACACAAACCCGAGCCAATCAAGCTAGCTAACCCCAACAATTCCATATACCAAAACTCCTTCCAATAACTCAGATAGAAAAAGGTAAAAAAATGTATCGTCCTATTATGCTATCCCGTACATATAGGATTACTAATTTTTTGTTTTGTTTGTTCTAGTTTTTCTGAGGGATGAGAAAAAAAAAATTCCTCTTACAAACAATTACTTTACATTAAATTGACCTTAACTCTAATCATATTTAATGCTAAACGGAGTCCCTTCTTTTTAGGACGGTTGACTTTCATAAACAACCAAGCAAATGCACAATTAATCTAATCAATGGTTACAAAGCAGATTATCTGAAATAACTAATTTCGTTCTTTTTATTCAAAACAGAACTGCATAATACGGGGCACACATTAATTGCACGGATGACCTAAGATTCCGACAGTAGTTGCTAATATAATTCCAGTAAGAATGAAAATACATACATTACAATTATTAGGATACTTGCAATGAACTGACCGACGATGAAAGCAGCAAACAAGCAATGCTCGTGGTAACAACTACCTGATGTGCCCAATTTTAATCTGTGACTCTACTCCAGGAAACTTGTTCGGCCGATTAGGACAAGAGCACCCAAGGACCTGCTGCGGTCTGGTACGGACTGGATACCACCGGTGTGTAGGCCACTCTCCAGGGGCAGGACGCTCAAGAGCGTTTTCCGGGACAAATTTTGGCTGCGGATGTCGTTGCCTCATAAATAGATCTACATAATAGTACCACTTCGATATAATGCTTGAATTAATAACTGCATTTAGAACTTACGGTCTACTCCACCATGTATAAATTGATAAGGATTAGTACTGTGTTGGTACCACATTGTTTCGATTCTGGATTCTCAACACTTGGATTTAAAAATAAATTGCTATTACTAATATGAGAGGTAAAAAAACAAAAAAGCAATTAAGGAAACCATAATTATTCCATAAAGTTATAAATTATTTATAATCTAAAACTCATTCAATTCAGTCAATGTACAAAACAGAATGCTATTTATAAATTCTTTTTTAAGAAGATAGATTATTTGAAATTCGAAGTCTGGATTCCATTTATGTTGCTAAAACTTTTAACTGAACAAAAGGGGAAGGATGAACTGAAAATTTTCTGGATATTGTTTTGTTAGAGTAATAGGACTTGAAAACCAATATGAATGTAATAAAAATAATCTTTGTTCAAGGTGATCGACAATGCCCTAAAAGTTACAAAAAGTTGTAGGGATTCTAAGGCTCCATTTATTTCGGTTCCACTTTGCATTTCGAGCGTATAGATATCGATTAAAAATAATAAAAAATATATTGCAAATACCACGAAAGATATCGTTAACATAAACTACAGGAACATGCTCCATGGAAATTGAGAAGTAAGCAGTATACAATTTACATTAAAGTAAGTAAAATTAAATCTTAAAGCAAAAGCTGATATTAAACAATATATATATATATATATATATATATATATATATATATATATATATATAATTTAATAGCACTAAGGGAAAGTATTGTTCAGTTTTCATTCTAATTGTTCTGTTTAAAAATAAAAAGACAAGAAACTGCTCGTCGTTTCTGACTACTCTACTAGACAAGCGTTCAAAGCTTCCAATAAATAACAAAGAGTTGAGCTTTGGGGCTCTACTAAACCTTTCAATTCTTCTCATTTCCAATCTTTACTATCCAAAATCCTTCTTAAAATCCTCAAAGTTACGTCTTATTACGTTACGAAATTATGACATCTGAACTGAGCAATCAATCGGACTCTTTAAAATTTGAAATTTGAAAATAATCTGTAAAAAAAAATAATAATAAACTTATATATATATTTAATGCAGCTTTCTTTACTGCCTTTCGTTACTATATGGCCTCATGACTTTAGCCGTTTCTTTTACTTCCTTAATTTATGTATTGAAACAAATTAAGTTGATACTTTAATCGAGTAATTTGAAAAAAACAAATATGATAATCACTGTATGTGCACAATCAATAGAACATTACTGATAGTACAAAATGCAAAATATAATACGTAATGTACTAGTAATCGTCAAAAACAAAATAAACAGTAAATACTAAAACATTAAAACCAAACAAAGACCTTTGAAATGACATGATTAATTTATTTCATTATAAAATGAGACTTTGTGATATTATACTAAAAATTTATATGTTTTTTTTACAATTCTAATCTAAATTTGTTTTTTGTTTTTAAGAACCGAATCGTTTAGTAGTACCACTTATAACAAAACTTATAAAACAGCCGCAAAATGAACCCAATATTTCGTAGCAGCTTATTAATGAAAATAGAATAATATTAAACCACTACGAAATTCCACGATACCTGTTTACAGATCTCGCAAGCTATGGAAAATCCCCACATCAGAAATACATCATTCAAGGCATTACTTGGATACCTATTTTGATTCACATTCCTTTATAAGATATACTTGAATTTCTAAGCGAAAGCAGGGAAAGTAAGCTGAAAGAGATCGATAGAGATTGAAATCTTTGATCGTTTTACAAATAAATTATAGAGATTGAAATCTTTGATCGTTTTACGAATAAACATTTCAAAATAAACAATTTAATTTAGGAATATAAAGGAGAATTCTTATTCAATTCGACAATATTTTTTATCTCCTGATATCTTTGTATTTTATGAATAACTTTGGATTGTGAGGTTTGGAAAAGTAAAGATTTCATTAGTTTATTTGGGGACCAGCAACTTAACTCATAAAGGCAAAATTTTAGATTTACAGATTTCTTTTTTTGCAATTAATTGGATGTTTAAACAACTTGTAAATAAAATTCAGTCGGAAACGACAAGCAGTTTATAGTTGTTCCAGTCTTGTATGTAATTTCAAAGTTTCCTTACCAAATGAAGTACATTGATATCAGATCAATTCAACTAAGATGAAGAGTACCAACGAAGGGCACTGTAGGATCGATTGTCAAAGGCTTACGATGGAAGTGGAATAAAATATTGTGAATTCCTGAGTCTGAGATTACCTTTGAGTGTGAGCAAAAAGTACTTCTGTACTTCAATATAACAGAAAGAAAGTAGTAATATAACCCCAGATATATTATTTAAGTTAGTAAAAAAGATTTGAAAATAATCATTTTGAAACAATTAATCAAAAAGCATTGCTCATTTACAAGCTATAACAACTGACAAACCCACATGTTCTCATGACCAGGATCAACGCCTCATTGTTGTCCTCCGGAGTTGTGCATAAAAGATGAAAAGAAGAGATGCTATAATCGTAGGCTCAAGGGAAGTACAACTGAAGATTTAAATGCTAGGTCAAGTAGCGGTACTGCTTAGTGAAGTCTCCAAGTCAGGGACTTGATCGCACTGAAGTCACCAGTGGAATGTCAAAGCAAAAACCGCAATGCCCCTTCTAGTCTTAGGGATTACTCAAGAACTATGCACAAGATCTTAGATTATAGAAGGGAGTTACAAAAAAAAGAAAGAAGGTTTATAAGACTATAACAAAACAGGCTTTAATTAGTCAACGATAGTATAAACTAATAAATAACTTATAGCTTACAAAGAGAAATCAATTTTCATAGATCAGAAAGAATAACAGATCCGTTAATGTTAATAGATCAATTAAGTTGATGGCGACTGCAAAAAAAAAAAAAATAAAATAAAAAAATCGTTAAATGTTTTACCATAAAAAGGCAGATTTATCTAAAGTTAAAGTTTTACTTCAGGTAGATAGATATCTATAGTTGTCCTTTCATATATCGATGGTTGAGGTACAGACGTCGATAAGACATTGAGTACAAGTTAACAGTGCCTTGAAAGCTCGATTTTAGCAGATATCATCGTTTAGAAAAAACGATTAAGTTGTGCTTCTTAATAATTCCTAAAATATCTATTTTGGCACAAATGGGGGTTTTAGAGTGATAAAAAACGGCCAAAAATTTGCCTAGAAAAAAAGGGCAGAATTTTGACCTGTAGACATCTTCACGACAGTCAATGATACTTAGTTTTACCTCTCCTTTAAGATTTATGGTATATTTTCGATTCCAAGATGAAGGGTAAAATGATACCAATATTAATTAAAACAGACATTACTAATAGTAATAAGAATATAAAAATAAAGAAATATAACTGGCATCCCATTGAATAAGCCATTAAGTCGAATTTTGACCAAAATGAGTTAAGTGATTAAAAAGAATCGTGGAGGTTTTTCTTCTTGGTTAATAATTTTTAAAGTAAGATGTTCATTTTAGAACATAGTTATTTTAAATGAACATCTTACGTAAACACTTATTCACCTTGAAGAAAAACCCCCAAAACTGTTTTTTTGTCGCTTAATTGCTTTTTGTTAAAATAAGACTTAACCACTTATACATTGTGATGGTAGATATAATCATAACGATCCAATGCAGGCTCCTCAGGAGCACTATACCTGCTCTTCCTTTATAAATTATGTTGAATTTTTATGAAAACTGTTCACACTAACATACCTCTATTCATAAAGCAGGAATTTTGTTTTAATAAAAAGTAAAACTGAAAGAAGAATCAGAATAAAAGATAAATAGAGAGATTAATTTAGAGGTAACGATCAGACTAACAAGGTACAGAAAAATATATAGGTATTCATCCTGTAAATTAAAGCAATGTTAAAAGAATGGGCGTTCGTGAACGATCTATCAAACAACTAATCAGTTTGTGTTATTATCACTGACACATCGACGGCAACGATCAAAGGGTCAAACGAACCGTAACTGGCCTCCCAAGGCGAAAGGTCAGCAGAATGATCACGAACGAAATCGATTCCTGCGAAGTGATCTTTTCCTATGACTCAAATGGGTAAGGAGAAATTACATATTACGGACAGATTTCGTGTTTGTTTACACTTCATCTTTCCAGGATTCCGTCTTTTCCTTTGTTGTTTCTGATCCGCCAGATAGAATTCTGGTACTAGAAAGATCGGTTGCTCCAAGTGTAATCGATTTATTATTGCCAAAAAATAGGGATGTAAATTAAAATTATTTAAGAGGCATTAAGAATAGTTCGATGAATTGAGGGCATGTTATAAAATTAATTATCAGGGCCAAGGTTAGTGATGAAGAATGGGAACTCCATTACAGAAGCCATTGTCAATTTCTATTGGAGGCCTTAACTATTTCAATGTCATCAGTATAAGGACATAATGTCATAAGAATATTGAGATCAGTAAACAGCTTTGCTAACAGAGGTAGACGGGTGCACTTATACAAAAATATATATATAAAAATAAATAACAAAATTCATACTAAGGGGAAAGCTGACCTCCAGATAACTATTGTCATATTTTATCGAAATGTATTGCTATTCAAAAGGCATTGTCTGCACTAAGCCAAAATAAATTAATTTAAAAGTTTATATTTTTATAGGAAGTTTATATTATAGGTAAAACTGTAATTGAAATAAGATAAAAAAAGCCCTATGCAATATTATTGTATATATATATATATATATATATATATATATATATATATATATATATATATATATATATACATATATACATATATGAGTATTTTTACTATTTATATTAATCTAATATAATATCCATTACATTAATCTAATGTTCGGTTTCAAATTTTAAATATATATATAATGTATTACCATTTTAAAGTTTTTCTTTTATTACTTATCTCAAGTTTTGTGTTTAAATGTATATTTAGTGTTAAATCGGCTAGTTGACCTCATACTCATTAACAATTATTTTGTAATATAAATGTTTTATTTATTGAATTTTGAGTGATTTCTATTTTCCACACACCCTCTCAGTTTTCACCACATTATATCATAATCATAAAAGTGCATATAGACTATATTCTATGAAGGGATTTTTCGCTAGTACTATTAGTAGACAATTATAAAGATGTTCATGAGGATAAACTTTTTCTAAATATTTTCTATTGAAAATCCGACCAAATGAGAGAATGACACATACCATGCAACATATATTTTAAAACTGCCATTACACAAATGATGCATAATTCAGCAATGCTATGATGATATAATGATCAGACAACCCGATTCGCACAAATATTTTACAAAATCGAAGTGGCGTGATCAGAATGACGTCACTGTTAGTCAATGGAAACAATCTGTTTCCGGCCGGGTAATTGGCCAACCTGTATATAATTGGCCAGCCTGCCTGTCGCTGCCGGCATTCCACAGCCTCCTTCAAGAGTGTCCTTGAGGTATAGAAGGCAGGGGTGTGTCCTCTCGTTACTAAGAACCAAGGAGGTTTCGTTTTCCTTAATGAATTATCTCTTTAGTCATTGCATACGTGCCGCATACCCAAATATTATTATAACGAGGCATAGAAGAAACCTACCGATAAGAAGAAACCTACCTCCATGGACATTATCACCTCCTCATGTTAACGTTAAAATGCTAAAAGTTTCAAAAACTAAAAAATGTTCTCCTCAAGAAGTCATTCAAACATTTCTCTCTGAAGTAGATAATTACAAAAGTAGCAAAATTATATACACTGATGGTTCAAAAACAAATGATTCAACATCTTGTGCAGTTTGGGACAACAGCAGAGCGCTGAAGTATAAGCTGGATGGTGTCTGCGGTATTTTCACAGCTGAACTGACGGCGATATTAAAAGCGCTTCACCTTGCTCAAACATTTGAAGAACAGTCGATAATTATCTGCTCTGACTCCTTGAGTGCGATTAAAAGCCTGTTTAAAATTTTTTCGGACAACCCATTAATCCAAGAAATCAATTTTATTATATATCAGATAAGTAAATCATTAAAAAAACTAAGCTTTTTCTGGATTCCGGTATACCCGGAAATGAAGAGGTAGATGGAGCAGCTAGAGAAGCCCACCAATTAGAAATTATTACACCCATTTTCTTGTCCGCGGCAGACATGTTCCGACCACTCCACATGAAGATTTTGGGTGACTGGCAGAGTGCATGGTCTGCATCAGAAAATAATAAAATGAACAATATCAGACCGAACATCGGTGGCTGGGCCTCTTCCTTAAGACATTGCAGAAGGGAGGAAGGAGGTGATAATCACACGGCTAAGAATTGGACACTGTCGTTTAACACATGACTATCTGATGGCAAAGAGAGATCCCCCTCAGTGTCAACTCTGCAGAGTTGGCCTAACAGTGAGGCATATCTTTGAGGAGTGCCCTCAGTACAGGAGAGATATGGATAAGTATGGTGTGCCTCGTCAGCTCTGTATGGCCTTGGGCGATAGAAAACAATATGTTTGTAGTACGATAAAATTTATCAAGCAAATTGGATTATATGACAAAATTTAATGTTCTTTTTTATTTATTTTTTTGTATTTATTTATTTTATTTTTATTTATTTATTTTTTTTTTTTTTTTTTTATTTATTTTTTTTTTTTATTTTTTTTTTTTTTTTTTTTTTTTTTTTTTTTTTGGAGGTTAATATAATTTGATTAGGAATTTGTTATTGTATAAATTTTGGGTATGGGCAATAATAACCATAGCAGTTTTTTGCCCTTAAAAAACAATCAACAACAACAACGAGGCATAGCGATTGTGGAAGAGGATTAGGAAAGATAAAACTTTAAAAAAAAAAAAAAAAATTCTAGTTTAATTATATAGCTCTGCAGAGACAGGCATAAACACATACACTGATAATGGGACCAAAATGACCGAGAGCGTTGAGGCAAAAGTCTCAGAGCCCGGTATAGAACGAGTTCCCACTTGGATCAGGTGATATTTATTTTGCTGCTACTCGCTGAATCTCAAACTTCCCACTCTGGCTAGTATAAGTTGGTAACTTGTAGGATAGCCCGTCCTTCTTATCCTAGTTGGAGTACATAAGGAAGTAAAGTCCCAGGAAATGTACGTCCCAATAATGTTAATATATTGTGGGGGCGTTCTTCATATCTTTAATCCAACGAAGTCGAAACCTACCTCTCCTCTTCCACCTGGGTGTCCCTCCATCTTTTTTAGAGAGTTTACCAAATTCCATTCTTTGTAAATGCCCTTGACAATTTATTCAGCCTATCTTTATATCGGTTACAATTTCTCGGGCTGCATACAGAGCCTTCAGTTTTTCATTAGTTTTCATCCGCCAAAGATTCCGCCTTTCTTTAGTTTGGCCATATTTGTTTCAGAAGATTTTCCTTTCCCGATTAAAATACAGGGTGAGTATCTCTTAGTGTAAAAAAAAAAAAAATTGGGTGAAACTATATCAAAAATGTAGCAAAATGCCGCAGACCTCACCTTCCTATTCCAATCCGTAGGTAGCAGATATACGATAAATCAAAGACTTGTTTGTTTTCCTCATAAAAGCTGTAATATCCATAATATACATTTTGTTTAAATATTTTTCAAATTTTGACATTTTTTGATTTAGCAGTAAATTTTCTATAATAACTGAGTACCTGTAATATTGAATTTTACAAACTTGGTATCTAAAGAACAGCTTGATCTTCACCTAATTTGGGGAAGTCACAATGTCTTATATTACTTCAACGCTCACCGTTTTTCGAAAAAACGATCCACAAAACTTCAAATCTCACAAAAACTTGCAAATTTAATCAGCTTTCGAGTGGTATGTTAAATGTAAAAATTTTGTTTCAATTTCATGAAGAAATTCACTTATGAAATCGAAAAACATGGTGTTCTCATTTCACATACAAATCAGTTACTTGTGTAAATAAAGCATTATGACAATCCCTTAATGGAAATGTGCATTTTAAACATAATAAACTCTTCATTGGAATAAAAAGCAAAGAAAAAATAAAGTAAAACTGTCAATAAAGTGACACCAGATCAGAAGATCTTATGTTATTACATTTATTTATTTATTTACTACTATAATTTAGTATTTATTTTATTAGATTTTCAATGTAAGGTTACTCAATGATAATGAACATAGACCTCAATTTTGCCGTTAGCTTCTGAATGCAGATTGTTATTGAAGAATACTACTTTTTGAGTTGAATTTTGAGCTGATAATGGAGAAATAAATCATATAGATCAAGTTGACAAAAATAAAGCATGTTGAAATATGTAACTTTTACTATACTTTAAGTTTCGGAATGAGACCTACTAAATATGTGAAACTTTTAAATCATAATTTATGATTTTGTTTTCTATTCAACAGTCTAGCATTGAATGATAAATATATTTCGATCTCCAAAATGTTTACACAACACTTAATTTTCCAACCACAAGAATGGATAGCAACTATTCACTATTTAGAATTTGAACTCATGTATGTATTTCACTGACATTTAAAGAAAACTATTTGCGTTCCATTGTCATTAACTAGGCGAAGTATTGCAGCCTCCTTCAATACCGTATATTATATTATTTTTTTTACCTTTGTACAAAAAATATATATATATGTATTTTTTTTTTTATAGAACTCTTTCTTATATACGGCTATATATGTTTACAACGGACAAATTAGTATATTACATCCCAATTACTTGTTGGTTTTAGGTGCAGCACCTTGAAAAATTTGTTTTACGTTTCACTGAATATGAAAAATATTATACATGTGTTTCAGAAACATAATTTTCTCAGAATTCATCTCTAAAAGTTGTATTATGAGAATTTAGTGTTTTTTTTTTTTTTTTTTTTTGTTGCATTAAATTGCATTAAAAAAAACAACAGAACAAAAGTAAAACAGGCAATTTATTAAATAATTAAATTAATAACATGTTTTTTTGGCATATTCAAGATTTAAGTGACCACTAAGTTTCAATTATAAAAAACAATTCTGCTTCTTTTTAAGTTTCAATAATTTCAAACCAGTTTATTTCAGTATAAATAACATTTACAATGATATCCTTAACGCTTAACAATCCTTAGCAATATAATAGACATTATAAACGCCTCCTACATACAGCCTAGTAATTACACAACCTTGTAAAACGTTACCTCCTCGTAAGCACAGTTTTTTTTTTAATTCTAAGTTGTTTCCTTTTATTCTTACAGTCCTCATTAGGTCTGAATAATCTACATTTAATAATGCATTAACGAATAAAACCATTTGCTTATTCCTTGCTTCAATTAAAGAAACAATATTTTTTCAAACAATCAGGTTATTTGGATAGAACAAAATTAGAAGTTATGTATTTTAGTGGGCTATATCTGAATACCAACGTTACCGGATCGAAAAGTTGGAGCATTAAAAAAAAAAAAAAAAATTGCTAAGTTATTAAGCGCCGATAAATTTTAATAATAAACCAAACTTTAAACATTAACTGTCTTACACTGGCCTTTAAGTAAGATCGCTTTGAAGTGCTGTAACAAGGTATTCGATTGAGAAAACCTACAGACAAACTTCTGCAAAAATCAATTTCTCCCTTACTGGGAAAAACAATGGATGAGGGATATGTCAATATATAATATACTACTTTTCTCACTATGACACTACAACTCGGTGACGAGCTCTGGCCTCCTCCACCAGCTTCCTCCAGTCTTCTCTATTTTGTGCAGCCGCCATCCAGTTCCTTCCTCCCAGGATATCCCTCACGTCTCTGGCTACACAGTCCGACCATCGGTCTTCCCATTCTTCTCGTGTCATACATAGGTTCTACTAACAGCCGTTTAGGAATAGACTAGGCTTCATCCTCAATTTTAACCACACGACCAGTCCATCTGTAGCCTTCTTATCTTCAATGACTCAACTAAATCTACTTCGTTGTGTTTTGAGCAGACCAGAGAAAAATTCTACCCAAGATGCCTCGAAGGATTTTTCTCTCAAAGACAAGGAGATCATACTTTGGATATAGTCCATATTCTCAATTTACATTTTAAAATTACAAGGAACAAATTACTTAAATTATTAATTAAATGAAATAAACAATTAATGATTATTCGAAATAAACAAAGTTAAGGATCCGTGCAACACAAACAGAGCTAGAGAGTGTCAAAATGTTACATTTTTGAGGGTTAAAAAAACGATTCAAATAAAAATTACAGACCCCATGTAAAAATAACATTATAGACGTATCCTTGTCAAAACTGAAGAATTTTAGATATATCTTTTTCAGACCTAATTACATTTTGAAGTGGTAAAATTGTAATTTGGATTCAGCTTACCATAAAACATAAAAATCGGTTGAATAAAAACTAGTGATTGAACTGGTGGTTCAAAATAGAGGGGGTGAAGAGCAATTATCCTTAGAAATAATTATTTTATTTTTTATGAAAACTCGTTATCAACAACTTAAATTAACCGTAGTATAAATATCATACAGTAACAAGTAATAGTGAGGTATTTATGTTTTTATGCCAAATTAGGCTTACCTATCCCATGCATATGGTTGTATGATATGCGTATGCACTTAGGATATATGCGCCATTATTGCTGTGCATGAGTTACCAGAAGTACCAAAAAAACAACAAAAAAAAAAAACGCACTTTATTACTTTTGAAAAAAAAAAAATTCTATCTGGGAGAACATTATATCGTCAACACTATGTAAAATTAACGAATATATATATATATATATATATATATATATATATATATATATATATATATATATATGTGTGTGTGTGTGTGTGTGAGTTTTTTTGTTTGTTTACTGTTTACTTTCTATATAAGGCCTTATGGTAAAATTTCGAACCTGGTCAGAAATTAGAAGACCGAAAACAGTAATGTCATTTTTACTAATTTCTATCATTTTAGCACAAAGTAGCCATTGTAGAACACAACGGTTAATGGACGAAATAAAAGATGGGTTTTTTTTTCACATTCGTTAGTTTTACATAATGGCGATGATATAATTATTCAACATTACAATTATACGATTTGCAACCACTTATCCTCAGGCTTACGTTCGGTTCCATAGGTTATTTCAGTTCAAAGTTCTAACAATAAATAATTTTAAAATAAATATAAAATTTCAAGTACGCTGTTAGTTGGGATGCGGTGAATTTAGAGATTATCACTGAATTAATGCATTTCTAACGAATGAATAAAATTCCTAATGCACGTGTTGACATCCAGCCTTGGCAGGGTCTAACAATGACCCTCTGGAGTATCGTATCTTTAGCCCCCGACCTCACCAATAAATCAGGTACTGACCTTCGCCCTACGACAGACGGACAAACAACACGCCTCTAAATCACCTGGGTACAAGGTCCTTCTTTCTATTTATATATTTGTATATCTTCTCCTACCTATTGAATGACCTCTACTTGACAGGAATTCGATAACATTAATCTTTTAAATAAGTATCAAGGACTTTATCCTTATTGTGACACATACAAACATGTAAAATGGTAGCAAAAGAAGTTTAACCTTAAGCAGAAAATTAAAAAAAGGTTAGGTAACCATACAAAAGAAAAAGTGAATAGACATACCAAATAAGAAAGGGCAGTTGTAGATTTACGTTATTGATCCTACATTGAGCAATGAACACTAAATATTTATATAAAAATTAAATGTTTACAGAATTTGAACTCTTTTTAAGGAGATTTTGTGATGTCGTTATATCACTAATAACATATAAGGCAACATCCCTTGTCAACGAATAAAACAGAATTTGAATAAAATATTTTATTTAAAACCATAAATGAAAAAGATTTTGATTACGTAATTTCTTAAGTAATATATAGTCTTATACAACTTGTGTTGTCATAAAAGAAATCCCGATATCACTTATAGAAAATCACTACTACCTTAGCTTCATTAAGACATAAAGGAATATGATTGAGGATATCGATAAAAGCCTGATAAGGAAGTGAAAACTGGGGCGTGGGGAGTAGCGTTCTGACGATGAGGTTCTATCCAAGGTTTATAACTTGACCGTAAGACGTCTAGGATGACGAAAGAATTACCAATCTTTGCCAGCTGTAAATATCCACTCACTACCGACTTCAAGTTTAACACATTAAATATTAGAAATATTGAGTAAAGATAATGAGTTATTACGGCCAATGTCACATGAGTTAATCCTTTTTTTATACGCAGAAGCGAAAGTCCACCTCAACTTGAGAAAATGACACACACCATTTGAGAGAACAAGCACACCAGTATTCCTAACAACCAATATAACTATGAACTAAATTCTAATATAACTGAAAATAATATGGAAATAAAGAAATTTATGGAACCCGTATTTTTTTCTCCTTAGCCCTTTTGGAATTTCTTAAAATATGTCGGAATACCTGACAATGCCGAAGATTAATGGAAGGGAAAAAAGTTTTCTAGTTTGCCATTTATGTTTCTAATTCTATTAATATGTCGTTCAAGTTTATAAAGTTTACTTTTTGTCAAATAACGACTAAAGCAAAATGGACAAATACTCTTTTGTATATTTTTTAACATTACCCCTGTTTCAAGGTACAGGAGCATTGTTATACCTTGAAACCTTGTTTTATGCCCTATGTTATACCTTATTTCGTATTTTACTACTGATACTCAAAGAACACTAAAAAGTGGGAATTTGATCGTCTACAATTTTTGGTTAATATTACCTCGACGAGCCACTGGAAGAAAAAACTTTTATCAGCTAAATCGGGGGTAATAAAAAAAAAAATCAGAAAAGTGTTTCATGTTATAACAGTCTGCCTTAAACTTTAAATTCTATAAATTAAAAAATTATATTTTTTCCCAATAATTTACGTGTATGTATTTAACACTTATAAATACATAACCGCATTTTTTAAACTTATATACGTTTATAAAGACAATGACTTCATGGCACAAATCAAATAAATTATTTAGCAGTTTAACTTCCGTATAGCTTATAAATAAACTTCCGTACTTTTAAAGGAACGAATATCTATATTTTAATTATGACAGTTGGAAAATATTTCTAAAGGTGGAATGTATAAATACATTTGGAAGTGAGGTATCTATATTATTCTAGCGCAAGTAAGTGATCGTTCTTGTACTGAATGAAATAACTATTTAAGACGTGATTTACTATATAAATTTTGACAAATGAGGCAAGGGCACTAGGGGAGCGGCCGAAGCTATGACCGCTAGAGCAGAAAGATGGAGAGAGATCCCGTTACGTAAAGAGATAATTGGCTGGCAGTTATGCAGATCCTGGGTTAGACAGCCTGGCTCCTTGGGACCGGTCTGGGCTAGCTGTGTAAGTTCTGTCCTTCTCTAGGTACCTGAAGAAGTAGAGTCATCGTCAACAGCAGAATTGAAATGGACTAGAGCAACTTTGCAAAATGGATCACTTTCAGCAACTAGGCGAATCAGCGCAAAACTTTCATTTTCTATAAAAATATTTTCATACAGCTAGTTTTTATTTTATTTTATTTATTTACTTTATTTCTTTAATTACACCTGTCAATTATCACACTTAGTGAATCAGATAAGTGAAAACATGGCGTGAAAGGCATGAGGGGGAGAAAACCCCACCTTCTCTTGTTTTGATTTTTTTTTAAGCGTTAACTTCTTTTGGCCCGTTTGGCACTTTTTTGGACGGTATAAAAAAAGAAAACTCGTGTCACATACGGTACCGTACCGTACCCTATACCTGTAGATTTAGATTTACCATCTAGATTTAGATCTGTTTACTATCTATCCGATGAACTAGAAACTTGAAACTAGGAACATGTCTTGGGAGTGGATGACAGACAATGCAATAATAACAGGAGGCATGCCGTTTTAAACAGAAAGAATCCTGCTACATCCTGCATTTCGTCCGAACATAGTATACAGGGTGCCCCGAATTCAAATGGCAAAACTTCAGAAACTTAAAGGGAACCGTAAAACTAAGACAAAAAGTCCTTTAGAGATTTGCTCGTTTTTTCTTAGTTTTAGAGAAAATCGCAAAAAAATGAAACAAAATAAGTTTTCATTTCTATACTTATTTATTTACATTTATATTTATGTTATGTTCTTTTTCATGTAAATATTGCTCAAGATGTTGTCCTCTTGCACCAATGCAAGCATTACATCTAGCACTCACTTGATAAATTGCAGCTAAACATTGTTCTGATGATTTTTGGTGCACTGCATCTATGATTCGATCTCTTAATTGCTCTCTTGAGTTGATTGACACCGAATAAACTTTCTGCTTCAAGGTTCCCCATACGAATAAATCCATGGGTGTCATATCAGGCGATCTGGGTGGCCGAGGTACTACTCCTCCACGTCCAATCCATCGTTGTGGATAATTTATACCCAGCCAAGCTCGAGCAACTCTGCTAAAATGAGATGAGTTTACGAATTCAGTAAACACTTCTTTGAAACTTTGGATTGATTTGTTTCGCAAAATGAAACCACTAGCTAAATTTTGAAGAGACCGAAATAAAGCCTGGTTCATCCTCTTTAAAACGGTATCCCATTGGAAATTGTAGCTTAGTCCGTTGAGATGCTATGAAATAGAGAGGGAAAAAATTTAATTTTTTTAAAGCTTTATTATTTTTTGGAAATAGGACCACTTAATCGAACTTAATGCTTGATCGAATGTCACGTCAATCTTCAAAGTCGAGTAATGCTTTTCGGAGATATTTTAAGAAGAAAGATCTGTCGGGATAACGCATGACTGCGGACACAGAATTAATCCTGCTATTTAAGCCTAAAAATTCATTTTTGTTTTTTTTATTTATTCTTTTCAATTTTTTTGTTGCTGGATTCAATCCATTTTCCAAATTTAAAAAATATTATAATAGTGAGAAGTGACTATCGTCCGAAGATAACATGTTTTTTTTTTTTCAGATTAACAGGTCTCTGATTCAGCTCCTTTTTAGCCTTATTTGGGTGTTTTCTGGTATTTGAGTAATGGCCATGATGTTCTTAAGTATCATTTTTTATTTTAGACTAGTTATATTGCGATTTATATATTTTAGGTTTTACTTGTTTATTTAATCTATGAGCAGAAGATTAAAAAAAAAAAATACTGGGAAGCATGATATCCACTGGGCCTTCCCGTTTTAATGTTTGTTTAGACAACAGGTATTAAAAAGATTCGATGAGTAGATTTTGGTGATTTCGCATTGCAAAGTATTCGAAAATGTATTGTATTTGTTCCGAATCAATATTTTAACCATTGAATATAGAACAACGGAGAAGCGGCGCTCTGGTGGAAGAGATGGTTCCCTTTTAACAACGCAATCCCAACCTCTTTTCAGAGTTGGTCCAAAAATTTAATCATGATTGGATATTTGACAACTTATTTCCTGGAATCAATCAACTAATTTAATCATGATTAAATCTTTCAGTTCGTATTTTGATCAATTAATGAATTAGTTTATTAAAAAAATCAACTGAATGATTTAATCGAAGCGATTAAATTAGTTGATTAATTTCAGGAAATCAGTTGTAAAATATTAAATCATGATTAAATTTTGCCTAACTCTGCCACTATCTGCCCTCGTGACTCAAGTCAGAGTTGTTTGTTTATTTGGGCTTAACATTCTTATGCACTCCAACTAGGGGAGGAAGGACAGATGATCTTGAGCGCTGAGACGCTCGCCCCAACTCGCTCGGCCATCGATGTCCCATAGTCAGAGTTACTGTTTAATATTATTATTATTATATATCATAATATTATGTATATAAATTTATTTATTTAAATTTTTATATAAATGATATATAAAATTACACTGAACATAAATTATTACACTGAATAAGGATAGAATTAAAAATAGTGTATTTTGTTATTTAGTGGTTGTCAAACAAATCTCCAAATTTTCAGATGAAAGAAAATTTCTTTGAATTAACATATAGTTGTGATCAAATTATCATGAAATAATCTAAATTATATATAAATTTATTATTGATCGTTCGGAACTGTGAAGAATTTTTCTGAACCAACGGATCAACATTTTTCAAATTTAATATTAAACATTATTCAATACATTAATGGCAGGTAACTTTTAGTTACGAATTTTTGTTTATTTAAACTAACAAGCAAACTTTTGAACTAACTTTTATTTTATTTTTACTTTTTTTTAGTAAAGAAGAGCTGAGTTAAATGCCTGGATGAAATATATACAGTAGGTTGTTGAGAGAGATCAGTCATGAGAAATAAACAATTTTTTAGATTAACTATTTTTTTTACATATTTCTATTTTGCCAACGTTTCGGCCATATCCTTGATCATAAGCAGGGGTAAATTTTTAGGATATGTTGTTCGACAGATGTAAGAGCTTACATCTGTCGATAACACTATATTAGAGTCTGTAACTCTGCCTTGTTATTGCCTACTAACTATACCTGGTTATTGCTTATTAAAATAAAACCAAGGCCTTGGAAACAGTAGGACAACCTAATCCGTTATAATAATTGGTTATAACAATCTAGGCAGCTGCGCAAACAGAAATAACTTCAATTCCTGTGGCAGCAAAAAACAAACAAAAAAACAAATACTACAAAACATGAAAAGATTAAAACAAAAAAATTGTATAATAGTTCATAAAATGGTTAAGCCATGAATGAATGTTACCACATTTCACAGTAGACATTTTTTTTTTTTTTGTCAATGTCTGTAGTTAAGTATAGTAATTTGGTGATTGAACAGAGATAAAAATATGAAAATTATTGGAATATCAAGAAATAGTCATAATTTGACTAATACAGTACATAAATGGTCCAGTTTTATCAATAAGGAAAACGTTCTTTTACTACTATCATTGAGTTATGTAACAAAAAACTACTTTTATATTTATTTATATATACCAAACTAAGATTGTCTGATGAATCAAAAATTAAAAACTATTTGAAGGAAAATTTATTACCGGAAATTTTAAAAATAACAAAAATGTTCCATAATTCCTTCAACCATTAACTTAACTTATATGTAATTTAACATTTCCTACTGTACAAGGTTCACTGAATAGGCCCTACCTGTTTTAGAACTAAAATAATTACGAAAAACCTGGTTATTTTCCAATTACGTTTTTCATACAGAATATTTGAATTAGCACAATAATTATGCATATGAATGGAAAGATCTCCATTTCCCACCAATATAGAAACATTGAAATCGGTTAATAAAATCAAACGAGAAGATACAGATTAATTGATGTACTCAAAACTTTGACCCTCATCGATACAACTAAAAAAAAAAAAGTTAGGGTCTTAGTGGTGCGGAAATAAAATCTAACATTTTTTAATGATAAATAATTTATAAGTCCACTCGATGAGTTACGGATTAAAAATAGATAACATATATATACATTATACTTTACATATATACTGATAAGATATTTAACATATAACATATATATATATATATATATATATATATATATATATATATATATATATATATATATATATATATATTGAGAAACTGTACAATGATACCGTAGTACAACAAAGTAGTCTTACTAACCATCGAACAGATTAAAATCACCGATAGATCTTAAAATAACTACCCCATTATAGTGTCTGAATAGCCAACAGACACTAACAACAAAATTGCTCCTCAGTTCAGTGCCTGCTATATATAGCCGATTTAGTTGGCCTTGCCTTTAGTCACACGTTCCTTCTTCAAGCACTTTATAATGGCGCCCAGTGGTCATATGAATAATTTTCCGTTTATTACAATCTATTATCATCAACACTATATTCATCTCCTTACTACAGTGAATTGATAAAACAATAAAACTACAATCATACACAACATGGAAAGGCAGCAATTACAGTTTCTTTAAAGCAGTTACATTCTTGTAGGTGATAAAAACGATTTTTTTTAATACAATGCATTAATTAGCAACAATATATAAAAAACGATAAAATATATATCAGTCAAACATTTATATTTTAGTTCCCAGCAATAATTTGATTAGATAAATAATACTATTAATGAAAAATTATTTCAGTTCCAATTCAACGGTAAATTGATTGAAGTAAAATAACCTTGTCGTTTCAATTTCTCACTTTCTCGTATCGAAGTATAGATAGAGAAAGTTTGATAAGCGATAAGATCCTCGACCTTGAGATCGCGATAAATCTCTCTCGCTTTTAAGCTTTCCAAAAACTATATTTAGTCGTGTTCAAAATAGTATTGTAACTTCTAATCTAATTAGATGCATACTAGATGTATGATTACTTAATTTCTTTCTCATTTAAGGAATATTTAAATTTCAGTAACAATTCTCTTTATTTAGACGAAATAAATAATTTTTTATACTTCAAATTAAACTATAATAGTCAATATGAATGACAGGAAAAACCGCTTCTAATTTATTATTCTAGCAGTCATACCATTTTAGATTTCTAGGAACTTCTCGAAAATTGATCTAATACTTGATTATAATAAAAACAACTTCTTGGCTTTGTTCATTTTTTAATCATTCACAGGCTAATTCTTCACATTTTCAATCTTCAACTTTACACATGATTTTTATTGTTCGCTTGAAAAAATGTAAGCATTACTTCTTTATGTATTTATCACAAAAAAAATCCCAGCTAAGTATTTTTCTAGGACATTGAGAAAAATCTCAATTTACCACACCTATTCGTTAGGGCACAAAAATCGTTTATTGGACAAGTCCATCGTCGTTCATTTAAAACTAAAACCAAGTTATTTCACAACCGCAAATTAAAAAACATAATAAAAACGTATTGAGAAAGATCTCTCTCAGTGGCTATTAGTAGAATGTAACTTACATTACTTATCTTACTAAGACAAATGAAAAAAATTAGATAACTCTTGAACTGTTAAGACATAATACTTCAAATCTTCTCAGAACCTTTTAAACATTAACAAATCTTTTATTTTACACTACAGAACATAGAGGGAGCACATGAAATTAAAGTTTTATTATTTATTCATGTATCTGACACCACAGGTGCTGGCTGAAAAGTACAGCTAGTGGGGACTTCACAGGTTTCTAGATTTTAAAACACTGCACTGTACAGAATTGACATCGCTGCATTCCAAGAAATCCGATGGATTGGACAAAGAGTTTTCGAAAAAAGGATTATATAATAACCATAGTTATGATAAAAAAGAAGAAACAATAAACAATTCCATTGATTTATTGTTGGAAGAAGATTTAGACAATTATGATCAAATTCAAACCAGAGATGTGCATAGATAGAGTTAGAAGAAAAATAATTGATTATTGACGTTTTAGCTGCCATGCTCCTACTGAACCAAGACACTATTTCGATGAGACCTTTAACGAAAATGGCCAATCACTGAATCTCGTTGCAGGAAGTAGTAAATTATCTCAGAAAAGGATAGTATGGGTAGTATTTTTAGTGGCCAGAATGTCAGCAATCCAGCTAATTGCTGGGATAGAAAGCGATCATAACATAGAAAATGCTTGGGGAATGGCGAGATTTGAATATTGCTCCCAGATTGACACACGGTTAATTCATTCAAGGGTAGGAAAAAGGGCTTGGAGACATTGAAAGCATTAACAAAGTCTCTTCATGATTTAATGCCTAATGGCGGTCCCAAAGAGAGGAAAAACAGTGAAGGAGGATGGTTTTAGGGGGGAAGGGAATTTCATTTCTAGCTACGAACAAGCTTTTTGAAGATTTCTCCTACGCTGGAAGAAAAAAAAAAAAACACAAATAATTTTTAATATATTTATTGATGTGTGTAACAGTGAAAAACTAACAAAGACTACAATTAATATAATCCAAACATGTGGCCAGCTGACCCTGGATAGTGGCAGTTGCTGCCATATCTCCTTGATGCTGTAGTAGTGGCTATTTATAGCTCCCGCAACGTTGGCACCACTGCCTCCGCTTTCATACACTCTCTACAGTTATACATACATTATAGAATTAAAATTTAACTACGATATGTATGACAATACTTTTATTTTGTCCGAAATGTTGAATTGATTCATCAAGCTACCATTAGCAAAGGTACACTAACATAAATATTTTAAACATTCAAAAATTTTCAAACAATAAAATGTGCATACAATTTAGTTTATGTAGACAAAAAAAATGTTGGAATTATAACAGCTTTATACAATGAAAACCCACTCGCTCCTCGCAATGAAGTCAGATGAATATCTCCACGGATTTGTTTCAGTAGCGATCAGGACTAAACGAAGAAGGATTGCTTTTAAGCAGTAGTAAGGCAGGAAACCTTAGAGGCATCAGTAGAATGTAGATCACCTAATTTTCTTCAACGAACTAAAATTATAAAAGCATGACCGTGTTGTATTTAAGAATTAGTACACTTAAGAACATATTATCCTTTAAATTACCAACCTATTCAAGCCAGAGTGAGAAAGACGAGATTTAAAAGAATAACACTTAATGTCCTTAAGCAACCCCCACACTCAAAGATTCAGATTCGAAAAGATACTGTTCGAGAAAGCTGCTAAGGCTTCCGAGAATGAAGAAGATAGGACCTGAAATCGTCACTAAGTTATTAGTAGTAAGCCTAACCTTAATTTGTTTGACTTATCTTATTTTATAAGTTCAACATCTGAAACACGACTATCTTACAGTAAATGTACTATACGAAAATGGTACTCTTATCTTTGCCATCACAAATACAAAATATATTGCCGGTTCACGGCTTATCACAAAATCTATGAGTTTTCGTGTCTCTGTATGACCTCTGTAGAAATGTAGATATGTACATTAACATATTTTCTCTTATTCAATTAAGAAAAAGTTGTCTATAATAATAATTCAAAGTTCAACTATAATTTTAAAAGACTCACAATCTTAATATTCCGTTAAGTTGAGATACATACCGAAAATCAGAACCATTGCTTTTTAAACCAGATTTGAGGGATGTTTTTATTTTAAAGTAAGTCGTCTTATACCAGTTAGCCTTCGGTATTGAATCCAGCCAAGAGATCGCAACGAGTACAACACATTCAAGGATTTCATTGTTTTTTTTTTCTTTCTTTATTTTTTTTTTTAGTAAAATAATGCGGTAATTAACCACAAACTAGCAATTGGAATAGTTTTAAAAATAATCAAAATAAAGGCAACGAACAATTTTTAAATGTTTTTCTTCTTATTCCTTACATTAAAATGACAAGTTGTCAGGAATTTCTGGCAACATATTTTGGCAGAACTGTTTCACCCAACTGATTAATACGTGACATAGTATTGAAAACTGCAGTACGAAACTATTAATTTTATAAATCAATGGTTTGATGTTTAGACAGAAAAAAACTTTCAATAAGAGCGATATCATAGATTACAAATACCGCCTTTATAATAATGAGATTTACTACATATTTTATTTTTTATTTTTATTTTTACACATCATTCATGATAGAGGTTACCAGATTTTCGGAACATCAAAACGTTTGATAAACTGAAGGGGGGGGGGGGAGAGGCAGAAGGGAAAAAATTTGTTGAAAAGTTTTCGAAGAAAATTACTATTATTTACTTATTTTTTATTTCTTTTTATATGTGCTTAAATAATTAAATACTACTAAAGGGCGTAATTTAAAGAACCATAACAAAACCTCATACGTCTATGAAGTAGGTACCTAATTTTAACTATGGAAAAAAACTGACGGTTGAGTATGATTCTGTCTTAATAACTCCGTTACATAACTGTAAGCAACACAACGCTACAGACTTGTGAGTGTACTTTAAAAGCGGCGATTTATATATATATATATATATATATATATATATATATATATATATATATATATATATATATATATATATATATATATATATATATATATATATATATATATATATATATATATATATAAATATAATTTTTTTTTCACTTTTTCTCAAAAAACTAAAAATTTATCAATTTCGTAAGAAAACATCCCCTATTTGAGTTCGAAAAACGATTTACAAAACCGTATTTCAAGATTTTTTTTTTTTAAATGTAATATTTATTTAAATGATGTGGAAGAAGGAGCAGAAGGAGGGAGTTCATCAATATTTCTGTATAACAATCAGTTTTCATAAAATTTGGAAGTCAAGTTTTTTTCATACTTAAAGACGATTCAGCAGATTTTCATGAAATTAAGTATAATTTCAAATTGATATTCGAGAAACAAAAAACATTTGATTACAAATTTTATATCCGATTCCTAAATAATAATTATCAAATCTAGTTTAGACAGACATTCTCAAATGTCTGTCTGATTTGATATTCTAATCTGAGTTGTAATTGAATATCTGGATAGTCAGAGTCAAACATGCTGGCTTCACTATCCATATTCATGGTTAACCTACTTAAGTGTTATGACTCCTCACTCGTCAACGTAAGAGTAATTATTAATTTTACTGTACTGATCACTCAAGGGCATGAAATTAATAATTCATTAATCATAACTAAAGTGTTCAATGTAGCACTGTATTCAAAATACTCCAACTAAATAAAATAATCCATTTATGACTGAATTTAGAATTCAAATTATTATAGTGCTATCATTTAAAATTATTAACAATACAACAGAATTTTTTTTCATTTATTTAGTAGGGCAATAAATTTCACTAGTAAATAAATCTTAGTCTTAGTACATACTAATTAATCGTCTCTTAAATGTTAAACTTCATAGGCCCTCCTAAACTTTTTTGGCTTAAATTCTAGAGTCTAGTGCTCTAGAAATACCCTTTACGATTTGGACCGTCTTAGGCATAGATTATTATTACCGAGAAGAACAAGCTATTACAGAAATGTAACGAGGGCAGTGGCACGGTTCAGAAATAGATGACCCAGATCAGACATCTCCTTCGGGAGGAATGCTTTGTCTGCCGTCCTAGAGCGGGCATTACTAGATCTGTAGCTAATGTATCAAAGGAACAGTCGACTCAAACAGTATTCACGTTTGTTTAGTCTAATACGTTATAAAAATAATTCTTACTACTTCTATTTTGATAGATTATAATGGATTAGTAAGGTCACAGTAACTTATAAACAAGTTCCCAGATCAGACGGAGGTAGAAATAAAAAAATAGTCCTAGAATAAAAGTATTACATTGTAGTTACCGTGCAGTTTTCAGAGCCACGTGAATTAAAAAAATATATATATATTGAAGCGAAGTTTCTATACTGACGTTATATTATAAATACATACAAATATTTTCTTAGAATCAATCATGGAGCATGTAACGGAAACGATGTAACGAAAAAGCGTTGCCACCTGGATTCAATACAGGTTAAAAGATCAAATAAAAAATTAAAAATTTAACGTAAGACTAAATGTGGAGGTTAAATAAGTTATTGACAATTGTTCTACGAGTTCTGTGGATATGGATTACACAAGGTGCGAACAGAATAAATGAAAACGAGATGATACACCAACTAATCAGTAAGTACTTTTTAGATGTTTACATGAATTTTATTATTTAAAATCAACAGGCAATGAGTGTATGCAATATTTTATAGTATGTACTTCCAAAAAACACTGCAAACACTATACTGCTCAAAACACTTTATAATTTTTATTCTTTCATTTTCAAAAAGTATTTGAAGATTTTTCATTCATTAGAAGTGAACTTTATTGTAGACAATTTATGTTCAATTGTGTATTTTTAGGCACAAAAGCCTTATTTATCAAATATATTTTTTAATGAATAAACTACTGTTCTTTGTAAATTATAAAGAGTGCGTATATTATATAAATGTAATATTTTTAAGGAAAAGTACAAAAACTGATATGGTAGAATGCCGCTGAAAGGTTTAGCTTCAATTCTTTCCTAGGAAGCTTACAAACTGTTAATCAAGTTAATTCTGGAATGCGAAAATATTTAAGAAAAATCTTCTATATCAAAATTATGATATAGCCAAATTAGAGTGTTTTCAATTTAAGTTGTTAAAATCTTGCCAGAATGCCCGTTACTGTGTATAGCAATGAATTTCAGAGGCAGCTTGTGCATGGAATAAGATACCCTTAAGTTTTTCAAAATAGCGGAATTATTATTTTTTTTTTTTTATGAGACTTTCCATAATCTACCTTGTAACGTATGTAATAAATGTATATCTATTAAGATTAGAGGAAAACTTTTCAGTTATTTATGTTTTTAATTATACGAACAAAAACAAAATCTAACTGAGAAATAAAAATTAATTTAAAGGAGAAACACATTAATAACGTAGGACAAAGTAAACACAGAGAACAAGGGTTCAACTATTTCAAATAATAAATATGCATGTACCACAATATAATAACAATAACACGTCATACAATATATATGATACTATATGCTATATGATATCAATAGGATATACTGTACAATATATAATAGAAATAGGAAAACAATTAACTAAACAACAAACATATAATAAATGCTATAGCTGTCTTATGCTTTTATTTGTTTTTGTATTTTTTCTCTTCTGGGAAGGTTGCCAGAAAAGAAGTACATTATCTTGCAACACAGCCGGTACCTGAGTTAGGATAGCTGACACGAGGAGAAAATACAGGGCTAACAGGATGCAGTGACGACCTTGCAACCTGTAAGAAGGTATTTATCGTTCTTCAGTTACTATATATAGGAGGCTGGGTGCGTTTATTTATATACAAACCGAGGTCCGGTTCATAGTCGCGTGGCTGGGCTGATGCAACTGGTCCATGGATATCATCAGATATAAATGGTCAATCGTAGTAGGCTGACGAATGGGAGGTATGGGGTGATTATTACCAGGACGTTTCAAAAGTCCTGGCATATTTTCTTTAATTAAGATTTATTTGGTCTGTGCCGTCTTTGTTATAAACCTTTTTTAAATTCGACTTTTTCCAATGTAAACAATATTGCTTACTGACTTTAAAATAGGGATTACGTTTTAATCTAGTCACTGCTGAAAGTTTAAGGAAATACATTACAATAGTGAGTGTTGAAATTCCAATGCGGTCAATTTTATTAGATGAATTTAAACTTGGCTTGAAAGCAACCGAGGCCGCTCTAAAAATAAGCTCCATATTTGGTGAGGAGGTACGCTCTGAGCTTAAAGCTCAATTTTGGTTTTTCTTAGGTTGCCAACGAACAGGAAATTCGATAGTTCATTGATTCAGATCCACGTCAAACAGGTGTGGAAATAGGTAATCAATTAAATACTTCAAAAGCAACAGCCTGGAAATACCTATATCAAATGGGGGGGGGGGAGCTGTATAAGTGGACCCCTCACAAGTTATCAGGCGAATAAGAGGCCACGTACTGCAAAGCTGCCTTGGGATAAATTCATGAACACGGGATGGGAAAGATTGTCCCACCCACCATATTCTCCCGACCTTTCACCCACTGATTATCTATCTTTTCAGATCTCTGGACACAAATCCTGTAGCAGAAATGTTTTGATAACCAGCAAAGCCTAGAATTGGAATCAAATTAGTTTTTTTACGAGGAAAGATCAATCTTTTTTAAAAATGGTATGAGGGATGTTGCATCAAGGTGGGATAAAGTTATCGTATAGTTATTGGTTTATTGAATTTTTTAATTACCCCAAAAAATACTGGGATTTTGAAACGTCCAGAAATTAAGTTTGAAAGATACTTCGTATAATTACTTTTTAAAAAATTTAATTTGGTTTACATAGAAAATAGGTGTAAATAAAAAAAGAAGTTAGGACTTAAAATAAACTTTGCGGTTCATAACTGAAATAGATTTACTGAACTGAACTTTTAAGATAGTTAATCTAGACTCATAAGTGTGGAAGTTTAAAAATGTATGACTGTTTTCTTTCGGAATAGAAGATAACAGTGAAAACAATAATAATAAAAAAACTGAAATTATAGATCCGCAACAGATTTTTTTTCTCTTTTTTAATGAGTCTTGAATGAAGTATTTCATACGTACAACCATAAATGGGGGATGATCCTTACTTAATGTATAATGTTTACATATGTATATTTTAATAAATAAAATAATGAAGAACGTATAAAATAACGAAATATTAAAGTATTAAAACGCTAAAGGAAGATATTTTCTCTCTAACAGCTCAACTAACCGTAGCGAATAAATAATTTAAGATTAATGACGTTGTAACAATAAATTTACATAACCAATGATTTATAGGAAGGACTTTCATGAAGTCACAAGTTATGGTCTAACTGATATACACTTGCGGTCTTACACTTTATAATGTTCCTCACCTTGAGCTTCATTGGTAAAAAACGTTGTTTTCAGACCTTGAGTAGTCCGAAGACCAAAATCAAAATGCTTGTTTATAAGGTTTTCCTTTCTAATTTTGAACCAAAATTACTATATAGGATTTGAATAACTAATTAGCTATAGAACTAATCGAAGCAGACAGTAAATAAAAATAAAAAATCTTATAACGAATTCCAGTAGAACGCCTGGATGTTTTGGCATCTGAGTCAGTTTTTGAGACCAGAATCGACAGAACTAGAGTAACAGCGTACGAAAATAAATAATAAAGCAACTGTGTATCGATTTAATCCCAAAAGAAATTAAATTCCATCACAGACAGTCCTCGTTAAGAAATTAAGAAATCAGAACAAGCAAAAAGGTACAGGAGTGAGCCCGTTGAGGATATCAGTCACTTGTTAGTTAAGACATTTCCCGTCCACCTAATAAGGTATATAATTAGCACATTAGACCACTAATAACTTCATTACTCGATGTTTTAAGGTTATCATGTCAACTTCAACATTACTAACATCCTAAAGTGATATCTGAACATAATGTTTAAGTTCATATTAACCATAATTTCCAATTACCCATTGGAACCATGAACCATGAACCATCTCCATCAGCTCACACGATTCTGTGAATCTTTTCCACGCAATACCCGTCAATCGTTAGTGCCCTCCCTCATCCTTCCTCACCTCGATTATGGATGCTTAGTATACTGTCTGGGGAGCTCAAAATGAGGCGGAAGATATTAATGGATTCCTTTATAGGATTCATTTTTGGGATCCCCAGGCGTTCTCACATCACTTATGGTATTCTGAGTTAAGGTGGCTTTATTCAAGTTTTAAACGACAATACTCCCTTGATACCTTTCTATTCCAAGCTTTAAATTCCAAAAAACCTTCGTATAATAGGGCGTATAAAACAAAATGACCGTTTTATCAAATTCCAGAGTTCAAAAGTCTGTAAATATCTTAATGTTATTTATTATTTACCAATACTTAATAATTCCTTTAAAACATTCTCTAAGCTTGTCCACAAACACTGGACTTCTTAAAAAAAAAAACCTCAGTTCAGTTATTTATTTGAAAGAAGAAACATGAATGTCCTACGAAATTCTCGTAATTTCAAAGCATTACTGGAAAAAAAATTTCACAGCAGCTGAAGCAACTCGTGAAATTATTAAATATGAAGGGGAAGGTGCCCTTGAAGAGCGCACTGCGCGGCGTTGGTTTGAAAAATTTAGAAATGGAGATACGACGTTGAAAAGGAGGAAGGGCTCCGGGCGGCTATTAATGGATATTGATGAGGTTCTGAAGGAAGGTGTTGAGTCAAATCCGTCCACAAGTACTCGCGAACTTGCCAGGGAGTGTGGTGTGTCGAAAGATACTGTTAGTCGCCATCTTCTCTCCATGGGGAAGGTGAAAAATACCTGCTCGAACCAAAGAAAAGTTTACAGAACTTCATGGGTTAGAACTGCTGCCTGATCCAGCATATAGTCCAGACCTCGTACCTTCGGATTACGACGAATGTCTCGATCCATGGCCCATTTTCTTCGAGGGAAAAAATTGATAATTTTGCGGAAGTTGAAAATGCTGTACAAGAGTTCTTTGACAGCCATCCCAAGGAATGGTATCAGCGTGGCATCGAGCAATTGGCTAGCAGATGGGTAATGACGTTAGATAAGAATGGACTATACTTTGAGTATGAATTGTATTTTGCATCAAAGAAATAATTATACAAATATTTGTTTTAAAAATGGTCATTTTTTTTTTTTTTATATATCCTATTATTTACGACATCCTTGCCCTTCGTTCTCCAGTTCATCTTACTAGATACGAGATCTCGTTAAGAATACTCAATAAGAATACTCGTTAGATCTAGATCTCAGCCCATTGATTTGTATATCCCTTCTCTTCGAACTGCTCCATTTGAAAAATCGTTTATTCTTCGTGCAGCCATATTTTGGAATCCCATACTCATTTCAATTCGCTCCTTCCCTCTCTTCCGTTAAACGTAATTTATTCATTCACCTCCTCGAGGATCAATCTTCCGAAATTATGTCATAATATATTAGTCTAAGAATGTTTCTCACATAAACTTGAAAATTAGTTTTTTATTTTAAATTTATACCTTATATTTATTAATATTTCATTTATAATTTATTTTGAATTATCTAATTTATAATCATACAGAAGTTGCTGCCACATATGTTCGCAGCAAGACTATTATTATTTTTTTATCGTACTGTTATGTTATTCTAAGGGCACAAGGTGCCCCAGAATAAAGATTGTTTTTACTTTCTTCAAGAAATACATAACGCTTGTCAAATTCATTCAAATTTCTAACAACCGGTCGTTTTTCTTCACCGGAGGGCTATTTCGTAGTCGGCTTGTTAACGAACGATAAAAGAAATGGTCTGATTTAAAGTGCCTGTGATCAAACTTAGCTCCGTGAGCTGAATCAGCAAGAGTCACTAATTTTTATATATATATATATATATATATATATATATATATTTTTTTTTTTTTTTTTTTTTTTTGCAGTAAATAAATAGCTAACTTACTCTTCATTGGCCTATTTCAAAATATTTAGTTAACCTGTTACTGGCAATATGAGCTGTTATTAAATGTCCCCGAAAGGGGCCAGAAACAACGCAAGTAATAATAGCGACAAAGAACCTAAGTTCATGAGTCAGTTTATTTTTAAAACTGGAACCAATGATGTTCTAGAGGGAACTGTTACGACAGATGAAACAACCATTGTAACTGTGACTGCGGAACCGAAGAATAAACAGAAACGTAAATAACCAGAACTGAGAGCTAAGTCCTTCGATGCGCCATTAGTGACTAAGAATTAGGATTACTACCCTACAATCTCTTCTCCATCTTACTACTAATCCAACCTTATAATTTTGCATAGAATAAAATAAATTTTTTAAAACTTGTATGCTCTTAAAATTAAAGCTTTTTAACTTACCTAAATTTCAGATACCTTTTCGTTTAAAAAAAAAAACATAATAATATCGCAATAATCAAATTTAATACAAACTGATTTTGACTTGTTAAATGGGCTCAAGTGTAAATAAATATAGACGAAAATTAGAGATAGCCACTAGCAGACAAGTCGGCTGACAAAAGGGCCGATTAGCCGATCATTGCTTCCGTTGGAATTCCGTGTCTTTTTTTTTATTTATTTTCAATATGCATTTATTAAGCTTTGTAGACAAAATATATCGCATTACTAAAAAGTTGCATGAAATGCATCATTAATAACGACCTTAAACTAACCTTAAGTATCTGGCACTTTTTAGATATAGTTTAACACCAATAGTATCCTCACCTGAAACAACATAAAAGTTTATATAATAAAATTTATTCAATATAAAATATATATATATACAATAAAATAAGTATAAAACTTATTAACATTTACTAATTAGGAAAGTAAATATATTTAGATCCCTTTTTATCCTGTATGTTGTTCCAACACATAAACAAAAAAAAAAAATGAAATTTACTAATTTGCACTAAAATTGATTGAGTCACCAACTTCAAATTAGTTTGAAAAACAATTAATATAAAATCTTCATCACGTGCTTTGTGACATTAAAGTTGATAAATACTAAGTATTAGAGATTCAAGAGTCCTATGATGATGAAATGAGAAAAAAAAATTCTAAAAAAACACATCTAGAATAATTTATAGCAATAGTAAACAACCTCGAGAATGAGTGACTATTAAGAATTTAAACTACTTTCCTATCGTCTATCTAAACTATCTTCATTTAAACTTACGTTGAAATTTATAATATTTCAGAAAGAAAAAAAAAATATCGGTACGTAAACATATGCTGAAGTTTCCCAATCTGTTATTGTTATTTGGGGTTAGGATAAAAAGTATAGAAAAAAAAAAAAAAGTGTAGATGAATGAAAGATCAAAAAGAAAGTCAAAAATATTGCTAAGTAACAACAAAATAAACATACGCTGAATATCTCAATTTTTTATTGTTTTTATATTTAGGATAAAAATATAATACGACAAAAAAATAAATAAAATATCAGAATAAGAAGAAACATGAAATTCACCTTCCCTACTTAAATTTTTAAAAAATATCCTGACCTAAAAATGCTGTTTCATCTAAACTTTTTGGCGGGTGTTTTATAGAAAATTGAGTCCATTTATAAAGAAAAATGTTGTATGTATCTTATTAAAAACTAATCACGTTTAACTATAAAGCTTCAGTCAAAATTCAACAAATAACAGAATGAATAGTCCAATAATTCCAAAATAATTACAGATAGATAATATTTTGAATTTTAATACCAAGTGGATTTAGAATCCAATCTGTGTTCTGTTATATCAATATCTGTTTGATCTCCTCTAGTGAGTACAAATATATTTGATTTCTTGTCTTACATCTTTGAAAACTTTAACATATATAATCAATGTAACAAAGTGCTAATGTTTTGAGAAAAAAAAAACATTTTGTATGTTTTAAAACTGAAGATGAATGCTCAGCATCAGTTTTCAAATTATTGAGACTATCAAGAGATGTCCCTCGAGTCACAACATCAAGATTAAAAAACCCGAACGTGGCAAGTCTTATTTATAATATGCACGAACACTTTTATGACAAACTACGTGGACACGCTAATATATAATATGTCAACATGACAAATGCCAGAAATATTCAACTCAACATAGGCTAAAAAGGAGCTGGATGAAGAGCTTCCTTGTCTACTCCCTATGTAGTATAGTATTGTGCTTGGATATTGTACAAGTTGATAACTCCTCTATGCCTGACTATATATGTTATTTTTAATGCCACATTTTCTATTTGTATACAAACTTTTGAACTCGCGAAAACAAATATTATGGGGAAAAACAGGCATATCAGTTCACAATATTAATATAGTAATTATATTACAGATGAATATCACAATAATAAATAAATTTATATGTTATAATAATATTTGTAACACTTAAAGGTATTGGGTTCTGTGAATCGTGAGGGATATGGCAATTGTTGTTCGTAGGGAACAGTGAAATAACACCTTTTCTAACCATCTGTAGCATATACAGAAATATTCTTTTTGAACGGTTAAGTATAAGGATTTATTTATTAGATATAATAAAAAGCAATGAGGATTTTTTGTAAAGCTTATTTTGATTACGTATTTTTTATTAAATATCAGTTATTGTCCGATTAATACTACTGGTGAAGTAACGAATAATTTCATGACTCGACTTAAACAGCTTTCTGATCCAAAGAGGTAGGATAGAGTGTTATGGCCGACGGAGGAGGAGATAAAATTGTTTTACACAGGGATAATATTTGATCTGTGGTGTTATCTGTCGCTTTATCTCGCCACAGTTGCACAACGTCAGCCCACGTCTGCCCCAGCTGAATGCCGAATGTTAGCTCAATCTTAGGCTACAGGTGATCTACTTAAAAGAGTAGTACACTGCATATCATTCATATAGAACTTAACCCACCAGTAATAGTAGAGCAATCTGTAAGCTAAACTGGAGTAATTAAAAAATTTCGGCGTCAAAAAGCCACCCGAGTGATGAAACATTCTTACGGACATTATTGGCCTATCAATAGAAAAAAAAGGAGGTTTTTTAAACTATTCATAGTGTATTAAGAATAAGAAGCACGCAGCAGTTTTAACACAGAGTTACAATAGGAGGACCCAGTCTCTCACGGATCTTGTTGACAATTTTTCTGGAGGTTCCTGGTCAAAAAATATTAGACACGTGTTTGGCCGTTCCGATTAATGGGCCCTAGAAACCGATTATTACCGAACATTAAAATGATTTAATTTATATTTTTTTATTTAATAAATAAAAAACTAATATAAACATCAGTACTTGGTGATAAAATACACATAGAAATGATGCATTATTGATTGGGGAATAAATGTTGAATAGGAGGCTCATCGCAACTGTTGTGGAGGAGGTCCAAATAGTCCACCAGACTGCTTACTTGCAGTTCGTGATGGAGCAAATCCAAGCATTTTCTGGATATTCTGTCTGATGGACATTGTGCACAGAATATACAAAAATAAAAATGAACATTCTGAACAGTCTTCACCGGGCAAATTTCTGTGGGACAATCCTTGGATCCAAGAGAGTGGCACAAATGGCAATCTCGCAACTATTCTACCATCAAATATGCTGTTAAACATACTCAAAAGAGCAGTAAATGCAAAACCAATAGCAAACATTGATTTCATCTTGACAAGAGACAGGTCCCGATTATTGTTCTTAAGCTTCTCCTCTTCACGTTCAATTTTCTTTTTGTGTTGTCTGTCCAAAGAATCTCCATGTGCTTCTTTTCTTTTCTCCAATCTTTTACTCTGCTTTTCCACTTCAGTTTTAAGCTTCTGATATTTCTCAGTCCGGTATACCATAACCCATGTTAAACCTTCTCCAAGTAATGCAGTGCAAATTGATATGAAAACGATTAAAATAGTATCCGCCCACATAGTATAATAATCCAAAACACTAAATAGGTTGAAATTCAAAACTATAAGTACTAAAAAAAAAAAAAAAAAAAAAAAAAAAAAAAAAAAAAAAATTAAGTAAATAACTAAGGCAGCATAAATATCAATATCTCATATTGATTTATTTTATATAAAGATAATGAGTTTTCCGAATCACTAGGGATATAGCAATTGGTTAAATTCGAGTTTAAAAAATAATATCGACATGATTCTTGTAAGAAATTTTTATTTTTAGTGCAATTTTAAGAACAGATACAGGCTTACCAAATATTTTGGATTAGGTTAATTAAATTCTATAAAAAAATATTAGGTTATCAAGCAAACTACCTTTATAGATTATTTTATACAAAAAATTACGTCAGATTCGAATTCAGCATTCAAAAGAACTCAATGGAAATGGAATCTAAAAATAAAAATAAAAAACCGTAACCTTCATAAGTAGCCTGACCAAATGGTAAGAAATTTTGTTTTTTAAATTGAAAAAAATCTTGAATTATATTTATGCGGTTAAAGTATCAATTTCGTAATTTTTCCCAAAATATAGAGTTGTAATAGGCTTGAAATATCTTAGATTTCATCAACACTATAAGCTCCTGATTTTGGTAAAAGAATTATGTCGATATCATTTTTTAAACTCGAGATATAAAATAAATTAGTTTAATGTTCGGCTAGATAATTTTTTTTTTTCTCGGCTTCTAGAGGGTCCATTAGTCGGAACGGCAAAATACGTGTGTAACATTTTTTGATCAAGAACCTTGATTGAAAAAAAAATTGCCAACAAGATCCGTAAGAGATTGATTATTAACAAGAGATTATTGTTATCAAAACATCAATTTTGAATGATTTAATTTCCAAAAAGTTAGCAAATTTATTAATTCTGAAAACCTTATTAAATCAAAAGGTATGAAACAATTATATCAAACGCCATCCATTCAAGAAATATACAACGGATTTCATCAATTTTTTTTTTATCATGAAAAAATAGTAGAAGACATCCACACCTCCTTCGGCAGAAAGAAACCATTTTTAGTATATCACCCTCAGACCACACTGCTCTCATTAAGAGCGGTGGCATGAGGACATGTGGTGACCCCTCGAACAAGAACTGACAATTGAAAGGACAATTAATAACAAGTGGAGATAACTAGAGGCTAATTATTACACTCCCTTGTCTCTAAATATATATACGTGTTCTTTTTTTAATTTTTTTTTCTTTTACGTGGGCAGGAGAAATCATCAAAATACATTACATTGTAAGGCCCGTACTTAGCCATACTGGGATTCTCGCCCACTAAGACCACCTCCATACACCTGTTTTCCCTCTCCACGGAACCACCGTTATATTTATATAAGTTCGTGTGTTTGTATGAGGAGGCGTCAATGTTCAGTCATTCCTGAATTTCTTTACTTTCTAAATTTCACATTGTAATTGTCTATGTAATGATTCACCAAACCAATAAGGAGAATCGAGTTTGGTTGGGCGTGATCGATTTAAGTTGATCAGTATTAGGTATTATCGATAGCTAATTGAAGTCCTCGGTACTCACTTGACAATCAATCATTTACGTTTGTGGAAAATGACTTTTAATTTTCATTTTTCTTAAAAGCAATTTTTCGTTTCTATTACGTTTAATGTCACATATTTCTAAGCATTACATTTGCGATATATTGCTTACTCTATAATTATATGACCCAATTGCTAGTGGTGTAAGTAAAAAGAAAACAGAAATAAAATATTTATTCAATAGTGATTTTGTTATTTTTAATGACAACTTTCTAGAATAGATCATCTTCAAAGAGTGAAGAAATAAATATAAACACCATTCGGATGAACTCTGAACTCCTGATTGTCATTAAAAAAAAAAAAGAAATGCTAATACAAAGAAGAACCAAAAACAACTTTCCAAGAAATGAGCACAGTTGTGGCCTAGGAATGTCCGGACATCTGTGCCATACCGAGAACTAGGTGAGACCACTGAATACTCAATGTAACGTCTTGCATGTGGTCCCTGAGGGATAGACAGGACATGGGATTTGAATTGCTATGAAAAGCAACATAGCTCAATACTGCATAGGAATTTACGTAACATGCTAACTATAAATGTTCAATATTTCATAAACACTCTGCACGCTTAAAGGAAATCTTTCGCTGTGATTTTTTTTTCTAAGTTACAAAATCAATCTTAAAAGTATATAACTGACGAAAAATTGCTCATACTCTCTTCATAACCTTTCTAAATGTAACCCAAGTTTAATTCATTCCACTAAATGTTTAAGAAAAACATTTAGTGATATAGTATTGCTAGCTGTTATTCCAGCTGGCATGCCAATTCTTAAACACGCAGTAAATAATTATTCTTTGGAGAAAACATCCGTTTTTAGACCTAAATCGCACAATTCTATTGTTTGCACATTATTATAATGCATCACAAATTAAACAGGTGTGATATAAACAAAATTAATTTTGTTGATCTGTTTATAATTAATAATTGAATTGATTAATGCAATCGTGCAATCGATCAACTAATTGATCATCCCCACCCAAATGTAGCAGGGTAAACTAGAAATAATATTTTATCTGAAACGCTATATATAATTTTTTAACTATCAATGTCATAATTGAAGGGTTTGGTGGATGTAGGGGTTATGTAAAAAAACACATAAATTCGAGTAATTTATGTTTAAAGTTTGTTTTGTTTTACACTTTCCTTTAGCAGGAAAATATTGCATAGTCCCTTTATCTTTTTCATATATCTTTTTCTAGTTGTTATGAAATATTCAGATTTTGCAACCTAACAATTCTGCACATAAATCTTTCCTCCAATGAAGAATATTGCATTACAAAAAATGTGACATAGTCCGTTCATCCACCAAACCCTTAAGAAGGGTTATTAATAAGTTTCACTAAAATTAAGAAAAAAGACCTCAAAATGTAATTGTAAGAAAATGCTGTCTTAAGAAATATGAATGGGCATATCAATGAATCAAAACAGTACAATGATTGTTCTAATCTAATTTAATAGCTATTAGATGATAGTAAAGTCTCCTTATTGAATAGCATGATAAATTTGAATCATCACTATGAAATGTTATATCAAAATTATTATCACCTTTATTGATATCAATATTTGACATAATTGGCTGGGGGAGATACTTTTTTGGTATAACTTTTTATTCACCCTCAAAAATGTAACATTTTGTCACGCTCTAGCTATGTTGGTGCTGCTCGGATCGGAAATTTGATGATTTTCCTGGTCAGAAATGTAATCGAGAATATTTGTTGTTATATAACAATTAACGCTTGGACCTGCCGTATAATGATTAATTGTTAATTTAATTTAATTGATTATTAACAACTTGATCCTTTTAATTCTAGAATGTAAACTGACAAAAGCATTAGATTATAGATTGAGATATCTATGATCTTTTGCATTTCTCAGCCAGGATGAAATTGATTTTTTTTTTTACCTTACTTAAACATGCCATTATTTTATTTTCTAGGCTAAAGTTTTAATTGTCATTACTTTTTTTTTTTTAATTGATGTCCTCTTAACATTTATTTATATTTAAGTACTTTAGTTAGCGTGATGAACAATAAAATGAACCTCAGACGATCCATCGAGTTTGTGGTCAAGACAGATCTCCAAGGGAAAGTGGCCGCTGGAGGTGACAGGGAATACTGGTGGGTGACCTAGATCGCTCAGTCATCTACTGTTTAGGGATCCTTTCGTAAAATATAAAATTGTAACACAAGCATATATTTAATTTATTATAATTATAGAACAGTTAATTAAATAATGAAATATCAATCATCATTCATGACGCACTAAATATAGTTTTATATTTTTTTTTAATTAATTGCTGAATGGATATATACGACAGAAATCAATAGAAATTAGATGAATCATTCTTTAAAATGGCATTATTCGCCAAAAGGCGGGAAAAAAACTTCTAGTAGAGCACTTATCTGGCTACAGAGAGCGCATGTACAAAGCTTTAAAAGAGTAAATACCAATCTGGCTGGTAAATATTTATTTTTATATCAGATCGATTAAAGGAATCAATGTCGGCCTTTCCTACCCCAGTTTGAGTAAACGAGAAGTTTAGACCTCGAGATGATTCTATGACTTCTGAAGCATTATAGCTCCTTAAAACAAAACATTATCATCAACAAAAGTATCATTCCTTTTAATAATATTCTAATTACTAATTAGTAAAGTAGTTGTTTAGTCCTTGTAAGCTATTGATATTATTGCTACTAGATAGGTCATTTCTTAATTTCGGTCTCATTTGGGAATCAATTTTTAAAATAATAAAATCAAGGAATGTCAGTTTTTTTTTTTTTTAAAGCTATATTTATGTTAGTATAAATATGTGAGCCCAATAATACACCCGTCTGATAAAATATGATATTTAAAAAATATATACATCCCTTTGTGAGAAGAGAAAACAAAACAAATAAAAAGCTAGGAATCGAGGTACTTAAAAGATGTAAGAAATGAAATAGAATCTTAAAAAAAAACTATAATTAGAATATTGGCAAAATAAACAAAAATAATTGAGCTTTCAAATTAAAAACATGAATAATCACTTCTCGCAGTCCTTATAATTAGACAAGATTAAATCAATTAAATATTGTAATATAAATAAAACAATTTAAAATTTCTGTACTTTAACAACAATCCTTAAAAAATCCAGATGTCAATTGAATGCTACGGAATGAGGTTTCAGACAGTTATGGACCCAAAGCTTACAATGCTTTTAAAATCAATTTAACCAAAAATATTTTCAACAGCATAAAAGCCTGATTGATAATTTTAGCAATATTGTAAAACTAATATCATTAGGATAGAAAAATAATTCTAAGGCTTTCAAAGATGAGCTAATTTTGATATCCAGGTCGAATAAAGGAATCAATGCCAACCTTCCCAATTTGGCTAGAACAAAAGCAAACTTGAAGCTGTGTTTTATCAGAGATCGGAGCATAAAACATTTCCTTTATTTTTCAGTTGAAAATACATTAAAATAATCTAGTGAATTTAGATCAAACACCAGTGAAACTCATAAAAAGGATTGGTTGGAAGACATACGCTGTTCAGTTTATTTTTTTAATTGACTAAAGAACTTACAGACATATTCTTTCTCATCTCTGTATTTAAAGCTCCAAGAAGAAAAACTTATAATTTGAGAAATTTCTGTTTATGAGATATTGTAAGCCAATAAAAAAAAAAATAAAGCCCATGGAAAAGAAACAAAAATCGGAACACGTGCACATCAATTCAAAAACAAATATATGAATAATGTTTAGCACATAATAAGGATAAACTTATGTGACAAATGTTACAAAGAATCAAACGAAGAATATATTCTATCCTAAAACACATAACATTCATAAGCTACTTGTCAATATCTACAGCATTCGTAGCGCTATAACGGGTGCCATAATTACATATCATAGTTGCAGCGGATGTTTACACCCTAAAACAGGGAAAGAGCATGCGCAGACGTAGCGCACCCCATGTTGCGACATGAATTATTAATGATGTTTTTACAGAAGGCAATGGCTGACTTTCGACAAGACAAATAGATCTCTTTTACCTGTCTTAGATATTAACACATAACCAGAGTAACAGGTATCCATTCTCCCCTCGTGCTCAATTTGCAGCCATCTTGTTTTGTTTTGATTGCCACAATTCTGGTAATGATAAATCATTTTCATGTTAATTGCAATTAAAATAAAATAGAATTGAACAAATGTTAAAATTGTTTACATAAAATAATAAAAATTTCTACAAGTATCAAAGGACACTCAAATCACTCTGACAGTGAATAATTTCACATTGCATTACTATGTAGGTAAATAAAATGTCAATATTTATCATATTCTAAATTAGTTCAGTGTTATTAATTTTAATTATTATTTTTTGTAAACATACTGCTATAGGAAAATTCATTTACAAATAAACTTCCAAAAAATGGCTTTACAAGTAAGATTTTTTCATTGAGAACATAATTGCTAGTTGTCAATTTGAACAATAAAGAAAAAAAAAGTCTTATAAATTGAAAAGCATCTCTCTAACACATGTGAATATATTATTATATAATTATATATTTCCACAGTATACTTTTATGAAACTAAACTTTGTCTATAAAAAAAAAAGTACCAACAAAGCAAATGCGAAGCAGTTTATTATTATTATTTTTTTTTTTAATGCTGTCACAATCTTTCTTACTTAAAATTTCTTATTGAATAGTTCCAAATTTGTTAAACATTACAATCTTAAATTAACAGACCGTTATAATAAGGTTGAATAGATTATTTCAAAATAAATATTTATTGTAATATCTTATTATTTAATTACATAGTTAATTTTTATTTATATCAATTAGGAACGTATTTTAAACAAATACACTAACATATCTATTCGTACACCTGATGCTTACAAAATGAATCAACCAAAGCAACTAATTCGTAAAGTAATGAAACAAAATAGTATTGACAAATTGAAACCGGTTTAAACAAGTTGAGTAGCATTAGCATATTTTCCTTGTTACCTAAAAAAATTGTTTAATATGCAGATAATTCAACCTTCATTTGAAATAAAATGTAAAAGGAAAGTAAAACCTGTCAAGCTGGACAGCAAAGAAATATTTAAAAAATGGCCTTATTAACATGAAAAATATTCAGGACAAAAATGATCGAAACAGAAAGATCCAAAATTAAAAAATCATTAAACAAAAACGAGATTATTGATTTCATTCATTCCATTCCTCATACATTAGTTAATACAAAATTAATGGAATTTTTTTTCGAATCTGGCCTCAGTGTTGAATGACAACCATTTTCTACAAGAGGCAGAAGGTCCCGCTAACTGACAGCTGATTGACATGATATTGAGGCTTTGCAAGGCTGACTAAAAATAGACCGCATTCCATTGCCTTTAAGAATCTTTACCGTTAGATACCCTCCTTAATAGTATGGCCACTTACACGGTTTTTGGTATATTATAATTATACAAACTTATCTCATAATTGTATTTAATTCATAACAACATTAAAAAGTTTTATCTTCGCTATATATTATATTAACTTTTTCCTTTGGAAGTAAATGAAATGAAAACTATACTTTATTCTGGGGCACAACAAACCTAGAATAATGACGAAGTAATATTATGTCATGTGCATGGAATCCTAAAATACATTCTTCATTCTAACTGTAAATTAAAACAGAATAAGGAACTATCAACTAATTTACATTTATTTAAAGGGAGAGGGATTAAAGGAAAATAAACGATTTGAAAGTTTTAAAAGATATAGCATGGCGAATGAGAGAGAGAGAGAGAGAGAGAGAGAGAGAGAGAGAGAGAGAGAGAGAGAGAGAGAGAGAGAGAGAGAGAGAGAGAGAGAGAGAGAGAGAGAGAGAGAGAGAGAGAGAGAGAGAGAGAGAGAGAGAGAGAGAGAGAGAGAGAGAGAGAGAGAGAGAGAGAGAGAGAGAGAGAGAGAGAGAGAGAGAGAGAGAGAGAGATTAATCATCTTCAACAATTACGCTAACTTTGACCACGTTTTTCGTGCACGTAAAACATTTGATGATGGCGGTAACTTAAGAACCTTTCAAACCGAATATGTATCACTCGAACATCTATCGAGGTCCTACTCGTTTACCCCAACAGAAAGTATATCACGATTTCATTCAACGAGGATAAATCATTAATTACTGATCTGCTTGGGAAATGAGAGATGTCCTCTTGAGTGAGAAAAGTACGAACCTGATCCGGCTTCTCTTAAAACGGAATGGGAATCAGCTCCTGGATGTCCTCCTAAATATCATATCGGATGTAGTCGAAAAGGATGTAGTCTTAAATGTTCTGATGAATGTACGTGTCCCGTGAGAGAAACTTTGTAAACAGTGCCCTTACAAATTTCTACTTTATGATAGTATCAAAGAAGAGTTCACCATTGTTTAAGATGAACCTGCATATGACGATTAGGAAAATACACGTATTACTAGCTATAGAAAACACAGTGAACACAGTCCATCAAAAAGACAAAACAATTCTTTTTTTTTAACGGATAAAGGATTGTTAAATAGAGAATAAAGTTTCTAAATAGTCTTTTTCCACCTAGATTACTAAATCATAAGAATCAAAAATTGGATGTCCAATTATGATTTTACGTAATCTTCAAACACCTAATCAGTGCAATTTTAACCAGGTTATAAATTACAGCAATGCTGGAAAATATTATTGAAGAAATAAAGCTCAACTGCACACTTCAATACAAGTTTAAAGATAAACAAATAAAACTTCAATTATTAGTTAAAATTATCCAAGTTCTTTACTAATGAGAGCGGCCTAGACTATAAAAATAATTTGAACCAAAAAAATAGTATTTAGCAGGAAAATGTGCTAAGTTATAACAAATAATAAACAGAAAAACAATAAAAATTCGAAGATGGACTGTAATAGATTTGGACACTGCCTAAGTGGCAAGGCCGCGGATGGAAATAGGTTGAGTCCATCTCTGTTCACTGTCAGTGAAAGTGTCCTAGGCCATCCAGTGCTATTTTGGTAAGTACTCTCACCAGCCCAGCTCCGCTTATCCGGCGCGACGGGATAAGGTCATCTATCCTTCAATATTAAACTTTAATGACAACGAGTGGTGTAAAACCTATCTCGTTCTCAACATTAAGAAATCAGCTTCCTACTACTTCAAGGTTTTTCCTTCTCATTACTCAATTGATTCGTTTATTTTTTCTTTTCTAAAAGTATAGAAATTTAAGAGCTCTCTGTTTATTATTATTTTTAAAATAACTTTGCCTTATATAAATTATAACTTATAATAAGATACGAAAGGAATACGGCTTTACATAACGGCATGAGCGATTCATAAATTTATTTTATTTAAAATCGATTAAAATAATAATATTATATTTCCTTTCTCTTTGGTATATTTCTTTCATATTACATAATTTCTAAATCCTTTAATGCCAGTGCAAAATATGTAAGCATATTATATTTAAACACTAAGAACTAAAAAAATATGGAGCTCAGGGACCTCTATAGAGACCCAGATTTGGTTTCATGTATACAGAGAAAGAGGTTTCATGTGAAAGAGGAAGAGGTTGGAGTGGTGTTTGTCGAAAACGTCGAAACTGACCAACGCCTGAATGAAAGTGACAGAATTGAAGAGAGTTGCAGTGGTTGCTCTGAGTGGAGGATTGTTGAGGAAACCAAGGTCCTTCAAGGACCATAGCGTTGGCAGATTTAGTTATATAATTTTTATCCTATTCTAAATTGTATATTTGATACTATTTAGTATCTGTTACAAGGGCTTTTTATCATGTATGGAAAGCTCAGCAAGACTAATATAGTTAATTTACTTATCTAAAATATCTATTTCATACTTGACTAGTTTTCGTTTCGAACTTCAATGAATGAATCAAGAATAAGTTCAAAACGGAGATCATCACTAATTTTATTTCTCGTTGCTAATATATCCCTGGATACCCAAAATAAATAAAAATATTAGGAAAGAATATTACTTATTTATGGCGTTTCTCTATAAATCGTATTGTATCAATATAAATATAAATCAATATCAATATAATTATTTAATTTATATTTCTTAATAATAATTGAAAAACAAACGGCTAGATAAATAACAAATCATAAATTGAAAATAACAAATAAGCTATAATAACATAGTGCATACCAGTAACCAAATATTTTAAAGCTATATTAAATAAGAAAATGGTAAATTAAATATAAGGGTAGTAATTATAGGTTAGTTTTGTTTCTCCGACAACTGATTTTATACTGAATACAGAAAATAAAGTATGTGAATAATTAAAATTTAAAAAACTGATACGAAATTGTATTCAGAACCAATAAGGTTAATCTAGAACAGATGGAAACATCGAAATAAATAAGGGCACTTATACTCGAGTTTTTAAGATAAAGAACACATAACTCCCGTTTTAACTAAATTACTCTTGAAAACTAGATATTAACAACTAAGAATGAAGAAAAAATAAAAACAATCGAGATAAGATATGTAGGCCAAAATCAAGTATTTAAGAACTAAGGCTGGTCACAATGTAAACTGAATTGAAATAATAATATAGTAATCCGACTAAGATGTTATCTCCAGAGAATACCAAAGTAAAAAAAAAAACGAATAAATTTTAAATTTCCAATGATCAATTGTTTAGGAAAATTTCAGAAGGATCACAAGCTGGATACAGAAAAGTGGATGACTGCAGAAGAGGCAGTAGTAACTCGTAACAAATGCAGCAGATGATTACATTATGATGATGCTAATGATGATGATACTCGAAAATCTGTTCAATTTTCCGTTTGCGTTTTAATGAATCATCAACCTCCATCAGCTACTGGTTTACTTCAATGATTATTTTAAAATTATTAGTTTGCAGCAATTATCCAATAAAGGGATGTAAAGTAGTGCTTTATAAAAGAAAAAAAAACTGGCTGAGATGTTATATAATTGTCACATTAAAATAAGATAAATGGTTTCAAACATTATTGGAATTTTAATCGATATCACAATTCATCTCTAAAAGAACCAGCAGCCGATTTTTAATTTCAAATTTAACAAACTGTTAGTGAGACGACCGCAAAAACTACTGAACTAATCTGTACCAAATTTTAACCACACCATCTTCATAGCTCAAGAACGGTTTAACAATAAAACAATTCGATTACTTTCAATTTAATTGACATTAAAAAGCGACATGTGGTGCACAGTGAAGTATGAAAATCGACCGATAGGTGGCGAGCGCCATTCAAGAGAGATTACAAAGGTACGCTGTTATTTAGAGATCGAAATTGATAATAAAATTTACTTATTATCAGTTAAATTGATATTAAGAAAGCTAAAAATACATGGTGCAACATGTGGATCCCAGCGAAGTTTCACAATCGACTGGTATATGCCAGCCCCATTCTGCAACAGTTAGCAATGGTAAAACTATTCAACCCATCAGTACCAAATTTTAATATCTTCATAGTTCTAGGAAGGTTTTCAATAGAACAGATTACTGTAATAATAATAATAATAATTGAAATGTACAATGTTGAGTGGCAGAAGCGAGAGTTTTACATTGTCATAAACTTTTGTGGTTAAAAATTAAAATCCAAACAGTTGAAATCGATGAAATTATTTTTGCTGCACTAAAAATTATTACTAAATCAAAATGTAAATCTCTTACTTTTTGATATTGTGCGTAAAAAAATTATTAGTTTTAAGCACTGGTAATGCAGTCCATTATCCGCAATTATCTTCAACCACCTAATCTGTTCAATTTGAACTAGGTTAAAAATTACTGCTATGTGAGAAAATGCCATTGAAGAAATGATGCTCAATTGCATACTTGAATTCAAGATTTTTAATTATAGTCAAATAAAACTTCAATTATTAGTCAAAATTATCTAAATTATTTCCTTATAAGAGCGGGCGAAGCCGCGACAGGGGATGCTAGTTATTTAATATAGTAAGACAAATCTCGGATATTGATTAAAAAGGAATTGAACCTTAAGTGGTGTACACCGATGAAGATATGTAACAAAAAAACAGGCGCCATAGAGCAAGATATACCTGAAATATCAAACAAAACCCAAAAATATATTATTTGGTTTGGATTAGTTTTTTTTTTTTTTTTTTTTTATTGAATTAGTAGAAGATAATTTTCAATTGTTCTACAATCGAAAAAGATATTTCGAGTGCCTCTCTAAATTATCATGTACCGTAATCAAGTGCGTCTTAGAAAAGATCTTTTCTCTCGACCCTCTGCATTCCATCATCTTAGGTGTAGTGTTGAAGTAAAATTAGATAACAGATGAGATTAGTCACTATAAAAAGATTCATTGTATATAACTTCTAAAGGAATTGAAAAAGTGGCAAGATTTTTAGTAACCTAAGAAAGACTAACTAGGGCAGGCAAGAAAAGCGGGTGGGTTCACCCAACGTACAGTGAACCCAAGTCAACCCTCATAAGTCGGTTCATTGGAAGCTTCCAGTTAACAATTTTAGTCCTCAACTGCACTAACAATCAGAAATCAATAGAATTTCTTCTATTTTAAGATTATTTTATGCACCTCTGATGATCATAGTGCCATTTAAGTGAAAAAACTGAAGGACAGATTTTATAATAATCAGTGAAGTGACGACACCAAAATTTTCGATTCTCGACACAGGTACGGATACCTCAGTTTAAAAAAAAAATTCTATTAAAAAAAATAATCCAAAAATGATCTAAAATAGCAAATCAAAACGGTAATAATTCAAGAAATAAATTAGTAAACCGCTAGTAGCATTCAATATTCATTATCCTTCATTTATATATGTTAATAAGTATAATTTAGAAAATGTACAATAATATAATATAATTTAATTCACAGATTCTTATTTACGAAGATATACATTCCAAGGTTTCATTTATTCATTAAGGAATCGAAAATGTTGCTAAACTCTTTCACTAAACATTGAAGATGAACTAGATTTGTTTTAATTGAGTATTGGGGTTCGAAAAAATATTATTTACACGTAAAAATGGAAAATAATCTCTATTTTTGGACATATCGTCACTTAAGAATAATAAAAACGTATAATAAAATGGTATTATTTCGTTGATGAGAGATTGTAATCTTATTTGTTCATTTGTCAATAACGATTAAATATCTTCAACAAACTAAAGTTTAGCTTTAATTGGATTTGTTTTTTAATTTTGCTCATTAGGAGAACTGACGCATATTAATAACATAATTAGATATTACAAAACTATTGTCAAGTTCAGCGTTATCTGTTCTATCTGTTCCTAAAAATCGGGGACTTTGGGTCATCGATTCTCGATACCAATTCTTTTCTCAAGAATAGATGGAACCGAGAATCGACAAATCCTCGATAATAATGATTCCTTTTTCCAATCTAACAAGTATTTCCATCTGCAATTGATTAAAAGAGTACGAGAGTGGATTTATGTCCCTGGTAGTAAAATATAGTTTTAATGTTTATAAATGATATTCCACTAATCCCTGTTAAACAGATCCGCTACCTAGGACTCCACTAAGACAAATGTCTTACTTGGAATCCACATACAAGACTAAAATGACAAGAAACTCCTCGTCGTTTCTTTACTTTACTAGACATTTACTAGACAAACGTTCAAAGTTCCCACTTAATTACAAAAGACTCGTTCACATGACTGTGATTAGACCTATTTGGACGTACGGAATTGAGCTTTGGGGCTCCACTAAACCACCCAATTCATCTCGTATCCAATCCTTACAATCCAAAATCCTTCGAAAAATCCTCAATGCTCCTTAATTTGCGACCTTACTGATTTAGCCCAAACCAGATACCTATCCTTCCATAGTAAGCTCCATAACCACTCCAATCCACTAGTCTCCTAACTTGCTTCCCACTCCATTCCCGATAATCCTCCGAGGCGTCTAAAAAGAAGAAGCCTAGAAACCTTTTAGTGTAGATTTTTATTAAAGTGCTACTATTGAGTTGTTCTTCACAAGTTTTTTACATGTCACTGTATTCATCATCAACACATTTACTTGATATAAATATTATAAATTAATATAATATAAAAATGTTTTTAAGGGAAGATTTTTACAAATATTATGTATAAAAGCCATAATTTTTCTCCAAGTATATATTTTTAAACATTAACTTTACTCGTTCCATGGATTGACCTCATCTTAAGGCAAAAAAAATACATAAATATACATACACAATTTTGTGGGTCATTCTCATAGCCTCAGCTAAAATTTAAAAAAAAATTGAATTTTCAAAGTTGCTTAAATTTTTATTATTTTTGAGTTTTCTATTATAATATACCTTCTATTTATTGAATTCCCGGGTGGGGCCAATTTTTTTTTTTTCTATTTACCACTGTTTTGAAGCATTTTATAGAGCTTTTCATAGAAATGCTCTTGACCGTTACTCTTTCTTTAAACATTTTTTTTTTTTCGTATTAAAAAATTATTAATGTCCTCAAATGGATAAATCTAATAAATAAATTTATAATAAAATGTAAAATAATAAAATTTATTATTGATACATAAAAAATTACAGTAATAAAAAAATTGTGATCAATTCTGGAAGAATTTTACAAAAAAAAAAAAAACAGTTTAGTTGTTCAACTATTTTATTGAATGAGATTTAATTTTTAATATTTCTTTTTAAGGCATAACTCTATGTGCATGACCATACTGACCCTCAACTGAGGGTCGGTATGGACATGTACTTGTTACTATGTGAGGGAAATCGCAGTTATCATGAAGATGGAGGGAGCACTGTACTCCGAAACTTTTTTTTTTTTTTTTTTTTTTTTTTTTTTTTTTTTTTTTTTTTTTTTTTTTTTTTTTTTTTTTTCTTTTTTTTTTTTTTTTTTTTTTTTTTTTTTTTTTTTTCCCTATCTTGCCTTTTCAGGCATACGGGGTTTTGACGGCAGCGGTTTCAACATGTACTCCGAAACATGTTAAAGAAAATAAAAGATAAATAGGATTTATGCCTTAAAAAGAAATATTAAGGTTTAGTTGTTTTTAAATCTGACCCCCCCCCCCCCCAAAAAAAAATTAAAATTAAATCAGTGATGTTTCAGCATATAAAAGCGTTGGTATATAGTTATGTAACTCCGATATAAAATTTGACGAAAATCGGTTGAATTGTTTTTATGTACGATTCCCCCCTCCCAACACCCCGCCAAAAAGGACCTCAATTCAGTGATGTTTCATCCGTATAAAAGTGTTGCTACATTAATATGTAACTCTTAACAATTTAAAAAAAAAAAAAAAAAAAGGTGTGACGGTCGTGAGTGTGATGGTCGTGAGGAACCTCCCATAATTTAATGTTTATTGCAACACCAGAGCCTTACCTAAACGGCTAGTTTTACTAATCAGTTGTGTACATCTAAAAATAATCAAATATGGAGTCCAGTTTAAAAAATACGAATCATTTTAAAAACGCGTGACGGTCGTGAGTAAGAAAAAGTACGAGGAAGAAAACACCCTGGATTGATGAAAATCCTAGAAAATACACCAAAAAATGTCTACCAATCACATCACTTATGAAGATAACCTCACGAATTACTCTGTAGATAGCAATAATTGGCACTAGCTTATTCTTGTAGAGAATATTTAAATAACTATTTAGTGTGACGGTCGTGAGGCCAAACCGAGGGACAAAAAGAAAACGGAATTTTCAGTTTCCCTTTATAGTTTAAAAATGTTTAAAAGTATGTTAATTTATTCTTCAATATATGGTCTCATACTCTAGAAAATAAAAACATAAGTTTTCTAAAAATAAATACTTAAATAACTTCCTTGAAATCTCACTTTATAGGTAGGGACAAGTGAAAGTTATGAGTTTATAAGCCTTTTTGTAGCTATAAAAAAAATAACAAAAATATTTTTCGAAACTAGGCTGTATGCACCAACTTTAAGGGATCGGTGTACGTTCAAATTCACCAAAAATATTGATTTGGAAGTTTTAGTTCCATCTTAAGTCCAGCAGGACAGTGAAAAATCACTGCCATGAGAATGGCCCTTGTATTTGAACTATTACTACAAAATAAAGATGTTACCTCCATATAATTTATTAAAAAATATTATATTTTACATTGTCAGTATTTCTTTATTATCATAATCGATTGTAATCAATGTTTCAATTACCTGAAAATTATGCAATATTATTTGAAAATTACTAGTAATTTTCAATAGTTAACGAAAGCTAAAACTTAATTTAAACCATAGAGAATATGCTGTTTTGTAGTGATATTCATATGAAGTAGAACATTTATCTTTATATTAATGGCTTTAATGTATGTCATGTTTTTGGATTTAAGATAAGATAAAATCTGGAAATGTGAAGCGTTAAAAAATATTTATTTAAAGAAGAATATATATATATATATATATATATATATATATATATATATATATATATATATATATATATATATATATATTATAACATTCACTTAAATCAGTCATCAAAACTATAAAAGACCAGAATTATAGCCAGGGACGCAATATATATGCCCCGAGGGCGGGTTAGGCTCTCGGCTGCCTTGTTGATAACTGCAAGAAAACAAAGTCTTCTATGCATTACTTTGAGGATTTATTTCATTTACAGTGAATCGTTGTCACATTTTTCATTTTTAGTATCCATATTCCTTGAATATTAACAACGGCTTTATCTTTTTCCTATCCTTGGGCTTCCTTTCTTCATTCGTTCTTTAGTTTCAGGTTCTATTTACTTCAAATTAGAAAACTGATAAGATGGAGGACATCAGGCATTCACCTCGGTACGTTACCAAATATAACGCTCCTAATACTCCTGAAATCTGTATTTTAAAAGTCAATGTCGGATTGATAATATTTAAAAAATGTAGTCCTTGAGATAGAAGATAACTTTCAACAGATCATTAACGGTTTTTCTTTTCTTTTTTTTCTAAACTACAATTAACTAACGATATTAAAATAGGCAATTTCATACGATTTTACGTATCATTGACAACTTAATAAAAAAAATTTCATGAAAAGTAAAAGTATTGAATAATAAGGAATATATTTCAATGTCTTCAAAAGTTAACACACAGCAACTAAATACAACGGTTATTTATAGCAGGGTCCACACAGAAGCCTTGAGACGGTCGCGGCTAGTAAAATTTTTTTTCTATTAATTTTTAATTTTATGTTTTCACATATCCACCGCAAAAAAATAAATAAATAAAATAAAAAAATAAATAAATAAAAAAAATCTACTTGCATTAATTGAAATAATTAAGTTGAAATAAAATGTGTGACTCCAACGGATTTGTATGAACATGATTTCATACAAAAAATTATTATATATACATTTTTTTATGTTTTCAAGAAAACCTGCTTCCATTGAATAAATATAAAAACTGCTTTTTGTAATGAATGCATTCATACAATATGTAAAATAAAAATGAAAAAAACTAAATAGGAATAAAATATAAAAATGAAATGAAATATATTTGATAAAAATAATAATAGGAAATAAGAAACAATATTAAAAAAATAAAAATAAATACGATCATACCTACTATAAAATAGAAAACCATTTTATGCTAGGAAAAGTGCCTTACTAATACCAAATAAGTATAAAAAAAAATTAAATCTGGTCAGAGACATATTAAAATGGCAAAATCAAAGACGGGATCTTGTGAGCATTGAATTGACTGCAGATTTTAACTGAAGAATATTACAAATATAGTAAGGATAAAGGGTATTGATAATTTGGAAGAGGATTGTTCGAAGGAAACATTGTCAAAGGAACGTGGGATGGAGCCATTTTAATTCGGAATAGAGGGATCGACTCAGGATATCGAAGAACAACCTGGTAAAGTTGTGGATGATTCGGTTCAATCTGTTGTCTAGAACCATCAAGAGGCCACCATAAACCAGACAACCACAGACAAAGGGTGGGAAGGATCTAGGAGCTTACTTGTTGCCTGGGGAAGAATATGACGGAATGGATGGAATAATTTAAGTGCATCTATGGAACGGCGGGAAATGTAGACAATCTGCGATTTCCAAGAAAGGTTTTGATCAGTCCCTGAGAGCTTGACTGAAGATACTGGCCATTGCTAGAACTCCAATATCAATACAAATATATAAAACGCTAGCAGGTTTAATCTGTCATTAGCATTTGTGTACCTAGATAAAGATTGAATCGGAAGACTAGGATGGTTTGGAAGTTCTTATGGAATTTCGAAAATATAGAGGTACGATGGTATCGTATATGTACATTTACACAAAAAAGGTGAGATGACCAATTAATAGGATTGGCCTTCTGATTCCAGCGTGAGAGTTCTATATAAGACTTTTGTTTAGGTAGGAGCCAACCGTAGTATTAAGATATTTAATCAATTATTAATATATTCTCTAGTTAATGTAACTTCCAGATAGCTATGTGTAATGGGTTTATATATTTAACGACTTAAATGTATAAATATATTTTTAGACTATTGAACTGTAAATCTTCAAGACCCGTTAAGTTGTGCAGCAAATGTGATTTAATTTTTAAAATAGTATTCCGTTTAAATTAGAGATTAAACCATCTGCCAAGGAACCATCTGTTAAGGAAACTTTACAAGCCACTGAATATACGACTTGGGTCAACAGTAGGCACATGAGTTAATGGCTTGAAGAGAGGCAATAAAGTATGTTGACAAACTACAGCCGGATATGTTTGTCTGTTTGTGCTGACGTCACTGGAGGTCAGGAGCTAGCTAGTCGGGAGAGTGCACAAGGAGACGAATAATGTTTATTCAGGGCTAATCAGCTGTGGACATTGTTCATAACGATGACAATTATTCAAGTAAATTGGGGAAGGCTGAGCTAAATGGAATGAAAACTTTGGATAGAAAAATTAAAAAATATCTATTTTTTAACCATTAACATCGGTTTTTCGTGCTTATGCATTTTTTGTGATTTATTCTAGAAAACTTATATAATGACTTGTATCAAGCGTATGGTATAACGTAGTTTAGAAGAAAAAAAAGTCAAAAAAACACCTTTCCGCATTCATACATATTTTCTATATATACAGTTGAAAACAATCAAATTGGGATTTAATTAATCCTTTAAATTAATAAATCAATTAATAATTTATTTATTTGTATTATAACTCGTTTATTGAGAAAGTATTATAATTTGCCTCAAAGACATGGATGACTAATACGTGAAATGGATGACTTTTTGGATCCATTCATACAATATATAAAATGAGAATAAATAAAAAAAAAGAAAAGAAAAATAAATAACTTAAAAATATAAAATACAGTAAATAAAGTGAAAAAGAAAATAAATAAATAAAGGACCTCAAACTATACAATAGATAAATTGAAATAAAATACAATAAAATAAGTCATACATTAAAAAAATATAAAAAATAATAATAGTAAAAATAAAAATAGGATTGAATGAAAAGTTAAAAATGCAAACTTTATTTAATAGTTAATTAAATTATATTATAATTAAAAATAAACTTATTTTATTTGAAACATACACAAATCCTAGGGATCCCCCAACCCAACCAAACTTGACTACTTATTGAGGGACAAGCCAGTCTCAAAGAGATCCCAGCGCTTCTCTCTCAGCCGCGTCACCGGTGTAAAACCAGTCGAAGCTGAATGGAGCTCATGTCATGAGTCAAGAAGCTGGCCACTATCAGGACTTCATTTCGAATTTTATAATAAATCAATAGAGGCCACTGCCTTTTTAATTAACCTGCGAGGTGGTTTATAGATGTGAGTAGAACTAGATAGGCAGTGCGCTAGTGGGTTTGGATGATAAGAAGGTTTTTGATGAAATTTTGAAAATTTGACGGGTATGGATCCTAGGACAAAAGATATTAATTATATTAACACTATTAATATATTAATTATATCTTATATTAATATATTAATATATTAATTATATTAATTATATCTTTAAGATATTAAAGATATTAATATATTAACACTTAACCTACCCACATTTCATGTGCACATGTTTCTACCACAATGTCTCGATAAAAACAATAATAAGAGAGGAGTGGATATTGAAAAAAACTTATGATATGTTTTTAATAAAAGTAGTTAAGTCAAAAAGGAAAATAATAAATCTTGCTTCCATGAAATTCTGCCAAACAATCTGAAAAGGGCCATTAGACTAGTCATGGTAGTTTTAGTGTAAAGGTCATTGTGTAATGGTTTTTTGGAAACGTAGTGATGTGCGTTGGTTGATGTTCTCAGAAATTTGGAATAAAAGGATTGTTTGATGTTCAAATATATTGTTGTTCCCCCAATAACTAGTCCGTAGGTCCAGATAGGTCTTAGGATAGTCTTTAGGTCATTAGTCCAGATAGGCTTCAGGATAGACTTGTAGATTAAAAACTTTTCTATTGTGAGTTGTTAAGTCTTGCATAGTATGCGGTATAGTTGGCTAAATCTTCTGTAAAGTTCTTGTCTTTTATGTCTAGTATGTGGTTTCGAAAGTAAATAATTGTCCGTAAAACTTGAAACAACAGAAAATTTAAACAAAAGAATAAAAGGAGAAATATTTCATTGTACTTCTCGTGACACATTGATTTATCTAGAAGTAATAATCAATCCGACAGTTAAAGGTAACTATCATTATATCATCCTTTACAAGAATACTCCTTAGTTCAATTTAATCTCAATTACCACAAATCTTCAAAATTACGAACTATTCATTCTATCTTTATAATGACAAATTAAAATCCCATTGGAATTTAAGTTATACATTAAGTCAATGTTCAAACTACAACAAGCCCAAATAACCTGTGAAATACTTGAAAAAATGGGCTCTGTGGTACTCAGGTTCTAGGAGTTATGAAATCATTACTGCCAATGGCGCTGCCAGTGACCAACACATCATCCATTGGTAGTACTCTAATGAAATTTACCATCATCCCCTTCCAATTAAATAATTTACTTGAATCCGTAATATATAGCTAGATGTAATGTGACATGTAATGTTGTTTAAGCTAGATGGTCCAATTGTTAACGTTTCACAAACATCGGGGTCGAATTAATATTAATTAATTTAGTTTTTTATGTTGCCATTTTTCTGAGGTTAGTAATCAATTATCAGATATTATATCAGACTAGTTATTAGATGTTATCAGCCGATTAAAAACTTCTTTAATTTTATGAAATATAGAAGTGTTCCTAAAAAATTGTTCACCATAAGCCTTAAAATCTTTTAGGATTTATCCTTCTATACCATCATGCGTACCTCAAGTGACTTAAAATCTTTGTTGCGGGCCTTTCACTAAATTCAAAATTTTCAATATCCTGATGTTCCGCGAAGGAATTACCCTTTCGCAGGAATTACCCTTTCGCTTTCACATTTATTTATACAAGAGCTTCTATTATCATATTATTATGACAGTACTGCAATTCCTTAGCGCTAAATTGAATTAATCAAATTCAAAGATTTAGTCTTCAAATTTTAAAATTTAAAGATTTAATTTCAATTTCGTCCATAATCTTTTATTTATTAGTGTTTTATAGTACATATCTATTCAATTCTAGAAGTTTTTCTACTAAAATTTTTCCTGTAAGCCTTAAAATCTTTGTTGTGGGCCTTTCATTAAATTCAAAATTTTCAATATTTTAATTTTGCGCAAGGGAATTGCACTTTTGCCTTCACATCTATATTTACAAATGCTTCTATTATCATATCACAATGACAGTTTTGCAATTTCCTTGCGCAAAATTGAATTAATCAAATTTAAGTTTTAAGAATTAAAATTTTGAATTTCATCCTTAATATTTTATTTATTAATTTTTTATATTATATACCTTCACTTGAACACCACATAGTATGACTTGAAATATAAAACTTTAAAAGAAAAAAAAATTAGCTTATTGAAATGGTTTGCACTTTACAATCGACTGAATAATGCTCTCTAATAATCCGCAACATAAAACGGATTAAAACATTGAACGGAAACAAACAGAAGCGAGTGCTGTTTACTAGTTGATTTGCCATATTATGTAGATTATTTTAGCCACAAAAAAAAATTAAAAATATCTAAAAATCAAATATAGAGTGTTGAGCGGTGTTAGTGAGGAGATGGCCCCAATGTGTGACGGTTCCTGAATTAATCAAGAGACAAGGGACGCCACATAAAATTCCTGGATTTTTCACTGTCTGACAAATCCCCTATTTAATTAACACCTTATCACCCGTACGCTAATAAAATATAGTTTCAAATCAAACAACTTTTTATATAAATCTTATTATAGTTTCAACCAAACCAAATCAGAAAAACGATGCGCAATACCTTAGAAGAATACGAGGCTTAAGTTTCACGGCATTTCGTTACTTGCTAGTGTAACGCCATTGAAGATAATTTTTATTTTATTAGAAATAATATATAGTTCTGAAAATTAATAATTGTCAGTTTTGATAAGAAATAAAAATTAAATTAAATATAATTATATATTTTATTTTAACTATAATAAAGTAATAGAAATTTTTTTTTTTTTAAATACTGGAACTGAGTAGAATAACATAGAATTATTTTAAATTGTTTTATCTAGCCCAATAAATAATAAGTGTATTCTTATCTCGAGTGAAAGTTAATTCAGTAATTTGGCAGCACACTTGACATATATGTAATGTGAAGTGAAGAAATTCGGCTACTTCCGCAATCCATAACTTATTATATTTGTATAGGTCGTGAACAGTTTATGATGTTAATAAATAACAAAGATGTAATTCCAATCGAAATTCGTATGATGTCGACCAGCTTATCAAAAGCTTAACTTGATCATAAAAAGGTTGGTATTGACCTCACTACAAACAGACGATTTCATTTTCTTTTTAGTGCAAATAAAAAGTTTGCATAGACACAATTAGCTATAGTATCAATATCGGAAAAATTTAATGTTGTAAGAGAATTCCTGAAAACATTTAACGACTAATATTTAAGCTGCAGAAATTTGACTTTAGGCCCCTAAGAACGCATCGTTAATGTTTCTTACCTCGAGATGGGCTGCTCATCAGCAAGTTCTTTAATCATAAAATATTTTAGAAACCATAACCTAATACGAATGAAAATAAAACATGTAAAAGCCATAGGTTTTGCTCCATGTCAGCACTCAGTATTAATAAATTAAAACGGCTAATTAAAAAGGCTAGACCGTTTAGTTTAATCGCTAAATAAAAAAATAAGGGCAGAATACTACTTTATCAGAACTATTCTTCTATATATTTTTTCAAATACAAACTAATCTTATAGGAGAGTGTCGATACTTAATATTGACAAAATATAGTATTATAAAACATGCGAAATATACTACTTGAGGGAACGGTGATCTTTTGTTCACGGAGATAATCTCGAATATACAAGTTTATATTCAATGGAACTGAAACGACTGTTCTTCGTTTTTTTTTATCAATTGTAACAATTGTAAGTTAATAACGAAATATTTATTCACATTACGATTACATCCTCCTAAAAACTAGAGCCCAACCTTTTAATCTCTATACCCCTCATAGAGGATCTATTGTCATGATAATTCTTCAGCCAACATATATACTTTTTGTATTTTATTCACTGATCACTGTTGAACAGATCTGCTACCCAGGACTCCATTGGGACAACAGTCTTATTTGTAATCCTTTTATATGACTAAAACGACAAGATAGTGCTCACCGATAGACAACTCCAACATTTACTAGACAAACATAGACATAGCTTCGAATTAATTATAAAAGACTCATTAACATGGCGGCAATTTGACTTATTTGAACATAAGGAGTTGAGCTGTGTAGCTCAACTGAAAGTTTCAGTACTTCTCATATTCAAATCTTACAATCAAACGTTCTATGAAAAATCCTCAATCCTCCTTACTTAATCATAAAGAAATTATCCAAAAATATTTTAAAGTTCAATATGTTACTGATTTAGTTCAAACCACTCAAATCTACTATTTTCTCATCTTGCTTCACATTATATTCCAGAGAACCCTTAGGGGCGTCTGAAAAGAAGATCGAGCTCTCTCACATTGTTAATACCCAACCATTTATACATTCTTTTCAATCATTCAAACCTTTTATTTCCATCCGCTTCCTACTACGAACCTAAAATATATCTCTTTATTTATTTTGGTAAATATAGATTGGATTTTAATTTGTATTGGACTTCGATACATGATGAGGATATCTACCTGCTAGGTCGTTGGCACTTAACGCAGTCCATCAATAACATCTAATACAAGGCAAACACGCGGAGATGATTGATGAATCGGCTACGTATCAATATGCCCTTAGAGGACATAGGATACGACTTTATTAGGGTAAGTGGCGATGTTTTAGTGCGCAGTTGGCAGGTTTATATATGTGATCAGTTAATTCATGAGACAAAAATCACCGAAAATTATAAATGATTCATAGCTAATCGCTCATAAAAATAGAAATTTTAATTTTATCAAATATTAAACCATAAGTTTGTGGTTTCCGAGATTTTCCTGTTCACTTTAAAACATATGAAAAAGTATATTTCATATATCTATATAATTATAGTATATTTCATATATCAATATTATTATAGTATATTTCATATATACTATAATATAAAAGGACAAGCCATTTTTCGTTTGTGATCACTAACCGCGAAAACTACTGAACCAATTGGTACCATATTTTAACTACACATTAGAGTAGTTATCCTACATGAGAGGCTACAAATGTATAATGTTATATAGAGCTTGAAATTTATAACAAAATTTACATAGGTATGTTCAATTAAATTATTTAAAAAATGTTTTAAATATGTGGTGCGACATTTGGATCCCAGTTAAGTTTGAAAATCGACTGATATGTGGTTAGCACAATTCCGCAATAGAGTTAACAATGGTAAAACAACTGAAACCATCTCTAGTAAATTTGAACTGAATAGTTTTCATAGTTTTAGGAATATTTAGCAATAATAAAATTAACCGTCATAAACATTTAAATGGACAATGTTGAGTGGCAGAAAACGAGGTTTGCCACACTGTCATATACTTTTTTGTTAGGAAATTAAAATCTAACCAGATAAAATCAATAAAATTACTTCTGCCGAATAATAATTACCACCAAGTCAAAATGTCGATCCTCTGCTTTTTGGTAGTATGATTCATCGGACTTTAGTTTTAAGCACTGATCATGCAGTCCATTATCCGCATGAGTATCTTAATAGTATTTGTCAATCTGAATTACCAACCCGTACATTAAAATAAAAAATTGGATGTAAACTTATGGTTTTATGTAATCTTCAACTACCCAATCTGTGCAATTTCAACCAGATTAAAAAATATTGCTATGTGTGCAAATATAATTGAAAAAAAAAATATAAATCCTTAATTAACATGATTTACAGATAAGTGTTGCTTATTTTCACAGGTTATAAATAATTTCAGTATTTTTAATACAATATTAAAAATACAAACAAATGTTTAACTAAGGAATTATGAAATGGATTCTGACACTGGTACGCAGGTGAGTCTTTTCAAAAAAGTGATTTTTTGGAATTTCGTTCTTTTTTTTTTTTGGAGGTATTTAGACGAAAATGTAATCTTTTTGATTGACTCCACGTCAAGGAAAACCTATTCCTTAATAAACATAATTGGTTTTGTAACAATTATTATTTTTTGTATCAATATGGATGATGGTATAATACTCGGAGCTGGTTCCTCAGAGTGGGTAAACACTTAGAATTAGGGATCAATCGGGTGGGTGTGGACTTTTCCTATTAATTGATATGTAAACATTAGTGGGTTGTACTAATATATTTAAGGTAAATATTTGTTATAACATCCTAACACTACACGTAAGACCGGAAGGTCTCCAACTCTTCTGGCCACCCACTTTAGGATGGTAGGGTCCATACAAGTGAGCAGAACAAAACAATTTTTAATATTTTTATTTTTACTAACTCTTTATTGGTATTTACAACTATGTACATTATACACAATAAGTGAATTTGAGGAAATTATTACAATGGCATGTCAATAGCATGTAAAGAACTACTCATTAGTAGCACTTCAATAACTGTTCTACATTGGAAGGTTTCTTGGCTTCTTTTATTCAGACGATTGGGAGATTTATCGGGGATTGAGTAGTTAAGGAGGTGGGGAAACATTATAAACTTATAACTCTCAATAAACATGATCCGAGACTATTATAAAGTAGACTGATGAATTATTTTGATCCAGTCATTGAAATGAGCAAAATTACTAGTAACAGACAGGAACAAGTGACCGGTCACGTAGTAGTTACAAGTTGCTAACCTATGACGTTTACTAGGACTAATAGCCGCCATAAAGGCTGCTAGCTACCGTCTTACTTTCACTAGCGGTTATCTTCCACTCAATAAATTACACACAATGACATTAGGTCAAGGGTGTACGAAGAGCAGCATACAAATACTGTTTCTGAATAGTTTTAAATTTGGATTCAGCTTTAAAATTTCTAGTAAATACATAAATTAGTGAAAAAAGTGTGATGCTTAAATCGTGGAATTATTTATAGAATTTTTCCAAATAGTGTTACTTTCAAAACTTTCAATTAATTTATTGCTATTTATATACTAATTTTTTGCCTTATTTAAAATGTTGTTGTATTACTTAAATTTCTTGAATACAAGCTGAATCTTTGGATATTTAAATATATATATTTATTTATTTATGGAGGGGAAGGATCAATTTAATGTCAAAACAAGAATTCCAGTAAAATAGTAAGAGTACCAAAATTTCGACTTAGGTAATAAATTAGCTCATAAAAATCAATAAATTATTATAGATATAGTTTAATTTGGCGATGGCGGAAGTAAAGCTAAGGAAATGACCAAAGGCAAAGTCGATAGGCTCGGTTGTTAAAAACTCAGGATAGCGGTAATTTAAAGATGAAAGGAATCTGAGCGGAAGTTCCTGCCAAGACCGTAAAGAGTCATTCAGAATTAAAACGCTTTATAAACATTTTTCAAAATTTTACAGGAGGATAAAAAATTACAAAATATTAATTTTTGGACAGACGAAGAATTTGATTTAAACACACACTTTAAACCCATCTTCAATATTGTGTTCTTGGAGTGGCCTTGGAGTTGAAAGTCGGTACACAAATTAATCGTTTGGTAATTTTTTCTCTTTGACGTTTTCATGAATTTATTAGTAATTATATATTTATTTATTTTAAGGGATGAACTGAGTTTTCTAGTAAAAATAATTTCTTTCAATCTTTACAATCATAGTTCTTTATTAATATAAGAATTGTGGAGTTAGAGGATTGATGGTGGGAAAATTTTTATCAGCCAAATTGATATCACTCAACCTTTTATTGTCACAGGAATTCCCTGTAAAGTGTCATTGCGGCAGAAAACTTCCCCCTCACCAAAACGTTGAGTCCATCATCACTTAAGGCTAGGATGAATCGTTTCGTAGGAGCAGGAGAGTGTACATAAACTAAACTGCTTAAAAAAACTATGCGATGAAGGCCGATTAAGATGAGATAAGGCCTTCACTTTATATTCAATTTTTGTTGGGATATAATATTTTGTGGTCTATTGCCTTTAGGCCATAGGTAAAAGCGCTTTTAAACTTACATAAAAAAATGCATAAAAAGTGGACACTACGGGTTTTGCTTCAGACTCAAATAATACATCCGTTTTATCAAATGATTCAAACACAGTTCATATGCATTCACTTTAAAAAAACCTTGAGCATAATTAGCATAGCATTAGGCAGCTATAATAAAATTATACGTACAAAAAATACACACTCCTCTTACAGGGTTACTGAGAGAGGGAAAACATGAAAACATATATAAATAATGAAATTAAATGCCAAAATATTTATTTCGATTTAATATTAAAACCTAAACTTCCATAATAACTCAAAATTCAGACAGACTGAAGGGTATAAGAACTATGAGAGATTGGTTTCCACCCGACTCTTTTGGCAGAACCTTTACTTTAGTTTTTTTATCACTACTTAGTCTCTGCATACGAATAGTAGTAGGTAACATTCTCTACATATAAACGTTAGGATATTATTCAATAGAATAGGTCACATTATTTTTAAGGTACCTTGAGTATGAACTCACTGGTCACAATTATTATAGCATAAGGTGATATTTTGATTATAATTATAAGAAACGTTTGATTTTTTTTTTTTTTTTTAAGGTTTAATCATTCTATGATTTTATAACAAAAACACAGTATTGCTTATGAGTTTCTTTTGATTTCACATCACTGACTGTCGTCAATTCCTCGTTTTTGATTCAACATCAATAGAAATTAATCTATCATATAAAATAACATTCTATATAATGGAGTATAAGAAGCAAGACCATTATAGATACAATCAAGATGGGGCTAAGACGTTATCTATCTACCTGACAGCGGCGCCAAACTACCGACACCATTACAGATATCTGGTTTGTTTTTCCGATCCAAACCAAACAAACTGACTAGTCAGAAGATACTGTATCGCTTGTTGTACATATCCCTTTATAACCCGGCCCCAAAATAGCCCTAAGATTAGTGCCTATATCTGAGAATTCAGTGTTGATGGCACCATGTTATCTGGAACAGCACACAAGGTATCTTAAAATAACTGGATCTTCGGAATGGTTTGGAGACTTGAATTAATACTCTTCTTAATTGAGACAGAATCCACTTAACTTTATGTTTATAGCCTCCCAATGGAATGGGATTTTTAAAAGCCTAAGCATGATAAGATTTCTAAGCCACTAGGCGAGGGCAACCAACTAATTGACTGTTAAGTTCTAAAACTGCTGCGACTAACATCAGAGTTTCTTTTCATTGACCTTGTGGAACTTTCGTATCACAACAATTAATGCATATTATCAATGTATAAAACAATTTCCTTTTATTCAATACCACAAATTAAATTAAAAGACATTATTTAATTTTGAGAAATGACCCAATTAACGTCTGAAAACACAATTCATAACATCCACTACCCTAAATATATTAACTAATAGTGAACCATAATCAAAGCTAAAAAAGTACTTTTTTTGTGTGTGTGTTAAACCCTCATTTTACTATTTGTGTCAAATGAGTCAGTAATTCATCGAAATTTGGTTTTGGGAAAAAAGAGTGATGATTTGTGTTTGGTGGCACTTCAAAGGCGTTTTGCATTTTGAACTTGATAGTCAGGTAATGAGCACAAACCTTTACTATGATCAGCTAGACACAGTTTATACAGTTTTGAATGCAAACTACCTCGCTTTTGTCTGCAGGGACCAAGCCACATTGAAACCTTCCAATTTCACCGACGAAAATTTATTTATATATACATCTTTATTTAAGGAACTGCAAGGTAAGCATTTTGTCTTTTCATCCTGCGTATAACTAAGATAACACCCCATTAGTTGATTTATTTAGATCAATGGCTTCATTCTTCAAGGTAAGATCTTTGATAATTACGAGGGCGTAGAAATTGGATGTGAAGAGTTCTTTTTCTTAAAATCAAAGCAGAATTACCGGCATCCAATTTAAATACTGGCGGAAAGATGAGTGACAGTAGTTGAAAACAAAGAACTGTGAACAGCAGTATTCAATAATATTAAAAATATGTAATCTGAAATAGAGCTAGACTTGAAAAAAGGACTTTAGTCGTACACGTATGATTGTGGAGAAACTTAAGGAAAGAGTGAATAAGAATTGTTTTTTAAATATCTTCATTTTTATTTTAAAATATCTTTAGACGATGACCATCATTAAGGACACAATATATATATATATATATATATATATATATATATATATATATATATATATATATATATATATATATATATATGTCAGATCTAAATAAAGAAAATATTAATGATATAGAGGCGAAAAGATACAAGATAATCAATCTAAAAATTCGTATATCAAAGAAAAGAAGTTAAAAATAAAATAATAATAATAATAACAATGTATGGATAAATGAAATACAACCGAAATTAAAATACAGTTTAATAACGAATATAATGAAAATGGAAAATTAAATAGTAACATTAATAATATTGAGATCAGAATATGTAGTTAGGGCATATAATGACAAAGCAAGTAAATGGATCATCAATTGAAGTATTCAACCGTCCCATTCATACAATTTGTTTGTGCATAAAATTCGAACATAAATTATTTAAAATTGATAATACTTCATCGAAATCTTCCCAATCGTTCCCATCCTCTTATACAATAATTATCACATACCCCGCATCAAAATAATTCTTCCCGAAGTATTAAACGGTTCTCCGACATTTTGAAAATATGAACAGTATATTTCATATGTATTATATAAATATGAGAAGCATATCCTGGAAATCACCAGTTTGTCACTCAGAGCCTGAGCGTTTTCTCACTTGATCTTTAAGTTTTCAGTACCAGCGGTTAAGGAAGGAACTGGATCTCCAATAATTCTACCTTGCACTCCAGAAGTAGAAGTAGAAGTACAAGCAGGGTTTGGACTTATCAAGTTAAATTGGCCTTCATTACTTTGATTATCTTATTATACATATTTTTTTTCTTCATTATATTATTTCTTTCATTTATATATATTATATATAATTATATATTTTAGAGTCAGTTATTTATTGTCATTTCTAAATATATCATGATAACTGCTTATTGTCCGAAATTAAGATATTAATATTAATAAAAAAAGACAACAGTACTTGCATCTAATGGATAGAACGAATAGCAGAAAGGGGAAGCACACTTAAACAGAATTTGATTTTTTTTTTTTTTTTTTTTTTTTTTTTTTTTTTTTTTTTTTTTTTTTTTTTTTCCATGAAGCAAATGTTTGAACATTCCACCTGAGATCAAATTTTAATTTTCAAATGAAGCACTCTTTTCTTGTAAAGAAACACAAACATAGGTCCATTGCCAACTGTTGCATAACTGTGGAATTTGATTGTTTGTGGTAAAAGTTTCAGTAAGTGGAAAATCAAATTTTCGGATAAAATAGCACACCCTTTCGCTATATTGTTTTTTTCATTATTTCTAAACGATCGATGAAACGATACGAAGGATGAAATGATTATCACACCATCGTAAAATAGAAATATATACAGATGAAATTAATTAATGTCATCAATAACACTTTGCATTTAATTTTTCAAAATTTCTATAACTCTGAATAGTTGATTAAGATAATGAGTTGATAACAGGTTTAATTGAACCATGCAATTCATACACTAACTAATCTGTAGAAAATAACTGTATTGATCTGAAAACAAAAGAAGAAGCCTTGAAAAATAATGAACTACCCACATTGTGGTATAGTATTTTTCAATTATGAATATAGATTTATAGATAGTTACTTTTTTCTAAAATATTTCACGGGTTTAGCCGATTCAGAAAAAAAAAAAATCTGTGAATTATCAAGGTAATGTAAAGATTAGATAAGATATGAGATCTATTTTTAACTCAATAAACGTTTGTGAGCGGGTCTGAAATACCTGATGAAAAACTAAAAAATATCTGTAGAAATCATAAGGATTTTCCTTGAAAGAGTTTTCCAACCCAAAATGTGTCTTAATTTACATCAAATGTAATTAATAAGTTGATTTTTTGAAAATGTTGAATTTCGTCTATCTCTTCATCGTAAGCATTAAGCAGATGGTGAAAAAGAAAAAGTAAGAACAAGAAAAAATCTTGGATGTTATATTTTGACATCAAATAATCTCATACTAGTACTGAAGTTACTTACTTAGGGGCACTTGGAAAGTGTGCAAAGATATAGGAACTATTTCAACAAAACTATTTGAGCAAGAGCCATTTGTTTTAATGCCATTACTTTATATTATTTGTTAAGATTTTACATTAACCAAACCAATGGATTATAAGGAATCAGTTTCAATAGGCCAACAAGGGCTAGCTTACTGTATGTCTAGTGGAGAACAACGTTCCCTTTAGTACTCGTATTCAGTACACAGCACAAATACACACTGAACACTACACTAAACATGTAAACAGACAAAAGGACACAAAACGCCCTAGTCACCCACCCTGTGAAGCCATTCCAGAGGGGGAGCATGTCAGAGCGCTCTGAGGAGACGGCCTCTATCTGAACAGGGGTAGTGAGGTTTAACTCCACACCCTTTAAAGGTAAACTATAAGAGCTTATAGAGAAAAAACAGGGCGGATTAGTAGTAGACTTCTAAAAAGATAAATGGATCTCAGATTAGAAAACTACAATATCTCTTCGTTATATACACTAGGAGGAGTGAAGGTCCTCCTAATAACATTGAATGACTCTATTGAGAAGGAATTACTTAGCATCTATTACAGCTGCCACCAAAAGAATCTGATGTTTGGTACAGGATTTATTGTGAGAAGACGAAAGAGATTCTATAAAATGTTTGGTATCGTGTCAGGAGTGTAAGCCTTATAGCTTGTGATGAAGAAGAGATAGAGAACTTTTACATCTGGGGTAAGTGGTTGGGTTTACTTCTGGCGATAGTTCTGACAGTGATAAACGGGTAATATTAAGAATACATTCTGCACGGAGGGATAGGCATCGTCGACAAAAAAAGTATTGTGTCCTAAGAATGATTCCACTCCACACAGTTACATAAACATCCAGCTATCCTGTTGCTAGTAGTGTAAATTGTGATTCAAAACGAGAGTTTGACCTTTCCCATAATCACAAACGTCAGCTATCACACCATTTAAAGAATCTTGACTGATCACTAAAAAAAATAATACAAAATCCCATACTTGAATCATGTCACATCAAAATCAAAATCTCATACTTAGACTAGTCTTTACCGACTCCTGTTTTTCTCTGAATTTCAATGTGGAACTTATAACAGAGACTAAGAAGCTTATATCTTCAAACATTATCGGAAACCATTTATTAGCAAGCAAGACCTCGGTCGGATAGGAGTGAGAGGATGGCGCCGCTAGGCCGCGGATCGAGATGGAAGAAGACTTATAGAGGAGGTCCAGGTTCTGCTTTAAGAACTGACGTAGAGTGCAAATAAATTATAATAATTATAAATAAAGAATAATTTACTATTTAATTTATTTATTCAAACATTACCGGAAATAATGAACTACTCTCAATCGATTTCTAATTGTTTGCTCACATGCTGTCGAAAATGGGTATCCGTCGCGTAGTTATTGATCTAGTAGTCGCTGGTTGATTTCCTTCGACTGGTTCCTGCTCTATAGCTACACGTTTTTCTTTTATCGAAAGGCAGTGAAGAAAGCTAGATGGATACCGTGCTCAGTCACCTTATTTAGAAGAAACGAGGGAAACTGGATAGATTTAAGGTTATTTAGCCCCCCCCCCCCACCAACCGGGTAAGGGTTTAGGTTTTTAGGACCTATAATCGATGTCTTTATCTTCCACTTCCCAACATAATCACAGCTGCAATAACAGATATAAATTTTCTCTTACATCACTGAAAGATCATTCTTAAAAAAATAAAAATAAAAAAATAAAATAAAAATTTACGTTTACTTTTGAAATATAATAAAATCATTAATGATTTAAAAAACTGAAATTATCAATGTTTGCTCCTGTTGTTTAGCAAGATAAATAGTCCTTATTATGAAAACGAAATGCATTATTTCTTTGATATAAACAAAGGCTAACAAAATAAGAGATAAACACTGAAACAAATTGTATACATAAATTATTTTCGATAATGTTTTGCTGATTACTTGTTTATGTTGGTATTTATATGATACAACAGCTTTATTTGATTACTTGTTTAATAAAACCATTTGTTTTTTTCCTTTAAAAGGATGATTATTAATTTCTTATTAATGTTCCGATTCAAAGGAAAACTCTTATATTCCAGTTAATAAACCAGGCATAGAAACAGACCATTCACTCGATTAAATTAGGATTGATAAATTAACCGCCAATTTTAATGGAATTGTTTGATTTGAAAACTAGTTTTGAATGTTTAACATGCATCAGTTTTAAAACGTACCAAAATATTCAAAACATCAGCACTTTGTCACATATATCTATGTAATGTACATAGATCTATTTAGTGCCGTTGATTTAAAAAATTTGTATTTCTTAAAACTGATGATGAATGTCTAACATTCAAAACTGGTTTTCAAATAAAATAATTCCAAAGAAGTTGTAATTAATTAATCAATCTTAATTCTATCTATCCTTCTATACCACCATGCGTACCTCAACTAAAAAAAAAAAAATCAAATTTCATCAACTATCGAATCACGTTTATATTCTTTTTTATTCAATCCATATTAATAAGAAAGCAACTTTTGCAATCGAAAGCAAAAGCAATCTATTCAAAAAATTCGATTATCCAATAAATCGGTAATTTAAAAAAAAAATCTTCAAAAGATACACCCGCCATATAACTAAAAATGTACCCCTACCATTACTTAGTATGAACATCTCTTATGTATAACTTTTAGTGACTATATATACCTATTTTCCGGACTGTTCATAGAACAACTTTAAAATGTAAAATCTATCTATATAAATTTATTAATAACAATTATAACTAACATATTTAAAAGTTTTATAAGGTAAGGAAGGACCTTAGAAAATTATCATGGAACCCTCATTCATAATTTGAATGAGAAAAATATTTATCACCAACTCAGAAATCACATAGAAATTCTAGAATACCAAAAAATATTAACATTGAATCTAGTGAATAGTGAAACCCATAAACCAAAATTGAATAAATTGTTTTAGAATGCTGACAAATCATCGCCTTCTCATTACAAGAGAAGGATTCCGAGTCTAAATTCCATCACTGCACAACAGTACTTCTTTGTTATCAGGCCAAATTAAAACTGGACTATCTTCATGATAAGGAAATAGGAAAACTGTTTCATCTAACATTAGACTCATCTGTACATTACATTACCGCACAGGGTTACTAATTTTCGTGTGAATAATCCCTGAGACATTTTAAACGGAAATCTAGCCAAAAAGTATTTTACGTCAGTAAAATGATACCAAGATCTTTATTTCGAGACCAACAACCTGTTTTTGTCATCAGTATACATACTCAATTCAAATGTAAACCAACATCAAAAATAAATTTCAATATTTTTCCCAATTATTTTTATATATATATATATATATACACACAAACATAAAATCGTTACAATACAAAAATCCTTGCTTAGCCTTATATATCAAACTCATTCATTTTTTTCTGCATACTCTGCCATTTTTATATTAAAATATAACCTGAAATTCGATATTTATAAAGCTTTAATTAAAAAAAAAATTGATATATCTATTAGTGCCAATCATCCATCAATGCCATAAAATTAAACTAAAACGTATTTCATTTTTATTACTAACATGAATTCAGCTTTATACAGTGTGTAAAAAAAGTATTCGTACTCCACATTTTTATTCGGTAAAAGTACAAATAATAATTAATTGGACCCGGAAAAACTTATAATTAGTATAAAAACAACACTGTGCATTAATTCTTACCAGAACAATTATCTATTCCTTGAAACGGATTTCAGTGGTATAACTTCCTCTATAGTTTGCCAAAGATGAGAACCTAGTCACTAAACCTGACGAAATGTTCTAAAAGGAAATTTATTTTTAAACCGAAAATCTATTAAACGTTGATTGAAAGAACTAAATCAAGCTGGGAGAGGGGGTGTAGTTGTATGCAGAAAATTACTATTTACGACTATGATTTAATTTGTTTCAATAAAAGTGACTTCAATTTATTTATTAAACATTACTAATAATAGCAAATTAAAAATCCTAGGTGCTGATGAAAGAAGAGATATTCATTAAAGCTATTATTAAAGAAATAATGTATCAGTTACACGCGCGCGCGCGCGCGCGCACACACACACACACACACACACACACACACACACACACACACACACACACACACACACACACACACACACACACACACACACACAGGGTGAGTATCTCTTAGTATAAAAAAAAAAAATTGGGTTAAACTAGATTAAAAATGTAGCTAAATGCCGCAAATCTCACCTTTCTATTCCAATCCGTTGCAGATATACAATAAATCAAAGACTTTTTTGAGGAAATCACGTTTTTTCCCATAAAAACTGTAATATCTCCATTTTGTCTAAATATTTTTCAAACTTTGGCCAAATTTTCAAATTTAGCATTAAATTTTCTATAAGAACAGAGTACACGTAACCTTGAATTTTACAAACTTGGTATCTAAAGAACAGCTTGATCTTCACCTTATTTGGGGAAGTCACAATGTCTTACTTACTTCAACGCTCACCTTTTTTCTTAAAAACTATCCACAAAACGTCAAATCTCACAAAAACTTGCAAATTTAATCAGCTTTCGAATGAAATGTTAAACGTAATGATTTTGTTTCAATTTCATGGAGATATTTACTTTTGAAACCGAAAAAACATGGTGTTCTCATTTTGCATACAAATCAGTTACTTGGGTAAATAAAACATTATGACAATCCCTTAATGGAAATGTGCATTTTAAACATAATAAACTGTTCATTGGAATAAAAAGCAAAGAAAAAAATTATTGTTTAATAGAAAATAAAGGAAAACTGTCAATAAAGCGACACCAGATCAGAGGATCTTATGTTATTACAGTTATTTATTATTATTATTTAGGATTTATTTTTGTATATATTACTAAAACAATATATACTTTTTGAAAGAGTAAATCATCGATAATAAGTGAAGGGACAATTATTAAATTGTGACATAGGAATACATATTGCGAGGAGTCTTCAGCGCCGGGCTTAGGATTGTTGGCAGCAAAACCAGTTAAGAATATACTACCGCTCGCTATATTTAATATGGATCCGACAGGTCTATTTGTGAGAGTTGTGTTTTGTTCCTCCATCTCTGGTCCTTAGAATCAGGCTTTTCTGGAGGTCAAAAGGCAACTTCGTAGAAATATATTGAACAAATGTATTTACTGAACTCAAGATCATGAACGGTGGATCAAGAAACCTTAAATTTTTTTTCTATTTTTTTTCAAAAAACACAAAAGCTTAATTAAAAAGGACTATGATGGCTGTCAAAAGAAAACAACGGCGGAATATCCTGCGAACGTTAAAAATCGTTCAATCCTGGCAATTCTCAAAATAGTATCCTTCAGCGTCTTGTTAAAAGGATTAAACGGGAAAAGGGAGTGTCCTTAAAAAAATTAAATGCTTCTTCAAAAGCACAAAAACTAATTTGTCGAGAAGCAGTGGCAAAGGATGTCCTGCATTAGTCAAAAATCTTCAGATCCTCGCATATCTGAAACCAGTATCTTTCAGTGGCTTTTAACCTTTTTCAAGGAAGGCAAAATATTCCAAAATTTCTGACCAATTACAGATCTATATAAATAATCTATATAAATTATAATGCAAAAAATCATCCTTTTTAACATTTTAACCAATAGCCCTATAGAAGTTTTTTTTTCATTTCTCCCTTAAAATAAATAAAATAAAATCTGTCATTGTCAAAAAGTGGGAAGTTATATAATATATGATTAAATATGCTTTTTAATTTGCTCTGGTCGTCCTTTGTTTGTTGCCATCGTTTGTTCCAGTTTCTAATTCTATCTTTTCATAGACTTTTCTTGGTATGTTATATAGGCGTTAAAGTGTATTCTATGGGTAGGGCAGTCATTTGTCGATGTGGATTTAGCTAGATCGTCAGCACGTCCATTTCCATGAATCCCAGCATGTCCTTTGATCCATGTTAGTTTAAGAGAGATTCATTTTTTAAACTGTGAAAAATTAAGTATATTTTTTTCTCTGAGTGGGTCTTATGTTCTGTTTTTATTTTTATTATAGTGCCTTGGTATTTTCTTATCCGTAAAATTTTTGAAAATTGTTGTCATGTTTTTAGTTCGAATATATTCAATGACTTTCGAAACGGCTAATTTTTCTACCTGGTTGTTTGTGCAGTTTATTCCTAAACGATATTGTCTGTCGTGTCGTTTATTCTGTTTCTCTAAGGTTTAATTTAAAAAAAAAAATTATAACTTTTAATGACTCAAAAGTGGAACAATGATGTTTATGTTTATACATTTCATGTAAAACATGAGGGAATAATTAAATGTATCAAAATTTTAATTTGTTGGAGAGATCGGATATGTTGTGGCCCATTGGCACTTCTCCAAGGGCAATAATGGCTTGGTTAACCTATACGTGACATTGATATCAATCTAATCAACTGTTGATTAATCACGTGTGACTTAATCATATAATATTACATATAATATATTATATTAACTTAATATTATAATTTTAATCATATCACTACATAAAAGACGTCAGAGAAATAGGTATTGGAAGACCTGGCCAAACATTAAAATGAAAATATGGATGGGAAATCGAATGAGTGGCATTCGATGACTACATCATTGCTCATTACGGTAGATGGTTGTTGTGCTACTAGTACCATGGAGGTCGGAACGGAAAGTTCCCTAACTGTTTACATAAAGGTAGGGGTGAGTGCATTAGTAGATTCGGAAGCTATTAGCTGATGGGTTTAACAATCGCGGGTGGGGCTATAGCCACAACAAAGGCAATATCTATCCTTTACAATACCCTTAACTCCCATAGTTGTTCGTTACTCATAAAGTTGGAAGAGTGTAGAGTAAATAAGAGCATGAAACCAGCACAACCAATCGAACACATCATAGGATTTAATCAGGTGAAAGTAAACATATGATAGGATAAATTATTGAACAAAGAGTTCAATCAAGAAACAGTAACACTGGATGGAACTATCTCTTAGCGAAATCATAATACCAACCCGTTTATTCATTAATTAAGATTTATTTGGTTGGTACCGTCTTTGCTATAGTTCTATTTTTAATTCCACATTTTCCAATGTAAAAAATATTGCTTACTGTCTTTGAAATGGCGATTACCCTTTAAACCAGTCACTGCTAAACGTTCAAAGAAATATACTAAAATGGTGCATTTTTTAATTCAAATTCGGTCAATTTTATAATATCAATTAAAACTTGGCTTGAAGGCAACCGACGCACAGTGGGACGAATGGCCTATCTAGGAGGAAAAAAGTCATAATGAAAATTCATACAACTATTGTGATAGGTGTATAGTTAAGTAGTTTATGGAAAATTATCAAAGGTTCTTTCATTTTTGGGAGGTGAGTTTCAAGGTAAAAAGAACGATCAAAGTAGTACTTAACTCGGCAGGTCAAATTTTGTTAAAACTATTGATTCTTTCAATCTAAATTTGTGTATCATCCTATTGATATTTTTTCATCATTCTTTTATAATTAGTGAATATAGACGATTGTTATACCAGGAAGCCATGCTCAAAATAAGTTTTTTATAATTTAACCTATTATATAATTTTGTTTTAAAGTGCCGTAAAGTAAAGCATTTTTTAAACTAAAAAGATATATTACTAAAAAGTACCCCAAAGTACCCCTCTGAAATTCATGGTACAGGTGCCTTAGAAGGTATATGAAATAATCATGAAATATTTAGCTGCTTTTATCTGCTTTCTTGTCTGATAACGAATTTTCAATTTCGCGAAGAGAGTTATTGCGTATTTGGCAAAACTGTAAGGGCATTGATTTAATATGTATTACTATATTTAAAACACTTAAATTAGAGGATATTATACCAACATCTATAGCTGCACTGAAGAGATATTTAAAATTGTAGTTACGAAAATTAACACGAAATAATAAGAGGCTGGAAAACCCCGGAAAGTTACCAGGTATGCTAGTTTAAAATGTTGTTTTAATTCCAATAGAATGCGCTCTTAGCCTATTGAAGGATTTGCTTATCTCTAAACGCTATTTTGTTTGTTAGTCATTTGTTTACAAAAGTCAGTTGTTTTTAAGTCGTTTACGTGGACGTATCATACCTTTCTTTGGTGTTAAAAATGTCTAATTTTAAGCCAAATAAAGAGCATTTGCGGCATGTCATGATTTCCTTATTTAATCAAAAGAAAAAGGCATCTGAATGTCATCGAATTCTTGTTGAGACTTATGGCGATGTTGCTCCAACCGTCAGGACATGTGAACGTTGGTTTCAAAGTTTCAAACGTGGTGATTTTGATGTTACTGATCAAAAACGAGAAAATCGACCAAAAAAGTTTGAGGACTTCGAATTGCAATCTTTATTAGACGAAGACAATACCCAAACCCAACAAATGATGGCAGAACAGTTGAATGTCACTAGGCAAGCCATTTCCGATCGCCTGAGAGCTATGGGAAAGATTCAAAAGGTTGGAAAATGGGTTCCACATGAATTGGACGAACGACAGAAAAAAAAAAAACGAAAAAAACTGTGTGCGAAATGCTGCTTTTACGCCACGAAAGAAAGGGTTTTTTTGCATCGAGTTGTAACTGGCGATGAAAAATGGATTTATTTTCAGAATCCCAAACGAAAAAAATCATGGGTAACGCCAGGACAACCATCCACATCGAGTGCAAGACCGGATCGTTTTGGGAAGAAGACAATGCTGTGTGTGTGGTGGGATCAGAAGGGAGTAGTCTACTACGAGCTTCTCAAACCCGGCGAAACAGTCAATACCGAGCGCTACCGACAACAAATGATCAATTTGAGTCACGCATTGATCGAAAAAAAAAACGCCCAGAATGGGCTCACAGGCACGCCAAAGTCATTATTCAGCATGATAACGCTCCTGCACATTCAGCCAGATTGACTAAGGAAACGATATCTTCGCTTGGTTGGGAACTCCTACCCCACCCGCCGTATTCACCTGACCTGGCGCCTTCTGATTATCACCTCTTCTCATCGATGGGACACTCATTGGCGGAGCAACACTTCAACAATTTCGAAAACGTACGAAAATGGCTCGATGAATGGATTTCAAATAAAGATGAAGCATTCTTTTAGAATGGTATCCATATATTGCCCGAGAGATGGGCAAAATGTGTAGAAAGCGAGGGTCAGTACTTTGAATAAAATATATTATACTTTTTTTTAAATTACTGTGTATTTATTTTAAGAAATAAACGACATTTTAAACTTGCATACCTGGTATTAGGAGATTGAGAAAATCACTTTTATAAGAAAAAATCATTTTACATACGTTTATAAAGTTACAATGCACACAAATACATAAGAATGGATGTATATATGCATGTTTTTACTGTATGTATTTAATTTTCATTTAGATAAAAAATCAGTTATGTTTTTTTGTTTTTTACTAAGGAGAAAAAATGTGCAATCGAAATTAATGAAACTGTTGTAATAGGTGTAAACAGAAGATGTTTATAGAGCAGTATTAGAGTTGTTTTTTTTGGTTTTAGCTGTGGGATTACTAAGTAAAAACAAGGATGTAAGTAGTATTTAACTCGACAGGTCACATTTAGTTAAAATTATTGATTCTTTCAATTGAACACTCTGTATAATCTTGTTGATATTTCTTGTTGATATATCTTGTTGATATATTTCATCGTTAGTTTATAGCAAAAACCAAGAAAAAATAAGAAAATATTACGCATTGCAGACATTATAGCAGCAGAACTTTTAAAAGTCCAGATAGTAATTATTCTTGCACCTCATCCACCGATGATTCCTCTGGGGAAGATGAATACTCTTCAGATGATGACAACATGGAGTGATAGTGAATGTAGCACGAATATGTCAACTGCAATATCAAATGTTTTCAGATTTAAGGTTTACAAAAAACAGTTATATTGTTTCAAGTTTCGTCTTATATATTCTTTATTGTTATTACTTATGCGCTTTGTTTTCACCTTATTTTAACTCCTTTGTTTATGTGAATCAGGTTGCTTTGTCTATTTAAGTAAGTCAGACTTTTTTCCTCCTAGATTGGCCATTTGTCGCAATGTATGACGATACGAAGTCGGAAATATCTTCCATCTTTTTCAAAATATCATGAACACTTTGATCATCAATTCTTAATTCAGCGGATGGCACTTAAACACTTTGGCCTTTTTCTATTCAGTTTTTATAAGTTAATTTTTGTTTAAGCATAAAAATATTTTGTATTTATTTTTTTTTATTATTATTTTTTTGTGACATTTCGATAGTTCCTATTTGAATGGAGACTAAAGGATAACTGAGTAAATAGTTTTGCTTAGTAGGCAAACAGGTCATTAATAATATCACAGAAAGATTTGAAAACAGTATCGCTTCATAATATGAATTGGATTAGTACACCGGAAACATCTCATTAATACGATACCAGCTTGACGTGTTTTTTCATTCATTACTTTTTTTAAGATAATTAAAAATAATTATTGTATTAATCACCCATTATGTAATCGTTAGAAACGATCTAACTATTTTTTTTATTAAATTAATATAATACAAATAAAATGAATGGTGAAAAATTAAACCTTATAAAAACAAATCGGAACCACGGATAATGGGGGCCTACTGTATGGTTGTGACTTGATTGGTTTTATTTTACCTTATTTAAACTCCATTGTTTATGTAAATCAGGTTGCCAGGTCTGTTTAAGCGATACAGACTATTTTCCTCCTAATTGGCCATTCGTCCCACTGTGCGACGCCGCTCGAAAAATGTGCTGTGTTCGGTGAGAAGGTACTCTCTGAGCATAAAGCTCAATTTCGGTTTTCCTAATTTCGCTAAGGCGGTAAAGTGCTTGAAGATGATGCTCGTTCTGGAAGACCTCAAGTTGCCAACGAACAGGAAATTCTAGAATTAATTTTTTCGGATCCACGTCAAACATGTGCGGAAACAGGTAAGTAGTTAAATATATTACAAGTAGCAGCCTGAAGATACCTGCATCAAATGCGAAAAATAAAAAAAAATGGATAAATGGGTCCCTCACAGGTTATCAATAAGATTATTCGACTCATAGCAGCTTCATCTTCAGCTTCTCGATTAAAATATGACCCATTTTTTGACAGAATATTCACTTGTGATGAAAAGTTGGTATTGTACGGCAATATCCGGCGATCATACAAATGGCTATTAACTGGTGAATCATTGTTTGAATACGGTATTTGGGATCTTGCATCATGGTAGGACATTGTTATTAGTTTAATGGAGATTATTTTAATGAATAAAGTTATTGTATAGTTATTGGTTCATTGATTTTTTTTAAATACCCCAAAAAAACGACAGGACTTTTGAATCTTTAGGAACTACCCAAAGAGGATATAAAACATCAAACTGCAGTCTACTGTAACTGCGATACCATCCGAAACAGAAGCCAGGTGAAACATTTATGAAATAATCCTCATAACTTATTATTTATAATAATAATCAGTTTCATAAAATTCTTGAAGAGAGGTAAATTTTTCTAAACTTGGAACATTTGAATTCATTTAAACTGTAGCTATAATTCTTTTATTGAATGAAGAACGCTATTACAGATACCACAAGATGTAAACAACCGGATCACTAATAGACTGGACGGGAGCCAAGGCTTTTGGCGGACTACCCTAACTGTTCCTCAGTAATGGCTGTCCGGAGGCTCCGAACTAACTCAATAATTTTATTATAGGATGCAAGTAGGTATGCATTTATTTCACTGAATTTAAATTATTTCTATACAAAAATACCATACCGTCCAACAAAAAAAAAAAAAAAAAATGTACACTGCTATACCAATCTACATGTTGTTTTTTTCCCTCAGCATAAGGAAATGTCTAAACTCGAAAATGATAATTTCTATTTTTTAAATTTTATCAAACTTTAACTTAATATTTTAGGGAATTTAATTATAATTTAAGGTAAAGCATTCACCGTGGCATTGTTTCATGATGGACTACTATAGCGTTGGCTTTTGAATGACGATAACTAAAGGCCCGATTTCGTTCAGTAACGAAACTATTTTAAAACATGCAATTAAAATAAAACACATTGACAAACATGCAATTTAACCTTCTACTGCTGTAAAGTCCCAGGGGGTCTGTAGTTTCATCTACCATGACCTAAATATATTAATTTTCTATTCGTTTAAGTATTTCCTATAGAGAATGTTCACAGCAGTGTTTGAGATAATTTTTTCTTAGCATGCTCTCGTCAGGAATGTTTTGTTTAGCGTATTTACTGTTAAACTACATTGAATGAAACATTTAACTATTATTGAATGAAATATTGGAAGCGACCAAGGCGTAATATAAGGCAGTAAAAAAAAATTGTCTAATAACCAGCACTTTTAAGTGATTAACTGTTCGCTGGAATTATTGTGCTGCAGTTAACTGTGTGTGCCCACCTATATAATAAATAGATATTCGGAATCATCAAATACTATCGGGTGCTACTTACGAAAAGATAAAATGTACTCACTTGAGTTGCAACGAGCATACACCTGAGATTTTCGATTTGAACCAATTGTTTATCGCAATAAGAGCAAAAAATTTCAATTTTATATAGTTTTATCCAAAATGTTAATTTTTGACGGTTGGTTGGCTGTTACTATAGGCATTTTCATTAATACTTGTACTTGTTTACCGAACTAAACTCAACTGTAGGATGAAATTAAAATAATATAGTAGGTCGAAAGGTGAAGTAAAATTAAATTAGAAATTCTACGAGTGTTTTTAACAAAAAAATGTTCAACATTGTACATAAATAACTCCCAACAATAACAACAATAATAACCCTCAAAATGTGCAATTCCACTTAGTTGCACGTGAATCCGGACTTTAATAATAACAGAGCAGAAAGGAGAACAGAGATGTAAGAATTCAGTTTCCTGAACCAAAATACATACTCATTCATCTTCAGTAAAATTTCGTAAACTCGTTAGAACCAATCGATAAATATTTCCATAACAACCAATAAAACAGTCTTGTCAATTTCTTGGCTCTAATAAATCCCAGCCTAGTGAAGTAGACTTAACTTGTGTTTTGAATATTGACATCCATTTTATGTCACAATTTTTTTATTAAAACATCCTTCCAAATTTCTAAATAGATATGAACTAAATATATAAACGCATTTCTTACAAGTAGAAGAGTTGAAGCTAGCGAAGTCCATTAAGTAAATATATATATATTTAAAGAAATGCTGAAGTAGACCGATTGTAAATAGATGAATACTGAGCACTAAAGAGATACGTGACAAATAAACCACTTAGGTAATGCACATATATTATGTTCTTATTCGTGTGCGTATCAATGCACACTGTCAATATCAATTGTGCTTATTTAATATTGACAGTGTGCATTGATACGATTTTGTGGCACAATGAAACAAATTAACATTGCTACAATGAAAACAACGTACTTAACATGCAAATTGCAGTGTAGACGTTGGCCAACATCAAAACCAACAATGATTTGAAACTGCGTAAAAACGTTAAATTTATAAGCCCATTTTAGAAGAGGTAAATTGTCAACGAAACGGTATATATATCTGGTAACGGTCGGCTTACCAGCCGCCGACCCCTACGCGCGCCCAGAATACCTTTTATCGATTCTAACCTTCTTCCGTTTTAGTCGCTACTTTTCATGGGGAAAGGTTATTCTCCTTCATTTACGGAGAAACTCTAAATCCCTGTTCAAAGTAATATTAACTTCTGTTTACCTTCTAATGTTAAAATGAGAAATAAGAAAATATCAAAATATAAGACACTAAATCAATTTTGAATTAATATTATGTTAAATCAGAATTAATATAATGCTAAACCACCAGTAATGTTCCTGATAAACTTTCTGATGTCAGGGAAGTGTAAATAACAAATTATAAATATATAGAAGACAGAATCCTTAAGTATTTATTTGACACAACTCCTATTTGTTTAATATTTGTAGCTAGATGTTTCGGAGAAAATGCTCCATCATCAGGCTTCTAAAATGTTTTTAAAATACATTAATCTATAACATTTCAGCAATAGTTTTACAGTTATATAATATGTCATTTACCTCTTAATCTGTGATTATTTTCACATTATCCATTGTCCATGTTATAACGCATTATATAATATAAGACAGAATCTTTATTGAAAGTTATGATGTTAATTTCTGCTATATTTTCTCAAGGGAAGCGGAAATAAGGGTCTCACAATTATTTTTGGATCGATATGTTTTATTGAAATAATTATACAATCTGTCTCACTTTAGGGCAATAAGTATTATGGATGACAAAGAATCCATTCACAAAATATGTATACTGAAATTTTATCACTTAAATTGATACAACAAATAAAAACATATAAAACACCAAATCCTTGCACAAATTAATGTTTTTAAGTTTTGTAACACTTTTACACATTAGATAAGAGGAAATAAGAAAATATGAATTGATAAAACACTTAATCCTTTATGAAACACATTTTGTTAACTTCTGTTTCACTTATTTACATTTAAGAAGACTAATTATCAATATAACAGACTAAACAACACAATCCAAGTTGAAACTGTAGAAGAGATTGTTTACATGTGAGGTTATAGGAAAGAACTATCGATAAATGTAAACTCATAGTGAAGGATCGAATTGGTCGGTGTAGCGTGGGTCAAGTCAGTTTGGTGGTGGCTCGTAAGCCGACCGTTACCGTATATCTTTACAGAGAGGCATCGCTAAATTACGTTAACTTCATTTATACAAGAGATAAAATAGCTAAATAGAATACATTAATTAAAACCGATTTCGACTTGTTGAGCAAAAATAAAATTAGTTACGATGCTATTTAGTGTTGTCACACCCATCAGGCAGAGATACAGGTAATGTTCTGCAAGCAGATTTAGAAAGTGATGAGGCGCCATTGCCATTGCCACAATAATCACTCAGTCAATCACATCCGGTATCTACTTCCTGGTCCCTCAGAGCCGAGGACGGCTACTTGCGGTCCGTTTCCTGTCAACAGCCACGGACTCCTTGACCCGTGCTTATCGATTCCAACCACAGGGTATAGAAATAGATAGAATCGACACAAAGAGCATGCATGAGTTGTGTCAAGGTTCCTTTACCCCATGGGCATCAATTGCACCCCATGTTCTAGATGTCAAACCACCTCTTTTCTCAAATATTACGTAGTGCTACTGGTATTTGGGCGTGCTTGTGTTTATTAAATTATTTTAGGTTATTTAACAATAAATAAATATTTACCAACTGGATCAGGTATAAGTGTGTTGCGAACGGCTTTAACACACTAATAACGGTGACAATGCCGTACCGATAAATCTCTCTTTTTAACTAAAGTTCCTCTGAAATAAAAAACTAGTTATGCTTTTAGTAAAAGTAACAAAGCTAACTTGTAGGCTGAATATTTTTATAATCCACATAAGATGGACTAGGACCATGGCATGTCATATTTAACTTCATAATGTATGTATGACACATGTGTGCAAGACATTTGATATAAGTAAACTCGTACCACAAAATATTGAAAATTACCATAGCTGTGCTTTTCATTAAAGCAACTATTAAAAAAATCAATCATTTATTTTACAATTATAACTTCGTACTATTGAAAATGTTCCTTATTATATATCCAACATAACCCTACAGAATGATCTCAATATACCTTTTGTCCTTGAGCTGATATTCCTTAAATTTTTAAAATTCCATCGAAACTTCTCCAACCATCGAAACCCTCTGTCTCATTTATCACCCAGTTCCACGCATTCTTATAATCTACGAAACGGCAGCGGCCTCGAGACTAAAAATGTAGTATAACGTCACTTTTTTCATTCAAACCAATATAGCTTGTTAACGGTAGGTCCTAGTGAAAAATGTTTTATAATAAAACTGATTCTCCACTAACTTTCTGATTACAAAACTGTCGTCAAATTTTCTATCCGAGAAACGCCAACAGAGCTAGGATGTCAAAATGTCAAAATTAATGTGAAAAAACCTTTACACCAAAAAAAAATATGGATCTCCAGACAAAAGACAATTCCATGTTAAAATAAAAATAAAATAAGAAAAATAAATCAGTAAAATACAATAATTTTATTGCGCAATTTGGTTATTATTATACAACTAATGTAAATCTGCTTTTTAATAGTTAAAAATAGCTCTTATGTGTTCTTCCTTACTGATTACATAATTAGGAAAAATCAATAGTCAACTTACAAAAAAAGTAGAGATACTGGGCACATTTATAAGATTTATTGATGTTCGTCTTGAGTAACTACTAGCTAAACTCAAGCATCTATTTTACTACAACTGCAATTTTTTTTCATGTACTCGAGTGTTCCGCACAACTGTTGTGGTATATAGATAACATAACGATATTTTGATTTACAATACTTAGCTTGGATAGGACGAATGTTAATAAATATCGAGGTATTTCCCTGCTGCCTGTAGTATACAAAATATTATCCAAAAAATTACTCCAAATTATAGAGTCAATAATCGAAAAAGAAATAGGTGAATACCAAGCAGGCTTAAGACGAGGAAGATCATGCATTGAACAAATTTTCAATTTGAAAACACGGATTAGGTATAAAACAAATAGATGTCAGAAATTTGTAATTTTACATATTTATAGAAAAAAAATATATATATATATATATGACTCGGTAAGTAAAGTATCATTATTCCAAGTTTTAGAAGAAATTGGAGTAGATGAAAAACTCAAATTATCAAGCAGACATTGTCAACACCAAAGTTAAATACAAGGGTAAAATCTCTAGAGAATTTGAACTCAGGACCGGTGCTAGACAAGGCGATGGCCTATCTCCAATTTTGTTCATCTGTATTATTGAAAAGGTTTTACGAACCTGGAAAAAAAAAACTATCAAATATTAAAAATGATATCAGAATTGGTAGGAAAAAAGAGAAGATTGATGTAGAAATATTGGCTGATGATTTAGCAATAGTTACAGAAAATGAAGAGATAGCCAAAATTTATATTAAAAAATTACAAGAAATTGCGTCTAAAACAGGTTTACAGATTTCTTTCGAAAAGACAGTAAATATGTCGACTCATATGAATACAAACAAAAAACTAAAAATTAAATATGGTAACATTAAAAGGGTAGATAAGTTTAAATATTTAGGTGAAATAATTCAATTTAATCGTTTAAACAAAGCATCAAATCTCAAAAGCGCCAACGAAATGGAATTTGCCTTCCAAAGAACGAATACACGGATACGGATGGTAAAAGAAGATATGATGGTGGCAAATATACAACAGGATTCAATGTGAGAAAGAGACAAATTTCGGACAGCAGTCAACAAGATTAAGTTTCCAGAAATAGTTAACAGAAATTAATAGACAGTGGTCAGATAAAAGGAGAACACATTAGGCAGAGGTGATGAAGCACTCTGATAGGTTTTCTTGTTCTATTGAAGATAACCCATAAAGCAAATAATTCACCCATGGATAACCGAGAGTTTATTTTACAATTTGTTGCAGTTTTGAAAAAACGTTCCGTCAACCAACTTGAGTCCAGTTTACCAACACGGTCTGAAACAGATGTTCTGATATTTTATGATCGGCACAGTAGCTACCAAATTAGAATCCTTTAATTATTTTTAATGAACAATTTAAGGAAGTGCATCTCAGATCAGTTATACTTAAGTATTGTCAAAAGAATCGCTATTGCAAATGAATAAACCATATAAAATGTGAATCGTAGAGCTAATATAATCTAATAGAATAAAGAAAATTATTCAAGGTGAAACTTTCATGTGCAAAGAGAAAACAGCAGTTGAAGAGTGGTACAAATGGAGTTACTTCTCCAATGCTAATCAGTAAAAGAGTAATCTAATCTGTAATACAATTTTTAATTTTAATTATTAATGATATTTTAATTGTGATTTTATGATTCTTTTTATCCCAATAATTACAGCCTTGGTTGCAATAAATGTAATACATAGTGTAAATTTGCCGAAACATTTTTAAATTAAATAAAATAGTTAATATCCAAAAGCATTATTAAAAAATATATGAAATCCACAGAATTAAGACTTATTCAACTAGAACTCCTCTACAGAATACTGACATACTACTTGGCAATCATTCCCGACTGAACATCCCTAAAAAAGTTAATACTTTTTATTAAAACATATTCATGGACATAAAATTCAAACTACACAGCCAAACATACTTTCAATATATGTATATGGATAGCTTTACGCAAATTCAATCCATCATTGAGAACACATAAAATAATTGAGTATTTTATCCATTATGATTTCCTTCTTTAAATATATATATATATATATATATTGGTAAAAATTTAGTATACTATAGTAATTTATTTAATTAAATCCTTTTGACATAATTAATGTAACCTATATAATTTAACTAGCATCCCCGTTGCGGCTTCGCTCGCTCTCTAAGTAAAGAACTTTGAAAATGTTAACTAATAATTGATGTTTTATTTATTAATCGATAAAAATCTTATATTGCAGTATGCAAGTAAGCATTATTTTTCCAATATTATTTTCATGCATAGTGGTAACTTTTAACGTCTTTAAAACTAATTAGGTGTTTGAAGATTATGTAAAAGCATAATTAGACATTCAACATTTCATTTTAATGTATGATTTGGTAATCCAGATGGACAGAGACAATCAAGGAAATCTTGCGGGTAATGGATTAAAATATCAGTGCTTACAACTAAAGGCTCACGGATCATATTTTTTCAAATAATATTAAAAAGCAAAGGAACGTCATTTTGATTTGGTTGAAATAATTTTATTGATTTCATACGGTAGCATTTTAATTTCTAACCGTAAAAGTATATGACAGTGAGGCAAAAACCTCGTTTCTGCCAATAAACATTCTACATTTAAATGTTTAATTATTGTAAATTTTATTATTGCTAAACCTTCTTAAAACTATGAAGACGATGTGGTTAAAATTTGGTGCAGACAGGTTCATTAGTTTGAACATTGTTAACTCTGTTGTGGAATGGTTCCAATCACGTATCAGTCGATTTTCAAGCTTCACAGAGATCCATATGTCACACAACGTATTTAAACCTTTTTTAAAAATTTAATTGAATATAAGTAAATTTCATTATCGATTTCAAGCTCTAAATAACCCCGTACCTTTGTAACCTCTCATGCAGAATGTAACTCACCACCTATAGGTCAATTTTTAAAATTCACTGTTATTCACATATTTTATATCTTTTTTAATAACAAATTAATTGGAAAAATTTCTGAAATAATTCAACTGAGGCTGAAAGCAGGTGGATGAGGGATCTCCTAGTCTAATCTCTAATAATTTAGTATCACGCCTAGAGGTTGTATCAATGGGTGCTGACTCCGTCATGCCTGATCATGTCTGTTGTTTGAATGTAACTTCACATTCACTGGTAGTCAAATGTGTACAGTTTTGAATAAAATTATATTATTATAAAATTATTATGTTAAAAAAAAAATATTAATCGGAAATCAGTACATTTTATTGTTGCTAAATTTTCTTGGAGCTATAAAGGTGATGCGGTTAAAATTTAGTAAAGATTGGTTGGGTAGTTTTCGCAGTTAGTATTCACAAACGAAAAAAGGCTAATCCTTTAATACAATAGTATAGATATAGATTTTGAGATAATTTTTGAATTTCTGGGTCGCTTTATAAATACAAATTTTAATATTTGAATATCTATATTTTTTTAGGTTACGTAAAAAAAAAATGAGGAATCATGCGCAAGATCATGCTTCCTTCCCTCTTAAAGCACATATTTCAATCTGAGTGACGTAAAGCAAACAATAAATCAAGAAGAGGACTCCAATTACTGTCCCAGGAACTCAAACAAAAGAATATTAGAAACTTCTCCTTGGAAGTTGGTTTCATAACGTACTTTTCGCCCTGACCCTCAGGACAGGAGCCCAGTTGAAAATTTATGCGCCTGGAAGTTGTCGCAAGAACTGAGAGACTTTCTCTCAGCTAACCTTGGTTTTAAATTAAATTTGTTTCGTATTACTTTGACTAAGGTATTTGTCACTATCCCAGCAAAATATTTATACACAATGTTGTAGAAGCGTTTCATCGAATTAAATGAAAAACCTGTATTTCTACTAATATTGGTTTCTCGAATGTCATAAGGGTCCTTTAGTCTCCTCTACATTGCCCAAAGTAGCCTCTAGAACAATCAAGTAGTTCAAGATAATTAGTTGATTTTTATTTACATCCGAACATATATTTTTTAATTAAAAAATAATAATAATAATATTCACTTATCTGCAAAATTGTACTTCTTTAAACAAAAAAATTTATATGACGCAAATTAAAAAAAAAAAAAAAATTTTAAAGCACAGAAAGCGTAATCGTAACTGGTCGCATCGCATTTGCATCCAAACTTACAAGGGGACGTTTGCAGTTGTAACTCACAGATTTAAATGCCGATTTTTGTGTAAGTAGTAGGGACCTATAATAGTGCAAAACTAGAGTTATAACCGCCAATGAGCATTACGTTGTGATTTCATCAACATTTTCTACCGGCCATAACAACTGCTGTGTTCAACCGATTACAACAGTAATAGCGTCACTAGAATCGGCATACATTCTGCTTTTTATCCATGCGAATAACATTGGATTTACTTCTGATGTTAGTGGACAAAAACTGATGTGAATGAAAAAATCCAAGGTCAGCTATAACTTTAGATATCTCAATGAGGGGAAATCCTGCGACCTCCGGATTTGGGCTAAACTATGCAGTTTTAAGGCTTCTAGATGACCTTAAAATTTTGTCTTAATCGTTTGCGAAATATCTGATATAGAGCAAATTATTATTAAAATTAAAATTATTTCAGAAATTGACAGCCCTTCCTTGCCTTCTAAAATCCTACAAAACTGTAAAGGTAAAAAATTATTTTTGATTTCGACAAAATTAAGTTTCTACATGTTTTTTGAGATGAGAAATCTGGAAATAATATCAGTTTTTAGTTTAAAATTTTTCCTCACCTATATTATATAAATAAGACGTTCTAAAATGACATATTTTTATTTCAAATTGCATAGAAATCATAAGATTGATGAATAATCTAAAGTTAATATCAGGTTTTGGTTAAAAAATATGTATATTGTTTTTAAATGGTCTTATTTGAAATTTATTGTGTAAAAACTAAAATAATAATAGAAATAGATCATTTTAAAACGTCTTATTTATATAATATAGGTGAGGAACATTTTTAAACTAAAAACTGATATTATTTTCAGATTCCTCACCTCAAAAAACATGTAGAAACATAATTTTGTCGAAATCAAAAATAATTTTTTTTTTTACCTTTAAAATTTTGTAGGATTTTAGAAGACAAGGAAGGGCTGTCAATTTCTGAAAAAAAATGTAAATAATTTGCTCTATATCAGATATTTCGCAACCGATTAAGACAACATTTTAAGGTCATCTAGAAGCCTTAAAACTGCATAGCTTAGCCCGAATCCGGAGGTCGCAGGATTTCCCCTTATTGAGATATCTCAAGTTATAGCTGACCTTGGATTTTTTCATTCACATCAGTTTTTGTCCACTAACATCAGAAGTAAATCCAATGTTATTCGCATGGATAAAAAGCAGAATGTATGCCGATTCTAGTGACGCTATTACTGTTGTAATCGGTTGAACACAACAGTTGTTATGGCCGGTAGAAAATGTTGATGAAATTACAACTTCAAAATTTTAACCTCCTCGAAAGGGGTAAAAAATCAATATTTTTTTATTTTTATAAAATTCCATATATAATGGGTTTCTGGTATAAATCGAGATTTGAGGTCAGTTGTTCATAAAAAAAAAATGTCCACTAATTTACAGCGGATTTTCTTGGAATGTTGTCATTTTTTTAGAGTTTTTGAGCAACCTAAAGCTGGATAGTGTCTTGAGCATTACAGAAGTATTTTTATATCTAATAGCATACATAACTGCAATTAAACGTGAAAGAATCATTTCTCTATCTTGTTTTAGAGCTGAGATAAAAAATAAAACGTGATTTTCATTTTTTTTTTCTCGGCTCGTAATGCTCATTGGCGGTTATAACTCTAGTTTTGCACTATTATAGGTCCCTACTACTTACACAAAAATCGCCATTCAAATCTGTGAGTTACAACTGCAAACGTCCCCTTGTTAGATAGATATAGCAATTCATATTTCTATACAATAATAAAAAATATATAACAATATTAAATTGATATTTACGTATTTTTAGCCAGGTTACATAGCTTTAAGAAAGTTTAACTCTTCAATTTGCTAGTTTTTAAAGTACATAATTTCAAATATATCTTAAGAAATAACCATTTCTTTCTTAAAAGATTAGATTGAAATTCGATTTGTTTATTTATTACATTTTAGAATGGTATGATGAAAGTCCAGTATATCATTATCAACAGGTAATAATGAAATAAGGGATATTGATAACCAGCAATGAAATCTTAATGAAAAAAAAAATAATATTAAACGAAATGGATACTTAATTATTGCTGTCGAGCATTCCAAATAAACAATGCAAGAATAAAATTTATTCAGGGGAATTAAACTGATATACTTAGATGGAGTAAAACCATTGTGGAAATAATAAAATATTGTGTACTACAATTACGCCTAATGAATCACAGCCAGTAAGGTCAACGTCCGATTGTCGTTGATGAAAGAACACCAAACACCAATAGAACGATCAGTGGAAAGCTAATATCTTGATGGCATAGGAATTAGTGACAAGAGCTAAAAATAGCTAGTACAAGTGGTTCGAGGAAAAAATGGCTCAACATGTTCCAAGAAGGTGCTGTAGCTAGTTTGTTTTTGTTCAAAATAATTCCATTATCAGTATTTTATTGAGATAAGATGCGACCATATACCGCAATGAAGCCATGCTTTCTTGGGCTGTTGCAAGATTCTGTGAAAGATTTCAGTTTCTAAGAAGGCTCACCCTGAAGAGTAAAATCACTGCTAGTATGAGATTGTTTTAATTAGATATAAGTCAAGCTGATGTCACATAAAGTTTTAACTTCAAATAGAAGCTATGATAGCACCCGTTACGATTTATTAATTAATTTCCAAACACATTTGTAAAATAAAATTTAAAAAAAAAATTAAAAAAAAAAAAAATCGTAGAAAATTCTAAATCAGGTTATATACAATTAGTATGTAGTTCAAAAATGGCGAATATAATGAGGCTGTATCGCGATTATTCTGATTCCGATGAATAAATGCCATTGGCAACATAATAAGCAAATTCACTGAACCGTACTGACCAATGACATAACAGCTTAATCGATTAGTAACAGCTATCTTCGCTGTAATAATAATAAATACCGTGAGAACTAGTAACAAACAAACAGAGATAGTATGATAGTCAGAATAAGGAAGCCATGAAAGATAGCGGAGGCACTGTATAGTCCCGATTGTCAGAACAAACAGCCACGAAGTCAACCGGCAGTTTTATTTTGCATTTCGGTTTAAAAGCCACAAGGAACCGATTTCTTCGGGCAATTAAAAACTTTTTTTTTTATTATCTTTATTGAAAATAAATTACATAAAGCCAAATTAAGCTAATAAAAACATAGGTACATGTTTGGATACACATCCATCTCATGTGAAATAGTAATTAATATGGAGGAATCAATAAACAAGTAAATAATGCAAATTTGATAAAACTGTAGGAAAAACTAAAAAAAACCTACACAACAAAAAAAAAAAAAAACAATACTAGTTCATTTAACAATTATAGTTAATTTTATGAATTATAATAAATAATAGTTAAATTATAATCTAAGCCAAGTAATAAAGATAATAATAAACAACTTATAATTAGAAAATATAAACAAATGATAATAAGTCTACTTTTGTGATATAATACAATATCAAACTTTTATTTATAACTTTATGGTGTAAACATTTATAGAATTAAATTTATATTTTTGTACTTTGTAGAAATTAGTTTGTTTTTTTAGTCTTTAAGTAATATGTGTTTTGTCCGTTTGTGTTTGTATCTTTTTAGAGTTTTCTTGTTTAATTACCTATTTCTTGGATATATGGGTTTTCAGAAACGGCAGTTGATATGAAAAATGAGTTTGTTTGGCACTGAATGTGTTGTTTGGTTGTGGGCAGCTTGAGATCAGAGATCATAGTGGCAATTCTTGTGTATTTGGGGTAATTATTTATGATTCTAATACAAATATTTTGTACAACTTCCAGTTTTCTGTAATTTGTATTACATGTACTCGTATTACTCCAAACTGGTGATGAATAGGTTATCATAGGTCTGATTACGGATTTGTAGAGTATTAATTTGTTTCGATTTGATAAATTAGAGTGCTTATTAAAGTAAGATTAAACACTTTTAAATCAATTTAACATAGAGTGGACTAACAATAGTTAGCACATACAGTCCTGTCAAAAACGCGAACGGTGCTTACAGGAATAAATTAAAATAAGAAAAATCAGCCACCTTAATTAAAGCTTAACGACTTATATCGCTTAAAAAAATAAACTCCCACCTGTTTTACAGATATTAGATAGCCCGGAAATTAATGTAGGTTTATGGTTCTAAAATATAATAGAATAAAATGAATAATCTTAAACATTTTTTATTGATCAAAATACTCTGCATTACTCTCGTTACATTCCTGAGGAGTAGAATGGATGAGAAAGAGTCTCATAACCAAGCGCAAACAATTTTAGTGAGGTCATGAGTGAGACAAGGATCCGAGCACTGTTGCGTAACAAAATATTTACGCAACCAATTTATCAAAGATGGCTTCATAAAATACCAATTTCTGGTGCATAACATGAATTTTATGAGAACAATACATTACGGAATAGGTTGTTCATCCAGAATTCAAAAAGCTGTAGTGAATCAGCCCGAATGAAACTGACCAAACAGTAATATTACCTTATTTTTATGAGTTGGGGCTTTGGCTAATGTTTTGATACTTCTCCATCTTTGTAGATGGGAATCCAATTTTCATCAAAAGTGACTATTATGTCTAGAACAGGTCCGTTTCCGTCTGGAAAAAGAAATGCAGTTCAAACTTCAGAATGGTGTTTTGTTGCGGCAATCAGTTAGTGCATGAGGTTCGAGCTTTTTTACCTTTCCCATTGCTTTGAGGTGGTCCTTCCAATGGAGTCCTTCCACGACCTTGCCTTCAAGGCTAAGATTTCTCAACCGAAATGTATTAAACCGAAGTTTAACGGTGCACTCACTCAAACTGATCGCTCACAGACTTCCTTAATGTTTCTGGCTGATATGCTCCATTTTTTTATGTCAGTTTATTATCCAGATAGATGAATTAATTTCTAAACAACCCTATTTTCACAGATACGACCAAAAATCTAGAATTAATAGAATACTTGGCTGTTGATATTTTTCCAATAACTACGTTTTATAAACAACCTGTCCCCAGCTTGGAAAAGAAATTTGGTTCCTCAACTCATCCATTCAAAAGTGGCATCATTATAACAGATTCTTTTCAAATTTGTCGTATGTTCATTCTCTGAATAAAAACCGTCCAACTACTGACCGCTCGTAACATCTAATTAGTATATACCATTTTCTAGAAATAAAAGGATCAAAATTAAATTAATATTAATATTTTTTTTTAAAAAATAGAAGTATATATATATAAAAAAAAAAATTTCATCCATGACTACCCGATAAGAGACAGTTTATTTATCAAGGTTATATGATCAATGCCTACATATAGTACATTTAAATTTAATTAATTAAATTTAAATATACATTTATAATATTAGAAAATAAATTCTTAGCAATTAGTAAACAATCATATAAAATAATAATTAAAGCAAAAAACAATCGAATAAACAACTACAAAGTAATAAAAACAACATGAAACTAATAAAACAAAAAATTAAATAAACTAAAGCACAACAAGATATACTAAAATATTTATTTGCCATCCAATATCCGTCTGTGAGTCTATTGAAGTATATTTGTTAAATAATTTACAATTGAAGTTGTATTTCAATTTAGTTGTTTCTTATGTTTTAGTATTGTATTAGTTGTAGCCGCTTTTAAGGTATTATATCTTATGGAGTAGATAATATATAATAATCGGCCATTATGTAAAAATCTATATTGCATTTAGGTTTTCTAAACCCAACTACTTCTTGATTCATAAAGCAACGGAACTATGCTTAATAGGCTTAGTTCGTTTCAGGACCAAGTAGAACAAAGTCCGAAACGATACTTCTAAATCGAACCCGATCTCAAAGTAGAAGGCCGTCTGGTATTATTAATTACGATTATAATAATAAAAATTATATAATTCATTATTTGTTATAATCATACACAATGCTTCCACTGAAAAGAAACGTTACCACTACAACCCATTAAATCTGAAATAACAGAAAATAAATGTTTTTAAACACTGTGCGGTGTAAGTCACTAGACTTCAAGCACTAGCTTTAAAACTAAGCTACCATACCTCCTTTCATTGTAAATTGAAATGAAATGGAAACAGTTTAAAATGTTTTAACGAAACTATTTGAGCTAGCTGTTAGAATGACAATAAATAAATGAGATAAATTATCTGGGCCCAAATAATATTTTAATTAAAACACGTAGCGTATTTCCAACCACAGTAAACAACAGAGCACTCAGCAACCCGGCGCAATAGATACACTTAATCTCTATTAGGTTTGGAGTGTATTATTTCTATTTGATCTGTTATTAAATATTACATAAGACAATTATAATTTTCACTTTCTCGCTCCTTGAGAAAACAATCTTTCGAAAAATTATATCTTATTTTTAGTCATAATTTTGACATTTCAGACCTTGCAGTTCTAAAATCTCGAATGTGGTCCTATAAGGGTGTAAGCAATACACATGAAATAGATAAAGGAATAATTATTTGTTCAATGGTTAGTACGATATAGATTTTAAATAATTGTATAACAAAAATCAGTAGATTTATGCAAATGTATCACCAAAGACCCTTAATAAATCTAAAGTAATAAAATTTAATATACATTCTTATTATTATAAAAATCAAGCCAATCCGCACAAACCAAATTTTTTATGAACATTTTTACTAGATGTATTTTTTTTAAATATGTAGTTGTAATTTTTAAGTTTCAACAAACAATTGCTGAATTAACAATCAACAATTGTTATTTTCATTTACACTGGGCAAAAAAAGTCTGGAAACGTTTACCAAAATTTACACTTATGCTTCTCCAGTATTTCGCTACACTTTTTGAAGGCCATCTAAACCAAAAATGTTAAATCGACTTTCCTCTGAGAAAATAACAGATTCCCAGAGCGATGGAGGCTTTTGTACATACTCTTCAACAATTTCCAAATGACGCTAACGATTTAACTTTCTAATAAATGGTTTCTTCCTCGCGATTTGACCAAATAAACCAATTTTCCGTAACTTATTCACCAGTTTGTAGCTATTTTCGGAGCTCTAGTGCACGGTATGTCAGCGACAGAAATTTACATATTTATTTTTGGTGGACGCCCGTTCCGTGGAAATGCTAATCCCAGATTAAAAGGATTTCCAATCATAATACTTTCTGATCTTTGTCCGAGTGTAATCAATTGTTATTGTTGAAATGTTTTGTTTTATTTTATTACATAAGTGTTTCCAGACTTTGTTTACTATAAGGGTATATTATTTTACTTTAACGTCTTCTGATGACTGCTGTTGATATGAATGCAGTGATACATTATGTTAAAGATTAATGTTTGTTGTATAAAGTAAGAGTAGTTTCACGCTGGGATATTGCCTATTAAAGACAGGAGGAGCATAAGCGTAAGATTTTGGCAAGTGTTTCCAGACTTTGTCCAGGGTAAATGTCTGAGAGCACAGGTGATTAAATCGACTTAGTATGATTTAATTACCTTTAAACTCATACATGACTCTTGACGACCGATCTTCATCGACAATCAACCCATAACACAGACTAATGATATTCGTTACTTAGGACATTCTATAGAAGAATGGGCCCACATATTAAACAAAAGCGTCTCAGTCTAAACAAGAGACTAAAACTCATGTATCCGATCCTTTATAAACTAAAAGTCGATGGGGGTCGAGTTAAACCCATATAGATATACGCCGCACAAATATAACGGATTTCAAAAAATACAAATATTTCAACCAAAAATACTTACACTAGTCACTCAATTGGTACATTTCAAACCACACACTCACTCAGATTTACAAGTTCTCTCAGTAAACGAACATAACCAAAACCTATAAAGACGATTTCACGAGTCTTCATGGACATAATAGCATGCTCATCAATGACATGGCCCCGACTGACACACCTGGAAATATCCTCAGAAAGCTGAAAAGAAGCTGGATGATACTACAGCGGTCAACACTGTTTGGTGAAGGTTATCAGCTGGCGTGATAACCAAAGAGGCTATGTGAAATGGGTTTGCCACTGCCACAGTTAATATATTAACATTTTATTTTTACCATTGTTTTTATTTAGATGTATTTTTAATTTATAATTATTTTTATTTAGAAGTTTACGCAATTTTCATTTTCATATAATGCAGTGACAAATCCATGAGAAACCTCACTTCAGCTGATACCTATACCCACTTTTACTACTGTTACTTGCTTTCTATTGTGCGGATATAAGATATTAATCAAAACAATTTGCGGTTTGTCAGAAACCTGATAGGTCATAATTATTTTAAATATTGTCCCCAACCGAAAACGGAACTATTTAGTTATTTAATAGAAGTAATCAATTATAGCCCACAGGCTCCTACACTGTGGTTATCGAAATTTTATCGTTGGATCCAATCGTTCAAATTTGTCGTGTTAGTGTCAGCATTGAGACCTATTCCGATATCAATTTTAAGCATTTTTATTGGTGAATACCTGTGGATAACATTTGTGAAGTCTATTTGTTGTAGCGATTCGGACCACTTTTTTGTACATGTTGAATTATCAAAGTAAATCCAAATATTCTCCAAGGTCACAAGTGGTCGGAGACCATTTCGATCTTGAGTTACTTTTTATAATCGATATTTTAAATTAAAATGGGATTCGACTTAAACAAGTATAAACATTTTTCAAAAATCAATTTTTTGTTGAAATTTTCAAATTTATTTTTTGTAATTATTATTTTTACAGGCAAACGTTTTATTGCCAATTGTTTTATCATGCTAAAAACTGAACAGCAAAAAATTTACATCGGACGTGTAAGCAATTTCTAATGCAATTTAACAAAACGGAAAATTTACGAGAACCGTTCAAACAAACCTAGTTTATCGATCTTTTGTACTGTTAGTGCGTAATAAAATTATGTTTAACGTACTGTTGTTTATCGACAATGACCATAGCAAACATTTTATAAATGATTCAAGCCATAAATATAAATTTTTGTTTTCAACCAATGTCCAACAAATTACGTTGGCTCGTCCCACTGTGCGACGTTTTAAGTGAGTACCATTTTTCGTTGTATTACTGTTATTCATTCTGTAATTGATATAAGTAATATGGAGAATCTTATTGATTTGTGCCCTATCGAGGAGAAGGCTCCTATTGACCTGGGAGAAATTCAATCTTCCTCGGTTCACAATGTACTCTCTGTACATTGTAAACGTTTTATACAGATGAACCAGATCATTGGTTCATACAGGCTGAAGTAGCTTTTGCTACCTGCAAAATAACAAATAGCAAAACTGAATATCAACATATAATTGCACAGTTGGATCTAGCCACTATAAGACAAGTGGCCGGTTTGGCACGTAACCCTCCCTTGAATGAACTGTATGAAGAGTTAAAACGCAGGTTGCTATCCAGTATCAGTCCTTCAGATACAACCAGAATAAAAAAACTTCTAGAGGAGCAGCAACTGGGGGATCAAAGGCCATCTCAGCTTCTACGGAACAGCAGCTGGCCACCGACAGCATTACCTAGGAAATGCTTCGAACTCTGTTGCTAAGAGGATTGCCAGAAGGAATGCAGGCTGCTCTAGCCGTTACGGAGCAGACGGATCCCACGAAGCTGGCGTTGATAGCTAATAAAATAGCAGAGATTAAGCAGCCGTCAGTGCAGGCAGTACTAACGAATCCACCTAGGCCAACTACGTCGAGAGACTCTCAGCAGAGGTCGCTGAAACTTCTGATGAGCTCAAGAAGCGTTCGTAGGGAGCAAAGGTCACCCAGCAGGAACCGAGGTAGATCAAGAAGTAAGAGCAGAAGGCGCCTTTGCTTCTACCACGAGAAATTCCAGCAGAAGGCTAATAAATGCCGCCAACCCTTTGCTTAAATAAATCCTCTTTCTTATCCCATACCAGGAGGAGATACTATTGAATGCTGCTCTCCCTCAAGTCTATAAGGCCTGCATAATTACAATTTAAGCAAATTCACTTATTGTTGCTTTAATAACAGGTGTGAATAAAAAATCAAAAGAGAAAAAGAAATGGTAACATAAACGTACAAACCTTACCAGCCAACCTATTTATTGGTTTGGTCTTAACTAAGATGTGATCTGTGTTTGTATGAATTAAAGCAATAATTTTGATAATTAATTCAATATTTAACAGAGCAACGCAATGTTCTTGGTAATGTCCTTCAGACATGAACGCTTATCACTATAAAAAAAGTTGAAAAACAAAAAAAGCTAATACAGATAGTTTATAGAAAATCTTTAATAGCCTTGTTGAAATTCAAGGATATTCTCTCCAGTCCGCAGTCCAGAAATCATTCGAATTCAAAATTATTCATTTTGAACAACGGAGAATATAGCGGTTTTAGATTTAAATTTATTTATTCCTAATTAAAAGTATTTTTTTCAGAAGTTTAAAACTGAAAAAAAAAAATAAAAAAATTAAAGCATGTTGGCCTAAAACCGCAACCAGAGGGATGAAATGAAATAAATTTGTTTTACTAAAATGATTACTAAATTTCTAAGAGGGATTAAAAAATAAGTAAATAGAATCTTATTAAGATAAAAGGGTTTATTAATAGCACTACTTTCATCAAATTAAGAAGTTTTAAAATAAAAATGAATTTTAAAAATCTATATATTATTTAAAATACACAAAGCTCACTTTCGATATCTCCCTAAATTGTTCATTAACCAGTCACCAGGTGAAATGAGAAATGGATTAAAAAACTAGATATCAATATTTCCCTAACAAAGAATAATGTAATAAATAAAAAGAATGAATAAAAAATAATCATTTAATATTTTTTTTTTAATGTATGAATCAGGTATAGACTTTTAAATAACATATACTTTAAATGATCCCAGTAATGAATGATATTTTCTACAGATTAATCAACAACAAAATCATGAAATAATTTATATAAACCAATCAGAATATGATAAAATAAACACTAGTTTTTATGAAAAGGGAGTCCATCGGGAATGCAAATTTATTATTCCTTTTCAGTTGGAAGATTTTACATATGAACAGTGACTGCATTGTTAATAAAAATTGAATAATATTTTCGATGTTCAAGCATTTGTTGAAGGTTCACTCACTGTTATAGTTTCGTGCCTAAAATGTCAACAATTATTTTTTATTACACAGGGAGAAAAATAAAAATTAAAAACTATCGCAGATCAAAATACATCTATGTTAATCATAAATGACTAGAAATATTATTATTAGTGATAAATTATTTATTATATACATCGATCAACTATCTGATAGATTATTATTTAATTACGTAACATTGTTCACTATTATGCAATAAACACCAAATAACTTAATATAATTTTACTCAACATATGAAAGAGACTATGAATATGCTGTTAAGCATAAAACGGCCTGGAATCAAAGTCTCCCGGTGACTTGAAAGCCGCCGTGAGTAACCGCAAGTCTCAAGTAGGATTGGGTTATCATTAAATCCAATGACTTTACATCCCTATTTGAAACTGAATTGCGCTGCTATTGCTGAACTATATCAATCGGATAAATGGTCCATAATTTCGCGTCGTGCGCCCTTCTACTTTTAAAATAATCCCAAGAAAAGAATATATAAAAACCAGTCAGAGATAGGACCAACAGAAATATCAAAGAAAGGAAGAATACATAAACAAATAAGAAACTAAGCAAAGAAAATGTCATATTTTAATATTTTAATTCTCAGTAATTCTGTAATCATATGCAAATGAAATTCATCGCGATTTTTTACAAAAAAAAAATTCTAAACGTAAATTTCATAGATAGTCTAATTTTTTTTTCCGGATCACTATAACTCACCGACAAGGAAACAAATAGGTTAAAAAAACAACTGATTCAGGGTGTTTTTTCTTCTTAACGATAATGCTGAATTACTTTAATAAAACATCATAACAGCATAACTAATATTTTAAAATTCGTACACAGTTTAATTTAATCGTAAAATAAAAAAAAAATATTATAAATAATTATAATAAGTAAATCCATATCACCATTCTTAATCTTGGTGATAATTATCATCAATTTAGTTTTTTTTTTTTTTTTTTTTTTTTTAATTATGTAGATTATGTTTCAAGAATTATATACTAATTTAAAATACATTTAATAATTTGAAATTAGAAGAATGAGTATCCTGGCTCTGTAAAGGACATCTTGAATTATTATTTTTCAGCCGTAGATATAAAGCATATCGCCAAGGAGGGGTCACTCACTATGTGATGCTAACAATTCCACCAATCCAATGATGCACGAAAGTATAGATAGAAAATTAAACAGTAAACAAATATATAGTTCAGTTCTGATTAACGTTATAATACAGTCGAAAGATAATTCGTTTTCACTTTTGGCCAAAATAATAATTGGAGAATTTCTAATTTAATATATCGATCACATGGCATGAAATGGTTAGAATTTTTAATTTTAACATCCCAAATCACGAATTTAAAAACAAAAAATGCTTAATTCAACATATTATCAAAACTATCCAATAATTACTATATTCAAAATTATATAAAATCCAGTATACTTGCTTTTATTATTTGTAGTACTAAATTATAATACCCATAATAAAAGCTATATTTATGTCTACTTGAAGCATTTCTATCACATTATATTTACTGATTTTTAAGAAAATTTTAATTATTCATAGTTAGATAAAATTGTTTTATTTTTTAGTTAAAGGAAATTGACTTCATATTTAATATCGAAGACATTAATATTTCGTATTTAAAAGATAAAAATATAGCAATCTCCTATAGATTTTCAGATGTTTCTATCGTTAATTAGGAAAATGAAGTATGTAATAATAAATTGAAACAGATTGTTCTATTATTATCATCATAAATTATATCCAGCGGTAGATATAGCATACAAGGTTTCTAAAGAATTTTAAATTCCTACAGAGTGAAATATAAAACGATATCTCATCATCATGGGCCGGGGCGCAGCCTTATCACTCATAGATAAGAGGACAGCGTAGGCTTCCGCAACAAATATTTTTCAGTTTCTATTAAATTCGTCGGCAACAAAGAGCCGTTGTTAAAATAAGAAAATAAAAAAAAATGTTGAAATTTAAGCCAGTGTTGACAGTAATGTAATGAATAATTGATTGTCCCTTCTATCGAGGCTCAGTTCTAATTATAGACGTATGTTACTTTCCAATCAGCGGTTCGCCATTTCAAGTATTGTAGGCGCCTTCCTCTGTAAAATTGATGAAAAAATATATATATAATATGATCAAGTTATTTCTAAAAAGTAAAAGAGAACCCATCCACCCCAGTTAGTTACATAATAAAAAGGTTAGAGACGAGATATTTTTTATATTGTAATTACATATAAAACAGGATTACAAATTTTAATGTTGTTTTGGGTTTATTTAAACACGTAATATTCAACACTAACAAATTATTCTATAAAAGAGATGTAATTTTGAAAATATACCAACTTGTTTATAATGTTAAAAAAATGTATAGTTGATATAGTAGGTGATAGTAACAATTTGAAAGGTACGTTTGCAACGCATTTATGCCACGTAGGCTGTGATCATAACAGCTTCATATTCGTTTACAGTCCGCTTGTGGAAGAAAACTTTGAACATTTTAATTGGAAATAAAAATTTGCCAGAAATGTAAAACAGTTTTGGCAACGTCGGTCGCGACTGATAAGAACATCCAGCAACATGGCCGACATTGGCGGTTACTCTACACCTTACGGCGTCGAACCCATGGCCAGACAGCTCCCAGAACACTGATCAGCTGGAAGATACGGACATGTGATGCAATAATAAGTATAGATAAGGCTCACCATGGTCAGAGAAGAAGAGGACCGAAGGCATGGGTAGGCCGGCGGGCTAGCATGTGGCTCTGAAGCGCTGATTGGGTCTTAATGCAGGTAGTAAGTGCTAAGGTCTCGAAGAGGATAATAACACTTGATAATGACTGGCGAACTACTAACAACTGTTGACAACAACACACACGACACACACTACATCACACAACCTCCACACGACTGGCCGCCATACTGCCCTCTTCGCAGCTGGCGGCATCTGGTGGCCTTCCTTATCAGCAGCCTCTCCTACTCCATCTTACTTCAGCTCTATCAAATTCGTCTAATTCTATCTTATGAATGTATTTATAGATATTAACTGTCTATTGGGCTGAATATTATATCAACAAAATAATTATTAATATTACATTAAAGTAACTTTCATAAGTAACAAAACAGCACAGCTAGTTTCAATGCTCGTTTTTCAAATACTTACTTCTCAGTGAGCTAATCATTTATACATTTCATCTTCAAATAAACAAATTAATAAAACATTTAATTTATGAAAAAAAAACAAAAAACGACTTCAAGATGAAACCAACATGTACACACCAGAACGAAAGAGCAAAAAAATAATATTTCATTTACTTCCAAACAAAGAGTATTAAATGACAATTCACGAAATAACCAATACTTATATGCCTATTCACAATTATTTTGGAGTCGGTACAAGCCAATATTGGCAGTTTAACCTGCCTTTGCTTCTAATATTTTGTACTTTCATCACAATTATCACCTTCCTGTCGATTTCTGTTTGTTTTGGTTGGCACCGACTCAAAATATTACTGATCATAAATTGTGAATATGTATATAAGTATCGATAATTTTGTTTATTGTTCTTTAATGCTCTTTGTTTTGAAGTAATTAAAATATTAATCTTGAAGTCGGTTTTTTTTTTTTTTTTTCTTAGAAAGCACTGAGATGATTTCAATAACATTTTTATGTCACCACTTCTTTTTTAAGTCTGTTAAAAGATCATAAATAATGCTATAGTAAATAATAGAGCTCAATGTTTGTGTAATAATACAATTCGTTGAGTAAAAAATCAAAAAAGATAAACATGATGCGAATATTCAAGTGATCTATAACCGTTCAAGTAGTACATTACATGCACAAAATCAATATTTACAACAGAAATATCAAAACAAAATTAATATAAAATATGAAAATAATGCTATAATCATATGATTAGTAATAAAAAATAATAAAGGTTCCTTGTTTAGTTACCTCCGGTGGTATAAAAAAACATTTATCTACGTACAAATTAAATTGATCTGTTAAATTTTCTAATCATCAGAGTATAGATTTGGAAGAAAAATGTCATGCCCTGCTGGATCATTGCTTCTAATATCAATCACCAACAACATCAATATTTTAAATTATAATTTAACATGTACAATTTATAATGATGATAATCAGATAAAACAGAAATATTTAATATTTAAATATTAGTAATATTATTTTAATATTTTATTTTAAAATTTTAATGTTATATTATTTTTTCTATATTATATTCTATATGTCAGTTCTATTGTTTAAATTAATATTAATATCGTTGATTAAGTAAGGATAATAAATATAAACTTCTCTGACTGGAAAAAACAATAGATAATGGATATGTTTGTCTATAATCCTCTGCTTTCCCAATTTACATTTTAGAGTTCAAATAACTCTAAATAAAAAGGATCAAATAACTTAAATTAACAATTAATTAAATTAACAATTAATGATTATTCGAAATAAAAAATTTGAGGGAAAAAAAGGCGTTTCAAACTCGACTTTTTTTATTCAAGCTAAAACTAGCGACAAACGCCACATAAGAAAAATATTTCCCATTAAATTTCTGATTAGCAAACAGTCGGCAAATTTTCAGTCCGAAGAACACCAATCGGCCTGGAGTGTGTCAAAATATTACAAAAGGTGAAAAAAACGTTACAACGTGTCTTTTTTTCATTCAAACCAATATTTCACCTAAACAGTAGGTCCTAGCGTCAAATGCTATAGAGCAAAAAATATTCTCCATTAAATTTCCAACTTGGGGCTGTCGTCAAATTTTCGATCCGAGCAACACCTACAGAGCTAGAAAGTGTCAAAAAAGTCCCATAACATATAAAATGTAAGCAAACGTGACTTTTTTTATTCAAACCAATACAGCTCCTAAACAGTTGGTCCTTGCGACAAATGTTATATTACCATTACTAAAAATATTTTCCATTAAATTTCTGACAAGAAACTTTTGAAAGAAACTCAAATTGACAAGAAACTCAAATTTCAAATCCTAGTAATATGTTTTTAAAAGTAGTTGATATACAAGTTTGCAATTCTCAAAATCTGGTGCAATTTTTATAGTACTCAAAAAACCGCAAAATTTTAGTACTATTTTCAGTTTTTCGCTTGTAGTTCGTAAACTATGATAGGGCATATTTAGACTATTTAAGAACACTAAATCTGCGACAATTTAAGCCCAATTTCAGTTCGTTGAGGAAATCGGATGATACAGATCTTCAAAAAGCCAAATGATATACCCAGAAATAGAAAAACATTGTAAAATGGGAAAATCAGATTTGAAGGAAGTGTAACGTAACACGTCAAAATTTTACTTAATTAACGTGTATGGTTTAAACATAAACAAAAATATAGAAGATTTCAAAAAACGAAAAAGGTGAGAGGTTAACACATATAGTTAGTTAATGTACATACAGTTAGTAAAATGACAATAAAAAATGTAGGTAAATTACAACTACAATTAATGTGGAAACAAGTGTGATAGGTGATTGCAATGGGAATTAAGTTGTTCTAAGTGTAGCATTTAGTGTTGCTAGAATGACCGTCGCTTTTTCGGGCATATGCTGAAGTGGAGTAACCTAGCCATATCCTGGGACTTCTTTGTATAATTTTCGGATTTATAGTATTACTTCTTTTTCTAATCTCCTTTTTTTCACAACTCGAATGATACTTATTGGAAACTATTGAACAGAGGGTGAGCCCATACTGAGCTGAAAAAATAATATAAAATAAATTATATCTTATGCAGTGTAAAACAATCTTCTTTATCTTTCACTATCTCCTTAACACCGTTAGGCGTGGAGTGTCCTCTATCCATTTCCAGATCTTTACCCTAGAGCATCTTTCTTATTTATGCCAGCGAGGAACAGCGTTTTCTTGAAATTCTCTCAATGTGCCTACTATATGATAGTCTGGTTCTGACAAATGGTCGTCAGAGTTGTAAATATCTGGTGGAACACTCCATTGGCCTTCCTAACCCGATTAAGTACCTCCTGATCTATTCTACCATCCTTACAATTCATATTACAGACACACTCATAAGCCGCAATATTCAGCTGCTGATCCTCTCCTTCAATAAGCATACCCTTACTTTTAATGAACTTATATTGACTCCTCTCCGTTTAAATTCATCAGACAACTCATCCTCTACACTTTGGTACCACATTCCAGTATCTCACAACGGCTTTTTGTGTTCTTAAATTACATACCTCTATATTCCAGGAGCCTACGACACTAAACCTGTTGTGATAGGTCTCACAAAAAAACCCAAATCTTATCTGAAAGATCATAAATGTTTGTGTAAAAAAAACCACTGCTGCCTATTCAAAACCAAAGCTTATCTGGAACATCATCAATTTTTGTGTAAGAAAAACCACTGCTGCATTTTCCAAACGGTAGAGATAATAACGACAGTCAGTATAATAAGGTTCCAAAAAGCCATTTTGCTACCAAGTTTGCTACCACGGCAGCCGTCGGCTCCATACTCAAAATCGCAAAAAAAAAACGCCCGAAAAATTGTTAAAATAAATGTTAAATCCTGTGAAACACTCACGCTAGGACGCTAAATATGTATGTTTTGGCAAAATGTAATGATTTTGACATGTTCGGTGGGCTGCCGTGGGCGTTTCACAGGAGTTAATATAAATTACATACATGGGATCTAATAGTAAATTTAACCGACTTTGAGATGGAATAACGAAATTTGTGATCGGACAAATAATTTCAGAGTTGTCAGGTGAAAAATATGCCAAAATAAACTAAACAGGATTTCGACTAAACTAGTACGAGGATTTTTGCATGCTAGTATATGTATTTTAAGGGACTTTCTACAGAGCCCAATAGTAAATTTAACCAGCTTTAAAGGAAAAATGAAATTTTGGATCGCACAAATAGTTTCGGTGTTATAGCCAAACGCGTTTTCGAGGAAAAGTGAGCATGTTAGCCAATCTCTAAAATTTTCCCAAGACCACATAACTTAGCAAAAAATAGCCCGATTTCGGAATTTATTTTTTCATTTCGTAGGTACTCGTTCCAGATACAATTTATTATATAAAGACGCTTCGTTATCATGCAATAGGGAAAAAACCGACAATATCTAATATTTTGTTCAGTTTTTTGGGATTTTGGGAATGTAGCCGACGGCTGTCGTGGTAGCAAACTTCAGATTCGGATTCACCACCCTAAGAAACATAACGATCAGTTGAGTAAAAAATATCAGCAATTCTTTTTCTTTAAAACGGTCTTTTGGAACCTTATTTTTCTGGCAACCGCCATTCACCGTTGGAAACGGCAACTGTGGTTTTTCTTACACGAAAATTGATCATCTTTTAGATGAAAAACCTTCGGTTTTTTTTTTTGTTTTTTTTTGGAGATCTATCATGACTGGTTTGGTGTCGTCGGCTCCTAGACAATCCATAATGGTGTTAAAAGGAAGGTACTAAGACTGTCTCTTTGCTTGATTCCTTTCAATCTGTTACAGCCATTACATTTTCGATCGTTATAGACTGATTTGATTACACTAATGCGTTTGAGAGAGAATTCTTTTGTCTTTCAGAACTTTCCAAATTTCCTGTCATCAATCATGGTTCTGATAATAGAAGATGAGCAGATTTTTTTCTTATAAAAGGAATTTTTATATAGACTTACAAATTTTAATATTTTGACTATGAGTAAGTAAGTATTACAAATTTTTGAGGGGAATCAAAATGAATTACATTTTTACGAATTACGGCAATAGCCACTAGTATTGTTTTCCAAATAGGCGGAGCTTAGTGCACACTTCTTAACTGGTTCTGGTTTACAGGGTCTTTAAAGTGGGAAGACAATAATCTAACAACAAAAAAATTCTTACTCAACCATGTTTAGTATTGAAATATATCAAAAATATATTTTAAAACATGTTGATAATTGGCTACGCTTGAAAAGAAAGATGTATGTTTTAAATTAAAACGAAATTAAGAAACTGAGGGTCAGAGGACTAACCGGCGTTATGGTTCGGCAGGTCCCGCAGAACATTGTTACAGGGTAGGTCAATATAGGTTACCTACCAGCATCAAATTTTTATGGACCATTATTTAGGGAATATTTCACTTTACAATTATTCTTGTATTAGCTTTTATTTTTATATATATATATAAAGATCGAGATACATCCCTCAGGTATTTCATATATTAACTGAACAATAATAATGTCCTTTTAGACACTCTATCTTTTAGTTTGTATTTTTTTTTATCTCCTTAAAAAAGGTCTATACACAAGAAACTTACGGGAGCCCCTAAGGAATTAAATTAAATAAAGAATATTAAATATTTACTAAATAAATAATAACTAAAGCTCTAATTGTGACTACAGAATTGAAGTGGTAGTCACTAGGCTGAAGATTGGCCATATGAGACTTACCACCCATGGATACATAATTAATTGGAAATCACCTTCAAAATGGTATAACATTCTATATGAAACTAATCAACGCCAATGTTTTAGAAGAATATACACCACATGACAGCTACTTTTTAAGTTAAGAAATGAAATGACAACACCAACACAGAAAAAATAATTTATATTTTTTTAAAAATTGTTTAATAAAATATAACATTATGTTTGAAGCGTGGTATACTAAAACCAGCTAAGTCCACTGTTGAAAAATGTTCACAGCTGCTGATAAAGTAAAAAGTCAGATTGAAACAGAAAGGGGCATAGTCTTTTGTACGGCCGTTTCAATGTGATTTTTACTTTTTTTATTATTATTTTTTTAATGGATGTCTTTTGACTGGGGGAGTCTATACTTTTTTTGCTGTGACGTTTTTTTCACAATAAAAAACGTAACATTTTGACACGCTCTAGCTCTGTCGATGTTGCTATAATCGAAAATTTGACGATAGTTTTCGTATCACAAATTTAATGGAGAATACTTTTCGTTATATAACATTTACCGCTAAGACCTACCGTTTAGGAACTATATTGGTTTCAATGAATAAATTCACGTTTGAAACCATTATTTTCTCTCAATTTTGTTTATTTTGAATAATGATTATTTGTTATTTTATTTAATTATTAATTTAAGCGATTTGATCCATTTAACTTTAAAATTTAAATTGGGAAAAACAGTAGATTATAGATAGGAATAACCATAATCTATTATTTTTCCCAATCAGGGAGAAATTGAGTTCCTTTTTTTTCTTTATTTTTATTGTAACAAGTGTGAATAAAAATTTGAAATAAAAAAAATATGTTTATCGATATATACAATTGTATAGTACATAAACACCCAGTAAATGTGTGGAAAAATGAATATAACATGACAATAACTTGAAAAGCAACCACCCAATGGTGGCACTTTAATAAAAGTTTTTTATTGGAAGGTGTCGAGGCCATTTAATTCAATTCTTATCATTCGCTCCACGCCAAACAGACTATGGAACGACCGAGTGGATTTTTTGAGTGGTTGGAATCTCAACCCATCCAGAAGAACACCAGGCCACTTCAAAAGTCCATTACTACAACCGACCGTTAGTGGCGCGATGGGCCCCTAGCGAAGAGAGGGATCTAGCTTGTTTTGGATGAGACTACTCACATCAGTCGTAGAATTCACTTCTAACAACAGTGGCTGCAGGGCGAGAATTTGTAACATATTTCATAAAAATGTACAAAGAGCTTCAAAGTTTGTTGTAAACCACATACCCATTAGCACATTAAATCAAAAAGGAATTCCGCGATGGAACAACGCCACGAAGTTTTCAAAGAATATGATGTTACTAGGGATTTGGTTTAAAAAGAAAGAAGACCCCGAAAATATTTTTCTGACCCTTTATTAACAATCGCCTTCATCTTTAACCCAACTTCAAACCAACACACCTACTGATTTTTTAGTAGTTTGAGGTTGGAAGTTAACTTAAGTCGGTTAAGGGAATTATAATTAAAATGGCTAAGTCCGTGGTTACAAAAAAAGGTTAAAAAAAATACATAATGAGAAATAAAGGAAAATACTTATAATTGCCTTAACATACAGCCCACCAAAATGGGGAGGAGTCTCCCATTTTCAAAGATAATTAAAGGGATAAGGGAGTTAAAGGAAGAAGAAAAAAATAAATAAATAAATAAAATAAAATGAACATACAATTGTACAATAATTATTTAGGGGGAGTCATTCCGGTAATGGAATGACTTGGTTGACGGGTCGCGTAGGCTGTCAGTAGTGCGGAGAGTCACCACCCGGGTATTGCCATCAGGTCCAGGATGAAAAGCGTAAATGCGAGCCAAAGGCCATTGAGTAGTGGGCAAATTTAATTTTTTTAGAATTACGATATCGCCGAGTTTCAATTCCTTAGATGGGCGCGTCCGTTTCAGGCGTTAATTAAGTGTATTTAGATACTCCCGAGACCAACGATTCCAGAATGACTGAACAACTTGAGATACCTACGCTATATGCTACATAGCGGTTTACTGTTGAGAATCGACTCAATACGAGCAAAAGAGGTAAAATATTCCTCTGTGAAAAAACAACACACTTTTAGATGTCCGGTAGATCAGCGTTTTGGTAGATTTCACGGCGGCCTCCCACAGCCCGCCGAAATTGGGAGCTTGAGGGGGGTTAAATTGCCAGTTCATATGGCGTTGGGAAAGATGATTGGAGATACTATGTTGGTTTTCCAGCAGCTTATCATAAACCTCTTTTAGTTGCGCTTCAGCGCCAATAAAATTACGTCCCCGGTCGGACAACATCGTATTCGGCAGGCCCCTCCGGGCAATAAAACGGTCGAAAGCGACAAGAAACGCGTTCGTGGAAAGTTCGGAAGCGAATTCCAAATGGAGAGCTTTCGTGGACGCACAAACAAAAATACATAGATAGCCCTTGGAAATAAGATGTTTGCGCAAACGCGGAACCCGCCTATTAAATGGACCAGCATAATCAACGCCGGTGGTGGTAAACGGTCTACTAGGTTTGACGCGGGAGGATGGTAAGTCAGCCATAATAGGCTGTAAAGTAGTGGCTCGAAACCTGTGACATATAGCACATCGGTGGATGGGTGACCGCAATATTTGTCTTAAAGACAAAATCCAAAATCTCTCTCGAATGAGAGCTTGACATGTAAGAGGACTGGAGTGCATTGAAGAAATGTGGTAATGTGAGCATATCATCTCGGATAGATGTGAACTTTTAGGCAAAAGGATGGGATGCTGAGCGGAAAATGTGAGTTCAGAGTTCTGAAGCCTACCGCCCACCCTGAGAATGCCGGCTTCGTCTAGAAAATGAGAGAAATGCCCTAAAGAGGGAACGGGTTTATCCGACTGAATAAATCGGATTTGTTCGGCGAAATGCGAACCCTGCACTAGACGCGCAATTACAAAAAGAGATCGCTCAATTTCGGAGGCGATTGGATTTCAACTCAGGGATCGAAGTTGAGGGAGCAGATGGTGGGGCAAATGGTGGAGACCAACTTGCTTGAAAGTCCAACATAAATGGAGGGCCATGTGACCAAAGTGACAACGCAATAGGCTCAGACAGTAAATTAGGGTTCAGCCCTCGAGAAGCCATATTGGCTGGGTTTAGAGCCGAACTGATATGCGACCAAATGGTGCAATCGGGTATGGTGTTGTTGACGTGGACTACTCGGTTTGCGACGAATGTTTTTAACAAGTGGGGGGGGGGGGGGGGGGGAGTTTTAAGCCAAGAAAGGACGATTTCGGAATCAGCAAACAATTGATATCCGGAAATATTTACCGGATATTGAATCACGTGAACAGAGCTGAGCAAGTCCGATAGCAATACGCAAGCACACAACTAGAGCCTGGCAACCGATAATGTTTTTAGAGGAGCGACACGAGTTTTTGCTTTCCACAAAAAAGAGGATCGAGTCTGGTGAGAATCGAAACAAATGTATAAAGCAGCAGCACAAGCAACTTCAGAAGCGTCAGCAAAACCTACCAACCTGAAAGAGTGGTAGTGATCAGGGAGTACACACCTCGGGAAAGATAGAGTGGAAACGCTTGGCAAGTGGTGCACAAGATCATCCCATTGTGCTTCAATTTCGCTAGGGACGTTCTGATCGCAGTCGAGCTTAGCCGTCCAAAGCCTTTGTATAATGATTTTGAACCATACGGTGATAGGCGATAAATAGCCATTGGGGTCAAATATATGAGCCAAAAAGGACATGTTGCGTTTTGTACATTAAGCGTTGAAGGGTATCACTCTGTATACAAACAGATCTCTAGAAGGTTCTCAATTTAAGCCCAAAATTTTCAACGACTTGTCCTGGTCATTCTAAACCAAAGGGGATTCGCAATGTTCCTCAGGGAGATCCTCAAGAACTTGGGGGTGACTTGTGGACCATTTGCGTACCTCAAATCCACCTAAGCTTAGCAACTTGGTTAATTGCGACCGCAGGAAACTAGCAGACTGGACTTCATTAGCGCCAGTTATTATGTCGTCGACATAAATTTGATTCATTAAGGCTGCTGAAGCCAAGGGGAAAGCGGAACCTTCATCTTTTACAAGCTGATGCAGCACCGCATGGCCAGGAATGCTGAAGGGGCCAAGCCGTATGTCACAGTATTCAGCTACGCCTCTGCATCTCGCGAATTGTTGTCCGGGGTCCAAAAAATGTGTTGCAGGTGGTGGTCCTGTTCGTGAACGAGAACTTGACGATACATCTTTTGTGTGTCTCAGCACAAGGCAACTTTAGCGAACCGAAAAGTTAACAGGACCGCTGAAACGTCAGATTGTAACTTGGGCCCCTTCAACAAACGGTCGTTTAAAAAAACGCCAGAAGAATCAGGGCTTGAGGCATTAAATACCACACGCAATTTGCTACCCTGATTGGTAATTTTTGGTACCACATGATGCGGAATGATGTACGAAGAAGGCGTGGAAGCCTTGGACATGTGGTCGAGCTGGGCGTACTCCTGCATGAAATTATGGTATTCCGAAGCAAGCTCAGGGGTCTTAGCTAATCGCCTTTGCAAATTTAACAATGAAGCGTATGATTTGGAAGAATTTCTCTTTTCTGTACCTGCCATCTGGCTGTTGTTGGTGAGTATCCCGGAAGTGTTGCTCAGCTAAAGTGTCAAGGGGATCTTCAATTACAGGTGCATGAACATGCTCGATTTCCCAGAATTTCGAAAGCTGCTGAGAAAGTTTAACAGTAGAAATGAGTGACGCGATGCTCGATGAGGGAGTCTGGGAGTTCATGGTACCAACAATTGTCCAACCAAATACAGTGCTCTCAACAACGGGACCATTCGGGTGCTTGATAATAGGTTCAGGGGACAATAACTGTGGGTACACGTCAGCACCTAGTAAAATTTCAACCTGGTCGGGTCGGTGGAAGGTAGGGTCAGCTAATTGGAGTTGAATGAACGATTGAGGAATCGTAGGAAGCAGTTCAACAGTTGGCAAACGCCCGACGATGTTGGGAATCACCGACAAATTTGCGCTAACTTGCTGGGTCGTGTATGAGGACACTATGTTGCACGATATGGTGCCAGGTGAGGTTGACTTCGAACCGCCTATTCCACTTACCGAAATAGGAGCACGATTAACTTTAAGACGAAGAGATCGAGCCAAACATTGAGAAATAAATGATATTTGGGAGCCAGGGTCAATGACCCCTCGTATTAGTACATAACCAAGAAAGTTTTATGGATGCGAGCTCGAAAGGTACCCAGCATGTTTACAACCGAAGCTGGGGCTATTTTGGGAGTTGAAGAAGTGCAACTACAGGAAACAAGAGCATTAGCAGTAGTTGGCTCGGTCTTTTCATGTAATGAATTAGTGGGAACGTTGGCATTAGGCTTAAGTGGAAGCGAGGAATCATTTGAGCGATCAGGATGTAACAGCGTGTGATGATTCCTGGATGAGCATCTACGGCAAGATGCCGTCGAAGGGCAATCGGCTTTTAGGTGTGAGCCACTGCAATTGAAACACCTTCTATGGGCGCGGAGGAAGGAAATTTTTTCTTCCCTTGGCAATGGAAAAAAGGTGGGACACGAAGATAAGGAGTGACCCTTATCACAAAATAAGCATTTGGAAAAGATTTGTGTGGAGGCTTTTTTATCATTGTTGGCTACAATGAAAGATAGTTTAGAAGCACCATGAGATTGAGGTTTATTAGGAGATGAGGAGCTGCTGACAGGGCTGCGGATGATGAAATTTCTATAGTTTTTATTTGATGCTCTACGAACTCTAACAATTTATCGTAAGAGGGGATTGCTGCGTCGGCTTGCTTTTCTTCGAAAGCTCTTGCAGTTCTTGAATCTAAATTCCTGAGGGATAATGATAACAACAAAAAGTTCGCTAAATCGCCAACCTTCAAAGCTTTGATGGTTTGAATTGAGTTTTGATGGACTTGAACGAACGGTTTTAGAGCACTCAAAGAGTGCGTGGTGGATCACATATAGTCCAAAATTTTATTCAAATATGTGGTGGCGATACGACGAGTGCTTTGATATCGGTTTACAAGAGCTTGGTAAGCCAAGGGGTAATTTTCAGCTGTTAACTGAAAATTTTCAATAACAGTCAGAGCTTCATGGGAGATCGATGTACGTAAATAATGGAACTTCTGAATGTTTACCAATTGAGAATTCTCATGGACAAGAGAATTAAAAATTGAGAAAAATTCGCTCCACTTTTCAATATTACCGGTAAATGTAGGAATGGTACTGGGAGGCATGTGCTGGGTAATTTTGGGTGGTTCACTATTTTTGTTTGAATATTTTCATTTTTTATTAAGGGAGCAGGTTCTTGTTTTGTCAACTTATGGTACTTGGCTTGAATTGTAAAAAGAATGGTTTGAAACGAGGATGAAATATGGTAGTTTCAACGGTATCATCGGGGTCAAGGTTGTAATTTAATTCAATAATTTCATCAGTAAGTGTTTGGAACTTCTTTTGGAGGGATAATGAATCATCATAATATGAGCGAACAAGATCTATATCAGATACAGTCGCATTTTTTATCTCATCCCATGATTTGATGATGTCGGCAAAAATGTTTTGACGTTTGGTTTCAGCGATTTTCAAAGCCTTTAGTATTTTATCGCGAGTTTTTTGATCCATCGTTAAAGTAAATAATTAAATCAGAAAAGTTATGGTTCGAATTAAAATTGAAAACCGGTAACGAAAAGTGACAAATGTAAAAATCAAAATAGTAAGTAAACAACAAGAGAAAAGGAACAAACAAGGTTACAATAGATAATTTTAAGGTAGCAGTGGCTATACTATGTAAGGCTGTGTATTCTAACAAATGTTTCGTAAGATTAATCAAAATGGCTACCTAAAACCGACGCCGTTTGTGAATTTAAGAAAAAATAAATAAATAAATTTTATTCGGGAGCAAGAATTGACCTTATTGTTCAAGAAATACTCTAAACATACCTTGTGTGGTTTAAACATTAGAAATTTTATCCGGCCCGGAGGACCAAAAATATGTAGGGGCTTTTCTGATAGATTGACTAAAAGAAAAAAAAACTATATTGAGCAAATGTGGACTGTGTAAAAAAAAAAAAAAAAAAAAAAAAAGGCTTTAAAGTGGTTTGCGGTACAAGAATATTGATAAAATTCCACTCACCAGACTTCGTGTCTTCTGTGGAGAACCAAGCCACTTCCTGGTTACAAACCGCGGCGACGAGATCTCTGACGCCGCGAAATGTTGACGACTGACATCGGACCAAATTGCAAAGGTTTAAACCAATTGACTGGTAGAAAAAACTGAACAGAAACATTACTCATTTACTACTAACGTGGAGACAATAGCGTGATGCAGAGTTCACTGGGAAACGTAAACAAAACAACAGATGTAACAAAAAAAAAATTCATTCCACATAAAGTCCGTGGTTACAAAAAAAGGTTAAAAAAAATACATAATGAGAAATAAAGGAAAACACTTATAATTGTCTTAACATATATATATATATATATATATATATATATATATATATATATATATATATATATATATATATATAAGTTAGCAACTGTCACAAATAAAACTTTAAAAAAAAGAAAAGGTAATAAGAAACGCACGCTAAATAGACTGAATATCAACTGACTTCATTGGCTCAGTAATGCTACATTTATAATATTTGCTGTGTTTACAAGATTAGAAATCGGATTAAGGCTGATACTGCTATGCTTCGGCCCTTAACTCCCTCCTACCAGTTTATGGACATTCCACATAAACTATATAATTTGGTCATTTAATACCAGAAAGGTATTACGGGGTTCTTTGATTAATCCTAACTTGGTTAACGGCCGAAGCACACAGATAACAAGCTTAGGTACTCCTAATATTACACAATACCGCTGGCATCATAATTCCTAAGTTTAACATAAATAGAAATAAATCTTTATTTATAATTAACTCAAATCTTAAATCTAACTTATACTAGGTATTCACAAGAACAAAACAAAAAAAAATACAAAAATAAAGCACTTTTTCATTAAAACCACACACACATTTATAATAAGCTAACTAAATCTATAACTTCTATATACAAAATATCACTAACAATAACAAAAAGAAAAAAAAAAAATCCTCGTAACCAACATAATTATTCTCTATATTTACAGCTACCATTACTGCTACTGTACATTTCTCCACTTAAAAATAAAAAAACTGACTCTATGAAGGGCATTCCTCAAAAATATAAAAAAACAAATAAAAACACATCCACTTACATATAAAAATAAAACTTTTCTGCAACGGGCCACTCCAGAACTCAAGAGATAATCTGCTCCTCAATAGGGAGTCGCAATTGTTCAATATGAACATTACGTCTCTTCCTCGGTTCCTTCACACTCTGAATGGTGATTATTTATGCTCATGTATGGCAATCACTCTAAATGGACCCTCGTAGCGGAGTAACTCTTTGCCTCGGTTAGAACTTTTCTTGCGGTATACTACCGCCCCGATTTTTAATTTCCCCGTGACCTCGCGGACTTTTAAATTATCTCTTTCCACCCTTTGCTTCTTTTCCTTAACGATTCGTCCCCGAGATTTTTCCCACAACTTTCCCAGTGCCGCCCGCCTGACCAGTACCAAATTCACCTCCTCCTCGTTCGCTGTGTCCCTAATATTTCTGCGTCGCTACTGGAGCCCAAAAATGATTTCAAAGGGCGAGAATCCGGTTACCGCGTGAATAGAACTATTATATGCGGCAATCGCTTTTTCCATCCGTACATCGGGTTCCAAGCCTTTTTCCGTCTGATATATTCTGAGGTGGTCACTCAGCGTCCCATGGAGTCTTTCGATCCCGCCTCTACTCTTGGGATGTCCCTGGGTGTTGATATGCCAATGGATATCAAGTTCTTTAGCTTCTGCCCTAATTTGCGAGTTGACGAATCCTAACCCTCCATCGGAGGAAATTCGTTCTGGTACTCCGTAGAAACGGAACCATGTTCGTAGGGCCCCTAATACTGCCTCTGCTGATTTTTCCTTGACCAAATGTGCCTGACCTAATTTACTGAACATATCTACCATGGTCACCCATTTATAACCCCGCCATGTAAATGTATCGATTTGTATAACCGTTAAAGGTGTCGCAGCCGTGGGTGTTTCTTCTTGGACCCATCCCGGGGGGTGTCTATCGTATTTTGTGGTGAGACAAATTTCACATGTCCCTATCACTTCGCGGACCGTACGTTTCATCCCCCACCAAAAATACCGCCGTTTCAACGCTTGTACCGTTTCCTGAACACCCCGGTGATTTGTCTTGCCTTGATGGTACGCAAGAGTTATTTCCTTCTGCTTCCCCACATCTTGCACCGTTTCTACCGAACGGGTGCATCTGATGAATGTAGGGTTCATCCCTAATTTCTCTGATCGCCATAGTCGCTTGATCTTTTCCCGGACCGTAGAATTACCTACATATAGATGGTAATTTATGCCCGGTTTGGACGCATCTTTCACAGCCCTACAAATGACCTCTTCGCTAACTCCCGGTTGAGAGAGTATAGTCGTTATGTCGCTTCTTCCGTACCGTGAATATTCTATTTTTAGCAGCCCTTCTGTTCTCGTTTTCCAAATGATCTGCCGTTGTTTATCATTTATAATCTCCTCTACTTCCTCCATTTCCACGGGCCGGTCGTTGGCGGAACTATCCTCTTCTTGAGACTCCCCTCGCTGGTCCTCACTTGATATACTTTCCCCGTCTTCTCTCGGTGTCCATTCTTGCAAGAATTGCCGGATATCCCCGGATGGTCCTGCCCTGTCTTCTTCCACTGCATTTACCATGATTGCCCTGGATAACCAATCCGCTACTATATTTTCCTTCCCCGGCTTAAAAACAATTTCCAGATTATACTGGGACAACTGTTCCTTCCACCGAGTAACTCGAGCAGAAGACTCCTTCAATTTCCCGATCCACTGCAGAGGCCGATGGTCTTTCTCCCAAACACATAGGGTCTAAAGTGGTCTACCGCCCAAACGATCCCTAACAGTTCCCTCTCGAGCGCGCTATACCGAGTCTCGGCGTCCGATAAACGCCTGCTTGCATACGCAACGGGTCTAACCCCACCATCTCCTTCCTGGGACAACACTGCTCCCAAAGCGTATTCGCTTGCGTCTGTGGTGATAGAAAACTGTTTCCCGAAGTCCGGAAACGCCAGCACTGGCTCTTCCTGTAACCGAGCCATACACCTGCGGATATTGTTCTCCATCTCGGGGCTTACGAAAATTTTCCTTCTTTTTTTCAGCAGATTATTGAGGGGCACCAAATATTCCGCCATTTCTGGAACGAATCTGCGGTAATAATTCAACGACCCCAGTAACCGTCTTATCCCTTTTACATCCTTAGGCACGGCCATTCTCGCAATTGCTTCTACTTTCGACTTGTCCGGCTTGACTCCGTCTTTTGAAATGGTGTGACCCAAAAAACTTATTTCGTCTTGACCTAACCGCGACTTTTCGTCTGATAATTTTAGGCCGAATTCCCTGATCCTGTCAAACACGCTCCTTAAATGTCCTGCATGCTGCTCTTCCGTCTTACTGAATACCAGCAAATCGTCCATGTATATTTGACACACATCTTCATCTATGCCTCTTAAAAATTCGTGCATCAACCTTTGAAATGTGATGGGCGCATTCTTTAGTCCGAAGGGCATCCTAGTAAATTCATAATGCCCTCTTTCGAAAGTGAAGGCCGTTTTCGTTTGATCTCTGGGGTGCATTTTGATTTGATGGTACCCTGCTTTTAAATCGAGCGTGCTGAACACTGTCGCCCCGCTTAGTCTATCAAGAATGTCTTCAAATCTGGGGATCGGATACTTTTCATCCTTGGTATTATCGTTTAGTTTCCGATAATCGATGACTACTCGATATTTTTCTTCACCTGGCGCGCTCTTTTTTTTTTCACGGCCCAGAGGGGACTATTGTACGGTGACGTGCTGTCTATTATGATCCCTTGCTTCCTCAGATTCTCTATTTCCTTCCTAATATGATCCCTTAATGCCTGCGGGTATCTTCTCTCTTTCACGTACGTTATGCGTTCCTCTTTGAGTGGAATTTCGTGTACAGTTTCCCCTGTTACCCCTAATTTCTCACCCTCCCTGTGAAAGATATCTCGGTAATCCCTACGTAACCTTACTTTCCAGTCCTCCGCTTTATTCACCGCCCCTATTCGAACTTCGCTTTCCCGTGAGGTCCCATGGCATCGGTACTTCTTACATCCTATTCGGATAGTCCAGCGCCCCTGTTTGCTCCTTATACTCGCCCCTACTTTCTCGAATAAGTCGCAACCCAGGATTCCATCATACCCTCGCATTACCTCACCTATGATGTGGACTCTTAAATTCCCTCCCGAATTTGACCACCTCTCTAATCCTAACTTTGCTTCCCCCTCTACTTCACAAGGGCCACCCAGAGTGATTAGCTTACAGTTACATACCTCAGTCTGGAGTGCCCCTTTGCCGCTGCATAGCCACTCCGCTGCTTCCCGGCTCAGGATGGTGTTAGAGCTCCCCGTGTCCACCAGGCAGCGTACTCCTCGCTCCACCCTGATGATCGGTAGACCGCCACGCTCCTTCCGTATGCTGCAGTTAGTTATGAAGCGGCTGCCACTCTGCTGGCACCCTCCTCAGGCCTCCACTCGATCCTTTCTCCTTACAGTCACTCGTCCTCGTCTAACTCCTCTGCTGATTCCCTCTCCTTCACTCCCGCTGCTTATCGATTCTTCCTCTTCCCTTTCGGTGTCCGAGGTTTCGGATGCTCCTACTGATTCCGGCGTCCTCCTGGTTCTCACCTTCTGTGTGTTAACCTCCATTGGCTCGCCTCTAGACGCCTCTCTCCTGCGGTACATATACGGGCATTGTCTCGCTATGTGTCCTTCTACCCCGCACTCGAAGCATTTCGTGCGGGGGCATTGGGCTACTAGATGCCCGGCTTTTCCACAACCGTGGCATTTCCTGTCTTCCTTCTTGACGGTGCCTTGGTCTTGGTCGGCCCGATCTTCTCTCGCCACCATCCTTTGCCTTGTATTCAAACTCCTTTCTCCTGTTTCCGGCGGGCCCAAATCCTGATCGCCTATAGGTCACTCTGTTCCAGCCCGTTTCCTCCCCTTCCATGCGGGTTTCCTCTTCCCTCGCGCTGGAGTCCACCATTTCTTGAGCGCATTCAACGAATGTGCGGTCTTTCGGCAAACCTTCCTTCTTCCCGGTTTCTCTGGCAAGTTGGACTTTTAGTATCGTAGCCAAAAAGGCCATTCTAGCTTCTGCCTCCGCTACACTGATCGTCTCTCTTAATTTCTCAGTGATACGATTAAATCGTGCCAGAAGCGCCGCCGCATACTGACCAGTGGTCTGCCTAGGTTGTCTCGCTTCTCTAAACATTTGGAAGATATCTTCTTCTGGGGTCCACCTACCCCCTCCAAATGCCTTCTTCAACCTCTCTTTTACTATTAGCCAGGGGGTTTCTTCGTCCGCCTGGATCTGATTGAGCGAACTCCTTTTCACTCTGCACACCAGAGCTGCATTCAGTGACTCGGCATCTCCAGAATCTAATAGGTTTTCTGCGGTCTTTGCCTCTATTCTCGCCATCAGGCGATCCACTCCCTTTAGAAAATGGTTTAATTCGCCTACCTCCCCTGTGAATTTTTCCAGGTCCGAAATGGCCTTTCGGAAGTCCTGTGACGTGGCCGTTCTGATTTTCATCCATTCCAGGACGTTAGCGTGGGCCGCTGCTAGTTCCTTCCGGTAATGGTGGCATCTCTGATTGTGTTTCCGCCATTAACTATTTTCCTCACCTGATTGTGTTTTGCCTTGAGAGGAACAGGCCACCGCGCGTTGTACCGGGTTTCGGCACCAGTTAGCAACTGTCACAAATAAAACTTAAAAAAAAAAGAAAAGGTAATAAGAAACGCACGCTAAATAGACTGACTTTATTGGCTCAGTAATGCTACAGTTATAGTATTTGCTGTGTTTACAAGATTAGAAATAGGATTAAGGCTGATACTGGTATGCTTCGGCCCTTAATTTATATATATATATATATATATATATATATATATATATATATATATATATATATATATATATAAGTTAAGGTGTATAGAGGAGTAATATACAGCTTAATCCCCAATCTTAATCCCAAACAACCACCGAATTGTATATAAAGAGGATTGGAAAACAATAAAGGCAGTCTTTATTCTGAAGTTGTGTGCGTTATTTAGCTCCCTAATTTTCCTTTTTTTTGGACTTTTCTTCTGAATGAACTTAACTGGTGCCGAAACCCGGGACGATTTGAGCAGATTCTTCGGGTGAGTTTTTTTTTTTTTTTTTTTTTTTTTCCCGCAGGAAATCTTTCGTAAACTTATTTATCATCCCGTTTTGATATTTTCCTGTTCTTTCGTGTTCATTGGACTAAAATTTTGAACAGTAGGAAATGGAAGGTAAGAACATTTTAAAACCTGCTACATTCGAAATTCAGCCAGAGTTGCAAGCGCTACCACCTGAGACCTTAGCGGCAGCACACGCGAACATGGCAGCGGCGCAGGCGAATGCCCTGGAGTTGTTGAAACTCAAAACAGCTATGTCACAGGACTTAAGGAGGGCGATTTCAGACATAGAAAAGTATGGAGGAGAAATTGGGGAGCTTAATCATTTCCTCAAGGGAGGTGATAGGGTAATGGCTCGGATAGAAGCCAAGATAGCTGAAAACCTGTTGGACGCGATAGACGCGTGTTCACTTAGAGCAGCTTTAGTATGTAGAGTCAAGCGGGGCATACTAAACCTGATCCAGGCAGATGAAGATACTCCATGGTCGGTGGTGAAGGACCGACTGAAGAAAGCTTTCGGAGGCGGCCGGTGGACACCGGAAGAAGACATTTTCCGAATGTTCAGGGAAATGAGAAGACCTCATCAATCTAGTGGCCAATATGCAGGAGCATTATTGGCCCACTATAACAAGATCACCGAGAAGATGAGGGAGACGACGGAAGCAGCAGAAGTGGAAGCTCGGATGGCCTTCTTATCAACGATTCTTAAGGTCCAGCTGGCGAAGGAGACAGGAAGGAAGAAAGGACTTCCGAGATATAAGACTTTCGTGGAATGTGTGAGAGAGATGGTGGACTCCAGCGCCCGAGATGAGGAAGTCCGAAAGGAGGACGGGTGGAGTAGAGTCACCTACAAACGGAATGACGGAAGTAGAAGCTCGCAGCCTCGAGGTGACGCGTGGAGAAGGAGGGACACGGATTTTGGAGGTCGAGAACGTCCAATGATGCGGGAAAGGAGGCCAGGAGCGGATAAGAAGACTTGGAGGAGGGAGGAGAGGAAGTGCCACGGGTGCGGAAAGGTGGGGCATTTGGTAGCGCAGTGCCCCCGCACACGGTGTTTTGAATGTGGCACTGAGGGGCACATTGCGAGGCAGTGTCCATACATGAGTAAACGTAGGGGAACGAACCAAGGTGAGCCGATGGAAGTGAACGCCCAACGGGTGTGGAGAAGGGGCAGGCGGCCGTCGGATTCAACAAGGTCATCAGGAACCTCGGAGTCAGAGGAAGACGAAGGAGAACCTGAGGAAGGTGTACGGGCGGAGGGAAGGAGCAGCCGGAGGAGCGAGGAGCGTCGGGCGGCAGCGGAGAGGAGATCGCAAGATGTGGAAAGGGGAGGGTGTAAGAAGAGGGGCAACCATGGAGTGATAAATAGGGTGGAGTGTGGTGATGAGAGGTTGCCTATAATTAAAGTAGCGAATAAGGTGAGGTGTTTGGTTGATACGGGTAGCACTAATACAATTATGAGCCGAGACGCGGTAAAAGCGTTGTGTAAAGGAGAAAGGATACCCCGGATAGGAGCATGTGGGTGTAAGTTGGTAACGTTGAGCGGTCCCTGTAAAGTGGAGGGGGAGGCGGAGATCGCGTTAGATGGATGGGGAAAGAAAGGGGAGAACCTAAAGGTACATGTGGTGGATAACATGCCTCGAGAATACGGTGGGATTATCGGATGTGATCTCTTGGGGAAGGTCGGAACCCGGATAAAGAGCAGTGGGGGGCACTGGGCGGTTCGAATCGGTCAGAGAAGGTTCAGGTGCTATAGGGACCGAAAGGGGAGTCACGCTATCGTGGGAGCGATTAACCGAAAGGGAGATTGGTGACAGGAGTTGAGGGACGAATACTCGGATATATTCTTTAAGGAAGGGGAGATATTAAGTATAACAGGGGAGACTGTACATGAGATTCCTTTGAAACAAGAGAGGGTTACATATGTAAAGGAAAGAAGATATCCCCAGGCGTTGCGTCAACACATTAGGGAGGAATTAGAGAGTCTGAAAAGGCAAAGGATAATCGTAAATAGTACTTCTCCGTATAATAGCCCCCTATGGGCAGTTAAGAAAAAGAGTGAGGAGGGAGCAACGAAAGAGAAGTATAGGGTCGTAGTGGACTTTCGTAAACTAAACGAGAACACGGTGGACGAAAGGTATCCGATACCCCGGCTCGAGGACATATTGGACCGGTTGGGAGGTGCGACAGTGTTTACGACATTGGACCTGAAGGCTGGGTATCACCAGATCCGGATGCACCCCAAGGACCAACACAAAACCGCGTTCACGTTTGAAAGGGGTCATTATGAGTTTACGCGAATGCCCTTCGGCTTGAAGAATGCCCCTATAACCTTCCAGAGACTGATGGACGAATTCTTACGAGGACTGGACGAGGCAACATGTCAGGTATACATGGACGACTTACTGATATTTAGTAAAGACGAGACTGGACATGTACAAGACTTAAGACGCGTATTCCAGCGACTGAGACAATTCGGTTTAAAGTTGTCGGGGGAGAAATCGATCCTAGGGCAAAATGAGATTAACTTCCTGGGGCACACTATTTCGAAAGAGGGGGTAAAGCCGGACATACGGAAGGTGGAGGCTATCAGGAGGATGGGGCTATCCCGACAGACGTAAGGGGAGTGCGGGGACTGCTGGGAACCCTTAATTCTTACAGGCGGTTCATCCCAGAGATGGCGAGATATTTGGTGCCACTAAACGATTTGTTGAAGAAAGGGTGGAGGATAGTGGTTACTCCGGAGATGAAAGGGAATATCCGAGCATGCATGGAGAAACTCCAGCAAGAACCGGTTCTCGAGTTCCCTAACTTCACCAAGACATTCACCATAACCACTGATGCCAGCGAATATGCACTGGGGGCTGTATTGTCTCAAGAAGGGAAAAAAGGAGACCAACCTGTGGCATATGCCAGTAGGCGTCTCACGGAGACAGAAACCCGATACAGCACGCTGAAGCGGGAATTGTTGGGAATTGTATGGGCGATAGAGCATTTCAGGCCATATGTATTCGGACGAAGATTTAGGGTGCAGACGGACCATCGTCCCCTAATATGGGTGGGGAAACTGAAAGAGTCGTCAGCGCGTATAACTCGTTGGAAAGAGTTCCTCAACCAATATAACATGGAAGTAATCTATAAGCCAGGGAAGGAAAATGTCGTGGCTGACTGGCTATCGCGAGCTTTGCAGGTTAACGCGATAGAGCGAGAGTCAGGGTAGTATTCGGGCGGAATACAACGATTCATACGGGAGTGGACACCAGAGGGAGAAGGGGAACCCGATTCGGAAGATGTGGAGGATGAAAGGGAAATTCCAAGGGAGGAGAGTTCGGAAGGCGAGAGGACGGAGGAAATTGAGGAGAGGGAGGAAATAATAAACGACAAGGACAGACAGATAATATGGAAGACGAAGACAACGGGACTGACTAGGGCGGAATACGCGACATATGGGAGATACCACATTACCACTATATGGTCTCAACCGGGAGTAGGAGAGGAGGTTATTAGTAAGATATTAAAGGAGGAGTCTCGGCCTGGGAAAATTTTTTATTTATACGTGGGGAATGCGGTGGTCTGGGAAAAAATAAAGAGGTTATGGCGGACGGAAAAGATTGGGTTGGATCGAGCGTTCATTAGGTGTAAATTCCAGGTGGAGACGGTGAGGGAGGTGGACCGGCAGAAAGAAGTCACAATCGCGTACCACCAAGGGAAAACAAATCATAGAGGGGTGCAGGAAACGTTAAAGGCATTGAAGAGGAAGTATTTTTGGTTACAAATGAAGAAAACAATAGAGGAAGTAATAGGAGCATGTAAGATCTGCAACACCACTAAATATGACCGACATCCGCCAACCGGGAAGCAGGAAGAGACATTGACACCAACAGCACCACTGACAGACTTACAGGTTGACACATTTACATGGAAGGGGTTGAAATGGCTTACAATCATAGATATTTTTAGTAAGATTGCGATGGCATACCCGATTGATGATAGGTCAGCCGAATCAGTACTAATGGCCCTCCGAATTTGGTTCCAGTTCTACGGTGTACCGAAAAGAATAACGTCGGATGGGGGCCGAGAATTTGATAATACTCGTCTCAGGTCGGAAATGCGAGGGTTAGGGGTAGAGTGGCACTTGAATACTCCGGGGCACCCGAAAGGCCGAGGGGCGGTCGAAAGGCTGCATATTACCCTGGGTGATCACCTTCGCGTCTTCTATGCAGAAAAGGGGTTGGAAGCGGATACGGCAATGCCCAAGGCGATAGTAGCATACAACCACTCTATTCACTCGGCAACGAGATTTTCACCATTTGAAATGTTATTCAGACTCCGTGAGCGCAAAAGGGATAGCCGCGGCGCAATAGTAGATGAGGAGGTTGCGGCAACTTTGGTGGCAAATAGAGTGACGCTCGGGGAAAGATGGGAAAAGACGCGGAGGAAGCTCGTGGCGGAAAAAAGCAGGAGGGTAAACTGCGAAAATCTCAAGTGTCGGGATGGTATGGAGAGGATAGAAATAGGTTCGATTGTGTATCGAAAGGTGTCGTCGAATCGGACTAAGAAGAAATACGGTATGACGGACCCTTCAAGGTTATCGCGATTAGGGAACATAATGTCGTCACTATCCAAAGCATTCAAGATCCCCGGAAAAGAAGGACGGTTCATTTGGAACAACTGAAGATCCCGTCAAATTAGCGTTTTTTTCGTTTTTCTCGTTTTTCTCGTTTTCTCTCGTTTTTCTCGTTTTCTCTCGTTTTTCTTGTGTTTCTCGTTCTTCTCGTCTTTTCACGGGTCTCGTTGATTTTCGTTATTTTTCGTATTCCATTGTTCGAGTTGTTGATTTTAGTTTATTCGTTTATACATTCTTGTGTACCCGCTTTCGTTAAAAGGATTTCGAGGGGTATCCTCTTTTCTAGGCGAAATGACTTATGTAAATAGTAATAATGTAAGTACCTAGGTGCAGTGTAAAAGTTTTTCTGTTGAATCTGTTAGTCTATGCAATTTGTATGAAAATATTGTGGAAAGTAGGAATTATGTACAGAAGTGTTTTATTTTTATTTTCATTTTTTATGAAACATTGATTTTTGAATTTGGCTGGTTGTTTGGCTTGTGTTAGGAGTTTACGAGGATTGTTCGTAAACTGGTGGGGGGGAGTTAAGGTGTATAGAGGAGTAATATACAGCTTAATCCCCAATCTTAATCCCAAACAACCACCGAATTGTATATAAAGAGGATTGGAAAACAATAAAGGCAGTCTTTATTCTGAAGTTGTGTGCGTTATTTAGCTCCCTAATTTTCCTTTTTTTTGGACTTTTCTTCTGGATGAACTTAACTTTATATATATATATATATATATATATATATATATATATATATATATATATATATATATATATATATATATTAAATGATAAAATTCAACCAAATCAATTTTCTATTATTTAATATAATAAATTATAATATTGTAAACCAATATTAATATTTTTCACAGATAAGCAGACAGCAGTGCTTACAAAATGTCAAGTGATTCGTTATTCATGGTTAATAATCACTTATTAGGGTGATTCTTAAACTTCAGGCATATTTCTAGATACCAAAATTCTAAATTTAAATGTTGATAAATCTTGCTGCAAACATTTGATACTTCCTGGAGGCTACATATAATCCTACCTGTGAGGATTATATGTGGTGCAGCAACACATGAATCACTTTACTTTTTTTTAAATTTCAGTTTATAATTTTAACCCGTGGCAATATGAATACGCCCATACCCATAAAAATTTACCCCTACACCAATGTGACTTTATACATGGCAATGTGAAAAAGGGATCTTACAATTAGTAGTTTAAGGCTCCATAGTAAAAAATAAATAAAACATGAAACATTCTTGCTCCATAACGAATAACATTATTTATTTATTTATTTTTATCGCATAATTTAAATAATAATCACTTTCAATATCAATATCACACTCAATTTCGGCCGCAGTATTCCTAAAGTTATTTAAAAATAAATTTTTTAACATTGTCGTGGTATCTTAACATTTGCATGAATATAAAGATACCATGACAATGTGAAAATAAGGTTAAAAATATTACCACCGAAACACTACATTATTGTTATATAATATTATATGCACTGCATTATATGCCAAATTACTATATTATGAGGGCCGTGGATGAACGCATGAGGCCCGTTACAAATAAATATTTGGTTTAACTGATTTATAGTGGGCATCACAATGTGAACAATGAATGTACTTACTGTCAGAGGTGATATTTATTATTATATTCCGATGTATAATGTTTGTGTGGTTACGAACTGATGTGTCCACGAGAAACAGACGAACAGCTACCTGCCACTGCAAATAAAAACTCAAAAATTCCTTCCTAATACGTTTTCATCACTTTTTTAGCAATGGCACGCACTTAACTATGTTAAGAAGTCATGGGGACAAGAATAAAATAACAAGGAGACTGGTTACATGGACATTATAATCCTGAAAAACTCATTTTAACTTTCTTCCACCATTATATTTTATTATTACTATCCATTACCAGGTATGCAAGTTTAAAATGTCGTTTTAATTATAGAATGCGCTCTTTATTATTATTACTATCCATTAGTTGAGTTAGTTTTGCTCTACCCTGTATGCCTGAAAAGGCTTGGAAGGGGGAAAAAAAAAGAAGTTAGTTTTGCTCTATCAAGTAATAATTATTTACATAATTGTAAATTCAAGTATAGGGACAAGCCACGACAATGTTAATCGATGTAGAATAACCTAAAATGTATCCCTAAAACACTAAAATCCCAAATAAATTCAATTGATATCATTAATTCACATAACATAAATCGAATTGGAAACAATATTTTAATTTTAATGGGCGGGGGGACACAAATTTGCAGGTAGGTTGAGAATCAGCCATTGCACCTTTCTTCATCACCTGTAACCTGTCTTAAACTAACTATTAAGCCAAGGGAATATGGAGGTATAACTAAATGGAGTGGAGTGATCGTCTGTAAGGGGACCCTTGAAATAGTTCTCACTCCAACAGCACCACTCCATCGTTCCATCGCTCCTTTTAGAATGATCGTCAGTGGCCTGCTTTATAACTAATGTAGTATTTTACAAATCTTAACACTAACTGAACCAATAAACAACTAGAACTCTTATTAAAAGTATATTGTTAGGCAAAAGATACGATGTAACCTTAACAAACTACCAGACTCATTACCTAAAATTTATTTGGTCGGTACCGTCTTTGTAATAATTCGATTTTCCACCAATACCTTTTCCAATGTAAACAATATTGTTTACTATTTTTAATCCAGTTACTGCTAAACGTTTAAGTGTGTTTACACGTTGTGTGTTGAAACTCAAATACAGTCAATTTTATTATATGATTTCAAACTTGGCTGGAAGTCAACCGAGGCCGCTCGAAAAATATGATCCGTTTTTTATGAAGAAGATGAAGGAAGAGGAGAAGGTACCCTCCAAGCAAAAAGCTAAATTTTGGTTTTCCTAGTTTTGTAAAGGCATTGAAAAGTTGAAGATGATGCTCGTTCAGGAAGACATTAAGTTGCCAACGAACAGGAAATTCGAGAATTAATTGATTTGGATCGACGTCAAGTATGTGTGAAAATAGGTAAGCAGTTAAATATTTCACAAGCAACAGCCTGGAGATACCTACATCTAATGGGAAATATAAAAAAAAAAAAATAATAAAATAAGCTGCATACTGCAACGTTTACTAGGGATATTTGAATGAAAAATGGATGGAAGACATAACCCCAACGACTATAATCTCCTGACATTTCATCCGCTGATGTATCTTTTCAGAACAATTTTCTCCAGCAGAAATTCTTTGGAAACCAGCATAGCCTAGAATTGGAAATAAAAAAGTCCTATATCCTATTTATAGGAATTTATATCTGTTTACTTATATGAACATTCCATATTTGTTTATAAGCGGAAAAAATTAATTAACAATTTAATCAATGCACTTCTTTTAGGATATATGCACAGACCAGTTGGACTGAATACAATATTTAAAATATAATATATTTTAAATATTGTATTCAGTTCAATTGAATATATTATTTTGTATTATTAGAAGATATTATCTTCTAAACAGTGTAAAATATTTCTTGTCTTCTCAATCACACATTTCTCTACTATAGCTTTAGATTGCACACATTAATAAAGAAAACAAAAGGACAAAATTAGGATTTTCTTAAAAATATGAATCTATCTATCTCGGCGCTACAACCCGTTGCCGGGTCCGGGCCTCCGCCAGCAACTTCCGCCATAAAAATATGAATAGTTAATTTTAATCTCTGAATACGGGTTACTAAAAAAACCTCGATAAAATTAACTGCAAAAATCTACGGCTGCCTACTCTTTGAAGTAGAAGCATATATGGGCCTTAAGAACCTAAAATAAATCTTAATTTAAAGCAGTAAAGTGGTCCGGTTTTCAAGATAGTTTCCAACCAAAAATACAACAGTTATTTTTTAAATTAACGTAAAGAAAGCTTTCATTTTCAAATATAAATATGGAATGATACATTTAATAACACAGCGCCAAGAAAAAAAAAAAAAAAAAAAAAAAAAAAAAAAAAAATTGAAAATTAATTGTTTTTCTTTACTGTATATTCACTTTTTTACCCTTAATGGTTATATATACCTATTATAATATAATATGCTCTAAAATATAAATTCACGATTGCTGGTAAAAGTAAATATAGATAACTGTAGGAAGTATTTCTCCAACATACTAATATCAAAAAAGTAAATAGTTCCTGTGTTTTTTATATGCTTAATAATAGATAAATCAAAATCAGGGCCAACTGGTTCCCTGAATACATTAATCCCTTCAGAAGGAACTGAGACAAAGTGAACCCCCCCCCCCCCCCCCCCCCCAGCGCTGGGTAAAGAAGGCACAGCTTGAGAAGGCGAGGCTTTGAGCCGATACATTTTACGAAAGTTGATCTGAAACGCAATCCTAAAAACATTGGTGGAGGTTGCCCTCTGAGCCATGTCGAGTGCTCGGCCAGGGTTTAGGCTGGAGGCGTAGACGGCAACGTCGTCTGCGTATGCAGCAACTACCACCTCGGAGTGTTTGATGGAGCCGTGAAGATGTTGAACAGGATTGGTCCAAGTACTGATCCCTGTGGTACACCGCAGGTGGTGGGGACTGGTTGAGACAGGCTCTCACCGACTCGTAGGACAAAAGATCTTCCGCTAGGATAGCTTCTGATCAGTCGGCATAGGACGGTAGGGAACCTGTATTCTTCCAGTCAGCGGAGCAAAAGGGGGTGTGAGACGCAATCAAAGGCCTGTGTGCAATCCAGCGAGATGAGCGCAGTGGCTTTATTCATATGCATCTGATCGATGGCATAGGCCTGAAGCTTTGCCAGATGGTGTTCGCAGCCGAAACCTCGCTGGAAGCCGGTCTGTTCAGGCGGTTTGTCTTGGTGACAGTGATCGAGGATATGGTAGTGAGCCAGTCTTTCGAACACCTTGCTGATGTGAGAGAGGAGGCTGATAGGACAGTAATGTTCCGCTACGTTATCACGTCTCTTAGGTTTTAAGAGAGGGACCACCACAGCCCGTTTCCAGACCGTGGGGAAATAAGCAGTCCGGAAACACGAGTTGAAGATGTTTAGTAAGAAGGCTTTACCCTTCCTAGGAAGCATCTTCAGCATAGTTGACGGTATGCCGTCCAGTCCGGATGCTCTTTTGCCTTTCAGGCGGTGGAGAACGGACTCAAGGTCCTTGAAAGTAGAGAAGATGGGTGTCTCATTAGGACTTGGTAGTGGTCTGTGGGGTGGCAGTGGCGCATCCGCCGTCCTCTCAGCATCCTTTGCTGAGTATGCTCTGGCTAGGTGTTCTGCCTGTCCAGCGGGTGTTAGGAGCTGATCACCGTCAATGATGAAAACCGCTGGCCTTTTGTTGACGAAGGTTTGAACCAATCTCCAGAACTGCCTGTGGTCGTTATGGGTCCGCCGGAGTCGGTCATGCCACAAAGCCGTCTTCCAATCGCTCATGAGCCAGGCGATTTGCCGAGTCATGGTGTTGATAGCAGACTTGAGGCTGTAATCCCGTGTTCGCCAAAAGATGTTCCAGAGATTGTTCCTCTGTCCGATCAGGGCCAAGACGTGCGGTGGGGGAAGTCATTGGCTGTTGGGTCGGGGACTGAATTTAGGGATGTGGAGGTTGGCAGCATCAAGGATAGTGGTGGTGATAGTCTCCTCTGCTGTGTCTATCTCACCAGGGGTCAGGCACGGAGTCACTGAGGGGAGCGATTCCTGTATCCTGGTCCTGTAGCCCTTCCAGTCCGCTTCGTGCAGAAGGTACTTAGTGGCAGATGGTGTGGCCGGAGTCCCTTCGAACGTGTATAGCACTGGGCGGTGGTCGGAGTTACAGAAAGGTAGGGCTCGGCACTCAGTGATAGTGTGCATGTCCCTGGTGAGTAGTAAGTCCAGTGTCGAGGTATTGGCGGGGCTAGCGCTATGGCGAAAAGTGTGTACACCTGGGTGGAAGACAGAGATCCGCATCTTCGTGGTGACGGAACCCAGTGGGTTGTTGTTAGGGCATAACCTGCTCGTGTGTCGAGCGTTGAAGTACCCCAGAATTACAAACCTGCTGCGGGCCTGTGCATGAAGCAGTAGACCGCGAACAGGCGTATAGTTGGCCCGAGGTCTTCTATAGACACAGCTGAACGTGTGCCGATTTCTCAGTCGCACGTCAACTGTGATGATGTGGCAGCCGTCGTGAGAATCCACGGGGTTCGGTATGAGTCTAGATGGTATGTCTCTTCTTACTAAGATGGTGACTGCCTGTGATACTTGTACATTTTCTCTGTAGGAGGCTCTTTGGTTATAAGGTGAAGATGTGTTGTTCTGGAATGGCCAATTCTTAATCGCGCTAGAATCACTCCTTCTCTGCGATCATTGCGGTAGGAACTGCTCCATGGTTTTATGTCCTTCTGAATAGCCTTGAGTTTATTTGGTGGGCTGTGATCTCACGAAGTTAGATCGTTGCTGAGGGCTGTTGAACTAATCATCATTAGATCACATAGGTTTTCTACACTTTGGGCCATATCCCCATCTATTTCATGTATTGCAAGAACGAATGTTCTAAACATAACTAAATTCTCGGCATAAAACTAAGCTACTTCTATCCAGGTGCCCCATCTCGTAATAACTGTTTGGGAAGGTAGTCGTTTCCCATTTATAACTTCTTTATATTTATTCTGGAAGGAGAGACTTGAGACCAAAACTAAGAGCTGGTGCTCCTGACCATTTATTCAATCGTAAATAGTCATAAAATCAATATTGAAAAGATAAAGAAACTAATTTTGTGGAGTCAGTCACTTTGTCAACTGGAATTTTTCAGTGTGAAAAAAACCTTAAAAAAAAAAATAATGTTATAAAACAAAAAACATTCTCCATAATATATCTGATAAGGGAACAATCGTCAAAATTTTGAACGAGAAACAACTACACACCTAGAGCAAGTCTAAAAAGCCCCAACACTTAAAATATATAGGCAAATGTGACTTTTTTCATTCAAACCTATATAAATCCTAAACAGTAGGTTCTAACGAAAAATGTTATATAACAAAAAATATTCTCCATTAAATTTTTTACTTCTTACTTATTTTTTACTGGCAACTGTGGTCAAATTTTTGATCTGAATAATACCAACAGAGCTGAAGCGTAAAAGAGTAAGGGTGAGTGACAGCTCAAGAGGCTGACTTTGGTCCAAAATACACTATTAAGAGCTTTTGATCTCTGACCGACAATACCTCAAATGAAAGTTACCATAAACCACTAATAGGGTGTATGAATACATAATATTAGATAGCTGATTGTCTCTTTAATTGTCTTGAGTCATTTGTTGCCATAGGCAAACGCGTAACAATCAACTGTTCTAACAACAACTTAACTCTGCATTTTTCCTTTAAATCTCACTTTTCTCGATCGTCTTTTTACAAGTATTTCTATTCTAATTAAATACACTTTATTTATTCTTGTTGCTATTTGAGTCCTAATAACTTCTGGTGCCATAATATGAGGTGACCAATTTATATGTGTGGGGGTACCAGTGTACTTTTTTTCTTTTATCAAACGACAAATCTTTCACTGACCTTCTGCATATGCAGGCGGCCAATGCCTTACAAATCTAGGCGAACGAAGATCCTAAACCGCCTGAAACGAGCAATTAAATATAGATTAATAAGGAGTGGTTTTAAAGAGATCGAGAAATACATTTCTAACGGTTATAATAAGGTGTAATGCAAGCAAGTACATTTTCTGTTCCGTACTGTTATTTTGTTTACATATTTGGAATTATTGTTAAGGATTTGATTGCAACTACTGTTTTTCCCATGATCCCAAGAATGTAAACATCCAGCTAATAGTGGATTCCTGATTGTCATTGTGTTTCACAGCCTACGAATTAAAGTAAGTGTGCGATATGGTAAGAAATAAAAATTGGGTGTATTCGCGGACGCGTTTGATATAAATGTTGTTTAAAAACGCGAGTACGTGCCAAAACTTGTTCAGCAGTGTCTTGTTTGGTGTGTCTGTGTGTACTATGAAACGCCCAGCTTCGAAAATACCAACCCATCTCTTCTTGAGGATTGGAGGTAAGAGGGAAATTTATAAGGTCCTTATTCTCCATAATGATTCAAAGAAAAAAAAGATCTAATTGAAATCTGCAAAGGATGAAGTAACAGATGCCTGCCTTGGATATTATAACTAAGCGAAGGGTAAACCTCTGATAGTTTTTAGATAGTTCAGCGTTCAGCACTTTGCTGAAACCTATATTTAAAAGGTCTTAATAGGCAAACAAATAAATTCGCATTACCGGTAATGGAATCTAATAAACGAAAGGATATGAACAATTTGTCATTTACACCACAAGCAAAAGTCGCAAAAACCACAGTATCGTTGAAAATTGATGCCGCTTACACGTCTAGACCGACAATTATTTTGGCGGTAAATATGCAGAATATTGAAAAAAAATAAAATAAACTGTTGTAACTCTAGGAGTAAGTAACCACTGGCTCGCAGGATGACGGCATTAAATCTTCGCTGTGACATAGAAAAAGTTATTGCTTTAGATATGATATAAAGAATGCTCGAGATTTTTTCACTGTGACCTCGGACACTTGTTTGAAAAACATGATAAGCAGCAACCGAAATTTTAAGGGAAAAGACGATGATTCCGAAAATGATATTGATACAGATTAGTGACGCGATTATCACTCTGATATGGGGAACAGTTCAGTCACCTAGATGTGCGAGCCCATACCCTTCAACTCAAAGGAATAATGTATTCAAAAGAAAGAAATGCAAAGGATTGATGGAGGGGACAGGTAAGACGCTCTCAAAAATAAGAGGAAGAGGCACCAAGAGCTGACCATGGCAGAGATAATAGAGACCTGGTTGCTAATTTACGCTCTTAACACTTTACCAAATATTGCTAAATAGCATATAATAATAAGTGGATAATGTAAATAGTGGCTGATCCTCAAGTATTGTAATTGTATAAGAATTTATAGTTTCATGTTTCTAGAATTGTAATGATAAATTAAGTATATTCATTACTACTAATAATTATTCTTCAAATAAATACCACTACAATTAAAAGAATTGGTTTGCATGACAGAAGAGTAAGAATCCAATAAATCAAATAGATCAGACATCAATAGTGAGAACAATCCTGTCATCATGGACACCTGATATCAGTAAAGTATTGCATAAACCTTCAAGCTATTAGGAGTTGGAATTAATTTTAAAGGATTTTTTTCGATTTTTGAGCATTTATTTAGAAAAAATGGTACAATGTATATTATTCAAAGTATTGTCCATCGCTAGCGACTACTTTTTCCCATCTTTCTGGCAATTTACGGAGACCAGCTCGGAAGAAGGCTTCGTCTTTTGAGGCTATCCATGAATCCACACATTTTTTGCAATCTTCATAACAAGTGAACCGCTGGTCAGTCAGGTCGTGTGTCATGCTTCGAAACAAGTAGTAGTCAGAAGGAGCTATGTCTGGAGAATACGGCGGGTGGGATAGGACCTCCCATTTCAGCGTTTCCAGGTATGTTTTGACCGGTTTAGCAACATGCGGCCGAGCGTTGTCATGTTGCAAGATTACCTTGTCGTGCCTTTCCCCAAATAGCGGTCGTTTTTCCTTCAGTGCACGGCTCAAACGCATCAACTGAGTTCGGTAGAGGTCTCCCGTGATGGTTTCATTCGGTTTCAGCAGCTCATAATAGACCACGCCCTTCTGGTTCATTTTTCATCGCCAGTGACAATACGATGCCAAAAACCCTTTCTTTTTTGACGTTGGAGCAGTTGTTCACAGGTGAAAAATCTCCTCTCAACGTCTCTCGGCTTCAATTCGTACGGAACCCAACGTCCTTGCTTATGAATCATTCCCATTGCTTTGATGCGTTTGCCGACTGTTGACAAGTCGACTCCCAATGACTCAGACAATTCTTGAAGGGTTTGACACGAGTCTTCATTGAGTAATGTCTCTAATTCTTCATTTTCAAACTTCTTCGGCTGGCCAGGGCGTTCCTTGTCATCCGTGTCAAAATCACCATTTTTAAACCTTCGAAACCAGTACTCACAAGTCAAAATCGATGGAGCATAGTCCCCATAAGCCTCGCAAACTAACCGATGGGCTTCAGCTGCTTTTTTCTTCAAATGAAAGCAGAAAAGCAAAGCTTCCCGCAAATTCGTCTTACTTGGCACAAAAGTTGACATGTTTAGAGAGCAAAAAAATAATGTTGTTCACATTTCAGAGAAATGACACCTACTGAAAATCAAAGCTAAATGATGACGCTTCAACATGAATATAGCAACAAGTTGACCTGATGGGATTAGAGACTAGTAATACCATCTCTTATCAATCATTTAAAATTAATTCCAACTCCCAATATTGTACAAAATAGCACTACTGATTAAATAAGTATCAGCCACTGTGCTATAAATTTAAAGTATTTCCTATATTCTATAACTCGCAATTTTCTTCAACTATCAAATCTTCAATAATTTGTATAATTCATTTGCATAAAGTAACTTAAAAGTTTCTTTAATTAAATAATTACTAATTAACACTAACCCAGCTATCTCTCTTTGACTTTTCTCACCGTAACCTAAAAACCAAGTGAAGCTTATTCCTTTAAGAAAATTCCTTCTCCCTTTCTTCACTGCATTTTTGATCACTACCATCTATCCAGCATAATTCTTCTTTTTTCTGATTCATACTTGTATTTAAAAAATAATAGAACATTTCATATAACAATAAAAATTTAGATTTCAAAAGGTAACAGAGATTTTCTTTTCTTAAACTTAATTAAATTAAAGTATACTTATAAAATATTAATTAATAAAATCGGGAATGCTTTTTTTTTTTTTTTCACAAACAAAAATTTAACCGGTTTGATCAATATGCAAAATATGCCCTCCAGTTAATAAATACATATATAGAGACAAGGTAGCTCAGTGGGTAAGGCACTGAACTGCTATGCTCTGGGAGTTTGAGCCCAGTTAAATGCAGAAAATTTAATTTATTTCTTTAGCTGAGAATCGGCTTTGGGGTCTGGAAACCATCCTGTGGGACACACAGCCTCAATGAAGTTAATAACCTCAAGTAGGGGGAAAAACTGGGGGTTGAGCATGATTGCAGACCACATCACCTCCCCCCTTATATAACCATTGATCACAAAAAAATGCTTCCTTACCAAATAATGAACACAAGACCCAATGGGTTGCAGTGGTACAGGATTTTTTTATCATTAATTTTTTTAAAATAAACATATTTTTGTTTAATAAAGCTCTTGAGTCAGTAAAGTAACAACTATACATGATTGAGTAAACCTCAAGAGCCATGTTAAACATTTAATATTAAGATTCAAGAAAAAAAGAAAAATATATATATATATATATATATATATATATATATATATATATATATATATATATATATATATATATATATATAACACAAAAAACTAAATAAATGTAAGCTATTATTTAGGTAGGATATAAACTAATGGATGTTTATGAGGGGATAAATAATAAACGTACTGTTGTTAATATTATTTATTTATAAATTATAATTAATATAAAAATAAATTTATGTTTCTATGTACATCTAACTGTGTATCTTATAATTGTATTATCACAATTAAAGAATCATTTCTTTTTCTGGTGGCAATTGAGTAAAATGCTGGTCAACTATGGATGAATGAATATCTTTTAGCTCACTAGGATTCCATTTTGGATTTCTATCTTTGTCAATCAACAGAGCTCGGACACCTAAAAAATAATTATAACTTGTTAGTTTGCTTTTAAATAATAAATAAATTGTAAGCACTTATATGTGCAACTTGATACAAAAATAATCAATGTTAAAATTTCTTGGTTTTAGTATGGAAAGATTAAACAATTAACACAGAGGTTTTTAAATAAATACATATAATAACAATTTGTTTATGAATGCTAATATACAAATAAATATACAAGGATTCTGAACCGAGCCAGAAGTCTAATGGGAACTGGCATTGGTTTTTCAATTATTAACCTAATAATGAATCTGGATTCTCAGTTCATTTCTAGATAAAATCATGTAGTTTGGTTTACCATGCATATAAATAAAAATGAAGATTATGCAGTCAGAATAATATACAATATTTTTGTAAATATTTTATGGTTCATGCTATGACCTACAGCAGAAGTATCAGACAAAAATACCAAAATTTAGAAATCCTTTTAATTCAATTGAAAAAAAAAAAATTACTAAACATTTTGTCCTATTTACTAAACCAAAAAACAGAAGAGAGGTACATTCTCAATAGCTGTAATAGGACTGGTAGGTTTTGAAATAACATAATTATTTTAATAAAGGCAAAACTAGATCCCTTCTTCAAGATTATTATTTTGTTTATGTTTTATTTCTGTATCAATAAATTTGAAGGATTTGAAAAAATAATTTAATTTTCTCATCTTATTAATTTTTTTAATTAACTATATGTTCAAATTCTTTAGATAAAAATTTTGGGAACCAGTAAAAATAAAAGTGCAACAGTAATTTATTTTAAATAAAATTTAACAGGATAACACTTCATAATTCAAAGTAACAGTATAATATGAAATTACCTTCATAAAAATCATTGGAAAATGTAGCGTCTAATGCTCTGTGACATAACCGATATTCCATTTGCAGACACTCTTTTAAATTTAACGTTTTTCCTAGCATCATTTCTCTATGAGTAACTTTAAGAGATAGTGGGGACATCTTTTTCATAGTTGCTAAAACTTCTTCGGACCAGTCTGAACCTTCATTTTGTAGTGCATCAAAAATGTCTTCTATAGAAGACAGTCCAAAAATCTTTTCCACGATTTGCTGCTTGTCAGCCAGACTAAAGGGTAGATCATTTTTATTTGAACAAAATTCACCAAGTGTAGACTCAATTGCTTCTATGTTGCCTCCAGTTGCTATCAAAGTCTCAACAAGACTAGGGATGTTTTCACTATTACAGTAATGGGAAGCTAATCCCACCTTGACACAGTCAGCACCTTTCAGACGACAACCTGTCAATGCTATGAACATACCCATGTTTCCTGGAAGTCTGGGTAGGAAATATGATGCTCCAACATCAGGAAATAAGCCAATAGCAGTCTCTGGCATTGCCAATAATGTCTTCTCTGTGGCCACTTGGTACCTAAATATGAGCAGTAATGATTGCCTTTTAAACATCATTATAGTGTGCTATCAAAACAAATAATTAAACTTAAAGTAAACTTCCACAAATGAATAACTTCTTTTATTTTTTTAAAAATAATTTTTATGATTAACAGTTTGGTTTGTAAAAGGCAAATAACCTTTAAATTTCAATGAATGGTTATTTTAAGTTAACAAGTTTATAATGAGGTAATTCTGAAAATATTGTTCAGAAACAGCTTCTATTGGGAATGGAAGATTTGAAGAAGAAATCCCTAATCAAAGAGGAATGTCCTAACAATATGGACAGTGTAGGTGCTTGAAAAGCATTGTTGGGGAAAAAGAATCGGCTCCCCTAGCTATGATTAGCAAAATATTGCTATGGAAACAAGAGATATATATTTAAGCAAAATATATTCTTCAAAGTTGGTAGGATTTCTAGGATTTCCCTTGGTACCAGATAAGATACAGAAAAAAGTACTTAGGAAGTTCCTTTACCATTATTTTTTATTGATAAAACAAAAAAATCATGCAACGAAAAAATTTTAAAAATGAAATATCTATAATTTAATAAAGAAAGGATAGAGGAAACTAGAAAGAAAATGCAAATATTGCAATGTCAGCAATACCAGCAGTAATGCCATACTAACAAGGGGACGTTTGCAGTTGTAACTCACAGATTTTAATGACGATTTGTGTGTGGGTAGTAGGGACCCATAATAGTGCAAAACTAGAGTTATAGCCACCAATGGGCATTAGGAGCTGAGAAAAAAAAATAAAATATGCAAATCACGTATTTTTTTTTTCTCGGCTCTCAGTCAAGATAGAGATATGATTCTTTCACGTTAAATTGCAATTATGTATGCTTTTTGATATAAAAATACTTCCGTTACGCTCCAGACACCACTTGACTTTAGGGTGCTCAAAAACTCTAAAAAAAATGACAAAATTCCAAGGAAATCCGCTGTAAATCAGTGGAAACTTTTTTTCATGAACAACTGACCTCAAATCTCGATTTAAAGGACCATAAAACCCTTATATGTGGAAATTTTATCAAAATCAAAAAATATTGATTTTTTACCCCTTTCGAGGAGGTTAAAATTTTAAAGTTGAGATTTCATCAACAATATCTAATGGCCATAACAACTGCTAGGTTCAACCGATTACAATAGTAACAGCATCACTAGAATCAGCATACATTCTGCTTTTTATCCATGCATATAACATTGAGATTACTCCAGATTTTAGTGGACAAAAACTGATGTGAATGAAAAAATCCGAGGTCAGCTATAACTTGAGATATCTCAATAATGGTAAATCCTGTGACCTCCGGATTTAGGCTAAACTATGCAGTTTTATGGCTTCTAGATGACCTTAAAATGGTTTTAATCGGTGACGAAATGTGTGAGATAGCGTAAATTATTTACATTTTTTCAGAAATCGACAGCATCTTGTCTTCTAAAATCATACAAAATTTTAAAGGTACAAAAAAATTTATTTTTGATTTCGACAAAATTTAGTTTCTACATGTTTTTAGAGATGAGGAATCTAAAAATAATATCAGTTTTTAGTTTAAAAATTTTCCTCACCTATATTATATAAATAAGGTGTTTTAAAATGGTCTATTTCTATTATTTTCATTTTTACACAATAAACTTCAAATAAGACCATTTTAAAAAAACATAGGTAGGGAAAGTTTTCTTTTTCTCTACAATCATGGGTGAAAGAGTTTGAGTGCTGGGAGAGCCTGAAAACCTTGATGATCATTGGACCGGATGCAAAGATCTGATGGTGAGTGTGACCCAGGAGATACTAGGACTGGAATAAAAGGAGCATGCCATGGTTTGATGAAGAGTGTTGTGTTGCTAATGAGGAAAAGAACAGAGCTTACATACTTATAGTCCAACGACGTCACACTGGAGGAGCTGCAGCGGTATACCTCCCAAATAGAAGGGAGGAGAAATGTAAGCTAAAAAGGAAGAAAAGAGCCTGAGAAAACCAGAAGCTGGAAGAAACAGAAAAAATGAAAGTCTGAACGAAGTACGAATGATCTTCTCGCAAGTGAACAATAGCCGCAAAGCCGAGAGTTAGTGTCTGCAAGGACCAGAATGGAAACATATTAATGGAAAAGAAGGAGGTGCTTAACAGGTGGAAGGACCACTACAGCTCACTACTCGGAGGGGACGAACTTAAAGACAGATATGACCAAGAAATTCCCCCAGGAGAGTTGCCACCTGATAACGAAGATGTAGAGGATGCCGTGCTGCCCTTAAATAATAATAAAGCTCCTGGTCCCAACATTTATAAATATAGAGGTGAGGAGCTGACCAAATACACCTATGGTATTATCATGACGGTGTGCAACATGAAGAAATCCCAGATGAGTGGAAGGGTAGTGTATTATGCCCCATACACAAAAAGGAGATGTCCTTGAATGCCAGAACTATAGAGGAATTTCCTTGCTCCCATGGGTGTATAAAATCTTCTCTCGGCTATTGTACAAGAAGCTATGAACGTTTGTAGAACGTGAGATCAGCGCATATCAAGCATGCTTTATGAGGGGAAAATCCACTATAGACCAAATTTTCTCAATCAGAATCATGCTGGAAAGTGCGAGGGAGCATAAGATACAAACACACCACCTGTTCATCGACTTCCAGGCGGCATATGACACCATCTATAGAGATGAACTCTATAAGAACCTTATTGAATTAGGTATCCCCTCTAAAATAGTAAGATTAACCCGGATGACAATGAAGGAAGTGAATTGCTTAGTTTGGATACAAGGAGATATTTACGATACATTCCAGACTCATATAGGACTGCGGAAAGGGGTTGCCTTGCATGTCTGCAGTTTAATTTGGCTCTGGAGGGTGGCATCAGAGGGACGAAGATCCAGGTGGGAGGCACTATCTTCAATAGAGGAGCACAGATCCTGGGGTTCGATGATGATCTGGACAACGTTGGGAGGAGCCTTACTGTAGTAGAGGAAGCATTTAGAGAGAAAATTTCATCTGACCATTAATGAGAATAAGACAAAATACATTAAAATGGACACTCAAGGCAGGAGGGGTTTAAAGTGCCTAGACAATGCATTTGCCCTGGGGCCCAGTTTGGCTCTGGTGTGGGTCCACAAAAAAAACTCCAATGAAATCTGTGACTCATTAGCAATGTCTTCCATTAATAATAGTACATTCATGGTATTCACTTAAACATTATAAAAAAAATTAATGGAGTTTAAGAAAGTATAAAATATTTTTCATTACTAAATACCAACCTTCCATTGATACTTAGTCCTACTCCACTTCCCATTGTGTATCCATCCATTATCGCAATGTAAGGTTGCTTATAATTGGCTATAATGTAATCATTACAGTAATCCAACTTGAAAAATTCTTTTGCTTTCTGAGAGTTTTCAGGACCTTTTTCAACCGATTCCTTAATATCTCCACCAGCACAAAAAGCTTTCCCTACACCTCTAATAATAACCATTGATACTTGATCTTCCCATTTCTTGAGGTGAGCATTTATGACTTGAGTCATTTTCATGTTTATGGAATTCAGAGCTTTCGGTTTATTTAGAGTTATTAATCCACATTTATTTTGAATCTGAAATTGAACTTCTTCTGTTGGAGAGGTGTTCGACATCTTTCTAACCACAGAAAAAACATTTGGGAATGTTTTTAAATTATACCTCCTTAAAATAATCTGAAAATTATCATATAATATAAATAAAGAACATGATATATCGGAAATGATTGGATTAAATCACATGAAAAACCATTTTTTTTGAAGGGAGAAAGATGGGGGTGAGAAAAGAGCAATAACACTACTTTTAAGGTGCAACAAGCTATACTCTCCTAAAATTCTACAAAAATTTTAATTAATTTCAGAAAGCTTATAGCAATTTTTTTCTGAACACCGCTAAAAAAAAATATATAATTCCATATAAATAATGAATCAGGTTAAGAATTAAAAAAAAACATAAATTAAAAAAAAATATATCTGATTACATTTTTTATGTATAGTATATAGAAAATTTCAAGATTTAAAAATTTTAAATTTAAGATTCCATTTCAAGATTTAAAAATTAATATATTTTTTATAAATGATTGAGCATTGTGCTGTTCATTCTTGTTTTACTAATGAAGCCTTAACAAAGGAAATTTCATATTTCATGACTAGAAACAAACTAAATGGTAGAATTTCAAGCATTATTTATTTCCAGGATTTTTGGTCTCTTTTGTTTCACTTACTGATTAAATAATATTTAATATCTCATTAGTAAAGAATTCACCCATAGAAATCAACATATGATTTTAAATTTTACAAATGTCCAGGTTGTGTGCACTAGTAAATGTTTACAAATTCCCACTGATATGATGAAATTTAAGACCATTTGATATCTTCTGCTTAAACAAAAACATGCAAAGTTCAAAATAATAATTATTAATTTTAAAAAGTAAAATCCAAAAATACTAAATTTTTAAACAAACCAGTACTCTCATCAAATACTACACCCGACACTGTTAGTGAGGGAAGGAATTTTTTTTAATAAACATATATTAAAATTTTCAATAGATATTTCTAATAATAAACATCTAAAAAAAAATTTTAACTTGGGTTGAGTAAATAAGGTAACTTAGTCAAATCAAATTTCCTACTGATTAAGTCAATATATTTCTGTCCTTACCATCATATTGTCTTTTTTTTTTAATTATCCACAAAAAAAAATGATATAAAAGAAAAACCTCAATTACATTATTTACTGGAATATGTAAAGAACAGCTCAACAACCTATTCTCTTATCACCAAGTGAAGTTATCAAATAACATTACAAGTATGCTGTCGTTCATAAACGAATAGGTCACCTAGGAGAATGGAACTAATCCCTGATAAAATATTTTTATTTCTTCTTATTATTACATATCATGCCTCTTTAACAGAAGAGCAGTGGGAGAGCTCTATCTGTAGAGCTCGATACACAGATCTTGATTCGATCCTGTGCCATCTGACTTCCTTCTCTCCTAGTCCATTCCTATCTTGCTGAATGCTTCCTCCATTTTGCTAACTATGCCTGTGTAATAAACTAGTCAACCTTTTACAAGAAATAGGCTTTATTCAACTAAATATAACACTGATTAAACATAGAACACTCTTTGAACATTATTAAATGTAACCTTCTCATTATGAATCAAGTCAATAATAACATGTGGTAATTACTAATTGAATGATATAGTCACCACATTCTTCCGGCCATAAATTTAAATATAATCCTTCAAGTATTGTGGGGGATTACGTGTTCGCTCACTTTTTCTAAGGTGTAAGTTTGAAAGAGATACTTCAGAAGAGGATGAAGCTTCCATTGTTTGTTCAGATACTCCGGGCTTCAAATATTGTGGGGGATTACATGTACGCTCACTTCTTCTAAGGTGTGCGTTTGGAAGAGATACTTCAGAAGTGGGTGAAGCTTCCATTGCTGGTTCCGCAGATATTCCGGATTCATCTTGGTCTAGTGGAAGATGAGGTTCGTCAGGGAGGAGAAATGGAGCGTTGTCTATTTTGTTGGTTCCTTCAGTTTGGTTATTAGCTGGAGCCAAATGCCTCGTAGAGACTGTGAGTCTAGTCAGGATTTGCTTCAAGGAGCTCAACTTCTTCCACAAGAGGATCAAACTTGTTTCTTCTTTGAAATCTTCGTAGAAGAACAGGTCCTAATAAGCCATGCAGGAAGGGAGGTGCCGCTAGAAGATCGTCTTGGGCATTGCTTCCCAAACTGGGGGGCGTGAGGACATGTCAGGGGGGGGGGGCGCGAGATAAGTTGAACATTAAATTAAATTTTGGTAGTCTTTCTAAAATTCTAAATTTTAAAAGACATAGCACAATGTTCTCAGTTAATTGTTTATGTTCGGTATATTGAAAACGAAAGAATGAAAGACGAGCTACTCTTTTCGACAGAGTTAGAGCCCACGACAAAAGCTATGGATGTTATGAAAGGAGTGTCGGACTTTTTTTGACAAATATGAACTCTCTTGGCAAAAACTGATCGGTGTATGTACGGATGGCGCGCCTTTAATGCTTGGTTCTCGCTCAGGCTTTGTGCAATTAGTAAGAGAAAAAAATGCTGATGTGGCTGGGATACATTTTTTTGTACATCGATAAGTCTTGGCAGCAAAAACCCTTCCAAATGAACTCAATGCTGTCGGTCTTAAAAACAATTCAACCGATTTTCGTCAAATTTTATATCGGAGTTACATACCTATATACCAACACTTTCATAAGGCTGAAACATGACTGATTTAATTTTTTTTTTTGGGGGGGGGGGGGGGGGGGGGGGGTCAGATTAATAAACATCTAAACCTTAATATTTCTTTTTAAGGCATAACTCCCATTCATCTTTTATTTTCTTCAACATGTATCGGAGTACATGTTGAACCCGCTGCCGTCAAAACCCTGTATGCCTAAAAAGGCAAGGTAGGGGGGGGGGGGGGAAGAAAAAAAAAAAAAAAAAAAAAAAAAGAAAAAAAAAAAGTTTTTTTCGGAGTACATTGCTCCATCTTCAGAATAACTGATTTCCCTCACATAGTAACAAGTGCATGTCCATACCGACCCTCAGTTGAGAAATCTATTTTTCTTTTATTAATAATTTTTGTATTTTATGAAAGCTTATATTGTTGTATCTTATGGCATTATAAATAAATGTTTTGTTTTCAATGTAGCACTTATTTGTTTTTGTTTTGTTCCTAGGCCCATACAATTTATTGTTATGGCGGGGGGCGCGAGAAGCTTTTATTTTAACAAAAGGAGGCGTGGTATAAAAAAGTTTGGGAACCCCTGGTCTAGGGTGTTTGAATATATGGTCATGAGGTGTGCTATTAGTGGCAGTACATAAGAGCGATCTGATGCTATGTAATGCGTCATTGAGAACCCATTCCCATCGTTTATTTTCGAGGTTATTCGATCTCAATGTAAAGATAATTGTGTCCCAAACTTCAGAAGGGCCCTGGCGTCAGGAGGGATCTCGATAAAATAGTTAGTAAAAGCTTGCTGATGCTTCAAGATTCTACAGAGTTAACGACTCCATACCACATAGAATAGACGCCGGGGTAACCCAACCTACCAAGAAGTTTATCGTACAGTATCTTAACCCTTTGCACTGATTAGCCAGTTATAATCCGGCAAAATAAAAATGCAATTCCACTCAGATAATAAGTTCCACTTGTCTGGCACAGGACTCCTAAGCCGGGTACAGACCGGTATTATTTTTTCAAGATACTCACTTGAAGATAACATTGTTTTATTGATTTTTTTAAAAATTGTTTGTGATTGTATTATATTATTGTACTTCAAGTAATACAAAAAAGTTTAAACATTTTATATATATATAATTTATGCCTTTTAAAAAAATATTGAGTATCATGCTACACAAAAGTGTAAAAAACTATCTGAGTGCTGTGGGAGGAAAATAGTCCCAGCTACCTGAGTGAAAGCCACGAAAAAAATTGCCGCCTCATATCCGGCATATGAGTTCTGTGCCAGGCATTGGGTTCGCGGCTACGGAATGCAAAGGGTTAAGGAGGAATATCGGCGCTGGGATAAGAAAAATGGGGAGAGCCAATACCGTTTCCGTCATGGAAATTTGGTCTGCAAGAAGCCTTTCCAACTGTCTACACCTGCTGATGAATTGGCTGCGAAGCTAAATCCAACATACGAAGGCCCCTATACTGTCAATTTCGTTACTGTTGGTGGATCTTGCAAGTTGAAGGATAATGCACAAAAGCTAGCAGGTTTATAGCATCCATCAAAACTTAAATTATTTCGTCCTTCCGAACGAACTTAACAGCTGGAGGGGGGGGGGGGTATGTAACGGCTGGTTCACTCGTTAAGCTGTTGTAAGCCTAGATTTGTGAGGCATTGGCCGCCAATAGCGCTGGGGATGACCCATCAAGGAAGAAGTTACTTCCGTACAGTGTCTGCTGAAGAACAAATCAGTGTACAAAAGGATCACTAAATGTTACTCAGATATTTATACCCAGCGTTGATTGTTATACCTCAGGTAATACCGATGCTTCCCGTTAAGATGGTTATCGTAGACTTGTAAATGTATATATTGATGAGAAGTAATGAGGAAAATATTATTACGTTTTATAAAAGAAAAAAGTACCCATGGATCTCAACACACATGAATTTGTCACAAGACCCTCAAATGAAATTTTGGAACAAAGGATTTTGGAGAATGCCGAAGCTGCGGAGCCACAATATTCTGGATCTATGACTGTTCCACAGACTTTGAAAGAAGAAATGCTGGTACCTCTGGAACTTCCATCGCGCAACATCACCGAAGAGCCACCTACAAAGACAAACTCAAGTCTCAATGCTGATGAGCCCCCAGCGCCTAGATCTCGAAGAACTATCAAAGCTCCATCGCACCTCAAGGATTTTGTGGTGAATTGGTGATCGTGGACTTTTCATAAAGAACCTGTGATTTCTTGTTAACTAACCAATTTAAGACTATTTTTCTAGTAACTCTTGTTGTGAAAGGTCTATACCTAAAGTGAATACAAAGACAAATCATCATAAACGATCGGTTTGAAAAACCAGGCAATGATCTGGTATACAAGCCATCATGAACCTCCATATCAAAAAGTTTCAGGGTAGTAAAAAAGCCTCATTTCCAAGAACTAAAAACTTTCAAAAATACTAAAACTATAAAACACGCTTACTCTGGCACGTCAGTAACAGAACGTTGCACAAAGGCCCTCTGTTCAGGATCATATCCAGAAGAATCACTATCAATTCAAAGGTCATTCAAACAAGCTTATACAGAACATGACGCTGGCGAACATACGCTAAACACCAAGAAGAACGAAAAAGAACAGACTAAGGAACCTCCTGAGAAAAATATTTTTATAATGTATTTTTAAGTCGCAAGTAAGAATTTTACTGATATGTTATTTATTGACTGTGAAACTAATGAAGATGGAGGTAGTTGAGGTGTGCAGTCACGGAAAAAAAAATTAAAATATATATCTTAATTGTGTTTCCATGACTGCACCCCCCAACTACCTAAATCTTCATTAAATAATTTTACTATAAAGAATAATGACACCAAGAAAAAAAAATCCAAAATAAGATTTCTAAGAGAAGTTATGTGTAACAAATTGTTAATGTAAATATGTAAGTCGGATTGAAGACCTCCTTTTTGGAAGTCGGTTAAAAATGACCCATAGCTGATCATTCGTTGTAGCCTGTGAACTACGCACATCCCTTTTCACACGGAGTCAGCGCCCTGGAGCCTATAAGAACCCCTGTCAGGAGCAAGATGGCGTCACTCCCAGTCTGTAGTCATTAGATGCATTATTTACTTGTTATTTTAGTGCAGTTTGTATCATTATAAATAAATTCCTTTTTTTAAAAAAGCGACCCCTGTATCAGTCTTCATAACTGGCGCCCGAACAGGGACTGCGAAGGTTCCAGTTGAAGTTTGTGACCTATTGTCCCAAACTCAACAAGCATTTTGCGTCACCATTTGTCCCGCAAGGAACTGGAGTTTTAACTCCTCATTCGCAGTACAGAAGACTGCCAGGTCCAGCGACCAGAAGACTACAGCATCAGAGAGAGCACTCACATATCTCAATCAAGTATCAGGGAGAATATTTAATTTTTCTAATTATAATATTGTAAATAATATAATAGTTAAGATGCCTAACGAAGTTTCAAAAATATTAACAGCATAACCATTTTTTCAACAGCATAATCAATTTAATAATAATAATAACAACAACAGACAATACCCTCCTACCGTATTCATGAGAACCCAAAGATCAAATAAACCAACCTCGTCAAAACGTTGGATTTCCCCATACGAAATCACTCACATTAAAGAAAAGACAGAACCAACACAAAAGGAAAGCCGTATGGACAAGATGCAACAAGAATTAAGTAATCTACGCGAAAATTTCAATAAACTATCTGAACATTTTTTAGGGTTAAGCCCGTCACCCCATGAAAACCCCGCAGGACATTCGAATTAAATATTTTAAATAAATCCCTACCGCAGTTTATAGACTATAAAAATAGAAAATGGTTAGTAGACACCGGATCGCTAAAAAATTACATTAATCCCTCAATAGTAGGTACAGACATACCAAGGTACCAGGAAGATTTTGTAGTAAGGACGCCTACAGGAGAAGATTCAGATATAGAATTTAACCAACAATATTTGTTTTTATTTGATACTCTCCTGCTATTATATAACAAAATCAGCGATATAGACACCAGCCTGGAATTCTGCAAATTAAATATATTACATTCAAGTATATTAACGTACAAGGAGATAGGATATATAGTTAAACAATCAAAGGTACTCCTAACCTCTAACAACACTAATATATTATGGCAACTGGCATCTGTACATTGTTCTTTAAATGATAATTTCCTATCTTATTTTATACAATTTCCTTTAAGATCTGTATTGTATGAAACACTTTTTCTCCTTTCCTTTCTTATACAGAAAAATAATGAAATATTAACTATACATGAATCCATCCCTGATACTGAGGTATGATGAGACCTTTACTGGATAGTGTTTATTATTAAACAATAATTATTATTGTAAAAATGTCACAAAAATTGTAAATAAATGTATTAATCAAATATTAGATGATAAGGATTTACTTGATTGTAAAAGCTTAGTTTTAAGAAATGCCACCTCTTTTGTAAAATATATTCCAATTATTAATATGTACTTAATATATGATACTAACCAGTTAGTTATTACCAATATTCACTATAATGTCTCTATTCATCCTAAATTAACTCAACTATTGTATTTAAACGAAAACGAAACATTGTTAAACTATCAAAAACCTCTTATATATCTAGAAAGCTATGTATCTGTATCCCCTCAAAATTCTATGATACCTAAACATTTTACTAATTTTACTTTCGACCAAATTCACTCTGCTAATATAAATTTTCAACCATTGTTAACATTAAATGAACTTCCTCAAGAGACGCATATTGTATTATTTTTATTTTTATTTTTTCTATCAGGTCTATTATTAGTTATTTTTCTGTTATCCTTTCATTATCGCCACCTGTTGTTTACTAACTATTGTTTACCAAAGGAAAACCGTCAACAAAGGACTTCACCGCCTCATCTGTCAACAACTCTTTGCTGAGGACAGCAAAGATCTTCAGGAGGAAGCCGTTGTAGCCTGGTAAACTACGCACATCCCTTTTCACACAGCGTCAGCGCCCTGTAGCCTAAAAATGCCTTCCCCTGTAAAAACAGACTCATCTATCCATACAATTCACCTTAAAAAGTTGTATTCTTCAATATCATCTGCATTCAGAAACCAACGGCAAAATTGAGGTCTATGGTTATTATCACTGGGTTTTAAACCTTACATTGAAAATCTAATAAAATAAATCCTAAATAATAATAAATAAATAAATGTAATAACATAAGATTTTTTGTACTGGTGTCGCATTCTTGAAGGTTTCCCTTTATTTTCTATTAATCAATAATTTTTTTATTTAATTCTTTGGTTTCCTCAAAAAAATCTTTTATTTAGTGTATACCTGCAACGGATTGTAATAGAATGGTGAGGTCTGCGGTATTTTTCTACCTTTTTTAAATCTAGTTCCACCGAATTTCTTTTTTTACACTAAGAGATACTCACCCTGTATTATAGTATAGAATTACACCATTTTCTGTATAAACAAATTACGCATGGTTTAATTATTTCTGACAGGATAATTATAAAAAAAATAAAAAAAACCAGTACCACTTACAACTCATGAAGGGTCTCGGGTTCAGTACTTAGGTAGGCTGTACTGTTTCTAAGCCAACGGTTGTGAAAGGAGGTGATTTGACCAGAATTCACGCTCAACAGCCAGGTTTCCCCAATTAAGGGTACCCACTTTTTAAGAGGCTGGGTGGGCAACAGGAGGGTCTCCCGACTTTGAAACCGATCCACGGCTGAAATTGCAGAAAATAAACTTTATGCCTTCAGTCGGACTTGAACTCGGGCCAGGGTGCTTGATAGTCAAGTGCCTTACCCACTGAGCTACCGCGCCTCCCTGGACAATTATAAACCGACATAATCTAAAGGTGTAGATCAATAAGTTGCATGAAGTAAAAGGAACAAATGGTTGTATTTTTAATTGTTCTGTCTTAGTATTGTTTCCCAGATGAGCCAGTTACCACTAATTTACCTTCTACTGGCATATGATTACTTTTTGGCTGACATCTTTTTCGTGAGATGGACAAATTTTATCAAACTAGCAACAGATTATCCAATATGCTAGAAGAGAGACCGGATGGTCTATCATAGCTTGCGCAATTAGTGTTCAAGAAACAGTTTTTCGCCTAAGTTCTTAAATATCTATGAATTAAAGGTCCATTAGTAATAATAAGGTAGTAGCTAATTAGTGGATATTGCCAATATTTGAGTCGTGGTTTAACCCATTAATTTTTATTTTTTATTGAAAACATCGGAGTGATGCCTTTTGGTCTACAGATCTCGAGAAAATTTAGAAAAAAACATTCCAGTCCAGTATTTTTTCATGTAATTATGGGAAACCTTAATGTTTCCCATTTTCATAGTCATACATTTGGGTTCCTAAATCGTTGTTTGACAAGTTCGCTGTCTTTCATGAAACTAAAACCTGTTTTAAACCCAAAGGCGATTTATTTTTACTTAAAACAGTTAATTTTTAATGAAGTACCGCTGAAAAGACCTTTCGGAGGCTAACACCAAACTGAAAAGCAAGTAAACAAAACAATGAATACTTCATAACTTTTTCAACATTTTTCTTCAAATCTTCACAGAATCTTTTATACATGATGTACGTTATGAAAATTCTGATTTTTAAAATCCATGATAGAATACACTGAGCGCATCGAAGTAAAATTTAGGAGATCTGCTTCGGAATCCATAAAAAGTATAATAAATGCTTTTTGGGACAACTCAATCCTAACAAAAAAAGTCCTTAATAAATCAGACTGATTAACTGAATAATGTCCAAAGAATGCAGTATAGTCGAGGAATTGGAAACATCTTCCTGTCCTATATGGGTCTTTCTACCCTTATTCACCGTAAGTTGAACGATTGTCTACAGTCCTCTAAAACTTCGAATTATGAAGGGTTGAAAAAAACAAGTGAATTATTGCAAACTTGAATTAAAAGAAATAATGTGGAAAAACTGTGTAGTTTGTATTTTAGTAATCAACAATGCAAGAAACATGACTGACTAGGAGACACTTACGTTTTTTTATCTTTAAATAATATTTAAGGATAGTTGAAAATAAGCTCAGCAGTAAATCGAAAGAAGTGGCTACATATTTTATTTTCCACAACGTTTGAAGACGTCGGTGACTTTCTTCTTCTCAATGACTGATAGGGTCTGTACTTTTTTTTAAAGGTAAACATGTGCTCTATCAGAACGATACGTGTTAAGAATGTTAAGTTGCTGAGAGTTGATTGAAAGAACTTAGAGTTTCTAATTTTTAAGACTATCCGATCTTGTTTATAACGGAGTCCACTAAAATATAAATTTTTTTTCTTCAAAATATCGTGTGTTTCTCGGGACGCCCATAAATGTCGGATTATAAAAGATTTAAAGATGTAGTTTGTTGGGGTGTAAAGTTATAGGTACACAACAATTAAAAATAAATTTTAATTACATAATGCCAACGTTTTGACTTTCATTGCAAGACTTCATCAGGGTTTCAGCGAGAGTGATAATTGGAAACTGGAGTTTGCCATTTGCCTATTGCCACTCCCGCTAAAACCCTGATAAAGGCTTGCAATGCAAGTCGAAACGTATGTATTATATAATTAAAATTTATTTTTAATTGATATATATCTATAACTGCAGATCCCAATAACATACATCTTTAATAACTTCTCAGTCAACTAACTCCCCATCAATTAAAAGTTTAAATTAAAGAAAGTTGACTGTATTTATGGTAACGGTCGGGCTAAGAGGAGGCAGCAAAGTGGCTTGACCCGCGCTACACCGACCAATTCGATGCTTACGCTTCACTTCGTTTCACCAATATTTCTATAGGTTTTGTTTTGAATATTATTTTCTCTGATGTTTCAATCAGTTAAAAAAATGTTTTCATAATCATTTAGTGATTCTTTAAGTAAAGGAAGTTAGTATTTTAGTACTTCTTTGATAAATTTATAACAACTATAAGAAACATTAAGATAATTAAAGCTGATTTATAAATTAATATAAAATAAATGATAATGAAAAGCAGTTATATTTTACTCAATTAGTTCATATTACTATTTTTAAATAAGTTGGTCAAATTGACTTTTCGTTCAGATGGTTTGTTACAGTCACCAGAAGGCTGTGGATGTAGTTCAGCTCAGCCATTTCTTTTGGGCACGTTTAGACCTTCGAAATGGTGAGTGTATGAAGCTATCTGTGATTATCTAATTGATCTCTTACTGCATTCTGCTAAACATATCATTTTAAATTTTAGGGTATCGACATTAATCATAAACATGACCGCAAAGTTCGCCGAACTAAGCCTAAATCGGAGGATGTTTACTTGGCTCTGCTGGTTAAGGTTAGTTCATGTGTATCACATTTTTATTAAATTATTTTGGTTATATTCAATTAGAATTTTAATATTTTATGTAGTTAGTTTTTATTCCTAATTTTGTGTGAAATTTTTTACTGTCTAAACTCAATGAATAAATCACGAATTAAGGGTTGTTCAACATTTAATTAGAAAGTATCATTTACTGTTATTTTATTGAATTTTGTCTTAGTTGATTTCATTTTGGACCCTCATTTTCAGTATTTTATAGCCAGGTATACAGCTTACATGTTGCTTCCTGGAGTTACAAAATTACAATTTTATGCTAGTTTCTTTTTTAGATGGTGTTAGATTGTATTTAAAATATGAGATTGAATGTACCTCAATGAGCAAGCTGTTCTATTCATGTAAATGATATGAACTCTCGGTATTTTAATTTTCTGGTGATTTATTTGTGTATTACCATTTATTTATTTGAATAAGGTTTCATTATTGTGGAATTTGGGCTGTAACAGGTTGAGAGTCAGTGTTGGTGTCATGTACTATATTTTAGATAACTTGATTATTGTAATGGTAATTTTGTTACTAAATTCATTTTATTGCATGCTGTTGACCTTGTTTGCCCAGATGAGGTACGCCTGACCCTGTTAAAAATCGTTATGTGCCTGAAAGAAAGTTGAGTAGTGTGAGTAGGTAAAATAACTAAATCCTGAAGTTTGTTCTGTCCTTTATTCTATTTATTATTGGTTGTTATTACCTCACTTTTAACCACATGGAAGTAAATAGTTTTTAGTTTATTCTCTTATGTGTTTTGTATTCACTGTTAATCTTATTAAAGTAGAATACATTGCATTAAATAATTAGTTTTTTTTTTTGTCTCATTATCAATTCAATTTTTTCAATATATTCTAATTATTTATTAATACATGCTTAGTTTGGTACTTGTATCCTTCAGCTACTCTCTTTCAAATGGCCATAACTTCAAATTGAATCAGGTTCTTGGTTTTGATATCTTAGTAAGATAACAACCTCCTATGACCTTATTATTTTAGTTGAATTGTGTATATCTAATGCAATCGAAGTATGTTTATCTTCAATTTTATTTGGTAAAGGTTCGGATGGCCGACACCACCCCTGCGTGCGCCCACAATACCTTTTATCAATCCTAACCTTGTTCCGATTTATTTTGATGTTCTAGTCGCTACTTTTAGAGGGGAAAGGTTATTCTCCTTCACTTATGTAGAAACTCTAAATCCCTGTTCAAAGTAATATTAACTTCTGTTTACCTTCTGATATTAAAATGATAAAAAGGAAATAATGAAGTGGAAATAAGAAAATATCAAAATATAAGACACTAAATCAATTTTGAATTACTATTAATTAAATCGGGAGGCGAGGTAGCTCAGTGGGTAAGGCACTTGACTACCAAGCTCCCGGTCCCGAGTTCGGGACCCACTGAAGGCAGAAAGTTTATTTTCTGTTATTTCGTTTGTAGCTCGATTTTGAGGTCGGGAGACCCTCCTGGGGCATACCCAGCCTCTACAAAGTGGGTACACTTAAATGGGGAAAAACCTGGCGGTAGAGCCAGATTTAGGCCAAATCTCCTCCTTTCACAACCGTTGGCCTAGTAACAGTACATCCTTTCCTAAGTACTGAACCCAAGACCCTTCATGGGTTGTAGTGGTACAGGTTTAATATAATTTATTAATTAAATCAAGATTTAATATAATGCTAAACCACCAGTAAAGTCAATTCCTGATGAACTTTCTCTCAGAGAAGTGAAAATAACAAATTATAAATACAGTAGAAGTCCGATAATCCGGCACGTTCGGGGACCGGCTCTGTGCCGGACTACCAAAAATTCCGGTCTATCAGGCGGTGCCCCTTCCTTTTAGTGTAGGCTTTGCGGTAAAACAAATGTATGTTGTACATACATAAATCATAATTATAAGAACAATTAGGTTAATAATTAAACTGCAAATACAGACAGCAAAGTTTATTTTACATTTCACATAATGTATGTATGTACACGTAATGTAAAACATTTCAATTAGATTTAAAAAAGTCACAAATGTCATTTTGTTTTCTTGACTTTTGGCGTTTAGTTTAAAATTCATTTCTATAATGATATGGAAATCGATAATTTCTTAAGCACTGTAGCTAGTACTAGCCTCAGCAAAAGAGATAAACTGATTTAGTGATTCTGCAGCTTCTGCTCAGCTGATTTTTTCCTTTTCTTCCGTTTCGGTATCTGAGTCACTTTCTTCAAGATTTTGAGTAAGCTGAGGGTTTACTGCACTGTTCATAATGTCCTCATCGGTTAGTTCTTGTTCAACAGGCTAATTCTCGAATAGCTCTCCAGCGTTTTTATTTGCTTTAAAGACACGCTTTTTAGAAAACAAAATTTTTTACAATTTTCCAGAGCGATGCCGGACTATCGGGCATTCCGGACTGTTGGATGCCGGACTAATGGACTTCTACTGTATATAAAAGACAGAATCCTTAAGTATTTATTTGGCATAGCTCCATGTTTCGGAGACAATGTTCCATCATCAGGTTCTAACAATTTTTTAAAACTTTAATCTATAACATTATACCAATAGTTATACAATGATATAGTAATGTGTCATTTACCTCTTAATCACATTGTCTATTCTCCATGTTATAAACCATTATATAATATAAAACAGAATCCTAGTTGAAAGTGATGATGTTAACTTCTGCTATATTTTCTCAAGTGAAGTGGAAATAAGAAAACATGAAATCTGTGAAATACTTTCTCACATTTATTTATAGATGGATATATTTTATTGAATTAATTATACAATCTGTCTCACTTCAGAGCAATAAGTAATATGGATGACAAAGAATCCATTCGGAAAATATGTATACTGAAATTGAAACAAAAAATAAAAATATTTAAAACACCAAATCAATCTTGTTAAGTTTTGTAACACTTTTACAAGTTTTAAATTTGATCACTTAAATTGATAGAACAAGTATAAATTTATAAAGCACCAAATCCATGTACTTATTAATCTTCTTAAGTTATTTAACACTTTTACACATTAGATAAGATGAAATAAGAAAACATGAATTGATAAAACACTTAATCCTCGTGTTGTTAACTTCTGTTTCACCTATTTACATTTAACAAGACTAAATATCAATATAACACACTAAACAACACAATCCAAGTTGAAACTGTAGAAGTGATAGTTTACATGTGAGGTTATAGGAAAGAACTATCGAAAAATGTAAACTCGAAGTGAAGCGTAAGGATCGAACTGGTGGGTGTAGCGCAGTTCAAGCCAATTTGGTGGTGTCAGCCATCTGAACCTTTACCCTTTATATTATTTTAAATAAGTACTAATTTTATAAGAGAATTTACACTGCCCTGATAAGTTCAATGCCTCTTAATCCAACTAAAAAGTAAATAAAACTTTTTCCTTTTTGCAATCTATAATTGGGATGAAAAATGCACCACCATTTTATGACATTAGAAAGCCCTAAATCCAATTCAAAGAAAAGTCATATTGAAATGTTCGGTTTGAGGCTGTTTTTGATAAAAGGTCTTATTTCCTGTAAAATTTTGTTTTTAGGAGATCAGGCTAGTGCTGCCCCATAACATATGCTATGTTCTGGGGGCAGTTATTTATTGAATAATAAAGAAACGTTTTAAATTAACATAATAGTTCTAATTATTATAACGACCTTTCGATCAATCAAGGCAGATTGATTATGTGTTATTAAAGCTAAAAGGTATAAAATTCGCTAATATTGTACAGTCATTAAGTGAAAAGGACAATTTTAGGGTTTCTTGAGCAAGTAGGTTGACTATGATCTGCCTAAAGCATAAATTAGTCCATTGAAGTTGATACAGAAGCATAATTTACTTAATTAAATGGGTGTAGGCAAGTAACATGGAAGTTAATGATAAGGTATAATGAATACACTAGCATCCCCAGTTGTGGCTTCGCCCGCTCTTAAAAGTAACGAACTTAGATAGGTTTAACTATAATAACAAAAGTTTTATATTTTAACAACAAAAATCTTATAATGCAGTTGAGAATTATTTTCTCAAATATTTCTGTATACTTTGAGTCAAAGCTGTAACCCGGTATTATTGCAATGATTTACTCAAAAGCATTATTGGATATTCAATCCTTAAATCTAATCTATGAGTTGGTAATTTAGATGGACAGAGACACATTTTAGGAAGAAACTCTAAAAATAGAGATACTCTCTATGTCACAATTTATTTTTCAATAATAATGTTGTTAATATTCTCTGCTATAGTATTTGTAGGTAATATTAATGCTGTTTCACACAACCAATGGTACAATTTATTAAATAATCCTGAAACATTTAAATGAATTTGAAATCATTAAAATATTAGTCTTCTTAAAACCTTCATCAAAAGCTATGGTTAGGTCACCCATTTTTTTAAACACAATATCAAAAAATAATCGATATTTTGTTAAGGCAATAATGTTTAGTGCAGCAAAAATAATTTTATTGATTTCGTTTGGTTGGATTTTAATTTCTATCTAACAATAAAAGTTAATGACTGAGTTACAAACTTCTGCCACTTAACACGGTGAATTTAAATTATTATTTTAGTTAACTATACTATTTAAAATCTTCCTAGAATTATGAAGATTTTGTAGTTAAAATTTTGTACAGAGGGGTTTAATAATTTTACCATTGCAAACTCTGGTGTAGAATGCCGCTAACCACTTATCGTTCGATTATTAAACATCCATAGGATCCACATGTCACACTAAATATTTATAGCTTTTTTTATAACAATTTATTTGAATTAATCCAATTTTATTATCAATTTATAGCTCTATATAACATTGTACCGTTATAACCTTTCTTTAATGGCACTCGCCACATATCGGTCAATTTTCTAAATTCACTGCGATGCCCATTTTTATCGCTTTTTAGCAACAATTTAATAGAAAATATGTAAATTTTCTTATTGCTAAACCTTCCTTTAACTAAGAAGATTATGTAGTTAAGATTTGGTAAAGATTGATTCTGTAGTTTTTGCGGTTAATTTTGTTTTATAAAAGTAAATTCTATGAGTAAATTTTATGTGTGAAAATTTGATTTTTAATTTATTCATGGTTCCACTCTTAACAAATATTACTAATCAAATTTTATTTTAATAACATATCTACATATAAACCTGAAACATCAAAATGAATTTGAAATCATTGAAATTTTAGTCTTCTTAAAACCTTCATCAAAAACTAAGGAGATATAGATTAATTTAGAACATATGTTTTATTGGTAATTGTTTAAAAACACCTGCACTAAAGTAATATTTATAAAAAATAAATATTATTTGGATATTTTTGGGGTATTTGTTGAACCCCAACTCTGATTTAAAAAAAAAATTGGTAACGGTTCGGATCGGCGACACCACCAAACTAGGTTGACCCGCGCTACACCGACCAGTTCGATCCTTACGCTTCACTTCATGTTTACATTTTTCAATAGTTCATTCCTATAACCTCACATGTAAACAATCACTTCTAAAGTTTCAACTTGGATTGTGTTGTTTAGTTTGTTATATTGATATTTAGACTTCTTAAATATAAATAAGTGAAACAGAAGTTCACAAAATGAGTTTCATAAAGGATTAAGTGTTTTATGAATTCATGTTTTCTTATTTCATCTAATCTTATGTGTAAAAGTGTTATAAAACTTAAGAAGATTAATTTGTACATGTATTTGGTGTTTTACATATTTATATTTGTTCTATCAATTTAGGTGATAAAATTTACAACTTGTAAAAGTGTTATGAAACTTAACAAGATTTATTTGTACATGGATTTGGTGTTTTATATATTTGTATTTGTTGTTTCAATTTCAGTGATAAAATTTCAGTATACATATTTTGTGAATGGATTCTTTGTCATCCATATTACTTTTTGTGCTAAAGTGAGACAGATTGTATAATTAATTCAATAAAACATATCAGTTTATAAATAAATGTGAGAAAGTATATCACAGGTTTTTTATGTTTTCTTATTTCCACTTCCCATTAGAAAATATAGCAGAAATTAACATCTTCACTTTCAACTAGGATTCTGTCTTATATTATATATAATGGCTTATAACATGGAGAATTGACAATGTGAAAATAATCACAGATTAAGAGGTAAATGACACATCACCATATAATTGTAGAACTATTGGTATAATGTTATAGATTAATGTGTTTTTAAAAAAAATTAGAAGCCTGATGATGGAACATTATCTCCGAAACATGTAGCTACAAATGTTAAATAAATAGGAGTTATGCCAAATAAATACTTAAGGATTCTGTCTTTTTTATATTTATAATTTGTTATTTTCACTTCTCTGAGAGAAAGTTCATCAGGAATTAACTTTACTGGTGGTTCAGTAGTATATTAATTGTTGATTAAATTAATATTAATTAAAAATTGATTTAGTGTCTTATATTTCGATATTTCCTTATTTCCACTTTAATATTTCCTTATTTCTCATTTTAATATTAGAAGGTAAACAGAAGTTATTATTACTTTGAACAGGGATTTAGAGTTTCTCAGTAAATGTAGGAGAATAACCTTCCCCCTCTAAAAGCAGCGACTAGAACATCGAAATAAATCGGAACAAGGTTAGAATCGATAAAAGGTATTCTGAGCGGGTTTAGGGGTTGGTGTCACCGATCCGAACCGTTACCAAAAAATTTACAAAAACCTGCCCGGGGATATACTTAATAATTTCCCAAACTTTCACGGCGATTGGATGTATGGATTTTGAATCTATCGAGAACAGACATACACACATTCATTTTTATTTATATGAATACATAATAATTCAGTCAGTAGCAGGTTATAAACTTTTACGAGGTTTTGAGTGAAAGACCTAAGTGACCGAAAAACTATCTCCAGCCTCGCGTAGAATGCGTTAACAACGAATTATTTCAAAAAAGTGTCCTTTTAAGGACCGCCATCTTTAAACCGTTAAATATTTTAAAACAGTATCCTGGAGGACAACAATGGAGGAAGTTATCCTTCAGATAACTTAAATAACCGCAATCCTTAAGGACGATAAACCTAATTCTAATTTTGGAAGGAGAGAGTGGCCAAGGATGTCCTTCGGCCTCAAAAAATCGTCAGATCCTGGCAGATCTGTAAAACAGTGTCCTCATAGCAGGAGCCATCTCTTAATCCCGCCCTGAACCCCCACCGCCACTCTTCTATATCGTACCTTTTTAGCAAACAGAGTAAACGGGAAGGAGTCGTTAGGGTTGAAAAACTATCTCCAGCCTCGCATAGAATGCGTTAACAACGAATTATTTCAAAAAAGTGTCCTTTTAAGGACCGCCATCTTAAAACCGTTAAATATTTTAAAACAGTATCCTGGAGGACAACAATGGAGGAAGTTATCCTTCGGATAACTTAAAAAACTGTTAAAACAGCAATCCTTAAGGACGAAAAAGCTAATTCTAATTTTGGATGGAGAGAGTGGCCAAGGATGTCCTTCGGCCTCAAAAAAATCGTCAGATCCTGGCAGATCTGTAAAACAGTGTCCTCATAGCAGGAGCCATCTCTTAATCCCGCCCTGAACCCCCACCGCCACTCTTCTATATCGTACCTTTTTAGCAAAAAGAGTAACGGGAAGGAGTCGTTAGCGTTGAAAAACTATCTCCAGCCAGCTCATGTCGTTAGAATGCGTTAACAACAACGAATTATTTATTCGGATAACTTAAAAAAGTGTCCTTTTAAGGACCGCCATCTCAAAACCGTTAAATATTCTAAAACAGTAGTTATCCGAAGGATAACTTCCGCCATTGTTGTCCTCCAGGATACTGTTTTAAAGTATTTAACGGTTTTAAGATGGCGGACTTTAAAAGGACACTTTTTTTGAAATATTAGACTATTTAACTGTTTTAAGATGGCGGAAAGATATTAATTCGTTGTTAACTCATTCTACGGGAGGCTGAAGATAGTTTTTCAACGCTAACGACCCCTTCCCGTTTAAGTTTTTCAACGCTAACGACCCCCTTCCCGTTTACTGTTTTTGCTAAAAAGGTACGATATAGAAGAGTGGCAGATCTGTAAAACAGTGTCCTTATAGCATAACTTAAAAAGCGTTATGTTAAAAGGACACTGTTTTTTACACTGAGTTGTAGATAAATATAATTATCAATATTTTAGACTTACATTTGTTTAATAAATGTTATTTTTTAGCTTTACAGATATCTGGCTCGCCGAACTCATGCCAAGTTCAATAGCATTATTTTGAAGAGACTATTTATGTCAAGGATTCACAGACCACCTTTGTCGATGCGCCGTATGGTAAGGTTTATGAAGAAGCCAGGTAGAGAAGGAAAGATCGCAGTAATTGTTGGTACTGTAACTGATGATACAAGGTTACTTGATGTTCCTAAGTTACAGGTAATGTTATTTTTGAGATTTTATCAATTGTCTAATGTATTATATAAGTCATATATTTACTGTGGGTATATTTCCTATTGACAAGGTGCTCCAGCCCTTTGAGGCACTCATAATACCTTTTATTGATTCTAACCTTGTTCTGATTAATTTAGATATTTTAGTTGCTACTTTTCGAGTTGCTATTATTCTCCTTCATTTAAACATAAACTCTAAACCTATGCTCAAACTAATATTAACTTCTGTTATATATACCTTATCATATTAAAATGAGAAATATGAAAATAATTATGTGGAAATAAGAAAATATCAAACAATAAATCAAGATTATCATAAATCCGAATTAACATAATACAGTGAAATCTGTTTAAAGTGGAATTCTGACAAAACTGAAAAATTATCTCAATTGATCGAATTTATACTTGAAATCAATCTATTAGCTGAAAATATGCTTAATCCGGAATTGGAAAATGGCAGTGTTAATCCAGAAGGGACAGTGTTCAAAGAATCGTTATTGTTGTCTTAAATATTATGAACTTGCAAGCGTTGCTGCTTAAATGTTGTGAGAATGATTTTCAAAGTGCTGGCTTATGTTGACTTCACATTTAAGGCTAAATGTCTCCTCACTCTAGTGTGTTTCTGCCTCAAGAGATCGCAGCACCTACGGGGTCAATTTTAGATTCCTCCTAATTAAGAAACCAATAGACATTTTTTAGATCTGAAAACGGATTTATTAATAAAATGGACATAGAATCTGATGTATCTATTTTAGAAGGCCATATATGTGATATTTACAATTTTAGGTTAAAAAAAACTACTTTCTAGTATTTTTTAAAGAAAAGTCAACTAATAGGCAAGTGTAGAATAATAAAATATAAATATCGGCGAAAAAAAAATTTTAATTATACGAACAACATCGGCCGAAACCCATAAATACGAATTTCTATGCAATTTGTTTTTTTTCAGGTAGCGTCTACATCTATAGTGACTATAGTAGCCTCAAACTACAAATCTAAAATAACATTTCAATTGAAAGGTTGTTTTGGAACTCAAAATAGAATTTTCACGATCTGAACTAAAAATTTCGAAAAATTATAAATGTAAACAATAATTAAAACTATATAACCAAAAAAACTGAATACTTATTGTAAATATATTTAAAAACGCAGGGTGCATCAAATATAAGAAAGAATTAGGAAAAATCACGTTAGAAGTATGGCAGAGGATAAGCGATTACAAACATTAATCCCCTACCTTCCACCGCCAGGTATAAAGACTTGCTCTGGCCCTATTTTGGAGAGCCTACAACTTTTATTCTATTTCACTTCCCCAATGATGATTTTATTGACTAGAATTATAACATTGTTCATATATAACGGGAAAAGGATATAAATAAAAACATTATTTTATTATTAATTTATATAAAACTAGTTAAAAAAAAAAAAAAAAAAAAAAAAAAAAAAAAAAAAAAAATTAAAATACTACTTATGCTATACTATACTGCACATTAAAAAAATATGTATTATGAACAAATATGGATGTATTATTTTTGCATAAATGTTGCCTATTCTTAATAAGGAATAATGATAATTAGGAGCTGTATTCACTAAAATTATTTACTTTTTTAATATCCAAATCAAAAAGCTTTAGTACTTTAACTGATTTCAGGTAAAAGTGATTACAAAAAGTTATTGAATTTTTCAATTGAATGAGTTTAATAAAATAATGCCAATATGGAACACCAACGCAAGAGAGGTAACTCGTAGGTCTAGCCGGCCTACATATTTTGAGTTGCTGATTTCGAAAAAATTTTGTATAAAAAATAAAGGAACTTTGGTTTTTTAAATATGATGTTAACCTTACAAATAATAACCAATACTATCAAGTATATCTGGGCTTCGCAGCCCAGATTAATTAATTAAATGACTTTAACAAGTTTGAAACAGGTTGAGGTTTTTAGTGTGTTATGGTTATTTTACGAAACTTGATCATAACTTTATATATAGGTTCTTATAGTAAATTTAATGAGCATTCAGATGAAAAAAAGAAATTTCAAATCAAACAATTAGTTTCGGAACTGTAGCCAAACAAGTGGTGATATAGGTGTTTTCACAGAAAAGTGCGACCCTGGTCAAAGAGTGTTGAAATGAAGGGTGTAGATTATATGAAGTATGTGATAATTTTTTATGTCACAGCTTCGCCAGGAGTAATTAGAAGGTAAACCTACTAAAAGTCACCGACATTGGAGGTTGAGTTAAGGGTGGGGGGAGAGGAGAGGTCCCAATTTTGTATTTTTCGATCTTATCCCGAAAACAGTGGACTCTAGAAAAATATGCTACAAATCGAAATTAAAGCTAATTGAATTTCCTATATAATTAATTATATACATATTTGTCGAAATTCCAACGGTTTTCGAGATATATGTTATTAAAAATCGATAATTTTAGAAATAAAAAAAATGTTAACCTCACTTTTTGTTAAACATTTGCTTCAAATACCATAAACTTATTAATGAAACGAAATTAGATTCAATGCTATACAATTTCGATTATGTATTTTTTTCTGAGGAACGATCGGGGAAGGTACTAGAAGCAAAAGTATTACTAAAAGTGAGGTAACAACATTTGTTTTTTTCCCCGAAAATCACCGATTTTTCAATAACGTAAATCTCAAAAACCATTAGAATTTCGACAAATTTATACAGAATCAATTTTATAGGAAATGTAATCAACTCTAATTTAGATTTGTAACATATTTTTCTAGAGTCGACCATTTTCGACATATAGTCAATGTCAAAAATAAAGTAAGAGTTTTTTTTCGGAATCAAACGTTTTTAATAAATTTATTCATACACCTAGCCGTTTTCTGATTGTAAGCTTGTAAATATCAATATATATCCTTTCAACAATTTAGTCACCTAACAGAAAAAAATGGAATCATAAGTGGCAAAATGTACTTATTTCGCAGTAAAGGGGCTTTAAAACGCACACACTCCCTTTTGCGATCAAATTCCTTATTAGATCCATTGTAATATATTTATAAATATTTTCTTTGTCTTTGTAGCCTTCCGTGTTTGTTGACCGAATAGGCTAGAGAAAAAAGGGTATGCGGAAGTTCAAAAAAATGTTTTATTTTTTAAATAATAAATAAAAATAATATTTATGAAATAAAATTTTTCCCAAAATTACTTCTTATTCAAATCAAAAGGTTTGTAATGAATTACTTCTTATGTCTTACCGTTTTCTAATTTTAAGCTGTAAAAAAAGTTTTTAAAATATTTTTTCTACAATTTAGACCCCGGGACGTAAGAAAAAGTAGGAAGTTTCTCATACAAAGAAGCTTACAATTATTTATTATTACCTTTACTTTGAGATTAGGGTTTCGAAAGAGGAAAATAGTCAAATAAGCCTATACTGTGGGTGATATGTCGAATAAATGAGAAATAAAGCAATTAAAAGGATTGATCAAAATGTAAAAAAAAAAAAAAAAAAAAAAAAAAAAAAAAAAAAAAAAAAAAAAAAAAAAAAAAAAAAAAAAAAAAAAAAAATCAATTTCACAAAGAAATGCTTGTAAACACCTTGTCCTACCAGACCATTGTTGTTTGAACCTACGATAGTATTGGAAATTTTGATATTTCCTTTGATCCTATGCCGTCTAGGGATTTTGCGTCTTTTCTACCTTCTTATTTTTACCCGAATTCTTCTTTTTTACCTATCATAATCTTGACTGTGGATTCCTAAGGCAAAAGGTAAGATAAAAAAATGAATTTTATATCTCAGGAATACGCGCGGCAGGAAGGGAAAGAAGGAAACTGCCTATTTAAACTCATTTAATAGAAAAATTCAATAACTTTTTGTACTCATCACTTTTATATGAAATCAGTTAAAGTACTAAAGCTTTTTGATTCGGGTATTAAAAAAGTAAATTATTTTAATGAATACAGCTCATAATATAATTATTCCTTATTAAGAATAAGCAACATTTATGCAAAAATAATATATCATATTTGTTCATAATATATATTTTTTTAAAGTGCAGTAATATAGCATAAGTAATTTTAATTTTTTAATTAGTAATAGGAATAGATAATACTTTATTGTTCGTGGATTCCTTTTTTTTTTTTCAACTAGTTTTATATAAATTAATAATAACATAATGTTTCTATTTATATCCTTTTCCCGTTATATATGAACAATTTGAAAGTTTGAACAAATGAAGTTTTTTTGGTTATATAGTTTTTTAATTACTGTTTACTTTTATAATTTTTTGAAATTTTCATTTCGGATCGTGAAAATTCTATTTTGAGTCCCATAACAACCTTTCGATTGAAATCTTATTTTAGATTTGTAGTTTGAGGCTGCTATAGTTAGTCATGATAGATGTAGATGCTACCTGAAAAACAAAACAATAACATTAGCATAGAAATTTGTATTTATGGGTTTCGGCCGATGTTCGTATAATTAAAAAAAAACTTTCGCCAATATTTACATTTTATTATTCTACACTAAAAAATAAATACTAGAAAGCAGGTTTTTTGACTTAAAATTGTAAATATCACATATATGGTCTTCTAAAATAGATACATCAAATTCTATGGAAATATGGAACAAAATTAACTTTACAGAACCAAAATCGGATGATCCGTTGAGATTTGAGGAGGAATCTAAATTTTGTTTATTTTGGCACGCTACGTGGTGGCAACATTTGGTACTACAGAGGGGACTTTAGCCTTAACCCCCCACTGATTTTCCACTATTATCGCTTTTCTATTTAGCTCTTACACAGTAACCTTGTGCGATACATGCGAAGTAAGAATTGATCTTACTGGTGCATTGCACGACACAGCTGATTTGGTGGAATGCCTCATTGATAGTAGTACCTTAATAAGAATTTATGTTATGTTACCACTTACCATAATCCTTTGGAAACTCCACTCAAAATGTTGGACCCCACATCTATAGAGTATAGATATTATACACTTATGTATATTATACTTTCCTCCTGTAGACTTTACTCAATGCCCACATTATCATTGCTTTATCAACATGTTCCTTCCTTTACCTCTTCAATTCTATTTGTACTATTTATTTAGTACAGCTAGTATTCAGGTTAAATTCTAAGTGTTCACAATCAAGTGCTAATTTTTTGTACCGCATAATGTTTTACTGTTTATTATTATGATATTCAGCTAAAATGTATATTTTAAATCTAATTTAAGTATTTAAAAGTTATGTAAATAGCTAATAAAGTTAATTATACTTTTAAAAAAATTAGTTTACTTACAGTTACTAATGTTACAAGAAATCTACAATGCTGAATAATGTTATGATTACTATCAACATTCTAATGTTGATTATACTGAGTTTGCGATGTTTTGGTCAATAAGAAAACTTTAATTTTTAAGTGTGAAGATATGATTAAGCATCCTCTGTCAAGGGTCTGACCTCCACTGAAAAGGGAATTTCAGGCTGGGGTTCTTAAAGGATATTATCATGGTTATTTTTCATTTATTTTAGCTTTTGAAGGTTACATTTTTTTTGTAAGATACAATCCTTCTACCCTTACGAATCTCAAATCTTCCCGATTCTTTATCCCTCCAGTTTTTCCTTATAATCAAAGCTGATCATAATTTTACCCTGGCCTCATCTAAAAACTTGAACTCTTGCAGAAATCCCTTATCTATCGTTAAGGGCTCCATTTATTCTAGTAAACCTCTATTTCTATTATGTTGTCTCCTCTCTCTATAGTTTACTTATTCGTCAGCGAGTTATTTTTTGATCATGTAGAGTCTTACCCATCTTCCAACTGCTTTGAACTGGCAAGTCGTTCATTTTCGCCACTCTTTTCATGCTTTCTCTTCCTGTTACCTGACCATGCAGAGCATATATAAAGAGTAATATTCAGATTTTGAAAATATTGTTGGTAAAAAAGCTGTGATTTTGCCTACTTGCTACCATTTTGTTTCAGTTTTTTTACTAATACTAGATGCCTAGTTATGTATTGATTGAAATATTTAATTTCTTTCGTAGGTATGTGCTCTTCGTGTCACTGAACGTGCTAGAGCTCGTATCCTCAAAGCTGGAGGTTCCATCATGACCTTTGATCAACTTGCTAGGATTGCTCCTAAGGGGAAAGGAACAGTTCTAATACAAGGTAATGTATATTTTTCTTTACTTCATTTTATTCAATAATTTGTTTTAAATGATCAAGAAACCCAGCTCGCATTGTAGGGGTTTTGTGCTAAAATTAATAATCCTTGATGGTTTATTTCCTTCTAAATAGGTTCTCAAATTTTACATAATTAAATAAAAAAAATTAATATGATAGTTTCCAAAGTAACCAAAATTTTATATATAATGCTTTTCAATTCATCTTTGGTTTATATAATGAAGTTAACGGTGATAATTAGGTAGATCTGTCAATGTAGATAGATAGTTCTGTAATTTCTTTTTGGAGAGAGGCGTGTTTGTATCAGAATCATACCTTTATTTTCATTAGACCCTATTTTTATTATCTTACTATAAATTAATAGTTGATATTATTATTTAGACACATTTAATATATTAGATAAATATATTTAATATATTTACATTTAACATATATTTACAATACATGTAAATATGTTATATATGTATATATAAATATATTTACATTTAATATATTAGATAAATATTATGAAATATTGTTTGTTAGGGCTTAACATTCTGATGTTCTCCAACCAAGGGAGAAGGGATGGGTTATCATACAGATGATAATTGTTAAATATAGCTGTAGTCAAAATTTAAATAAGTAAACAATAGTGGTGAACATATCTAACATAATTCCCTGTAGTAAACTGAATTTAATTGCAGATAAAAAAAAAAAAAAAAAAAAAAAAAAAAAAAAAATAGTTTCTCAAGTATATTGATTTTGTAAATATTTTGAGCTATAAGGGTAAAGTGATTAATTTATGTATAGCTTTAAGTTAAATAATTATTAAATATTTATAAATGAATATTATTTCAGGTCCACGTAATGCTCGTGAGGCTGTAAAGCATTTCGGCCCTGCTCCAGGTGCTCCACGCTCTCATACAAAACCATATGTTCTATCAAAGGGACGCAAGTTCGAAAGGGCCAGGGGTCGCAGGAAGTCTTGTGGCTACAAGAAGTAGTCATCTTATAAATAAAGAATTTTTAATATTCTTCCTTTTAAATTTTTTCTATATTTACCTGTCCCTTATTTCTAAAGTTTCCAAGTTGAGCTAAGGACTATTAATAAGGCTTCTGAAGAACAATTTTCTGCCACAAATATTTAAAAACATTTAATTACAAGCTGAAAAAAATTAACTCTTTTTACAAGCTGAAAAAAATTAACTCTTTTTACTTTTCATTAATCTTTTTTATTGCAGTGTGGCTTGTTATATAAGTTTTTTATTCAGAGAAACTTATCTGTCTTACAGTTTTTAATATAGCGACTCCTGAATTGAACATGACAACAGGTTCCTTTTAAAAATAACTAACCTGGGGGGTCATGATAATTATACAAAATAATCTAATCTAATTAATTGAAGGAGTGAATTATACAATACACTTAAAAACAAATTGATGTGGAAGAATAATAATAATATATTGATAAACTGAATGGCAAATTAAGATACAAGTAGAATAAATATCATTCTTAAAACTTATGCTTAACCCTAAAATACTAACCTTATTTTTTGGCCACTTAATGCTAACATAGATAGTGGAGACCTATAACACATTTATTACATGTAATGTATAATATATTTTTATACATCCTTGTAAAAGAAATTTTATTTCTTTTAAAATTATATTTCCTTCACTTTTTTTCCTGCATTCAGTACAAATATTATATAAATGGTCACCTCAAATTTGTTTTTAACATTTGCCTATGCATATGAATTTGCCTTCTGAGAGAGATGTGACAAAAAGAGCAGTGGAATATTTTTCTCTCCCAAACTCTTTCTTATCAATGTCTTCAATACAATTCAAAAACATTGAAATATATCTTTGTGATTTATTTTTTATGGTCCTGGTCTAATATGCACAATATGTGCAGTTATTTTGAGGCGCGTGTGCTTTAATATCTATCTTTCTCTAATGTAAACAAAAAAACATTTACTAACAGCTATTACATCTATTCCCTCAACTCCACCTTAAGGGCCTATATAAAATTGTCCCTACTAACAAGAAATCATCATAATCTTAGGCATTTATAAAAATATTCATTTCTTATATTACTTTTTATCATTCTAACTCAATACATCAGTCTAAATACAATTTAGAGTAAGGGACTAGATTCTATTTAATAAAGGGCTTCAAACCATAGGTTTTTGAAGGTTTCTAGGTCTCGTCTTGTTTTCCTTTCAGTCTCATTGATTGAATACATGTTGCCACCAAGCCAAGACCCCTTCCACAAGTATTCCTCCAATAAATTTATAAGTTTGGCAATATTTAACACTAATGTTCGTCGCTACATAGATAGTCATAATAATGTCAGTAAATCTCAGAAACCTCTGGTTCCCACCCACATATTCTTCAAACATTTAGTCAAGAATGAGACTGCCAAGTTTATATCTGTGGGTTTTAATTGCAGTTAAAAGATGGATTTTATAAGTTAAGTAACTGCATCTTGGGGATTTACATTAGTGGATGACAGTGCATGTTTTTTTTATCTGTTTGTAGGAACTTTCAAGTTCCTAACTTAAAACTTTTACCCCTTTCGAGGAAGTTAAAATTTCAAACTTCTAACAGTCATAACAGCTGCTGTGTTCAGCCTATTACAATAGTGATAATATCCCAAAAATCTGTGTACACTCTGGTTGTTACCTATGAATATAAGTTTACTCCAGATTTTAGTGGACAAAAACTAATGTGAATAAATATTTCTTATTATTTTATTCTTACTTTGTTTATTTGGAATGTTCGACAGCAATAATTAAGTATTCATTTCGTTTAATATTTTTTTTTTTTCATTAAGATTTCATTGCTGGTTATCAATATCCCTTATTTCATTATTACCTGTTGATAATAATATACTGGACTTTCATCATACCATTCTAAAATGTAATAAATAAACAAATCGAATTTCAATCTAATCTTTTAAGAAAGAAACGGTTATTTCTTAAGATATATTTGAAATTATGTACTTTAAAAACTAGCAAATTGAAGAGTTAAACTTTCTTAAAGCTATGTAATCTGGCTAAAAATACGTAAATATCAATTTAATATTGTTATATATTTTTTATTATTGTATAGAAATATGAATTGCTATATCTATCTAACAAGGGGACGTTTGCAGTTGTAACTCAGATTTGAATGGCGATTTTTGTGTAAGTAGTAGGGACCTATAATAGTGCAAAACTAGAGTTATAACCGCCAATGTGCATTACAAGCCGAGAAAAAAAAAAAAATGAAAATCACGTTTTATTTTTTATCTCAGCTCTACAACAAGATAGAGAAATGTTTCTTTCACGTTTAATTGCAGTTATGTATGCTATTAGATATAAAAATACTTCTGTAATGCTCAAGACACTATCCAGCTTTAGGTTGCTCAAAAACTCTAAAAAAATGACAACATTCCAAGAAAATCCGCTGTAAATCAGTGGAAAATTTTGACCATGAAAACTTACCTCAAATCTTGATTTAACGCTCAGAAAAATATTTATTTTTTACCCCTTTCGAGGAAGTTAAAATTTCAAACTTCTAACAGTCATAACAGCTGCTGTGTTCAGCCTATTACAATAGTGATAGTATCCCAAGAATCTGTGTACACTCTGGTTGTTACCTATGAATATAAGTTTACTCCAGATTTTAGTGGACAAAAACTAACGTGAATAAATATTTCCGAGGTTAACTATAACTTATGGTTAGAGATATCTCAATAAGGAGAAATCCTGCGACCTCTGGATTTGGACTAAACTATGCAGTTCTACGACTTCTCAAATCTGTGAGTTACAAGTCAAAACGTCCCCCTGTAAGTTCTTACTAACAGATCAAAAAAAGTGAGGGCTTATTAAATAGGATCTAGTCTAGTTCCTCACTCTAAATTATATTTCGACTGATATATTGAGTTAGGATGATAAATGTAATATAAGAAGTGAATGTTTTTATAAATACTTAAGATTATGGGGATTTCTGGTTAATAGGGATTAATAATTATTTAAATTCAATAGGGACTGTTTTATGTAGGCCCTTAAGGTGGAGTTTAGGAAAAAGATGTAATAGCTATTATGCCTATCACTAGCTGGGGTACTTGACCTAATATGTTAAAATGGGCTAACAATTTTTAAACGTTAACTCAGAATGTGAGATAAGGCTTCTTCTCATATGTGGGGTTTTCTTTTTTGAGATCATTTGGTTTTGATGCACTAATATTTGGTGTAATAATTTCAAGTAGGTAAAACAGGTCTTTATTTTAATTAATAACTAATTAAATAACAATAGTTCTTAACAAAGGAGTCTACACATTGCTAGTATAGATATGAATTTTATTTCATTGGAATCACTTTTTCATGTGCTTTAAATCTATTGAAGTAGAGATGAAATTATTAATGTAATGTAAATTATAGCTCAGTTGGCATCTTTTGATTAACTTTTTATTTATTTAAAAATTTGTTTCTTGTGGAATTATGGAAAGAAGGGATATTGAGACTTGAAGGGTGGAAATATGAATTTTCGTATTGGAACTAATGTAGTTAAGTGATTGGAATGATGCTTGAATTTCAAAATCAGATTTACAAAAGAAGCAAGAAAAAGCTTGACAGTGGTCAGGGAAAAACCAGTTCTACTTATAAGATATTATTAGAGAGGACTCAATGGTCGAGTCAGTTGGGTCTCAGCGCACTCGTAACCAGAAGGTCATGGGTTCGAATCCCACCTGGGCGGGTTAAAATTTATTTTGTGGCGGATTCACCCATATAATGAATCACCCAGGCCAGTATAGGACTTCAATGGAAGTCTTGGGCCAAAAAAAAAAGATATATAAGATTGTGAATTAGGGTAGCTCAAGTTAAATTCAGAAAAAGACTTTGAAAGGTTTAGCAGAATAGAAAGTATGAAAGCATAAAATTTGAGGATATAAAATAAAACAACCACAACTACATTGAAAATAAGCTTTATTTATTAAATATATTTTATCTACAAAGTTCAACAGTCAAAGAATTACTGACTAGTTATATTAGGAGTAGATAAAATTTATAATTCCAACATAAGACAAGATGAAAATTTAATCTGCAACTTTTTGTTATAACAATTAAAATATATCATGACTAGCAATTACCAAAACTGGTCTTGGATAAACATAATTTTGAATTAATACTGATCAACTATTATATTAAAGTAACAAAAATTATTGCACCAACACTTTTTTTATTACCTTTATTTTTTTTTTATTCGCATCTGTCTTAAGATAACCAGATAATATACAGAATACATAAAACAATAGCATGAAGGGCATAACAGACAACCATTGGTATTTGTTACAGCTTTCATCAAAAACTGATTGAAAATAAACAAGCACCAACAAACAAATGAAAGTTTATCTCTATAAAATAAAGCCACATCTGGCCTACCTTATGATTCAAGAACAGACAGCTTCCAGCTCAGAATAATAAAAATTCAGTACTTTAAATAACATCATTACACTCAACATATATATGTTCAAAATAATAAGACTTTTAAACATGCAACCAAATGAGATCTTACAAGTCATCTAATTACAATTAGATGATTCATTTATATTGATAGAATACTGAAATCTTTCGGTTGAAGTATAGAAGGATCATTCCTGAACTCTTAGGCCGGGAACACACTTGGCATTTTTTTCAGATTGAATTTTTTGCTGTCGCTGCTGTACCCGTAGTGGGGGTTGGGATCTACACATCCAGCGGAAAAATGGACGACCGGATTTTTTAACACCGGCAGTAGAAATGCTGCAGCACCCTGCCACGACAGTCGTCAGTTTTTTTTACCGACAATCAAAATATCTGTAGCAAAATCAGTTTGTACAGTCAAGGGACAGTGGAAAATTCATCATTTATTGGTGAGTATTCCAAAAGCGCATTCTATGTACCTTCTTGCTCTACACAGTCTATAGTTAAGTACCCTCTTTTCAACAGTCAAGTGGGTACCAGCGAATGGTCTCAACAAATGTTTATGTAAGGCAAATGCTGCCTTAGCAACAAAGGAATAAGGTACTTTTGGGCTTTCTGTTCCTGATAGGCAAATCTCTTCCGGTAGATTGTGTGAACCACTTAGAATTAATTTCCACATCTTTCTCTTAGAATATCTTTGAAAATAGAAGAGTCAAAGTCTTTTCCATAACTTCCAATGTTTACGAAAGTAAACTAGTATGAAATGTCTGCGATTGTAGCCATTAACACGATTGTATATGATTTTTCAGCATGCTGTAGAGTTCATCAAATGACGAAAACGACATCCTGAAATAACTAAAAAATTTTTCTTCGTCGTTTCTCAAATCAGGAAACAAAGTGTAGAAGGCTCCAACTTCCTCTTTCCTTTGATTCCTCTAGGATGCACCCAAATAAGTCTATTTTTTAATTTCCTCTTCAATCGACGACGAAATAACAATAATGTGAGAAGTTGTTCTCTGTTCATGTTAATACATAGCACAATATGATAAAACAACAATAGACACTTGCTGCATGGTGGTCAGTGATCAACTGGCGCAGGTGGCGTGGTTGTGATGGATATTTCACCGCCCAGTGTGTAATGCTACAATTTTGTTTATAGCGTCTACAACAAAAATCTGATTGGAAAAAAACGCCAAGTGTGTTCCTGGCCTAAGATTGATAGCTCATGGGTAGATTCTGAAAGTTTTTTCTGGTATTGTCTCCCTTTTACAAATCAAGTATTTCTAATAAATAATTAAGACACATAAACGTGAAGTATCTGCAATTTCAGGAGTGTAGAAGGATTAGATAAAACATTTATAAAAAATGCCTTTACTATCGAGAACCAAAACCAAACTAATAACTACTATCATAATTTGTTTTTCGTATGTACGACATACACCACAATAAGGACTAATATGAGTTTCCAAATAGAAAAGAGACATGTCTAACTTTAACTTTCCCCTGCATGCCAATTGAATAACTAAATTGGTTCAAATAGTATAGTCTTTTAAAACAGAAATACCACTGAAAAGGGGTAAAAATAACATTTGGAAGTATTTTCAAAAATCTTTTTATAATTATATTTCATTTTGAGAAAACCCAAATAAGCTGAGCTGATTTTTAAAAAAAAAAAATTTGTTATTAATAAATGATAAATTTAAAAGGATAACTTAATAATTTTATTTTGATGATTGTAGTGATTGGTTTATTATCACCTTTTTCCATGGATAATTAAATACATGGACCATTGGAGCTAATCAGTTCATAATTAATTATATACATATATCACTGAGTTTCAACTGGATGCAAATTCAGTTTAAGGGTGTAATTGATGAACAAAACCAACGATCCACAAAACTTATCTACTTACGAGACTTTTAAAAATAAGTTATTTCAATACAGTAATATTATTAAGGAACACTTCTTGCATTTTTCATTATACATAAATAAACTAGGATGCATAATTTCTAGACAAGACTAGCCTCAAACCTTTACATTACAACAGAGCACCATCTTTGTAAATCCAAAACATATGCAAAAATAAAATTTTCAAATTTTTTGCCCATAGTTATCACCTAAAAGAAGTACATTTACATTCTTTGGTATCGTTTAAATGTTAAAACTTTTTACAATCCCATTAAAAAAAAGTATTAGATGAAATACACTAGTTTACATCAGTGTATTTTCCCAATGATTTCAAATTCAATTTCACTAATTATAAAATATAAACAGGGGACAAAACTAGTTTAAGTAATTTTTAGCTGCAGATCACAAGAAAATTTAAGTACCTAGTGAGATATAGGCAACAGCTATGCTATCATGCTGTCAGATATAACAGAAAAAAACAAGGTTATGTATAAACATAATGATGTCAGACTAGTCCGCAGGCTCTGTACCGAAGTATCTGTCCCCAAAGTTGCCTATACCAGGCAGAACATAGAACTTGTCATTAATCTCAGGATCAACAGCAGAGGTGACGATACGGACTTGAGGAAAGGCATAAGCAATTGTATGTACACCTTAAAAACAAAAACAATAAATAATATACTTAAAAGATACTACATAGTCAGTAAAAAATAACTAACTTTAATATATGCTATGTATACAATTACATCCTTTACATTCGTCAAGTGCAGTAAAACAAAAAAAAAAAAAAAAAAATGTTATGGCAATGTATAGCTAGTTATAATAGGCAATACTACTGGAACAGAAACATGATTGTATAAATATAACTATGGCAAGAACAAGCAAATTCCAAAGGAAGGTATTTTCTCTAATAAAGTAAAAATATTAAAAACATTTTCAGCCATCTTTACCTAGAAGCCTCCTTACCTCTGTTATCAATGATAACAAAAATGATAACTATTCACTTGTTTTAGAGTTTAAATAAATATGGTTTTGGTAACTGACTTGTGAAAACTTAAAAAAACTATACCAAGAATTAATTTAAGTTTAAATAAATAATCAGTTAAGAATGTAAAATCAAAAAAATAAAATTGACAGAAGGAAATACCAGATTCAGCCATTAACAATGAGACCAGGACAATATTTTGTTCAGGAACATCATGATCAAGCAAAACTCTGATAGCCATCATTGCTGCTGCACCAGTTGCAACGGTAGCATCCATTACAAGGACTAAGTAGTCCTTCATCTCTTTTGGTAATCTCAGGTAGTACAGCTAAACAAGTAATAGTTTAAGACATTAGAAGATACGTATCGAGGATAGCAATATATGAGCCTATCCCAAGATGCCTATCCTAGGTGAACAAAACATAGTACTATGTGAATAATTTATAGGAATTTACAAATTATAATATAAAGAATTTAATATAGTTTTTCTCTTCTTTCATACATTTAATATAACCATTTATATTAAATGTAGGAAAGAAGAGAAAAAAATGTGTCCATACACATTTACAGTTTTTCAGTTAAAGTAACTAAATGAAACTAATGAAATCATCTTGTGAAAGAAATTTCATTCAATTAGAGATTAATTTTTTTAAAATATTAAATATGAAAGAAGAGAAAAAAATGTGTCCATACACATTTACAGTTTTTCAGTTAAAGTAACTAAATGAAACTAATGAAATCATCTTGTGAAAGAAATTTCATTCAATTAGAGATTAATTTTTTTTAAATATTAAATTTAAAAATAGTGCAACATTCACAGTAAACCCCAAACATTGTGAGGTACATTACAAACTGATAAGAATTTTTAATTTTCACTGATAAAAAGTAACTCGTGATAAGAAGAAACTTTAAAAATTTTCATTTAAGTTATATGAATCCTAATATTGACAAAACCTCAATTAAAAAAAAAAAAAAAAAAAAAAAAAAAAAAAAAAAAAAAAAAAAAAAAAAAAAAAAAAAAAAAAAAAAAAAAAAAAAAAAAAGAAAAAAAAAAGGCCCTATTATTGTCATAAAGTTTACTAATAATATAAATAGAACAACTTTGTTAACACATGCAATAAAATTAATACAATGTTTTGCTTGAATTGTAATACATAGAATATATTATGTAGATAATTTAGAATTGCATTAAACCACTACATAGTACAATTACAATTATCAGCAATGGAATGATCACAAACTTTGATATTATTTCATTAATAATAAACTATTTCAAAATTATATTATTTAAATATAAGATTATTAAAGTTCTTTTATTATTTATATATAAGAACAATTTAATATATTCTTTCATCCTTTATTAGTGCTAATTAGAAAAAGAAGTAATATATTTACTTCTGGTTCTCCTGTGGCCTGATTGGTTTGAATAAGAATCTTGCCGATCCTGATGTCTTTACATACATCACACACAGCCTGTTCCATTGTCTCACCAGCTCGCAATATTGACACACCACATATCTTATCAGTAGCACAACGCTTACCCTCATAGGATACTCCTTGTGGTGTCTCAACTACAATTTCCTACAGCAAGAGAAGAATATCACTGATATTTACAAAATAATCTTAATATATATAAATTACGTGTCGCTGTCTTGGGACAGGCTGACACCTAAACTACTGAACCGATTTTAGTGTGCAGTTTGCACCAACAAAAAAGATAGGATAGCTTATATCTTAATTTATAGTCGCAATATTATTTGTATATTATCTGCAAGTAACAATTATCTGTTAGCTCCATACGATTCTACCATATGGCGGTATAAGGTTATACTATTATATAAAAGGACAAGCCATTTTTCGATGGTTTAGCAATAGTAAAATCTAATGATTTTCAACTAATTCTTTATTGAAAAATGAATAATAAGTAGATAACAGTGAAGTTCAAAAATGGCGGCAATTGCCTGAAAGGTTAAGAGGTAGTGTTACATAGAGCCGGACATTGATAATAAAATTTACTTTTTTTCAATTAAATTCTTATTAAAACAGCTATATGTAGTGAAATATATCAAATTTTAACTAGATCATTTTCATAGTTCTAGATTTAGCAACAATAAAAATTTAAATGTACAATGTTGAGTGTTACTTTTATGGTTAGAAATTAAAATCCTATCAGATCAAATCAATAACATTATTTATGTCGAAGGAAAATTATTACAAATCAAAATGTCGATCCTCAGCTGTTTAATATTGTGTGTAAAAATATGAATTTTGAACCTTTAGTTGTAAGCACTGATAATGCAGTCCATTTATATGCAACAGTTTCTTAATAGTCTCTGTCCGTCTGGATTACCAACTCATATATTAAAATTGAAAATTGGATGTCTAATTATGCTTTATGTTATCTTCAAACACCAAATCAATCTAAATTTAACCAAATTAATAATGACTGCTATGCGTGAAAATATCAAAAATATAATTTTCAATTGTTCACTTTAGTACAAGATTTTTATCGATAAACATAAAAAAAATCAATTCTTAGTTAAAATTATCAAGATCTTCACTTATGAGAGAGGTGAAGCCTTGACGGGGGATGATAAAGTTATATATAAAAGGACAAGCCATTTCCGTTCGTGATCACTAACCGCGAAAACTATAGAACTATTCTGTACCAAATATAACTACATCATCTTCATAGTTCAAGGAAGGTTTAGCAATAATAAAATATACATATTTTCTATTAAATTACTGTTTAAAAAGAGATAAATATATGGTGTGCAGTAAAGCGAGCGCCATTCAAGAGAGGTTACAATGATCCGGTGTTAAATATAGCTAGAAATTGATAATAAAATTACTTAATTCAATTGAATTGTTATCCAAAAAGCTATAAATATGTGGCAAGCGACAATAGCGTTTTAGTAAAACTAATGAACCTATCTGAACCAAATTTTAACTACATTATCTTCATACTTCTTGAAAGATTTACAATTAGAAAATTTACTATAATAATAATTTATACTATTACATAAAAGGACAAGCCATTTTTCGTTTGTGATCACTAACCGCGAATACTACCGAACCAATCCGTACTAAATATTAAATACATCATCTTCATAGTTCCAAGAAGGTTTAGCAATATTAAAATCTACTGTTTTTTAATTTATTTTTTATTAAAAAGTGGCGATAGGTGGCGAGTGCCATTCTACACGTGAAGTTACAAAAAGAGCTTGAAATAGACAATAAAATTAACTTATTAAACTATCAAGAAAATTATTAAAAAAGATTTAAATATGGTGTGCGATATTTAGATCCCAGTGAAGCTTAAAAATCGACCGATTGTGTATAGCGCCATCCCACAATAGAGTTTACAATGGAAAACTGAACCTATCTGTACCGACATCTAAATAAATAATTTTTATAATTCTAGGAAGGTTTTGTAATAGTAAAATTTACAATAACTAAAATTTAAATGTACAATGTTGAGAGGCAGAACCGAGGTTTGCCACACTGTCATATACTTTTATAGTTCGAAATCAACATCCTACCAGATGAAATCAGTAAAGTTATTTCTGCCGAATAAAAATTATTACTAAATCAAAATGCCGATCCTTTGCTTTTTTATATTGTGTGTTAAAATATGATCCACGGGCCTTTTGTCGTAAGCACTGATAATGCAGTTTATTTTCCGCAAGAGTTTCTTAATAGTTTTTATCCATCTTGATTACCAATTCATGCATTAAAATTAAAAATATTATGTCTAATGGTGCTTTTACGTAATCTTCAACCACCTAATCAGTGCAATTATAACTAGATTAATAATTACTGCTATATAAATAACCTTGGGTCACATGAGAAAGGACATGGGGAAGGTAACAATGGTGAAAGATGCCAGAAAAAGTGATACTAGTAAAAGTTTCTCTACAAGCATGTAATATAAAAATACCTTATTATTCTAGGGGGCATGCGTCCCAGAATAAAGTATATTTTTTAAATTTAATAAAACATTATTTGCACACACTGTGGGAGAGCTTAAATTTGTAATGAAGTATGATTACTGTTTGTTAAGAAGAATGGTCAAGGTTATTATGAAGACATTAAGACAAAAATTAAGCCTTTAGCTGAATTTACAATACTTAAAAAAAAAGAGTAAATTATTCTCCTTTTTGTGCCAGCTCTATTCTCCTACTCCATATTTGTTTCTGGAACGCCTCCCGAACACAGTCCTTCATGTAATGTGCTTTACGAGCCATACTCACAGCAAATAAGACAAAGTTGAAATGAATTTCAATGAATGAAATTAAAAGAGTTTTACCCCAATTTCTTTTACATAGTGAAAGAAACAGTTATAATTATCACCTATTCTAATCAAACTAAACCAAAGAATGACCCTTTTATATGACAATATTGATTAATGTTTGATTTTATTTAACTTACAGTTCAATAAAACAGAAATTCTCTTTGTTGAGTAGAATTATCATTTTTATTAAACATTGTAGGTTATTATATATTTTAGTTTCAAGATAAATAGAAGTTTGATATGCAGAAAATCATCGACTGAGTATGTCGGAAATAATTATTAGGATTAGAACTTTCATAATAGGAAAAAAAACTATTGGTATAAAAAACATAATAATAATAATAATAAGAATTACCTTGAATGGCAATAGAGACAAAGCATACTCTATCACAAGCCTGATAAGCCGCTTAGAGTAAAAGATAAATTCATCCCTTGATGTGTCTTTGTCCCTGATAAAAGTGTGCAACCCTTGAACCTGGGGTGTTGGTGGCAAGAGGTATATTGAAGACGGTAAAGGTTGACCTAGTGCAGAGGAGGCCAACTTCTCACGGACCTTGAATCCCCTCTGCAAAGGAGAAATGCACAACTCAAATACAAGAAAATATTCAGGTACATATTAAAATATGGTTTTGGAAATTTATCTTATCAACTATATACTGCTAGATTTATTCCCTCTAAAATTAATAACCAGAAGATAAGGACACACTATTTAACTATACTACCTTGCTTCTCTTCATTATTAAATAAAAAAGAAAACCAAAAACTAAAAAATATATGCATTTGTTTTCCTTGAAAAATAAAAAAAAATTATCACAAATAAAAAATCTTGAAAATAATTTTAACTAGACCATAAATAGGTATTAGATAGGATGGAACATGTGTTGTCACACATAAGTGTTACAATTATTTTGAAAGGATTCAGTAAGTGAAATGGGTCTTCTTATACTAACAGATTTAGGGTGCGTTAGAAGCAAATTGAATAATGTTGTTATTAGCATTTACTCTTAGATCAATTTCATTATTTTTAGTATAATTTATTTATTTTTGCATCTTTACATATGTAAAGGAAAGAAAGCTTTTGAAGAAAATGTGGAGATAGATAGAAACATAGAGATTTATTGGTAAACAACAAAATACTCTTGTAAGAATTGGTTTAGATTTTCCACTTTGGAACTTTGCTGGAGAAATCAAAGTTGATGACCAACAGTTTTAGGGTATGCAGAGCTTAAATGCTTCAAACACAGCAATTGAAAATCATTTGAAACGTCGTGGGACTCATAATTGAAGAGGTTGTGTTACAAAAATAATGCCATGCATTAAATATTCTGCCGAACAATATAATTTTATAAATAAAATTTAAAATATGATAAATAAATAACCCTTGTTATATAGAGATAATATCAAACCCTAATATTGTACTGGAAGCGTTAGGCAATTTTATACAATCCACTGGTATTAAATTATAAAAAAGCATAAACTTTTCATTGATTAGGGTAACAAAAACAATAATTTTGAATACATGTTATTTTAAAGTTGGCCAATGGTGTCTAACTAAAGTCTAAAGTAAAAAAAGGAAAGAAAGGAAATACAAGTCATAAATTGTTACATTTATGAGTGTAAAAAAAAAAAAAAATTCATATTTTAAGAGTGAAAAAACGTTACCAAGAAAACTTTAGGCACCCAGCCTTTTTGGCATTTTTGTAGAAAGGCGATCTTATATTTACGTATATATTGGTAAATGCATATTTCACTCTAAATTTTGTATTCTGTGTCTTTTCATTTAATACCTTTTAGTGTGTTTTAGAGCATGTACCACTCGTTTGAAAATCCAAGTTTTTTTTTTTAACATATTAATTGTTTTACTTTGGATTCTGTTTATTTTTTTTAATTCTTAGCAATAAGTAAAGAACAAAAATTATTTCCTACCAATTACCTCTATTAGCATATTTAGGAACACTTCAAGCTGGAATTTTGATTTCGTTACAAATAATTAACATTCTTTACATGTTTTGACCAAGCACAAATGGGATAACCGACACTTTTGGTAAGGTTATATTTGTTACTCACAACTAAACTGTGTGACAATTTCTAAATGTGCTATTAGAAAGGCTATTACACAAAACAATAATTATTTTAATATTTTAAATATTTGAATATAGGAAACAGTGTCCTGGACAATAATGGCGGAAGTCCACCATCTTAAAACCGTTAAATATTTTAAAACACAATATTTTAAGAAAACTGTTTTACAGATCTGCTAGGATCTGATGATTTTTTGAGGCCAAAGGACATCCTTGTATGTTTGCCAAAATATCACGATTTTGATATGTTTAGTGTGCTGGAGTGGGTATTCAACAGAATTTAATTAAAATTTGGTATATAAATTAAACCAGCTTTGAGAAGGAAACAAACATTTTGGGATTGAACTAATATTTTTGGAGTTGTAGTAAGAATCTCCGGTTCCCAAAAAAAAACAGGAATTATTCATTCTAGAAATGTTTTTGAAGCCCACGTTACATCTATATTCGAGATTCAACTCCTCAACTTCATCTAGCTATAAATCCTTCCGTATTGTACTTTTTTCTGCTTCTAAACTGGAATGCCATATGGTATTCTTCACAAAAAAGTGAATTTTAAATATTTCTTAGAATCGAACTCTATCGCTATGACGTAGCTCTGAAACTCTTTATCAAGTAAATATTTTAAAGTTTAATATACCAGGCTATGAAATTTTTGAGAAAAGATAGGAACAGTTTGTCTACTGCTTTTGGACGGAGTAGCTCTCATCATCAAAATACTAACGTTTCTTTTCTCCCGAAATATTGATTCTCGATATATTTAATATCGAGTTGTGCTCATATCCAGTGGGGTGGACACAGTCTAACAGCTCTACCCACAGCACTGTTATCCATCTAGCCGGATATACTAAGTCTCACCAAATAATGACGCTCAAAGAAGAAGAAGATTTCTTCAACATTATTAACCTCCGAATGAATCAACTTGTGACTCAGTAATTGGGGTGACTAATTGAAGTGTGATAAAGCATATTCTGGTACTGTGGGGGTGTCAGAAAGTCAAATGTCAAAATGTTAGACAAATTACTCGATAGTCTGTTCTATGAATAACTATGCTAGATCACGGCAACCCAATCCACGAACCATGTACATTTTTTAGTTTAGAAAAAGGCAATGGTAACGCCGGGGACCGTAATTAGAATATTATGCTATCAACAAATGCGTGCAGCCTACCTGGTCACAAGCAAAAACAATAGCTTGCTCATAACTTCGGACCATATCCCAATATTATAGGTAATCATATTTATCAACTGAAACATCTCCTGAAATTAATCACTCGAACGTTTCCATGATGTTAAAGGACTAGTAAACTGGGACATTGTAACGAACAATTGAATGGGATGCAAAATAGTTTGTCGTCCCACACGAAGTAAACAAAAATATCCAACCACATAATGTGAAAAATTGGCCTGAAGCCCGATAGAAAATTTTCCATCAGAAATCATATCTAAATCCATTAATATGACCTGTCCGCCAGTACAAACGACCATTACCGACAAAAAAACGCAAACAGCTAATTTACAACAACGCTACCAACTTCAATTCTATCAAAAATAAAGGGAAAACAAGTATGCTCAGAAGAACCTGGTGGATACGCGAACTAAAAATCCAAAGTTTCACAACAATAGGGAACAAATTTAAGAAAAAACTGTCAAAACAATTAGAAAAATAATTCACAATTAGCACTAACTAATAAAAATTATGTCCTCAAATCTGGAAATCCACATGACCTCAAACCTAATGGAGCGGCCTATACGGTAAACGGCTCATTAACAAGCCAAGATAAAAATTCCCAAGCCTTCATTAAAAATGGTGGATTCTGATATCACTAGGAGTGATAAATTAAAAAGCTGAAGCCCTTTGCAAACTATTTTGAAATAACCATCCTCTTCAATCCCTCACAAGAAGAAGCGCACAGTCCGTCAAGAAGAAACTCTGTAACATCACTTATGAAATCAATGAACTTGTGGAACTTTAACCACACAAGCAACAGCGCAACGTCCCCCAATTGAAATTTGCAACTCCAAAAGAAGATTATTCGACGCTTATTACAAAACTCTAAATCAAAGGCTTAAACAGTCCACTGGGCTCATGATCATAAGTTCCGTGCTTATATTCTGGGCCATTAAAAATTACCGAGAAATCCATAATCTTTCATTACTTGACTTTTCTAATCTTTTGTCAATTAGTTTGCCTTTGGCGACAACATGATTTTATTTTGTATCTTCCTGATTATTGGAGAAGGCGGAACTGGTAAGTTAAAATCCCACAAAGCCTGGGAAAAACGCCAAAAACAAATCAGCAGCTACAGGCCCTATAAGTTCCTCTTAACCAAATGTACTCCATAGGAAAACTCTCTGGAATCATGTTATAAAACGGGCCTGCCTAACTTCTTTTTTTTGCAATGATATATGCATTATTCTCCCCGATTTCCAATTTGGATTTTTCAGGTCATTTCATGCTTGTCCACTGCCCAAACAACATCAACTATCCAGATTATCATACTCATAGTAAACGTTTCGTGGGGTAAATGAAAAAAACCCTCACACACTTGTCACATTTTTAGATTTTCAACAGGCATTTGACAGGTATGGCAACCAAGGTCCCTGTTATACCAAACTTAAGTCCTACCAATTACTCCCACAATATTCTAATACTGGATCTTCCGTGTATTCCTTTCTCAATAACCGGAACATTCGCCCGTCATGACAATAAACCACACAATCTCGAACATCCAGACCTATCAGTGCCGGTACTCCCACAGGATCAGTTTATCACCCACCCTCTTCAACTTCTACCTTCATGATATATCCCATCCTCCGAAACCTCTATAGCCATGTTTGCTGATGACACAGCAGTTTTTTTCGCAACACGAAAACATAATAATAGCCAGAAATATTCTTCAAACTCATCTAAACGAATTAGAAAAGTATTTTAATAAATGGAAGATCAACCTAAATATACAAAAATGTATTGCTAAAATTTTTACCCTCAGACGACCAATAGACCCACCGGAAATCAAGGCTGGGCCGTACATAAAGCCTTCTTTGACAACAAAAGCTATCCTGCTGGTTAAAATTAAGTAAATTTTCTACTGTGTACGTCAATTGACTACTACACATATATTGAGGTAACGTGAACTAGACAAAAGCCAACCGTGTCAATCGACTCGGTCGAACGACATAGAACCTGACACGATTCGACAAAGCCGGTCGGTCGACAAGTCCACACTAAAAAACATTTTTGAGTAATTAATGATTAAATTTTTTTTTTTTTTTCTTTTAACAGAACATGTTTTACTGGTGACCTAGTTGGTCAAAAGCTATATGTTTTGGGGAACGCAAGGGCATTACGCATAGTTTTATATTAGGAGAGTAGGAGCAGTTAAGAGCTCAACTTGATAACATTTGACTAGGAGACAGGTTCTAATGAGTGAGCCTTTGAGTCAAAAGGAGAATAAAATTTTTTATTGATTTGATTTGACCGATCTAGCTCGATTCCTCTCGGCTGTTTTGAATTAAATGCATGATCATCTTATTTACTTCAGCTACCCATTCCGACCTGAAATACTAGTTGAAATGAATATCTTCAAGCAAAATGTTTAATCATTACAATGTTAACAGACTTGATGAAAATAATACTCTAGCTAGTAAAGAAGTATTTTATAATATAACATTGGTTGCTAGGACCTACTCTTTAGGTGCTATATTGGTTCAATGAAAAATGTCATATTTGAAAATCTCTATTTTCTCTCAACTATGCTTATTTTGAATATCCATTAATTACTAATTTAATTTAATATCATACAGGTAATCAGAAAGAAAAAAAACAGAAGTGCATAGACGGTCAGTAGGATTAAAATATTTTAATTAGAAATTTTATCTCCTAAAGACAAATGAATCACTAGTAAGTAAAAAAAAAAGAAAAAAAAAAAAGAATACGTATGAGCATTGATAGTCAAGGGGGCAACCCATGTTTCACGTTATTCTTTCTTTAGCCGACAATTTTTTTTTTTTTTTACATTTTCCTTTAGCAACAAAATGTTACATAGCACCTTCATTTTCTTTCTATATGCTTTTCTAGTTGTTTTGAAATATTCAGACTTTGCTAACTAATATTTCTGCACCTAAATCCTTCATCCCACCCAAAGAACTAGATTGTATTTTTTTAAAAAAAGTAACATGACCCATTCATTTAAAGCTTTTTACTTGGGTTCTACATGTTCACATCCATGTAACAAAACAAATCAAAATCAATACCATGAAACTAATAATTTCTATTTAAGAGAATCATCACTGGTGATCAAAACTGGGTAATCTACAGTAGCAGCATTCATCATATAATACAATCACGCCATACCAAAAAAAGTCACTTAACACAAAGATCAAGGTCAAAGAGAGACGTATCAGAGCAAAACACATTTAAAGGTGAATTACACAAAAATAAAGAAAAAAAAAAAGGAACTGCTATTTATTCTCAAGTCGCTTTGGGGGAGGGTGGGGGGTATTGAATTTAGAGAATAACAATTGAATGGATCCACCGATAAACGTTTTAAGTGACAAATTTTCGTTTTAAGTGGCGATTTTAAAGGTTCAAAAATGTATAGTAGTACGTCATAGTAGAAAATAGTTATCCATTATGTCATTGTACATGTAAATATAGCAAATTACCGGTGAAAAAAAAAAAGGGAGTAAAAAATCCTTATCTATGTCGCCCTTCGGAAGGGACGTAAAATGGGGGTCCCGAGCCTGTGCGATGTCAGGTACTCGTTAAAGATCCCTATCCAAATTATACCTGGATAGGCAAAATTTAGGACTCACCGTAGCATCGTCCGATTAGCCATAGCAGCATAAAGTGACATTAACGAAATAAACAAACAAACAAAATTTGTTGATATACCTTAGAAGGCTTAGTTTTTATTGTTCCATCTTCCCTTAATAAAAAAACTGTTGCCTATGGACCATTACACTCTGATCTACTCTGAAGTGAAGGGACCAAGATTTAATGTTCTCTGGAAACTGGTAAGAAAATTGAGACCCATATATTACACAACTATGAAGAGATGAAGTTTCTTCAATCTGAATATCCTCTCTGCTACCATGTGGCCAATTAAATTTTTGGAATGATTACACCTATGCATCTCTTATATTATTTTATTTATTTGACTACTGATTGTTATTGAAAAAATTTTAACCTTTTGTTTACTAATTAATTATAGAACTGTTGTTTATTAATACTTGGACTCTGTTGCAAAATTTTTTGTAAAATATTCTATTTTTTTTTTTTCTACATTCGATGAATAACAGGAGCTGCATTAAAGAATCATTATAGAATTCCAAATACTTCAGTATTGGCCCATAATAGATTCCAGATTCGAATGATGTTGCAGATATTTGCATTTGTATCAACAGAGCTTCCACACTTATTCAGAAATCTGCATTCACAATTATCATTATGGAGCTCCTGCAGATTCAGATGTGGTTCAGGTCACAACAAGAAAAAACTTAAGTGAAATCACTTAGTGGTGCAAGAGCGAATGACAAGGGCTGATGGGCTAATTATGAGGCAACATGTTTGATTACCTCTTCGTGGCTTCATGGAATCTGGCTTCAGGGAATTCATCCCCCAGGTGGCGAATGGGGATCTTCTCCCAGAAAGATGCTATTTCTGGCAATGAGGTCAGAGGTCCCATGGACCAACAGGTACCCAGTTCTGAGGGTTATCTAGCTACCCTTTTAACTGAGGGCAGATCTTCAGATGACCTATAGTCCCAAGGCAATGGAGCTTCTTTGGTTAGGCGAATTAAACCATAATAAAATGATTCAAAGAAAATTGGTAGATAGCCATTGGTATGGACCTTTTATTAGGAAATGACCTAGCAAGTCAAAAGATATACAATTTGGAATACAGAACATACTATACGTAGTATGGAGAAAATGTGGAAATAGTGGAAGAGATGGAAGTGTACAGTATTGATATTCTGAGTGTCTGTAGAATTGGTTCAAGAAAAACTAAGCAAAATAAAGATACGCTCTTCTACTCAAGAGTGCCACCAGGAAACATGTATAAGGGAGGCCATATGATGTTTTTCATCATTCAGATCAGCTATTTATATAGGAAGCTGCTCTACATGAGAGAATGAAGTACAGTGGAGTCTCACTTATATGAATGTGAGGGGGAACGGAAAATGTTTCGTATAAGTGAATATATCTGAATAGTACTAGGCTTCGTGGCTATTTTAAAATAAAATAAATTCTTCATAAAAAAATTCACAATTTTATTGTTTGTTCATATTTTGTAGTTATATAACGTTGTACATTATAATATTTTCAAATTTCATATTACATCTATCTGTTACATGTTATATATACATATTATGTATTTTGTAAATCTGTACACATTATGTATGTATGTATAGGTATACTTAAATAAAAAATATTTAAAATAAACTTAAACAAAAAGCAAGATTTGAATTTAAATAATCATCGTATACCTCATGCAAAAAATATATGTACATAGTCATTTTGTCTTTAAAATTCCATAATTTTAGACTGCTTAGTTTTTTCTGCAAGCTACGTTATATAACAGCCGTTCAAATTCAGTTATGGTATCGGTCTCTTTCTTGCTAACGTCGTTGGAATAGACACAACGTTTTATAACCTCAAATGCAGTGACCGTTAGAGTAAATGGTGGTGATCCAGGCTCTTCGTCATCAGAACTTTGAGAATCGGAATCGTTAAGCCCTTGTCCGATTTTTGTGACTTCAGCAACGATCTCCTGGTCACTTTGGAGTACACAGACTGCCAAGTTGTTGTCAAATTCAACAAAATTTTCTAATGCTACACCGAGGTGAATGTTGGACCACTCAGGAGGTTCTTCAATGGTGCCTATATCATCTCCCTTTTCACTTGATTCGTCGACATATCCTTCCTTATGTACTCCAGCTTTACGAAAGTACTTTTGTATTGCAATAGGCTGAACAGCCTTCCAAGCTACTGTAATGAACTGCATAGCCTGTAAAATATGTCTCTTCTTATAACTGAATAGTATTTACACCAGGGGAACAAATTAACTTTTGTATAAGTGGATGTTGCGTATAACTGAATATCGCATAAGTGAATAATTCATTACACAGGATTAAATGCAGTTTCGCCGGGAAATGAAAAATTCTTCGTATAACTGAATGTTTCTTATAAGTGAGTTTCGTATAAGAGAGACTCCACTGTATTCATAAAATTGTTCTGTTAAAAAAACATTCATCTGCATGTGTGATGCAAACATTTATGCATGTGACCTCTAAATACTGGTGTAATTTTTGATTTTCCCAGTTAGTTGAATTTAGAATTTCAAAAATGAAGGAGAAATATCCTAACCTGAACATGCTACCGAAACCCGTTATAACAAATGACTTGGTTGAACTGAAGTATTACAGCAAAAATTAAGATAAAATCAAGCATGATTTTTAAACCTGATGAAGATTCAGTTGCAATAACCAATGCCAAATTGTTATATTAAAACAATGAGGTAAGACACAATTATATCAAAACACTTTAATTTGTTATTTGTTATTTTCCTCACATATTAAATGGAATCCCAAATAGTGGTACTGGAAAATGGCATTGCATGGGTTAACACAGTATTCCATAAATTATAAGGAGTTGAGGGAGAAAAAGGAAACATAAACAATTCCAAATGGAAGGAAGACAATGTGCAATATTTCTTACATTATCAGTGGGAAAGAAGAACAATACTTTTAAAGTTCATTTGAACCCTTCAGCAAAGCTCCCGTGAGTTCTGTAAACTTTGAGCGAGTTTTCAGTTGCTGCAAATGGATCTTCCATTCAAATTGTAACTGTTTTAAATTTTGAACATTTGAAATTTCAAATATAATTTCACCTCATTCATCACTTAAGATTTACTTATATCAGAAAAATTACAATACATATCACAAATTTTATGCATATTTCAAATAAATAAATAAGTATTTTAGTTATATATTTCACGATTTTCATTACATAAAAATCCCATCTCTAAAAAATATAACCGCCTGTCGGCTAAAGAAATGTTTTTTAAAAAGGACTAAATCTGTGTTAACTAAATACTCCGAGAGCCTCCATTAGGCTTTGGGTGCAGACTGGCTTATTACCAACTCATCCAAGTAGGTACAATAAAAGTTATTACAAGTAGCATAAAACCATCACACTACACCAGGCAGCAAGGAGGAGATTCATAAGAAGATCCTCTATATACACAAAATTATTTTTTACAAAGAAAATTAATATACACACCTACAAAAATTGACAAAATTGAGGTAGAACTTTGTAGCTTTTATGTAAATATATCTTAAATTTGCTTGTTAAATTAGACAAGGATCCTACTAAGAGCTGCTGTAGAAAAAAATAAAACTAAAAAAGATAAAATTTTGCCAAGAAAATGTAATAATTCTGAAAGTATTTAATCAGGGTGGCCACAAAATCAAACAAATGAATTCTGATCAACAACTGCATTATTTTGATAAATAAAAAAATATTTATAATTTAACACATCAAAACAAACAATGATAGGGTAAATGTTTAAAGGCAATATTCATTTACAACAATATAATTTTCCAAACCACGCTCGATGTTCTAGTGCTGTCCCAGTGAACAATGACAGACTTGGAAACTACTTGTCACTTCTTATCAGTAAACCCTTCTTATCTCTAATCTCCCACAACCATGTCATTTATTTTAAAAGATTGAATTTTAAATAAAATTGAATTCATTAAATGTCTCATGCATAATGTTTTAATCTATTGTTTTCATTGTTATTTAAATTGATGACGAGTAAATAAATCCCATTTTTCTATTATCATACAATAATTATGAAATTTTTGGTGAATAGTAAAAATCAAGCATAATTCATGCTTTTTTATGGTTACGAAATTCGAACATCATTCTTGGTTTTCAAGAAATTCCAAGTCAGTGGCCAGTCTATTAATAACAAAATGCATGTATTTAATAAATATATTTTTAGATGTACCAGGTATGCAAGTTTAAAATGTCGTTTATTTCTTAAAATATATACACAGTAATTTAAAAAAAAGTATAATATATTTTATTCAAAGTACTGACCCTCGCTTTCTACACATTTTGTCCATCTCTCGGGCAATATATGGATACCATTCCAAAAGAATGCTTCATCTTTATTTGAAATCCATTCATCGAGCCATTTTCGTACGTTTTCGAAATTGTTGAAGTGTTGCTCCGCCAATGAGTGTCCCATCGATGAGAAGAGGTGATAATCAGAAGGCGCCAGGTCAGGTGAATACGGCGGGTGGGGTAGGAGTTCCCAACCAAGCGAAGAAATCGTTTCCTTAGTCAATCTGGCTGAATGTGCAGGAGCGTTATCATGCTGAAGAATGACTTTGGCATGCCCTGTGAGCCCATTCTGGGCGTTTTTTCGATCAATGCGTGACTCAAATTGATCATTTGTTGTCGGTAGCGCTCGGTATTGACTGTTTCGCCGGGTTTGAGAAGCTCGTAGTAGACTACTCCCTTCTGATCCCACCACACACACAGCATTGTCTTCTTCCCAAAACGATCCGGTCTTGCACTCGATGTGGATGGTTGTCCTGGCGTTACCCATGATTTTTTTCGTTTGGGATTCTGAAAATAAATCCATTTTTCATCGCCAGTTACAACTCGATGCAAAAAACCCTTTCTTTCGTGGCGTAAAAGCAGCATTTCGCACACAGTTTTTCGTTTTTCCATCTGTCGTTCGTCCAATTCATGTGGAACCCATTGTCCAAATGTGGAACCCATTTTCCAACCTTTTGAATCTTTCCCATAGCTCTCAGGCGATCGGAAATGGCTTGCCTAGTGACATTCAACTGTTCTGCCATCATTTGTTGGGTTTGGGTATTGTCTTCGTCTAATAAAGATTGCAATTCGAAGTCCTCAAACTTTTTTGGTCGATTTTCTCGTTTTTGATCAGTAACATCAAAATCACCACGTTTGAAACTTTGAAACCAACGTTCACATGTCCTGACGGTTGGAGCAACATCGCCATAAGTCTCAACAAGAATTCGATGACATTCAGATGTCTTTTTCTTTTGATTAAATAAGAAAATCATGACATGCCGCAAATGATCTTTATTTGGCTTAAAATTAGACATTTTTAACACCAAAGAAAGGTATGATACGTCCACGTAAACGACTTAAAAACAACTGACTTTTGTAAACAAATGACTAACAAACAAAATAGCGTTTAGAGATAAGCAAATCCTTCAATAGGCTAAGAGCGCATTCTATTGGAATTAAAACGACATTTTAAACTTGCATACCTGGTATAATAAATATATAGCAAAATACAGAATTAATTTACCAGTGATAACTGCGTATGGACATGATGAACAATGAGCTCAATGGCAACCTTGTTGTCCCCTCCTCTAGGAACGATGATATCAGCATGAGACATCCCTGGAGCAATGTAATGTGAAAAGGCAGGCTTCACCATTGTGCAGTACTGCTTCAGCACTCCTTCCAAATCCCGTCCTATATTATTTATATCCTTTGAAATAAATGTAATGTAAATGCCAAAAAGAAATGTAGAAAACTATGAAACTATCCATCATCAGAAGTTATATAAATTACGTTTACTTCTTTATCTAAATATAAAGAAGTTATTAAATTATAAACATTATAAACGTGTGAATATTAGTTACCCAAGCTTAATAGTCATATGTTTGTTTTCAAGGGCTTAGTGACATTTTTGAAATGAAGCTTCTTTAGTGACATATTATATATACTGTGACAATCAAAATTTCATGGATAAATTAATTAATAAATAACACCAAAAGAAATGCAATAAAGGAATCGATAAATCGATTGGGGAGGCAGTGAGCGGCATATCAGGGGAAATCCCCCACTACCAGCCTAACGGAAAAACGGTCTCACTCTGTTTCCAGTGCTCACGCTGACAAGACTCTCTTTTGCCGGCTACGCGCCGAGCATGATCACTCTTTCACCAGCTCGCTTCCCAGACAGATATCAGTTTTGAAGTCAAGTCACATGGCCATCTTCAGGTTTGCTAGATGTTTATTTATGTTGCAGAATCGTCAAAGGACAATATGAGGATAGGAACATTGAATTAGGGTAAATCGTGAAGGATGTAATGGAAATTGCAGTACCATGGCAAACATCTGTTTCAATTATTTTTGTATGTTTTATTAATAACTTTTTTCAAGATGCATTTTATTTAAATAATTATGTTTTATTGTGCATTTCAATATCTTGCTTTTATTATTATGTTTAATGTTTTAAATTTATAAAAACTTTGCTTTAAAAACTATTGTAACTTCCAAGTAACTTATTTGTAATATAGGTTATGTTTATTTACTTGTTATGTACTTAAATTTGTTGTTTAAATGTGTAGAAAAGTTTAGGTGTTTTCAACAATAGTTTGAAATACCATCTATAATTGTTCTAAATATTGTGTTAAATATCATCTGTGGATATGGATTAGTCAAGTTATAAAGTAAAATCAACAGGCAATCAGTGTTTGCTAACACAATACTGCTCAAAACACTTCATTCATAAAATGTTTTTCTTTCATTTACAAAAAGGGTTTGAAGATTTTTCATTCATTTGTAGTGGTGACTTACTGTAAACAATTTTTATTAAATTGTGTATTTTTTAGCACAAAAACCTAATTTCTTCATAATAATAAAATACTGTCTGTACTTAGTAAATTATGAGGAGTGGACATATCACAATGAATGATCTTGAAGGAAAAGTATAAAACCTGGAATACATTGTGGACTTTTGAAATATACTTTGCACATTAAAGAAAAAGAAAAAAACTAATGGTAAGGTTTATCAGTGTCATTCAAGACAAATCCATGAAAAATAACCTAACACATTTTATTTTGATAACAATTTCAAGATAAAACATAAAATCACTTCAAAACTTCTTTCTTTTTCTTTTGTACTGATTGAACCTTAAACTCAGAGTCCTTTTTGAGAGTATGTCTTCTTAGTTTTTTCAGAAACATTCAATGCAATACATGTACCCTTTGTAATATACTAAGTACAGTGTTTGATTTATTAAAATTTGGTTTTAACAATATTGTTTTGTTTAATGAAACTGAGGCTTCCAAAGATAAGGGCTCAGTCCATTCTTTAAGTTGGCTCTAACAATATTTGAAAATTTACCATCACCATAAAAAGAGTACAGATTTATTATTTATGCACTGTAATGACAGGAAAAAATTAGGAATAATAAATAAAAAAGTATAATTTAGTAATTTTTTAAATTCTGATTAAACAAAAACAAAGGTTTCAATAACAAAAGAAAAAGTATTGAAGTGATTTTATCTTTTATATTGGAATTCAGTTATTAACAACATAGTTCAAAAATCCACTATATATTCCAATTTTTATACTTTTCCTTAAAAAACATTCAGTGCGATAAAAGCAATCCTTATAGTTTATAAAATATAGACACTATTTTATTCATTAAAAAAATATTTGATAAATAAGGTTTTTGTGCTTAAAAGTATACCATTTAATAAAAATTGTATATAGTAAAATTGACTATAAATGAATGAAAAATCTTCAAACACCTTTGGTAAATGAAAGGAAAAAAAATTTATAAAGTGTTTGCAGTGTTCATTGGAAGTACATACACTCTAAACTTTTAGACACTCATCTCCTGTTTATTTTACATAATAAAATTTATGACAATATGTACAAAATACTTACTGATTTGTTATTGTTGTTATGTTTAATGTTTTATAATAACAAAAACTTTGCTTTATAACAAATATAACCTCCAAATAATTTATTAATAATATAGACACATGTTTTGTACTAGAGTTTGTAATTAAAATGTGTGTAAAGGGTTAAGTGTTTTTTTATAGTGCGTAACAATATCTTTTATATTATTATAATAGTAGAAGCTTCGCTTCTGCTGGCGGTCCCAATGATCACTGACACAGTTTTTTTTACTCCAACTAATGCACAAAAGGCAGATTATCATACAGGTTACCAACCTATTCTACCCAGAAAGAATGGTGGTAATTCATTCTGTAGATCCACCAAAAAAATAACTAGACTCCCATTGATGTACGCCATTACCTGCGGGGAAAGGTCAAGAAGAAATATAATATTGAAAAATGTTGATTGGAAATTTGGTAACAATTTAGGCAATCATATATGAAAAATATCCATTTTATTATAAAGTAATTAGAAACTATTAAGGAATGTTTTATGCAATTTTGGTTAAGTTTTTTTTTTTTTAATCTTTAAAAGTTTTCAAATATTTCTATTGAGTTTTCAGTCAAATTGTTAATTTAAGGTCAAGTTGTTGATTATTATTGGATAATTTTATTGTGTGGAACTTTAATTTAAGGTTTCTTCCTTTTTGTTTTTCAATTTTACTGTTATTGTTAATTTAAAGTTGTGGTGTTTATAAGCCATCTATAGAATTCATGATTGTAATGGAAATGAAGAGTATTTCAAATGAAGATGTAGTAGAATAACTAATTATTAATAAGTTGATCTAATTTAAGCATTATTTTGTTTAGACATCTTGACACATTAATAACATTCTGTAAATAGTATACTAAAGAGTTTATGATTAATCAAAAATTGTAATTAGAGAGTATTTAAAAAAAAAAAAAAATTTTCTTCAAAAAATTTTTTTTTTATTTGAAGTGGACCCGAATGTAGTGATATTTCAGAGTCGAGATAAATTGTATGTAAAAGGATTTTGGTTTGAGTTTGGCGCCAGAGAGAGTTCGCCGCCGATCTAATTGTTATGTAGTTTTTGTTTTGTAATGTATGAATTAAATTCTATATTTTATTTTAAGTGATAAGTCGTTAAGACGTAATAAAGACGAAGGCTGTGAAGGTATAGACTTGTCCGTTAACGGTTTTTTGTGCTGGGGACGCGTAGTTCTTTTTGAGACGCTCTCTTCTCGCTGGGGCTTCGAGGTGTCGACATCTCTCTGTTATTTTAGTGAGTCGTTAGTCACATGTGTGAAGCATTAATAAACTATTTTAACAGTCTTAATGTGATGAGTGTTTCAATAGACTGAGGAAGGAAGGTTAGAAGGAAGTTTGAAACAAGAAGGATAAGTTGAGGAACAATTTGAATTATGAAGATCTACAATCGTTTCGAAGATGGAAGGTATCTTAATTACTAATATGTCAAATGTTATATATAATCAGGTGTAAAATGTGTTTAATTGTTTTGTTCATAAAATATATTCTTGAGTCAGAATCATTATCTTTGAAAAGCTGAACCCTTGATATTCCCTCAAAATTTATTTAAACAAAAAAAAGATAACTTTATATTAACTAAAATAAAAAGAACATTACATTATGACTCCCAAATAGGGACAATTGATTAACTACTAATTAGAAAACTAATTAACTTTATATTAATTAAAACTTTTACTTTTAATAATTAAAAAAAAAACATTACAATATATATATATATAAACATGTTACAGAGTTGTCAAAGAAAGTCGATAAACACAATATTCATCTCAGCATGATTGAATTCCAAATTTCACAATCAACTATCTAAGCTAAGTAAATTGCTGACTTTAGCTTTATTTTTTGAAAAATACACTACATTAAACACCTGCCCATTTGTAAAAAAAACAAGGAAAAATATGATAAACAAAAACCAGTAGCTATATGTACAGCATCTCTAATGCTATTAAGGAAATGCCTTGAACATTGCCTATGTCACCCAAATTTCAATGGAAGCAATGATTTTAACACTCCTTGAGGACAGGAGGTCTACTCAGAAGAAATATATTTTGATGCCAAATTACTGAACTGTCAGAAACCATGGTGAGTGCCAACAAATTTCTTATCTTAAATGTTTGAATGTTTGTAAGTATTTAGAATTGAAGATGAATGTCTAATAATTCATCAATTCTTAAAAAGAACTCAATAGCATTTTATTTGTTTGAAGATTATGATATTTTTAAAAAGAAATGTTAAAACTACACAGCATACTAATATAATCCTAAAGTAAAATAATACTAATTCTTAGGTTAATTCAGGTAAATAGGTTATTTTGAAGAGAATTTACTTCATAGCAGTATTTCCTAACAATTTTAGTATTGAGATAGGGCCAATCTATGAAAAACTAATACTGGTGTTGGTGGGGAGGAATAAATTTAATTTTAATATTAAATCAACTTACATTTTTTCCAGAGCATGTAACTAATATTAATTTTTTCTGTTATAAATCTATATAGCGGACTCGACGACTGAGAGAGTTGGGGCAAGGGTCTAGTCTAAGCACACTCGGTTCTGAAAGTCATAAGTTCAAATCCCACCTGGGTGGGTTAAAATTAATTTTGTGGCGGATCCATGAAATGAATTTTGACCTTCCCACCATGGCTAGAATAAGTAGGTAACCTGTAGGATAACCCATCCTTCTTGCCCTAGATGGAGTACATAAGAAAATTTAGCCCCAAATAAAAAATCTATACAGATTAAGTCTATGGCATTAGCGTTTGATACTGTAGTTCAAACAGAAAACAAATTCTGGGATTTGAGAAACATTTCTATAAAAAACGCAAAGAGATAAATTAACAGCCTATAAAAAACTAAAGTCAACTTCCACATTATAATGTTGTTTGTTGTTAGCATACGTACAAAACATTTGTAAAGAAATGTAAAGAAAATATGCACTGTTCGTACTTAAAAATTGTTCCTACAATGATTACTTTACACATTCAAATAATGAATGAACTTTTTCTTTACCTCTTTCACAAATATCTCTTCTTAACCTCCTGCATAACCTCACATCAGCATCTGTGTCAACAAACACTTTCATGTCCAACATCTAAAAGCAATAAAACAAATGATAAATGATAACTACAAACATATTAAATATTTAAATTCAGATATTGAGCCTATGCAAGGATCACTAACATGATATTGCAACAGAAAACTATTACGTTAAATTAAAAAAAAGATTATAAATAATTGCATAATAAAACAATCCCATTACAAAAATCGACAAGCCAAAAGCAAGCAACCTGAGAAAGTTCTTTTCCACTGTGCTTGCAGCAAGACGGGACCTTTTAAACTCCTGGGTTTCCCCAAATTTTCAGAAAAACAGGACACTATGTATTAGCAGAAAAGGATTTTCAAATGCTGCTATTTAAATAAAATTACCAGAATTTCATTAAATTCATATATGAATAAAAAACATTAGTGGGCCCTTTTCAACAACTATCTCGGGAACCCAAGATGTAGGAGAGACTATGGAGATGAGTCTGACAGACAGAGCTAGAGGTAGATAGGAGAAAGTGAACCACAACCTGAGATTAATAGGACCTAGGAGTCACTAAATGTGAAAAATGTGTAAACCACTGGAAACCAATAACACCGAAAGGCAAGAAAGAAAGGTATTATTTATGAACCTTTAGTAATGTTCTATACATATTCATGAGCAATCACTTTTCTTCCATTACCAGTAATTTCTTATTGCTTATAATTATAATTTTATAATTAATTCTAAACATGAATATCCATGAGCAAACTGCAAACATTTTTGGGTTTAAATACTGATTTTTCAGAGCACTGTCTCCATCTTGAAGTTCGAGTTTTGTAGTATGAAAGTAGAAAGCAAAAATATTTACAATATTGAATGGCAATGTAGTAAAATAATGTTCTAATTCATAACAGGAACAACTTTCTTCAGGAAAGTAATCTATGATATTCTGATCGTTTTTAACAGACACAGATATTGTTCATAACTATACAGAGATTAGAAAATGCAGTTAATTCCAAGAGAGGATGAGAAAATGAGTACAACATACAAATAGGATAGAAAGGGAATGATGTTAATGGAATCTTTAACATTGATCAAATCAAGATTGTAGAAACCTGAGACTGTCTAACATCCCAAAAGCTACATGTATGCTATCACTGATTAATTGTAATACATTAAGAGCTAACTGAGAATGATATATATTATACTGAGGACAGTCTTTTTTACTATGGTTTTATTTTTTTTAGCTATGAGTTTGTTAAAAGACTATACCTTTAAAACTTCCTGATTGTAGAAAGCAAGAATTCCTTCAAAAATGATGACATTTGCACCATACATTGTCTTCTAAAATAAAAAAAAAATTAATAAAATAAAAATAAAATAATAATATTTAATTATTTATACTGGTCATATTTTTATCATGACCATATGCCATAGAAAATAATGTAGATAAATTAATCAACATCTCCAGTGGTGTTCATAGGTTTCCGGCCACCCCAAAATTTCATCTTAACTTCCATTCCATATGTTTTTAATTAAAATTTTGGTTTAATTTAGGATTTTATTAAGAACTAAACAGGTTTCTGCAAAAGAAATGCACTAATTTAAAGGAAATTAACAAAACCAAATTATATATGCCAATAACAGAAAACATTTTTCAAATTCTAATAGTTATAATCATACAGTGTTTTCAGTAAATTTTTATTAATACATAGTTGACATACCTTTTGCAGAAATATCAGCTAAACACCATCGGGTCATCTAATTTACTAAGGCCACAATTCTATCTTGCTGAATGGACTGCCAGTGTTAGGTGACTTTTTGATAAATTTCATTACGATTTTGGGTTTTTACGGTTTTAAAATGCCAGATCACCTTCTGCCATAAATGTTTTATTGATTTAAGATTCAATCATTAAGCCAACTACTTCAAAACATTCCAGCTTTTTTTTTTTTTTAACTGGAGCAACCGGGTTACTATATGTCATATGTTTGTTTATAAACACGAAGGTTATAACACCATAAGCTGAAAATACACCCCAAACCGTTACATTCCTACCATAAAACATTACAGTTGGTATTTGATATTGAACATTATTCCTTGTGGCTCTAGGTCATCTTGTATACTTTCTCCTATCACTAGTCATTAACCCGAATTTTTTTTCACCCAACAAGGCCTCATTTTTCCACTTGATTTAAAGTCCAATGAAAATATTAATAGGCAAATTAAAGGTGGGGTCTCTAATTTTTCTTGTTGATGAATGGTTTCTTCACAGCGGCTCAGCAGCATAATCCACAGCAAAATAACAGTTACTTGGCTGGCATTAGCAATGTTTAGGCATCTTAATTCAAGGAATATATCATCAGCATATCTCTCTGAGTTAATTTTTGAAAGTTAACTTAGGGCTTTATCATATTTTTTGAGGTATTCTTTGGTCTTCCTTTCCTTAATCGATACTCTAGGTCGACCACCACAACTTTTATCTAGAAAGTCATTTACTTTTAATTTAAATCAGGAAATGTCTCGGGAGGGCTAAACTTCCTCGGAGAGAGAAACGATTCTTTCTCAAAGCTGAGGACAGATGTAACGAGCTATATCGATAGCCTAAGTGCCAGGCATAAACTTAATTAGATCAGGTTGTATTTAATCCTCTGCAAACAGTCACAGCAAAGGGTGGCAAGAAACTTATTTTTATAGTTTCTTTAATGGTATTAATTGATAAGATAAAATTTCTTCATATCTGTCCAAATATACCACCCACCTTTTCTATTTTTTCCTCAGGATAATCTCAAAAGATTGTGAAGTAGATCATCTCAATTAAAAGATAAAGATTAGTTAAAAAAAAAAAATATTGTGGTTACTAAGTTGGTAATGAAATATCTGAAGGATAATTCTTGAATTAAATATCTTTATAAATAAAAAATGAAAAATAATTTTTGTAGAGAACAAATAAAAAAAATTGATTTTTCTTTATAACCTACATGAAATTAAAACAAAAATAATGTTTTAAATCAATAATAATAGCTAAAAAAAGAGGGAATGATAAGAGCCACTTAAATTCAGAATAAAAATTGGTTATATGACAGTTTCTGGCAGATCCAAAGATAAATCTGAAAAAAAAATTATTAAAAAATTTTCATTTATCTAGGTACCCGGAGAATCCACCATATGCCAACCTAAAAGTCGTAGTCAAAATGGGGAAAATTAAGGGAGAAAACAAGATTTTTTTTGGAAGAAAACGTTAAAATCATCAAATGGGATGCAGGCTATTCATAGATTTTTAAACTAGGGACAGTTTTATTAACAGCAGTAACCATAATTTCAGAAAGCTAAATTATACTCAAGGAAACAGAAAAAAAAAAAATGGTATTACAATAAAAAATATTGGATTACAAGTATTATAGTGATTATAAGTATTATAAGGGTTATTATCATACCAGGAAGAAAAAAAAATGTTTCTTAACCTTATAGCAATAGATAAAGTTAATAATAATTATTATTATTTTTTTTTTTTTAGTGAATTTTTATAAAGAGGACTTTTTGAATCAGCAAAATGAAATTATTAATCAATACTTGTAAAATATATGTTGGAATAAATTGTAATAAATATAAAATCACATAATAATATTTTCGCACATAAAGATCGACTGGTTGAAGACCACTATAAGAATGAAATAACTCCTGAATGAAAAGAAATAAAGTATTAAAAATTCTTTTCCAGGTAAGATAAACAATCAGGATTTAATTGATCTACAGAATTGTAAAATAAAATTGTTTTTACAATTTTTCAGAAACCGAATAAGACTTTATAATATACAATATTATGTAAAAGATGGGGGATCTCTACAAAAATAAACACGCATGACCATCAACCATGCAGTGAATAGAGTTAAGTGTTTTCATAATTAAATTTTTCTGTTTTATCAAAGTCTAGTTGCTAAAAGTCTAACTTTTAGATTTTTCTATAACCAAAAACAACATATAATACCTAAATAAAATCAACAAGAGAAGAAATTTCAAAATCATTATACCTACTGTGGTTAGATACTTACAGTTTTGTTTTCACGAGAATGAGTTACAAAGTTGTAAATAGGAACTTCCACCTTTTTACCCTTTATAAGCCGTTTCAGAGTAGGAATTAGGTAATCAAAGTCAAAAGCATCGGGATGATCAAAGTTATACTCATTTTGAATAGCCATCTCATGTTGCTTTTCATTTAGAACCTATGAAAATTTCATTTCATGAATTTCAGTAAAAAGAATACACAAATTTTAAAACTATACTGTAAGAATATATTGAAAATAAGGATTAAAAAACATCTTTCTTTAGACCTTTTTGACCTCCCATGTGGATTCTTAATAATGGAGGGAGTGATTAAAATTAATCATTTCATCACATTGTGGTCCTGTTCATGTGCGTCACAGTCTTAAAAATTTTTCGCTCATGATAGTCACCTACTTAATACACGTTTATACACAACTTACTAGTGAACTTACAAGCAATTCCAGTGTAATTGTTATATTTTAAATTGTAACGGTCCTTTTACCATTCATCGATTCTGCATATATGTTTTATTTATTCAGTAATTATCAACAAAGGAGTGGGGAGACATCTATGATCATCACCGATGTGTGATCATAAAAGGCAAAGGCTTTCTTCTGTCTCTCTTCCATGACATCCATTATGAGTGAAGATGAATAGACATTAAAAATAGATCTTTTGGCCCTAGACTCCATAAAATTCCAATACTAGGAGAAGTTACAGGACCTTCAAGGATTTACTTAACTTCCTGGCACTTCATCAAAATGACAAAAATACCTCAAAGGTTAATGGGCCTTTCCAAACAGCCAGTAACTCAAATATGTTCCAGGAGCCATGGTCAAAAGAATCTATTTCTAACAATAATAATCACATTCAATGCTCAATTTTCAAGGACTTCAAAGGTGTGTGAATATGAGCAGCATATTTCGAAAGTACGTTCGTTTATTAGATTGGAACCACATTCGGCTCTGCCAAAAGCAATCTCCTCCAGCAGTGTACACCTAGGGCCTTCAAGATCTGCCTCAACATGCTCCAGCCATCACAGTCAAGGCCTCCTGCGCCTTTGGACAACACCAGACTTCCCTGTAAAGAAGTTTCTTGGGAATTCATCCTCTCCACCATTTTAATCAAACCATCAGTATATATGAGACAATGTCTTCCTCTTCAGATAGCTCTCGAAGTTACTAATTTGCCAGGCATCTCCAACTCTTATGCACCAAATATTTGAAAAAGAACTTTTCTCTCCCAGACTTCCAGAACTCTCTCATTTTTATCTGTTAATGCCCAAGATTCACAGACATAGGGAACAATCAGCCTTACTACTGTTATATAGATTAAAAGCTCAGCCTTTCTTATGAGATTCTTGAACTTAAGAGCCTTTTGTAAACCCCATGAGCAGCGGTTTCCAGCAGCAATTTTTAACTTTTATGTCAGATGCCATCAATTAACAATAGTTATGAAGCTACTGAGGTACCTGAATTCTTGACAATACTGTATTTGGAGCTTTTCTAGTCTAACAGAAAAGTAGTAAAGGCCCTTCACTGTACCTCTTTTAAGTCTTCATATAAACTGTCTTTTCGACATTGATCTCAAGCCCTTAGCCGCTTCCTGTGAATATGATAAGGCTTGAAGCGTTTTAGCTGATAACACCACATCATCCGCAAAGACCACTTATTGGGTTAAACAGTTGATTCAACTTTTTACTTTTTATTTCAAGAGAGAACAATCGGATTTTTGACAACAGTTGCTGTGTTCCTCCAACCTGGACGACAATCAGCCAGGCGACAGCAGCCAGTGGCTGTCTGCAGATTTCAGCTACAGGAGTGAGGCAAGAAGACGCCTTGGTATATTTATTATTTAATTTAGTCCTCTAGAGGAACATTAGGGATGCAGGATTGTGGACCTCAGGAAATTTGTTTAACTTACTCATTCAAATACTGGCAAATGTGGACAACATAGGTATTGTCAGACGCTCTCACAAAGCTGTGACCAAGGCCTTTCTTGGCCTTGAGACAGCTATTTGCTGCTTTCGTCTAGAAATTAATCAAGAGAAAACAAAATCTATGGATACCAGCCAAACCGTAATGTTGAATAGAACAAAAATATCATTCAGACCTTATGAATTCTGGCAGGTGTCTGAATTTACCTACCTCAGCTAGCAGGTCAATGTAAAAAATGGCATAGGAGATAAAATTATGAGGAGGATTTTGGCAGCTAATAGATGCTACTTTGCCCTTAGGAAGCAGCTGACCAGTAGACTGGTGTCCTGGAAAACAAATTTCACACTATATAAGACCTTGATCAGGCCTGGTCTCACATATGGCTCAGAGGCATGGGCAACATAGAAGATATAGAAAGAATTAGCCACGGATTGACAACTCTTGCTTGTTCGCTATTTCAGTGCCAAATTACATGACATGATATTTGATACAATATCAAAGGAGTTCAGTGCTGTTGTAATATACACCTCGCACTTAGCTGGTCCATGGGAAATGGGTTTGAAATCAGCTGAGGAGCTTCTGGCCAATTCTATTCGGAAGCAGCCATTCATATCTAAAAAATTTGACTATCCCAATCACAAAAATTACTACCATAGATTCAAGACCATAGTTTGTATTCTCGGATGTTCAAAATTTGAATTACGAACAACTGGGCACATATTTATTGGCACCCCTCCTGAGGTGAAAAGAGCAAAGAGTGTTATTTAGTAGAGGGACCTTGACAGAGTCATACACATCCTCAACCTAAAGCACCCAGCAAGATCTTGACTGGAGTCATGACATCCGTTGCACTCTACTTCCCAGATAACAACGTTGAAACAGATGATCTTCGTTTTATTTCAAAGATTATCTTTTCTATTTTAGTTTTACATCTATAAAAGTATTCTCTCTTATACCCTTTCTTCATTGGAAGCAACACATAATTAATCTTTTTTTTAGTGCTGAAGAAATGGCATTTATTCTTTTTGTAAATTAGATTAGGTATGTATACAATTCATTCAAAATAACTTCAAAAGCCCAATTAGAGCATCATTATCATCATACCCAGTTCTCTGACACTCTCCTAGACATACTCCCAACATCCTGTACCGTTTTTCTCCTCCCATGACCTCATTCAAATATCCTACAACATCCTCACTCCCATCCCCATCTTTAAGATGTCCTGGCGAAATCTCGACTCATTATCTCCGGAAAGTATAAACCCACAACTTGATAACCTCTCACATTCTATTGAACCTATCTTTTCTTCCTATTCCGTTGATGAGATGGTGGAATGCCTCTCATCAAACCTCCTTTCACTTCTCAATCACTTAGCTCCTCTTAAAACATCCATATTCCGGCATCCCCCAGCTCCTTGGATTTCCCCAGCAATTAAAGAAATTATGAAGAGAAGAGATGCTGCCAGAAGGCGCACTCAGACACCTGAGGATTATTCCATGCTCAAACACCTTTGAAATCTTGCTTAATCTACTCTCCGCCGTGCCAAGGCACAATATTTCCGTAATATCATATCCCTGGCTCCAGATCCAAAGTCCAAGTGGAGAATCCTTAGAAAATTCTCTATTACCAGCTCCTCTTCTTGTTCCGATTTCCCAGTCACTCCCGACGACCTAAATTATTTCTTTGCAAATCCTTTTCCTGATAAACCTCAAACCATTTCTTTACCTATGTCATACTTTACTCCTCAAGCTGCTTTCAATCCCGGTAACTTCTATTTCCCTCACATTCTTCCCAATGACCCTATCACTTCTATTCTCAAATCCCGAACTAATGACTGTGGTGCTGATCAAATTCCGATAAAAATAATCAAACTCTGTCTGATTCTACACATATATAATTTTTCCTCACAAAACTCCATTTTTCCTACAGCCTGGAGAAAGGCCTTAGTCCGCCCGTTAAATAAAATCCCTTCTCCATCCAACGCATCAGACTTTAGGCCTATTTCCATCCTCTCAAACTTATCAAAGCCACTCGAAAGATTGGTCAACGCCCAAATTACCTCGTTCCTAGAGCATAATAACCTCCTTAATCCATTCCAATCAGGTTTCCGTTCCGGTTATTCCACTCAGTCAGCTTTGATGAAAATCACACAGGACCTTTATTCCTCCATGGACCAACAACAAATTACGATCCTTGTCTTGTTTGATTTTTCAAAAGCTTTTGATTGTGTTGACCATTCAATTCTCCTATCTAAACCTCAAAACTTCTCCCTATCTAATAGTGCCCTAAATTGGTTCCACTCCTTCTTATCTTATCGTTCCCAGTCAGTCATCATACTCAACAGTCCTCCTCCATCTTCCTACCTTAAACCCAAGGTGTTCCACAAGGATCCTCCCTGTCACCAACTCTATTTTCTATCTATATCAATGATTTACCCAGCTTTATCCACAATTCTAATTATTACCTATATGCAGACGACCTTCAAATCTACCTATCTTTCCATCCTTCAGATATGCTCGAGGCATCTCGTAAACTACAGGAAGACATTGATAACATCAACCGTTGGGCTGTGAAGAATAAGTTATATCTGAATCCCAAGAAAACTATAGCCTTAGGATATAACTATGGGATTCAGATATAACCTCATCGGTTCAAAACCCATCCTCAACACCCTTCTTTACTATCTATTGCTTTACCTCAATAACCTTCCTATTCAGTTCCAAAACTCAATTAAAAATTTAGGAGTTACCATTGATCACCACCTATCCTGGAATAACCATATCGCCCAAATTTCCAAAAAATCCATCATAATCCTTAAACAACTGTATAGATCTCGATATTCCTTTTCCCAGAGTACTCGTCAACTTCTAGTGTCTTCTCTTGTTTTCTCTAGCTTTGATTACTGTTGCTTGGTTTATGGGGGACTGTCGGGGAATCTCGAGATGAAGCTGAGGAGACTGATGAACTGTTTCATTAGATTTATCTTCGGGATCCCAAGGTGGTCACACGTTACTTGCCGATATTCTGAGATTGGGTGGCTATTTCCTAAATTCTGACGGCAATACTTTATGGGTACTTTCCTATTCCAATGTCTAAAAACCAAAAACCCTTCCTATATTCTTGATTTATTAACTCTGCGTTCTTCTATCCTCCTCCTAAACACTAGATCCCAACCTTTTAACCTATATATCCCCTCACATAAAACCGCTTCCTTTGACAAATCCTTCATTATTCGTGCTACCTCCTTCTGGAATTCCCTACCCACTTCTATTTGTAAAGCAGCTACCATAACTTCCTTTAAAAATAATTTATTCCTGTACCTTTTAGACAGTCAATCTTCCGCAAATATGTCAATAATCAAATGAATACTTAGAATTACCTTTTTAATTTTCTTTTTTTTTTTCTCTTTCTTTCTTTTATGTGTTCATATATATACGATTGTATTTTATTTTATAATTATTATTTCTTATATTTATTTATTTTTTTAATTTAATTTAATTTTTTTTTCCTGGAAAAAATGTGTGCTAAAATTACTGAAGCATCTAATTTGTAAATAATATGCCAGACAATTATATTTTTAACTGCGCATTATTTTTTATTCTTATGGGACAGTAAGTCCCAGAATGAAGTTTATTTTTTCATTCATTCATTCATTCATTAAGAGGTGACTTAAAGAAACAATTAAGAAAACTGAAGAGATATTGCACCTATTTTTGTAACACTAACCACATTTTGCTACATGAATGTTTCTTTCATTTTCATTCAATAAATGAATTATAATAGTAAAATCTAAAAGTAATGTGATTTAGCTAAAAATGAAATTCACGATTTGTTAAAAGATATATAATTATATTTTATTTATAAATATATTTAATTTTTTTTTTCAGCTTAATGCCTTTTGTTTACTAGCATATTAAATGCTATGACATATAACAATGAGGAAGAAAGAAGCTAAAATGATCTGTAGTTTATAACTATATATTTTTTTCATTTTATCTTTTATATAACCTTATTCCAGAATTCCAAACAATAGAATCTTAAAAACAAAATACTGAATCAACTCAACAGCTCTTTAATTCTACACTGAAATCACAGAAGCCATCCTTTTAAAGTAGCATAAATATAATTTTTAAAATTAATTAACTAATAAAACTTTATTATCATGAAAACAAATATACATCTTTAGCCAAAACAAATTTAGTTTGATATATAATGTTGAGTAACTTATAACCAACCTTATAAAAAGAATCCATGCTGAAAAGAGTAACCCATGGAACATCCAATGATTCAATTATTTTAGTAGCAACTGTTGTTTTCCCTGAAGCACTTCCACCACATATGCCTAAAACAGGTTTTCCAAATATAATAAGTTTTTTTCTGAAGTAAAAAAAAAAAAATCAATCAAACATAACTAAAAAAACCAAAAAAAAAAAAAAAAAAAACCACGCATGTGCATGCACGCACGCACACACACACACACACACACACACACACACACACACACACACACACAAACACACACACACACACACAATAGATGAACAACCATCAGTAAACACAGGATGGAGACTGAAGCAAATTTTTTAACATTGCTTAGATAGGATAAAATGCATTCTGCTTGGAGGAATAAAGTATGTTGTTCTTATATAAACATCATGACCAATCGATAACTGAAAATCCAATCTGATCTGATCCGACCTTAATGATTTTTTTTTTACAATGATTTAAACAATCTAGGCAAATTGTCCTCTACAAAGATAAGTAAACAATATTGACATGGTGTCTACCTATTTCAGCTATCAAAATTCCCGACATATTCCCGACTTCTTTAAGAATTTTTCTGGAAATTCCCGACTTTTTCAAAAATATTTCTAGAAATTCTAGCCAATCGATATTTTAATGCTGTTTCAATAATTATCTAAACAAATAAACCTATGCATACTTTGCTACTTAGCATATCACAGTTAAACAATATAAAAAAAAAGCAATTTTTTTTATATTTCAGATTACTCTAGATAAATTTCAAGCAACACATCAATGTTGAGTATTGCCATTTGGTTTGAAAATAGTGACGAGGTTACACGGGATTGTCGGATAAAACTACTTCAAAAATATATGTCCGATCAGATAATTATTTTTTTTCCATCTGAAAGCCGGTTAAATTTACTATGAGACCTCATCTATGAAATTTTGATCAAGTCCCATGATATACTCATGCCATCACGCTGAGAACTTGTCCACTTTTTTTCAGTATATTTCTTGCTATAACTCCGAAACTATTTACGAGAAATGGGTGTTTTACGGAACTTGATCAAAATTTCATATATAGATCGGATAGTAAATTTAACCAGCGCTTGAACGAAAAAAAATAAATCTTTAATCGGACAAACAGTTTCGGAGTTGGAGTAAAAAAAAAACAATACAGAAAAACGTGGTTTTCCGGAGTAGTGTGACTCAACGCAAGTTAGCCAATCTCTTCAATCTTTCCCTCCCCTACAGCTTTAAAACTATTGATGTAAGAAAAAAAAATTCATAGGATCAATTTTTTTTCAAATGTGATTGGTTTTAATAATATAAAGAACACAAAATGTACCACAAATAACGGATTCCGAATTATTTGATCAAACAGCTTGCTATGTATCAAACCAAAAGGTTTTTACTTCATAAAACAATATTCGCGTGATACGCAATAAGCTAGCCCCTTCATAGCTCTCCATGGGTGGTCTGGGACAGGGGGTCCTTTGTCGTAAGACATATTTCTCTACCTGCCCTGGTAATACTTGGGGTAAACGCGATATTTTAGATCAGTATTCGAGAGAGTCTTGGAGATGGAGGGGTCTTGAACTGTCTTTGGTCCGAGCTTGTTCCTGGATCCTTCGGAGCTTGGGAGCTCCCGGCTTACCATTTGAACCCACAACATAGCGTCACCCTCGAATTAAGAAGATAAGTCTAGATTAAGTTATTTGTTACCGTATAAGTTTTAGACCTAAGTTATGATTCTTATTTCTAGTTGTAATTTTTATATGTCAATCCATAATTAATTATACGTTGTTTTTTTTAGTTCAACCGTCATTCATTTACCATTTGCATGCCACTCATTAATTAATATATTTTGAGTACTCTCATTTATAATTAAAAATCTTAATCATTGGCCCCACGATAACCTTCTGGAGAAGATAATTATTAATCATTAATTAATTAATTATATAAAATACTCATTTAGAAATTGTCAGGAGATTAAGTCCTGGCTGGCATCCCTGTATTTAGATAAATGCATGATCCGGACTCACATAGAGGACATAGCATTAAGAATGTCATCCCTTGTTCGGGATCTGATTAGTCAAATAATTAAGGTTTTTAATTGTCGTTAATTATTTTAAATTGGTTATTAATTAATGAGTGACATAATTTTTTTTTAAAACAAAATAATGATGTTTGGTGTGACATAAGTTTTTTTTAAAACAAAATAATGATGTTTGGTGTGACTAAGTTTATTACTATAAAAAGGGTTTCCGTTAGTTTTTGGGTTTAGTTAATATAATTAGAGTGTTTTTAATATTTCTTACGGTCGGTCATCTCCCTCAAGCACGATGTCGGAGACAACTATTAATGATAGTTTGGAAACAAACATGAAAATGTTAGAAAAGATGCAAAGAAGAAGGATGGATAGGAAGTTAGAGAATAACATTTTTGAAATGGAAAATAAAGGCGGGACCGTCACAGAAGACAGAGGCATTGCTCTCAGAATTTCAGAGAGATTTGATTAATATTTTTAAGGAATATAGATCTGAAAAAGAAGTGGAACGAAATTTTGAAGAAAACCTCCCAGCACTAGAAATAGAAGAAATAGCTGAGGAAGAAGTAAATGAGGAAACTGAAGATGAAAATTCCAGTCCTCCAACCTTTGTCAAAGAATTTTGTGAAGTAGACCTCCCGATATGTGATGAAGAAATCACTGCAGAAGAAACAAGTAAGAAAAAGAAAAAGAAGAACAAGAAAAAGAAAAGAAAATTATTATCAAAGAAAAAGAAAAATAATAAAGGAAAAAAGCTCAAATATAGAAAAAGAAAAGGAACAAGACAAAGATCTTTAAGAAAAAGTAAAAGTGTTAAATTTCAAAAAAGCTCGGAAACAAAAATTGTGCAGTGTTTTAATACATTAAAAAGAAATATAAATAAGACTAGTGGAGAGAAAGGCAAGATAAAGAGGAAGAGATTTTGTGGAGAAGAAAAATATATTCAAGATTGTGACAAAAAAGATCCAAGGAAAAAGAAACATAAGAAAAAATCTAACAATAAGTTACAAATAGAAGAAATTGTTAGGAGGAAATATTTCACTGATGGAAAAAACCCGAATCCCGTTGATGTACGCAACTATCTACGGGGGAAGGTCAAGAAAAAATTATAATCTTTGAAAATGCCTATTGCAAGTTAGGTACCGATCCGGATAATGTTTAAGGAAAAAGACAATTTTTTAGGATAGAATAGAAATAGAATAAAAAGTAAGGTATTGGGTTTTATTAAATATATTATTAAAGCAAGAGACCTCAACGAAATTTTAATAAGTTTTAAATAACCACAGTTTTTATCAAGTTGTAATAATCATAGTTTTAAAAACTATACCCAGAAAATAAAATAAATTATAGAATGAATAATTGTGAATAAAAATTAAAAGATCTTTAGTCAAGAGAAATTTTGTAGTGACCAAATTTGTATACAAAAAATAGCTAACAGTAATAAATAGCCTAAAATTGCCAAGAGTGATCAGTTAAAATACAAAAGAAGCATCCCAATGGAAACATCATAAAGTTTGGATCATGAATAGATTGATTTATTTTATTGTATATTTTTGTAGAAGTAATTAGGAACATTACTCGAATTTTTTGGAGTAGACGTTATCCTCCTTTTATCAGGAAAGAACCCTGAAGTTAAAGAAGCCAAAAGGAATTTCTGTTGATACCCAGAGCGATGGGAATTATAATTTGTAAGGATCCAAACTGAAGAAGAATTAAAATATTTTATTAAGTTAATGGGGCTCAATTATTATTAGTATTATTCAACTATTATTCACTTACTGTACATGTGACACCTTTGTAGGCTTATCTAAATTTATAAATGGTCATATTTAAATAATGGAAAATATTGATATAGGCGAATACTTATTCATCACTTTATTAACTATTTAGTAGGGAAATTTGTTTTATTGTTTTATTATAACTGGTTGAGGTCAGGGGTAAAAGGAAAGATTTTAGTTGTGGAGTAAGGAACTTTGTTCATTGTAGATATTAGTGTTGTTCTTGTAAAATAGGATAAAAATTCATTAATAAAAAATAATTAAATAAATAATTAGACAGACCGTATTCATTTAAATTGTAGAGATTATTTATCTTTTTATTAGTTAATTGTTTGAAAATGTTTCTAGGATTGGTTAGGTAGTAATGGAAAGATTTGTAAATGTTCCAAGATATGCTAAAATTAATATAAAGCTATTTGTGCGTAATATCACATTTTAAATAATAATAACGTTATAAAATATATTGTTTCATATAAAAAGACAGTTAAAACAATGTAGGAGTTTAAATTGATTTTCTTTTATGTTAAAAATAACAGACATAACTATAATCAACCCGTTATTAATTAGATTGTTTAAAGTAGAATCATTAACAAATTCTGGTTGACATATAGAAAAATAGAAATAGAATCATTTTATATTTTGCTTTATATAACTTCATTTAGGAGGAAGGATGTAGGACAACTTCAGGCTGCGGTGGGTACCCATGACAATAGCTTGCAAACAGTGTAAAGGACCACCTTAGGTAGCAAACCCTTTTTTAAATAGGGTTCACAGGATCAATAACATCTGGTGTGAAGAAGTGAAGGACGTCTGGGGCTATCACTCAATCATAATAGTTCCAAATAAGCTTCCATTCCAAATAAAAATCATATGTGGTAAGAATCACTTAGGCTTGGAAAAACAGGTCAACAGGTAAAAGAACTATGAGGCGGAATATCCCTATCATTATAACACATCAATCAGAATATTTCCGTTCAGCAGACGCAATGAGAAACTGTTCTCTAAATGGTTTAACAGGAATTAGAAACAGATGTTGATGATTGAATCTACTTATAATGATCTGTCGGAATAGCCTCTTGCCGACTAAAAGAAGATAGTTACGAAGAATAATAGTTTTGTGTGATGACAAAATTTCTGGACATCAATTAAAAGTGGTCAAACCCAGCAGAGCGTTGCTCTACAGTGCTAGTGCCGTCAAACCATAAGCTCCCTAACTATTTGTTCCATATATTATTTCGTGAGTTTAGTCACTGACTAATGAAGAGGTAAAAACTGTTAAATTATTTTTTTTATTTTATAAAGGATGTTTTATTTGGTAAAAAGGTGACGTTTATAAATTGTAACATTGGAAAGTCTTAAAGTACATCTATGTTGGGAAAGGTGGATGTTTAAATGGGTTGTTCAGCTTAGAATTTTTTAATTTCTTGTATTTTTTATAAACAGTTTAAAATTTCATTCCAGATTTGCAATTTATTATTATTTGTTATTATTTAAATTTATTCATAAATATTGAGTTAACTGTGATACTTTTATATAATTAAATTGCTCTAGAAAATATGTAGTTGATACTGTTGGTTTAGTTTGTCATTTCCAGTTGATAAATGTTTTTTTATATGCTTTGTTTGTATTAAAATTTGTAATATTGATGTAATTATTATTTATATTTTGATATTATTCTTAATTTATGTATTCGTAATTTATGTATGGCTATTTGTTTGCCAATATAGACTTCTCTAAAGAAATAATGCTGCTAAATTTTAAGTAATCATTAAATTCATTGTTTAAACTAGAAATTGTAACTAGCCTTGTATTATAATCTAAATCACTGGTTTAGCAGAAAAGTTGTGAATCATGTTATTCATAGAATTTAAAGATAGACTTACTGTAATATTTTGTTGATATCATGAGGGTAAAATTGCGTTTATTTTTATGTTATTCAATAGTGTGGTATTAAATTTTGTTATATTTCAAATTTTGTTTATTGAATTTATCTCAGGGCTAGCTATATATTATTTCTGTTCATAATTGTAGATTAATTAAAGAAAAATCAATAAGTTTTCCTCGCTTATTAATTTTTCTTTTCTTGTAAGAGGAGGGTAATGCTATGTATCAAACCAAAAGGTTTTTACTTCATAAAATAATATTCGCGTGATACGCAATAAGCTAGCCCCTTCATAGCTCCCCATGGGTGGTCTGGGACAGGGGGTCCTTTGTCGTGAGACATATTTCTCTACCTACCCTGGTAATACTTGGGGTAAACACGATATTTTAGATCAGTATTGGAGAGAGTCTTGGAGATGGAGGGGTTTTGAACTGTCTTTGGTCCGAGCTTGTTCCTGGATCCTTCGGAGCTTGGGAGCTCCCGGCTTACCATTATGAACTCACAACATAGCGTCACCCTCGAATTAAGAAGATAAGTCTAGATTAAGTTATTTGTTACCGTATAAGTTTTAGACCTAAGTTATGATTCTTATTTCTAGTTGTAATTTTTATATGTCAATCCATAATTAATTATACATTGTTTTTTTTAGTTTAACCGTCATTCATTTACCATTTGTATGCCACTCATTAATTAATATATTTTGAGTACTCTCATTTATAATTACAAATCTTAATCATTGGCCCCACGATAACCTTCTGGAGAAGATAATTATATAAGTGATCTTAGTCCGCAAATGTTCGAAGATGACCTAATTCCCAATTATGCTATCTTTTTCTTTTTCATCGATCTAAAAATTGATTAAATCTTAAATAAAAAAAGAAAATTTTTTATTGTTTTTTAACCTCATTTAATGTCATTAAATGATAGGGCTACTCCAAACAATCTATCAAGTTATGGTGTACTGCAGTACACTGAGCCCTGAAAAGGGTTAAAATCTATTTCCAACAGTTGAGCAACAACCTTATGAGTTCAACAACATATGACATTCAATAATAGTATGGCTTTTTAAATTTTAAAAAAGTAGCAAATAATTTATAATATCTATGATTAATATTAATCTTCATTAAGTGTCAAATATTTATTCAATTAAATAAAAATATTCATCTTTCTCATTTTTTTTTTCTTTAAAATTCAGATTTTTTGGGTATATTCACCAGGCAGGGTCTGGAAATTTTTTTTTGGTAATTGTTCGGATCGGCGACACCAACCCCTAAACGCGCTCAGAATACCTTTTATCGATTCTTACCTTGTTCCGATTTATATCGATTTTCTAGTCGCTGCTTTTAGAGCGGAAAGGTTATTCTCCTACATTTACTGAGAAACTCTAAATCCCTGTTCATAGTAATATTAACTTCTGTTTACCTTCTAATATTAAAATGAGAAATAAGGAAATATTAAAGTGGAAATAAGGAAATATCGAAATATAAGACACTAAATCAATTTTGAATTAATATTAATTTAATCAACAATTAATATACTACTGAACCACCAGTAAAGTTAATTCCTGATGAACTTTCTGTCAGAGAAGTGAAAATAACAAATTATAAATATAAAAAAGACAGAATCCTTAAGTATTTATTTGGCATAACTCCTATTTATTTAACATTTGTAGCTACATGTTTCGGAGACAATGTTCCATCATCAGGCTTCTAATTTTTTTTTAAAACACAATGTTAATCTATAACATTATACCAATAGTTCTACAATTATATAGTAATGTGTCATTTACCTCTTAATCTGTGATTATTTTCATTGTCAATTCTCCCTGTTAAAAGCCATGATATAATATAAGACAGAATCCTAGTTAAAAGTGATGATCTTAATTTCTGCTATATTTTCTCAAGGGAAGTGGAAATAAGAAAACATAAAAAACCTGTGATATACTTTCTCACATTTATTTATAAACTGATATGTTTAATTGAATTAATTATACAATCCGTCTCATTTTAGCACAAAAAGTAATATGGATGACAAAGAACCCATTCACAAAATATGTATACTGAAATTTTATCACTGAAATTGAAACAACAAATAAAAATATATAAAACACCAAATCCATGTACAAATAAATCTTGTTAAGTTTAATAACACTTTTACAAGTTGTAAATTTTTATCACTTAAATTGATAGAACAAATATAAATATGTAAAACACCAAATCTATGTACAAATTAATCTTCTTAAGTTTTGTAACACTTTTACACATAAGATAAGAAGAAATAAGAAAACATAAATTCATAAAACACTTAATCCTTTATGAAACTCATTTTGTTAACTTCTGTTTCACTTATTTACATTTAAGAAGTCTAAATATCAATATAACAAACTAAACAACACAATCCAAGTTGAGACTGTAGAAGTGATCGTTTACATGTGAGGTTATAGGAATGAACTATCGAAAAATGTAAACATGAAGTGAAGCATAAGGATCGAACTGGTCGGTGTAGCGCGGGACAAGCCAGTTTGGTGTTGTCGCCGATCCGAACAATTACCAAATTTTCAATTACAGATCATATATTTGTCATAAATGTAAAAAAATGCTTTCTTTAAGTGATAAATTATGGTAAGGTTGGCTTAAGAGGAGGCACCAAACTGGCTTGACCCACGGTACACCCACCAGTTCGATGCTTACGCTTCACTTCAAGTTTACATTCATCGATAGCTCCTTCCTATAACCTCACATGTGAACAATCACTTCTACAGATTCAACTTTGATTGTGTTGTTTAGTGTGTCATATTGATATTTAGTCTTCTTAAATGTAAATAAGTGAAACAGAAGTTAACAAAATGAGTTTCATAAAGGATTAAGTGTTTTATCAATTCATGTTTTCTTATTTCCTCTTATCTAATGTGTAAAAGTGTTACAAAACTTAAGAACATTAATTCGTACATGGATTTGTTGTTTTGTATATTTTTATTTGTTGTATCAATTTAAGTGATAAAATTTCAGTATGCATATTTTGTGAATGCATTCTTTGTCATCCATAATACTTATTGCCCTAAAGTGAGACAGATTGTATAATTATTTCAATAAAACATATCAATCTAAGAATAAATGTGAGAAAGTATATCATAAGTTTCACATTTTCTTATTTCCACTTCCCTTGAGAAAATATAGCAGAAATTAACATCATAACTTTCAACAAGGATTCTGTCTTATATAATATCCCTTATTAACATGGAGAATGGACAATGTGAAAATAATCACAGATTAAGAGGTAAATGACATATATGTAAAACTATTGGTGTAATGTTATAGATTAATGCATTTTTAAAATTTTTTGGAAGCCTGATGATGGAGCATTTACTCCGAAACATGTAGCTACAAATGTTAAATAAATAGGAGTTATGTGAAATAAATACTTAAGGATTCTATCTTTTAAATATTTATAATTTGTTTTTAACACTTCCCTCATATCACAAAGTTTATCAAGAATTAACATTACTGGTGGTTTAGCATTAAATTAATTCTGATTTAATATAAAATTAATTCAAAATTGATTTAGTGTCTTATATTTTGACATTTTCTTATTTCTACTTCATTATTTTCTTATTTCTCATTTTAATATCATAAGGTAAACAGAAGTTAATATTACTTTGAACAGGGATTTAAAGTTTCTCCGTAAATGTAGGAGAATAACCTTTCCCCTCGAAAAGTAGCGACTAAAACACCGAAATATATCGGAAGAAGGTAAGAATCGATAAAAGGTATTCGTAGGGGTTGCCTCCTCTTAACCCGACAGTTACCTAAATTTTAACAACCAAAGGAATTAAAAAGAGGTTTAAATTATAGAGGTATATATTCTTGTTGATATAGCTTAGTTATGTTAATGTTATATTGATAGTACAACTAATTATATAATTATCAATCTAAAATTGTATATTTTGGATTTAAGTTATGCATAATGATAAGATACATATACTCACAATATATAAATTGGATAGATTATATATAAATAGTTGATCTTACATTAAAATGCCTAAAATCTAAGTAATTTCTTTGTTTATTTATTTATAGTAATTTATTGTTTATTTAAACAAACATCTATCCAAAACAAGTAATGGTACTCACACAGAATAAAAAGTCAGAAAATGAAATACTTGCTCTATGTCATGAAATGGTATTGTAGAATTTGATACTCTCCTTACCATTTTTGGAGTAATCATACATAGATTGTTAAAACACAATATTAGTAATATTATATACATAACCATACCAATCACAAATGGTTTGACTTGTTCTCCAGCACAGTTATACCAAGGTGGTCTTCCTGCAGTGTAAATTGTTCGACGATGGCTTCTAAGCACAGATTCAGCTGATGTATTAGTAGTCTTTGACTTTGACATTGAAGTTGTTCTTTGCCTCCTGGCTCTAGGAGACTTTTGAGAACCTATATCAGAATAACATTAAGTTAAAGGATAAGTTCTTCAAGAAATTTTTAAGTTATCAAATCTCACCACAAGCTGAAGGTGGTCTGGGAGACTGTGGTGGTGAGACAATATGAAAACTGTCGGTATCCTCTTCAACATCATGGTAAAATACAGTGTCTTCATAGACTCTATCACAAACATCACTGGAAAGTGACAAGGATACATTAATAAAATCAATTTTAGTACTAGCAATTCAATCCCTAAAACCAAGTATAATAAATAAATGTAACCTAACAACGAATTCGACATACATACATATATTCACACTATCTCACATAAACAATGAATTTAATTATAACTTTCAACACCAGAACCTACTGCTTCATTAGGCACCTTTAAATTAAGTTTTTACAGTAATTATAGTTTGATTGGGCAGAAGTAACTAGATAAAAAATATTTACATTAAATATTCTTTCATGCATAAGAGAGAAAAAAGCCTTAAGGCGATTATTATTTGAATAGAATCACTGTGATAGAAAGACATGAGAGTTACATTAAGTATCATCAACCTATTTAGTAAACATCATACACAAACCCACCTCAGTTTAAATCAAGTATTAACAACGACGTTTTCACAAAGACCTATATGGTTTGAGAGATATCAGACTAGCACCTAAATTTAATTCCATATTATTCCTATAATTTTGTTCAATAGCCAGAAAAAAATAACTCCATAAATAGACAGTCCATTCCTCCATACCTGTCTGAACTAGCAGAACTGGGTGGATCATATTCCTGAATATTAGCAGCCATCAGCAAACATTGACAATAGATCAGACCAATAAAATTTTGAATGATAAACCAACTTCGGCCTAAGGTGCAAAATTACTAATACACAAAGAAACCGCTAGGCTGTTTCCTAACTGGATATCTCGTAGACGATGATTTGACATTGAATCTTAAAAACAATATATAATATATGCTTGAAATGTATTAATACAGTGTAAAAAATTCTTATTATTTTCATAAACTTTAATCTCTATGAAGCGGAGACATTAGAAAAAAATATTTTGTAATATCAACTTAATTTAAGTAAAACCTGGTTTGTTAAAAAGAAATAATTCATGATTTTTAGTTTTCGATTTTTGACAGAAAAACTTTTTTTAATTTAAATTTTATAAGGATTGTTAAGATCAAGTATTCTCCGTAACTTTTGATTGGATGATCGTCAATGTTTTGAAACACGTTTTTATAATTAATTTATTTTTCATAGAAATTATTTTTATTCTTGAAGAATTTAAATCAATTCTCTGACTAGTTTAATTTTAAATTTCAATTTAAAGGTAAGTTTATTTGGCATTTCAAAGAAAAATATCGAAAGGTTCGTATTTGAAACCATTTAACCCCCGGTTTCCTATCTTCTGTTAATTCACAAGGGTTTGTGTTTGCAGTAGGGGTTAGCAAAAAATACAGAATTTGTGATATTGTTGGTTTATTTAAGGTTACGAAAAACAAAATCAGTAACCTTAGTAGATGATATGGAAATCATACTAGCTGTCGGATCTATATTGACTTCTTTGGTCTTAATAGTTGGATTAGTAGCTTTAGGTAAGCAATTTAATACCCACTAAGGTTAAGTGTATTATGATTAATAAACAGGTGGTACCTCAATATATGTTTACATATGCAGCTTGTACCTAATCTTGTTAGGAAGATATTGTGATTTGTGTATTGGCAAGTATTCATTACTTTAATTTTTAAAATATACTTTTCATTAATTAGTTGAATTGATTGTTTCTCCTCTCTTCATTGAACCTTTGTTAGCCATGTGATTATCATTTCTTTTTAATTGTTAGGTAAAATAAATTAAACTAGTTTATTGTGGTAGGTCATCTTTAAATAGTCTTGTGATTTATTACTTTGGTATATCAATTGTTCCTAGGGGTTGCTGAACCTATTGTTTATTCACCTGATATATTGTTTTATTTTACTGTAATGGTTGCATGTACTTGCCTTAATAGTTGAATTGACAAGACAACTAGATTTAATGTGAATTTATATTTAGTGTTATTATTGAAACAATGGTTATTACATGAACTGGTTACTTATTTCCATTAAGTCAATTATCAGTAACATGAATATTAAACATTTAATTCCTAATAATCCTTATTTGGTTAATAATTTATTGGAGTTAAGTTAGTCTTGCCAGTTTTATGGATTTACTGTGAGTATTTCATGAATATTTACTATCATTATTTTGGAGGAACTAGTTAAAAAACATAATTTTATTGCATTCCTCAATTTTGCAATTCTATTTAGGTGGTAGGATCTAATAATAATAATGATTTTTCAGCTCTCAAAGATAATGTGTGATTGTTCTCATAATTTTTCCTATTGATATAATTTACGTAGTCAGCTGAAAACATTTTAAGATATTAAAATTAAAAAAAAAAATAATATATATTATTTATTTATTTTTTTACTTCTTTATATTGTGATCTTGACTTAACAACTATTCACTTGTTGTTACTATGTCCTGACTCAGTTTTGGTTTCAAGTCAACATTTCTCCCACTTCATTCTCCCTTTATCTTCTATGTTGTACTGTAAAAATTTGTTGACATGACCCTCTATATTGTATACGTTCTGAGATTTTCACAATTAGTATCATTCAACATTATCATGATATCGACCTCATAATTTCACTTTGAGTTTGTAAGTCACCTATAATCATTCCATTTTGAAAAATTTCCTTGTTTTGCTACATTTTTTTATTGCATTTTCATACTTATCTTCTTCTTCCTTGGCTCTACAATTCGTGGGGGGTCAAGACCACCTAAAGAAAACTCCGCCATTCACCTTGGTTCTGTGCAGCTGCTCTCCAGTCCTGGATCCCCAAAAAGGTGCAAGCATCACTTACCACCCTGTCCACCTAGCACGTCTTCTAGTTGACTGGATTTCTTCCTCGAGGAGCCTTCTTGGTGTGGAGTCAGCACTCATCCTGGTCATATGATCTGACCATCTCCGATAAGATGCACGACATCTTAATCATTGAACAGCTCAGAAATTTCCACTTTTGTCCTTATTTGCCTGTTGACTTCAAAAATCGCTCTGAAACATATTGCAACCCATTTAACTAGCTTCTGCATTGATATGTACAACTTCAGGTATCATAACTTTGTATGCTTTTGAAAATAAGCTTATCGTTTTTCTTCTAGGCCCCTTCTCATAAACCCTTTCACATGTGCTGAATGTTACAGTGTTTTTGAATTATCAGGTCGTTTTGGTTGAAATGTCCATTTTCACCCGAAAGGTTTAGTAAAACAACTTAATAAAATGAAAAAAACTATTTTACTAAGAATTTGTACCCTTATTTTTTGTACATTTTTACCAATTTGTTGTCAACTTTTCAATCCCATAACTGAAAAAAATCAGGGTTTCATATAGAAATGAAACCTGAAAAGCATTTTTGATGAGAGAATCAATTTTATAAATTTACCTTTATGGAAGGCGTCTGAATTTATAACTGATGGAAATCTGTTAGAGATAAGTCTAGGGAATGAGGAGGGTATAGAAGGATTTTGTTTAGTATCTCATCTGTGAAACATGAGGTTTGTTGTGTAAGAGTTCAGGTCCCTTCCGACTAACCAAAACATGTTTTTAATAAATGATTGATGCATTATATTAATAATACAGTAGTACTAAGTGGATAAGAAGTATTTATATTAACTTCCCTTGAATTAACCACATTATTTTCTTTTGATAGTCTTGTCCACCATCAGTTAGACTCCTTATATGAAATTTATTGTGATTGAAAGCAAATTGGACATTTCATTTTATCTCAAAACATTTTCTATGAGTTTTGTGAATTTTGATTATTTGTTATAAGTCGGTTTATTGCTGTATATCTTCTGGATTTTAATATATTTTGCTTGTTATTAATAATACCATCAACAACTATAAACATGGTGCTTAGATAATAAAAATATTCTTCTTAGAATTAATGAAGTATTATTTAGATGGAATAGCTACATTATCTTTAATGCTTATTATAAAATATATCATTGAACATTTCCTATAATTTTGATCTGCTAATGCAAGAAATTACTTGAATCATCTGTTATCAGAACCTTTTTTTGGGAGGGAAAACTGGAATGCAATAGCCCTAATGCTGAAAAATAACTGTTTAGCCCATCCTTTGAAGATAGTAAGTGATGACATGAATTTTAAAAAAGGTTTCCTGCCTTAGGTGGAGAGTAAAGGAGATTAATTTTTCTCTTCAAAAAGTAATGATGAAAACATGAAAATCAATTGAAGGAAGGACATAATTAAGAAAAAGTTAATTTTTTACGATGTTAGTATCTTAAGCCTTAAATAGATAGAAGCTTCCTCAATTCCTTTGAGAATTTTTTGATTCAGATTATCCTGAGGTTTTATCTCATAATATCAAAAGATTTTTTGATAAAATAATTTTTTTATTGTGTCATGTAGCCCTGAGGTGATTTTAAGTGTACAAGAATACAGATGATATGTCAAAAGCTTAGATTCTTAACTATTGAGAATTTTTTTTCACAATGTTACTTGCTGCATGCGTTCTTTATTTTTGAATGTTTATCAGATTATTAATAATTTATGATCAAGATTAATTATATTCATCATGAAGTTCTGTTTTTTTCTAATTTTCTCTTTTAGAAACTGCTGTTTTACCTTTTTTTTTAATTCTAGAAATAAAAGTGTTTTTTTTTTTGTTTTTTTCAATATAAATTTCTATTCATTCAAATTCATATATTCTTAAACATTTATCCTACAGTAATTAATGCTTCTTATCTAAATTGACTTCCCCTATCTGATTCAGATTACAATGAAACAAGAGCATCTCTCTATAGTCCTTGATCCTTAGTCTATAAATTAATCAATTGGTATTCTATATTCATAATTTTTATAATAAATCATAGATTAAAATGGAATATAGACAAATACAGATTCCATGTCTATTACTGATTCCCTTTGATTATTTGTTGAACACATATGTGGTTTTGAAATCATCAGTTACTTACTTTTCTGATCCCTAGATAAACTTCTTTACAAAATTTAGAATTAAATAATTTATAACAAGATGAAATAATTACTGATGAATCATAATTTACAGTGATGATATAATTATGAAGTAAATATCTTTCATTGAATGCACTTATCTGTATAATTTATTATATTTGAAGTTACGTTATGAACTTGAAATATATTGTTTTAGGTTGGTATTTAGTATGGAAACTATTCTTGTCACGGTTCCGTTTTGTACGTGAACTTCTTGGTGGTATGCAAGAATCTTCTAGCCAGCAACAGAAAGTAGAACAGATCAAACCACGACCTAAACGAAGTAGAAAAGATTAATTACTATTTTACAAAATGAATATCCGTTGTGCTCGGCCGGATGACCTGATGAATATGCAGCATTGTAACCTTCTTTGCCTGCCTGAAAATTATCAGATGAAATATTATTTTTATCATGGCTTGTCCTGGCCACAACTAAGTTATGTAGCTGAAGATGAAAAAGGACAAATTGTTGGGTAATTATTCTTTTCATTTTAGTTTTGCTAAGAGATTTTATCAAGGGCCATGATGTTATTAAAATGTATTGTTTTAATCTAAAAGGCTCGTAAAATTGCTTTATTTAGCACTACAGTGTTCATAACAAATGAGCTAATAAGTTTTAACTACTTTTAAACTGGGCAAAGGATATCTTTGCTCCTGTCTGATGGTCTATTTTTCTGATGCATACATCCCATATCAACTTGTACATCTATGTAATCACTGCATTGCTATGTATCAAACCAAAAGGTTTTTACTTCACTAAAAAATATTCGCGTGATACGCAATAAGCTTCATAGCTCCCCATGGGTGGTCTGGGACAGGGGGTCCTTTGTTGTTCTGAGACATATATCTTTTTCTGCCTATCCCTTACCGGGTAATATTTGGGTTAAACGTGATATTTTAGATCAGTATTTGGGAGAGTCTTGAGCTGTATTTGGTCCGAGCTTGTTCCTGGATCCTTCGGAGCTTGGGAGCTCCTGGCTCACCACTATGAACCCACAACATAGCATCACCCTCGTATATATTACATATATATTACAATAGGAATAGAGGAAAAGTATGTAAAGATAATTATAGAGCTGTATAAAGAAATGTCTGCATATATCATAACAGAAAAGAGAGGACAAAGCTTCAGTGTTGAGAAGGGTGTGCGACAAGGAGATCCGCTATCCCCACTTTTATTTGTTCTTGTGCTGGAGATGGTATTCTGGCGTCTTGGTTGGGAAAACATGGGAATAAAAATAAATGGTAAATGGTTAAGCAACTTACGTTTTGCCGATGACATTGTGCTGTTTGCCAAAGATATGCAAGAATTGCGGGAAATGCTCAAGCATCTTCTAAAATTATGTGAAGAAATTGGTCTTTACCCTAACTACAAAAAGACGAAACTGATGACGAATAGAGAAAAAGAAGAATGCCAAATAGACAACTACAGTTTGGAATATGTAGAGGAGTTTGTCTATCTGGGTCAGATGGTATCCTTCGCAGATAGAGGAGCAAAAGAAATCCAAAAGAAGATTGCCATTAGGTTGGAACAAGTTTTGGTCCCTCAAACATATTATGAAAGGCAAAATAAGTATGGAGCTAAAAAGACAGGTCTTTGACAGTTGCATAAGCCCAGCGGTTACCTATGGATGCCAAACGTGGTCTCTGACAAAAGCTCAAGAGAGGAAGATCCAGGTGTGGCAGAACAACATCGAAAGGTCAATTATGAAGGTGAGGAAAAGCGACAGGGTGAGAACTATCCAGATCAAGAAAGAAACACGGCTCACAGACACACTCAGGCGGATAAGACTGAGCAAATGGAAGTGGGCTGGGCATCTTCTTCGGTGTGAAGAAAATAGACGGTCGAAAATTGTCACTGAATGGACTCCATATGACCTAAAAAGAGGAAAAGGGCGCCCAAAGAAAAGGTGGAGCGACACGTTTAAACTGCTGGCAGGACCCCTCTGGTGGAGAGCTGCTAGGGACAGAGACGTTTGGAAGAAGAAGTGGAACGAACTCACATCCCATAGGGCCAGTCACCCCGGGAAGTGCTGACTATTACTCCCGAAAGGGAAGGCCTATGCATGTAAAAAAAAGGAAGAAATAAAAAATGTATATGATTTATATTTATAGAACAAATGTTCTAAACAAAAACTCAATATTTTGATTTTATATATTTTTTTCCTGTTCATATTCTGAATATTTATTTTTGAATTTGTATACAATATCTTTTGCATAAATAAAAGGCTATTTTTATTTCATTTCACGTATATATTAAGAAGATAAGTCTAGATTAAGTTATTTGTTACCGTATAAGTTTTAAACCTAAATTATGATTCTTATTTCTAGTTGTAGTTGTTATTTATTGTTATTTCTAGTTGTTATGTTATTGTTATTTCTAGTAACTAAAAAAAACAATGTATAATTAATTATGGATTGACATATAAAAATTACAACTAGAAATAAGAATCATAATTTAGGTTTAAAACTTATACGGTAACAAATAACTTAATCTAGACTTATCTTCTTAATATATACGTAATATATACTTAATATATACGAGGGTGATGCTATGTTGTGGGTTCATAGTGGTGAGCCAGGAGCTCCCAAGCTCCGAAGGATCCAGGAACAAGCTCAGACCAAATACAGCTGAAGACTCTCCCAAATACTGATCTAAAATATCACGTTTACCCCAAATATTACCCGGTAAGGGATAGACAGGTAAAGAAATATGTCTCAGAACAACAAAGGACCCCCTGTCCCAGACCACCCATGGGGAGCTATGAAGCTTATTGCGTATCACGCGAATATTTTTATAATTATAATGTAATTTTTATATGTCAATCCATAATTAATTATACGTTGTTTTTTTTAGTTCAACCGTCATTCATTTACCATTTGCATGCCACTCATTAATTAATATATTTTGAGTACTCTCCTTTATAATTAACTAATATTAATCATTGGCCCCACTATAACCTTCTGGAGAAGATAATTATTAATTAATTAATTATATAAAAATACTCATTTATAAATTGTCAGGAGATTAAGTCCTGTATTTAGATAAATGCATGATCCGGACTCACACAGAGGACATAGCAGCAGGTCCTCTATATATGAGAAATTGAGCAAGGATCTTGTCATTACATGGACTTTTATTTTTCTGGGATGCGATTATATTCATTATATTTTCCTTCTCGGGTGGCATCTCCTCTTAATCATCCCCCTCCTCTCTCCTGGAAACTCATCAACCACTCTCCACATCACGGCTGCTGAGAGGGGAGGTGGGGGGGGGGCTAAATCCCTGGGGCCAGGGCTAAGGTGACCACTGTTAGAGTGGGGGGTTTAGGGTGCCTGGGCAGTGCATTTGCCACCTGGCCTGGTTTTGCCCTCCCAGCGGCCCTGCCTATCCTATCCCACCTGTTGCAATTTTATCACTTCACAGTGAGGCTGGCTAGGCACAGATTTGGTTTTCAGTTGCTATGTACCTATATTACCTGGAGGATATTTAACAATTTACAACTACTAATATAAATTTTGTTGCTGTAACAACTTAGCTTCCCTATTGGTATATGATTTAATTGATATATTGGAGACAACGGTATCCTGTATACCAATTCAATTTTACTTGATGGAATTATTTTTATTGTTTTTAGTTATAAGAATTATTGGGAGTGGGTAAGGGACCGAACTTTCTCCAGGTAACGATTTCAATGTCCGGTTGCAAACAGAAAATTATTTATTTTTATTTCAGCTATGGATTGACTTTAGGATCTAGAGAACCTCCTGGGGCACACACACCTATCCTCATTAAAGGGGCCATCCATTAATTTAGGGAGAAAACTTACTGGTTACTGACCACATCACCTCCTTGTGCTATTATTGGTCTCAATACAGTACTTCCTAACCAAGAACTGTTGTGGTCAGGTTTTTAGGAATTATAAATTAATAAGAATTAACATATTCTCATTTATTAATACTGTAACAAGAACAACACAGGGGTTTTCTACTTACGGTTTATTAACAAATAATTATCAAGATATTAAACAGGGTTAAACTTGGTCAAACAGAACATTACTAAATAACATTAAAACAATAATAATAGCATTCCACTTCTATTTTCTACATTATAATAATAGCACGAAAATAGTATAACCAACTCATAACATTCACTCTTGTTACTGCTCTGTCCATGGCAACCAGCTAACACTCTTAGCAACGAGGGTAATTCTCCTTATTATGGTGCACTGTCCCCTCCTTAGATGCATTCCTCCTGGAATGCTTTCGTTCCCTTCTGATAACTAATGTTTCTAGTGATTGTCTCATCCACTGGCTGACGGCAGTCCTTCAGAGATATTGTGGAATCTTCTACTTGAAGCTCATCCACCTTTACTTCATTCCCATGGTCCCCGTTAAACAGTGCTAGGCAGTTGTAATGAACGACGATGGGTTTCCCCCTGGGAATCTTGAAAATTCGAAATATTGCTTCGTTAATTTTCTTCTTTATTTTATAGGGACCCTCCCAGTTATTCTGTAACTTGGGACAGAAACCGCGTCTTCTCCGTGGATTGTAAAGCCACACGAGATCTCCTTCTTTATAGTTAAATTTATTAGCTCGGATATCGTGATACTTTTTCATTCGATCACTAGCCAGCTTCAAATTCGCACGAACCAATTCGTGGATATCCTCCATTCTCCTTTGAAGGTCAGTCTCTTCACTGGGTTTGCAACCAAACAGAAGGTCACAAGGCAGCCTCATCTCTTGACCGAAAAGGACCTTTGCTGGGGTCTGTTTGGACGACTCATTCACAGCTGATCGGTAGGCCATTAGAAAGAGTGGAATGTGCTCATCCCAGTCTCGCTGATGACCAGAGACCACCTTCGATAGATACCGTAATAGTGTTCGGTTCATACGTTCAACCATCCCATCAGACTGTGGATGAAGTGCTGTTGTTCAGGTTTTTCAGATTCCGAGCTTTGTACAGACTTCTTGAAACACCCTACTTTCAAAGTTTCTTCCCTGATCCGAGTGCAATTCTAGAGGCATTCCAAAACGGCTAATGAACTCCTTTATCAGGACATTAGCCTAGGTAGTAGCTTCCTGATTGGGAATAGCATAGGCCTCTACCCATTTAGAAAAATAATCCATAAGTACAAAGATGTACTTATTGCCAGAATTGCTTTCTGGTAATGGTCCTAATATATCCAGGGCTATCCTCTCGAGTGGGCTCCCCACTATGTACCGCTGCATCTCAGCTCTGTGTTTCCCCTGTGGTCCATTGCTCGCCGAGCAAGTAGTGCATTTTCGGCACCACTCTTTTACGTCATCAGAGCACTTTACCCAGTAATATCTCTCACGTATTTTGTGTAATGTTTTCGATACCCCCAGGTGCCCTCCAGAGGTTCCATTGTGAAGTTGATGAAGGACTTCCGAAACACAACTTCTAGGGATTATCAGCTGCTTCGTAGATTTGGTACCATCTGCATTCTCAACCACCCTCTTAAGGAGGCCATCTTCTATTACCAGAGAGTCCCACTGAGTCCAATAAGCCTTCAAGGTCGGTGAAAAAGATGATACCTCCTGCCAGGTTGGACGACTTCCTGCCGATTTCCAATCTCTGATTTTCTTTAAAATAGAGTCGTTTTCTTGCTGATTCTGTAATATTTCTTGCATCCATTCATCATCGACAACCCTAGTCTGGAGTATAGTTGCTTCTTTTTGTTCCATTCGGCAACAATGGGAACAATTTGGTTGGCACGGCCTTCTTGAGAGGGCATCGGCATTTTGGTGGCTTTTACCCGGTCGATGCACGATTTCGAAGTCGTATTCTTGGAGCTTTTCCAACCACCTAGCGACTTGGCCTTCAGGATTTCTAAAATTCAGTAGCCACTTCAAACTGGCGTGATCGGTCCTCACCAAGAATCTCCTTCCATACAAATACTTGTAGAAGTGCTCTACAGATTTAACCACAGCTAACAGTTCTCTTCGGGTAACACAGTAGCTCCGGCTTGGATAGGGTCTTGCTGAAATAGCCCAGAACTCGTTCTTGCCCTTCTTGTAGCTGTGACAAGACACCTCTGATTCCAACGTCACTGGCATCAGAATCAAGGATGAACTTTCCATCGGGAAGTGGGTAGCCTAAAATCGGAGCAGTCGTCAATCGTTTCTTCAAACAATCGAAAGCCAGCTGACATTCTTTGTCCCAATGAAAGGATCGCCCTTCTTCGGTCAATTGCGTCATTGGCTTAGCTATATCTCCAAAATTCTTCACGTATCGTCGGTAATAAGAACAGAGACCAAGGAAGCTGTGTAATTGGTGCTTGTCGGAGGGTATAGACCATTCCTCAATAACTTGGACCTTGGCTGGGTCTACAGCTATTCCTTCTCCACTGATGACGTGGCCAAAATAGCTGACCTTGGTCATAAAGAGTTGACACTTCTTTACATTTAGAGTAAGGTTAGCACCGTGTAGTCTCTTTAAAACATCTTCTAGGTTTGAAAGGTGCTCTTTGAATGTCTGTCCCATTATAATGATATCATCCAAATAAACGAGGCAAGTCCTCCAGGATACTTTCCATTAGTTGTTCAAAGGTGGCAGGAGCATTGCAAAGGCCGAATGGAAGGACCGTAAATTGCCACAAGCCCGATCCATTTGTAAACGCAGTTTTCTCTCTGTCGCCTGGGTCCACCTCAACCTGCCAGTATCCACTCTTCAAATCCAGGGTAGAAAACGGTTTTGAACCTGCCAGAGCATCTAGGGCATTGTCTATTCTCGGCGACGGGTAACTATTCTTCTTAGTAACATCATTCAACTTGCGATAATCAACGCAGAACCGCATTGTACCATTTTTTTTCCTAACAAGTACCACTGGAGAGGCCCAAGGGCTACTAGAGGGCTCCACCACTCCATCTCTGACCATCTCCTGAACAATTCTTTCTGCTTCCTCCTTTTTGACTTGAGGTAGCCGCCGGGCTGCCTGACGAATAGGACGTGAATCACCAGTGTCAATCCGATGTCTTACCACGCTAGTCTTTCCTGGTTTACCATCTCTCGAGCCAAAAACAGGAAGATAACGCTCTACCAGACTTCTCAATTTCTTCTTCTCTTCATGGGACAAGGACGGATCGGCGGCTGCAAGCACCTGATCAAGATTCTCGGAGAGGTGTTTTGTACTAGTCGTCTAGTGAATCACTGCCGTTACTGGTTCCAATGTCCCTAATGGAGTACCCTTCTTGATTTTAACAGGGTAATTGTTGATGTTGGCTAGTCTAACAGGGAAACTATTATTGGTTGTAACCAGTGCCTTACCAACAAGGATACCTCTTCCTATCTTCTCGTCATGGTTCCCAGGCTCCACCATGGCTGGAAAATCATTAAGAATAACCTCATGAAGCTGACCAGTTACAAAGCACTCACATCTTGCTGGGAGCTCCACATCCTCGGCTAACATCACGTCTACGATTGATGTTTCCCGTTGGTGAAGAATTAATTCGTCTGTGCCAATGTGGATGGCGCGGTGCTTCAGGTCTAGTTGGAACCCGCAGGAGTTCATGATGTCCATTCCCAGAATGACGTCCTCTTCGATGTCTGCAACCAAAGCCAAGTGTGAAATTAAAGTAGTTCCGAGCTTTATACGTAAACATACTTCCCCATGGACCGTGGCTGCTTCCCCTGTGGTGGAAGTAGTAGTAGTAGTGGTTCGCAATCGCCACTTGGAAGGCAATCATTCTTTCCCTTCCGCAACTTCTGTACGGACAATAGTTTTCGTAGCACCAGTATCTACCAACATGGCATATTTCCTACCATCCACCGTGCCGTCAACATATACATTGCCAACTTGAGGTCCCAGCGAAGCAAGTACAACGAGAAGAGGGTCTTGGAAGTTACTTTGGGTCGTTTTCGCCCTCCAGGAGTCGACCCGTCTTAGTTTTCCTGCTTTTTCAAATTCTCAGGTGCTTTCTCCTAACTTTTGCAGGCATTCCTGACATGTCCAACCTGGGCGCAGTTTCAACACCTTAAGGGTCTTTTCTTGTTCAAAACCAAGGACTTTATTAAGTTAACCACTTCTTCAACGGTTCTCTGGTCTGATACCTCCTGCCGTTCTTCGTCTTTGGGTCTGCAGTCAAAATTCCGCACGTGAGCATGACTATGGGACGCCTCTGAAGCCGCTTCGTATTCCAATGCTATAGCCAGTGCGTCTACCAGTAGCTTCGGGCAGGCTAGACATACCTCCCTCTGTGAATCTGTGTCTTAAGGCCATCTACGAAGGCTTGGAAAGCAAGGCATTCTATTAGGTCCTCTGGGGCAGATGGGTAGGCTTGACGTACCATCCTTGCAATGTCTGCTTCGAATTCCTGAGTTGACTCACCAACTTTTTGTTTTTCCTCGCTTTCAATCGTGACCGGAAAACCTGTTCTAGGTGGGCATGACCAAATCGCATCTCAAGCCGTTTTACAATTAGGTCGAAGTTCTCGATCTCATCGGCATGGAGGGTCTCAAGGACAACCAAAGCATCTCCCCTAAGAGCTACAGTGAGCGATATCGCCTTATCTTTGGGAGTCCAACCATTGGCACTGGCCGCCGCATTAAATTGTTTTAAATAGTTAGACAAGGAAGTCTTACCATCAAAAGTTGGTGATTTGATTTTTATTTTCATCTTACCCTCGCCACCGGATTGCAATAGTTCTTCATAAGATTCTCTTCTGGGTAACCGTTGCTTGATTATGTTTTCCACTTTGCTCTCAATATTTTTAATTTCTTCTTCAAATCGTTCCTCAATAACCTGAAAATGTCTTTGGAGATTCGTAATCTCACCTCTAACTCGTTCAACATCTCTCCTTAGGTCGGAGACCTCCCGAGAGAACACGTTGAGGCGCCGAGACATCTCTGAGGCTAGGTTCGAAAACTTTTCATCCATTTTACTATTTAACTCTCTAATAGATTTTGAAAAGCTATCCTCAAAATCAACCGTTTCAGGATCTGTGCCCTTACCTTCAAAATAATTTCAAAGCCTTTGCACTAAAGTTGTTTTAGAACCTGTTGTATCGAGGTCTAATTCTACTAACTCTGCCCTCAATTCAGCTACTCTTAATTCCTGAATTTTCTTAATGGGCATTCTGAATCCTTAAATTATGTGTTAATAAACTGAACCCCACACATGACACCAATTGTAACAAGAACAACACAGGGGTTTTCTACTTGCAGTTTATTAACAAATAATTATCAAGATATTAAACAGGGTTAAACTTGGTCAAACAGAACATTACTAAATAACATTAAAACAATAATAATAGCATTCCACTTCTATTTTCTACATTATAATAATAGCACGAAAATAGTATAACCAACTCATAACATTCACTCTTGTTACTGGTCTGTCCGTGGCAACCAGCTAACACTCTTAGCAACGAGGGTAATTCTCCTTATTATGGTGCAATACTATAATATTATTTATAAAAGAGGTCAATTTAAATATATATAAACATTTATTAAATTGTAAACCGCCATGGTTCTATATCGTACCTTTTTAGCAAAAAGAGTAAACGGGAAGGGGTCGTTAGCGTTGAAAAACTATCTCGTACCTTTTTAGTAAAAAGAGTAAACGGGAAGGGGTCGTTAGCGTTGAAAAACTATCTCCAGCCTCCTGTAGAATGTGTTAACAAAGTTGGAATATCCTTCCGCCATCTTAAAAACAGTTAAATTGTTAAACATTTAAAAAATAAAAAAGTGTCCTTATAATGACAACAATGGCGGAAGTCCGCCATATTAAAATTGTTAAATATTTCAAAACAGTATCCTTAAGGACGAAAAAAAAACTAATAAAATCCTGCCATCTTAAAACAGCATCCTTAAGGACAAAAACTAATTCCAATTGTGGAAGGAGAGAGTAGCCAAGGATGTCCTTCGGCCTCGAAAAATCATTAGATCCTGGCAGATCTGTAAAACAGTGTCCTTCCGCCATTTTAAAACAGCATCCTGAAGGATGAAAACTAATTCTAATTGTGGGAGGAGAGAGTGGCTAAGGATGTCCTCCGGCCTCGAAAAATCGTCAGATCCTTGCAGATCTGTGAAACAGTGTCCTTATAACATATACAATTTAATACATTTAAAACACATCACTCGCTACTATTTACATAGGGTGTGCTCGTCTTTATGTTAAGGCCTAAGGGGGGATTCTCAAGGTCTTTCTCTGCAGCATCTTGGTCCATTGCCTTTTGCATCTCCAGTGGTCTTTCTTCATAGAATTTCTGTGCCTTCACTTCTCTAGTACTATTTTCCTTTACTGCTCTGAGACTTGTTCTTTTTTCATTTTCTTTTTTCTTCAGGGCATCGGTGGTTGTCATGAAAAAGGTGATAGGACAAGTTACTTTGAAAACAAGTTAATTATTAAACTTCAAAGCAGGATCTTTAATATCTGCATTGTAAAAAAAAAAAAAAAAAAAAAATGGTTGTTTTTCTTATAAAGGCCTATTAGTATTTATTTTAATGCAAATAGTATTTTTAGAATAACTATAAGATTTTAGAAAATAATCGAAAATTATCTGATGAAAAGTGCCCAATTATGACATGCACTTCACAACATCCAGGATTTTATGGGTGATTCAAATTGTATTAAAACAAAAAATTTGTATTAATACTAGGACTCGACCACAACAAATATAGCAGCTCATGATCGTCGCTTGAACTTTGTAAAATTTTATCTAAAATTTCATTGCCACTATAATGACTTCTTGTTTAATTATTTTATTAAGATTGCCTAAATTGTGTCAATTATTATTCTATTTATTTCTTTACGGCGCTACTGCCCTCAAGAAAAGGGCCTTGTCGCAAATTACTTGCCAAGCTAGTCTGTCGGCAGCAATCTTCCTCCATCTTCTTACTTCCAATTGTTTCAAGTCCTCCTCTATGTTATCCAACCATCTCATTCTTGGACGACCTAGTCTACGAGCTCCTCCAGGCTTTTCATGAAGTAGTTTGTTTGTTTGTTGGGGTTTATAGGCATAAAACCCTAAGGTCACATGAAGTAGTTTCCTTAGTAGACAGATATTTAAAAAAATATTTGATGTATGGAAGAACAAAAGTCATCACTTTTAAGAGGCAAACATCACAATCAACAACATAATCAAATTCTTGCCCTGAACAAACACGGCTGAGACTGGGTTGAAACTAATAACACTGTTTTCCTGATATCTGTTCTTCAATTTAAACACATAAAAACGACCTTGTACATCAGAGTTTTTTCTAAAAACTAAATTAAATAAATTTAAAATTATACCAAACATGATTTTTTTAATTTGTAATGTTTAACTTAAACTTGAATTCGAGTTGATTATGATTCATTCATAATCATTTCATTCATTTCAGAAATTGTTTAAAAATAGAACGATGCCAAACAATTTTTTTATTTTATTTTTGACAGAATTTTGATGTTTTATCATAATCCGATGAAGCTGATTATGGTTTCATTCGATTCAGCACCTTAAAAAAAAAAAAAAAAAAAAAAAAAAAAAAAAAAAAAAAAAATAGTGCCCCTAAAAGTTTTGAAAAGTATTTTTAATTCAGAAAGAATAATCATGTTAAATCATAAGAATAAGTCCATCGAAACAGTTTTTTTGCTTTCACTCTTTTTCTGTAATGGCTCTTAGTTGTGCTGCTGGTTTCTCTCTGTTACAGTCTAGTATCATTTCTTTTTTCCATTGCTTCTTCACATTCCTTGTCACACTAACTATTTCTCATTTTCTTTTAAACCCTGATGCTGAACTCACTATCTTCATGTATAACCATTGGCCTTAAAACAATACTTACTCACCAACAACCCAAAACCCTTCATGTGTTGTAACGTTACAGGTGTTTTTATTTTGTTTTTCTCCATGTACTTGTTTTGCAGTTAAGGATTTATGATTAGCAATGTAAAGTTGTATGCTCTTTGTCAAATCTTAACACTTTGACGACCAAGCCATTTCTGTTAATATTTCCCTGTGGACCAAACATATTTTTTCATATGTTATATAACTATGTCATGCATTTTTATAATCATTAGCAACCATTAATTATGGTGATTAGGGCAAAAATGTAGCGGGCCTATGTGCCTGCCAATGTCTGTGGGGCACTGCCCGTTTTTTTCTAAATCATAAAATAACTATTTTTTCCTTTAATAGATATTTTTTTACTTCTCTATTGACATGTTTTGATTTGTTTTTCATTTTCACACAAAATATTACTGCACTGTTGGAAAAAAATGTATAAACCCCTTTAAGATTAGTTCTTTTTCCATAAAATGAATATGAGGATAACAAAAAACAGTACATAGCTGTAAAAAAAAAAAAATAATAATAATAATTTCCAGAAATATTGATGGAATAACATACTAGGTTTATTATTCAGCAAAAATGTGTTGTTCACCCGATCAGGTATAAAACTGTTCTTTAGGTGATTGACCTGTCGAAACCCTTCCAACACCTTTTATTATCCTTTCACTATTTTCAACCCTCCTACCTCGCACCCTCCACTTAATTTAGTATGCTTATAGCTCTTGTTGCAAATAGACATTACTTACTTCTTAGTAGTACCTTTTTTGTAAGTTGTTCCATTTTTTGTTTAAAAATGTTTCGTGGAATATCTTCCCGTACCAAGCGTATCGTGGAGTTGGCAATGCAAAATAAATTGCCTTCCTATTCGATACCACAATAGTATTGGTAGATAATTTATCAGTTTTTCTGAGTCCTTAATAATTTTAATTAGATTAAAATAACTTAAAAATACACTGAACATTAACAAATTAGCTTCCAGGAATTGTTATGGCAGTAGAATAAAGGTAAGCTCAACCCAAGGTGATAATTATGTTCACAAGAACCTTAGCTATCATAATAATAAGGTAATTTGGTTTTACAATGACGTAAGTATTCCTGGAACAAAATTGTTTGTGGGTTTCACTAGCGGTCCAATTTATCCTCTGTGGTCCCCTTGGTAAGTTGCTGAGTGGGCCTATGTGCTGCTGGCCTATGCAGTGTTAAGCTGCATCTTCAATTTAATCTTTGTTTTATATTTGCTTAGGGACAGAATGTTTGTGTAACCGAAAATGTTGTTGTACAAGATTGAAAAGGGGCTCTGGATAAGGTTATTCAATCTATTCAGTAAATTTAATATCTGAGGGGTGACATTTTGAGAAGGGTCATGTGAAATACCCTTTCTCATACCTAATATGGCTGTTCTGTGTTGTCTTCCTGATGTTGGCCAATGATGCAGACCTTCCTACTGTTGCCTCTGCGAAGGTTGCAGTGGTCGATAAGGGAGGAAATCTTAAAGTACTGATGCTTGAGTAGATTTAGGAGACCTAGGATGAAGTTGGTATCATAAGCTATAGACGATTCTGAGTTCTTTTAAGACCTGATATCCCCTATATCAGCTAAATGGGCTGCACTTGGGTTTGTGATTACTGTGAGATTTTGCGTGGCAGTACTGTATCAGTAATGTTGTTAGGGATTAATTTATTTGTCAGCTTCTTTGACTGTTTCTGACATCTAATAAACATAATGGATTTGGAAAATATCTTCATTGAATAAATTTTTGCTAATGATTATGAAGAACATCGGTAATGGTTGTTTAAATCTTGATATTACATTTTAGAAGTTTACTGCTTCATATGCTTTTATTTTTTTATGACACCTATCTTTGGATAATTACTAAGTGTGAAAATCAGCTCCTTTTCGCAGAGAGTTATCTCTAACTTGGTATGAGTCGTGATATCTCTGAGTGTATGCGAATATTTTTATCAGTTTGAAAGATCTTGGACTTCTGACCTTTTCAAGTTCAAGGCATTCCATCAGCAGTGGATAGTACTGTTCACTTTGATGGACAATGGCTTTGTTGTCTTGAATGGTGCCTGTTGAACCTGTGGTACAGTATCAATAATGCTGTCCATAACTTTAATCTCTTACTGGTAACTGTTGACTGTTAAGCATCTAGTTTTCGATGAGCCTCCTTCTATGACTTCAGAGAGGCTTTTGCAGCCAGTCACTAAGTGCCAAACTCCTTTCTGAAGCTAAAATTGTTATTTATGACTGTTGCTGATCCATACATGGTTCTAAGTCATCCAAAGTTGATGGGATTTATTGTCAAATTGATCATTATTGTCAAAACAAATTTACCAATTGAAATTTCATTTTTACAGTAAAATTTAAAAAATAAATAAATCTGTTTTTGTTGCAAAATATATGTAGTATGTAGATGTATATTCGTAACTTTTTGTTTCTATAATTTTTTTTTCTTCTCTATTTTGGCCATAAATCACTTATAAAAGTTTATATGAATTTCATTTTTTATTTATCATTGTTTAGATATGTTTTGGCAAAGATGGAAGAGGATTCTGAAGATAACCCACATGGACACATTACTTCCCTGGCAGTTAAGAGATCTCATCGTAGGTTAGGGCTGGCCCAGAAATTAATGGACCAAGCTGCTAAGGCAATGGTTGAATGCTTTAAGGCTAAATATGTTTCATTGCATGTTCGCAAGAGTAACAGGGCAGCTCTGAACCTCTATACAAATACCTTAAACTTTACTATTTCTGAGGTGGAACCCAAGTACTATGCTGATGGGGAAGATGCTTATGCAATGAAAAGAGATTTGGATGTGAAACCAGCTCCACAATCAACTCCTGAAGGAAGCTGAAATCTTTTGGACTTAATTGTGATGTAACATGTTACAGTGTTATTTTATCTTATTGTGAAATAAAATTAACTTACACTTGAACCTTTCAATTTATGTATGTATTTCATCCAATAAGTTTATTAAAAAAAGTACATATTATGTTTGAAGTTATTTATATTACCAGATAATTTTGAAGTTAAATTGGTAGGTAATCTTAGGAAAATGAATAATTATGAAATTTAAAAGGTTTGAATTTTTTTTTTTTAATTTTAGTTCCAAGAATTAAAATTTTTTTTTTAAGCCTAAAAATGCTACATTTATTAATGTCACACTCATTTTAACAATATTTTAACTATTTAAACAATATATTAAATCTTATATGTATAAAATAATCCATCCATACCTGTGGACATGTTACTATCTGGACATAGCTCTTAAGATCAAAACATATTTTAGGAACAATTGATGTTTTATCAACGGGAATGGCGGTTTGAAGTGCTTTATGAGGCATATGTTGACATTCTATTGCAATCATCAGCTATCAAGCTGGAGAAATAGTTTTTGTTATTTTGTTAAAAGTTTTGTATTTTCATTAAAGATCATTAGTTATTTTAAATTGTGGCTGACTGAAGGATATTAATCTGTAAGCCATTGATTTGTGAGTTCATCTCTGATGTATTGTCTATATTAAAGCAAGTTGGTAATCTCTTGACCTCTCATATCATCATATGATGCTATGATGCATTGATTACAAAAGTTCCACTGTCTCTTCCAAATCTTCTATTTTGATATTATTTGAGAGGGACAGTTCAGGATTCAGTAGCTTGTTGAATAGATTCTAATTCATAATTTCACTGGTTAGTGATGACCAAATTTATAAAAAAATTAAAATTTAATGGTTTTAAGTTGTTTTATCAATTAACTATTAGGTGACCCACGAAAGAACACTTCCTCAGGTTTTTCGTGTGCTTTCTTTTTGACAATCTCATGGATCAGGTCAATCTAGAATTGGTGAACAACAAAGGCAATTATTTCATCTCTCCCCTCTGCTGTGGTGCAATATCTGTTTTTTACCAATGACTGAGTACTGATCATATTGTTGTACAATTAATGCCTTAAAACATGAGAAAAAGTCATATTCATCTTTATATGGAGTACAAACACTATTTATACAATATACTAGCTGAAAGTTCCCTGCACCGCTACGGTTGAATATCATTAGGATTAAGGACAACTTAAATTAGTAAAAGTTATTAAGCTTAACGTTGATAATTATTATTACTTGAATAAACCTAAAGAATTTTATTCTTAGAATTTCAATAAGTGAATTTGACAATTTGCAAAAGTTAATTTTATATTATTTTACCCAGCTCTGATACCAGACCATCAGCTTTTCTTATGGCATACTTTAAGTGAATATAGTCTCAACTTCTCAACTTGTTTGATTTTTTTCGAATAAAGTTTAGTCTTACTGTTTCTATTTTTGCGTACATATCAAGCATAAATTGGTTGAGGAGATTACGAAATTAAAGTAAATAAGGTTCTTCACCTCCTCGCTCCATCAACATATAGGCGTAAAAATCAGTTGCAGACACAGTTTTCTTAAGTGGTGTATTGGTGTTTGGGTCACACTGAGTAATATTAATAATGTACCCATCTTCTCCATGGCAGAACCTAAGACGGTACTGAAGAGAATCACACGCTTGATAGAACTCACTGAATCTTATCAGTTTTTTGTCCCTGTGTTGGAGAACAATGTCTCGCTTTTCAAACATCTGGGCAACAACCAAGAACTGCAACTTTGTTAGTGGTAAGAGTATTGTAACGTCCTCAGTAGAGCATTTGAAGGCTTTTTGTTAGCGCTGATAACTACCTGGAAATGTAGATCTTTGGAAACAGACTCAACAGCAACTCTGAAGTCCTTGATATACTTGTTATGTTCATGAAGAATTTTCTGGAGTAGGCCTATGAATGCAGGCTTGACATTTTGAAAGTAACCACAGGGAATGCCTCTTTCATGGTTGTCATCACCAACAAAATTTATCTAAATAAAAGACGGTTGCTATTGTGTTTCAGGCATCAAACTCCCTATTCTGTGATATATACCTGTCCTCGCACCTTAAATGTTTGCTTGAAATGTCCCCCTTTTATCTCTTGCTCCAAATTACGTCATTTGGAAACAATCGTTCTATTTCCAAATATTATTTAGAAATGCTCAGTCTCAGGATGTCCATAAGTAAGGAGGCTGTGCATGTGTTCAGGATATTCTTGAAAGGAAGGAAGTTGGACTTTCTCATTACTGCAGCACATGGCAGGGCTCTCGTTCTTCCATTTTACAGCATAACACCAATTTCAAGTACCATTGTCGAATATCGACTGTTTAGTCTTTTGCATATTCAGTTTTTGGATCATAGTGGCTGTAACCTTTCCATTGAACATCTTTCATCGTGTTTTGTTACAGCTACACGTTTAACATGAGGATTATTTTCTGAGTACTTTTTTTAAGACTTCCTATGGATTTCAGGATGCGTTTTCTTATACTTCTGTACAGCCCCTCTAAGTATATTTGGGTGATTCTCAGAATATGTGTGTACAGCATATCCTTTAACTTCGGGTTGGCTCTCTTTATGTTTGTTAACACTTTTCTGCTAATTTCAGAATGATTTGTCATGTATTCTTAATAGCTTCCCTGTTGACCTCTACATGTGCTTGAATATATTTAGCAGGCGAGTTCCTTAGTTGTTTGTTGCAAACTGAATCTGTGGTTCATTTCCTACGTTTTTTACTTTTAGATTGATGAGTTTACTTCAATGTTGCAATAGACTCATCTGAACTGAGAAAAAGGTAGATTCTAGGTTCAAGGATTGAAATTCAGAAAGGCTAGGTATAACTTGTCCAGATTCGAGAAATACAACTTAGCCCTGGTAGAGAAAAGCGCCAATGAAGAGGGCCAATTATAGTTCAGAACAATTATCTTGTACCGGAAAGCTGAAGGAAGAGTAACTGGGGACGAAGCTACTGATGAAGCAAGGTTGGCTGGTTGCTTGTAAGGAATATGTACATCGAACTGGCCTTACATGCCATCACCAGAGAACATAAGTCTTTTAACCTCCTCTTTAACATAGCTTATCATCACAAAACAATTGACACTTGTAAGGGTATACCTCTGCAGCCACCATGAGTTCACAGAAAGTACCATATTATAAGATTTCGACATCGATCGTATTTTTGTTTGTTTATAACTATAAGGAACTTAATTTGTGGTCAAAGTGTGCGGCTTAAGCATCTAACCTATTTTTTAACTTAGCTTATTTCCATAAACCATATGACAATTAATCTATTGTTATTCACCCAATAAAAATTGTAACCGCATTTTTCGCGAATTAGCCGCGATCCAGGCCAATTTTTTTAAAATTCCTTTCTTAGCGAGCACCTACGGCCCTAGAGGAAGCTACTTATCAAATTTCATTCCAATCAGTTCGGTGGTTTCTGAGATTTCATGTTAAATGAGTGAGTGGTATTTGACAAATGTATAGTAGATTTAAAAAAAATTAATAATACAATGAAATTAATAATTGCAATAAATTTATAAATTAAAATATAACAATAAAAATACTGCCTAGAACAATGATGAACTATTTTCAACTGTATACATAGAAAATAAAATAAACCACTACTTATTTTTGTTGTAATTTACTAACTTTAACATTTATAATTTTTTTATCTGTTAACCTCATAACCTCTTTTCATCAAGTATATCTTAATTGCTAGTTTTATATAGTAATAATGCCATACAATATAAAATAGTCTTAAGTAGTAGATCGTAGAATTTGGCCTTTCACCAGAATTGAATTACGAAACCATTGATTTCGATTAACAAATTGTGCCTGGGGGTCACCTGTGGTGTAGTGGTTAGCATAGCAACCTACTAAACCCAAGATGGCGGGTTCGCAGCCCGGCAGATGACCTTAGGATTTTTTAAAGGGAGTAAAAAATCCTTAGCTATTCCGTCCTTCGGAAGGGACGTAAAATGGGGGTCCCGAGCCTGTGCGATGTCAGGTACTCGTTAAAGATCCCTATCCTAATTATACCTGGATAGGCAAAATTTAGGACTCCCACCATAGCATCGTCCGGATTAGCCATAGCAGCATAAAGTGACGTTAAACGAAATAATCAAACAAAACAAATTGTGCCTTTATTCGATACTCTTAATGTTTGAATTTATACATATATCGCCCTATTTTGATAAAAAAAAATTAATTAATGTTGTCCTGGACATTTCATAATGTGACAGCAATCATGAAATTATGATTAAATTAATTAATCATAACTGATTCGGCACTACTAGCAAGTCCTGGCCTCTGTCATCTTCAATCATAAGTTATATAATAGATATTTTGAACAGTAATAAAAAAAGTATTCATTATTGAAATATTTTTTTGATCAATGCTAAAGTTTAATTTCAACCAAATGCAATTAGGTGTTTTAAGCCCTGAAAAAAATAACGAATAGAAGTTTTCATTATGTTCCACAATAGTTTTAATTTTATACATGTTTTTATTTACTATTTGATTTTATATTCAATTCTTATCCTTCAATTCAATTCAATCATCATCATCCTCTTGTGTATCATTTTCGGTTTCCTTGCCTGGTTCCTCCGCTTCATTCTGACCCTTATCATCCTGGTACTGGATATACTGTGATATTAGTTCAACCACGTTTGTCTCAGCATCTATGAACTCTTTCTCTTCCATTCCTTCACCTGTGTACCAATGGATGAATGCTTTCTTCTTTAACATAGACCTGAATCGACTAACTTGTTTCCTGAATGTTTCAGTAATTGCTGTACTGTTACCTAGTTTCATAAGAATAATATGAAAATGAGGAATCAAATGGAAATATGAAAAAATTAACTATTCATCTTTTCATAAAGAAATCAAACCCTGTGGAATTTACATGTAATGGCATAAGCCCTAGTTATTGCTTATTGCTTACATAACATTTATTGCTTGCCTTTAAATATTGACTAAAGTGCTTGTTTCCAGTATTAATTTTACTCTATGAATTTTTTTGCTCACTTAAAAAAGTTGCAGACATCTTGGTTCCACGAGGTGGAATATCACAAATAGCGTTTTTGATGTTATTAGGAACCCACTCTGCAAACCAAGCTGTATTCTTGTCTTGAAATACCAGCAACTCCTGATCAACCTAGAGCAAATGTAAATTATGTAAACTTAATAAGTTATAGATAGAAAAAAAAATCTATCATGAAACAAAAACCCTTAAGAATAATAGTTAAATGACAGACCATAAGTTATATCTGGCCTAGAGATTATAAATTGAATAAGATAATTAAAAGTAAATACAATTTTACAATAAAATAAGTAATACAATGAAAAAAACAAAATCTTTACATACGAGGGTCAGTCAAATATAAACAAGACTTTTATTACTATACCCAAGGTACAGGTTGTAGCAGGTAGCCATGTTTCAGTAGTGGTAGGGGGCAGCCTGGGGGAGGGGGAAAGCTGCAACGATGCGTTCTCAATGCTATTTTGTTTGTCATTGTAGTCATGTCTGAACCGTTAAAAAGAGGTTGTACCTACAGTTGCGCAACGAATTATTATTAAGTTCTTGACAAACGAAGGTGTTAAACCAAGTGAAATTTTTGTTAGACTGACAACTCAGTTTGGGGATAAGACTTTATCACGTTCTCAAGTGTACGATTGGGTTAACAAGTTCAAAGGCGGACGTGAAACAGTTGAAAATGAAAGTCACAATAGGCGTCCAAGGACCAGTTTGACTAATGAGAACATTTGTGCTGTTCGTGAACTTTTTGAAAATGATCGACGCTTAACGATAGATGAAATTGCCAGTGAAGTGGGAATTAGTCATGGTAGTGTGCATTCCATCGTCACAGAGCATCTGGGTTTTCGGAAAATTTGTGCAAGATGGGTCCCTCGGCTTCTGACTCTCGATCAAAAACAAACCCAGAGAGACATTTGCCAAAGGCTTTTGAATCGGCTTGAGAGAGAGGGGAATGGTTTTTTAAATCGCATAATAACCTGTGATGAAACGTGGGTCCATCACTACACTCCTGAATCCAAAATGGCGTCAATGGAGTGGCGAAGGAAAGACGAAACCCGCCCTGTGAAAGCCAAAACACGGTTGTCTGCTGGAAAAGTTCTTGCCACAATCTTTTTTGACTGCAAAGGCGTTTTGCTTATTGACTTTTTACACGAACGACGTACTGTGAACGCTGCTTATTACTGTCAACTTCTTGAGCAAGCAAAAGCAGCCTTTCGGAACAAAAGGCGTAAACAGCCAATCAGAGATGTCATTTTGCTTCATGACAATGCTAGGCCTCACACAGCTGCCTTGACCCAAGAGAAATTACGCCAAATTCACTGGGAAACATTGGAACATCCTCCCTACAGCCCAGATTTGTCTCCATGTGACTTTCACCTCTTTGGTCCTCTCAAAGAAGCACTTGGTGGAAACCGTTTTGAAACTGATGAGGAAGTACAGGAATTTGTGTGCAATTGGTTCAAGACACGACCTCAAATCTTTTATGAAGAAGGGATCCATAAGCTATCCTCACGCTGGGAAAAGTGTGTGAGACTTGAGGGAGACTATGTAGAAAAGCAGTAACATGTAATCATTGTTTTGTTTAGCTTTAATAAACGTATAAGTTAAAAGTCTTGTTTATATTTGACTGACCCTCGTATATATACAGGGTGAGTATCTCTTAGTGTAAAAACAAAAATTGGGTGAAACTAGATCAAAAACGGCGCAGACCTCACTTTTCTATTCCAATCCGTTGCAGATATATGATAAATCAAAGACTTTTTTCCAAAACCGCGTTTTTTCCAATAAAGCTGTAATATCTCCATTTAGTTTAAATATTTTTCAAATTTTGACCACATTTTCGGATTTAGCATTAAATTTTCTATAATAGCTGAGTACCCCTAACCTTGAATTTTACGAACTTGATATCTAAAGAACAGTTTGATCTTCACCTTATTTGGGTAAGTCACAATGCCTTATATTACTACAACAATCACCGTTTTTCGAAAAAACTATCCACAAAACGTCAAATGTCACAAAAACTTGCAAATTTAATCAGCTTTCGAATGATATGTTAAACGTAATGATTTTTTTTTCAATTTCATGGAAAAATTCACTTTTGAAACCGAAAAAACATGGTGTTCTCATTTGGCATACTAAACTTGTGTAAATAAAACATTATGGCAACCCCTTAATGAAAATTTGCATTTTAAACATTATAAACTTTTCATTGGAATAAAAAGCAAAGAAAAAAAAAATTGTTTAATAGAAAATAAAGGAAAACTGTCAATAAAGCGACACCAGATCAGAGGATCTTATGTTATTACATTTATCTATTTATTATTATTATTTAGCATTTATTTTATTAGATTTTCAATGTAATGTTTAAAATTCAATGATAATGAACATAGAGCTCAATTTTTCCGTTAGCTTCTGAATGCACATTTTGTTGAAGAATACTACTTTTTGAGGTGAAATTTATTGGCAGATGAGTCTGTTTTTACAGGGGAAGGCATTTCTACCGTTCCATGTGGAGTATCGATATTTTATTGATCTTGTATTGCTGTCGAATAGTGTTGAAAAATCATAGTTTGCCCAACAGATTGAATGATGAGATTACTAAGATTTGTTACAAAATATCCTACCACAACTTCATCACGATATTACACCTGAAGTTCGGCGAAATATGGTTTTTGCAACACCATGGTGCTCCTCCACATAATTCGAAAGCAATACAAATATAAACCAACGATATACATGCATAACGATGCATATATATCGTGCATATATAACGATATACATGGATAAGTAGAAATGCCTTCCCCTGTAAAAACACTCATCTGCCCATAAAATTCACCTCAAAAAGTAGTATTCTTCAACACAATCTGCATTCAGAACCTAACGGCAAAATTGAGGTCTATGTTCATTACCATTGGATTTTAAACATTACATTGAAAATCTAATAAAATAATTCCTAAATAATAATAATAAATAGATAAATGTAATAACATAAGATCCTCTGATCTGGTGTCGCTTTATTGACAATTTTCCTTTATTTTCTGTTAAAAAATATATTTTTTTTCTTTTTGCTTTTTATTCCAATGAAGAGTTTAATGGGCCGTATTCATAAAAACGAGCATAACCTTATTATACTTGCAAAATTTGAAGCAAATGCTTCCATTTGTATTCATAAAAAAGTGAAGCAAAACCTTTTACTTCGAGTATAAGGTTATACTCATACTCGATTGATTCATTGGGCCATATTCATTTATCAGAAAATAACCTTATACTTGCATAATTTGAAGAAAATGCTTCCAATTGTATTAATAAAAGACTCAAGTAAAACCTTATACTTCGAGTTTAAGGTTTTACTCCTGCTCGATTGATTCATTTATTTCAAATTGAAGTATATGGTTATTCATAATCTTTACCTTTTACTTCATGTATGAAGCATATCCTTCAAACATTCTGAGGTTGGTCAGTAGCAGACCTCTGTAGTTAAAGGTTTTTTCCGCGATTTTCAGCTTGATGGCAGATGTGCATGTGAAATATTATAAACCTCGCTTGCCTACACTTGTTCGATATTTTAAAGTGGTATACCGTCCTTTATATACAGTATTTATATTATATCTGAGTATTATAATAAACAATTTTAATAATACTCAAGTTTACATTTATAAAAAATAATTATGTGAAAAATGTCTTGTTAAATTAATTGCACATTTAAATAAATAATATATTTTTTTACTCAAATAACACATTTTTTTTTTAATTTTCCTGAATCCAAATTGACAGGTTTTGGTGAATCTTATATAATTTATAGTACGTTGAATTTCCATATAAAAACAGTTTCGGATCCGAATATTTGCCGAAAGTTTCCCAATCAGAAATTTAATGGAAAATATTTTCTATTATATAACATTTTATATCATTATTGCTAGGACCTATCGTTTATGAGCTATATTGGTTGAATAAAAGAAGTCACGTTTGAAATCCCCTATTTCTTCTCAACTTTGGTTATTTCGAATAATCATTATTAGTGATTTTAATTTAAAATCATACAGGTAACGAAAAGGTAAAAGTAAAAGGTGATCATTGTCAATTAGTCCAGTGGGTCCAGAGAAGGTGATTGTTGCATGGAGATGCGTACAGCAAATTTTTGTTCTGGGTGATTCCCTTACCCATATAGATCATTTTTATCAAGAGTACGCGTTTCTGCTATGGGGAGATTTTTCGCAAAATGCCCGCCAGTATCCGCCAAAATGACATCAGGAAAATCCATATATCTCACTAACTAGTCGCTCTAGCAAATAATTCTAAAGGATAAAAGTTGCTCAAAACACTTTCTTACATTGAATAAAGGCTTTTTTTTTTTTTTTTTTTTTTTTTTTTTTTTTTTTTTTTTTTTTTTTTTTTTTTTTTAATTATTATTATTATTATTATTCATTAATATTACAATTTATCATATTTGAAAATGTTGAACATGAGAATGTCATAATTTTATCTCTGAAACATCAATCAATATTCAATCAAATATTAATAAAGGACAACAAATAATTGGAACAGGATTTTTACAACTGGTCGATAAACCAAATTTGCAAAATATAGAACATGAGATAGAGTTTAATGCCCATGGGCACTTCTTTTGAAACCAACAGCCCTTGGTAGAGCATGGGTGTGTAAAGTTTTCTGTAGATTGTGTTAAATAATATTTGGCATCCACCATGATTCATATTCTTCATACCCATAGTAAGAATGGTCATAATATAACGAATTTTTCTCTTCCAACAGGTTTTACTACAGAGCAATTTGTAAATATGCTCTTTTTATGTCCAGAAAAACACTTGGAAGATGCTGAAGGAATCTTTGTGTAGTCTAACTTTTTCATTTGGTGATACTTCGTTGCTGGAAGCTCATTCGTGTTATTACAGCCTTCGCTCAGTACTTTTGTCAAGTCGTCCTCAGCTTTTTGAATCATATGATCTGTCAGCTCTTCCTTTACAGAATCTTTCATAAGGTATGCACAGTCCTTTGGCTTGAGAAAGCGCAGTGTTTTGTTCCGAATTTACTCGTCATACAACACCCAGTCAGTGAGTATATGACGGGCAGAATTTACATAACTTGTTTGTTCAAACCTTTCGATACGTCATGAAGTGGAACAAATCTTGAGATTTGCTCAGTCCCAAAAAGAAACCAAAATTGATTTAATTCATTAAAGCGGAACATTCTGTGGAAGCAGTAAATTGCGTATATAAAAAGGTCTGTCAGATTGTGTTATTAGGATATTTTCTTCGTACATAGTGTTGATGCCATGATTGATGTGAATAAATAGTCGTTTATCAGCTTGTTCAAGAGAATATTTCAACGAACTTTCTCCTGTTACCTTGTTTATCTTTAATTTTCAGTGTTTCTTTGCCAATAACACCACTAAATGTCGTTGTGCAAATGTATTGCTGTCGTTTGATGTAAGAAATGCTTCCATGACCAGCTTTGATCCAGCTGTCCACATAGGAGTCAAAAACAATATCTACCCTATTAGGAATATTTGAGAGATAATTGAGTCCGGTTAAAATTATAGGAAACAAAATCATGGAATAAAATGCGTTGAAATTTTCTCTTGAACAACTCTTGAATTTAATTGAGATTGAATGCTTCAATTAAAAGGTTGTCCTTTTTTTTTTTTTTTTAAGCAAAACCTTTTACTTGAAGTATAAGGTTTTGCTCTTTTTAATGAATACGGCCCAATATGTTTAAAATGCACATTTTCATTAAGGGATTGCCATAATGTTTCATTAACACAATTAACTGATTTGTATGCCAAATGATAACACCATGTTTTTTCGGTTTCAAAAGTGATTTTCTCCATGTGAATGTGTCTCCAAATCCGAAAATGTGGTCAAAATTTGAAAAATATTTAAACAAAATGGAGATATTACAGCTTTTATGGAAAAAAAAAAAAAAAAAAAAAAAAAAAAAAAAAAAAAAAAACGTGGTTTCCTCTAAAAAGTCTTTGATTTATCGTATATCTGCAACCGATTGGAATAGAAAGGTGAGGTCTGCGGCATTTTACTACATTTTTGATCTAGTTTCACCCATATTTTTTTTTATTTTTACACTAAGAGATACTCACCCTGTATATAAACACATGCACACTATATAAAATATATATATATATATATATATATATATATATATATATATATATATATATATATATATATATATATATATATATATATATATAGCTAAATTAAAGGAGGTTTGGAGTTTTTAAAAAGAAGCTTTATTGAGTGATATACATTGATACAAGAAAAAGCACTATTTATAGCCTATTACAATACTTCGATCATACTATGATCGCACGCATCAACGGCTACGTACAGAATGTCTGATGAGGCCAGGTGGGGGTGGCCTTTTATAGGATTTTTGGGAGAGGGGATATCATACATTTTATTTATATTGCTAATCCTGTTGAGGTTCACATAACTATATATATGTACACATACGGGCAATACCAAAACTAAACATAAGATTAAATTCATTACAAATAAACCAACGTGGCACATTAAAATATTTAGGAGTACTGTACGATCGAAAAATGAACTGGAAACGACACATAGACAATGTTTACAACCAGGCTTTGCAAGCCACTAACAGACTAACATTGACAGCTAGGATCTCTTGGAGTCTCAAATCAGAGGTCCTCAAGACGATATATCACGGAGCTATTTTGCCTAAACTTCTTTACGCGGCACACGTTTGGCATAAGGGCGTTCGACTGAAATCGAATCTTGCAAAACTCCGTAGAATTCAAAGGCTCATAGCAATAAAAATCTCCAAAGCATTCCATACAATATCTTATGAAGCTGCTTGCGTCTTAGCAGGTATTCTTCCAATTGACTTAAAAATACATGAAGTAACAGAACTATTTAACATAAAAAAACGACTTACGGACTATAATAACATTATTCAAGAAAGAATTGACCTTGAATACAAGCACAAATGTTGGCAAACAAACAAACAGATAGTCAAACTCGGACGGTTATATTTACAGATGGCAGCAAGAATGGCGATAACGTGGGGTGTGCTTGGTTACTTGAAGATATAAATGATAGGTTCATAGAGTCTCAATACAGGTTAGGAAAAGAGTGTTCTAATAACCAAGCGGAGAAGTTAGCAGTACTTAAGGCCACCGAATACTTACTTGAGAACTTAATACCAACACACACATAACTATTTATACGGACAATATGAACGTAATACACTCAATTCAAAACTCAAATATTCATGACAGACTTACTGAGGAAACTAGAATAAACTTGACTAAACTCTATAGCCAACACAAGAAAATAATCAATGTTGTTTGGATTAAGGGTCATTCGGGAGTAGAAGGCAACGAGAGAGCTGACGCTTTGGCAAAGTTAACGGCTTACAGTGACCTTCCAGTATCATTTGATCAGGTCCCTATCTCTTATATAAAAGGAGATATAAGAAAGGACTCTATAATCAAATGGAACAATAAGTGGGCCGCTTCTGAAAAATCTCCTAGCCTTTATCGATTCGTTCCCAATATCACACCGCAAAATTATAGACGGATACAAAGCACTGACTACAAGCTGACCCAAATACTTTCAGAACACGGACAAACCAAACAATACTTGAAACGCTTCAACATACTAAACAATGACAGGTGTCCTCACGATGGACAGGTTCATAATTTCCGACATTTAATATATGACTGTAAAGGACTTGACAACATTAGGGCAGGACTGATACGGAACATTATACTAAAACACGGAAATTGGCCAGAAACAGAACAGAGACTTATGACTAAATTTAAATCTGATTTTGTACAATTTATTAAACAAATAGACTTTAACAAACTGACTGATGAATGTAGGAAGGCAGTATAATGATGCTTTAGTAGGCAGAATCTTGTTGTGCTTTAGTTTTTATTTTTTATTTATTTTTATTATTTATGGAATTATTATTTTGTAGAAAATTGTATTAACGTTACTTTCTTTAGGTTTCTTATTATTTAATTGTTTTTTGTTTTATTTCGTTTATCTGATTGTACACAAGAGACAATAAGATCAAATTGTATTAATAAAAATGTAAACCAATGAATTTGGTAATACGTGTAGTATGCTTAAAAACAGACATGGCGCATGTAAATACGATAAATAAATTCTCCTCTTATGGGGTTACCATAAGAGGAAAAGAGAAAAAAAACTATATATATATATATATATATATATATATATATATATATATATATATATATATATATACATACAGGGTGCCCCACGAATGTTGTGTCAGGCTAATAAAAGAGTCTATGGAATTTCAATGCGATAATCAGGGATCTTTTATTGCGTCATATTAGTTACCTTTTGAAGATATTCAACCCTTCCAGAATTTCTGCAGTATTGTTGGAATGGCTCCAGCACTGGATATTTCACCATAAGTGACTGGTTTTTATGACGGATTCTGATGGTGAGTCGAATTCTAAAACTGTTTTGTATCGGTTACTTTTTCAATCAGATGCATCCTTACGTCGATAACAGGCTGATTATTAACCATTTTCAAATTTTATTTTATTTTATTAGATATCTAATAAAGTGTTTTTTATTTTAAAAAATAATAAACATATGATATAACACATGTAAATGTCAGCTGTTTCTTTCAAATATTTGTTCTATCTGTATTTCTTGGTTATAAGATTATTAGCTTGTCAGTATTTGTAAATGTAAATTGGTCAATTTAAAAAAATGGCTAATTTTGTAAGTCAGTATGACATGCTCATGGCATTAGGACGATGTGACGGAAACTTTAGAGCAGCTGCAAGGTTATATGCAGAGCGTTATCCACAGCGGCACCATCCCAAGTATCAAGAATTCTCACGCATAGCTGGCAGGATTATAAGAACAGGTACAATTAAGCCTTTCAGTAAATATTGTCACCGTGTCCGTCTAGTTTTGAATAATGCTAATACAGATGTAGTATTAGCTTTAGTTGATGAGGATCCGCAGATGAGTGTAAGGGATATTGGTAGGGAAACTGACATATCCCGAAGTTCGGTACATAGGCTTTTAAAAAAAGAAAAATTCAGACCTTACCATGTTTCAGTGCACCAAGCATTGTCCGAAAGTGACTTGGACCAGCGATTGAGGTTTTGCCATTGGGCACAAACAATTATAGCTGAAAATCCTAATTTCTTTCCTAATGTGCTTTGGACAGATGAAGCTACCTTTTGTAGCACTGGCTTAATGAACATGCACAACGCACATTATTGGTCCAGAGAAAATCCTCACTGGATGTTACAACGTGACCAGCAACACAGGTGGAAAGTGAACGTCTAGTGCGGCAATATAGGGGACAAGATCATTGGACCACATTTCTTCAAAAAATCATTAAATTCCATCAGCTATTCGAAGTCCATTGAACAAGATCTTCCGATTTTACTGGAAGAGGTGCCGCTTGAAAAACGTATGGTGATTTGGTTCCAACAGGATGGGTGTGCGGCTCACTATTCCATTAGAACTAGGAACGTTATAAAACATATGTTTTCCAATAGATGCATTGGAAGGGGTCTGCATATTAATTGGCCAGCAAGATGTCCGGACATAACAATTTTAGATTATTTCTTTTGGGGAAGATTGAAAGATCTCGTTTACACGAATAGACCGTCGACAGTAGAAGAAATGAGGGCAGAAATACAAAATGCGAATCTTTCCATTCCACCGGAAGAAATACAGCAAGCTCAGCGAGACTTTTGTTCTACACTTTTGTTATGCATAAATGCAGAAGGCCGTCACTTTGAACACATAAAATAGTATTTTTATGTAAATAAACAAATATTATTAATCCAATTGCATTTTCAAATAATGTAATATTTACTTAATTAATAAAATTCAATTTCCTTCAGAATCCATAATTAACTTGTCATCTAACAAACCAGGAGTTCCTGGGTTCCTTTCAAATAAGAGGATTAGGCTGTTATCGACGTAGGGGTGCATCTGATTGAAAAAGTAACCGATACAAAACAGTTTTAGAATTCGACTCACCATCAGAATCCGTCATAAAAACCAGTCACTTATGGTGAAATTTCCAGTGCTGGAGCCATTCCAGCAATACTGCAGAAATTCTGGAAGGGTTGAATATCTTCAAAAGGTAACTAATATGACACAATAAAAGATCCCTCATTATCGCATTGAAATTTCATAGACTCTAGGTTTTATTAGTCTGACACAACATTCGTGGGGCACCCTGTACATATATATATATATATATATATATACATAAACTATATTTACGATCGGTAAAGAAAAAAATATTATATAGGAAATTGATTGAACAATAGATTTATGATGTTAAATGTAGTAAAGGATTGATAATATAATAATAATATTAATAAATAATATTTGTAATAGAGGGAACAGAAAAAAATAAAAATGAAAATTATTTGAGTGATAGAGAAAACATTATCATATGAAGATTGTTGAACCTAGACTAAACTTTTATATCTGATATATAGATTATATATGGGAGAGATGTAAGGAAAATAAAAATAATTATCATTGAATGTAGGAGGTAAAAGAGCTAACTGAGAGGATGGAAATGGTGTAGACGAGGTACAGACGAAATAGGAATTTAACTCATTAGGTGTGACAGGAAAGACTCCCGAGGGAGAGGAACTGGGAGTATTTTGAACAAGGGAAAGTTTACGGAGGAGCTGCCATTTGGATTTAGGACCTGGGGCAGATGAGAAGGCTTCGTGGAAGTAATTGCATTTCATTCGCCAGATGCTAGTTTGAGTTAAATTGCGGAGAACCTTAAAAGCTTGGTAATCACAATCAAGCCTAGTGCGTTTAAATCGCCTTCGGACAGCCTCACATCTTCTTTGCAGGTCTTTTATTTCTAGGTTCATCCACGGAGCAGGCCGGCGGCGACGAAAGTACAGGTTTCGAGAGGAGCGTGGATATCAAGAATGGAAAGGAAGTTGGTAGTAAGCAATTCAACCATAGTGCCAATAGAGGAACAGGAGTAAATAGGATTCCAATCTAGGATTTTGAGATAAGATAAAATGTTGTCTCGCGTGAGGGATTTTATGTTGTGGAAAGTAATTGTTTTAGGGAGGAACGATGGGATTGGGATATCGTAAGAAATTTGTATTAGGTCGTGAGAGGACAGAAACGTAAAAGGCTGCTGACATGAGGAAAGGAGTTAATGACATGCAAGTCCAACCAAGTGTCGGACCCACGGGAGTGATGCGTGGGGGTAAATGGAAAAATGAAGAGGTGAAGGAAAAAAAAGAGGTTTTCTTGATACATTTTTTCGTAAGAGTAAGAAAGGAGATTGGTATTTAGGTCACCAGAAATGATTACATTGGAGTAGAGAGGAACATAATTGTAGAGGTTTGATTCAAAGGATTGCTCAAAAGGAACATGTGGGGGCCGATAAGCCACTACATGCAGGAGAGAATGGAAATTAAAGGATATTTCAACAGATATAAATTCAGTGTTTGGGAGATTTGAGGGGTGTGAAAGATGAAGGATAAGGGACTTCAGACTGGGATGGACCTATTGCGCTACTCCACGCCAGTCCGGTTAATCCAGTTGTGACGGATGATAGAGAAGTTGGGAAGGGAAACTGAGGAAGAGGTAATGTAGGGTTTAAGTCAGGTTTCAGAAACTGCAATGACGTGGTAGACGTTATGGGTAAAGAACTCTAGGAATTCCTCATATTAGGCGGGTAGGGATTCAGAGTTTATGTGACAAGCGGTTAGGATATTAGCCATATTGTATGTATAATGCACCAAAAAAACATGTATTTTACAAAAGTAAGTGATTTTCAGAGTGATAGCTTATGTATTTCAAGAATTTTGATAAAAATTTCATATATAGGATCTAATTGTAAATTTAACCACCTTTCAGATTGAAACAAACACATTTTGAATCGGACAAATACTTTCGGAGTTATGATGATAAATGTGCCGAAAACCATGAATTTAACAACAGTACGGGATTTTAGGCGTCTGTGATATTATATTATATAGGATATTGTAACTCCGAAAGTATTTGTCCGATTCAAAATGTTTTTTTTTTCAAACTGAAAGGAGGTTAAATTTACAATTAGATTCTATATATAAATTTTTTTAATCAAAATTCTTGAAATACATAAGCTATCACTCTGAAAATCACTTACTTTTGTAAAATACATGTTTTTTTTGGCACATTATTCGCTATAACTCCAAAACCATTTGTCCGATCCAAAATTTAGTATTTTCATCTAAAAGCTGGTTAAATTTACTATTAGATCCCATATATGTAACTTCTAATTAACACCGTGAAATACCCACACCAGTCTACTAAACATGTCATAATTTACATATTTTGCCAAAACATACACATTTAGCGTGCTAGCTTGGGTGGTTTACTGGATTTAATATAATTCACATATATAGCGAATTTAATCAGCTTTGAGCCAGAAAAAAGAAATTTGGGATCGAACAAATATTTGAGGAGTTAGAGGGACAAATGTGCCAAAAAACACTTGGATTTTACAACAGTACGTTTTTATTAGCGGGCTGTCATGTACATTTTACGGGGTTCGATTAAAACTTCATTTATAGATTCTTATAGTAAATTTAATCGGCTTTGCGATGAAAAAAAGTAATGTTGTATCGGACAAATAGTTTCAGAGTTATAGCCAAAAGAGTACGACAAACGTGTTTTCGCGGAGCTGTGGGACTGACGGCAAGTTCGTCAATTTCTCCATTTTTTTCCCAATTACGTAACCTTGCGAACAATGGTCCGATTGTGGATTTATTTTTTTCATTATGTAGGTACTAGTTCCAGCTACAATTAATATTTGAAACTTTCTTCGAAAAAAGTTTCGTTATCGTATTACAGATAAAAAAAACAAAAATAACGGTTTTTTTTGCGATTTTGAATATGAAGCCGATGGTTGCCGTAGTAGCAAACTTCAGATTCGGATTCAGCACCACAAAAAACATAAAGATCCGTTGAGAATAAAAATTCCGCAGTTTTGTTCTTGAAATCGGCCTTTTGTAGCCTTATTTTACTGGACTAATATTACAGATCGGCCATTATCTTTCCGGCAGCGAACTCTTCCTCCCGCGAACCACACGTCATTCAGTTTGCCGGCTGATTTCTTCTGACGGGCGAGCCAATACAGATGCCTATTAGTCGGGGTCATCTCCTCGCTTAGATATATCCCGTGTTAGTCATTCACCTGCCAGCCAATATCGTGCGTAGTCTCTCTGGACTTTTCTTTATTTAATTCACATTTTGGACACTGGATCGTATGCAGAACATGACTATTTAATGAACTAATGTTAATTTAATTCTCTACAAATTTTATTGTTTACACATTTATCATATTCTGTACCATTTCCGAGATATATTTTTTTTTATCAAGAACCCATTTACTAATAATAATAATAACTTTATTTGTTAAGGAACATGTTCTTGTACAAATATTTCAAAATATAATCAATTTATGTGCATACTTCTACTGCATACCTTACAAGGGGACGTTTGCAATTGTAACTCACAGATTTGAGTGCCGATTTTTGTGTGGGTAGTAGGGACCTATAATAGTGAAAAACTAGAGTTATAGCCGCCAATGAGCATTAGGAGCCGAGAAAAAAAAAAAAAAAATATGAAAATCACGTTTTATTTTTTTTCTCAGCTCTCAGTCAAGATAGAGAAATGATTCTTTCACGTTTTATTGCAGTTATGTATGCTATTAGATATAAAAATACTTTTTTTATGCTCAAGACACTACCCGTCTTTAGGGTGCTCAAAAATGACCAAATTCCAAGGAAATCCGCTGTAAATAAGTGGAAACTTTTTTTCATGAACAACTGACCTCAAATCTATTTTAACGCACCATAAAACCCTTATATGTGAAATTTTATCAAAATCAAAAAATATTGATTTTTTTACCCCTTTCGAGGAGGTAGAATATTATGTTGTAATTGTTATTGAAATGTTGAAATCTCAACTTAAAATTTTGAAGTTGAAATTTCATCAACATTTTCTACCGGCCATAACAACTGCTGTGTTCAACCGATTACAACAGTAATTGCATCACTAGAATCAGCTACATTCTGCTTTTTATCCATGTGTATAGCATTGAATTTAATCCCAATTTTAGTGAACAAAAACTGATGTGAATGAAAAAATCCAAGGTCAGCTATAACTTGATTTTTTTTGTTTTTGTTTTTGGCATTGGAATTATCCGTACTGCCAATCATTATGTTATCTATTTAGTTCCTTACTATTTAAATGTTAGATATATTTATTTATTGAATATAAATATTGGGTGATGCTGATTATTTCCTCTGGTTTGTCTGTTGCTAATAATTTTTTATATCGAATATTATTATTATAAGGTTTAAAAAAATTAAGAAACTTTTCTCTTTGGTTTTTGTAAGCCGGGCATTCGGTGATTATGTGTTGGAGGGTTACTCTTTTAATACATCTATCACACTCTGAGCTTTTCTTAATTCCTATGCGCTGAAGATAAACATAGCATAAACCGTGATTAGTTCTAAGTCTAGCAAAATTTTTAACTACGTCTTTGGTTAAATTTAATCGAAAGAACCAGGGTTCCTTTAAAATTTGTGGTACGATAGACTTAAAGTATATGCCTGTGGATGATTCCTGATAATTCTGTTCCCACTTATTAAGCGTATTTTTTTTAACATCTAAAAGAATTCCAAGTACGGTAGTTTTATGTCAGTGGTATGCGTTAGGTTGACAGAAGTTTTTGCAAGGCGGTCTACCTCGTCATTTTCGGGAATTCCCATGTGTGCCTTGATCCAAATAAATATTATTTGTTTTTTGTTTTTTATTGCGAGGTAGTGATCTTTTATGACGTTGGCTAGAATGTTATTTTTATTTATGTTGCTATTATTTTTTATTGCTTCTAATGAGCTCATACTATCAGTTTATATTGTAAATTTATTTTCATCTAATTTGTTAATAAATTCAAGGGCTTGAAATATAGCATATAATTCAGCGTTGTTAATAGAAGTGTTGTTAGGTAATTTGTATTGAGCGGAATATTTAAACTTTGGGATGTATACTGCAGAGCCTGTATTATCATTTGTTTTGGATTTGTCTGTGTAAATATTGATATGTTCTGGCCAGTTTTCTCTAAGCAAGGATTTTATATTTGCATTAATAATAACGGAAGGCAACGAGTTTAATTTTTTTGGTTATAATTATATTATATTTTTGAAATGACAAATCGTATTCAAGTGAATATATTGGTAGTTTACAACTGATAAATAAGTTAACGGCTAAATGTTGGTATTTTATAAAACTATCGTAAATCATAGGGATATATTTTTCCTTTTCCCAATATTTCGAGGTTAGAATGAGAGTACTCAAGGATACTATTTTGCTATAACATTTTTCATTACTTGTCTTAATCTTGAAAATCATTGTGTCAGCTAAAAGTTGTCTTCTAAACTTTAAAAATGTTTCACCAGCCTCGGTATATAACACGTCTATCGGAGTGGAATTAAGAAGTCCTAAGCACATTCTTAAAGACCTATTATGAATCGTTTCTAATTTCTTTAAGGTACTATCCGGCGCTTCACCGTAAATTGTGGCCCCGTAGTCAAATATTGCCCTGATAGTGCTTCTATAAAATAGTAATGACATTTTAGGGTCTGCCCCCCGACTTATTATTAGTACAGATCAATTTTGATGTTCCCATCAACTTTTCAGATCTTTTATGAATTTCTAATATGTGTTTGTTCCAATTTAATTTTCTATCAAAACGGAGCCCCAGAAAGCGAACTGAGGTCACACATGGAAAGTTAATCTTGTCGAGTACAACCTGATCTCCTAGGAGAAAAGCATGTTCTCTACTGCAGGGACAAATTACAGACTTAGAAACTGAGATATTTAAACCCGTATCAAGCTGCCATCTTTTAAGAACTCTCACTGCCTCTTCTAACATCTCGAGGCATCGGTCAATGTTTTTATGCGTTACGTATAAACATGTATCATCCGCGAATTGTAATATGGCTATTTCTTCAGGTATGCATTTTTTTAAGTCTGCAGAGATTATGGCAAAAAGTAGACCGCTAAGAATGCCTCCCTGTGGTAACCCAATCTGAGCATTTCCTGTACCAATTATGCAATTGTTTACCCTTAAAAACAATTTTCTATTACTGATCAAGTTCACAATGAATTCGATAATTTTTCTAGAGACTTTAATGGCTTCCATTTTATGCGAAAGTATGTGTACTGGAATTGAGTCGTATGCCTTTTCTATGTCCAAAAACAATCCTATCGTTTTTTTTACCTTCACTAAATCCTATATTTATGTCTGAATGCAGGGCTAACAAACTATCCATACTCGACTTCCCTTTTCTAAAACCGTATTGTGAATCTGGTAGCTTATTCTGGGATTCTAACCACCATTCCAGTCTACATTAAATCATTCTTTCGAAAGTTTTAAGTATACAGGAACTTAAGGGAATGGGTCTAAAGGAAGTAGCTAGTTTTGGATCTTTACCTGCTTTTAAAATAGGTATCACACAATATTTCCGCCATGACTCTGGTATTAAATTGGTATGCCATATATTATTGAATATATTTAATAATATGATTTTTAATTGATTAGGTAATTTATTTAACATTATATAATGGATATTGTCTATACCAGGGGAGCTGTTAACATTATTTTTTATTGATCGTAAAAGCTCTGGCAAAATGAAATTTTGTGACAATCGATCGTGAATTTCTTCATTATCTCTATCGTTGTCTAATGCTTGTGTAATTTGAGATACTACCAAAGGGGAGCTAAGATGTCTAAAAATTCCTCACACCAGTCTCCTGTAAGGGGTATCATCCTATTTGAGGTTTTTCGGTTTTTTAGAATGGATAATTTATTCCATACTTCTTTGATTTGGTTATTTCTATTTATACTTGAAGTGAACTCTCGGCATGACTCTTTCTGTTTATTTTTCGTGACCTTTTTGAATTCGGCATCCGACCTTTGATATTTTATTGGATTATCGGTTGTTGGAATATTTTTATAGAATAGAATAGAAACAAAACTTTATTCGGGGACAAAGCCCCTTAAGAATAACATTAAATAATACAAAGTAAGATCATAACTGGCCGAGAGGCTGTTAAAAATAAAATAACATATTTTATAACATCAGGAGAGGGTTTGATCAATGGTTTGGCCTAAATTTTTAATAGAGGAATGGAAAGTTATTGGTTGACCATTAAGGAATAATGTGGGAAAGTTGGCATTTGAATGGAGAAGGGAATGTGATCCTATGGCAATTGCTTGAGTTTTAGCAGCGTTTAACGTTAATTTGTTCAGATTTGCACAGGCACAGATTTCGTCTAGGTCTTCCTGAATTTTGGCAAACGCAGCTAACATTTCGGATGGAGGAAAGGAGAAGTAAATTTGGAAGTCATCGGCATAAAGATGGTGGGAACAATGGTGAATTGAATGGGGAAGATCATTGATGTAGGAATTAAACAGTAGAGGGGAAATGCTCGAACCTTGAGCTACTCCTGACTGTAGATTGAGGAAAGAGGAGAGGCCCTGGTTAGGAGTGGCGACTGCCTGAAACCAAAGGAGGGAGCTGTAGGAAAAGTTCAATGATTTCAAATTGGAAAAAAGAATATTATGGTCTAAGGAATCGAATGCTTTAGAGAAATCAAGGAGGATCAGGATGGTCAGTTCTTTTTTGTCTATCGCTATTTGGATGTCAGTGATAATTTTGATCAGGGCAGATTGTGTTGAGAAGGCGGGACGGAAACCAGATTGTAAAGGATCGAGTAACTTGGAATCTTCTCGGAAATTGGAAATTTGGGATTGCACCAATCTTTCTAGGGGCTTAGAAAGGTTGGAAAGTTTGGATATAGGGCGAAAGTCCTTTGGGGATATAGGGTTTGGGTTCTTGTTGATGGGATGAATTAAGGCCTTTTTCCAGGAAGTGGGAAATACAGAGTTTTGGATGGAAAAATAATAAATTGAAGAGGAGAACCGGAAGGATTTCAGGAAGGCATAATTTCTATAATTCAACATGAATGCCGTCTAAACCAGATGAGTTGGATTGAGACTTCATAATAGAAGTAATTAGATCAGAGGGAGTGATATAAGAAAAGTAAAAATTATGGTCATTAAATGCTGGCGGAGGTAAGGGCTGGGAGGGTCGAGAAGGAGCAGATGAAGTGGTAGAAACGAAATAGGAGTTTCACTCATCCGGAGTGACAGGACAGGAAAGACTCCCGAGGGAGAGGAACTAGGAGGATCACACAAGGAAAGTTTGCGGAGGAGCAGCCATTTGGATTTAGGATCGGGTGCAGATGAAAGGGCTTCGTGGAAGAAATTGGATTTAGTTCGCCGGGTCGTGGATTGTGTTAAATTTCTAAGAAATTTAAACGCTTGATAGTCATCTTCAAGCCTGGTGCGTCTGAAGCGTCTTCGGGCAGCCTCGCGTCTTCTTTGTAAATCTTTAATATCTTGGTTCATCCAAGGAGCAGGGCGACGCCGGCGAAATGTTGAGGTTTTAAGAGGAGCATGGGTATCAAGGATGGATAGGAGATTGGTGGTGAGTAATTCAACCATGGTATCAATTGAGGAACAGGAGTAGATTGGATTCCAATCAATGGTTTCGAGATCAGATAAAATCTTATCTCGGGTAAGGGAGTCTATGTTACGGAAGGAGATTGTTTTAGGAAGGAACCGAGGTTTTAGGACATCATATGATATTTGTAACAGGTCATGAGAGGATAGGAAAGAAACAGGTCGTTGACTTGAGGAAAGAAGGTTTTTTGGAGAATCTATGACATGCAGGTCCAACCATGTGTCGGACCCGCGGGAGTGGTGGGTGGGATTGAATGGTAAAATAAAAAGATGAAGGGGAAAAAAATGGTTTTCAAGGTAGATTTTGTCATAGGAGTCAGATAGGAGATTGGCATTCAGATCACCGGAGATGATTATATTGGAGTAGAGAGGAACATAATGGTAAAGGTTAGATTCGAATGATTGGTGAAAGGGAACATGTGGGGGACGGTAAATCACTACATACAGGAGAGGATGGGCATTAATGGATATTTCAACAAATAAGGACTCAATGTTTGGGAGATTTGAAGGAGGTGAAAGAAAAAGGATACGAGACTTCAGGCAATCATGGACATAAATTATTTATTAATTATTAGGACATTATATGCCCTATACGAAAGTTTCCTCCGATTAAGGCATAGACCGCATTCATTATCCGACCAACTTCTACTGTATTTTTTATTAAAAAATGGGTGTTATAAGGGAATCGTGCGTTCACATGCATTATTAAGAAGTTTAATAAATTCGTCATTCGAGGGGTTTTCCGCGAGTAGTGAAGCGTTTTCTAGAATAATTTTTTCAAATTCAGACCAATTTAGCGATTTAATTTGCCATTTCCGTGTGGTATTATTAGTATTTTGAGTATCATTTCTTTTATACGGAATTTCTATTATTATGGGGAGATGATTAGAACCTATTGGATTATCATGTACTATCCATGTAGAACTGGTGGCACTGTTTATTAAGCTTAATGTTATATCCATTGCAATATTTCTTTTCTGATGTATATTGTTCACAAGGATTGGGAAGCCGTCATTTAAGAGAACGAGATTCGTTTTTTCAATTGCTGAAACTCTGTTTCCCATTTTATCGTTTGAATCACACCCCCATTGATAATGATGAGCGTTAGCATCTCCGCCTATAATTGCGGGTTGTTGAAAACTATTTAAAATATTTTCCCAATTATCACTTATTGCTTTGTTTCCAGGTTTTGCATAAAACGATACAACATTTAATTTGTAATTTTTCGAGATGGTTATACTTGCAGCGACCGTTTCAATATCTTGAATTCTGTGAAAATTAGAAATTTGCTTAAAATGATATTTCGATTTTATTAATATCGCTACACCTCCATAACCGTCGTTTCGATCTGATCTGACGATGTTATATTTTGGTAAGTTGACGTATTTACCTGGTTTGAACCACGTCTCTGAGATTAAAGCTATATCGATTTTTTCTGAATATAAAAAATATTCTAAACTATTTTTATTTGAAATGGCCGATCTGGCATTCCACGGTAATATTTTTATTGCATCGATCATATTGTATTATTTAAATGTGTTCATATATATTTATGATTGATGTATAATTTATCGATATATTTGATATTAGTAATATTTGACATAATCGTTATTGTTATTATTTATTGTTATATTGGTATGTACTATATTGATAGTCATAAATGATTAGTGCGGTCTATTATCATATTTTTGATTCCATCCTCAGTAACTTTATCATTCTTGGATGTTAATACATTATTTACTATCGCGAGCAGAGCATCCGTTAGTAAATTTAATTTTTCTTTTTTTTCAAGTTAGTTCCTTTATCCCTAAATGCTTTTTCTTTGTATGGATTATCGGTGATAGGATGTAAAGGGAACAAAGGTACCGAAAAATCTTTTATGATATTTTCCCTTAACTCTGAATTCATATTTTCTTTTTGTGGACTCGTAATTCTCTGTCTTTTTACTGCTGTAATTTTATTTTGAACGTAATTTTTAGAGATATTTTCTGAATTATTCTTTGCTTGTTCTTAGGAAGGAAAAGCCTCCGGAGTATTCCTTAAGGCTACCCAACTGTATGATTTACCTTCTATTTTGGCCCTAGCTTTATTATATGTTAGGTTATAATTACCCATATCTTCTTTAATATTTTTCTGTTTCGTATATTCGGAACATATTTCCTTAGCCAACCTAGGAGTGATTTCCTTTACAATTAATACATTTTAATAATGCATTCGGGGACAGTTTTCGGTTTCATGTTTATCCGAGCATTTCCTACAACGCCCTATTGTACTTTTGCACTGCGAAGTATTATGACCGTATCGAAACCAAGAGTGGCATTTTACTACTAGTTGGATGTAGAGGTGTACTTCGCACCGTACGTGGTGAATCGTGATGTATCGAGGTAAAAGTTGACCTCTGAACGTAATTAATACCGATCTGGTTGGCTTGTATTCTATTTTATTAGTTTCTTCATTAATAGTTTTTTTTTTAAAATATTCTGACACTAATAACTTTTTGAGTGTCAGAATATAATGTTTTTAAATTATCTAAAATTTCTAATTCCGTTAAGTCTAGGTCAACATCCCTAATAACTCCCTTTTTTTCTAGTGTAAAACTCGGAATATAGACGTTGATTTGTTTCTCTTTTAATTTTTCTGATTTAACTAGCGCATTAGCTTGATCTCCTTGCCGGGTTTCCAACTTAATCCTATTTCTACCTATTTTATAAGTATTCAAAATATTATATATTTCCGGACAGGAATTATGTAAAAGTTTTCCAATAGACATTGGATGCAATCGACCTATTCCTATCCTTTCTGTAGAACCACCTTCTATAAAAACAAAATATGGACCCAAATCCGTCGCTTCGTAGAATCTTTTAATTCCAACCCTACTTTTTCCCAAATTTATAACATTTTGAGGTGACAATTTATTCCAACTACAGTCTGATCCAATTTCCATCCTTGACTCAATCGATTGTCCATCACCCACTTTAATTGATTCCAGACTAGTACCCTCAATATCTGGAGAAATCCCCCCTCTCTCATCACCAATCACCGACATTTTATAAACAAAGACACACTTACATACTAAAACTCAATCTAAATAAAACCAAACTAAACCAACTGAACTCATAAATACCTCCAACATATTTAAAAATAAAAAACAAAACAAATTAATACAAAACTTAAACAAAACTCTTATCTGAAGCAGCGGTAAACACATAGATCCTTACAGCTCGGCTGTTGAAGCTAGATTGAACTTGACATATTTCAATAAAGGGAAATCCTGCGACTTCCGGATTTGGGCTAAACTATTCAGTTTTAAGGCTTTTAGATGATCCTAAAATTTTGTCTTAATCGGTTGCGAAATATGTGAGATAGCGCAAATTATTTACATTTTTTCAGAAATTGACAGCCCCTTGCCTTTTAAAATCCTACAAAATTTTAAAGGTAAAAAAAAAATTATTTTTGATTTCGACAAAATTATGTTTCTACATGTTTTTTGAGATGAGGAATCTGGAAATAATATCAGTTTTTAGTTTAAAAATTTTCCTCACCTATATTATATAAACGAGATGTTTTAAAATGACATATTTTTATTTCAAATTGCATAGAAATCCTAAGATTGATGAATAATCTAAATTAATATCAGGTTTTAGTTAAAAAATATGTATATCGTTTTTAAATGGTCCTATTTGAAATTTGTTGTGTAAAAACTATAATAATAATAGAAATATATCATTTTAAATTAATTTTAGATTATTCATCAATCTCCTCGAAAGGGGTAAAAAATCAATATTTTTTGATTTTGATAAAATTTCACATATAAGGGCTTTGTGGTGCGTTAAATCGAGATTTGAGGTCAGTTGTTCATGAAAAAAAAGTTTCCACTAATTTACAGCGGATTTCCTTGGAATTTTGTCATTTTTGAGCACCCTAAAGACGGATAGTGTCTTGAGCATAACAAAAGTATTTTTATATCTAATAGAATACATAAGTGCAATTAAACGTGAAAGAATTATTCCCTTATCTTGACTGAGAGCTGAGAAAAAAAAAAAAAAAAATGTGATTTTCATATTTTATATTTTTTCTTGCACATTAGCGGCTATAACTATAGTTTTGCATTATTATAGGTCCCTACTACCCACACAAAAATCGGCATTCAAATCTGTGAGTTACAACTGCAAACGTCCCCTTGTTAGTAAAGTTTGCATTGTAAACTGTTTTACAAATATTATTCATAATAATTAATATATATATATATATATATATATATATATATATATATATATATATATATATATATATATATATATATTATATTTTATACTCGTATATACATGAACAACATAGAAATAAAATAAATAGAAATACTGATAACTCATATCCATAAAGCTAATTAATATTTCAATACTAACAACAGAGTAAGTAACCAGTTAATTGTTATGGGGTGGTATCATTTCCGAAACAATGTATATCTTAGCTACTAATAATAGAAATAAGTAAATATAATTTTATTTTACCATACTATCTATATTAAGAATGTTCTCTATATTTACATATGGGGGTGAATCAGCTATGTATTACTCCAGGTATCTCTCTCTATATACATTGGATGACAGGCACAGGAAAAAATGGTGTATGCTATTAGATATATATTGCTTACAGGCACTGCAGATTTCATCATCTTGAATAGTGTAGGATATATTTTTTAAATATCTGTTTATAGCGTGTGGGTTTAAAATTCTTTATTTGTTGACAACTCTTGTTTTGTGGATGCAGGTATTAAAAGTTAAATACTCTTACGAAGAAAAATCCAGACAACTGAGAGTTCTGTAGACTGGGTTAGTATTTCAATTTAGAGCTCTATTGATGTCAAAAGACAGAAACTGATTTTCGATAATATTCTTATTGTGGTATCGCTGTCCCGTTCTGTAGATATCGTTTAGTTCATTGAAACTATTAGTTGTTGTGGTTAGATTATGAAGTTGTAAGACCCAGTAAAAATTCCATTCTTTGATACTGATCCAACTGTAGCAAGGATGAGCTGTTTGGCAATGTCATCCCTAAATTCGTTTAGGGAAAATTCAAGCAAATTTGGTGCTCTCTTCTTTCCGTTAGGCGTTTAATCTTCATTTTCTTGATTTTCTCTTTACAAATATTTTTATTCAGGTAAAAAATAAAATCAATCGCCTTTTTTGGAATATTGGTATTCAGGCAAAGGGAACTGAGGTTCCTCCCGGGGCAAATATATTAACTAACTTCCCCCCCCCCCCTCCCAACATCATCCAAAAAATACAATTTCTTTCTTTACTAATAAATGACAATGTTTGATTAATTTCTTAATACGGTAAATCGCCTTAGAATCGTTTATATAAGGTAACATGTTTAAGAAGTCACCTTATATAAAGGCTCTTGAAGGATCCGGGCCCCGGGGATTCCCCCCTCCCCCTCTGTAGCCCTGTTCCCTGAGAGGTGTACTGGTAACCTGACAAGGGGAACCGAGGTATTTGTTTTTTTAAGAACAACCAGTACAGTGATGTATGCATTTGTTCAGTGTGCAACTCATTTCATCCAAAAGAAGAATGCGCGTTGTTTATTGTCATTCTGACTGCTCTCCTTCCTCAACAGAGGTTTGAGAAAAGTATAGATTGCACATGGCTGATGGCATTTTTATGGATATCTTTTGACTTGCAACGTGTTCTAGATTCGAATTAACAATCTGTCTATCTGCATAGACGATAGTTTAGCATAGAATAATAGTTTAGAATAGTTTTTCTATCCATGATGAGGATACAAAATTGGTCAAATGATTAATGTTAGTTTGGAACAAATTATAGCTCATCTTCGTAACCGTCGTTGTATTAAAGCTGTGGGGCTGCCACCGCAACTTCAGTCCTGGAATACTTAGTTATACCATATTAGCGTTGATTGAATCTTTCTAAAAAGCTTACAATTTCGTTGAATTTATTCCAAATTCAACGCTGATAATGTTGCTATATGATGAGACATTTTTTTTTTTTTTAATGTAACAGATTACCTGCTTGGGAGACAACCTGCCTCTGAAAATGGCCGCAGCTGTCAATATTTTGCCTTTCTTAGGGTCAATCTGGCACATGCTGTAGTTTGGGTCGAACATGTTGTGTACCAGGAGAGGGACATTGATCTTATAATAAGGTTTAGATCCTCTTGACATGAGAGGAACTAGGGAAGGCGTGAAGAAGGAGAGCCGAGGAAATGGCACCAGGTTGGTCATTACTTTCCGAAGGTCCGTATTTAGTTGTCCCGGGAACCTGAAATCATAATCATACGTTTGATTTATTTAATATATCTATTGTTGGATATACATAATATGTTATCATGTAAACAACATATAAATATTTTATTTTTAATGTAATGCCTTGGAAATTATTTTTCAAACCTGAAACATGCCGTTACCCCTGCCATCACACTGCATATAAGATGATTAACATCCCTTATCGTTGGGAAAGAGATTTTCAGAGTTTTTAAACAAATTTCGTTCATAGCTTCGTTATCCAAGCAAATTGCTTCGCTGGCAGATTCCATCAAAACATTAAGACCAAGGACACAGTTATAAGGTTCAACCACTACAGTTGACGCCTGAGAAATTTACCATATTGATATTTAAAATATTAATATTGGTCAGCATAATTTAAATGTACTAAAAATAAATAAGCAATTAATGTACTTTATCACAATATACAGGGTGTCCCGAATTTAAATGGCAAAACTTCAGAAACTTATAGGGGACCGAAAAACTAAGACAAAAAGTCCTTTAGAGATTTGCTCGTTTTTGCTTAGTTTTAGAGAAAATCACAAAAAAAAGAAACAAAAGTTTTCATTTTTATACTTATTTATTTACATTTATATTTATGTTATGTTCTTTTTAATGTAAATATTGCTCAAAATGTTGTCCTCTTGCACCAATGCAAGCATTACATCTAGCACTCACTTGATAAATTGCAGCTAAATATTGTTCTGATGATATTTGGTGCACTGCATCTATGATTCGGTCTCATAATTGCTCTCTTGAGTTGATTGACACCGAATAAACTTTCTGCTTCAAGGTTCCCCATACGAAGAAATCCATGGGTGTCATATCAGGTGATCTGGGTGGCCAAGGTACTACCCCTCCACGTCCAATCCATCGTTGTGGATAATTTATATCCAGCCAAGCTCGAGCAACTCTGCTATAATGAGCTGGACATCCATCGAGTTGGAACCACATTTCAATCCGCTGCTGTAAGGGGATGTCATCTAAATAATTAGAAAAGTCGTTCTCCAAAAAATGTGTAAATGTGATACCATTCAATCTTCCAGGTAAAAAATATGGTCCCACCAGTAATCCGTTCCAAATTCCAAGTCAGACGTTAATAGCAAATTCATGCTGAAACCTATTCTCTCGAATGGGATTTTCAAGAGCCCATACATGATAATTTCTTTGGTTAATGATTCCTCCTCTTGTAAAGGTAGCTTCATCGGCCCATATAATTTTTAATGGAAATAAATTATCATCGCGAATTTTGTCAAGAAACCAGTTACTAAAATTCAATCTCTTGACATAATATTGAGGTAATAAATTCTGAACTTTTTGAAGATGGTATGGGTAGCGATTATCACCTTTCAAAGTTCGCCATATTGCTTGCCGCGATATTGCTAATGCAGCAGATGCTCTTCGGATGCTAGTCTCAGGATTGTTATCGAAGTGGCGTTGGACACAATTTCTTCTCCGATAATCTGCTCTTATTGCTGCCTGGAATTGGTCGCCTTCATTACGTATTAAGAATGACCCAGTCACTCGTAGTCTATTAAAATTTAACGAAAAGACTCGTCGATTAGGCACTCTTCTATTTGGAAATCGGCGCGCATACTCCCGCACCGCTTCTAAAGCATTACCGTTACAGAAACCATACACAAAAATCATATCAACGTATTCAATATTAGAATATGTATGCGGGATTGTGGCTGATGCTATTCACACAAAAATATCTGAGTAACTTACTGAAGACTGATTTAGGAATTATAATCCTAGAAGGAAGCCAAAATGTAAACAAATAAAAGAATGTAAAGGATAGATAACATTAAGTGTTTACATATCTTACTGCCTAGCCTGACGAACTTTGAAAGGTGATAATCGCTACCTGTAACATTTTTGTTTTGTTTCTTTTTCTCTAAAACTAAGCAAAAACAATCAAATTTCTAAAGGCCTTTTTGTCTTAGTTTTTCGTTCGCCTATAAGTTCCTGAAGTTTTGCTATTTAAATTCGGGACACCCTGTATACGTCAATAAAGCCGCTTTATATTTCAACTTTATAAGATACCCTTCATTTAATTAAAATAATAAAATCTCGTGTACCTAAACATAATAAATGAATTAGGAGCACTGCCTGAATTCCTAATTATCAGTAATACTTAATTACTAATTTTTATTTTCGAAGCAATAATCAAGTGTTGAATTTAAACAAAAATGTTTTAGTTTGAATTGAATATGATATGCAGAGTTGGGCAATATCTAGATATCAATCTATCTAGATACGAATATAGATACTGATTTGTTTTATCTAGATATGTAATTCGAAAATCGAATACTTTTCAGAGTGAAAATGAAAAAAATATCTGGGTAATTTTCAAATAAAACTTTCAAATTTAGCGTTCCAGAAAACTCAAACATCCTAAAAAAACAAAGCTACTTACTTATTCATGTTCTGTGGCATACTAGAATGTTGCCACATTACTTGAGAATATGTACCTGAGTTGGTTCCTCAAATTTCCGCTTCCTTAATTTTTAATGAATTTTAAGAGAAAAAACCCTTTAATAATTTGACGTACATTACCGCGTTTGTACCTTGTCAGATTTATGATTTTTAGTGAGGTTTTGGTACAGGATTTTTTAGGTTGCTGATTTGAAGTGATATCCTAGAAAGAACAACAGTAATAAATTTTATATGAGAAATTAAAGTGTTTTTTTTTTAATCAGCTCCAGAACCCACCTTCTACACCCGGTCACGTACATCAAATGAATCAATTCGGAAATTATCGGACACTAAGAAACTCTTTTCTCAAGCTCCCAAAAATTCATATTTTCATAAGAAAGTACTATTTTGATTTAATATATAAATAGTTGAACAAGAAATAGCAGAGAGAATAAAATGAAAAACAAATTCTAAGGTCTACATTAATTTAAACAAATGGATACTCGACAAGACCATGTTTCACAACAGTGAAATATTGAATGCAATTTTTTTTTTTTTTTTCTGTATTTGACGTGTGTTGAATTCGGCTCGGAAGAATACAACTTTTGAATACATTTAGTAGTGTTCTAATCCTATTAGAATAAATTATCTTATATTTGAATCTGTATTCGAAATTCCTAATGCAGATGATTTTTTTTACAGATATTATTTAACTATTTAAGTACAAAACATTTCCATATAGGCTCGATTAGATCCAAAATATGTTTACTTGACGTGGCAAAGCGTTTTCTCATCGTTATTACTTCGATCATGGCTGGTTTTATTTAAATAAAATTAACATGGCAATCATCATTACAAACAATAAATGAATAAACCGAGTACGGGAAAATTTCAGGAATTTATCAGTTGAAATTTAAAGTGCGAATATGTTTGTTTATGTTTGGATCTGCTTATCTGCTTCGACCTATGTACCGAATTAAATTACTATGATCATACAAATAATACACCAATGGTTCAGTTTATATTCAAACCATCCGTTATACACATCTAGGTTATGAGTGTTAGTGATTAGAAATTTGTTAATTCTCAAGATATTTTTGCTGATGATCCAGCATTATCTGAACACTCTGGGCCGTCAACATCTACAAATCTGCATTGACAAAGTGTTCTAAACAGGCTACAACACCACCCGTTCAGCCTAAATATTTTACAAATAATTTGCCATTGATTGTGAATGGAAAGTATTTTAAAGTGGTAGCTGGAAAATAGGGTCCAAACAATATCGTTGCAAAATGTAATGAAATGAAATTAAGAGAGGCCTAATCACTACTTCAAATTTCCTCCACAATTCCAAATGCCCTCTGATCCCAAGAAACCTCGAGAGAACTGAAGCTGTTGCACGATTTCGACTAATCACAGGACACGACTACTTGCAAGCCCACTTGCACCGCATTGGTCTTGCTGACAGTGAATTTTGCCCGTTATGCAACCTCGGATGCATGGACGGAGGTGAGGTAAGAGCAGTGCTAACCCTCAGATCACCTGAGGGTTTGCACTGCTCTCACCTACGCTGAAGAAGACATTATGGATACAGGGAGGCTCTTCGTCTGATAGCTAAACTGCCACAGACGTGCGTTGGATAAATAAATAAATGTCCTCTGAAAGTAGGGAGCGACGACGGCCATATACTAAAGTGCGTCTCATAACTATAAAACCACTTTGTTTTATGCTTTAATTTAAAGTATTTAGTAGAAAATAAAAATTTAACATATCTGTTAGATAGGTTCATTGAATACAAGACATAATATGACTAAAATATGTTTTTATTTTTATAAATTTTACCAAAAACTTAAATCTTTAAGAAATAACAAAAATAATACTGTCTCATAACTATAAAGCCTAGTCCAGACTGTAAACAAATGTTTCGGAACATATTTGAACATGTTCCCAAATTGTTTATAAACAGTTCAGAAACTTTGTTCCGAAACAATGCTTTTTTTTTTCGCGTCCAGACCTGATTCAGTGTTTTTGAACATGTCGAGTGAGGCTATTGCAGGAATTTGTGCTGCCAATTTATTTCTTTACTAAACAGGCAAAGGAATAGAATAAGAAAAAGAAGGTGGTGGATAAAGCCTAGTCCAGACTGTAAACAAATGTTTCGGAACATTTTTGAACATGTTCCCAAATTGTTTATAAACAGTTCAGAAACTTTGTTCCGAAACAATGTTTCGCGTCCAGACCTGAGTCTGTGTTTTTGAACATGTCGAGTGAGGCTATTGCAGGAATTTTTGCTGCCAATTTATTTCTTTTGCTAAACAGGCAAAGGAATAGAATAAGGAAAAGAAGGTGGTGGATAAGAAAAGCATTAATGGAAGGCACCAGTTATGGCAATGACCTTATTAGGGACCTAAAATTTGAAGATGGGACAGGTTTCAGAAATTTTACAAGGATGTCCCCAACAGATTTTGAAGAATTGATAGTTATGATTGGAGGGAAAATATCCCGAAAAAATACTACATTTAGACTATCAATTCCAGTCTCGATTAGGCTAGCTGTCACACACTAGGTTTTCCACCATATTTTGTTCCTTCGACGTCTTTTCTTCGTTTATCTGGATGCCCACTTCTCTTGCTTTTCTGCTACACTCCTCAAATGCTCCTAGTAGGGAGTTTTCACGACTTCTGCCAGTGATCACGACGTCGTCTGCAAATGCTAGATGCTGAGTCATACTGGTATAAATGCTTCCAGGGTTCGTCCTTATTGCCCTTATGACTGTTTCTAGTACTAAATTAAACAGTACCGGTGACAGTGGGTCTCCCTGCCTCACTCCCTTATGTATATCAAACGGTTCAGTCACCCCTCCTTGCACTTGGACAGCTCCTCCTTTGCTATGGTTTAGAGTCATTTGGACTAGCCTTATTAACTTTGAGGGAAAACCTATTATTTGTTTTATATATTATTTTTATTTATTTATTTTTTAAATTTATTTCATTTTTATTTTTAATTTTTTAATTCATTTATTAACTTTTTTTTGCTTCATTTTTCTCCTTTTAATTTAAAAAAAACAACTGTATTTATTAATTAACTTCCAATTCCATCAACTAATTATTGTTTATATTTCATATTCACTTAACAATAATTTCTATATTATTTTAAGATATTTTTGCATTATATATTAATAAAAATGTTTGTACAAATATTAATGATAATATGGGTTATGTCGAGAGATGGTACGCGTGGAAAACGCAGGGTTACTGCAATGTGGAAAACTAGAAAAAAAAACTAGGAATCAATATGATTATCACAACACTAGAGAGTTGTAAGGAAATGAAGTAAGTTTACAAATGATCTGTCCTCAGGTACTCGTCCAGACTTGTCGCAACTTGTTCAATGTTCCCGTGTTTTCCATCTCGAATGGGAAACAAGGAACAGGGTTGATTTTGTTTCGCAACATTTCTGAACAGTTCCGAAAAAAGTCATATACAAATTTGAGCTGTTCAGAAACATCGGGAACAATGTTTCTGAACATTGTTCCGAAACATTTTTTTTCAGTCTGGACTAGGCTGGAGAAATACATGCACCCATTGCAGGGTTACTGCAATGTGGAAAACTATAAAAAACATTAAGAATCAATATTATTATCACAACACTACAGAGTTGTAAAGAAATAAAGTAAGTAAACAAATGAACTGTGCTCAGGAACACGTCCAGACTTGTCGCAACTTGTCCTATGTTCCCGTGTTTTTCATCTCCAACGGGAAACAAGGAACAGCGCTGATTTTGTTTCGCAATATTTTTGAACAGTTCCGAAACAAGTCATAAACAAATTTGAGCTGTTCAGAAACATCGGGAACAATGTTTCTGAACATTGTTCCGAAACATTTGTTTACAGTCTGGACTAGGCTTAAAACCAAGTTTAAAAAAAATCATTTTATATTATTTTTTATAGTGTTAATGTTATTTTTTAAAATGCTAATGTTAATGTTAATAATCTGTGACACCTCCTTTCTTTTCAGCAACCTGAAAAAGTCTTCGTCCCATACTCATAACTAAATTGTTTATAACTTCCTTCGGTATTTCGTCCCACGACTTGTTGGTAGCATTTTTTAGCTCCGTCACGTTTTAATAATGTTTGTTTTCGGCATAAATCTTTCTCACAATGATACCCCATAAGTTTCACATAGGATTCAGATCAGGTGACCAAGCTGGCTAAGAAAGTGAAGGAATTTTGTGAGACGAGAGCCATGCTTTGGTTGCTCGGCTTGTGTGAATTGCGGCATTATCTTGCTGAAAAGTCCATTGCTTGTGACCGTTGCCTTCGAGGAATAGTAACAATCGATTTTCAAGTACATTTATGTACTCTTTACAGTTCATTTTAAGCGAGAAAATTCTTTCATTAACATTTTGGTTGAACAAAATGCCCCCCAAACCATCACACTCCCACCGCCGAAATTTCTCATAGGAAACATTAAAGGTTCTTTTCTCAGATATCTGCAATAATATCTGTAGTCCGAATCATCTAAATCAAATTTTTTTTCATCTGAAAAATATCACTGAGTCCAAATATTTTCGCGTCCAAACTCCAACCTTGCTGCGATGTGGTGAGGCAAAAGTTTAGGTGCTTTTTGCATTTTGTTGGCATTTAATAACTTCGTTGCGTTTTAGGACACGATATACTCTTGTTCTTGAAACATTCAGTTGAAGGTCAGAAATCATTTTGGAGATGCTTTTAACAGAATTGCTAGCATTGGTAATGATTCTTCGTTCACAACGTACTGAAAGCTTCTTCTTAGGACCACCTTTTCTATTATTACTATAATTTTGGTTGTTTACTAAAAAGTTCCTCACCAAATTATGGGACCTCCACAGTCTTATAGCGAAGACATAAATTTTCTTCGGCGAAAGCTAAAATTTTTCCCTTTTCTTCTTCGGAAAGCACTTTACCCCGAGGCAACTTGGTTGAAAAATAACGAAAGACTAAAGCAATTCGTTCAGTTATCACAATAAGAGGAGTACGATTTTTTTCAAAGTATTTGTTTACTTGCAGATTCTGTTTATGCAGTTGGTTTTATAGTCATGAGACAGTATTACATTTTTTATTTCTTTTAAATGTGTGTTTCTGGTTAAATTTGTAACGATGAAAACAATTTTATGTCATATTATATCTTTCATTCAATGTACCCAAATAATAGATACGTTTAATTTTTAGTTTCTACTGAATTTTTCAAATTAAAGAATAAAAACAAGTGGTTTTATAGTTATGAGACGCACTTTAATAACGAATTTTCATCTTTCAATAAAATGATGTGACAAAACTTTGTGTGGATGCTCTCATCCTTTTAAGAGCGGTAGAAAATAAATATTTCAAACAGAACAAAAATCAACACAAAAAATATTTGGTGAAAATTTATGTCCACTAAGTACAAACAGAATGGTACCAAATTTTACAAACATATTGACCAAATGTTTGATGCGCTAATAGTCAAGACGAATGACGAATTAAATTATGATGACTATTTCTGTGCCACGGTAGATATTTGGTCGACCAGGAGAACTTTTCTAGGTGTGACTGTACACTGGCTTATTCCTTCACCTGAAAGAAGGTCTATGGCATTAGCATGTAGCCACTTCCAAATTCCGCACAATTTTGAATGAATCTAAGATATGCTGGAGAATATGAATTATGATTTTATATTAGATTCCAGCATAATTGTGGCTAATGGACAACGATTTATAAATTTTTGATAATTGAGAAGCCGAAATCTATTCGATTATGAATCGAATACTTTACAGTTAAAATGGTTATTCTATGCAATATACAAGATACTTTTCTATCGAATAAAAAATTATATCTTCGATTACTTTCATTGTTGAATACAAAAGTATTCGAATACTATTTTGTATTTGATCATTTTACTTTTTCTTCGAATAGTTTTCATATTCGAATATAAAATCTTCGAATAGTATCTAAATACAATTTATGCCCAACTCTGCATCGAGGTCAGGAAGGACTCTAGAAAATCTAAAATCTTTCCACAACATACTATAAATTAATCCACCTGACTAAAATAGAACCCGCATCACTTTTATTTTTAATTACGATGTAAATTTTTCGGCTTCCAAAGCATCAATATATTTTGTACCAGTCCGAAATGCTCATGATCCTAACCACTCATTCTACTTTATTTTGATGAAGGTTTTGATTGAGAATCTATCATGGTTTCCAGATACTTTAAAACGTATTAAGGACAGAAACAAAACCAATACATACTAGCAGCATTCAAAGTATTGTAAATATTGACATTTGGCTCACAACTGAACGAGAGATAGTGAGAAATAATATCGATTAAAGTATTATAATTGAAAAATAAGTAGTAAGGATTAGAGCCAAAGGTTCAATTACCATTAAGTACTAATATAATAGTGCCTTGGGAGTTGCTTAAAGAGACCAATGTAATTTGAAAAGGTAGGAAAAGTATTCGGTGGCCAACTAAAATTATGCATTCGAAGCCCACCGACAAACTATTTAACTTTAGAAAGTGGAGAAGATATGATAGTATATAAAGGAACTGAAGAAAATAAGAGGATAAGTTTTGGAAGAGGGCGAAGAGTGAATAACTCGGGCTCAGACTGGAAATGAGTGGTGTGCTGAACAAGAAGCTACGGTTGGAGTAGGACATTTAGCCCAGTAAAATAAGGCTCCAAAAAGCCGTTTTCAAGAAAAAACTGCGGAACTTTTATTCTCAACGGATCTTTATGTTTTTCGTGGTACTGAAACCGAATCTGAAGTTTGCAACCACGGCAACCATCGGCTTCATATTCAAAATCGCAAAAAACCGCAAACACAACCCATTATTTTTGTTTTTTTATCTATAACACGATAACGAAACTTTTTCCGAAGAAAGTCTTTAAATATTGTAGCTGGAACTAGTACCTACATAATGAAAAAAAGAAATCCAAAATCGGACCATTTTTCGGGAAGTTACGTAATTGGGAAAATAATGAAGAAATTGACCAACTTGCCGTCAGTCCCACAGCACCGTGAAAACACGTTTGTCGTACTCTTTTGGCTATAACTCTAAAACTATTTGTCCGATACAACATTACTTTTTTTCATCTTAAAGCTGATTAAATTTACTATAAGAATCCATAAATGAAGCTTTAATCAAACCCCGTAAAATGTACATGCCAGCCCGATAATAAAAACGTTCTGTTGTAAAATCAAATGGTTTTTGAGTTATAGCGAATAATGTGCCAACAAAACATGTATTTTACAACAGTAAGTTTTTATTATCGGGCTGACATGTACATTTTACGGGGTTCGATTAAAACTTCATTTATAGATTCTTATAGCAAATTCAATCAGCTTTACGATGAAAAAAAGTAATGTTGTATCGGACAAATAGTTTTAGAGTTATAGCCAAAAGAGTACGACAAACGTGTTTTCATGGTGCTGTGGGACTGACGGCAAGTTGGTCAATTTCTTCATTTTTTTCCCAATTATGTAACTTTGCGAAAAATGGTCCGATAGTGGATTTCTTTTTTTCATTATGTAGGTACTAGTTCCAGATACAATTAATATTTGAAGACTTTCTTCGGAAAAAGTTTCGTTGTCGTGTTATAAATAAAAAAAAAAAATAATGGGTTTTTTGGCGGTTTTTTTTGCGATTTTGAATATGAAGCCGATGGTTGCCGTGGTAGCAAACTTCAGATTCGGTTTCATCACCACGAAAAACATAAAGATCCGTTGAGAATGAAAGTTCCCCAGTTTTTTCTTCGGCAAACCCTTATTTTACTGGACTAATTAGGTAATGAACAGAACAATGTTGACTGATTGAGAATCCTGGACACCATTAAGAAGCGGCCAACCCCATCAACTACTTCCTCCACTGAATAGTGGGAACAGTGATTCTAGGAGAGCAAAAGTCAAAAATCTAAGGTACGATTTTGAGCCCGAAATAGTAAGGAATGTAAACAAAAGTGTCTAATGGAATGAAAACAAGAACTTCCACTTGGAAATTCTTTGTTTATAGGTAAGATTAAATAAACTATTTCTAATGTTAACATCTCAGTTGTGTTTGTAACGGTCAAATTTAATAAAAACTTTATTAGATTGATAAAGTTTTGCTGAAATCGTTTAATTATCATTTTAGATTTATTTTTTCATTAATTAAGAATGACGTCTTCAAGCGAAAGCAACAGAAAAAAACAACCCAAAAAAAAGAAAAATGTCATACCGATTTTAAAATTTTTCGTTTTTATTTAATGCATGGACACACTGTAAGATTCGCCTGCATTCGCTTTACCCTTTATGCAGACTTATTCTTATAAAACCAAAGAACAACATTTACAAGAATTAGCTGCTACTATTTGAAACTTTTAAAGTTATGTATTTTATTTTCAGAAAAACTAGGCTTTTCCAAAAATAATCTTTTTGAAGTTTGGATGAAAACATCATGCTCTAATAAAAATATAAAAATAACAGCGTAAGAGAATTCACACCCAATTTGTTAAGGCAATACAAGGATACTGAAGTAGAACTATCGTAAGATTCGTTAAAGGCTATACGAAATTTAACCTAATCAAACGGTATGGTGTAATAATAAATACCATGTCCTGTGGATTCAATATTGACACTGATAAGGTCCAAGTGTATACAAACAAAACTGCAAAATTGTTTGTTAGATTATATTTTTGATACTACATGCCATTCAGTATTAACCGAATTCTGATACAAGTGGCAGATTGTCGAGTCCACTATTCTTCCTATATTTGCTTACGGTTGCAGTACCTAAGTCCCGTAACAAGGAACTTCGAAGGTACAGACAGACAACATAATTGGAGATAATGTTCCCGTTTTAGTACTCGGATTCATTTTCATGCATCTGAGACGCTCCGCGACAATGAATCTTGCATCTCGTGTGTTACGGTTTAGTATTTTTTGAATCCCAACAGACATCAAGTCTGTGCGTACGTGAATCTCGAACAGAGTGGGGTTCTCTCACCGTTCTCGCGCATTCATCTTTGTTGTTATCGCTTATCTGTTGATAGGATAGGATAGGATCAAGTTATGGGGCGATTAACAGCAGAGGTTATTACGCCCTAGCTTTTAGGTTACTCATCATATTATACTTATTTCTTAATTATTTTGTATAATTAACATTTTTCCCTTTATTTGTATTTATTACACACACACACACACACACACACGCACGCGCACGCACGCACGCGGGCACGCACGCACGCACACACACACACACACACACACACACACACACACGCGCGCGCACACACACGCACACGAACACAAACGCACGCACGCACACCCACCCACACCCCCCCACACACACACCCCCCACACACACACACACACACACACACACACACACACACATATATATATATGTATATATATATATATATATATATATATATATATATATATATATATATATATATATATATATTAATATAATGAGTGTTTTAGTTATGTTATATGATTATAAAATAAACTAAAAATAAAATAAACATATTCTGGTAATTAAATTGTTTTGTATAAGTTCACTTCTTTTATAATGTAAATAATTTTCTCTATGTTACCCAGGCTGTTTTCGGGGTATAATTACCTACTTCTTACCAGATCTTTCGAAATAAAATGGGATTGATGGATCAACAGCTGATGTGCTTTTGTTTAATTGTAAATTTAAAAAGAAATATCTGCTTGTACTGTTTTTTCTTTGGTGACGTCTGCAAATGATTTAATGAAGGTTGTTTTTTTTTTTAACAGAATATCGGATTGCTTGTTATTAATGGTTTCTACAAATAAAGTACCATCTGATTGAATATGAGCCATGTTGAACGAGGTCGCGCTTTCTGGAAATGCAGTAGCACTTTACATAGCTCTACGGAGTAAAAAAAATGCTACTAAAAAAAAGCCACCACGTTGGTGAATGCGTGATTTATTCAAGGATCGAAATAACCATGGGCAAGATCTTCTTGACACACTGAGGTTGGAGGATGGAATGGGTTTTCGCAATTTCGTTCGATGTCTCGATGTCGATCTAGCCGATTTCGAGTTCGATGTCTCCTGAAAATGGTTGGACCAAAAAAAAAAATCTCCACTTGCGAGGAACCGGAGAGTGACTGCAAGCCTGTTGATTGCCTAAACTGGCTCCCTAATATTGGTCTTCGTTTTCGAAATACTTGGTCCAACCATTTTCAGGAGACATTCGAAATCGACTGGACTCAAACGAACGAAATTCAAAATGAATTAAAACATATCATCGTAGATATAAATAGAATAAAAATTAAAATTAATGGAGAGCAAAAATTAATCCACACCTACATTGCAACATTTCCTGTTCTAAAACTTCATGAAACTATTAAAATAGGGTTCCACACAGTAAGGGTCCAACCAATGAGTTGTTTTAATTGATTAGGATTTTCTCACCCCACCTTTAAATGCAAAAAAGAATCGATTGAAGGTAAACTTCAAGATAATTTAAAATGTAATAAAAATCAAAAGTGTATAAACTGTACCGGTACAGTATTTCTATTACAAAAAGAAATAAAAAATCAATTCAGGTCACTTAAAAAGTTCCTTATAATGAGGCCAAAAGGTTATATAGGGGGAAAAAAAATCCCACAACCTTCATTAAATCATTCACACAAGTCACCAATGAAAAATAGTTGAAAAAAAAGACGCCGTAAATGCAGATATATTTTTTTTTTCTTCAATTAAACGAAAGCACATCAGCTGTTGATCCATCAATCCCATTTTATTTCGAAAGATCTGGTGAGAAGTATGTAACTATCCCCCAAAAACAACCTTGGTAACATAGAGAAAATTATTTCCATCATAAAAGAAGTCAACTTATAACAACAAACTTTTTTTTGTTTTTCTTAAAACATATTACCAGAATATGTTTATTTTATTTTATAATTGTCACATAACTAAAACATTCATTATATTAAAGTGTGTGTGTGTGTGTGTGTGTGTGCGCGCGCGTGTGCGTGTGCGTGTGCGTGTGCGTTTGCGTGTGTGCGTATGTGCGTGCGTGCGTGTGAGCTTGTGGGCGTGTGAGCGTGTTAGCTTGTGAGCGTGTAAGTGTGTAAGCGTTTGAGCGTGTGAGCGTGTGAGCGTGTGGGTGAGTGTGTGTGAGCTTGTAAGCGTGTAAGAGTGTGAGCGTGCGTGCGTGCGTGAGTTTTTGTTCGTGTGCGTGCGTGCGCGTGTGAGCGTGTCGGTGAGTGTGTGCGAGGCGTGTGCGTGCGCGTGTGAGCGTGTCGGTGAGTGTGTGCGAGTGCGTGTGCGTGTGCGTGTGTGTGCGTGTTGAGTGTGTGAGTGTGTGCGAGTGCGTGTGCGTGCGTGTGCGTGTGCGTGTGTGCGTATGTGCGTGTGTGCGTGTGAGCTTGTGGGCGTGTGAGCGTGTTAGCTTGTGAGCGTGTAAGTGTGTAAGCGTTTGAGCGTGTGAGCGTGTGAGCGTGTGGGTGAGTGTGTGTGAGCTTGTAAGCGTGTAAGAGTGTGAGCGTGCGTGCGTGCGTGAGTTTTTGTTCGTGTGCGTGCGTGCGCGTGTGAGCGTGTCGGTGAGTGTGTGCGAGGCGTGTGCGTGCGCGTGTGAGCGTGTCGGTGAGTGTGTGCGAGTGCGTGTGCGTGTGCGTGTGTGTGCGTGTCGGTGAGTGTGTGCGAGTGCGTGTGCGTGCGTGTGCGTGTGCGTGTGTGCGTATGTGCGTGTGTGCGTGTGAGCTTGTGGGCGTGTGAGCGTGTTAGCTTGTGAGCGTGTAAGTGTGTAAGCGTTTGAGCGTGTGAGCGTGTGAGCGTGTGGGTGAGTGAGTGTGTGTGAGCTTGTAAGCGTGTAAGAGTGTGAGCGTGCGTGCGTGCGTGAGTTTTTGTTCGTGTGCGTGCGTGCGCGTGTGAGCGTGTCGGTGAGTGTGTGCGAGGCGTGTGCGTGCGCGTGTGAGCGTGTCGGTGAGTGTGTGCGAGTGCGTGTGCGTGTGCGTGTGTGTGTGTGTGTGCGTGTCGGTGAGTGTGTGCGAGTGCGTGTGTGCGTGTGCGTGTGCGTGTGCGTGTGTGCGTATGTGCGTGTGTGCGTGTGAGCTTGTGGGCGTGTGAGCGTGTTAGCTTGTGAGCGTGTAAGTGTGTAAGCGTTTGAGCGTGTGAGCGTGTAAGCGTTTGAGCGTGTGAGCGTGTGGGTGAGTGTGTGTGTGTGAGCTTGTAAGCGTGTAAGAGTGTGAGCGTGCGTGCGTGCGTGAGTTTGTGTTCGTGTGCGTGCGTGCGCGTGTGAGCGTGTCGGTGAGTGTGTGCGTGTGCGTGTGTGTGTGTGTGTGTGTTTAATAAATACAAATACAGAGAAAAATGTATATACACACACAAAATAATTAAGAAATAAGTATAATATAATGAGTAACCTAAAAGCTTGGGCGTAATAATATCTGCTGTTAATCGCCCCATAACTTGATCATATCCTATCGTATCAACAGATAGAGGATAACAGCAAAGATGAATACGCGAGAACGGTGAGAGACCCACTCTGTTTGAGATTCACGTACGCACACATTGTGCAAAGAATCCCATTCCGGTTGAGATTCATAAAATACTAAACCGCAACACATCTTTTAGATTCTAGATTCATTGTCGCGGAGCGTCCCAGATGCATGAAAATGAATCCCAGACGCAGCTCAGCGACAAAGAGTCCGAACAATGAATCCCAGTGCGTACTAGCCTTAATATAACTGATTTGTAGCATTCATTATTTATTCTTTAAATCCTGTTTCATCTTTTATGTCCAATTCAAATAATACAGCCAATAGTTTTTAAAAATATCGGTATTTGAAAAGGACATTGATAATGGAATCAGACGAACACGAAAATGAATATAAAATCGTTTTAAATGTTCATTTTCCTTTGTTTATTTAATTCTTTATTAAAAGTTTTTTTTTAGGTTTATTTTTTTTTATATTAATATATTATGTTGATTTTATTTATAAAAAAATCAATAATAAAAATTTTCTTCCGCCTAAATATTTTTTTAAAATATATCTACTATATATTTGTCAAATACCACTCACTCAGTTAACACGAAATCTCAGAAACCACCGAACGGATTGGAATGAAATTCGATATGTAGCTTTCTCTAGGGCCCTAGCTGCACGCTAAGAAAGGAATTTTAAAAAATCGGCCTGGATCGCGGCTAATTCGTAAAAAATGCGATTACAATTTTTATTGGGTGAATAATAATAATAGATTAATAGTCATATGGTATTTGGAGATAAGCTAAGTTAAAAAATAGGTTAGATGTTTAAACCGCAAACTTTTACCACAAATTAAGTTCCATTTTAGTTGTAAACAAACAACAATACGATCGATGTCGAAATCTTATAATATTGGTACTGCTAACATCAACAAAAATGTAGGGACAAAAAACTGTTAAGAATCAGTGAGTTCTATCAAGTATATGACTCTCTTCGGTATTGTCTCATGTTTGACCATAGAGAACATGGGTACAGTATTAATATCCCTCAGCGTGACTCAAACACTAATACACCACTTAAGAAAACCGTGTCTGAAGCTGATTTTTACGCCTAAATGTTATGAGGTGAAGAACCTTATTTACTTTAACTTCGTAATCTCCTCAACCAATTTATGCTTGATATGTAAGCAAAAATAGAAACAGAAAGACTAAACTTTATTCGAAAAAATCAAAAAAGGTGAGAAGTTGAGACAATATTCACTTAAAGTATGACATAAGAAAAGCTGATGGTCTGGTATCAGAGCTGGGTAAGATGGTAGTGCTGCCTCGAAGCTTCACTGGAGGACTATCAAAATAAGATAAAATTAACTTTTGCAATTTGTAAAATTTACTTACTGAAATTATTCTAAGAATGGAATTCTTTAGGTTTATTTAAGTAATAATTATTATCAATGTTAACCTTAACTTTTACTAATTTAAGTTGTCCTTCATCCTAATGATATTAAACCGTAGCGGAGCATGGTCCTTTCAGCTAGTATTCTATAAAAAGTTCTATATCCGAATATATTCTAAATATAATTACCGATACTATATAATCTAAACAACAAAATATTATATACGGGTAATGACATAACATGAAGTTTTAAATTTATCTGTACACGGTTATTTCCAATGCATTAGCTAATGAGCTACTCTAATCCCTTTAAATATTAAAGCATTAATATTTAGGATATCTTACCGAAACAGATGGTATTACTGAGTATGTATTGACTATGCGGTCTGGATACTCTTCAGCGATCTTCTGTAAAACAAGAGCACCGAATCCTGAGCCAGTTCCTCCACCAAGGCTCTGGCTCAACTGAAATCCCTAAAACCAAATGAGTTAGCTCTATAAAATTTTTAGTAATCGCTGAACGTTATGAAATTGTATTATTATTTAAAAATCGTCAAATGTTATATAAATATAAATATATATACATATATACATTATATCATATTTATGTATTGGAGCTGGTTAATGCGTCTTCTACCAAAAATAGTAATGCTTTAAGCGTTTTCTAACATATGGTTTCAAAGACCTGTAGGCAGTCGGTGGCTTCGCAATGGCGGCGTATGAGATCTAAACTGGGTTGAATTTTTTCCAAGCCATCAGTGTAATAACCTTTGGCCCAGTTGTTGCCGGTCCCTTTGCCATTGGCTACTATGTTAGCTGAGTTGATCAGTTTGCCGTAAGGGCCTGACTGGACATTGGCAGTAACACTTTGGTCCAGATCCAAGCAGGCACATCGAGGCCAGTATAGTTTTCCTAAAAAAAAAAAAAAGAAGAGAAATATTAACACCATTCTGTTCGCAGATTTATCTTGTAACATTAAATCAATTTAAAAAATTGCTCTTATTGTATCTTTATGATAATCACAGTATGGGCAAAACAGATTGGGAAAAACAAAACATTGATTGATTATAAACTAGAAAAAAAAAAAAAAAATGGCGTTACCGAAACAATTGAAATTTAAAGGCGTAGCTGGGGAGGGGGAGGGGCGATCCACCACAGACCCCGCTTGACCATAGACCTCAAAATCTTTTATTAATTAATAAAGAAAGAATGGATAAAATTTAAATTATCAGTTTAATTATACAAATCATCATTGACACACATTAAAAATATACTAATAAGGGAAACATGAGGGTTTAGCCAACACTCTCAGTGAAGGTCTAAGAACGCCCGGTACAGGGTTTCCACCTATATCGGTTGATATTTATTTCGTGGAGGTTCCGAGCGAGGAGCGGCTGCCACAGGCACCCTTGATCACAGAGCCCGAAATGTCGGAATATTTTAGGCCCATTGATGATATATTGAAATCTTAAAGAAAGAAAAATACAATTAAGTACCAGTTTAATCATGTATTATGTATATCGGCCCCTAAATTTAGATTTTTTTTTTTTTAAGCTTAACAAGAACAAAGAAAATTTGAAAACCCAAATCCAAATTAATCATATAAATCTACAATATAATTTATTAAAATAGTTTAAGCTTGAAGCGCTAGTAATCATAGTGACTGATGTTATCAGTTTTACTGAATCATTTTATATTTTATTATTTTATAATAAACTAAATTAAATAGTAACAGAGAGCAGCAAAATTTTATCTATCTAATCTTTTCTTATTTTAGAAATTGAAGTGCAGTTTTTTTTTCTCTCTCGTATGTTCTACAAAACCTTTCCGTGTGTTTTCTTTGTAGTCTACATATCTTACAATGCCATTTGAAAATACAAATGATTTTGCCAAAATGGTGATAAGGTTTAAATATCCAACAAAGTTTCGGGAGGAGAAGGGGGTTTCTCTTGCAGATCTTGATAATTTCGTCCATTAATGTTAATGAGGTTCATACTCCTTTACGGCGTACCACTAACTTGGAATTCTGGTAGGCTAACATTACAGTTTATCAGATTCTTTTTTTTTTATCTGCGCAGTGCTTCCAGAATCTCTTCACGCGGGACAAAATCAAAAGTTACCTACAGATCCAAAAAGTCAAAAGACTCATTTGTTCGGTCCCTAGCCGTTTCTAAATCATTTGCTGGAAGAATAGGTGGTCCCTGGTCTATCTTTTTGGTCAGAAAGCAGCTTATTCCTGCTCGAGGTTACCTTCAATCATTTGACGTAGTCTTCTTTTAAGAGCTTGTTGAAACAGCGCGCACACTACTGGTGAGAGAAAGGTAAACCGACAGCTATCACAATTACTTTAGCTATCTGTTTTGAATTGGGAGAACATAATATTTTCATTTTTTGGGAATTGTATTTCCTTCCCCGATATTTCCTGAACGCATCTGATGGATCCTTGCCAATTCCTCTCTTCCAAACTTAATGAATTCGGGTGAGATCCCTTCCTGCTTCGTTTCTTAACTTGATGTTGATCAGTGTTTATTCAAATCCAACCCCTACAAAGAAGTCATTCATATTCTTAGCTGGTTCTACGGGCATTGTTCTTCTTCATCCAGGTTTTACTACTGTTGGCACAAGTTTAAAGAATCTCTTCTTGTAGGGTAGAAGCGCCTTTAGAAGGCGAGAGGGTGTAGTACTCATTTCGTATTGAATGATTTATCTTTATTAGGGGGGAAATTTTTTAAAAAATTTAAAAGCTGAGGTGTTACAGAAAGCGTTACATAAATCGTTCAATACGAAATGAGTAGTACACCCTCTGAAGGCGCTTCTACCCAACAAGAAGAGATCTTTGAACTTGTACCAACAGTAGTAAAACCTGGATGAAGAAGAACGCCCGTAGAACCAGTTGAGAATATGAATGACTTCTTTGTAGGGGTTGGATTTGAATAAACACTGATCAAGATCGAGTTAAGAAACGAAGCAGGAAAGGATCTCAACCGAATTAGGGGGAATTTTTTTTTAAAAAATTTAAAAGCTGAGGTGTTACAGAAAGCGTTACATAAATAGTTTCTGGTCAACATCCGTAAAATAGTAGTATCCTAACAGCTCACCGCATCGCCTTCTCAAGCAGAGCCTTCTGTAATAATTTATCTATACTTATATTATTTTATATTTTTGAAAGTCTCACTAGGATTTGGTCTTTGTTCTCTTTACCACAACCTTAGTTTGATTACTATACTTTCCATAATGTTCCTTCTCCGACAGGTTTCTTGAGATGTTATATCTCTTCCGGGCTCTCTTTTTTTTTATTTAATGCTTCTATAATTTCATAGTTCCACCAGCTTGTCTCCTATTTATGAGATCCAAACTTTTTGACTCCGTGGACATCTCATAGTGCAATACAAAAATGAAAAAATAATTGATAATAATCTTAACACTCAATATAAAGAACTGTGCATGTAAACAATACATTCTTTACTCATAAACGGTTATAATAATTTACTTGTGACTTAACTGATTAGGATACCAGTACGTCTGTGATCGCTCATTTACTGCAACAGTCACAAACTCAAAAACAAGCTCTTTTGGTGTTATGACCGCATAATGAACCATTCACGAATGTAGTTTATGTATGTGTATGTAGATGTATATGTATATATATAAACATGATTTTCTAGAAAATGCATAAAGTTAGTACTTTTTAAACATTTTGAAATGATCCTTCAGTAAAATTTAAGTTTTTGAGTTATGTCGCTGTTACTGCAAATGAGCGGTATAATAAATAACAAAAAGGTTGTTCGCTTATGAAAGTGTAACTTAAAATCGATTTTTATCAAATCTTATGTTCTTTTGTTACATGTACTTCTGCCTTCCACGTAGTAGACATTAATTCGTTGAAGCTGTAGATTAGTGTTGCCTCTCCAAGACCCATCTGGCTCTATCCCATGTTCATCTGATATGAGCTCCCAGAACTGAAACATTTTTTATCTTGATAAACTATAAGTAGAAGGTAAATTAAAATTTCAATATCGTTCGTTTAATGTCACGTCGAGAAGATAAATTTGCATTCTATTGTATATTTAGTACATAACTCACCTTAGACCCGATAGCGTTACCACAGTTCCCTACTTGTACAACAACTATCTCCCTCATATTCTATTTTGAATATTTTTTTAAAGATTTCTATAAAATTTAATTAACATTTTTTTAATAATTCAATTTGTATGTGTTACTATCGATTTTCTTGTCAATGTGTTGCAGTCATTTTAAACTAATTGAACAATAATCCAACAATTGGACATTAATCAATCTGTTTTATTATTCCAACAATGAATGTTATATGATTGTAAACATTTTTAATCACTAATGCTTTATTAGTATCAGATAATGAATTATGATTTGTTTTATTTGATCACCAGGGTCTTCATAGAAATTAAGCATTCTTATAATTTGATCTAAAACAAGATTTTCGAGGTACCTGTTCACCCGCTCTTGATTAAAGATATTTGGAGACGTGATGCAAATTTAGCTGAATCAGATCGGATTTTCTGACAGCGATAGGTTACGATGATTAGATTAATACTATGTACGCTCTATTGGCTCAGAGCTGAACGCATGGACGGACTGCCTGCTAGGTGAATGTCTCCTTTTTTTGAAATTTAATCCTTACCCAAAGGTATTATATTGTTTTATAAATAATCAGTGCGAACCAGAAAAGTCCGTTTTATTACAAGATTCTGATAAAATATTGTGATGAATCTAGAATGAAACGCCCAAAATTGATCGTCAATTCTGCCCGTTTAGGTCGCACCTATCGTTTTTCGATCGAATATTCTCCTCAAGGGGCTTTTTGGGTATCTCACCGGAAAGCATTGTAGCCAAATCGCAGAGCATTGTGCCTAACACCACCAATCTTGATGAATTAGACAACTTTGCAATCATTAAAAAGTTCCATCATTTCTTGTTCGTTCTGATCCACTAAGAAAGATCGTCAGAATCGAAGACTGCTCCGAATATCCGTCTCAAAACTTTCCAGGTGATTTTCCTGAACTCTTGTGGCGAAGTCTGGTTACGCGTCCTTCTCTTCATTTGACACATCAGTCCAAAATAAAATGTGTTTTTATATTTTATTCTTCTTTGGGTTCAACGTTCTCAACGTCAATCTTCCGTCAAGAGGGAGAAACGAATTATTTGACGGTATGAAATTTACATCCATCTAGTTCTATATCAGCAAGCGGTCTTTCTTGTGGTTTCGCTACAATTCTCTTTATTTTTGGTTTCAGAAATCTTCACCAATACGTAAGCAGTTCTAATCTGTGTTTATTTTTATCTGCACCAGCTTAGGTGCTTTCTCGACATCAATCATACATCCTGTATACAGAAGGAAATTGGCGATCAGGTGGTACTCTTGTAATTTGAACTCACGGGCACACTCCTGCACCAACCTTATGGAGAAAATGTGATGTATGGTGTATTTCCCTGTTTGAAACCAGCCTGGTACTTTCATCGGGTCTTTTTCAACCTACTTCAAAAAAGAGGAGGTTCTCAACTCGTCTGTATTTTTTTTTTGTGTATGTTACGCGATTTCTCCGTCAATTCTGAATCAATTTTGATGATTCTTTTTTAGATCGGCAGGGCATACTTCAGAGGTGGTCCCATTAAAATTATTTTGAAATCAACGCAGCACTTTTTAAGAAAAATCAAAAAAACAGTTTAAAAAATCACTTATTAACGGTTTTTTTTTATTTTTCTTAAAAAGTGCTGCGTTGATTTCAAAATATTTTTTAAGGGACTACCTCTGAAGTATGCCCTACCGGTCTAAAAAAGATTCATCAAAATTGATTCAGAATTGACAGAGTAATCGCGTAACATACAAAAAACAAATAAAGATGAGTTGAGAACCTCCGTCAATTCTTAATCAATTTTGATGATTCTTTTTTAGACCGGTAGGGCATACTTCAGAGGTAGTCCCATAAAAAATATTTTGAAATCAACGCAGCACTTTTTAAGAAAAATCAAAAAAACAAAAAAAACAGTTAATAAAAATCACTGTTATATAACCTTACATTTTAAATATATTTATGATTATGATTATTTAAAATCTCCATAGTAACTAAATCTCCGTCCTAAAGAATAAAGAAATATCGCCAATGGTGGAAGGCGGTGTCTACTTTTAGGCACCCTCAGAAAAAAACCTCAATTCAGTTGAAAGTTATATGTTAAATTCGTACCAGATATTTAATTTTCTTTATTAATGATTTAATATGTATGTACAAACAACATAAACATACCCATTAATGAAAAATATACGTAATGATTTCAACTCCCATTTTGCGTTCAATTTTCCCAATTACATGAAGGTAAGTGGAATGATAACCTCGATAAGTCTTTGTTCAGTAACTCGAACTATTTCTCAGGGTAGCTTGAAGATCGAGAATTGACTATATAAACAAAAATACACTTACCACTATAAAGTGAAAAATAAAAATAATTTTTAGAGAAAAAAACAAAACCGACTTCGAGATTAAACCTACTTACACAAACTTAACTAAAAAATAAAAAAAAAAATATTTTAATTGCTTCAAAACAAAAACCGTTAAATGAAAATCAATGAAATTATTGATACTTATATACCTATTCACAATTTATGATCAGTTATTTTTGGAGTCGGTGCCAGCCAAGAATGGCAGTTTGATCCTGCCTCAGCAATACACTTTTGAATGGCCCAAGACAGCGGTGTGGCGGTGATGAAACAGTGGGAGGATCTTTACAATTACCATTTCTTTTCAAATTGTGTTAGTTTTGGTTGGCACCGACTCCAAAAATAACTGATCATAAATTGTGAATAGGTAAATAAGTATCAATAATTTCATTGATTTTCATTTAACGGTTTTTGTTTTGAAGCAATTAAAATGTTATTTTTTATTTTTTAGTTAAGTTCGTGTAAGTAGGTTTAATCTCGAAGTCGGTTTTGTTTTTTTCTCTAAAAATTATTTTTTTAGAATAGCCACATCGGTGATTTTATGTAGTAACTGTTTCTAGGTTATAAATAAAGATAACCTAGATATTTGATGAACTTATTTATATAGTGAAAATGATACTAACATCCGATTAAAAAGCCAGTAATCTTATGAATTCTAGAAGTCTTCCTACTAAAATATTCACTACAGGCCTTAAAATGTTTGTGGGTGGCCTCTTGAGGTTCTCCGCTAAGTTGCCCGATTGGTAATAGTGCATGGGAAATAATTTTCGAGACATGAATTAAAATCTTGTGTACTGTAAGACTCATTTAATTCCAAGGATAAAGTCGTTGATATAATTTGGCTGTCCCTAAACAATGAAGATTGAATTTCTCTTTACTTATTTTAAAACCATTAGATATTGCTTGTAGGATCATGTCATGATATGCTTGTACCGTATCAGTTCTATCTCAATTCCAGAAATAGCTGCGGATTTTTCAAAATGTTGGAAAATCTTCCTAGCTATATTTCCATCGTTACTATATTTTTGAGTGGACTGACAATATGGTCTAAAATAAACTGTATTGGTACCGCTGCTTTACTTTCTGTTAAAACTTATTTTTTAAGTATCTTTATGACTGCATACCCCAACTATCTACATCTCCTAATACTTAACAGTCAACTATACCTCATCAATATGTTATTAAGATATTTTCTGGGTAACATTTCGATTTCTTTTTTTTGGTTCAACTTATAAGGAGGAAATATCTCTTTGGCGTAACTTCGGACTACATTATATTGTTTTTTATAATTATGCTTCTATCCTCATGGACAGGACATTATTTAGTGGTAACTATTTTCATTGTTTAACTAAACTCTATGCTGGATATTTTTCTGCCAATCAACCTTCTTCAATCGCTATTTTGACAAGATCCGCTTGGATTCTTTTCCCACTTGCTCTCAATTGCATTTTTGCAGCAAAAGCTAACTCATCTACGAAGTTTTCAGCTCGCAAAGCTGCCGTTTTCTTGCGGTTGGCCTGTTCACTCCTTGTTTTAGAATTTATTGCCGAACGACCTTCTCTCTATTGTGTGTTGGTTGGGAATATGCAATGTCTATACATCTCATTGTATTTTCCTTAAACCTGTCTGAATGCCTATGGCGTGCCATCCATTTACATATATTTCAATTGATTTTTGAAGTTATTCAAAGGGTTGTTGCCTAACAGTTAATGAAGAACAAACTTCATATAAAAAAAGTTTCTGTAATAAAATTTTTAACTATTAGAGGTTTACCCATGAAGCGAGACATTGAAAAATTTAAATCACCTTCAAACGGATAGTATATTTGTACCTCGGGCATCGAATTAATGATTGAATATGACCCCTTCCTCGCACAGCACTTACAGACTACGGTAAAAAGGGTTTCTGCACCCCTAATAACTGTCTTCTCAAATATGTGATGATTTCCTTGAAATTATGTTGAACCACGAGCTTGGAACTATAGTTGACGAATCTAGGCCTGTTCTTACCTCCATCAAACTTTCCATTAAATAAATTACTTTTAGCGAGGAAAGAAAATTCGTACATTTTTTTCCTCTTGGTGGAAATTTGAGGAGAATAAGCTTCTAAAAATAGAAAAACAATATATACACTTTTTTTGCATTAAATATAAAATTTTCAATATCTTAAGTATATGGAAAGGAATTCCGCTTTTGCCTTCACTTTTATTTTAACAAAAACTTCTATTATCATATTACATAATGGCAGTTTTGAAATTCCCTTGCGCTAAACTGGATTAATCAAATTCAAAGATTTAGGTTTCAATTTCATAATTTAATTATTTAAATTACTTTGGAAGACACGACTAAATCACCATGAGTCCCAACACATTACGTTTACTCTAAGACACGAAACATGTCCTCCTGTTTACATTGACAATACCCCAATTCCACAAACGGACAAAATACAATATTTAGGACTTACATTCGATAGGAGAATGACATGGGGCCAACATATTAAGAAGAAACGGACATCATTAAATATGAGACTGAAACTGATGTACTCACTTTTCAGGAAAAAATCAAAACTACGTACAAGACAAAAATTAATGACCTACACACATCTACTAAAACCTTTATGGAAAACCTTTATCACAAATTTATGGATCTGCTAAACAGACACACATAAAAAGATTACAAACTTTTCAATCCAAGACATTGAGACTAATAACACAAGCACCATGGTACGTTAACAATAAAACTATACACACCGACTTACAAATACCAACAGTTATTGAATACATACGGACCCACTACCGACTGTTCCATGAAAAATTAAAAGGGCACCCAAACAAATTCATCGATAGTATGGCCACATCTCTCATGCCGGAGAATACCAGGAGGAGACTGAAAAGAAACTGGATGAGAGACTTACTTTTATAGAAGTAAACCAAAGACAAGGAAGGTGTGCCACTGGGCACTATCTCTCCTCATGCCTAACATGCCAATTATGTTAATATCATCATTTCAGCACATCCGCTGATTGTCAATTTTCTTTTTTTTTTGACAGGTGTGGATTCAAAAATAAAAGTGAAAAAAAAAAAATTATTTAAATTACAATTTTAAATATTTGTTTTCAATTTTATACTCATGATTTTATTTATTAGTTTTATTTTATTTATGTTACATTCCTTCACTTGAACACTACATATCATGATTGGAAATACATAAGTTAATAAGAAAAAAGAAAACAAAATTCACTTAGTGGGAAACTGTGTTGCAGTTTATAATCGACTGAATGATTATGATTCTCGACAAGAAACGGATAAAACATTTGAAAGTAAACACGTATTGTTTACTAGCTGATTGGCCATATTGTTTTACTTTATTTTAATCACAAACAATTGCCAAATTCCAACTAATCAAAAATAGTATTTTGAGGAGAATTACTGAAGAAAGGGCCCAGTGTGCGATGGTTAAGGCATGTTGGTAGAAGGTGCTGCATTGATCACTAATGAAAACTTTGGTTCCACGTTTATCGATGGTGTTACAAAGTGAGCGATCCAGTGAGTACAAAATCCTTTGCAAATGGTAGCTGTCTCATTTTTCGCAACGATATGTTTTTGGCTATCTTTTTAAAAGGCCAACCATTGTCAGACAACGACACTACCCATGGGGACTCAATGGCCGAGTGAATTGGGGCGAGGGTCTCAGCGCGCTCGTAACCAGAAGGTCGTGGGTTCGAATCCCACCTGGGCGAGTTAAAATTTATTTCGTGGTGGACCCACTCTGGCCAGTATAGGACTTTAATGGAAGTCTTGGGCAAAAAAAAACAACAACTATCCATTGGAAGTTGGGAATGGTCTGATTAGATCTAAATGAACATGCTGTCCCGGTAGGTGTGTCCTTGAAAGTGATAAAAAAGATACTTTTTCAACTTCTCTGGAGCCTATGATCCTGCTTATAGTTTCACAGAAAAGCGGCACTTCAAGCTATGGAATGAGAATTATCTTGAATTAGGGTCTATGGTTATTATTTGAATCATTCATTCTTGGTGTATTCTTTGGCCTTTGGAAGAATGGGAAGACTATCAGCTAGCTGAATTTAAGAGCAGGGCATTTTTGAGGCCACTACGCGTACTCTACCTGGTCAATAGATAATAGCTCTGGTAAATTGACTGATGAAATTTAGTAGCCAGATTCTACGAGGTAAGACGTTCTCTGCTTTCTGGTTAGTCACTGCGGAAAAACCGGGCCTCGGGGCCAATGCATAGCCCAGGCACCCTAACCCCCCCCCCCCTTCCACTCCCAACAGTAATTCTCCTCAAAATCCTATTTTTGATTAGTTGGAATTTGGCAATTGTTTGTGATTAAAATAAAGTAAAACAATATGGCCAATCAGCTAGTAAACAATACGTGTTTACTTTCAAATGTTTTATCCGTTTCTTGTCGTGAATCATAATCAAATAATCGTGAACAAATCCCCTCCCACACTGCTAAAGTTCATCAATTCTTCACTTCACCAATTCCTCTCTCCTTACCTCCTAAAGCTACCTTCTCACGGGGCGTGGCATTTCCTCCGTCTGAACGTGGTGGCGTGAGTTTGCCTCTGACGTCATCTAGAGATATAGGAGTCCATGACCACTCACGCTCTGTATCAAACCTGTTTGATTTTCAGATGTGGACCACGCCAGTCGAGAGAGTTAACAAGTGGTTTATTTAGAACAAAAATGGATAATATGTTGAAATATTCCAGGATCCGAGCTATATTCCGCCATTGTTGTCCTTATAAGGATAGTGTTTTATTAATATTAAAATATTTAACGGTTTTTAAGTTATCCGAAGGAAATTCTGCCATTGTTGTCCTTAAGGATACTGTTTTAAAATATTTTTAATATGGTGGAAGGATATTCCGCCATTGTTGTCCTTAAGTATCTAGTTTCTGACCCAACAATGCTTTTTCTTCCGTTTTTTTATATGTCCACGTGACTCTCTCAATCTTTTTGCTAACATATCAATAAAAACTGAACTCAAAACTGCACAACGATAAGCTCCTCCATGGTAGGTTTCAAAAGGCAAACTGAATCGTGGTCGTGTGAACGGTCCACGACTCTCGGCTAGTTCACTCTTCTCCTCCACTCCAGGCAAGCACCACGACCGATAAAACGAAGGCGTGCCCCGCTTTCGTCTTTTTGCCCCGTGAGAACGTAGCTTAAAGCTGTTAACCCCTCTGAGGTCAAATTCCTTTTAAAAAAGTTAAAACTCCGCAAATCACCTGGATATGATCTTCTTACCACCCAGATCCTCAAACTTCCTCAAAAAAAGCGATCATATTCCTTACTTATATTTATAATAGTATCCTTCGCACAACCCACTTTCCTCTGATATGGAAACACTCCATCATCATTCTCTTCCTCAAAACAGGCAAACCTCCCAACAATACCTCATCATATAGACCTAAAAGTCTTCTTCCCATCCTTTCAAAACTCTTTAAAAAAATCCTTTTAAAACGCATCCAACCTCTACTCGAATCCCAAAGCATGCCTTCCCACCAATTTGGATTCCGGACTGGTCACTCCACTTTTCAACAAGGTCTTCGTGTTGTTGATCTTATATCCTCTGTTCTTGAAAACAAGCAGTATAGCACTGGTGCATTTCTGGATGTAGCTCAAGCTTTCGACCAGGTGTGGCACCAGCTCTTCAAGCTCAAGACCCATTTACCCCAATCCCTATACCTAATCCTACGATCCTATCTCTCAAATCGCTCCTTTCGAGTCCGCTGTGGCTCAGAGCTCTCCAACTGTTATCCTATTGATGCCGGTGTGCCACAAGGTAGTGTTCTAGGTCCTGTCCTCTATAATCTTTTCACTGCTGATGTACCAACAAACCCTGATACCTTTTTAGCCACATTTGCAGATGATACTGCTATCCTATCATTCCATCCAGATCCTAAACTTGCTTCCCTTAACCTCCAAACACATCTTTTACAGATTGAAGCTTGGTGCAACAAGTAGAGAACAAAAGTTAATGAAGCCAAATGCAATCTCAGCAATCATATAAATTTTACCCTTCGCAGCAAGTCAATCCAATATTAAACGTATTCAATCCTTCCAATACTAAGTCCTCCGAACAATAGTCAATGCCCCTTATTATGTTACCAATAAAACCCTACATAATGATCTAAAAATACCTTTTGTCCTTGATCTCATTCCTTCAAAATCCTCGAAATTTCATCAAAACCTATCCAATCATCCCAATCCTCTGGCTCAATCCCTATCCAATCATAACCATCCTTATAGCCCTCCAAGAAGGTTGAAACGGCAATGGCCCCTAGACCTTTTGTAATGTATAAAGTTATGTTGGAGTTCTGGTAATGATCAGCTTCTCCTCTCAAGTCCTAAGTATCTATGGCCATAGCGCTCCCACTCAGCCTCCACTGGATATTACGTGATGCAGCTGAGAGCAGCGCTGGGATCTCTGCGCGTCTGGCCTTGACTCCCAATAAGTGGGGAATAGGTTCGATTCGGGGTTCCCCGCGCTGAGTGTGTTTGTATTGTATATAAAGCATGAATGTATTCATGTAATGTACAATAATTATTTATTGTAAATAATTATTAGTTTTATATTTATGAAGATATTTATTTTATTTTAATTTTTTATTATTATTAGTTGTGTGTGTGCATTTGTAAATGTGGTATGAATGAATACATTTATCTCTGTACCTATTGCCCTTTACTGAGGCAGATTGTACACTTATTTCAATAAAATACATGATTGTTGACAAAATATTTTTGAGATTATGTTATTCAACACATTTTGTGTTCGTTCTTCTATGGATGAATATATCGATACTATTGTCAGTAACACAACAATAACCTTTGCTTTTGACTGGTATTATGTCAACAGACATGGGAAAAAATGCTGCTTGGCGACTAATTAAAATTATCTAAGATGCAATGGAGTCGAAAGTCAGATTATTGAAGATGTAATGGTTTTGATTACTAGGAATTCGTTATTTATACATAGTTGTCATGGAGAATCCTTTCTTTTTTGATGAAATGGGGCCCTTGACACCCTCTGCATCCAGTGACATTGTAAAGTTGAAAATCTCTTATTCTGATATTGCTGAGAAACTCATTAAAGATAAGTTATGGCTAACAGCTTTAGAACTCCATGCAGAACTTGTTGAGGCTGGAAAAGAAGTCCCAAAACTTAAGGAATTTTTCTCTAATCCCAATAATTTTGAAAACCAGACTCGTTCCGATATGGTTCCTATGATTGGTGAGATACTTTTCTTTGCCAGCCTAATCTGATAGCTGACACATAATGATATTTTGTTTTGTTTTATTTAGCTAGGTCATCAAGCCAAGCAACTCTAGATTCTTTGGACTTCACTAGATTCTCAGAGGATGGAGAAAGAGTTAATGATGAAAGAATTGCTGTATTAGAATTTGAATTACGTAAGGCCAAAGACACAATCAATGCTTTAAGAGCAAATTTGACTGTGGCAACAGGTGTGTAATGAAAGAATGTTAAGCAATGCTCAAAATTATTATTTGGTTACATTTAACTTCCTCTCAATATTATTTTATTTTGGAATTTGGACTGTATGAATTATGTTTAAATAAATTAAATTCTTATGAAGTGGCTGTCTTAATTTAGTTTTGTTATTTAATTTATTTATTGTTGGGAATAAATGATCTATAAATGGACCAATGCTTATTCAAACACTATGAAATATTTTTAATTATAATGGAGTGACCTTTTTAATTTAGTTATTTTGCTTATTTTTTTTTTATTGTATAATATTATTTGTATGTTTAAGGTGAAGGCCGATGTTGTGCCCAGTTTGAAAAAGGAGACGCTATCAAGCCCCATGAATCGAGGGCACTCAACTTCCTCATTAACGAGTATCTATTAATGCAGGGCTACAAACTGACCGCAATTACTTTTGCTGATGAAAATGAAGACCAAGTAAATATGTTAAGAATCTAACTGTTTCCATCTGTGTATAATTAACATAATTAGTTTAATTAAACTCAATAAGAAATTAATGGGCTTAATTGAACTAAAAATTGTACAATGACTTTCAACATTGTAATAGTATTATTTTATAACATTTGAATCATGTGATATACAGGGTGAGTATCTCTTAGTGTAAAAAAAAAAAATTGGGTGAAACTAGATCAAAAATGTAGCAAAATGCTGCAGATCTCACCTTTCAATTCCAATCCATTGCAGATATATGAAAAATCTAAGACTTTTTTTGAGGAAACCACGTTTTTTTCCCCATAAAATCTGTAATATTTACATTTTGTTTAATTTTTTTCTAATTTTGACCACATTTTCAGATTAAATATTAAATTTTCTATAATAGCAGAGTACCTGTAACCATGAATTTTACAAACTTGGGATCTAAAGAACAGCTTGATCTTCACCTTATTTGGGGAAGCCACAATGTCTTAATTACTTCAACGCTCACTGTTTTTCGAAAAAACTATCGATAAAACTGCAAATCTCACAAAAACTTGCAAATGTAATAGGCTTTCGAATGATATGTAAAACGTAATAATTCTGTTTCGATTTCATGGAGAAATTTACTTTTGAAACTGAAAAAACATGGTGTTCTCATTTGGCACACAAATCAGTTACTTGTGTAAATAAAACATTATGACAATACATTAATGGAAATGTGCATTTTAAACATAATAAACTCTTCATTGGAATAAAAAGCAATTAAAAAAAATTATTAAATTATTAAAGGAAAACTTTCAAAAAATTGACACCAGATCAGTGGATCTTACGTTATTACATTTATTCATTATTATTATTTAGTATTTATTTTATTAGATTTTCAAAGTAATGTTTAAAATCCAATGATAATGAACATAGACCTCAATTTTGCTGTTAGCTTCTGAATGCAGATTGTGTTGAAGAATACTACTTTTTGAGGTGAATTTTACGGGCAGATGATTCTGTTTATACAGGGGAAGGCATTTCTACCTATCCATGTATATCGTTGGTTTATATTTGTATTGCTTTCGAATAATGTGGAGGAGCACCATGGTGTTGGAAAATCATATTTTGCCGAACTTCAGGTGGAATATTGTGATGAAGTTGTGGTAGGTTATCTTCATTCAATATGTTGTGCAAACTATGATTTTTCAACACATGATGATTTTTCATAGAAATGCTCTTGACCGTTACTCTTTCTTTAAACTTTTTTTTTTTTGTATTAAAAAATTATTAATGTCCTCAAATGGATAAAACTAAATAAATAAAATAATAAAATTTATTCTTCTTCGTCTTACGAGTTCGGCCATCTTTGGACCATGCTCAACAATTTATTTCTTGCTCTTCCTCTCTCTCCAATATCTTTCATTACCTCTGCCTGATGCTTTCTTCTTTCATCTGACCACCGTCTGTTAAATTGTATCTTAGCCATTTCCGGAAATTTGATCCCGCTGACCACTGTCCGAAATTGGTCTCTGTCCCACATTGAATTCCAATGCACATTTGCCATCCTCATATCATCCTTTACCATCCTTATCCATGTATTCTTTTTCTGTTTTTGGAGTCTGTGTTGGAAAATTTTCGTCAGTCTTCCTTCTTCCATTCTCATCAAATGCCCACAAAACGTCAATCTACGTTTCCTCATTACATCACTCAACCTTTCAATGTATCGATATATTTCCATATTACTTTTTAGCTTAAAACCTTCTTCAGTCTTTCTTGGTCCTAATATTTTTCTCTCCTTCTTTTCCGTATTTTCAATTTCTCCCTTTTTGATGAGAAAAAATCATTCAGAGGCATATAAGCTTTCAGGACGAACAACTACTTTATAATGACGCAATTTAGCCTCAATAGAGAGATTTTTTTTATTATATATATCCTTAGTTTTTAGGAAGGCAAATTCCATTTTGTTGGCTCTTGCGAGATTTGCTGCTTTATCTAAACCATTATTTTGAATTACTTCACTCCTCCTAATGTTACCATATTTAGTTTTTAGTCCTTTGCTTGTATTCACATGAGTCAACATATATACTGTCTTATCGAAAGAAATCTGTAAACCTGTTTTAGATGCAATTTCTAGTAATTTTTCAATATAAATTTTGGCAATCTCTTCATTTTCTGTAACTATTGCTAAATCATCCGCAAAGGCCAATATGTTCACATCAATCTTCTCTCTTTTCCTACCAATTCTGATATCATTTTCAATGTTTGAAACTTCTTTTTACTATGTTCGTAAAACCTTTTCAAGAATACAGTTGAACAAAATTGGAGATAGGCCATCGCCCTGTCTAACACCGGTTGTGATTTCAAATTCTCTAGAGATTTCACCCTTGAATTTAACTTTGGCCTTAGTGTTCATTAATATCTGTTTAATAATTTCAGTTGTTAAACTTATAATTTATAAATAATAATAAAATTTATTATTGATACATAAAAAATTAAAGTAATAAAAAAATTGTGATCAATTCTGGAAGAATTTTACAAAAAAATAGTTTAGTTGTTCAACTATTTTATTGAATGAGATTTAATTTTTAATATTTCTTTTAAAGGCATAACTCTAAGTGCATGTCCATACTGACCCTCAACTGAGGGTCGGCATGGACATGCACTTGTTACTTTGTGAGGGAAATCACAGTTACCCTGAAGATGGAGCAATGTACTCTGAAACTTTTCTTTTCTTTTTTTTTTTTCTTTTCTTTTTTTTTTTTTTTTTTTTTTTTTTTTTTTTTTTTTTTTTTTTTTTTTTTTTTTTTTTTTTTTTTTTTTTTTTTTTTTTTTTTTTCCCCCTACCTTGCCTTTTCAGGTATACGTGGTTTTGACGGCAGCGGGTTCAGCATTTGGGTTTCAACATGTTGAAGAAAATAAAAAATAAATAGGAGTATTGCCTTAAAAAGAAATATTAAGGTTTAGTTGTTTTTAAATCTGCCCCCCCCCAAAAAAAAAAAAAAAAAAAAAAAAAAAAAAAAAAAAAAACAGTGATGTTTCAGCCTTATAAAAGTGTTGGTATATAGGTATGTAACTCCGATATAAAATTTGACGAAGATCGGTTGAATTGTTTTTAAGTTTGATTCTCCTCCCCCCAACCCCCCTCCCAAAAGGACCTTAATTCAGTGATGTTTCACCCGTATAAAAGTGTAGGTACAGTAATATGTAACTAACAATTTGAAAAAAAAAAAAAAAAAGGTGTGACGGTCGTGAGGAACATCCCGTAATTTAATGTTTATTGCATTACCAGAGCCATACCTAAACAGCTAGTTTTACTAATCAGTTGTGTACATCTAAAAATAATCAAATATGGAGTCCAGGAGCTTTTAAAAAATACGAATCATTTCAAAAACGCGTGACAGTCGTAAATAAGAAAAAGTACAAGGAAGAAAACTTACACGGGATTGATGAAAATCTTAGAAAATACACCAAAAAATGTCTACCAAACACATCACTTATGAAGATAACCTCACGAATTACTTTGTAGATAGCAATAATTAGCACTAGCTTATTCTTGTTGAGAATATTGAAATAACTATTTGGTGTGACGGTGGTGAGGCCAAACCGAGGCACAAAAAGAAAACGGAATTTTCAGTTTCCCTTTATAGTTTAAAAATGTTTAAAAGCATGTTAATTTATTCTCCAATATATGGTCTTATACTCTAATAAATAAAAACACAAGTTTTCTAAAAATAAATAGTTAAATAACTTCCTTGAAATCTCATTTTATGGGTAGGGACAAGTGAAAGTTATGAGCTTATAAGCCTTTTTGTAGCTATAAAAAAATAACAAGAATATTTTTCGAAACTAGGCTGTATGCACCAACTTTAAGGGATAGGTGTAAATTCACCAAAAATATTGACTTGGAAGTTTTAGTTCCATCTTAAGTCCAGCAGGATAGTGAAAAATCACTGCCACGAGAATCGCCCAGAATATCATTGCTTACTATATCACTATTATATGATTCTAATTCAATTTAGGATCATATATTTATAATATATTACTTGCTATGTGGTATAATGATCATAACATAAATGGTATTTGCAATATTGTTTTCTCATGAAATTCATGATTTTACATTACAAACTATAGTTAATTTTCTGTTCTTTTGATAGAATCTGATATCATCAAAGTTTTGTGATAGTCATTTGAATATTTCACTATCTCTAAATTAATTACAGATTTATTATTAATGAACTATTTTTATATTTATTTATTTCAATATTATCTCATAACATACCCTTGGTATGTAATCCTTGATATTAAACTGGAAAACTGGGTAACTATTTGAATGATCAACTTGCTGTTGGTCTCGGAAAATTCTATTAAGGTTATGTGGTTGGCAACTATATACTTTTCCATTTATAGGTTTTTCTGATAGGTGTGAGCATTTTAACTTGAAAGTACGTTTTTTTCTAGGATTTTGAAGATTGGGACGATGTTGGGCTGGACATGCCCAAACCCTCTGAACTCTTACATGTTTATAGGGCTGGAATAAGACAAACCGAAACTCTCACAAGTTCCGTTGCTGTTCAGACTGATCAGGTTTATAGTTATTTAAATATCTAATGTATAGTAATCAACAAACTTGAATATTTTTAATTAAGCTTTGCTCTGATTCAGTTTATTTTATTTACATAACAAATACTAGTGAGCACATATACAGCATGCATAAGTATGAGACATATTTTTTTAAAGGAAACATTTATGATAATATTTTCTAAACATGAATTATTAATGGTTATTAATTACCGGTTTCCAGTACACAGTTATTACAACAAGGTATGTTTTTAGTTCGAAGTAACTTTTAAGTTTTAAAACGTTTGGAATCTATATCTATTCATCCTTACTATTTTTTTATTTTTATTCATTTAATAATTTAAAATAGTATAGTTGACTTGGGTGTGTTTTTTCTTTTACTTATCTGCATCCCAGATCATCTTCTTTTTTAATAATTGGTTATTAGTTGTTATGGATGATGTTAACAAATCTTAATCTAAGATGATCTGATCTAATATAATAACACAAAATATTGCCATACATATAATTATTTATAAGAATATATATATTCTATGCTTGACATCCTCACATCCTTGACTCACATGCCCCCCCCCCCCAAAAAAAATCCTTATCCGACATCCACCAGCACCCTGGATCATAAAAGAAATTAAAAATCTACAAAAGAGATGAGAGGCCGTCCGAAGATGTTTTCGACGGACTAGACTTCAGGATGGATATGCTTTGTTTAAATCCCATCAGAATCAGACACAAATTGCCATTCGAAGAGATAAATCACATTTTCATGAAGCCCTATCCAGCACCTATGATCCAAAATCAAAATGGAAAATACTATCAGAACTGTCCTTTTGTAAATCCTCTAACATTCTGCTTTCATTTTCTTTTACTCCTAACCAAATGAATTGCTTTATCGCTTCCTCATCATCAAACTCTTCATCTCTTTCCACCAGCTATACTCCAAACAGTCCTCCTTTTAACTCCTCTAACTTTTATTTTTCCTATGTCACACCTTCAGACCTTTTCCAATGTCATACACAAGCTATTGGACATGATGGTATTCCACTAAAATTAATCAAAATTATGCCTTCCTACTATCCTTCCAGTCCTCATATATATATATATATATATATATATATATATATATATATATATATATATATATATATATATATATAATATATATATTATTTTATTTTTTGAAGAGAAAAGATTTGACCCGGTCGGGATTCGAACCCGAGTTTCCACCTCTAGCCGAACCAGGCAAATCCCCTCTCTTCAGTGATCCATAACTTTTCTCTTCAAAAAATAAAATAATATATTTAATAATATTGAGTAATATCAAGAAAAATTACATATATATATATATATATAAAGATTTTTTAGGTCCCAAGTTTGTAAAATTCAAGGTTAAATTACTCCGATCTTATAGGAAATTTATTGCTAAATATATATATATATATATATATATATATATATATATATATATATATATATATAATTATTCTCTGCAAAATTCCACCTTTCCTTCATCCTGGAAGAAAGCTAAAATACAACCTTTACAAAAGAAACCTAACCCATCTTCACTCAAAGATTTCCATCCCATATCAATACTTTCCTTTCTGTCCAAACCTCTTGAAATACTAGTACAATCACAAACCTCCAATTTCCCAGAAAACTCTCATGTCCTTAATCCGTTCCAATCTGGGTTCTGACCTGGTTATTCAACTCAAACAGCCTTAACAAAACTTACTAATGACATCATACTGCTCTTGACCAATGAAAAGTAACTGTCCTTATCCTTCTAGACTTCACTACAGCCTTTGACACTCTTGAAAAGGCTTTATCCTTCATCCTGCAGAAATTACTTCCTAGCCTCCTTCCTGTATCAAACCATTAATTCTTCAAATCCCTCCTACATCTATAACATCTTCCAGTTCAGATCCCCAGTCTCCTCTTGCACTACAAGATCTTGCTCCTCAGACCTGTATACTTCTTTCCATAAGAGTATGGGATCATTTGGCCATTCCTTCATTTCCCGTACATCTTCCTTATGGAATTCACTACCATGTAATATCTGTAATGGTCAATCTCTGTCCACATTTAATTCCCTTCTCTTTCAATACCTCTTTTCCCTCCAGAATGATAGCAAAATCTCATTAAAAAAGCATTCAGTAGATGTACATAGGTTTTTATTTTCTCCTACAGTTATTGGATTTTCGTAATTTTTATTTCATCTGTGTCTGTTTTTGTTCTTTATTTTAACATTGTAAGTAGTTAACCAGATTGTTAATTAATTTTATTTCATCTCAAGAAAGCCAGGCCTATTACATTTATTTCTGTACATTATATTATTCTTAGGAGACATCGTCCCAGAATAAAGTTTATTTTCTATTTCTATTTCTATTTCTATTTCTATATTGATTACAGATTGAATACATCTGCAAACCCAAAATTATTGGAAATGTCTTACACCAGGAGAAGACTGTGGATCAAAGTGTCAATGAAATAAGGTAATAATGTTTTTGCCACTCATTCTAAAGAAACTTGTTAAGTAAAGGAATAATATTAATCCAAGATTTTGTGGAAAATTATTTGTTGCAAAAGTCTGGATGTTACTAATTTCTCAAGGTTATTATTAAGCTTTCTTACTGACTCTAAATAATGTCTTCATGCTTTCTAGATTAGGTATCTCTTTTCTCAAGGGAAAGGATTATTGTTTACAGCTCTCCGTAATTACTATCCCATGCTTTTCTGTGGGTTAGTTGGCTGACCAATTTTCATTGAATATTTGTTTAATGCTGTCGATCATTCTCTTTTATAAATGGCCTTGTGAGTACGACACTCTTAGTCACTCTTTAGTTTGTATCCATAATGTTTTGAAAATTACTGATCACATTGTTCTTGGATATAACGATTGATGATCAAGTTGAAAAGCATACTCTGATCCGGCGTTTTGTCGGGGCACAAACATTAATGTTAATCTTATTGGTGCCTATGAGAGTAGCACTTTGGTTCTTCAGGTTTGATGCAACCCCATAGCCTCCAGTGAAGTAATCATATGATCAGGCTCAACATCGTCAAAATCACCAATAATGTCAAGAAATGCCATTGTAAAATTCTTTTTCTTGCTCTAGTGTCCGTTATGATTACATTGATGATTCTTATGTTGATCTGGGTTCCTAGGAGGCAAACATTAATTTAACAATATGTATTTTTTTCTATTGGGTTAAGGCTAATCTGATTTACAATACAATCGACTCAGTTTTATTGGGCCATAAAGGGAAAATTTGTTTTGTCCCAATAAATTGGAGGATCCAATAATGTGGAGATTTTGAATCTACATGTAAATGAAAGAAAAAATGCTTCAATGCGCACATTAACTGGGTTTCCCCATACAAATGTGCCATTGATGCTATAATTGCACAGGTGTTTGTGTATTTTCCGGTTGTTCTTTAATTTTGATGATAATTACGATTTTTTCAGCAACACTCAATTCTTTACGAAACTTACATAGAAAGAGAAAAGGAAATATGAAAATGAGCCAGAGAATGTAACTCGAATGAAACATAAAACACAATATGCAAACGTTACTCGAACAGCACATAGCAGAACTGACTTGAATTTTTCCTGTCCTGAACTCTTGTTTACATTTTGTTACTAAGAAAATTAGGAGTTCCAGAAGTACTGCGTAGTTGCGTAGTACTGAATTCTACAAACTCACTGAGACGCCAGTGTTCATAGTTGTTCCAAAAATTCTGCACCAACTAACCGATGTTTTGTCCTGGTTAAGTGGTCATGTCTCCTCTATTTGATTCCGTTTTATCAGAAATGGCTCAATTAAGTGGTTGTCCTGATTACCCTATTAAACAGAGTCAAATGTATATGAGTATTATTTTCCTATCACTTCTATACTCTGTTTACCCTAGCTTCATTAAGCATGATGAACTTTATATCTAAAAGTAATTCGGTAATTTATATCTAAAAGCTCTTAGGTTCAAAGATTTATCGCATAAGGCTAAAATAACAGCATATAAAACTATTATCAGACCCGTTGTTACATACGCAAGCGAGACATGGGTGCTAACAAAAAGAAGTGAAGCGCTACTCCGAGTTTGGGAGAGAAAAATATTCAGAAAGATATTTGGCCCAAAATATCTAAATGGTGAATGGAGAATAAGAAAAAATGATGAATTAATGGCATTGTTTGGTGAGCAAGATATAGTAGTCCAAATAAAAAAAGCGAGATTAAGGTGGCTAGGACATGTGGAAAGGATGCCTACAGACAGATTTCCTAGAAAACTGCTAAAAGAAAAGCCAGAAGGTTTAAGAACTCGAGGGCGGCCACGAATGAGATGGTTAGACGACGTGGAGGAAGACCTCCGTCAGGCAGGTATTAGAGGATGGCGCCGCAAGGCAGCGGATCGAGAGGGTTGGAGGAGGCTTGTTGAGGAGGTCCTGGTCCTGCCTAAGGACTGTCGCACCGATTAAATAAATAATAAATTCGGTATTAGAATTAATGTCAGTCTTATTTTAGGTTTTTTTTGTTTTGTTTTTTAATCTTCTGAAATAATTGATTCCAATATAGATCTGAAGATAAGGAAGAAAAAGAACTTGTTAGTGAAACTTCAGGAAGTTTTGAGGAAATTGAGGTGGCAGTTCCTGAAGAAGAAGCTGTGATATCGGTTGGTAGTAGCCAAGAGGAATCAGGTACAGCCTCTCCACTCCAGCAGCTGGAAACTATGAGCAAGTATGCTTTTCTTGTTAATTTGAAACATTATATGATATGCCTAATAATAAATTTTTTAAATATTGTTATAAAAGTGTAATTCTCTATCCACAAGCACTAAGTGGCGGAAATGAGTTAAAATCACTATTTGGTTACAAAATTAATTTATAGCATCAAAATTAAAATTATGAAAAAAAAAATTTCTGAGAAGAGTTATAAATAATCTTATGCAAAAAAAAAAATCTCAATTCAACTTTATTGTTTCTAAATCATTTTGCTCCTAGCAGTTCCTTTATAGGTGTGAATAAAAAATTGTCATAGGGGGACAAGTCACGGCTATAAGGAGGATGCTTTTGGGTTTCTTAGCCCATTTCTTTCAGAGTATCCCTTTTCAAAGCCACTGTGTGAGGCATTGTCTTGAAGGAGAATGACATCTTCGATGGGCATCTCGTCTTTAGTATCAAAAGGGGGATTTTGCCGATTGTAACTACTGATTGTAATTAGCCACATTCAGTGTATGTTTATCTTATATAAAATTGATCTGTAAACTTCCCTTAGATTAAAATAAAATTGTTGCAAGGACTTTTCCAGCAGGCAAGTTTTGGCCTACACTATGCAACCTTCATCCTTTCTCCACCACTCCTCGCCATTTTTACTAGGGGGGTATAGTGATGTACCTATTCATTACTGATTTTTCTGGAACTGAGTTGTTCAGTGATTATGGATCGAACACTTCTATTGATACCCACTTTTGATGAAATTTCTGCCACAGTTAACCGGTGTTCATATTTAATTAGCTCTCGAATTGCATGAATATATCTGAATTGCCTTATATATTTTATAAGGCTTGTCTTTGGTTGTCGATCATGACTTTCATTTTTAACCCATTCTTGACTGCCTTAATATTCTCTCACCCACGTAACACAACAATTCTGACAGTGTACTGTCCTCAAACTGTGCCTTCAAACAATTTAAAATTTCTGACAGTTTAATGTCGTCTTTGGTAAAAAACTTTATAATAATCCATTGCGCTACAAACAAGGGAACTTTTTGCTAGGTCATGGTTGTATTGACGACAAAGCTGAATTTGCGCGTGAACCAGACTGGTTCCCTCACTCTTCATAAACCAAACATCCACTTCACACATCATCTAGCTAGGAACTACATTCTAAGAAGCTTGGACCGATGGGAACAATGCTGAATCAAACAAGGAAGTTAATTGATGTAAGAATTGCAAAGGAGAGGTAAAATTCTCAATCCTTGGCCTATACTTTATGAAAGAGGAAGAAAGGAACATAGGAATTGGTTAGCAGCAAGAACTGCTTGAACATGGTGAGAGAGGAAGGTGTTACCAACAATTAGAGCTATTAGATTAGAGATTTTAATTTTTATATAAGGATGGAATGGTTTGGTTAAGGGATCAAAAACGGTAAAATCTTGGAACACAAGTACTATTAACATTTGGAATTGATGAATTATTTGCCATTTCTATGATTTTTAGTTAATAGGAGATTAGTTTCAAATGTTAGGCATTCGTCTTCAGTGCTAAAAATATACGAACATTCAAAACATCGGCAAATTGATGTAGAAGTATTATATTAATGTAAAAATGTTAGACAAGAGATCAAATATAAGTTGGCATTCACCAAGGTTTCTGGAGGGAAGAGAAAATTAATATAACTCGCAGTTCTGGATAAGGAATGAAAAATTATGTGATAAAAATAAGGGTCTAAGTACCCATAGGTACATATAGAAACCTTAACCCTTTAACGGGCAGGCCGGGAATTCAGAATACATTTCTTTTCTTTTTTTTCCTTTGAATGGCTATAGCCACACTAATCCCAACTCATGTATCATGAAATTCAAGGTTAAATGAAGGATATTAGACGATAATGAGTAGGATAATGCCTCGGAAATTACGCCATTTATTGAGTAAAAGGCATTTAATATGAGTATCCTCCAGGATACTCCAGGATACATCGCCTGTTAAAGGGTTAATGGTTTCCCTTTGAGGGCTCTTTTTATTACTACTAGAAACAAATTTAAAACAGGTTTATTATAATTTGGTCATTGAAATAAAAATTAGGATTGGTCCTAAATTATTTTTTATTTTTTATGATTAGTAAATATATAATTGTAGACTATTTATTACTTGATGTATTATTTTCACTCCTGAGTTTTTTTTGAATTTGTGATTATATTCAATATAATCACAAATTCAAAAAAAACTATGGTCTGGAATGAATAGAAAAGTCATTAAGTTTTTAAATTATATTACTGATAATCTCTCATCAATTTGAATCACATTAGAATCATGATTTGTCACATTACAATTCATATGATATTGTGGGCTGATTTGGGGTTTTCTGAATGCAGAATTTTTTGTTCTAATTTTTACAGAAATAGAATAGAATAGAAAATAAACTTTTGTTCTGGGGCTATATCCCTTTAGAATAATTGAATGAAGATAAAAATAAAATGCAATAATTCTGGTTACCAAAACAGGAGTTGAAAGAAATCAACAATCTTTGTCACTATTTCCAACAAATAAAAAATTATAAAAGTTCAATTTGTTTAGATAGAAAAAAAAATATATATCTACTATATGCACTGATAGAATGAATAAATTATTCAAATGAAGTTTTTCGAATTATTGTCATTCTGGAGCAAAAGGAGATATTGGGAGAGGATGGATTTAATTGTAGATAGAGATGGAGCAAAGCGGATGTTATGGGGTCCTGAATTCCATAGGGAAGTTAAACGGGAAGTAAAAAAAAAGGGTCAAATGTAAATAAATGCTTGATCAGAGATAAAATGAACATATCAGAGCATATAATAAGATGCACAATTTCAACTTTGCCATAAATTTAAATGAAAATAAACATAAATTCAACAAAGACATGGGAGTGAAACTAATATATCATATAGAAAATTGTATTAAATTAAATATTAACAAAACATTATATGTAATAAATTCATTTATAACTCATCCAAGTTTTTGTTTGAATGACAAAATAAATGTTTCTAATAGTCCTATTTCAAATTTGTTTAGAGTAGGAAAAGAAAAATCATTCAATGATAGTGGAAAGGCTCAAGATTTTCACATTTAATTCTGAATACTTACCCTCTTCTTCTCTTGTATCGCTTTTTACTCACCCAAAGCCGTAACAAGTTATATTACATATATCATCATTTCATAAACCTTGCTAAGTGCCAACATGCATCTGATTTCCTTCTTTCTTTTTTACTTACTATTTTTACATTTATATAACAAGTATGATATGTATACCAAATTTCTGATGTTTTGAATGTTCATATGTTTTTAGAACTAAAGATCAATGTCTGAAATGTGAAAATAGTCTTCTAATTATCTAATATCTTAAGGGTGGCAAATAATTCAACGATTCCTAGATGACCTGGTGCTATACGGTAACAAAACCACAGGATCCACAGGATAACCGTTTTTTTACTTAAAGAATTTTATGAAACCAGCACAAATTTCTGATGTTTTGAATGCATTTCATATGATATTGCCTTTTGTTTTTCTAGTGATTCCAAGAAGTTCAAGGTCAATCTCTGAAATTTGTCTTCTAATTATCTAATATCTTAAGGGTGGCAAATAATTCAACGATTCCTAGATGACCTGGTGCTATACGGTAACAAAACCACAGGATCCACAGGATAACCGTTTTTTTACTTAAAGAATTTTATGAAACCAGCACTTTACTGTTTTTCTAGTGATTCCAAGAAGTTCAAGGTGTTCAAAATGCTGATTGCATTAGTATTAGTCATAGAATATTAAATCAGTATAGACTGATGGATTTTAGCCCAGTAAGAAGAGGACTTGAATTGACCAGAACACTCAGAATTACTCTGTTCAGTTTTGCTCGAAATTCACATTTTAATATGGATTTGGATTTCCTACATAAACTCATGATGGGCTTGAAAGAGTATGGAAAAGATGAAATGAAAGATATGCGCCTGCAATTTTACCCACAGCCATTTTTTTTTAGCATACTTTAGTGAGGATGTGGTTGAGGATTTCAATGGAGAGCCGTATAATATTGGTTGTCATTCGCCAAGGGTATTTGACAGTCACCGCATTATAGTGACAGCCACCGCTATGTTGGTGTCACTATCATCAAATCAGCAACAACCTTGATAAGGCTTGGTATAAACATTTGTTCAACAGCTCATCAGTGTCTTAGCCTAGCCAGCCTGTACTCCAGACTTGAACCCCATTGAACATTCATGAGATTCCCTTCGAAGACAATTAAGAGCTCATCCATCTACTGAAGTCTTAATTGTGGCTATAGGAGGAAACATGCGGCATTAAAATATCAAGAATTAATTTATCAAAAAGAAATTTTAGAAAAAGAAACTTATTTATATAAAATATGTTTATACATTATAGAATTGAAATATGTAATAAAATAACTGCAAATATACATTTTTCTTGATAGTTAAATTTTAAATGAGATGTCTTTTTTTAAGCGAAGAGCTGTGGTCTGAACTGCCTCGTTTGCCTCAATTGGAGGGATATGATAATTTTTCTCCTGAAGAGCTTATTCTTGCCCTATCACAGCACCTACCCTCAATGGTACTTTACCTTCCTCTCAACAATAAAGAGGTAATTTTAAATAATATAGTTTAGCTTTATATTGTTAAAGAATAATATAACTATGTAAATTTGGATAATAATATAATTCAAAACTTATGTGCCTTAAATAGTGGCTTCAAAGAATAGTGCCCCTATTGGTTTGCCTTATCACTCTTCAAAATGACCCAGCCTTAAGGGAAAGCCTTATACACTGTTTACTGGAGATCAAGAAACGACCAACAATAGAAGACAGAAATGTTATATTATCTGGTAATCTATTGAAAACTATTATTTACTATTTTCCTATGTCTTTTAATTATGAGTGGATAGAAGAACCTATATTTCACTAAATATTTTTAATTCGATAAATAATATCAATAAGTATTGATTATGAAACCCATAATTTTAAATTTGATCAGGTATGGCCCGAGCATGTGAGATGCTGAGTGAAGCTGCAATAGAACACCATGTCCTTCCGCAATGCTGGCAACTAATGTCACACAAGTACCCAGAAAAGAGGGCTCTTGTGGCACAGGTGTGTCCAAGGATCTCTCTTTATATATCGGTAAGGTGATGTTTATAATTATATGTAGCAATCTGTATTCCTAACTATAATATGTCATATTTTTAAAATATACTTGTCATGCATTACTTGAGGTGTATTCTCTCTAGTCAAATTTCATTGACCAATTTCATGTGATCAACAAAAGGTGCTTGAACCAGTTTGAGTTTATTCATTCCAAATGAAATTGATCCAACCATATCAGTGTTCACACTGTTTGGGCTTATATAATTTCTCCATTCCCGTTCCACTTTTTTCGGATTCACACTGCAATGAATATTCTTTTTCTTACATAGTTCTGATCATCTTAATTTGTTTTTACATCAGAAGTAGTTAAACCTGAAGTGTCCATTTCCTTTATTATAAATCTTAGAGCATTTTACCCTTTGTCTTTATTTTTATTATAATCCAAATGATGGGTCCAAAGACAATCATTCTTATTATATGGCTCCAAAAATTTTGATTATCATACTTTTGGGCCATTTGCCACTTATTTTGATATTCCAAACAAACAAAAAATGGGAAAACATCTGCACTCTGCTCAGAAAGCTTACTGCACTCTGCTGAGTGAAGCTGCAATAGAACACCATGTCCAGACATAATAGCTTACAGACCTTGGGTGATCTGGATAGTTCACATGTGTCAGTATGCAAATTTTATGGTAAATTGACTTATCACTTCAACAATAAAGTTTAACTTGGTCAAAAATTCCTTCACCAACTTCATAAAAATAAAGTTCTCGCTAGGTTTTTCATGTAACTTTTATTGGTAAATTAAAATTGATCAACTGGATTGACTTGTGGGAACATGCCTTCAACCCTCAAAGACTTTAAAGACAAGAACAATTTGTTTGAAAATATTGCAGCATAAATTTCATACTTGTCTGTCTTTTGGACTACTATATTTTTCAAATTAAATTTGATAGTTTTTGTAGTTGGATAAAAGTTATAATTTACGTAGTAAGTTGTATTAAAACATTTTTTAATCAAGAACATAAAAAACAGTAACATTTTAGGAATATATGCTTCTATATTCTATGTACAGTCAGAGTCAAAAGTATTCATACACCTGCTATAAATCATAAGAAATAACAAATATTAGCATTATTTAATAGTTTTGTTTTAAAAAAATAAATCCATTTAATCTACTATATATTTGTCAAATACCACTCACTCATTTATCACGAAACTTCAGAAACCACTGAACAGATTGGAATGAAATTCGATATGTAGCTTCCTCGAGGGCTGTAGGTGCTCGGTAAGAAAGGAATTAAAAAAATCGGCCTGGATCGTAGCTAATTCGCAAAAAATGCGATTACAATTTTTATTGGGTTAATAATAATAATAGATTAATTGTCATATGGTATTTGGAGATAAGCCAAGTTAAAAAATAGGTTAGATGTTTAAGCCACACACTTTGACTTCAAATTAGGTTCCTTATAGTTGTAAACAAACAGAAAGATCTACAAGATTTCCAGGTGGTTATCAGTGCTGACAAGAAGCCTTCAAATGCTCACTGAGGACGTTACAATACTCCTACCGCTAACGAAGTTGCTGTCTTGATTATTTGTCAGGTGTTTAAAAAGCGAGACATTGTTCTCCACAGCAGGGACAAAAAACTGATAAGAATCAGTGAGTTCTATCAAGTGTATGATTCTCTTCAGTATCGTCTGATCTTCTACCATGGAGAAGATGGGTACAGAATTTACATCCCTCAGCGTGACCCAAACACCAATACACCACTTAAGAAAACTGTGCCTGCAGCTGATTTTTACGCCTAAATGTTAATGGAACGAGGAGGTAAAGAACCTTATTTACTTTAATTTCATTATCTCCTCAACCAATTTATGCTTGATATGTACGCAAAAATAGAAACAGAAAGACTAAACTGTAATAAAAAAAAAAAAAATCAAAAAACTGAAGTAGTTGAAACTATACTGACTTAAAGTATCCCATAAGAAAAGCGGATGGTCTGGTATCAGAGCTGGGTAAGATGGTAGTGCTGCCTCGAAGCTTCACTGGAGGACTATCAAAATATTATAAAATTAACTTTTAAAAATTGTCAAATTTACTTATTGAAATTATTCTTAGAATGGAATTCTTTAGGTTTATTTAAGTAATAATAATTATCAATGTTAAGCTTAACTTTTACTAATTTAAGTTGTCCTTAATCCTAATGATATTAAACCGTAGCGGAGCAGGGTACTTTCAGCTAGTGTATACATAAACACGTTTATTTATAAATATATTTTTGTATTTATAGAACATTTCACAAAATAATACAAGAAGAATGACTGAAAAAAACAAAACAATAACAACATAAGTCAAAAGTATTTGTACACTTGATAAAATTTCTATTTAATATTGACATTCGGGAACAATTAATATTTAGTAGGGCCAATTTTTGCTTTTATAATGCTCTATATGCTTTGTGGCATTCATTAATTTTTGTGTCAAAGTAACTATAATTTTGTAGTAATAATTACGTTGCTTAAATTTTGATTGTTAGAAACACACCTTTTCCATACTCGATCCCTTAGATATTTCCACTAATGCGCTATAGGATTAATATATTGTGATTCATGGGATGTGGCCTCCACTTTGATATATTGTTCAGGAACCACATTTTGGATTTCCAAGCTGTATGCTTGGGACCATTATCCTGCTGAAAAATGTTATTTTCTCTAATCCCAAATTTTTCAGCACTGATTAGGAAATTACTTTTTGTTACATTGATGTATTTTATATGATTTATTATGCTATCGATAAATTCAAGACACCCCACTCCAGCATCATTCCAACAACCTCAGACCACGAGTCACTTTCCTGTATTCCTAACATTTGAAACTATATTTCTTATTTCCATTACTATATTTGTTTCTCCATACTTTTTGGCCCCTCTGAAGATTAAACATTTAAATTTTACACTTGTTGGTAAATATTATCCTATTCCCAAGGCCACAATCTTATTTTTTATGGTCTTTGACCCATTGATTTCTTAATATTGCTTATTGATGGTTTTCTCCTAGCTGTCTTGGGTGAAGCTCGTTCTGTCTCAAGCATTAGCGCATTGTTAAAACACTCCCTTTTTCTCCTCTTTCAGACAAATGTTCATACATTAATTTATTTTCACTAATTCTTGGTTTTCTTTTAACTTTTCTCTTGATATGTCTTTCATATTTGGAGTAAATTTTCCTTAATCATCCTGTTCTCTCTATATATTCAAAAGTTTTTCTCGTTCCATACATTTTAATAGCATCTTGGGCTGTTGAGTGAAGTCTAGTTACTTCTCTAAGCGACCGTAACTCATTATGCAGGCGTAAAATAATTTATGTTTCCTCTTCAGTCATCTCTCTGGTTTTGCGCCCCATTTTCAATTTATGAACAGCAATAATGAGCACTAATAATTTATACGTCAAGGTATAGACTGATTGCAGGTTATCCTCAAAATATTAAGACAGGGGGTAGAAACTACAGTTAACCTTCATTCTAATAAATTTTTTTAAATATATTTTGGTCAGGTTATTAACAGAAAAATATTGAAAAAAATATTTTTCACTTACAAACCATTTTGATTAATAATATAAATTATGTTGCACATAACTAAAAAGTGATATATCTCGATAATACAAAACTTGAATTTTATCTTCATTGGTATTTTACAAACTACATACCTTGGGAAAAGCCACAGAAATTTTATTTGATAAAAAAAACACAATGGATGTTATAAAAAGAAATAAGAACACTTTACTGGAAGGAAGGAGGAGTCTCCACAACTGAGGAATTGACAATGTAAGTGACAATTACAGACATGTCTGGTCCAGTTAGGGTATGCAAAGTTCTCTCATGCCTAGAGGGATGATTTAGCATCTGTACAACAAGATTTAGTTCCAGAAAACGCAAAGAGAGTTTGCTGCCATAAGTATAAATATAATGTTGCAGATATGCTACACTATGCACTAGAGAGTTAATGTCAAGTGTACAAATACTTTTGACTCATGAAAATGAGACATCTTACTATAATGTATAAGATATTAAACTAAATTCAGTCAATTTTCTCCTGAAAAAATATTAACTCTATTCTATAATCATGAATGCAATATTATATCTGTTTAAATTAAATAAATATGTAATAAATACAAAATTAAACGAGAAAATAAAACTTATACTCGTGTATGAATACTTTTGACTCTGACTGTATATATAATTTTAAATCACCTATCACTTTTTTAGGTTAGAATGAAAAAATTTTATACATAATCTCACCTTGCACTTTGCAAAAATAGTATTTACTACTGAAAAAAAAAAAACTCTTGCATCTCTTGTGTTTGGATACTAGTTTAACAAAGTAATCCATTTGACTGTAGCAAGTTGTAGTCCATGAAAATCTGGGATCTGACGATGTAGAAGGCCTCTGTAACTGTAAATGAGTATATGCATGCAGAAACCGATACATATGAATTAGTGAAACTAATGTCCTCAAATGGTTTTATCTTATAGACTTTGAAATTGTTATTAGGTATATACAAATAAATAAACCTGTACCACTTACAACCCATGGAAGGTCTTGGGCTCAGTATTTAAGTAAGGATGTACTGTTACTTGGCCAACGGCAGTGAAAGGAGGAGATTTGGCTTAAATCAAGCTCAACCGTCAGGTTTTTCCCCAATTAAAAATATCCACTTTGTAGAGGCTGAGTGTGCCCTAGGAGGGTCTCCCAACTTCGAAGTCGATTCACAACTGAAATAACAGAAAATAAATTTTCTGCCTTCAGTTGGACTTAAACTCACTCGGGCTTGGGAGTTTGGTAGTCAAGTGCCTTACCCACTGAGCTACCGTGCCTTAGTAGGTATATTATAAACTTAATTATCAAATTTGATTGGGAGAGTCATTCTTAATTACATCTCCCCTACCAATAAAAAAAAGAAGAAATTAATCAGTTTCAACTCTTTGAAAATTGTTAGTAGGCATATACGAATCTTGATGATCAATATGGTATAATACTGCTCTTGCATTAAAATTTATAATTTGTTGTACTTATAACTTTTATCTGAAATGGAATGCTTAATCTTTAAGCTCAATATGATATTATTATATTAATATAATATTTTATAAATTATAATCATTGTATGTAAATCATAAAATTAAAGAGGATGAATTTTTATAATTTCTTTTTATGACCCAAATAACTTATATGTGTTATTTTTTTCCACAGAGGGAATTGCGAGAATCATTGATTATTTCCATCTTAAAGCAATTGATTGTTGATAAGGATGAAACAGTTCGGTGTGAGTCTGTTGCTAGCTTAGCTACTATTGCTGCCACAATGTCACGTAACTATCATCAGGTTAGTTTACACAATATCCAATCTCATTCTTAAAATTAAACCTTTAATTAATTTTGGCCACCTCATCTCTTGTTGGACTTCTACACTGAAATGTCCTGGTGACACCTAGCTGCTTCCAGGCCCATATCTAACTGACTTCAGTATCCTTTTCTCTTCTCCAACCTACTCTACCTGCTCCAAGGGTTAGGTATCCCAGGGTCAGGAGGCTTGCTGTCTGATTTGACCATTGATGTCAAATACATTGAAATATTTTAACTATGGTACTGCCTCTTTAAATAATGCTTGAAAAGTATAAATAACTTCACAATTAAATGTAAATTTTAATTTGATTCTTATGATAAATTTTGATTTAATTCTTTGACAAAATAAAATGTAATTATACTTTTCACTCTTTTAAAAAAATTGATTAATGCAATAATAAAATATCGAGTGTAAGAATTAGGAATATGGAAATTTTTACAGTTATAACTTTCTCTCCGAATAACACCCCTTTATTTATTCAAACAAATAAAATAAACTTATAACTGTTTTAATCAGTTTCGTAATCCCTCTAATAAAATTAGTATTTTTTATTTATTTATTTTGGTTAATCTATATCATTAAAATATAAAATAAAACTGCACAGTAGAATAATATGTAATATTATACATATTTTTAAAATTAATTTACTTGATTACTAGTTTTTAATTAAATGGGATTACAACACTTTACAGCAGTGTAGAGATTATAGATACCAATTTTAATAATATAAATGTATTGATCTATTGCATAAAGCTAAGGAAAATTATGGTTTAGGTTGAAGAGCTTACTCTCAAGGCTGTGACTGATAAGAGCGATGCTGTGGTGAAAGTTTGTTTGAGGCAGCTGTGCCCGGTAACGGCAAAGTGGGCCCATACTAGGGGTCGGTTAATCCAGTTTATGGCTATTATACTGTCTAATATCGCTGCTTATATTAAGGTAAGGATTAAATTCAAATATCTAGATTGGTATGTATTAAAATATTTCAAAGGTTAATTTAACTTTAATTGTGTAATTAAAAAATTATGATTGATTCTAAAATTTATGAGACGGGGGGGGGGGGGGGGGGGGGGGGGGGGGGGTATTTGATAGTCTTTTGAGCACCGAAAAAAATTGAGATGGAGTATCCAATAATTTTTTTTTAGAAAATGAAACATTTATTTTCCAATTTTTGTTTAAAAGTTTAAATTCATTTGACAATTAAAATTGTTTTATATTTTCAGGAAGAAAAAAATGCAGTTGACCGTGATAGAAGTATTGTCATGTGCCTTCGTGGAATGACAGCTTGCCTTCCATTGTTTTTAGGAGAAGAAGAAGAAGCCCAATGTGGTTAGACTCATTTAAAAATAATTTTATAAAAAATTTTTAATCTAATATCATTAAACTTTAACAAGTGTATATCATTATAAAACCAATTTTTTATCATATGAAAGGCTTAAGAATTAGTTATCTTAAAAAAAATTTTAGTGACATGGATATGTTTTTTTCACCTTCAAACGTGTTATATTTTGACACCCTCTAGCTCTGTTGGTGTTGCTCGGATTGGAGTTCCCTTGTCAGAAATTTGATGAAGAATATTTTTGGTAATATAACATTTGTCACTATGACCTACTGTTTAGGAGTTATATTGGATAAAAAAAGTCAAGTTTGAAATGCCTGTTTTATCTGTACTGTGTTTATTTCCAGTAATCATTTTGCTAATGTAATTTAATTCTTTTATTGATAGAATTACTTAAGTAGTTTAATCCTTTTATAGATAGAATTAAATAGACATATCCATGATCTATTGTCTATTCTTTTCAGTCAGGAAGAAATTGAGTTTTATATTACAATCTAATTCTTGAAATAATGATGGCGTTTCATATTTATATTTGTTGGGAGGGGGTATCAAAACTATAAATACTGCTGCAAATTGATGTTACAATCTGTTAAAAAGTTTCTGCTTGTTATGAGTCAAACCTATTAAAAAATCAATTCAGTTGATATCACTGTGAAATAAAATTATGGAGTTTGCATTTTATTATCAATTAAATAATATTAAATATAATTACTTATTTAAAGAGTATTTACTCTTAAATTACCTGAAGAATATTTCATATAAGTGAACAAATAATGTAGTATTTATTGATTGTTACTGAACTCTAATGAACATTTTTCCTGGGGTTTTTTTTTGTCTCAGAATAAAAATTTGTTTTCATTTCATTTCATTTATTATTAAAATAAGATGAATTAGGTTCAAACATAACTTCATATATGATACAATATTGTTATTCAGAATTAGTTGCTTGCTTCCCAGTGTGGTGTGTACACACATGCACATACCTATAAGTGTACTAACATATTTTGTTTTTTTTTCATGTGACTAATCTAAGTTACTTATTGCTTTACTTACAGAGGATGATTTATCACCTCTCCTTCTTTGGGTGAAGGATACATTGTAAGTATCACATTCTAACTTCTTTGGTTTTTTCTTTTAGACAATTCTATTAATTTAACTTTTGATTTTAGAGTGCCTGAACTTCTAAACCTCTTGGATAGGGTTGACCCTAAACGAGAAGATGTTGTCGTTGGTTTTATTAAATTTTTTACCAGCATTACAAATATCCTTGGTTCGGGATTCACATCCAAACAGGTGTTACTTTAAATTTTTTAACTAGTGATTTGAAAGAGTAACTTTTTACACCCTTAAAACCTGGGAAAAAAATTGACTATTCTGTCTTTGTGCCTGCCCATTTGTATCAATTAATTAATTTTCAACCAAAATTAACTGGCTTGATGAAATTTGACTTATATTCAGTCACTGCCTCACTATCTATACTTAATTCTGGTGATGTAATAAGTGTTCACGTATTCAATTTCTTGTCTATATTTGAATTAATGTTGCATTATATAATTTATTTTAGAACTTTCAGTTTCTTTTAATAATTCAAAACAACCTCCACTACTCTAAACTTTGCTCTGTATTTGAAGTTAACCCTTTAACAGGCAATGTATCCTAGAGGATACACATATTTAATGCCTTTTGCTCAATAAATAACGTAATGTCCGATGCATTATCGTACTCATAATCTTCTAATATCCTTTATTTAACCTTGATTTTCATGATACATGAGTGGGGGTTAGCGTGGCTATAGTCATTCAAAGGAAAAAAAAAAGGAGAAATGTATTCCAGAATTCGCGGCCTGCCCGTTAAAGGGTTAATGTTACAAAAAAGTCATCTGAATATTTCTTGATAGTCATCCATGTTTATTACAACCTTTAAGCTTATTAAAAATCTTTAGGCAATATTATGCCCCATGATATTAAATATTTCTATTGATTTTGAGTAAACTCCATAGCTGCTGTATTTAGTTCTTTTAACTGACAATGAGTTTAAGAAACAATATGATGTGCTATTTATATTCTTATTGTAAATATTTTCTAGATTAAGAGTACAGTTGAGAGTCGGCTTGACAAATTGGAATCCAGCCTTGTGGAATCTGCTAACACCATAATGCTATCTCTTATTCCTGTCCATATCCTTGGGATCCTCACACCATTACAGGTTTGTATTTGGTTATTATTGATGCTTTCTAAATATATAGATATATATTCTTTTTTTGTTGTACAAATAGACATTCTCGAACTTTTATGAATCATTCATTACCTGCTATCTGTCAAGTTTATGTATTTGACCTGCATTAAAATACAGTGAGGATGGAAGGAAATTTTCATTCTTCACTAACTTCAGATATGTCTGTACCATTTGGGGAAAACTAGATAAGTTGATTTTTGTCCACAGTAAGATAAATATTTTGAGGAACCCATATTGGAGCCCTACACATATTTTAAAAGTAGACAAATTATAATGGCAATGATATGCTTGTATATCATTCACATTACAACTTGCCGACTTTTACAAGATGTGTAGGACTCCAATATGGCCTATCCAAAGTATTTATCTCATTGTGGACAAAAATCAACTTACCTAGTTTTCCCCAAATGGTACAGATATGTTCTAGTTCATTTATTTTATTTATTTATTTATTTTAATGTATGTTACCTTTTAGGAATTGTACCTTGCTTTTCCTCTCCAAATATTCCCTTTGCTCCCATTTTCCTCAGTAGCTTATCCTTTATTCAATCAATATGAATGACACCCTGTTGACCTGTCATGTTAACTCCCAATCCCTTCCTGCACATTTCGATGAATTTCATGATTATTTCCTTCACAATTTTTATCATATTGTTGCTCTCTCAGAAACCTGGCTCAAACCACATATTCCCTCCTCATCGGTATCCATTCCTAATTATATCCTCATTCGTCATGATCGGGCGGAACGGACTGGTGGTGGCGTTGGTTTGTTCGTTCATGACAGTCTGAGGGTTAAAATCCTTTTCAAATCTCCGTCAACTGATACACCTCACCTAGAATATCTTTTCACAGAAATTTCTTCTCACTTGTTTACCCTCTTCTATGTCATAGTGTACCATCCTCCTCAAGTCAAATTTGACTCAACCTTCGAATCCTCACTTTTTACCTATGTTCCCGCTTACAATAACATAATAATAGCCAGTGATTTTAACACAAATCTCCTTTCCGTTTCTCCTGTTAAATCTTATTTGATAGACCTACCTTGTTCTCTTAATCTATTCATCGTACCTTTTGAACCTACTCACCATTCTCAGTTTTCAGACACTTTACTTGATTTATTTATAGTTGATTCTTCTCAAAATTTACTTTCCTTTTCTCAAATTTCAATATCCTTTCTCTCTTGTCACGATCTTATCCAAATCTCCTACAATATTTCCACACCTATGATCCTCAATAAAAAAATTTCCTGGCGTAATCTTAGTTCCTTAACTCCAGAAAATATAAACCCTCTACTAGACTCATTATCCCTTTCTATTGAACCAATCTATTCCTCCCACTCTATAGATGAAATGGTGGAATGCCTTTCATCTAATCTACTATCATGTCTTAATCATCTAGCACCACTCAAAACCTTTACCTTCCGATGTTTACCTGCTCCTTGGATTAATCAAGAAATTAGAGATCTGATGAAAAGAAGAGATGCAGCTAGAAGGCGCTTCAGGCGTTCCAGATTTCCTGATGATTACTCCACTTTCAAATCCCTTCAAAACCTCACCCAGTCTTCCATGTGACGTGCCAAGGCGCAGTATTTTCGTAACATCCTATCCGAAGCTCCAGATTCAAAATCTAAGTGGAGAATTCAAAGGAAGTTTTCGGTTACGAGTTACTCTTCCAGTACATATTATCCTGTGACTCCTGACGAACTTAATTCCTTTTTTGTAGATTCCTCTCCCAATGAGCCTCCAATCAATACTTTATCCTATTCCATTCCTCAATTTCCATTTAATCCAGATAACTTTTACTTTCTTTATATTTCCCCCGATGATATAATAGCTTCTGTTTATAAATCCTGGACAAATGATTTCGGTGCCAATCAAATCCCGGTAAAAATGATCAAACTCACTCATCCTGATACCCCCTGGCATGCCTTTTATAAGGTAAGGTTCTTGTATAAGAGCTATATCAATGTTCTTACCTTTCATACATTGCTGCAATACTCCACACGCTGCTATGCAGTGGTGAAGATTGATTTGCAGCAGCCTAATCATTTTGCTTTATTGCTCAGGGGCTCCTTTGGACCTCCCCTCCGGAGGACGCTGCGAGGGAGCCGCCGCCCCAGAGACCTTTCTCGGGTCTCTGGGCGCCACATCCCTTGCTGTCCCCTTTGGTTCAGCCTTAGGAGTCCCCGTGTTTTCGGGTCCCTCGGGTATTGCTACCTTTGGGCATTTTACATTGCTTGTGCCAGCCCCCTCCTTCCGAGCTGACTTTTTAATTTCCCTCAGGGCCACCATATGGAGGCCATAATGGACCTCCATGTTGTAGTCCTTCAGGTATGCTAGGCTGTTCCTGGGTAGAGTGAGGACGGCGTAGCAGCCCTTCTCATCCCTCGACACCACCGCCCGCGTCCAGTAGTCCACAACAGGAACTCTTTTGTTTTGTACTCGAATCCTCTTCGCTAATTGGTCGTCCTCCAGCTTCCTGCCTGGAAAATAACCTCCCAATCTGACGGCCGAGAGGACCTCCTTTGCATCGACACTGCGGGGGGAAATACCCTCCGCTTCGCCAATGGGCCGGATGATCTCCCCGATCCACCTCTTGGTCTCATTATCCACACAGTTAAAAATGCTAGCTCCAAACTTGAAGCTAGCGCCATTAAACCTCGGTTCAATCGAGCCGTCGTCTACAAGATCGTCAATCATATCGACGACTGCCTCCTGTATCCGACTGCTCTGTTCTCTGGTGAGTTGTACTTGCGGATATTCATTGGGAATAACCGCAGTCAGGTACCCCTCACCTGTTACTTGGGCGTAGCTTGGTTTCCCTTCGCTACCCCTGATTTTCTTTGGTGAATTTCGTTGCCTCTTCTTATCTGGCAGGTTTGGTTTTACTGGTCCAGCCTTAGCCCCCCCCCCACCTTGACCGCCGGCTTGCCCGAGGGATCAGCAGGAGCCTTGGCTACACCCGTGCTCACTCCCTTGGCCGCCGACTCACCCGAAGGGAGCCCAGCGGCCTCAGTTGCGGGCACCGATGACACCTCGGCGCTTTCGACTTTGGAAGCCGACTCACCCTTAGGGAGCCCAGCCTCCTCCGTCTTACCGCCTTGGTGGGGTTTTCCAACCGAAACCTTGCCAGACTTCGAAGACTTGGCCCTCTTTCTAAACCGCTTCCTTGTGACAGTTTTGAAGGGAGGATCCTCAGCTGAAACGTCTTGCGACGGAGCTGCTGATTCCTCGACCCTCGAGCTGCCGGAAGCTACATTAAAGTCAGTGATTTAGATTGGGCTTACCTGCCGCGCCTCCATTGCCAGAGGGCTGAACGAACTAGCGTCCACATCCCCCGAGCCGAGGTCCACATTCAGTCCGCCCACTTCCTGAGTCAGTGAGAGCATTAGTGAGCTCACCGACTCCTCGTCTAGGGTGTCCAGGTCAGGACCTGAAACAAAGTCTGGGTTTTCCAAGGATGAGTGTTCATCCTCGGACGAATTATTAATTAAAGTGTTTTTAGAGGATTTATTAAATGGGTGCATTTTGTTCCCACGAGTATGGGAGCGTTTAAATTACACTACAGGTGGGTCGATAGAAGACAGTATATTTTTATCCACCCTCTGCCATTCAGTCTCAGCTCGAGCTCCCTCCACCTGACTTGGGTGACTATGAGGCCCCTGACAATAGTAAGAGACCCCGCCTCTGTTGTTCGTGAATCCCATCGGATTCTCCAGGGGGCACCGCTTGGAGGTGACAGTAGGTGTTGGTAGGGATAAGGAGAGCTGGAATCAGGCTTGCAGTGAGTAGGGCACTGTTGCTTGCATGATTCACTTAGAGGTCAGGAGATCCCTGCACCTATCTCCTTCTCTAGCCCTCCTGTTGCCCTACCCATTTGCCCCCTGTGTTATTCTTAAGGGACAAGGTGTCTCAGAATAAAGATTATTTTTCAATCATTCATTCATTCAATGTTATATAACACACTTTTCTTGGGTTCTGACATATATTATTATACTTTATTTTTATATTTTATTATGTTAATAAATAACTATATCTACAATATTAGAATTTGGATCAATGTTTTATTAATATAATTTTGAAATTTCTTAGGGCCCGTTTATGTTGGAGCTGCGATAAACGAGGAGAGCGGCGATACTAGCGGAGCTTAACTCTCTGCTTGAATCACTGCTTCTATATGGTGTTTATGTAGGAGCTGCGATTAGCGAGGATAGGGGCGATACTAGCGGAGCTGAGAAAACGGTAGAAGTGATTATCTACGCTCTAATTATCGTTAGTCACCACTCTAGTCGCCGCTCTACTCGCCCCTCTCCAATATAAACACTACACTGAAAAACATATGATAGTTTTCTCAGCTCCGCTAGTATCGCCGCTCTCCTCGCTTATCGTTAGTCACCGCTCTAATCGCCACTCTCCTCGCAGCTCTAATATAAACACTACAGTTACAAACATAGGAAAGTTTTCTCAGCTCCCCTAGTATCGCCGCTCTCCTCGCTTATTGCAGCTCCAACATAAATGGACCCTTAGCCAATATATTCACATTTAACGATATAAAATGAATACAAGTAGTCTCCATTCACTTTTTGGTGTAATCTGAACAACAGATCCTAATCTTTAGACTATACATAAATAGTATTATGGATCAATGTAGCCTGTTAAATTTACATTTTTCTTCTGCCGATAAATTACGATTTCTGAAAAATTTATGTGAACATCAGCTAACTATACTTCCAACTCTTTTATACATTGCAAAAGGGCTAAATAATTATTAATGATTATTCTATTTTCAGCTTGAGCACGAAGTTGAGAAGACAATTGGAAGATTGATTGTATCGATTGGTTTGTCAGGTTCTTCCTCAGATGCTATCTGTTTAGTTGCTCGTCGTTCTGCTCAGCATTTCAACCTCATTGAGCCACTGATTTCTGCTCTCTGGCAAGGTATCAGATTGTTGTTTACAAAAATTATATCGCTTTTTTTTTTTAGTCTTTTGAAAAAATTATCTACAAAAATCATTATGTTGAAGTACTAATGTTACTATCTTTTTATATATATTTTTTTATTTAATGATACTATCCCATTAGTTCCATTGTCCCAAGACTGAATTAAGGAGTGTGGCAATTTTAGACCAGATGGCCGAAGAGGAGTTACCCATTGAGAATTAGACTTTCAAGAGTTATGAAAAAGTTAAGGACCTTTATAGCATGATTTAAGACCCATGAGAAAACAGTAGATATGGATATAAAAACTGGAAATCGATGTCTATTTGAGAATTCTAACAGGCAGAGCACCAAGTTCAGGAAATCTGGTTTGGCAAATTCAAGGATTGCTGTGGTTCTAGTTATGTCAAAGATTATGATCTAACCAGTTTGGTTGGATCTCCCACCCAAGTAAAAGTTAATAGTGCCAAAGAACTAGGACTGAGAGGCACTAAGAGGATGACTAATCATCATGTAGTGACTCTCAAGATGGTGGCATACTTCACTTGAGTATAAATTATGCTCATGAGAATGAAAATGAACAATAATAATTTTTGAAATAAGGAAACTGCTACATAATGATAAAGAAGAGTTGAAAAATTAGGACAAGACAAGTTTAAAATGTTAAACATTCATCATCACTTATAAAAACTTAATAAAAAATCTAAACATCTGATACACAGAGTTTGTATGTATCTATATATATATATATATATATATAATTAAAAAATGTAAGACAAGAAATCAAATACATGCTGATACTCATCCTAGGACGAGAAGTGGAAAGGCTTCGTGGCGTTAATGGTTTTCATAGAGTAAACTGTGGGCTGATAGAAAGAAAGTGGTGCAGATAAATCAAGTAAATAGCTAGGTTTTACCCAAGACTGGTAAGTTTTTCTGTCCCTCCTGGACAGTAATAACTTTTTAACAAATTAAAAGTAGGACTATTAGAAATATTTATCTGATCATTTAAACAAATATTTTGACTGGCTTTAAACAATTTTATTATTTTTAGTTATTCGTAAATATTTAATTTTAGACTATTTTGTACGGGATGTATTAGTTTCACTCTTGTAGAATTATGATTGTTTATATTAACTGAATTGTGAAACTATATAAAACTGACTTATCTTTTGTTTAGGAATCGTTCATCCACAAGCTAGAGTTAAAGTACTTACTAGCAAATTACTGGCTGAGATGGTTCCTTATTCAACAGAACAGTTGATCGCTAGCCGATTACTCCCACCTCTTGTCACTCTTGCTTCAGATCCTGATGTGTAAGAAGTTGTCTTTTATATTGTTACGGGCCACTGGGGGTATGACTAATCAAATCACAACTTAAATACTAAACACTAATTTATTTACTACTTAATAAATACAAATAGGTCCCTTAAGCTACTTAATCTAATAACAATTGTACTTAGGTCTAATTACACTAATATGTATATTACACAATACTTATCTTTACTATCTTAATACTAGATGTTACAATTATACATAAGAATCTATTACACTGACACACAGAGACTGTTACTACACTCACTGACACTGTTAATCACTGTCACTAACTCACAGACTGAACTGTCACTGACACTTGACTGATTGATCGTTACTTGATCACTGACACATGGATACTGACTCCCAGGCTGGAAGTCGGCCTATTTAAAGCGCCGCCGAACATTCTAGATCTGGCCAGATTACAGGCCTGGGGCCTTCTGGGGCGCCGTGACCCTTCCAGGCCATCCGCCGCCCTTCTCGGCTACCTGCTCGCCCATGCCCACGGCACCACCAAATCTAGGCCACCCTGGCGGCCTTTCCAGCTACCTGACCCCGGGTCGCCCAGGGTGCCCTCAACCTCACCAGACCGTAACACTGCCCCCTTCTTAAAAGTGCTCTGCCCCAGAGCACGATTTGGAGCAATTAGATGCGATGATCTTCTTTCGAAGTAGTCGCCGTTTGATCTCCAGGGGTTAAATGTGCACACCAATATGACTATCCCAGAGTTGGCAAATGTCTCTTCAAGCATGTGTCTTACGGTCTTCCATTCCAGGCCGTCATATCCACAGCCCAACTTGGGGATGGCGAGCTTAGTGAGATGCAGTCTTAAAAGCTGGCTGCGCAGGTCGTTGAGGCTTCGCTGTAGTGCGCCGTACGTTGATTTCTGACGGGAGGCACGCTTGGTAACCAAGTAAAACAGATGCTGGCCTCCGTGCGTTTGGTGAAGCGCCCTTCCAACACTGGGTCCTTGCTGTTCTAATTCTTCAGCTCCGGCAAACTTCTTCCTGAAAACAGTTGCGATCCCTCGAGAGTTTCTCAGATCTTCAGGGACGCAATGGGCCAGAGCATAGTCCACTGGTAGAGAAAAGATGTCTCTGTAGATTGTTTGAGTCACTCCACGAGCACCTAAAACTTCAGGCCGCGCAACTGGGTCGTTATTGGCCCTAAAGTGAGAGAGATGCCTCACTTCTTGGTCCTCGGTTGGGCCATGATCTCCTTTGAATGGGGCCAGTCTATTAAAGTGGACTACCTTGGGTTTTCCTCTTGGCTGCTTCCTGATCCTATAGATGATGTCATTAATCCTGTCGATGATCTCATACGGGCCATCCCAGGATCTCTGAAGCTTGGGTGAATAGCCTTGCCTTCTCCGAGGATCATGTAGCCATACCAAGTCCCCAGGCTGGAAGCCACCTTTCTCTCCCCTGATGTCGTAACGCTCCTTCATTCTGTCGCTTGCTTCTTGAATGTTTGAACGAACCTTTTCGTGGATAGCATTCATTCGCATCCTTAGATTCGTGACATAATCTTCCCCGGAGACTTCTTCATCAGGCTTGAAACCAAATTTCAGATCACAGGGCAAGCGAAGTTCTCTGCCAAACACCACTCTGGCGGGGGTCTGCCCTGTCGTTGCATTAACTGAACTGCGGTAGGCTAGAAGGAATAGGTGAAGGTACTGGTCCCAGTCCCTCTGGTGGTCGGAGACAACCTTAGACAAATACCGACCCATGGTCCTGTTCATGCGCTCTACCATGCCATCAGATTGCGGATGAAGAGGCGTCGTCCTAGTCTTGCGTATTCCTAGTGTCTCACACATCTTGGAGAAGACTGCAGACTCAAAATTCCGTCCCTGGTCAGTGTGAAGCTCCATTGGTACCCCACACCTGACACCAAATTGTTACGGGCCACTGGGGGTATGACTAATCAAATCACAACTTAAATACTAAACACTAATTTATTTACTACTTAATAAATACAAATAGGTCCCTTAAGCTACTTAATCTAATAACAATTGTACTTAGGTCTAATTACACTAATATGTATATTACACAATACTTATCTTTACTATCTTAATACTAGATGTTACAATTATACATAAGAATCTATTACACTGACACACAGAGACTGTTACTACACTCACTGACACTGTTAATCACTGTCACTAACTCACAGACTGAACTGTCACTGACACTTGACTGATCGATCGTTACTTGATCACTGACACATGGATACTGACTCCCAGGCTGGAAGTCGGCCTATTTAAAGCGCCGCCGAACATTCTAGATCTGGCCAGATTACAGGCCTGGGGCCTTCTGGGGCGCCGTGACCCTTCCAGGCCATCCGCCGCCCTTCTCGGCTACCTGCTCGCCCATGCCCACGGCACCACCAAATCTAGGCCACCCTGGCGGCCTTTCCAGCTACCTGACCCCGGGTCGCCCAGGGTGCCCTCAACCTCACCAGACCGTAACAATATTATTTTGTGCCATTACTTCAATAGTGTAAAAAAACAAAAAAAAAAAATTAAAATTCACTCATTCATATTCTCACTCCTTCATTAATTTCTTTTTTTGTTAAGACCTGCAGAAATTTTCTCAGCCTTTAACCCTTTGGCTGCAGCATAGTCTAGGCACCTGCAGTGCCCCGTATGCGGCATACTTTTTATGCTTAGCGGTTTCGTTTATTTTATTTATTCTACATTTTCTATTTATGTTTCCCATTCTCCTTCTCTCTTACATTTGATATTTAACTAGTTCACGGTATTTCTCCAACAGATACTTTACCGGATTGATAAAATAAATCCCCATCATGATCTGATGAAGATTCTCTTTCACTTTCACTTGCACCCGCCAGAAGTTATAGGAGTTGGTAGCAGTTTGGCGTAAAACCAGCTGGACTCATATAGTAGTCTGTAGCACCCAGGGCACTGCAACCACCGGACTCATATAGTAGTCTGTAGGAATCAAAGGGTTAAGGTTCATGGTGCAGCCACATTTCTTACTAGTATAGTCCCAGGGCATTTTGACCCTGGTAATATTGCTTGAGCCTAGCCTTGCCAACTTTGCCCTCTTGGACCCTTCCAGCACAGACCTTATTAACTGTATATAGTCTGTTGAGGTTAACCTTGCAGTCATCCACAAGCCTAGATCTGGTTTCTAAATTCTTCAAAGCTCAAATAGCAGCTTGGCTATTTTGAAATCCTATTTTATATGTCTTTTCCCATCAGAAATTAGGTCCAGTAAAGGATCGCCATAACCTCAGATTGAAAAACTGGGGTATATTCCTCAGTGGCAAGGATGTGCTAGTCTTAGCATTGTTCATGCTCCATATATCAGCTCCTGAGCCATGGTTTGTCTAGGAGCCATCAGTGTAATGCTGACAGTACACTCTCACCAAAGTGTTAGTCAATGAGACCACCCGAGGTGAGGTGAGTATATGAGTGATGCAAGTACACTCTCCCCAAGTGGCTCATGGATGAGGAAAGTCCTTTGACTCCTGCCCTGAGACCGACTCTTTTTGGAGTGCTGGCAGCTGAGGTGAGACAACAAAGGGCAACCCAGTACACTCTCGCCGAGTGTACTGCCTGAATAACAGTTAAGTTATATGGTTTATGCTGCTTACTACTGTCTAAAACACTGAAGTTAATTTCAGTATATTTCTTTGTCATTAAAACCTCATCTGTCTCAACCTTCATTAGTTTCACTTAAAATTGTTTATGCATGTCACACTTATGATATAATTGCAATTTTGATTTGAATAATATTTAATTTTCTACCCTCTTTGTGTTTCAGGTCAGTCAGAGTATCTACATTACTGGTTCATACTCTAATATTGGAATGCTGTAGCAGCAAGGAGGTAATTAATCTTCTGATTTTATATATACAGTGGAATGTCGATCATCCGAACGCTCAATTAATGGAACCGTTTTTTAAATTTATTTTTAATGTAATATTAATCAAATTGGTCAGCTAATTTCTTATTAGTATTGTTATAATTATTTTAATTTAAAAACTAGATACAAAATGATTTTTTCCATGAACGTCTACAAGGTGCCCTAATTATTACTCAGAAACAGCAAAAAATGAGCTTAGACTTTTATACCTACATGTTTGTTTATTGAGAACTGTATACCTTATTAGATCATTTTATTTGAGGCATAAAATTCCGAAACCAGACCTCTCCAATTTCCAGATTTTCGGTTTTAATAGTTTTTCTACTACATTATCATTATGTGGATGTTTTTCACCCAAAAGTAGTTAAATCCCATTGAAAACGATGATATAAAAAATAAAGCCTCTTCCTAATCCAACCAGACCTTTACTTTTATCGACCAGCTGTAAAACATTTTCAAAAATAGATTTGTCTAATTTTAGAATTCTATGCTTCATTTGTTTCTGTGAATCCCTTCCCATTCGTTTGGTTGGTAATAGATATCTCACCTTCAGTTTTAAATTGTTCTTTGTGATGTATACATCACATCACATGATCAAATTTGGAACCTCTCCTTAACATACACAAGCAAAAAAAAATGAGTGGATGGACACCGTTTTGTTTATACAATGGTTTGAAAACAATTTAATTCTTAAAGTTTTTTTTATATATATATATATATATATATATATATATATATATATATATATATATATATATATATATATATATATATATATATATATATATGTATACATAATTTTTTATTTGTTAGCAAATTTCTATTATCTGAATTTGTTATTATCCGAACCACTCCTGACAACATTAGTTCGGATAATGGATGCTCTACTGTATGTATGTAGAAATGTATATGTATTGTATATAAATAAAAATAACCTTTGTCTTGCTAGCTTTATTCATTCAATTGTTTTAGGTGATGGAGAAGTGTTACATTGAGACAGGAAGGATTATTACGGATGGAACAGATTATGAACAAATTCCTGTTCTTATAGCTATTGTGTCAGCTATTGGTAGAATGGCACCCAAAGCTGAATCTAACTTTAGAGAGCAAGGTGAAACTAAATAATTTTATTTAGAATTAGAAATCATTAAGATTATCTATTTTCCAAACAAACTTGGTGGATATAAAAAACAAAAATACTAAAAAAAAAACTAGGTGCACCCAAGTTTGTGCTTAACCTCTCAGGGAAAAACCATACTCTAGGCTGGGTATAAGAATGCCATGTTTAAGGTAAGAACGATGGATCAAAATTGAACTGTTCAAGCTTACAAATAAACTGCACAAAAATGAATAGGGATATGCCTTATTTATCCCTTATCGGGTCATTTAAATTAAATTAGCCAATATATTCAATATTAGTAGGATACAACAAAATTGAAAATACAAACTAAAGTCAAAACAATCGTTAATCCTTTTATTTATAACAAGGTTTCTTAAGAATAGTAAACATGAAGATTTATCATTTTGTAAATAAACAGCTTTTCTCGTATTTTAATCCAGTAGTACTTTCAATAAACATGGAAAGACATCATCTTGAACCCGAAGTTCGCGAAATTATAGTGAGAATGCGTAATCAAGGCCACCGACAAGCTGATATTGCAGAGGCGGTTGGTGTTTCCCAGAGTGTCGTCTCCCAGGCTTTAGCTCGACTCCGAGAGACTGGGAGTGCCAATAGAAGGCCGGGCAGTGGATCGCAATGCATTACAACTGAAAGAGAGGATAGAAATATTGTTATCACTGCCAGGAGAAACCCTTTTCATAGTGCATGCCAGATCCTCAATGAAGTTGAAGGTGTTTTACTTAGACATTTAGCAACACAAACGATTTGTAATCGTTTGTGGGAAGTTGGCCTTACATCGTATGCTCCTTTGAGACGACCTGCAGCAGCAGCTCGCCACCAGCAGCTCAGAAGAATGTGGTGCAGCGAGCGCCTAGAAGAGGACACAAATTGGAATGCTGTGATGTTTACCGACGAGTCGCGTTTTTGTCTGTATAGTGACAGTAGACGCCAAAGAGTCTACAGAGAACAAGGAATGCGTACAATGCCCCAGTTTATTGTGCCTTCAGTGCAGTTTGGAGGAGGTGGTGTAATGGTCTGGGCTGGCATTTACACTGGAGGACGAACCAACCTCCATATTATTGAAGGTAACCTCACAGCAGCTCGATATGCACATGAAATTATTGTGGAATACCTCCCTCCAACTAGGGATCTCATTGGGAGAGATTTTCGATTTCTGGATGACAACGCTCGACCTCATAGAAGAATACCAGGTATGCAAGTTTAAAATGTCATTTATTTCTTAAAATATATACACAGTAATTTAAAAAAAAAGTATAATATATTTTATTCAAAGTACTGACCCTCGCTTTCTACACATTTTGTCCATCTCTCGGGCAATATATGGATACCATTCCAAAAGAATGCTTTCATCTTTATTTGAAATCCATTCATCGAGCCATTTTCGTACGTTTTCGAAATTGTTGAAGTGTTGCTCCGCCAATGAGTGTCCCATCGATGAGAAGAGGTGATAATCAGAAGGCGCCAGGTCAGGTGAATACGGCGGGTGGGATAGGAGTTCCCAACCAAGCGAAGAAATCGTTTCCTTAGTCAATCTGGCTGAATGTGCAGGAGCATTATCATGCTGAAGAATGACTTTGGCGTGCCTGTGAGCCCATTCTGGGCGTTTTTCGATCAATGCGTGACTCAAATTGATCATTTGTTGTCGGTAGCGCTCGGTATTGACTGTTTCGCCGGGTTTGAGAAGCTCGTAGTAGACTACTCCCTTCTGATCCCCCACCACACACACAGCATTGTCTTCTTCCCAAAACGATCCGGTCTTGCACTCGATGTGGATGGTTGTCCTGGCGTTACCCATGATTTTTTTCGTTTGGGATTCTGAAAATAAATCCATTTTTCATCGCCAGTTACAACTCGATGCAAAAAACCCTTTCTTTCGTGGCGTAAAAGCAGCATTTCGCACACAGTTTTTCGTTTTTCCATCTGTCGTTCGTCCAATTCATGTGGAACCCATTTTCCAACCTTTTGAATCTTTCCCATAGCTCTCAGGCGATCGGAAATGGCTTGCCTAGTGACATTCAACTGTTCAGCCATCATTTGTTGGGTTTGGGTATTGTCTTCGTCTAATAAAGATTGCAATTCGAAGTCCTCAAACTTTTTTGGTCGATTTTCTCGTTTTTGATCAGTAACATCAAAATCACCACGTTTGAAACTTTGAAACCAACGTTCACATGTCCTGACGGTTGGAGCAACATCGCCATAAGTCTCAACAAGAATTCGATGACATTCAGATGCCTTTTTCTTTTGATTAAATAAGAAAATCATGACATGCCGCAAATGCTCTTTATTTGGCTTAAAATTAGACATTTTTAACACCAAAGAAAGGTATGATACGTCCACGTAAACGACTTAAAAACAACTGACTTTTGTAAACAAATGACTAACAAACAAAATAGCGTTTAGAGATAAGCAAATCCTTCAATAGGCTAAGAGCGCATTCTATTGGAATTAAAACGACATTTTAAACTTGCATGCCTGGTAGTTGTTCATCAATTTTTAGAAAACCTAGGAATTTCCCGCCTGCCCCTTCCCCCATTGTCCCCAGACCTCAATCCTATTGAGCACATGTGGGACGCGTTACAGAGAAGGTTTTTTAATCACCATCCGCCACCAATTGACCTTCAACAACTGAGCGCAGCATTGCAACATCTCTGGGGTGAAATTCCTCAAGAAACCAGTAACAACATTATTAATAGTATGCCTAATAGGTGCAGACAGGTTTTGGCTAACAGAGGACGATATACAAGGTATTAATTGTTTCCAAAATCTAATCTGTTAAATAAAAAAAATTATGCAACTAAAACGTTTTATTTTTTAAAACCCATTAAATGTATTTTATTTCAGCAAAAAACATAATAATTTCTAATGAATATTAATGCAGTTTATAATACAAATAATACAAGAATGTTAGACAAAGTAAATAACCCAAAATTAGCAATATCCCTATTCATTTTTGCGCAGTTTAGTTATCTGATAAATATTAGCCTATTCTATTCTATATCGGGCGCTACAGTCCATGAAGGACCTGGGCCTCTGCACAAAGCTTTCTCCACTCCTCTCTGTCTGCAGCCGCGTTCCTCCAATTCCGGATATTCAGCCGCCGGATGTCCCCCTCCAAATCATCCACCCATCTTTGCCTGGGCCTGCCTCTTCTCCTTGCTCCTCCTGGCATTCCCGTCCACATTTGTCTTGGCAGCCTTTGAGGTTCCATTCTCTCCAAATGACCCAGCCATCACAACCTCGCTTTTTTCACAACAGTGACAACATCCGTCTCATCATAGAGCTCCCTGAGCTCTGCATTGCTTCTGATGCGCCACCTTTCCATAAATTTAGTTTTTGATGTATTGATCTCGAGCCCTATCTTCTTTGCTGCTTGGCTGAATTCATTAAATACATCGACTAACGCAGAAAACGTTCTTGCAGAGATCATCACGTCATCTGCGTAAGTCTGCTGTAAATATTTCCACCTGGATTTGTTCTTATGTTGCGAATGGCAATTTCAAGGCGTAAATTAAATAGAACCGATGATAACGGGTCCCCTTGCCTAAGCCCACTGTATACCTCAAATTTATCTGACATCCCTGCTTGTGTATTGACTTTAAACACTGTTCTATCCAGGGTCATTTTTATGAGTCTTACAAGCTTGTATGGTATACCCAGGGACACTAATGCCTCCAACATTTTGGTACGGTCCACCATATCATAAACCTGGCGAAAGTCAATGAAAAGGTGATACAAATCAACATTATATTCGTGGGTTTTCGCTAACATTTGCCTTAATGAAAACAAGTGGTCTATAGTAGATCAACTAGGGCAGAAACCACATTGATATTCACCCAGAATTTGTTCACTTCTCTTCGTCAACCTTCTGCAAATGGCTATTGCAAGAACTTTGTATATGGTGGGTAGTAGATCTACCCCTCTATAATTTTCACAATTCAACCTGTTTCCTTTTTTGTGGACCGGGACAATTATGGCTTCCTCCCACTCACTTGGTATTTTCTCTTCCATCCATACTGACCATATTATCTGATACACTTCTTCCCATCCATCCGCTCCAGCATACTTTAGCAGTTCTGCAAGCATAACATTCGCTCCAGGTGCCTTACCATTCTTAAGGGATATGATTATTTCTATTATTTCCTCTTTATCTGGTGGCACTTCTTCCTCGACAATGTTAATGTCTTGTTCAGCCAACCTGAAATCCTGTATGGTGGTATTTCCTGAATTTAGTGCATCTTTAAAGTACTGTGCCCATTTTTCCCTGATTTGATCTTTCTCTGAGAGGACGTTTCCGAACTGGTCCAGACAGAATTCTACTGTAGGTCTAAAGCCCTGTTTTATACATTTTACTCCTTTGTAGAATTTACGAGTTTCTTTTGCTTGATATTGTTCCTGCATTTCTGCAAGGTTCTTGATTTCATAATCTCTCTTTTTCCTCCTAAGTAATTTCTTCACATACTTTCCCTTTTCGGAGTACAGGTTTGAGGAACTACGAGTGTTTCTTTGGAGCATATTGAGTCTTGCTGTATTCCTGCCGCTTACTGCTTTCTCACATTCACTGTCAAACCAAGGGTTTTTAACAATCTTATCCTTTTGTCCTAATACTTCTCCTGTCGACAATTGTATTGTTTCCTTCAGGTTCTCCCACCTATCATTAGTAGAGTCACTTACAAGGTTCCGTTCCTGAAATTTCTGTTGAATCCTTTCTTTGTGATTTTGCCTTATATCTTCTTCACACAATTTTTTAATGTTATATATGACCACTTTACCTTTATGAGAGCTTTTTCTTAGGAAATGATCGAAGTTGCAATCTGCTCCTCGGTAGCTGCGTGCGTCCATAATATGAGAGGCATGTCGTGTATCTATCAATATATGGTCAACCTGATTCCTTGTTTGGTTTCCAGGGCTTATCCATGTCTTCTTGTGTATTTCCCTATGGCGGAATATTGTTGTCATGACCCTCAATCATTTTGACATAGCAAACTCTATTGTTCTAACACCATTATCATTACTAACCTCATGTCTGTTATGACTTCCTATTGTGGGCTTGTATGTTTCCTCTTTCCCTATCAGGGCATTGAAATCTCCTAGAACTATCTTGGTGCCATAATCTGGAATACTTCCAAAGGCTCTCTCAAGACTTGCATAAAAAAAATCTTTCTCTTCTTCCTCTGAATCCTCACATGGAGTGTGTACGCTAATCAGCGATATATTGTAGAAGCGGCCTTTCAGTCTAATGCTACAAATCCTGTCGCTGACATAATTATATCCCAACAGTGAGCCTTGGAGCTTCTTGCTAAGCATAAATCCTGTACCTCTCCTATTTTGTGGGCTTCCGCTATTAACCAATAGATACTTGTGGAGTGGAACCATATCCACCTCACCCCAACGGATCTCCTGCAGTGCAACCACATCTACTTTATATTTTTCTAGAGCAAGTTCCAGGTTCTACTGGCTCCAGCTTGAAGTATGCTCTGCACATTCTATGAACCTATGACAAGTCCATGTTTCACAGCTATTTTCCTCCTAATTAAGAGTCTTTCATGACCCAACGTTGGTTTGGGCCCACCCGTATCTGAATGGGCTCCTCCGGGGATTGAATTATTTACCATCGCCATTCCATAAAATTACTCTTTTTACTCTTCTCTCTGCAGAGTCTGGGAATTTGGATTTTTTTATAGAGGTGAGGTTGCCCATCCCTCCTGCTTTATCCGGGCTTTGGACCGGCTGTAGTGTTTAGCAAGCTAGCACCACAGGCGCAGTTAGCCTATACTATACTAATATTAGTTAAGAAAAGAAAGTGAAACTACATTCATATAATTTTAGTATAAATTAATTCTTTGTGATTCAGGCTTTACCAAAATTACTTCATACCTAAGATAAAAAGAAAAAATTACTTATGCTTTTACACAATGCCTAAAAAAAGGTGGGCTTGTCATCATTCCATTTCAGCCATTTTAATAATATATATATTTGTTACACATTCCACATGCCCAGTAATGATAAAACTTGCAGCATGTTTTTTACTGGCCTACTAAAACAGTATATACAAATAAACACATTTCCTTAGAATCCTATTCACTTTTAAATTAAAGGAAGTATTCTGTATCTAGTATTGCTGCGTGAATTGGATAAGCTGTGCTCTAACAAGAACGAGGAGGTAGTTGCAGCTCTTGTTGAATCATTTTCAAATATTGTCTATTGCCAGATGTCGAAACAGGTTATTACTAATACTCTTCTACCTTCTCTTAGGTATGTATTAATTTTTATATCAAATAATTTATATAGATTGTTTAATATCATAATTAATTATAAAATAATATCAGGGAAAAACAAATTTGTTGGAGTTACTTTTTCTGACTGTAACATTACTACTTCTATATTTCTTATAATGTTATGATAGTGGTGGATCTTGACCTCCTCAAAGATCTTTTGTCTAACAGCTTGATCTTTTACCACTGCTTTCTATTGGGTTGTCCCATGTGAAATGTCCTTTTTTTAAAATAGGAACTAAATAAATAAAGTAATAAACAAATCAACTATATATTATTTTATTAATAAATATTAAATACAATAATATTTACCACCTTTTTAACATACTTCTCCCTACGACTAACTGATTTATTAATGCTAAGCTTTGAAAAAGCTTGAGTCGTCACTTTTCCCAACGACTAAGTTTAAGTTATGTGATGTGACTTAGGCAGAAAGCAAGTTTTAATGTCTGAATCATTTTATACTGTTAACACACCCCAAAATTCGACCCATAGTTGATTTCGGCACACCAAACTGTCTTGTGATATCATTCCTTGACTTTCCACTTTCAAATTCACGAACAAAACTTACTTATTCTCTAATTTAAAAAAAAAAAAATTATATCAACTGGCGGGGGGGGGGGGGGGGGGTAGATTAGAGTTTAGCAGCAGTAGGTTTGAATGCAATATCAATGTGCTTTATATTTTCACTTTAGGGACCAAAAAAAAAAAAAAAAACGAACCTATCTATTAGGATTGATGAATAAAATGTAATATTGTATTGATCCTTCTATATCATCATGCGTACCTCAAGTGAACCTATCTATGTCTTCACATTTTGTTAGTAGTAGTGTGAATTCCACTGATAGAGGTAAATACAAAAATTGTCCCATTTACTGAGGTAATTTCCACAAAAAATTGATTCCACTTATAGAAGTGAAAACATTCCAGTTAAAGAGTTTATTTAACCCTTTAACAAGCGATGTATCCTGGAGGATATTCATATTTAATCCCTTTTGCTTAATAAATGACGTAGAGTCCAGCGCCTTATCCTACTCATTATCATCTAATATCCTTTATTTAACATTGAATTTCATGATACATGAGTGGGGGTTAGCATGGCCATAGCCATTCAAAGGAAAAAAAAAGAAAAGAAATGTGCTCAAAAATCCCTGGCCCGCCCGTTAAAGGGTTAAGAGCAAAATAAATTTTGTACCTCTTATAGAGGTATTCCACTTATACTGGCACCACTTATCCAGGTTCAACTGTATGTTAATACAAAAGTAACGGCGATGGTTCGAGGGGTGACTAATGAATCTGCTCATGGTTATTTTGAATTAAATATTCAATAATCATTATTTTTTTTTGCCTTCACCAATTTGTTTTCTTATAAAAATGTTCACTAATTGAAAGTATTGAAGCAGTTAGAATTTGATAGAGGTAACTTCTATCTTCACTGATATGTTAATAAAATTAACTTTGTATCAAAATAAAGATATTTGTATAGTTAGTCAGAAAGGTGAATAATTATTTTCTGACTGCACCCCTGATCAACTTCTTTCTTATTCAGTTCTAGTCAATATGTCCTATTTCAAAATAAAGATAATTTTATTGCAAACAAAAAGGTATAGAGTTGACTTCGAACAACTCTATCAGTTCAGTTAAAGTGTTGATAGGCTTTGAAATTTGATGCCTATGAAAATGTGAGGGAAGTAGTTTACCCATACTATCCAGTTTGATAGAGGACACTAGGCATTAATTTTTTAGCTTTAAAGTATTCACACATACCTTAAATAATTTACTTATCAGGTGTTCAAAGCTCTCAATTAATTACAAAAGACTTATTTATATGACAGTAATTAGACCCATCTGGACACACACCACTAAACCTTCCAATTCTTCTTGTATCCAATCCTTACAATCCAAAATCCTGCATAAAATCCTAAATGCTCCTTATTATGTAACAAACTTATCTATAAAGATAAAATAAGATCTTAATATTCCATATGCTGACCTATCCTTTCGTAGTAAACACCATACCCACTCGAATCAACTAATCTCAACTTGGTTCCCATTCTATCCCAAATAGCCCTGTGAAATGTCTAAAGGGCTGGGGGATCTTCTAATAAAGAACTTTTATTGAAATGCTAGTGTGTAGTTCTTTACATTTAATTGACATGTCCCTGTAATAATTTTCTTGAAATTTACGTTTGTTTTTTTAAATAATTAAAATAACATTTTTATTTTAATAAAAAAAATAGAAAAACAATTAGTTCATTAAATCTATGAAATATTTATAAACATTATTCATTATGCTATTGATCAAGAGTCAAACTATTATCTGATTTTTAAGATTCGTATTTATCAATAATTTCCACAATGCTTTCAATTTTCAAGTTTAATCTCAAAAAAACAAGCCTACTTTTCTGGTAGTACAATCAGGCTCTGTAGCCACATGGAATTAACAAAAAAATTTGTTTCAGTGCTATCCAGAATGGCAGCATAGGAGTTGATTCAAAGCTCTTTATTTTCTTGAACATATGTCTTCTTTCTTCTGTAGTTCTTAATAATTTTTTATCTCACTTCATTAACACTGGTTCAGTGTTTAATTCCATATATTTCTGAAGTAAATTCCTGCACCGTGTCCAAATTCTTCTCTATTAAAATATTCCACTGAGGTAATTTCCACAAAAAATTGATTCCACTTATAGAAGTGAAAACATTCCAGTTAAAGAGTTTATTTAACCCTTTAACAAGCGATGTATCCTGGAGGATATTCATATTTAATCCCTTTTGCTTAATAAATGACGTAGAGTCCAGCGCCTTATCCTACTCATTATCATCTAATATCCTTTATTTAACATTGAATTTCATGATACATGAGTGGGGGTTAGCATGGCCATAGCCATTCAAAGGAAAAAAAAAGAAAAGAAATGTGCTCAAAAATCCCTGGCCCGCCCGTTAAAGGGTTAAGAGCAAAATAAATTTTGTACCTCTTATAGAGGTATTCCACTTATACTGGCACCACTTATCCAGGTTCAACTGTATGTTAATACAAAAGTAACGGCGATGGTTCGAGGGGTGACTAATGAATCTGCTCATGGTTATTTTGAATTAAATATTCAATATTATTTTTTTTTTTTGCCTTCACCATTTGTTTTCTTATAAAAATGTTCACTAATTGAAAGTATTGAAGCAGTTAGAATTTGATAGAGGTAACTTCTATCTTCACTGATATGTTAATAAAATTAACTTTGTATCAAAATAAAGATATTTGTATAGTTAGTCAGAAAGGTGAATAATTATTTTCTGACTGCACCCCTGATCAACTTCTTTCTTATTCAGTTCTAGTCAATTATGTCCTATTTCAAAATAAAGATAATTTTATTGCAAACAAAAAGGTATAGAGTTGACTTCGAACAACTCTATCAGTTCAGTTAAAGTGTTGATAGGCTTTGAAATTTGATGCCTATGAAAATGTGAGGGAAGTAGTTTACCCATACTATCCAGTTTGATAGAGGACACTAGGCATTAATTTTTTAGCTTTAAAGTATTCACACATACCTTAAATAATTTACTTAGCAGGTGTTCAAAGCTCCAATTAATTACAAAAGACTTATTTATATGACAGTAATTAGACCCATCTGGACACACACCACTAAACCTTCCAATTCTTCTTGTATCCAATCCTTACAATCCAAAATCCTGCATAAAATCCTAAATGCTCCTTATTATGTAACAAACTTATCTATAAAGATAAATAAGATCTTAATATTCCATATGCTGACCTATCCTTTCGTAGTAAACACCATACCCACTCGAATCAACTAATCTCAACTTGGTTCCCATTCTATCCCAAATAGCCCTGTGAAATGTCTAAAGGGCTGGGGGATCTTCTAATAAAGAACTTTTATTGAAATGCTAGTGTGTAGTTCTTTACATTTAATTGACATGTCCCTGTAATAATTTTCTTGAAATTTACGTTTGTTTTTTTAAATAATTAAAATAACATTTTTATTTTAATAAAAAAAATAGAAAAACAATTAGTTCATTAAATCTATGAAATATTTATAAACATTATTCATTATGCTATTGATCAAGAGTCAAACTATTATCTGATTTTTAAGATTCGTATTTATCAATAATTTCCACAATGCTTTCAATTTTCAAGTTTAATCTCAAAAAAAACAAGCCTACTTTTCTGGTAGTACAATCAGGCTCTGTAGCCACATGGAATTAACAAAAAAATTTGTTTCAGTGCTATCCAGAATGGCAGCATAGGAGTTGATTCAAAGCTCTTTATTTTCTTGAACATATGTCTTCTTTCTTCTGTAGTTCTTAATAATTTTTTATCTCACTTCATTAACACTGGTTCAGTGTTTAATTCCATATATTTCTGAAGTAAATTCCTGCACCGTGTCCAAATTCTTCTCTATTAAAATATTCCATTCATCAGTTAGTGAAGCATAAACAAGTTTTAGAGTTTGTTATATCTATATCTAATTGCAACCTGTAAATATGATTAATTACCTAATTTTGTTCTCAACTTCTCTGCTAAGTTGCCTGCATTATTTATGTGTTTGTTGTTGAATTTATGACGGTAAAATTTTGTGAATATTTCCCAAAAAATTATATTTATTATGATACTAAGTTTATTTAATTAACAGATCAAATGCACTTCTTTCATTTCACCAGTTTAAACCTGTCCGTCCCATAGGCTTGAACAAAACTATTCATCAAAATAATTATCTTAATATAATATACAATAATAAAAAAAAAATTAGTTTGCTTATTATATTATAGGCTTTATACTTTTAATTAGTGTTTGTTTTTGTAATAAACAAGTCTGTGAAGGCATATTAAAAACAATTAATTATTGATAATTTAATTAAAAGAGCCTTGAACAAATTTATTTAGTTAATCCGTCACTGTTACTTTTGTTAAAAATTTACTTTTTAAAAATAGTTTTGATCTCATAAACGAATAGGTGAAGTTCATTTACTCTATGGATCTTAGACTAAACAGAAAGTATAAGTTGTTGGAAGGAAGGTACTATGGAAGAGAAGACAATAACATAAGTACTTTTCTGTCTATTGGAAGTAATATTGTCGGTCCCTGCTTCTCAGAATGTATGTATGTACTTAATTTCAAATTAAAGATTTAAACATACAAATGTCTTGATTTTAACATCAACACTGGGTTAAAAAAAAAAAAAAAAAAGATACTTATTCCCTAAATGCATGTTTTATAGCATTTCCATGTTAAATGTAACCATTTCCAACTTAAATGTAACCCTTTCCAAGTCAATTGTCACACTGTGGTTTAGGCAAAGTTAAGACCTCAGAACTCACCGGGATAAATCAAAGACAGTATTTTAATTTTTTTATTTCAAAATTTATGGTCAAATATGGGTGGTTAGGGTCTCTGAGCTCATATTGACACAAATTTCTAAAAAAAAAAATTAAAAATTTTTCTGCCAAGTTTAGGGTTAATTAAGTATTAGGTACAATAAATATTTGAGTAATTATTCATTTTAATAACTATATTTTGTTTTCAGGAAACTGGAAGCTATGTGTCAGCTTAGATTACCAACACATTCTGAGACAGTATCAGCCATGATTCGAGACCTAGAATTTAGAGTACCATCAGTGACACCACAGCATTCTAATTCAAGGTTGTTTTTAAATTGTTAAAACTACCATTGCAGTTCAGTTTTTTTAATTTCGAAATGCTGTAATTTTAAGTTTTAATCTTGTTTTTGCAGGGTCGCAGTAGCTGGTCATGTAGAAGAAGTGAAACAAAAAGTAACAAAAATGCTTACAACTCCTATATCAAAACAAACCAATCTACACAATATTTTCTGGAAAAAATGAGTTTAGTAAAGAGAAAAAAAGTTCTGAGAGGAATATAATTGTATTTTTTCATGTAAAATGTGTAAATTGATAGTATGGTTTTAGAAAGCTTAGCATTTCTCTGTATTATTAACTAGAGGCTTTTAAGTATGTTGCTTTTCAGTTCATCTTAGTTACCAAATAGCATGTGTCTTTGCTTTAAACACATCTTAAAATTGTATTCTTTGTTTAATGGAGTCATATAAGTAATGTCAAATTTATATTTGTGAATATGTTTAATATAATTTTGGACTTCAGCAAAACCAAATAGATAACGATAATTATCTCCCAAATGAACTTTTCTTTTTATTTTCTCACTACTTGGATAATTTTAGTAATGTTGAATTTTTTTAATTAGAGCAACATTTTATTATTTTTATCTATTCCAAAGATTCCCTTTGTTTTTATAAATCCGTGCCTTAGATATTTGCTATTAATTCCTATCAGTTACTATGTATTTATGGAACAATGTTTAGATTTACTATAGATGTTCAACATTACAGGAACTAGTTTTCACATCATAGGAAATATTTAATTATTGATAATTAATTTGTCATGTCTTTCTATTATTTAAATAATTTTAAATATTTGTGATTTATTATTTTCTTTATCTTTATATGATCAGAAAACTTGTTAAAATTTTCATTGTGATATTTTCATTGTTCGAGCATAGGGTAAGGTAAATCCCTATGATAAATGAATTTTAGATATCTGGATTTATTTTAAATATATATATATATATATATATTTTTTTTTTTTTTTTTAGATTTAAGATATTTGTAATCATTTACTCTCATTTTTGTGATTTTTTATATTTAAGTCCACGTATTGTCTGAAGACGTTTAGGTGTTATAAGTTATTCAGGTTTTGGGTTTATATATTTATTCAATACTTAGATTATGTTATTTTTGATAATTCCTATGTTACAGAGATACAGACTACATATAGGTGTATTGGATTAAAAATAATTTTTTGTTAGTGGAACTCACCTTAAGAATTTGTTAAAACAGCAAATTAAAATTATTTCTTATTTCTGATAACAATAGTGAATAAAATCACCCAATATAAATCTTTAATTAAATTAATCAAAATATATTTTGCTTGTTAACTTCATTGTGTTGCAGCTATAATAGTAGATTATCTATAATGACCAGATAGAAATTACAAATATACAGCTGCTGATGCAATGACTTTTACTAATAATTTAGAAGTACCTGGATTATTACAGTTGGTTTTATTATTAAGAATCCTATTTATGTATGTCATTGATGAGATTTACCAAGAAGTTTTCAATATTATTAATTTACAAGGTAATGTAATTACAATAATGTAATCAAATAAAAAAAGTGTTAACCCTTTAACAGGCAATGTATCCTGGAGGATACACATATTTTATGCCTTTTGCTCAAGAAATGACGTAATGTTCGTTGCATTATCCTACTCATTCTCGTCTAATATCCATTATTCAACCTTGAATTTCATGATACATGTGTGGGGGTTAGCATAGCTATAGCCATTCAAAGGAAAAAAAGAAAAGAAATATAATTTAAAATTCCCGGCCTGCCCGTTAAAGGGTTAAGTAATACAAGTAGGCCCATTTAGAAAAACACTACTATTTATTTGTTAATTTATTCGTAGACTTAAAAAAAAAATTTGTTGCCAATACTTAATTTATCTACTGAATTTAAGATTCAAATTTAACATTTGAGTTGAACAAAGTAGGTATTAAAACTATAATTTTTTTTCTTTGCACAAAACTTATGTCCATTACAGTTTACTTATTGTTAGTATTGCATCATCCTAATATTTTTTTCTTCAATATTTCAATGACAAGATTTTCATATTCTACAATGGCAACAACTCTTATCCTGGATATGTTCAGAAAAGATACAAAATAGATTGTGAAAATTTAAATATCTTAATTAATTTTGATTGCTCCTCCAGTAAATATCTAATATAGGTTCAGATCTGGTTATGATAATAACTAAAATAAATTGGATTAGCATGTTATGGGTATTAGGATGATTGGAACCTTAAAGTGAGGTAATATTTTGCGTATACTTCAGAAATTTGAACATAAATTATTTTTTACTAAAAAATTAGCAATTATTTTTTTATCACCGAAAGCGTTAGCCCATAATCGCTCTATTATTCAATAAAACTCAGATGCAATTTTCAATGATGACTAATAGTTAAGATTGCTCTTCATGATACTTCCATTTGAAATTTAATTATTTCTTTGAGGGTGAATTCCTCCAGGTTTAAAATTTTAGTAGCGATGATACTATTGAATTATAAATATTTATATATGATTGTAATAATCATAATATTAGTAAATTTAAAATTTACATTAGTTATATCATGAGACATGAATCAACTATTTTCATATTTTATCAATTTTATTATTTTGGCATATAAGATATTACTGTGCGATATTCAAGTTTTCAATAATATATTTTTCATATTGTCTGAGTCCTGTTAGAATTAAGAGTATAAAAATACAGGTCATGATTCACTCAAACCTGCACTGAAATGATTGTCTGTTATGACTTGAGTTGTAAGTTAGGATTGAAATCACTACATTAAATGTATCATTTGATGAATTTACATTTATAAGGGATATGTTATTTGTTTCACACATATATTTTGTTAAATATGTTATTGTTATATATATAAAAATTTATATTTGTAATTATTGTCATATATATATATATATATATATATATATATATATATATATATATGTGTGTGTGTGTGTGTGTGTGTGTAGGTGTATAATTATTAATCCATTGAATGTGAAGAAAGACTACAAATTTAATTTCTGAATTATTTGATTTTAGAAATGATCCGTCCATGGATTTTGTATTTTAACCATGTATATAAATATATTAATCTCTAGAAGTTATTATTTCATAACCTGCCTCTTAGTACATTATTTATTGAGACATACATCCACACCTCCATTTAACAATACAAAAATTAAGTTTTCAATTGTTATTAGAGTGAACTTAATTGAATCAAACTATAGACAATCATAGTACTGTTATGTTGACTTAGATGACGTCTAGATTCTAACAAATCTCACAATGTTCAACCTCTTAAATGAAAAAAAAAACAACTAGCTATTATTTCAGTCTCATTTTTTTATTTATTCCTCCATCACTATCTCAACATTTTGTATTTTTGACAGTATTATAAAACATTAAAAAAAAAATTTTAACAGAGCCTGGGGCCAAGGTCTTCCTTTCAGGTACCAAATCATCCTTCTATTTACATATGCTTACTATTTTTTTTTCAGATTCCTTTAAGTTGTCCCTGAAAATTTGTGGTGTATTAGATATTAAATTTTGAAAATAAAAATAATTATTCATGTGCAGGAAATTCTGCAAGTTTTAAAACATACATTGAAAACAGTAGATAAGTGTTCTGACCTAAAGGTATAGCCCAGTAAGTACCAGAGCACACCATTTATAACTACTGTGTTTCTGTAACTACCTATGTATACCTATAACTACCCACTTATCCATTAAAGATTAGCGTATACCAGTAGCCTTTGCAATGATAATCCATAAATCCAATTTCAACTATCTCATTTATAATTTCTAGATTTTTTGAATTTATAATTTCCAGATTGAATTACGCATTAATTTAAATTAATGCGTAATTCAAAGTTTGCAGGCTTCATGGCTAGTGAAACAGGAGTAAGCTACTGTCACTGAATTGAGAAAACCATTTAATATTTACTCAACTGAGTCCTATTCCATAATGAGGCCAGTATATGAATCTTATAATGTGTCAAGTATAAGCCACTAAAGCAGTGAAAATACCTAAATGTGATTAGCAATATTTATTGTCAAAGATAAAAAATAATTAAGAAATTTAATAATTAAAAAATAATGACCAGTGGTCCTTTACATTTACATAGCTTATGCCTAATTTACACGAGCTCAGTACTTGTCACTTACACAATTGTACCATTATGTAAACCAGATGATTAGACTAAGTACTAGTAAACACACAAGTGCCATTGAATAGTGCCTATTTACACCAGCTTAGTTCTTTAGCTTTTATTACTTGTCACTTAAACTCTTGTACCTATGTGTAAACAAGATGATTAGTGATAAATATTAGCAAGTGCAAGTGAATAGAAAGTGATTCTATTTGCTAAGCGACAAGTGAGCTCCTTCACTACTACTACACAAATGTCATTTGTCACCTCATCTAAACAGCCCATATAAATGTTTATTGATAAGTGTGGTTGAAAGTTTGTTTCAAGTTAAACAATTATGACGTTGGAAAAGTGGAATTCTGAAACCACAATTACATTCATTCAAGAATTCGAATCTGAAGAATGTTTGTGGAATCAAATATCTTCGTCATTACAAAATAAACTGGCAAAGGAGGCAGCATTTAAAAAATTGCTGAAGTTATGAAGGTTAGCAGCCTTTACAGTCACATACATGCTTTCCCTCACTCCTAGAGGGCGAAGGAAAGATTCAGTAGCCAAATTCAACTGATTTTTGTAAAATTTGATATTGAAGTTACATAGCTACATTCCAATAATTTTATTAGGGTGAAATATCACTGAATTGATTTCATTTTTTTGGGGAGAGAGAAATCAAAATTAAACTGATTTTCGTAAAATTTCATATTCCAATTACATACATACCAACAATTTTATAAGGGTGAAACATCACTGTATTGATTTCTTTTTTTTTGGGAGGGGATTAGGAATTCAATCGATTTTCATAAAATTTGATATTCAACCACAATTTGACCACAGACGACCAAATATTATTTTTTCTCCGTTAAATATAATTTAGTTATGTAATATCCATGTTAGTCGATTTATGTTTTTAAAAAAATAGTTAGGGATAGAAACGATTTTTAAACCAAATTATTCTATATTAAAAACTGATTTACAACAAAACACTCTGAGCAACATCATTAACAAAACTGAAGTGCTGTGGGAATAAGTTAAGAAATAAGAGGGAATTATTTAGTCATACACAGTTTGTCATGTTTTTTATGAATGCATATATTGTAATAGCCCAGTCAATAAAGGTTTCGTGTCGCAACTAATTAGGGGAAAGCTGAATTTTTGCAGGGTGTTAGTACATAAAGTAAACATTATAAAAACACTAAGTCCCGACCCCCACCCCTCTAGTTTACATTTTTTTTTTTATTTTCAGCTCACTACACCTTCATCCGTTGTTTCTATCACCTTACAGTTTTATTTGAACCATTAGCTACAAAAAGTCATTCCGCTTCGCTTCCATAGGTTTCAACATGCATCTGATTTATCGTCTTACATTCTTAAATTAATACATATAATCTGTATAGCAAATTGCTGATGTTTTGAATTTTTATATAGTTTTAGAACTGAAGAAAAATATTAAACTCGAAACTAGTCTTTGAATAAATGACGTAATAATAGAAGTGGCAATTAATTCATCGATTACCTTCTATTGATTCTGTCCATTACCTCGTATCGATCCTACTATACCATCATCAAAGCTTTTGTATTAACTGATCTTGTATTTTTATCTTGTTTATTTAGTTAGAAATACCTTGTTATTATTCAGTTTAGTATCCCGATATACATACAGGGTGAGTACCTCGAAGTGTAAAAAAAAAAAAATTGGTGAAACTAGATGAGAAATGTAGAAAAATGCCGCAGACCTCACCTTTTTATTCCAATCCGTTGCAGATCATAAATCAAAGACTTTGTAATACGAAAATATATTATATTTTTGAAACTTTGACCCCATTTTCGGATTTTTCTATAAGAGTAGAGTACAGGTAACCTTGAATTTTACCAACTTGTGACCTAAAGAACAGCTTGATTTTCACCTATTTAGGGAAGTAACAATGTTAGCCCAATCAATAAAGGTTTCGTGTCGCAACTAATTAAGGGAAATCTGAATTTTTTCAGGGTGTTAGTATGCAAAGCATACACTAAAATAACACAAAGTCCCGACCCCCACTCCTCTTGCTTTCCCCCCCACCCCTTCAGCAACATTACAAGTACGGAACTCTGGTTATATGCCGACAGCTCGAAACCTAATAATGCTATCGGAGTGTTATTTTTTTTATTTTACTCCTAATAATATTATAAACAAATTATGTTATATACACTTTTTGTTTAGATAGCTTAGTTTCGCCGTAATACTTAATCATATACATAAAACTGCCATTACAAAAAACAAAAATTAACTTCAACAAATTATAGATTTTTATCATTACGTTTTGGGAAAAAAAGTGATAACAAAACTTATAGATAATATAATTAGCTTTAAAATAATGAGTCTCATAAGGCATAACATTAAAACGATCGCTTCATAGAGAGCGTTGAAAAAGTAGTGGACACTGGTGCGCCGGTCCTAGCAGGGCCGTGCTGAGGTGCACAAACACATATACTGCTGTTTATGATCATGAATAGTCATTTAGAAATGCAGCAACAATGTAATAACGTTTATTTTTAGATTGTTACTTCCAAAGTGCATTTTTTTTTGCCATAATAGTTTATAGTTTACTTGTATCACTGATATAGTACAAAATTTAGCATCGAAGATTCAACTCCAAAAATCAAAAGATCTGACTGCTGGATATTGTTCACTACCCTTAGCTCTAAATATGATAAAAAGTCTTCCTCAAAATATCTTCAGGTTTGGGGGAGAGAGGGGGTGAAAGTCGTATGTTGTTGGCTGTCTGATTTCGGATCTCGGAAAACGTTACTTTTAGCACATTTATACATAACAAAGCTAAGCAAATTTGTAAAAATGTCATTTTATTCCTTTCTTTCCCATAACATAATTTTGAGAGGGAAAAATAGAAGATTTTTTACTTGAGGTAAGTCGCAGTTCTCCGGAATAAAACGTTTGTCGGTACCCATTTGGCTAAAACTCCGAAACTATTTGTCTGATTCAAATTTCTCTTTTTTTATATGAAAGCTGGTTAAATTTACTATAACTCAAATATTAAATTTTGATCTAGTCCTGTAAAACACCCATGGTGGAATATTGAGAAACCCGTACTGTTATGAACTCATATTTTTTGGCTCATTTATCACAATAACTCCGGAACTGTTTCTCCGATTCAAAATCTATTTCTTCCACCTCAAAGGTAGTTAAATTTACTATAGGACCCTTTATATTATTTTGATTGAATCTCGTAAAATACCCATCCACTGCTCTTTCAACGCTCTCTATGAAGCCATCGTTTTAATGTTATGCGTTATGATACACATTATTTTAAAGCTAATTATATTATCTATAAGTTTTGTTCAACACTTTTCTTCCCAAAACGTAATGATAAAAATCAGTTAATTTTTGTTTTTTGTAATGGCAGTTTTATGTATATGATTAAGTATTACGGCGAAACTAAGCTATCTAAACAAAAAGTGTATATAACATAAAAAATATAATAGGAGTAAAATAAAAAAAAGAACACTCCGATAGCATAAATAGCTTTCGAGGTGTCGGCATATAAGCAGAGTTCTATACTTGTAATGTTGCTGAAGGGGTGGGGGGAAAGCAAGAGGGGTGGGGGTCAGGACTTTGTGTTTTTTTAGAGTATACTTTATGTACTAACACCCTGCAAAAATTCAGCTTTCCCTAATTAGTTGCGACAAAGGCTAATTTCTTGCCTTAATTGACTGGGCTATAAACAGAAATGACTTTCCTGCAAGAATGATACTGCTCCTGATATTACATCCACAATTAGTCTGCATGTAATTCAAACATTTATTAAGTCTTAAAATTACACTTTTAATTTTTTCTTTCTTTCTTTTTTTTTATGCCCCTCATTTTCTTGTTTTGTAATGTTTACTACGTTTACTTTTTTCTCCTTATACTGTAACTGAGTTACATTACAAAATTTGAATTTTTTTTGTACTTAATTAGAGAATTGGACAACTGTACACTGCGGGAGCAAGCACCTGTCACTTCTCACTAGGCCAGCTTAGTGACAAGTGAAAAGTACTAAGCTCATGTAAACTAGGCATTACTTAAATGAAGTAGTTGTACACTAAGTTAGTAAACATTAGGTTTATGGTAATCACAAATGACATATTCCATTAATAGTAAGATTCATAAAATCTTTGCTTTAAGTATTTAAAATTTTGTATGTATTTATTTAAAATTTTCATTCTAAATAAATAAATCATACTAATTATTAAGACATTTCAATTAATTGAATTTTTTTTTACTTTCATGAAATGATCAACACAGGAGCTTTAAACAGTAAATTAAAATCCAAATATTTTTAAATGTTTAATAACAAAAATTTACATGTTCCCTTCTTTGTTCTCGTATAAATAAATAATTTCAACAAATTAGAACTAACCATTGATGTAATAAGAAATGTATATACATATATATATATCATACCAAAAATGATGGTGATATAAGACAAAATTGCAATGGAAATATATAATTAACTGAATAACAAAACACTTTTCAAGAAAATTAGAAAGCTCATTAAAATAATACAAAAAGAATATTGCATTTTACAAGGAACAACCAAAATTTTTACATCTTTTTTTGAGGAAATTACTAACAAATTTTTTTTTTTGTAACATGAGTGGTGACTAAACCTATTTCATATACAGCATATCAAAATAATTCTCATGAGTATTTTCTTTTAATTTTAAAATAATATATTTTATTTTTATAAAGAAGATAGGCAACATTTATCCATATACAAAATGTAACAAATATTAATTAATAACATATGTACACTATTTTTTACCAATGAGTTAAGAACTATTTGATGTTAGTGACTAAGGCAGGTTCAGTAGTCTCTTTAGACATTTCAGGTGGAAATGACAGGAATTCTTCCAACGATGGTCCATTTCGCCCAAGGGGATCGTTTGGGAACATTATGATGTCATCAACCCAAGTAAACATTAGTAACCTGCCATCAAAATATGACTATGAAAAATACATATGTAAGCAGACTATCAAGAAAAGAAATTAACAATATATATATAAATGAATGTTTGTCCTATATGCCTTTCTACACCACCCTTTAGATGTTGATGAGATGCAGTACATCTATTCTACATTAGATGGCGTGAATGTCATCAACAAATAGCATTGATTTCTAAATTGATATTTTAAATAATGTCGGCACTAGATTGTCAAAAGAGGGAAGGATATCTTCCAAAAGCAGTTAAATCACATCAATAAGATCCAGTAAAAATACTAATACATTCATTACACAAATCAAGGACTTCTACTAACAAAAAGTTTTACTAACTGTGAAAAATCTATAGATAATGGTTTTGGGTGATTTTGAATTTCTAAGCATTATTCAATAATTGATATCATGTACATATTCAAAATATATTCCAGTATTGTGCCCAAAGAGTGCCAAAGAGGAACTGAATTTATTTTTGCATTATTTTGAATGCTATATTACTTCTCAATGAATTTATGAACATCTTCAACAGTGACAGAAGCAGTATACCCAGTGTGTGAGGAACCAAACAATTTAATAAATTTTCCATACACATCAATGTGATTCTGTCTCCAAAAAGCAAAATAAAGGAGGAGTATATAATAATAATAATAATAATACAGTGGAATGTCGCAAATCCGAACTTTTAAGTTTTAATTTTACATAACATATAAAACTTTATTTTATTGGCTGCTTTCAAATGAATAAACGCACGCACGCAGGCACTCACTCACTCACTCACTCACTCACTCAGTCACGCACGCAGGCACTCACTCACTCACTCACTCAGTCACGCACGCACGCACACACACGACGTTGATTAATTAGAAGATAAACAACAAAATGAAATAAAATCGTTCAAATGAGCCCATATTCAGTCTACTGCATACTTTGGATTTATTTTATTTTTAAGTGATTCAGTAAAAACAATTAAAACAAACGATATAAAAATAAAAACAAACACTTTAAAGAGTAATTAAAATATTGTTATTATTTAATAAAAATCTGAATTCAATTAAAACAAATATCATTAACATTTTTAGAAAATATATCAATGTTATTTTGTTTTAATTAAGTGATAGAGAAAACAAAATTCACTGTCACATTTTTTTTATTGAACAAAGAACCTTATAGCATAAAGTAGGATCTTGAAGTGCCCACAGCATTTTAAGATTTGTGCTCTGCAGTTGAAGAGGCTTCTTTCTGCTGATGACCTTTCTTCAACATGTACCACAATAAGATATATCGGACAGATTCAATATCGATATTTAATATAAAAGACATACAAAACACATAACCTCTTTAAGTAATAGTTCTATTAAATAAAAAAAATTGAAAATAATATGAGGTGGATTTTTAGAATGTGTAGATATTTGTGGGATAGGTCCATATAAAAACAATGAATGTTAAATTAACAAATCTATATATTTTTTTAATACAGACATTGCAGTCATCTCTATCATAAAACTTCTAGTATTATCTTTTTTAATTCTATAAAGTAATTTTAATTTATGTTTATCTTTTTCTATCTAATCATTTTAACACCTCATAAATGTTTATACTGTATATCCCATTATTGTTATTGACTTTTATTTATATTAAACTCAATTAGGTCATCATATTGTAACCTACCTACATCTAATTTTGCACAATTACCATTATTTTTTAATTTTACATATTCATTTACTTGTATTTTATTTTTTTTTACCTTCAGAATTTTATCTGTTATATATATTGACGATGGCCATCATTGTTATTGCAGTAACATTGACAAAAATAAAAATATACATTTTAAAATTTAACACTTCTCATTTCTTTTAATTGATTGATCCCTCATATATCTACACAGTCATGGGAATAATATAAAATATCATTTAAGAATGTATATTATAAAAATAAAATCCCTATACCTTTTGTTTATTGTTTCCTTCCATTCATTATTCTCTCCTAATAGGTCTTGATAGTTATCTCTCGATACAATAACTCCGCCACATTTGGTTGCATATTCAACGATATACCTACAATCACCAATCAGAATGAGTAAGCAAGGAAGAACAAGATGGACAAGGATGATGAAACTCATACCTCATAAAAGGATAGTAATAATTAATCATTTATTTGTAATGTAAAGTCTAGGGGATCATGAATCAGGGTTAATAAAACACAAATTAATGAAAAACTAATGTACACTGATGTTTCTGCCCATTTCATAGGCAAACAAGTTTATAAATAAGAATCAGAAAGTTATATGCTGACAAGATAAAAATACATAAAAAGATGATACTAAATATAAGGTATAATTCTTTATAATACTTTTAATTATTTTAAAGAGTAATATAATAGAAGTAAATGGAAGACTTAATTATAAAGATTGAAAATATAGGAATTAAATAAAGTTAAAGAATAAAAATAAAAACAAAACAAGATATGGATGACATGTAACATTAAACTCAAGGGAGGGCAATGGTAAAGCATAAGACAGAAGTTAAATAAACGGATTTTTATTAATAGCATTGGTCATTTGAAAAGGGTTCATTTTATAATTTTTTCTGGATATGACCCCTTTTCAAAATAACCAATTCAATTAACAACAAAGATAACAAAAAACAGTATATACTTTTCTAGATGAGAGAAAATATAGAAAAATATGTTTGAAGCTTCAGATCAATATGTCAAAAGACTCCAGCTGAAAATTAATTTAGCAGGGCCTAATAAGGCCAACACTCATTATAGGTTCTGGTTAAGGTGATGAAGCTACTAAATTGTTTTGAGTTTATGAATTAATAATTAGTAAGTCAAAAAATACCTGTCATCATATGAGACAACTTGTTTCCCTTCAACCTTTCGACTTGGTGTAAATACGAGTATTTTTTCCTTTTCCAACTTGTCTAGGATATGAAAGTCCGAAGTGGCACGGTGTCTTCTCCTGAACTGAGGTACAAAAACTTTGACAGTGTGCCCACGTTTCAAGAAATAGTCACAGCATATCTGCAAGCCCTTTGAAGAAAACACTGTACGAGATCCATGCCTGTTATGGCAAAGATATATATTATAATAACTGATATTATATAGATCAGCCATATAGATATAATTATAAAATCAAGAGATATATAGTAAGAGCAACTGTAGAAATTAAAAATGTTTTAATTCATTTCTTTTCTCTATAAAACAAGTGCTAAGTTGACAGTCATAGAGGTTGCTTTTAGGGAGTCTTGACGAAGAAAATGAGTGGGAGGCAACCTACAAAATATAAATTTTATTTATTAACAGTAAACTCTCTTAATCAGCACCCACAAAGAGCAACAATTTATGTTGAACAGTTATATATGCTAGCCAACAATTATTATACATCATTTGAACACTAATAAATATATCAATTTGACCTAGAAGCCTAAAACTCTGAAATATATCTAAACTTGATTTTTATTTACTGGGAGAAAGGACTATGAGTTAATTTTGGACTCAAAATTAAAGAAAAAAGAAAAGAAAAAGAAAACAAAGAATGTAAATATTTACTGTTATATGAATGTATATCTGTCTATATATATAAACAGCTAGTTCAGCTTTATTTCTCTTTGTGGAGCCTAAGAAAGATCCTGTACTGATTTAAGGATGGAAAAATTAGTATTATTCATGAAATTGCTATTTTTTTTTTTTTAAACTACGATCATGAACAATTTGCTGAAAAAAATGAAATTCCTAGTAAGCCAGGAAAGATTTCCAATTTCTTCTCAGTGGAATATAAAAAAACAGTTTTGTCTGGATTAACACTAAACCTACCATGACGGGTCAAATGACCCTACTATTTATAATTTGGACTTTTTGGCAGAAGTTCTCGGAAACAACATTCATTAATTTGCATTTAGACCTACTACTTTTATTAAAAAATACATCAAAAGTGTTTTTTCAGTATAGTCCTTTCTTATTATATTTTTCGACAGAGACGACATTGTAGTGGAAATATGCATTGTTGGTAGGTTTAGTGTAAAGGGATTGAAAAATAAGTATCTATATACAAATAAATATTTGTCTATTACCTATTAACAGAATAAAAAAAAAAAAAAAAAAAAAAAAGTGTTTCAATTACCATTATCATCTAACATTTAAACAAATACAATATTATTTAACCACATTGAATATTTAGTTCCCCAGGTTAACTCCTAAACAGCAATATAAGCAACATTAGTAATTAAAATAAAATCAGACCAGTTGATAAAGTGTGCAGCAAGTTGTTTAGAGGTAAGAAGTTGAATAAAAAAATCATTGATATCATACATTTCATTTACTAAAAATCTATTTAAATAAAAAAGAAAATAAATGATTTTTATCAACTCTGGATTCTATAAAACAATGGAAATATTACTTTTAGTACACACAGCAACCTATCAAAATATTTATGTTACACAATAACAATATAAATAGAAAACAAAATTAAATTATTATTTCTGTAAAAAAAAAAAAAAAAAAAAAAAAAAAAATTGTCCACAACAGTAATAAAATTCTAATAAATAACTATTTAAAAACACAGTTGAACCTCGATATAGCGAATTCCTTGATTAATCGAAGTTTTTATTTTCCCTTGAATCTGACTGTCATTCCTATGTTATTTTTACCTCTACATATCGAAGGATTGATTAAGAAGACCTTGATATATTGAATTTTCGAAGATTCCTTAGCTTACACTGCACCTCTACAAAAAAAAGTTTTTATCGGAAAACCTCTATAATTGAATTCAATTTGTTAAAAAAGTAGAGTTTACACTGATCAAACATTCTACGAAGGATTAACTGTAACTCCCATCCTGACATTTGTTTCCGGTTTGTTTTAAGTTTCTAATAAAACACTTGTGCGATAAGTTTTCTGCTGTCCCTTAATATTTATTTTATTCTCGAAAATGGTAAAGCGTAAAACCCTTTCGTACGTAGAAAAATTGAAAATTATTCAAGCCGTAAATGCCAGGGTTGACAGAGAGTGCGATATTGCAAAAAACGTTTTTTACAAAAGGAAACTGTGATGAGTGATCGGGCAATCCAATCTATTGCTGTTTTAGATGATGAATTAGACGAAGTGTCGTATTCAGGTAGACAAACTACTACAGATTTTTTCCAAAGGTCTGCTTAAATTTTTCACAAATTTAATAATTATTCTTTCATTATTATTATTTCAATAAAATATGCACATAGTTTCTATAGTTAAATTGAGTGTTTTATTATAAACCTCTAATCTCTATACTCGTATATCGAAGTCAGTCAGAAATCACCTCAATAAATCAAACCTCGATAATTCAAAGTTTTCTCGTTCTCCTTGAGGTTCGATATATCGAGGTTCCACTGTATAAGAAAATATACTCAATAAATATTTGGCAGTAGGCCCAAAAAAAAAAAAAAAAAAAAAAAAAATAATAATAAACAATCAAATCTTAAGAGAATAGATGAAAATAATTTCATAGTAATATGTGAATACAATTATTTATGATCTGTTTTTTTCTAATAATTTTTTTGTCAAAAATTTTTTAATTTTATATTCACTGAAAAATTTCAATTTGGACATTTTCTAGGGTGTCGAAGTTTACTAACATACTACAATAATTAATATTTACTATATTTAAATTGCCTTTCATGGTTTGGCAAAAGTAAATTTTTAAATTACAGATAAATATATTAGTGGTTTGATCTGGAATAAGCAAATTCTTTGACTGATCTGTTACTCTGGTGGTCCATTAAATTTTACATATAAGGAAAAACTAATTCTTCATTGAGTGAAATACGTCAATTTAAACTTTTTATTTTATTTTATAAAACTGGTATTATATTTGTTTTTAGCACCCAACGAACCTTTAAATTAAATTTTTCAGATCAATCAAAAATTTAAAATTTGTTGATGAAAAAATTTACCCAAGAAGGGTGAATTCAATTATTTCACTTAAAACTATTATTATTAGGGAATCCTAAATAATAGTTTTAAAACCCAAACAGTTTCCCATGATCCCATCATCTCTTAGCCAATTCAAGCCCAATTGATATGTTAGGTAACAGATATCGCAGGTGTGCAAATTATTTAAATTACGGTAGAGCTACTTGTTACAAAAATTTTTTTAATCACATTTTATACATCCAATTTTTAAAGTAACACTATGTATGGCTATTAATATGAATAAAAAAAAGATTTATCTTTTATTTTTTAAATATTTATAATAATTTAAATTATTTTTAACTAATTTAGTTTTTAGGTTTTTTAGTCTCTTAAATCAAAATTTGGAATAAAGTTTGTGTCAAAAATCTATAAGGCTAGTTTATTTAATGATTTAACAGTCTTATAATTTTTTTTTATTAAAAAATTATTTTTTTTAATTTTTTACTTAACTTACTTTTAAAAAAGAAATGTTTAGGTGAAAGAATCAAGTGGATATTATAATTTAAACTTGATGTATAAAATAAGAATTTCATCACAAATAATTTTTTCCAGAGCTCCTAGGAAAAAAGATATGTATTGATATTTTTTTTTTATGTAGAAAGTCAAAAAAAAAAATTGGTTGTTGCACCTTCCGGAAGGACACCAGGTTAGTAAGAATAAGCACTGATGAATTCTCAGAAATTGCACGATAAATAATTTTTAAGATGGGACTAATTCTAAAAATAGCTGTAATAAAAAAAGCCAAATTAACTTACCCAAAAGCTACATTTGACCCATCAATCACAATAGGTCTCAAGGTTCGATCTGCTGCTAATTTATTCTTCAAAGAAGAATTTGTAGACGGAGGGGAATGTTTCTTGGATGACAAATTAGGCCATGCTGTGGTAATGGCTTTGCCACGCATCTGAAATGCTGATAGTTGGTTCTGTGCCCTGTGCACAGATTTAGATAGTTCACCACCAATAGTACCAACTTCTTCTTCATCAGAAAGTTCAATAACATCCACTTCATCTTCATCGCTTTGGATTACAATAGTCTCAAGATTGCTGTTCCTAGATCTGCTAGATATTACACTAAAACTTAACATGCTAGATGATATACTCTCACAATCCGTCTTAGAACTAGTTCGGCTCTCATGTCCTGTGCTGGAACTTGCAGTCTTGCTGTTCATTACGCTGAAAACGTTATTACTTGGTTGAGGATTAGATCCTAAAACAACCCATTGGGTACTTGAAATCTTACTCTGGTCTAAATTCATTTTTTTCTTTTTAGCTATTTTTTTTTTATTTTCAGATTTTCGTTTCTTCCTCTTTGATGTCTGTCTATTTGTGACTTCTTTCATGACAGCAGTGGGAGATGATTCCAGCATGGGTTCTTCGTCAATGATAAACAATGAAGCATCATTATCTACGGTGTCATCTAGAGTTATTACATCCATCGTTCCCATTTGTGGCTACCTGAAGTCAAACTTTTCCAATACATCAATGGAAAGAAGCAATAAAACAAAAAACAGGAAAAAAAAAAAAAAAAAAAAAAAAAAAATAACATATACACAGGAAAAAAAAAATAACATACAAATACCATTCCATTATTATGTGATAACTTTAATTATAATATACCAAATTTGCATTACTTTGATCTAGATTAAAATTATGACAGATGTGGCTTATCAACTCAAGAATGATATTTTATTCAAGCCACCACTCCTCAGGTAGCTTAAATAATTTTATTTATATTTCTAGAAAATGACAGAATTAAAAATTGTGACAATAAGAACTTAATTAAGATGTACGATAAAGAGCTGGTGAATGAAACTGTTTCATGAAAGCATACTACTGATCCTTAAATTGATAATTATGATCAAGTTAGATTATGTAACTAAAAATAAGTTTAATTATCTCATGATTTAAGCTTAATATTCAAACTGTTCATTTGAATGACTTAATACATTTTAATCCTTTTATTCTGGGTGAGAAGCACATATCTTTTAAGTAATAAAATTATGATTATTTTTCATTAAATCAATAAAAACATCCCAGAACAAATTAAAATATTTAGTAGTATTTTACACAGAATAAAGATATAATATAATACATAATAACAATAATAAAGTTAACAGATAGAGAAAAAAAAATTATACTATTGAATTTAAAAGTCAACTAGGGGGTTAAGAGTATAATCAATGTTATAATAAAAGAATTGAAATAAATTTGCAACGTTATTAGACTGATAACTAAGCAGTGAAGGGAAAGGAAATATAAGGCCTGGCCGGTAAGAAATAAATTCAAATAGAGATTCATAGAAAAAATCAAGCAAGTAACATCTACATCACACCTACCACGCTCACTGAGCCTGTCTTTTTATTTTTAATAAATTGGAATTAGATTTCATAAGGTATTTTTGGTAAAAAATAAGAATTAAAAAAAAAAAAAAAAAAAAAAAAAAAAAGAAAGAAATATAATCAATTTTGTTTTAATAAAAAATAACAGATTGTAAAAAGAAAAACTACTACATTAGCTAAAATGGCAGCAATTAAAACCTATTAACATTTATTTTTCCACTGGACTAGGATGTTTATATGCAAGTATTTAACTCAGAGCAGCAGTTCCCATAAAATAAATAATATACTTTAAAAAAGTCATTAAAAAATATAAGTGTCAAAATTCCTAAATTGTTCTAAAATTGGTAATAAACAAAAGTAAAAGTTAGAACATTCTTTTCATACCAGTGTGACCAGTAATAAAAGTTAAAAGATAATAACAAATAGATAAATAAGAAATATCTAAAAACAAAAAAAGGTCAGTTTTTTTTTTCTATGTATTTCAAATAAATGTCATAAATCCAAATTAACATTGAAACCTCTTTAATTATTAAATCTCAATTCTGATAAAAACCCAATTTTGTGTCCTTTAAATTTTTTAAAACCATACCTGATTTTCAAAGTTACTGGCCACCCTGAATACATAATCTATACTAATGAACAAACATCTATATTTAAATTTCTTTAGAGAATAACAATAATTTAATGTCAGTAAGAACAATTAAGTCTCAGGAATCTAACAGTTTTCAGTTTTGTTTTTATAAAAACAACAGACTTCAAAATTTTCATGGAGAAAAATCAGCCACTAATTATTTTCATTATTTTTATCTTTTCTCGTCATCGAAGATGGAAACAGATATATCATTACAAAATGATTGCAGCCATATAATTCTTCAATACCTATGGAAAAAGAAATATATAAAATAAAATTATAACACTGTTTAATGTCATTGAATAAAATGATTTTACTGATTTGAGTGTTCAAGCCCCAGTTTTATCCATGGGAAAAACAGGTGTACTATCCTTAAATGAAATAAACTAAAAATTTCAAATTATGACACATTTTAAAATGAAAATATATACTTACCTTTTTAATAACAGCTCAATAACTTCTGTATTCTAAGCAACCATCATAGAGGCAAAAATTAAAACTTTAAATCAGGGGTTGAAGCAATTTTTTATTTTTATTTTTTTATTAATGAGTTAAACTGTAACTTAAAAAAAAAAAAAAAATTATAAGAGGTTGAACATAATGAATCTTTGAAAACGGTTAAATTATAAGTTTTAGCTAAAAAAATGATTTTATTTTTAAAAAATTTTAAATCAGCATTACATAAACAAACTTATGAGTATGAAAAATTATAAAATTCAATGCAAGAATATTATTATATGATTCTTTGAAACAATATTGATGAATTTCTGTGACACATCAAAATATTTAGGATATCCCAAGTATCAGGATAGAAAATCTGTAGAATAAATTAAAATACCACACTTAAATTTACAATTGTTGTATTGGTACTTCTGATATTGTAACATTTTATAAGGGGTATTGCTCTAATATACTTTTTTTTTATTCAAAGTTTTATATTATTTATACAAACAAATTATATTACTTTTTTTCCTCTTTAAGGTGAGGAATTTAGATAAGAACGAGTCAGACGATTTTCATAAAATTTTATATAAATTTTCTTGCATACAACTTAAAAGTTGTACATCATCTCTAAATTATGATTATTATTATTATTTTGGGGGGAGGAAGAGGAGGGAATTGTACCTTAGAATAACAGCCAATTTGATAATTTAGTTTTTTGTATATCTACTAACAATTTTCAAGGGTAGTTTTCTTATAATTTTTTTTTTTGAATGGGGTTATATTAGTACTTAAGAACAACTCAGTTTCATTCAACCCCTGTTTAAAATTACTATTTTTATGAGCCATCAGTTTAGAATCATTAAATCACTCACTGGTCAAAAATTCAATGCACAATCAATAACAGCAACACCAAAATCACACATTTTGCATATAATTGTGATGATCTAATCATATTCTCTATTCAACATCAGTACGGACAAATTAAGCAATACCAGCCACGGGCCTTCCTCTTTGAGGTACAATCCATTAACTATGACATGCTTAGAAATTAATAAATAATGTGCTACTTCTATGATGATACATCATTTATCAATTATTAATTAAACTCTGATCATTCTATACAATCACTCACTGGTCAACTGAATAAAATAATAACTTTCTCAAATAATCACATACAAATAAGACAAAAATGCAAACCTCTCTGGTATTACTAAAAAATTCGTACCATGTCCAAGAGCCATATAACAATTATCACAATGGCCCTCATAAGGGCCTTTTATTGAAATCACATAATTGTAAACTTTTGCAATCACTGAATACTTTTTTTTTTTTTTGAAAAGTAGTATTTCTGTTCTAATCAGTGGTTTTTAATACTTATAGTTCGAAGTGCTACAATAAATTGATAAATAAGTTTTCACCCAAATTCCTTAAATATATTTTAACCCTAGACCTTCAACGACTTCAATAAATAAGGAAGGATTACAAGTTTACCAGGTATGCAAGTTTAAAATGTCGTTTTAATTCCAATAGAATGCGCTCTTAGCCTATTGAAGGATTTGCTTATCTCTAAACGCTATTTTGTTTGTTAGTCATTTGTTTACAAAAGTCAGTTGTTTTTAAGTCGTTTACGTGGACGTATCATACCTTTCTTTGGTGTTAAAAATGTCTAATTTTAAGCCAAATAAAGAGCATTTGCGGCATGTCATGATTTTCTTATTTAATCAAAAGAAAAAGGCATCTGAATGTCATCGAATTCTTGTTGAGACTTATGGCGATGTTGCTCCAACCGTCAGGACATGTGAACGTTGGTTTCAAAGTTTCAAACGTGGTGATTTTGATGTTACTGATCAAAAACGAGAAAATCGACCAAAAAAGTTTGAGGACTTTCGAATTGCAATCTTTATTAGACGAAGACAATACCCAAACCCAACAAATGATGGCAGAACAGTTGAATGTCACTAGGCAAGCCATTTCCGATCGCCTGAGAGCTATGGAAAAGATTCAAAAGGTTGGAAAATGGGGTTTCCACATGAATTGGACGAACGACAGATGGTAAAAAAAAAAAACGAAAAAACTGTGTGCGAAATGCTGCTTTTACGCCACGAAAGAAAGGGTTTTTTGCATCGAGTTGTAACTGGCGATGAAAAATGGATTTATTTTCAGAATCCCAAACGAAAAAAATCATGGATAACGCCAGGACAACCATCCACATCGAGTGCAAGACCGGATCGTTTTGGGAAGAAGACAATGCTGTGTGTGTGGTGGGATCAGAAGGGAGTAGTCTACTACGAGCTTCTCAAACCCGGCGAAACAGTCAATACCGAGCGCTACAGACAACAAATGATCAATTTGAGTCACGCATTGATCGAAAAACGCCCAGAATGGGCTCACAGGCACGCCAAAGTCATTCTTCAGCATGATAACGCTCCTGCACATTCAGCCAGATTGACTAAGGAAACGATTTCTTCGCTTGGTTGGGAACTCCTACCCCACCCGCCGTATTCACCTGACCTGGCGCCTTCTGATTATCACCTCTTCTCATCGATGGGACACTCATTGGCGGAGCAACACTTCAACAATTTCGAAAACGTACGAAAATGGCTCGATGAATGGATTTCAAATAAAGATGAAGCATTCTTTTGGAATGGTATCCATATATTGCCCGAGAGATGGACAAAATGTGTAGAAAGCGAGGGTCAGTACTTTGAATAAAATATATTATACTTTTTTTTAAATTACTGTGTATATATTTTAAGAAATAAACGACATTTTAAACTTGCATACCTGGTATATTGAAAACGGATTTGAAAAGTGGGAAAGAGAATGACTGTAAACATTTAGCTTGATATGACTACAAACAGATTTTCTAGGATTACAATGAAACAAATAGTTAAAAAATAATTCCGTTTCCTCATGTAGGTTAATTAGAGCATCATATAAAATCTCAAGACAAAAATACCGTTCAATATATTCCAGTCAATTAAAACATTTTTTTTTTAGTTTCATGAACAGTCATTTAAATTGATATTAATGTTTTTAATTGGTGATAACTTTCAATTTTACCCCCTCAAACGTATGCTCCAAAATAAAAATTATATTTTTTATTTTTTTTCACCTTCCTAAAGTAAAAAATTGCTATTTTACAACAAGAAAGGAGTAAGCAAAATCAACTTTATATAAACATGAACTACATTAAATTTCCTAAAAGTAATTTACTAAACTTTTTTTTTTTTTTTTTTTGTAAAATAACTAGGTGCTTGAGTAATTAGGTAGTCAGATGGAAAAATAAAGGGATAGAACACAGAAGTTTTTTCTTAATTGATTTTTATGTTTTCGGATTCTGAATCCTAATTCAAATTTTTCTCCTAATATATTCTTTTCAGAATTTTGTCATACTGACTGGATTATCCTGAGAAAGTTTATCTCGTCTTCTCATAAACATGGGGTTTCCAGTTGGAGAGGTTAGGGGCAGGGAATTCATTTCACTCTACACGTCAGGTTTGAACCTGGAATCTTTGGTTTATCATGGTTGCTAAAATAAAGCACTTATTTTTTTCCAAGTGCGTTACTTCTGAGACATGCCACAACCATCAAAATCATTGCCAACAAGTAATAATGTGTGATAAATTAAAAATGGAGAAAACCCCAGAAGTAATTAATAATGGTTGTGGGATAAATAAGACATGAGTATAATAACTATTGCAATGCAATATTGATTTTTTTTTTTTTTTTTCAAATTTTAATATTATAAATTAGAGATGGAGACTGAGATAATAGTATTATCTCAATATTAATAATAAGTGAACAAGAAATGCATTCATTTGGATTGAGATTTAAACAAATGAAAACTAATGATGGATAAGGCAAATTATCATGGCCAACCTACATCTTGACTGTATATAAATAGGGGAAAAAATAGTTGAATGAAGTGTGGGCATTAGAAACACTATAAATTAGAGATTTGTAGTATCAATGTTCATTACTTCTCTTCAAAATAAAATATCCAACAGAACAAATGCTCTGATAAAGGCTAACTAAGTAAGCCTAAACCTTGGTACAATACACCTGTAAGTTATAAGGTTTTTAGTGACTGTACCTTCAACAATATTCTCAAATATATTACCTTCTTAATAATAGTGGTGGTATTAATAAATACATGATTTTAAGATATTTATTTCTTATCCCAAAGTTGTAACAAACTGAGACGATGTTTAAAAATAGTGGTGCACAGTAAAAAGTTCAAATAAAAATTCTTTCCTGCTCAATGTATGCGAGAATTTCCTGAAGGGTAAGGGATAAAATTGAATTTATCCTTCACAAGAAATAAAGATCAAAAAATTAAATGAGGTTATAATATCTATGCTATGCTACAACTTATAGATTTTGTATAGAAGAAGGGGCCGAGATATGAAAGTAAATTCATACCATATTTTCTTTTCTTTTATAAGTTTTCAACCTAAAAATTTCTAGTACAATAACTTCAATACAGTAAAAAACGGTACTATTCCGCAAGCGAATCTCCACAAAATCTGAACACTACACCGACCAGTTCAATCCTTATGCTTCGAGTTTACATTAATCGATAACTTTCCTATAACCTCACATGTAAACAATCACTTCTTGGATTAAACAATCTTCTAAATTGGATTGTGTTTTTTAGTGTGTTATATAGATATTTAGTCTTCTTAAATGTAAACAGGTGAAGCAGTATGTTAACAACATGAGTTTCATAAAGGATTTAGTGTTTTATAAATTTATGTTTTCTTATTTCCTCTTCTCTAATGTGTAAAAGTGTTACAAAAGTTAAGAAGATTAAATTCTATATAGATTTCGTGTTTTATATATTAATTTGTTATTTACACTTCCCTGACATCAGAAAGTTTATCAGGAGTTAACATTACTGGTGTTTTAGCATTGTAATAATTCTGATTTAATATAATATTAATTTAACTTTGATTTAGTGTCTTATATTTTGATATTTTCTTATTTCCACTTCATTATTTTCTCATTTTAATATCAGAAGGTAAACAGAAGTTAATATTACTTTGAACGGAGATTTAAAGTAAATATTACTTTGAACAGGGATTTAGAGTTTCTCCGTAAATAAAGGAGAATAACCTTTCCCCTCGAAAAGTAGTGACTAAAACACCACAATAAATCGGAACAAGGTTAGAATCGATAAAAGGTATTCTGGGTGCACATAGGGGCTGGAGACTTCCTTGCGGAACGGTACCTAAAAAACAATAGTTTATATACACTTATATAGAAACTTTTACGTTAAATAAAGTTTCCCATAAACTAAATTAGTTTAATGTGATATATTTCACAGCTGAAAAAATGTTACAACTATACTATTGTATGAAATAACAAGCCATTTTCATTTGTGATCACTAACTGCAAAAACTACAGAACCAATCGGTACCAAATTTTGACCACTTCATCTTTATAAACCCAGGCTGATTTAACAATAATAAAATTGACTAATTTTTCATTAATTTGTTATTAAAAAAAGCGATAATAAGTGGAGAACAGTCAAGTTTTAACACTGACGGATAGGTGGTGATTGCCATTCTATATGAGAGGTTACTTGGTTAAAGTGTTATTTAGACCTTGACATTAATAATAAAATTTACTTATTACTAAAAAAGCTATGAATATTTCATGTGACATGAAGGGTTCCAATGAAGTTTAAAAATTGACCGATATGAGGCTAGCTAGCGACATTCTACCACAATGTTTGCAATGGTAAAACTTGGGAACCCATCTTTACCAAATTTTAACTACATCATCTTGATAGTTTAAGAATGGCTAACAATAGTAAAGATTACGATAATAATAATTTAAATTAACTATGTTGACTGCCAGAAACGACGTTTGCCACACTGTCATACACTTTTATAGTTAGAAATTAAAATCTAACCAAGTGAAATTATTGCCTAATCAAAATATCAATTCCTTTCTTTTATATTAATATTGTGCCTGAAAATGTGAATCATGGGCATGGCGCATAGTTTAATTTGTCCTCTACTTTTGGCAAAGGTATGAGTATCAGCAAGTACAGCACTGGCTTCCACATGGTTGCAAGACTGCTCATTCAATGTTTAAATTAGCATTGAATGCATTGTGTGATAATTTAAACATTAATATTGAAAAAGTATATGACAGCTGAGATTATCCTTTTATTGATAGTGCTGTAAGCACTAATAATGCAGTCCATCATCCTCAAGGGTTTTTTTTTTTTTTTTTAGATAAATAGCCTCTGTCTGTCAGGATGCCCAATTATGCTTTTACATAATCTTCAACAACCTAATTAGTGTCAAGTTAAAAATTACAGGTTTGTGTGAAAATACCAGTGAGGATATAATTCTCAATTGCATGCTACAGTACTAGATTTTTACCAATAAAAAAAAAATTCAAATATTTAATTAATATTGTACAAGTTCTTTACTTATCAGAGCGGGCGAAGCTGCGAAGTGATGTGCAAGTACTATTATACAGGGTGTCCCGAATTTAAATGGCAAAACTTCAGGAACTTTTAGGGGACCGAAAAACTAAGACAAAAAGTCCTTTAGAGATTTGCTGGTTTTTGCTAAGTTTAAGAGAAAATCGCAAAAAAAGAAACAAAACAAGTTTTCATTTTTATACTTATTTATTTACATTTATATTTATGTTATGTTCTTTTTAATTTAAATATTGCTCAAAATGTTGTCCTTGCACCAATGCAAGCATTACATCTAGCACTCACTTGATAAATTGCAGCTAAACATTGTTCTGATGATATTTGGTGCACTGCGTCTATGATTCGGTCTCATAATTGCTCTCTTGAGTTGATTGACACCGAATAAACTTTCTGCTTCAAGGTTCCCCATACGAAGAAATCCATGGGTGTCATATCAGGTGATCTGGGTGGCCAAGGTACTACTCCTCCACGTCCAATCCATCATTGTGGATAATTTATATCCAGCCAAGCTCGAGCAACTCTGCTATAATGAGCTGGACATCCATAGAGTTGGAACCACATTTCAATCCGCTGCTGTAAGGGAATGTCATCTAAATAATCAGAAAAGTCGTTCTTCAAAAAATGTTTAAATGTGATACCATTCAATCTTCCAGGTAAAAAATATGGTCCCACCAGTAATCCGTTCCAAATTCCAAGGCAAACGTTAATAGCAAATTCATGCTGAAACCTATTCTCTCTAATAGCTCTGGGATTTTCAAGAGCCCATACATGATAATTTCTTTCATTAACAATTCCTCCTCTTGTAAAGGTAGCTTCATCGGTCCATATAATTTTTAATGGAAATAAATTATCATCGCAAATTTTGTCAAGAAACCAGTTACTAAAATTCAATCTCTTGACATAATCTTGAGGTAATAAATTCTGAACTTTTTGAAGATGGTATGAGTAGCGATTATCACCTTTCAAAGTTCGCCATATTGCTTGCCGCGATATTGCTAATGCAGCAGATGCTCTTCGGATGCTAGTCTCATGATTGTTATCGAATTGGCATTGGACACAATTTCTTCTCAGATAATCTGCTCTTATTGCTACCTGGAATTGGTTGCCTTCATTACGTATTAAGAATGACCCAGTCTCTCATAGTCTATAAAAAGTTAATGAAAAGACTCGTCGATTAGGCACTCTTCTATTTGGAAATCGGTGTGCATACTCCCGCACTGCTTCTAAAGCATTACCGTTACAGAAACCATACACAAAAATCATATCAGCGTATTCAACATTAGAATATGTATACAGCATTGTGGCTGATGCTATTCACACAAAAGTATCTGGGTAACTGATTGAAGACTGATTTAGGAATTATAATCCTAGAAGGAAGCCAAAATGTAAACAAATAAAAGAATGTAAAGGATAACATTAAGTTTTTACATTAAGAAGTTTTGCCATTTAAATTCGGGACACCCTGTATAGAAGGACAAGCCATTTTTCATTTGTGATCACTAACCACGAAAACTACTGAACCTATCTGTACCAAATGTTAACTACATCATTTTCATAGTTCTTGGAAGGTTTAGCAATAATAATATTTAAAGATTTTCAATTAAATTGCTCTTAAAAATGAAACAAATATCTGGTATTTCATGTTGAGTTTGCAAATCGACTGATGTATGGCTAATATTCTATGTCCATCTGAATTACCAACTAATAAAATTAAAAATCCAATTAATTTAATACTTGATCTTGAACTATCTAATCTGTTTAACAGTACTTGGTTAAAAATTACAGCTATGCAAGGAATATTAAGGCTATAATTCACATTGGACCAGCGAAATCATATTTATCCCTAGAATCCCAAGGATTTCTTTTATTTCAATTCAAATGATCAAAATTTCCAATCCAAGTTTTTTTTCCCAATATAATTACCAATTTACAGAAAAAACATAGTAGATGTTCATACTGTTTCTCATGGACAATAATAGGTAACGGTCGGGTTAAGAGGAGGCACCAAACTGGCTTGACCCGTGCTACACCGATCAGTTCAATACTTACGCTTCACTTCGAGTTTACATTTATCGATAGCTCTTTCCTATAACCTCACATGTAAACAATCTCTTCTACAGTTTCAACTTGCATTCTGTTGTTTAGTGTGTTATATTGATATTTGGTCTTCTTAAATGTAAATAAGTGAAACAAAAGTTAACAAAATGAGTTTCATAAAGGATTAAGTGTTTTATCAACTGATGTTTTCTTATTTCCTCTAATCTAAAGTGTAAAAGTGTTACAAAACTTAAGAACATTAATTCGTACATGGATTTGGTGTTTTATATATTTTTATTTGTTGTATCAATTTAAGTGATAAAATTTCAGTACGCATATTTTGTCATCCATAACACTTATTGCCCTAAAGGGAGACAGATTGTATAATTATTTCAATAAAATATATCGATCTAAAAATAAATGTGAGAAAGTATATCATAGGTTTCATATTTTCTTATTTCCACTTCCCTTGAGAAAATATAGCATAAATTAACATCATAACTTTAAACAAGGATTCTGTCTTATATTATATAATCCCTTATAACATGGAGAATGGACAATGTGAAAATAATCACAGATTAAGAGGTAAATGACATATTATATAATTGTAAAACTATTGGAGTAATGTTATAGATTAATGTATTTTTAAAAATTTTTAGAAGCATTTTCTCCGAAACATGTAGCTACAAATGTTAAATAAATAGGAGTTATGTGAAATAAATACTTAAGGATTCTGTCTTTTAAATATTTATAATTTGTTATTTACACTCACCTCACATCACAAAGTTTATCAAAAATTAACATTACTGGTGGTTTAGTATTATATTAATTCTGATTTAATATAAAATTAATTCAAAATTGATTTAGTGCCTTATATTTTGACATTTTCTTAATTCCACTTCATTATTTTCTTATTTCTCATTTTAATATCATAAGGTAAACAGAAGTTAATATAACTTTGAAGAGGGATTTAAAGTTTCTCTGTAAATAAAAGAGAATAACCTTTCCCCTCAAAAAGTAGCGACTAAAACACCAAAATAAATCGGAAGAAGGTAAGAATCGATAAAAGGTATTCTCGGCGCGCATAGGGGTTGCCTCCTCTTAACCCGACCGTTACCCAATAATATGTAGGACTTTCCAGTACTGGAAACACTAACAATCAAACCGTTGTCCTATTATCGGGAGACAAAACTAGAAATGTTATTTATTCGGATGTCACATGAATTAATTTTGTCTATTTGGTATGCTTTCGGCAATATAAAATTATACCTATAAATGAATAAAACTTAAAAAGTTAGATAAAATTATCAAAGTTCTTTACTTATGAGAGCGAGCGAAGCCGCAATGGGGTAAACTAGTATATAAATATAATGTCAATGTTTATTATATAGCTAGCTAAAAACCAAAACCAATCACTCAAAGACAAAAGTTAACATACAATTGTCAAGGTAAAATTGAAGAAGGAACAGAGTAATCTTAAAACTTCAAATGTTTCATAATTCGATACTGATACTTTTTTTTTAACATCCTCAAGCTACCTTGTTCCTTATTAAATTTCTTTTCAGGTGTATATAGACTTTTATTATCTGACTGTATATATCTTTCAAATTTTTAAAACTAGAAAATGGATACAATTTGTAAAACTAAATCAACCGTAATGGCCTTCAACAATCTATTACATAAAAAAACAAAACAAAAAAACTGCTGAACTCCTTTTAAGAAAAAATTATTTTATTGCAAATGATTTTGCAATTGAAGCCTAGTAAAGAAATGGATCATTCGCTTGACTATAGTGAAGACTGCACCTGAGGAACAATATTTCTCATAAATACTACATCAAAATTAAAATAATGGTATGTTATAACTTAAATGCAGCTTGAAATATTGGTTGGAACATAAAATATATTCAATAGTATGAATTTCTAACCCTCAGAGATGCAACAGATTGCTTAACGCATTTTTTAAAATTAAAGTTAATCAATAAACAAGTCTAATTCAATATATCCATAATTGTAAATTGTTGTGACATCAATGTAACTGTAAACAAGATGTTATATTGTTATCCAGTTATGTGAAGATAAACAAGGTGATTGACTGAATTAACACCCAGATGGGATACAAAATCATATGCTAAAATATTATCATATTATCTTACTTAACCTGGAATAAAAACTAATAAATCTGTACAATACTGAATCATAATTTCAATACTTAACAAAATCCTGATTCATTTATAGAAAATCAACACTGAAAATTGTATTGGAAAGGTAGCAAACACCTCTTCAAGAACTAAATTTAAAGAAAATTAGCCTAATTGATTTCATGATAGGCAGTAAAATGGGAAACAACATAACATAAGTTCCAACAGAGGCCAAAACACTTACCAACCAAAACAATGCTTTATATATTCTCGCTCTTGATTTACAGAATAATAGTTTTGTTTTCAAATTAGCTTTTAATATCTTGATTGTTTAAGGTTCCTTTTCTTGAAATGTAAGGAAGTTCATTAACTGACATCGTAAATATAAGTGCTCACATCAAACATCAAGATGAAATCTAAGCCAGTACAGTCGAAGTAATGCAACTTGACAGAAAAACTAATCTATCCGACAAAAATATATAATTTTTAACGCGAAATTTAAACTTTATAAAAAAACAACCATAATCTCAACACAATACTGAAAAAAGGGTTTTGCACAACATAAGGTCAATTTTAGAATTCTGTTGATATTTTACAAGATACACACAAATGAATATTTAAAATACAATTATTATATTAAGGAAAATATTCATGAGTTCTATAGCTTCAACAATGATAAAATCAAGGTCGGAAAAGCAAAGTTTATGTATGAATTTAGTATTAAAGGATACAAAAGGCAGTGACTTAACAGGGTATATGGCAAGGGGGATTAACAGCTGATAAGTTTAATGGCTGCAGTTTGTTTGTTTATTTGTTGTGGAGGTTAAAGTGATAGTTTATTTTTTCTCCTTGTTTTTGAAAACTTACTTTTTAATGGTGTAGTTCTTGACAATTTTATAATGTTAATAACTATTCTTGTCAGTGGTTTTTTGTATACCCATTGTTGTGATTGTTTCAAAATAAGTTGTGTTGGTTTCTTGTAATTTCATCTTTAAGGTTTTGGTTTTCTTTATGTTTTATTCATAATCAATATAAGAGTTGTAGTTTTGAAATACAATATTTACCTGTTTTGGAGAAAAACAATTATTTTAAGGGATTTGGATAATGGTATTTTTAGATTCTGAAAATGATAGTAGTAGTGCTTCTCAGAGTGCTTCTAGACACAGTAATTTGAATAGTAAAGTAATAGACCTGGAGGATAGTTCAGCTAATGGAGTTTTGAGACATAAAGCTTTACAGTGTGCTAATTTATATGAATACTTGATCACCTTGCCTGAAGATGTGATAGACACTCTTTTTTCATATCCTATAATTTGTTTAGCTGTTTACAGAGATTTACCTGATATTGGTAAACATTATGTTATGCGAGTATTGTTTGTTGAACAACCTGTTCCCCAAGCTGTCATTGCTTCCTGGGTTGGGCAAGAATACTCTAAGGAGCATACTGAAGTTGTTGAGGTTTTATCCAAGCTTAAAGTATGGCAAGAGGCTTCAATTCCTGGTGGATTGCCTGCTTGGGCCTTGAATGTCACATTCAAGAAAAATTTGAAAGTAGCTATATTTGGTGGAGGCTCAAGTTGGGGATGTAATCCTAACATGGAAGCTGATACAAAAGCAAGAGATGTTGAATATCTGGACAAATATGCCATGGAAAGGTGGGAATGTGTTCTTCACTACATGGTTGGTTCTCAACAACAGGAAGGGATCTCTGCCGATGCTGTTCGAATATTACTCCATGCTGGTCTAATGAAGAGAGATGATGATGATGGTAGTCCTGTGATAACTAGAGATGGATTTCAATTCCTTCTTTTGGATACTCCAGCTCAGGTGTGGTATTTCATGCTTCAGTATCTTGATACTGTTTATGCAAGGGGGATGGATCTTGCTCAGTGTTTAGCTTTTCTTTTTCAATTGAGTTTCAGCATCTTGGGTAAAGATTACAGTACTGAAGGGCTAAGTGAAAGCCTCCTTACATTTTTACAGCATTTAAGAGAATTTGGTTTGGTATACCAGCGTAAAAGAAAAGGAGGAAAATTCTATCCTACTAGATTAGCTCTGAACATGACAAGGCAGAAGGGTAAGTCAGAAATCAGCAGCCAAGAAGGATTCGTCATAGTGGAATCGAATTATCGAGTTTATGCATATACTGATTCTAACTTGAAAGTAGCTCTGATTGGATTATTTACTGAATTACTCTATAGATTTCCTAATATGTGTGTTGGGAATTTAACCAGGGATTCTGTATGTATGGCCCTTCGCAGTGGTATCACATCTGAGCAGATAATAAGATTCTTGACTCTCCATGCACACTCCTTATTGATTGCTAAGGGGGGTCCTGTCATCCCACCAACTATCAGTGATCAGATACGTTTATGGGAAAAGGAGAGGGACAGGTTTTCATTCACAGAAGGAATTCTTTACAGTCAGTTTTTATCACATTCTGATTTCTCTGTTCTTAGAGATTACGCTTCTGATCAGAACTGCTTAATATGGCATTGTGATAAGCGCAGAACCATGGTAGTTACCAAACAAGGACATGATGATGTGAAAAAATTTTGGAAAAAACATTCTAAAGGTCCTATTTCAAATTGTTAATATTAATATCTAGTTTAGTTACTAATTTATATTACTGAATGTACAAACAGAATTTATATTGAGATTATTTTATGTCTGTATACTATTTAAGAAAATATTTCAGTTGATTTGTAAATTCAGGTTGTAATTTTGAGATGTGGAATAAAATAAGTGTTCTTTTTTTGTATGTTTTGCATTAATCTTTTGTTAATTTTTTATTGCCTTGTATGCTTAACCGTACTCTTTTTTTACTCTTAAAAAAACTGCTTATAATTAGTGCCTTAATGAAACGTTGCACTCTTTAATGAAAAATGTAGAAATATTGCGAACTTGTTAAATTCCATTTTACTTTAGTATTTTTCATTTTAACCAATCTGGTAATTGAGGCCACTTAAGTAGCCTAATACCAGTTTGGCTACAATATTTTCTGCAATACCTGACTGGATGGAAACGTCTCACAAATTATATTTTCTTTATAATTAAATATACATTATAGTTAATTAGTTTGTTTTATTTTTGTAATGATCCTCTAAATAATGGGTTAGTAGGAACAAAAAAATTAAAACCTACAAAACATTCTGAATTCGGTACTGACAACTCAGATGACAGTAACTGTCCAGGATAATCATAAATATAAAGTTACATTGTGATTCAGATTTATCAATAAAGAAACAAATATAAATAATTATCTTTAAATTTCCTCAGCATTGAAATGAAGTGTTGATTTTACTATTAAATGTACATTCACAACTTCGTGTCTTAAAGCTCTCATAGTGTCTCAAATCATGTTTCCTTCATGTTCATTAAATAAGTAGTTCTTCCTAGCATTTACAGAAATATACAACTTTCAAATTTATTCAGGAATAGAAATTATATTGATATAATAATCCTACTTTCATCTAAAGCAATATCAGTTTATTTATACATAAGCTTTATTATCTTAAAGTTACTTTGAACTGACCTGATCAATTGTGATCAGTTTTTAACACAACGGTCTTTGTGAGTTATTAGTCACCAATTCCTCAATATTCCTTAATAATATTGTGTCAGTATTTCTTTGATGTTTCTACTACTTTTATTATACCAGATACTGAATGTATCCCAAACAGCAACTTGCCAAGTTGTCCCACAATAAAGTTCATTTTCTTCTTAAAAAAAACAAAACAGTTTTATAATCTGCTCATGAACTCATTTAAAGAGTGAGGGGATATCCTTTTTTTACAGTGAGTGATTAGTGATAAAAGAAAAAAATGGCAGCTCAATCATGAACTCAATAATATATTCAAAAGAAATGCGGTACTGAAGAAAGCATATATTTTATTAGGATACCTAATGATGCTGCCCAGGATTAATTTTGAAATCTTGTGCTTGATACTGCCTGTAACTATAATGCTTAGTCAGACTAAATGTTGCTACGTGGTTTTGTCTTGTAAGATACATATAGATCAGAGTGTCTAAGTAAATACAGCTAATGATTACTCACACCAGGTTGAATGTAGAAATCAATTTTTAATTGATAATGAAATTCCATATAAGTACAGATAAAAATAGTTTAATTTCAACTTAAAATAACAGTCACATTTTTAAAATTTAAAACCTGTTTGTAAAGTTAAAGGCTTACTAGACTTAAATTTTAACCCATTAATGAAATAAACGAATGGGGCTAAGTACTTACTCAGGCATACTGTTCCACTCTAGGTATGCAAGATGGTATAAAAGGATCATTACAATTGGTAATGATGAATTATTTTAAGTTCTATTGGAGTTTTTTATTCAAATACTAGATTTGAATGTTAAACATTTATCATCAGCTCTAAAAACATGCAAAATACTCAAAGTCCCATTTTAAAATTGCTTCCAGTAGCAACAGAAAAATTGATGTCATTAGGTTTTCTTTAGGGATAACCTAAGGGATTGTCTATTTATCTGATCATTTATTGGACTACTCCAACCCCTTTCTTTCTATTACATCCCAGTTTACTCTAGGAACTGGCTCCAGAAGCCCTGCTTTTTGCCATCTTTGGTGAATGTCAACATGCTTGATTCTTTGTCTTGTACTTTTAAAATTATTATAGTTCCTATGTTAGTATTTATTCTAATGTTAATTACCTTTGTTTTTCCTAAACTACGTTCATTTGGTACTTCTGACAATGGAATTGAATAAATAAAAAATAGGTACAATGGATTAATTTCTTGTGATGTGAGAATTGAAAAATAGCTTTCAATAAATTGAAAAAAATGTTTTGAAAAAAAACATATTTTTTGCATAAAGTATTCAATTATCCTTCTTTGCTAAGAAATTCTTGTGACAAGATATAAAACATTTATTTTAATGAAATCGATTATTATTATAAAACTGAAAAAAAAAAAATAAATAAAATGTGTGAATGACTGATATGTAGCTAGTGTCATTCTACAACAGAGTTCCCAATGGTAAAACTATTGAACCCATCTTTATAAGCAGGTTGAAATGCTTTGGTCATATCAACAGAATGAATGAAGACAGACAGGTGAAGAAAGTATATAAAGGTAAGATCTTCACTACAGGGCCGACCAAGAGCTGTAGTCCTGAAGCCCGCCACATGCAAATTTTATTGGAAAGACTTGAGTTTGTTTCCTAACCCATTTTATAGTATCATCCGCCTTGAAATGAAATATCGTGGTCTAGCAGCCAGTATCCGTAGGAACGCGGTTTGGCGAATACTTAAATCGCCCTAAATGCAAAATATAATAAGACATGTTCTTGAGTTTTGTCTCATTTTTGAGTGTTTATTTATGAAATCATGTTAGCATTATATGTTTTTTAAATAAATAATGATGGGAGATAATATTGCTATGTAATACACCTTATATTCTGGTAATTAAAATTTTGTTGTATAAGTTCACTCCTTTTATAATGGAAATAATTTTCTCTATGCTACCCGGGTTGTTTTCGTGGGATAGTTACATACTTCTTGCCAGATCTTTCGAAATAAAATGGGATTGATGGATCAACAACTGATGTGAACCGTGTTCTTTTTTTCGAGATGAAAAAAAGAAATTTTGGATCGGATAAAAAGTTTCGGAGTTATAGAGGAAAATGTGTCAAAAACGTTTGAATTTCACAATAGTACAGGTTCTCAACGTGCTGGCATGGGTGTTTAATGGGACCTGATCAAAATCACACATATGTGGCTTATAGTCCAGTCAATAAACACATTGTAGAGTGCATGAAATATGCGGTAATTTTTGACTTCACAGCTTTTTTAGGAATAGTTAAAAGGTAAACATATTAAAAGTCCCCGCCCCTGGAGGGTGAGCTAAAGGTGGGGGGGAGGGGGGAAGGTCCCAATTTTGTTTTTCGATTATATCTCGAAAAACGGTGGACTCTAGAAAAATATGCAGCAGATAAAAATTACAGCTCATTAAATTTTCTAAAAAAATAATTATATATAAATTTGTCGTAATTCTAACCGTTTACGAGATATACGTTATTGAAAATAGGTGATTTATGGGAAAAAACAAATGTTACCTCACTTTTTGTCAAACATTTGCTTATATTACCTTTCACAATCGTTTCTCAGAAACAACGTCAGAATCAAAATTGTAGAGCATTAAATTTACTATAGTATCATATATACGTTCCTGGTATTTGCTTCAAATGTTTAACAAAAAGTGGGGTAAACATTTTTTTTATCTCTAAAGTTGTCGATCTTTAATATCGTATATCTCGAAAACCGTTAGAATTACGACAAATTTATATGTAATTATTTTTTTAGAAAATTTAATGAGCTGTAATTTTTATCTGCTGCATATTTTTCTAGAGTCCACCGTTTTTCGAGATATAATCGAAAAACAAAATTGGGACCTTCCCCCCTCCCCCCACCTTTAGCTCACCCTCTAGGGGCGGGGACTTTTAATATGTTTACCTTTTAACTATTCCTAAAAAAGCTGTGAAGTCAAAAATTACCGCATATTTTACCGCATAAATTACCGCGCACTCTACAATGTGTTTATTGACTGGACTATAAGCCACATATGTGTGATTTTGATCAGGTCCCATTAAACACCCATGCCAGCACGTTGAGAACCTGTACTATTGTGAAATTCAAACGTTTTTGACACATTTTCCTCTATAACTCCGAAACTTTTTATCCGATCCAAAATTTCTTTTTTCATCTCAAAGCTAGATACATTTAGATCTCATATCAGAAATTTTGATTAAATACTATGAAATATCCACGCCAGCCTACTGAACATGTCCAATACGTCATGTTCTGCCAAAACAAACACATTTAGCATGCTAAAATGTTGGTATTTCACGTGGTTTAATCAAAATTTCATATATAGAATCTTATTTTAAATTTCATCTGCTTTGAGATTAAAAAAAATTTTTTTTTTGATCGGACAAATATTTTCAGAGTTAAAGTGTAAAATGTGTCAAAACATTTTGGATTTCACAACACTACGGTTCCTTAACGTGGTGGCATGGGCTTTTAACAGAACTTGATAAAAAAATACATATATGCGGTCTAATTGTACATTTAATCAGCTTTCAGATAAAAAAAAGAAATTTTGGATCGAACAAATAGTTTCGGAGCTAGAGCCAAAAGAGTACCGACAAACGTGTTTTCGTCGAGAACCGGAAAGCGGAACATTGAGGAATACGAGGGTACTGATCCATCTTTTTAAATGTAAAAATAGATACTTTTACATATAAATTAATAAATTGATAATGAAATAGGTGGCTTCCTATCCACTCTTGAAATTCCTATCTTTTACTGTTTTTTTAGAAAACTGTTAAGGCTAGTACGCACTGAGATTCTTTGTTCGGACTCATTGTCGTAGACGCTCAGATTCATGTGTCAGACTCTTTGCATCTTAACATTGTATACAGGCAGGTACGCACTGGGATTCATTGTTCGGACTCTTTGCGTCTCGGATTCATTTTCATGCATCTGAGAAGCTCCGCGACAATGAATCGAGAATCTCATGTGTTGCGGTTTAGTATTTTTTGAATCCCAACCGGAATGGGATTCTTTACACAATGTGTCGCAACATTGAGTCAGTGCGTACGTAAATCTCGAATAGAGTGAGCCTCTCACCGTTCTCGCGCATTCATCTTTGTTCTTATCGCTTATCTGTTGATTGGATAGGATAGGATCAAGTTATGGGACGATTAACTGCAGAGGTTATTACGCCCTAGCTTTTAGGTTACTCATTACATTATACTTATTTCTTAATTATTGTTTATGTATATGTACATTTTTTTCCCTTTACTTTTATTTATTTATTACACACACACACACACACACACACACACACACACACACACACACACACACACACACACACACACACACACACACACACACACACACACACACACACACACACACACACACACACACACACACACACACACACACACACACACACACACACACACACACACACACACACACACACACACACACACACACACACACACACACACACACACACACACACACACACTTCTTTTTAATATAATGAATGTTTTAGTTATGTGACGATTATAAAATAATCTAAAAATAAAGTAAACATATTCTGGTAATTAATGTTTGTTGTATAAGTTCACTCCTTTTATAATGGAAATAATTTTGCCAGATCTTTCGAAATGAAATGGGATTGATGGATCAACAGCGGATGTGCTTTTGTTTAATTGAAAATTAAAAAAAAAAATATCTGCTTGTACGGCAACGTCTTTTTTTTTTCAACTATTTTTTCTTTGGTGACGTCTGCAAATGATTTAATAAAGGTTGCGGGATTTTTTTTTTTCCGATATAACCTTTTGGCCTCATTATAAAGAACTTTTTCAGTGACCAGAATTGATTTTATTTCTTTTTGTAATAGAAATACTGTACCGGTACAGTTTATACATTTTTGATTTTTATTACATTTTAAATTATCTTGATGTTTACCTTCAATCGATTCTTTTTTGCATTTAAAGGCGGTGTGAGAAAATCCTAATCAATTAAAGTACCTCATTGGGTTTGGTGTGTAAGGTTGGACCCTTATTGTGTTGAACCCTATTTTAATAGTTTAATAGGGAGTTTTGGAACAGCAAATGTTACAATGTAGGCGTGTTTTTTTTTTTCAAATGTTACAATGTGTTAGTTTTTGCTCTCCATTAATTTTAATTTATATTCTATTTATGTCTACGATGATATTTTTAATTTCGTCTATTTCAACGAACTGGAGATCAAAACCGCTTTGCTGTAGTTGATTGTTTTATGAGGGGTACCCCCAACTTGGAATAAACCGCTGAAATATTTAATATTTAACAGAACATCGTATTGCCTGTTGTTAATGGTTTCTACAAGTAGAGTACCATCTGTTTGAATCTGAGCCATGTCGAACGAGGTCGCGCTTTCGGGAGTTGCAGTAGCATTTTACATAGCTCTACAGAGTAACAAAAGTGCTACTAAAAAAAAGCCACCGCTTTGGTGGATGCGTGATTTATTTAAGGACCGGAATAACCATGGGCACGATCTTTTCGACACACTGAGGTTAGAGGATGGAATGGGTTTTCGCAATTTCATTCGTATGAGTCTAGTCAATTCGAATGTCTCCTGAAAATGGTTGGACCACGTATTTTGAAAACGAAGACCAATTTTAGGGAGCCAGTTTATGCAATCAACAGGCTTGCAGTCACTCTCCGGTTCCTCGCAAGTGGAGATTCATATACAAGCCTCATGTATACTTTCAAAACTTCGAAGCAGATAATATTCAAGTTTGTTCCTGAAGTCTGCACAGCCATCAACATTGCGCTGAGAACGTATATAAAGGCAATTTTTTTTTTCTTTTATGGAAAAGGTACATGGCCATTTATTGCTCAATTTGCAATAAAATACGGAAATATTATTTTATGGGTAATTATTTATTAATTAAGTTACATATAAAAAAAGAAATATTATTTTTAGGTAGTTGCATTAAAAAATCAATTTACATATAAAAAAGAAATATGCATTTTTAGGTAATGATTTATTGCTCACTTTACTTATTTGAAAAAAAAAAAAAAATAGGAGATTGAAAACTAAATTTACATTGACATGTAATTTACACGTATGAGGACAATGATTGTGCAGTGGTATCACTCCCACACAGTGATAGAACAGCAGTATTAAGGCCATCAGAGTTGGATGTGGTGGTGTAAGAAGGGGTAGTGTCCAATGACTGTGAACTATCAGCGTATAGACAGTTTTGTAAATTAAAAATAATCTGAGTTATATGCTTCAGGAACAAAATTGGATATTATCTGCTTCGAAATTTTGAAAGTAAACATGAGGCTTATATATGAATCTTCACTTGCGAGTAACCGGAGAGTGACTGCAAGCCTGTTGATTGCATAAACTGGCTCCCTAATTGGTCTTCGTTTTCGAAATACTTGGTCCAACCATTTTCAGGAAACATTCGAAATCGACAGGACTGAAACGAACGAAATAGACGAAATCAAAGATGAATTAATACATATCATCGTAGACATAAATAGAATATAAATTAAAATTAATGGAGAGCAAAAACTAACACACGCCTACATTGTAACATTTGCTGTTCCAAAACTACCTATTAAACTATTAAAATAGGGTTCCACATAATAAGGATCGAACCTTACACATCAAACGCAATGAGGTTTTTTAATTGATTAGGATTTTCTCACCCCGACTTTAAATGCAAAAAAGAATCGATTTAAGGTAAACATCAAGATAATTTAAAATGTAATAAAAATCAAAAGCGAATAAACTGTACCGGTACGGTATTTCTATTACAAAAAGAAATAAAATCAATTCTGGTCACTGAAAAAGTTCCTTATAATGAGGCCAAAAGGTTATATAGCGAAAGAAAATCCCACAACCTTTATTTAATCATTTACAGACGTCACCAAAGAAAAAATAGTTGAAAAAAAAAGACGTTGCCGTACAAGCGGATATTTTTTTTAAATTTTCAATTAAACAAAAGCACATCAGCTGTTGATCCATCAATCCCATTTTATTTCGAAAGATCTGGCAAGAAGTATGTAACTATCCCACGAAAACAACCCGGGTAGCATAGAGAAAATTATTTCTATTATAAAAGGAGTGAACTTATACAATATACATATTTAACGAGATATAAGCGGAAGAATGAAAATTGTGCTAAAATTTCAAGTTCTAAAAAAAAGTGGATTTAAACTACCCTAATGGGTCCTAACAACATATTAAAAAATAGTAGATACATTTTTTTTTTCACTTTTCGGGTTAGTTTCCAGCGATATAAAAACTGGTCTGGCGGCATGTTACCGACGGCTTTTGACTGCTATGGTAGACCACTCGATTCGAGTTTAGAATTGCTAGGATAATTTATTGTTATATTGCAAACGTTGAACTATAATATTTTCAGCAATATATTTTGATTTCCCTGATATGCTAAGAATTATTATCAGTGCTAAGGAAATCAATTTGAGTCCCATTCATGCAACTTGCCCCACCTAAAGGGGAAAGTACATAAATCTCTTGTAAAAAAACTTCTTAGCAGTGAATTGATTATTTTGATGGGGTAAGTGCAAAATAAGCAACTCCCAGAAAGTCATTTTACTCCTTGAATTAAAAAAGTAGAGAAAATACAAACAATACAATTTTATAATTTTAACTCATTCAAGTTTTTACACAACACGCTAGATCAACAGGTTGAACTATGAAATTCCTAGAGAGGTTATCTTCTACAGTAGAGCACTCTAGTATGTTAGGTTTGGAGGGTATGAAGTTCTGTCACATACAAAAAATGGCAGTTAATGTAACAAAATGACATATGAAATTATGGCGACTAATGCCCTTACCCCAACCTTACCTCACATTATTTGTTTATCAGATGTAGCTGCATTTGTACTCGAATTAAATGTGTAACCTGAAACCATCAAACTGAGCTTGACCCGACAGCTAATTATACCCCTATTGCTGCATCCTGGTAACGCTAGTCACTTTGAGTTCACATTGATCGAATAGTATCTATGGTGAGGTTAGCAGGAAACTCGACTCAAACTTCTATCAGTTTCAACTTGTGTGTTGTATTAATGTGGTTATTTGACATTTTACTAGTCCACTTCTAACACAGTGATAAAAGTATGAAACAGACAGTTTACAATAGAGTAGTTTCATAATTGAGCTAAGTGCGTTGTATACTTCATGTTTCTTTATGCTCTCTATCTTCTCTCTGTTTAAAAGTTGTTATAAAAGTTAAGAAGATTCCTAAAAGATGGATATGAGAATGTTTTATATATGTTCTACTATGTGATGTTTAAAGGCATGAAATCACTATACGATAAATGTAAACGTCGATAGTGAAGTTTTAAGGATTGGAATGTAGCCGCAGGTACACGCCAGATTGGATGGTGGCTGGCATTCGCTAAAAATCAATGTGACGAATTCGACAGGTTTCACATTTTCTTATTTCCACTTTCCTTGAGAAAATATAGCAGAAATTAACATAACTTTCAACAAGGAAATTTATAATTTGTTATTTACACTTCCCTAATATCAGTAATTTTATCAGAAGTTGGTGATTTGATATTATATATAATTCTGCTTTAATATAAATATCAATTCAACATTGGTTTAGAATTTGTCTTATATTTTGATATTTTCTTATTTTTCTCATTTTATTATCAGAAGGTAAACAGAAGTTAATATTACTTTGAACAGGATTTTTTTATAGTTTTTTCTCCATAAATGGAGGAGAATGACCTTTTCCCTCAAGAGGTAAAGACTAAAACGCCGAAATAAATCGGAAGAAGGTTAGAATCTAGGAGCCATACAGGTGGCTGGAGACATTGCTTGTGTAACGGTACCTTATTTCTAATAAAGACACCCAAGAGTTTTTAATTGTTTATAAAGGATACAATGTAAATTTCTCACCAATCAGTTTCTGGTCGGGTCATATTTGCCTACCCACTTCAACAAGGAAATTATGGAGACGTTCATCCCTTGGAACTTTCGCTTTTTCCAGTAGAATTCGGCTAAGTACCCGACCATATGGTGCTGTACCCTTCCTTGTCTGGGAATATTATTCCGAACCTCTCGCCACATCCTTTCTATGTTTTTTGAGTGTGGGCACCTGAAATTTAAATTGAAAATATACTTAACTGTGAAACGCAAGTGCCTTAAAATAATGACAGTCATCTCACCTGTTACAGGGTTCCACAAAATTAATGGAGTGGTTTACGGTTATAGATGAACGAACTGTGGATGGTTCCTGGGGCGATGTGGCGTAAAATACATCTATGAGAGTGGCAGCCGAACGATCTTGGACCGCGGACAAGAAAGACCTCTGCTCACTCTTTCAAAGCAGCCAAAGATCCAAGATCCCGCGATTTTCCCTTCCCATATTATTTTTTCTTTTGCCAAACTTCGCCTCATCGATTTCCACAACCATTCTTTAGAAAGGGGTACACTCAAAAATGAGACAAAACTCAAGAACATGTTTCTCTAATTATTTTTTGCATTTAGGGCGATTTAAGGTGAGGCGCCACCGCGAACGGGCTTGACTTGGCTTTAGCAGACCTGTTTGGACCAGACTTGAGTAGGGGTGCGCCACCAAAACCTGACTTGACCTGAGTATCGGAGCAGACCAACCCCTCGTTTTAGTATTGTCGAGAGAGACGCCAATATGGAAGCACACCTATTGGACATTGATTCCGAATCCTCTGATTCAGATTATGAATATTTTATTACAAGTGCATTAAATTATCAAAGGAAGTGGTAAAGATAAGGACATAAAAGATCGAGCGAAGCACGGTGAATTTCACACATTGTTTCCAAAGCTTTCGAACGGACAATTTCAAAATTATTTTCACTTTTCTTCTATGTCCATGATTTACAAACTTCACAGGGACACTGCCATGGGCCGTGCTCCGCCAAACGAGGGTTTGTTTATGAAATAAGGGGAAGGAAGTAGGAGTGGGGGAACTGGAGTCCTGTACCGACCCAACATTAACGGATCGCCTGCGGAGTCAGGAAGCGGGCTTAAGTTCGCTCAAGTCATGTTCGGTCCCGTTGTCGCCGTTCACTATTAAAATCACAATGTGGGTCCAGTTTGGTACTCCAGTCAAGCCAAGTCATGTTTCAGTGGCCCCTCACCTTTAAGCGTGCGCCACACCCCGTCCCGACGGATACAGGCTTTTAGACCCAGATATCTCATTTCAAGGCAGATGATATTATAAAATGGGTTAGGAAACAAATTAATGTCTTTCCAATTAAATTTGCATGTAGCTCCCAGTCTATAAGAGGACTTGATCAAAACTTCATGTATGTTTTCTGATAGTAAATTTATCCAGCTTTCTGATGAAAAGAAGATATTTTGGATCAGACAGATAGTTTTGGAGTTACAGCCAAATAGTACCAACACACGTGTTTTCGCGGAGAAGGGCGACTTACCTCCCCTCCCTACAAAAGTGTAAAAACTACTTTTCATTTCAATCATATAATCATCTTACTTTTGTTATAACCCCTCAATTTTTTGTTCAGTTCATTTGCAATTTTTTAAATTAAATAACCATCCCATTTTTCGTTATAACCTTCTTTTCTTTTTTTATTCTATTCTGTACCTCGTACGTATATTTGTATGCAATCCTACTCAATTTTTCTTTCTTATGTTTGGTTAGCGTTCTGTCTATTTTCAAAACATACATTCTATTGTTTTTAGCCCTGAGGCTTATAAAGTACTCCGAAACGTTGAAACGGAAACCGGCCGACACCATTATGATCAAGAATATTTGGGGTCGTCTCCAAAAAGCTTGAAATGACACCACCTATCGATTGCTATTGCATCTATACACACTACGCAACTTCTTTTATTCATATAAAACCTCCTCTCCTCTAAATCCATCTCCCAGCATCACTTCAACTGTCCTTTTCTTGTTGAAAACGTTTAGCAGATCTTCAACTTCTTCCGGCAGCGCAGATTTTGTCCTAAAATATCCTTTTGTGAATTCTCCTACTCCCCTTCGAAATCATAGAAGTTACTAAGAGAAACTTTCCTTCTTCAAATATTCTTCCTCCTATCACAAATAAAAAAACAAATTAACAGCTAATTTTCCTTTGTAAATGTCGTTCACATTCCTTTTTATCTAAATTCACCAACAACTTTCTCAGTAACCTTACCATATCTAATTCCTTTTATAGAAGTTATAGAATTCTACTTTAAAATTTTAAAAATCCCTTTTAAATTCCACGATACATATTCATTTCCTCAAGCAAACTTTCTTTTCTTACTTATTTATTATCCATTGACATTGTTGATAATAGTTTAACAAAAAGTAATTAACTTTTCAATGATACGCTGCAGGTCAAATTTTCACAAAGATTTCATGGATTCCTTCACAAAGGGAATCCATAACCCTTTAGGAAGGGACTGCAGCTGGCCCTTATGGAAGAAATAGTTTTGTTTGCAGCAACCCCTAGGCTTCATACCATTCCAGTTAACCGTTTAGTCTTTACTGAGATAGGTAATCCTTTTAACCGTCCTAGGTTAACTTCAAATTATCTACCAAGAAAACAGCATGCGTTATAATAATGGTTAGACCATTTAGTGTGGGTACGATTATTATATAGACAGCATGACTATTTGTTCCGTCCAGCTCCCTCTACCTAGGCCACCATGCTGCATATTCGACATTGTCATGCGCCGATGACATCTTGTCCATTCGAGACAATGGCTTCCCACCAAAGACGCCGTCTCTAAGAATCTCTCATTGATATAAGTTTAATTTGAATTGTGGTTTTATTGCCAATTAAGATATTAGATTTAAGAATATCTACTTCTACTTCTACTTCTAATTTTATTTGTCAACCATTGTTTTATTTGCCAACCAATCTATATAAAGTTTATTGACCAGATGTCAGCCATTCCATTAATTCTTTTAGATTACTTTTTACTATAAATAACTTCATTATCCCGAACCCACGTTTTAAACCTTTGTGAGAAGAAAACCTGTTTTAAGATGTTTAAACAAAAGTAAAGTGAGAATCGGGTCTATAAATAATAATGTCTCAGGTATGTAGGTTCCGACTGATATTCTTTTTAAGATTATTGCTGACAGGGAAACAAAACAGCACTCTGCATATTAAAAACAAATGACAACTATATAATAAAACATACGAATGCTGATCATAAATATTTTTTTCACAGAATTCAAGGTCTCATCAATAAATATTACCACATATGGCCACAAAAAACATGCTTGGCATTGTCTGCAGAGGGTTGGAAAGGAGATAGATGAGCGATCTCATGAGTAAGAGAAAATTAAAGAATCGAAGGATAACAGGATTCCTCTGAGCTATTCTCTTTATAACGCCCTACACAGTGTAATATTATAGTGAGTTCAATTACATTACATTCGCTGATTGTCATTATATTCCGACAGGTGTGGATTTTATCAATAAAGTCAGTTCCACTTACATATATTGTATAAGTCAACACGTGTTACTGTCATCTGCAGCAACCGTGATCACTCAGCTTTATATAATATATTTACGTTATAAAACAGATCTAGAACACAGTAATTAACATTTTAGTACATATTAATTACTTATTTTCGTAACCCAATTACTTTATTGAAATATCATATTCATAAATTATCATAATGATGCTTTATTGACTATAGTTATTTAAATTCCCTATGTATAATAGAATAAAGTATATAATTTACTATTTTTTAATAAATAACATACAACTCTTTCAGCAATCATATTTGATAAGTGTCATTTTTCTCATTACTGTATATGATTATTGTTTACTATGATTTTAATGGTATCACATTTAATATACAAAAATATGTAAATGCTCTAAAATGAATGATGAGACGACTTCTCGGGTAATTAAAAAAAAAAACAAACAAACAAAACAAACATTATTTAAATTTCGGTTCAACACTTATTGTTATCCACGAATTGTTGGAAGAAAGGAAAATGTTATAATCCAAGTAAATCCTGGTAAGCCCTAGGCTTTAGTCTTCTTGATATTGAGGTTCCAAGGTTATACTCCACAGCTCCAGACGCGACGTGGAGAAGCTCATGGTGTCGACTTGTGAGCCTGTTAAAGACCTCTTCGAGTCGATCAACTCCCAGTTCCCGGTGAAGCTGGGAATTCCTCATAAACCATGGTGCGTTAACCGCCATACGCAGTATTCTGTTTTGGAATGTCTGTAGTCTCTTTTTGGTTGATTTTGAAGTGTTGTACCAGACAGGACAGGAGTATGTCAGTAGGGGCCGCAACATGGTTTTGTATACTAAGATAGCAGTTCTGTGTCGAAGTAGTGATTTTCTGTTTAAAAGAGGGTACAAAAGTTTAAGTCTTGCGTTAGCTTGTTGTAAGATGTTGTTAGTGTGTAATCTCCAAGTCAGTCTTGTGTCAAGGTGTACTTCTAGGTAACGTACTGCCTGGTCTTTAAGATTCCAGGGAACTGGGAGGTTATCGAGTCGAAGTGTAATCAGGTCAGTGATGTTAAAACGACGTAAGGTGAAGATTTTCGCTTCTGTCTTCGATGGGTTTAGCTGAAATTTCTACTTCCGGAACCATATCGAGACACCGTTGAGGCCACTCTGAAGTTTTCTGATGGCTTCGTGAAGGTCGTCATCTTGGGACAGGAGTCCAGTGTCATCAGCGAATTGAGCCATAATTGTGTCCTCATCAAATTGGGGAATATCTGAGCAATACAGATTAAATAAAATAGGACTGAGTATGGCCCCATGGGGTTCTCCGGCCAGGATAATTTTCTTTCGCTGATAGAATTGTTTATTCTTACCTGGAACGTCCTGTTAGTCAAAAATGATGTTATGATGCTGAAAAGGTAGAGCGGAGGCCAAGTCTTCTTCAGCTTGTGCAGTAAACCATGGTGCCACACCGTGTCGAACGCTGCTGTCACATCTAGGAATACTCCCGTGTTATATTTTTTTTGCCTCAAAGCCACGGTAAATTGCTTCGACGACTCGTTGGACTTGGTGTGTTGCCGAGTGGTGGGGCTTGAAGCCAAACTGATGTTGTGGGATTACATCGTTGTCTTCTAAATGTGAGTGGAGACGCTTCTCAATAATCTTCTCCAGTAATTTCCCCAGTGTGTTGAGGAGACTTATAACTGTCTGGTTCGTGTTTGGGCTTCCCCCTTTTGTGAAAAAGAAGTACTATGGCGTTCTTCCAGGCGTGAGGATAGCAACCAAACCGGAGACAGGCGTTGTATACACTGGTGAGCAGCGCAATGGTTTTCCTAGGCAGCCGTTTGAGAACTAAGTTAGGTATCAGATCATCTCCTGGAGCTTTTTTCCTTGGCAGCCTTCGTATGAGAAATTTCAGCTCAATTGGAGAGACGAAGGGGATAAGAGGTTCTACTGTTGTGGTAGGTGTCGTGAGGTATGTATCTACTTCATTCTCAGTTAGTTCATCTTGTCTGTCAAAGTCTCTGAACTTATGAGAAAGATGTTCATCGAAGGTTGCACACTTCTCGTCATCAGTCGTTGCAGTGTCTGTTCCGAGTGTTAGAGGGGGAATCTGTGAGGTTAGTCCAGTCAACCGTTTGGTTTCTCTCCAAAGCCGTTGGTCTCCTGGCACGAAACTCTCCAGGTAGCTGTTGTGTTCTTGGTACCTCTCTTTGTCTAGTTCTAGTCTAATTTGCCTAGAGAGTCGGTTCATCTCACGTTTGTGATCCGGTAGTCTGTAGCGTTGCCATTGACGTCTTATGTGGTTTTTGTGGTGTATAAGGTCGAGTATGTGTTGTGGGGTCTTGTATTGCTTGTGTGAGTGAGGGTACGTACGTGAAGTCGCTATGTTTATGGAGTTGTATATGTGTTGTGTGAGTATGAATATGGTTGCGTCTATGTCGTCAGTCGTGTAGTAGTGCGTGGGGACGGGAAGGGAACACATTTCCTCGGCGAAGATCCCCCAGTCCACCTTTCCCGTGATGAGCCGAGGAAGAGAGGGTGGTGGTTGGGCTCGGGCGCCAAGATAACAGATCACAGGGAGGTGGTCCGAGTCCAAGTCTGTTACAGGAGTTTGATGAATAGGGGTGGCAAAGTTACTGACGAGACCTATGTCTAATATGTCTGGGCGGTAGCCGTACTGGGTTGGATAAAACGTGGGGTCTTCTGGAGAACTTATTTGGAGACCAAGTTTATCAGTGATTTTTAGAAGTTTGGTCCCATTTGAGTTTCGGGTCCGGCAACCAAAGTCAGTATGTTTGCTGTTGAGGTCTCCGAGTAATAATGTTGGCTGTCCAGTAAATATCAGTTCGAAATCTGTGTCTCTCAGTCGTTTGCTAGGTCGTTGATAGGCCGAAACAATATTCAATAATGTATTATCTGTTAGTTTCAGTCTAGCTGCAACTGCGTGTAAATTTTTAAGTCGGGGTAGAATTTTCTCAGATTGCTTCAGATCTTTCTTGATAAGAAGTGCTACTCCTCCAAATCTATTCTCACTGTCAGTTCTATACATTGTGTAATTTCTAATTCGAAAACTGTCACCGGCTTTGAGGTGAGTATCTGTGATAAATGCTATGTCTATTTTGTAGCGTGCCAAAAAGTCTATCAGTGTGTTTTAGCGTTTTTTAACACCGTTAGCATTCCAGTTGAGTAGTGTTAATGTGTGAATCAGTTGGTTATTAAAATTCTCCCTTTTTAATTAATAAACATCTGGGAAATTAACTGCATAAAAAATTGTTTAATTTGTGGTAGTACCGGTTTTAAGAGGTTAGTCAGAATGTTAGCTAAGTTTAGATTGTCAAGATCACTAGTATTTTCGTGATTGGTTGGCTGAGTGGTCTGCTGATTATGAAATGATCTGCGCTGAAATATATTGGAGAGTCTTGGGGGCACAGGGGAACGTGGAGCAGTAATAGGTTCATCCTGGGCACATGTGCTAGTTTCGGATCGAGCATTATTATTATTTACTGGAATAGTTTGTATTTGTGGTATGGATCTAGTAGAGGAACTGGGGAATTTATGTTGTGTATTTTGTGGAGGTTGAGTGGTATGGGATTGTACGTTTGTGTTGGAAGTGGGCGGTTTGTATGACTGTTTGGGTGTGTGTGAAGGTTTCATCGCCGGAGGTTTGTTTATATTCCTGGCTCTGTATTGTGTGAAGGCAATACAGCCCCTGTACCTCGGGCTGTGATTTTCATCACAGTTTACGCAGGTTAATAACCTGAGGGTTGTTAGTGCAGCTGGATGTGAGGTGGCCCTCAGAACACTTCCCACATCACGGATCCAGCCTGCACATTGAGCTACCTGGGTAGATATTTTACGGGGTTCCACCGTTACTATGGTGTGGAACAGTGACTTGAGAGATAGGATTTTCATGCCCGCCTCATTATTCACCAGTTCTACGGCACAAAGAGGGGTTGGCTGTCTGTACCTGTTATTAAGCCTAAGGACTTTAATAACAGGGTAAGTGGGGGTCAGCAATTTCTGAATTTCTTAGTTTGTAAGCGAGTAAGGCACACCTCGGATAGTAACGGAAAGATTTCTTTCCTCTGGGTTCAATGACGAGTAGTATTTTTTGTGGTGTGTGTCATCATATTTTGTCAATGATCTAAAGTCATGTGTTGTTGTCAAGGTTATTTTGAGTTTTCGGTTACACTGTTTGGTTAGAAATTCATTGATAACATTTTCTTTTATTTCTCTTACTATATGTTTGTATGGTTCGTCGCTAAGGAGAAATATTGGTGGTATTTTTTTTTTAGTTTCTGTTTCATCATTATTTGGGTCCTCGTCCATATCTGTCTGTAAGGCATCAAAACTATTGTGAGTCGGTACTTGGGGGAGGGTCGTTGTACGCGATTTCTTGGCTCTTTTGGATGGCTGTGTGGTTGACTCCCAACCGTCATCATGGTCACTGTCGACTGGGGGCGAAGGGAAATTTGATATTGTAGACTTACTGAAAGAAGGCTCACCTTGATCAGGAGGTTGTTGCTGACGGGATTGTTGTTCCAGCTTCAATAACTCGGGTGTGATGGTCGAAACTGTTCTCCGCTGGGGCGGGGGTGGTTTCATCTTTGTTTACATAAACGATTTTGTCTTTAACCCGCTCAAAAATACTCAAGTATTTCGGAGCTCAAAATATACGTGGCTATCACTTTTGATGGCAACAGCTGTTCAATTAAAAAAAAATCTTTTAATGTCTAAATTAATATTAATATGTTATTATCCAGCTGATGTCTGGAGTTATTTATAAAAATATTGATGCACTACATGTTTTAAGAATTTTAAATAAAAAACTAATACCGCTCTGTTCAGTCTTCATAGAAAGTAATGTAAAGGTAAAAGAGATTTTTGTACTTCTACTCCTGAACACATATCCGTGGAATTTAAACACAGAAACAATGATCTTGGTATATCATCAATATACCAAATCTTAGTCAGTTTATCTTCCAACTAACCTCAATGATTTAGACGAATATTTTAACATATATAAGATCAGTCTAAATATTCCAAGATGTATTGCAAACGTTTTTACTCTCAGGTGCCTAACAGATCTACCTGAATTAGCTCTGCTATGTTGCTCTTGGGGTTTATTGAAAATACTGTGTTACTCTCTTGAATAGAACCCCATTTATTTATATTTTATTGATTATCTTTATTGGATTCTAATCTAACACGTGCAAACCAATTCAGTATTACGTTTGTGGCATTTAGGAAAGAGATTAATTATCATGAATATTAAACTTACTTTATGTATTAAAACGATTATATATATACATGGATGGAACTATAGAATAAGTATGCAATTACTATATTATATGGTCAGCACACAATTTACCCATTATAAACTTATTATAGACTATTACAAATATTTGGTACTTATCAAAATGGAGTATGGGTCTTCAGTCGGCGTATTGAGTCCGGTCATAATCAGGGCTTCCTTCCTGTCGCACTGGGTTGGCCATCAAAGAGATCATCGCTGAGGACCTCCAGCATCTCTCCTCAGCCATATCACTTCCTCAACTCTCCGTCGATCAAACTCTCCAACCAACTCTCCTTCTTCGTTTCCAGGGCCGTGAATATATACACGCGTATCCCTTCCCCTTTTCTTTTAGATTCCTTTGTTTATAAGTTTCCAATTCTTTGTCACGATGTTCTTTGTCTCCTATAAACTTAGATATTTTACAGCGGTGGTCAGTCGGAAGGTTTGACCTGGCTTTGTCTGACCCAGATCTCCTTTGAAGGGTTTTATGGCTTAACAATCCTACTCCCGACTTTAAAGGAGTGCCGGTCCTTTTTGATCAAGCCGTCTTATTATTAATTATTAACAAAAAGTTACTCCGAGTACCCATAATACATTGCAGCTCCTTGGTATATAAACTGCGGTGGACTTCCGCTAACGTTGCAGACAAACATTTTAGTGTTCACCTAAATCGTCGCCTTACCTGATTCAATTGACGATTTCATTAAAAATAGCTTCAATGAATTTCATTACCAATTATCAGCAATTGAAGTTGTAGCTGCTTTCATCATCAGATTGAAGTCTTGACTAAGGTGCTCTGTGTGAACACACTAGTGTTATTTTATTTTTTTTTCACTATTGTTATCAAATATTGTCGTATTCCTATTACTATTGTTATGTTTTAAATCATCATCATCCTTGATTTTATTTCAAGTACTTCTACTGTATTTACTTTTCACTTAATTTATTTATTACTTTTATTTTTTAATTTCACTTTATTTTCCCGTTTTAATTATAAATTTACCTCTTTTTATTATTTTTATGTTACCACTCTGCTCGGATTTCTTTGATTTTTGTAGTTTTATTGTTAATTTTTTTTCATCTGTTAATATTACTTACAAATTTTATAGCTTAAAATTATGTTGTTGTTGTTGTTGATTGGTTTTAAGGGCGAAAAACTGCTGATGGTTATTATTGGCCTTCTATTTGAACATAATCATACTTTCTGCATTTTAACAATAACTGCAGTTTTACCATTAACGAATTAACTTTTTAAAATTAAGAAATAAGCAAATTTAACGTAATTATTTTATCTAAATTATAACATTACCAATCAAATTAAAAATAAGGCGAACTTTAAGAGACAAGAGGTTCCTAGGAAATGAACAAGGAAATGTTACAGATGTTTGAGGCTTTTAAATCGGCAAGCGTTTGGTTCGATAATTCATGGATAATTGACTTTGCCATTGGAAGAGCCCTAACAATCTGTACTACACATTTTCCGCATCAAATATATATATTGCATGTGAGCTATAATTCAGTTAAGTGATCGGAGTTTCTTGTTTGTCCATCCGGAAAGACCCATATTTACTTGTTTTTTTACCTATAACAGCGAAGCGTTTGTCGAAGAAAGTCATTGTATATTAACTGCAGCTGGAAGCAGTACCTACGAAATGAAAAAAACAACTTCGAAGTCGGACCATTCTTCGCTATGTTATGGTCTTGGGGAAAATTGTAGAAATTGACCAACTTGCGATCAGTGCCACTTCTTCACGAAAACACGTTTGTCGTACTCTTTTGGGTATAAGTTCGAAACTATTAGTCCGATCTAAAATTAATTTTTTACATCATTAGACTGGTTAAATTTACTATTAGAATTTGTATTTGAAGTTTTAATCAAATTACCCATACCAGAGCTCTAAAAACCACGGATTGTTGTGAAATCCAAGGTTTTTTTATCTAAACTATTTTTCGCTCTAACTCCACAAGTATTTGCGGACAAGAACGAACAAGAAATTTTAGTGAACGGAATAGTAATTTTTTTCACTCACATAAGTTAGTGTTTAACAAACAAATCAAAATGAAACCCATTTCTCAGATACTGATAGTATATTGATAGCTTTAAGACAAACTGACCAAACATTGCTTATCTCTTCAAATGTTTGAACGAAATTCTTCTAATCCTCATATGACCTTTCATTGATGACATAAAAATTTAAAATTTTAGTTTAATTAAGTCATGATAGAATGCACAGACAGAACCGAAATGACTGAAAAGAAAACTGCCCGCTTCCCGACTGTTTATGGTTCTGAATTATGAAAGACTTCGTTACACCCTCTCTCCCTTATGGATTCTTTGGCGAATAAGAGCTGGGAAATTGTCATTTGCAGTTTCATTAATTTTTGGCAATTAAAACGAAAAAGTTTGTTTGATAACGTATAAGTCGGAAAAAATGTTATTAGAGCGCGTAGCTTAGAAGGAAAGCACATAGCAATAAATAAGCTTCTTGCTTTTTGGTATTTAATTAATTCTTCCGATTATAGAGTACTGAATGTAATATATTATTTTATAAAGAATTAATTTCATTTTAACAATCTTTAAAAAATTGATCTTAGTCAAGTTTTAAAAAATAAAAATAATTTCAATCAACTTCCCTACAAAATTCGTTGAATGTATGACAATCAAACAGTAGTTTATTTTTCTTATTTTCAACCGACTCCAAAAAAGAGGAGGTTCTCAACTCGTCTGTATTTTATTATTATTATTTTTTTTTTGTGTGTATGTTACGCGATTACTCCGTCAATTCTTAATCAATTTTGATGATTCTTTTTTAGACCGGTAGGGCACACTTCAGAGGTAGTCCCTTAAAAAATATTTAGAAATCAACGCCGCACTTTTTAAGAAAAATCAAAAAAACAGTTAATAAAAATCACTGTTATATAACCTTACATTTAAGTATATTTATGATAATGATTATCTAAAATCTCCATAGTAACTAAATCTAAATTATTAACAAAAATAATTTACATATACAATCAACTCTCGATGTGTTGTACTTCGATAAGCTAAATTCTTAAATAAGTCGAACAAAATCTGCGGTCGGAAGTACATTACACTTAAATTTCACCTCAATGAGACGATTTCAGACAAAGAACGTGAAAAATTGTGTCGAAAATAAGTAGAACTGAAAATAGAGTTCAAAAGAGAGAACTTCTAGGACCACCTCTATGAAACGAACTATTAGAAGTCATCGCCTCTATAACTCGAACTAAAATTAAAAGAATTTCATGTGTAATTTGTTTTCCTGTTTTTTGTCATTGTTTGTCTTTTCATTTCATAGTTACACCAGGCACTTATTATTAGTTATTCACTCGAGTGGTTTTACAGTGGCTATTGAAAATTCTTTCAGTTAACGAAGAGTTAAAATTGATTTGCAAAGTGCAGAAAGGAGAAAAAAGTTGGGCGTTTGTTGCTAGTGAATTCCGAATTCCGCATAGTTCTCTTTCAACCGTCCTAAATAATAAAGAAAAGATCGCCACTGGTGGAAGGAGGTAAGACTACTTTTAGGCACCCTCAGAAAAAAGCGCAATTCAGTTGAAAGTTATATGATAAATTGGTACCAGGCATTTATTTTTCTGTATCAATGATTTTATATTTATGTACAAACAACATACACATACCCATTAATGAAAAATGATTTCAACTCCCATTTTGTGTTCAATTTTCCCAATGACATGAAGGTATGTGGAATGATAACCTCGATAAGTCTTTTTTCAGTAACTCAAACTATTTTTCAGGGTTTCAGGGTTTCAGGGTCGAACTATTTTGGCAATTGACTATATAAACAAAAATACACTCACCATTAAAAAGTGAAACATAAAAATAATTTTTAGAGAAACAAACAAAACCGACTTCAAGATTAGACCTACATACACAAACTTGAACCAAAGAATAAAAAATAATATTTTAACTGCTTCAAAACCAAAACCATTAAATGAAAATCAATGAAATTATCGATACTTATATACCTATTCACAATTTATGATCAGTTATTTTTGGAGTCGGTGCCAACCAAAACAAAACAGAATTTGAAAAGAAATTGTAATCGTAAAGATCCTTTCACTGTTTCATCACCGCCACACCGCTGTCTCCGGCCATTCGAAAGTTTATTGTAAAGGCAGCTTTAAACTGCCCTTCTTGGCTGGCACCGACTCCAAAGATAACTGGTCATAAATTTTGAATAGGTATATAAGTATCAATAATTTCATTGATTTTCATTTAATGGTTTTTGTTTTGAAGCAGTTAAAATATTATTTTTTATTTTTTAGTTCAAGTTTGTGTATGTAGGTTTAATCTTGAAGTCGGTTTTGTTTTTTTATCTAAAAAGTATTTTTCATATTTCCCTATATCGATCTACTTATAAGAAGAGTACATTTTGTAAGAGATATATTCTAAAATTTCATTCAAATAAAGTTCAGTCAAATGAATTATCTTTCACCTGAAACATATCGACCCTCCTGCTTTCTAATCAATAAATATACAATTAAATTGATGAGAATTTGTAAAATAAGACCTAAAGATGAAAATTCTTTTATAAGTTGTAAGTCACATTTCAAAGAAGCCCTGCTCTTTGACGTAGCTCGTTTCAAACATCACGTTGGCATTAACGGTCGCGTGCTGTGATAGTCACGTTTCCTCCTAGCATTATTCAGCTGTTTTAATATAACATTACGCAACAACATGTATATTAACTGAATATTTTTTGGAATAATGATAAAATAAAATATTTAGTCACTACAAAAAAGGTTATTTTCTTCAAATTATAAGTTTTCAATCCCAAATGGCTTCATAATTGTTTTCTGATTATTTTATTGTTATTTCTCAATAATAAAAAAATAGCTAAATGTTTATCATATAAGAAATATAGTCATTATTTAATTTTATATGACATTCCTTCTTTTTTTTTCTCCCACGACATATGCTATAGGTCCTTTGATTGACTGACTTAGATACTAAAGGCGCTATGAAAATTAATGCTGTATTTCTTAAATTTTCTTTATGTTTACATTGAACCCACATAAATAGATTTTTCAAGCAATAGCCATATATATATATAATTATGTAAATGGACAAGCCATTTTTCGTTTGTGATCATTAACCGTGAAAACTACTGAACCAATCTGTACCAAATTTTAACCACATCATCCTCATAGTTCGAGGAAGGTTTAGCAATAATAAAATATACAGATGCTCAATTATTTTTTTAGTAAAAAAGCGATAATATGTGGAAAACAGTGAGGTTTGAAAATTGACTGATAGGTGGCGAGCGCCATTATACATGAGATGTTACAAGGGTGTTATATAGAGCTTGAATTTGATAATAAAATATAATTATCTGCAATTAAGTTGTTTTTTAAATAAAAACTTTAAATATTTGGTGCGACATCTGGATCCAAGTGAAGTGTAAAAATTTACCGATATATCGCTAATAATATAGTGAACATTCTCTTTCTATCCTGATTACCAATTTAAAATAGATTAATCATTAAAAGTAAAGATTTCCAATTATGCTTTTATGTACTCTTCAGCCACCTAATGATGCCAGCTAAAAAATTTGAGCTACACGTTGAAATATTATTGAGGCTATAATCCTCGCTGAAACAGCGACTGAAGACGTTGCATTTTTTTCTAGAATCCCAATAATTCCTATTAATCTTCCGTTTCAATTAAAGTTTTTTTTTCTATTTACAATTAACAAATACCATGGCTAGACTTACAAAAACATTTTAATGGATCTTCGGGCTGAGTGTTTTTCTAACGGTTAATAGTATCAAATCGTTCTTAAAATGTCGGGAGGTAAAACTCGAAATGTAGTTTGTTTGGATCTCTAATGAATTTGTTAATTGCTTTGTACAATACAAGATTTTTATTGATTGATAAATAAAACTTCAACTATAAGTTAAAATTATCTATGTTCTTTACTTAAATACTTCTTAACTGCCACGATAAGGAATGCTAGTATAAATATATATATATATATATATATATATATATATATATATATATATATATATATATATATATATATATATATATATATATATATATATATATGTAGAGTGTGTGTGTGTTTTGGTATTATGAATTTTAATACTAAACTATATTTAAATTAAAATTAAACTATATAAACTATACTTACTGCGTAAAATGCGTCAATACCTTGTGTTGTTAGGTTTTCATGCCAAATATTTGTGTGTCGTGTCGCCAATTTTATGGCGTGGTGGAAATGCTACTGTCATGCTACTGGAAACTCCTTCTCCTCTTACCTTTTGAACTACGCACTCGCGCGCAGTTTTTTTCACCACTAGGATCAAGTACCACAATGAGTTCTTTTGTTTCCTGCATTATCCAGTCAGCGGAGACCGAATTTTCGGTGAGTTAATTTTATAATTTCTTTTACGTTGCACTGTTATGTTATTTACAAACCTAAAATACAAGTAAAACATACATCATTTTCTTTCAGAACTCACTATGTCGAAAAGAAAACTTATATTTTCTGATACCCTACGAAGTCAGTACATGATGTTTAAATCTGGGAAAGAGCCATGGTAAGCAACATGTTTTATTTGTGACCAAGTAATTTTAATAGCTAATAAGGGCAAAGCTGACTTAGAAAAGCATTTAAAAACCGAAAAACATAAAATGAAGAATCGTAGCAGGCTAAGAATTTATGGATTTTTATTATTTTTAGAAACATTTAAAATTGCTTTATAATTGGCTTTTTAATTTTAATGTTTTTGTTTTCTCCTTAGAACAATGCATATATTTTTATATTTGTATAATAAAAACTTTTAGTTTACTGCCAAAGATGATCTGTAATTTATTTTTTTTTATTTTACATAAGTGAAGTCTATAGAAGACTGAAAATGTTTCGGGTAGTTATTAATTTTAATGTCATACATAAAGATCAAAATATTAAGGATAGGACTATAAATAAGTGGTTAATGTTGTAGCTAAAAACTTAAAACTGTATTATAACTTATGTAATATATCTTTGATTAATTAAAAATTATATGTAACTTATCTTGACAGAGTTTTTATTATTGACGTTATTTCCAACTTTAAAAACATTAAAATATATTTAAACTTTAAAAACATCCGGCTTTCTAAAAGGTATGTTTGGCTTTTAAAGATAATGTCCGGCTTTTGTGGCAAATGTCCGGCTTAATACAGCGCCAAGTCCGGCTTTTGTATTTTAGGAGATGGCAACCCTATACCCACCAAAAGTTTATATAGTTAGTGTTTTTCTTATTATTGTAGTGGTCTCTAATGTTTTCAATTATAGAATAGAATAGAATAGAATAGAAAAATAATTTTATTCTGGGACCAAGTCCCTTAAGAATAACAAATTGTACAGAAATAAATGATATTAGATACATCTGGTCAGAGACATGATGAATAAATAAAAAAAAAAAAAAACAAACCAAAAAGAAATTAAAAACAATAAAATAAAGAAGAAATATTAATATAACAATGATAATGTATACATAGTAATGTAATATATGATCAGGAAAATAAGAAAATATTCTACTAATGAAGTAATAAATAGGTTATTTTGATACAATGTTACAATATAAGAACCCAAATGTTGTATTCGGAATACGAAAATATTATTTTAATTGGTAACACTGAGTGTGTTTCAGAAAGATTTACGATATCGTTTAATTCAAAAAATATATTGTTAGTAAGCGTCACCTTGGATTAGGAGGAGGTACTGGAAATAGAGGAATTTAAAGGTTTTTAGAGATTTTGCTTGTCTAATATGGGTAGGAATGGAATTCCATAGGATGATTGAGCGGAATAGGAAAGAGCGCTGGAATGTAGTAGTTCTATGGGATGGGGTATATAGATCAGAAAGACGGGATCTTGTGTTCAGTGACTTGATTGCAGATCTGAATTGAAGCGTATTGTAAATATAGGAAGGATGAAGGGTGCTGATGATTTGGTAAAGGAATGATCCGTGGAAATATTTTCTACGGAATATGGGAAAAAGCCAGTTTAATTCGGTATAGAGGAAGGAAACGTGGGAGCGCCTTGGTTTATCGAAGACAAATCTGGCAAAGCAGTTCATAATTAGTTTCAATCTGTCTTCGAGAACCGTAGAGAGACCACCATAAACTAGACTGTTCTAGAGGGTCTGGGGTTGTCCCCCAGAAGTCATAAGACAATGCATGTACCGTGATAAAAATAAATCACAGGCATCAATTTTTTTTTAATGATATTTATTCTTGGCATTTAGAATATTAATCATAATACTTAATAAACTTATTAGATTATTAATCTTAATAATCGTAATAATATAGAATATATTATTATACTAATATTAGTAAAGAATATATTAATATTAGAATATTAATATAGAATATATTAATATTCTATATACTAATATAGAATATATGTGAAACAATAACAATTCTTCAATATTAGACACACCAAATCATATGGTTAATAAGGCTCCAACGACCATAGGAGGTTGTCATGGAGACCCTTTGAAAATAGAGTCACTAGAAGACAGTAACGGAATAGAGCCTTTAAACCAAGTATCACGTAGCCATGGTGATGAGTCAAACAACAAGGACTATATCACTGTAGATAGTTCCGGTGCCGAATCAGCTGTTAATTCGAGCAATAATTTAGCAGCGTTACCCGTGACGGTTTCTGGCACTAAACGATGTTACTCAAGTCCTCCTGCTTCTACTTTATCCAATATAGAATTAAGTTTATCTCTAGATTCTCCGGATGAGTTTGAAAATACCATTAATTTACAAGATTTCCCACCAATACCAGCACCTCAACCTTCTCGGAATAAGTCAAAAAACTGAAAAAGACCAATATCAATACTGAAACCAACTTCGAAAATGCTAGACAGTTAATAGAAGATAATTTACATAAATATCCCATTTCTTTTGATGAAATGGTGAAATTCATTCAAATGTCGTCTGAAACTAAAAACTTCAGCGAACTAGTTCACGAGTTCACGAACAACAAAGAGGGCTTAAAAGACATGCTTGCCGAAGCAAAGAAACACACAACTGACAGACGATCCAAATTAAGGATATCCAAGATATTAAAAAGAAAGTGGGACTCTACAGAAAATACATTAAATACAGACGACAGCACCGACAACTAGGAACTGACTAACAACTTTTCATTACTTTAATAAAATGACTACAACAAAAAACCCAATCATATTACAGTGGAATTGTAACGGATTTTAACAAACATTACGAGCACTTCAAATTACTTTTAGCTGAAGAAAATCCCATATGCTGCTGTTTACAAGAGACACATTTTTTAAAATCACAAGCTGTTAATTTAAAAAAATTTAACATCTACCGAAAAGACAGAAATGATTGCAGATCTGCCTGGGGAGGAGTAGCGATTATGGTAAAAAAAGAAGTATATTCTGAACGGATTAATATTGACTCATCCTTAGAAGTTGTTGCTATAAATTTATACAAACCTGAACCTATCACAGTCTGCAATATCTATATACCTCCAAACCGAGACTTCACTGCCAATGATCTCCAAACTTTAGTGACCAACTCCCAAGACCTCTAATCATGGTCGGAGATATGAATGGTCACAATAAATTGTGGGGTTCAACTTTATCAGACTACAAGAATAGAGGAAGAGAAATAGAGAAATTTTTAGATCTCAATAGTTTTTTAATTCTACTTAATGACGGTTCCTCTACTCATTTTTGTGCTAATGGATCCTTTTCCGCAATCGACTTATCATTCATAGACGTTAAACTTTTACATAAAGTTCAGTGGAGCGTAAAGGACACCTTGTATGGAAGTGATCATTTTCCTGTGACTGTTAAATTTTATGATATTTCAAATGCTACATTACATAGAGTTCCGAGATGGTCAATTAAAAGAGCGAATTGGGAAAAGTTTTCATTGTTGATAGAATCAGAAATGGTAATGAAAAAAGAATCATATGTCAATCTGGAGACACAAATTACTTTCTTTAACCAAAGTGTCATAGAATCAGCAAAACTGAATATTCCACACAAAGTAATTTATAATGACAGACGTCTAGTTTCCTTGGTGGAATGAAGACTGCCGGATCGCAATTATGAATAAAAAAAAAACACTGAACCGATACAAAAAACAAGATCGCTGGAAGATTTAATTGAATTTAAAAAATGAGATCATTGCTAACAAGATATTGAGGGCCAGCAAAAAAAATTCATGGATGACTTACGTCCATTCTATCAACAATAATACTACCATAACAGAAGTATGAAAAAAGTTAATGCCATCCAAGGATCCAAAAACTTGACTTTGTTTCTTCGGTTTCAGTATATAATCAAATCATAACTGACCCTGGTAAAATAGTTGGCATTTTGGAAATCACTTTTCTACTATGTCGAAAACTGATAATTATAACATCGATTTTCTGCAGCATAAATGTGAACAAGAAAAAAGCTCGATTGAATTTCATACACATGGCTCAGAAATTTTTAATCAGCCCATTTACTCTAGCTGAAATGAATTTTATCTTAAACACATGCAAAGATAATCTACTGCAGGCCCCGATCAGATCCCATATATTTTTGAAAGCAAGAAGAAACTACCGTCAATTGCACATTCATTTCTCCTTTCAATTTATAATGAAATCTGGACGACTGGGATGTTTCCCGAAGCCTGGAGGAAGGCCATCGTTATTCCAATCAGGAAAACTACAAAAATATATAAACCTCGATAACTATAGGCCTATTTCACTACTGTTTTTCTTGTGTTTCTAAACTTCTCGAAAAGATGGTTAATAATAGACTAATTTATTTCTTGGACTCAAAAAAATTCATTTCAACTTCCCAGTGTGGATTCAGAAAACACCGCTCTGCTATCGACCAAATCACGAAGCTTGAAAAACGAAATTCAAAGGGCTTTTTCAAACAAAGAACACCTGGTAGCTGTCTTCATAGATATCACAAAAGCATATGACATGATGTGGCGCTATAATGTTGTCAGTACACTATCCAAACTCGGTCTCTCAGGGCAGCTATTGACATTTATTAACAATTTTCTTAAAGATAGGTCGTTTTCAAGTTAAGGTTGGATCTAACCTTTCTCAATCATTCCATCAGGAAATGGAACGCCCCAAGGATCTCCGCTAAGCGTAACATTATTTTTAATAGCCATAAATAGCATTGTAAATACAACGCCTGCAGAAGTAAATTGTTCTTTGTTTGCTGACGACTTTGCTATTTATATAAGAAGCAAGTCAATAGAATATATCGAGTGGAAATTAAGAACAACTCTAGGGAATCTCGAATCATGGTCTAAAAATACTGGTTTCAACTTTTCAAGTTCCAAAACGGTGGCCATCCATTTTTGTAAAAGGAGAAAATGCCAAACGCACCCGTCATTAAGTTTGTTTCAACAACCTATTATGTTTGAAGAAGTTTTCAATTCCATAGGAATCTACTTCGATAAAAGCTAACATGGTCTGAACATATTCGTCAAATAAAGCAAAATGCAGAGAAAGGGCTAAATTTATTAAAGTTCTGTCCAGCACTCAGTGGGGATCAGATCGACGAACTTTATTAATGATGTACCGTACTCTGATCAGGCCTATCATTGATTATGGAGCTGTTGCCTACAGTTCTGCTAGTGTTTCACCACTGAAATCACTAGATACTATTCATAATCAGGGACTTCGTCTTTGTATTGGTGCATTCAGAACCACACCTGCCCAAAGTTTTGTACATAGAGAGTGGTGAGCCATCTTTAGAATTAAGGAGAAAATATTTGAGTTTAGCATACTTCGGCCAAATTATGTCAAAAAAACACCTCCTCGCTTACGATCCTACAACACATACGATTTTGAATGAAGAGCATAGCCGATCCTGCAATCTGTTTCCATTGTAGAATGCATAAATATGGAAATGATAATAATAATCGAATATATTATTCGATTAAAAGCATATTAATCGTAATAATAAGAATATTAATCGTAACTACATAATATACTTAGAATATTAATCGATATACTCAATATTAATCGTAATAATTTAGTTTTAGTTAAGTAACATTATATAAAATAATCGTTTCTCATTTTCACATATCATAAATGCCCATTGATGACGAGTTCGTTTCAGTTAAGTTATCGACTTCGCCCAATTTGGTAAAAAAATATATCATAATTATTAAAATAGGCACATATTTTTTTTGTCCAGTTTACCTGGTTTTTGTTCTGTGAAAAGATGTTTTAGCATATAGGAAAATATGAATTGCAATTATTAGGGATACAGTTTAGAGTTTTTCTTACCTCAAGTTTTTAGGACATTGAATGAATTGGTGGATGAATGTAATATTTTTTTTTGGCAAACTGTTATACAAATGATGTATAAAAACAACAAACAAATCCTCATTTCAGTAAAGAAAGTTTTGTTTTATATCAGATACGATACAATTAAATAATTTAAAATATTTTTTTATAATTACAGAATATGTCACTTGCAATAAGGAAATTTTGGATGATAAGGAAGAAATCAATGGTTGAGGATCTTAAATTAGAAAAAAAATCCCCCCAAAAAACCTGTTTTATACAGTTTTTGATCAGGAAAAACCCGTATTACAATAAATTATATTTCGTCCAATATATGAAAAATAAATTTTCAACACCCTCAAAATAATAAAGCTTTAACATAAACACATAAGCCCATATATTAAATTAAAATTTAATGTTATAATGAGTTACAAAATAAAAGTGGCGCACCTAGAAAATATTGATCGCTGGCATTTAACTCAAACAAACCTAATTAATTTTGTATTTTTTTAACGACCATTTAAATTTATTTTAAAAATACATAAAACAGCACAATTTTGAACAATAAATAAATGAATTAATAGTTTTATTGAGAAAATTAACAACTTTCAATAGATTAACAATCAATTAACACACTGGACACTGGATAGATAAAAAGATTATTATGCAATATTTGTTTGCATTAGTATTGTTAAATAGCTATATATCCATATTTGCTTGGTGCGCCACTTTTGTTGTTAGTTCGGTGTATATTATTTAGATATTTGTCTGACAATATTAAATACAAAGCTTTATAAATAGAAAAATATGTATTTTTAAATTAATTACTATTGTTAATATACTGATAATACGGTTCACACCAAAATGGCTGCCTGCCCTGGCTATTAAGGGATAAGCCCCCTCCACTTGTCTATAACTCCATGTGTGTAAGGTACAAAAAAAGTGTTGAAGGTTATAGATTAATTTGGAATATGTGTAATCGATTGAAACTCATTGGTGCTATTCTATTCTTGAAGGGTCCATTGGAAATCTTAGTAGGGCAGTCAAATTGCCATCTATGGAAAGGATACCATTTAAATTAAAAAAACAACATAATTATGGTAAAATGTTTACTCATAAATTATTATTATTTTTTAAAAATAATAAATTTATTGAAATTAACAGCTGTATGTAATATAATAAATCTTGTAAAAATTAGAAATTGTGGATTAATGACATGTTTATGACTTATCGAGAAACTAGTAGCACTCCAATATTAGGAGGTCTGGAGGCCATTCTCTCTTCAGACAGGAAGCAAGTTGAGAGACTAGTAAATTGAGTGTATGGAGCTCATCTAGGAAGGATGGAAGTCTTGTTTTTTAACAAATTAGCAATATCTGGAACATTAAGATCATTATGAATAAGTTAATTTGTGACCTAATAAGGAAGATTGAGAATTTCACAAAGGATTACAAATTATAGGATTGGATACAAAATGAAAAATATCTATTAAATTTTAAATTAAAAATATATATCTAATTTTTAGTTTTAAAACAGTATTATTACAATACACTTGTCAATCTTATTTAAGTACGTATATAATTCAAAGTCAAAATACATTATTAGTCAAACACAGTTCTAAATTTATAGTAATTCTTGTTCTTCTTGGCATAACGGTTTATTGTGGGCCTTAGTCTCATCCACCTCTTTCCATTGTTGCATTGGTTTTCTTCACCTTATTTTTCCCTCTGGAAGCCCACCGTTCGTCATTTTGGGCATTTTAGACCTCCCATCCATTCTATAAACATGGCTCCAAAACATTAATCTACTCATCTTTTTAATGGCTGTAATGTGAAGCGTATTGTACAAAGCTAGGTTCATCGTTCCTGGTACAAAGCTTATTCCATCGTATTCTAAGCTAATTTCCTTGGGCATTATATTTCTTTTCCAACGATTCTGCCAGCTTTCACCATCCTTTATCAGAGTCCATGTTTTACTTATATAAGCCAGTAATGGATGCATGATAATCTGATAAACCTTAATTTTGACACTTATCGGTCTTCTCTTGCTTTTAATCATCTTCATGAGAACACAAAAACACTTATTACCACTTATTCTTTTCTTTAATTGTTTATTACTGTCTACTGAAACCATGTCATTACGGTTATACAATATCGTCACTTTTTTATATTTGTACATTTAATTTTTTTAAGACTGGTTACTCCCTATATTTATTGTAGTTACAATATATTCGCATTTTACTTCATTTATTTATAGCTCAATCTTCTTAGACATTGCATAGGCTGATAACGCGGTCCAGCCCCTTAACGCGCCCAGAATACCTTTTATCGATTCTAACCTTGTTCCGATTTATTTTGATGTTTTAGTCGCTACTTTTCGGGGTGAAAGGTTATACGCCTTCATTTACGGAGAAACTTCCAGTCCACGTTCAAACTAATATTAAATTCTGTTTTACCTTCAGATATTAAAATGAGAAATAAGAAAATGTAAGACACTAAATTAATGTTGAATTAATATTATACTAAATTAGAATTAATATAATGCCAAATCACAAGTAATTCTAGCTTCTGATAATCTTTCTCATGTTAGCGAAGGGGAAATAACAAATTATAAATACACAAATACACAAACCACGATCCGGCGAACAAAATACAATTACTTCCACGAAGCCCTCTCATCTTCCCCCGATCCAAAATCCAAAAGGCTGCTCCTCCGCAAACTTTCCCTGTGTTAGTTTAGTTTATTTCGTTTAACGTCACTTTATGCTGACTTTCCCTGTGAGATCCACCTAATTCCTCTCCCTCTCGAGTATTTCTATTCACTCAAGTTAAATAGAGTTAAACTCCTATTTCGTCTGTTCCACTTCAACCGCTCCTTCTCGATCCTCTCAGTCCTTTTTGTACCAACCACTAACAACCAATGAAGGGTCTTGGGCTTACTACCGCCTGTTTTTGATGATAATCATTTTTCTTTTTCTTATATCACTCCCACAGATCTCATCACCTCCATAATGAAATCCCACTGCAACTCATCTGGTTTAGATGGAATCCCTGTTAAATTGTTGAAATTATGCCTTCCTGAAATCCTACAGTTTCTCCTATTTATATTCCCTATTATATAGTGTTTCCCACTTCCTGAAAAAAAGCCCGTAAGTTACCCCATCAACAACATCCCGAACCCTATATCTCTAAAGAACTACCGCCCTATCTCCATACTTTCCAACCTTTTAAAGCTGCTAGAGAGATTAATGTTATCCCCAATTTCCAATGTCCTAGAAGATTCCAAGTTGCTCGATCCCTTCCAATCTGGTTTCTGTCCCGGCTTTTCAACACAATCCGATCTCATCAAAACTATCAGTGACATCCAGGCTGCGATGGATACAAAAGAACTGACCATCCTGATCCTCCTTGACTTTTCTAAAGCCTTTGACTCCTTATACATTATATCCTTTATTCCAAATTAACATCATTGATCATTTCAAAAGTACTATCCTCAGGTTCCTATCTTTCCTTTCCCACCGCACCCAATCAGCTGCTATTCCTAACCAAGGCATATCCTCATTCCCCACTTTACAATCAGGTCTTCAACAACCATTCAATCATCAACGATCTTCTCCATTCAATCCACCATTGTTCCCATCATCTTTACGTGGACGACTTCCAAATTTACTTCTCCTTTCCTCCATCCGAGCTATTAGCCGCGTTTTCCAAAATTCAGGAAGATCTAGATGAAATCTGTGCCTGGACAAATCTGAACAAATTAACTTTAAACACAGCTAAAACTCAAGCTATTGCCATAGAATCCCATTTCCCTATTTATTCGAATGCCAACTTTCCCACATTATTCCTCAATGGCCACCCAATAACCTTCCACTCATCTGTTAAAAATTTGGGCTTAACCATTGATCAAACCCTCTCCTGGAAATCCCAAATCTCCCAAAGGTCAAGTGGTATCCTAAAACTATTTTACCGCTCACGTCACCTCCTTCCCTTACCCACACGTAAACTTTTAGTATCCTCTTTTATTTCCCCCAATTTGACTATGGTTGCGTGATATATGGTGGATTCTCAATGGTTGTCGAGGACAGGTTAAAACGCATCATGAATTGGCAGAGAAGGAAAAATCCCCGAGGCTCGGGCTCTTGGGGGCCCGAGCTATGGTGACTACTATTGGGAGTGGGGGTTTTAAAGTGCCTGGACAATGCATTTGTCCGGGGGCCTGGTGGAGCTCTTGGCGGCCCTGCGTGAGAGGTTAATAGAAAATAAACATATATTCAATACTGTTAAGAGTTAAAACTTCCATCTCCCAAATACAAGGGTCTGGTTTTTTTTATTTATTTATTTATTTTATTAAAAAGATCAAGATCTTGTTACGCATAAAAAGATCATAACAAGCCTTATCTATAACTAACAAAATTGGGATTGCCCCACTAAACGTCTCAATTATTTGTTCATACCATTTCTCTGTTGCTTAGTAACCTAAAAAACTATTCCTTGAAAAGATTTGATTGTCGATTTCCTCCTCTTTATCCTACTTAATGAGCGTTCCCACTGTGGCCTCAAGAACCACTTCAAACTGCGAAAATTGTGGTTGGAATAATAAAGAATTGGGTGTTGTATCGTTGCAATCCTAGGTACTTTAGCATAGCAAAATGTCGAATGTTAATGAAATTTTAGTTAGTGGTATATACACAGACAGTAACGAAAATCTTAAGTTTTCAAAGTCGATGGTATTGTGGAAAACCCACCAATGTTTTTACGTCTTTTTGTTCTGTGTATTCTTTCTTTTAAGTTCAAATGTCCTTATTTAGCCTTTTTATTCTTCTTTTTTCGTTGAATGTTTAGTTTCTTACAGTTTCATTGACAACTTGTTCAATAGTCATCAAGATATAACTCTTCAAAGCAATACTTCAGTTATTTCCTATATGTATATATAGGCTGTGCTTGGTTACTTTGGGACAAGAGAGAAAACATGATCAGTGATAAATATAAGCTGCGTGTTACTTGTTCCAATAATCAAGCAGAAAAATATGCAGTCTTAAAAGCAACAGTATTCCTTCTTGATCTTCCTACTAACGTACACCACGACTTTGTCATATTGACAGATAACATGACTCTAATACAATCCATACATAATCCTGACGTTCATAACCAACTTACTGAAATCATTAGAGAAAATATATGCAAACTTATTTTATCAAATATCAATATTGAGATAAAATGGGTTAAGGGGCATTCTGGCATTGAAGGAAATGAAATAGCTGACACCTTAGCAAAAGAGGCAGCCAAAAGTCAACTATTTCCGTTATTTAAGAAAACACCATTATCATTTCTTAAATATAACATTAAAAAAAACATAATATCAATCTGGAATGATCGCTGGATTAAATCTTATTAATCCCCAAGCCTGTATAAATTCACTCAAAAAAAAAAAAAAAAAAAAAAAAATCTAACATACTCAAATCAACACATAACAAACTGACACAGATCTTAACCGAACATGGACAAACTAAATCATATATAAAAAGGTTTAATTTAATAAATAGTAACATATGTACTTATGATGGACGAGAACATATAATTTACGACTGCCTATTATATGACAAAGGTCCAAACTAATTATGACTCAGTTTTTCAAAGGTGAAAATTGGCCTGTGACAGAATATGACTTGTACAACAAATACAGCTTAATTTACAAAATTTATCTATAGCTTGGACTTTGACCAACTGACCAAGGTCTGAGAAGGTGGAAGGACATCTTCGTAAGTCCTTTAAACATTTAAAATTTTGTGCTAAAATCAGTCATAGACCATATCTTTTTTTTTTTTCCAAGTTTCTAAATCAATTTGTAATGTTTTATTTATTACTTTTATATTCTATAAACAAATGTTCATATGTTCACTTTACTGAATTTTGTTATTAATATTATTATGAAAATATGAAAAAAAAACTTTCAACGAACAAACAGAAAAATATAACATCCTAGTAATAAAATAAACAAAATTGTGACTATAATAAACAAAAATTGTGACTATATTCACACATACATACTCATACATACCTGTATACACACATATTTACATATATATGCAAATTTATATACATATACATACTACAAGCATATTTAAAGTAACAATAAATAAATTAGATTAATATATTAAAATAACAAATGCTTAGTTCTTTTATGTTAATATCGTTTTGTACTATTTTTTGTGTAGTTCCCTATATGTTTTATAAGTGGGTTTTTATTGTTTTTACACTTAATAAAAAATTCTTTACATATTTTCTCAATGTACACATTTCACACATGAACACACATGAAACATTTTTGTGTAGAATACATAGTTTCCTGTGATTCTAAGGCATTTCCTTTGGAACACTTGTAGTTTTTTAAAATTTGTTTTAGACATAGAACTAAATATAGGGCTTGCGTATGTTAATATAGATCTTAAGCAAGCTTTGTATAATAATAGTTTATTATCTGCGCTTAGCTTAGATTTCCTATTAAAGTATGGGTATATAGTACCCAGAGGCCTGTTTGCTTTATTACACACATAATCAGTGTTTAATATTATTATAAACTTTTCAATTTGTATGTAAATATGAATATTAAGGTACGTAGTATACATTTGTATGGAACGTACCAATTTAAATAAACGGTCATTTCAAAGGGTTATTTTGAAAGGAAAAAATGAATAAAAAAAAAAAAAAAGTTTATTTATATATATATATATATATATATATATATATATATATATATATATATATATATGGATAAATTTCTTGACTGTTACTATTAAATGTTTAGTAAGGTTCTGAACCTCAAGTTTAGTTTGACTGAACGTTAGGAACCTTTCTAAACATATATATGTATATACCATATATGAAGGGTGTCAGGCTAGAAGGGGAAATATCCGAATAAAACGCAAATGAAAATTACGAATTCTATATTCTTTCTCACTTGAAACGAGTTCTTAAACTCCAAAACATGTGAAAATCCTCTTTCTAGCTTTCGTAAAACCACCTTCACTGGCAGTACATGGGACAAAGTAACAGTGGGTGGTTAAGTATGTAAATTGGTTTCTATTTCGATTTTTTTGTGCGCTCCCCTTTTTAGCCTAACACCCTTCATCTACGGAAATATTTTCGTGACTGTTAATATTAGATGTTTAATAAGGTTCTTCAGGTCCAGTCAAATTAACTTTATTTTGGTAATCTTTCGAGACAAAAAGATTTTTATGTTGTGCGACATGTGGATCCCGGTGATGTTTAAAAATTGACAGATATGTGGTCAGCACCATTCCGCAATAGAATTTACGATGATAAAAATACTGAGCCCATCAGCACTAAATTTTAACTACGTCATCTTAATATATCTAGGAAGATTTAACAATGATGAAATGTACAATAATAACATTTTAATTAGAATGTTGAGTGACAGAAACGAGGTTAGCCGAACTGTCATATACTTCTATGGTTAGATATTAAAATCCAAAGTTTAAATCAATAAAATTATTTCTGCCGAATAGAAATTGTTACGAAATCAAAATGTTGCTTCTTTGTTTTTTGATACGGTGTGTAAAAATATGATTCATGGGCCTTTAGTTTTAAGAACTGATAATGCAGTCCATTTTCCGCAAGAGTTTTTCAATGGTCTCTGTCCATCTGAATTACCAACTCATAGTTTAAAATTAAAAATTAATGTCAAATTATGCTTCGAAGTAACCTTCTAACACCTAATTAGTGCTATATTAACCGGGCACAGTCCATTTTCCGCAAGAGTTTTTCAATGGTCTCTGTCCATCTGAATTACCAACTCATATTTATATTATGTCAAATTTAGTAACCATATATTATATATATATATATATATATATATATATATATATATATGGTTAATATACATTTTTTATATATATTTTTTTTTTTTAATCGAACCAACGATTTAGGCGTTAGTATGAGTTGAAGTTCCTGATAATCATCCAAAATGTTCCATGGACTGTAGTGGCTACAGAATGGTACGCTGTTGTATTAGTCTCTTCTTATAAATTTAGTAATGAATTTCTGGATGAGAGATCTTCTAGTGTTATATTTTAAATCAGTAAGTCAGAAGTGTGGAAATCTTGTCTTCCTGATGCTAACCCATACTATTATTATCTTCTATAATTCATACCATTTTCTGATTGCTATTGAAAAACTCTACCTTTTCATTTATTTATTTATTAATTTTTTTCTGATCCTTCAGAAAAATCTACAACAAAAGAAAAGAAATTAGTGATCTTTTCATCCAAGCCATAACACAATAAGAACGATTTCTTTACCTTTTTCCACCATAGATATTGGAAGGAGAGTGGTTGGAAGAACTTTTTCAAGTCCTTGTTTGAATCAATAGAATGGTGTGGAATATCCGCAGAAAAATAAAATAAATTAAATGAAAATTAAGAAAACGAGATAAAATAGAGAGATAGCTGGAAATCGAGAAAGATATAACATATGTTTTGTGATAACATTATTTCATTGTTCTATTGAGATAATTATTTGGGGGACTAAATTTTGTTTTCACTACTGTTATATTATATTATTTCATTACTAGTATAAGTATAAGTTTAAGAAAAAAATCGTGTAAATATGCCTAACCACGACCGAGGGATTTTCAAAGTTAGCAGTCTCGAAAATTTAACTTGTCATAATTTCACTAGTTGAACTCTTAATAAACGCTTGTCCGGACTTGCTTTTCCAAGGGGGTTTAAATAGAATTACTGTTACCGGAAAAACAATGCTGTTAGTATTCAGAAGTGCTTTTTCTATGGAAACATTAATTTGTTTAATAATCAAATGGGGTGGTTTTATTATTTTTTTTACAGAACATTTTTATTTTTCATTTATTTTTTGATATATTACGACTGTGATGTTTATGTATTTTTCATTTGTTGAGTATTTACTATTCTAATTATTTATTAATATTACTATGTTGATTATTTATCGATTTGTTATTTATTTTTATACTTTCTCATGTGTTAACATTAATAAATATTATTTTGTATATTTTGTAAAATGTCTCATGGCCAGAGATGATTTTCTGTCTTTAATATTTATATTATAATATTAATTATGCTTTAATATAAATAATATTGTATATTAAATTAATATTAAGATAGAAATATACTGCTAGATTTCGATTATTTTGTGATATCGTTAGATAAGTCTAATTGCAATGCTAATAACACGGTTTTTGTTTTTACATGATTATTTTATCGCTTTAGATTATAGTCTTTTCAATACAGAAAAAAATATATATATCAACAAATAAAGTAAATAAAAAAAAATACTTGGCCATTTTGGAAAAGTGGTGTTAAAAATAAAAACTTGGAAAATTCTGAAAAAAGTAAGATATTTTTGTGTTTTGTTTTCAAACGATGTAATTACAATAAACCTAAAAAAAAAAAACACTTAATTTTCTCCAAGTTATTTACTTTTGGTTGTGAAACTATTTAGGCGCTTGTGCCTCTTGAAATACATATCTAATAATAAAAATGTTCTTTTTATATTCTGGGGCTATAAGTGTCCATAATGTACACACAGTGCCCTTCAGAATCTTAGAAAGGATAAGAAATAATAGTACTTAGAATAAAAGAAGAAAATAATAATATTAATAAAATAAATAAAAAACAGGACAGAACGAAGTATTTTATAGTAGGAGTAAATATTAACTAACTCTCATTGAACTATCAAAACATTATAAACACACACACAATCACAAAATATTTGTTAAATAAACCGTTATTATGACGAATAGGATATTATGAGCTTGTGCTTTTATATTTTACAAAACTATAAGTTTTCGTGGATCTAAATAATCCTAAAATCATAAATTTAGTTGGATCTGTTTTGTTTTGCTCCATCTACCATTATACAATAGATGATACTTTAACTGTCCCTAATTTTATTATTTTTCAAAATCTATACGCTATTTAAAACATAGTCCCTAATATTTTTTTCGAAAACGGTTAAGAAATATATACGGCTTAGGGACCAAAATAAATATTTGTGAAAATCTCTTCTTTTTTTTATTTTATGTAGTTATTATTATTATTATTTTGTTACGGTTCCTACTTCTAACAGAAAAAAAAAAAAGAAAAAGAAACTAATGAAAAATTATTACTATAATAGGAATTAGTATTTAAAATATTGTTTTTTTTTCTCTATCCATACATAAAAGATCGAGCGAAGCACGGTGAATTTCATACGTTGTTTACAAAGCTTTCGAACGAACAATTTCAAAATTATTTTCACTTTTCTTCTATGTCCATGATTTACGAACTTCACAGGGACACTGCCACGTGCCGTGCACTGCCAGGCGAGGGTTTGTTTATAAAATAAGGGGAAGGAAGTAGGAGTAGGGGAACCGGAGTTCTGTGCCGACCCAACATTCCGACACCGAGACCGAACTTGACTTGAGCCCGCTTCCTGACTCCGCAGGCTATCCGTTTATGTTGGGTCGGCACAGGACAGACAAACCCTCGTCTTGCGGTGCACGGCACGTGGCAGTGTCCCTGTGAAGTTCGAAAATCATGGACATAGAAGAAAAGTGAAAATAATTTGAAATTGTTCATTCGAAAGCTTTGTAAATAACGTTTGAAATTCACCGTGCTTCGCTTGATCTTTTATGTTTGGAGATAACCACTTCCTTTGATAATTTAATGCACTTGTAATATAATATTCATAATCGGAATCAGAGGATTCGGATTCAGTGTCCAATAGGTGTGCTTCCATATTGGCTTCTCTCTCGACAATACTAAAAAAAGGGGTTGGTCTGCTCCGATACTCAAGTCAAGTCAGGTTTTGGTGGCGCACCCGGACTCAAGTCTGGTCCGGTCAGGTCTGCTAAAGTCAAGTCAAGTCCGTTCGCAGTGGCGCCTCACCTAAACGGATCGCCTGCGGAGTCAGGAAGCGGGCTCAAGTCCGCTCAAGTCAAGTTCGGTCCCGGTGTCGCCATTCCCTATTAAAATCACAGTGTGGGTCAGTCTGGTACTGCAGTCAAGTCAAGTTATGTTTCAGTGGCGCCTCACCTTTACAGTGGGGACCACGCGGCGCACAGTGGGGCAAACGCAGAGGAAAATCCAACATTCAATTAGGGAGTTTATTTCAATTGTGTTTGAAAGTAGTATAAGTGAAGAATTAAAATCGATTTACTTAACAAAAAAGAACTATTTTTTAAAGTTGAAAATATTGATATAATTCTTTGTCGATTTAATCTACTTTTTAATTTTTAATCTACTTTTTAGATTTTTTTAAAAATCTACTTTTAAAAATATATATAATTTTATACTTGTTCTTGTACATTTAAGTGATTAGTATTTTATACCATTTATGTACATACATAGAAGTTAACATATATTATATTATATTATATAGTAGGCACCGAATAAAAACTATTATAAAACAGAAAACCTAATAAATAAAGTAACAAAGTTGAAGCAAGGTCATAGGAAAAAGGTCTACCCTCGTTCGACGACTCTTGTCAGTTTCACCTGATAGTTCAAACTTTTATAATGAAAGTACTTATATGCGATGAAACTTTTTGGTGACATTTTATTACGTAAAAAAAGTTGTCAATTCTATAAAATTTATAGATTTAATATTTTATATTAACTCTGGAAAAGATTTAAGCTTTGAGCTCCACACTCGTCTCATAGGAGTACCTTTAGTCGACATAGACTCTCCAAGAATGGCATAGAAAACAGATCTTCAAATGCCGATAGTCAAAGCCTATTCCTTTATATTTTTTTTTTTATTTTGCATCATGTCGAAGGTTTGAGAAAAAAAAATTGTTCCTTATTTGTTTATATGCATCAATTCCTTCTTATTTACTCAGTACTCTATTATTCTACTACCCATTATCTACAGTCTCTATTATGGTTCTGATTTGTTTGCTAAAGCAGGTGTTTTAATTTAATTCCGGTTGCGTTTCCCTATTCAATCGCCTTGGAGAAATCTATAAATATGAATTACAATTACTTGTATAATTACCTGTTTAATATTGGTCCGGGCAAGTACAAATCCTTTAATTGATTCATCAGCCAAAATTTTCGTCCTATTTCTGCGGATAAAATTGTTTTTAGCTAAATCTCAAAGCCTTTTTTTTCTTAAATCTTCTAGGAAATTGCTGAATAACTAAAATATCTACAATTATGTTTGAAATTGCAATAAAATTATAGTTTCAGAGTGATTTTCCCGAAGTAAATTTTTTTCAGGGTAAAATTCCAATGTGATTTTCCATTCTGAATTGAATGAGACCAACTGTAAGTCGATGGGATCCTATATTTCATTCCAACATTGAATAGATCTAGAATTTTACGTTTTCAAATATTTTAATGCGAAATCGGAAATCACCTCTGTGAAACTTTGGATTAATTTTGTTTGCCAATAGAAATCGAAGCTATGACGTGAAGAGGAAAAAAATTGATTTTCTAAAAGTTATCTCGCACGACTTGTATTTTGAAATACAACTACATTAAAACATAAAGGAATTAATTCTTGATCGAATGATACGCCAACCTTCAAAGTCGGATAACTACTTCCGGAGATATGTTAAAAAACAAGTTCTGTTGGGATCACCCGTTTAACTTCGGACACAGAATTTATCTCGCCATTTCAGGCCAGCAACAGATTTTTTTTTTTTTTTTTTTTTTTTTTTTTTTTTTTTTTTTTTTTTTTTTTTTTTTTTTTTTTTTTTTTTATTTTATGTTATTGTTTCATAAAAGTGATCAAAATATTGAATAAGTAAGCAAAATAAAAATAATTTAAAATAGCAATTCCATAGATTTTTTGTTGCTGAATTCACTCCAAAAGAAGTTAACACTTCCAGTGTATGGTCCTAACAAAACCCACTTTTTTTTGGACTTTAGAGAAAAATTTAAAGAGGTCACCCGATATAACAGCTTAAATAGGATAGAATAGTACCACATTAATAGATATAGCTAATTGTTAAAAAAACATCCGCAGATACTGGCTCTGAGAGGTCAGTATTCTGGGGTGGCATCTCTGCCGGTGGTTGGCCCTACTATGTTAACCCGAAGGATTAGGGAGGATTTGGACTAGTCCATATAATAGGCATTGTAAACAATGTGTGAATTGTTCTAATAAATTAAAGGTAAATAGTTGGCAAGGTTTTTATCAAAATCCTTCAATCTTAAGTGGGGGATAGAACGCCTCCAACAACCTTGCTGCCTGTTTCATGTGAGTCCGAGCTTTGCTCTTGCCATTGGCTCTTATGGATTTTAATCATTAGATAATCTGTGAGTCCTCTAAGTTTTCTAGAACAAGGCGAGTAAGTTATCTCTTTGTTAATGCTTTTTACTTTTTAACAATAAGAAACAAGCAGTCTTCATCGTCATAGTGTTTACAATAAAAAAATAAAATAAAATAATATTAATAAAATAATTGTTTGTGAAAATTATTGATTAAAATATAATTGAAACAATTATACCTCCTTTATAACCAACTAAGAAACAATTTATTTTAATAAATCTATTTAATAAAATTTAAAATGGTTCATAAAAGTGGTAAATAATAATTAAATAGAGTATCTAAAAAAATAATATTTGTTCGGTTGTTTCATAGAACATCTGAGAGCTGATAAAAAACCAGCATTTTTAATCCAATTAATTATTTTTTATTTTTTCTTTAAATTTATTAGTAGTCCAGTAAAATAAGGGTTTGCCGAAGAATAAACTGCGGAACTTTTATTCTCAGCGGATCTTTATGTTTTTTGGGGTGCTGAATTCGAATCTGAAGTTTGCTACCACGGCAACCATCGGCATCATATTTAAAATCGCAAAAAAACACCACAAAAAAGCGTTATTTTTGTTTTTTTATGTATATCACGATAACGAAGCTTTTTCCGAAGAAGGTCTTCAAATAATAATTGTAGCTGGAACTAGTACCTACATAATGAAAAAAAGAATCTCCTTAAGTTTACCTATTTCATATGCCCTTTTCTTATCACGCATTATTCGTTTCGCATTTCTTCTTTTCTCCGTATATGAGTCATATGTAGTGCCTGTTCTCCTTTGGAGCATCTTTATTCGGTATTTTTCCTATAACACAAAAACGAAGCTTTTTACGAAGAACGTCTACAAGTATTAATTGTAGCTGGAACTAGTACCTACATAATGAAAAAAAGAAATCCGAAATCGGACCATTTTTCGCGAAGTTACGTTATTGGGAAAAAATGGAGAAATTGGCCAAATGTACATGCCAGCCCGCTAATAAAAACGTACTGTTGTAAAATCCAAGTGCTTTTTGGCACATTTGCCACTCTAACTCCTCAAATATTTGTTCGATCCCAAATTTCTTTTTCTCTATATCAAAGCTAATTAAATTTAATATTAAATGCTATATATGTAAACTATATTAAATCCTGTAAACCACCCAAGCTAGTGTAAACCACGCTAAATGTGTATGTTTTGGTAAAATATGTAAATTATGACATGTTCAGTAGACTGGTGTGGGTATTTCACAGTGTTAATTATAAGTTACATATATAGGATCTAATAGTAAATTTAACCAGCTTTTAGATAGAAATATTAAATTTTGGATCGAACAAATGGTTTTGGAGTTAGAGTGACAAATGTGCCAAAAAGCACTTGGATTTTACAACAGTACTATTTTATTAGCGGGCTGGCATGTACATTTTATGGGGTTTGATTAAAACTTTTTTTATAGATTCTTATAGTAAATTTAATCAGCTTTAAGATGAAAAAAAGTAATGTTGTATCTGACAAATAGTTTTAGAGTTACAGCCAAAAGAATACGACAAACGTGTTTTCGCGGAGCTGTCGGACTGACAGCAAGTTGGCCAATTTCTCCATTTTTTCCCAATAACGGAACTTCGCGAAAAATGGTCCGATTTCGGATTTCTTTTTTTCATTATGTAGGTACTAGTTCCAGCTACAATTATTATTTGAAGACCTTCTTCGGAAAAAGTTTCGTTATCGTGATATACATAAAAAAACAAAAATAACGTTGTTTTTTTTAGGTGTTTTTTTGCGATTTTAAATATGATGCCGATGGTTGCCGTGGTAGCAAACTTCAGATTCGGATTCAGCACCCCAAAAAACATAAAGATACGTTGAGAATAAAAGTTCCGCAGTTTTTTATTGAAAACGACCTTTTGGAGCCTTATTTTACTGGACTATAGGTCATGAACTAAAAAAAGGATTTGAATGGTACGACCTTCATTTTTTTCTTTTCTTGTACAATCTGCTACTCACTGCTCTGCCATAATTCCACAGCTGTAATCAATCACTTTTCAATTTATTCCTTCTTCTTGTTGCCTAGGGCCCAAATATGTTCTTACACTCGATCCTCAATTCGAAGCGAATAACTAAACACGTTGCTTGACTGTATTCTGGACTCCCATAGTGACTAATTAAATATGTTGACTCACAGGAGTGCTTTTGTAGTAAAGCTTCTCTTCCTCCTTCACTGCCTTCTTAATCTACACCTTCTCTTTTGTTTAATCACTACTTAAGTTTAATCAGCTATCTATAGCATTCTTACATTACACCGTAACTAGTATGTAAATTAATTTTATTTAAAATTGAAATAATTACGTGTGGAAACAGTTTTACAATTATATGAAAGATGTGAACAGTATTTGTTATTAGATCAGTTTATCAGAAATATGGAAATATTTATACTATTCCAAAGCCTTTTTAAATAATATTTGAAAAATAAAATTATTAATTTTATAATTAAAATTTAAATTTTCCTTGCTTCAACGAAACAAAAGTTTTAACTCTTTATTAAAAAAAAAAGAAAAGATTAATGAAATAATAAAATATTGGGTGTAAGAATTATCTATGTTGAATTTTTATTTTTATCTTTTTTTATTCTGGAACCTTCGGTTAGCACATGTCATTACAATATTTTATCATTCATTTATTGAACGAGATCGTTAATGTGTTAATTTAAATAATTACTGATAGAATATATTATAATATAAGTAGAAATGACCTTGAGAGAAGGAGTAAAGTAGTTTTGCAGTAGGAGGACAATAAGAAATGAAGTAGGCAGTGGCTATTAGAGGACTAGTGGAGGGAGTGGTGTGCAGATGCGATAGAGAGCGCCACCGGAACCAGAACAAGGCAACTGTCAAACTGATAGCAGCATAAAACCTGTTCCGCTGTCAGTGCTATCGCCCGCCCATTCACTAGCCTCCGTCAACGTCATCACCGTCTAATGTCCTCTTTGTCCTACCTAGCTGGTCTGCCTTCTTTGACCTCTTTGTCTTCTTAACTTCTCGCTCAGTCTCAATGTCAGCCGCTGAATATTGCATTTAATTTTATTTTCTAAAATATAAAAATGTTAGGTGGGATATTTAGGGATAGTAATCAAGTAATATTTTTTAAATTGTGATAACCAGCATAAAAAGATGATGAAACGCATAAAATTAGATAACACAGCGGTTTACAAAGTGGTAGGCACGATGTAGGGTGTAAAGAGGGGGTGGCGCAAGTCTGTTATTTTTTTAGAAAAATAAATGTTAAATACTTTTTTTTTCATGCCTTCCAACATGCTTACTACTACTTCTAACTGTGAAACAGGATTTTCTACTCTTGCTGCCATGAAGAGCAAAGGTCGTTAAAGATTAGAAGTGACAAGAGAACTTAAAAGTTACACTATTCGAAACACGTTTTATGTTTGGTTTCGCTACTAATGAAGAGAAGGTTTAATCTTACAAGTTGGAGTACTTTTGAATGACATTTTTATGGTAATTTATATTATCACCAACCGTTTTTCTTGTTTTGATAGAACGATAAATCGGGAAATGGCTTAATTAAAAGAGAGGAGGAAAGTAGAAGAAGAAGGGCCTACAGTGGAAGTGAGTGGAGGCCTTACAGTGAGTGATGCAGAAGGGCAGGAGGTAATGCATTAAAGCATCGTACATATATAAATATATTTTTTATATGTATATATAAAATGTTTGAGAACCGCTGAGATAACAGATCATCTAAATCGAACCTTATCAGTATCAACGTAGTACATCCATGAAGAACCTGTCTGAATCGGTTATTTTCGGTATTTTACCTATAACACGAAAACGAAGTTTTTAAAGCCATATTAATTATGGCTGAAATTATTACCTACGAAATGAAAAAACTACTCCGAAATCGGACCATTTACCGCGAAGCTATGGTCTGAACATGTCATAATTGTCATATTTTGCCAAAATATTCACATTTAGCGTGCTAGCGTGGGTATTTCACGGGGTTTAATATAAATTACCGATATATGATCTGATAGTAAATTTAACCAACTTTGAAATATAAAAATGTAATTTTGGTTCGAACGAATTGATTTGGGGTTATAGCGAAAAATGTGCCAAAAAAACGTGGATTTCTAAAAATTCACGGAATATTTAGCGTTCTGATATGTGTGTTTCAAGAGACCCGTTTAAATATTCATATATAGAGCCTAATAATAAATTTTACCAGCTTTTAGATAAAAAGAATAAATTTTGAGTCGGGCGAACATTTTCGGAGTTATAGTGAAAAATGTGCAAAAATACGTGGATTTCACAACAATACGGGTTTTTAATTTTTAATTTTAAGATGCAAAAAAATTAATTATAAATTGGACAAATAGTTTCGGAGTTATAGACAAAAAAGGCACGACAAACATATTTTAGCGGAGAAGTGGAACTAACCCCCAGTTGGCCAATTTCTACACTTTTTCCCAAGACCATAGCTTCGCGGTAAATGGTCCGATTTCGGAGTAGCTTTTTTCATTTCGGTGGTTATAATTCTAGCTATAATTAATATTTAAAGACTTTCTTCGAAAAAAGCTTCGTTTTTGTGTTATAGGTAAAATACCGAATAAAGATGCTCCAAAGGAGAACAGGCACTACATATGACTCATATACGGAGAAAAGAAGAAATGCGAAACGAATAATGCGTGATAAGAAAAGGGCATATGAAATAGGTAAACTTAAGGAGATGGAAGAGAATTTTCAGGCACGAGAAAGCCGAAAATTTTATAAGGGAGTGAAAATACTAAGAGAGGGCTTTAAACAACAGACGGAATTATGCCTAGACCAAAACGGCAAACTTCTCACTGAGAGTGACCAAATCAAGAGTAGGTGGCAGGAGTACTTTAACGACTTGTTAAACCCTAAGACATGCAACAGTCACCTTTACAAGCCGTATCAACCCGACAATCATGAGGATATTGATGAGGAGGTTCCTCCTCACAAAGAAGAAATAGCGGAAATAATTCTATCACTAAAAAATAATAAGTCCCCGGGACCTGACGAAATTCCGTCATAGCTATTAAAATATGCAGGTGAAGAAACCTGGGAAGAGATTTTCAAGGTCCCTATACATAAGAAGGGAAATAAACTGAAATGTGGGAACTACAGGGGCATAGCACTACTTCCAACAGTCTATAAAGTCCTGTCTGTGGCGATATGTTGGAGGCTGGTGGAGAGGAGTGAACGACTACTCGCAGAATATCAGAGTGGTTTCCGCCCAGGACGATCAACCACAGACCACCTATTTTCTACTAGGCAAATGCTTGAAAAGACGTATTAATATAACGTCGATCTGCACCATCTCTTCATTGATTTCAGACAGGCATATGATAGTGTCGATAAAGGAAAGCTGCTGGAAGCGTTACGGTCACTCGGAATACCAGGAAAACTAATAAGACTGACGAGGATGACATTAGAAAGGACAAGAGCTAAAGTAAAAACCATAATGGGCATCTCTCGGAAAGCTTTGAAGTTAATACTGGTTTGAGACAGGGGGACCCATTATCGCCTGTACTGTTCAATCTCGCCCTAGAAGTAGCGATTCGAGGAATAAAGATGAACCCAGGATGCACTATTTACAATGGCCTTACACAGCACATGGCATATGCTGATGATATTATCACAGGTAGAACCGAAACAGCATTGGCCGGTGCTGTTGAAGAATTCAAGACAGCAGCTCTTAATTTGGGTCTCGAAATGAACATGGACAAGACCAAATATATGAAAACCTCCAGACTGACAGATGGAAGAAGAGATACGGTTGATGTGGGGGAGGACACGTTTCACTGCTGTAGTACATTTAAATACCTGGGAGGAGTTGTGACGGAGAAGAACAATCTAGACATTGAAATAAAAAGCAGAATGGTTGCAGGAACCAGATGTTTTTATGCAGAAAAAAAGCTCTCCATTGTAAAACTCTCTCAAGGCAAAACTGTTGATCTATAAATCTATAATAAGACCAATAGTGATGTATGGCAGTGAGACGTGGACTCTCACTAAAGATACCGGAAGATCACTGCTGGTCTGGGAGAGAAGAATATTAAGAAGGATCTTTGGTGCTGTGAGAGAGGAGCACAGGTGGCGGATAAGAAGCAACGCCGAGATCGCACTATTGTATGGTGAGCCTGATATACTCTGTGCTATCAAGAAGGGCAGGCTTAGATGGTTCTGACATGTCGAAAGAATGGAGCCCAACAGGCTTCCAGAAATAATGTTTAATGGTACACCAGGAGGAAAGAGGAAGAGAGGCAGACCCAGGCGCAGATGGATTGATGACCTGGAGGAGGATTTACGGAGGCTGGGTATACGGAATTGGAGGAGCCTGGCGAGGGACCGAGAGGAGTGGAGAAGGATGGTGGCAGAGGCCCAGGTCCTGCAAGGACTGTAGCGCCCAAGAACAAACAAACAAAAAACCGAAAATAACCGATGTTTTGGGAGTACTTCTTAATCGAACTAATTTTCCAAATGTAGTGACTATATTAAAAAAAAACTAATGTAAGATCTGATTTTCATTAATAACTTTTCATAAATCTTCAGTTATGGTTATTATATAGGCCTAGAGAGTTGGCGGCCACATCGCTTGGTCATTGTAGAAATTGTCAGCTACTATTGGTGAGGAAAAGGATCGCTAATTGAAATTATGGAATGTGAGAAGTTCATTCACAGCAGGAGTCAGCCACAAACTTCATTTAGTACAATGTTGGAAGGAAATTGTAACAATAAAATGTTACGATGGAAGGACTCAAAGTTCTCTGTTTGATCATTTTCTAATAAACAGCGGGAACAGAGCCAACCGACTGGGGACTGACTTCATCATTAAAAAAACAAAAATAATGAAAAAAAAATAATGTGGAATGGTAGTTTCCTGAAATAACGTATCCCTGATTTTAGCTCACGTCCTTACAGGAGAAAGTTGAGATGATGACACACATAAATATGCTTTTAATGATGTATTAGTACGGTAGCTTGCTGAGGTATGATTCCACGATGGTTCTAGGAGACTTAAATGAAATGATGGGCTTTGAGGAAGATTGTAATTCACTTCCTTAGCAAATACAAGTCACAAGTTGCACACATCAGTTAAGAAACAGGAAGAAGGATAATTCCTTACATCATCATACTTAAAATGAAGAAGTAAGGAAATCATATATTAATGAAATTATAGGTTACAACCAAAAACAAAGGAAATCGGAGTGGTTAGATGAGAACGGTATCAAATCATTACAGGAAAAAAACATTTCTTGGCTGAATTGTCTAATAAAAGCCAATAAAATAAAAGCAGCTAGTAGCCTCCGGTGGCATAAAAGAAAAGAGCACGTGAGAGATAAATTTAAACTATACTATACTATACGAAATGAAATAATATTCGATGTGTGGTTAAATGAAAAGAAGCCGTCGGATTAGTCTCCAGATCTTTTGTTTCCTTTTTACATGAATGTAGTCAAACTGGAATGCGGAAATTGCAGATAATTAATTTTAAGCCATGCTTTTCTTAGGCTACTAGTTTCTGTCGACGTTGATTTACATAAGACTGAAGGTACAAATGGAGAGAACTGTAGATTACCAAAGGGGTTAGAAGGAAGGAGAACAACTGTCCACACTTTTGCACACAGTATGATTTTGGACTCTGAAGAGAGCAGAGCTCAAGAGGATTACCAGTTCCGATAAGCAGAAACCCATCATTTCTATTCCTATTCATTTATTATTTAGTAATTTTATTTATTTATTTATTATATTTTTACATAAACTGTTATTTTATGATTTATTATTATTAATTTAAAATCCGAACACTGAATGAGACCGCCAGGTTTCATTGTAAAACGGAGAATGAAATCGTCTCCCGATAAAGCCCCTCTTTTTTTAAACCCAAAAATTTCCCCCAACCTATATAGTGTTGGTTAAAAAAGATGACAGAACCTTTAAAAAATGTCTCATCTTTTTTTATAAGTAAGTTTATAACTAATTCAGTAGGCAATGCCTAAGATATTAAAAAAAAACTTAAAGAGGGGAATTCGCTCGTAGCAATATTCAACACAAAACAGACAGAGTAAGCATTATTAGCATTCACTATGTGCAAATTGTGGTGAAAACAACACCCAAACAATGCTAAATGTGAAAACAAAACCAGATGCTCAAATTGTAAAGGGGATCACAATCCCTTAAAAAGGAATTATCCTGTTTTAAATTAGAAACAAAAATTGAGGCGATACAAATAAACAATAAAACCTTTCATGCCGAGGCCAAAAAATTGAAAAAAAAAAAAAAAAAAAAAAAAAAGGAAACCCTGTTCCAAAAATCGGTTTCCGAAATATTAAAAACAACAGAAAAAAAAAAAGTAGGAGTTCAAATGGACTTTGAGTTCACTATACCCCACCCACAGGTTACTCTCGTACCAACTTCGAACAATGATAATAATAAAAATGCTAATAATGTAATAATTCGTGTTTTAGTTATAAAAATCCACTTATATACATTTCTTTAATAATCAAAGTTCAAAATTCACTTAATTCTAGCCTTTTTTTTTTTTTAACTTCACATTCTCCTATATTATCTGAAGATTCGTGGAAGAGAAAGGAGGTACATTGTTTTTTGTTTCATTGAATCTTTACAGCCATTTCATAAATTCCAGTTTAATCTTTCATCCGACATTCATAAACAATTATCCAAATCTCATGTTTCTTTTAAAATCCCGTTCGAAACATATCTGTCCTGATTTTGTGAACCAGTACCTTCACTCTATTAAAATCATAATATAAAATTAACCATCAAAAACCATTTGACAAATTATATAAATGACGATGTTAATGTTGCCTAGGCGATTATTTCAACGAAAGTGGAATCGGGCGAATTTTAGTCTCCAGAGTGAATGATTTTGAAGCAGCTTTAGATTCGCTTATTGTTAAAAAGTATATTCACTACAAATATCAAAAATTTCTCTCTCAGACACAAACACGTTTTTCCATTTTACTTACTTGTTATTGAAAAAATGAATGAACGTAAAATATTCGCAGTGTTTTTAATCTCATTTAGTTATTTATTTATTTAATTATGAATTATGTCTTGTCAAAACATTTATGAGAAACTAATAACTCCAGTTTTAAATTCAAACTTTTTCTGGAGTACAATTGCCTTGTAAATTAGCGCAATGTCAATATTACTGTTATGTATTTTATGGGAAGGATTTTGGATATGTCAGTTTGATAATTCCTAAGACAAAATAGAACGAACTTTAGCTCAGGTCATAAGTTTATTACATCGACACCGGTTGGGTAGGCAAAGCCGAGCGGGGCCAGCCAAGCGTCTTATTCATCGATTCACCATTGAGCCGTAAGGGGCACTACCAGCTACCCCCAACCTGCTGCCCAGTATGTTCCCACCTTTAAATTACAACATCCTCAGGGGGCCTTTCAGATTTTTAAGTCCGCTCCACATTTCTTTACTTCATATGAAAGTCTTATTTAAGCTTTATGTCTGGAGAAAAAAGAAAAGGAGTGGCTGGAACAAAGAACTTAAGTGAAGAATTAGGTTAGAGCTGTGTATTATAAGCAATAAAAACTGAAAAATATGCACACCTAAATGCAAAAAGTATCGAGAAAATACAATAGATCATGGATATGTCTATCTATAATCTACTGCTTTTTCCATTTTCCATTTTAGATTTAAAAGGATCAAATTACTCAAATTAATAATTAAATTAAATCAACAATCAATGTTTATTCGAAATAAACAACGTCTAAAGAAAACAGCGGTTTCTAATGCGACTTTTTTCATTCAAACCAATATAGTTCCAAAACGGTAGACCCTAGCGACAAATGATGTATCTGTATCTCAGAACCAGAAGAGCGTAAGTCCAAATTTAACAATTTTTAGTTAATTGCACCATTGTAAATAGAATTTGATATTGCATTAAGTCCCTTGAAAAATCGCCGTTTCTATTTTCTAAGGGTTGTAAGAACGTATGCCCTTACCTATGACTGAGCCAAACAAACTTAAGTCCACTTATGTTATTCTCCTGAAAAGTTAGCCTAGTGTGACTTAGGCTCTTCTCCAATTAATTTTTGACAAGGGAATTGTCGTCAAATTTCATATATAAAGCAAGCTTGTCAAATTGTCAAAAAAAAAACATTTTTGACTGTGAAAAAAGTTACTCCAAAAAAAAAGTAAAAACCAGCCAAAAGACACGTCAAAACAAAAAGGTGGAAATTAAAAAATAAAATATTTTATTAAACTTATTATACTCCATCATAGATACTGAATTATTTAAATTCCAATATTTTCCTCATTTACTGGACTACTTCACGCCGGTCCGTCGACCCCGTAATCCTTTGCTGACGGTAGATGAACGCCTAAGAGGATTATAGAGCTCCTCCAGTAATGCAGCATTACCATACCCCTAGCGGCTCGACGAAACCCGGATGTACACAAAGGATCATCATCGGATGTACAATCAACATTCAAATGCCAGTCGCTAAATACGTTTTACAAGTATCTTTGTTAAGAAGTTTTAAGTCGTTTTGAAACGACTGGCTCTGTGATCGGATTCACATTTTAAAGATATGTATTTCGAAATATAGAGCTTGAACTGGTAAAAAAAAAATGTATTCCTGGCTGAGAAAAACAATACTTAGATCATGCACTTAGGTCTAACTATAATCTACTGCTTTTACCAACTTACATTTTAGAATTAAAAGAATCTCATTACTTAAATAAATAATTAATTTAAATTAACAATTCATGATTATTTGAAATAAACAACAGTAGGTCTTAGCGACAAGTGTTATACCGCAAAACATATTCTCTATTTAATTTCTGACTAGGAAATTGTCATCAAATTTTCGATCCCAGCAACGCCAAAAAATCGAACTAAATTTTATAATTAAAAAAATATCATTTATTGTAAGAACATTTCGGCCAGCCGATACAATTACTGATTATAATGACTGTTACGTATCATATGGCCAGCTAATAAATCAGATGGCTGTGTCCTAGGTGGATGTTATATCGGTGAGCGGGGAGGAAATCCGAAGTGATCTTCTTCATTTAAAAAGTTAACTATGTTTATAGCGGTAGCTTTTGGAACAGTTTTTCAAGATCAAAAAATGTTTCTTGTACCGACATGAGTCCTTTTTCTTTACTCTTCTGTTTTCAAACATCTGATGTAATTGGATTTCGTAAACTTTCCTGGTCATATGTTCTCTGAAGGCTTCATTTCCAAGCAGGTTTAGCTTGTACGATGTCTCGGAACACCTTCTTTAACCTGAGACATTTTCAAATTCTTATTATAATATTTTTAATAATTGGTTTTCTTCTTATTTCACCTATATGTCCCTGATACACAGGATTTATTTATTATGGTTTCTAGGATATAAAATTCAAAATTATTTTATTGATATGATAAGAAAGTAAGACTTGGTGGATTCGTCTAACAAGGGGAGGACACACTCAGTCTCTCACGGATCTTGTAGGAAATTTTTTTGGAGGTTCCTGGTCAAAATATATTAGACACGTATTTTGCCGTTCCGACCAATGGGCCTTAGAAGCCGAGAAAAAAAATAAAATATCATTAAACTAATTTATTTTATATCTCGAGTTTAAAAAATGATATCGACATGATTCTTGCACCAAGATATTTAGTTTTGATTGCGAATTTAAGGACAAATACAGCCACTCCATAGATTTTGTTTTAAGTTAATTAAATTCTAAAAAAAATATTAGATTTTCAAGCAAACTATCTCCATAGATTTTTCCACACAAAAATTGATGTCAGATTCTAATTCAGCATCCTAAAAAACATTGAAAAACGCTTACTCAACAAAATCAAAAAATATCATTTTTTTACGCTCTTCGAGGAAAATGTAATTTTTAAACCGATTATTAGTTACATACCTTTAAATTGCTATTACTTTGTCACACAATTCACTGGTTGGTATCGCTGGAAAGAGGAGACCCTCAGCTTTCTTTTGATGTATATAAATGTAAAATTCGATGAACATAAACCTATGTATTTTAAAGAAATAAAAAGTAATATCCAACTAACGTTGGAAGCACGTTTTTCAAAGCGAGAAAATGCTAAATTTTACAAACTTTTTTAAGGATAAACAAAAAGATATTCAAAAATTCAGCTTGATTGGACTAAAAATTCATCCGATGCACTTCCAGAATATCTAATTCAGGACTTTGTACTAGTTTTAGAAATAATGAAGCAGTGGATAACGTAAAGAACCATGAACGTTAGTTATAAGTAACATTATAAAACGTCTGATAAACCCAGTCAAACGTATTATTATTTTTTATTACTTGCCCCTCTATGACATATAAAACAATTGAAAACTAACTCAAATGCTTAGGTTTCAGCTTAGTTTCCCCAATGCGTATTCTTAGGTTGGCATAGGTTTTAAGTTCTAGACAACTATCTACAAAACAGACACAAAAGTGATCCCAAAGGTATATTTTGCCGTGAAGACATAATATTTAATATCAATGTAATAATAATAAGCCATAATAGACTTGTATCATAAAGCACCCGTATCACACACCCGCAGAATACTTTAAGTTTGATAATGATAACAATCCCTTATATTTTATAAGTTCCAGTCTTTGGTATTAACTAATTTTAAAATCGTATTTTCGATGGAATTTCGATTCTGAACCTTGCTGTTCTTCAAAAAGTGGTCAAGGTGTCTAAAATAAAAATGCTAGTCTGTTTGCGAGAAGTGTGGAGAGTTGGGTGGATGAAGCAGAGCCCCATTACCAAACTAAAACAATTTTTGTGCGATCATTCGTGATACATTCATACGTCAGTTAGTGCATGAGGTCAACGACGGTTGATTGAGAGAGAAGTGACTGAGAGATTCAGGGTTTTCTGCGATAAAAACTCTCAGAACTTGTTCACCAAGGTACGGAAACCTTTTACGACCTTCCTTGTCTTCAAGGCTGAAATCTCCCCTCCCAAATTTTCGAACCCACCGTTGATCGTTACACTCACACTGCCATCAACCCTGACTACATAACTGTTTCTGAAGATTGGAGTCACGTTCCGACCGAGTTTAAGCTGTTTAATAAGCTAAACGAAATTATGCGAAAAGCACTTGCTGACATCTTAGTAAATACTGGATTATATTCAATCAGTGAGTGGCATGCTGCAGAGGTAAATATTTTTGGCCGTAAGTTGTCAGTTCTTATTCGGTTGAGCGTAAATGCTGACCACAATTGACACATTTGTTGGTCGCGAAACAATACTTCCTTACCTAGTACTGAACCCAAGACCCTTCTTAAGTTGTAGCAGTACAGATCAGTTCATATAATTTTTTTATTATTTGATCATCACTGTATTTAACTTATTACAAATACGGATGAAAAGAGTTTTAAGATAATGAAGTTTAATTGATAGTCATATACAATGCATAAATATAGGCTTTTATTGGTAGGTGAAAAAAAAAAAAAAAGATTGCTACTGTTGACAGTTTTTGTGTCAAAACATGGACTTCGATAATGGTTTTCAGAAATTTTGGATATACTCATTAATAATTATTACTTGCATCAACGGTATTGTAATTAACACCGACTTGCTAATGATGTAGATTTTCTCACGTGAAATCTGACTTTGAGAAACGATTGAAAGGAAAAACAAGTGAGGGGAGTCTCGAAAAAATAAATAATGGTACTTAAAATACTTATACCTCGGAATCATTTTCCCTCCTTTACCTCATAGTTTACCGCCCTCCTCAGGTCAAATTCGACCCATCATTCGAATCATCTCTTTTTACTTATGTTGCTCTGTATAATAATCTTATTATAGCTGGTGACTTTAATACTAACCTCCTCTCAGATTCTTCTGATAAAATGTATCTTATGGACTTGGTGTATTCTCTACATCTTTTTGCAGTACCTTTCCAACCCACCCATCACACCCAGTTCACAAATACGTTAATTGACCTCATGATTGTTGATTCTCAGAAAAACCTATTATCCTTCTCTCAAAATCCAGTACCTTTCCTTTCATGCCACAATCTCATCCAAATCTCACATGGCATATCTGTTCCTATCCTTATTCCTAAGAAAATATCTTGGAGAAATCTAGACCATATAACTCACTATCCCATTCCATTGAATCCATCTATCCTTCCCCCTCAATTAACGAAATGATGGAATGCCTCACATCGAATCTGTATACTGCCTTAATCATCTTGCCTCTCTGAAAAGCTCAATTATCCGACGACTACCAGCTCCATGGATTAACCCTGACATTAGGAATCTGATGAAGCGAAGAGATGCTGCCAGGAGACGCTTTAGGTGTACTAGACATTCAGAAGATTATTCATTGTTTAAGCCTCTCAGAAACCTCAACAAGTCCTCTTTACGCCGTGCTAAAGCACAGTATTTTCAAAATATCCTATCCCAAGCTCCTGACCCTAAATCTAAATGAAAAATTTTGAGAAAATTTGCAGTACCCAGTTCCGCATCTGATAACAATTATCCAGTCACTCCAGATGAACTTCATTCCTACTTTGCTGACCCCCACCCTAATGAACTCCCTGTAAACACCTTATCCTATTCTATTCCTCAAACCCCTTTTAATTCTAATAACTTCTATTTTCTTTATATTTCCCCTAATGACCTAATTGATTCAGTCTTTAAATTTCGTACCAATGACTACGACTTGGATAAAATACCTTTAAAAATAATAAAACTCTGCCTTCCTGTTATCATACCTGCCCTGCTCCACATATATAATTTCTCCTTACAAAGCTCTATTTTCCCTACAGCTTGGAAAAAAGTCCTTGTCCGTCCATTAAATAAAGTTCCTTCTCCTTCTTCAGTTTCCAACTTTAGACCTATATCAATCCTATCAAATTTATCTAAACCATTAGAAAGATTAGCACATACCCAACTCACCTATTTTCTTGACTGTAAAACTCTCCTTAATCCTTTCCAATCAGGATTCCATTCCGGATACTCCACGCAGTCTGCTTTGGTAAAAATTACTCAAGACCTCCACTTCTCCTTAGAACAACAGAATATTACGATCCTGATCCTTTTTGATTTTTCAAAAGCTTTTGATTCTGTTGGCCATACAATCCTCCTCTCCAAACTCCATAACCTCTCAATATCTAATAGTGCGTTAAGCTAGCTTCATTCCTTTTTATCCAACCGTTCCCGAACAGTAATTATACCTGGAATTACACTCATCTTCACTACCACTCTCGCAAGGAGTCCCCCAGGGATCTTCTCTTTCACCTACCCTATTTTCTATTTATGCTAATGACTTACCGAATCGCATCCACTACTCCCGATATCATCTTTATGCTGACGACTTGCAAAAATATTTATCCTTTCATCCTTCAAATATGCAAGAGGCGACTTGCAAGCTACAGAAAGACATAGATAGCATTAGCCTTTGGGCAGTAGAGAATAAATTAAGTCTGAACCCAGAAAAAACAAAGGCTATCCTCATTGGTTCAAAACCTCACCTAAAAGCTCTTCCCTACTATCCACTGCTTTTCCTCAAAAACTGTCCAATTTATTTCCAAAATTCTATTAAAAATCTGGGAATAACTTTCGATCAACATCTTGCTTGGAATAACATATCTCTCAAATCACGAGGAAATCTATTTTTATTCTTAAGCAACTCTCACATTACCGTGATTTATTACCATTAAGTACTCGAAAACTTCTAGTATCATCACTCATTTTCCCTAACTTTGACTACGGATGCATATTATATGGAGGACTGTCTGATGAGCTCGAGATGAGATGTAAAAGAGTAATGAACTGTTTTATCAGATTTATTTTCTGGATCTCCAGACGTTCTCACATATCTCACAGGTATTCTGAAATTGGGTGGCTTTACCCCAGTTTTCGACGTCAATACTTCCTGGGTGCTCTCATATTTCAAACCTTGAAAACCAAAAAACCCACCTATATCCATGACCTCCTTACTCTGCGGTCCTCCATTCACCTCTTAAATACTAGAACCCAACCCATCAATCCATACACTCCGCCGCATCGAACTGCATCCTTCGAGAAATCCTTTATTATCCGTGCTTCCTCTTTATGGAATTCATTGCCCATCACAATTCGAAAAAGCTCCACTCTTACTTCCTTTAAACGCCTCCTTAATTTTCAATCTTCCGAGCTAATGTAAAACATCAATATTTATGTAATATACATTATAATAGTATACATAAAATGTATCCTTTTACATGATATCTCGGTTATTTTGTAACACATAATTTAATTATTAATAAATTTTTATTATTATCTATTATTATTATTTACTATAATTAATTATCAAAGCCAGATGATGGTCCTATGTACTGTAATCATATATTATTCTTAGGGGACAAGTAGTCCCAGAATAAAGTTCATTTTCTTCTTCTATTAAACTGAATAATTTTTTTTCAATGCATTGCCGAGGCATTTAAAATATTTCAATTTTTTCACATTATTATTATTATTATTTTTTTTTTTAACTGAACTCTTAGATTAACCATTTATTATTAGATAAAAAAATAAATAAAATAAAATATGGCGTCATTGTTTATGGATAAGAAAGATAAAAATTGTCATATAAATTTTCAAGTGTTTAATTTAAAATTTGTCTTTGAATTAAACAAATTTTTAAAACTAAATTCCATCGCAATTCTTATGATCTTTTTATATAAAACTAATAAATATTCACAGAGTTGATTATTTCCTAAAGAGTAATTGTTGATATGTAAAAGTTTCATTTAAAATTAACCACTTTTTATTAACAAAAGACTCTATTTCAACCAATCCGAGAAAGGTAACTTTTTGTATTTATAGCCTGTCGAAAACTTAGGTTAAGAACAATTTTCCAAGATTCTTTCGAATTCGAATTTAATTGGATTAGAGTCTATCGTATTCATAGAGGTCTAAGTGCTGTTCTAGAGTTTAAAACCCATAAAATTGTTCATTAAATTCCTAGTCATTTTAATTTTTAATAACGGGCTTCAGGGTTTCTTTTAAAAACATGTACTACATTTGCGGAAATTTATACAGATTATGGATTTTATAGGAAGTGCCTTAATAGTAACTAGGCTACTCAGCTCTAATTAGTTTCTTCTCGTTTATTTCTAAAGCAAACGAGTAAAAAATTCAATTTCTTCATAACTGGAAAAAACAATTGATCATGGATATGTTAATCTATAATCTACCGATTTTCCAAATTTACATTTTAGAATTAAAAGAATCAAATTAATTAAATTAATAATTCAGTTGAATTAGCAATCAATGATCATTTGAAATTAATATAGTTGAGAGAAAATAGCAGTTTCAAACGTTACCTTTTTTCATTGAAACCCACAAGGCTCCTAAACGTTATGTCCTAGTGACAAATGGTAAATAACCAAAAATATTCTCCATAAAATTTCTAACTTTCGTTAAATTTTCGATCCGAGCAACACCAGCACAGCTAAAGCGTGTCAAAATGTAACATTTTTGAGGGTGAAAAAAGTTATATATATGTGATGGTGAAAAAAAGGTTACAACGTGACTTTTTTCATTCGAATCAATATAGCTCCTGGATGGTAGGTCTTATCGACGAATGTTACATGAAAAAACAATTTCTCGATTATATTTCTGACAAAAAAACGTTCGTCAAATTTTCGATCCGAGCAACACCTCTTAAAGCCAACAACCCACCTTAAAGCACCACCTCTTAAAGCAAACAACACCACTTAAAACATTAGCATTACCTACCATGGTCAAAAAAGCCCCTACACTTAAAAATACAGGTTTCAAACGTGACTTTTTTCTTCCAAAGCAATATTGCCAGAGTTGAAAGGTCCAAAAATATTGTCAGAGTTATAATGATAAATGTGCCGAAAAACATGGATTTAACAACAGTACGGATTTTTAGGCGTCTGGGATATTATATTATATGGGATATTATAACTCCGAAAGTATTTGTCCGATTCAAAATGTTTTTTTTCAATCTGAAAGGTGGTTAAATTTACAATCAGATCCTATATATGATAATTTTTATCAAAGTTCTTTAAATACACAAGCTATCACGCTGAAAATCACTTACTTTTGTAAAATACATGCTTTTTTGGCACATTATTCGCTATAACTCAAAAAAAATTTGTCCGATCCAAAATTTAATATTTTTATCTAAAAGCTAGTTAAATGTACTATTAGATCCTATATATGTAACTTATAATTAACACCGTGAAATATCCACACCAGTCTACTGAACATGTCATAATTAACATATTTTGCCAAAACATACACATTTAGCGTGCTAGCTTGGGTGGTTTACAGTATTTAATATAATTTACATATATAGCATCTGATAGCGAATTTAATCAGCTTTGAGATAGAAAAAAGAAATTTGGGATCGAACAAATGGTTGATGGAGTTAGAGTGACAAATGTGCCAAAAAACACTTGGATTTTACAACAGTACGTTTTTATTAGCGGGCTGGCATGTACATTTTACGGGGTTTGATTAAAACTTCATTTATGGATTCTTATAGTAAATTTAATCAGCCTTAACATGAAAAAAAAGTAATGTTGTATCGGACCAATAGTTTCAGAGTTATAGCCAAAAGAGTACGACAAACGTGTTTTCATGGAGCCGTGGGACTGATGGCAAGTTAACCAATATCTCCATTTTTTCCCAACAACGTAACTTCGCGAAAAATGGTCCGATTTCGGCTTTCTTTTTTTCATTATGTAGGTACTAGTTCCAGCTACAATTAATATGAGACTTTCTTCGAAAAAATAACGGTTTATTTTGCGATTTTGAATATGAAGCCGATGGTTGCCGTGGTAGCAAACTTCAGATTCGGATTCAGCACCCCAAGAAACATAAAGATCCGTTGAGAATAAAAGTTCCGCAGTTTTTTCTTCGGCAAACCCTTATTTTACTGGACTAAGTTCTATCCAAAATAAATTAAAGGAATATAGACCATTTTTCTCAATATTTCCTTTACATATGTCAGCATTGTTTTTTTGGCCAATTGTTCTGCTGACCAACGGACTTCTTTTTTTATTTTTTTTTAACCACGCCAACCTTATTTGAACTTGTTTTCTTCGGTTTATTAGAGTTGCCAGGATAACGAAATTGGAGAATGCCCACTTGGATTAAATCTTTCAGTTGAACTAGGTTTGGTAAACTTTAGGACAACATTCCTAAAATTTACCATAGTAATCTAGTTGGGTTTAGATTCCTACAGAAAAATTATGAAAAGTGATTAATTAAATTTAGTCTACTTTCCTATTTTTTCAGATTTACGTTTTTAGTGTGATAAAAAAAATAAATAAAAAAAAAGAATTTGTTTAAATATATTTTAGTATTTTTTCTGTTATTATCATTTGCTCGTAACATGTGTTCACTAAACGGTTGACGCGTCTTTAAAGACGCGTTTATAATATTATTTCGGAACAGGAGAACCTCACAAACTAATATAACTCTTAAGAGCTGATGGCTTTTGTGGCCTGATCTTGATCGAATCCAGGCTTGTCAACTTGATCATGAACCCAGGAGGTGGTCAAAGGTCGCTGACTGACTGCTTCTATTTACTTTCGGAAGGAGGAACTCAATTTATTGCAAGTTAGCTGTGAAGAAATAATCTGCAAAAGATGTTTGCAAAACAATTGATTTCAGGGATTATAACAGAGTGAATCACCAGTATCCAACAACTCAACTGCATAAATCACTATTTCAGAAAAAAAATGACTCAGAGGAAAGAATAAGGAGGAATAAGTGAGGAAAAATGACCCACGCAAATAGACATGCGCTAGCTCAATCGTAACTAGTGATCGGAAATCAAAAGAAAAGATCGATGACATTCAATGCATTGAACAAAAAATATCGATGTTTTTACACATCATGGACATTTTATGTATTTCAATCCGGATTATAGAGTTCACTTTAAATTAGTTTAAGTATAATTTATATACCTTTAAAATTTATAGGTTTAATAAGCGTTTAGCAACTTTAAAAATATTATTGTTTTTCATTTGTATTCTAAAGCGATTTCGGATTTGTATTCAATTAAGGTAAAATAATGTGTATTAGTTATGAGAGTATTTAACAGCTTATGAAACTAATTTCAATGTAGCTAACATTTATATTAAGCGGAATTTGTACTAGTATAATGAACTTTTTAGTTTGATAAAAAGCACATTTAATGAATTTTTTTGAAAACCTGCAATGGGTGCATATATATCTGCGCGTTTCATCTCTCGACGTATCTCGTATTTTAAAATATTTCTTTACTATTTTCATAATAATGCATAAAATATTTTTAGAATAATTGAGTTAGGATGAAATGTAAACAATAATTAATCGAATGAATTTATAAGGTTATTGATAAATATTACAAAGAATGAAAAAAAATAAAATAATAATAAGGTTTTTTTAAATGTATTTATTTTTTTACTTTATATATTTATTTATTTTTAACACTCAACCGATGTTATTATTATTAATTTTAATTTCGGTTTCGTTAAAGTTTTTTTTCAACAGAATCCAAAGGAAGGCAGCAACAGGAAAGTACCCATTATAAAACAATCAGGTAACCATTGTGACTATTCACATAAAGATGACGATATCCCTGTAAATAGTTTCACTACTGAATCAGCTATTGATATCAGTAGTAATATAAAAGTGGTTTCTGGCACAGAGTGGTGCCAGACAGTGGGCCAAATGAGCAAAAACTGTTTAAAATACATTTTTAAAAAGTTTTTTCTTCCGTTAAATTAATGTCAAATATGTGTTTACTATTGATTAAGCCTAATAGTGCTTGAGTTTCAGAGAGTTTTGTTGATTACTTAACGATGGGGAGTCTTCATAATTAAATATGGCGAAAAACAGGAAATTTATTTTTAGTTATTTTTCAGTATTAACATATTGTTTTAAACTTGGTGGAATACAAACCGAGATGATTTTGAAAATTAACTAATCCAAATTTTGACTTTTTGATTTTCCGATTATCATACATCCTAAAAAGTTTGTGCCTCTTTGTGTCTTTTCAAGTTCAAGGACAAACGTTTCTGAGAGATTTATAAAAACAGACTATGCTTTGATTAGCTGTGTCCACTGGCGTCTTTCACTGCCAGAGCTCGCTGACCCATATTTTACTACTCCCAGTAGTCAGGAGAGTGGAGGTCCTACCGTATTCCAGACAAACTTTGCAGCTTATGATGGCTTATTTCCAATGATAATTATGACTATTACTTGACATTAATATCCTTATGTGATAATGAATGTTGTTTTCAAGAACTCCCTTTTAATTAATCCCGATGTTAGATGTGATTTAGTATTTTTTATTAGTACCTTATCTTAAAAAAATAGCAAGTAATTAGAACTACTGATATTTAAAAGAAAATTACTTTTTAACTTTTTTATGTATGTGGGTACTAATCTTGGATAATCATTGCTGATGATTCCTAGAATAATTAATATAACTAATGTACAAAATAGTGGTCTAAAATTTTCTCGAGTAGTGTTAGAAAAATAGTAGAAAAGTAAAGTTTTACTAACAAACTCAGAATAACGAAAAAAAATAAGCGTTTCTTATTATCGTGTCTTATCCTATTTGAGAAATAAATTATCATGTACTGGCTAAATACAAAGGTCTAGCTAATTTCTAGATGCCTCATCGAATTCTACGTGAAAAACTACTTATGGAAGCCCACTTGGTTTTTTTAATTAAGTTAATTTTTTTTGATTTTAAGAAAATCATATCAACTACGAAAATGAATTTTTTTTAAACCGATACATTTTCTCACAATATTTTTTTTTGTTTTATCATGCCATCCAATTGGTTCGAGGGGCCTTCTTTTTTAATCGGATGTTGATTTTAATTTTCTTTCTTTATTTTATATCAGTGTACATATTGCACGAAGGAGTCTTTGTAATCCATATTACTAATTGCCCTTTAGTGAGTCAGCTTGTGATTATTCAAAATAATAATATAAAATAATGAAAAAATCAATCTGAAAGATACCCGACAGTCAATGGAAGACCATTTGGGAGAAACTAGATTAGTAATTTTTTCCAAAATCAGACAAATACTCTATAGAAACAAAAATGATATATATATGTATATATTTATATATATATATAAAGAAACATTCACGAAGTTGGACGACAAAATTACTTTGTTCAACTTAAACGTATTTGAATAAGGAATACAGAATATTTCACTCAAAGTAATTTACAAGCCCTTTGGTGGAATGGACTGCTGCATTGCAATTATGAATAAAAAAAAAAACATTAAATAAATATAAAAGAACAAGATCACTAGGAAAACTAAATGAGTATCAAGTGCAAACAAGGTATCGAGGGCAAGCAAAAAAATTCATGGATGACTAACGTGAGTTCTATAGTAATAATACCATAACAGAAATGTATAAAATAAGTTACAGCTATTAAAAGTTAAAAAAAACAAAACATTATTCTGTTTTTCGATTCTAGCAAGTAATGAAATCAAAACTGACTCTTGTACACATGGCTCTGAAATTTGTAATCAGCCATTTAGTCTCAATGAAATGGAATTTACTCTAATAATTATAAAGATAAGTCCACATTGTTCAGTTTATAATGAATTATAGACGATAGGTCAGTTTCCTGAAGCCTGGAGGGCGACACTCGTCATTCGTTTCTCATTATCAAGACTTCATCCTACACATTAAGAAGCTTGAAATTCGGATTTAGAATTCCAAAAAAACATTTAAATTATGAAGTACAGATTTTGTATTCAGTTTTTTTTTTTTATATTATTTCAGTCGTATATTTGAATTATTTATATAGAACCGTCATATTCGAAAAGCGGGTAGTTCATGATACTTAAAAGAAAAACTGAAAGTGCGAACATTTCTTATTTCCCTATTCTAAGAGATTCAGAACCCCGAAAAACATAGTCCATTAATTCATCAATCCTAATTGTATTGATCCTTCTATATCATCATGCGTACCTCAAGTGATAGTCCATTAAATAAAAACAACCGTTATAAGGTTTCAAAAAAAAAAAAAAATAGATTAAACATGGGGTAAAAGGATATTCTAATGTAAAGTTTGGTCTGTATGGTGCTCTAGCAACAGGTAGAAATTAAAAAAAACAAAAAACATTAAACTTTCGTTCACGTTTTCTAATGATTCATCGTGTTATATGACATATTCTTATATACCGCACCCCTACTAGAGTCACAACTAAAAAATCATTATTATTGAGATAAACACGCGACAAGTACTGAAATAATAGTACTTTCTTCCATAAAAGTGTCATATTTATAATTGAAGTATTTACCGCGAGATGGCGAAGTGATACTTGGAGTGGTGCTGAAAAAAGGGGTACAGAGTGCATGGAATATCCGATAATTTTTTACTTCAGGGCTTTGTTAATAGTAGTTTAGTTGGGGGGTAATCATAGGAGGGGGGAGAAGGTGACCAGCTTTCAAATGGAAAAAATAAATTTCGGATCGGACAAACAGTTTTGGAGTCAAAAGGGTACAGGACAAACGTGTTTTCGCGGAGAACTGCTACTTACCGTAACTTAGCCAATCTTTGGGCGCTAGCGGTGGCCAAATTGCTGAGCCGGTTTTAATGTTATAAAATTAAGTAAATTAAATTTTATGTGACATTATACAGTTTTTGACAAAATATTGTATTGTTTCCTTCTCCACAGTTCTAAAACTAATGACTAATGAAAAAAAATCAATAGATCCAAATTTGATTTGCTTTAATAATATATAGATGACAAACCTTGAATGTTTATATACATGTTAATATTTTCATTATTATAGTTTGATTTGTAATAATTTAGAAACAAATTTTTTAATTGTAAAAAAATAGTGAATCTTTGATCCAGTTGAAAATAAAATAGCAAAAGTAAACATAAAATTAAAGTAAATTTAATGCTCTATAAATTTGTTTCAGATTATTTTTCTGAGAAACGATCGTGAGAGACACTAGAAGCAAATGTTTTACAAAAAGTGAGGTAAAAAATTTATTTTTTCAAAAACTATCGATATTTAGTAATGTATGTCTCAAAAACTGTTGGAAGTACGACAGATATGTAAAGAAATAATTTTGCAGGAAACTAGCTTTAGTTTTTATTTCAACCATATTTGCTCCAAAATAGGACCTTCTCCCCTTTCCCCCACCGTATCTCACTCTCAAGGGACGGGGACTTTTAGTTACTTCTAACTACTGTTAACGAAGTCCTGAAGTAAAAAATATTTCATGCACTTTACAACATGTTTATTGACAAAAGTAGTCCTTTTGTTTTGTACAGATTAGCATGCATTTCTCAACAGGATCGCTTTTGACTTTATAACAGTCAACACATAAAGCCTCTTCATGAAAAGAGTCACATTTCGAATTGTTACAGCTTTTGTGTGAATTATTAATTGTATCTGATCATTGTAATAAGTAAAATACTGTACTTTTTTTTTTTTTTTTTGTCGTGATCATTTTTCCGAAATTTTAAACGTTAAAGTAATCTTGTGTGGTGCGGAACAGTGTTACATTTTTAGTTGTGCCAGTTGATGACGATATCGTATCTATAATTGTCCTAAATATTGTGTTAAATATTATCTGTGGATATGAATTGGCCAATTTGCAAACATAATAAATACTAACAAAACAGTAAGTACTTTCTATATATTACCATGCATTTTAATAAGTAATATCAACAGTCAATGAGCGTATGCAATATTTTATAGTATGTACTTCCAAAAAACACTGCAAACACAATACTCCTCAAAGCACTTTATATATTTTTTTCTTTCATTAACAAAGAGGGTTTGAAGATTTTTCACTCATATGTAGTGACTTTTACTACATACAATTCTTAATGAATTGTGTATTTTTGGCACAAAAACCATATTTATCAAATATTATTTTTAATGAATAAAATACTGTTTGCACTTCGTAAATTATAAGGAGTGCATGTATCACACTGAATGTTTTTGAAGGTAAAATATAAAAACTGGAATGCATTGTAGACTTTTGAAATATACCTTGTACATTAAAGAAAATGAAAAAAACAACAGAAACACTCAATACGTTACATGTGCTCTTTATAATTTTCAAGACACACGCAGGAACTAGTTGAAATGCCAGACTAGAGGGGATTAAAGCTCCCCCGGGCCCACGAGTTCAGTACAAGGCACTCTTACACTGCTGAAACGTATACTTTACACTTACTCATACATAAGGTCATATACAGTATACACCTCAGGGCCACCTTCCCTGAGAAAACCCAAGGTTGCGGTATAGCCTGACCACCAGTTGTTCCGAGGATACGGGGCCTTTCTTGCTGGGCCAATCACTGGTAAGAAAGTACCTACGATTCGAAGACATCATCCGAATAGCCTCGGATCTGATCAGACTAGCCTGGCAAGTGATAGATAGCAATGACAGTGAAGGCTGGATGCTCCCCTACGCTAAAAGGCACTAAATGTGATCCATAAGAAGAAGAAGAATTAATTTATACAGTGTTTGATTTATTAAAAAGTTGTTTCAACAAAACGTTTTTAAGTGAAACTGAGGCTTCCAAAGATAAGGGCTCAAGTTCGTTTTTAAACTTGTCTTACAATATTTCAAAATTTATCATCGCCATAAAATCAGTACAGATTTATTATTTATACGCTGTTTCGAGAGGAAATAGTTAGGAATAATAAATAAATATGTATGACTTTAATATTTTTTTAAATTCTTATCAAACAAACACAAAGGCTTCAATAACCAAGAAAATGTATTGAAGTAATTTTATGTTTTATATTAAAATTCTGTAATTTACAACATATTTCAAAAATCCACTGTGTATTTAACTTTTCCTTCTAAAACATTCAGTGCGATACATGCATTTCTTATAAGTTAGCAAATACAGACAGATTTCGTTCAATAAAAAGATATTTGATAAATAGTTTTTGTGCTTAAATGTGTAAAAAGGGTTAAGTGTTTTTTCTTTCTGCGTTACAAATATTTTATTTTATTATTTTAATAGTAGAAGTTTCGCTTCTATTGGCGTTACCACTGACCGCTGCCACTGTTTTTTTTTGCACTTTTTTTTTCTTCAGATTTTTGCAAAAAACATCCAAAAATGTTTTCAATCGAATACATGTGCAATTTACAAAATTAAAGTTCATTAAATTGTGCGTCTAAAGAAATCCCTTAAGCTGACTTTATTTTAGGCGTTCAGCCACATCTTCATGGGTGTGTGTGTGTGTGTGTGTGTGTGTGTGTGCGCGCGCGTATATATTATACGATAATTGCGATAAGTCGCACTTCTTCGCGAAAACATAATGGTCGGTACTCTTTGGGGTATAACTTTAAAACTATATGATCCATTCTTTTTTTCATCTCAAAGCAGTTTTACTATTAGATGTAAAACTTCCTGTTTATCAAATTTTGATAAAAACCTGTAAAATACCCACACCACCACACTGAACATGTCAAATTTGTCACATTTTGCCAAAACAAACACATTCAGCGTGCTGACATGGTTGTTTTTAGGAATTCGAACATACAATTTTGGAGTTACACCTCTAAGAGTACCGGTAAATGTATTTCCCGGATAACCTAAATGTGGGAGTTTTACAGGTTTTATCAAGATTTCATACATAGGATCTGATAGTAAATTTAACCAACATTGAGGAACGAAAAGGAATTTGGGATCGGATGATATTTTTTTTTTACTTATACCCCAAAGAGTAACGACAAACGTGTTTTCGCGGAGAACCGGAAAGGGTTAGTTTCCTCACAGCGAAATGCCTCCTACTAATACATCTTTTTAAATAGAGAATAGCTAAATCAAATACTCTATATTATATTAATAAATTAAGAATGAAATAGGCAGGTTTCTGAAGATATACACACTTGCTAAACCAGTTTATATGATTTTCTCTCCAAATCGGATTGTTCCGATTTTCCAATAATTTCTACTTCCTTAGAAAACTATTAGACCCACGGGCATACTACAAAAATCGCACCAGGCTTTGAAGGTTGCAAACTTGGATTTTATCTACCCTTATTGGTCTTAAGAAACACTAGATAAATATTTTTTTTTCACTTTTCGGATTAGTTTCCCGGGATTTAAAAACCGTTCAGGCGGCAAGTTTGCTAAGGCTTTCGATTACCAGACCGGTCGATTCATGCTTAGAAAGGTATATACTAAAAAATGAGACCAAACTCAAGAACATGTCTTCCTAATTTTTTTTTTGCAATTTTTGGGAAATTTTAAGCGTGGGCACAAGACTGTTTCGACGAATTCAGGCTGCCAGACCACGATATTCATTTCAAGGCAGATGATTCTATAAAATGGGTATATAATATAAAATAAATTCATGTCTTTCCATCTAAATTTGCATGTAGACTACATTGGCTCTTGGATTATTTTAACTACAATATCTAGAACCATCAACTTCAGACTCAACTTCTAAGAATACTCTGTGCAACCTTTGTGGGAGGTTAATGAATACTTCAGCGACAAAACAGCGCCGGTAACTGACAAAAAAAAAGTTAAGTGAGAATGCTTAGGACCACACACTGGTATTGTAAGCTTCTTTGAAAGATCTACATTCCCAAAGAAGTCTAAAGACAAAAGGAGACGAGAATAAGGTGAAATATTTTTTTTTAAATGAATATTCCATTTAAGTGAATTTTGTTTTTTGATGGTATAGTTATTTATCAGATGCGCCTATCTAACAGTCCTATTTTATTTCAATCTTAATAGTTCTCTTTTATGTAAAAATAAGTTGCTGCAACAAATAATTGATTTGAAAAATATCAAATGTAATAAAATAAAAAATTTTAAAAAAACAATTATTGTCTAAGTCAACATGTCCAAAATCGAATTAGTAACCTTACCTTTAAGATGCCTGATCGACTTAATAAAATAAATGAAACAAAGAGCATTGGGCTATCCGGGCCTTGCGCCAATAGGGACGAAGATAACATAATCTTCAGACAATCATCACTTCTCACTACTATATTTTTTAAATTGGAAGAATAGAGTGAATTCAGCAACAAAAAATCTAAAGAGCTATTTTAATTTTTCTTACTTTTTAAATATATTGATCACGTCTATGATAAAAAAATAAATAAAATAAAATAAATGAGTTGTTAGGGACAGATCCTTGCTTCATAAAATATCTCTGGAAATAGTTATCCGACCTAGAAGGTATACGTATCATTCAATCAAGCATTAATCATTGATTAAGTCGCACGAGCGATGCCAGCGGATAGTAAATGATAAATAATAAAAACACTTTTAGAAAATTCAATTTTTTCCCTCTCTATCGCTCTTATTCACGTCATAGCTTGTCAACGGGATGAGCTGAAAATTCCAATTGGATACCGTTTTAAAAAAGATGAACCAGGCCTAATTTCGGCCTTTTCATAATTTAGTGATTTCAGTTTGTGAAAAAAATTCTTACGACGTTTCACAGAGGTTATTTCCAACTTCGTATTAAGATGTTTGAAAAAGTAAAAGTGCTAGTTGTGTACTGTGTTCGAATGAAATATAGTAGGGTTTTTCATGTTTGAAAGGGTATGCCTATGCCAATCAGATGTCAAAGATGTCGGTATGCCGTCAAAGACTTATTAGGGAAGAGAACGGACGAATATGTCAAATGTCGTAGTCCAAGAGTGTCCTAAGGGCTGTGCACTGCGGAGCGTGGTCCCTCTTCTGTTATCATTCTCATGCACTCTCAAGATATGTACCAAGTTTCAAGTCTCTAGCCAACATACCTAAATCTACGGGGGCTACGATTAAGGGCCTTAGTTCAATAATATAGTGATTTATTTATTGCATTTTTATTTTTGTCGGTACAGATTATAGAACGTCCTCCCACAAAGAGGAAAATGTGTTAATGAGGGAAAATTGGTTTTTATTTTATTTTATTTTTTCAATTGGTTTTTATGTTTCTCTTACAGAAACTTGATCAGAATTTAAACTTCAGCAACTCCAAAAAGTGGAGCATTTGGATCCAGTAATTCAAGATTTCACAAAAATATTTGTCTTTTATATAATTTCTTAGGAAAATGAACAATTTGAAAAGTTTATTTTAATGTTAATATTTTAACCTATTGGACTAATAAAAAAGAAAGTTGTGGGTTCGAATCCCACCTGGGCGGATAAAAATTTATTTCGTGACGAACCCATGAATAAATCTTGACCATCCCACCCTGGCCAGAATAGGCTGGTAACTTGTAGCATAACTAGTGATGGGTCGTTCTGGGTGGAACGGAACTTGGGACTGGTTCCAGCTTTGAACCGGTTTGGAACGAAAGCAATTGCTCAAGTTTATCGTTCCACCTGGAACGAAAACCAACGCCAAAAGATCTCTCGTTTCGATCCCTCGATGTAGTAGGGTTTAGATTGCACCTCTGGTTTCGCTCCACCCAAGTTCGTTACGACTCCTTTGTTGCGTTCATCCTTCCGTTGTTGATTTCCCTCCCCCCTCTCCATAAATCCACCACTTCGCGCATGGACATCTCCAAATAGACAGCTTTCTTTGAAATTTTCTATACTGCCGATGGAGCTTGGCTTCTTCTTTCGGGTTCAGAAAAATGAACAACACCGTTTTATTGCATATGTAATTAAATGTTTTTTTTGCGATTTGTTTAAAAGCTAATGGAACATTCACAAGAATTTATTACACCTTTTTGAGCTAACTTTTTATTAAAAAATCTTAATTGAATAAAACTATTTTAAAAGTATATATTTTTTTAATAAGTATACTTAGCTGTTTAAACCAACTTAATATTATTAGTCACAAAAAGGGTTGTAACGAAAATGCATGGTACTAGGTTTTTCAAACTGACGTGGAACGAAAAGTGAAAATGACCGTGAATTCTTATTCCACTTTTAACTCGGAACGGCCCTTCACTAGGTAGTATGTAGCAGGTTAGTCAAACTGACGTGGAACGAAACGAAAACTGGAACTGGTTCCAGTGGTGAAACGGAACGTAAAATCTCATTCCACTTTTAAGTCGGAACGGCCCTTCACTAAGCATAACCCGTAATTCCTGCCCTAGTTGGAGAACATAAGGACGTTAAGCCCTAACAACAAAAACAACAACTTCCGATATGATTTTAAATCTACCAATCAAGACTTCGGAAAATAACCATAATTTCATTGGTCAAAGATTGATTTTCTGGAAACCTCCGTGAATATTACCTTTAAGAAGCCATTGAATAAAAAATTGTAGGATTTTAGATTTGCATTAGATTGTGTGTGTATATATATATATATATATATATATATATATATATATATATATATTAGATATTGTATATACAGGGTGAGTATCTCTTAGCGTAGAAAAAAAATTGGGTGAAACTAGATCAAAAATGTAGCAAAATGCTGCAGACCTCACCTTTCTATTCCAATCCGTTGCAGATATACGATAAATCAAAGACTTTTTTTAGGAAACCATGTTTTTTTCCATAAAAGCTGTAATATCTCCATTTTGTTTAAATATTTTTCAAATTTTGACCACAATTTCGGGTTTAGCATTAAATTTTTTATAATAGCTGAGTACCTGTAACCTTGAATTTTACAAACTTGGTATCTAAAGAACAGCTTGATCTTCACCTATTTAAGGAAGTTACAAAGTCTTATATTACTTCAACGCTCACCGTTTTTCAAAAAAACTATCCACAAAACGTCAAAGCTCACAAATCAGCTTTCGAATGATGTGTTAAACGTAATCATTTTGTTTCAATTTCATGGAGAAATTTACTTTTAAAACCGAAAAAACATGGTGTTCTCATTTGGCATAATACACATAATACACTCTTCATTGGAATGAAAAGCAAACAAATTAAAAGTAATAAAAATATAAACCAACGATATACAAGGATAGAGATAGAAATGCCTTCCCTTGTAAAAACAGACTCATCTGCCCATAAAATTCACCTCAAAAAGTAGTATTCTTCAACACAATTTCAGAAGCTAACGGCAAAATTGAGGTCAATGTTCATTATCATTGGATTTTAAACATTACATTGAAAATCTACTAAAATAAATCCTAAATAATAATAATAAATAGATAAATGTAATATCATAAGATCCTCTGATCTGGTGTCGTTTTATTAACAGTATTCCTTTATTTTTTCTGTTATATAATAATTTTTTTTTGTTTGCTTTTCATTCCAATGAAGAGTGTATTATGCCAAATGAGAACACCATGTTTTTTCGGTTTCAAAAGTAAATTTCTCCATGAAATTGAAACAAAATGATTACGTTTAATGATAACACATCATTCGAAAGCTGATTTGTGAGCTTTGACGTTTTGTGGATAGTTTTTTTAAAAAACGGTGAGCGTTGAAGTAATATAAGACTTTGTAACTTCCTTAAATAGGTGAAGATCAAGCTGTTCTTTAGATACCAAGTTTGTGAAATTCAAGGTTACAGGTACTTAGCTATTATAGAAAATTTAATGCTAAATCCGAAAATGTGGTCAAAATTTAAAAAAAATATTTAACAAAATGGAGATATTACAGCTTTTACGTTAAAAAATGTGGTTTCCTCAATAAAGGTCTTTCTTTGATTTATCGTATATGTGCAATGGATTGGAATAGAAACGTAAGATCTGCGGCATTTTGCTACATGTTTGATGTAGTTTCACCCAATTTTTTTTTTTTATGCACTAAGAGATACTCAACCTGTATATATATATGTTTATACTCCGAGAGGCGATTCTAGGCATCATTTACAACAAAAAATTTCATATAAACTATAGCTCGATTTTCATCCGCAATTTAATCTAGCTTATTTTTTTTTAAACTATAATCAAAGGCGGTGAAAAAATCCTGTTTGACAAATCCCGGCCCCCTATCTTCGGGTAGGAAATCCTTGTGTTGCCGAAACAGCAACAAAGGAGGGTAGAAAAAAAATGTTAGGAACGCATTTCTAGCACGGACAGGACGAATATTATTGAATCTGGAACTATAGAAGAAATTAAATAACGAAACGGTCTTTTTCATTAACAACAATAATGAGGGTCAGTATTATATTTATTTTCCATCTTGAAAATGTTGAATATTCTTTATAATAATAACGTTGTAAAAAATATATTTTATTCCTCTCTCATTTATCAACCGACGCAGTGTGGTTCAGAATTGCAATCTAGTGCGTCAATATTTTTTTTTGGGAGGGGGGGAAACATATTTTATTGAAAAGTTCATCTTTTATATTATATTTTATATTAAAAAGAATTATTGTCATGGAAAAATACTTTTAGCTTCTGTAAATACAATAATATTCCAACAAATCTAATGTTCAATTAAATGTTGATTGTTTACATTACCTGGAATACAACATTGTAACTTCCTACTTAGCAAAAATCATAAACTCGTTAAATGCAAATAGAGGTAACAATATTTTTAAATATATATTTTCGAATAACCACTCTTTGAATCTATGAAGGAACTTTCCAGCTGCAATCAGTTCCATTCATTTTATATGATTAAAAAAAAAAGAATAAAAGTTTAATTATTTTTATTGTACTTTATTTTTTTAATGAAACTACCTTTTTATGGATATAGAAGAAATTTTTGTTCAATGTTGACGTGGATAAGTTAATCATAGCTTACCATAGTAGAAATATTTACCAACATCGCCAACGCGAGAATAAATGTTAATGAATATAAAATCAGAAATTTTATAGTCGCACATAAAGACCGACATTTGTTGAAATAACTGGTTGAAGACCAACATAAGAAAAAAATAAGTCACAACTTAGAAGTGATTAAAGGATTAAATGTTGTTTTCCAGGCCATGTAAACAATTAAGATTTAATTTGTCTTTAGATTAGTTGTAATATTAATGTATTTACAGAAGCAAAAAGTATTTTTTCACGGCCCAAAAACCCTTTCTAATATAAAATATATATGCCAATAAAATTTAGAACTTGCCCAAAAAAATGAATTTTGACGCAATAGATTGCAATTTTGAACCATAGTTATTATGAATTCATATTCACTTCGATTGTTAACTTCTTATTCAATAAAATAATTCATTAAAATAAAAATTGATCTAAAATATTTATATATATATATATATATATATATATATATATATATATATATATATATATATATATATATATATATATATATATATATCACAAAACTAATATTAGTCAGCTAAACTATAATATGAAATATTTGAATTTAATAACCAAATAGGTGTTAACATTTTAAGATAACGATTTTGTAAACTCTTTATGGTGCTAATTTTTTTATATTAAATATATATTTTTTTAAAATATTGATTTTTTCCTAATCATTTCTTCTTCTAAAACAGAGTTACCATAAATTGAATACCATTTTGAGATCAAGAGTGCTCGTGCCCAACAGACTAAAGAATGATTCGACACTGATAATCTGGTTGCATTTACAAAAACTCGAAATTTATAGTATCATTAAAAGTGGTTTTGTCGAATTTAAAATAACATATCTTCAAGCACTTTGTGAATCGAAATTAGTTCTCATTTTTTTTTTACGTCTTGTAATTCTGAGAATTTAATATATATTTTAATTAAAATCCTCATTCTTATAACGATCGTTTATATCAAATGTGTGTATGTTTAGGATTAAAAAAATTTTTTTTTGTTTGAAATAATCACAATAACTTAATAAAATAAGTGCTATAAATTTGTAAGTTTAATGAGAATCCTTTGTTTTTATTTCCTTAATCTTGCTGCATCATCAAATAAAGGATTAGCTGTTATTATTCTAAAATGATAAGAAATTAATAATAAATTTATTTTTAATATTAACTTTGTTGTTAATATTATTCAACTTAATAATGATAAAATTGTTGATGTGATTTTATCAATTAGCCTAAGCTAGGTTCTTGTGGCCCTAGAACATTCGTTATTGTAAAATTTATTAATACAAAATTAATAAACCGAATGATGATATGTTTGGATGGCGTTTGGCATCAATTTCTTCTAAATTTGAAGCGTAGAATTGCAAATAACTGAATTCTTATTATACGAATTAATTAATGTACTTGGAAAAAGATACAAGATCATCTACAAAATTTAATTTCTACTTTTGGTACTTTTCTTGACTTTTTCACTTATTCACAGTCTATATGTGTTTCGTTGCCATATATTTAAAAGTAAATAAATAAAACGTAAACATTTATCGAGGTGCAACGGATGTTCTAGGGCTAAGGTTGCCAAACATGCAGGAAAATAAAGGTATTAATAAAACAAGAATTGTGCAGATTATGAATATAATATCGTCATTTATTTTCGTCACATCATAAATACAGATCAATGTCCTATTATTTATGGAACAAAAGTTATGAAAAGAAACTTTAAAATGACATATTATACATATATAAAACTAGCAGACATAACAATATCACTTAACGAGGTAAAAGCCTTAACTCAAAGGCACGGTCTGAGTTCATGTCCATCAATATTTAAAAAAACATTCGATAATACTTCAGACTTGGTGTTTGACAAAAATTTTTTATCTCTTTTAAATACCTTATTATGTAGTAGGCAAAGAGGAAGAACAGTTATGAGAGACAATGAAAAATATATCATTTAAATTTCTGCTTCTATTATTATACAGTAAAAATCTTAATGACTAAATATACAAGAGTGATAATATAATCAAGTTAACAAAATACACTTGAAATATCTACCTTTTGGTAATATATATATATATATATATATATATATATATATATATATATATATATATATATATATATATATATATATATATATATTTATATTTATATATATGTATGTATATATCAGGTTTGGTCTAGATATACATTAGTTATGTATATATTTATATATTTTAGAATATAGGATATAAGATGAAAAACATTGGTATATATGTACAGATCAGTTCGGCTGTCATTGTGAGACTCCAACTTTTGAATTTTTGGTATATATGTATAAATCGACACGGAAAGACCCGAATTTGCCTTACTCAGTTTTCTACTGCAGAGTAACCTTGTGTCACCGTGGGAAAGCAAACTCTACTCTAGGGGGTACTACATTGAATAGCTCATCAAACAACTACTCATCAATTAGGACAACACATCAATTATTAAATGCGAACAATCAAAAGAAATTAGGGATATAGGGTATCCTTTTTTTTTTTTCTTTTTTTTATATTTGAGGGTGTCACCTTTTATGTCCTCAAGATACAAGGAATCAAATAAGCTTTTGACTGTGAACTTTTTTTCGTTTTCATTCTCTTTGTTAAAAGGAGGATCCATGACGGAAACAGAGGTCTGTCGCGGACTTCTTATGCAATGGGGCATAACCTGCACTGACGTCATATGTGGCCCTACTGAAGCATTAATGGTCGCTTGGAACAGTTCATTAATTACGTCAATATTAAGGAGAAGCAAATTTTGCTATACTTTCCGGTTATTTTGTTGTTAAAATTTTCATTTACTGAAACACTTTAAGTCCATTAATGCAATTAATCTAGTATCGAATATTTAGAATTAAATCATTCTTTCGTTCGCATAAACTAAAAATAATTGATACAATCATTTGGCGTTTGCGTAATTAATTAATAGCGATTTTGAGATAGTAATTGAAAGAATAACAACAGAGGCCCATGTTAAACGATAGATTGTTCAAAGATCGGTAAAGAAGTCATGTTCTTTAATTCCGATTAATTTAGTGTATAAATATTCAGATAATTAAGCTATATCACTGATTATCATTCAAAATCAAACAAATCTAATGTTTATCGCACAAGAGAGAGAACTTGAGGTTTCTGTCATGAATCCTGTACAATATGAGAACTAATATGATAGGAGGGAATGTTGGATAGTACATACATTGCTATTGTCCTCACTAAGAGACAAAGATGCACTGTCGAGAAGAAAAGGCCACAGTCACTAGAGTTGGAGGCTGGAACTAGTGGCGCATGCTGCCCGCTTTAGGTACCCTGATGGTCGGGAGGCCTGACATCCCCTTCATGTAGGTGTAGGACATTGGCTGGCGAAGGATCCTCCGCTGCGAACCCTTGTTGGGGCTGCGGATGCTCAAAGAGGCCATCATTCTCCTCAAGGTGTTGGTGCTCTGTTGAGGCTGTCCTCCTGAATCTGAGCTGGTCTCTGAATCGGCTGAATCCTCATCCTCTTGGCGGGCTAGGCGGCGCCCTATCGCTCTAAACAGACGCGCTCCTCGAAGGCTTGGTTCCGGCATCTCGACTGGCTCAACCCCCCCCGCCGCCTCCTATCTATAGCCCGCCCCCCACCACCGCCCCTACCTACCGCCTCCCGCCGCCCCGTCTCATCTTTACTATTTCTTAAACATCTTTTTAAACTGATATCAATTAAAATACATATTAATTCTTCCACTAAAATTAAGTTTGTTACCTAATATGGTGTCTTGTAAAACTTTTAATATGAACTTTTTTGCATATACTAAGAAAATGGTATCTTTTAGAAGATAATATAATTTTTTCGATATTTAATTGTAATAAAAAAATATTTTGAAATTGATCTTGAGAGGTACTTATTCTGTTTGTAACCAATTATTGTAGCTAAATTAGATTATCAAATATACATTGTCATTTTTTTTTTTTTTTTAATGCTTATGCACTTTTTGTTATGTATTTATCTCCACCAAGACATTAAGAAAGATATTAATGAAGTTAGGTATAAAGATATTAATTAGGGATGTGTCGTTTTTTAACTCAACAAATTCTATGTAATGGTCCAAAGTCGATTACTTTAAACTGATCGGTACTGCTGATGTTGATAATGGTTTTTGACACCTAATCATGTTTTTATTATGCATCGTTCCTCTCCCATACTATATTTTTAATAAGAAAGGAATGTTTTGCGTAGTAGATCGACACTCATTCCTACAGAACTTGAAACGACTCCATTCCAAGATTAAACATTGCTACTGCAAGCCAAACCTCTGCTGTTGAAATATGAATAAATGAGATCACAATTTCAAACAACTGAAATAAATGGAGCTAGACAACATTAACATTTTATTATACATCTTTGTTATTCTTAGGGGCTGTTACTTCATTAAAGATTATTTTCTATTTTATTGCAGTTCAATTCATACTAGCTTTCAAGCACTAATACGCAATTAAAGAAATCAGAGAAATATCATTGCATCTAAGATGCTTAGTGAAACATTTTAGACACATTTTGGATTCTTTAATCAATAAATAGAACGAAATACCTTTGTTTACCTTCTTAAAAAAATAATTTGCGAAATGAATGAATTATATTTTTGTACATTTTCTGAATGTCAATCAGCAATGTACGATATACCTTGTAAATAATACGTCATTATGGGTTGGTGACAAATGCTGGTCTCTGTTTACTTGTTTATTTCTTGAATAATTATTGATTTGTTTTGCTGTTTTAGCTTTCATCTGGATTAAATTTTTATAATAGCAAATCATTTTTAAATCGAGGTATTGGTATCAGTATCAGTATTGAAAATCAAAAAATGTTGCTACCTGCTCAAGTAAATTCGGGTGTAACTTTTTCTCGAGAAAACATGCTTAGTTATGTATTGTCTTATTAGTTATGCTTGTTGTTCATTGTTATAAACAGTTTTGTGCAATTGTAATAAAGAATAGTTTTCTATCAGTGTTTCCTTGAATAAGAACATTAGATTTAATGCTGATCACATACTGCAATCACAGAGTCAAGAACGCATTGATGAGTCACAATAGAACAACCAAAAAACAAAAAAAGACTATCTGTTTTGACGAGGTTTTTCGTGTTAATACCAACTGCTTCAAGATACATGCATTTCCGAAGTGCAGCAACGTATGGTATGAATCGAGGAAGAAATCGAGGAATGGAATATACATGCAACGAATATCCCTCTCCTTAAGAAGAAATTTCGCAAAACATTCAGAGATATAGTCTGATCCATGAGGTTCCTATGGTCAGCGTCTCGTGTTGTTACACCGAGAAAAACCAAGAACATCTTGGAGGAACTGAGGGTGTTGACAAACGAGGTTGGGATGTTGGCTGAGAAATCCAAGTGAAGAAATCCATCAGCATATTAATCTTGGTAGAGAAAAAGGCGTCTAATTACTAATTTTAATCTTGTTTGTGGATGTGTGCTGCAATAACCTTTCTAAAGACATAAGAAAAACATTCGCTCTAACAATCACACAACGTTGCTATAAGCACCCAAAATCAAGAAACACCACCGCTCAAAATTTTTCATAGTTTTAGGATCTGTTTTGACTATACCATAATGATACGTAAGTTCATTTCTGGAAGGCTTTTAATGAAATCTCTTTGATTTTTGTGAAAGGCAAACTGATTTATTTGTCCCTCTTCCAGAATGTTCCCTGTTTTGCATTTGACTCACAACGGAATTATGGGAAAAGGCTTCATGATTTTATATTTTGTGATATCGCTCTTTCCATTTTATATCAAAATTGTGCTGATGTAGAAGTTCCGGTACATTGGCCATCCTTAGCATGATCTCTGTTAGCATAATGATGATATATTTTGTGATCCGCACTTCTGTTGGAGTTTAAATTCTCATAGAGGTATTTGATATGGATTCAATGTCGGTGTCTTTATAGGGCAGTGACGCTCCGGTCCGCCATATTTTCTCTCTGTGAATTTGAGGCTTTTCTGACACTCTCCTGCCATGTTACTTCAGTTTTTTATTCCTCAACCAAAATCTAGGTGTGGGCCTTGAAACATTAATAGTTTTTGAAAATTTACTGATAAGCCTTGTTTCCATAATATTATATTTTTTGAGGTACGCATGATGGTATAGAAGGATCAATACAATTATGATTGATGAATTAATTGCCACTTTTATTGGGATTATTTTATTAGAATAGTAGTTTTGAATAATAAACATACATCTTTAGTTCTCAGGAGATCTCTTAGAAGATGAATGTTCAGCATTCGAAACTAGTATTCTGATAAAATAATCCCTATAGAAGCGGCAATTAATTCATCAATCTTAATTATTATATTTTAGGAGATTTCTGAGTGTTGCAGACCATTTAGCAATGCCCTCCTCAATTTCAGCTGCCTAATCGTCCCTATTTTTAGGAAAAAATATATTTTAGCCTCGTCAGTTTATTGTTAATGGCTTCTCTGAGATGCTTCTTAGGAATATGGGCTCCAAGACTTCTTTCGCCTTTAAATGAATGTCAAACTTTATTACCTTCTTTTTTAGGGTTCTTCTTTTTTATTTATTTTTTTTCTGTTTCATTGTATTTTACTTCTGTACTACAGTTGATTTGAGTTTCTTTGCACTTGAAATGTTTGCCAAAATCCGAGCAATGATCACATAATGGTCATAGCATTCAGCGCACTAGTTAGCAGACGGTCTATAATAGATGCTTTGGAATTTCTTCTCAACATGCCCGCTGCCAAGTCAGCTGTTTTCTTAGATGCCAACTCTGTAGTCATCCAATTTGGGTACTCTATCTAAAGGTAAAACTCCTCATGGTCTATCTAAAGGTAGGAAATCCCAACATCCATGTCTGTGGTCCACCACTTATTTCAATTCTATTACCATTAACTCGTCCTTTTTCTCTATGAGGTCCCATAATAATGGAAGGAACGGGTTACCCGCTTTTAATTCTATAGCCCCCGGTTCTGATGGATGGGCAGCTTCCTCAGAACAATTATTCCTAACTGCGCCCTCTCAAAGGCAGCTCCTAAAGGTGGCCATTGGGTGAAAAGTGTAGATATTCTTATGTCTGTTTAGTTTATTATCTTTATATTCCGTGAAGTGTTCTGTGTTTATTTACCATGTGTACTTAACTCGGGCACTCAAAAGGAGGTTATTTCCCACTAGCCAGTAATTGTATTTCCTGAAATAACTTAAAAATTAATTTCGACTTAATTCCAGAAACTTGGCAAAGTAATATATCTTTATATTTAATTATATTCAATTTAGCTTATCAAAAACATACAAATAGATAGCATTGTATTTTGTTTCATATTATCAAAATTATCGCATTTTATTTCCAATTTATAAATTAAAAACTTAAAAACTAATGAAAGTGATACTTTAAAAAACATTAAACAACACAGCAAATAAGCAAATAAGCTCCTAATGAAATATATCATTCCAAAATTTGAGGACTATAACACAACAAAATTAATATTTTTCCTTTTTTTTTTCGTTTCACTGTGTGGTGTGGTAAAATTGAAGTTCGGTGTTATTACTTAAAAAAACGTAAAATGGTATGAATCTTAACTCTAGGTGTTTTGTTTTTTCAAGAACAACATTATTCTGACACCATTGAACTGAAATAACTTGTATTTAATCCTATTTAGCTCAATTCTAGAAATAGATACTATTTTAGGAGGAACTGTCCTCCAAAGGACATAAGGATAACATTTAGACAGTAACAGAAATACAAAAGGATTACGTGATACTGAGACGAGAAGGGATGGACAATGGCCAAAGAAGATCGACGTAACGCATTAATTTCTCTATTAAGTGTAGTTAGTTATTCCTGACCGTAGTGTTATGATCAGGATGTGATGCAATGTCTTCGTGTATTAATGTCTTCTCTGGTTACATAATAGAGCGATACAGTACGGACGAATATAGAATAGGCTTCCGACCTCGTCAGGTCTATAATCCGTTTTCGGTCCAATTGTTTCAAGAGATTTGGCTGACCGTTGTTAATATTTAGATCTTTTTTTTTACAAATTCCCTGTAAAAAATAAAATAAAATTGAAGTGTAGTTATTTGGTTATTCTGAAATCCTTTGACAGTGGTTATTTGATTAAGAGTTTGGACGAAGAGGACCGGTAATAGACTGTGATCTTTAACATATTTACAACGTTTAGAAGGATTGGGGGGGGGGGGGGGGCACAATAATAAAGAGAAAACTTATTGAAAATCCTGTTCTGAAAATTTTCACTTTTGGGTAAGGCTAATTAAACTGATGCAAATCTCGCATCTGTTTCTAATTGTAGTTCTAGCTTCTTCGTAGTTGTCTTCCTTAAACGATAAAACAATGGCACGCTATAAAATAGAGCAGGACGTAGGAAGCTTTTCTAAATTAATGATTTTAAGTTTTAATGGTAAGACTGCAGTAATAAGTAAAATATGAAGACATTTATTTTTGAAAGTTCAGGCACTTTCGGAATTATTAGTTGAACAAGATTCCTTCTTTTTTTTTTCTTTTTTTTCGTAAAAAAAATAATTAAGCCTTAAAAAAAAATATTTATAGTAAAAAAAATATTTAATTAAGCCTTGGGTGGAGTTTTTGTTGATGGAAACTGGAGAAGGAGAACAGATAACGAGTTCTACTCAAAATACAACGAAGCAGATTTACTTCAGTCATTATAAATTAGAAGGCTACTATGGGCCGGCTAGAATGGAAGATGAAGCCATTCCTAAAAGGCTGTTAGTGGAACCTCTATATGGCACGAGAAGGAGGGGAAGACCGAGGCTAAGGTGGTCGGATGGTGTAGCCGGAGACGCGAGAAGTATCCTAGGAGTGAGGAACTGGATGGCGGCTGCACCAAACAGAGCAGACTGGAGGAAGCAGGTGGAGGAGGCCAGGACTCGTCACCGAGCTGTAGTGCCATAAAATAGATAAATTAATTTAATTAAGTAGTAAGATTCAGTAGTAGTTGTAACAGAAGGAAATTTTAGAACTATATTTATCTAAAATATATTTGAACTGTAGCATATATAATTAGGTTAAGGCATGAAAATTGTACGTAAGACATTACATAAATCCCACTGCTTACATGAAGTCTCAAAAGACAATAAGAAGACATTGGTAAATTTTGCTGCTAGCAGTAAATTATGGCTTCTACGTAAAGACATTACATTTAGCTACATGGAAAAAATTTGGAGCTATCTGTAGAATTACCATAAAACACAGATCATCGTATGGATATCAGATCTCACAGAGGAGCCAATGTGGACTCTGACCACTATCTCATAATTTCCAAGGTTAGAGTAAGTATCTCAAGGACAGTATTTCATTCGTCATTAAAATAAGTAAATGATGCACTTTGCTTACCTAAACAACATTACACATATGTTTGGTTGGTTTTTAAATTCCAATTTCTTAGCCTTGAAATTAGCCTGGGAAATATATTTATCAATTCTTGAACCATTTTTTTTAAGCGAAACATCTTTAGCGATGTTATCTTATATATACATATTTCCTTAGGGTAAACTGTGAAGGATGTAACGGAAGTTTCGATGCCATGTTAAACAGCTGTTTCAACTATTTTTGTATGTTTTTGTTTATAATTTTTTTTTTAGGATGCATTTTATTTAAATAATTATTTTTTATTGTGCATTTCAATATCTTGTTTTTATTAGTATGTTTAATGTTTTATATTTACGAAAACTTTGCTTTTAAAACAATTGCAACCTCCTAGTAACCTATTCGTAATGCCGACGCTTGTGATGTACTTGAGTGTGTTCTTTAAATGTGTAGAAGAGAATAGGTCTTTACGACTATTGTTTTAAATATTGTGTTAATATCATCTGTGGATATGGGTCGGCCAAGTTGTGAAAAAAAACAAAAACGAGATAATACACCATCTAATCAGTAAGTACTTTGTTTATAATATCATTAATTTTATGACTTAAAATTAACAGGCTATCAGTGTATGCAATTCGTTATAGTACGTACTTCCAAAAAACACTGCAAACACAGTATTACTCAAAACACTTTATAAAATAGTTTTCTTTCATTTACAAAAGTATTTGAAGATTTTTTTTTCATTTTTTGCAAATTTTACTGTATACGAGTTTTATTAAATTTTGTACTTTCAGGCACAAAAACCGTATGTTTCAAATATCTTTTTAATGAATAAAATACTGTCAGTACATTGTAAATTGTACAGAGTGCATGTATCGCACTGAATGTTTTTTAAGGAAAGAAATACAGGAATGCATAGTGAATTTTTGAAATATGCTATAAAATATATTAATTTGAAATTAAAGAAAAATAAAAATAAGCATTATTTCTTCTATGATATTTTCACGCAGTGATTCTTAACCTGGTTAAAATTGCACTGATTGGGTGTTTGAGGATTACGTAAAATCATAATTAGACATTCAATTTTTAATTTTAATGGATGAGTTGGTAATCCAGGGAACAGAGACTATTTAGAAATTCTTGCAGAAAATGGACTGCATTATCAGTGCTTACAACTAAAGGTCCATGAATTATATTTTTACACACAATATCAAAAAGCAAAGGATCGACAGTTTTATTTGGTAATAATATTTATTCATCAGAAATAATTTTATAGATTGCACTTTAATTTTTAACCATAAATGTGTATGAGTGCAGTAAAACGCGTTTCTGCCACTCGACATTGTTTATATAATCTTTTATTATTGCTAAATCGTAGTAGAACTATGAAGACGATGTAGTGAAAATTTGGTGCATACGGGTTCAGTAAATTTACCATTGAAAATACTTTCAGAATGGCACTATCGGTCGATTTTCAAACTTTACTGTGATACACGTGTCGCTCCACATATTTTTATCTTTTTCAAAAATTAATTGATTATAAGTAAATTTTATCATCAATTTTAAGCTCTTTATAACATCATATCTTTGCGACCTCTCACGTAGAATCGCCTTCTATCGGTAAATTTTCAAACTTAACTGTTACCTACATATTTCCTTTTTGAAATAACAAATTAATTTAAAATCAGAAGATTTCATTATTGCTAAACCTTCGTGGAACTATGATGATGATGATGATGTAGTTAAAAGTTGGTACTGATTGGTTCAGTAGTTTTCGTGGTTAGTGATCACAAACGGCCATATCAAAAGAATGTAAGGGGAAATGAAGGCCAAAATCCCTATGAAACATGAATAGATGGAAGATGAACCAGAGGAAGCCCAAGAAATAAATGGAAAATTCTGTCAACAAAGCATTCGACAGGAGAGGAATGACTGGAACAAACGAATCCAGCTGGTAAAGGATCTGTTTTTAAAGACAGACCCCTCACACTGCTCAGCTGTAAAAAAAGGGAATAATTCAGAAGAAGAAGAAATCTGTAATGTGATGTAAATACCTACACATATCTCACATGTTTTTTGAAATGCTGAATCGGAATTTCAAGTTTTGTGCATTAGAAGAGGTCGACTTCACAACGAAAAAAAAAGTAAAATAAACTAAAAAAAAAAAAAATAAAACAACATATGAACACAGAAGTATACATATATGTAAAAAAAATAACAGATGAAATTAGAAAAAAGAGACTAATGTTCTATGGACACATGCAAAGAATGATTTCAAGCAAATTAACAAAAAACATTTTGAAAGATTAAAAGGTAAACAGCATTGGCTGTAGAAGGTACAAGAAGATTTAAATGAAATTGGCTTAAATGAAGAAGAAATTGAAGACTGAACAAACTATAGATTAAAGAGTGGTAAGGCTTCCAAGACAAAACAGCTTCAAAAAGACAGGGGAGAAAATGGACGGCAGTAGAGAAGAAAGAGAAAAGTGAACGGATGAAGGATTAAAGCTAACCATTTTTTTTTCGTTAGTAGCCTGTAATGAAAAAAAAAACAAAAAACATATGTTACCACAATTTTTAGTGGTTTAATTTTTATGATAGATTAAAATTCTCAAAATATACTACGAAAAGTACTGAACGATTTTGGTTTCTAGAACTAGATATAGTTAGATTAGTCCAGTCAATGAGTGCTGAAATTAGCGGTGTTGAGTGCATGGAATATGTGATAATTTTTTACTTCATGGCATCCTTAGGAATAGTTAGAAGGTAAACATACTAAAAGTCCCCACCAGGGGGTGAGCTAACGATGGGGGGGAGGGGAGAAGTTAAATTTTTTTGTTTTTTCGATAATTTCTCGAAAACGGTTGACTATAGAAAAATATGTTTCAAATAACCATAAAAGCTAATTAAATTTCCTATAAAATTGATGATATATAAATTTATCGTAATTCTAATCGTTTACGTGATATTCGTTATTGAAAATCGGTGATTTTCGGGAAAAAACAAATGTCAGCTAACTTTTTGTCAAACTTTTATTTCTAGTACCTTCCACAATCAAAATTGTAGAGCATTAAATTTACTTCAATTTTATATATACGTTTCTGGTATTTGCTTCAAATGTTTAACAAAAAGTGAGGTAAACATTTTTTTTATTTCTAAAATTGTCGATTTTTAATATCGTATATCTCGAAAACCGTTGGAATTTTTACGAATACGTAATAATTATTTTATAGGAAATTTAATGAGCGTTAATTTTGAACTGCTACATATTTTTCTAGAGTCCACCATTTTCGAGATATAATCGAAAAACAAAATTGGGACCTTCTCCCCTCCCCCCACCTTTAGCACACATCCCAGGGACGGGGACTTTTAATATGTTTACCTTCTAACTACTCCTAACTAAGCTGTGAAGTCAAAAATTATCGCATATTCCATGCACCCTACAGTATGTTACAGTATGTTATTCACTCAAACCAGCCCACTGAATTTGTGAATATCGTCATACTTTGCCGGAACATACATATTTAACGTTCAGGTTTGGGTGTATTACGTGACATAATAAAAACTTCATATATAAGGCCTGATAGTAAATTTTACCAGATTTTAGTTGAAAAAAATAAATTTCAGTTTCGACAAATAGTTTCGGCGTCATGGTGAAAACTATGCCAAAAAAACTTGGACATAAAATAGTAAGAGGTTTTTAACGTGCTGGTATGGGTATTTGATGGGACTTCTCCTCTGCCCCCCACCGTTAACTCACCCCCCAGCGGAGGGAATTTTAGTATGTTTACCTTCTAACTATTCCTAACAAAGCTATGAAGTCAAAAATTATCGCATATTCCATGCACTCTACAGTATGTTTATTGACTGGACTAATATATGGGTCGTTTTCAAATAAAATGGCAATTTGCTGTCCCAGCACTTTGAATGGCTGTAAACAAAAAACATACAACCAATATTGTTAATTTTTTCGTGTCGAGTTCATTTGTTTAAATTAATGTAGGCCTTAAAACTTCAATTTCAAATGTTTGATAAAGAAAGAAACAAAATAAATCATTAAAAGTTTTTACGTACGTTACTGTCCACAGTTCAAGTTTCCAACTTCTAACCTTCACAAAGAGTATAGGAATTTGTTTTCATTTTATTCTTTTCGTTATTTCTTGTTAAATTATGTGTATATTAATTGAATATAGAACTTTCTTTTGAAAATATGAAATTTTGGAGGCTTGAGAAAAGATTTTCTTTGTGTCCGAGAATTTCCGAATTTATTCATTTGATGTACGTGACCGGGTGTAGAAGAGTGGGCTCTGGAGCTAGGGGAGTCGGGATAACGTCCTAACAACCTCCAGACTATGTATTGTAACCATACCCAACCAAGGGCCCAGGTCGCAGTATTAACCAAAGTAAGAGGACATTGATTCTCAAAACATAGTGAGTGCCTTAATTCATTTTGACATACGTTACCATTGTTTTTTCACATTGAATTCAGCACTTCCAATCTAACTTTTTACAGTTCGTAGTTTTATACATTACAAATGTTTCAATGCCATTATATTTGAAAAAAATTGTAGTTAAATAATCCTTTTCTAATTAAAATTCCTAATATTTGACATACGTTACCGTTATAGTAACGTGTATTAAAATTTTTGTAACCTACGTTAATTTATGGTTCTATTGTTAAATTTATGATAAAAAAAAAAAGAAGAATTATGAAATAAAAACTTTTTTTTTTTCTCTTAATATATAGATATACAATGGAAAAGACTGTGATCGCTAGAAATGAAAATTAGGTCCTAGCATTTTGTAATGTTGTTGATAAAACATATAATAAATACTTTTAATTTTGTTTTTTTAAGAGTTTTTCTTAAAATGCAATTTTTCTACATGTTTCTATAAGTTACCATTATGTGTGAATATATTTTTGACGTACGTTACCAACACACTTTCAGCACACTTTAATTGGGGTCGCACTTCTCTGAGATAACACGTTTGTTGGTACTCATTCCGAAACTAATTATTCGATCCAAAATTTCTATTTTTTATTTGAATGCTCCTTAAATTTACTATCAGTTCCTATTTATGGAATTTTGGTTATGTCACGTTATACACTCAAATCAGCCCACGGAATTTGTCGATATCGTCATACTTTGCCAAAACGTGCATATTTAGCGTTCGGGTTTAGGTGCATTACGTGACATAATCAAAATTTCAGATATAGGGCCTGATAGTAAATTTCATCAGATTTTAGTTTCAAAAAACAAATTTCAGATCTGACAAATAGTTTTATAGTTATGGTGAAAACTATACCAAAAAAACTTGGACTTAAAATAGTAAGAGGTTTTTAACGTGCTTGTATGGGCATTTAATAGGACTTAAATATAAATTTCATATATAGGGACTGATAGAAAATTTAAGGAGCATTAAAATAAAAATAGAAATTTTGGATCGAACAATTAGTTTCGGAATGAGTACCAACAAACGTGTTTTCTCAGAGAAGTGTAACCCCAGTTAAAGAGTGCTGGAATGAGGGGTGTGGAGTGCATGAAATATGCTATAATTTTTTACTTCACAGCTTTGTTAGGAGTAGTTAGAAGGTAAACATATTAAAAGTCCCCGCCCCTGGGGGGTGAGCTAAGGGTGGAGGAAGGGGAGAACGTCCCAATTTTGTTTTTCGATAATATCTCGAAAATTGTGAACTCAAGAAAAATATGCCACAAGTCATAATTAAAGCTCATTAAATTTCCTGTAAAATATATTATATGCATATTCGTCGAAATTCCAACAGTTTTCGAGATATACGTTATTAAAAATCGATAATTTTAGAAATAAACAAAATGTTTACCTCACTTTTTGTTAAACAATTGCTTTAAATACCAAGACTGTATATATGAAAATAAAGTAAATTTAATACTCTACAATTTTGATTCTGACATTTTTTCTGAGAAACGATTGTGAAAGGCACTAGAAACAAAAGTTTGATAAAAAAGTGAAGTGACATTTGTTTTTTCCCGAAAATCACCGATTTTCAATAACGAATATCACGTAAACGATTAGAATTACGACAAATTTATTTATTATTAATTTTGTAGAAAATTTAATTAGCTTTTATGTTAATTTGGAAATATTTTTTCTAGAGTCAACCGTTTTCGAGATATTATCGAAAAACCAAAAAAATGTATGCTATGAAGTAAAAAATCATAGCTCATTCTAAAAAAAATCCATTAAAAAGTAAAGTCAGTAAAAAATTCATTCGCTCTAGCATATTCCATGCACTCTACAATGTGTTTGTTGACTGGACTAGATGTAGAAGGTAATTTTTCATAATAATTCGTTTACTTCCTCACATCTTACAAGAACATGATGCGTTAAAAACGTCACTGGTAGCAAATTAAATGTATTTCCAAGTGATATGAGAGCTTTAATTAATTATCATGTTGATTTCTCGAGGTCGAAGGGGTTGGGCAGGTTTACAGGTTAAAAAAAACTGTTTTTATTTTTAATTCGCTCTAGCTCAGATATTGTCCGTTATGTAATTGAAATAATCTACTGAATTTTATATACTTTAATATACTAACGGCTCAATATAAAGTCTTCAATTATTGCAGACCGATATCTTGCTGAAGATAACAAGGGCAACCATATCGAATAAACTAAAACTCATATAAATAACTTTCACAACCTTACTTGAGGTACGTATGATGGTATAGAAGGATTAATACATTAGGATTGATGGTTGATTACCACTTCTATTGGAATTAGTTTATTTGAAAACTAGTTTCGAATATTAAAAATTCTTCATCAGTAACAAAAATTATATATACTAAATTTTCAAAAATGTAAGGCAAATAATCAAATATAATAGTACTCACATTAGTCGAAACGGACTTCAGAAAGATATCAAGATAGGAAGCGAAAGTAGAAAGGAGTTAACTAGGAATATTTGTATATAAAACTATAAATATTGCTTCGTTTGGGAAGATACATAAGATTGGGAAGATAAATATTTAACCTACCTGGCCGGTTCTTCTTCCTCTTCCACTTTTGATATTGTTACGGTTAGGTGAGGTTGGTGGTGCCGTGGGTCAGGGCGGGCAGGTAGCCGAAAAGGCCGGTAAATCTCCTGGAAGGTTCGCGGGGGTGGCCTCTAGGCTTGTAACCTGGCTAGAACGTTCTAGAAGGTTCGACATAGCTTAAATAAGCCAACCCCTAGCCTAGTGAGGCAGTATCCATGTTTCAGCGATCAAGTAACGATCAGTCAGTCAAGTTTCAGTGGCAGTTCAGTCAGTGAGTTAGTGTCAGTGATTATTAGTGTCAGTGAATGTAGTAACAGTCTCTGTGTGTCAGTGTAATATATTCTTATGTATAATTGTGACACCTAGTATTAAGATATTAAAGATAAGTATTGTGTAATATACATATTAGTGTAATTAGATATAAGTTAGACCTAAGTATAATTGCTAATAGATTAAGTAGCTTAAGTGACCTATTTGTATTTATTAAGTTGTAAATAAATTAGTGTTTAGTATTTAAATTGTAGTTTGATTAGTCATACCCCCCGTGGCCCGTAACAATATTTTTCATTTCAGAATTCCGTTTTGTCTCTTCAGGCGAGTACCAGTATATTTGATTTCTTGTCTAACATTTTTGAAAACATTAGTTTATTTATAATCAATGTATAAAACAAAGTGCAGATGTTTTTGAAATTTTGTATGTTTTAGAACTGATAATGAATTTTTAACATTCCAAACCCGTTTTCAAATAAAATAATTCAAACAGAAGGGGCAATTAATTTATCAATCTTAATCCAACAACCTTATCTTAAAATTTATATTTGATTACAGTACAAACTGAAAAAAACCTAAAAAAAATTATCAGATGCAATCAGATCATTAAAACAACGTGGGTTTGGAAAAAAAAACACAAAGACATTAAGACAATAATTAAAACATTGTTTGTACTTTAATATATTTACAATAACTTCTGCTATCAGAAGAAGAGGACCACATTTTTTTAATAAATAAAAAGGTCGGAGAGGCTAATTGAACATTTCCTCAAAGGGCTGGGAAGGGGTGGATTACGAGGGGTTGGTCACGTGATGCTCCTTTAAGAAAACGTGCTGAGGTCTCGTGCCTCAACGTGTCCCTTTCGCGTTTGATCTGAGCCGTCTTTGTCTGAGCCCCTACGAGTTGTTGCCTCGTCCTCGAGTACAATGCGTGAGCCACCTGCTCTTAGTGAGCGTGTGCCTTCTCCACGGTGGGAGTCATTAATTATATCAACACCCAATCAATCCATAATCTACCGGCGCCAACTATAATGATAGTTTTTAAAGGTTCATCCAATTCATTTAACATTTTTAATGCTTATTTATAGAAGTATGAATCTATTAACTTTTGATTCAGTAGTTAAATTTTGTAAGTGTGTGAATATTATTGTACTATTGAGTGTTATAAATTTCTGATTTGCATTGATGAATTAATTGCCACTTCTATTGGAATTATTATATTAGAATACTAGTTTCTCATTCTAAACATTCGTCTTCAATTCTAAAACATACAAAATTTTCGAAACATCAGTACTATGTAACATGGATTATATGTACTAAAGTTTTCAAAAATGTAAGGCAAGAAATAAAACATTGGTACTCACCTGAGGAGATCTAAGAGATATCTGAAATATATCCATCGTGGAAAGGGGAAGGGGACACAGGTAGGTTAAATTGTTTGGGGTTTACTATGGGATTTCCCCTATGACTCATTGGATTTTTCCGTTCCTTTTGGAAAAAATTTTAAATGGGGCTATTGGAAATATTTATCAGGTCATTTTTTTTTTTTAATTTTTTTTTATTGATTGAAATTTACAACTGTATTTACAATATAAACATACAATACATCTAGTAAATATGATGATAATGTTAAAAATGGCACGTCACTTGTTTTTAAAGGAACTACCCATTGGTAGCACTTCTACAGGTTCTATATACAGGTTCTTCTACAGGTTCTTTTCAGGCGCCTCGGAGGGTTATCTGGAATGGATTGAGAAGCAAGTTGTGATACTAATGGATTTGAATGGCTGTGGAGTTTACTATGAAAGGATAGATATCTGATTTGAGCTAAGTCAGAAACGTAAGGTATATTAAGATCTTTATGGGTGAGTTTGTTTGTGACGAAGTAAGGAGCATTTAGGATTTTTCTAAGGATTTCGGATTGTAATGGTTGGATGCGAGATGAATTGGATGGTTTAGTGGAGCCCCAAAGCTCAACTCCGTATGTCCAAATTCGTTTAATTACTGTTATGTATATCAGTCTTTTGTAATTGATTGGAAGGTTTGAACGTTTGTCAAGTAAATGTTGAAGTAGTCGAAAATGAATAGAATAGAATAGAATAGAAAGAAAACTTTATTCGGGGACAAAGTCCCTTAAGAATAACATTAAATAATACAAAGTAAGATCATAACTGGCCGAGAGGCTGTTAAAAATAAAATAACATAAGTAAATTTAAATACAAATATGTATGAAAAAAAAAATACAGAGAAAAACTAGAAAAAGAAAAAACTATTAATAAAAAGAGAGTGAAAAAATAAATATACAGAATAGAGGTTAATGTTGTAAACAAAATTGTAGAAGAGAAAACAAACAAACAGAAACTTAAAGAAAAATAAAAGATAGAAAATCAAAACATTATCATAGTCAAACTATAATTTTTGCTAATGTTTCAAATTGGGGGAAGATAAGGGAGGATACTAGAAGTTTGCGTGTGGGTAGGGGAAGGAGGTGACGGGAGCGGTGAAATAGTATCAGGATACCGATTGACCTTCGGGAGATTTGTGCAATATGGGATTTCCAGGAGAGGGTTTGATCAATGGTTAGGCCTAAATTTTTAACAGAGGAATGGAAAGTTATTGGATGACCATTAAGGAATAATGTGGGAAAGTTGGCATTTGAATGAAGGGAATGTGATCCTATGGCTATTGCTTGAGTTTTAGCTGCGTTTAACGTTAATTTGTTCAGATTTGCCCAGGCACAGATTTCGTCTAGGTCTTCCTGAATTTTGGCAAACGCAGCTAACATTTCGGATGGAGGAAAGGAGAAGTAAATTTGGAAGTCGTCGGCATAAAGATGGTGGGAACAATGGTGAATTGAATGGGGAAGATCATTGATGTAGGAATTAAACAGTAGAAGGGAAATGCTCGAACCTTAAGCTACTCCTGACTGCAGAGTGAGGAAAGAGGATAGGCCCTGGTTAGGAGTGGCGACTGCTTGGGTGCGGTGGGAAAGGAAAGATTGAAACCAAAGGAGGGAGCTGTAGGAAAAGTTCAATGATTTCAATTTGGAAAAAAGGATATTATGGTCTAAGGAATCGAATGCTTTAGAGAAATCAAGGAGGATAAGGATGGTCAGTTCTTTTTTTGTCCATCGCTGTTTGGGTGTCAGTGATCATTTTAATCAGGGCAGATTGTGTTGAGAAGCCGGGACGGAAACCAGATAGGAAAGGATCAAGTAACTTGGAATCTTCTAGGAAATTGGAAATTTGGGATTGCACCAATCATTCTAGGGGCTTAGAAAGGTTGGAAAGTATGGATATAGGGCGGAAGTCCTTTGGGGATATAGGGTTTAGGTTCTTGTTGATGGGATTAATTAAGGCCTTTTTCCAGGAAGTGGGAAATACAGAGCTTTGGAGGGAAAAATTATATATGAAGAGGAGAACCGGAAGGATTTCAGGAAGGCATAATTTCAATAATTTAACAGGAATGCCGTCTAAACCAGATGAGTTGGATTGAGACTTCATAATAGAGGTAATCAGAACAGAGGGAGTGATATAAGAAAAGTAAAAATTATTGTCGTTAAATGCTGGTGGAGGTAAGGGCTGGGAGGGTCTTCCTTGAGGAACACCTGCAGATTAGGTAAAGAGAGAGGAATAGGAAAAGTTATGATTATCTTTGAAAGTTCTATCACTGAGGTATGAGCGGAGAATAAGGAAATATGTAGAAGGTAGGAATTTACGGAGTTTGTAAAGTAGTCCTGGGTGCCAGACTCGGTCAAATGCTTGTTCTACATCGAGAAAGGCTCCCGTGCAGTACATTCCGCGCTCCGATGCGGAGGAGACAACGTCCACTACACGATGACATTGCTGGATTGTGGAATGTGATGTTCGGAATCCAAACTGGTGATCTGGGATTATGTGGTTGGAATCTAGGATAGGATACAAGCGTTTTAAGATAAGTTTTTCTAGGATTTTACCCATAATTGGCAAGAGAGAAATAGGACGATATGAGGAAGGGTGTTCCGATGGCTTTTTGGGCTTAGGTGTCATTTTTACTATGGATAATTTCCAAGGATCAGGAAAATATGTTGTTCGGAGTACAGCGTTATATATGAATGTTAGGAATAGGATGGCTTTCCGAGGAAGGAGTTTTAGGATATGGGATGTAATAAGGTCATGTCCAGGGGATTTCTTTGTGGGTAATCTTTGGATGATACTTGATATTTCTGAAGAATGGAATGCTTTAGGAGGAAGGGACATTTGAAGTGGGATATTTAATTCTGTTTCAATACTTTCAAGGTGATTTGGATTAAGGATATCAGGATGGGGTTTAAAGGTATTAAAAAGGTGTAGACCGAAAATTTGTGATATTTCATTGTCAGATCGTGACCACGTTTTGGATTCAATTAGAAGAGGGTGATTACAATTTTTAAAGTTACGGGGTTTTTTGGTGACCATCCATAAGGATTTGTCAGTCGCGTTAAGGTTTTCAGTATATTTATATAAATTTTGAATTTTGAATTTTTTTATTTCTGTTTTTAGTTTGTTAGTCATTTTGTTGTAGTTATTTTTGTCTGATGGATATCTGGTTCTGTGCCACCTGGTTCTTGCTTTTCGCTTTTCTCTCAAAAGATGTGGCAAATTACTCCGGAGAGTATTGTATGTTTTTCTTTTTGTGGTGTTATCTATTATGCTATTGCGTATTGATGTCGTTAGTATTTCTATGGCAGTATCAATGTCTTGTTTTGTTTTAAGTGGAATTTTTAAGTCTATTTTCATTTCCAAATCATATCGAAAACTGTCCCAGTCTACTCGGCCAACATCCCTACTCGGCAGTATCCCTACTCGGCCAACAGTCTCCTCGGCCAATAATCAACGAAGGATGGGTGGGTTTAGGAACAGAAGTTGAATGCAGGGAAAGCAGTACCGGACTATGATCGGAGGAAAGGTCATTTAGGGTTTTTATTGTGAGCTGGGATGATGATACCTGGGAAGTGATGAATATATCGAGGATATCGGATCGTTTTTTGAGGGATGTTGGCCAATATGTAGGGTTCATAGGTGGAATGATGGAATAGGTATTGGATGTGGAGACTCGGGATAGGATGCTGCCACGGGATTTAGATGATCGACAACCCCACCGTTGGTGTTTAGTGTTGTAGTCTCCTCCTGCAATGAAGCGAGGTTCTAGGGACCGGAATAAGGATTCAAGATGATTATAGGAAAGGGGAATATTTGGAGGGCAATATACAGCTGAGAAAGTTAAATTGTAAGGACTTGTTGATATGATCTCGGTTGATTGTATTTCTACAGTTGGAGTGGAAGGAATTAGGGAATGGGGTAAGGATCTATGGATAAGGATACAAGAACCAGAATGTGCTGTGTTGTCTGGTTGGTCTGATCTATAAGTGATGTAGTCACGTATGTGGAAATGTGTCAAGTTCGTCTCGATGGTTATGCAGTCCATTCGCGTTCCACAAAATGATAGTCAGGGGCTTTGGGCTCATTGTGGAATATTAAGTGGGACTTGATAAAGGACTCTGGTGAGGAGTGAAATGAGAGGTGGAATCGTTTCTTTTAGCTCTGAAAGGAAAGGAAGGACGAAAGGATGTTATTGATGTCTACTGGATTCGGAACAAGATTTGATTCGGGGAGCTGTGATGGAGGATTATATCTAGGAGTGCTAGGTGGGATTTGGACCCATCTTGGGATATTAGGAACAGTATCGACTTTTGTTGATGTATGGGTTGGAAAGTTTGCTGAAGAAGAAGTTTGGATTGAAACTGGGTGCTGACTTTGTGGTGGTACTTTTACTCGAAGAGGAAAATGATATGGAGGAATCTCCTGACTAGGACGTTGAGGAGGAGGTTGAGTTCTGGGTAGGACAGGTTGTGGTTGGGAGGTTTGAGGCGCCTGATGTCGAGCCTGAGGATTTCCTGTTATGTTTGAGTATGTTGATCGAATTCTCTTCTGAGGAGGATTGATGGTTGATGAAGTTAACGGCTGGGGTACTGTGGTGAAAAGGTGATATTCATGGTCTTGTTGGAGGGAATTCGGAGGATCTATAAGTTCTGTTTCAACTTCATGAGAGTTTTGACGTCGATTTTTCGACGCTGCAAATATATATCTTTGTCTTTGTTGATTTTTGTGCACGACACACCCTCTATAATTTGCAGGGTGATCTTCACCGCAGAGGACGCATTTTGCGGGTGTTTCCCCAGTCTTTAGGCATGTTCCTGTAGCATGGGGTCCAGCACATTTGGATGGTGGCAATATGATTTTGTATGTCCTAGACATTGACATCTAGTACATTGCAGGTTTTGTTTTGGCTGCTCAAATCGCAAAACTGAGTAGCACAGTCTGGTGATTTTAAATATTTCAATATTGTTGCTGGCAGGTTCCAAGTCAACATAAAATAACGGTAGCGGAAATTTTTGTGTAGGGTGGAGCACGGGTGGAGCACGGACGAGATGTTTCTAACGTTGTGGCCGATCTCTTCTATGCCCTTCTTGATATATTCGGTTGGAGTGGTATTATGAAGCCCTCTTAAGACTACTCGGTACGCTTTATCTTCTTTTAGTTGATATGAATGAAAGTTGTAGTTTTTGGTGGTCAGAAAATGAATGAGTTTTTTATAATGGTCTTTATTCGCGGTATTAATTTTAATGTCTCTTACACGTGAAAAACATTTGAAATTTGTCTGACCAATAAGATTCGATATTTCTTGACAAAAAGGCCAGAACTCCTGTACATTGGAGATAAGGACTGGTGGTGGTGGAGGTTCAGGAAATTCTTTAGATTGTTGAGCTGGTTCGGTGGGATGTTTGTCCAGGGCTGCGAATTTATTGCTGGTGGGAATTGTGATGGTTGTTTGATCTACTTTTGTGTTTGCAGTAGTTTTACTGCAAGTTGTAGGAGGTGATACCTGTTTCCCTTTGTTTTGTTTTTTTGTTAGGTGAATTTCCGGCAGATCTGGGGGCAGCGTTTCGATGTCGTTTTTGTAACATCCTTTGAGAAAGATATCGAGAGTCTGTCTCGCTGATTTCAGACATTGGGGTCTCTTCCTCCGATTCAGTCTCCATTTTACAATAATAAATTAAAATAAAGTGATATAATTAAATTAAAAATATTCTTACTAAAAAGAAATAAGCAAATAAGATATACGGCAAAATTTTAACATTTTCTAATATTAAAAAAAAAAAAAAAAAAAAAAAAGTTATGCAGACTTCGTCTCGAACGCAGGAATATGATTCACGAGCCCAGAGCCTACGCCACGAGCCACAAGTGACTTAGCGGCATGTAGCTAAAGTAATATTTAGCTCAAGCTGGAGTGCCGACCAGTAAGAGACTGTCACTCGTGGATAGCTTGTACCTCACGTGCACCAGTTTTCTCACATGTAATTGTTAATTTAGCACTATCCTGATATCACAAAATTGTTCACTGTAATATATAGCGTTAGTACAGAAGTTTAAAAAGCAGTAGGTAGCTTAATCCCTTTGAGACAACAGTTTAAAGACAGAGCGATAACGGGAGTGTTCTGCTGTTTCGGCCATGACACTTAAACTTATCAGGTCATTTAAACAAAAATCTGGATCGGTTTTAAACGATTTTATTATTTCTAATGATTCATAAATCATTAGAAATAATAAAATCGTAAGTTGTTTTTTTATTTTATTATTAGAAATAATAAAATTAGAAAAATAGAATCTTTTACCGAGAATCTTTAGAATTAGAATCTTCTCTAAATAGAACCGATCCAGATTTTTGTTTAAATGACCAATAAACATTTTCAAAAACCCATTTTAAATTTGTTTCCAATAGGAACGGAAAAATCCAATGAGTCATAAGGCAAATCCCATAGTAAATCCCAAACATTTAACCTAACTGTCCCATCCCCTTTCCACGATGGATATATTTCAGATATTTCTTAGATCTCCTCAAGTGAGTACCAATGTTTGATTTGTCTTACATTTTTGAAAACTTTAGTATAATAATCCATGTAACATAGTACTGATGTGTTGAAAATTTTGTATGTTTTAGAACTGAAGATGAATGTTTTCGAAACTGGTATTCTAATAAAATAATCACTATAGAAGTGGCAATTCATTTATCAATCCTAATTGTATTGATCCTTCTATACGATCATGCGTATCCCAAGTAATAAATTTCTGATTTTAGGAAATAATTTTTAATAATAAAATTTGAGTCCTTTGGATAGGCTAGGCTTAGGGTATATTTCAGTGGTCATATTTAAGTCGACTTCTTATCAAATTAAGTTAAATTGATCATAACTGTTGGGCTTTCACACCATTGATAAAAGTTGGTAACTCTGTAAAGAACAATCTTCCAAAAGAAAACTATTGGGATCTAGAGTTACAAACTTTTACCAATTTTTGAGTTACAAACTTTTACCAATAGTTTAACAATAACGCATTTTGAGGAGAATTCGACTTTATCAGTTATAGCCAGTGACCTGAGAATCGTACTTAATAATAAAAATAAAATTAATTCAAAAAATAAATAGTAAAGAGAACAAAATAGTAACAGAGAAAAAATAAAACTCCTTTGAATGATTTTAGAACCTAGTAGAAACAGATGTCGACTACATAATAGTTATTACATTTTTTCTTCGTTTATATTATTATTTACTAACGTTTATATTATTATTTTACCAATTGTGTAAACATATCGTCGCCACTATTTTGGTCTTTAAATTGACAAGCAGATTCGAAAATGTTACCATAAGGTTTTGTAGAATACATAGGTAAACGAACGAAATAAAAAATACGATTTCTTCACATTCGTTATTTTGACATAGTTACGACGATATAAAGTATTACTTAATTCCTGTTTATAAACTATAGAGGATGCCAGGCCTAGGGAACCTGCGAGCTGAGCATAATGAATTCACCCATCACCACAGGCGTCCAGACCTAGGGCAGTTTCTTTCATTGCCGTACGTCCTCATCAGCAGCAGAATACGGAATCTGTCAATGCCAATTGGGCCACAGAGTGGCAACCATATCCCAATGTGGAAGCACAATCTCAACTACAAGCATGACCATGATGCTACCAGCTGGCACTGACCTTCCACAGCTTAAAAATATATTAAACAGTCTTCTGACCCTTTTCCAGCCTCATAAACCAAATGTCACAAATTATACAAACGTTAGATCCTACTTATTATGGTCATTAATTATCTAAAGAAAAAAAATAGGATAAAACGGCATCTAAGCTGAATAAATTATCTAAAAAAAAAAATAGGATAATAGATCCCGATTTATCGAGTCCAAAGACAAAAAAAAGAAAGTGGGCTCGGGGCCGAATTAAATTTCCCCTTCACAAAATCTTTCCCCAAAATATAGATAAATATTTTCTAACATATTTAGTATCGAAAAGAACAGATGAGGAAGACTTTAGAAAAACATCACCCTTCTTTATCTAGAAAGTAATTTTCAATCTGGTAGGAGATGTTAATAAAAATAATTTTTAGAAAAAAAAACAAAACCGACTTCCAAGATTAAACCTACATAAACAAACTTGAACTAAAAAATAAAAAATAATATTTTAATTGCTTCGAAACAAAAACCATTAAATGACAATCAACAAAATTATCGACACTTATATACCTATTTACAATTTATGATCAGTTATTTTTAGAGTCGGTGCCAGCCAAGAAGGGCAGTTTAATCTTGCCTTAGCAATAAACTTTCACAGACAGTGGTGTGGCGGTGATGAATCAGTGGGAGCATCTTTAAAATTACCATTTCTTTTCAAATTCTGTTTGTTTTGGTTGGCACCGACTCCAAAAATAACTGATCATAAATTGTAAATAGGTATATAAGTATCGATAATTTTGTTGATTGTCATTTAATGGTTTTTGTTTCGAAGCAATTAAAATATTATTTTTTATTTTTTAGTTCAAGTTTGTTTATGTAGGTTTAATCTTGGAAGTCGGTTTTGTTTTTTTTCTAAAAATTATTTTTATTCTTTACTTTTTAGTGGTGAGTGTATTTTTTTTTATATAGTCAATTCTCGGTCTTCAAGCTACCCTGAAAAATAGCTCGACTTACTGAACAAAGAATTATCGAGGTTATCATTCTACTTATCTGCATGTAAATAGGAAAATTGAACACAAAATTGTAGTTGAAATCATTACGTACATTTTCATTAATGGGAATGTTGTTTGTACATACATATAAAATCATTGATACAGAAAATTAAATAACTGGTACCAATTTATCATATAACTTTTAACTGAATTGCGCTTTTTTTTGAGGATGTCTAAAATTAGACTTGCCGCCTTCCACCAGTGTCAACCGTCTTTTCTTTATTCTTTAGGACGGTTGACAGAGAACTACGCGGAATTCGGAATTCACTAGCAACAAACGCCCAACTTCTTTCTCCTTTCTGCACTTAGCAAATCAATTTTAACTTTTCGTTAATTGAAAGAATTTTCAATAGCCACTGAAAAATCACTCGTGTGAATAACTAATAATAAGTGACTGGTGTAACTATGAACTGAAAAGACAAACAATGACAGAAAACAGGAAAACAAATTACACATGAAATTCATTTAATTTGAGTTCGAGTTATAAAGGTGATGACTTCTAAAAGTTCGTTTCATAGAGGTGGTACTCTCTTTTGAACCCTATTTTCAGTTCTACTTATTTTCGACACAATTTTTCACGTTCTTTGTCTGAAATCGTCTCATTGAGGTGAAATTTAAGTGTAATGTACTTCCGACCGCAGATTTTGTTCGACTTATTGAAGAATTTAGCTTATCGAAGTACAACACATCGAGAGTTGACTCTATATGTAAATTATTTTTGTTAATAATTTAGATACTAGAACAGAAATTATATGCAACCGGAGTGTTTCTGGATGTCACTCAAGCGTTTGACAAAGTTTGGCACCAGGGGCTTCTCTTCAAGCTTAAGACTACTCTACCACCTACCTATTATCTTATTCTTCAGTCTTTCCTCTCTGACAGATTTTTCTCTGTTCGATATGGTTCAGGGATTTCATCTATTCACCCAATTCTGGCAGGTGTACCTCAGGGATCGATATTAGCACCACTATTATATATACTATACACACATGACATTCCTCAAAGTTCCGAGACTCTTACAGCCACATACGCAGACGACACAGCTATAATTACTAGACACCAAAATCCCATACAGGCATCATTGAATTTGCAACACCACCTACAAGATATACAAGACTGGTGTAACTTTTTGGAAGACACGACTAAATCACCATAAGTCCCAACACATTACGTTTACTCTAAGACACGAAACATGTCCTCCTGTTTACATTGACAATATCCCAATTCCACAAACGGACAAAATACAATATTTAGGACTTACATTCGATAGGAGAATAACATGGGGCCAACATATTAAGAAGAAACGGACATCATTAAATATGAGACTGAAACTGATGTACTCACTTTTCGGGAAAAAATCAAAACTACATACAAGACAAAAATTAATGACCTACACACATCTACTAAAACCTTTATGGACCTACGAATCACAAATTTATGGATCTGCTAAACAGACACACATAAAAAGATTACAAACTTTTCAATCCAAGACATTAAGACTAATAACACAAGCACCATGGTACGTTAACAATAAAACTATACACACCGACTTACAAATACCAACAGTTATTGAATACATACGGACCCACTACCGACTGTTCCATGAAAAATTAAAGGGGCACCCAAACAAATTCATCGATAGTATGGCCACATCGCTCATGCCGGAGAATACCAGGAGGAGACTGAAAAGAAACTGGATGAGAGACTTACTTTTATAGAAGTAAACCAAAGACAAGGAAGGTGTGCCACTGGGCATTATCTCTCCTCATGCCTAACATGCCAATTATGTTAATATCATCATTTCAGCACATCCGCTGATTGTCAATTTTCTTTTTTTTTTTGACAGGTGTGGATTAAAAAATAAAAGTGAAAAAAAAAAAAAAAAAAAATTTAGATTTAGTTACCATGGAGATTTTAGATAATCATAATCATAAATATGTTTTAAATGTAAGGTTATATAACAGTGATTTTTATTAACTGGTTTTTTGATTTTTCTTAAAAAGTGCTCCGTTGATTTCAAAATATTTTTTATGGGACCACCTCTGAAGTATGCCCTACAGGTCTAAAAAAGAATCATCAAAATTGATTAAGAATTGACGGATGTTCTCAACTCATCTGTATTTTTTTTTTGTTTGTTTGTTACGCGATTACTCCGTCAATTCTGAATCAATTTTGATGATTCTTTTTTGATCGGTAGGGCATACTTCAGAGGTGGTCCCATAAAAAATATTTTGAAATCAACGCAGCACTTTTTAAGAAAAATCTAAAAAACAGTTAAAAAGTGATGGAAAGAGAACTCCTCTTTCCAACATCTGCATTACAGTAGCGAATGGCGTTACAGCCAAAGATATTAAAAATAAGGTCCGCCATGTGGACCACTGTTCTTTTTCGGTGGAGCCCTACAGGGAAACAAAGGACCCCCTCCCCCCACAGTGCTACAAGTGTCAGCAATACGGACACACTAGAAATTATTGTGGCCGCAAGGCCAAATGTGTAAGATGTGGAGGCAGCCATGACATCAAAGACTGCGACAGGAAGGACCCACCAAAATGCTGCAACTGTGGGGAAGAACATGTTGCTTCCTATAGGGGGTGTCCACACAGGCTCAAACCTGCCGAGCTCCTGGCCAGTCGAAGAGGAGGTAAGAGAGTTCTACAGGGTCTCAGACACGAGATCCTAACCGGACCAATCAGGGACCGCCACAACCCCCCACCCCTCCACCACCGACCAGCCCACCTATTCGCTCAGATCCAGCGGATCCTCCTCCTTGGGTTGAACGACTTATACGACTCACATATAACAGACACGGTCACTAGTTCAGTTGGAGACCTTATAGAACAGGTGAAAACCTTAGTACAAGTTGTAGTGGGGCTGGCCAACCGCCAATGAGAGGCTTCACTCTACTTAATTTCAACTGCCGAGGCCTCTCTACGAAAATAGAAGAACTAGAGGCGCTATTGGGTATGGCTCAGCCAACCGTTGTGGTTCTGACTGAGACCAAACTACTCGGATATCCACCCCGCTTGCTCGGCTATGCTGCTATAACCGACGACCAACACGACCCACACGGCGGTGTTCTCATAGCTGTCCGACACGGTGTCCCATGGAAAAAGATGCCACCTCCATTCAACGTCACTGACAGCCTCATGAGTCACCTGACAATTCAAGTGATGTTACGTCAGCCAACACTCATCACAGGTGTGTATCGTCGCCCTCAAGGTTCGTTGGGACAACTCCGGCAACTAGTCGATGCATGCGGGACTGTAACAAATCACTGGGTGGTGGGAGACTTAAACGCTCGGCATACCTCTTGGCACAACACAAAAAATAATCCAGCGGGAGTGCAACTAACGAAAACAGCCTTCACAGTTATGGGCCATTCTCATGGCAGTGATTTTTCACTGTCCTGCTGGACTTAAGATGGAACTAAAACTTCCAAATCAATATTTTTGGTGGATTTGAACGTACACAGACCCCTTAAAGTTGGTGCATACAGCCTAGTTTCGAAAAATATTTTTGTTATTTTTCTATAGCTACAAAAAGGCTTATAAACTCATAACTTTCACTTGTCCCTAGCTATAGTATGAGATTTCAAGGAAGTCATTTAAGTATTTATTTTTAGAAAACTTATGTTTTTATTTTCTAGAGTATGAGACCATATATTGAAGAATAAATTAACATGCTTTTTAACATTTTTAAACTATAAAGGGAAACTGAAAATTCCGTTTTCTTTTTGTCCCTCGATTTGGCCTCACGACCGTCACACTAAATAGTTATTTAAATATTCTCAACAAGAATAAGCTAGTGATAATTATTGCTATCTACAGAGTAATTCGTGAGGTTATCTTCATAAGTGATGTGTTTGGAAGACATTTTTTGGTGTATTTTCTAAGATTTTCATCAATACAGGGTAAGTTTTCTTCCTCGTACTTTTTCATACTCACGACCGTCACGCGTTTTTAAAATGATTCGTATTTTTTAAAAGCTCCTGGACTCCATATTTGATTATTTGTAGATGTATACAACTGATTAGTCAAACTAGCCGTTTAGGTAAGGTTTTGGTGTTGCAATTAACATTAATTTAAGGGAGGTTCCTCACGACCGTCACACTCACACCAATTTTTTTTTTTTTAATTTTAAATTGTAACATATTAATGTACCAACACTTTTATACGTATGAAACATCACTGAATTGAGTTCCTTTTTAGCGGGGGGTTGAGGGGGAGCGGAATCGGACTTCGAAACAACTCTACCGATTTTCGTCAAATTTTATATCAGAGTTATAAACCTATTTCCTAACACTTTCATAAGGGTGAAACATCATTAATTTAAGTTTCTTTTTTTTTTGGGGGGGGGGGGGGAATTCACACTTACAAACGACTTAATCGAATTTCATAAAATTTTATGTTTGGGCTATATACCTATTTACCAACACTTTTATAAGGGTGCATCATCATTAATTTAAGTTTTTTTTTTTTTTTGGGGGGGGGGGGGGGATTCACACAAACGACTCAATCGAATTTCGTAAAATTTTATATTTGGGTTATATACCTATTTACCAACACTTTTATAAGGCAGAAACATCACTGACCTAATTTTAATTTTTTTTTTTTTTTTTTTTTTTGGGGGGGGGGGTTCAAAATAACAAAACCTTAATATTTCTTTTTAAGGCATAACTCCTATTTATCTTTTATTTTCTTCAACATGTTTCGGAGTACATGTTGAAACCGCTGCCGTCAAAACCCCATATGCCTGAAAAGGCAAGGTAGGGAAAAAAAAAAAAAAAAAAAAAAAAAAAAAAAAAAAAAGAAAAAAAAAGAAAAAAAAAAAAAAAAAAAAAAAAAAAAAAAAAAAAAAAAAAAAAAAAAAAAAAAAAAAAAAAAAAAAAAAAAAAAAAAAAAAAAAAAAAAAAAAAAAAAAAAAAAAAAAAAAAAAAAAAAAAAAAAAAAAAAAAAAAAAAAAAAAAAAAAAAAAAAGAAAAAAAAAAAAAAAAAAAAAAAAAAAAAAAAAAAAAAAAAAAAAAAAAAAAAAAGAAAAAAAAAGAAGAAAAAAAAAGAAAAAAAAGAAAAAAAAAAAAAAAAAAAGTTTCGGAGAACATTGCTCCATCTTCAGGATAACTGTGATTTTCCTCACATAGAAACAAGTGCATGTACATATGGTATGGACATGCACATATAGTTATGCCTTAAAAAGAAATATTAAAAATTAAATCTCATTCAATATAATAGTTGAACAACTAAACTGTTTTTTTGTAAAATTCTTCCAGAATTGATCACAATTTTTTAATTACTTTAATTTTTTATGTATCAATAATAAATTTTATTATTTATTTATATAGTTTTATCCATTTGAGGACATTAATAATTTTTTAATACGAAAAAAAAAAGTTTAAAGAAAGAGTAACGGTCAAGAGCGTTTCTATGAAAAGCTCTATAAAATGCTTCAAAACAGTGGTAAATAGAAAAAAGAAATCGGCCCCACCTGGAAATTCAATAAATAGAAGGTATATTATAATAGAAAACTCAAAAATAATAAAAATTTAAGCAACTTAAAAATATAATTTTTTTTTTTTTAAATTTTAGCTGAGGCTATGAGAATGACCCATATACACCCTTCAACTCATACTTTCCGTCACGCCGGTTCAGGATTCACATCTACCATAGACCTTCTGCTCACACGTCAGCCCCATCGCTTCACAGGATGTAATGTCTTCGATTTCATATCATCTGATCATCGACCAGTCATCTATGAAATCGAAGGCAGAACAGATAACCCAAAAGAGAAGAAATTTAAATACCAGGAGGCTGACTGGAAATTGTACAAAACAGAGGTATGTCGAAAGCTACCAGAGAAGATGCCCGTCCTCCAATCAGAAGAAGCCGTGAAGTTGACCAAACCAGCAACAAAGAAGAGCTTCAGTGTCCGTCTGCACGATGGTGACAGACTGTTGATGCCCTCAGAACAGGCCCAGCTGCTAGCAGACTACTACAGAGAAGACATCGAAGCCCGCACCATTGATGCACCTCCGTATCCAGTCATGGCCAGGGACAACAATTTCATGTTTGCCAGCCCGAGACGCCTCAAAGCCATCCTGAGGCGATCCAATGGAAACCGGGTCCCTGGCCAGGACGGGATACAGACCATCCTGCTCAAGCAGCTGCCTCGAAGAGGCATTTTTTTTTTTTTTTTTTTTTTTTTTCCAAGCCCCTATTTGGATAAAGCTTGAGTTTGATGGGATTTTCTATGGATATTTGGCCTTTTTCTGCACTGTGTGCACTGTAAGGCCTACAGAAGGTTTTTGTAATGCTTGATATTTTATTTGTTGATCAGAAAGATAATGTTTAGGTGATGGGGCTCACCTAAACCTTGTTGTTCAACTTAAAAACTAATTTTTTTTTTTTTTTTTCCTAATACTTACTATTTATTCATGAAAAGAAAGTCCTTATGGTTTCTGACCAGTGGCCAGTAGCATCTGATTGGCCCGTTGGTCCAGTGGACTCTCATTGGTCCGAATTGCTGTTTTCATTACGGTCCGTCTGTTGCCAGCGGACCGGGGGTGGCGCTGGTGGTTAATGTGATGAAGAGGGAATTTGTCAAGAACTGAAGGGAGTCCAAAAACTTGACGTGTCGGCGCTGGATGAACTCCGGAATGGTGGGAAGATCGAAAATCTCGTGGAGGTCTTCCCGCTTCTTCTTCTTCAGGGAGGTAGACTTTGCCATCTTCTTCAGCATGGAGTCCTGGAACCGCTGCAGGTGCCGTCTGGTCCCATCTGAAAGGTTGGTGAGGAGAGGGGCACCGTACAGGAGGGCAGATCTCAGCATGCTTTTGTAAATACAAAGTTTGAGACGGAGGGAAAGTGCTGGAGAGGATAGGAGGTGATGGAGGCGATAGGATCTTTTTCTCACTTTGCGGTGTGTCCTGTAACAGTGAGCTGAAAATTTCAGCCCTCTATCGATAGTGACTCCCAAGTAGACGATGGAGTTGGAGGGGGCAATGGTGGTGTTTGCCACTCGCAGGGTCTTCGGCAGTGTTGTCCTTTTCCCACGCTGGTGTGAGAACACTACGCAGTCCGTTTTGGCTGGATTTACTTGGATGTTAAGTGAATCCAGCCGTCGAATGATCTCTGCGCAGACCGTTTCGGCCTGACGTAGTGCTCTAGTGGGGTTCATGCTGCTGCTAGTGATGGCAATATCGTCGGCAAAAGCGGCTATTGTCGCTCTACCGTAGTTTTTGCCAACCACTTCAGCAGTGTAAATGTTAAATAACACTGGAGATAGTACTGCTCCTTGTGGCACACCGCAAGTGAGAGGTACTGAATGGGAATGGACGTCACGAACCCGCACAGCGAGACTTCTCTCACTGAGAAAGGAGACAATGACTCCATAGAGCTGCTCGGGGCATTCTAGATCTTCAAGTTTTCTGCATAAGATCCCATGAGATACGGAATCAAATGCTTTCGTGCAGTCTATGGAGATCAGCGCTGTTGGAGTATACCTATTGAAGTTTGAGCACGCCTCAGTTTGCAGCTTCATCAGGTGGTGTTCAGTACTGAGACGTGCTTGGAAACCCGTTTGTTCAAACGGAATAACTGAGTTCTCCTCGCAAAAGTCTCGTAGATAATTGAGAACAATTTTCTCGAAGACTTTTCCGAGGTGAGGCAACAGGCTGATTGGCCGGTAGTGTTCTGGCTTGTCTCCTGTCTTAGCCGGCTTGAGGAGTGGAAACAGTATTGCGTGCTTCCACTGAACGGGGAAATATCTTAACCTCAAGCAGGAGTTGTACAGGTTCGTGAGGTGCATTATTCCTTTTCTGGGGAGCTGCTTGAGGAGGACTGTTTGGATCCCGTCATGTCCAGGAGCTCTGTTCCCTTTCGTTCTTCTTAGGATAGCTTTCAGCTGTTTGGGGCTGATGAACATGAAGTTGTTCTCCTGGGCCATGGACGGGAGAGGTTCGGCATCGGTGGTCCTATTGGTGATGTCCTCTCTGTAGTGCTCAGCAAGCAGCTCCGCTTGGTCGGCTGGGGAAAGGAGTCGGTCCCCATCGTGCAGGCGGATAGTGGAAGTTTTCTTAACCGCAGTTCTGGTTAGTTTCCAGAACTTCCGGTAGTCGTCGTGGGTCGCCCTCAGCTTGTCCTGCCAAGTGGAGGTTTTCCATTGGCGGAGCAGATTTCTGATCTGGGTGGTAAGGGCGTTGAGGGCTATCTTAACGTCTTGGTCCCGGGTTCTGTACCACCTGTTTTTGAGGTTCCGCCTGCACGATATGAGAGCCATGATATGGGGGGAGGTGGTGGGGGTAGGGTGGTTTGTGGAGGGGGAACACCCTGTGGCGCTTCTGTACATGTGGTGGAGGTTTGACGAAGCTCTCCCGCCTGTCGAGCTCTCCCATTGGTCGGTTTGGCGGGAGCGCTGGTTGGCTGCTTCTTCGCGGCTGCGCGTTTGGCAGCCTGTTCTTCAAGCTTTTTCCTATATGGGCATTGCCTATAGGAAGCTACGTGATCCCCCTTACAGTTTTTACATTTCATCTGCCCTTCATTAGGGCAGCTTTTAATGTTGTGTTCGCCTCCACAGCGAACACATGCGGGTTCGTACCCACAATTTGTTTGAATATGGCCAAATTGTTGGCACTTATAGCATTGGGGCGGCAATGTTTCTTTCCTGGCCTTATAATTTTCGGCCGTAAATAGCACTCTGTTAACGTGCCTTATGTTCTTGACGTCTTTTAAGGTGACGCCTGCTGGGAAGGTAACTATTATGGGTGACAGGTCGACCTTTTTCCCATCGGGAAGAGTCTTTTGTAGCCTCCTGGCTTTCGATATGTTCAGGTCTTTAAAGGCCTCGATAACAGTGCTGGTTGTAAAGGTTGTTGGCAACCCTTTTAATGTGTAGTTTGCTAGTTTAGGCTTTTCGCCTCTGTTAGAGTAGGTGTGGTGGCCTATACCATAAAGCTGTAGGCCACGAAGGACTTCTGATCTGTCAGAAGCTGATTTTAGGTCTTTTTTCACTCCCTTCCTTAATTCACGAATGAAATAGTCGCACACTTTTAATTTTGATAAGTAATTTATTACCTCGTTTAAGGTCCTGTCTGCTACGAAGATCGGTGGGCAGGGTGTGGTTGATGCGGTTGTTCCGGCTCCTGACGTTTCTGGGTCTGTCGATGCTTGTTGAAGCGGCGAAAAACTGTTTTGCGTTGTTGTCGGTGGCGTCTTTTTCGGCGTGGTCTTCTTAGCCTTTTTGCGTGGTTCTCTGAACTCTCCCTCGTCATCAGAGGGTGGTAGTTGGGCTTTCTGGGCCACGCTGAGATTGTTTCTCGTGTTAACCATTTTTTAAATTAACACGACACTCACAATGAACAACACTGATCACGAAACTGAACGCGTCCCCGGGAACAAAGGCCCGAGAACAAAGGACTTTTGTACACAAAGGACTTGTGAACACAAAGGACTTGTGAACAAAGAACTGATAAAAGTGATAACGGCACTGAAAACGACGTGAACACTTTAACAGATAAACATGAACTCTCTGCTGAAGAGGCATCGCCCACCTCACGAACCTTTACAACTCGTGCTTGAGGCTAAGAATCTTTCCGGACCAATGGAAACGTGCCATCTTGTTTCCACTCCTCAAGCCGAGTCGCAACGGTGAGAAACCTGAGCACTATAGACCAATCAACTTACTGCCTCACCTCGCAAAGGTCTATGAGAAAATTATTCTCAATTACCTCAGAGATTTTTGCGAAGAACACTCAGTGATTCCGTATGAGCAAGCTGGATTTCAGGCCCACCTCAGCACAGAACACCATCTACTGAAGCTTCAAACTGTGGTAAACCGAAACTTCAACAGAAATACGGCAACGGCTATGATTTCCATAGACTGTACAAAGGCTTTCGATTCTGTGTCTCACGGCATTCTATGCCGTCAGCTCATGGAACTCGACTGCCCAGAACAGCTCTATAACATCATAGTCTCATTCCTGAGTGGCAGAAAACTCACTGTGAAGGTTTGTGGGGAACTTTCTAGCACCATCCCTCTCAGCTGTGGTGTTCCACAGGGAGCAGTTCTATCGCCAGTCTTATTCTCTATCTATACTGTCGATATAGTCGGCAAAAATTACATCAAGTCTGCTGTAGCTGCCTATGCTGATGACATCGCCATCTACAGCAGTAGCCTCAATGCCACGAAAGCACTACGTCAGGCCGAACAAACTTGTGCGGAGATTTTTCAACGGCTGGATTTGCTTAACATCAAAGTAAATCCCGCCAAAACGGACTGTGTAGTGTTCTCGCACCAATCAAAGAAGAGAACGACACTGCCGAGAGCGCTCCACGTGGCTGGCATGGAACTAGCTCCCTCCAACAAAATACGTTCAGCTGGACCGCCATTTTATTTTCACGTTTACAAGAAAGCCAAATTAGTCAGGAGAAAATCCTATAGACTTCATCACCTCCTCACCTCCCCAGCACTCTCTCTCAGGCTAAAACTAGCCATCTATAAATCAATTCTCCGCCCATCACTCCTCTACGGCGCACCGCTGTTCACACATCTCTCCGAGGGTACACGACGATGTCTCCAGGGATTTCAAGACACCATCCTTCGAAGAATTGTGAGAACGACGACGCTGCGAAAGAAGAAGCCCCCGGAGCTGCACGAAATTTTCGAACTGCCAACGGTCCCGGAATACATAAAGCGGAGGCATATCAAATTTTTTGATTCCCTCCAACACCTCAATAACCCTCTATTCAATTCCTTAACTCCGGCACCACCCTCTGTACGATGGCAAAAGACAGTCTGACTGTCTTCATTTCCAAATTTTTCTAATTTATAAATACTTTTGATTTGAATTGATGTCTTCAGGAGAAAGGACCTCAACAAAAGGTGTGCCCCAACACCTCTGCAGATACATAGCGCCCTCTACCTCAAGATCACCCCCACTCATACAGGCCTTAAAATGTAACACAGTTACAGTAAAAGGCACTTACCTTTCTACCTCTTTACATCTAACGATGTAAAGAGTATTTACACTATTTTTCTTATAGATAGGGGCTATGAAGGGGAAAAAAAAAAAAAAAAATGTATAATATACACAGATGGTTCAAAATCTGGTCAATCAGCATCTTCCTCTTTCGTTACAAAAGATTCCACTCACAAAATAAAGTTTCATAAATTATCTAATATTTACACCGCCGAACGTAATGCAATAGCAGCAGCTCTCCACTTTCGTATGACCCTTACTCACAATAGTATAGTTATAGTCACTGATTCATTGAGTTCTCTAAAAGGCCTAGATTGTATGTATCCAAAACATCCCAAAATCCCAGTCATACACTCCTACTTATTCACCCTAAAAAGTTAAGGCAAAGCAGTAAAGTTTGTATGGAAAATGGGGTAAAAATACACTAACTCCATCTGATCTACAAAAAGCCCTACAGAAAGAAATCAATGATGGGTGGCAGTCTATGTGGGATAAAAGCCCACCGAGTAAACTGAGAACAATAAAAAAGAACGTCAGGCCCTGGAATATATCCAGCCGCCAATGTCGTAGGGAGGAAGTTGTACTGACGAGACTCAGGATAGGCCACACCAGATTGACACATTCCTACCTATTCACTAAAGAAGCTCCACCAAAGTGCCAATACTACAATAATACACTCACGGTAGCACATATATTTCAAGAATGCTTTTTTTTCTCGTCGCGCCTCAATAGCTTGGGACTGAATACTAATCTCCCAACAGTCTTGGGAGATGACAGTGAAACAACAAAATTAGTGTTCAAATTCCTAAAATTAAAAGATTTATTTTCAGAAATTTAACGAAAATTTTAAGTATGTAATAGAGCATAAGTTTTATATAAAGTAACTTATTAAAACTAAATAACTAAAAAAAAACATATAAATTAAATTAAATCAAATAACGGAATATTTTGGTACAAAAATAAAATAAAAAGGAAAAATTGCCGTTGATAACCGGTGTAGTTGTACGCCATAAAACTAAAACAAACAACAAACTGATGAGGATGTTAAAAAAACAAACAAAAAAAAACCGCCTATTTTCATGAATAAATTTTATTATTGTTTTTATTGCTATAGTGAAAAACATAAAATGATAAAAAATACTTATACCCTAAGGGTCTATTTCTAATTGAAGTAACTCCACATAATATCATAAACTATAGCAAAGTTATAATGAGATATTTTGACTCTCTTTATTAGATCGGTTGAACACACCAGTTGTTATATCAGGTAGAAATTGCCGATGAAATCAAGATTTTAACGTCCTCGAAAGGGATAAAAAATAAATATTTTTTGATTTGGATAAAATTTCACAAATAAGGGTTTTTTGATGCGTTAAATCGAGATTTGAAGTTAGTTTTTCATGCAAAAAAAAAAATTCCACTAATTTACAGCGGATTTTATTGGAATTTCGTCATTTTTTTTAGTGTTTTTGAGCACCCTAAAGCCGGTCGTGTCTTGAGAATTACGGAACTATTTTTATTAAATCAATAAATCTTTCAACTTATTTTCAAAACGCGGCATCAGTTAATCAAATACTTCTATGCTTTTAATTTTTCAAATTTCTTTCTTTTTCATTTATTATTTAATATCATTCTCTATACAATAAATACTTTGTTTGACCTCAGCATTCATTATTTCTTTATTATTTTGTCACTCCGATTATTACCTACTTCTATCTCTTAGTGTTTAATTTATTTGTAACTCTTCCTATTTTAATTCTCCCTCTTCATTTATTTTCTTCCTTTTTTTATTATTTATTTATTTTACCTTTATGTCATTGTTATTTATGGGTTATATATAAGGTGACCAGATTATGAGATTCTCATAACGGGACCCTCAATATCGGGGAAGTTAGAGACACCCTTAAAAAAATACTATTTAGCAATATATATATGAAATACTATTTTATTCAATAAGACTACATTTAGAAATAAACTTGATATCACTTAAATAAAAATATTGTCGAAAATACTGACTTCAATGTTTATTTTTTATATTTTAGAGATGATTGAATTTTTTTTCAAAATGTCAGGCTTTTGTTTGATGAAATCGAAAAACTGTACACAACCCATTGCAAAGTTACATTTTACTACCATCATTGCTTTAAGGGTTGACATTTTCATTTGGGATTTTTCTAGTGACTAAATGTCATTAATAATTGAGAAAACTCGTTCCACTGGAGCGTTTGTTCCAGGCAAGGACAAGAAAAATGAAACCATCAGTGCAATATTCTTCATAGGGACATTTTGATTTGCAAAATGAAGAAATATTTCAACCCATCTCTGATCCAGAGAAGGTTTTTCTTCGGTCCACTTGAAAATCTTTTTCTGTGTCACGTACTTCTTTAGATAAGTCACTTGGTCAAAAAGCTCACTATCGGAAATCTTAAGCGTGATAAATTTACTAGCAATCAAGTCAATCCCCTCCTCGATCCTTTCCCACTCAGGAACTTCCTTTAGAGTTATCCATTGCTATTTCTTCATGTTTTAAAGATTTAATTTAGTTAATTCATTCATCACCAATGAATGGAATTTAGGAAGCAGACTCGATGCTGTCAAAAGTACATATGGGACCAAATATTTGTAAAACGGGACAAATAAGCGTCCCGAGCATATATATCGGGACAACGAGACAGGTCCCTGTAAAACGGGACTGTCCCGTTCAAAACGGGACGTCTGGTCACCTTAGTTATATAATATGTTTCTGTTACTTCTTAATGATTCTTAAATTGTAACGGTGTAAAAGCAATTTCAGTGATCTAAGATAATTAACATAATTCTAAACATAAGGTATCGATATTTTCAGAAAATATTATAGCTTTAATCACGATCGCGCTTGTAGAGGAGATGGTGTAGCCATTAAATGTTTAGTTTAGTCCCTGCATATAGAAATAGATTCTCTAATTTGTAGCAATCAAAGTTCACGTCTGTAATATCTATCTCCATCAGAATAATATCATATACATAGAATATTTGCAAATCCATAGAAAACTTCAGAAATCAGTCTTGTAAATGGTAAATTTTAGTCGTCACAATCCATTATGGAGCTTTGATACAAAAAAACAGATGCATGCATCAACTGATTTTTTGTTACTGAATTCCGATGAACCACCATCCTTATGTTCAAGGTTGGGAACATTCTCGGCATTGACATATCTCTATGCACATCTACCATATACGGTTATACAGGGTGAGTACCTCTTAGTGTAAAAAAAAAAAAAAATTGTGTGAAACTAGATCAAAAATGTAGAAAAATGCCACAGACCTCACCTTTCTATTCCAATCCGTTGCAGATATAAGATAAATCAAAGACTCTTTTGAGAAAACCACGTTTTTTGCCATAAAAGCTGTAATATCTCCACTTTGTTTAAATATTTCAAACTTTGACCACATTTTCGGATTTAGCATTACATTTTCTATAAAAGCAGAGAACTTGTAACCTTGAATTTTACAAACTTGTGACCTAAAGACTTAATCTTCACCTTATTTAGGGAAGTTAAAATGGCTTACATTACTTCAACGCTCACCGTTTTTCGAAAAAACTATCAACAAAACTTCAAATCTCACAAAAACTTGAAAATTTAATCAGTTTTCGAATGATATGTTTCGATTTCATGGAGAAATTTACTTTTAAAACAGAAACAACATGGTGTTCTCATTTGGCATACAAATTAGTTACTTGTGTAAATAAAACATTATGATAATCCCTTAACGGAAATGTGCATTTATAACGTAATAAACTCTTCATTGGAATAAAAGCAAAGAAGAAAATTATTGTTTAGTAGAAAATAATAGAAAACTGTCACTAAAGCGACACCAGATCAGAGGATCTTATGTTATTACATTTATTTATTTATCATTATTATTTATGATTTATTTTAGTAGATTTTCAATGTAAGGTTGAAAATCTAATGATAATGAACATAGACCTCAATTTTGCCGTTTGCTTCTCAATACAAATGATGTTGAAGAATACCACTTTTATGATGCATTTTATGGACAGATGTCTGTTGTTAAAGGGGAAGCCATTGCTACCTATTGTTTATTATATAACAATAATAAAGAAATAAACGTAACAAAATAAGATCCTTTGTTCTGGTGTCTCTTTACTGAGTTTTCCTTTATTTTGAATAAAACAATAATTTTTTTCTTTGCTTTTTATTCCAATGAAGAGTTTATAATGTTTAAAATTAATATTTCCATTAAGCAATTATCATAATGTCTTAGTTACACAAGTAACTGATTTGTATGCCAACTGTGAACACCGTGTTTTTTTTTCGGATTTAAATGTAAATTTCTCTATGAAATCGAAACATATCATTCGAAAACTGATTAAATTTTCAAGTTTTTGTGAGATTTGAAGTTTTGTTGATAGTTTTTTCGAAAAACGGTGAGCGTTGAAGTAATGTAAGCCATTTTAACTTCCCTAAATAAGGTGAAGATCAAGTCTTTAGGTCACAAGTTGGTAAAATTCAAGGTTAGCTGCACTCTGCTCTTATAGAAAATTTAATGCTAAACCCGAAAATGTGGTCAAAGTTTGAAAAATATTTAAACAAAGTGGAAATATTACAGCTTTTATGGCAAATAACGTGGTTTCCTCAAAAAAGTCTTTGTTTATCGTATTTCAGGAACGGATTGGAATAGAAAGATGAGATCTGCGGCATTTTTCTACATTTTTGATCTAGTTTCACACAATTTTTTTTTTTTACACTAAGAGGTACTCACCATGTATACACTAAATATTACTAACAAAACATATTCTACATGTATTTCAAAAGCGACGCAACACAAAAATCTGTATTTTTGATTTATCATCATGTTTCAACGGTGAAAATTTTAAATTTAATTGTAATACCGGTTTTCGAGTTGTGTCACTTTTGAAATACATGTGCGATAAGACATTGACAATTTTTCAATTCGGGTTAAATTTGTTTGTTTATTGGGGCTTAACGTCATTATGTACTCCAACTAGGACAGAAAGGACGGGTTATCCTATAGGTTACTAACCTATTCTAGCCAGCGTGGGAAGGTCAAGATTCATTACGGTTAAAATTTAAAAATATCTATTGCCACAGTTGTTTAATACCGAAAAGAATCTTACATAAAGTTAAATGGTCACTAGTTAATGCTTTAGCAAGTCCCCCACAAATCTGCTCCTATATTTTATATTTGATAGATATTTTTTCTTCCATCGCAGGCCTTTTCGTGCATACGGGTTTCGGTATCAGCGGATTTTATATATGACGCTGACGTCAATAATCGTTGTTAAAAACAACATTTCTTAATATATCTCGAAGTGAGGGATAATTTTATATTAATTTATTTATTAGCTTAAGCACACCTTAGCGACCGCACCTTTTATTGATCTGTGGTCAGGGTCAGTTCTTTCTCTCTATATTCGTCCGAAATTATGTGGCCTCCCTGATACACAACGTCCGTCCGGGTTTCCTCTTCCCCGAGGAAATGATTATGCACTTCTTTCATTAAAGCGAGGGAATCAGACTCGTCTATTCAATTTCTCCAGAGTGTCTTCTCTCTATGCTTTTTTACATCTTCATGGTTCCTTACCAATCCTGTTGGAGATCTATAGGGCTATCAATTTTATCGCTCTTCCAGATTGTTTCAAATAGGAGTTACACTTTCCTGAATTACCTCTCGTACTAAGTCAGGTGCCACTTGCTATTTAGCTTGAGGTCACAATAAATTCCCTAATATTAGTAATTTTATTATTAATTTGGGTATGAGTGTTGAATGATAAATTAGTAGCCTCTAGATACCACTTAACTTGCTTTTCCTTGCCTGCTCTGTTGGGCTACCTACATCCTCGTTTTCAGTTTGTCCCTGAATTCCGTCGCCTTTTGACAGTTTTAATTATTTTTCTTTTGGCCTGCCACCTTGATCAGGTGAGCCTCTGAGGTTTTAGAGGCTCTTCACCCACTCCCGTAACTACATCATGCTCATTTTTCATTCATTCACAAACATTTGTATCCATTCTCCTAACTTTCCAATAACAAAATCGAATAAACATATAAAATAACAGTAATGACATTTAACAATTAAAATGGAAATGGTCCATAAAGCAATGACTGACAAACAGTGTTCACAACCCTACTCGACCATATGTCCAGATTCACCACTAGACTCCCTCTTTCACTACCGTTAAAATCTCCTAGCCGAAAGTAGCCATGAGACAGCCGTTAATAGCCGAAGTTGAGCAATGGTCAATAATTTCAACTTCTTTATAGTCATCATACCTGAATTAATACTTCCCTACGGTAAAAGCAAAACATATTTCATATCTTAATCAATATTTCACTTTTTATATTAAGCCAAATTGCATTTCTTCAAAATCAAGAAAGCCTATTCCGTAACAAATAACAAAATCCACGCTCGGTAGTCAGCAGTCAGCCCCTCCCTATAGTTGACCATTGACTATGAATAGCTCAGGCTATACTCAGCGAGGAGATATACAAATAGAGCTGCTAAGGAGTAGGCCGGAGCTAGAGGCAGGTGGGACTAGTATTCCCCCACCACTTCGCTACCCAGAGTTAACCCAGTTCCCAACTTACCAATATTATTTTAGACTGTTGCTGATTCAGGTATAGGTAATAAAATTCCTTCAAACACAGTGTATCATTTTTTACTTAAACTTTGTAAATATAACCTGGAGACCGAAATAAGAATCCGAAGGCTGATGTTCTATGGACATATGAAAAGGATGAAAAAGAAAAAGACTAAATAAAGAGATATTCGATAAAATTTGTAGCTATAAAAGCGTCGTTGGATATACAAAGCAAATGCAAGAAGAATTAAAGAACCTTAAAATGTCAGAAACCGACTGTTTGGATAGAGAGGTGTTCCGAAAAACAATAAAAAATCTCACTACAATTAGCAGAGAGAAAAAGAGGGATACAATGTGGTTCAGGGAAAGAAGGGAGAGACATTCAAGAATAATGAAGCTAAGATGGGAGGAAAGAAAGTGGAGAATCCCAAAGAAGCCTGAACCGTGATATTCGCGTGGTCCTTGGGGCCTATACGTGAAAAAAAAATTTTTTTTATTGAATATAAAAGTTATAATTACTAATAAAAATTTAAATAAAAAAGATTATTGGAATCCAAACAGAATGTAATATTTTATAAAATTTAATGGCCTTTAAATAATATAAGTTTATTAAATTTGTTCCTTATATTATTAGCTTGTATTTTTTGATTAATGTCTCTGGCATGACTTTTAATTCTTATCGTTAAATATTTATAGGCTATTGCCTTAATTAAAAAATGAAAATGTCCTTCTTCTGTGAAATGTTTGGCTTCATCAAAAAGACTGCAGTAGTGCAGCATGCCAACCACCCTTCACGAGTAATGTTCAATGTTGAACTTTCCTCCTTTCTTCACATATTGGCGAAAGAGAGTCTCCGCAGTAATACAAATCCGCCGTACACTGTGAGATGGCTGGATTAGACCACCTCTATTTTTGCAGCCAATTATGCTGCCTTTGCTCCGCACTGGTTCATCATATAAGTTAGCTTTGCAGGCATAGCGCTGAAGGTTACCACTCAGCGACCTTACCACATAACGTAGGAGTTAAAACATTTTTGTAAAATTACAATGTTAAGGTAGATAGATTTTGAAACTATTGTAGTTAGAGCTTACATGTACTCTACAGTATCATGAATGACTAGTTCATAGCGTTGCTTGATGTAGTCATAGTCATGCTATCAAGTTCTGGGTGTACTAGTGGTTCTTCTACACTACTCTCTTCTAAAATAAATAAAAACTTAATTATTAACAATTTCAATCAACACGTTCAATCGGGTTAAATAACTTACCAGACCATTCCTCTGAGGTTGTACAGTTTATTACAGTTACTGGGTCTCTAGTGCTAAATGAAGATACTGGATTTATCCCCAATAAATTAATTTTATCCAGTGGGATGGCATTCCCACTGCTGGACGTCCCTTCGTGAAGCTGTTTATGAATGATAAATTTTTTTCCAAGAAGAGGTGAACTGAGAAGCGCTTGGGTTGTTGTTGAAACTTCCTCTGCCTCGAATATATCCAAATAATCTTTCCAAGTGATCTTGGCTAACCTTGAATAGTGTTAAAAATGTCAAACATTTGGTATCCAGTAGCGTCTTTACTTTATATACTTCTTGTAATTTTGATGTCTATTAAAAACCCTAAAAATCCAGTCTTCCTATTTCCAGAGCATACTGGTCGTCCATCGCCTTCTTTCAGTCCCTCAATGTACTTTTCCACCTCTTCCTGTTTCTCCAGGATGATAATTCAATTTTTGGGGTGAATAGGCTGCTTTAGATATTTTTCCTTCAAATTCCTAGAGTTTAAAATATCAAATAAATCATTAAATATTCTTATGAACTTGATCGTTCCATCTGCATCTGAGAATTCAGCTATTTCATTTTTTCGGCAGTATTTGATGGAATCAGCAACTGAAGCGCTTAGTAATTGAGCAGCGTATTTCACCTTCATCTTATGGTTCCCATAGTTTATGTGGCTGCTGGTCAATTTATTTCCCAGCTTTAAACCTTCCTTTAATTGTAAATAGTGCAGATTTTGAATATGTTCCCACTTAACGACTTTCCCCTCTCTATCAATTAGATATTTCTTGTCATGGAGAGTGTTTCTCACCAACTTTAGCACGTGGCATGGGTCTCAGAAGAAATTCAATTTATCTCCCTCCATGTCTATAGTGGTGGTTGCAGCTTCATTTACATTAAATTCAACTCCCAACTGCCTAGCTGCAGCTAGATTATTTGCGGCGCCATCACAGGTAAGGGATACCACAGTTACTCCTGCCTCTTTTAATAGTGAAAGACACTGTTTAGTTAAACTAGCAACTTGCTGCTAACAAAAAAATAGCCTAGCGGGGTTTTCCAGATAGTGTTAAGAAAACTAAATGAAAGACGAAAACCACGGTAGCTAGAGGTGAGCTATCGCATTGGCTACCTGTTCCCAGATCATCATACCCTACCAAGCTTTTCCCACTCCATTGGAAATTTCTTCTAATTGCCATTGAGTCTATCATTAGGGCTCCGAAAAGTTTGCCATGGGACTTTTCTTTTTCGCAAATAGCACCAAAAACTTCTTTGCTAAACCCGGGCTGTCCGTTTACAGTAGCTGTAACATAACTGCATGCCTTCGGCGACAAGAAGTTCAGAGTGATGGCAAAACTTCTGAACCTGCTGTCTTACAAAGTCCGTAATTTTGGAGATATTGCCTTTGCTGCTTCTCTCTTAACTAGGGCTGATGATGTTGGTGATACGTTGAAAAGTAACTAGCAGTGCTCTGATTGTAAATAATTTTTCTTTTCCAAGTCGGCCAAAACTTCATTTAATTTAAACACCTTCTTAGTTAACCGAGAGTGTTTCCTCCTAATATTCCTCAATTTCAACTGAGATACTAATGCTTAAAGTAAATTCCCCGTCAAAAGTATTGCAACACCCATAATTCTCGAGATTTTTCCTGGCTTTTACCTTAATCCATACCTGGTTTATATTTATATAATTATTATTTATTAAACGAGAGACATTAAGGATTAGATACATCAATGTTTTCCCCTGTTAATAACAAACGATGGAATTTTAGATTATTTTTTTCAAATTTCCCACAGGCCATGATTATCATTCGGTTCGTTATTTACAATTATGCCAAGACTATTGGAAGCAGTCATTCAAGCCAGAGGCGGCAATATGTCTTTTTAAACATAAATTAAAAAATTAAAAGTTGAAATTGCAAAAAATGAAAATATTAAAAAAGTAAGTTTCCAAACTTTTTTGTTTATTGGAAGAAATATTGTAATTTAGTTTAATAATAATTGTTTATGTCTAGTTTAGAAATGTTTAATATAACTTTAGAACCTTTCTTTATTATGAAAAAAAAAAGAAATACGTTTTTGTAAAATTCAAATATTTCAAAGTATTGCGATACTTTTGACGTGGTGTTTAGTATAAAAAAATAATTGCATATAACACCATCGCGAACTAAATTTGACTAGGTACAATGAAAGAATTTTGCGTTAGGTATTTACCTATGAAAGCTAAGCTGCTTATCATTTATAGTCCCAGTCTTGTTGTTGTTCTTACATCCAATTGCAGCACAAAAAGGCATACTTAATGTGGAATGGATTTATAAACAAAATAAAAACTCAACGAGAATAGGTTTACGTAAAAAGTATGAAATTAAAAGTAAACACTTGTAACTTCAAGGAAATTAAGCAGCACACACGGAACGTACGCTTCGGAAATTTAGGTGGCGTAGTGGAGGGGGAACGAATCCCACCCCCACTCCACTCGTGACTGCTCTATTGTATATCTCCTCGCTGGCTATACTCGTTGCTACAGAAGCCTCTTATCCCTCAAAATAAAGGTTGCTTAAACCTTTGAATCTGTTATCAGGAATAATCGACTAAAAAAAAAACACTTTGAAGAATATTAGGTATACTTGCAAAATCATAATGAGAGATATAAAGGATCCGATTCTAGTTTTAAATGAACCGTGAATAACGATGGGATACTACGAGTATGTGATGATAAGGTTAGGGTAGTAGGAAATTTTATTGAATTAAACACAGACACCTCTCTAGATTAATCATATAATAGCTACAAGTTAGATTTTTCCTCACATGATACACAACGTAAATACATTGAACTATTCAAAATGTATGAATTACAATCAATTTTGTTTAAGTACAATTCTGTTGGCCCTTTTTTTTTTTTTTTTTTTTTTGTCCAAGCCCCTATTGGAATATGTACAAGGATGTAATACTAAGATGAGTTTAGAAAGATAAAGTTGGCCTTTTTCTGTATTTAAAAATACACTGTAAGGCCGAACTTGAAATGGTGAGTCCTGGAATATTTGAAATGCTTGAAAGTTTTGTTATAGGTGTTGGGGCACACCTAAATCTTGAATTAATGAAATTAAGGTAAACTAAAAACTAAAACTAACACAAAATAACTATGTGATGTCTATAGTCACATCACTGACTTGGTTGGTAAACACATCACTGACCTGATTGGCTTAGTCTGGTGTCTTAGTTACGGTCCGTCCTGTCTGAGCTGGGTTCACTATTGTCATGAGAATGTTTTCTTTGTTTTATGAGTGTGAGTATGTGCTGTGGTGGTTTGCGTAGGTGAATGGGTGTAGGGTTGAATGTTGGTATAGATGCTGATGCTGCGTCGTGTATTATGTTTTCGAGTGTGTGTATGGCTGTGTCAATATCTGTTGTTTTGTGGAGTGGGGTGATGGTGGGTGTGTTTTTGTATATGTGTGATTTGTAGAGTTTCCAATCTGCATGTTTAAAGTCGTATCTGGTGTGAGTGGGTGGTGTTACTCCAGTGTGACGTCCTAGTTCGTATAGTACTGGTATGTGATCGTTGTTACTGAACTCTATGGTGCTGCAGTTGGTGAATCGGTGTGGCTGTTGTGTGAGGAGTAGGTCTAGTGTAGAGGTGTATGATGGATTTGAGTGCTGTCTGTATGAGTAAGCGTCTGGGTGAATAACAGTGTATTTTGTTTTAATGAGGTGGTTTCCTAGTGCGTTGGGTCTAGAACAGTTCCATGCATGGTGTCTGGCGTTCAGGTCACCTACTATTATGTGTTGTCTGTCTGTTTCTGTGTTCTTCAGAAAAGTCTTAAGTGTGTCTAACTGTCCTTTTGGGCTTCTGTAGATGCATGTAATTTTGTATGTGTGTTTTAGTTTAACTTGTATGGTGATGGCTGTGTGTTTGTCATCGTGTAATGTTTTCCTGTCGATTAGCCGTGAAGGTATGTCATGTCGTACTAATAGTGCGACGCCTCCTTGAATAGGCGAGTCGAGTCTATATGTGATGTAACCTGTAAAGTATACTGGTGTGTGTCTGTGGAGTTTTGTGTCCGTCAGTGCTACAACGGTTGGGCGGTAATCAGCCAATAGGGTTTCCAGCTCAAGCTTACGCTTCATGAGCCCAGTAATGTTATAATTCAGGATAGAATATCTATCCATGGCGAGCTGAGAGTTGGGTAATCATGACATTCACAGATGTCATGAGGGTTCGGAACATTTCCTTCATGTCGTTATTGTTTGTGATAAACATCTCCTTCATGTCCTTAAACATGTCCGTCATCTGTTGTATCCAAGTCGGTTCGTTGTGTTGTGGTGAGGGTTGGCTGGGTTGTGGTGTGGCTGCACTACAGCGGCCGGCATAAGTAGAGGGGCCTGAGGTGGTGGGGGCTGAGGGAGCGTTCCTATTGGATGGTTCAGCGACCAATGAGGTTTGCCGCTTTTGGGGTTTTTGCTGTAGCTTAGTTTTCATAAGCTCCAGCCTAACTTCGCAGTTGCGATATGAGGCCACATGAGGGCCACCGCAGTTCTTGCACTTGGGGGGTTCAGATCTAGTGGGGCAGTCCTTCACCTCGTGGTTGCCTGCACACCTGACGCATGTGATAATGCGCCCACAGTAGTTTTTAGTATGGCCATATTCCTGGCAGTTAAAGCACTGTCTGGGGCCATTTAAATTTCTCAGTTTTTCTAAAAAATAGCGGTTGAGAGAAAAGCCAAAACCCCAGCAGATAAACATCCCTCCAGAAGAAGCAGACCATCCCCAAGTGACCTTCTCCAGGGACTTCAGTTTCGCCCTGGCCCTTCAAGGAGTTGTGCAGCAGCTCGCGGTGCTGGCGCAGCAGATGATGGAGCAGGCCAACCGACCATGAGAGGCTTCTCCATTCTAATCTTCAATGTTGATGGGCTCTGCCCTAGAATCCATGAGGTCGTGATGTTATTGGCCTTGGCCCAGCCAACTGCTGCCGTTATCACTGACACTAGGTTGCTGGGCCGCCCGCCTCACTTCCAGGGATATTCCGTGGTAACAGACAACTCAGCCGAACTCCATGGGGGTGGAGTTCTCATTGCCATTCGCCACGGCAAACTTTGGAAGAAAATGCCAGCACCGGCGACCACCCCCTGCACTCTCCTAGGCCACCTCACCATTCAGGTCCTTATGAGACAACCAACGCTCATAACGGGAGTCTATCGCAGGCCGCGAGCATTCCTTGTCGACCTGCGTACCCTCCTGGATGCGTGTGCTGCAAAGTCGAACCATTGGCTGTTAGGGGACTTTAACCACAACCTATGGTATAACAACCAGGTAAACCCAGCTTGCAGAATCCTCGTGAAAACTACCTTCTGTGTAGTGCACCCAAATGCACACACATTCAGGAGCAACATCAACGGGGCTACTTCCACACTGGATCTCCTCCTCACAAAACAACCTCACAGAATCACTGGGTGTACAGTCAACGACCTCATCACCACCGACCACCGCCCAGTGATCTATAACATCGAGGGGGGGAGAGACGACCCTATGCCGGAGAAATTTCTCTACCAAGAGGCTGATTGGGCGAAATATAAAACAGAGGTCTGCCATAGGCTGTCTACGGTCTGGAAAACATACAAACAAACCATTTATACTAACACTCCTAACATTACACCGCTCTCATCTGTTTCCGAAATAGATGAAGCCATACTCAAATTACAGACAATCATACAAGACGCCGCGAATGTGTCAATACCCACCTTTCACCCAACCCCCATTCACCTCCGTACACCACCGAAACACATACTAACACTCATCAAACAACGAAACAACATTAAAAACACTTGGTATAGGACACAAGACCCCATGTACAAGCCCATTATAAATAGCCTCACGCGACAGATCACTTCACTCATGTCACAGTGGAAATCATCCTTATGGCATGACCAACTCCGTCGGACCCATGATGATCCCCGCAAATTTTGGAAATTGGTTAGAAGCCATAACACCAAATCCGAATCGGTAAAAATAATCAAAGGAGATGAGCTCCTGACCCCTGCTGATCAGGCATCAATCTTGGCCGATTACTACACCCAGCGTGACTCTGCACTTACCGACTCAGTTTATACACATAACCCCTCGACAGACAATAATCAAAACACCATTTTTTCAACACTTAAAGAATTAAAAACAATCCTTAGATACACTAAGGGAAACAAATCCTCCGGACAGGACAATATCCCCAGTATTCTTCTTAAACAACTACCGCGGAAAACCCTCATGTTTCTTCTTAACATCCTAAATTCGTGTTCCCGCCTCCGCTACTTTCCGTCCCAGTGGTTCCATGCTATAGTGGTTCCACTACTCAAACCCAAAAAACGAGGGGCTATCCCTGACGACTATAGGCCCATCAGCCTCCTCAACCATATCTCGAAAATATACGAGAAACTCATCCACATCCACGTTCGGAAATTTTGTGACTCTAACGACATCATTCCCCCTGAACAAACCGGTTTCTCTAAAGGTGTCAGTTGCTCCCATCATGTAGCTAAACTACAATACGACACCGTAAATAATCTAAAGAAAAACCTTGCTACTGCTATGATCTCATTAGACTGCACGCAAGCGTTCGACTCCGTGTCCCACTCCATACTAATAAGCCAACTTAGGCGGTACAATTTCCCCGTCCAGCTGGTTGACATTATAGGAAGCTACATCAGCAACCGGACCTTCTCAGTCCGTGTTAAAGATGAATTATCACCACCTCAACCGGTCACTTGTGGAGTACCACAAGGGTCCGTGCTCGCGCCTATATTGTTCAACATATATACAGCTCACGTAGTTGCCACCAAATTCAAAAATGTCCAAATAGCTACCTATGCAGACGATATTGCCATCTACTCAGCTAGCATGAACGGAAAGCGTGCTATGCAAACCGCCCAAAACGCAGCCCAAAAGATCACTCAACTCCTCAAGGACATAAATATACACATTAATACCACCAAAACTGACGCGATCACCTTTTCTTTCAAAAAGAAAAGATCAAAGCCAATATTAAACGGACAGACTATAACAACCAAAAAACATCTAACTTATTTAGGTATCAAGTTAGAATCACAACTCTCATATTCACCACACGTGAAACACCGAATACAAACAACAAGTACGACCACATATCAGCTAGGACACCTTCTCTGGGCACCTTGTCTCTCACTCAGACTAAAAATACTCATCTATAAAGCCGTACTGAGACCATCTCTCCTTCACGGTGCCCCACTTCTTCAATACTTATATCCCACTACACTCAACTCACTACAAAGATTTCAAAACAGCGTCTTACAGAAGATATGCCGAAACACATCCCTAGAACGTCGTAACATGAAACACATTCACGATTTCCTTCAGCTTGAAACCATACAAGAACAGATCACAAGACGACACATAAAGTTTTATGACAACCTCCCCACCTCCTTTAATCCTCTCTTCCGTTCAATCACTCCAACACCCCTCCCTGCTAGATGGCAAGGCAGGAAGGGTCACAAAAAACCGAAGAACGTCATACTGTGATTTCATCACAATATGACTAAATTGTAAATATGTAAATATGTTATGTTATGTTAAATATGTTAGGCTAAGTTAGTTTTAAGTTAGTTATAAGGTTTTTATTATATTGTTATAGAGGTATCCTCACCTCACTTTTTATCATACTCAAGCCTTTCTAAGGATCTTTTCAGCACCACACAACCCCATCTCAAAACTTCTTAAAATACCAGGTAGGATTGGTAGAAAAAGGTAATTTATTTCGTTCCAATTCTTATAATGTATATATATGTTTATATATGCATGTGTTAATATCATTTTGTTTTGTTCTTTTTAGAGGACTCAGAAAAAATAAAAAAATAAGCTGTCTACGGTGCCGACCCTGCGCTCGGTGGAGGAAGTCGACAACTACATCGCCACATTTACAAACATTATCACAGAGGCTGCCCGTTCCTCCATACCCACTTTCCGTCCTTCTCCTCCATCCCTCCGTAAACCTCCTCCTCACATCATGTCCCTCATCTCGAGTAGGCGGAACTTAAAGAACAGATGGTACAGAACCAAAGATCCGGACATCAAGCGAGCCCTCAACGCCCTCACCACGCAAATCATGGAAAACCTCCATTTGGCAGGACAAGCTAAGGGCAACTCACGGCGATTACCGGAAATTTTGGTAACTGACCAGATCTGCTGTGAAGAAGACCTCCGCGATCCACCTACACGATGGGGACAAAGAACAGGCGGAGCTGCTAGCAAACTACTATCGGCAGGACATCACCAACCGTACTGTCAACACCGAACCCCTCGCGGTCATGGCCGAGGATGTTTGTTAGCCTCAAACAGCTAAAGGCTATTCTAAGGCGGACAAAAGGCAATAGAGCACCTGGTCATGACGGGATACAAACATTCTTGCTAAAGCAGCTCCCCAGGAAAGGAATAGCTCACCTCACCGGCCTGTACAACGCCTGCTTGCGACTGAGATACTTCCCCGAGACGAGAAAGTACGCAATATTGTTCCCACTCCTCAAGCCGCCCAGGAGACAAGCCAGAACATTACCGACCAATCAGCCTGTTGTCCCACCTCGGAAAAGTCTACGAGAAAATTGTCCTCAATTATCTACGAGACTTTTGCGAGGAAAATTCAGTGATTCCCTTTAAACAAACAGGTTTCCAGGCACGTCTCAGCTCCAAACTGAGGCGTGCACGAAATTAAACCGGAACACTCCAACAGCGCTGATCTCCATAGATTGCACAAAGGCATTCGATTCCGTCAGCCACAGAATCCTTTGCCGGAAACTAGAAGACCTAGAATGCCCCGAGCAACTCAATGGAGTCATCTCCTCCTTCCTGAGTGGGAGAAGTCTCGCAGTACAGGTCCGTGTAGAAAATTCAACTACAATTCCCCTCACCTGCGGTGTGTCCCAAGGGGCAGTAATATCGCCTGTCCTTTTCAATATTTACACTGCTGATGTTGTTGGCAATAACTACCGCAAGGCGTCCATTGCGGCTTTCGCCGACGACATTGCCATCACCAGACGCAGTATAAATCCCACGCGAGCACTACGTGAGCAAAAAAAAGGCAACATTACCGAAGTCCCTCAGGGTGGCATACACCATCATTGCCCCCTCAAACTCCATAGTCTATCTGGGCATCACCCTGGACAGAGGCCTCAAATTTTCTACCCACTGCTACAGGACACACCTCAAGGTGAGAACAAGAGCCCGACGTCTCCATCACCTCCTTTCCTCTCCCGCCCTTTCCCTCCGGCTCAAGATGTGTATATATAAAAGCATCTTGAGACCGGCTCTCCTATACGGTGCACCTCTTCTCACAGAGAGCTGCTCAGGGCATTCCAGGTCTTCAAGTTTTCTGCATAAGATCCCGTGAGATACGGAATCAAATGCTTTCGTGCAGTCTATGGAGATCAGCGCTGTTGCAGTATTCCTATTGAAGTTTGAGCACGCCTCAGTTTGCAGCTTCATTAGGTGGTGTTCAGGAATTGAGGGATGGGCAGCTCCTAGGATAATGTCGTTGAAGGTGTCGACGAATTCGTCAATTTCCTCCAGAGAACGCAGCGGTTGCACCGATGGAAGTCTATGGCAAATTTCAGCTTTATATTTGCCCCAGTCAGCTTCTTGATGTAGGAATTTTTCTGGGGCTGGCTCGTCCCTCCTTCCTTCGAGTTCGTAGATCACAGGCCGGTGATCCGGAAGTCAGTCACCGTGCAGCCAGTGATTCGATGGGGTTGCCGTGTTAGAAGGAGGTCGATGGTTGATGGGTAACCATTCGAGTAGCAGCGGAAGGTATGGGTGTCAGGGTGGACCACCGTGAAGGGGGTTTTGGCTAGCACCCTGCCCGCTGCATTTGTCCGCGTATTGTGCCATAGACTATGTCGGGCGTTGAGGTCTCCGATCACCCATTGATTGGACTTTGCCCCGCAGGCTCGTAGAAGGCTCTTCAACTCCAAGAGATCCAAGGCTCTTCAAGAGATCCCTGTGGGCGCCGATATACCCCTGTGATGAGGGTTGGCTGCCTCATCAACACTTGAACAGTTAAGTGGCTAATACGTTTGTCTGTAATAGCCAGGGGTTCGGGCATCTTCTTCTATGGTATTCCGTGGTGGATAGCTATGAGAACACCTCAATGAGGGTCTTTAGAGTTATCCGTGGCCACGGTATATCCTTGAAGAAATGGTGGTGTTCCGAGCACTCTGGTGTCCGTGAGTACTGCCACTGTGGGTCGTGTCAGCGCCAGCAGTGCTCGAACTTCTTCGGTCTTCGGGCAAAGTCCGTTGCAGTTGAAGTTTAAGACGGAGAAAGAATTCATGACTGGTTCTGTCTCGTCATAACTTGCACCAAGAGGGTGATCTGCTCCGCAAGATTCTGGAGGGTTAACTGCATAGCTATGGCCCAAGGAGGAGGGATGTCATTCGCTTGCTGTCCGGCGTTCGAATGAGGGTTTGCAGTAGGTGCTGGGAGGCGGTTCTGCTGAGGTGGTAGTGGGGGATAGGATTCGGGTGGTGGGGGTAGGGTGGCTGGTGGAGGGGGAACTAGCTGTGGCGCTGCAACAATGGTGGTCATTTGTTGAACTTGTCCAGCCTGTCGAGCTCCCTGATTGGTCCGCTGGGCTGGAGTGGTGGATGGCTGCTTTTTGGCGGCAATGCGTTTTGCCCTTCTTCTAGCTTTTTCCTATGTGGGCAATTTCTGAAAGATGCCACGTGGTTTCCACCACAGTTGACACATCTTAGTTGTCCCACATTTGGACACTGTTGGATGTTATGAATTTCGCCGCAGCGAACACATTTAGGTTCATAGCCGCAGTGCACTTGAATATGGCCAAATTGTTGGCATTTATAGCACTGGGGGGGGGGGGGGGGAAGGGAGTCTTTTTGAGCCTTGTAGGACTCGGCTGTGAATAGTACTCTGTTCACTTGGCGGACCTTTTTGATGTCATCTAGGGTGACACCCAGAGGGAAAGTTATTATAATGGGCGTTAAGTCGACTTTTGACCCATCTGGCATGGTCCTTCTGAGCCTCCTTACATTGGTGATTTTGAGTTCCTTAAAGGCCTCCTTCACATCTTCTGTGGTGAATGTGGTTGGTAAACCTTTTAAGGTATAATTTACCAGTTTGGGTTTTCATAACAATAGTGAACCCAGCTCAGACCGGACGGACCGTAACCAAGACACCACTACAGCCAATAAGGTATAATGTATAAACAAGCCAATCAGGTCAGTGATGTGACCATAGATATCATTCTTAGTGTTAGTGTTAGTTTTATTTTATTTTATTTTATTATTCTTTCAATTCTCAAGTATTCGGTGTGCCCCAACACCCATATTAAAAACTCTTCAGATCTCTTTTAAACACTTCCAGGACAAATCATACTCAGGCGGCCTTAGAATGTATTTTTCAATACAGTAAAAGGCCAACCATAAATCTTTCTGCATCCTTACTCACATATCATTGTATATTAATTTTCCAAAGGGGCTTGGAAAAAAAAAAAAAAAAAAAAAAAAATTAGGGTATTAATATTTGTCCAGACTATGGCTTCTCTGTGGAGATTTATTTCTTTTTTTTTTCTTTAATACTTTCTGACCTGGTGTTTTGAATGTGCTATTGTCCCTTATTTCTTTAACTTCAGGAGAGCTCTCTTCACTCCTACCTCTCTTATTACGCTGCTCCTCTAAAAACTTCAACTCATCTAAAGTGCACAGTTTACCTTCAATCAGTAGCTTATCATATCTCATTGAAGCCTTCTTTCCTAGGGCTCTCATAAAGGGAAACAATTCTTTCCGAACTTCTCTGACAGCCTTCGGCATGTCATCTTTAATTTTTATCATTTTAAACTCTTCAGAATTCATTAGTCGGAATTTATTTTTCATAATATCTCTTTTCAAAACTCTAGTTTAATCATTTTTACTTTTAGAATTTATTTTCCTTATTTCAATAATGTCGTATGGTCTAAATCCTGAAGTAATGTAATTTAATATTTTTAGTACAGTATTTATTTCGATTATGTTTTTTCTTTCTGAACCGAATATTATAATATTTTTCTTTCGAATTTTGTTTTGTTCTCTTTCTCTATAATTCTGAATATTAGTAGCCAATTCATTTACCTGTGACTTCATAGCCCAACCACTTTAATTTATTCACTGTCTGTAGTGAAACATGAGGTCGGGCGTTATCATGAAAAAGGATGTCCTTTCCTGTTTACCAGTACCGGTTGTTGCTTGATCAAGTTTTTGATGCATTTGGCCAATTTCTGTTGAATCAATTGTTTTTGTAATGTCGTATCTCTTGAGGAAAATTTATTAAACCAGCGATGGATGGTTCTTTCATTAGCACTTCCTTCACCAAACGCATGATTAATATTTCTTGCTGACCGAGTTTGTGCTCATAGGAGAAATCGTTCGAAAATTCCCTGTTTCCATGGCCACGGTTAAAATTATATTAAATCTGTATGCCTACTTGGGAAAAAAAAAACAAACACACTTTGCAAATATAATATTAACAAGTACATTATTATAGATAGTAAATATTTTGCTAGGAATCAGCTGGCAACGCTTTAATCCTTTTTAAAGAAAAATCAGACATTTCATGTATGACAATCTAATAGAATCGAAACTGATATGAAATATAATTTTTTTATGCTGTACTACACATTCGTACAAACAATTAGTTGGCAATTGTTTAAAAGAAATAAATATAGAATTTATATTTAATTAGAATAGAATTTAATAAATAAATAAAGAAAGAAAAAAAAATCAATGTAGTTTTTGCGCTCAGTATTTTATTATTTCATTAGGTAATCATTTTTTTTAAAAAAGAGTTAAAAGTTTAATTTTGTTTTGTTTCGTTGAAAAAATAAAAATGTATATTTAATTTTAAAATTAATAATTTCTTTTATTTAAAAAGGCATTGAAATAGTATAAATGTTTTAATGGTTTTGATAAACTGGTCTAACAACAAATACTGTTCACACCTTTCATTTAATTGAGAAAATGTTTCCATACATAATTATTTAAATTTGAAATCAAATTAATATATATAACTAGTTAAGGTGTAATGTAAAAATCAAAATATATTTTGAAATTTTATATAGTTGATTAAACTTAAGTAGTGTTTAAATAAAAAGGAAAGTGTGGATTAAGAAGGCAGTGAAGGAGGAAGAGAAGCTTTTCCTAGATATTGGACACTTTAAAGGAGAACTACGTTACGTTGACATCTTTAATTAGTCACTGTGAGAGTCCAGAATACAGTCAAGCAACGTATTTAATTATTCACTTCGAATTGAGGATCGAGTGAAAGAACATATTTTGGCCCAAGGCGACAAGAAGGAATCAATTGAAACCCAATTACGGCTGAGAGATTATAGCAGAGCAGTGAATAGCAGGTTGTTCCGATTGAGGAAAAAATTGAAGGTTGTTCAATTCAAATCATTTTTTTTTTAGTTCATGAACTAATATATTTAGGGGGTAAAAACCGACTTCCACCTCCTCGTGGGGCCCCCTGGGAAACGCCTGTTAAAGGTAGGCTAACGGAAGCGGTACCGAGTCAGGGCGGTATAACCCTAAAGAGCGCAGGAAATGGTGCTCTGAGGGCAGACGGGGCCCTACGCCGTAGTGAAGGCAACCCGTCTAGGGGTAGGAGTCCTCGAAATCAAGCTCCCCGGTCCTCCAGGTTGGGGGTGATGCAGTGGGCCAGCTCCTCACTCATCAGTAAAAAACAAAGAAATGCTAAAAGACCAAAACATAGGCCTCGGATATCGGACAGTCAAAAACGGAAACGAACAAATGCGTGGAAACGGATAATACCATAAACATTGGATGCTGGAATGTCCAAGGAATGGCAACTAAATTACCGGGCCTCCCTACAGAAATTAAGAAATATAAGATGGATATTGTAGTTCTATCAGAAAAAAAAAAAAAGGGAAAAGGTAGTGAGGTGCTCGGCGACTTCGTCCACCTGTGGTCGGGAGTCGAAAGACACGAAAGAGCGAAATCAGGGGTGTCTATCCTAGTAAGGAAAGGCATCCAAAAGAATATCACAGGCTGGGAGTACATAAATGACCGTATTATAACGATGAATATAACCCTATCTGCGAGAGAGATTGTAGTGGTGGGTACATATGGCCCAACCAATGACCAAAAGAATATGGTGAAGGATAAATATTGGGACGATCTTAGGGGAGTATTGGAAATGATACCAAGACGGAAAGAAATCTTCTTACTGGGAGATATGAATGCGAGAGTTGGAAGAAATGAAAGCAGTAGAGTAGTCGGGAAATACGGAGAGATCGAACGGAACGACAACGGGGATAGGCTAATACAGATCTGTGAGCAACTGGACCTAAGAATCACAAATACATTCTTCGACCATAAGAGTATCCACAAGTTTACCTGGTACAATGAAGGTAGGAAACTTAAATCCATCATTGACTACGCGGTTATAAGAGAACGCAGTACAATGAAAGTTCAAGATGTAAGAGTCTTTAGGGGAGCTGAGTGTGGATCGGATCATCACTTGCTGAAAGCTACCTGCATACTCCCGTGGGTCAAAGGGAACATAGGGAGCCGAAACCCCAGTATAAAATGTAATGAGCTAAACGAGGAGCAGTTTAAGACGGAATTATTACAGGAGGATAGCATTAAAGGGCTATACCAGCGGAGAATGGAAGAATCACTTAAAGAATTCAGGGGTAATAATACCATGGAAATTTATGTTTCTCTAATGTCATCAATGAGAAAAAAAGCCTCAGAGGTCCTTGGAAAAAGAACGAGGAATGGAAAAAGAAAGGAATGGTTGACAGAAATTATAGTGAGTGGAGCAGAAAAGAAAAAAAACAAGCATATATGAGGTGGCTTAGCACAAAAAAGGAGGAGGACAGGAGGAGGTATGTTGAGGAGAGGAGAGAACTAAATAAATTGGTGAGAACCGAGAAAAATAAATCATGGGAAAAAAACGTGTGCTAGGATAAACAGCAGACTAGGGTTTGGACGAGCCATTGAAGCATGGACCATATTAAAAGGTATGAGAAAAAGCGAGAAGCAAAATACTATGCTGAATATGGTGCAAATGGCTGATTGGACAAAACATTTTAGCGCGTTACTGCATGAGAACAGGATAGAATTCGCAGAACAAGAAACAACCCCCTTTTCTACTGACACTCCGTTAAAAATCACCCAAGAGGAACTCCAGCTAGAACAAAAGAAACTTAGAAATGGGAAAGCCCCTGGCCCAGGTGGAATCTGCGCAGAACTGATCAAGTATAGTGGGAGTGAGGTGACAAGACTACTTACTGATCTCATAAATCGTATACTGGCAGGTGAAAGTATACCAGCAGAAATGAAAATGGGATATATCACACCAGTATTCAAAAAGGGAAATAAAAAAAAAAGTATGCGATAATTATAGAGGGATATGTGTTACGAACCCAATAATGAAATTGCTGGGTAGAATAATAAAGGGTAAATTGGAAAAAGAATTCTCGCAAGCAGAGGAACAATGTGGATTCACAGCAGGGAAATCCTGTATTGACCACATCTTTACCCTCCGACAACTGTTAGAAAAGCAAACAGCCAAGGCGAGGAGACTGGACATGATATTTATAGATCTTGAAAAGGCGTATGATAGTGTTCCTCGAAAGCTACTGTGGGAAGCCCTGGACATGGCTGGCATAAACAGTAACATTACGGGAGTAATCAAAGAAATATATAGAGGTAATAAATGCCAAATAAAGGTAGGAAATTCATTATCAGAAGTTTTCCCAAACAGCAAAGGATTGCTCCAAGGATGTTGTATGTCGCCAACATTATTCAAAATATACATTGATGTTTGTCTGAAGGGGTGGTCAAGGAACTGTGGTCAGATGGGCATACCGATAAATGACAACCATTTACACCATTTACTATTTGCAGATGATCAAGTAATCATCGCTCAGGACGAAGAAGATGCGAGCTATATGTTTAGGAAAGTGGCGGAGCAATATAAGAACTGGGGTTTGAACATTAACTATAAAAAGACCAAATATATGAGCACAGACAGAGAGGAAATATTAGAGCCTGAAATTGCGAGCCTGAATAGAGTGGAACAATTTTGTTACCTTGGCTCAATTCTGGAAAGAAATGGAACCACAAATGCCGAGGTTAGAAAGAGAATAACAAATGGCAGGAAAGCTGTGGGCATGCTGAATTCTCTTCTCTGGAGTAGCAACATAATTAAAAGAACAAAGAAACTAATATAAAGCGCATTAGTCCAAAGTGTAATGTTATACGCCTCTGAGACTTGGACCCTTAACAGGGCACAGGAAGAAAGACTACTGTCGGTGGAAATGGATTTCTGGAGGAGAGCTGCAAGGGTATCGAGAGTGGAACGCATTAGGAACAGTGATATAAGGGAGAGGATGAATGTGAGAGGGAGTGTGTTGGAGGTGATCGAGGAGAGAAGATTGAGGTGGTATGGTCATGTGAGAAGGATGAACAAGGAACGGATCCCGAAAATGTTAATGGAATGGGAGGGAGGCCGAGGGAAGGAGAAGGAGAGGAAGACCTCGTACCCAATGGAGGGATAAAGTGGAGGAGAGCATGGCTGGACACGGGTTGAGGGGAGGAAGATGCAGCCAATAGGGAAGAATGGAGGAGGGCGTTGGACGAGGAGTTTGGGTGAAGAAACCTTCATATGTGAAAAGAAAAAAAAAAAAAAAAAAAAAAAAAAAAAAAAAAAAAAAAAAAAAAAAAAAAAAAAAAAAAAAAAAAAAAAAAAAAACTAATATATTTAAATAAAATAATTAATTAAGTTAAAAAAACTTTTAATTATTAAATGAGCATAAATTCCAAATATAATATTATGATGGCTATAAAGGGTTGGTGTGATAGTAAAATATCTAAATGTTATAATATCCTGAATTGTGATTATGTACATTATCTTTTTTATGATTTAATTTCATTTGTAAAAATAAAACAATTTTGAATTTTTTTTTTTTTTTTTTTTTTTTTTTATTACACTGAATATAGAAGTTTTTTTTTCATAGTATATATTTTTAATAGTTCGAAAATAAAACCCTCAGATATTTTTATATACCAAAATAACAAATAATTTTTGTTTTGTTTTTATGCTCTATTAAATTATTATTTAACTTTTTTATATTAAAAAAAAATATAAATATTTATATTAAAAAGAATTATTACAGAACTGATGGTTGAAATTGAACCAATACAAATAAAATCTAAACATCAATTCGAATTCCCTCTAAGCTGAGCTCTACAACTGGTAAAAAGGAAGAGGAGGCCCTCTTACATGGGTTGGAAAATTGATGAAGGGCTTTGCTTTCAGGGTCTTTTCCCGGGTCAGCGGGCCCAACCTGTGTGGACAGCTCATACGCCGCTTTTATCTTTACCCACAGAGTCCTGTCCATACTCGATCTAAAACTGTTATAAGCTGTATCCATGGTCTAATAATACAGACTGTATTTATCCAGTCTGCTCCGAGCGCTTTGATGTAAAGAAATACTCGATGGTTTAATAATTGATAGATCTGATTATATTCGCCAAATATTATTATTTCACAGAGTATGACTGATATAGATCTGAAATCAAATAACATCTCAGATATCAACTGAATTTCCGTCAGCTCATCCACTATTTTATATCAGTAAACCCTAATTTTATTTTCTTATGTTGTTTCGGATAAAGACTGAGATATTTACTGAGATATGAGATATTTAGGAATATTGTATATGTGAGGAAATAAGGCGAGAAACTGAATTGCCAGTCAATCCAAAAAAAAATAAATAAATAAATAAAAAATAAAAAAATCAAATGCTAATTTGTTTGCTGGCCTTATACAATTAAATAACTAACTATACTTATTAGAACAAAATTCACTCAAGAGATTGTTTCCTTCGCGAGGTAATCGTCCCTTGTGGCTCTCTTACATCTGCTATGCTCTAGCCCTATCCTCAATCCATTCTGGCGAAACATTGTTTAAATTAATCATCATAGAAAAGGTATATTAGGTATTAAGTACACAAAAAACAAATTATTTCACTTTCACCATCCTGATATTCCAACTCATCCTAATACTATCCTCACAACCTTTGTGTTGACAACAGCGTGTTATCAGTCAATGATGATCCATTTTCTGCATCCCAGACACTCCAGTCACATATTACTGCCCTTGAAGAATGGTCTCATAACTGGAGATTCATAAATCCTAACAAATAACCTTTACCCTCCGTCGAAAACCTACCTCATCCTGTCCTCCAGTATCCATTAATGGTGTACCGCTAATTAATGAGGAACAAATACGATACCTTGGATTTCATCTGGACAAGAGACTTACCTGGAACCCTCATACAAGATTGAAAAGACAAGAAGCTGCACGTAGATTTTGACTGCTACAACATTTACTTGACAAACGTTCAAATCTCCCGATTCACTATAAGAAACTTGCCTATATGACGATTATCAGACCTATTTGGACTTACGGTATAGAATTGTGGGGATCCACTAAACCATCGAATTCTTCCCGCATCCAATCACTCCAATCCAAAATCCTTCGAAAAATTCTTAATGGTCCTTACTGTGTCACAAATGAATTAATCTATAATGACCTTAATATCCCATATGTCGCCGATATAGCACGAACCAGATACCTCTCCTTTCATAAAAAGCTTAAGACTCATCCAAATCCACTTGTTGCACAGCTTGCTTCCCATTCCATTCCTAGCAATCCTCCGAGGCGTCTGAAAAGAAGAAGGCCTCGTGATCTTCTTTTGTAAATATTCATTAGAGTACTACCAATGGGTAGTTCCTCTACAAGTTTTATTCATGTTAATATATCTCATATATACCGCATATCTACTAGATGTGTTTTCTTATACAGTTGTAAATTTCTATTAATAAAAGAATAAAAAAAAAATAACTTCCACCATCACTTAATTATCTATTGCTAATAAGTAATAATTAGGACGTACTTATTATTATCAAATTGGGGCATATCAATCTTACAACCTTATGCCTTCTTTTTATCTTTTTAAAAACCTGCAACTATTTCTCATGACGCGGGACCATGAATTTTTGTCTGTAATAAATAATGACAAACGCGAACATCATAGAAGTATCTGAAATAAACAGATGGTGAAATTTAACAAGATCAACAAAAAAAAAGGAAGTAGGTAGGTTAGTGTTAATAATAAAAACCTTAATGACCACTTCCTTTGATATTATCAAGTAAAAACGAATTGCCTTATTTTTATTGACTCAAGATCACCTCAAGAATGGACAATGTTTTTGTTCCCGTCATTCTTCTTAAGAGTATAAGGTTGTGTATCATATAATAAATTTGTTAGCGAACTATTTAATCTTATTTATAAAATTAACAGCTAGTGCAACAACAAGTCAATTGGTCTTTGTCTTCTCCAAAAAGACTCCACCAATTGGCTTTGTCCTGTTATAGAGCTGTCTAATTCCGAATATGTTGTGGAAGTATCCTGAGCCCATAGACATTCCATCCAGTCTTTCCGTTTTCTTTTCCTGTATGAGGGGTGTTGAGTGCATGAAATATGCGTTAATTTTTAACTTCACATCTTTGTTAGGAGTAGTTAGAAGGTAGAAATACTAAAAGTCTCCTGAGCTAACAGTGGGGGTAGGGGAGAAATTCAATTTTTTTACATATATTTTTTATTTTTGAAGAGAAAAGATTTGACCCCGGTTGGGATTCGAACCCAAGTCTCCACTTCTCTAGCGTGGTGCCTTATCCAGTAGGCCACCGAGCTCGTATCCGAACCAGGGAAATCTTTTCTCTTCACTGATCCATACCCCCGGGCACTCGCAATTGCGATGTACAATTCGGGGACGAATGTTCAATTTGAACATTACTTTTAAATGGATCTATTGACGTACTGTCCTATATATTAAATTATGAAATAATTCTTGGTTGATAAATATTTTTTAAATATATTTTTTATTTTTGAAGAGAAAATATTTGATCCCGGTTGGGATTCGAACCCAAGTCTCCACTTCTCTAGCGTGGTGCCTTATCCACTAGGCCACCGAGCTCGTATCCGTACTTAAATTTTTAAAGCGCCTATTTGGATGCCCAAGGAATACCCCGAACTATATAGTCCGTCTCGAATCCCAAGCGGGGTCAAATCTTTTCTCTTCAAAAATAAAAAATATATTTTAAAAAATATTTATCAACCAAGAATTATTTCTCAATTTTTTTACTTTTTCGATTATAACTCGAAAACTTTGGACTATAGAAAAATATGTCAGAATAAAATTACAGCTAATTAAATTTCCTATAAAATTGATTCTATATAAATTTGTCGAAATTCCAACGGTTTTCGAGATATACGTTACTGAAAATCGGTTATTTTCGGAAAAAAAAAAAACTAATGTTACCTCACTTTTTGTCAAACCTTTGCTTCTAGTACCTTCCAGGATTGTTCCTCAGAAAAAATGACAAGATCAAAATTGTAGAGCATTAAATAAACTTTAATTTCATATATAGATAGATATAGAAAGATAGATATTTTTTATTTGTCTTTGGGGGCGATTAATACGATGGCTAAATTATTTACCAGCATCATTGCGAGGAGAATAATGCTATGGGCGGACTCTCAGAATCTAATGCCCGAAGAGCAAGCAGGATTCAGGAACGGAAGAGGCTGCATTTATCATATCTTCACTCTTTCGGCACTAATCGGAATAACGTTCAAAACTGAAGGAAGATATCTATATGCCACGTTCATTGACCTCAAAAAAGCCTTCGATTCAATTAATTACGGACTCCTTTGGCGAAAGCTTATTACCCTAGGAATCGGAGGAAAAATTGTCAAAATTATTAAAATGCTGTACGACAATGCATCAACCCAAATTTCAGTTAATGGACAACTTTGGGATGATATTGACATCACCTTAGGACTTTTACAGGGTGAAAGTCTGAGCCCAACCTTGTTCTTGCTATTTATCTCCGACATAGTACAATTCTTCCATGACAAAGGAGCAGCAGGTGTAAGCATAGATACATTACATGAGGTGACTATGCTCCTATTAGCTGATGATATCATCTTATTGAGTAAGAGTTGGCATGGAGCACAGAATAACATAAAAATATTCCAGGAGTATTGCAGTAACAATTCTCTTACATTAAATGTAAATAAATCCAAAATTCTTGTCTTTCATAAATCTCCAAGGCTTAAACAGCCCAAACCGTTATACTGGCATGATAAGAAATTAGAGTATATAAAAAGGTATACTTATTTGGGAGTTCCCTTCACATCATCCGGAAAATTTAAGCAAGCATGTGAACACTTTACTCAGAAGTCATTAGTTGCATCCGCAAGAGTCATAGACATACTGAAAAAAGGGAAAAGTGACTCTTGGGAAACAAAAAAAAGCTTTATTTGACTCAATGGTTTCATCAATATTGCTTTACGCTTCTGAAGTATGGAGCCCCAATTATCTTGAGGCAATCGAAGCGGTCCAACTTAAATTTTTAAAGCGCCTATTAGGATGCCCAAGGAATACCCCAAACTATATAGTCCGTCTCGAAACAGGAAGAGAACCATTAGGCATGAAAGTGGTAAAAAAGATGACAAATCTATGGACCAAGCTCGAGTTTATGCCAGAAGAGCGACTCCCAAAACTCTGTTTTAATAGACTAAAATCACTAAACAAGGATAAGCCTGACATAGACTTTAACTGGGTGTCCCAATTTAGAGCAATAGCCGAGCTAAATGCCTTTGCAGAAGAGCTTTCTGTTCACAATACAAACGGACTTCTTCGATACAAAGGCGACATACTGGAAAAAGCACATAACCAATATTTCTCAGCCGACATTGCAAGAACTTTAAATTCAACTAACTACCCTTTATATAGAAGTCTATGCAGTTACAATACTCCCAATCCCGAAAAGTACCTTACATTTAAAGTTCATATAAAGACATTGAAATGTGTCAGCCAATTAACAGTTGCTAATTCATAACATATCATAATTAATGGAAAAAAAAAAAAAACACAACTTTTTTGTTCAAGTCACAAGAAATCTGTATATCTTGCAATCACTTTATCTACAATAGTCTACACCACATTCTCCTTCACTGCCCAGCACACAATGAACATAGACAACAATTTCTTCAACAGTTCATCTTAGAATCTTCTGATAACCAAAGTATCCAAGCTATACTCAATATCGACAGTGTAGAGAAATTACATAAAGTTTACTATTACATGATGGGACTCCAAAATGTGTTAAATCGTTTATCATAGACCATTTTCTATTAAGTGTCTGTTTTCAGTTTATCTTTAAAGTGAAATTTTTGTTAATTTATTTTTATTGTTTCTATCATAACACCAATTTATTCTCCATTCTATTATGTTTTGAAAACCAGAATGTATTAGTGAATCGAATTTTATTTATTTTATTAATTAAGAAATGATATGTACATTAATTGTAATTTATAGCCAAGCTAGGCTCTATTTGTATGGGGAAGCCCCCAAAGACAAATAAAAAATATCTATCTTTCTATATCTATCTATATATGAAATTAAAGTTTATTTAATGCTCTACAATTTTGATCTTGTCATTTTTTCTGAGGAACAATCCTGGAAGGTACTAGAAGCAAAGGTTTGACAAAAAGTGAGGTAACATTAGTTTTTTTTCCGAAAATAACCGATTTTCAGTAACGTATATCTCGAAAACCGTTGGAATTTCGACAAATTTATATAGAATCAATTTTATAGGAAATTTAATTAGCTGTAATTTTATTCTGACATATTTTTCTATAGTCCAAAGTTTTCGAGTTATAATCGAAAAAGTAAAAAAATTGAGAAATAATTCTTGGTTGATAAATATTACAGTTCTCAACTGTAAAACATTTGGCGCAGTAACAAACCAACCACCACATACAATATTTTATTTCATAAAATCGTGAAAGAATATAATTTATCTGAATTTTTCGATGAATTTAAGGAGAATACAAGACCATCAGGATGATTGTTTAGCCTGGATATTAAAAAAAATTGGTCCGTTGCCAAAGGTTTTCAATAAATCCTGAAACATTAATAATTAATTTGGACACTATTTTGAAATTATTTCCTAGTGTCAAATCAATTAATATACCGAAATTCTGTGAGTTAATTGCAGAAACTAAATAATAATATCGGAGGCATCATTCATGGTATTCAATGGCAGTATCTTTCCATAAATTTTCATAGTCCCGAAATTTCATTGCTCTAATTAGGAAATTGTCAGAAGAATCATTGTAGGGCCGACACAAGGCCATTAGGTACCTCTGAGAATGCAATACCAGGTATGCAAGTTTAAAATGTCGTTTATTTCTTAAAATATATACACAGTAATTTAAGAAAAAGTATAATATATTTTATTCAAAGTACTGACCCTCGCTTTCTACACATTTTGTCCATCTCTCGGGCAATATATGGATACCATTCCAAAAGAATGCTTCATCTTTATTTGAAATCCATTCATCGAGCCATTTTCGGACGTTTTCGAAATTGTTGAAGTGTTGCTCCGCCAATGAGTATCCCATCGATGAGAAGAGGTGATAATCAAAAGGCGCCAGGTCAGGTGAATACGGCGGGTGGGGTAGGAGTTCCCAACCAAGCGAAGAAATCGTTTCCTTAGTCAATCTGGCTGAATGTGCAGGAGCGTTATCATGCTGAAGAATGACTTTGGCGTGCCTGTGAGCCCATTCTGGGCGTTTTTTCGATCAATGCGTGACTCAAATTGATCATTTGTTGTCGGTAGCGCTCGGTATTGACTGTTTGAGAAGCTCGTAGTAGACTACTCCCTTCTGATCCCACCACACACACAGCATTGTCTTCTTCCCAAAACGATCCGGTCTTGCACTCGATGTGGATGGTTGTCCTGGCGTTACCCATGATTTTTTTTCGTTTGGGATTCTGAAAATAAATCCATTTTTCATCGCCAGTTACAACTCGATGCAAAAAACCCTTTCTTTCGTGGCGTAAAAGCAGCATTTCGCACACAGTTTTTCGTTTTTTTCCATCTGTCGTTCGTCCAATTCATGTGGCACCCATTTTCCAACCTTTTGAATCTTTCCCATAGCTCTCAGGCGATCGGAAATGACTTGCCTAGTGACATTCAACTGTTCTGCCATCATTTGTTGGGTTTGGGTATTGTCTTCGTCTAATAAAGATTGCAATTCGAAGTCCTCAAACTTTTTTGGTCGATTTTCTCGTTTTTGATCAGTACATCAAAATCACCACGTTTGAAACTTTGAAACCATCGTTCACATGTCCTGACGGTTGGAGCAACATCGCCATAAGTCTCAACAAGAATTCGATGACATTCAGATGCCTTTTTCTTTTGATTAAATAAGAAAATCATGACATGCCGCAAATGCTCTTTATTTGGCTTAAAATTAGACATTTTCAACACCAAAGAAAGGTATGATGCGTCCACGTAAACGACTTAAAAACAACTGACTTTTGTAAACAAATGACTAACAAACAAAATAGCGTTTAGAGATAAGCAAATCCTTCAATAGGCTAAGAGCGCATTCTATTGGAATTAAAACGACATTTTAAACTTGCATACCTGGTACAAGAAAAACCTCTCTTATTGGTACAAATATGGATCTAATTAAAATTCTTCTTCTTTTACCAGATCCATATTTCTCAACTTTAAGAAAAGTTTGGCTCTGAAAAACAAACGATTTAAGAAAATACTTTAACATACCTAATCATAACTAAAAAAAAATTGTAATTGTAATTTTCCGTATGTATTTTATGTAAGCTCGTAAATGTCAGATGTCAGATTATTTTTATTGACTCAAGATCACCTCAAGAATGGACAATGTTTTTGTTCCCGTCATTCTTCTTAAGAGTATAAGGTTGTGTATCATATAATAAATTTGTTAGCGAACTATTTAATCTTATTTATAAAATTAACAGCTAGTGCAACAACAAGTCAATTGGTCTTTGTCTTCTCCAAAAAGACTCCACCAATTGGCTTTGTCCTGTTATAGAGCTGTCTAATTCCGAATATGTTGTGGAAGTATCCTGAGCCCATAGACATTCCATCCAGTCTTTCCGTTTTCTTTTCCTGTATGAGGGGTGTTGAGTGCATGAAATATGCGTTAATTTTTAACTTCACATCTTTGTTAGGAGTAGTTAGAAGGTAGAAATACTAAAAGTCTCCTGAGCTAACAGTGGGGGTAGGGGAGAAATTCAATTTTTTTACATATATTTTTTATTTTTGAAGAGAAAAGATTTGACCCCGGTTGGGATTCGAGACGGACTATATAGTTCGGGGTATTCCTTGGGCATCCAAATAGGCGCTTTAAAAATTTAAGTACGGATACGAGCTCGGTGGCCTAGTGGATAAGGCACCACGCTAGAGAAGTGGAGACTTGGGTTCGAATCCCAACCGGGGTCAAATCTTTTCTCTTCAAAAATAAAAAATATATTTAAAAAATATTTATCAACCAAGAATTATTTCATAATTTAATATATAGGACAGCACGTCAATAGATCCATTTAAAAGTAATGTTCAAATTGAACATTCATCCCCGAATTGTACATCGCAATTGCGAGTGCCCGGGGGTATGGATCAGTGAAGAGAAAAGATTTCCCTGGTTCGGATACGAGCTCGGTGGCCTACTGGATAAGGCACCACGCTAGAGAAGTGGAGACTTGGGTTCGAATCCCAACCGGGGTCAAATCTTTTCAGGAAAAGAAAACGGAAAGACTGGATGGAATGTCTATGGGCTCAGGATACTTCCACAACATATTCGGAATTAGACAGCTCTATAACAGGACAAAGCCAATTGGTGGAGTCTTTTTGGAGAAGACAAAGACCAATTGACTTGTTGTTGCACTAGCTGTTAATTTTATAAATAAGATTAAATAGTTCGCTAACAAATTTATTATATGATACACAACCTTATACTCTTAAGAAAAATGACGGGAACAAAAACATTGTCCATTCTTGAGGTGATCTTGAGTCAATAAAAATAATCTGACATCTGACATTTACGAGCTTACATAAAATACATACGGAAAATTACAATTACAATTTTTTTTTAGTTATGATTAGGTATGTTAAAGTATTTTCGTAAATTGTTTGTTTTTCCGAGCCAACCTTTCTTAAAGTTGAGAAATATGGATGTGATGAAAGGAGAATCATTTTCTTCAGATCCATATTTGTACCAATAAGAGAGGTTTTCCTTGTATTGTATTCTCAGAGGTACCTAATGGCCTTGTGTCGGCCCTACAATGATTCTTCTGACAATTTCCTAATTAGAGCAATGAAATTTCGGGACTATGAAAATTTATGGAAAGATACTGCCATTGAATACCATGAATGATGCCTCCGATATTATTATTTAGTTTCTGCAATTAACTCACAGAATTTCGGTATATTAATTGATTTGACACTAGGAAAAAATTTCAAAATAGTGTCCAAATTAATTATTAATGTTTCAGGATTTATTGAAAACCTTTGGCAACGGACCAATTTTTTTTAATATCCAGGCTAAACAATCATCCTGATGGTCTTGTATTCTCCTTAAATTCATCGAAAAATTCAGATAAATTATATTCTTTCACGATTTTATGAAATAAAATATTGTATGTGGTGGTTGGTTTGTTACTGCGCCAAATGTTTTACAGTTGAGAACTGGTTTTGAAATCTAAAACCACTAAGATCACCATAAAATACAGCCAAAGGTGGATAAACTAGGCATCAAAATAATTTTGTAGAAATTTACTGTACAAGGTGAGTATCTCTTAGTGTAAAAAAAAAATTTGGTGAAACTAGATCAAAAATGTAGGAAAATGTCGCAGACCTTACCTTTCTTTTCCTATCCGTTGCAGATATATGATAAATCAAAGACTTTTTTGAGGAAAACACGTTTTTTTTACCATAAAAGCTCCAATATCTCCATTTTGTTAAAATATTTTTCCAATTTTGACCTCATTTTCGGATTAAGCATTAAATTTTCTATAATAGCTGAGTACCTGTAACCTTGAATTTTACAAACATGGATCTAAAGAACATCTTGCTCTTTACCTTATTTAGGGAAGTCATAATGTCGTATATTACTTCAACGCTCACCGTTTTTGAAAAAACTATCCACAAAACTTCAAATCTCACAAAATCTTTCTTTGTACACAGAATTTTTCACGCCGTTATGTGATTACTTGTGTACGGACTACTTGCATTAACAGCTAACAGTCCCTTCGGTATTTTGGCTAATTTCAAAATACTTTGCATACAAATATTGAAATAGCAACATTATCAAATCCACTCACATTCTTAAAATTCACTATTGTAATTATCTGAATATGAAGGTATCGATATATATATATATATATATATATATATATATATATATATATATATATATATACACATATACCTGCACTCTGCTCTGCTCTTATAGAAAATTTAATGCTCAATCCGAAAATGTGGTCAAAGTTTGAAAAATATTTAAACATTAATATTAAATATTTTTATGGAAAAAAAACGTGGTTTCCTGAAAAAAGTCTTTGATTTATCGTATATCTGTAACGGATTGGAATAGAAAGGTGAGGTCTGCGGCATTTTGCTTCATTTTTGATCTAGTTTCACCCAATTTTTTTACACTAAGAGATACGCACCCTGTATATTGTCAGAGTATGAAAAAAACAGTTTTTTGTTAAATCAATACCGAAGTTGAAAAATGTTTGAAAATTTCTTACATAATCTTAATCAAAAGAACTATATATTCGCTCTGTCGGTCAAGATTAGCCAATGAGCAAGTAACCAGAGACCAACACTTGAATAGGTGAAACGTGGAATGAAAGTAACAAGATGGCAATCGCCAGAGTAAATATATACTAACTATAAACTGTATATATTTACTGTCTTCCAAATATTTACTCCAACGTTTCCGCCTAACTATTTCAATCTATCTGAACTGTGAATTTAATTGAAAATTTGGACAGCAGACAATTTGCAATCTGCACCAACTCTTACTCTACTTTTCAGCCAATCAAAAACGTTCATTCAACCGACAATCCTATCGTAATGAAAATAATGAAATGAACCCTAAAAATGAATAAAAAAATAAAATTTCATCGGGTCCCTAGTCACACTAATATAGAAGGAAATGAATTGGCAGACATAAGCGCAAAGGAAGCAATAACTTAGTTCCCTTTCGCCAATACCAAAGTAACTCTCTAAGACTTCAATAAATCTATATTAAACCCGTGCTGAGAGGTATGATTCAACTTCTGGGCAAACGTACCTAAAATAAATAAAATTAACATAATATATGAAAACTCTCTTCCAGCAACACCTCCCAAAAACCAGGAAAGAACAGACTGTAGTAACATGCCTTAGAATTGGACACACCAAGTTGATCCACCAGCATCTACATTAAGGTAATCCTCCACCATAATGCATCACTTGCAACTGCCTGCTGACAACGGAGCACCTTATGATATGGATAATTGCACCCGACTTTTATCTTCCAGGACTTTGTTGTATTTCCAAGGATAATGCGAGCCTTTGTTTTCATATTGAAATTGTGATGTTTTCTTTCCGTTTAAGGTTCTAATTTCTATATTACCCCTTAACAAATTTTCTAACTCCATTTAACCTATTTTTGAACACGGCTCCTTGATATGGCGGAATATTTTTCGGATAACTTAAAAACCGTTAAATCCTGGAATATTTCAACATATTATCCTTAAGGACGAAAATTAACTCTAAGTGGGAAAGAAGAATGGCCAAGGATGTCCTTCGACCACCAAAAATCGTCAGAACCTGGCAGATCTGAAATAAGTGGTGGTAACATTTTCTACCTCCTAAAAAAAATTCATATTGTTTTAAAAACAGTATGCACAAATTGTGCATTATACTGACTCTTATTCAGCTTAAAACAGAATGAAATTTCTGCTTCCTGTACGAATTGGTGGATATTAATATAGTTACGGCAAAGAATCAATAGGAAGAGATCTAATAATAATGGAGGAGCCCTATATTATGCCGAGGACCACCTGCCATCGTTTCACGTGAACCTCAGGTCCTTGCCGTCCACGTGCACTGTCTCATGTCTCCTTTTCTCCTTAAAAGTATTTTAACGTAAGCTTTATTCGCCATTTTTCTCTGAAGACTGCTCAAGACTTGACTTACCTATCACTTTCAAAAATATTTTGATACGCAGTGGTGAATGCATTATTAGGTGTTTAAGAGATGCCCATTTAGTAGTGTGTTTTCAATATATAAAAGCTTTTAATTAATGAAATACTGCTGATTTCACCATGTATATATCGATACCTTCATAATCAGATAATTAAAATAGTGAATTTTAAGAATATTAGCGGAGTTGATAATATTGGTATTTCTATATTTGTATGCAAAGTAAAGGGACATTTTATGGACAAAAATAAGAATATTTTAAAATGAGCCAAAATATCGAAGGGACTAAAAAAATAATTCTTTCTTTATCAGGAACCTTTAGAGATTTGCTCGTTTTAGCCGAGGCTAGGCAGTAAGATATGTAAACACTTAATGTTATCCTTTGCATTCTTTTATTTGTTCACATTTTGGCTTCCTTCTAGGATAATAATTCCTAAATCAGTCTTCAGTCAGTTACTCAAATACTTCTGTGTGAATAGAATCAGCCACAATGCCGCATTCATATTCTAATGTTGAATACGCTGATATGATTTTTGTGTATGGTTTCTATAACGGTAAAGCTTTAGAAGCGGTGCGGGAGTATGCGCGCCGATTTCCAAATAGAAGAGTGCCTAATCGACGAGTCTTTTCGTTAACTTTTAATAGACGACGAGAGACTGGGTCATTCTTAATACGCAATGAAGGCGAACAATTCCAGGCAGCAATAAGAGCAGATTATCGGAGAAAAAACTGTGTTCAACACCACTTCGATAACAATCCTGAGACTAGCATCCGAAGAGCATCTGCTGCATTAGCAATATCGCGGCAAGCAACTTTGCCTTTGAAAGGTGATAATCGCTACCCATACTATTTTCAAAAAGTTCAGAATTTATTACCTCAAGATTATGTCAAGAGATTGAATTTCAGTAACTGGTTTCTTGACAAAATTCGCGATGATAATTTATTTCCATTAAAATTATATGGACCGATGAAGCTACCTTCAGAAGAGGAGGGATTGTTAATCAAAGAATATGTCATGTATGGGCTCTTAAAAATCCTGGAGCTATTAGAGAGAATTGGTTTCAGCATGAATTTATCTATTAACGTTTGGCTTGGCATTTGGAACGGATTACTGGTGGGAGCATATTTTTTACCTGGAAGATTGAATGGTATCACATTTACACATTTTTTGGAGGACGACTTTCTAATTATTTAGATGACATTCCCTTACAGCAGCGGATTGAAATGTGGTTCCAATTCGATGGATGCCCAGCTGATTATAGCAGAGTTGCTCGAGCTTGGCTGGATATAAATTATCCACAACGATGGATTGGACATCAAGGAGTAGTACCTTGGCCACCCAGATCACCTGATATGACACCCATGGATTTCTTCGTTGGGGAACCTTGAAGCAGAAAGTTTATTCGGTGTCAATCAACTCAAGAGACCGAATCATAGATGCAGTGCACCAAATATCATCAGAACAATGTTTAGCTGCAATTTATCAAGTGAGTGCTAGATGAAATGCTTGCATTGTTGCAAGAGGACAACATTTTGAGCAATATTTACATTAAAAATGAACATAACATAAATATAAATGTAAATAAATAAGTATAAAAATGAAAACGTGTTTTGTTTCTTTTTTTGCGATTTTCTCTAAAACTAAGCAAAAACGAAAAAATCTCTAAAGGACTTTTTGTCTTAGTTATTCGGTCCCCTATAAGTTCCTGAAGTTTTGCCATTTAAATTCGGGACCATACAGCGTGTTCGGAAAATCGTTGGCCAAAAAAATATCTCGGGTAGGGAGGTTCATTTTGAACCTATTGAAGGTCACCTACCTATATACAAAGTCTTATGGTTTTTTTTTATGAATTTTTTTGTTAAAATGGCCAAATCCAAACATTTATGCCTTATAACTCCGTTGTTTGCTGATATATCAACGCCATTTTTTTCTGTAATAACTAATACATTGTCCATGTAAAATAAAAGAGATATGGTGCAAAAAACAAATACCAAAAAAGCGGGAGATCGTTAAATCTTGTCGAAGGCAAAAATAAAAATTATGAACTTCAGGTTTATGAACAGCCAAATCCAAATTGTTTTAAAAACTTGTCTATTTAATACTCTTTAAAAAAATACCATTTGCAGGCACGCAGCACATCTAGTTTTTTTTTATTTTTTATAAAGTAACAAAAGGGTGCCACCAGCGCACACTGACAATAATAATGACTCGAATCATTTTTTGTATGCAAAACGTTACAAATAGTTGTGTTTCTTTATAGCATAGGTTAAACTGCATATTTTCTCTTTCTTTCTCGGAATTTCGATTTTATCAGTGTAAACTTTATCTACATTTTTGTAAACAATAATCAGGGAACAAAATTAAACTAATTTTAAATTGTTCATAAATTTAATTTGTAGAGTATCACAGGCATTGCTCAAAATGATCTCCACTATTTCTAATACAAGCACGATATCTTTTTCTTATTTCTGTGGTAGTTGTTCTAAAAATAAATTCTTCCTTCATTATGGTAAACGTGGCATTCATTTTTAGAATAAGTTCTTGTTTTTAAAAAGCCCACTACAACTTACCTGTAAGAGAATGTTTAAACAATTGTTACCCACAATCCTGGATAGGAAGACGGGGTCCAATTGAGTGGCCAGCACGGACTCCAGACCTCACGCCGCTCGATTATTACGCCTGGGACCGTGTCAATGATTTGGTTTATAATGAAGAATTGTTTTCAAGACAACAACTTATTCAAAAAATCAATACCGCATTTACCATAATGAAGGAAGAATTTGTTTTAAGAACAATCACCACAGAAATAAGAAATAGATATGTGCTTGTATAAGAAATAGTGGAGATCATTTTGAGCAATAGCTGCGATATTCTACAAATTAAATTTATGAACAATTTAAAATTAGTTTAATTTTGTTCCCTGATTATTGTTTACAAAAATGTAGATAAAGTTTACTCTAATAAAATCAAAATTCCGAGAAAGAAAGAGAAAATATGCAGTTTAACCTATGCTATAAAAAAACACAACTATTTGTAACGTTTTGCATAAAAAATATGATTCGATTCATTATTATTGTCAGTGTGCGCTGGTGGCACCCTTTTGTTACTTTATAAAAAATAAAAAAAACTAGATGTGCTGCGTGCCTGCAAATGGTATTTTTTTAAAGAGTATTAAATAGACAAGTTTTTAAAACAATTTGGATTTGGCTGTTCATAAACCTGAGGTTCATAATTTTTATTTTTGCCTTTGACAAGATTTAACGATCTCCCGCTTTTTTGGTATTTGTTTTTTGCACCATATCTCTTTTATTTTACATGGACAATGTATTAGTTATTACAGAAAAAAATGGCGTTGATATATCAGCAAACAACGGAGTTATAAGGCATAAATGTTTGGATTTGGCCATTTTAACAAAAAAAATCATAAAAAAAAAAACCACAAGACTTTGTATATAGGTAGGTGACCTTCAATAGGTTGTCAAATAGTCAAAGGGTACCCGTTTGAGAGTACCCTGCTGTCTGAGCTGGCAAGCACTTGCTGCAGGAGTCGGTGGGCTTACTGGCCTGGAGTTTCGGGGTACCCAATTTTTGTTCTGATGAGGACCCCATTAAATAAGGGGTCGAAACGTCAAAAGGAAAGGAAAGAGGAGAAGGAAGAAATAAAATATGTATATGGATAATTAATATTTATTGTTAAATATAAAGGACCAAAAACCCGATTATTGTTAAACAGTTATTATTATATATATATATATATATATATATATATATATATATATATATATATATATATATATATATATATATATACAGTATATATACAAAACAGACTCATCTGTCCATAAAATTTACCTCAACTCAAATAGTAGTGTTCTTCAACACAATCTGCATTCAGAAGCTAACTGCAAAATTGATGTATATGTTCATTATAATTGAATTTTAAACATTACATTGAAAATCTAATAAAATACATCCTAAATAATAATAATAAATAAATAAATGTAATAACATAAGATCCTCTGATCTGGTGTCGCTTTATTGACAGTTTTCCTTTATTTTCTATTAACCATAAATTTTTTCTCTGCTTTTTATTCGCAAAACGCAATTTTTCATTAAGGGATTGTCATAATGTTTTATTTACACATGTAACTGATTTGTATGCCAGATAAGACACCATGTTATTTCGGTTTTAAAAGTAAATTTCTCCATAAAATCTAAACAAAATCATTACCTTTTACAAATCATTCAAAAGCTTATTATATTTGCAAGTTTTTGTAAAATTTGACCTTTTGTAGATATTTGTTTCGAAAAACGGTGAGCGTTGAAGTAATATAAGACATAGCCCAGTCAATGAAGGCAAGAAATTAGCCTTTGTCGCAACTAATTAGGGGAAAGCTGAATTTTTTCTGGGTGTTAGTACGTAAAGCATACACTAAAAAAACACTAAGTCCCGACCCCCACCCCTCTTGCTTCCCCCCCCTCCACCCCTTCAGCAACATTACAAGTACGGAAGTTTGGTTATATGCTGACAGCTCGAAACCTAATTATGATATCGGAGTGTTCTATTTTTTATTTTACTTCTAATAATATTATAAACACATTGTGTTATATACACTTTTTATGTAGTTAGCCTAGTTTCGCCGTAATACTTAATCATATACAGAAAACCGCCACTACAAAAAACAAAAAGTAATTTCAACTAATTATAGATTTTTATCATTACGTTTTGGAAAGAAAATTATTAAACAAAACTTATGGATAATATAATTACCTTTCAAATGTTGTGTCTCATAACGCATAACATTAAAACGATGGCTTCATAGAGAGCGCTTAAAGAGTAGTGGATACCGGTGCGCCGGTCCTACAAGGGCCGTGCTGAGGTGCACAAACACATATACTGCTGTTCATGATCATGAATAGTCATTCATTGGAAATGCAGCAACAATGTAATAGCGTTTATTTTTAGGTTATTACTTCCAAAGTGCATTTTTTTTTTGCTATAATAGTTTATAGTTTACTTGTATCACTGATATAGTACAAAATTTTTGTGAAGATTCAACTCCAAAAATCAAAACATTTAAATTTTCAATGAGATCCTATACATATATGAAATTTTGATTTCATTCCGGGAAATACCTATGGCAGCCCATTGAACATGTCAAAATCGTCACATTTTGCCAAAACATACACTTTTAGCGTTTTGGCTTGGGTATTTCACGGAATTTAATCATAATTAAGTTTATTAGGTCTAATAGTAAATTGAATCAGCTTTTACATGGAAAAAATAAATTTCGAATCAAACCAATAGTTTTGGAGTTATAGCGATAAATGTTTCGAAAAAAAAAGTGAATTCCAAAATAGTACGGTGTACTCAGCGTGCTGTCATGGGTATTTCACGAGGTTCAATCAAAATAATATATAGGGTCTTATAGTAAATTTAACTATTTTTCAGATGGAAAAAATAGATTTTGAATCAGAGAAATATTTCGGGAGTAATTGTAATAAATGTGCTGAAAAATACGAGTTTTTCACAACACTACCGGTTTCTCAATATTCTGCCGTGGGTGTTTTACGGGACTAGATCAAAATTTAATATTTGGGTTATTATAGAAAATGTAACCAGCTTTCATGAGAAAAAAGAGAATTTTGAATCCGACAAATAGTTTCGGAGTTATAGCCAAATGCGCACTGCCAAACGTGTTATTCCGGAGAACTTTGACTTACCTCAAGTAAAAAATCTTCTATTTTTCCCTCTTCCGTAGCTCTACATGCCTCAATGCAGATCTGCAGTCAATCCTATGCATACAAGATCCCGTCTTTCTGATCTATATACCCCATCCATCCCACAGAACTACTGCATACCAGCGCTCTTTCCTATACCGCTCAACCATCCTATGGAATTCCATTCCCTCTCATATTAGACAAGCGAAATCATTGAAAGCATTCAAATTCCTCTACTTCCAGTACCTCCTTCTCATCCAAGGTTACGTTTGCTAACAATTTACTATCTCAATTAAGTGATATCTAATTCTTTCTGGAACTTTCGTTACTATTTGCTCAAGTTAGATACCAATCAAAATAATTTTTCCAGGGATTCATGTTTTTTGGTCACGTAATTTTCAAATCTGTTCTAATTTTTATAACGAAAGAATCAAATGCAAGTGGGTTTAGAATAAAAACTAATTTGGTACAGAGGATATATAGTGATAATTTTATGCTGTCCCTAACTGAGTACCTAGGGGTCACCTGTGGTGTAGTGGTTAGCATAGCAACCTACTAAACCCAAGATCGCGGGTTCACAGCCCGGCAGATGACATTAGGATTTTTTAAAGGGAGTAAAAAATCCTTAGCAATGCCGTCCTTCGGAAGGGGCGTAAAATGGGGGTCCCGAGCCTGACGTGTCAGGTACTCGTTAAAGTTCACTATCCTAATTATTTAGGAATATGCCCTATATGCAAAATTTAGGACTCCCATCGTAGCATCGTCCGATTAGCCATAGCAGCATAAAGTGACACGAAATAAACAAACAAACTGAGTACCTATGATTTATTTGTACTTTAATTAATTAAAGTTTTAACCATTGTCGTCTTACATGTTGAATTGCTTGTTCAAATTGCTCTTGATTCTTCTCTGGTTTGGATTTTACGTTATATTTGACATATCTGGGTGTGAAATTCTTTCTCGAGCAGTGTGGCAGCAGCAAATATTTATGCTGGCTACGCTATATTGGAGTCTCAATTTAAAAATTATATACATAGTATCATTTGGATGGCATTCTTCAACTCGAATATGATATTTAATATCGGATTTAATATTGAGTAGCTGAATCTTGAGAAGTTTGTATATTTAACCTGTTTACCGAGTGTGACTTATAAATACGTCAAACGGAAAAAAATATCGTGTACGGGTAGGCATATGAATACGTCCTTGAAATATATGGCGAGTATATTTATAAATTTTAAATACATAATTTTATACGTATAAAAACATACATCTATGTATACAATTCTTACGTATAAAATTATAAATTTTAAAAAGGGATTCCACGATTAATTCCCTGGCTACAGCATCAGTTTAGGCAGGCATGTTATTAAAAGAGGAGCAATTACAATTAGGTATTGGTAAATTGAGATTTAAATTTGCCATAGTTAGCATAAACATTTAGTTCAACCAGACATGCTAAATGGAATATTTAATAACCACATTACAGAAAATTAATTAAATTAAGATTTACTTCTACATGTTATGTACATAATGTATATTTTACGTAGATATCATATGTTTATGAAACATATTTTACTCTACATACAATTATATTTACTACTAAATTTACAATAACATGTTTTTTTATTTACTTTATCATTTTCATTTCTGAATTTTTAATTTTTTCTAAATTTTTTTGACAAATCTATTTAAAACGATGGCATTAGAAAATAATGATTTTAAATTTAATATCACTTTTTTTTCTTTTCTTTTTTAATGTGACTGATCCCTCGTATATTTTCAAGTCATATTAACCTACAGTAAACAAATCCACCCCTCCGATCAGTGTCCAAGATCAAATTTCCCATTTTTTCTACAATTGTAACAGCACACAAATGTGCCCTCTCTTGACAGTTAAGTTTTCATTTCGTTAACCTGACTGAAGGGGACATTTTAACCTGTAACTCACAGATTTGGATGCTGATTTTTGTGTGGGTAGATACAATTTCACATATCATCCTCTTATGTATAAGGAAACCAAAAGTAAATCTCAAAACATGATTGATTGAGATAAATATGAAGACGTATACATATACATATATAATACAAATAAACACACACACACACACACACACACACACACACACACACACACACACACACACACACACACACACACACACACACACACACACACATATATATGTTTATTTATATTTATATTGATATTCATTAATCGCGCTTCAAGAAATTGTTAAAATATGACACTTTCCCTTGAGATTTTTCCTGCTTACCTTAACCTTTTAGGCGACACCTTTTCTTAGGAATTTCGGCTTTGTATTCATTCTTTAATTGAAATATCTTGTTCTATAACCTTCTGCAGGGATCAAGATCCTTAGTTGAACTCTGTTCTCAAATTCTAATGGAGTTTAATTAGCCCTTATTAATCTCCACTTCCACACTTCTAAACGGCTTGATATAAGTATTTTACATTGCATCACGAGCAGCTTTTGGAATTTTAACTTCAAGCTTAGCTTAAAATTGACATAGTAGATGTGCAGTTTACGAATCTTTATTATATCTTTATTAATCTTTAAGAATTATTACACGAATCTTGCTGAACCTCGTATGCCACCAAAAATCACAGAACATATCTTCATTGACGCTTAGGTATCAAGTACCCTTTCAGCTGAAGCTCCCTAAAATTTGTAATATTTAATTATGATCAATGATTAAAATTTAATTTTTTAAAAGGCGACATTATTGTTTTGTTTCAGTTTTATATTATCAATTCCTGGGAATATCAATGCATCTAACGTATTTATTAAATATAATAATTAAATACTTAGTAATTTATAGATATTATAATGATATGAATGATAAATTATGTTTAATGAAATCCCAAATATATAGCCCCGGTGTTCAATGAAGACATCTTTCATCTTCAAGTAGAGTACCAGTCATGTCTTCATTATTTACAAAGATATTAATTTCGATGATATTGAAAAGGAAGTTTAAGAAACGTGCTGTAAGGAATGTGGGCCAAGGAGCCCACGTGAACGGCCATTACATAAATATCACGAGGCTGGTGGCAACCCCTAGCAGTCCGTCAGCCTCTTCATCACCTCTTATTATTGTTCTTTTATCTCAGCTGACTTACACCACCAAGTCTGGTTTCCTTTCATCTGCTCCCAATAACGAATGACCACAATTTATGCAAAACAAATTTTAAAAAATTAGATATTCCCGATGCCTAGATTTCGAATCATTTACATTAGTCGTCATAACATCAGTAGCTATTTTCCTCAGATTCGTGATGTTGCTACATAAATAAAGTAGATCTTATGAAGTTGGTTTAATGTTATAGAACGATGATGATACCGACTCGTATGATCTTGTCCCTTTCATCCCTATGAAATCCCTTTCATAGGGATGTTGCAAATATACATGGTTCATTGATCCGGATAAGTTTGTTTTCGTTAAAGGGAAACGATCATGTAGCTTTTGCAAGAATAAAAGGTTACCCGTTCACTAGGAAAGAATTAAATCACAATATCCTACTTTGTTTTTATAAAATTACCGAAATTTTACGTATTTCTTAAAGGCTAATTCCAATAAACTACTTTCCTTTTTTGTTATTGAAGTTATAATTTCATAAATAAATACAGCTAAATATTTTTTTACACATCTGCAACCAGATCATAGACTGTAATAATTTTTCTTTCAAAAATATCAAGCGACTTTCGGACTTCACGACGGAGTATCTGGCGGCCACCTTGGAGTTCACCGTACATTGGAAAAAGTACGTGAGCGTTTCTATTGGGCTAATCTTAAAGAAGACGTATTAGACTGGTGCAGGCGCTGTGCGACGTGTGCGGCCTCCAATGGACCGATGAGGAGAAAGAAGGCCCCTATGAAGAAGTATAACGTGGGAGCTCCATTCGAGAGAATAGCAGTTGACGTCGCTGGCCCTTTCCCTTTGACCGATGAGGGTAACCGATACATTCTTGTGGCCATGGACTACTTCTCTAAGTGGGTGGAGGCTTATGCCCTTCCGAATCAGGAAGCCGTCACAGTTGCGGACGTTCTTGTGAAACAGCTCGTCAGCAGGTTTGGAGTACCAATGGAGCTTCACACTGACCAGGGACGGAATTTTGAGTCTGCAGTCTTCTCCAAGATGTGTGAGACGCTAGGAATACGCAAGACTAGGACGACGCCTCTTCATCCGCAATCTGATGGCATGGTAGAGCGCATGAACACAGGACCATGGGTCGGTATTTGTCTAAGGTTGTCTCCGACCACCAGCGGGACTGGGACCAGCACCTTCACCTATTCCTTCTAGCCTACCGCAGTTCAGTAAATGAAACGACAGGGCAGACCCCCGCCAGAGTGGTGTTTGGCAGAGAACTTCGCCTGCCCTGTGATCTGAAATTTGGTTTCAAGCCTGATGAAGAAGTCGCCGGGGAAGATTATGTCACGAATCTAAGGATGCGAATGAATGCTATCAACGAAAAGGTTTGTTCAAACATTCAAGAAGCAAGCGACAGAATGAAGGAGCGTTACGACATCAGGGGAGAGAAAGGTGGCTTCCAGCCTGGGGACTTGGTATGGCTACATGATCCTCGGAGAAGGCAAGGCTATTCACCCAAGCTTCAGAGATCTGGGATGGCCCGTATGAGATCATCGACAGGATTAATGACATCATCTATAGGATCAGGAAGCAGCCAAGAGGAAAACCCAAGGTAGTCCACTTTAATAGACTGGCCCCATTCAAAGGAGATCATGGCCCAACCGAGGACCAACAAGTGAGGCATCTCTCTCACTTTAGGGCCAATAACGACCCAGTTGCGCGCGCCTGAAGTTTTAGGTGCTCGTGGAGTGACTCAAACAATCTACAGAGACATCTTTTCTCTACCAGTGGATTATGCTCTGGCCCATTGCGTCCCTGAAGATCTGAGAAACTCTCGAGGGATCGCAACTGTTTTCAGGAAGAAGTTTGCCGGAACTGAAGAATTAGAACAGCAAGGACCCAGTGTTGGAAGGGCGCTTCACCAAACGCACGGAGGCCACAAACAAACACGAGCCGCATGATGCAACTGGTCTTATAATATATATATAGTTGTATATTCGTTCCTCCAGATAACAACTTGGTCTCACGGAGCTAAAGATCTATATAGTCACGCTCTCATATTGAAACTTGTTTATTGTGATTGAGATAGAGGATTTTCTATTAACATTAGCTTTCAGTTTGTAAAACTTGGTTTTATCAACATTTATCACAAGACCAACTCCAGTTCAACTTTTGTATAGAATGTCTTTTCTCGTTAATGACTACAGCCGTTGACTAGGAAAATCTTTGCCAAGTTTATTTCTGCAATAGTTTCCCCTTGACGGATGCACTAACCACATCGTGCAGTGCAATATTAAAAATTTTGAAGATAAAGTATCTTTTTGTAGCACAACAGTTTGCTCTTTAAAAGCTTCGCCCAATTTTCTCCGAATTATCACTAGTATTTTGTAGTACACCATTATTCGCAAGTATCTTTAATAGGTCTGAACGCTTTACACTGTCAAAAGCTTGTTTATAGTAATAAAGTATAAAGCTGTAAAAAGCTTGTTAACATCATATTTATAATGTCTTTCTGTAACTGGGAGGATAACTTTAAAGAATTTTCGTTCGCATCTAAACCTACATTGTTACTCACCTAGGATTTACTCTACATATCATTTAAGACTTTTCGAAATTAAGTTAGACATTAACTTATATAAAACAGCAAGCAGTTTAAATATTGCTGTTTGCAACCATTTTTAAACATAGCACAAATTGGATTCAATAATTCGGAATTGTTTCTTAATGGAAAGTCTGAAAATGACTTTTTTAAGCTGAAGATGACTTGTAAATATATTTTCGACTGTCAACTGGGATTAAATACTTCTGGCCGCCTAGAATCGTAAAATACCCCTATGTGCGTCGCTCCTGAATAAGATCATTTACCTCTCTACTAACTCGTTAAAGTTACAACCACAGCTCGCCTAATCCAGGGGCTTTACGTTTCTTCAACTCGATGATACCGAAATTAACTTCATTTATCTCCGGGACATTCATCTTAGTTTGAAGGTGCGCAAAGAGGCTCCCATCAACCTCATTTAATAGCTCCACAAAGTGTTCAGTCCATCTATTAATCACCTCTTTGGCATATCACATCTTTTAGTATTAACGAATCTTCACTTTTCTTTCACAATGTTACGTTCACTTATAGTCCTTGTAAGCTTCTTTTTATTTTCCTGCATGCCTTCCTTTTCTTCCTTCCCAGCCTTAATTTTCCTATCCATACTTCTTTGACAGTGATTACGCTCATCCTGTACCATGAGTTTATTAGAATTCCATTTGGTTCTTTCGATAGTTCCCGATCGCTCCACTCTACCAATTCTCGTTATCAACTTTATCCTCATTAGAAAATCAGCTGTGTTACAACTCGGGCCTCTCATAGTTCTTGCGTCAATAATATTGGATTCACATCGCTTACTTATCAGAACATGGTAAATCTGAAAAACAAACTTTCTTCATGAAGCTTTCCTGGTTTCCTTGTATATACTTTTATGTTGATAGCAAGTACCTTTAATTGAACTTTCAGTACACCGAGCTAATAACATATTATTCTCATTGGTAGTATCATTCCAAGAGTATTTTACTATACGGTTTCTTCTTCCTCTTTCTTCCTCACGAACATCACAACAGCATACTTATGAAATACTGAAATATGTTGTTAGTAAATCATAAAAATTTTTCTTCCGTTCATAAACCGAATCCTCAATTAGCGCATAACATGAGGACATCGATATGTCTCTATCGGTATGGCTGAATCGTAAAGACAGTTTTTCAGTTTATTTATAGAAGCCAGTTCCTGCCTGATCTGTTCACTTGGTCACGGCAGAAGACAGTGTTTCTATGTTATCGATCTAACCATTTCCTGTAATCCATCTTATTTTCTGTAAGATCTTGTAACATATCTTAAATGTAACGGAACCATAGCAGTATCCGACTTTAAACGGAGTGTAATCATGACAATTCCCAAAGATTGTTTTTAAAGAACATTGACGATATATTTGAAGAAAATTCTTAGTTTTCTCGAGTAAACTCGACGTTTATTAGGAATATCATTTCTAATCTGGTTTTTATTTCATTCAAAGATATCGAGGAATATTTATAAAATCCAAAAATATTCTAATATAGCTTCAAAAGATAATGTTTTTTTGCCCTAATTCATTGTGTTTTGCACATTTCCATTTACTTAAACAACCACAATAGAATATTTTTGCCTAACCATGCATATACTGGTTATCATGCATATAATTATAACTTTTGGCTAAATGGCTATCACATGTGTTTTTAAAAATAATCCAATTTTGTTTTGTACCGCTCTACAAGAGACGCTCCAGCCCCTACACTCGCCCAGAATACCTTTTATCTAACCTAGTTCTGATTTTTTTTCAATGTTTTAGTCGCTATTTTTCGAAGGGAAATATCATACTCCTCCATTTTCGCACCAACCCTAAATTCCTGTTAAAATTACTATTAACTTCTGTTTTACCTTCTGATATTAAAATGAGAAATAAGAAAATAATCAAGTGGAAATAAGAAGATAATTAAAACATAAAACCCTAAATCAATGTTGAGTTAATATTATACTAAATCAGAATTAATATAATGCTAAATAACAAGTCAATGTTAACTTGTTAAAGTAACAAGTAATGTTAACTTCTGATAATCTTTCTTATGTTAGGAAAGTGGAAATAGAAAATTATAAACATATAAATTAAAATTAATGTTGAAAGTTATGTCGTTAATGTCTGCTATATTTTCTCAAAGGAAGTAAAAATAAGAAAATATGAAACTTCTGGTATACTTTTTCACATTCATTTTTAGATCTATGTGTTTAATTGGATTAATAATACAAAATGTCTCTCGTAAGAGCAATAAGTAATACGGAAGACAAAGAATCCATTCACAAAATTTGTAAACTAAACATTTCTCACCTAAGTCGATATAACAAATATAAAAATATAAAACACCAAATCCATGTAGAAATTAATTTTAAGTTTTGTAACACTTTTACACATTAGGGATGAGGAAATAAGAAAACATCAATATACAAAACACTAAATCAATGTAGAAACTCGTGTTGTTAACTTCTGTTTACTTTTTTACATTTAAGAAGACTAAATATCAATATAACACACTAAACAACATAATGCAAGTTGAAACTGTAAAAGTGAATGTTTACATGTGAGGTTTTAGGAGCTATAGATATATATAAAACTCAAAGTGAAGCGTAAGGATCTAACTGGTCGATGTATTGCTGGATAGGCCGATCTGCTGGAGCGCCTCTTGTAGAGTGGTACCATTTTTTCCTTAAAATCATTGAAAAAAATGATGAAGCAATTATTGTGAATCTAATGAGGTTGTTTGATGACAAATCCGTTAACGGATAAGAAATGAATATGTAGTTTCATTTACGAAATTAATAAGAGAAAATCAATAACTGTGCCACTAAAATGCTGCTATGTCTTGAAAAAAAAAACTCCCTAAAATTCGGTACTTTAATGGGAAATTATTTGATATCCATTCGGTTTGAAACATTAGGAAATTCTACTAAAAGTCAGATCGGAAAAAAGGAATGATCTAGATATGAATTTGTGTAGGGCATATTAGCTCACAATGGTATTGTTAATTGAATAATCATATTATCAATTAAAATCATTGATGGTATGAATCCTTAAAAAAAAATAATAATAATAATAATAGTGACAGGATCAACCTAATTGTATTGATCAGAAATAAAGGAGCAGTATAAAAAGATTCAATTCAAAATTATATTTTATTTACAACTCACAAAGTATAAAAAAAAAAAAAAAGGAAAAATAAATAGGCATTGATTTGTTTTAGGAAAATGTTCTAAGGAGAGGAACGGCAGGTATTTGTTGTGGAAAAGAACCGACTGGTACTGGTGGTGGAGGTGGCAAGAGATAATAAGCTGGAAGGTTGGCTCTGTAGCTGTTGATAGAAACTGCATTAGGGAAGGCAGCCTGAGGTCGGTAGTGGATCCAGCCAGAAGGAGCTGTGTCTGAGATGGCCACCGAGGCGCAGCAAACCAGTGTCACCTGTCAGTTAACCGGCAATCAATAAATTTAATATTCTTACAATATACTTTCAATAGATAAATTTTCCTTTTTGCATTATCTTTGAACACCTTAAACCAAACATATATCCTTTATTGACAAAACATCTAACTTAGGTGTTAAAATCTTTTGTTTAAATAATTTTTTTAACATATTCAATTTAGACATATGTCAATCGTAAACACCATATCAAACCTTATCTCAAGGAATCTACTAAAAAAAGTCATAACTTGCTCCCACTCTCCAACTTTTTGATCTAGACAAGCCTTGCAAGGTTGCTACAAAAGTCCTTGTCCATCGCTCTATTTTAAATATGTTAATCCACAAGACTAAAACGACAAGAAGCGGCTCGCCACTTTCGTCTTCTTCAACATTTACTAGTCAAACGTTCAAAGCTTCCGATTAATCACAAGAAACTCATTTAGATGACAGTAATCAGACTTGGAGAAGAAGATACACAGTTACGCAGTCAAATAGAAACAACACGTCCAAGTAACAATACTATAACTCTTCTACTATACAGCGTGTCCCGAATTTAAATGGCAAAACTTCAGGAACTTATAGGGGACCGAAAAACTAAGACAAAAAGTCCTTTAGAGATTTGCTCGTTTTTGCTTAGTTTTAGAGAAAAAGAAACAAAACAAAAATGTTACAGGTAGCGATTTTCACCTTTCAAAGTTTGTCAGGCTAGGCAGTGAGATATGTAAACACTTAATGATATCCTTTACATTCTTTTATTTGTTTACATTTTTGCTTCCTTCTAGGATTATAATTCCTAAATCAGTCTTCAGTCAGTTACTCAGATAGTTTTGTGTGAATAGCGTCAGCCACAATGCCGCATACATATTCTAATGTTGAATACGCAGATATGATTTTTGTGTATGGTTTCTATAACGGTAAAGCTTTAGAAGCGGTGCGGGAGTATGCGCGCCGATTTCCAAATAGAAGAGTGCCTGATCGACGAGTCTTTTCGTTAACTTTTAATAGACGACGAGAGACTGGGTCATTCTTAATACGCAATGAAGGCGAACAATTCCAGGCAGCAATAAGAGCAGATTATCGGAGAAAAAACTGTGTTCAACGCCACTTCGATGACAATCCTGAGACTAGCATCCAAAGAGCATCTGCTGCATTAGCAATATCGCGGCAAGCAATATGGCGAACTTTGAAAGGTGATAATCGCTACCCATATCATCTTCAAAAAGTTCAGAATTTATTACCTCAAGATTATGTCAAGAGATTGAATTTTAGTAACTGGTTTGTTGACAAAATTCGCGATGATAATTTATTTCCATTAAAAATTATATGGACCGATGAAGCTACCTTTACAAGAGGAGGAATTGTTAATCAAAGAAATTATCATGTATGGGCTCTTGAAAATCCTAGAGCTATTAGATAGAATAGGTTTCAGCATGAATTTGCTATTAACGTTTGGCTTGGAATTTGGAACGGATTACTGGTGGGAGCATATTTTTTACCTGGAAGATTGAATGGTATCACATTTACACATTTTTTGGAGAACGACTTTTCTAATTATTTAGATTACATTCCCTTATAGCAGCAGATTGAAATGTGGTTCCAACTCGATGGATGTCCATCTCATTATAGCAGAGTTGCTCGAGCTTGGCTGGATATAAATTATCCACAACGATGGATTGGACATCGATGAGTAGTACCTTGGCCACCCAGATCACCTGATATGACACCCATGGATTTCTTCGTACGGGGAACCTTGAAGCAGAAAGTTTATGCGGTGTCAGTCAACTCAAGAGAGCAATTAAGAGACCGGATCATTGATGCAGTGCACCAAATATCATCAGAACAATGTTTAGCTGCAATTTATCAAGTGAGTGCTAGATGTAATGCTTGCATTGGTGCAAGAGGACAACATTTTGAGCAATATTTACATTAAAAAGAACATAACATAAATATAAATGTAAATAAATAAGTATAAAAATGAAAACTTGCGATTTTCTCTAAAACTAAGCAAAAACGAACAAATCTCTAAAGGATTTTTTGTCATAGTTTTTCGGTCCCCTATAATTTCCTGAAGTTTTGCCATTTAAATTCGGGACACCCTGTATATACTATAGTCTTCTTCAGGGCTACTTAACCACACTGGAGAGGAGACGAACATGTCTGATTAAAGATTGTCGGAAATGTTGGCACAACTATAGTATTTTTATTTTGAATTTTGAAGAGAAAAGATTTGCCCGGTCGGGATTCGAACCCGAGTCTCCACTTTTTATTAATCAACAACAATTAATTATTTCATAATTATAGTATTTTTAATTGGACGTGTAATTTCCTTTAAGACTGCAAACCTGATTATTTACTACTCCATTCATCTTAACAGTCAACTATAATTTTAATATTACTTTTATTTTCGTAAATAGACTCATTTGGACATTCGGAGTTGAGCTTTGAGGTTCTACAAAAAATACTATAATTTTGTTCTTTGTTTTTGAGTTTTGTTCTTTTTCTGAATCGGTGGTATTGTTTTTATTACAACCGGTGATGGAGTATTTGTATCTTTTATTTCGTTAGATTTAACAATTGGGCAAGCAGATGTGTGGTGTCCGGTGTTTTGACATCGATAACAAGCTCCTTTGTCATCTAATAAAATACTCTGTAATTTAAACCTTCGTCGTTTATAGTCAACTTAGTGTTAGGTAAATATTAGCCGACGGGAGCTAAGGATGTGTTCATAGGCTGTAGTTGAATTGAAACTGAGACACGCATATAACATTCAACTTGTTAAGAGCCTCACTAAGGACTGAATGGGGTGTACTAGGGCACACATTTGAGATAATTATGCGTTTAGCCCCCTAAACTAACCTTCTAATGGGAATAAGGCTATCTCTGACTGTTATAGACGCCTTTTTATTCATCAGTTGGTCTACTTATTCTTTTGATTTGAGATATATATAGTATCTGTTTTCCGATAGTCTAGAAGCAAATATTATATTCTGAGGGCCTATTTATTTTTTATGTTTTCTCGATGTAATGCTAGCAATAGTCTGACTTACGCTAGCCTCAGTAATGGGTGGTTTGGTACTCACCACAATTCCGATTTACGGACAAAACGATCTGAGCAATTGAAAATTTCCACCACCCAGAGTCTTCTCCGAGTGTCTTCTTCCGGATGGGCAGAGAGCCAAGATTCGGCAGATCAAAAGTTACCGTGGATCAATTCAATCACCGCAAATCAAATTCTACGAAAACTAGCTCAAACGCGTAGAAATTTTTACTTTTAATCTTTGACTCCTAACTATTGTAATCTATTTCTTAGAAACCCCTCGTGGGAACTTGCTCTCCTGTGAACTGTAATGTTAGCATAAAGCTTCCTAGAAGAAGCCATTGTAACCCTTTATAAACCTCAAGAAATTTTGTAACACTCTCTCAGTCTATCCAGAGCCGTCTCCACGCCACTCTTCTTTCTGATATTGTAACTTTTATTAAATAAACTTCTTTTTTAAAAAAGTCATTACTTTTAAATTGAAGATAACTGGCGCAGTCGGTAGGACATCGTCAAACTCTACATTTCTCGTCGGTCCTAGTTATAGATTCTGATGAATCTTGATCATTTAAGAAAAATTGGTTTTTATTTTCCAACAAAACCTTTATCTCCTCTAAATTTTTTGCTTCATTTGACCTTAAGAATATGCTAATGTTTACAGGGATATTCATATGGTAATGAAAGACTAAACGGCGTTCTATTAAATTTGTTCCTATTTCTTTATCATCATCGTGTTCTTCAAAATCATATCGAAAAATTATTAGGGATCTTATTCAGAGAGAGTCGTAGAGCGCGAAATATAAGATTATAAATATACTCATAATATTAATATAATCTTTAACATTACTTTTATTATTGAGAAACCCTTTTAGCACCTGACTAAGATAAAGTATCCTTTTCACCTTCAAAGGGTAAAATATAAATTACATCTTGAACAACACATGTCATAAACAATCATAAAGTAAACTGCCTTGGGTCAACGATCCCCAGCCACCCTAGGTCCTCTCTTATTACACCATATAACACCCTGTGTATATCACTGTGACATGAGACAATTGACACCTACGCCGGACTGACCTTTCTCACGGTCCCTTTAGTAAACATTTAGCCAGACACTTTCACCATATTTCCTCGATCCTATCCCCACTCCAAACCTATAGGTTTAAGTAGCTGGAAGTTTTCAGAGGAAGACATTCTACATTTGACTTGTGACCGTTATACTAGAAGTCTTATATGTAACTGTCAGTGAATAAAGTATTTCTTTTCTAAGTCTACACTATTTGTGTTCGTTATCTCGCGTGTAAACACGTCACGTCAGCGAAGTGTGAATGCACCTTTACTCTCCTGTGAACTATAATGTTAGCATACAGCTTCCTAGAAGAAGCCATTGTAACCCTTTATAAACCTCAAGAAATTTTGTAACACTCTCTCACTCTATCCAGAACCATCTCCACGCCACTCTTCTTTCTGATATTGTGACTTTAAATAATATATAATTAAATAAACTTCTTTTTAAAAAAAGTCATTACTTTTAAATTGAAGATAACTTATATATATATATATATATATATATATATATATATATATATATATATATATATATATTTACAGTCAGCTAGTATGTATATATCCTATTCATTAAAAAAATTGCATATCCAAAGAATAGTTCTTATAGATCGAAATATAAGAAATAAATATTTTCCCTGAACAAATACGACTGAGTCCAAGATTTATACTGATAAAACTATTTCTCAGACACCCGAGAATGTAGCTAGATGAGGATTTTATCAAAAATATCAAATAAAATAAAGATAAGTTCGATTTGTGAGACAGCTAACTTGGAATAATCTGTTGGCAATAATAATGGGCCGACAAGGTTAAGCCTATTTTTACACAATAACCAGTACACTATATTAATGTTTAAAGGGATTTGCAAAAGCTCGGGAAAAAATTATTTTAATAGAACTTTAAAAACATGTTTACATAAAATTGTACACTTTAGGAAACTATAACTTCAAGGACAATTCCTAATTATGAAATAATCGAAAAATCAGTTCCACATCCTTATGGTACATCTATTTAGGTTTTCAACTCCCTCAAATTATGGCCATTTCTGAAACCCCATGAGGTTGATTATGGTTACATTCGATTGGAACTTATAGTTCCAAACTTAAAAGCTTATATTAAACCCCTTTATATGATATTATGTTTTTACCTATGTTTAGCCTTTTTGCTCCACTGTGCAACGTAGTAAACTATAATCAGTTTTGTTAGATCATCAGAAAAGTTCACAATTTGAATGCAAAAATTAGAAAAGAAAAACATTTTTGGTGTATTTATGTATGTTTTTTTAAGGAGCTAAATCATATAAAATCATAACCAGTTTAATCTGATCATCAGACTGCTGTCAAATTTTAAGTAAAAAATTAAAAATCAAATTGATGTTTGGTATCGTTTTGACTTCATTTCATTTGGTCTTTGAAAAAAAAAAAAAAAAAAAAAAAAAATCCATCGAACTTGTTATGCTATGGGTTGGAATTGAAGAACGGATATCTGAGGAACAGTGTTATTATTTTCAATCTGCAATTGTTAAGGAGAAGAATTTATTTGTTATATTTCTTTAATGAACAGATAGAAAGGGACGAATGCTTTTTTATTTCAGTTCTATGGAAAAAATGTTGTGAATTGAACATGCAAATAATACCAATCGTACTTGGTGACAGCTGCTTAGTTCTTTCTGCCACGTATTTCCTCAATTTTACTAGTTATGCAATCAGTTTGTAAATATCTGGATCTTATACGTACATAAAAATAACAGGAAACAATATACGTGTCCTATTCATAAAAAAAAAAAAGAAAGAAAGAAATGTACGTATAAATCAAAAATAACTTGTCCACGACTTCGTTTCTATAAAACGAAATATAACCATTAAATTCTTCCCTGAACAAATACGGATTTATGCAGATAGCAGTGTTTCTCAGATACATAATTGGTGAGCCGAAAAAACTGTTTTTTATTTCGAAATGGTAATAGCTCGGAAGAGTTGCGAATTATATTGACCAATAAAAAGGAACAAAAAATATCCAAATCTGTTGACAATTTCTTGTCCTCTATAGTCAAATAAATAACTGGAACCACTAATTCACTTTTTAAAAACTTTATTTAAAGCAAACTTACAAATAGATCTTAAACTGAAAACAACTATGTACAAAGGCTATGACTGAACTGATTGAACTGATTGCTCTCTCCTAGATCTGAGGAATATATATACTAGATCTCTGAGAATGCTGACTAAGAGGTATCTGAGGACTAGGTGGGTTCATAACTCCTCCCTTCTGAAAATTCGAACTCTGAGAGAAAATTGGGTCATTTTGGACAAGAGGGAGATTTACAGGTGGGCTTGGAAATCCTCTGTTTTTACAAATTTTCAATACCTTATAATATAGTTGAATTAAATGAATTACAATAAAATAGGAGATGGTAATATATACAAGCAATAATGGGGTAGAATACAATATTGGGTGATAACTAGTTTCTAAGGTTTCAAACTCTTCATGTGATATTACAGGTACATCTATTTTGTCAAATGTAATATTTAATATTTTAAAATTAGTGAGCTTATGATTAATAGATAAAGTATCAGAATTTATATAAAATTTTCTAGTTTGGTTTACAATAATTTCCTTATTATCTAACTTAATAATAGAAGTAGTTGGTAAATTAACAGGAAAAGTTCCATTGCTGGATATGATTACATAAGATATATCAAAAGTTAAATAAACATCAATAATGTCAATATATTTAATAATAGGAGAAGGATTTATAATATTAGTAGAAATACATTGTGAAAGATTATTCCTTAAAGCGCTAAAGATACAAGTGTCATTAATTATCCTAAGGTTAGTACAATAGTAATTAGTTTTAATAAAAGTACAATGAACATTTCATGTATATTATACAATATAAGATTATGCTTAACTAGGGTAGTTATAACTTGATTGTTGTCCTTAATCGGGACTGATAAAAGATATATCGTATTATAGACTTGAGATAGTTTTGGTATTGATATTATATAATGAATTATATTTTGTCTGATTGTACAAGAGATTTTGCTAGTCAGCCAGGTAGTTTCTAAATCATTTGAAATTGGGGTCTTATCATCAATATCTGTCTGTTTAATTATGTTAGAATGAGGGATTCCCATTCTGCACATTTCCAAAGAATTTTCTATGTCAATTACTTGAATAGTTAAATAAGTAAGAACATTATATAGTTCGTTATAATACATTGTTGTCTGTAGTCTGTCCATTGTATTGGTGACTTCACTTAATTTAGCATTATTTTTATTTAATAACTTAACATCTTTTTCAAAAGTTTCTGTTAATTGTTTACTAATTTTTATTTCACTGGCAATGTTATGCTCCATTCGATAGTTGTTATGTTCTAAAGTTTCAATTATTTTATCGTAGTGGGCTTTGTCTTCCGCATCCATGTTCCCAGTAAGCCAGCTGATAGCGCTGCCTAAGCCATTTATTATTCCACGCCTGGTTCTGTTACCTCTGGGTATTATATTGTTGATTTTATCCGTGAGGAAATTTAATTGTTTAAAAGCCATTTCTTGTGCAACTGTATTATTTTTGGGTTTTAGGGCAAACCTAAGTCTACTTAATTCATCAACTAATTTCGATAAGTCTAAAAAATGTATAATAATTTTATATTCTGATATTACTTTCGATTCCGGAACTTTAAATGTTATAAGTCCTGACGAATGCTGAACATTGGTTACTTTATATGCTGAAGTTACTATCAATATCGCTGAGGTCACTAGATACCATTTCTCCATCTGAAACAGTTTCAAATAATTTTTTCTTGCGATTTCGTTTAGATTTTCTTTTTCTAGCAATATTGTCAGTATGAACTTTTATGGTTTTATTTCTATCTATAAATGGTATGACAGGTTTATAAACATTTTCAGATTTATCCTTTATTCTTCTTTTGACATAAGGTTTATCTTGTTCTATCACTGGATCCTCCCGATTCTTGTTTAATTTGTCGGTTCTTTCCTCTTTTTCTTTATTTATGGCTATCTTTAATTTATTATGAACAATATTCATGTTTTTGTGATATTCACTTACAAGCTGTTCCTTAATTATTCCTTCATTCTTTTCAGGGTCTTTTATGATTCCGTAGGTAATCTCGTTTGGAGTAAGTTTAAGCGTTTGATTGATTGAATTATTAAAAGTTAGTGTTGCTAAATTTAAATTTATTTTTAAATCATTTCTTGGATTTTCTTCTTTTAAAGCTCTTAAGATTTCAATCAAAGTTGATTGGGCTCTATTTAAGAGTCCTAGGGAGTTAGGGTGGTTAGGCGTTGTATAGTAAGCTTCTATTCCTAATGATTAAGGAAATTTCTGATTAAGTTGTTATTAAATTCTTTTCCGTTGTCCATTTTTATTCTAATGGGATTTGGAAATAGGGCCAAATATTCGGTTAGTACCTGAAATATATTAATTGCATTTACATGGTTACATAATCTTGCGAAAAGTTTTTTTGAAAAGGTATCTATTATGGTTACTATATTATGAGAATCAAACTTTAATATGTCTATCATTATTTCCTCAAAAGGTCTTTCCATTGTTGGGGTTATTTGATATTTAGTTTTAATAGGCTTTCGCTCATATTTCACTTGCCTGCAAATAGAACATTTGTTTATAAATTCAGATATGTCATCTTTCATATTGGGCCAATAATAATTTCTTTTGAGTTTCTCAAATGTTTCTATTATACCTCTATGGTATGATTTTCCTGTATGGTACGTTTCTAACAGTTCTTCTTGCTCATCTCTTTCTAATACGTCGATTAGTTTTTTTTTTGTATCTTTTTATTTTTACGGTGGGGAATTTATTAATTATTATTTCGGTCAATTTGTTGTATATTGCTTCAAATTCAGTCCTTACAGACTCAACATTTGGTTCACAATAGACACCATACACGGTTTTTGGTTTTATTAGTTCAAGAAGTGTTTCTTCTAGGTTATTTTTCCAAGGGTATGGAGTTTCTAAATAAATTCTTGTCTTACCGAAGGGTTTAGTAATAATGGGTTTGGCTGAGCCCCTTTGAATTAAAATTTGGAATTTTTCAACATTTATTGCTCTATCTTCTGGTACTATAAGAATCTGTTCATTGCTTGAATCTTGAGAATGTTGGGTTGGAGCTAAACTTAATTGTTCATTTTGAGGGGGAGGTAATTCTTGCAAAATTTCATCATAGTCTTCTGGAGGTATTGGTGGCAATTCTACATTACTTGTTTCTTGTAAAATTTTGTCTAGTTCTTCATCTGGATCTATATCCATTTCATCAATTACATTTAATTCATATTCATTTTCTATATTAATTCTACTTAGAGCGTCAGCTACAAAATTGGTTTTTTCAGTCAGTATGTTTTATGCCAAACTGAAATTCACTCAATAAAAATATCCATTTCATGATTCTTGTATTATTATTTTTCATCGTAAACAACCACTGTAATGGTTTATGATCTGTGATTATTGTAAATTTTTGACCGTATAAATATGGTTTGAAATGTTTGCAAGCGTACACAATGGCAAGGAGTTCCTTTTCTATAGTGGAATATCTTTGTTCAGTTGCGGAAAGAGTATGAGAGGCGAACGCTATAGGGTGATCCCTCCCTTCTGAAATTTGGGAAAGTACTGCTCCCAGTGCTGTATTACTAGCATCTGTCGTTAGTAACATGGGGGAGTTAAAATCTGGGTATTGAAGTATCGGGGCATTTATTAAATGTAATTTAAGTTGTTCAAAAGCGTTTTTGTATTTGGTAGGGTCAATATTACTCTCGTCTCGTAGCTGATTAGTTAAAGGTTTTGCTATCTGAGCATAATTTTTTATAAAATTTTCTGTAATACCCTGACATTCCAAGGAATTGTTTAATTTCTTTAATGGTTTTTGGCAAAGGAAATTTTTCTATCGCATTAATTTTTTTTGGGTCGGTTTTAATTCCATCTTTTGTTAATATGTGCCCTAAAAATGGTAATTCAGTTTTCATAAATTCTGTCTTATCAAGTTGAATTGATAGTGAATGTTCTTTTAGTTTTCTTAATATGGTTTCAATATGTTTCAGGTGATCTTCGGGAGTTTTAGAATAAAAATAATTATGTCATCCATATAGACGAGCGTGTTGTCGGTGTTAGATAGCATTGAGTTCATTGCACGCTGGAATGTAGGAGGTGCATTGCTCAGCCCGAAGGGCATTCTTAGAAACTCATAATGACCTGTGTCTGTCGAGAATGCAGTTTTCTCAATGGACTCGCTCGACATCTCAATCTGGTGGAATCCTGAAGTTAAATCAATTGTTGTAAAATATTTTGATCCATGCAGTTTATTCAATAAATCTTCTATATTAGGTAGAGGGAATCTATCTGGTATTGTTTCAGCGTTTAGTTTCCTATAATCAATCACCATTCTAATTTTCTTTTTACCCGATGCATCTTCTTTTTTTGGGACTATCCAAACTGGGCTGTTGTAAGGGGAATTACTCTCTCTGATAATACCATTTTTTAACAATTTATTGATTTCTTCGTCGACCTTTTCCTTAAAATATTGTGGGTATCTGTAATTTCTGGTATAAATTGGTTTATCCGTCTTCAATCTAATTTTATGTTTCAAAAGGTTTGTCGGCTTTAACTTTTCGTTTTCCGACTTAACAATTTCTGGATATTTCATCAAAATATCAAATAATTTTACTTTAGTATTCTTTTCTATGTGATCATGTCTTACTAACTGATATAATTCTTTTTTATTATTAATGATATTCAATTCATTGCTATCAATATTCATTATTTCACCATTTAATATTTTTATTTTTAATTTGTTAAATTTAATTTCTTTTATATCTTTTGTAATATTAATTTTAGTTTCTAATGCTTCCATCGTATCCATTCCTAATAGCAATTCATATTTTTGACTAAATTTAAATATCTTAAATCTAACTAAAAATTCATCTCTCAACCCTAGCCTAGGAGCAAGATCAATTAGCACTGAGCCATTTCCTCTCTCACTTCCTACGGGGGTGATGACTATGAACTCTTCCGATTTAATTTCAGTTCCTACGGGTACGGAACGGGGGTTTATATAATTAATTTCGGATCCTGTATCCACTAACCAATGGTCGCCAGTATTGTCTTGAAATGAAGGAGAATCATGTAAAAGATTTAGATGGTATACTGGGCATTGTCTGGTGGTTCCGTTTTTTGGTCTCCTACTCCTAAAAAATTTTCAAATTTCGTTTCCAATTCCGCCAATCTTGTTTTTAATTCCTGATTTTCCTCTTCCAGGTGATGGAAGTTGTTACTTTTCACTGTTCTCATAGAAACAGTGTTTTGAGAATTTGGATTTTGATGTTGGGGTTGGTTATTAGTTTGTTGTTGGGGGATGATTATAAGGTTGTTGTTGTTGTTGTTGATTATTAAAATTAAAATTTGAAGGGTTATACGGGTTTCTTATTTGGTTACTATGACCTCTATATGGCTGTTGGTCTTTGTAGTAATTTTGAACAGATCCTTGGTGGTAATCGTTCTGTGGTTGATGATATTGGGGGACTTTATTGTAATTAGGATGATTGTAATAATTATTTGATGGGTTTTGATATTTTTCGGGCTTATTTTGGGGTTTGTTTTGTTTATAATGGTGGGGCTGGTAGTTTCTACCATGACCTTGGGGGTATAAATCTTCCATGATTATTCTGCATTCGTTGTACAGAATATTTTTCATGTCTGAAAGTTCTCGAATAGTAATGTGATTCAGGGTGTCTTTTAATCTAGGATGTAAATTCCTGATCACGTGATCGACTAATATTCTCATTTGTGTGGCGGTTTCCTGTGGTTTATTTTCGATAGATATATCAACTAATATTCTATTTTTTATTAGTATTTCATAGGGGATTACCCGGTTTATATAGTCAATTGGGTGTTCATTCCGATTAATGGAAATTAGTGATGCTTCGTATTGTAGGTGCGTTGTTGTCCTACTGTCTCTAAACTGATTTATCAATCTAGTTTTGAGATCGTTCACGGTCATAAAATTTTCGTACATGCATAGATGTCTTGCCGTACCTTCTAATCGAAACAATGCTTTTTGTAATAGCAATTGTTCATTTTCCTCCCTATTAAGTATGTTTTCGTTGCAATTGGCATTATAAATAAGCTCAATTGCTTTGATAAAAAATACGAGTTGTGATGGGTCACCGTCATAATGTGGTAGGTGATCGTAACATTCTTTTGTCATTAGTTTGGTAGTCATTTTGTTAATTTCCTCTTCAATTTTTTCTAACTCAAACCTATTTTTATTTAATATCTTTTTTTAATTTACCCTTACAATAATCTTTTGCATAAAAATTAAATGTTTTAAATGTTAATAGTAATAAAATGTTAACAATAATAAATGTTTAAAAATGTTTACAATGAAATGTTTACCTTAAAATAAAGAAGTGTTTTATGGTGAAGTCCAGTATTTAATATTTTTCTTGACTGGCGCTGAAGTATTGAAATACACCTTCAAGTGAGCTGCTCCAGATCCTGTTCAATATTTCATCGGACCTTCTTGACCAGTTCTTCAGAGTGGTAGGCGAGTATCCCAAATCCTGTTGACCAATGGGTCTATTTCGTCAGATTTTCTTGAATATCTTTGCCAACCTTCTTCTCTTCTAGCTTGAAGTGCACCAGTCCCTGTTCGGGCGCCAAATAAATAACTGGAACCACTAATTCACTTTTTAAAAACTTTATTTAAAGCAAACTTACAAATAGATCTTAAACTGAAAACAACTATGTACAAAGGCTATGACTGAACTGATTGAACTGATTGCTCTCTCCTAGATCTGAGGAATATATATACTAGATCTCTGAGAATGCTGACTAAGAGGTATCTGAGGACTAGGTGGGTTCATAACTGTCTATAGAAGTAATCTATGGACCCTTAAGTTTGACAAAATATGAAAAAAACTTTACTTTTGCGATTATTTTTTTAATTTTTGAATTAGATGTTTTCTTTGTGTAATAGTTTGTTGCGTCTTTAAATAGAGCCTAAGTACACTATGGCTTTTAATATGGTTTAGATCAGTTTATATCTTCCGGTCGCACATAAGCCCCAAAATATTGAAAATTTCACATTTTTTAGAGTATCTCTTTTTGTATATTTGCTTTTTTTAATAGTATTAGTTATAATATTTTCATTGTTGAATAAAAGAACATTGTATTTTTTTATGCTACCCCATTGTTATAGAAAAACGGTATCTAGAATAAGATAGTCCAATGCTATGATGGGTGTACCAGCAACAACGGGCATCGTACTTTTCAACTTTCTCTAATTCTAAAAAGCTCAAATATTTGCGATTTGATTTCGCACTGACTTCAGCCAACAAGGAGGGGGGGAGAAGATCATTTACAGTCCATCCAGTTGATCATTTTTCAGTAATATTGCGCATTGTAGTTGATTTTTGATGGCCTGAATGTTCTTACTGTTTTCCTTCTTGCATCTATCTGCCTTGCTTTCAGAATTCTCCGAAATCCAAACTCTCTTGGAAAAGCCAATATATTTCTTGTCATCTCGAGTCATGGCTAACAGTAAGTGTTCTGGGTGAGCAAAAAACATTCCGTTTGATCACTGGGTTGACAACATCAAGAAAAGGTTTTGCACATACCTGGGAGATTTTATTGCTTGGTGAATAAGTTATGGGACGTCTGTAAAGTACTTAGTTGCTTTGATAATAAACCACACTGGCATGTATGATATCAATATAAACCAAATTAGTTCTTGTAGATTTCAGAAAATTTCTTCACTTATGTACAATCTGAGAATTCTATTTGCTTTCGTCAACCACCTCGAATGTGGTAAGTGGCCATGATCTTGTATATTCAAATCTTTTTTGCAGGTTCATGGTTCTATTGCCTTTGAAATACCAGGTAGGTACTGCTGATCTTTGCTAACTTCGTATCTGTCCATCTGTTGGATCTGACATTCTATGCTCTTCTACATTACATTCTATCACATTCTATGAATTCAGAATATAATAAATGCTATACACTATACTAAATATTTAAGCTTTTTAAATATTCAGCTAGCTGAAAAGTACTATACTTGTTGTTATAGAACATTCAGGCCATCAAAAATCAACAACAATGCGCAATATGACTGAAAAATGATCAACTGGATGGACTGGAATGATCTTCTACCCCCCCCCCCCCCCTTGTTGGCAGAAGTCAGTGCGAAATCAAATCGCAAATATTTGAGCTTTTTAGAATTGGAGCAAGTTGAAAAGTAAGATGCCCGTTTTTGCTGGTATCAACCATCATAGCATTGGACTATCTTATTTTAGATACCGTTTTTCTAAAACAATGGGGTAACATAAAAAAATACAACGTTCTTTTATTCAACAATGAAAATATTTTACCAAAAAAAAAAATTATATTATTAGTTTTTGAAAAGTTTAAAATTCTTTTTTAGTTTAAAAACTTATTTTCTTCAGGACATTTACAGATCCTGGAAATGAAATATGAAAAACAAGTTCCACTACAGAAGTAAAAATTAACTAATAATTGAAGTTTTATTTGCTAATCGATAAAAATCTTGTATTGAAGTATGCAATTGAGCATTTTCTTCAATGATATCTGATGGTGCCAACACATATCGGTCGACTTTCAAAGTTCACTGGGATCTACGAGTGTCATCACATATTTGACTCTTTTTTAATAATTTAAATGAATATATGTCAATTTAATTATGAAGAAACCAAAAGAACTACAGGAACAAAGTGTAAGCGATAGCCCAAAAATGAGCAGAGGTAGAGCAGGCTGGTTAATAGGTCACCACCTATCGATCATTTTTCAAATTCCACTAATATGCACATACTATCATTTTTTTATCAACTAAATAATTGAAAATCAGTAGTTTTTACAAAAGCTAAACCTTCCTGGAACTATAAAGATGATGTGGTTAAAATTTGGTGCAGGTTGATTCAATAGTTTGAAGTAGAATCATGACCGAATCGTTCTGAGAAGAATTTCTTTTCCCCGAATTGTTAAATATGATAAACGTTTTTCTGATATCGATGTTAATATGTTCAAGAAAAATTAACATTACTATGAAGATTTTAGAAATAAAAAACAATGCATAGACGGATATGGATTTCTAGCTTTACTTACCAACTGGAGCAACAACATTATAGAAGACAGTTCTAGACTGTTCTAGTTCTATATGCCACGAGCGATATATAGTCCTCTGAAAGTCCAAAGTGTGCTCTGCATTCTATTAAAAGTTATATAATACTTAAAACTTTTGGCAAGCCCTGGGCGAAAGTGCTTCTGAAATTAATTCATTTCTCTCAGTTTGGAAAGTCTATAGAGAGAAACTAATGATGTCATCATAACCTTAAAAGAGCTGTATGTATGTGCTCTTAAGACAAATAGGTCCATTATCATGTATCTAATTCTTGAAACATTTTTATTTTATATTTCATGATCATTCATAAAAAAGGATTGTAAGTTTACAACAACCTGCTGAAAAAAAATATCCTTACTTTGTAAAAAGTTGTAGATTATCATTTCTGTACCCATTGAATTTTAGTATGATACTGCATTTATAATTTAATTGATTGCATTTCTAAAAAAAATAATTGTTTCCATTTGCATTATGTAGTTTTTATTTATATTTAATATAATTGAATTATTATTTATATTGAATTATGCCATATTTTATATATATAAATTATTCCTGCCAAGAATCCGATTGTATGTTATGTGTTTGAATTCTATGTGTATGCAATTTATGTGTTAGAATTTATGTATTTGCAAAAAAAAATAAAATTAAAATGAAACACACAATATATTCATATAAAATTGCTAGTTTTATTAGACTAGCGGCTCATTTCCTAAGCCTCCTCCATCAGTTACTCCAACCATATCGCAAATCCTATCCCTAATACAATAAAATAAAACACATATGCCATCTATATATATATTTATGATATATACATAGATGATACACGATTATATGTATATATACACACATACATGTGAATATGGCTGTTTATTTATATATCATTTCCTTTTTAGTATTTATTAATTTTATTTTTATTTTATATCATTATTATTTATTTATTTCTTATATAATTTTACAATTCACAAAATTACATGCTGTACCGACAAAATAAACCAGTCTCATCTTTACTTTTGATCAATGTTTATATAGGTAGTATGTTTTATTTTATTTTATTTTATTTCTCTTGATGATATATAGTCACTATCAACACCTGATTGATGTGAGAATATATGGGCTAATGCTGGTAACAAATACACTATAGATAACATGCCTTTTGTTAAGAAATCAACAGTTGACATCCTTATCAACAGTTGAAGCTTTTCATAATCATAAGTTTCTGGGTCACCCTTCGTTTGGAGAGTGTTAAATACGAGCTAATCTAATTCAGTTTATGATTGGCACTCTGCCTATCAATATGTTTCCTCACTCCAATCCTCAGCTTCGAGAAAGATTCCTCTCTCTTTTCAAGGAAGGTCATTTATTCCTCCCGAGATATTTATCGTATTAAATTGATAGCAGCCATGGCCTAGAAGATCGATTAAGCAAAAGAAGGCGAAGAAAAACTTCAAAAAATATGGAGAGCGCCATAGCAGACTTTCGAAAATGAATGCCGAGAAGAGTGCCGATGACATCTACAATGAATCAAAATTCCAAAACTATCAAAAATCGCTAATGCTAACCGAGTAACTGTCATTTAGTGCCTCAATATAGAGGATTAAACGGCAGAGCCACTGCGAAGAAAACGTTCATCAGCAGGAAAAATCTGAAACCGTGCCTTGAATTTGATCCTGAGTTTGATCCGACAAAACAAAATTCAATTTGATGACAAGTGATGGGAGACATTATGTAAGACTTTTTAGGTTACAGGTGATAGGAATGTAATGGTGTGGGTTTTTTCAGCTTATGATGTTTGAACCATAGTGCGCATAAGCTGACGTGTGATTGGGAATTTGTACAAAGATATACTGTTAAAAATTTTATGTTTGATTAGTAATTTGTACATACATATACTGTTAAAAATTTTATCAAAAAAAATGGCTGCAGTTGGATTTTAACTATAGTAACCCAATGCTTCAGTCAACCCACATGGCCTTATAGCCCCGTCAATAAAGGTTTCGTGTCGCAACTAATTAGGGGAAAGCTGAATTTTTGTAGGGAGTTAGTACTTAAAGTATACACTAAAAAAACACAAAGTCCCGACCCCCAACCCTCTTGCTTTTCCCCCCAACCCTTCAACAACATTACAAGTATAGAACTCTGGTTATATGCTGACAGCTCGAAACCTAATTATACTATCGAAGTGTTCTTTTTTTTATTTTACTCCTAATAATATTACAAACAAATTATGTCATATACACTTTTAATGTAGATAGCTTAGTTTCGTCGTAATACTTAATCACATACAGAAAACTGCTACTACAAAAAACAAAACGTAATTTCAACAAATTATAGATTTTTATGATTACGTTTTGGGAAGAAAAGTGTTAAACAAAACTTATAGATAGTATAATTATCTTTAAAATGATGTGTCTCATAACGCATCACATTAAAACTATGGCTTCATAGAGAGCGTTGAAAGAGCAGTGGACACCGCTCCGCCGGTCTTAGCAGGGCCGTGCTGAGGTGCACAAACGCATTTACTGCTGTTCACGATCGTGAATAGTCATTTAGTTGAAATGTAGCAACAATGTAATAACGTTTATTTTGAGGTTATTACTTTCAAAGTGCATTTTTTGTGCTATAATCTTAATATATATAAATCACGTGTCGCTGTCTTGGGGCAGGCTGACACCTAAACTACTGAACCGATTTTAATCAAATTTGCACACCGTGTGCAGTTTGATCCAACAAAAAAGATAGGATACCTTATATATTATCTGTAAGTCACAATTATCTGTTCGCTCTATACGATTCTAACATATGGCGGTATAAGGTTATACTATTACGAGTATATAAAAGAACAAGCAATTTTTCGTTTGTGTTCACTAACCGCCACAAACTATTGAACCAATCTCTACCAAATTTTGACTGCATCATCTTTATAGGATGGTTTAGCAATAGTAAAATCTAATGATTTTCAACTAATTCTTTATTGAAAAATGAATAATAAGTGGATAACAGTGAAGTTCAAAAATGGCGGCAATTGCAATCTACATGAAAGGTTAAAATGTACAGTGTTACATTGATAATAAAATTTACTTATTTTCAATTAAATTGTTATAAAAACAGGTATAAGGAGTGAAATATACCAAAGTTTACCTACATCATGTTCATAATTCTAGGTTTAGCAACAATAAAAATTTAAATGTACAATGTTGAGAGTTAGAAACGGGTTTTGCCACACTACCACATACTTTTATGGTTAGAAATAAAAATCCAACCAGATCAAATCAATAAAATTATTTCTGTCGAATGAAAATTATTAAAAATCAAAATGCCGATCCTCAGCTGTTTAATATTGTGTGTAAAAATATGAACTTTGAACCTTTAGTTGTAAGCACTGATAATGCAGTTTCTTAATAGTCTCTGTCCATCTGGATTACCAACTCATATGGTATATTAAAATTGAAAATTGGATGTCTAATTATGCTTTATGTTATCTTCAAACACCTAATCAATCTAAATTTAACCTAGTTAATAATGACTGCTATGAGTGAAAATATCATCAAAAATATAATTTTCAATTCTTCACTTTAATACAAGATTTTTATCGATAAACAAAAAATCAATTATTAGTTAAAATTATCTAAGATCTTCACTTATGAGAGAGGGCGAAGCCTCGACGGGGGATGATGAAGTTATATATAAAAGGACAAGCCATTTCCGTTCGTGATCACTAACCGCGAAAACTATAGAACTATTCCGTACCAAATATAACTACATCATCTTCATAGTTCAAGGAAGGTTTAGCAATAATAAAATTGATATATTTTCTATTAAATTACTGTTTAAAAAGCGATAAATATGTGGTGTGCAGTAAAGCGAGCGCCATTCAAGAGAGGTACAATGATCCGGTGTTTAATATAGCTAGAAATTGATAATAAAGGTACTTAATTCAATTAAATTGTTATCCAAAAAGATATAAATATGTGGCAAGCGACAATAGCGTTTTAGTAAAACTAATGAACCTATCTGAACCAAATTTTAACTACATCATCTTCATAGTTCTTGAAAGATTTACAATTAGAAAGTTCACTATAATAATAACTTATACTATTATATAAAAGGACAAGCCATTTTACGTTTGTGATCACTAACCACGAATACTACTGAACCAATCTGTACTAAATATTAACGACATCATCTTCATAGTTCCAAGAAGGTTTAGCAATATTAAAATCTACTGATTTTTAATTTATTTTTTATTAAAAAAAGAAAATGTGGACGACAGTGAAGTTTGAAAATTGACCGATAGATGGAGAGTGCCATTCTACGCTAGAGGTTACAAAAGAGCTTGAAATCGATGATAATTTAATTTACTTATTAAACTATAAAGAAAATTATTAAAAAATATTTAAATATGGTGTGCAATATGTGGATCCCAGTGAAGCTTGAAAATCGACCGATTGTGTATAGCACCATCCGACAATAGAGTTAACAATGGTAAACTGAATCTATCTGTACCGACATCTAAATAAATAATTTTTATAATTCTAGGAAGGTTTTTTAATGGTAAAATTTACAATAACTAAAATTTAAATGTACAATGTTGAGAGGCAGGACCAAGGTTTGCCAAACTGTCATATACTTTTATAGTTCGAAATCAACAACCAACCAGATGAAATCAATAAAGTTATTTCTGCCGAATACAAATTATTACTAAATCAAAATGTCGATCCTTTACTTTTTTATATCGTGTGTAAAAATATGATCCACGGGCCTTCTGCCGTAAGCACTGATTATGCAGTTTATTTTCCGCAAGAGTTTCTTAATACTCTTTCTCCAACTTGATTACCAATTCATACATTAAAATTAAAAATTATTGTCTAATGGTGCTTTTACGCAATCTTCAACTGCCTAATCAGTGCGATTATAACTAGATTAATAATTACTGCTATGCGTGAAAAAATCATTGAAGAAATAATGCTGAACCACGTGCAATTTGAAGACGATTTATTGCAAGCACACAAGAAACTACATGGTCACTAGATAACAAAAAAAGTTGTCTGCCAAAATTTGGAGGGGGCGTCGCACCCTCAGACAAAATTCAAAATCTGCGTTTTTTCAGTCCAAAAGTGGACAATTTGCAGACGATTTATATGAAGCACACAAAAAACTGCCTACTCCCTACATGACAAAAAAACGTCTACAAAATTTGGAGGGGGCGTCGCACCGGCAGACAAAATTCAAAATCCGCGTTTTTTCAGTCCAAAAGTGGACCATTTGAAGACGATTTATTTGAAGCACACAAAAAACTGCCTACTCCCTACATGACAAAAAAACGTTGTCTACAAAATTTGGAGGGGGCGTCGCACCGGCAGACAAAATTCAAAATCCGCGTTTCTTCAGTCCAAAAGTGGACCATTTGAAGACGATTTATTTGAAGCACACAAGAAACGGCCTACTCCCTACATGACAAAAAAATGTTGTCTTACAAAATTTGGAGGGGGCGTCGCACCGGCAGACAAAATTCAAAATCTGCGTTTTTTCAGTCCAAAAGTGGACAATTTGAAGACGATTTATTTGAAGCACACAAGAAACGGCAAACTCCCTACATGACAAAAAAACGTTGTCTTACAAAATTTGGAGGGGGCGTCGCACCGGCAGACAAAATTCAAAATCCGCGTTTTTTCAGTCCAAAAGTGGACCATTTGAAGACGATTTATTTGAAGCACACAAGAAACGGCCTACTCCCTACATGACAAAAAAATGTTGTCTTACAAAATTTGGAGGGGGCGTCCCACCGGCAGACGAAATTCAAAATCCGCGTTTTTTCAGTCCAAAAGTGGACCATTTGAAGACGATTTATTTCAAGCACACAAGAAACTACATGGTCACTAGATGACAAAAAACGTTGTCTGCCAAAATTTGGAGGGGGCGTCGCACCCTCAGACAAAATTCAAAATCCGCGTTTTTTCAGTCCAAAAGTGGACAATTTGAAGACGATTTATTAGAAGCACACAAAAAACTGCATACTTCCTAGATGCCAAAAAAGGTTGTCTGCCAAAATTTGGAGAGGTCTAAGCACCGGCAGACAAAATTCAAAATCCGCGTTTTTTCAGTCCAAAAGTGGACAATTTGAAGACGATTTATTTGAAGCACACAAGAAACGGCCTACTCCCTACATGACAAAAAACGTTGTCTTACAAAATTTGGAGGGGGCGTCGCACCGGCAGACAAAATTCAAAATCCGCGTTTTTTCAGTCCAGAAGTGGACCATTTGAAGACGATTTATTTGAAGCACACAAGAAACTGCCTACTCCCTACATGACAAAAAAACGTTGTCTTACAAAATTTGGAGGGGGCGTCGCACCGGCAGACAAAATTCAAAATCCGCGTTTTTTCAGTCCAAAAGTGGACCATTTGAAGACGATTTATTTGAAGCACACAAGAAACTGCCTACTCCCTACATGACAAAAAAACGTTGTCTTACAAAATTTGGAGGGGGCGTCGCACCGGCAGACAAAATTCAAAATCCGCGTTTTTTTTTTTCAGTCCAAAAGTGGACCATTTGAAGACGATTTATTTGAAGCACACAAGAAACGGCCTACTCCCTACATGACAAAAAAACGTTGTCTTACAAAATTTGGAGGGGGCGTCGCACCGGCAGACAAAATTCAAAATCCGCGTTTTTTCAGTCCAAAAGTGGACCATTTGAAGACGATTTATTTCAAGCACACAAGAAACTACATGGTCACTAGATGACAAAAAAACGTTGTCTGCCAAAATTTGAAGGGGGCGTCGCACCCTCAGACAAAATTCAAAATCTGCGTTTTTTCAGTCCAAAAGTGGACAATTTGAAGACGATTTATTTGAAGCACACAAAAAACTGCATACTTCCTAGATGCCAAAATAGGTTGTCTGCCAAAATTTGGAGAGGTCTAAGCACCGGCAGACAAAATTCAAAATCCGCGTTTTTTCAGTCCAAAAGTGGACAATTTGAAGACGATTTATTTGAAGCACACAAAAACGGCCTACTCCCTACATGACAAAAAAAACGTTGTCTTACAAAATTTGGAGGGGGCGTCGCACCCGGCAGACAAAATTCAAAATCCGCGTTTTTTCAGTCCAAAGTGGACCATTTGAAGACGATTTATTTGAAGCACACAAGAAACTACTACTCCCTACATGACAAAAAAACGTTGTCTTACAAAATTTGGAGGGGGCGTCGCACCCGCAGACAAAATTCAAAATCCGCGTTTTTTCAGTCCAAAAGTGGACAATTTGAAGACTATTTATTTGAAGCACACAAGAAACGGCCTACTCCCTAGATGACAAAAAAACGTTGTCTTACAAAATTTGGAGGGGGCGTCGCACCGGCAGACAAAATTCAAAATCCGCGTTTTTTCAGTCCAAAAGTGGACCATTTGAAGACGATTTATTTCAAGCACACAAGAAACTACATGGTCACTAGATGACAAAAAACGTTGTCTGCCAAAATTTGGAGGGGGGGCGTCGCACCCGCAGACAAAATTCAAAATCCGCGTTTTTTCAGTCCAAAAGAGGACAATTTGAAGACGATTTATTTCAAGCACACAAGAAACTACATGGTCCCTAGATGACAAAAAAAGTTGTCTGCCAAAATTTGGAGGGGGCGTCGCACCCTTAGACAAAATTCTCTAACTCTAATCCAAAATTTATTTTTTTCAACTGATAGCTGATTAAATTTCCTGTCAGACATCATATATAAAATTTATTTATATAATATAATATATTTTATCTATATAATGTATATAAATTATGTAAAATACCCATGTCAGCACGCTAAAAATCCGTACTATTGTAAAGTTAAAGTTTTTGGTACATTTTTCATTATGACCCCAAAACTACTCGTCCAATCCAAAATTTATTTTTCTCAACTGATAGCTGACTAAATTTGCAATCAGACCCAATATATAAAATTTTGATCAAGCTCTGTAAAATACCCGTGCCAGCACGCTAAAAACAAGTGCTGTTGTTAAATACAAATTATTTAGATTATTTTTCGATATTAGTCCAAAACAATTTGTCTAAACCAAAATTTACTTTTTTTTCAACTGAAAGTTGACTAAATTTGATATCACATTTTATACATGAATATTTAATTGAAATCCATGCCAGCAGGCTAAATGTGTATGTTTTGGTAAAAACATAACAATTTTACATGTTACAGTGGGCTGGTGTGGGTATTTTGCGCGATTCATTCATCATTATATAATTTGATTTGATTGTAAATTTAGTAAGCTTTAATTGAAAAAAAAATACATTTTGGATAAAACAAATAGTTTGGGGGTTATAGCGAAAAATGTGCCAAAAAACTTGGATTTCACAATAGTACGAGGTTTTGGTGTGCTGGCATTGGTATTTTACATAACTTTATATCAATTTAATATATGGGTCTGATTGCTAATTTAGTCAGCTATCAGTTGAGAAAAATAAATTTTGGATCGGAAGAATAGTTTTGGGGTAATAACGAAAAATTTGCCAAAAAACTTGGATTTCACAAGAGTACGAGGTTTTGGTGTGCTGGCATTGGTATTTTACATGACTTTATATCAATTTAATATATGGGTCTGATTGCAAATTTAGTCAGCTATCAGTTGAGAAAAATACATTTTGGATAAAACAAATAGTTTGGGGGTTATCGCGAAAAATGTGCCAAAAAACTTGGATTTCACAATATTGCGAGGGTTTAGTGTGCTGGCATTGGTATTTTACGTGACTTTATATTAATTTGATATATGGGTTTGATTGAAAATTTAGTCAGCTATCAGCACATTTTTCGTTATTACCCCAAAACTATTCTTCCGATCCAAAATTTATTTTTTAGCTATCAGTTGAGAAAATAAATTTAAAAAAGCTTACTAAATTTACAATCAAATCAAATTATATAATGATGAATGAATCGCGCAAAATACCCACACCAGCCCACTGTAACATGTAAAATTGTTATGTTTTTACCAAAAACATACACATTTAGCCTGCTGGCATGGATTTCAATTAAATATTCATGTATAAAATGTGATATCAAATTTAGTCAAATTTCAGTTGAAAAAAAGTAAATTTTGGTTTAGACAAATTGTTTTGGACTAATATCGAAAAATAATCTAAATAATTTGTATTTAACAACAGCACTTGTTTTTAGCGTGCTGGCACGGGTATTTTACAGAGCTTGATCAAAATTTTATATATTGGGTCTGATTGCAAATTTAGTCAGCTATCAGTTGAGAAAAATAAATTTTGGATTGGACGAGTAGTTTTGGGGTCATAATGAAAAATGTACCAAAAACTTTAACTTTACAATAGTACGGATTTTTAGCGTGCTGACATGGGTATTTTACATAACTTTATATACATTATATAGATAAAATATATTATATTATATAAATAAATTTTATATATGATGACTGACAGGAAATTTAATCAGCTATCAGTTGAAAAAAATAAATTTTGGATTAGAGTTATAACCGACAACGGAAAAGTACCAACTGCTTCTTTTCACGAAGAAGTGCGACTTACGTGAAGTTAGTCAATCTTTGGTGGCCAAACCGCTCTAAAACTATTGATCTGAGAACAAAATGACAATTACCAAATTTGTTACAAAGTTGATTTGCTTGAATAACGTATAATAGAACACAAAATATACTAAAAGTAACGATTTCTGAACATCTAAGAAATACGATTTTCAACTCCTTCCCCCCACTGCCATTTTGCGGCACTCATCTTTATTGGAAAATTCATAAATTTTCATTATGTTTTCCTATCTGGCTCTCGGTCTATCATTTTACAAATCAATTAACTGCACTACTATACAAGTTTTATACGAATTTTGTTCCAGGATAGTACATATTTCATAAATTTATAAGTTGAAATATTATTCTTTTTTAATTATGTGGCCGGTATTTATATTATTACTGTTCATATATATTAATTGGTATTTTTAACATTAGCATTTTAATACAAGATTATTTTATATTAAAATAATTTTATTATACCATACGTAGGAAGTAATATAATATAATTTCCTCAAATTATTCTAGAGAAAAACTACTTATAAATCAAATAAAAAAGGGAATCATGTCCAAAAAGTTCACTGTTGGACGAAAAGGATGTGAGTTTTGAACAATGTCAGCCGGTGTGACGCCTTTACTAGGATTTTGAATTTTGTCTGCCGGTGCGACGCCCCCTCCAAATTTTGTAAGACAACGTTTTTTGTCATCTAGGGAGTAGGCCGTTTCTTGTGTGCTTCAAATAAATCGTCTTCAAATTGTCCACTTTTGGACTGAAAAAACGCGGATTTTGAATTTTGTCTGCCGGTGCTTAGCCCCCTCCAAATTTTGGCAGACAACTTTTTTTGTCATCTAGTGACCATGTAGTTTCTTGTGTGCTTGAAATAAATCGTCTTCAAATTGTCCACTTTTGGACTGAAAAAACGCGGATTTTGAATTTTGTCTGCGGGTGCGACGCCCCCTTCAAATTTTGGCAGACAACGTTTTTTTGTCATCTAGGAAGTATGCAGTTTTTTGTGTGCTTCAAATAAATCGTCTTCAAATTGTCCTCTTTTGGACTGAAAAAACGCGGATTTTGAATTTTGTCTTAGGGTGCGACGCCCCCTCGAAATTCTGGCAGACAACGTTTTTTTTGTCATCTAGGGAGCATGCAGTTTCTCGAATGCTTCAAATAAATCGTCTTCAAATTGTCCACTTTTGGACTGAAAAAACGCGGATTTTGAATTTTGTCTGAGGGTGCGACGCCCCCTCGAAATTCTGGCAGACAACGTTTTTTTGTCATCTAGGGAGCATGCAGTTTCTCGAATGCTTCAAATAAATCATCTTCAAATAATACCTTATTTTGATATTTGCTACCCCCATTCGGTATTCGCCATTTTGAAAGGCCCCCTCTTTGAGTTGGTAGACAAGTGCAAATTGATTGCTGAGGGTGGACATTTTATGGCTGTATGTCTAAAATTTTTCTTCAAATAAGTCACAAAATTTGGCCTCGGCTCTTGTACTACCAGCATTCGTATAAATTCGTACAGCAAATTCACTGGTTGTCAAATTTTATTTGACAGGTGTGAATAAATATATAAAGTCAAAAAAAAAGAAAAGAAAAAGATGGTTAAATTTACTATTAAACCTAATATACTTAATTCTAATTAAATTCCGTGAAATACCCACGCCAAAACGCCATATGTGTATGTTTTGGAAAAATTTGACGATTTTGTCATGTTTAATGGGCTGCGATAGATATTTTTCGGATTTCATATACAGGATCTCGTAGAAAATTTAAACAGCTTTCAGGTGGAAAAAATAGATTTTGAATCGGATAAATAGTTCTGGAGTTATTGTGATAAATGTGCCGAAAAATAAGAGTTTTTCACAACATTACGGATTTCTCAATATTCTTCCGCGAGTGTTTTGCGGGCCTAGATCAAAATATAATATTTGAGTTATTATAGTAAATTTAACCAGCTTTCATTTGAAAAAAAAGAAGTTTGAGTCGGACAAATAGTTTCAGAGTTATAGCCAAATGAGTACCGACAAACATGTTATTCCAGAGAACTGCGACTTACCTCAAGTAAAAAATCTTCTATTTTTCCATCTTCCATGGCTCTAAAATTATGATATGGAAAACAGAGGAATAAAATGATTTTTTTTTGCAAATTTTCTTTGCTTTTTTATGTATATACATGCTAAAACTAACGTTTTCCGAGTTCCGAGATCAACATACGACTTTCACCCCATCTCTCCCTTTAGTCCGAAGATATTTTGAGGAAGACTCTTTATCATACTTACAGCTGAGGGTGATGAACAATATCCAGTAGTCAGATCTTTCGATTTTTGGAGTTGAATCTTTGATGCTAAATTTTGTACTATATAAGTGATACAAGAAAACTATAGACTACTAGCATCCCCGTCGCGGCTTCGCCCGCCCTCCATAAGTAAAGCTAATTTCAACTAAAAATTAATGTTTTATTTGTTTATCGATAAGATTCTTGTATTTTAGCACGTGGTTCAGCATTATTTCTTCAATGATTTTTTTCACGCATAACAGTAATTATTAATCTAGTTATAATCACACTGATTAGGCAGTTGAAGATTGCATAAAAGCACCATTAGACATAAAAATTTTTATTTTAATGTATGAATTGGTAATCAAGTTGGATAAATTTAGGCTAGAGCTTTTGCTGCTTTATCAGCCATATCATTACCTTTTATACCGATATGACTTGGTGACCAGATGAAGTAAACCAATTTTCCTCCTTCATATAGTTTCTTGACGAGGTCCAGAATGCAGTGTACTCCTATGTGATCAGAATACATGTTCATCATAGACCTCAAAGCACTGAGTGAATCCGACACCAGGACAATATATTCAATGGGCGAATTTAAGGAATATCGCAGAGCCATGGCGATTGCATTAATTTCAGCCGTATAAATATTGCAGAGTTTGTGTAATTTGTTATTTGAAAAACAAAAATTTATAAATAAAGCATCATTCATATATACTATTTAAACAGAAATATTCAGATTCAGAAATAATAGAAATGATAACTAATATTGGAAATAAACTATTTATTATTCAAATGATAAATATATATATTAAAATAAATACCTTTATAATTTTTATATTATACTTAAAAATATATCAAATATAAATACCATAATATATTACAAATATACATATATATTACACAAATGTATTGTTTAAGTGCATTAAATATTTTGATTAATTAATTTTGGTTTTCATTATAATACTCCCTTATAAAGCATATATTCAGAAAATATATATGCATATATTAAATTTATACATGTATGTTAATATATAAAACATCTTAATAAATAAAATATGTAATACATTGATATAAAATTAATACCAGTCTAATATGGATTACTACTGACCAAAAAAAAAATTCCAGGTGGCATCAGTTTCTTAAAGAACTTTCACATCACAATTATTTAAATAATCAGTCTTAATATTGCTTAAATAAGTAGATTAGATCTAAGTATCCTTGATATAGTCAATTTAATAAGATCTTAAATACATAAGTAATTTTTAAAAAATCTTTATCAATACACATAGGTAATTCAAATAGATAATATTACTTTCAGTATTTTTTAAACATTTATAACTTTAAAATAGACTACTATTATGTTCAAATTTATTATTTTTTATCACATCTGTCTGTATTAAAAGTTATCCTTGGGCAGGCCAAATAACGTCTTCAATCCATCCTATATAAGAAGAAACTCTCATATAAACCCCAGGTAAATTTGTATCTAAAGTGCAGTTCACGCCAAAAGATGTTACACCAACTAGAGTATACATACATTTCAGAGCACTGTGAGTGATTTGAATAGGTCCTCCAGAATCACCCTGGAAAATAGGATATACTTTAACAGTCCTAAAATGAATCATAATAAAAGTAAAATAAATTTATTATATGTTAATTTAATGGAATTTGTGGATGATATTTATTTTGTTGAGGACTCAATCCTGTAGTTCCACTGCCGCGACCAAGGGGGTAGCTTGGGAGCTGAAGCCCCCCAGACGACTGAAACGACTAATTTTTTTTAGTCGATAACTATGATTTTAATTTATATAGTCTCGAACACCACCCATTCCTTGTTTTAGTTTAACTAAAACATAAAAAAGTAATCAGTTTTGAGCCTTTCGGTAAACGACCGAGGGGTAGACCTATATATATATAAACCCAGCCCCCCCCAGATAGTAATCTTGGTTGCGCCACTGTGAAGTTCACTAATAATTATCATGGGATCATCTTTCATTTTCATTTGAACCTCAGAGAGTATTTTTAATCTCTTTTTTTCTGATTCTGTCCACCTTTTGATATCACTTCTGTCAGAGTTAAGTGAATATTGAAGTAGATTTTCCCTTCATGCCTTAAGTATTCATCTCTCTGTTATTTTAGTGAGTCGGTAGTCACATGTGTGAAGAATTAATAAATTATTTTAACATTATTGTGATGTGATAAGTGTTTCAATGGACTAATGAAGAAATGTTAAAAGGAAGTTTGAAACAAGAAAGATAAGTTGAGGAACAATGTGAATTATGAAGATCTATGATTGTTTCGAAGATGGAAGGTATATTAATTACTAATATGTCAAATGTTAAAAGTTTTTTAATTCGTGAAACAATTACGAAACCATAAAAAAATAAATACATAAATAAAAAAAAAATTTATATATCACGTATATAAATAAGGTAAGCTGTTATTTATATACATGATATATATTAAATAAAAGCTTACCGAGCATGTATCCTTTCCTTCGGCATATGCACAAACAATATATTCGGGAATAATTCTACCTATTTTGCTATATTTGGTAGTGCATGAACTTTGATCAACAATATTCATCTGAACCTTTTGAAGCACATCTGTTTCATGTTGTGCTAAAATTTATTTTTATTAATCAATTTTCATACCAAATCTGATTATTATAATTAAACATATATATAATATAAAATAGAATCTTTTTTTAATTTAAAAAACAACTTTATTTTGACAAATATTTTTACAACATGCCACCCTCTTTGAATTGTTACATTAATAACAATTACAGGACTCGATGACCGAAGGGTGGGCGAAGGTCTCAGCGAGCTTGGTTCAGACGGTCGTGCGTGGGTCCAAATCCTACCTGGGTGGATTAAAATATATTTAGTGGCGGACCCATGAAATGAATCTCGACCTTCCCATCATGGCTAGATTAGGTTGATAATATGTAGAATAAACAGTCCTTCGTACAATAGTTGGAGTACATAAGGACGTTATTTCCAAAATTAAAAAAAGGTATGCTAAAAACTTGAATTAGAAATGATAATGTATAACCAACAAACATAATCTAGATTAAAAATTAATATTTTTGCAATATTTAAATGAATGTTAGCGCAGAACCAGTTGTGATAGAATTTTTAAGGATTACTTATCAATCTGAATTGCACAGTATGTTCATAAATATTTTCAAATTGGTTATTTTATAATTACAATGAGTCCAAAAAGTACTGGCACATTCCACTTTTTTATTAAATCTCAATAATATGAAGGTTAATAGTTTAAAACTTGATTAATTTAAAACCTGGCACCCAGGTTAAACCTGTATGTTGACAAGAAAAGTCAACATATTTGTCTGCATGAATAAAACCTTCAATAAAACAACTTTCCAACACCCTTCCACAATATGCAGTCACATATTAAAACTATCCGCAACTGTTCAATTACTGCCCTGATATATCTGTGCAGTGTTAGGTTTTCTGCATATCAACTTGTGACCTTCAGAGCCCAAAATATCACACAAGCTTTTCTCTAAAACAATCCAATGCTGTCACCAAAGGCAGAAATTGATGGTACTGGTGCCAATAATGGCGAGACGAGCAAAGGCTGAAAACCGGATCTCCTGGTCCTTTTCGCCAATCCTGAAGTAACTAATGGCGGTCTATCCTTCTTTTAAACTAAACATTTTGGATCCCATCCTGCTAAATTCCAGGAGGAATTCTTATTAGCGTTTGGTGAAATCTCACCTAAGTTAGTACGAGTCTAAATGTTGCGAATAGATCAATGCCTGTTAAGTGGTGTAGAGCAATTTCTTATGCCTTTTAGTATAAGTGCCAGGAATAATATACAAATAACTGTGTCAATTCATTTTTTACCTTTGAATTCCATATTTTTAAATTTATATTATATTACATTGATTATTTTCTCAGTTTATCACCACAAATGTTGGATACTAGTTTAGGCTATAACTCCGAATCAATTTGTCCGATCCAAATTTTATAAATTTATCTTAAAACTGGTTAAATTTACTATAAAACTCTGTATATGAAGTTTCAATCAAGTTCCTTAAAATATACATGCCAGCACGCTAAAAAAAAAAAAAAAAAAAAAAAAAAAAAAAAAAAAAAAAAAAAAAAAAAAAAAAAAAAAAAAAAAAAAAACCTGTACTGTTGTGAAATTGAAGTTTTCATCACTTACAATTATCTGAAATTATCACAGGAATCCGAAATTATATGTCCGATTCAAAATTTATTTTCTTCATCTGAAAGCTGGTAAGAATGATTAGTAATTTAAAATTGCTTATATTACAACATTACAATTGTTGACTCTGATAGATAGCAGGGTTAAAATATCATTGGATTATTTTTAATAGAAATATAATTTTGACAATGTCCGTAAAATATTTATTAAATGTAGAGTAGTTCATATATATGTAGGAGGTATTAATATTGTCATTCCTCTTTATATATTTAGATGTATGTATCGATTATTTATAATGATTAGTTTCCATGTTTTGTAGATTATTTCTTGAATTAAGGGGTCTGTAGCTGCTATTTCATGAAATTAAAGCTAAATAAGGACGATGGTTGTTTCATGAGTGATCCTGGTCACGTAGCAAGCTGCTTTTTTTCAACAAAAGTAGGCATATGGTGTTAACAACGGGTAAAAGTTTAAAAGAATTTTGCTCTTTATCAAATACATTGTAGTTTTCTTATGGAAAATAGCTAATATTTAGAGAAAATTAGCTGAGAGGTTAACTCATTAAATCATGAAACATTTTTAAAAAATGGTAGGAGTTTGATATTTGAACCGTTTGTCTGTGTGATTAACTAGAAAAGTTGGAATTCTGGATTATGGTGGAATTATTTGAGAGCTGGCCACTGAATTATTAGAGAGCTGGCCACTGAGGATCATTCCAAATGGCATGATGGAACGATGAAATAGCGTGTTTGGAGTTACTGATGTGAAGACAATTTTAAGGATCTCAATGGCGATCTCTCCACTCCATTTAGTTTTAGTCCAATAAATCTGTAAAAAAAAAAAGGGGGGGGGATTGGCTGTCCAAAAGGTCAAGTAGTTCTGATTTTCTGATATTGTTGTTGATGTACAAGCACCACACTAACAAATAATTAAAAAAAAATCAAAATTACCGGACTTGCTGTATACCAAAATTTACAATTTTACTGGATTTTTTTTCTCATTCTAGTATCAACCAACTGTGATCGAATGTTCATAGATGACAAGTTTCTGCTATTTATTTTATTTTTTTTAAGTATGGCAGGTTTAATAAGTGGTTAGTAATTATTGGTAATAAATTATTTCTCATTTCAACCACCTTTACTTAAATGTGAAAAGAAGGAGGCCTCTGGGTCTGTTTTCCACAAGTAGGATGTACATGGATATCATCCCTTTATACATTTAAGTGGATTGTGTCACAAATTCTAAACCTGCATAAATTGTTAATTGAGGAGATTAATAGACTGTTCCAAAACAAGGCAAAATCCTTCGTATATTTTGGAAAATAGTAAACTTTCATACAGTAAAATATTTTTGTTGACAGGCATTAACTAAAAACCACGACCTTACCTTTATTGATACCAAAACCTGTTGCGATCACTGTCATATTACTAACAATAGATCTTCCAGTATCAAGACAAATCGGTCTTATTGTGTCCTTCAGCTTTTCTGATAATTTATAGAGTGCTATATCATTAGAATTGTATTGAGCATCATAATTGGGATGTTTGATTACTTTAATAATTGAAAATACATGTTTCTTAAAAAATTCACCAGTTCCTTCTACTTTATTTGTCCCAACCATAGCAAAACCATATATCCTAAAAAATAATTCAAATTATAATTAAATATTGAAATTGTAATCTTGAGAAAATAAAATCAAGCAATAAGCAATCCATAAAGGGTTTTGATAAGTAATGAAGTGCCTGCCTTATTTTTCTTATGAGCAGATCCATGATAGAACTGTCCAACAATTGTCTGCGAAAGAAACATTTGTCAAACCATGATATGAAAAAGCTTCTATGAGAATCGGGAGCTTTAAGAATTTTTATGTTTTATTTGAAAAACAAACAAATGATTAATTTAATGAAACAAAATAATGGTAAATACTTACTCTGATACTTTGCAATGTGCTGCACTAAGAATAAACTCTGGGCTCACTACACTGCCACCACATTCCCATATTATTTCATTATTTCCAGTTAGTTTAAAGTTACCAATCTGAGCCTAAAAATGAGAATAGTTTTATTTATTTGTTTTATTAATCATTATGAAATATTCAAGGTACAATTTCAATGTATACATTGGTAAGAAGTATAATAAAATTGTATTTTTATTAAAACTGTTAGTTACGATTTTTTTTACTGATTTATTGGCACATAGTTTTCAAGAGTTCAATTTGATTATTAGAAGAGATTAATGGAGAGACCATAATAAAAATAAAAAATAAAATATATTACTATATAATACAGTACTAATATCATATCCAAACTCTACCGACGTCAGAAGCAATCAATCTTCCTTTCCAGTTTCAGATCCATCGCTATCTACATATGTGTTTCTTATAACCTTGGAAATGGTTCCTTGTTTCCTTCCTACAATTTTTTTTCTAAAACAAGCAACTCTTTAAACCAATAACGAACTTAAATATGTAATGTACAACCTGATCGTTATAGAAAAAAAAAATCGAAAATCTTCTCAATACTTCAATGTTTTTAATGTATTTACCAATATTTTCTTGAATTAAAATACTAATAATAAATAGTGATATAAAATAATATTTAATAATATAACAAATATTGTGATTATGGTTCATTGTTTATTATGTTGCTTATTATCTTTACAATAACAGTAGAAACCTAAAAGGGACATTTACAAGGTGAGGTAGGAAAAATACGATAAAAGTGTAATATATTTGTGTAATGATTTATCGTTTATTTTATGTCTGGGCATGATAAATCTAAGAAATAAGAACTATAATTTCCTTGATTTTATTAAAAACCACAATATCAGTTAATAGTGGTGGCTAATGACAATATGTTTACTTGAATAAAGGAAACTAACCTTTATTCTCCAAAAGAAACAAAGAAATCATCACAATAAATCAAGAGGCCACAAACGAGAAAAAATATTTCAGGCAGAAACAGGGGTGTAGTTGGGAAAAGATATTAGTACCCATAATAAACTAAAAACAGCAAACTGTCAGGATTAAAATCATTTAATCCTTATAGTACCAATAATGTGGTAGGCGCCAAATCCTCAACTAGTTAAATATAATATAATATTCATAATAATAATAACGAAATCTTTACCATGTGAGGAAACTCTCTCTCTGTGGCATTTTCTCCTCCTTTTATTAGCTTTTGAGGTGGACAATCGAGAACTTCTTGAAAAGGTGGGCCAATATTTGAAGGATTCGGACGACGTTGTATAGCAGTCGCACCATAAATTTTACACACTGTAAACATTTTTAATGGAAAATTAGAAAGGTTTACTATCAATACTTGATTAATTCCTTTCATAATATTCCTCCTCAGGAGATAAGTGGCATGCTTTAGAAATAAATAAACATTAAATTAACTTTATTTAATATATCTTATGAATTAAAAAAAATAATATTCCATTCAATTATTGTTCTAATATATTGATACTGATTGATAACTACATAATGACAAATATATATATTTAAACAGAGTTGGGCAAAATGTAATTGAAATATATTCTATGAATTACGATTACACTGTAATTGTAATCCCGGCCGGGATTACATTACATGTTATAATGCAATTACTTCATGAATTACGATTACAATGTAATTCATCAATGTAATTCAATTACGGATTACATAATTGGATTACAGATTTCGATTACTTGTAATTCAAGGCATGAATTATTCAAATATTTAATTCGATTACAATATTTCTCACATTAAATAGGCAAAAAAATATCTGAATATCAGTTTTCACCTCCACCATTTAAGTTTTAAGTTTTCTCTTATTGTTAACGGTTTTGAACTATCGCCAGCATTTTCTTAGGGAGAGGAGTGGGGGCTAAATTTCTAAATTGAGAACGGCTGGTCCGATCTTAATGAAATTTAATAATTATGTTTCTTTTGTACTTATTAGCGTATATTTAGGGTTTTAACAGTTTTACTAATTAGTGGTGGGGGGGGGGGGGGGGGGGGGGGCTAAATTTCTTAATTGAGAACGGCTGGTCCGATCTTAATGAAATTTAATAATTATGTTTCTTTTGTACTTATTAGCGTATATTTAGGGTTTTAACAGTTTTACTAATTAGTGGGGGGTGGGGGGGGGGGGGCTAAATTTCTAAATTGAGAACGGCTGGTCCGATCTTAATGAAATTTAATAATTATGTTTCTTTTGTACTTATTAGCGTATATTTAGGGTTTTAACAGTTTTACTAATTAGTGGGGGGGTGGGGGGGGGGCTAAATTTCTAAATTGAGAACGGCTGGTCCGATCTTAATGAAATTTAATAATTATGTTTCGTTTGTACTTATTAGCGTATATTTGGGGTTTTAACAGTTTTACTAATTAGTGGGGGGGGGGGGGGGGCTAAATTTCTAAATTGAGAACGGCTGATCCGATCTTAATAAAATTTAATAATTATGCTTCTTTTGTACTTATTAGCGTATATTTAGGGTTTTTACAGTTTTACTAATTAGTGGGGGGTGGGGGGGGGGGCTAAATTTCTGAATTTAGAACGGCTGGTCCGATCCTAATGAAATTTAATAGTTATGCTTCTTTTGTACTTATTAGCGTATATTTAGGGTTTTAACAGTTTTACTAATTAGTGGGGGTGGGGGGGTGCTAAATTTCTAAATTGAGAACGGCTGGTCCAATCTTAATGAAATGTAATAATTATGTTTCTTTTGTACTTATTAGCGTATATTTACGGTTTTAACAGTTTTACTTATTAGTGGGAGGTGGGGGGGGCTAAATTTCTTAATTGAGAACGGCTGGTCCGATCTTAATGAAATTTAATAATTATGTTTCTTTTGTACTTATTAGCGTATATTTGGGGTTTTAACAGTTTTACTAATTAGTGGGGGTGGGGGGTGGGGGTGGTTAAATTTCTAAATTGAGAACGGCTGGTCCGATCTTAATGAAATGTAATAATTATGTTTCTTTTGTACTTATTAGCGTATATTTGGGTTTTTACAGTTTTACTAATTAGTGGGGGGTGGGGGGGCTATATTTCTTAATTGAGAACGGCTCGTCCGATCTTAATGAAATTTAATAGTTATGTTTCTTTCGTACTTATTAGCGTATATTTGGGGTTTTAACAGTTTTTCTAATTAGTGGGGGGGTGTGGGGGCTATATTTCTAAATTGAGAACGGTTTGTCCGATTATAACAGTTTTTAGTAACAGAATAATATTTACGTTCTAAATATTGAATGGAATTTAACATAAATCAAAATTGAATCAAATTAAGTAGGTTACAGACTCAAATTCTCTTCAAATAGGATTAAATTCATTTTTAAGTTATTTTTGAAAATAAATTAAAATGTAAAAAATAAAATTTTTAAAGTGTAATAATAAAGTTGAACACATTTACCGAAATGAAATAGACAATTATTAATGATTGTTATATTTTAACAAAGACGTTAAATTACACTTTTTACAATAGCATTAATTTAAAAAAAAATGGATTAATTTCTTGTCTGTTACTATTAGGCGTTAAGTAAGGTTTGTAGTTAGCTGGACAAGAGGAGGACACACTCAGTCTCTCACGGATCTTGTTGGCAATTTTTTTGGAGGTTCCTGGTCAAAAAATATTAGACACGTATATTGCCGTTCAGACCAATGGGCCCTAGAAGCATAGAAAAAAAAAATACCATTAAAATAATTTATTTTTTATTTTGAGTTTAAAAATGATATCGACATGATTCCTGCACCAAGATTTTAAGTTTTGATTGGGAATTTAAGGAAAAATATAGTCGCTCCATAGATTTTGGTTTAGGTTAATTAAATTCTAAAAAAAATGATTAGTTTTTCAAGCAAACTACCTCAATAGATTTTTTTACACAAAAATTGACGTTAGATTCTAATTTAGCACCCTCAAAAACATTAAAAAACGCTTATTCAGCAAAATATCATTTTTTTCACCCTCTTCGAGGAAAATGAAAATTTTAAACCGAATATTGGTTACATTCCTTTAAATCACCATTACTTTGTCACGTGATCCACTGGTTGGTATCGCTGGAAAGAGAAGGGTCTCAGCTTTCTTTTGATGTATATAAATGTAAAATTCGATAGACAAAAACCTATTAAAAAAATTAGAAAATCCGAAAAACATTTTGATTTTTAACTTGAGTTTGAAACTAGATAGGATGATGAAACTATATATATTTCAAGCGTATTACCACCCTATATTTTGTGTAAAAAAATAAAGTTGATAAAATAAACCGTCTAAGCGTAATTCATGTTTTTATCAATTTCAACAAAAGTTGCCTACCATATTTGGTCAAGAAATTTTAAAGTTTACAAATTTTTATTATTCTATTTGAACGAAATTTCGTATTTAAGGATTCTTATGAATGCTGAATTCGAATCCGATGTCGGTTCTTGTGAAAAAAATATTTTGAACGTACTTCACTTGAAAAAGTTTAGCTTTTAATGCAAAAATAGAACCCCCCACCTCCCCACTAATGAGTAAAACTGTTAAAACCCCAAATTTAACCTATTAAGTACAAAATAAACATAACTTTTAAATTTCATTAAGATCGGACCAGCCGTTCTCAATTTAGAAATGTAGCCCCCCCCCCACCCTCCACTAATTAGTAAAACTGTTAAAACCCCAAATATACGCTAATAAGTACAAAAGAAACATAATTATTAAATTTCATTAAGATCGGACCAGCCGTTCTCAATTTAGATATTTAGCCCCCTCCCCTACCCCCCACTTATTAGTAAAACTGTTAAAACCCTAAATATACGCTAATAAGTACAAAAGAAACATAATTATTAAATTTCATTAAGATCGGACCAGCCGTTCTCAATTTAGAAATTTAGCCCCCCCCCACCCCCCACTAATTAGTAAAACTGTTTTTAAACCCTAAATATACGCTAATAAGTACAAAAGAAACATAATTATTAAATTTCATTAAGATCGGACCAGCCTTTCTCAATTTAGAAATTTAGCCCCCCCCCCCCCCCCCCACTAATTAGTAAAACTGTTAAAACCCTAAATATACGCTAATAAGTACAAAAGAAACATAATTATTAAATTTCATTAAGATCGGACCAGCCGTTCTCAATTTAGAAATTTAGCCCCCACTCCTCTCCCTAAGAAAAAGATGGCGATAGTTCAAAACCGTTAACAATAAGAGAAAACTTAAAACTTAAATGGTGGAGGTGAAAACTGATATTCCGATATATATTTGCCTATTTAATGGAAGAAATATTGTAATCGAATTAAATATTTGAATAATTCATGCCTTGAATTACAAGTAATCGAAATCTGTAATCCAATTATGTAATCCGTAATTGAATTACATTGATGAATTACATTGTAATCCCAATTGAATTACTTTGTGGGAATACTGTAATTCATACCCGATGCATTTCGATTACATCTGTTTGAAATATAATGTAATGCAATTGTAATCGGTTACAATGTAATTGAATTTTGCCCAACTCTGTATTTAAATGATAATACTTCATGGTATATTTATCTAACTAATTAATTATAAAATGAAATCCTGCATAAGAAGTGCCTTTTAACGTAGGGGTAAAATGAAATCCATAAAAACAAAATATTAATTAAGTAAGAATTATTCATTAAAAAACAAAATAAATAAATATAAAGTGGGTGTGCTTAGGACCACGCGCTTAAGTGTAAACTGTGAAAGATCTACATTCCAAAATCAATCTCAGGATAAAAGAAGAGAATTGTGTCGTCTAGTTGCAAAACCGGCCATCTCCAAAAACCAAAATTTTTCAGGAGAGCTGATTTTCTGTTGCATCACGCCAAAACGAAGTAGGAAGAAAATCTCTTCGGTTTCTAGTGGCACAAGGATAGTGTGTTTGAAAGCACTTTTTGAAATGGAAGGGGCAAGTGGAGGGGGTGAGTTAATCAATTTTTTATTTTGGATTTGGCCGCTTTTGCAACTCATTTTGGAGTTGGCCGGTTTTGCAATGAATTAGAACTTAAAAATCACAAAATTTAATGTAAATATTGGGTTTTTTTGGGATGCAAATGAACAAAACTTTCTTCAATAAGTGAATATTATTTGAAAAAATTAAACTCTGAAATGTCGTGGTGTAACTCAAACATCTAGACGGAAAAACTGGCGAGAATTATTTTTAAAGTAATAAGTTCCGAAAATGGACGGAGAGAAATGGAAGGCAGAAGATGAAAAAGCCAGGGGGCGCTATATGTTGTCTGTTGTGCTAAAAGACGAAGAAGAAGAAGAATTTCCGAAAAACGTAATTTTGAAAAACATAAACATTCAGAAACATATACTCTTGCGGTATTATCGTCTTCAACAGGCTAACACATTTCTTTCTGATATTCTTCTTCATCCCTCTTATCTACTTCTCTGCTTCCTCCTTCTTGAGCAGCTGATGCTACGACGCACAGTGGGGCAAACTAAAGCATAAAACGTGGCAGAAAGTCCTAAAACTAAAATTTTCCTTTCAACGTGATGACTTAATTATCTGTTAGTTAAGGCTCTGCAGAACAAAATAATGTAATTCATCAAGCTGATAACGGTCATGTCTTGTATTGATAATCGGTGGAAGTGGACAAAGTTCAGTGGCATCAATGTCAGTGTCTGCATCAATTTGTTATTAACAGATCGTTTGTTTTTTTTACATACAGTATTGATACTTGTATATTTTTATGACATGGATCATCATCATCTTCAGGTATATAATTTTGAAATATAGTATTATATTTGCCTTAATAATATAATAAAATAAGATTATTGATTTTAGTTTATATGTAGCGAAGGGTTTAGTAACCTTCCGAACCCGTCCAAGCATATTATTTTCCACCATCTTCTAGTACGTTATGTAAATATTATGATTTCGATAAAAAATCTTGCTCCAATCTGCCCCACCGTCAGAAAAATTATTTCTTCTTTGTTATTGCATATACGAAAAAAATCATTTTATTTCCTATCCTATACACCTATCATACACCTATCCTACAAGCTTCCACTAAAAAAATGGCAAGACCGCAGCAATGAAGACAAACAAGTTGTTAAAGAAACCAAGAGTCGAATCCAAGAAAGTTTAAAAAAAAAAAAAAAAAAAAAAAAGTGTGGTTTGATTGTTGACATGCCTAAACCTGGCTTTGGAAATAGTAACGATGGAAATACGGCTAGGCGATTTTTCTCGCATGCTGATATTTCGTCAGAAATTACCAGAGTTGACACTGAACTAATTAAAAGGCTTCATACAATACTGATAGCAATATCAAGTGGGTACGAAATTTAAACTAATGTCTATCAAGCGTTTGCTCATGGTACTGCAAAGTATTATATAGAAAAGTAACCATGGTACCCGATGTCACCGATCCTCGACAAGTTTCTTATTCATGGTACAGGAAGCACAGGAAGCTCGTAACAAGGATTTCAAAAAATATCGTGAACATCACGGAAGTGAAGTCAAGAAAAATCCAACTATGATATATTCATTAACTTTTTGTTGTGTTCAGACCCAATTCTAACAAGTAAACGAAAAATACCTAAGAAAAAATTTAAGTCACTACCGACAGAGGCTTTAAACTTTCTTTCTTTTTCTTTCTTGCTAAATTAGCTAGAACTTCTTCTACAAACTTCTCCATAACAATCGAATGAAAAGTGCACAAACGATAATGGCTGGCATAAACGTTAACTACAGGAAAAGCAGGAGCAGACTGATATTGCCTGATAAGGGGGCTTCTTGATCTGGAACAACAGCGCGATCAAGCGGATGTGGAGATGGCCGGTTTTGTAACTCACTCACGGAAGGATTTGGCCGGTTTTGCAGCACACAGTGTTTTTCAAACGCAGGTTTAACAAGGATTTCACGGGTTTTTGCGAGGTTTTTTGTTTCCAATAGATGGGAAATGTTTCTTAGGACTCAGAAAACAGAAAAAACGAATTTCTCAAAATTGAGGAGTTGGCCGGTTATGCAACAAGACGACACAATTAGGTGAAATAATGTTTTTAAATGAATATTTAAAATGGCCGGATAAATTATGTTTCCGTAGTCAAACGCGTTATCCCAACAGATCTTGCTTTTTAAAATATCTCGTGTAATACAATTAAGTTTTAAAGTGGTCGTATTTAAAGTCGCGTGAATGATGCCAACAGATAACTTTTAAAAATTCAATTTTTTCTCTTTCTATCGTTCTCATTCACGTTGTAACTTCTCAACGGAACAAGCTAAAATATCTAATAGGATACCGTTTTAAAGAGAATGGACTAGGTCTCTTTTCGGCCTCTTTGCAAATTCAAAGTGTTTTCAGTTTGCGAAAATAAATCCAAAGTTTCACAGAGGTGATTTCCGGCTTCATATTAAAATATTTGAAAAAATAAAAGTGCTAGGTCTATACAATGTTCGAACGAAATGTAGCAGGGATAAAAGAAGAAATGCCTGAGGAGTGCAAGATGGCAGTTATCCTACCAATATATAAAAAAGGAGACAAGTTAGAGTGCCAAAGAGGCATAACTCTATTGTGCTCAGTATACAAAATACTGTCAACTTTATTGATGAAACAGATTTTAATGAGAGCGGAAGAAGTATTGGGAGAGTATCAATGTGGATTCCGCCCAGGAAGATCAACAATAGATCACATCTTTGCTTTGAGGATGATGCTTGAAAAATGCCATGAGTGGAATGTCGATCTACACCATATCTTTATTGATATCATATAACAAGCATATGACAGTATAGAGAGAAATGTCTTATATCAAAAATTAGAATTCTTGGGATACCCCATAAAGCTTATCAGGCTTATTAAGATGACTCTGCAGAACAGTAAAGAAGTGGTGAAAATCCAAGGACAGCTGTCAAAAGATTTTAAAATTCATAAAGGTGTTAAACAGGGAGACCCTCTTTCCCCAATATTATTCAATTTAATGTTAGAAGTAGTTATGAGACAGATCCGCACTAGACCAGGAGGATGTATATACCAGCGACTAACACAACAGTTAGCATTTGCGGACGATATAGTAATTACAGGAAGAACTACTAATGCGCTCCTAGGAGCTTTCGATGAGTGTGAAAAAGTAGCAAGAAATGTAAAACTCACACTAAATAAAGAAAAGACCAAATACATGGTAACAACTAGAGAGGAAAGAGGACATAGATACATTGAGAGAGCTGGATATTCCTTTGAGAGAGTGCCTAAGTTTAAGTATCTGGGTGCTATTGTCACTGAGGACAATAGTATCTAAGAAGAAATAAAATCAAGAATGATAGCAGGAAACAGGTGCTATTGGTCTTTAGTAAAAAATTTTCAAAGTAGAAACATATCCTGCAATATCAAAATAAGGGTATATCGAACGATCCTTCAGCCGGTTGTTATGTACGGGAGTGAGACATGGACCCTGACATTACACGACGAAAAATTATTAAACAGGTGGGAAAGAAAAATCCTTCGCAAAATATGTGGTCCAACCAAGTATGGACTAAATCTCTGGCGAATGAGAACAAATGAGGAACTGAGAACTCTATATGCTGCTCCAGATATTGTAGCCGACATAAAAAGAGGCAGAATTAGATGGCTGGGGCATTTGCAAAGAATGGAGACAAGTAGGATCTCTAAAATGATGTTGGAGGGGCACCCGGGTGGAATGAGAAGGAGAGGAAGGCCTCGACTTCGTTGGCTGGAAGATGTAGAAGTCGATCTTCGGACTCTGGGTGTGAGAGGATGGAGAAGGGTTGTCGAAGAAAGGTTTGAATGGCAGAGAATTGTTGAGGAGACCAGGGTTCTACAAGGACCATAAGCGCTGGTATAAGATGATGATGATGAGGTACGGTAGGGTACGGTACGCGACACGAGTTGTTTTTTTGTTTGTTTTTTTGCTTCAACCCAAAAAGTGCTCAACCTGGCCAAAAGGAGTAACGCTTTAAAAAAGTAAAAAAAAAAAATTTCATAAATGGTGTTTTTCAAAATCTTTTCATTTTGTACTTAAATAAAATCATACTATACTTATTATAAATATATGCAGTATACTGATTATAAATATAATATACTATTATCTGCTGTTTCTCCTGGAGTTCGTTTAGGACGGTTAGTAGTTGTGTTTCCAACAGCTTTAGGTAGATTTAAGAGTGTCATAGGTCTTTCTATTTCTTCAGATGGGCAGCAAATAAGGGATAGATCACCTTCCCTGCAAAGTTCCAGGTTGACATCCTTTAGATTGGTTAGGCATAAATCTTTACTTTTACATATTCCAGTATAATTCTTATGTTTGCATGTTTCATTAAGATCTGTGGACATAAAGTATGTATATTTATTAGATTGAGTGGGAAGAGAGAGGGATGGTGCATAGTAAAAGGTGATGGTATTATGATATAATAATCAAAACCATTAATATATATGTCAAAATTTTGAGGACATGAATTCATGTCCATTTTGAGACCCAATATCATTGTCCTTAATTCATGCTATTTCGACGTTTTTTAACTAATTAAAAAGATTAGATTTTGATCTTGTATAAATATTAATAGTGTTACGTTAAATATTCGATATAGTGTTACGACAAAAAGTTTTTTTTGCTAATAGCTTAACTTGTAAAACACGGAAGGCGGCTACTCCAGTTAACCTATTACATACCATATAAATTTGATTCGAATTGGTTAAGAGTTAATGGAATCATAGGCAACGGTTGTTAATTTAAAAAATGTTTTCGTCAACAAGTTTAAAATTTTAAGTACTAGATCACTCAAAAAATGACTATCAATGATGTGTAAATAGCAAATTCTGATTAAATATTCAATAGTATCAAGAAAAAATAACATTGTACGACATTTCGTTGCATTATACATACATATAAGATTCTATATAGCACTATTTATTGAGTAAAGTACTTGAAAAACATTTTCTTTTTTTAAACAAAAAGTCACGTTTGAAACCTCTATTTTTAAATGTAGAGGCTTTCTTTCCAGCGTTGGTTTCTTGGAAAAATAGTTACATGCTGACCTTTAAAAACGTTTTGTGAATAACGTGGTCGATAAGTTTCTCAGATAATTTGATATTGTAATAAAAATTTGATTTTAAATACTGATATAAACTAACAAACAAACAAATAATCAAATCAAACAACTCTACAATAGATTTGGACTTTGACCTCTCGGATTTCTATGATTTTTGGTATAGACGTTGTACCCACCAAAACTAGTCACAATGTAAAATATTTCATTATTCTGACTTTTGGTTTTTGAGTTATAAGCTTCAAAAAATCCAAAAAACTATTGTTTTCGGTCCTTACTCAATATATTAAAAATTACACTCTTACATTAAAAAAAAAAGAAGAGAAAAAATAGGTAGGAAAAAAAAATTAAAAAGTGGTTAGGTGATTAGGGAAAAGGAAAAAGGAAAAAAAGATAGATTTCCTGATTAATTGTTCCTTGTTTATGTTTAGTATTTTATTATTGCATTCAGTTAATGAAAAACAATAACATATGAACTATTTTGTATTATTATTATTTGTTAAAATGTTTTAAGTGAGCAGAATGTACACTGCATTTATGTGTGTTAGAGAAAAAAAACAGTGAACAGTGAGATTAACAATTTGTAGTGAGGGGGGCCGCCCGGAGCTACTGGCGTAGCGAGAGGGGGTCGACAAGAAAAGACAAGGAGAGAGATAAGAGGTTGGCCGGCTAGGTCAGGTGTGTGTGTGACTTGTGGTGACCGATTTTTCGGAGAAAAACGGTGTTCTTGGACGATTGTCTTCATTTAATACCCGCGGGTTAAGAAATGAAAAATCCGAAAGGAGATTGGGGCCAGGAAACCAATATTCACCAGGGAACTTCACTCAATTGAGCCGAGGGGAGCCGAGACCACTTTCATGTATATATTAGTTTATATCTTGTTTATTAAGGAGTATAATTTCTATTTTTTATTTTTAAACCAGCTGGTAGTTAATTTTGTTTTATTTTTGTTTCAATAAATTTGTATTCTTTTTTTGTGTGTGTTTTTCGAAGAAATTATCTTTTGTTCTCTTTTTCCTTACTTTTTTAGATACATTTTTAAAGATAAGGTAATGGTTCGGATCGGCGACACCAACCCCTAAACCCGCCCAGAATACCTTTTATCGATTCTAACCTTGTTCCGATTTATTTCGATGTTCTAGTCGCTGCTTTTAGAGGAGAAAGGTTATTCTCCTACATTTAATGAGAAACTCTAAATCCCTGTTCAAAGTAATATTAACTTCTGTTTACCTTCTAATATTAAAATGATAAATAAGGAAATATTAAAGTGGAAATAAGGAAATATCGAAATAAAAGACACTAAATCAATTTTGAATTAATATTAATTTAATCAACAATTAATATACTACTGAACCACCAGTAAAGTTAATTCCTGATGAACTTTCTCTCAGAGAAGTGAAAATAACCAATTATAAATATAAAAAAGACAGAATCCTTAAGTATTTATTTGGCATAACTCCTATTTATTTAACATTTGTAGCTACATGTTTTGGAGATATATTTCATCATCAGGCTTCTAATTTTTTTTAAAAACACATTAATCTATAACATTATACCAATAGTTCTACAATTATATAGTAATGTGTCATTTACCTCTTAATCTGTGATTATTTTCACATTGTCAATTCTCCATGTTATAAGCCATTATATAATATAAGACAGAATCCTAGTTGAAAGTGAAGATGTTAATTTCTGCTATATTTTCTCATGGGAAGTGGAAATAAGAAAACATAAAAAACCTGTGAAATACTTTCTCACATTTATTTATAGACTGATATGTTTTATTGAATTAATTATACAATCTGTCTCACTTTAGCACAAAAAGTAATATGGATGACAAAGAATCCATTCACAAAATATGAATACTGAAATTTTATCACTGAAATTGAAACAACAAATACAAATATATAAATAAAACACCAAATCCATGTACAAATAAATCTTCTTAAGTTTTATAACACTTTTACACATAAGATTAGATGAAATAAGAAAACATGAATTTATAAAACACTTAATCCTTTATGAAACTCATTTTGTGAACTTCTGTTTCACTTATTTACATTTAAGAAGTCTAAATATCAATATAACAAACTAAACAACTCAATTCAAGTTGAAACTGTAAAAGTGATTGTTTACATGTGAGGTTATAGGAATGAACTATCGAAAAATGTAAACATGAAGTGAAGCTTAAGGATCGAACTGGTCGGTGTAGCGCGGGTCAACCTAGTTTGGTGGTGTCGCCGATCCGAACCGTTACCAAAGATAAAATGTTAGGGGGATCACTAGTAAAGCTCTCTCTGTAAAAATATAATTGGCTAACTGACTTAAGTATCAAAATAAGGTGCCAAGGTAGCAGCAGGTGGCATAGCTGAAGGGTACAATTAAGGACTCCTATATAAAATACCCACGTTCGAAACTCACTCCAATAGGTTCATTTTTTTTCTTATAATTTTTTTTATTAATGATTTTTAATTTGTAGTTCAATTCATTTATTATTAAGTTAAGATTATTTGCCATTTTTGATTTTTTTTTTAGTGTTTTCCTTCCAGCAGTAACCCTGTTGGAAGGGATTTTATTATTTTCTGTACACACCATACTTGTACAAAGTATACAATGTACATGTAAATATTATTTGCGATTTGATTATAATTTTACATGTGTTGAAAGGTATAAAAATGTAAAAATAAACAAGAAAAATAAAATAAAATAAAACAAAGAATAAGAAGTTATATAACATAGATAATTTAAAATTCAATAAAAACAGCAACAAAGTTATGTAGAGAAAAGTTTATGAATATTTAGAGGTTTAGAGATATTTCATATTTATATCCTCTATTTTAATGATTGAATTTTTAAGAAATATTTGGAAATTTTCAAATGATTTGTTCATCAAACATTGACCATCCACCGGCCAATGTCCTAGTTTCTGTACTGTTTTTGTCTGTAGAATAGTTCTGTAGCCAGTGAGTAGTCTGCATTCATATATGAGGTGGTGTATATTTTGTTCTTGAGTGAAATCACAAGGACATAGGAAAGTATCTCTTATTTTAAATCGGTAGAAATAACTGTTTACTGCCGCATGTCCTGTGACTCCTTGTGTAATGTAAAAGTTAGTCCATGAGTTTGATTTAATGTAGGTCCGTAAGTCTGGAATGAAGTTATGTAGATGTCTTCCCTTGTGTGTAGTGTTCCAACGTGTCTGCCACTGGTCTACTGCTTGTGTTTTTAGCATGTGTTTTAAGTGTTGTTTGGATATCATATTATATGATATAGGAAGTAGTATCCTTTGAAGCCTCTTTTGCAGCCTTGTCAGCCAGTTCGTTTTCCGCTATGTCGGAATGCCCTTTTACCCATTTGAATGAAATTTGAATGTTATCGTCAGTTTGTAGATGTCTTAGAAATGATCTTATTTTTTCAATGATGGGATTGTGACAATGTCTGTTTTTTATCATGTATAGAGTACACTGACTGTCCGTTAGTATTGTAATAGTTTTATCTTTTGTCCTCAAATTTTGAAAGTATTCTAGAGATTTAAGGATGGCGAATTGTTCTGCTTGATTATTGCTACATTCTGGGCCTAATTTATACTTTATTACATCTTCTAAAATTTTGTTTTTAAAAATGAGACTAGCACAGCCTACATATTCGCCATTCTTGCTTCCGTCAGTATATATCTCATAGTCTGTGGGGTCAGTTAAGCATTCAGTAATACAAGGAAATTCTGCTGGGTGTAACCAATCCTTGTAGTCGGTAGTATGTTCAAAGTTGTTAGATTTGAAATTTTCGTAGTCAGTGTTCATGTATAACAAATGGAATTTTCCTATGTAACTGGTAGCTAATATACTGATGGGGATAATTTTGGCCAAGACAAAGGCAGCTTCATCAGAGAGTGTTCGGAATCCTTTGGCAATTTTGAGTGCCATTAGCCTCTGGACCCTTTCCAGCTTTGCCTTGTTGTATTTGATCTGAAGTCCTGGATGCCATATTTCAATGCCATAAGTAAGAATAGGCAAAATTGCGCCTTTATACAAAACCTCCAGAGCCTCCGTTCTCAAACCCCATGTCGCTCGCGCTGCTATTGAAAGTGAATTTATTAATTTTAAAAGTTTGTTTTGTAGTATGTCAATATGTCTGTTCCACTTTAATTTTTCGTCAATGGTTATGCCTAAATATTTCAAAGTACGTATTCGATTCAGGTTTTTATTTCGTATTTTCACATTTAAGTCCGGACTTAGTCGTTTTTTAGTGATCACCATATAATTAGATTTTTGTGTATTGAATGTCAGTTTGTTTAAGTAAGCCCAAGAATTTATTTTGTCTAATACTATATCGACTACTGTCTGTAAATGTTTAAAATATTTTGATGTTATAATTGCTAATATGTCATCTGCAAAGGCCAAAATCGTCGCGTTTGAAGGTAATCGTCCTTTTAACAGTGAGTCAACAATTAGGTTCCATAAAAGAGGAGAGCAGCACGAGCCTTGTGGTGTCCCAATAGACTGATTTCTATGTAATGCAACGTTGTTTGTCACTAAAGATACAGACCTATTGCTAAGATAATCTTTAATAATCCTGTAAATGTTACGTGGACATTGATATGTAATTAGAGTACTAAAAATTGACGGCCACCAAGCATTGTCAAACGCTCCAGTGATATCAAGCGATATAATAGCGGTATGCTGGTTATTATTCAAGGCATTTTGGATAATATTTATGGCTTTCATTACCGCATGAACCGTGCTTTTTTGTGGCGTAAATCCAAATTGGTTTTCACTGAGGAGCTTATTACTGTAAAGATAATACGACAACCTGTTATGTATTAACTTTTCCAATATTTTCCCACCTGTTGGAATAATACATATAGGTCTGATAGAGGAAATATCTTCAGGTTTTTTCCCCGGTTTATTAATTAGCACCAATTTAGACTTTTTTTTTCCAAAAATCTGGAAAACGTCCAAGGCTGAAGCATTTAGAATATATATTATATATAGTTTGTGGAAATGTTTCGTATACTTTTTTGTATATTAAAGAGTTTACTCCATCTATGCCTGGTGTTTTGTTATCATTGAGATTGTTAATAATATCTGATACTCTAATTGCGTAACCGGGAGATCGTCAACTGTTTCGGGTAAACTGTTTGCAGACTGTCTCATGGTGACATGTATGTCTGAATCTGTGGTAGGATCGTCCAATTTAATTAAGTTATTAACAATGTAATCATAGGTATCATTAATTGAGGTCGTGTAGGTACCATCTGATTTTCTTAAATTTTGTAAAATGAATGGTTGTGGTATTTTCCCAGCTGCATATTTGTATGGCCATTTCCATGGATTTCTGGTAGGAATACTCTGGCAGTATTCTTTCCAAGATTCCATTTTTTTGCCTTTAATACATCGCGAATATTCCCGTTTAAGATTTAAGTAATGATGATGCCTATTTGTCCTTAATAAATCATTTAATTTGGTTTTTTGGTATAATCTGCGGGCTCGGTTAGTTGATTTCCGCAGATTTTCCAATTTTTCATCCCACCACGGGTTTAATTTTTGGCCTGAATATTTTTTTGAAGTACTGATATTCATAATTTTGAAAGATTTATTGCAGGTTTTGATTAAAAATTTATGAAACCTGTGTACGAATTGATCGAAAGGAGTTCTATTTAGTTTTGAGGTTAATTGTTCATCTAAATTGATAGTACTATTGATATTGAAACCTTTTGAAAATATATTTTGAAGATTGTTTATAAATTTAGTCCAATCAGCATTCTTAGTTTTGTATAATTTTCCTTCCTTTCTTATGCTGGCCCAATGATCGAATTTTATAGAGAATCTAATACAATTGTGATCCGATAAATTTTCTTCATCTTCAATTCTCCAACTATTAATATTATTAATTAAATGAACGTTTGTAATGGTTAAATCGATATTACTTTGTCCTCGCCTGCTGAAAAAAGTAGGAAGGCCATTATTGACATTACATATATTTATATTATTGTCAATAATGAAATTTTCTAGAGTCCTACCACGATTATTAGTCAATAGATCATGCCACAATCTAGATCGACAGTTTGTATCCGCACCGATTACAATTCCTCGATCTGAAAATCTATCGATTACGCGTTTTAGGTTATCAGTGTCTTCTACAACATCTCTATTGATGTCAAAGTAGGCGGAGATGAAAATAATCGGAGTCTTATCAATCATAACCTGTACCACTGTAACATCTGGATTAGAAAGATCACCCAGCAACATAGCATCTATTTGTTTACAATTAACAATGACAAGAGATCTGCAATGGGTTAGGTTTACAGAAAACTCTCGATATCTTGAACTTGAGCGAATTTTTTCTCCTAAATATGGTTCTTGTATTAAAGCAATTTGTATTTTATGTTTTTGTATGTATTCCTGTAATAGTATTTTTGATTTGTAAGAATGTTGTGTGTTTAACTGTAGAATGTTTAATGTTTTTATATTTGTATTTACTGCCATTGTGGTAATTGTAATTTAGTTGAACCGCTGTAGTTTGTATTTTTAATTAGACGGTGGATGGCATTTATATAAGATGGACAACACTTACTTGTTGCAAGATGTTTTGAATTTACCCTAAAGTGTGGCTTGCAATGTCTGTTATAATTGACACAATTGATACATTGTTGTTGTTCTTCTTCTTCTTTCTTGGGGCAATCCTGGGTGTGATGTTCCCCGCTACAGATGGCGCACGTCAGCTTGCTCTTACAATGCTTCTCAGGATGATTAAACTTGCAGCATTTTTTACACTGTCTCACCGATATGTAGTCCGCTGCTGAACAAATGGTATGGAATAATTTGAGACGATTATTTAACAGAAGGTCGCGCAAATTTGGGGTTATTTCCAACAAAGCATGTCGGGGGCTCGTTGATGTTTTTCCACCAATAATTGTGAGTAATTTGAAGTTTTCTTCTGCGATTTGAAGCTCACTATTTTGAGTAATTAGAGTACGAATCAAATTATCTTTACTAACCTCTTCAGGAAGCCTTCTAATTATTATTTTGGGGTTGTATTTTTTTGGGATGTCAGCTTTGAGACTTTCATCACCTCTGAGAACTTCTTCTATCTTTTTCGACGTCTCTACTATCTGTAGTTTCAACCAAAATCTTCCCATCACGTATGTTTTTAATGTTTTTGATACCCAGTCCTAAAGAGACTGGATTAATTTTGGATTTAAATGCCTTTTTAGTAACTTCAGAATTAGAATTGTCATTCTTCAATGAGACCATTAGAACATGTGAAGGAGAAGTAATTATAGGCTTACTTACGTTTTTCACTGCAGCAGAATAGGTTAGGTTAGTGTTTGTTTCAATCTTCCTAAAATCTTTATTCGAGGCTGCCTCATTTTCCGTAGTGATTTGCAATTCTTCTAGAATTGTTACTGTTTCTTGAATAATGCAAGATCGGTCTTTTTTATTTTTAGCAGCTTCTAATGATTTGATTTTTTCAAGAGCACTTTTAATTAGATCTATTTTTGACGCCATCATATGATCTGTATATGTGCCATTTTTGATTATAATTGATGAAAAATAATTAATTTAGCTGGTGATGTTTATCCTTTTATGTAAATTTTTTATTGTTATATTTTTGAACCCTGGCCGTCTCCTCTGAGCTGGGCACGGTAATGTTACAAAAATTTTAGGTAACAATAAATGGCGCCGAAAATAGGGACTCGAGTAGAGTTGTATTATAGCTAAGCATCATCAAAAAAAATTAATTAATAAATTGAAATAAAAAAAAATAATATAGATAAATAATTTTTTTTTAATTAATTAATAAATTGAATTATAAAAAAAAATAAAAAAAATAAAATAGATAAATATTTTTTAAAATATTAGATAACGGTGGAATTTTATTGTTGGAATAAGGTAGAAATTTTATTTTTTTTACAAAATGGATGTCGATCGTTTGGTGAAAGATGAATTGGAATATGAGTTGGCGGTTAGAGGGGTAACGGAGGTATCCAACACCGAAGATATGCGTAAGTGGTTGGGATCATTATTGAAACTAGAGGCTAATAATAAATCAATTGTGCCCCCAGTGAGCCCGTTTACTGCTGCGGATGATCTATGATCGGATGAGCCTATCTAGGCGGAAGTAGGAATAAGATATAAGAGGGCCGTGGCCTAGGCACTGCCAGTACGTACCTATTCTCTGTACGGGAAGGTGTTGCCTTCTCAGACATTCAAACATTACGATATTTTATTTTATTTTTTTTTATTTATTTTTTTCCTTCCTTTTCTTTCCCTTACCACTAGATGCAATCAATTGAGATATTTCCACATGGTGATGTCTTCAAAAACTAAGTCTAACAGAAGCCGATCTCTTGAAACTGTGAGAACAAGCCCAGCAAAGCAAAAATCAAAACGCTTAAAGGTCAAAACTCCCCTTAACTCATCGCCAATGGATGATTCAATACCTGGGACATCAACCCAAGGAGTGATCGAAGAGTCTCCCTTTTTTACACCTAATCCATTTCAGGCGCTTAGTAGCACAGCTGCCGAAACTATGGAGTCGTCCTCAGCAACGCAGCCTCCAAAACTTCCTCCTATCTTTGTTCGCAATATAGGCAATTTCCCATTAATGTGCAATCACTTGAATAATATAGTTGGACGAGGAAAGTATTCCTGTGTAAGCCGAGCTAACGACACTAAAATTATGCCTGATTCCCCCCGATTCCTACCGCAGCATTGTCAAATATCTTTCAGAAACAAAAGCTGACTTTCATACATACCAGCTGAAGGAAGAGAGATCGCTTAGGGTGGTCGTAAGAAACCTTCACCCTGCTACTCCTCCTGATATTATCAAAGAAGAATTGATGTCCATGGGCTTCAAAGTAAAGCAAGTAACCAATGTTCAAAAAGACAGCAGGGAAAACCCAGGAGCAGGAGGTAAAGTCTCATTGCCACTCTTCTTTGTTGATCTAGATCCTGCACCGGGAGTTGAAAAGATATATGACGTCACCTTGATTTACTATACGAGAGTTCAAATTGAGAAACCATCAAACGTAAACGTGACATTGTACAATGCCATAATTGCCAGGCATACGGCCATACAAAAACCTACTGCCATCATATTCCTAGATGTGTCAAATGTGGGCAAATGCACAAATGCCCTATGCCAGCAAGGACACCCAGCGAATTACAAAGGGTGCCAAACGTACAAAACCCTACGTAATAGGTTCCAGAAAACGCAGAGAACGAAAGAAGAAGTTCAACCGACGAAAGGAAGACAGCCCTCCAAAATAGCGAACTCATCGGTCTCCTTCGCTCAAATGGTGGGAGGAAACAGAAATCAAAAAGAAAATGGGGCCATGCCACCTCCTCCTCAACAACCCCAACTTCATCACCCTCAACCTCAGCCACCACTGCCTCAATCTCAATACCCAATGGCTATTCAACATATTCCATTACCTATCCAATCTAATCCACCTACCATCCATCAGATTCCCCATATCCCTCCTCCTCCAACTACCTCAGATCTTTCATCCTTATTTACCTCCTTCCTATCAGAAATGAAAACTCTTATCACCCCACTTATATCTCTTCTTACAAATGTTATCCCCCTCCTAATCTCTCTCCAAAAAAATCCTTAAATGCCTCCCACAAAACCCTTATCCATTCTCCTTTGGAATGTGAATGGTATTCGAAATCATACTAATGAACTGACATCATTGCTTCATGAAAAAGAAATTGATGCAGCTTTAATTACAGAAACAAGACTGACTTGTAAACAACACATCAACATACCACAATACCAAACATACCGAACAGACCACCCCGACGGTAGAGCCCATGCCGGAACTGCTGTCATCATCCATAATTCCCTCTCTCACCACGTATCCCTTTTACCTGCAAATGAATTCCTGCAACCCACAGCAGTTGTCATTAAAACCTTCTCCTTTCCCGTCACGATTGCAGCGGCCTACTGGCCCTCAAATAAACCAATTTCCACATCCCAGTTCAATTCATTCTTTAATTCCTTAGACCACCGCTTTCTTTTGGGTGCTGACTTCAATGCTAAGCACCAGCAATGGGGTTCAAGAACCACCAACTACCGTGGCGGGCATTGCAGTCTGCACTTAATTCCCGAAGATTTCATTTCATTTCTCCCGGTACTCCTACTTATTGGCCCACAGATCCTAACAGAAACCCTGACCTTCTGGATTTCTTCATACATTCAGGATTAGGACCTCTCCATTACTTTATAGATCGCCTGTATGAACTTTCCTCAGACCATAGTCCTTTAATTCTAACCCTTTCCGTTACTCCGATTCCAAAATCTCCTCCCCCATCATTTATAAGAGGGTCAATAGACTGGAATCACTTCCGCCAAATAATCTCCGACAATATAGACCTCAGAGTATCCTTAAAAACCTCCCAAGACCTTGACAATGCAACTAATTCCTTTACAAACATAATCCAGCAGGCAGGCCTGGGCTGCATCCTCCCCTCGTTCCCCTTCCAAAGCTAGAAAGAAAAATCCTTTACCCCAAGACCTAAGTGACCTTATCCGATCCAGACGCCAAGCCAGAGCCATTTGGCAAAGAACCAGGCATCCTGACGATCGGAAATCCTACAACTATCTTACAAAACTCCTTAAAAAAAACATGGCTACCGTCAAATCCCAATCCTACAGCTCCTATCTTTCCTCACTCTCTGCATTAGATAATTCCATATGGATTACCGCTAGAAAAATCCTCAAATATCAACCCACCTCCGGCAAGAAGATGGTTCATGGGCAGCTTCTGATGAGAACAGAGCTGAAGAATTTGCCCAGCACCTCTCCAGTATATTTGTTCCCCATCCTGATCCTAACCCCACCCACACAACAACGGTCCATGAATTCCTTGATTTACCGATTCCTTTATCCTTACCTCCTAAGGCAATTAACCCCTCTGAGGTCAAATTCCTCCTGAGAAAACTAAAAACTCGTAAATCCCCCGGATATGATCTCCTCACCTCACAGATTCTCAGGCAACTTCCTCATAAAGCTGTCATTTTCCTTACCTATTTATTTAATTGCATCCTCCGAACAACTTATTTCCCCTTGCAATGGAAGCATTCTATTATTATCCTTTTCCTGAAACCGGCCAAACCTTCCAACAATCCATCATCATACAGACCGATCAGGATTCTTCCAATCCTGTCAAAAATCTTTGAAAAACTCCTTAAACGAATTCTACCCATCCTTGACTCCCGAAATATTCCCTCACACCAGTTTGGATTCCGCTCTAGGCACTCCACTGTCTAACAAGGCCTTAGAGTTGTAGACCATATATCCTCAGCACTTGAAAGCAAACAGTATTACTCCGGCACATTTCTGGATATAGCGCAAGCTTTTGACCGGGTTTGGCATATCGGTTTGCTTTTCAAACTCAAAACCCTTTTACCTCAATCGCTATTCCTAGTCAATCCTACCTCTCTAACCGTTCCTTTCGAGTTCGCTGCGGAATGGAATATTCTAACTGCTACCCAATAGAGGCAAGTGTTCCACAAGGTAGCGTTCTTGGTCCAGTTCTATATATCCTCTATGCTGCAGATATCCCTACTACCACTGATACTTTCCTAGGAACTTTTGCTGATGACATTGTTATCCTTTCATCGCATTCAGATCCCTCAATAGCTTCCTGTAATCTCCAAATCCACTTATCCCTGATTGAAGATTGATGCAACAACTGGAGGATCAAAATTAATGAAACAAAATGTACCCATGTAACTTTTACCCTCCGCCGCACATCCTGCCCTCCTCCAACAAAACCCTGTCTCCAACAAAACCCTACATAATGATCTCAATATACCTTTTGTTCTTGACCTGATACCCCTTAAATTCTCCAAATTCCATCAAAACCTTTCCAAACATCCCAATCCACTTGCTCATTCACTATCCAGTTCCACGCATCCTTATAATCCACCTCGTAGATTAAAACGGCAATAGCCCCGAGAGTTATTGTAAATAGTTATTATTGGAGTGCTGGCAATGGCCAGCTTCTCCACTCAAGTCCTGAGCGACTGTGCCACAGCGCTCTATCTCAGCCTCCACTGGATTATATCAGTGATGCAGCTGATAGAACAGCGCAGGGAACTCTCTGAGCCCGGCTTGCCTTTCAAACTGGGGGGCAGGCTTGGATTGGTGTGTTCCTCGGAGTGTTTGTGAATATTGTATATAGAGTACGAATGTAGTTATGACTCTTTCTTTTCTTCTTTAATTCTTATTTTATTTATTATTTTCTATTTCTTGTACATTTTATCTTACTTCTTGTATATATTATTTTATTTCTTGTATCTTTAAGTTGTTTACTTAAAAGTTGTTTATTTTCTTACTTTATTTATTTTATATCAGTGTACACATTGAATGAATGAGTCACTGTCATCAATATTACTCATTGCCCTTGAGTGAGGCAGCATGTAATTAATCAAATAAAAAGATTTTTTTAAAAATTTGAGTATTAATATATTATATATTAATATGCGATATTTTTCATTAAAATACCCTTTAATTTGTTATATTATACAACGTTCCTATGTAAGATACTGCAGGACCACGAATTTCCGGCTATCAACTTTATTGCAGTCATTTCTTGATCAACGTTAAATCAGGGTGCGAGTCGGCCAGGTATTATCCAAAGAAGTCCCTTTATATAGAGTCTCTGCTATCTACAGTATTGTTCTCAACATACGCGGCTGATATTGTTGTACCTAGGTACAGAAAAGCGACTGTGGCGGCATACGCCGATGACATAGCTATTTACAGTAGTTCATTAAACGCCACGAAGGCTTTATGGAGCTCTGATGTTAGCAAAAATCACAATCGACATTAAAAAGACTCCAACAATTTCAGAACGGGGTACTGAGACGAATCGTTCGACGTACAGCGTTACAAAGGACTAAAACTGACATATTACACAGAACACTAGACTTACCAATAGATTACAAGGAGGCTTATCAAATTTTTTGATAGCCTCAAACACATGACTAACCCACTATTTAACACAATAACGCCAACTAAAAAAACACAGAGGTGGCAATAGTATGTCAAAACAGATTTGACTAATATGTCTTAATACACCCTCTTTCCTTAATACACCTAGTGAGCCCTATCACGATCAATATTTATTGTTATGTATAAAGAATTTGTAGTTTACACAAAACTCCCTTAAGCGCAGAAAAATGTGTGGATTCACATTTTTGTAATTGTATAATAAATCAATAAAAATAAAAGGGAATTAGAAAAAAAAAATATACTTTCTAGTTTAATAGTAAAACATCATACTTTAATTTGTATATTATTAAATTAAATAATATTTATAAATAAACTTTTAACGTGGATCATGTTTTACCGGTGACCTAATTGCTCATAAGCGATAGATACGTTTTGGGGGAACGTGTTGGCGTTACGCGTAGTTTGATATTTTGATTATATAACACGTTATATTAAATCTTAAATAGCTGAGTGAGCTCTTTTGACTCTGCTTCTCCTAATAAAAAATATAAAATTCGAACCCTCTTGGCTGTAAAAGTATAAGTATAGTATAAAATATTATTTGGAAATATACAAGACAATCATGCAGGTAAGCGAAAAAAAAAAATAAAATAAAAAGAAAATAAGGGCATAGACGGTCAGCAGGATTGAGCTATTTAATTTGAAATTTTATCTTCTACAGAAAACTATATGACGGGTAAGAAAAAGAAAAAAATATAGAAAACATATCGTCGGTGAGATTGCCAATTCCGCCATGTGTGCATTTTAGCACCTTCTATTACATTAAATAAAAAATGTGTTTTGACGCACACGCTTAATTATTTTTTGGACTAAAATCACAAAAGTGTTTTGTCAAAACCTGATTCAAGCTGAATTTGTGTATTCGGGTTTTTACATTAGACGGGGGATTTCATTTTAAAACGATTCCTGAAAAAAAAAAAACCTAAATCGAAAAAATGCACATAACGGAATTGGCAATCTCACCAACGATATGATCATCATCGACGGTCAAGGGGGAAACCCCTAAAACATGTTTCTTGTTATTCTTTCTTTAGCCAGCAGGCTCGCTCAATGGGGGCAGTTTTTTTTTTAAACAAAACTATTTTAACAATAAGCCAAATTAGAAATTCTATTCTTAATTTCATTATTAAAAAATAGATCACTTTAACTTATATTTCATTAATTTATTCTTTATAGTTTTGAAAATGGAAATTTAACTTTGGAGAATTTGATCTACATTATTCATTCCAGTATATACTCTGCCTCATTATTACCTACACTCAATTTCTAGTTCGATCCATCAGTTCCTAGTTGGGTTCAGTTCCCTAAACTATTCTCAATTCTGTTTGGAGAAAATGACGAGCTATCCTGAAGATCAAAAAATATGGTTACTAAAAGTTATGAGATCTCAAAGAATGCGGGTTCGAAAAAAAACATAAGGAATTACTGCAGAGAAATTCTAAGACTTGAGTTGAGTCACTTTCACTCATTTGATGGTGAGCTTGTTAATTTTCGTTTGCAACCAACATTTTCGATCATGCAGCATTACAAATATTCATCATGAATGTCAATGATTCGCAAATAAAATGAAAATAATATCCTAAGTTTTCAATGAAAACTAGTTTGGCACATAATGACATGATTTGCCTCTTCGATCTAGAGGCTGAAAATAGCCTCTTATAGGAATCTTAAGTTTCCTAATCTGAATTTCAGGAGCTTGCGTTCTTATACACATTTAAAAACTTCGTTATTATTTTAGCAGCATTAAAAAGCAATAGTAATTTATGTTAACCATATCTTTCAATTTTATATCTTAGGTACATAATTATTGAAGATATAATCAATAATACATATTGAGTAGGCAGCGTAGGTGTTAAAATTGGAGAAATGTTTCAAATTAAGGTATCTTAATAGAAGTTTATCTTGTGGAAATTGTCGATAAGTCGATTAGGCATGATTATTGTTTCTAAAACTGGCTGCTTTTGTCGAAAACGTATCTTTCTACAGTGAGGAACTTCCAGTTCAGCAGTATAGTAAATTTCTAATATTGTATAATAATATTAACACAAATGAAATGAACCGCAAACGCATAATATGAACACGAAACATCCTGACGTTGCGAGGTTTTTCCCCAGAGAATGAATGATAGTCTATAGCTTCTCGGATCGGAAAACATAGTAGACCATACCCCCCCCCTCTCTCCTTTCCAGGAAAATAAGCCCAGAAAGAAAACGTAAAACCACATAATTACAGTATGTTTTTCACATGACCTACAAATAAATTCATTAATGAATCATACATGCTATATTAGAATATAAAAAAATTTTTATATGACTTGATTTTTTTAAAAGAAACATTAAAAATCATGATACCCATCAGTTGCCTTCATCAAACCTAAATATGACCATTATAAATATCCGTTAAAATAATAGGGGAATACTTACGCCGGAGAGGTTTGGCTGAACCACTGTAAAAGATGAAGAATAAGATCACTGCCAGGATGAATACGCTGAGGAACAGAACTGAGACCAAGACTATCCGCATGATGGCTGAGAAGACCTCTTCTGGTGGCAGCAGCTACGTTAGATCTTGACTGTCCTGACTCCAACAGTTTTGTGGAGGTTGTCCCCGCTCTCTCCAGCTGTTAAGAGGAAAAATATCCACTCCAGCTCTCCGCGGCCAGGACATGAATCATATAATGATGATGTCAAGAGGTTGCGGGAGATTCCCTAAAGGATCTAAAAATATGTGCCTATTTCCTTCACTTACAAAATAAATTTTTTTGTTGTTTAATTGTTTCAATTGTTATTAATATTAGCTTTAGTATATTATTAATTATAGTAATAATATTTCATCACTAAAATAGAAAAAAAAATTAATAATATTCTATTTGATAATTTTAAAAATACAATACTCTGCTTGACCTGGGCACTGAAATAATTTATTTATCAAATAAACTAAATGATTATTTAGTGAAATAATTGTTTGGCAGTCGTCGTAAAAAAGTAATTTACTTCGAAAATAAGTATTTGAACATTTTTATTTTAGTATTTTCATATTTTTGCAATACATTATATCTGAAAATAAAAAATTATTTCCAAAATAAACCAAGATCTAAAATAATATTCAATATCCATAAATAGTGAGTGGAAGATTTATTTTGGTTTCTACATGTTTTTGAGATGAGGAATTTGAAAATGATATGAGTTTTTAGTTTAAAATTTTACCTCATAATTATATATCTATAATATTATACAATTAGATATCTAAATTATACGAATGAAACGTTTATATAATCCATTTCTTTTACTATTTTGATTTTTACACACTTAATGTCAAATAAGACTATACTATATGTAATAAGACTATATTTTTTAAAAATATAGGTAATGAGTATTTTTTTTTTTTTAACCAAAACCTGATATTATTCATCAATCTAAGGGTTTCGATGCTATTTGAAATAAAAATATAGGTGAACAATTTTTTACTTGCTATTACTATTGTAATCAGTTGAACACAGCAGTTGTTATGGTCATTAGAAATAGTTGATGAAAACCACAGATTTATAGGGGATTTCATTGGAATTTTGTCCTTATTTAAGAGTTTTTGAGCACCCTAAAGGAGGGTCGTGGCTTAACGAAATGAGCATAACGACAGTATTTTTATCTGAAATAGGATACAAAACTACAATTCAACGTAAAATAATCAAAAATCAAAAATAAATAAATAAAACGTGATTTTCATATTTTATTTTTTCGGCTCCCAATGCTCATTGGCTCTATTTTTACACTATTATAGGTACTACCTACTATCTACTACCTACACAAAAATCGGCATTCAAATCTGTGAGTTACCAGCACAGAATACAGAATACAGTAGAAAGAGCAGAGGGACTAATGCCGTAAGGTTCCCCTGGCTCCAGTTAGGCCGGCTCTCCCCCCACTACCTTTTTTAGATGGTGGCTCTGAATACTCATTATTAATCAGATCGATCGGAATGATATTTTTTAAAGTCCGAATCCATCATTTTTTGAAAAATATCAATGATAATATACATAAAAATAAAATAAGATCGAAAAGTAACAGATTAGTAATTTTCTTTTGGTAATATTTTGCTTTATTTTCGTTCTTAAACTACCTACCTATGCATGAATGTGATAAATTTCTGAACAACTAGATGGAAACCAATAAAATTGGTAAGAGTTGAAGCCTAAATATTAGATGATAAAGTTGTAAATAAAGCTCGGGCTGCTCCACCTCAGGCTTATTTACAACTTTATCATCTAATATTTAGGCTTCAACTCTTACCAATTTTATTGGTTTCCATCTAGTTGTTTAGAAATTTATCACATTCATGCATAGGTAGGTAGTTTAAGAACGAATTTCGGCGGCCAAAATTATTTTATTGAAGAAATATGTTTTAAATGATGTCCGATATACGGGAAAAATATTTTAAAAATTTTCATCAAAACGAATTACTGAATTGTCGACCTAAAATGTAAGGAGTACTGTTAAATGAGATGGCTCTAAAGCCTCATTTGTTGGTGATATTTCTTTAATATTATATGATACAAATGAGCTGTTTCTATATATTAGCACAGCAAAATAATGTATGATCGATTATTTCAAAATTAAGCGCATTTTTGTAGACTTATCAAGAATAAGTCTTCAAAAACTAAAAGTAAAATTTTTGGAAAAATAGCCAGCATTTAAAAGGACGATGGAGTACGATGTCGAAACTTATATCACGTCGATGTCCATTATTTTGTGTTAATTAAATCCCAAAAATCATATCCGTTTCGATCCGTGCCTCATTATTATCCCCCTCCCAATCGAAACCGTTCCATTTAGTAATTTATTACTTCACACTCTTTTAGATCTGGTGGTGGTTTTTCAGCTACATAGGTACGTTGTTAATATTGAATGTACTTCTGTACATCAAGACAAACATCATCGGATACATAAACAGGAGCATACATCATGTACTGAAAAACCTCCAAAACAACAAGTTTATTAAAAAAAAATAACAAAAATAAATCACTCTCTATGTTTAAGCCCTTTACGTATTTACATTTATCTGTACGTATTGTAAATCCCGTCAAGACATGGAGTAGTTGTTATTTACATTTAGGCAGTTGTTTTTGTTGCTCTTGTTGGATTTCATTTGTTCACTACATATGCTATTACTTCTCAGCTACCGTCAATCAACTCGGTTTTATTTAACAGTGCTAGTATTTAAAAGTTCTTTTTATAATGTGGAGTTATAGAGAATTGAGTGATTGTTTCTTCGATGATACTAAAGCGGATTATATTCAGTTTCGTCAGAGAGTATCGGAGCAGTTGGGATTAGAACCTGAAAAACTTTCAATAAATCTTATAGGTATTCTCGGTCAATTTAAATTCAGGTATGTATCCAGCAGTTATAATAAAGTGTGTTTCATTAAAAAACATTCGGATTGGCTAGAGAACACTTTTTATTCCAGCAGGTTCTACTTCCAGTTAAAGTGACCTTAGCGATCGCAGTCACGGACGTCCAACAAAAGCTTATAGTTAACGTTCCGAAAGAACGAAACGTCGAAAAAGAAGTATCATTAGGGCCAATATATCTTCATTAGAAATGAGCCTCTCTGAAATGTTGACATTTTATTTAAAACAAAATCACGAAATAAAGAGAACTGATATTATCTTTTTTTTTTTGGAAGTATGTTAAAAAATCAAAAGTTTTTTTAACTATTAGCTAGTCCACTTTAAATTTTTTAAATATTTTTCCCGTTAGTTACTTTTCATTTAGAACTTATTTCGGCAATATAGTATTTCGGCCGCCGAAATGATTTTTTTGTCTACAATACGTTGTATATGTTTGTACATCATGACAAACATCATCAAGAGCGTTCATCGTTTTCTAAAGTTACATCATGTAACTGAAAAATCACCACCAGATCTAAAAAAGTGTGAAGTAATAAATTACAATAATATGTTGCTCTTGGGGTTTATGGGAAATACTGTGTTACTATCTGAATAGAACCTCATTTATTATTACTTTATTGATTACCTTTATTGGATTCTAATCTAATATGTGCAAACCAATTCAGTATTACTTTAGTGGCATTTAGGAAAGAGAATAATTATCATGAATATTAACTTACTTTATTTATTAAAACGAATATATATATATATATATGGATAAATTTCTTGACTGTTACTATTAAATGTTTAGTAAGGTTCAGTCATAAAATAAAATAAAAACAACTATTTTGGCGACGTTTCGAGACTATATTGTTCTCATAATCATGCCAATGTTACTGGTGGATATGAATAGACTGGTGGAGACTGAATAGACTGGTGGAGACTGAATATACTGGTGGATATGAATAGACTCAGTCTTAGATAGCTAATAGTCTCTTTTATTGTCTTGAGTCATTTGTTGCCATAGCAACGCGTAACAACCAACCGTTCTACCAACTTAACTCTGCATTTTCCTTTAAATCTCGCTTTTCTCAATCTTCTTTTTACAGCTATTTCTATTCTAATTAAATACCTTATTTATCCTTTTTTTCTATTAGAGTCCTTTCTTCGGGCACCATATTATATGTGACCAATTTATATGTGTTGGGGTCCAAGGGTACTTTTTTTTTTTAAACGAAATAACCGTAGTAGTATTCCAAAGCATGTCCAGAGATCATGCTCATCGGAGAAAGAAATTCTTGAGAATATAGGTGAAACTGTTCTTGTGAAGAAGAAAGAGAAATGAGAAAAACGGCTAATCCAAAAATGAAAATGAATAGAACCAAAAATACAAAGAATATCATTCTCTAAAAGTTTTGTAACTATTTTGATTGACGGCCGATGGATATAAATCGAGATATATGAAAAAAAACAAACTCTGATTTTTGTGACCTTTGACCTTGAATATCTGATTATGCTAACGTGCTGAAATCGGTGACTTTCTACCACTTATTTAAAAGACCAAAACAAAGGTATATGCAAAAATTCAGCTTCATTGGTTCATTTCCGAGATTTGCTGTATAAAACTCATTTGACTTATCTACTCAAGGGTTGTCAAGCTCCATCCTCACACGGGTCCGCCCTGTCTATAATGAGCTTCTTTTCATAATTATTTTTTTTATTATTATGTTAGTTTGGTATTACTTTTTTTTTAATTTTGTTTTTATAATTTTAACTGCAGATTGGCCATTTTATGGGTCGTAGTTAGCATTATTTTATATTTGGTTAATCTAATATTTAAATTTTAAATATTTTTGTGGTATCTCAAATCAATGTTTTTTTTTTTTTTTTTTTTTTTTTCTTAATTTTCTTTGTAGTCTCGTACAAGATGGCCGCATCTATACATCACGTTTAAAATTGTTCTGTGGTTGTGACATTTTCTTCTGTTTATTAACTTATGTTTTATGTTCGTATCTATCTAATAGTGACATTATGAACGATAGATCATTATGACTATAACTTTGAGTTAGGTGAGTTGAAACATTAATTACAGTGCACTAACTTAATATATATAGGTGAGGTAGTTTTCTAACTGGCTAGCCTAGCCAGTAATCCTCCCGCCTGTTTTGAATACAGTGCTATCTTCACAAGGCCAAGGCTCTGTTGATAGTTTCTGTAGCCTCTCGTACGTAGCCAGAGATTTTTTTTTTTTTTTTTTTTTTTTTTTTTTACTACCTAGGAACTTTTTAGTTAATTTTTTTTTCTTTTATATTTTATTTCTAAAAATATGTATTCTTTAGTATAAATATTGTACATAATTATGTTAATATTTTAGTTTTTAATTAGGTATACACTTCAATATCGACATTCAGAATTACTATTATTTTTATTATTATTGCTTGTTTTTGTCTATATTATTATGGAAGTTGTCACATCTGGTGATGACTCAGAGGCAGAGACCCCTTCTTATTCTGAGTTCAGCGAGACTGATTACCAGTCTAGAAGAACACTTCAGAAGCGCCATAGAAATGCCGCCCCAGGTTCAGCGGGCAACTCACCAAATAAAAAGAAAAACAAAACTTTAAAATCAAAAAAGCCAAACGATAATACAAACAATCTTCAAACTCGCAGTAAATCTGCAGCCAAAAAATCTCAGGAAACCACATCAGCTAAACCTAACCCGTCTACTTCTTCGACCACCAATAGCAATAACACAAATCCGCATCATTCTTCTGATCTTGAACCACCTCCAATCTATGTTACAAAAATTGAAAATTTTATATCTTTCTGCCGAGAAATATCAGCTTTAATCGGAGAGACTAATTTCAACTGTTTCTCTCGCTTCAAAGATATAAAAATCAAAACCTCTACAAAAGATAACTACAAAAAATTGGTAAATCACTTAACCATAAAAAATTACGACTTTCATTGTTACCAATTGAAAGAAGAAAAATCGTACAGAGTGGTATTGCGAGGTCTCCATTCCACCACCCCAACGAGCGCAATCAAAAACGATCTGGAAGCAATAGGTCATAACGTGAGGCAAGTCTCTTGTGTGCTTCACCCCAAAGAAAAATATCCTTTGCCATTATTCTTCGTCGATTTGGAGCCGGCCAGAAACAACGATGAAATATTCAACGTAACCAGGCTGGTATATTCAGTTGTGAGATTTGAAGAGCCGAGAAAAAGGGCAACGATAGTCCAGTGCACCCGATGTCAAAGCCTCGGACACACCAAGACGTACTGTCACCACCAAGCCAGGTGTGTGAAATGTGCTGGCCCTCATGCAACTGAGTCATGCCAAAAAACAAGGGATACCCCAGCAATATGCGCGCTGTGTGGTCAAGACCACCCAGCAAGCTACAGAGGCTGCTCAGTATATAAAAGTGTGCACAGCCAGAGAACATCAAAGTCGACGAACATAAAATCACAAAATCATACAAGCAATGTACCTGAAATCTACTGTCCACAAATACTTCAAGAAACTCAAGAAGCCAATTCCCGTAGAATAGAACCACAGCAATCGACTTCAACACCCGATCATCAACAACAGGGAGCATCATACTCCGATAAGATCAGATATCAAACTCGACGTCAGGCGCCTCGAATCTCCTATTCACATCCCCAGACCTCCCAACCTCAACCTCAACCCCATAAACAGCACACTCCTGTTAATAATTTGCCTTTAAAGGTAAAATTACCGCCTCAGAAGGAACACCCACTTCCAATCCAACCATCTGTTCAGAGCAACTCTTCACCTCAAATACCATTACAGATAGATTCTGCTCCTCGTATCCTAGGAAGAGCCCAGCCCCTTACCTGTGCACCTACTCAGTCATATAATCCCCACCAAGCTCCAGATTCATTTCCTCAACCCCATCCTTATACAAATGATATAAATGCCATCCTTTCCTCATTCCTTTCTGAACTGAAAGACACCATCAAACCCCTCATCACCCTGCTTACCAGAGCCCTTTCCGAAATTCCATTCAATGTCGCTAGATGAGCGCTAAGCCTCTGGCTGTCATTTTATGGAATGCTAACGGACTACAAAACCACCGCGACGAACTTGACATTTTTCTCCATGACAATCAAATAGACATTGCCCTGTTGACTGAAACCCACTTTACTCAACGGTCATATTTTTACATACGTGACTACATCACTTACAGATCTGATCACCCGGAAAACACCTCCCATGGTGGATCCTGCATCCTAATCCATAAATCAATACCACATTCCCTTGTCCCTTCTACTTCAATTGACGCCATTCAATCAACCTCAGTATCCATTTCAACTCGTCCTTTCCATCTAACATTTTCAGCTGTATACTGCCCTCCTGGAAATTCCCTTTCTCATAACCTCCTTGATTCCTTATTCCGATCCCTCGGACCGCGCTTTATTGCAGGGGGAGATTACAACGCCAAACACCAGCGATGGGGTTGTAGAACATCCAACTCCCGAGGTAGCATTTTATCCCGTATTTCCACCTCCAATTCCTATTCTGTTCTCTCACCCTTAAACCCTACTTATTGGCCCACATCTCCTAAAAAACATCCCGATATCCTCGATATATTCATTTCTTCCCAAATTTCCACCTCTCATACCTTTGTCGAATCCCTGGATGACCTTTCGTCAGACCATAGCCCTGTTCTGCTTCACTTGCATTCACATCCTGTTCCTAAGCCCTCTCCTCCTAGACTGATTACGGGACGAGTAGATTGGCACAAATTCCGTTACGATTTAGAAAACGAAATAGATTTGAAAATTCCACTCAAAACAAAACATCATATAGACACTGCCATAGACAAACTTACCACCCTAGCTCATTGTACCGGCAAGATACGTGAGACCGTCTGCCGACACCAAAGATAAATCTTATGAAGCAATTCATAAGTCTCCTTAGTCTCATCTCTAGCTCAACAGACAGCCCCCCATACACCAAGCACCCGTAATCAAATTGGGGAAAAATGAGAGAGGATACCAGAAGTTGGCGGGTACTTCAGGAATAGGAGTCACGATGTCTTTGGAGCTGTTTGAGGATCATGATGGATTTTCTGGTAATTTGGGAAATATGGTTATTCCAGGATAGTTGCTGATCAAAGGAGATTCCGAGGTTTTTGATGGAAATTTGGAATTGAATTGCACGGTTAATGAGGTAAAGTAATGGATAGTAGGGGAGGGAATTAAGGGTAGGTTTTGAACCGATAAGGATAGCCTTGCTTTTCTCTGGATTCAGGCGTAACTTATTGTTCATTGCCCATCCGCTGATGCTCTCAATATCGTCCTGAATCTTACGAGATGCTAGGTTATTGAGGAATGAAAGGAGATTTGATGAGAGGCATTCAACCATCTCATCGATGGAGTAGGAAGAAAATATGGGCTCTAAGGAATAGGATAATGTGTCAAGTAAAGGATCTACGCTTTCAGGAGTTATGGAGTCAAGATTTCGCCAGGAAATCTGCTTAGGGATAAAGATGGGTGTGGGAATGTTATAGGATATCTGAATGAGATCATGGTAAGACAGAAATGGCATTGGATTTTGGGAAGACGAGAGTAGATTCTTAGGTGAGTCAATGATTATGAGGTCTAGTAATGTATCCGTAAACTGGGTACGATGGATAAATATATCGCTTGTAAGCTACTAGGGGTTCACATTGGCTGGCTAGCGCTAACGAGGAGATCACGTGACTGCCAGCGGAGGGTAGGCAGCGCTAAAAAGTTAAACATGTTCAACTTCTGATTGCTGCTAGTAAATACTAGCCCGCTAGCATTCACCAGCCGCTGCTCCTGGGTCAGTCTAGGCTGCTTGCTGGCAGTATTACAACCGGCTAGTTAAAAGCGGCTGCTAAACAGCCTGGTGTGACCGCGGCTTTATGGTTGAGATGAGATGGTTTGCCATCCTCTAAAAAATAATCGCTCTCTTGGCACTGAAGTGGAACAGAAGCAACTTACATAAAAATGGAAAAGTTGCATTTAAAACATTAAACATTGAAACTTCCCATGTTTTTTTTTTTTTTTTTTTTTTTTTTTTTTTTTTTTTTTTTTTTTTTTTTTTTTTTTTTTTTTTTTTTTTTTTTAGTATTTATTGATATTTATAACTGAACACAATATACAACAAGGGTCATTCTGAAAAAAATTGCCGTTTGGGCATAGAGATAGAGTAAAAATGTCAAAAAATGAACTTCATTTTTGTTGAACGAGCTTATTAGTATCATTTCATTAAGAGTTTTTTATTATTTTTTTTTTTGTATCAACAGAAGTGATTTTTATATCATGGGTGTTACCTAAATTAAATAATTTCTCAAAGACTATAATTTTGTTTAAATTGTCTCTAGACTGCAATAACATTATACCATGGGACACATAATTTTGCTTAGAATTGGTTAATGATTAAATTAGTTCTGTGAATATTACCAACTTTTCTATAATTTAGCTTCCATTTTCAAAAATGTTGTATTATTTCACTCATAAGGAAAAAGTTTCTGAATTGAACATAAAAATCTTCACCTCACTGTAGAATGACGTCCGTGAGGTAACACTCCTGACCAGTTATATTCCTGACATTCACCTCATTTTTCCATGCTGATGAGCTCTTAGATACTATTTTATCAATAAAAAACTAAACTAAGCAAACTAGGCTCTTTGATAATATAATAGTTATTTGTGGATGTAATAAAAATTGAGTCAAAGACATTTTATAGCGGTAACATTTCTGACATTCAATAAAAATACTTACCATTAATTTCGAAGCTAATTATCATCTCTTCTCAAGGAACCGGAAGTTATTGGTTTAACAATCAGAAAACGATGCAATAATACTTTTGGAGGAAATTCCCCTACCAGTTTCTTCCCTATGAGTTTCTTGGATCTCAAGGTCAGAAAGAACAGTAACACTTCAGACCAACATTTTAGAAAGACCATGGGGACAGCATTATAATTTTTTTTGGCTCACTGAATGTTAAAAATACGGGGATATTGTTCTTTAGGATGTGCACTTTTAATTTATATCAATAACAAAAATAAAATATTGTTTTTTGTAAACAAAAATGCTTATTTTCGTTGTCATACTGTGCTGGTGACAGTAACACTCCTGATATTTTTAATAGTTTTCAAAACATTTTTCCATTTTTCTACTTTAGAAATTAGAAACTTTACTCAGCAGAAGAAATTTCCTAAAATAATGATAATAATATAATAATTACAAAAGATGTAGTAGATTAATAAAAAAAAATCATAGGCAAGATAAAGAGATCATCTGTCACTAAGTTAAGTACGAGTGACAATTTTTTTGATGATAGCATTTTTTTTTATAATGGCACACAAGTAAATTTGATCATAATGATAACAATGACTTGTAAATAACCTGTGAACAACTACCCACTAGTAACACTTCAATAAAAATTCAATATTAGAAGGTCGCTGATTCCCAAATTTATACTAATTTAGATACTTTTTGTTAAATATTTAAAGTTGTATGTTGTATTTTTATAACATAGAGAAAACGATATACCGTAAGAGAAAATATTGATGTAAAAATGTCGGATTATTTATCGATATTTCGATATATCCTGAATGGATACCAGTGTTTCCATACGTAGGGATTTCTCGTTACTGAAGGGAGATTTATCTCTCCTATGGACGTAGGGAGGATTCTTCAAAAACTTCTTATTTGTAGGTATTTTTAATTTTCAAGATGAAATACATACTAATAAAATTGTTTTGGGGTCCTATTTTTTCCTGTTAAATACGTAATTCGAGGTCAAGATAAAACTATCGATTGTTAACTTATAACCAGTAATGATAGGTTAATTTCCCGCTTGATTATAACCATAACCTAAAAACACACCTATTGTTCAAGTATTCGTTTTTACATTGCATTCAATTTCTATTTTTACGGGGATTTTTAATTTTTTTTTTATTATAAACTCCATGTTCCTACAACTATGTTCATTTACTATTAAAATTAGATCCTTTTATTAAGAGCTTGTATCTTTATACAAATTAGATTAATATCGTATGTATATATGATAAATTCGTTACCAATCTTTCATTTTTCCGTGATTTAAAACTATGTTCCTACAAATATATTCTTTTGCTATTAAAATAAATGTGTACTATTTATAATTGTTAATTTATTCCACCTTAAACCTTTTACAATTGTTATTTAGGGGTGTGGTATTGGAAATAAAGTAACATTTATATGTATACATATTTTTTTTTCAATCTAAATGGGTAGGGATTCTTATAGGGATTCATTTTTTGGTTGTATGGAGATGTAGGAATATTTTATATGTGACAGATTAAAATCTGGCAACACTGATGGATACCCATCGCTAATTGCAAGGGATTGTTGATGAGCCAAATTAGTCAAATTTTTATGTTGCTGCAAAATAACCTACTAGATAAAAATTAATAGTTTTTGGAATGTACTCGAATATGTTAAAGGAGTGAGTGATGTGATAGGGGAACGTTGAAGCTTTTCATTATAAATGGCAATAATGCTGCTAGGAAAATCTATTCTAGCATAAGAGACAAGAGAAGGAAGCAATGCATGTATTACGATATATGTTGTCTGAGCTCAAGTGCAAAACCTTCCCACCAACCTATCTCTCATCCTTGGGGCTATATTTTCGATGTATTGCGCTTAAAAAACGTTGCTTTGTTGTTCGCTTTTGGAGCGAAAACTTCCTGTGCCTGGCTCTCCCACCACGTCCTCCTCGAAGCTGCGCATGCTCTCTCCCATTCACCCTTTGAACTAAAGCCTAGAACTGCTGTGGAAACCTGTGAAAACTATGTAGTGGTAGGGGGACGGGACGTGCATCCCGTCCTGTCTTAGTGTGCGGAAGAGGCACAGGCATTGGCTATAAACGTCCTGTCATGTCCCCGTCATGGCATGCCTGTCTTAGAGTGCGCTCAGCTTTAGGAGGCTAACTTTCGGCATTAGACCCTAGTATGACCTTTTTGATCCCTGACGGAAAATATCTGGCGTAGAAATATATAAACAAAGAACTGCAAAGGTTCGTCTATATAAGCTCTCTTTTGGAGAAGCGCGGGAGAAGTCGATGCTAGGGCTATGGGGGCCGGCACGGAAGATGGATTCAATTATGCAAGAAAAAAAGTATTTAGACAGACACGGATTAGCCCACCCTCGCCTAACACCTTATAGATAAATACCATATAATGTAAAAAATTATTCGCAGTTACAGAATTATAATGTTAAATAAAGTATATATATTAATACTGTATTTAATTATATTTCAACAAACTGAAACTATGGTAAATAGAAATAGTTGGCAGGGTAGGATAATAAGAATCCAATATATCATAAAATGTCCACCCTCAGCAATCAATTTGCACTTGTCTTTTTCAAATCAAATTGTCAAAAGGGGGTAGCAAATATCAAAAAATTGTACCATTTGAAGATGATTTATTTCAAGCCCACTAGAAACTGCATACTTCCTAAGTGACAAAAAACGTTGTCTGCCAAAATTTGGAGGAGGCGTCGCACCGGCAGCCAAAATTCAAAATCCACGTTTTTTAGTCCAAAAGTGGACCATTTGAAAACGATTTATTTCAATCACACTAGAAACTGCATATTCCCTAGATGACAAAAAACTTTGTCTGCCAAAATTTGAAGGGGGCTAAGCACCGGCAGACGAAATTCAAAATCCTCGTGAAGGCATTGTTCAAAACTCATATCCTTTTCGTCCAACAGTGAACATTTGAACATAATTTCCTTCTTTTTTTTTTGATTTATAAGTAGTTTTTCTCTAGAACAATTTGAGGAAATTATATTATATTGCTTCCTACATACGGTACAATATAATTATTTTAATATAAAATAATCTTGTTTTAAAATTTTAATGTTAAAAATAACAATTAATATATATGACCAGTAATAATATAAATACCGGCCACATAATTAAAAAAAGAATAACATTGTTTACTTATAAAGTTCTGAAATATGTACTATCCTGGAACAAAATTCGTATAAAACTTGTATAGTAGTCCATTTAATTGATTAGTAAAATGATAGACCGAGAGCCCGTTAGGAAAAAATACTGAGTTATTTCACCCATTTTTTGTAATGCATGGGTGTATCTATCCACTGTTCTGAATGAAAATTTATGAATTTTCCAATAAAGATCGGTGCCGCAAAAAATGACAGTGGGGGGAAAGAGTATTTCTTAGACGTTCGGAATCGTTACTTTTAGTATATTTTGTGTTCTATTATATGTTATTTAAGCAAATCAATTTTGCAACAAATTTGGTAATATTCATTTTGTTTTTCAGATCAATAGTTTTAGAGCGGTTTGGCCACCAAAGGTTGACTAACTTCACGTAAGCCGCACTTCTTGATGAAAACACGCAGTTGGTACTTTTCCGTTGTCGGTTATAACTCTAATCCAAAATTTATTTTTTCCAACTGATAGCTGACTAAATTTCCTTTCAGGCATCAAAATTTATTTATAGAATATAATATAATCTACTATATATTTTTCAAATACCACTCACTCATTTAACACGAAATCTCAGATACCACCGAGCGGATTGGAATGAAATTCGATTTGTAGCTTCCTCTAGGGCCGTAGGTGTTCGCTATGAAAGATAATTTAAAAAATCGACCTGGATCGCGGCTAATTCGCGAAAAATGCGATAACAATTTTTATTGGGTGAATAATAATAACAGATTAATTGTCATATGGTATATGGAGATAAGCTAAGTTAAAAAATAGGTTAGATGCTTAAGCCGCAAAATTTGACCACAAATTAAGTTTCTTATAGTTTTAAACAAAAAAAAATACGATCGATGTCGAAACCTTAAAATATGGTACTTTCTGTGGGCTCATGGTTGCTGCAGAGGTGTACCCTTACAAGTTAGAGTTGTTTCATGACGAGAAGCTATTAAAAGACTTATGTTAAAGAGGAGGTTAAAAGACTTATGTTCTCTGGTGATGACATGTAAGGCCAGTTTGTTTCGTGAGGGGCGAGACCAAAACACTAACCGGCCAAGCCCACTATGCCCAACTGGCGCCTCACATTCCATATGGGTTAGGGCAATTAAAAGGGTTCGTAATAAGTAATAAGTAAATCACTAAAGTAAATAAATCACTAACATAAAATAACAGCAGTATAAAGTCTAGGAAACCAAAATTTGAACTGATAAGCGGCTAATATACTGATAATACGGTGCACTCCAAGATTGCTGCCTGTCATAGCTATTGAGAGGTAGGCCCCCTCTACTTGTCTATAACTCCATGATGTACATATTCCTTACGAGCAACCCACCAACATTGCTTCACCAGTAACTTCGTTTCCAACTACTCTTCGTGCAAGATAATTTTTCTGAACCTGGACCTCAAATCGGCTTTTCTCAACCAGGCCCAAGTTTTATTTATCTGAACAAGTTGTACCTAGCCGTTCTGGATTTAATTCCTTGAACCTAGAATCTACCTTTGTTCTCAGTTCAGCTGAGTCTATTGCAACATTGAATTAAACTCATCAATCTAAAAGTAAACAAGGCAGGAAATGATTCTCAGATTCAGTTTACAAAAAACAACTAAGGAAATCGTCTGTAAAGTATAGTCAAGCAAATGTAGAGGTCAACAGGGAAGCTTTAATGAAGTAGAGGACAAATTATCCTGAAATTAGCAGAAAATTGGTTAACAAACATAAACAGAGCCAATCCGAAGCCAAAAGAAATACTGAACACACATATACCGAGAATCACCCAAATAAACATAGAGGGGCTGTACACAGGTTCAAGAAAACCCATCCTGAAATCCATAGAAAGTATTCAAAAAAGTACTCAGAAAATAATCCTCATGTTAAACGTGTAGCTGTAACAAATCACGATAAAAGACGTTCAATGGAAAGATTACAGCCATGGACAGATAAGAAACATTTAGGTTACAAGTATGACCCAATAACTGAATATGCAAAAGACAAAATAGGTAATATTGGACAACGGTCAACTTGAAATTGGTGTCATGCTGTATAATGGAAGGACGAGAGCCCTGCTATGTGCTGCAGTAACGGGAAAGTCTAACTTCCTCCCTTTCAAGAATATCCTGCACTCTTGCACAACCTCCTTACTTACGAACCTGAAGCTGAGCATTTTCTAAATAAAATTTGGAAATAGAACTGTTGTTTCCAAATGACGTTGTTTGGAACAAAAGAGATAAAATAGTGACATTTCGTGCCAACATTTAAGGTGTGAGGACAGTTATATCACAGAATAGGGAGTTTGATGCCTGGAACACAACAGCAGCCGTCTTTTATTCTGATAAATTTGGTTGGTGATGACAACCATGAAAGTGACTTCGCTGTGGTTACTTTCAAAATGTCAAGCCTGGTATTGAAGGCCAACTACAGAAAATTCTTCAAGAACATAACAACTATATCAAGGACTTCAGAGCTGCTGTTGAGTCTGTTCCCAAAGATCTCCAAGATTTTCAGGTAGTTATTAGATTATTAGGTAGTTAGTTATTATTTGTTATTTCAGGTAGTGCTGACAAAAAGCCTTCAAATGCTCACTGAGGACGATACAATACTCCTACCACTAACGAAGTTGCTGTCTTGATTGTTGACCAGGTGTTTGAAAAGCGAGACATTGTTCTCCACCGCAGGGACAAAAACTGATAAGAATCAGCAAGTTCTATCAAGCGTATGATTCTCTTCAGTATCGTCTCATGTTCTGCCATGGAGAAGATGGACACAGTATTAACATCCCTCAGCGTGACCCAAACACCAATACACTACTTAAGAAAACTGTGTCTGCAGCTGATTTTTACGCCTAAATGTTAGTGGACCTAGGAGGTGAAGAACCTTTTACCTTTTACTTTAATTTCTTAATCTCCTCAACCAATTTATGCTAGATATGTACGCAAAAATAGAAACCGAAAGACTAAACTTTATTCGAAAAAATCGAAGAAGTTGAGACTATATTCACTTAAAGTATGCCATAAGAAAAGCTGATGGTCTGGTGTCAGAGCTGGGTAAGATGGGAGTGCTGCCTCGAAGATTCACTGGAGGACTGTCAAAATAATATAAAATTATCTTTTGAAAATTGTCAAATTTATATATTGAAATTATTCTAAAGCCTAGTCCAGACTGTAAACAAATGTTTCCGAACATTTTTGAATATGTTCCCAAATTGTTTATAAACAGTTCAGAAACTTTGTTCTGAAACAATGTTTCGCGTCTAGACCTGAGTCAGTGTTTTTGAACATGTCGAGTGAGGCTATTGCAGGAATTTGTGCTGCCAATTTATTTCTTTTACTAAACAGGCAAAGGAACAGAATAAGGAAAAGAAGGTAGTGGATACGAAACCAGGCGGGTGTTCGCATAGATAGCAGAATTACTCAGAAATAACTCCAATTGATAAATAGTCATAGTACGCCGGGGATATTAGGCCCCAAAATGCACCCCCTACGCGGCTAAGACGGTTTGGGGTTTTTAAAACGGGGCTATTGGCTTTTAACCGCTATTTCTCAATGGTAATTCCAAATGAGGGGTCACATTAACTCCTCTTTCCGATTTCTTTTCCAAGATAGGGGACATCTTCACTTGTTCGGATTCTGATATCGTCATACATAATATTAAGGATTGCCGCTATTCCCGTCTTCCTCTGAGTATAAGGCCTGGTCTTTGAAGCTGCCATTCTCAGTTTCTGTACTTTTACACCAGCGTCCTACCCACGGTGGCGCACCGTTTTTTTCTCTTCTTTATAACTCCGTCCTGCTGTTGAGGCCCCTATAGACTAAAATCGTCCGCCGTAATCCGTGGCAGAACCTGCTCTTCCTCGAGCACACCCAGTCATTTCACAAAACAACCAGTTTTGCTATGAAAAGGCTGGGCCAAGAAACTGATCCTTGCGGGGCATCCCTCTCTCTATAGTGGCTTCTTTCTCGTAAGAGCTTCCGCGAACCTTTACAATCCTGTTTTCTGAAGGTAGCTACTTACGAGGGTGCAATAATTGCTGGGGGTCTTTCGAATTTCTGCAGCTGTTTGAAGTACACGGTTGGCCACCAGACGCTGTCAAAGGCAGAGGATGATACAAAAAGTAACAACATGACATACCGACTCAGTTCTTTGGTTTCGGCGTCTGCGCGAATTCTCAGTATCGCATCAGTTAGAGTCCCTTGCCTTTTGTACAAGGCCAAATTGCCGTGGATGTGCTTTTTGTTGGCTTTTGTAAATATTGGCTCGGCAGTCTTTATTTATGATGAGATTTTCCAAAATCTTGCTCATCACCGGAAGAAGACATATGGGCCGTATAACGACTTAGGAAGCTCCTTATCCTTATTCCCCCCTCCCCCTTGTAGAGCAGTCCTTCCAAATCTGCCACCTTCCAGCTTCTCGGAAAATAGCCCAATATCTAGGCAGTCATTGAAAAATAAAAAATATAGCTCAATATAGGGGATACTATTCTTAAGTAGCGCGTCTATAGAATATAGCCCTGGAGCACGTCGGTTTTCTGTATCAACGCAATACGAGGGGTGGATGTCCCAGGGGGAATATGGTCGGTGCCAGGTGGGTATGGCCGTGTGCGGTCTTGTCACTTCAATGTTAATGGCGTGCTTCTTCGGGGTTAGTGGCGGAACATCTACATGCGTGAGGGCTGCCGGCGTTGCATAGGAGTCAGCTTTCCCAGAGCAAACTACTCGTACCGGAATACCACTGGATTCGCTTTGAATCTTCGCAATGAATTCACTCCCAGGAGACCTTCCGCTTCCGTCCCAAAGCGACACTTCGTTTCTGTAGGCACTCTACGCCTTTGGCCTTTGTACTCATTACGAAGTGACAATGCGGCCTCTCGTCTTCTATGCATCGTCTGGTACAACCGACCAGCCGAAGCCTTGTAGACTTCTCTCGTCATTTGTTGTTAAGGCCGGTGTCACCATGGAAATAGTCGAGCTCTGTCTTTTCGCCGTTGTCCCCCTAAGAGAATTTCAGGCATGCCGTCCAAGGGAAATAGCATTAGTATTTTTGAGACCTCTATAGTCCAAGTCATCGGCACTTTCCGATTCCGCCTTTTCTCAATCCTTCGTACGGCAAGTCTCGCCCTCCAGCATACATCGAAAGGACACTCCAGTCGTAACCTCGCGGTTATTGTAACCCTTGTCAATAACTTGGATGACCTGGACTATGTCTGTACCTAACAACCAAACAATTTCCAAAAGGGGGACTTTGTGGGGTCAGAACTAGTATCAGGTCTAAGAGTCCAATCAAATTAAGGTGCCCCCCTACTAATGTCGGTTGATGAAAACGTCACGTCAACGAACTTTCACCATCGCCCATGAGGAAGGTAGTGAGTGGATCACGATGACGTGAGCATTAATTTAATGGAAGGCACCAGTTATGACAACGACCTTATGAGGGACCTAAAATTTGAAGATGGGGCAGGTTTCAGAAATTCTACAAGGATGTTCCCAAGTGATTTTGAAGAATTAATAGTTATGATTGGAGGAAAAATATCCCGAAAAAATACTACATTTAGACTATCTTTACATATTGTTGGATCGCGGACATATCCGCATTAATATTTATTATGTCATATGCATTTATCTATATTTATCCTTAAGGAGGAAAAAGTTAATTCTAATTGTAAGGAGAGACTGGCCAAGGAAGTCCTTCGCCCTCAAAAAATCGTCAGATCCTGGCAGATCTGTAAAAACAGTTTCCTTATAGCAGGGGTATAAAGGTTATAAAAAAGATAATTTTGTTTATATGTCCGTTTAAAACGAAAATATTGTTCATTTAGTTTGATTAACATTCACGCCAATATGAAATTTTCTTAAGCCGTCAACAATCTTTTGACATGCTACTTCGGATAACATTTGTTTAAAGTCTGGACTAGGCTTAAGAATGGAATTCTTTCGGTTTATTTAAGTAATAATAATTATCAACGTAATTATTATTACTTAAATAATATAACGAAAATCCACTCTTAAACCAAATATAACCATCCTTGTCTACAAAACAATACTCAGGCCATTAATGATGTATGGTTGTGAAGTGTGGGGAGCTGCATCCTCTACTAAACGGAAGAAACTACAATCTTTCCAAAACAAGATCCTGAGAATTGCTGTAGATGCTCCCTGGTTTGTAAGAAATAGTCAGCAACATCGTGAATTAGAAATAGAATCAATTGACGATTACATCAAAAAATGCTACACCAGGTTTCATAGCAAGTTACCAGCGGTTAAAGGTGCAGTAGCTTTCAACATAGGAGCACAAACAACATCCCGCAGACTGAAACCAAGACTTATGCAAGACGTCTTGATATAAACACCATTACTATTTTATTCAGTATTTACTCCTTCGTTACAACACCAACTACTGCTCTTATTACTACAATTTGATTGTATTATTCGTTATTTCTTACTTCGCTTATTTGTTTTGTCTTAATTATTATTCTCTTATAATTTTTTTTTTCTGTTTTTTTTTATTATTATTAATTTTTTGTTAATTATTATCATAACTATTATTATTTTTTTTTTCTCTTTCTTCTTTATTTATTTACTTCATTTACTTTATTCATTTATTTATTTACTTCATTTACTGTATTTATTTGTTAATTATTATTATTATTTTATTTTTTTGTTATTATATACTGCCTCTAAAGTTACAATTATTCAAAAATGATTAGAAAACTTATCTGTTATGGGTGTCTCTTGCAGGAGACTATACCCTTCCTTTAACTATTGTTAAACCATTTCTAATATTGTTAAACCATCCATGTAAGGCTTACCAGGCCAATCTGGAAATAAAATAAATTAAAAAAACAAAAAAAAAACGCTAAGCTATACTTTTACTAATTTAAGTTGTCCTTAATCCTAATGATATTAAACCGTAGCGGAGCAGGGTACTTTCAGCTAGTATATTTATATAATGTATACAAAGTTATGTAAAATACCCATGCTACCCAATACTATTGTGAAGTCAAAGTTTTTTTGGCACATATTTCGTTATAAGACCAAAACTATTCGTCCGATCCAAAATTTATTTATTTTTTTAATTGATAGCTAGCTAAATTTCCTATCAGACCGCATATATGAAATTTATATGAAGTCGTGTAAAATGCCCATGCCAGCACGCTAAAACCCCTAACTGTTGTAAAATCCAAGATTTTTGGTACATTTTTCATTATAACTACTCGTACAATACAAAATTTATTTTCCTTAACTGATAGCTGACTAAAGTTGCAATCAGACCCCATATATAAAAGTATGATCAAGCTCTGTAAAATACCCGTGCCAGCACGCTAAAAACAAGTACTGCTGTTAAATCCAAATTATTTAGATTATTTTTAGATATTAGCCCAAAACAATTTGTCTAAACCAAAATTTACTTATTTCAACTTAAAGCTGACTAAATTTAATATCGCATTTTATACATGAATATTTCATTGAAATCCACGCCAGCACGCTAAATGTGTATGTTTAGGTAAAAAAACAAACAATTTTAGATGTTCAATGTGCCAAAAATACTTAGACTTCACAACAGTACGGGGTTTTAGTGTGCTGGCATTGGTATTTTACAGGACTTTATATCAATTTAATATATGGGTTTGATTGCAAATTTAGTCAGCTATCAGTTGAGAAAAATAAATTTTGGATCGGAAGAATAGTTTTGGGATTATAAAGAAAAATGTGCCAAAAAAACTTAGACTACACAACAGTACGGGGTTTTAGCGTCCTGGCATTGGTATTTTACATAACTTTATATCAATTTAATATATAGGTCTGATTGGAAATTTAGTCAGCTATGAGTTGAGAAAAATAAATTTTGGATCGGAAGAATAGTTTTGGGATTATAAAGAAAAATGTGCCAAAAAACATAGACTTCACAACAGTACGGGGTTTTAGTGTGCTGGCATTGGTATTTTACATAACTTTATATAAATTTCATATATGTAGTCTGGTAGGAAATTTAGCCAGTTACTTACCACAAGTTAGCCAATCTTTGGTGGCCAAACCGTATGAAAACTATTGATGAGAGCAAAAGAAATGAATAGTGCCAAATTTGATTTGCTTCAATAATGTACAGAGCTCAAAATATACTAAAAGTAACGGTTTCCGAGTTATTCGATCAAACGACTAAGAACATTCGATTTTACAAAAACATACCTTTACGAAGAACTGCATGTTTTCCACGTATTTTGTTCCAGGGTAGTACATATTTCATAACTTTATAACTTGAAATATTATTCTTTTTTTAATTATGTGGCCGTTATTTATATTATTACTGGTCATATATATTAATTGGTATTTTTAACATTAACATTTTAAAACAAGATTATTTTATATTAAAATAATTATATTGTACCGTATGTAGGAAGCAATATAATATAATTTCCTCAAATTATTCTAGAGAAAACTGCTTATAAATCTAAGAAAAAAGGAAATTATGTTCAAAAAATTCACTGTTGGACGAAAAGGATGTGAGTTTTGAACAATGTCAGCCGGTGTGACGCCTTCACGAGGATTTTGAATTTTTTCTGCCGATGCTAAGCCCCTGCCAAATTTTGGCAGACGTTTTTTATGTTCTAGGGAATATGCAGTTTACCTTCACGAAGAACTGCATGTTTTCCACGAATTTTGTTCCAGGATAGTACATATTTCAGAACTTTATAAGTAAACAATGTTATTCTTTTTTTAATTATGTGGCCGGTATTTATATTATTACTGGTCATATATATTAATTGTTATTTTTAACATTAAAATTTTAAAACAAGATTATTTTATATTAAAATAATTATATTGTACCGTATGTAGGAAGCAATATAATATAATTTCCTCAAATTGTTCTAGAGAAAAACTACTTATAAATAAAAAAAAAAAAGAAGGAAATTATGTTCAAATGTTCACTGTTGGACGAAAAGGATATGAGTTTTGAACAATGCCTTCACGAGGATTTTGAATTTCGTCTGCCGGTGCTTAGCCCCCTTCAAATTTTGGCAAAGTTTTTTGTCATCTAGGGAATATGCAGTTTCTAGTGTGCTTGAAATAATTCGTTTTCAAATGGTCCACTTTTGGACTAAAAAACGAGGATTTTGAATTTTGTCTGCGGTGCGACGCACAGTGGGGCAAACGTGGAAAAAATCCTAAAATCTTATGATTTTCTTTCTTTCTTTTTTCATTATTTTTGTATACCTAAATAAATGTAGCATAAGGTTGTGGAACTGATTTTTCATTTATTTCATTACCAGGATCTGTACACGTCCTGTACAGTTGCCCTTTTCTGGAGTTGAGAAAATAACACGGTTTAATGTTCTGTTACAATAATTTTTTATGAGACTGAATTTTTAGCAAAAATTTTGTATAAACCTTTGAACTTCACTATTGATGTTTACTGGTTTATGGACGATTTTTATAAATGTAGCCCTAACCTTGACTGCCAGGAATTTTCAAAGTTAGCTGTCTCGTAAATCTTACTTATCTTAATTTTGCCTGGTCTATCAAAAAAAGCTACTCCGAACTAGGCTCTCTTTAGAGTTCAAATTGAAGTACAGGTATCTGAGGAACCGTGTTATAAATATAAATCCGGCTTCGGCCATATTTTTTCAGGGGATGAATTTATGTGTTATTTTTCACTATACAGAAACTAATTTTAAGCATATTTTTTTTTTTTTTATAACTAGGATGTGAAAATTGGCTTACTATATATGTATATTTGTTTGTCTTATTTAATATATATATAAATTTTTCTTTTCTTTATTCATTGTAAAGTGATCAGATATGATTTCTTGTTTTCTATACAAAAACATATAACTCTTCTTGAGAGACTTAGTACCAGAATATAGCATAAAGAATAATTTTCAAAAATAGCTCTTCAAATAAAAAATCAAAATCAATTGAAAATAAAAATTTTGGAATTTGGATGACCATTTGACTTTAAAACTGAAGGTGAGCTATAATAAACATCACAGAGATCACCATTCAAGAAAGTGCTCTCGAAGAGCAACAAATGAAGATGTTTTTCATCTTATTATGGTGACTTCTGATCCGGTGATAAGTAGTTTAAGTCCGCATTTAAAAAAAAAGAAGTTCCCATTAAATGATGAAGATTCCTATTTACTGTTATAGAAAAAATGAACAATTTGAAATCTCCTTTTTCTTTACTTTGATAGTTAATAGCTTTTATTTTTGTACGTAATATAACGAGTGAATATAATCTTTGTCAATATAAAATTGATAATTGTAAATAAATGCCCAGTCTATTCATAGAATTCAACTGAAATTTCTTTGTAAAACTTATTACATTTTTCAAATTATATTAAACATTTTAATTTATTTCCAAATATAACCTAATAATGAATTTTAATCTAATTCAAGGAATCTTGGGTCTGTAATAGAGCTATATAGTAAATTTCATCCAATTTAGCACCTAAAATAAATATATAATTATAACAAACTCGATTTTTTTTAATAGATTTTATTTTTTAAAAATTTTTAAACTGAAAACATGGCTCAATGCTGATGATCAGATTACTCTGGTTATAGTTTTATTTTATTCAGCAGCTTAGATAGCATATAAATATACCCCAAGTTTACTTTATTCATTTTTTCTTACTTTTTGTTCTTAAATTTTTACCCTTTCTGATCATCTGATGAAGCTGATTGTTATTCAGAAACTCATGAAATATATAATTCCAAAATTTCATGCTTATTGCAAGAACCGTTTAGAAAATATAAGGTTTTTACCCATTTTGGGCCGTTTTGACCCACTGTGCGACGCCTCCTCTAAATTTTGGCAGACAACGTTTTTTGTCATCTAGGAAGTATGCAGTTTCTTGTGTGCTTCAAATAAATCGCCTTCAAATGTTCCACTTTTGGACTGAATAATGTGGATATTGAATTTTGTCTGCCGGCGCGACGCCCCCTCCACATTTTGGCAGACAACGTTTTCCGTCATCTAGGGAGCATGCAGTTTCTTGTGTGCTTCAAATAAATCGCCTTCAAGTGTTCCACTTTTGGACTGAATAATGCGGATATTGAATTTTGTCTGTCGGTGCCACGCCCCCTCCACATTTTGGTAGACAAAGTTTTCCGTCATCTAGGGAGCATGCAGTTTCTAGTGTGATTCAAATAAATCGTCTTCAAATGGTCCACTTTTGGACTGAAAAAAGCGGATTTTGAATTTTGTCTGCCGGTTCGAAGCCCCCTACAAATTTTGCCAGACAACGTTTTTTGGCACCTAGGGGGTTTGCAGTTTCTTTTTTGCTTTAAATAAATCATCTTCAAACAATACAATTTTTGACCGGTAATATGCCAACCTAAAAACTGGCCCCTGAAAGTGTTACAGCTTAAAGAGTAGCTGGATATTTTATTTTTAATTTTTTTTTCAAACAAAGTGTTTGCTTCTCTTACAAATTATTTAGAAAGTTTAGCCCAGTAAAAAAAGGGTTTGCCGAAGAAAAACGCCCAAAATACCGGTTATTTTCAGCTTTTTACCTATAACAAGAAAACGAAGCTTTTTCGAAGAAAGTCTTTGAATATTAATTGTAGCTGGAATTATTAACAACGCAATGAAAAAAACTACTCCGAAATCGGACCATTCACCGCGAATATATGGTGTTAGGAAAAAGTGTAGAAATTGGCCAACTGGCGGTCAGTCCCACTTCTCCGCGAAAATATGTTTGTCGTACATTTTGGTCTATAACTCCGAAACTATTAGTCCGATTTTAAATTACTTTTTTTTCATCTTAAAGCTTATTAACTTTACTATTAGACTATTAAATATAGAGTTTATAATAATAATATCCCTTAAAAGTACGCTAAAAAACTCGTACTGTTGTAAAATCCATGTTTGTTTGCACTTTTTTCACTATAAATCCAAAACTATTTGCCTGATCCAATATTTTATTCCTTCATCTCAAAGCTGGTTAAATTTACAATTAGATAATATATGTAATTTAAATTAAACTCCGTGAAACACCCACGTTAGCATGCTAAATTTTAATATTTTGGCAAAATATGACAATTATGAAATGTTCAATGAGCGGGCGTGGGTGTTTCACGGGATTTAATATAAATTAAATATACATCATCTAGCAGTAAATTTAACCAGCTTTGAGATGAAGAAATAAAATATTGAATCGGGCGAATAGTTTTGGAGTTATTGTGAAAAATGTGCCAAAGAAACGTGGATTTCATAAAAGAACAGGATGTTTAGCTTTATCCCGTGTGTATTTCAAGAGACCCGATTAAATCGTTATATATAGCGCGGAATAGTAAATTTGACCAGCTTTTAGATAAAAAAAAAAAAGAAATTTTGAGTCGGACCAATGGTTACGGAGTTATAGTGAAAAAGGTGCAAAAAAGCGTGGATTTTGCAACAGTACGAGTTTTCAAGCGTGCTTTTAAGAAACATTATTCATTTAGAATTATCGTACTATAAAGTGTTGGGCAAATTAATCTAAAAAATCGACTGAAATATTTAAATTCCAAGAAGTTAGTCGTTTCAAATATTTCCTATGTTTATTTAGTTTATTCCCCCAATTCTGCTATATAGTAAATTTCATTGTTATAGGCTCGTGTATATGAACGGTTTTCTTTTCATTCGGTACATCAACAATCCTGATTCTTTGTTGTTGTTTTTTCAATTGAAAACGGAGAAAATGATTATATTCAAATGAAAAGAGGATGATATTCCTTGGAAATCGTGTTATTTTGGCCAGGCTTCTGCGTACTTTTGCAATAATGTTTCTCACTACTTTGATAAGCTCAAAAATATATAGCGTTTGATAAATGCAAGAAAATTAGAGGACAGTCCATTTATTTCCAAATAAATAAAAATATTTTTTTTAGCTACTGCTGGAAATCACATACTATCTAGCCTTTTTCACCGCTAAGTTTTGATACAAACAGTCCAAATAAAAATCATTTAGTTTTCTGCGAGAAAACAAAAAAAAAAAAAAAAAAAAAGAAAAAAAAAAGCAAGCAGAGGCGATTAGTAAGCCAACTAACAAACATTTAGAAAGGAAACAATCGCTCTAAATATGATCCTAAAACGATGTTTACAATTCATGGTAATTGACAATTCCATGGAACTTCCAACTGATCTAATGCTGCAGAAACTAAATCAATTGCCTTTTATTTTAGATTTGGTTCTTCCTTTTTTGTATGTAGGCACACCTTGAATGGCATTTTTGTTTTTTATTATTATTATATATATACCATGATTCATTTTTTCTTCAACTTTAGTTCCTTAGTTTTGTATACAGATAGACACCTAAATCACATATATTTTCTGTTTGAATGGCATAAAAACCACGGTTCTTATGGCTTATAAAAGAAGAAAAAAATGAGAAACCAGCACAGACACCTCCTTGTGGTATTTCTCGAGAACAGCGATTATTACTTACAAGTTCAGGGCCAACTCCAAATTTCAGGTAGGAACGTGCTATTTTGTAGTGTGGACTTCTAAAGATATGCTGTATGAAATTATACACCGAGACGATGATTTTTGGAAAACGAAAATGCTTAGAAAATTAATATTTTGCTATAAGGAGGTGATTCTCCCTGAATTATTAGATCCCAAGTTGGTCAGGTCATTGCCTATTAGGGAACCCGACATTTCTAAGCTGTGATGTGCAATATAGCTGTTTATAGATGGTGTATATATATGTATGATGTATGTGTGTGTGTGTGTGTGTGTGTGTGTGTGTGTGTTTGTGTGTGTGTGTGTATACTAACAATAATTTAATTTTATATATGTTTTTATAAAATATACTCATTTTTGATTGATTTGTTGTATTCTCTGTTTTGTCCATTTGTTTTTTTAAGAACTATACCCAAACACACCTGGAATCCTGACACTCTACTAATTCTTCTCCTACTCTAATTTAGAATATCAATACTTAAAAAAAAAAATATTATAATATATATATATATATATATATATATATATATATATATATATATATATATTAATTATTTACAGAAAAGAATATTCTTGCCAGATTTGAATTATTTATTGATTTTTTTTTTTTTTTTTTTTTTTTTTTTTTTTTCAAAGAGTTCAAATATACGTATTGAATGAAGATTAAATTCAAAAGAGGTTTTGCATAAAAGTTTTAGTTCCTGCTACAACTAACATTTAGGCTTAAAATTATTTACTGTTTTAATATTAAACTCAAAAAGCTTTAGTCCTTTTGTTGATTCCATACAAAATTGATTAGTTCAAAAATGATAAAATTTGATACAAGATCATAATATTGTACAGATTAGAAATCTGATAAATTCTAATATATAGAAAATTTTTACAATGTAATGTAATGTAGGTACATGTTTTGTCGTCAACTTAAATTATTATTATATTTGTTATTTTAATTGTATTATATTTTTTATAAAAATTGTCATGGATCGAATAAAACAGATCTTATCGGTAAAAGTAAAATTATACTTAATTATAGACTTACGTAGACCAATAAAAACGTTTTCTATTTAATTCTATGGTGAAGTAGTTAGTCCAGGACTCTTATTTTCCAGATAATTTCTATTTACATTATAAAGTTTTAATGAATAATTAGGTTAATTTTAGGTTTTTAGCAATGTAAAATATAAATTATGTTCTCCTAATATGTATGTAGTTTTTACTTTGAAATTCTTAGTGGATACGAAAGAAACTTGATAATCAAATTTTATAAATATCAGCTGTTACATTCTATATTTTAAATGTGTTTTGAAGTTGAAGGGTTCTATGAAACAGTACTCAGGAATTCATAAATTATTAATAGTTATCTATTTCTTAGTTAATTGTTATCAATAAAATTAAAAATTTCACTTGTATAAATAAACAGTAATTGTTTACTTATATTTAATTATTTTTAATCTCTATTTATTTATCTTTTTATAATTATATGTTTTATTTTTTTTAATCGATCCACTTATTTGACGTAAAACTGTTGTGATAAAAGTATAGGTGACTGGTATGATGAATGGAGAAGAAGATGATCAGGGATGCAGTCAAAGAGGAACACCACGTCTAAGAAGAAATTCTAAGAATTTCCTCAAAGTTCCTCTTTGACGGTATCTTCTTCTCCATAACTGTTGTATTCAGTGAAAAGAAAATAAGTTTGATTTTGCTTTTAAAAAAATATAAGTTTACAGATTGTTGTAAACATAATTAACATGAGGATTTGAAATTTTTATTTTTTAATAGGAAAACTAGTTGGTTCCTTTTGTGATTTTTTAAATTTCAGTGGTCCTTCTGGTCACTGCACTCATTTTATATACAGCAAGTGGGAAATTACACCATTTGGTTTCTGTTGTGCTTCATTCTATAGGGGTCTTAAGTCTAAACAGGCCAACTTTTCCCTCAATTAGTGACAGGTATATAGAGTATAACAAAATATAAAAAAATGAAACTTCAAAAGGAGTGCTGTGGTGGGACTTCCCACCGGAAAATACGGAATGAATGAAGTGATAGACCAAAAAAAGACCACCCTGTTCTATGATATATAAATAATATATGAAATTTTAATTGAATTTTGAAGTAGGCTATGTAAATATCTATTGGATAAATTGCAGTTGTTACTAGACAACGATTTTATGAATGTAGTAGTAGAAAAAATACTAGATTTTTAGTTAGTATGAATCTCAGACTTAGGAATTTTATAATACTTTTTATAACTTAAGAAATATAAAAACAATACAAAAAATATTCTGTTCGATAAATGACGATGGAAGAAAATGCTTTGATCCTTTGAATGTTTCATTTTTGAATTTTTCGCTTATAACTCGAAAACGGTGCGTTCTATTGAAAAAGTTTTTAGCATAAAATTTTAAATTACAATAGTACAAAAGCTTTAATTTTGTACTAAAAAACTTTTTTAATAAAAACGCACCATTTTCGAGTTATAAGCGGAAAACTTAAAAAAAAGGATGTTGGTTTATCCACTATTGGGGAGACTTTAGATCGGTAGCTGACAGGGAGCTGGGTCCTGCCCTTCCCCCACTACTACAACAGCAGGTAGCTTACTAAATCTAATCACCCGCTATTGTTATATCGTATTTTTTCAAATTACGATCAACCTATGCAACCAAAAATGAATCTGTTTGCATAATTGTGTTCAATTGACTTATGTCCAAGTGATTATAACCAGCTTTTTTACAAAAAATCAATAGTTCGCCAGATAATTTTTTTTAAATTCTAAAATAATTGAAAAAGAAAAAATCGGAAAACGTAGCGTGAATTTAATGGGGTTTTTATTACCAAATCCGTTTACAGATCTAATATTGATGATTTTATATTCACAAATGAGAGCGAAAATAAATTCGCCCCAGAAGTGCTGCCATCTCTTGAAAAAAAATCTTACTAAAAATCGGGATGTTTAGCCTTAAGGGTCTTTTGCACTTGTTCCCCGCATTTCATTTTGAGTTAGTTATTGTATGTTTAGGTTACGAGTAACCTTCCCAAACGTAATAACATGTCGTTTGAATTGTTCCTATTATTTAATAATTTAATAAAAAAATAAAAATAATAAATTTATTATTATACGCGACATGTCTTTGTTCAATTTAATTCGTCGAATAAATACCAAAGAAAAAGTTTCGGAGTTATAGTCAAATGTTTGTGCACCTCAGCACGGCCCTGCTAGGACCGGCGCACTGGTATCCGCTACTCTTTGAACGCTCTCTATGAAACCATCGTATTAATGTTATGCGCTATGAGACACATCATTTTAAAGCTAATTATATTATCTATAAGTTTTGTTTAATACTTTTCTTTCCAAAACGTAATGATAAAAATCTATAATTTGTTGAAATTACTTTTTGATTTTTGTAGTGGCGGTTTTCTGTATATGATTAAGCATTACGGCGAACCTAAGCTAACTACATAAAAAGTGTATATAACATAATTTGTTTATAATATTATTAGAAGTAAAATAAAAAATAGAACACTCCGATATCATAATTAGGTTTCGAGCTGTCAGCATATAACCAGAGTTCCGTACTCGTAATGTTGCTGAAGGGGTGGGGGGAAAGCAAGAAGGGTGAAGGTCGGGACTTGGTGTATTTTTAATTTATACTTTATGTACTGCTATGTATCAAACCTTTAGGGTTTAATTTAATAAGCATAATATTCGCGTGTTGTGTAATAGGGTGGCTGGCCCCTTCACAGCCTCTTGCGGGTGGTCCAGCAGTTCACACCCTTTGTTGGTGTGCCATATTTCTCTACCTGCCTATCCCCTACCGGCAAAATATTTTCAAAATCAGTTGGAGTCGATAAGTCGAGCAGTCTAGGAGAAAGAAGGTCTTTGAGAGAGGCTTGGAGTTCTGTTTGTTAGTTCCCCCTGAACGGTTCCTGGATGTCTGGTGCCTGGCCTTTCGGCCAGCCTGAGGATTCTCGCCATGTAGCCGATCAAGATGTAGTCATTTCCAAATGACACCTCACCGACGACTTCCACTTCCGTCGATGACGTCTTGCCTACGTCATAGCATATCCCTCAAAGATAAGTCAAGGTTAAGTTTTTCTGTAAGATACCTTTCTCTCATATATATAGGGGTTATGAAAAAAAAAAAAAAAAAATTCTGTTACTATCTAAGTCTTAAATTAAGTTATGATCCAGATTTTCATAATGTTGTTTTGTATGTCAACCCATAATGGAATATATATTGTTTTTATTTAACCGTCGAATTTATTTACAATTTGCATGCAACTCAATGATTAATATATTTGATTACTCTCCTTTATAACTAACAAACCTTAATCATTGGCCCCACGATAACCTTCTGGAGAAGATATTAGATTAATATTTAATTAATTAATTATATAAAAATACTCATTTATAAATTGTCAGGAAATTAAGTCCTGGCTGGCATCCCAGTATTTAGATAAATGCATGATCCGGACTCACACAGAGGACATAGCAGTACTCACACCCTGCAAAAATTCAGCTTTCCCCTAATTAGTTGCGACAAAGGCTAATTTCTTGCCTTCATTTACTGGGCCAAAAGGTATTTTACATCGAATAACTAAATAAATAAATAATTAAATCATTTTTTTTAAATTTAATTATTTAATAATAGGAACAATCAAAGGATCTCTCATTGACATGTAATTACATTCGAGTCACTCCTAACCTAAACACATGATAATAAACTCAAAATGAAATGCGGGGAACAAGTGCAAAAGACCCAACTTTAAGATGGAAAAAAAGTAATATAAAATCGGACAAATAGTTTTGGAGTTATAGACAAAAACGTATGACAAACATATTTTCGCGGAGAAGTGGGACTGACCGCCAGTTGGCCAATTTCTACACTTTTTCCTAACACTATATCTTCACGGTGAATGGTCCGATTTCAGAGTAGTTTTTTTCATTGCGTTGTTAATAATTCTAGCTACAATTAATATTCAAAGACTTTCTTCGAAAAAAGCTTCGTTTTCTTGTTATAGTTAAAAAGCCGAAAATAACCGGTATTTTGGGCGTTTTTGGATATGAAGCCGACATCTGCGTGGTAGGAAACCTCAGATTCGGATTCAGCACCTCAAGAAACATAAAGATCCGTTGAGAATAAAATTTCGGCAGTTTTTTCTTCGGCAAACCCTTTTTTTACTGGGCTAAACTTTCTAAATAATTTGTAAGAGAAGCAAAAACTTTGTTTGAAAAAAAAATTAAAAATAAAATATCCAGCCACTCTTTAAGCTGTAATACTTACAGGGGCCAGTTTTTAGGTTGGCATATTACCGGTCAAAAATTGTATTGTTTGAAGATGATTTATTTAAAGCACCTCAAGAAACATAAGGATCCGTCGAGAATAAAAGTTCGGCAGTTTTTTCTTGAAAACGGACTTTTGGAGCCTTATTTTATTGGACTAGTTTGTAGGAAAAATTAACTAGATATTTTTTGTTTGTATTAGAATCTATTCAACGACTATGTACAAAAGATTACATAAATATGTACACATTACACTAAACAAAACAAAAAATCTTATTTTTTAAAATAATGTTCATTAAAAATAAGATAGCATCTTTGCTTTTTGCCTTGATAATACCTAAATTAACAATACCTGTTTTTCTCTAATTTTTTATAACATTTAGTTGACAATACTCCTATCATTAATACTTGAACATCTATTTTCATAAGTTGCTACCTTCCAAACATTAATATCAGATTATTTTCAAGACTGATACAAACTAATCTAGGTTCTGATATCTCTTTTTGCTTCCTATACAAGGAAAACATAAACAATATTTTTTACTAAAATAATTTAAGTTTGTAAATAATGTTCTACATTAAAATACGGTCGTCAAACCGGCAATACTTTACGGAATGGAAACCACTCCCCTCCCCAGCCTAATGAAAATGTTAGGGATAGAAAGAAAAATATTAAGAAGAATTTACAGCCCAAAGAAGACAGAAGAAGGTTACAGGTTGAGACCTAATAAGGAAATTTACTAAGAAATAAAAGATTTGGAAACTGACATAAGAATAAGAAGATTAAGTTTCTATGGGCATATGGTGAGAGATTGAATAGAGAAATCTTCTATAAAATGAGAGAGTACAAGGGTGCCGTGGGGTATATCAAACAGATGAAGTAAGAAACTGAGAGACTGAAAATAACAGACTAAGACTGTTTCGATAGGGATGACTATAGGAAAAGACTAAAAGAAATTAAGGACCTTACGGGAGAGAGAGATGCAAGAAAAGGAATAGCATGGACAGAGGAAAGAAGGAAGAAGCAATTGGAAAGAATGAGGAAGAGGTGGGAAGAGAGAAGGAAGGAAAGAAGGGGTATCAACAGAAGGTGATATTCGCGTGGTCTCTAAGGCCGTTCCGTGAAAAAAAAAATTTTGTCTACATTAAATAAAAAAGTTTTATTTCCATTATTAAGGAACCTAATTTTAAAATAAAATACAAATAAATCAGTTCGTAAATATTTACAAAAAACACAAAAACAGATAACACAATTAAAATTTACACCAATTAAAAATATCTGTTTTTGTTGGTACTTACATTAGTACACAACTTATTATTGAAGTAAGTATTTGGGGAAGGTTGAATCAGTAAGTAAACCGGTACCATGATTTGGGACAGTTCCTGGTGTGTACTGGGTACAGTTTGGAACAGGTACAGCATAAACAGGTAAGACACATCTCTGCTAGCAATGGTGGCAGTTCTCCTACTTTTGTTACAATACTAATAATATTAATAATACTAAATACTATAACAACTTGCTACTAACTAAAACTACAAATAATACATTAATAAAAAATTATCAGTCTGATTTGTACCATAAAACTTTCAGATGGCACCAGTTGCACACAGAACATTAACCTCATAATAACTTAAGTAATCCAACTTAATGCTTCCATAAGTAGACAAGGTATCAGCAACCTAGATAGAGTCAATATAAAAAATGTGAACACTAGTCAATTATTTTGTAATCTTACTAAAATTATTTAGTAAAACAAATCACAGAATTTAATTTGATATAAATATACTTTATAGGAATAATAAATTATCACACATATGAAATATGTAAATGGAAAATTCTTTTAACATATCTATCATTTTGAAAACCTATCCTAGGCCAGGCCAAACAATGTTTTCAATCCATTCGATGTAAGAAGAAACTCTTGTGTAAACCCCAGGTACGTTTGTATCTAATGTGCAGTTCACGCCCAAAGATGTGACACCAACTAGCGTATACATGCATTTCAGATTACTGTGAACGATTTGAAGTGGTCCTCCAGAATCACCCTGAAAAATAGGACAAACTTAAACAGTGTGAAAATGAATCATAATTAAAGTAACATAAATTTAACAAAACAAAGAAGCTGTCAAGTGATCAATTCTAGAATTACTTCTGGATGATTCGGTCTGAGTTTGAGCACATTCACGACCTGAAAAACGAAGGTATTAGAAAAAGGGATAACTCAACACTCATTTTATTCTGAAAACAAAGCACCAAGAGCTGAAAAAAAAAAAAAAAAAAAAAAAAAAAAAAAAAAAAACTGTGCACAAATAGAGATATTAGAATGGACTGACTAGAGGTAGGGGAGGGGGGACCTGAGTCAGTTCACAACGCACTAGAGTCTAGGGATAGGATATTAATTAATATTATATTTTAATATTAATTAATATTGTATTTTAATATTAATTAATATTATATTTTAATATTAATATATATTAATTAATATTATATTTTAATATTAATTAATATTAAAATATAATATTAATTAATATTATATATTAAGATTGATTAATATTATATTTTAATATTAATATTGATTAATTAATTCGTCCAATAATTTTTAATTGAACATTAAATGTAGAAAAATTACAAAAGTCTACCAGTTGCCTGGTATTCCTATAAAATTACTGCTATTCATAATATCCATAATTCATCAGAAGAAATTTGAAAATAGCAATTCGACCGTGAAAAAATTAAGCATTTTTTAATTTTATTTTTCAAAAATATTTGTTAGGAAAATTTGTAAAATAAAAACTGATTTCATTTTCCTTTTCCCTCATCTCAACAAACACGTAGAAACCAAATTAGGTCAAAATAAAAAATTAAGAGTTTTATTTTTCAGAAATATTGGTGAGGAAAATTTTTAAACTAAAGACTGATTTCATTTGCGAAATCAAAAATTAAACACTTTTTACCCCCAAGAATGTGTATGATTTTAGAAGGCAAGAGGCTGTCAACTTGTTTCAAATCATAAATAATCTGCACTATCTCACAGATTTCGCCACCGATTAAAACCAAATTTTAAGGGCATCTAGAAGCGTAAAACTGCATAGTTTAGCATAAATCCGGAGGTCGCAGGATATCTCCCTACTAAGATAACTCAAGTTATAGTTGACCTCGGAATTTATTTTAAATATTACTTTTTGTCTACGAAAATCTGGAGTGAACCATTAGTTATATGCATGGATAAAAAACAGAATGTACGTTGATTCATTTGATACTATGTATTACCATTGTAATCCCTTGAACACAGCAGTTGTTATGGCAGTTAGCAATTGTTAATGAAAACCACTGATTTACAGGGGATTTCATTTGAATTCGGTTATATTTTTCGAGTTTTTGAGCATCCTAAAGCCGGGTGTTTTGAGGATAAAGAAAGTATTTTTATTTAAAATAGCAAACAAAAATACAATTTCACCATTAAAAAATCATTTATTTATCTTGAAAAAACTGAGAAAAAAAAAATAAAACATATTATAAATAGTTGACCTCGGAATTTATTTTAAATATTACTTTTTGTCTACGAAAATCTGGAGTGAACCATTAGTTATATGCATGGATAAAAAACAGAATGTACGTTGATTCATTTGATACTATGTATTACCATTGTAATCCCTTGAACACAGCAGTTGTTATGGCAGTTAGCAATTGTTAATGAAAACCACTGATTTACAGGGGATTTCATTTGAATTCGGTTATATTTTTCGAGTTTTTGAGCATCCTAAAGCCGGGTGTTTTGAGGATAAAGAAAGTATTTTTATTTAAAATAGCAAACAAAAATACAATTTCACCATTAAAAAATCATTTATTTATCTTGAAAAAACTGAGAAAAAAAAAAATAAAACATATTATAAAATTACCTTTTTACCTTAGGATAGGAATATCTTATCCCCAGACTCTGGTGTGTCCCTTACCCCCACTCCTATCGGCTCATTACTACCACTTTGCTCTGGTCCAGCGCGCCTTTTATAGTCTGTTGTCAATTGATAGCGTGGTTTGTTTATTTATTTTATTAGTTTTAGCTTTACAAATGGATAAAATGGGGTGTGCTTAGCCTTCGGTTGCAGCAATAGAAAAAAAAGAAAGAAAACCTTTGATCGTGAAGGAGAGTAACTAACATTTCATTCGTAAGTACCTATATTTTATTTATTTATTTATTTATTTATTTATTTTACAAGCATCTACCCTAGAGGGTCATTAGCAACAACAAATATATGTTTTTTTTTTAACATCAGTTAATTCAAACATTACAGGTATGTGATATTTTAAAAGTAAACATAATTATACAAAGTTATAAACATTAGATATTTTCAAAAATTTAAATAAACTTTGCACAGACGTTTCACTGTCACCAAGAGCGATGTCCATCCGGTTGGCCATTCCGCAATCTTTCCTTATATTCATGTGTTCCTCGCAGTCCATTAAGATGTGCTCCACGGTCAGGGGTACATTGCAGGTCCTGTAGGTCGGTGGGTAGAGTCCCTTTAGAAGATACGTGTGCGTTATAGCTGTGTGTCCCATCCGTATCCTTGCCAAGACAGCTTCTTCGCGGCGATTTTTTCTTTCTGATGTTCTCCATACGTCAGGACTACTTTTAATTTTGCCTAATTTTTCAGCTGTTTTGTTCCACTGTGTAATCCATGATTCATATATTCTTTTTTTTTTATATGAAGACGCCAATCCGATGCAGTCGTTTTATTGATGTATATGACGTCTGAATCGGGTTTCAATCTTGCAGCATTTGATCTGCTTCTTCGTTTCTTCCGATGCCCAGATGAGAAGGAACCCAAAGAAATCTTACCACTTTACCTGAACGTAGACATTCCTTCTCAAGATGTTGGATTTTCATCACCAAAACGTCTTTTGAGTTCCTGTTTTCCAGTGATTTCAGTGAGCTTAATGAATCGGATACAATCAGATAATATTTGCATTGACTATTCATTATGAATGTCAGCGATTTCCAGATTGAATAGAACTCACCGGTGTAAACACTATTCGATTCTGGTAGAAGAAATTTGTAACAAACAGAGCCCGTAATGATGGCACATCCAAAGCTGAGAGCTGGATTTTGAAGCATCGGTAAACCAAAAGCAGTAGTTGAAGTACACTTCTTTTCGTTCATTAAACATTTTTTGATAAATGTGATGAGGAGTCGTGGGTTTTGAAAAAAATGATAGACTGTAATCTATCGGACTTTCTGTTTGTATCCAGTTAGGTATTGGATTGTCTGGGATTTTAAAATATTTAGGAAAAGATAATTGTAAATCATTTGCCCATATTTTGCATCTACAATGGAAACATTTGCAGGATCGCCTATGCTCTTCATTCAAAATCGTATGTGTTGTAGGATCGTAAGCGAGGAGGTGTTTTCTTGATATAATTTGGCCGAAGTATGCTAAACTCAAATATTTTCTCCTTAATTCTAAAGATGGCTCACCACTCTCTATGTACAAACTTTGGGCGGGTGTGGTTCTGAATGCACCAATACAAAGACGAAGTCCCTGATTATGTATAGTATCTAGTGATTACAGTGTTGAAACACTAGCAGAACTGTAGGCAACAGCTCCATAATCAATGATAGGCCTGATCAGAGTACGGTACATCATTAATAAAGTTCGTCGATCTGATCCCCACTGAGTGCTGGACAGAACTTTTAATAAATTTAGCCCTTTCTGGCATTTTGCTTTTATTTGACGAATATGTTCAGACCATGTTATCTTTTTATCGAAGTAGATTCCTAGGAATTTGATTACTTCTTCATACATAATAGGTTGTTGAAACAAACTTAATGACGGGTGCGTTTGGCATTTTCTCCTTTTACAAAAATGGATGGCCACCGTTTTGAAACTTGAAAAGTTGAAACCAGTATTTTTAGACCATGATTCGAGATTCCCTAGAGTTGTTCTTAATTTCCACTCGATATATTCTATTGACTTACTTCTTATATAAAGTCGTCAGCAAACAAAGAACAATTTACTTCTGCAGGTGTTGTATTTACAATACTATTTATGGCTATTAGAAATAATGTTATGCTTAGCGGAGATCCTTGGGGCGTTCCGTTTTCCTGATGGAATGATTGAGAAAGATTAGATCCAACCTTAACTTGAAACGACCTATCTTTAAGAAAATTGTTAATAAATGTCAATAGCTGCCCTGAGAGACCGAGTTTGGATAGTGTACTGACAACATTATAGCGCCACATCATGTCATATGCTTTTGTGATATCTATGAAGACAGCTACCAGGTGTTCTTTGTTTGAAAAGCCCTTTGAATTTTATTTTCAAGCTTCGTGATTTGGTCGATAGCAGAGCGGTGTTTTCTGAATCCACACTGGGAAGTTGAAATGAAGTTTTTTGAGTCCAAGAAATAAATTAGTCTATTGTTAACCATCTTTTCGAAAAGTTTAGAAATACAAGAAAGTAGTGAAATAGGCCTATAGTTATCGATGTTTATATCTTTTGTAGTTTTCCTGATTGGAATAACAATGGCCTTCCTCCAGGCTTCGGGGAACATCCCCGTCGTCCAAATTTCATTATAAATTGAAAGGAGAAATGATTGTGCAATTGACGGTAGTTTCTTCAGAAAAATATATGGGATCTGATCGGGGCCTGCAGTAGATTTATCTTTGCATGTGTTTAAGATAAAATTCATTTCAGCTAGAGTAAATGGCTGATTAAAAATTTCTGAGCTATGTGTATGAAATTCAATCGAGTTTTTTTCTTGTTCACATTTATGCGGCAGAAAATCTATGTTATAATTATCAGTTTTCGACATGGTAGAAAAGTGATTTCCAAAATGCTCAACTATTTTACCAGGGTCAGTTATGATTTGATTATCTACTGAAATCGAAGAAACAGAATCAAGTTTTTTGGATCCTAGGATGGCATTAACTTTTTTCCATACTTCTGTTATGGTAGTATTATTGTTGATAGAATTGACGTAAGTCATCCATGAAATCTTTTGCTGGCCCTCAATATCTTGTTAGCAATTGATCTCATTTTTTTAAATTCAATTAAATCTTCCAGCGATTTTGTTTTTTTGTACCGGTTCAGTGTTTTTTTTTTATTCAAAATTGCGATCCGGCAGTCTTCATTCCACCAAGGAACTAGACGTCTGTCATTATAAATTACTTTGTGTGGAATATTCTTTTTTTCTGACTCTATGACACTTAGGTTAAAGAAAGTAATTTTGTTCTCCAGATTGACATATGATTCTTTTTTCATTACCATTTCTGATTCTATTAACAATGAAAACTTTTCCCAATTCGCTCTTTTAATTGACCATCTCGGAACTCTATGTAAAGTAGCATTTGAAATATCATAAAATTTAACAGTCACAGGAAAATGATCACTTCCATACAATGTGTCCTTTACGCTCCACTGAACTTTATGTAAAAGTTTAACGTCTATGAATGATAAGTCGATTGCGGAAAAGGATCCATTGGCACAAAAATGAGTAGGGGAACCATCATTAAGTAGAATTAAAAAACTATTGAGATCTAAAAATTTTTCTATTTCTCTTCCTCTATTCTTGTAGTCTGATAAAGTTGAACCCCACAATTTATTGTGACCATTCATATCTCCGACCATGATTAGAGGTCTTGGGAGTTGGTCAACTAAAGCTTGGAGATCATTGGCAGTGAAGTCTCGGTTTAGAGGTATATAGATATTGCAGACTGTGATAGGTTCAGGTTTGTATAATTTTATAGCAACAACTTCTAAGGATGAGTCAATATTAATCCGTTCGGAATATACTTATTTTTTTACCATAATCGCTACTCCTCCCCAGGCAGGTCTGCAATCATTTCTGTCTTTTCGGTAGATGTTAAAATTTTTTTAAATAACAGTTTGTGATTTTAAAAAATATGTCTCTTGTAAACAGCAGCATATGGGATTTTCTTCAGCTAAAAGTAATTTGAAGTGCTCGTAATGTTTGTAAAATCCGTTACAATTCCACTGTAATATGATTGGGTTTTTTTTTGTAGTCATTTTATTAAAGTAATGAAAAGTTGTTAGTCACTTCCTAGTTGTCGGTGCTGTCGTCTGTATTTAAAGTATTTTCTGTAGAGTCCCACTTTCTTTTTAATATCTTGGATATCCTTAATTTGGATCGTCTGTCAGTTGTGTGTTTCTTTGCTTCGGCAAGCATGTCTTTTAAGCCATCTTTGTTGTTCGTGAACTCGTGTACTAGTTCGCTGAAGTTTTTAGTTTCAGAAGACATTTGAATGAATTTTACCATTTCATAAAAAGAAATGGGATATTTATGTAAATTATCTTCTATTAACTGTCTACCATTTTCGAAGTTGATTTCAGTATTGATATTGGTCTTTTTCAGTTTTTTTGACTTATTCCGAGAAGGTTGAGGTGCTGGTATTGGTGGGAAATCTTGTAAATTAATGTTATTTTCAAACTCATCCGGAGAATCTAGAGATAAACTTAATTCTATATTGGATAAAGCAGAAGCAGGAGGACTTGAGTAACAGCGTTTAGTGCCAGAAACCGCCACGGGTAACGCTGCTAAATTATTGCTCGAATTAACAGCTGATTCGGCCCGGAACTATCTACAGTGATATAGTCCTTGTTGTTTGACTCATTACCATGGCTACGTGATACTTGGTTTAAAGGCTCTATTCCGTTACTGTCTTCTTGTGACTCTATTTTCAAAGGGTCTCCATGACAACCTCCTATGGTCGTTGGAGCCTTATTAACCATACGATTTGGTGTGTCTAATATTGAAGAATTGGTTATTGTTTCACAATTATTTTTAATATCTTGATCAAAATTTACTAATAGATTTTCTTTCCCGTTAGATGCCTCCTGAATATTGTTATCATTATTGCACTCAGGGCAATCTGTAGATATATGACCCGGTTGTTTACAAATAAAACAAGTGACAATGTCTTCACTGAAAAGAATTCGATATGATACATTGTCATATTTTATAAGTAAAGACGTTGGAAGTTTATTCAAATCTTCGGGTGGAATGTACACTTGCCGTCTAAAACTTAGAACGTGCGCCAGCCTTTGGGTCTTGGTAACCAGCTCTTAGAAAATGCATGGGAGAGACTAATTTTATACCTAGGCTTTTGAGTTCATTTTCTATTGTTTCGTGTGAATTGAAGGGCAAGCATTAGAAATTATTATACGTTTGGCTGGGTTAATTAGACGTTTTATAATTATTTGTTTGTTGTCGATGGTTATCGATTGATGTTTTTTTAGGAGGTTATCGATTGTTTCCTTATTGCTAAAATAAATACAAAATCTTGAATTGGATATTCTAGAGGTGTATCTTATGAATTTTGGGTCTATTAATTCTGCGATTTTGTGAACATATTCTTTTTGTTTTATGCCTGGTAATGTATGTAAAATGATAGCATTTTCTCGTTTTGAAAAACGGTCTGAAGCGGTGGCTTTAGCATATGTGGTTTCAGTTGCGTTGAGGTTAGACTGGGTTTTCGAGTAATTATTTCTTTGGATTAGTTCCATTTCTTTCTGTTTTTGATTTGTTGGTTTAAAAACATTCTGAGACATTTTTGAGGTACTAAGAACTGTTGCCTTATTGTTTCAGAGCCAAAGCTCTGTATGCCTGTAAAAGGCGTTAAATAAATTGACTGACTATATATATCACTTTTTTTTTTTTAATAATGGTACACGCGCACTAATATTGTTCAAAATGCACAAAATAGAGTCAATAAATGCATAAATAGCACTCGAAATATATAAATCTTTGGGACTGACCTGAAGCGTGTCTTCTTCACATGGAGCCCAAACAGCTGATCAAGTACCTATATTGTTTTGTTTGAGGTAACAGATACTACCTCGGTAATATAAAAAACCAATTTTTTTTTTTTTACCTACTATAATAAATGTTTTTATAGTTTTCCGAAGGAAGAATGGATCCAGGCAATTTGAAGAGAAAATTTGAAACCATCTAGGCATAGCATTATTTGCGATCAACATTTTGTTGAACCTGATTTTGATAAATCATCACCTTTCATCATCACTGTTCCATCGGTTTTCACTGCGTTTCCGTCGTGTTTGGTGCTCAAAAACACTCAGTTAAAATTCTTGGAATTGTATTTTTTGTAATTTTTTATAGATTTTAAAAAAATTGAATTTTATATTTTAGAAAAGAAAAGCTTTAAACCGTAAAATTTGAACTCTAGAGAGCGACTTATCTCTAGAACCTCCAGAACCGAAAAAAGAAAAAAAAAAAAGAAAAATTTAGAAATCCACGCCAAAAATTCAGAAAAAACGTACCAAAAATTAAGATTCACAAAAAAAAAAAAAAAAAAAAAAAAATACGAAACTTGAGGCTGAAACAAAAACGACTGAAATGTAAAGTAGCTAAATTAAGCAGAATAATTTCTTAATCAGAACATAAAAATTGTATTCAATCTAAATATTGTAAAAATAATATTTCTAAAACTTCATTTTGTCTAATGCGGAGGGAATTATAGAAACTTTAATCGCAAAATAAAAAAAATGTTTGACAAACGATTAAAAAATTTCTCAATAACATTGCTCTTCTTGTCGCCAAAAGTATACAGCTTTTTTTTTTAAGGCAATGATCATCTCTTAATGGATGAGGAAAGTAACCACAACCATTGGCTCCTTCAGAGCATCGGTAAAATTTATTTTACTATAAGAATTAAAAATATTGTTAGAGAAAATAATGAAGGAAAAGAGAAACAAAAAATAAGATTAAAACTGGTAAAAGTTTTCACTTCAAAGGTCAATAAAAAATTCATGAATAATTTCTATTCTCATGCTCTTACAATTGTTTTACAATATGGTTCACCTTTCCCATTCCTTCTTTATCAATTGTAAGAATGAAAAATAATATTCATAATTATAATAATAAAAAGGTAGAAAACAATTACTGATTAGATTTCTAAAAAGACAGAAATGAGTTAAAATTCAGTGCTCCCTAAGGCACGCCCCTTAGAAAAGTGGTACAGTTAGTGGTGGGGGTAGAAGAGAACAACTCTGCCCGCCTCTCTGCTAGGGGAAGTTTCTCTTAGCCCAGTCAATAAAGGTTTCGTGTCGCAACTAATTAGGGGAAGCTGAATTTTTGCAGGGTGTTAGTACATAAAGTATACACTAAAAAAACACAAAGACCCGACCCCCACCCCTCTTGCTTTACCCTTTAGCCGACAGCTCGAAACCTAATTATGCTATCGGAGTGTTTTTTTTTTTATTTTACTCCTAATATTACAAAACAGATTATGTTATATATCTTTTTTATTTAGATAGCTTAGTTTCACCGTAATACTTAATCATATACAGAAAACTGCCACTAGAAAAAACAAAAAGTTACTTCAACAAGTTATAGATTTTTATCATTACGTTTTGGGAAGAAAAGTATTAAACAAAACTTATAGATAATATAATTAGCTTTAAAATGATGTGTCTTATAACGCATAACATTAAAACGATGACTTCATAGAGAGCGCTGAAAGAGCCCTAGCAGGGCCCTGCTGAGGTAAACAAACGCATATACAGCTGTTCATGATTATGAATAGTCATTTAGTTGAAATGCAGCAGCACAGAAATGTATGACTATTTGTGAATACGGAATCAGAAAAATTGAGCGAGATAAAGTTCAGGGAGAGTGGGGAGTAGTGTCGCTTGGATCGGTTTTCGGTAGGATTAAAGTGCGTATGGATTTTGGCTTTATCAGTTGAAAAATTGAAGGCCAGTGGAGAGTATCCCATTTAGTTATTATCGTCCTATAGCGTAGTCCTGTAAATTTGTTTTTTTATTTACTGTCACGGTGTTCTCGGGGATCTACTAACACTATGGCTAAGTCATCCGCGAATAGTAAGCGGTTCTTGCACACTCTTGGTAAAGTGATCCTAGATGCATTATAGCGCCAGTGGCAACAATGGTAGGGGCTTTTAAAGACACAACCCTGTAGGGACTCCAATTGAGTTTTGATTTTGTGACTTTCTGACAGTTCACAACCTGATTTGAACACCCTAAACTTCGATTTTATTAGAAATTGTCATAATGTAGATAAGCATATAATACCCTTTGATTCACGACGAGGATGACAGTTAGTTTTTTGAGGATCACATGATGGCTGTATAATAATGGTCGAATGCTTTTGGTACATATCAAAGAAAACGGCCTAAATAGTATGTTGTGGAATTTATAAAGGCCTACTTGGAATTCAGCTTCTAGAGCCACTAAGCATGGTCTATTGTCCCTGCTGCCATTGCGACAACACCGGATATGAAGGGTTGATAAAATTAAAAGTGTTGCTAATTTTTCGTGGAATCGCACATCAATCTGTTTCAGTTGAACACATAGAACGACGGGTCCATGATCGATTACTATACACAGACTTGTGATGTAGTATACTGGGCGATAATTGTTAGTTCCCGGGGTTGTTGTCTTTTCCATTTCAGGGCTCCAGAATCTTCCCGCAGAATTACCACTGAGTCAGACGCCAGGAAAAACCTTTAGGGAAGTTGACCAGTTGGGAAAGTTCGAGAGTGTTGGGATAGGGTGTGAAAAAATGGCGAGCAGCCACTTCTATGGGTTTCGCTGTGGTTAGGGTTTTTTATCCATCTCGTAGTGTATGTTGATCCGGTACCATAGGGAGTAGTTGTCCGATTTGATGGAGTTAAGATGTATTTTAATTCCCAATTGAGAAAAGGCATGTAATGATATGTTGAGGATCGTTATTACATCGAGAATCAGTGTGACAGCGCTCAGTTTGTGTCAGATGTTGGCAGAGTTTTTGGCTGTAACATTGTATAATTCCGAAAAAGAAGTTGAGCAAATATCATGGAAAGAAAATTTTTGTGGTTCGTCAGTCAGACTGGTAATCGGTCATTTCGCGATGAAAGTGAGACCTATAGCGAGTTGGAAAGGTGGTGAATTTATTGTGAATTAGGTAGATTTACAAACTTGGCATCCATACATTTCAAGCAATCTTTTGTATATCGAATGTATCTGAGAGTTTACAAGATTATTGTATCCAGTGGATGCGGGTATGTAAGCAGTTTGTTGGGCGAATTTGTTTCTGTCCGTAGTGTGACCGGCAAATGCTATGTATATTAGTAATTGCATGAGTGAAGGAAAAATAATATAGTTGGTTAGTGGGCATCGTGGGAAATATTTGTGGAATTTTAAAATGTACATGCGTTGACGTCGATATTCTTTATATTGCAATTTTTACAAGGAAATCACTTAAGAAGACAGGCGACTAGAGGATTCATTGATTGGACGCTAACAGGCATGTGACCAATTTATGATATCGAACATCGAATTTACGCATAGCTTTAATATAAAATAGAGGATAAACGTAATGTTTCTGTCAACATGGCTAGTGTCACAGTACTTATAGGATGGAAAGGCGGGATGTGTGACGAGCGGGAGGTTGGTGGACCTAAGTGAGAAGGAATAAAAGATAGATACGGGCAGATTTGTGACGTAATTATGCAAGTAACCGCATCGTCCTAGTTTTAAGCTTGAGATCTATTGTATATAAATATCATACACAAATTTAAGAACGACACATGGGAGGATACAATGATCGCGTCTAAGACTATTAAGGTACGATTAAAAACTGTCCAGAAAGGGGTCTAGAGTAAAGTCATAGGTGTAGGTTTACAGGAAAGCGATGATCTAGGGCTAGAAAAGTTCCGATAGCTGGGAACTTACAAAGGTAGGTTTCTCGCTGTGTTTAGTAAGAAAAAAGAATGGGGAGTTGTGTCAAATTGGTTCGATATTTTGCCCTCTAGTATTGTACTGTCACTTAGACACCCACACAATATATTGTTTGACCAATTAATCCCCTACACAAACAGACTAAGGAATGATGTGTAGCATGATATATGATAGATCATTTAGGTTGCTGAATATCTATTGTGCGATCTTGTGGAAGGTATAGAGAGCAAATGAGAAAGTGATATTGAGATGTACTTTAACTGCGACAGTTTGAAGGTGTGAATTGATAGTGATGGCTTCTGAATATACAGAATTATGTACGGCTATAAGAAACACCATGGATGATTATGATTTAAATTTGGACCATCTTTCCTATAAATTTCAAAATTTTTTTTAAATTTATTTTATCATTTCTGTTTAGATGAGTCTCTTGTAGAGCTAAAACAAAAGGGTTCATATCCCGTATTCACAGTTTTAGATCATTAAAATGGTTTTTAATCCATTACAGTCCATGATGGATTTACATGATTATGAAAGGGTAATAAGACCTAAGGATAACAAAATTTTAAAAAATCATAACGGGAGAATTTAGAAAACTTTTCAATCGAAGGGTTGGCTTCTCTAATATTTAATTATACTTGATTTAGCTAATGATGATTTACTGTTTCTTCCTTTTTGTTTTTACATGTTTATTTAATAACGTTTATTTTTAGGTTATTACTTCCAAAGTGCATTTTTTTGCTAGTTTATAGTTTACTTGTATCACTTACTATTTAGTACAAAATTTAGCATCAAAGATTCAACTCCAAAAATCAAAAGATCTGACTACTGGATATTGTTCACCACCCTTAGCTGTAAGTGAGATGAAAAGTCTTCCTCAAAATATCTTCGGGTTTAAGGGAGAGAGGAGGTGAAAGTCGTAGGTTGCTGGCTGTCAGATCTCAGAACTCGGAAAACGTTACTTTTAGCAAATATATACATAAAAAAACAGAAAATTTGCAAAAAAAAATGTCATTTTATTCCTCTTTTTCTCATATTATAATTTTAGAGCTATGGGAGAGAGAAAAATTGCTTGAGGTAAGTCGCAGTTCTCCGAAATAACACATTTGTCGGTACTCATTTGACTTTAACTCCGAAACTATTTATCTGATTCAAATTTCTCTTTTTTCATATGAAAGCTAGTTAAATTTACTATTATAACTTAAATATAAAATTTTGATCTAGTCCCGTAAAACATCCAGGGCAGAATATTAAGAAACCTGTACCGTTGTGAAAAACTCGTATTTATCGGCACATTTATCACAATAACTCCGGAACTATTTCTTCGATTCAAAATCTATTTTTTCCATCTGAAAGGTGGTTAAATTTACTATAAGACTAATTACATTATTTTTAATGAATGGTATCGTGAAATACCTATGACAGCAATAGTAATGTTATAACAGAAAATTTAACTAGCTTTTATATGAAAAAAGAGAAATTTGAATCAGACAAATAGTTTCAGAGTTATAGTCAAATGAGTACCGACAAACGTGTTATTCCGGAGAACTGTGACTTACCTGAAGTAAAAAATCTTCTATTTTTCCCTCTCCCGTAGCTCTAAAATTAAGATATGGGAAAGAGAGGAATAAAATGATATTTTTGCAAATTTTCTTTGCTTTTTTATGTATATATGTGCTAAAAGTAACGTTTTCCGAGTTCCGAGATCAGACAGCCAACAACATACGATTTTCACCTCCTCTCTCTCCAAAACCCGAAGATATTTTGAGGAAGACTTTTTATCACACTTACAGCTAAGGGTGGTGAACAATATCCAGCAGTCAGATCTTTTGATTTTTGGAGTTGAATCTTCGATGTTAAATTTTGTACTATATAAGTGATACAAGTAAACTATAAACTATTATAGCAAAAAAAAATGCACTTTGGAAGTAATAACCTAGAAATAAACGTTATTAAATTGCTGCTGCATTTCAACTAAATGACTATTCATGATCATGAACAGCAGTATATGCGTTTGTGCACCTCAACACAGCCCTGCTAGGACCGGCGCACTGGTATCCACTACTCTTTCAACGCTCTCTATGAAGCCATCGTTTTAATGTTATGCGTTATAAGACACATCATTTTAAAGTTAATTATATTATCTATAAGTTTTGTTTAACACTTTTCTTCCCAAAACGTAATGATAAAAATCTATGATTTGTTGAAGTAACTTTTTGTTTTTTGTAGTGGCAGTTTTCTGTATATGATTAAGTATTACAGGGAAACTAAGCTATCTACATAAAAAAAGTATATAACATAATTTGTTTGTAATATTATTAAGAGTTAAATAAGAAAAAGAACACTCTGATAGCATAATTAGGTTTCGAGCTGTCCGCATATAACCAGAGTTCCGTGGTTCTAATGTTGCTGAAGGGGTGGGGGTCGGGACTTTGTGTTTTTATAATGTTTACTTTATGTACTAACACCCTGCAGAAATTCGGCTTTCTTCTAATTAGTTGCGACAAAGGCTAATTTCTTGCTTTCATTGACAGGGCTATCTAGTTGATTCTATACTCTCTGGTCAGGGCAGGTCACGGTGGCGCCTTCCCCACTGATAGCAGTCTATTGGGTAGCAGACCAGACTCAAGTAAAGTCAAGTCTGTTCCTGGTGGCGCCTCGACTTAATACTCATTGAGTTGAGTCCTAATTAAATTCTGGAGGTCATGATTACTCATCATGGGACCATATTTACATTTTTGTTTTCTACTTTTGCCTATTTATTGATGTAACTCATGTTATGATTCAATGAACATGGATGTAAATTTTCATTCTATAAGATATTCATGGCTGCCCTCTTTCTACCAGCAAAATTCTTTCTTTAGAAACTCTAAGATTTGGTGTGATCAAGGTATTCATACTATATGAACCTTATATTATCATGATTATTACTTATAAAACATGGGCATTTATGCATCTTATTTAGTGTCTTCTCCCAAGACAAATTATTTGAAGTGTTTAATGAACATGAAATCTACTCTATGAAAAAGGTCTTTTCTCAGTTTATGTTATCCAGAAAGATGCATGGAACACTTGTCCATTTTATAAGAGAGCTGTAGATTTTAAAGTCTGAATCAAGATCTAGACAAATGATGAAATATGAAAAATAAAAATCCCCTAAATCAATTATGATTTCATGTTTTGATGATGAAAATATTGCCTTTGTGCCTAGTTTGTACATGCAAAAGTATAATATGCACCTATAAACACAGAATATGATAGAAGTGGTGGGTAAGTAGAGGGAGAAGGCTCCAGGAAAGGAGCGCTATCCCCACCACCATAACCCCGGCTGTTCCAGTCAGTAACACTGTTTACCCCTACTTATTTGGAACAATTGGTAATTGTTACGTCTTTGTTGTGTGTATTTTTTTTTTTATTTCTCAATGGTATTAAAAAATGCCGTGTTGTGCCATGTTCGGATGTTCTACAAAGTAGTCCAACAAGGATTTAAACCCTCCAATAACCTTTCACTGGTACGTTTCAAACGTATGCAGTATAGTTTTTTAATAAATTGAGAAACAAATCTTCCTTCCCTTTTGCCACAGTAAAAATACGTTTAATGTGGCACTCTTTTAACTTTAATTGTTAAACTCCCCTATATTAACAATAGTAGGTATTATGACTACAGAATATAGAATATTCTGTATTCAAATATTTTTATTTGAAAACTAGTTTCGATTGTTAAACTACATTATACTATAAAATAATTTCAATAGAAGTGGCAATTAATTCCTATCCTATCAATCCTAATTGTATTGATCCTTCTATACCATAGTGCGTACATCAAGTTATTCTGTATTCTTTGTAATTAATTAATTGTATAAAGTAATTGTAATAATGTCCCCAATTGTTGCAATAGTACAACATAACAATAGGGGAGTTTCTATTTCTTCATGCCATTTACCATTAAGAATATGTTTAAAATTAAAATAAATTAACAATTAAATAAATGTTCCCTAAAATGACAATAGTAGTTTTACAATACTAATATAGTTTTATGTTTGAATAAATCTTTAAAATGTTAACAGTTACAAATTTAACTTTTATTTTCTCCTTAGCTTTCCTTCAGTTGAAGAGGAATGAAATAAGTGGGTTCAAGCCCTCTCCACATATGACTACTCATTATTAATCAGATCGATTGGAATGATTTTTTTAAGACCAAATCCACCATTTTTGAAAAATATCAATGATAATATAGATAAAAATAAAATAAGATTGAAAAGTAATAAATTAGTCATTTTTAAAGGCCTGCAATAAACAATTAATTTGGAAAAAAAAGTTTTTCCGTGTTTTTTTGTTTTTTATTTTTTATTTCAATAAACAAATTTTCTTTTGGCAATATTTTGTTTTATTTTCGTTCCTAAACTGCCTACATATGCATGAATGTGACACATTTCTGATCAATTATATGGAATCCAATAAAATTCTTAAGAGTTGAAGCCTAAATATTAGATGCTAAACTTGTAAATAAGTCTGAGGTGGAGCTCTACGGGGTGATGGTGGGGGGAGAGCCGACTGAACTGGAGCCACAGAAACCTTATGGTATTAGTGCCTCTGCCTCTTCTATTATAATCTGTATTCCTACGCCTATAAATGACAAGGATATAAATAAAACAACGTACCGAGCATGTATCTTTTCCTTCAGCATATGCACAAACAACATATTCAGGAATATCTTTTCCAATTGCTTGATATTTTGTGTTGCATGAACTTCCATCAACAATATTCAATTGAACCTTTTGAAGCACATCTGTTTCTTTTTGTTCTGAAATATATTTAAAAAATTTAGCTTTCATATCAATTTGGCATATTATAACAAATACAAAATAATATAAACAAGTACAACGAGTTACAAATAAAGGGCGCACCCAAAAAATATGGACCTACTTCTTGTAGGTATTCCCTAACTCTCCTGACCAAGTTAGGTCTTGCAATATCATGCATCAAAATGAACCCTAAAAAGTTTGTTTGTCATAGTAATGATGGGATGAGTAATTCGTAAATGTTTGGTCAGTTAGGTTCTTTCTGCAATTCTTGCCACTTGTTGAAATAAGGTCCGTATATATATATATATATATATAAATATATAAAACGGAGTTGATTGAGTGTCCTTACAACATGTTAACACAATAATACTAAGTACAATGGTACCGAAGGATAACAGATAAAAAAATTCAGGAGGGAAGGACATCAGAATCTTGGTCATTAGACACTTTAGCAGATAATTCTTCACTTCATAACTTCATTGTTCCAACCATATCCTCTAGCTTAGTTATAAGTTATAATATTTTCATACTTATAGAAGAAAAACTGTTTTTTATGATAGATAAACTAATCTGGGACTTCTCATCAAATATAGGTTAACAATTTATTCCAAATCGAAAAAGCAGATTTACAGGACAATAAATACCTCAATTGATTTTCCTTAACTCTGGATGTAATGATCTCTTCGGCTATACGATCTTTAATTACCCACTCTTAGAAATGTTCTTGTTCTGTTGGCTTCTTATCTCCAATACAAACATCATAGGCCCCTTAAGCCTTTTATAAGATTGTAGTTCCCCCTCCCCAGTTCCATAGTGATGTCACAAAAAGTTATGGCAAAAGGAACGAAACAAAAAAAACATGAAACACAAAATAAAGCCGCTAACTGCAAGTGTGAATAGTAATGATCTGTGGCATCTCTGACTGGGGCTCATCCACAGATGTGGGTTGATGTTATTAAATCTACCTTATAACAAAAGTGTGGTTCCTGTGAAAAAAAGAAAGCAACAAGACCCATTTCAATCCTCATCCTATCCTAGGATTAGTTGGTGAACTAATTTGGACTGTTGAGTGGAGAACAGTAAAAGGTATCAGGCTAAAAAGTGAAAAGTACTATGTATCAATAATTGATGATTTTTCAACCTGGTGTAAAGTGTTTTTGACTCAAAGAAAATCAGAAGCTATAGAGCACCTTAAAAAATTACATTGAGGAAACGAAAAGAAAAGTCGTAAAGAATGAACGGATTTGATCAGACAGAGGTAGTGCTGACTACATAAGACTAGTGACCAATTAGTTGGCTTATCCAGGGGGCATGTAAAGAATGCAATCACAACACCTCAGAGAGTATGGTAATAAAATTTACCAGTGATATAAATAAGAGAGTAGTGTGCTTTATTAATTGGAAAGAGAAAAATTAGTATAGTTACTAATATAACATAATTAAAAATGTTAAAAAACTGTAATTTTAAATCATGTACAGTTTTCAAATGTATACATAAAATACCTTGCTCTTATACAATATACCTTATTCTTACAATTAAACCCTATTCTTCTTCTTATTATTATCATCCCTATAGAAGACCCAAGTTACACATAATTAATCTCTAAAAGTTAAATAGTGATTATGACCTATGCTTTGGGAAATAGTAAATTGTTATATAGTTCAATATTTATTTTGACAGACATTAATTAAAAAACATAACATTACCTTTATTGATTCCAAAACCTGTTGCGATAACTTCCATATTACTAACAATAGATCTTCCAGTATCGAGACAAATCGGTCTTATTGTGTCCTTCAGCTTTTCTGATAATTTATAGAGTGCTATATCATTATAATTGTATTGAGCATCATAATTGGGATGAGTGAATACTTTAATAATTGAAAATACATGTTTCTCAAAAAATTCACCAGTTCCTTTTACTATATTTGTTCCAACCATAGCATAACCAAGTTTCCTAAAAAATAATTCAAATTATAATTAAATATTTAAATTTTAATCATCAAGAAAATAAAATCAATGAACAATCCCCGAAGGACCTTGATAAGTAGTGGAGTGCCGGTAATGGTAGAGGAGCTCTCAGCCTTACAGTATTTTTTAAAGCGTAAAAAGTACTCCATTCTTCAAATTTATCATTAGTTATTTTGTTATTTTTCATATGAGTAGATCCATGAAGCTTGGGCATGGCTAGTGGGAAATAACAACCCTCCTCCACCCCATATACCTGAGTTCAGTATATAGCACAAATACACAAAGAACTCTATAAAGAATATTCTCTATATTATCCATAAAGAGAGCAATGACAATGACAATAAAAGGATCTTAAATTATGCTGCATTATAGAACATGATTATAGGAAGCAGGATATTTCCAGGACGACAAATCCATATAAGGCTATGTGGAGATCATCTGATGAAAATGCCTTCAATCGGATAGACCATCTGCTGCCTATTAACAACTCTGTAATTCAAAAGATGCAGTCAAACAATTTAATGATCTGCTAAATGAGGGAGTAGCTGATCCAGAGGAGGATTATGGGAGCCTCAATGCAAGGCAAGATGTTATAGAAATGGAACCTCCTGAGCTTGAAGAAATCCAGGATGCGATTGCCCAGATGAAGAATCACAAAGCACTAGGATGTTAGAGAATACTACCTGAATTACTTAACTATAGTGTTGAAGAACTACTTAAGACCATTTATGATAATAGTATCCTCCATCTGAACACAGGAAACAACACCTCTTCAATAGAAATATGTCCCATATATAAGAGAGGTAAACAATTAGAGTGTGCCAACTATTTAGGAATAGCACTACTTCAGTGTGCACATAAGATATCTCCAACTTTCTCTATAATAGACTAGTCCCGTTTTCCAATCGTGCAATTATAAAATACCAATCCAGTTTTGGAAAAGATAGATCTGTCAGAAAGTATGGTTGTGGCATGTGCTGCTGTCACCTATGTTGTGCTTGTGTTAAATACAGTAGTTGTTGTACCTTCAATGTGTGTGTGTTGGCAGTGTGCCATGTGTTTTCTTTTTTCCCTGAGTCAGAAAAATTGACAAGATCAAGAAGTTTGTTCTGATGCTTTGTTTTTATTGCTACACAAATGCTTTCCTACACAATTAGCGGCTTGAAAAAGGCAAACATAATAAAATAACTTCTTATGATAGGCAAAAATTCGATTCGAGACACACATGTAATATAATTCCTTTCAAGCTGTCTGTTTTAATTTCAAGTTTACAAAATCCGCATCAATATATATTTATTTAATAAATGCAGACTTTTATTCAAGTGGATTGTTTTAATTTTCTAAAACATGATCAATTAAAAAAATCTACAATGTAAATTTAGCTTAATAAATTGTGCACTAAAATATTAACTGAGAAAGAATATTTTTTATTTTCAACTGGTCTTGAGTCCCCCTTTACTTGTCTTCACACCCCCCCCCTCCCCAGTTTAGTAACTCCTGCCCTACATACAACCTAGTTCCATACTAAAATAATAATGTAATGGTTGACTTAAATATTTACAGGGTCAAAACTTTCATAATTATATTTTTATAAATTACTTAAGTATGGTGGTGAAGAAATACATAAGACCATTAATGATATAATATTATTCTTCTGGGCACAGGAAAGAAAGCTTCTCCGATGGAAATATGCGATCATATGTCCTGTACATAAGAAAGGTGAACAACTGTAATGTGCCAACTATCGAGAAATAGCACTACTTCAGTGTGTATATAAGATATTCTCCAACATCCCATATACTCGTAATAGGCCAGCCCTGATTGCCAAATGTGAGATTGGAAAAATCCAATCCAATTTTCGAAAGGGCAGATCAAGAATTGATCAAATCTTCATCCTCCGTACAATTAAGAGAGATGTCATGAATATAAAATTCCCACTTGTTTATTGATTTTAAAAGTGTGTACGATACCATTAGAAGACACAAGTTGTATAAAGTAATGGGTTGAATGAATGTCCCCTCCAAACTTATTCTACTTACAAAGATCATAATGCAAGACGTTCAGTAGTACAATGAAGCATTCACATTCAGTCGGAATGCTCCCCAAACTTTTCCCATAATAAGGGGTCAAGATAAGGTAATGACTTAGCATGTTTATTGTTTAATTTGGCACTAAAAATGGTGGTGAGGGACACTGGTATTTACAAATCTTTTCCAGCTGATAAAAAATTTTTAGACATGTGAGAGAGGGACTGGTCTTGAGAATTCAAAATAATCAAGAAGTTTATGAGAACCACATGTTGTTAAAATAATAAAATTCATAATGCAAATATTTGCAGGACACATAGCCTAGACAGAGAGATCTGAAATCCCAATAAGAGTACTGAAATCCCAACAGCCATTGCACCGTTCAAGAAAAGTTGGCAAACTGAAATTGAGATGGGTAGACGGAGTGACTGCTGAAGCGAAAGACCTGCTAGAAACCAGAAATTGGAAAGCAGCTGCTTAGAACAGAGATGAATGGATGAAGCTTATTGAGGAGGCCAATTAAGGGCTGCAGAACCAAATAGATTGGTAGATAGGAAATCCATGAAGGATTTGCCCAATAATTGTCAATGAAAAAAACATTTAGTTTGCCAAAACATGATTTGAATAAGCTTCAATCAAAATTGGAAGCTTAAATAAATTTTGATTGTAAACAAATGTTCAATTTGATAAAACAAAATAATGGTAAATACTTACTCAGTTACTTTGCAATGTGCCGCACTAAGAATAAACTCTGGGCTCACCACACTGCCACCACATAGCCATTTTATTTCATTATTACCAGTTTCTACAAAGTTACCAATCTGAGCCTAAAAATGAGGATTATTTTATTTAATTATTTTATTAATTATTATGCAGTTTTCAAGGTACAAATCTATGTCGCTATTTCTAAGGAGTACAATTAAATTTTATTTTTGGTTATGATTTCCCCCCCCCTTTTTTTATTGATATTTAGGTTCAAAGTAAAGAATTAAAGCACTATTAATTAAAACCATATTTTTTATAAGGGGAGGTTGGATAAATAAGACACTAATATAATATATTTGTGATAATGGCTTATAGTTATGGGGTTAAGATAAGGTAATGACTTAGCATGTTTATTGTTTAATTTGGCACTAAAAATGGTGGTGAGGGACACTATTAATTTTAACACAGAATTAATTTTAATTCTGGATATGATACTGAAGTTACAAGTCTAAGAAATAAGAAGCAATCTCCTTGATTGTATTTTATTATAAACCATGAGTGCAGTTAATAGTGGTGGCTGAATAAAGGAGACTAACCTTACTCTTAGTCTAAAAGAGAAAAAAGTATTTTAGGCGGGAACAGGGATGTAGTTAGGATAAGATATTAGTACCTATAACATGGGTCAAAATAAGGATAAAGAAAAGAAAGTTTAAGTGAACACACTCTGCAAGTTGAAGGAAATGTAAAATCTTTTAATCCTTTGAGTGCCAATAATGCAGTTGAGCCCAACTCCTCTAATAGTTCAATATAGTATAATAATGTAATGAAATGTTTACCATATGAGGAAACTCATTTTCTTCAGCATTTGCTCCTCCTTTTATTGTCGTTTCATGTACTTTACAATCGAAAACTTCATAAAAAGGTTTGCCATTAAATGAAGGGTTCGGAAGATGTTTTATAGCCGTCTTTCCGTAAATTTTACACACTGTAAATTTTTAATGAAAAATTAGACATGTTTAATATCAATATTTGGTTAATTCCTTACACAATATTTTTTACAGTATTACTTGCGACACCATTTATTTTATTAATAAATAGTGTTTATGTAATAAAACACAATTTTAAGATATTCATGTTTAAAGTTTTTTTTACATAGCACCTTCATCTTCTTCATAACTCTTTTTCTAGTTGTTTTGAAATATACAGATTTTGCTACTTTACACTTCAGGACAAATATTTTTCATCCAATGAACTAGATTTGTATTTTTTTAAAAATATGACATAACCCCTTCATCCACTAAACCCTTCAATTACTCATAAACAATCAATATGAAATAAAATAAAAAGTAACAAAACAATTTATATACATACTTTTTATTTTGTACTTAACTAATAGTATTATACTAATTATAAATAGTAAGAAATAAATTGTTTATAACTCTTAATATATAATATTTAACATGAAACATACTATTATCTGCTGTTTCTCCTGGAGTCCGTTCAAGACGGTAAGTAGTTTTATTTTTATCAGTCATAAATAGATTTGAGATTGTCCTAGGTCTTTCTATTTCTTCAGATGGGCAACAAATAAGAGAGAGATCACCTTTGTTGCAAGGTTCCAGTTTGATATCCTTAAGATTGCTTATGCATAAATCTTTACTTATACATATTCCAGTATAATTTCCATGTTCACACGTTTCATTAAGATCTGTGAACATAAAGTATGTTATATTTATTCTATTGAGTGGGAAGAGAGAGGGATGGTACATAATAAAAGGTGATGATATTATGATATGCATCATTTTAACGATCAATATGGTAACTTAAAAAAAAATACAAAATTATTTACCAGTTCAGGTACACTTGATGTAATAGATGGGTCAATAAAATTAATAATTGATTAATTATTTGCTATTTCTAATGATATTTAATTAATTAGAATACTAATTTCAAATGTTTAACATCTACCTTCAGTTTTAAGAAACGATTAGAGAAAACTTGTTGCAGTTAATGGTCCAAAGATTAAATTGTTTCACCAAAATGGTGAACATTAGAAACACTCAAAATTAGTATTGACATAAACAAAATACCTCTATAAATGGCAAATAATTCATCAATTGCTAATTAAATTATTGGCATTTAATAATAATATAATTTGAAAGTGAAAAAAAAAATAAAAAATTTCAAGAACAGTGATATGGACAATACCAGGTATGCAAGTTTAAAATGTTGTTTATTTCTTAAAATATATACACAGTAATTTAAGAAAAAGTATAATATATTTTATTCAAAGTACTGACCCTCGCTTTCTACACATTTTGTCCATCTCTCGGGCAATATATGGATACCATTCCAAAAGAATGCTTCATCTTTATTTGAAATCCATTCATCGAGCCATTTTCGTACGTTTTCGAAATTGTTGAAGTGTTGCTCCGCCAATGAGTGTCCCATCGATGAGAAGAGGTGATAATCAGAAGGCGCCAGTCAGGTGAATACGGCGGGTGGGGTAGGAGTTCCCAACCAAGCGAAGTCAATCTGGCTGAATGTGCAGGAGCGTTATCATGCTGAAGAATGACTTTGGCGTGCCTGTGAGCCCATTCTGGGCGTTTTTCGATCAATGCGTGACTCAAATTGATCATTTGTTGTCGGTAGCGCTCGGTATTGACTGTTTCGCCGGGTTTGAGAAGCTCGTAGTAGACTACTCCCTTCTGATCCCACCACACACACAGCATTGTCTTCTTCCCAAAACGATCCGGTCTTGCACTCGATGTGGATGGTTGTCCTGGCGTTACCCATGATTTTTTTTCGTTTGGGATTCTGAAAATAAATCCATTTTTCATCGCCAGTTACAACTCGATGCAAAAAACCCTTTCTTTCGTGGCGTAAAAGCAGCATTTCGCACACAGTTTTTCGTTTTTCCATCTGTCGTTCGTCCAATTCATGTGGAACCCATTTTCCAACCTTTTGAATCTTTCCCATAGCTCTCAGGCGATCGGAAATGGCTTGCCTAGTGACATTCAACTGTTCTGCCATCATTTGTTGGATTTGGGTATTGTCTTCGTCTAATAAAGATTGCAATTCGAAGTCCTCAAACTTTTTTGGTCGATTTTCTCGTTTTTGATCAGTAACATCAAAATCACCACGTTTGAAACTTTGAAACCAACGTTCACATGTCCTGACGGTTGGAGCAACATCGCCACAAGTCTCAACAAGAATTCGATGACATTCAGATGCCTTTTTCTTTTGATTAAATAAGAAAATCATGACATGCCGCAAATGCTCTTTATTTGGCTTAAAATTAGACATTTTTAACACCAAAGAAAGGTATGATACGTCCACGTAAACGACTTAAAAACAACTGACTTTTGTAAACAAATGACTAACAAACAAAATAGCGTTTAGAGATAAGCAAATCCTTCAATAGGCTAAGAGCGCATTCTATTGGAATTAAAACGACATTTTAAACTTGCATACCTGGTACATTCCTACAAATTGATAACTGTTTTCAACAATATGTTACGGCTCCCTCACTCTAGTGTGTTTCTGCCTCAAGAGATCGCAGCACCTATGGGGTCAATTTGGTCTCCTAATTAATAAACATTTTTTAGATCTGAAAACGTATTTATCAATAAAATAGACATAGAATTTGAGGTATCTAATTCAGAAGGCCATATTTATGATATAAAAGTAAACAATAATTAAAATTATATAACCAAAAAACTGCATACTTATTGTAAATATATTTAAAAATGCGGGGTGCATCAAAATATAAGAAGGGATTAGGAAAAATAACGTTAAAAGTAAGGAGGATGAGCGATTATAAACACTAATCCCCTAACCGTCAGCTGCCAGGTACAAAGACTTGTGGTACACTAGAGCTAGCCTTATTTTGGAAAGCCTAGAACTTTTTTTCTCTTTTACTTCCACAATAATGCTTAGTGATGATTTTATTGACTATAATTTTAAGATTGTTCATTTATAAGTGAAAAAAGGTATAAATAAAAAAATTATTTTTTTATTAATTTATATAAAACTAGTTTTTAAAAAATGAATCCACAAACAATAAAGTATATCTTTATAACGACACTCTACGGATTATAAACGGACTGTCAATAGCTGCTAGAGCAACATGGGGCCTTAAATCGGAGGTTTTAAATGTAATATATGAAGCTGCTGTCCTCCCTAAAATGCTCTATGCTGTACATGTTTGGCATCCAGCTGTACTTCGTAAAAAAAATGTTATAAAACTACAAAGGCTACAAAGGATCATTGCAATCAAAATACGCAAAAGTTATCGCACGTTGTCGTTTGATGCTGCGACATTATTGGCGGGTCTTTTGCCAGTTCATTTAAAAATTGACGAACTAACGACATTGTTTAACATTAAAAACAAAAAGACAGAATATAAAGACCTAACATTAGACAAAATTGAAAAAAAACACAGACTGCAAGTTTTGGATACATCCAGCATCAAATTTGTGGACTACACCCAAATGTTATTCAGTTAATACCGACAAAACAGAAATCTATACGGACGGTAGTAAGGACAGCGAGAACATTGGATGTGCATGGGTATTGAAAGCTCAAGATGGCAGAACCATAGAACATCAATATAAACTAGAATCGTACTGTTCGAATAACCAAGCCGAGAAATTTGCTGTTATGAAAGTTACGGAATACATAATTAACGAACCTCAAAATACTACCGCACATATTACAATACATACAGACAGTAAGATTTTAATAGAATCGATTAATAATACAGATATACATGACTATTTGACTGAACTAATCAGACGAAATTTAATAACCATTAAAAAAAAAGGGGAAAACGGTCTCTATAAAATGGGTTAAGGCACACTCTGGAATTGAGGGTAACGAAAGGGCCTATCACCTAGCCAAAGAGGCGGCTAAAGGTGATTTGTTACCTTCGTATTACAAAGTTCCCTTATTCTATATAAAGCGGGACATAAGTTCTGATATGTTTGAAAAGTGGGACCAATTGTGGGTGACCTCATCAAAGTCACTAAGTTTACACAGATTTATACCTCATATTACACAAAACTATTACAAACACATACAAATTAACAACTACAAACTAACACAAATAATGACAGAAAACGGTAACTCTAAACAATATCTCAAACGATTTAACATAATACGATCTGACCTATGTAATGAAGACAGACTCAAAATTTTAGACATGTACTTTACGAATGTAAATTATTTGAAAGACAAAGGTTTAATCTTATAAAAAGTATTATTATCAAACATGGAACATGGCTAGAGACAGAACAAAATTTGTTTTCTAAATTTAAGACTGAATTACTCACATTTATACGAAAAATCGACTTTGACAAACTAGCAAATGATGGGCAGCGGAGGTAGTTTCTTGTTGGGTTTTTTTTTTTTAATATTTTTGTTACCTTACTAGGCTATGCTAATCTAATCATGCTAAACTTTGTAAAACATGTAGTATGCCTATAAGGCAGGGAACATGTGAATAAATAAATAAACAGTCCTTATATGGGGGTACCATATTAGGAAAAGATTAAAAGATAGTTTCACAAAGATTATTTCATTTTTTAGTATTTTTTGTTATCTGGTTTCATTTTTACATGTGATGAGAGATTGAAAAATGTTGTATGCAATTAAAATAGTATATTCATTTTCACATCAAATTATTTACATTCAGGTTTTCACAATTAAAATTTATTTCGCAAATGATTTATTTAGTATTTGCAAAAGCTAGATATTAAATTGCCATATAACTTTCATGTCTTGAACATTTTCACAATGTTTTTCAAATTCCCTAATTTTTCCAGAGATTCCCCTAATTTTTGTCAAAACTTGAAATTTTTTATATTTTATTAGTCTGATATATTTCTAGATTGTTGATAAAATGTTTTAAGTATTCCACAGTCACAAAAAAATAGGTAAATAGTTTTGGCCAGGAAAAAGATTTTATGGCCAATACTCCACTGTGCGGCGGGAGACCTTGAAAATGCGCCCGACCCCTTTCCCTACTAGCTGGAAAAGACGCTCCTCTGGCCGGGTGCATTCTATTCAAAGGGTTCCTTAAGCACAGCTTCTTTTCCAGCGCCATTTTTGAAGTACGTGTGTCCGTAACCTAATGGAATTTTGAGCGCGACCGCCCATGTAAGGCCCCAGTGTGCGGCGGCGCGGTATCCACCTCTCTCTATGAAGCCATAGTTTTACATTAAGCGTTATGAGGCACATCATTTTAAAGCCAATCGTATTAACACAAAATTTGTTCAAAACATTTCTTATCAAGACGTATTGATAAAAAGCTATAATTTGTTAAAGTTAATTTTTGATTTTGTAGTGCGTTTTCTGTATGTGATTAATTATTACGGCGAAACTAAGCTATCTACATATAAAGTGTATATAAAATAATTTTTTTATAATATAGTTAGGAGTAAAATACATAAAATAACGCATTAGTTTTCGAGCTGTAAGCATATACCTAACCAAAGTAGTTCTTGTGATGTTGCTGATGGGGTGTGGGAAAAAGCAAGAGGGGTAGGGGTCGAGACTTGGTGTATTTTTAATGTATACTTTATAGTTTATAATTTATGTACTAACACCCTGCAAAGATTCAGCTTTCCCCTAGTTTGTTGCCACAAAGCTTATTTTTTAAACTTCAATGACTAGGCTATAAGGAAGTACTTGGGAGAAGCAGTGTTTTTTCCTTGTATTTAGTTGAGTCATGCTCACTTATGAGACAGTGAGCTTATTAATTTTATCTCTAGCCAACATTTCCGCTCAGGCAGCATAAAACATTTTCCATTCTAAATACTAGTAATTCATAAATGAAGGGAAAAATAATATCCTAAACCTTTCTATTTTGTTTGAAAACCTGATCCGAATAGTTTAATAATCAGCTCATTGATCTGAAGACTGAAAAGTTTTCTTTCAACCTTTCAAATCAGTATTTTTAGAACTACTTTCTTATAAGTAATTTAAGAATTGCGTTTAGCAAGAATTCTTTCTTAAAAAGCCTTAAAACCCGTTAGAATATAATTTTATTTATTCCTTTTAATTTTATAACACATCATTATGGATACTATAATGAGTAGTAGTTATTAACGTTTGAAGTAGAAAGCGATTGGTTTTAAAACGTATAAACTCAATTTAAATACACTGTTCCGGGATAGTCGATAAGGAAAGGTGGTGTTTTTAGTCTAGTAAATAAACACATTGTAGAGTGCATGGAATGTACAGTAATTTTTGGCTTCATAGCTTCGTTAGGAGTAGTTAGAAGGTAAACATACTAAAAGTCCCCGCTGCTGGGGGGTGAGCTAACGGTGGGGGGAGGGGAGAAGTACCATTTTTTTGGTTTTTCCATAATATCTCGAAAATTTTGACTCTAGAAAAATATGTTTCAAATAAACATAAAAGCTAATTAAATTCACTATAAAATTTATCATATATAAATTTGTCGTAATTCTAACCGTTTACGAGATATACGTTATTGAAAATAGGTGATTTTCGGGAAAACTTTATATCTAAAGTTGTCGATTTTTAATAACGTATATCTCGAAAACCGTTGAAATTTCTACGCATACGTAAGTAATTAATTTTATAGGAAATTTAATGAGCTTTAATTTTGATCTGCTGCATATTTTTCAAGAGTCCATCGTTTTCGAGATATCATCGAAAAACAAAATTGGGACCTTCTCCACTGCCCCCCCCCACCTTTAGCTCACCCTCCAGGGGCGGGGAATTTTAATATTTTTACCTTCTAACTATTCCTAACAAAGCTGTGAAGTCAAAAATTATCGCATATTTCATGTACTCTACACCCTTCATTTCGGCACTCTTTATCTGGGGTCGCACTTCTCTGAAAAAAACAGGTTTATTGATACTCATTCCGAAAGTAATTGTTCGATCCAAAATTTCTATTTTTTGAAATTTCTGAAAGCTCCTTAAATTTACTGTAAGAACCTATATATGAAATTTTGATTATGTCACGTTATACACTCAAACCAGCCCACTGAATTTGTGAATATCGTCATACTTTGCCCAAAACATACATATTTAGCGTTCAGGTTTGTGTGTATTACGTGACATAATATATATAAGGCCTGATAGTAAATTTTGCTAGATTTTAGTTGAAAAAAATAAATTTCAGATCTGACAAATAGTTTCGGCGTTATGGTGAAAACTATGCCAAAAAAAACTTGGACTTAAAATAGTAGGCGGCTTTTAACGTGCTGGTATGGGTATTTAATGGGCCTTGATCAAAATTTCATAAATAGGTTCTTATAGTAAATTTTAAGGAGCTTTCACATAAAAAATAGAAATTTTGGATCGAACAATTAGTCTTGGAATGAGTATCAATAAACGTGTTTTTTTAGAGAAGTACGACCCCAGATAAAGAGTGCCGAAATGAGGGGTTTAGAGTGCATGAAATATGCGATAATTTTTGACTTCACAGCTTTGTTAGAAGGTAAAAATATTAAAAGTCCCCGCCCCTGGGGGGTGAGCTAAAGGTGAGGGGAGAAGGTCCCAATTCTGTTTTTTGATTATATCTCGAAAACGGTGGACTCTAGAAAAATATGTAGCCGATCAAAACTATAGCTCATTAAATTTCCTACAAAATGAATTATTTACTTATTTGTAGAAATTCAAACGGTGTTATGAGTTATACATTATTAAAAATGGACAACCTTAGAAATAAAAAAAAATGTTTACCTCACTTTTTGGTAAACATTGGAAGGAAACACCAGAAACGTATATTTGAAATTAAAGTAAATTTAATGCTCTACAATTTTGATTCTGACGTTTTTTCTGAGAAACGATTGTGGAACGTAATAGAAGCAAAAGTTTGACAAAAAGTGAGGTAACATTTGTTTTTTTCCCGAAAATCACCTATTTTCAATAACGTATATCTCGTAAACGGATAGAATTACGACAAAATTATATATGATAAATTTTATAGTGAATTTAATTAGCTTTTATGTTTATATGAAACATATTTTTCTAGAGTCAACAGTTTTCGGGATATTATGGAAAAACCAAAAAAATGGAATTTCCCCCCTCCCCCCACCGTCAGCTCACCCCCCCCCCCTCCAGGGGCGGGAACTTTTAGTATGTTTACCTTCTAACTACTCCTAACGAAGCTATGAAGTCAAAAATGATCGCATATTCCATGCACTCTACACCCCTCATTTCAGCACATATTGACTGGACTATTAGTGCTAAACAATTATGTAATTTGAAAACTAAACGTTTCCTTTCATTTACACTTGTTCTAAGCTAGACCAATTCAAATTTACAGAATGAGCTATTGGAAATTCCAGCAAAAATATTGAGTCATCTCTGTTCTCCTTTTATCACTTTTCGAGTGATGCTAAATATAGCAACTCTTAAATCTTCAGTATGATTATCAGTTTTTCTTCTTCCTCTCTCACTCTCTCTCTCTCTCTCTCTTTCCCCCCAAACACCGTATTATGTTTCGTCTTATCTTTCCAGGGGAGTTCTGTCTTGAACAGTACGAAAAAGCGATCACTTTTCTTGTTTACTGTGAAGAAATCCCAGAAAAAGGACTGGGCCCATATGTTTCAAATTTTCTAAGTGGTTTCAATAATAAAAATAAATGAGTTTATACATATACTTATATCAAGAATAAATTAAAAATATATATATATATATATATATATATATATATATATATATATATATATATATATATATATATATATATATATATATACTGTTCATAGTCTCAAACAATCTTCTCATTACATAACTTTCAGTGAAATGTTTCGAATAGTGGCTGTATCACAATACAAAATAAATACCATATAAATATAGGTAAGAGTTGGCACGGCATATTACATCTTCATTGTGTTATAATATAACCTTTAGGCACCGAAAGATATTAAAAAGTAATGATAATAATATCGGAAATCCATTCTGGTGCATCACATACACTTACTATAAAATTACTAAATTTTGTTATATTTTTTGATACATCACAAAAACTCTAGAAATATCAAGTTTGTTTTTTTAATTATTAACTTTATCTACCCTACTATTATTTTTATAGTAAAACTTACAAATTGTAATATTTATCACCTTATAAGAGTTATTAAAATTTTATATAAGGAATAGTGGGTTAATAACCGAGATGACAATAAATAAACCATCATCAGTATGTTTGACCGTTTCACTTAATTTTTAATTGCAAGACTACTCACTGAGGTGCGGTTTTGTCGGACCACTTTCAAAGATAAAGTATAATATCACTGCCAGGATGAATACGCTGAGGAACAGAACTGAGGCCAAGACTATACGCATGATGGCTCCGAAGCTGTTCTCGTGGCAGCAGCTAGAACTTGACTGTCCTCAGGACAGGATCATGACTCCAGCAGTTTTGTGGAGGTTACCCCCGCTCTCTCGAAAGCCAAGACATGAATCATATTATGATGACGTAAGAAGTTCGCGGGCAATTCCCAGAAGGATCATGGTTGATTAGTAACTAGGTAGGAATTTGTATTGTTTTTCAATACATTTTTATGTTTTTTGGAATGTTGAATCCGAATTTCAACTTGACCACTTCTAATATAACAAATCTTTTTTCTAATGGTGATGATACTGTTACGGGCCACTGGGGGTATGACTAATCAAACTAAAATTAAATACCAAACACTAATTTATTTACAACTTAATAAATACAAATAAATCCCTTAAGCTACTTAATCTAATAAAAATTATACTTAGGTCTAAATTATATCTAATTACACTAATATATATATTATACAATACTTATCTTCAATATCTTAATACTAGGTGTCACAATAGTACATAAGAATCTATTACACTGACACACAGAGACTGTTACTACTTCCATTGACACTGATAATCACTGACACTAACTCACTGACTGAACTGTCATGGACACTTGACTGACTGATCGTTACTTGATCACTGACACACGGATACTGACTCAGGATGTCACTGACTCCTGACTGACACTTGCCCGACCGATCACTCACTGATCACTGTCACCTCAATACTGCCCCACTTGGGTAGGGGTTGGCTTATTTAAAGCTACGTCGAACAAGCCGCGACCCTTCTAGGCTATCTGCCCGCCCGGGCCGCCCAAGCACACTGGGGTCTTAAATCGGGCGCTCTCGCTAAAACTGCAAAAGGCGGTTTTTTCGTTTTATAAATTTATTTTAATTAATAAACCAAATATAATGTTTTAATTGAGTTTAAAAAGACATATTTCTTATTAATAATAAGTTTTAATTTAATAAAATGCATTACTTTTACTAATGTACTTATATTATATATTTGATATAAAACTTTCTTTGATAGAATTATCGCAATGATAAAAACAAATTGTAAAACTACTTGTATGTTCAGTCATACTATGGTGTTCATGTGAAGGTATATAATATCAAATATTAATAAATAAAATATTAAGGAAGAAATTCAAAATTTAAATTCTTAAAACTTAAATTTGATTAATTCAATTTTGCGCAAGGGAGTTGCAAAACTGCCACTGTGGCATGATAATAGAAGCCTTTGTAAAAATGGATGTAAAGGCAAAAGTGTAATTCCCTTGCACAAAATTAAGATATTGAAAATTTGGAAGTTAACGAAAGGCCCACAACAAAGATTAAGCCTTAAAATCTTTGTTGTGGGCCTTTCGTTAACTTCAAAATTTTCAATTTCTTAATTTTGCGCGAAGGAATTTTCCTTTCACCTTCACATTTATTTTTACAAAGGCTTCTATTATCATGCCACAATGGCAGTTTTACAATTCCTTTGCGCAAAATTGGATTAATCAAATTTAATTTTTAAGAATTTAAATTTTGAATTTCTTCCTTAATATTTTCTTTATTAATATTTTATATTATATACCTTCACATGAATACCACATAGTATGACTTAAAATTTAAAACTTAAAAAGAAAAAAAAATTAGCGTATTGAAATCCTTGGCACTTTACAATCGACTGAATAATGCTCTCTAATAATCCGTGACATAAAACGGGTTAAAACATTAAAAGCAAACAAACGGAAGCGCGTGTTGTTTACTAGTTAATTTGACATATTATGTAGATTGTTTTTGCCACAAAACACAGTAAAAATGCCAAAAATCAAAAATAGAGTTTTGAGAGGTGCTAGTGAGGAGATGGCCCTAGTTTGCCACGGCACACAGGGCTTCGACAATGGACAAAAATCAAAAATCGATATTTTTTATCGAGCTGTTTACCTTTTGATATTCTTAAATATGCCTTAGACAACTGTTTAGTATGATTATTTCATTGTTTACATATTCGTTTAAGTCAGCACAATCGAAAAACTTCAGGAGTATTTTGTTTTGCGATATATATCATATTAGCCGCAAATTATATTTTATTCCATTGACATCTGACAGGAGAAAAAATAACTATTGATAACGAAGCAATATCAAGGTATCTACTTTAAAACATACTACTTTAATTGGTAATCTGAGCACTTATTATATTCATTGCATGCGTGTAAAGTTTCGTTGGCCAGTTTGAAAGTTATTCGAACTTTTAAGAGGCTTTTAAAAAAATCCTCAAATATCCTTTTGTAGTTTTTACATATTCTTGTAGCTTGGTATATAGGCTTTGGTTTGCAATGAATTTTAACTGCACCTGCCTGCGCCGGGACTGTTTGATTTTTTTTTTTGTTGAGACAGCAAAAATTAGGGCTATGGATAGTTTTGTGAAATATGTTTTCCCCCTAAAAAATCAGATCAAATAGCTGTAGTCACTTATAAACTACATTCGTTTAAGGACGTGGAAGAGTCTACCCACAAATTGGAAATAGAAACATCAACAATTAGTCGGTTATGTTGCTTCACATTCAATTAAATATTGAATGAGGTCGAAAGGAGTCGTAAAATTTGAAAAAAAATCTTAATTTCTTAAATTAAAAGATACGGATATATGTCTTAGATATTACCATTAGTAACAAGTTGAGTAAAGTGTTATTGAAGTAGTTTCTCAAATCGTAAATTTTCAAACTTCTTGTGTTTTACATTTATGCGCTCCTCATGCCGTTTTGCTTTATACTCCCCCCCCCCCATGCCTATATTAACACGATTTTGTAGTTATTCCACCATTCTTAATTAACTGGGATGTTAAAGGTTAGGAAAAGGAATTTTTAAAAGGATGTGGGAAAGCTTAAAGATGACTGCCAGGGGGCAAGCGAGGCCAACGGGGGCCTGGGACGGCTTAGTCTATTCATGTATTTATATGTACGAGGTGTGATCAAAAAGTTCCAGGACTGAATTTTTATACATTTATTCATACAACATACAGGTTATTCAAATTTGTCTCCTTCGAAGTACTCCCCTTGGGAAGCTACACACTTTTCCCACCGGTGTTTCCACTGATCAAAGGCCCTAGAAAACTCTTCTTTTGTAAAGGTGTTTAGCAGCTCCGTTGTTTTTTCTTTTAATTTCGTCAACTGTTTGAAATCTTCGTCCTTTGAGGTGTCTCTTGAGGTTCGGGAAAAGAAAAAAGTCTGCTGGAGCCAGGTCAGGTGAGTAGGGGGCTGAGGAATGACAGTCATTGCGTTTTTTACGCAAAAGTTACGGATAACTAATGCAGAGTGAACAGAAGCATTGTCATGGTGAAGGACCCAATCACCACTTTGCCACAGCTCAGGTCTCTTTCTTCTCACAGCATTACGCAATTTTCTGAGGGTTTCAAGATAAACAAAACGATTAATTGTTTGACCTTGTGGAAGGAATTCATAGTAGACAACACCTTTACAGTCAAAGAAAACCGTAAGCATGACCTTCACATTTGATTTGACTTGGCGTGCTTTCTTGGGTCTTGGAGAACCTTTTGATGTCCATTGTGATGATTGGGCTTTTGTTTCCACATCGTAACCAAAAACCCATGTCTCGTCTCCCGTAATGACATGTTTCAACAAGCTTTCGTCGTAATTTGCCTTTTTAAGAAGTTCCTTAGAAACATGAGTTCGGTGTTGTTTTTGGTCTTCAGTCAACAGTTTTGGCACTAACATCGCTGCAACACGACGCATTTGAAGTTTTTCAGTTAAAATTTCCTCACATGACCCAAATGAAATGTTACACTCTTCTGCCATTTCACGGATTGTTAGTCGACGGTCTGATCGAACGAGAGCGTTCACTTAGCAACATTGTCATCATTGATTAACGTTGAAGGGCGTCCGGAACGAGCATCGTCGTCTGTGGATGTTCGGCCATCTTTAAACCTCTTGAACCACTGATGGCAGCATGATCGGCTTAGACATTCTTCACCAAAAGCCTCTTGCAACATCAAAAAGGTTTCAGAAAACGTTTTGTTCAGTTTCACACAAAACTTCACACAAACACGTTGCTCTTCTTTCACATTCATTTTCATAAAATAGCCAAACTCTATAAAACTAACCTCAAACAAACTGTGCTAATGTTACTTTCAGTGATGTTATGATTGATCTGCAAACACAGCTGTGTTCCTGTTGAGTCAGGCAATACAATGCTGCCAACCGCATCGCTGTGAGACATTGCATTCCCATAGTATATAAAAAGTCCTGGAACTTTTTGATTACACCTTGTATATACATTTATATGTATTTATAAATATATACATAAACACAAACTCGCACTAGATAAATTCCACGCAAATTAGGTAATCGTTTACTTGTGAAGAATTAATTCTTTACATGCTGAGTTATTTACATTGAGTGTAAAGATTTTTTTTATTTATTTATTCATTTTTGTATTTGTAGATTTGTGGAGTAAAAAAGTTTGGATCTCATAAATAGAAGACAAGCTGGTGGAATTATGAGGTTCAGAAGACAGTAAATGAAAACAAACATTTCGGAGAGGGGAAGAATCATATATACAGAATATAGTAATCACGCAAAGACTGGAATCCAAGAGACACTTTAGGAAGTCAATTGATGATAATTAATTAATAGATATCTAAAACAAAAGGAAATTCTGAAATACAGTGACGGAGGGATGAATTTGAAGTTCCAACAGTAGTACATCCTGGATTGAGGAGAATAATGACCGAAAAACCAGTTGAGAATATCTATGAGTGCTTTGTAGATGTTGGGTTAGAATAAGCACTGGTTTAACATGAATTCAGGAGAGGATAACATTACACCCGAATTCAATCGCACTGCACAAAAAAAAACAAATTTCTCCTAACCATGTAGAGACCATAAGGTAAGCCTACCTCAATCCCAAGTTAATGGTCCGCATCAAGAAGTCCGAACGAACCTCTTTACATTCATAGACGAAATTCGCGAAAAAGAACCTTCTGACAACTGTCGGATATAGAAACCGATTTTAGCACAATCATCTTTTCAGATGATGTTGTGAAATAAATACTATCTCTAAAGAAAATATACGGAAAGGATTTTTAAAGCACAAGAGAAAGAAAATGAAGAGTAGTGCACTTTAATTTCTATAATGAGAAAACATTTAATTGTTATTAGTGTCATTTTCTCCTTTTCTATTTAAATTAGTTTATTATTATACAATAAAATATGAAAAGATCCTTTACAACTGAAAACCTCAGTCAATATGATTACTAGCACTTTTAAGCTTAAATAATTATATCTATATCTATACTATTATATAAAAGGACAAGACATTTTTCGTTTGATATCACTAACCGCGAAAACTACAGAACCAATCTTTACCAAATTTTAACTACATAGTTTTCACTGCTCAAGAAAGATTTAACAATAATAAAATTTACATATTTTAATCATTTGTTGTCCAAAAAGGGATAAATATTTGGTGCGCAGTGTAGTTTGAAAATACAGGGCGGACCAAAAAGAATATACATATTTCAAACTGATATATTTAGTAAACAATCGATAGTAGCGGTGTGCTGCGGGTATCGAAGGAACGAGTGCATTGTCTAGTTTGTGTCCATGTCCGCCAGATGTCAGTTGTGCTTGGTTACAATGACGTATTCACAGTTGTTGTAAAATGGCTACGCCACAGCACAAAAGCTTTTGTATTCTTGAGCTTGCGAAGTGTAATTCCGTGATTTCAGTGCAAAGACGTTTCCGGTTGAGGTACCAAATTGATCCTCCGAATGGATGGAACATTCGCAGATGGTACCGTCAGTTTGTTGACACGGGTTGTGTATGTAAAGGAAAGCGTCTTGGCCGCCCTCGTGTATCTGAAGAAAATGTCGCATGGATTCAAGCTGCTTACCAACGTAGCTCTTCAAAATCAACACGTCGCACAGTGCTTCCAACATAGAGTGAGGGTGGACAAAATTCGCAAACCCTTAAAATCTTATAGAAAATTACACGCTGAACAAAAACTTTCCTATGAACGTGGGTCCGCAAATGCATCTATAAAAAGTTATGGCAAGATAATTGTAAAAAAGCAGAAGTCGAGAAGTTCGTGTGTCTCTCTCGTCTTGTGCGATATCTGCGGCTCGGGCGTCTGCCATCCGCACATTGGTCGACTTCAGTTTGTTTGCATCTCGCGACCAGAACTGACCTTCTCCGCATTTTTAAACCCAGAACGTAATAAAAATGAGCAGTTCAAGTAGTGATGAGGAAAACTTTGAGATGTTTTTGTGGTACCGGCGCTTGAAAAGAAATAAACGTAGATTATGGGTGCATCCTTATATTGAACGTAATTTTAATACTCAGTTATTTGTTGGTGCAAAAGAACTGGAACAGAGTGACACTAAATTTTTAGCATTTTATAAAATGTCGAAAGATTCATACACCATTCTAATGAGATTTCATAATAAAGATACCACTATGAGGGAATGTTTGGGTGCTGAGGAACGCATACTTATAACTTTGAGGTAAGTTTTATATTTAAGGTAAGAAAAAAGAATATAATACAAAAGAATAGATTAAAATACAGTTAGAAAATAAAAGTTTTTTTTTTTTTTTTTTTTATTCTTTTATTAATTGAAATTTACAACTGTATTAATAAAAATACATTTAGTAAATATGCTGTAAACAATGCAAAATAATGGCATGATTAGAACTTGTAGAGGAACTACCCATTGGTAGTACTCTAATGAATATTTACAGAACGAGATCACGAGGCCATCTTCTTTTCAGGCGCCTCGGAGGATTGCCAGGAATGGAATGGGAAGCAAGTTGTGCTACAAGTGGATTTGGATGGGGAGTAAGTTTATTATGAAAGGATAGGTATCTGGTTCGTGCCAAATCGGCGACATATGGGATATTCAGGTCATTGTGGATTTATTCATTTGTGACAAAGTAAGGAGCATTAAGGATTTTTCGAAGGATTTTGGATTGGAGTGATTGGATGCGGGAAGAATTCGATTGTTTGGTGGATCCCCATAACTCTATTCCGTAAGTCCAAATAGGTCTGATAATCGTCATATAGATGAGTCTCTTGTAGTGAATCGGGAGATTTGAACGTTTGTCTAGTAAGTGTTGAAGCAGTCGAAATCGACGTGCAGCTTCTTGTCTTTTCAATCTTGTGTGAGGGTTCCAGGTAAGTCTCTTGTCCAGATAAAATCCCAGGTATCGTATTTGTTCCACATTATTCAGTGGTACGCCATTAAAGGAAACAGGAGGACAGGATGAGGTAGGTTTTCGACGGAGAGTAAAGGTTTTTTGCTGGGATTTGCTAGGATTTATCTTAACTCTCCAGTTATGACACCATTCTTGAATGGAAGTGATATGTGACTGGAGTGTCTGGGAAGCAGCTAAAGGATCGTCATTGACTGATAACACGCTGGTATCATCAGCATAGGTTGTAAGGATAGTATTAGGATGAGTTGGGATATCAGCTGTATACACGGTATAAAGAATGGGACCCAGGATACTACCTTGTGGAATACCAGCAGTCTGAGGAAAGATAGATGAGTATGTGGAATTATGGTTAACTTTAAATACTCTATCAGAAAGGTAGGAACGGAGGATGAGGATATATGTAGATGGAAGGAATTGGCGAAGTTTATAAAGCAGTCCTGGATGCCAAACCCGGTCAAAGGCCTGTTCAACGTCAAGAAAGACACCCGTGCAATACATCTTGCGCTCCAATGCAGATGAGATAGCATCCACCACGCGATGGCACTGCTGGGTAGTGGAGTGAAACTGACGAAATCCAAATTGGTGATCAGGAATAATGTGATGGGAATCAAGGAAGGGATAAAGGCGTTTCAAAAGGAGCTTTTCAAGGATTTTGCCCATGATAGGCAGGAGAGCAATAGGTCTGTATGAGGAAGGATTTTCTGGTGGTTTTTTAGGTTTTGGGATCATTTTTATAATTGATAATTTCCAGGAATCAGGAAAATATGTTGTACGGAGGACAGCGTTATAAATGTAAGTTAGGAGTAATACTGCTTTCCTTGGTAGGCTTTTGAGGATTCGTGAGGTAATAAGGTCATGTCCAGGAGCTTTGTTGGAGGGCAATCTATGGATTATGGATATTATATCTGAAGGGTGGAAGGCTTTAGGAGGAAGGGTCATTTGGAGAGGAATAGTCAGTTCTGCTTCAATAAATTCTATGTGGTAAGGATTTAGGATGTCAGAATGAGGTATAAATGTATTATGTAATTGTTCACCAAATACCTCAGATTTTTCTGAATCAGATTTGGTCCAGGTTTGAGCTGGAGTAAGGAGAGGATGATTGAAGGATTTAAATTTTAATAGTCTTTTGGTAGTGGTCCATAATGATTTGTCGGAAACAGATAGTAGTTCAGTTTGTTTTTGTAAAATTTGAAATTTTAGTTTTTTAATTTCTGATTTAAGTTTGTTAGTTAATTTGGTATAAATGGTTTTGTCAGATGGGTATCGAGTTCTATGCCATTTGGCTCTAGCTCGACGTTTTTCTACTAGCAATACCCGAATATGTTGAGGTAAGATCATGCCTTCTGAGTGTCTTAATCTATTTTGTGAGGTATTTTCTGTTATGCTAGTTTCTATTGATTTAGTAAGATGTTCTATTGCTGCATCTATTTGTTGACAAGTTTTTAGTGGAATTTTGAGGTCAATATGGTTTTCTAAAGCCGAACGGAATTTGTCCCAGTCCACCCGTCCAGTTATTAAGGATGGAGGAGAAGGTTTGATTATAGGAGTAGAATGTAAGGTCAGCAGAACTGGGCTATGGTCTGAGGAAAGGTCATCTAAGGAATCTATTGTAGTTTGGGAAGTAGGTATTTGCGAGGTAACGAATATGTCCAGTATATCTGGGCGTTTTTTTTAGGGATGTAGGCCAGTAGGTAGGATTGTTAGGAGAAAGGATAGGGTAATTGTTTAAGGATGATACACTGGATAGAACACTACCTCGGGGATTGGATGTTCTACAGCTCCATCGCTGTTGTTTAGCGTTATAGTCCCCACCTGCAATGAAGCGCTGCCCAAAGGATTGGAATAAGGATTGCAGAATATTTTGGGAAAGGCTATTTCCTGGAGGACAATATACAGCTGAAAGAGTAAGGTTAAATAGGAAAGTGGATAGGATTAGTGCGGTGGACTGAATGGTGTCAGTTGGAGAGGAAGGAATCAGAGTGTGAGTTAGCGATCTTTGGATAAGGATACAAGTACCACCGTGGGCTGTTTTATCGGGGTGGTCAGTTCTGTAAGTGATGTAGTCTTTGATGTGGAAATAATGGGTAGGCGTCAAGTGGGCCTCAGTAATTAGGGCAACGTGAATGTTATTGTCGTGTAAGAATATGTCTAGTTCGTTCCTGTGATTGATCAAACCATTTGCGTTCCATAAAAGAACTGCCAAGGAGTTTTGGATCATCGAGGAACAATAGACGTGATATCTGACAGGGCTCTTGTGAGGAGGGTAATTAAGGGTCTGATCGTATCTTGGAGTTCTCGGAGGAAGGAGGAAAGAATAGATGAGATATCACTAGAACACTGGGAGGAAATAGGATAGGGTTCTGATCTTTGAGGCGGAAGGTTAAACTGTCTTGAAGATGGTACTTGGAATGGAATTTGGCTAGGATTTTGTTGAGGTATGGTTTGCTCATGAGTTTGAATTGGGGTGTTGGTCTGTTGGTTTACTGGTTGTGGGTTCTGTTGGGTAGTCGTTGAGGAAAGATTGATTATTCTGGGAGGTCGAGATGGGAGGGATGTTTGAGGCGCTTGATTTTGTAGTCGACGGTTTCTTCGTAAGACTGTCGTGAATTCGGTGCTTGGAGGAAGAAGTTGGGAAGATCCTGCTGCTGAGGTTGATGGCTGGGGTTCGGTTGGTTGAGCTGCTGATTCAATGGATTGTTGATTCTGATGTTGTTGAGGCTTTGATGTTGATGGCAGTGGTGGAAAGTGTTTAGGAAAATTATTATTGAGTGAAATGGTCTGTTGATTCTGGTAGGATGCTACTATTGTTTCGGATGTTTGAGGAACGGAATTTTTATCTGTAGTGGAGTTGGTGGCTCTCTGCTTCTGCCTTTATTTGTAGACCTGGCAACCCTTATAGTTAGCAGGATGGCTCTCACCACAGAGGGCACATGAGGCTGGAGTATCTCTTGTTTTTATGCAAGCTGTTGTTAAATGTGGTCCAGCACATTTGACACATCTGGGTTGGCGATTGCAATATGTCTTCGTGTGACCCAGATGTTGGCATCTCGTACACTGAACAATTTCTCTCTTCACTCGTGGAACTTCAAATTTGACCACGGAGTACACGAGTCTTTTTATGTTGAAGACTTCCACATTGTTCTCAGCTGGTTCCAGATCCACAAAGAACAATGGGAGTGGACGTTTTTCAAAGCGGTGGAGCACGTTGGAGACATGCCTGACGTTATGGCCTAACTGTTCCAGGTCTCTTTTAATGGCATCGGGAGGCACTGATTGGTTAAGTCCACGAAGTACTACCCTGTAGGCCTTCTCCTCTTTTAATTGGTAACAATGAAATTCAATGTTTTTAGTTTTTAAATGGGCTATCAGTAATTTGTAATGTTCTTTAGTCTGTGTATTTATTTTTATGTCGTGATATCTGGTGAAACATTCGAAATTGGTTTGACCAATTAATTCGGAAATGTCTTGACAAAATGTAATGTAGTTATCTACGCCAATAACGTAGATTGGAGGTGGCTTTATATCTGTTAGAGGTTTTGGTGGATGAACTACTGTGATATCTGAAGGCATGTTAATTAATGGCTGAAATCTGTTAGCAGTTTCGATAGGTGTGTCTGCAGTGACGACTGTCTTACTGCGGGTTTGTGGTGGAGTGGGAGGTTCATTCGATTTTTTTTTTTTCTTTTTGTTTTTTTTTTTTTTTTTTTTTTTTGTCGGGAGAGTTCCCAGGAGGCTCAAGAGCAGTATTCCTTTGTCTTTTTGACAAAGTTCTGCCCTTAAGAAACTTCGAGTCAGACTCACTGTAGTCGGAACACGCCATATCTTCTTGGAGTCGAAGCACGATGATTTTTCGTACTCCATAGTATTAATGATAATTATCGCAAATATATACTAAAATTTAATATTAATTAAATAAAAATAAATAAGAGAGAAAAAAAAGATGTATAAATATAAATAAAAAGACATACATGTGGAAAATAAAAAAAAAAAAAAAAAAAAAAAAAAGTTTATATCAACGAGTTTCGATCTAAAGTGCGTGAGAACAGAAGACGAGCGCCCAATCCACTACACCACCAGAGCTGATACCTGTAGATAGGCCTATCTAAGTGATAGCCAGTCCCAGCCGTCAGCAGGTCGAAACTGCCCTACTCACGCTGTGCCCAACTATCTCGCCTTACACTAAAGACCACCTTCATAAATCAGTTTCTAGGAACTCACCTAGCCGGAAAACTTCACAGATCGTTGTAGTTTGTAAATACACAATGTACACAAAGTCTCGAGCTGATACGTGAGTTAATACCACAAGAATCACTAGAGTAGTGCTTTAGTTAGCTGCATAGCAGTAGCGGCCATGTTCCTCACCCAGAAAATAAAAGTAAAAACATAAAAACGATATTAAAGACAAAATTTGCATATGTATGTAAATATTGTGTCTATAGGTATGTATGAGTGAATATATATATATGGATAAATTTCTTGACTGTTACTATTAAATGTTAAGTAAGGTTCCATTTATTAAAAGGTCTACTACTTTATTTTCCGCGGTAAACCAATACATTCCAGAAGATATTTACATTATACTAGTCAATGCCCCAAAAGTTATAAAATAAACACCGCAAAAAATTTTATAAATCGTGCAATAAAGTTATCTACAGAAAAATATAAACAAACCGCGGAAAATAAAGTAGTAGACCTTCTTTTAATAAATGGATATCCACATAGACTCATTTGTAACTTATCAAACAAACAAATACTCAACAGAAACAACAAGAAAATATGAATAAAAGATATTACACCATCCCATATATACAAACACTATCAGAAAGGCTCAGGAAAACACTCACAAATAACCATAAAACTGACTACACGGTCACATTCAAAAATACCTCCACCATTAATAAATTGTTTACCAAAACCAAAGATACGGATAAGTTAGAGTTACAGTCTAATATTGTTTATGAAATTCCGTGTGAAGATAGTTGTGGTAAGTCTTATTTTGGTACATCGGAACAATATCTTAAACGACGAGTGTATCAACATAAATACAGTTGCACGTCTATAAATAAAAACCCGAACAAACCTGAACAAACAGCTCTCAACCCACATTACAGACAAAAAAAACATACTTTTAAATTTGATTTCCCCAAAATTATTCACCATGAACAAAATAATTTTAAAAGAAATATTAAAGAAATGATAACCATAGAAAAATTGAAAAACCGCGCAATAAACAAAAATCAGACGTTTTAAATCTTAACACCTGTTATTCCAACTTAATACATTCAGACCAATAATATACATTTACATTTATATACATCAGACAAACCATTCTTCCATTTATTAGTATATTACACTGAAATATTTTTGTGTACCTGCATCTTTGGGAATACCCACACAGTCCTTTTAACTTAATTTTTAAGAAATAGGGTTTTCCCCACTAACCCATGTTAACTGTCTGTTTAAACTCACTCCCCTAGGTTAGTTGTGTACTAGAATTATTAGTCTATTCATATCCACCAGTAACATTGTAAGTAGCTTCATACTCCTCTATATTCTGTAATTATATATATTTGTATACCCTACACATGTTGTTATATACCTACCTGTACTGTAGCTAACTTTATGTTTTGAAATAACTTGTATAACTTATATAATTTTATTGTAACCTGTTTTTTTTTGTTTTTTTTTCACTGTAGGGCATGATTATGAGAACAATATAGTCTCGAAACGTCGCCAAAATAGTTGATTTTTGATTTTATGACTGAAACTCAAGAACCTTACTTAACATTTAATAGTAACAGTCAAGAAATTTATCCATATATATATATTCACTCATACATACCTATAGACACAATATTTACATACATATGCAAACTTTGTCTTTAATATCGTTTTTATGTTTTTACTTTTATTTTCTAACTGTATTTTAATCTATTCTTTTGTATTATATTCTTTTTTCTTACCTTAAATATAAAACTTACCTCAAAGTTATAAGTATGCGTTCCTCAGCACCCAAACATTCCCTCATAGTGGTATCTTCATTATGAAATCTCATTAGAATGGTGTATGAATCTTTCGACATTTTATAAAATGCTAAAAATTTAGTGTCACTCTGTTCCAGTTCTTTTGCACCAACAAATAACTGAGTATTAAAATTACGTTCAATATAAGGATGCACCCATAATCTACGTTTATTTCTTTTCAAGCGCCGGTACCACAAAAACATCTCAAAGTTTTCCTCATCACTACTTGAACTGCTCATTTTTATTACGTTCTGGGTTTAAAAATGCGGAGAAGGTCAGTTCTGGTCGCGAGATGCAAACAAACTGAAGTCGACCAATGTGCGGATGGCAGACGCCCGAGCCGCAGATATCGCACAAGACGAGAGAGACACACGAACTTCTCGACTTCTGCTTTTTTACAATTATCTTGCCATAACTTTTTATAGATGCATTTGCGGACCCACGTTCATAGGAAAGTTTTTGTTCAGCGTGTAATTTTCTATAAGATTTTAAGGGTTTGTGAATTTTGTCCACCCTCACTCTATGTTGGAAGCACTGTGCGACGTGTTGATTTTGAAGAGCTACGTTGGTAAGCAGCTTGAATCCATGCGACATTTTCTTCAGATACACGAGGGCGGCCAAGACGCTTTCCTTTACATACACAACCCGTGTCAACAAACTGACGGTACCATCTGCGAATGTTCCATCCATTCGGAGGATCAATTTGGTACCTCAACCGGAAACGTCTTTGCACTGAAATCACGGAATTACACTTCGCAAGCTCAAGAATACAAAAGCTTTTGTGCTGTGGCGTAGCCATTTTACAACAACTGTGAATACGTCATTGTAACCAAGCACAACTGACATCTGGCGGACATGGACACAAACTAGACAATGCACTCGTTCCTTCGATACCCGCAGCACACCGCTACTATCGATTGTTTACTAAATATATCAGTTTGAAATATGTATATTCTTTTTGGTCCGCCCTGTATTTTCAAACTACACTGCGCACCAAATATTTATCCCTTTTTGGACAACAAATGATTAAAATATGTAAATTTTATTATTGTTAAATCTTTCTTGAGCAGTGAAAACTATGTAGTTAAAATTTGGTAAAGATTGGTTCTGTAGTTTTCGCGGTTAGTGATATCAAACGAAAAATGTCTTGTCCTTTTATATAATAGTATAGATATAGATATAATTATTTAAGCTTAAAAGTGCTAGTAATCATATTGACTGAGGTTTTCAGTTGTAAAGGATCTTTTCATATTTTATTGTATAATAATAAACTAATTTAAATAGAAAAGGAGAAAATGACACTAATAACAATTAAATGTTTTCTCATTATAGAAATTAAAGTGCACTACTCTTCATTTTCTTTCTCTTGTGCTTTAAAAATCCTTTCCGTATATTTTCTTTAGAGATAGTATTTATTTCACAACATCATCTGAAAAGATGATTGTGCTAAAATCGGTTTCTATATCCGACAGTTGTCAGAAGGTTCTTTTTCGCGAATTTCGTCTATGAATGTAAAGAGGTTCGTTCGGACTTCTTGATGCGGACCATTAACTTGGGATTGAGGTAGGCTTACCTTATGGTCTCTACCTGGTTAGGAGAAATTTGTTTTTTTGTGCAGTGCGATTGAATTCGGGTGTAATGTTATCCTCTCCTGAATTCATGTTAAACCAGTGCTTATTCTAACCCAACATCTACAAAGCACTCATAGATATTCTCAACTGGTTTTTGCACCTAGTGGCGCAATGCCCCTGCACCAAGTGTTTTGAGTGCGGAACCGAGGGGCACATTGCCAGACAGTGCCCCTAAATCCACAGGAGGAAAGAAGCCCCCAGAGGAGAACCAATGGAAGTTAACCGACTGTGGAGAGGTCGAAGGAGAAGTTCAGTACCCTCTTCAATGGCCTCGGAGGTATCATCGGCCTCAGAGTCGGAAAGGGAAGCAGAACCAGGTAGTAGTGGCGAGGAAGGAGACGCTGGGAGCCAGTGGAGGAGTAGCGGGCAGAGGAGAGCAACACTGAAGGGACGAGTGGCAGCCTGAGGAGGGTGCCGGCAGAGAGGCGACCGCATCATAGAGGTATGCAATGTTGGAGAGAGGAGCAGCTGAGTAGCGGCAACGGGGCACTCCAGATTCAGGTATGTGCATGTAAATTAATCACTCTGGGTGGCCCTTGTGCAATTGAAGGGGAAGTCGAAATACGGTTAGAAAGGTGGTCAGATAACGGAGAGAAGTTCAAAGTCCACGTCATAGAGGATATGTCCCGATCCTTCGATGGAATCTTGGGGTGTGATCTCCTAGAAAAAGTAGGTGCCAGGGTTAGGATTCATTCATGGCATTCAAGGGGTCTGGACCATTAGGATAAGAGGAAGTATAGGAAGTGCAAGAGCGGAAGGGAAGAAAAAGGGCAAATTGGGGTTCTTAATAAAGTGGGAGATTGGAGGGAAGCCATTAAGGAAGAATTCGAGGACATCTTCTTTAGGGAAGGAGACACACTAGGCGTCACGGGGAGAACGGTCCACGAAATTGCTCTAAAGGATGAGAGGGTGACTTACGTGAAGGAGCGGCGGTATCCCAAGCTTTAAGAGAACATACAAGGGAGGAAATCCGCGACCTAAAGAGGCAGGGTATCATAGTGGACAGCGTGTCGCCGTATAACAGTCCGCTATGGGTGGTTAGGAAAAGTAGGGAAGAGAAGTATAGGGTGGTAATCGACTATAGGAAACTGAATGAGAACACGAAGGACGAGAAATACCCGATTCCCAGGTTTGGAGACATCTTAGATCGTCTCAGTGTGGCCGTGGTATTTAGTACGCTCGATCTCAAGGCGGGTTACCACCAGATTCGGATGCACCCCCGGGACCAATGTAAGACGGCGTTCACGTTCAAACGCAGCCATTATGAGTTCACCCGGATGCCGTTTGACCTCGCGCCGATGACTTTTCAGCGGCTCATGGACAAGCTCCTCAGGGGGGTAGATGAGAACATCTGCCAGATATATATGGACGACCTCCTGGTGTTTAGTAAATCCGAGGGCGAACATGCGAAACATCTCAGGGCAGTGTTCGGAAGGATTCGAGAATTCGGCTTCGGATTTTAATAGACAATTCACTATAACGACAGACGCGAGTGATTACGCGGTGGGACAACTGGTTGTCGCAAGAAGGGGATAAAGGGGACAGACCTGTGGCCTTCGCGAGTAGGCGACTGACGGATGCGGAGACGAGGTACAGCGCGATAGAGCGGGAACTTCTCGGAATTGTGTGGGCTGTGGATCACTTCCGCCTGTATATCTTCGGGAGGAAATTTAAGGTACAGACAGACCATAGACCATTGCAGTGGGTGGGCAAGTTAAAGGAGTCCTCCGCGAGAGGTACGAGGTGGAAGGAATTCCTCAGCCAATACAATTTCGAGATAGTGTACAAGCCGGGGAAGGAGAACGTGGTCGCCGACTGGCTATCGCGCGCTGTCATGATTAACGCCGTCGAGGAGGAGGCAGGGACGTCAGGGAATATCCGCCAGTTTCTGCGCGAATGGACACCGGATGGGGAGGGTGAAGAGGACACGTGAAGTGGTGGAAACGAGCCCCAAGAAGATCGTAATGAACCTCAAGAAGATCGAAACGAGACCCAAGAAGATGAGAGTTCCGCGGATGAGGGGCCCACAGATATGGAGGAAGTGGATGAAATTATTAATGATAAAAGGGAGCAAGTTATCTGGAAAACCAGAACTGAGGGTCTCCCGAAGGCGGACTTTTCTAAGTATGGGAGGAGTAATATAGTCACCGTCTGGACGGAACCAGGAATTAGAGAGGATCCCATGATAAAACTTTTAAATGGGGTAACAAAGCCAGGGAAAACTTATCATATGTATATTGGCAACGCCACTATATGGGACAGGGTCAAGAGGCTTTGGAGGGAGGAAAAGATCGGGGTCGACCGAACTTTTATTAGGTGTGCGAGGTCTGTAGAAGTGGTTCAAGAGGTAGACCGGCAAAAAGAGATAACCCTTTCGTACCACCAGGGGAAGACCAACCATCGGGGAACACAGGAAACATGAAGCGTACGATTCAAGAGGTCCTTGGGTCGTGCGAGGTATGCCTCACAGCGAAATACGACCGGCATCTCCCAGGGTGGATTTAAGAGGAGACGCCCACGGTTGCGTTCCCATTGTCGGACCTCCAGGTCGACACATTTACATGGAGGGGCTATCGGTGGGTCACTATCCTGGATACCTTTAGTAAGATCGCGCAAGCTTGTTCGGTGCAAAGCAAGTTCGCGGAGTCTGTATTAGGAGCTTTGCGGGCATGGTTCAAAGTTTACGGAGTCCCGGATCGAATCTCATCGGACGGGGGTCTCGAGTTTGATAACGCTCAGGTTAGGGCAAAGGCCAAGGAACTCGAGATCAGGTGGCACGTTAATACCCCAGTGCATCCCAAGGGCAAGAGGAGGTATTGAGAGGTTACACAGTACCCTGAGCGAGCATCTCCGGATTTATCAAGTAGGTAAAGGCTTAGAACCGGATGTCGCGATGGAAAAGGCGATCGCTGCATATAATAACTCGATCCACACCGCGACAGGGTATTCGCCGGTGGAAATCGTGTGACACAGTAGTGGGAGAGGAATTGGTTAACTTGATAACCACCGACATTGAGCGTTTGGAAAATTATGGGGGAAGGCGCGGGGGCGCATAATGAAAGAGAAACAGCAGCGAGTGGAGAGGGAAAACGTCCGGGTGCGGGACGTCACCGGCAAAGTAAAAATCGGAAAAACAGTACCAATCGCGGCAAAGAGATCTGTCGGTATGAAGGGCCATTCCGAGTGATTGCTATAAGAGAGCACAATGTCGTGACATTAGAGAGCGTCAGAGAGCCGCGGAAGCGGGAGAAATGTGCACATTGAGCAACTACGGTTCCCAATTGAGAAACAGATTATTCTATGAGTGTCCCGTTGTTGACAACGGGAAAGAGAGAAAGAGTTTTTTTTAGTTACAGAGTAATTCTTGTTTTTGTAAAATACTGTGAAAATATATATATATATATATATATATATATATATATATATATATATATATATATATATGTATACATACAATATATCAATTACTAAGGAGAAATTAATATTAAGGTGTAATTACAAAAGCAATAAGTCTCCCTTATTCATTTATTAAAAATCATATGATATTACATGATTGTCCAATAATAATATTTATTTCATTATTTGCGACGTTTCATGGTCATTGCCACATTATCAAGCTCTGAAACATGCAAAAACACACATGCATGGCAAATTGCGAATAAGGTATATTATGTGCAACTATATTCGACCATGTACTTTATATAACTAATGAATTACCTTAAAAATTGTCAAAAATACTAGATCCATTTCCACAATAATCTTTAATCGACTAAAAGTCTTGTCACTGGTATCATGTCAAATCTATATACATTAAAACTTAATGAATAACACATAAAAACAATATAAATACAAAAATCGTAATAAATAAATATATGAAAAAAGTACAATGTACAACTGCACATCTATGATTTTGCAAAATTTATTATTATCGTATAGCTATTGTTAATTGATATAATTACCTCAATATAACGAGAAAATAAAAACTCTATTAGAACTAAAATTTTTGTTCATATTTCCACCCTCATTATCACTGTCCATTACTGCAATAGGTCCAAAGGTTATCATTTATATATTCAGTTTGTTTATTAGAAGTGCATAGTGGGCTCCTATTTTTTGTGTATCTGTTTTGAAATTTACAGCTGTGTCCAAATTTTTTGTTATGAAGATGGATTCCAAAATTTTTCTTTTGTAACTGTTTCTTTCATAAAATAAAATGTTGGTTTTTTAAAAATTGAATTTGTGGTTATTGTTTATTGCATGTTGTGATAATGCTGTTTTATTGATATTTTTTATGTTTTTGGTGTCTGCATTATGCTGTTTGATTCTATTTTCAAGTTTTTTCTTGGTTTCTCCGATGTATATATTATTACACGTATTACACTCTATTTTATATATTAAATTACTTTTTTGCATTGGGTCTATTATCTATTATCTTATTTTTCTTGTTTATTATGTTAATGATTTTGTTTTTATTTATTGGGGCTGTTTTTTTATTAAAATCAAATTTTTTGAGTTTATGAATTATTTTATTAGTGAGTCCTGGTATATATGTTATTCTATGGAACATTTTTGGATTATTTATATTGTTTCTCATTATTGTTGTGTTATTTATATTGTCTATTGCATCTGTATTATTCTTCGCATGCTCTATTACATTTTTGCCACTATTGTTGATGTAAAAATCGGTTATTTTCTTTTGAGTGCCTATATCCTTTTTTTGTTTATTTTCTTTTATTTTGTTACTGGATTGTGTGACTACTAATTGGTTTATATGTATTTTATCTTTATTGTTACTTTTTTTGCATTTAAATTTTTGTACCAATATTTGTTAATTATAAGTTTAGGAATGAAATTATCTTCTCTAAGATTCTATAAATATTTTGTTTAATCTCTTTGATATATTCTATGTCAGTTATGGTTATAGCTTTGAATATTACATTATTTATAGTGTTTAAAATTTGGTGTTTAGGGTGGTTGCTATGGTAATTAAGTAATCTATTGGTTTTTGTAATTTTCTTGAACCATTTTGTTTTTTTGTGGTTATTGTCTAAAATGATTGTCATGTCCAAAAAGTTAATGGTGTATTTATTGATTTTTCTACTGTAAATTCCATTTTGTTATTGAAACTCATTGAAGGTTTGTACCAAATCATCGTTTAGAGAAATTGAATGATGACATTCTCTCCATAGTGTTAGTGGGTCAAGGAGGGTTGGCCTTCCAAGGTAGTTATTCTGTTTTTTTAGAATAGATTGTGTTTGTCAGTAGAAGGTTGCTTATTGTTTGGTTCTAGGGTTGTCATCCCTAAGACCCTCCAATCAGCTGTTTTGAGCTTGTTACATAAGGAACATATTGGTATAGTTAGGTCAAAATTACTCGCTAGGTGGTGGTCCGGTATGGACCGAGCTATGGTCAACTCACTCAGAACGATTTAATTCCACGTATCCAATAAGTAGTAACTGCATTTAGATTTCTAGACACATTTTGATCCTCCTGTTGGTAGACGAGTACAGCAACTGGCTTGAAGCTTGGATTTTGTAGCCTCAGTAGTATGTACATGTTCATTTTTTTAATTTATTAGGACCACCAATTCGTTTTTTCACCTTCGATGTAACTACTATTTAAATTAGTGCAATTACTGAAAAAATCTGTTATGTCTTAATCACATATAATCATCTATATATTTATACAATGCCAATGGTTTATTATTCAATTTATTAATACATTCATTAATTAAACGATTTAACCAAATACCACTGAAATTTACACTCAAGTTCGAACCCATTGGTACTCCATCCAATTGTCTATAATATTGTTTATTATACATGAAATAATTGTTGTGCAAACATAATTTAAGCCCTTCCATGTATATCTTTTTATTCTTTATTGTGGTGTATGGCTCTATCTCATCCCATTTATCATTAATAACTTTTAAACACGTGTCTATTGGTATATTCGTAAATAAACTTTTTACATCAAGGCTCATCAGTGTGTGATTAATTAAGTCATTAGGTTTAAATTTGGACAAATGGTATTTTAAATCTATGGAGTTTTTTACGTCATAGTTGTTATTATTGTTGAGATGTGTTAATGTTTTATTAAAATAAATATTAAGTTTTTCTATGGGGCATTTTTTTTTCCATTTATTATTAATCTTAAATTATGGTCAGCTTTATGTAATTTAATTAGTCCATGAGCCATTGGTGTGGTGAACGTGTTAGGTGCTATATTATTCTTTTCTTTCTTAGTCATATATCCAGATTTTTCTAAGTTATTTAGATATTTGTTAATGTTTTTGGCTATATTATTTCCTGGATCTGTTCTTATTGTTCTGTAGATTTTTTTTTTCTTTTTTATCATTTAGTAAATTAAGAATTTTTATATCATATTCTCCCTTATCCATTATGGCTATTTGTTTCGTTTTATCAGATCTTACAAAATTAATGTTTGGATTATTTTTTATAAATAAATTTAATTGGTTGATGTCTTTATTATGATGAAATCTAATGCTGAAAAATACTTATTGTTTTTATTTTTATATTTATCTATATAACTATTTAGTGATATGTTGATATTGTTCCTTAAACAGTTTTTATGGTTATCTGTGGTATTGTAATTTTCTATGATGGTTTCCAAATCTGCTATCAGTCTAATGATTTCTTTGTTAAGTTTATGTTTGTTGTGTTGATATTTATGCAAAAGTTATCCCCTAATGATAAAACATTTAATATATTGGTGGGTATATTTACTTTGGTCTTATTTATCACTCTATTGCTTAAGTGTAATGATTCATATTGATTAATAACTTTTGTCCATGTGTTATTATATGTTTTAAATTGTGAATCTGCTTTATTGTCTGTATTATTTATGTATATATTGTTTGCTGTTATTGAGGTAAGATTGTAGTTATGGTTATTATTATTTGATAGAGGTGTTGGAATTTTCAATTTATTAATTTTTACTGTAATCCGTCTGTCAAGTTTTTTATTGAGTATGTTTAATTTGGATTCTTCAAAAAGATGAGATAGAGCCATACACCACAATAAAGAATAAAAAGATATACATGGAAGGGCTTAAATTATGTTTGCACAACAATTATTTCATGTATAATGAACAATATTATAGACAATTGGATGGAGTACCAATGGGTTCGAACTTGAGTGTAAATTTCAGTGGTATTTGGTTAAATCGTTTAATTAATGAATGTATTAATAAATTGAATAATAAACCATTGGCATTGTATAAATATATAGATGATATGTTAATAATAATTAAAAATGAACATGTAGATGATTTGGTACAAACCTTCAATGAGTTCAATAACAAAATGGAATTTACAGTAGAAAAATCAATAAATAACACCATTAACTTTTTGGACATGACAATCATTTTAGACAATAACCACATAAAAACAAAATGGTTCAAGAAAATTACAAAAACCAATAGATTACTTAATTACCATAGCAACCACCCTAAACACCAAATTTTAAACACTATAAATAATGTAATATTCAAAGCTATAACCATAACTGACATAGAATATATCAAAGAGATTAAAACAAATATTTATAGAATCTTAGAAGATAATTTCATTCCTAAACTTATAATTAACAAATATTGGTACAAAAATTTAAATGCAAAAAGTAACAATAAAGATAAAATACATATAAACCAATTAGTCACACAATCCAGTAACAAAATAAAAGAAAATAAACAAAAAAAGGATATAGGCACTCAAAAGAAAATAACCGATTTTTACATCAACAATAGTGGCAAAAATGTAATAGAGCATGCAAAGAATAATACAGATGCAATAGACAATATAAATAACACAACAATAATGAGAAACAATATAAATAATCCAAAAATGTTCCATAGAATAACATATATACCAGGACTCACTAATAAAATAATTCATAAACTCAAAAAATTTGATTTTAATAAAAAAACAGCCCCAATAAATAAAAACAAAATCATTAACATAATAAACAAGAAAAATAAGATAATAGATAATAGACCCAATGCAAAAAAAAAGTAATTTAATATATAAAATAGAGTGTAATACGTGTAATAATATATACATCGGAGAAACCAAGAAAAAACTTGAAAATAGAATCAAACAGCATAATGCAGACACCAAAAACATAAAAAATATCAATAAAACAGCATTATCACAACATGCAATAAACAATAACCACAAATTCAATTTTTAAAAAACCAACATTTTATTTTATGAAAGAAACAGTTACAAAAGAAAAATTTTGGAATCCATCTTCATAACAAAAAATTTGGACACAGCTGTAAATTTCAAAACAGATACACAAAAAATAGGAGCCCACTATGCACTTCTAATAAACAAACTGAATATATAAATGATAACCTTTGGACCTATTGCAGTAATGGACAGTGATAATGAGGGTGGAAATATGAACAAAAATTTTAGTTCTAATAGAGTTTTTATTTTCTCGTTATATTGAGGTAATTATATCAATTAACAATAGCTATACGATAATAATAAATTTTGCAAAATCATAGATGTGCAGTTGTACATTGTACTTTTTTCATATATTTATTTATTACGATTTTTGTATTTATATTGTTTTTATGTGTTATTCATTAAGTTTTAATGTATATAGATTTGACATGATACCAGTGACAAGACTTTTAGTCGATTAAAGATTATTGTGGAAATGGATCTAGTATTTTTGACAATTTTTAAGGTAATTCATTAGTTATATAAAGTACATGGTCGAATATAGTTGCACATAATATACCTTATTCGCAATTTGCCATGCATGTGTGTTTTTGCATGTTTCAGAGCTTGATAATGTGGCAATGACCATGAAACGTCGCAAATAATGAAATAAATATTATTATTGGACAATCATGTAATATCATATGATTTTTAATAAATGAATAAGGGAGACTTATTGCTTTTGTAATTACACTTATATATATATATATATATATATATATATATATATATATATATATATATATATATATATATATTTTTTTTTTTTTTTTTTTTTTTTGTTTGGTTTATATAGAGTAATTGTTTTATTTCTTGTAAAAATGGTTGATTTGACATCTTTAGCGAGATGTATATATTGTAGTATTGTGTAAGTGGAGAAAGTTAATTTTGTACATATTGATTTCATTTGATTTTGTGTGTGTGTTCCTAGTGCAAAAAGCAATTTTATTTTATTTTGTGTGTGAGTGTTTAGTCGTAAGTTAGATTTAGGTTTTATTCTGTAAATAAAGTTTGGAATTTTCTTTTGTCTTAGGTGTAAGGATTATAAATATAGACTTTGATATTTGTAGGATTAGTGACAAGAGTAGGATTAAGATGTTGTTATCTGCTTCGGCCTTTGACCATATGGGGAAGTAGTCTATGGACTCCTTACTACCTCATTGGTATCAAGTGCCTAAAGTATAGAGTTTATGGAACATAGTCATAAACTGGAGGGGGGGAGTCAAGGTCCGAAGCAGGGCTATATCAAGCTTAATCCTATAAGCAATCACAAAAAACAAATGTAACTGTATATAAATCCGCCTCAGAGCAATAAAATCTCAGTTGTATTTCAACAGTTATCAAGTGTTTCATTCTCCTTTTAATTCTTTTTTTTTAAGTTTTCTTTTACACTCAACTTATCTTTTATATATATATATATATATATATATATATATCTGTGTGTGTGTGTGTGTGTGTGTGTGTATGTATATATATAGAGAGATATTTAAGAACGTTATAGTCACAATTTTTGTTTATTCTATTACTAGGATGTTATATTTTTCTGTTTATTCGTTGCAAGTTTTTTTTTCTTTCATTATAAATTATGATTACATCACATATATTAAAGTTGATTATTAGTATTGTATTTTAAGTTGAGTTTGGTTTATTTTCATGGTACAGCATGTAATTTTGTGAATTGTAAAATTATATAAGAAATAATAATAATAAAAAAAAAAATATTAAAGACAAAAAAAATAATACCATAGAATTTAAGAGAAGAAAAATATAATACAACTAGAAAAAAAAGAAGAAACCAAAACAAAATGAACTGTCTTCTGTGGAGGGAGAAGGATCTGGATGATTTAATCTGTAAAAATAATTAGCACTTAAAAATACCAGGTATGCAAGTTTAAAATGTCGTTTATTTCTTAAAATATATACACAGTAATTTAAAAAAAAGTATAATATATTTTATTCAAAGTACTGACCCTCGCTTTCTACACATTTTGTCCATCTCTCGGGCAATATATGGATACCATTCCAAAAGAATGCTTCATCTTTATTTGAAATCCATTCATCGAGCCATTTTCGTACGTTTTCGAAATTGTTGAAGTGTTTGCTCCGCCAATGAGTGTCCCATCGATGAGAAGAGGTGATAATCAGAAGGCGCCAGGTCAGGTGAATACGGCGGGTGGGGTAGGAGTTCCCAACCAAGCGAAGAAATCGTTTCCTTAGTCAATCTGGCTGAATGTGCAGGAGCGTTATCATGCTGAAGAATGACTTTGGCGTGCCTGTGAGCCCATTCTGGGCGTTTTTCGATCAATGCGTGACTCAAATTGATCATTTGTTGTCGGTAGCGCTCGGTATTGACTGTTTCGCCGGGTTTGAGAAGCTCGTAGTAGACTACTTCCTTCTGCTCCCACCACACACACAGCATTGTCTTCTTCCCAAAACGATCCGGTCTTGCACTCGATGTGGATGGTTGTCCTGGCGTTACCCATTATTTTTTTCGTTTGGGATTCTGAAAATAAATCCATTTTTCATCGCCAGTTACAACTCGATGCAAAAAACCCTTTCTTTCGTGGCGTAAAAGCAGCATTTCGCACACAGTTTTTCGTTTTTCCATCTGTCGTTCGTCCAATTCATGTGGAACCCATTTTCCAACCTTTTGAATCTTTCCCATAGCTCTCAGGCGATCGGAAATGGCTTGCCTAGTGACATTCAACTGTTCTGCCATCATTTGTTGGGTTTGGGTATTGTCTTCGTCTAATAAAGAATGCAATTCGAAGTCCTCAAACTTTTTTGGTCGATTTTCTCGTTTTTGATCAGTAACATCAAAATCACCACGTTTGAAACTTTGAAACCAACGTTCACATGTCCTGACGGTTGGAGCAACATCGCCATAAGTCTCAAAAAGAATTCGATGACATTCAGATGCCTTTTTCTTTTATTAAATAAGAAAATCATGACATGCCGCAAATGCTCTTTAATTGGCTTAAAATTAGACATTTTTAACACCAAAGAAAGGTATGATACGTCCACGTAAACGACTTAAAAACAACTGACTTTTGTAAACAAATGACTAACAAACAAAATAGCGTTTAGAGATAAGCAAATCCTTCAATAGGCTAAGAGCGCATTCTATTGGAATTAAAACGACATTTTAAACTTGCATACCTGGTAAAGCACAAAAAAAAGAAGAAGAAAGAAAATGAAATTATAATCACCTCCATGACTACCCGTGTAAATTTGATCGCTTTCAAACTTAATTTCAAAGGTTAGGAGGTGGCAAATTTTATCTTTCAGGGCCTTTTTCTCGTCACACATTAGATCTGCAGTTCCTTTTTAGAAAATTAATTTTATGGGTTAGCAATATATGGTCGAAGATGAACGCAGATTTACCTTCAAGCAACATTTCCATTCCTTACTTCTATCAATTTCAGAGCCACCATAGCTATTAAAAATATTCATCAGTGTGCATTTATAAACATTTGTTTATAGTGAGTATGACCAAAACTGTTATCGAATCCCTGTTTGAACTCATTACCCCTCTCCAAACTTGCAATTTTTAATACACTCTTTACTGTTAGTTGCAGGTCTTGTAAATTTATCCAAGCGCTAACTTCTCTAGCGATAATATTATTAGAAATTAGGAAATTTTTCGTAAAAGTTAATGAATAGAAGCTAATAAAGCAGTCCTTATGCAACTAATCCGTATTTTCTATCGGAAATACATAAATTCATGCATAAATCTATAGATTGAAAAGGACTTATTGATTTCGTTCTTCAACCAAAGATTGCCCAGACATCTATGAAGCAAAACGTAATTCAACAGATGAAGCGTTCAGAATAAGATAGTTATGGGGTAAAGAATTTTGAAGTCTCAGCAAATAGTTGGCTCTTCCTCTCAAGCCTGTATATATACCTCCTCTCTTTGTTACCCGTCATTAGTAGTATCTTAGTCTCGTAGTTAACTAGTTTAATTATAGTATATTTCATTTCATGTTAATTGTTTAAATAATAAGTTGCTTAAATAAAGTTTTTTTTATCTTTTTGTGAAGAATATTTAATTGGCGCCCAAATAGGGACCTGGCGGTTCTCCAAGTTTGAAGATTGAAGAAATATTCTGGTAGGCCAAGAAGACTCGAAGAAATATCCCTTGAGGTAACAGAGTTTGGGACTACTTGATAACAGATCTGATTGTAAGGCCACTAAGTAGATCTGAAGAAATAGCCATTTGGTAACAGGATCGGGACTTACTGCTTGGAGGTGTGTTTCAACACTTTACGCCGGTTTCAAGAAAAACATCATTGATATCTTCTCTTTAAAATTCACATAGCTTTGAGGCATTGTACAATTAATTGTATGTTTATGAATTTAATTTAATGAATCCTGAATTTAAGCTTAAAGAAAGTAAGCTAAGTGAAATTATAATTAAAGATAAAGAATTAACTGTTATTGATAGTAATATTAACTGAAGCAAAATGACTTCAAATTATTCTATGACAAAAGAAGATTATGGTCACTTAACGTATTATAATGGTGACCCAACTCAATTAATTGCATTTATCAAGCCGCTAGAAATTATTTATAATAATGTATGTAATGAAAAAATTTTAAATCGCGCACAAAATGAAAATAAACTAATTCAAATAGCTTTATCGCGATGTACCGGTGATGCCCAACAACTTTGTATGTATGAAAATTTTGGGTCTATTGACGAATTTAAATTACATTTAGTTAACCATTTTAAAGATTCGCGGACGACTTCACATTTACAACATGAAGTAACACAAATTAGAATGCACAAAAACGAACACCCAATTGACTACATCAATAAGGTTCTGCCATATCAAATCCTAATTCAAAATAAAATTATGGTTGATATAGTTATTATAAACAAAGACCAAGTAATAAAATCCCAAAAAGGTCAGATAATTGACCATGTTCTCAGAAATTTACCTCCAAGGCTTAAAGATGCACTTAACCATATCGTCATACGCGACTTGATTGATATGAAAAACACACTCTACAATAACTGTAGAATTATAGTCGATGATTTATACCCACAAGGTCAAAATAAAAATGAACACCACGGACCAACACAAAAAAACCATCATAACGGTCCTAGGCAAAATAATCATAACTGGAACAAACACCATGAACAAAAACCACACTATGATGAACGACATCGTTATCATAATTATGGACAGAAGCCTTATCAAGGCTATAAACATAACAATTATACACCACATAATCCACAACACCAACAAAATCAGCCCCAATTCTTTAACGGTCAACAACATAACACCTTTCCCGTCACAACCATTTAATCCTGACTCTCAAAATACTGTGTCAATGAGAACAGTCAAAAGTAACAATGTTCACCATATGGAAGATGAAAATGATCATTTAAAACAAAGGGTTGCAGAATTAGAGCAAAAAGTAAATAGTTTTTTATGCTTGAACGAGCCCGAACCTGCCCCCGACATATCCTCTACTTAATTGATGGACTTCCAACATTCAAGGACTTATTAGGCAATGACTGGCTCGTGGACACCGGATCAGAAATTAATTATATTAATCCCAATTCCTTACCTGAAGGAATTAAAATAAATTCAGAAGAGTTCATTGTGACTACTCCTACCGGCAGTGAGTTAGGTAATGGTTCAATACTATTATAGTCCAAGCAACGAAGGATTTTCAGAGGACTTAATTCATGTAGAAGCCAATTTTGGCACAGTTGTAGGGGGAGCTGTCCTTAAGAACATACTAAAAGTACTGGGGGGTGGGGGTGGAGCTAAGGGTGGGTGGGGGCTCTAAAGGTCGGTTTTTTCAGTTTTTCGTTAATAACTCGAAAATTATTGCCTCTAGCGAAAATATGTTTATATACTAAATTAATTAGCATAAAATTGTTTACAAAAAAGGTTCTATACATTTTGGTTCTAGGAGCAATGCTTAAGAAGATATATTGGGGGAAATATGGAAAATGTAAAAAAAACACGTTTTTATTGTTAAAATTTATATATATATATTGTTAAAATTGCAATGTTTATTGCTAAAAATCAATAGTTTATTATTATAATTTGAAAGCTTATTGCTAAAAATAAAATTATTGTTGTTAAGCCAAATATGCCTATTATAGTACAGGGAAATTAGCATTCGAACCTTGATATCGAACCAAAAATAAAAAGATCTGACTATTGCATATTGTTCATCAACCTTAGCTGTAAATGTGGTTAAAAGATTTCTTTGAAACATCTTCAGGTTTGGGCAGGGGGGGGGGAAAGTGTTGAAAATTGTATGTATTTAGCACTTTGATCCAGTAACTCGGAAACCGTTACTTTCAGCAAATTTTGTGTTATATACATTATTAAGGCTAAGCAAATTTGCAATAAATTTGGTTTCTATTCGTTTTTTTGTCAGATCGATGGTTTTAGAACTGTGAAGGAAGAAAAATTGGCTAACTTGCGGTAAGTCGCACTTTTCCTCAAAAACGCGTTTGTCGGAATTAAGTCCCCTAGTCGGCCTTTTTTGGTCTTCGTTGCTTGGACTATTAGACCTCGCCCCGTGTTTAGGACTAGACCATGAATTATTAGTTAAGTTTAAAATATTTAAATTTAGTAATAAGTACAACCTATTGTTTGGTATGAAAGGAATGGAGGAATTAACAACAGATATTCATATTAGTAAAAATTTAAAAGAATTTAAGATAAGAAATGTAACAATTAAAGACGGCAAGATAATAAATAATAACAATTTGAATTTAATTAATAATCAAAATGAATTATATAAGGTCATTCGCCATGATCACATTAATAAAGAAATAAAAGAAAAATTATTTGATACCCTAATGAAGTATCCCGAAATTGTTACAACAGAGGAAGATATTTTGCAGAGCACAAATTTAGTAAAACATTCCATTCGTTTAAAAACTGAAAAACCTATATTTACCAGCAATTATCGATTTCCGCAACATTTTCAAAATGATGTAAATTTAGAAATAGAAAAACTATTAAAAAAATGGAATAATAAGAGAAAGCAATTCCCCTTATAACAGTCCGCTTTGGATAGTTCCCAAAAAAGCGGATGCAAGCGGCACAAAAAAGATTAGAATGGTTATAGACTATCGGAAAATAAATGCAGAAACCATTCAGATAGATTCCCCTTGCCCAATATTGAAGACTTAGGTATTAAATAAATTAAATAATTCAAAAGTCTTTACTATCATTGATCTGGCCTCTGGTTTCCACCAAATTGAGATGGATCCAGACTCAATTGAAAAAACTGCATTTTCCACAGACTCCGGTCATTATGAGTTTCTTCGTATGCCATTTGGTCTGTGCAATGCTCCCCCCACCTTCCAAAGAGCAATGAAGTCTATGCTCGCCAATGTCCAAAATACTCTAGTGTATAGGATGATATTATAATTTATTCGGAAAATATAAAAGACCATTTAAACATCTTGAAACAGTTTTTTCTAAATTAAAAGACCACAGACTATCTATACAACTAAATAAAACGGAATTTATGAGAACTGAATTGCCGTTTTTAGGTCATATTCTTACATCTAATGGAATTAAAACTAATCCTGATAAAATTGAAGCCATTCAAAAATGTCCGCTACCTAAAACAGAAAAAGAAATAAAACATTTTCTTGGAATGACAGGTTATTACAGTAAATTTATCCATAATTATGCCTCTATAGCAAAACCACTTACTTCTCAATTAAAGCAATGGCTGTTCACTATGAAAAATGACAATACCAGAATAATGAAATGGATCTTTTACCTACATGAATTTGATTTTGATATCAAACATGTAGAGGGTAGAACAAACAATGTCGCAGATGCTTTAAGTAGAATCCAAATTACTCCCACATATGAATTAAATGCTATTGAAGATCTAGATATGGATCTGGAATTAGATAGAGCTTTACAAGAAGCAAGTCAAACAAATTTAACCCCTGTTCCGTCAGTGAATTACAACGAATTGCTAGAGGAATATGAGGCAAGTCAAAGACCTGAAGGCATACATGAAACAGCTGAGGAAAGCACAGAGGTCGAGGACGACAGAGGAGATAATATGAGCATTGTAGCTACTCAGCACTCTCAAGATTCCAGTCATGAGCAAATACTTATTGTTAATGAAAATAAACCCGTTAATATAGAGAAATATCAAATTTTTATACAGAGAGGTTCAGAAAGAACTATAACAACTAGACCGTTTGGGGAATTTAGGTACTTAATAGAATCAGCATATCCATGGAAACATGATTTAGAAGAAAAACTTCTCGAAATTATAAAGCCTAACACGGTATATGGTATATACTGTGAACCGAACGTTGAATCTGTAAGAAATGAATTTGAAGGGATTTTCAAAAAACTTTTGGAAATAATTGAAACTGAATTCCCAACAGTAAAAATTAAAAGATATAAACAAAAAGTAATAGATGTAGAAGAGAATGATCAAAATGAATTAATTGAAAACTATCACTTAGGTAAATCATTTCATAGAGGAATACTTGAGACGTATGAGAAAATTAAAAGAAATTATTACTTTCCAAAAATGAAAGATATGATCACTGAATTAATTAATAAGTGCCCAGTATGCCGAAAAACAAAATATGATAGAAAACCTGTCAAAACTAAATATCAAATTTCACCGACACCTATTAGGCCTTTCGAAGAATTAACGATTGATACCTTACATTATGAAAGTATTTTTATTATAACTATTATAGATACATTTTCTAAAAAATTATTCGCTAGGATAGTTTTTTTTTTTATTTACAATTTATTGAAATTTACAACTGTACAAAAATACATTAAGTAAATGTGTTAAAAACGCTTACAATAACATGGTAAAACTTGAAAGTAACTATTCATTAGTAGCACTTTAATAAAAATCTACACAAGAAGATCTCTAGGCCATCTTCTTTTCAGACGCCTCGGAGGATTATCGGGAATCGAGAGGGAAGAAAGTTGAGAAACTAGTGGATTTGAGTGGTTATGGAGCTTACTATGAAAGGATTGGTATCTGTGTTGGGCTAAATCAGCAACATATGGAACATTAAGATCTTTATGGATAAGTTTATTGGTGACAAAATAAGGAGCATTAAGGATTTTTCGAAGGATTTTGGATTGTAAGGATTGGATACGGGATGAATTGGATGGTTTAGTAGAGCCCCAAAGCTCAACTCCGTAAGTCCATATTGGTCTAATCACGGTCATGTAAATGAGTCTTTTGTAATTAATTGGGAGTTTTGAACGTTTGTCCAGTAAATGTTGAAGCAGTCTGTAACGACGAGCTGTTTCTTGTCGTTTTAGTCTTGTATGTGGATTCCAAGTAAGACGTTTGTCCAAGTGGAGTCCTAGGTAGCGGATCTGTTCAACTGGGATAAGTGGAATATCATTAAAGGATACTGTAGGACAGGAGGTCGTAGGTTTACGACGAAGGGTAAAGGTTATTTGGTGAGATTTGTTCGGATTTATTTTGATTCTCCATTTTTGACTCCATTCTTGAATGTTTAGGATATGGGATTGGAGTGTTTGGGAGGCAATGAAGGGATCATTGTTTACTGATAATACACATGTGTCATCAGCGTAAGTGGTGAGGACAGTGGTAGGATGAGTTGGGATGTCAGCTGTATAGACCGTGTAGAGAATGGGACCAAGAATACTACCTTGAGGAACACCGGCAGATTGGGTAAAGAGGGAAGAGTAAGTAAAAATTGATGGTTCACTTTAAACGTTCTATCACTAAGATAGGAACGGATAATAAGGAAGTATGTTGAGGGAAGGAATTTGCGGAGCTTGTAAAGCAGTCCTGGGTGCCAGACTCGATCAAACGCTTGTTCTACGTCGAGAAAGGCTCCCGTGCAGTACATTCCGCGCTCTAACGCTGAGGAGGCCACATCCACCACGCGATGACATTGGTGGATAGTGGAGTGTGACGTTCGAAAACCAAATTGGTGGTCTGGGATGATATGATTGGAATCTAGGATAGGATACAGGCGTTTCAGGATGAGTTTTTCAAGGATTTTGCCCATAATAGGCAAAAGTGATATTGGACGATATGAGGATGGGAGTTCAGATGGTTTTTTGGGCTTAGGAATCATCTTTACTATCGATATTTTCCAAGGATCAGGGAAATATGTGGTGCGGAGTACCGCATTATATATGTATGTAAGAAATAGGATAGCTTTCCGAGGAAGGAATTTTAGGATATAGGCTGTAATGAGGTCATATCCAGGGGCTTTGTTGGAAGGTAATCTGAGGATTATGTTGGATACTTCTGAAGGGTGGAATGCATTAGGAGGAGGAGACATTTGGAGAGGGACATTTAGTTCTGCTTCAATACATTCAATGTGAGCAGGATTGAAGATGTCGGGATGTGGGTTAAATGTTTTTAAAAGGTGCATACCAAAAATTTGGGATTTTTCTTCGTCTGATCTTGTCCAGGTTTTAGAATCAGTTAGAAGAGGGTGATTAAAATTTTTGTAATTAAGGAGCTTTTTCGTGGTCATCCATAATGACTTGTCGGAAGTGTTTAGGTTTTCAGTATGGTTTTGTAGGTTTTGAATTTTCAGTTTTCTTATTTCTGTCTTCAGTCTGTTCGTTAAATTATTGTAATTTTTTTTTTTGTATGATGGGTATCTAGTACGGTGCCACTTCGCTCTTGCTCTGCGTTTTTCTGTCAATAAGTTGCGAATATGCTGTGGTAAGTTATACTGTTGACTATTTGGATTTTTTCGGTGTGAGGTGTTTTCAGTTATGCTATTTTGTATTGATGAAGTAAGTTTGTCAATTGCTATGTTTATATCTTGTTTTGTTTTAAGGGGAATTTTAAGGTCCAATTGGTTTTCAAGGTCACATCGAAATCCATCCCAGTCTACACGTCCTGTTATCAGCCTAGGAGGAGAGGGTTTAGGAACGGGATTTGAATGTAATAGAAGCAAAACAGGGCTGCTAGGATAGTTAAAGTCAACAAATATCTTTGATGTCATATCGGATTATTTGTTATTATTCCCTAACCCGATTAGAATTAAAATGGATTGTGGTAAAGAGTATAAAAATAATTTAATACAAAATTTCTTAGAAAGTTTAGGAATAGAACCATATTATACAACTCCCAATCACCCTAATTCCTTAGGATTATTAAATAAAGCGCAGTCCACATTAATAGAAATTTTGAGATCCGTAAAAGAAGAAAGACAAAATTCCAAATTAGAGACAAATTTAAAACTTGCAGTAATTACTTTTAACAATTCCCTCAACCAAAATTTAAAGCTAACTCCTAATGAAATAACATTTGGTCTAGTGAAAGACCCCAATAAATTAGAAGGTATAATTAAAGAACAATTAGTTAATAAATATCATGAATACTTAGACTTAATACATAGAAATATTAAAACTAATATTGAAAAAGAAAAAGAAATTAGAACCAACAAATTAAACACTAATAGAGAAAATCCTGAAATTGAAGACAATCCATATGTTAAGGTCAGAACTAGAAATAAAAATGAAAACCCTTATAAACCCGTTCATAAATTTCAAGATAGAAATAAGACAATCAAAGAACATACTGACAATATACAAAGACAAAGGAAAATTAAGAAAAACCAATTATTTGTTTCAGATGACGGACCTATGGAAATTAATGATAATAATATTTCTGATACCGAAGGATACTCTACAGTATAAAATGACTAACGTAGAAAATTCTTCAGGTTTAGTTACTTTTAGATTACCGGATGCAAAAATTATTAATAAATATAAAACCATTGTCCATTATTTAAACTTCACATCGCTAATATTAGAAATAGAAACAGTAGAAAAGGAATTAAAACATTTTAAAATATTTTCTATGGATAATATGTACAATACAATTAATAAACAATTGATTTTCTGAAAAAATAAAGTTAATATCACTCCTAAGAGACAGAAAAGAGGTCTAGTGAACGGACTAGGCAAAGCCATCAGCTGGATTACTGGGAACTTAGATTCTGATGACAAAGAGCATTATGACAAAGTCATTGACACCTTAGAAAGAAACTCGTACCACTTAGAACACAATATTGCACACGAAGTTAGTATTAATCACAAACTTATAGAAACATTCCAAAATGACATTAAAATTCTAAACAATAATAATCAAGAAGTATCACAAATTCTTAAATCTATGGATAAAACCCGATACATCTTACACTTAGAAGAATTATATAATATACTTAATTATATCACAATACTTTTATTAGATATCGAAAATTCATTAGAAACATGTAGACTTGGAATACCACATTCAAATATCATAAAGCATACTGACTTAAACGATACAACATTAATTTCACAAGATTTAGAAACAATTTGGTTAACTAGTAAAATCTCTTGCATGATTAAAGATAACATAATACATTATATTATTTCTCTCCCAGTCAAAACCCAAACTTTAAGCAGTATATACTTTCTATCAATACCAATTAGCCATAAAAACGAAACTATTGTAACCCTTGTTAAAAACAGTGTAATCCTTAATAATATTTCAGAAATATTCACAGGTAATTGTACATATGATAAAGATAATTATTATTGTACTAACCTTAGAAATTTAAGTAATAAATGTATTAAATATGCTATTCTTAATTATTTAAAATATTGTACCACAACTAACCTTATTGATAGTAAACCTTTTATAAAATATATTGATATAATAGATTTATGTAACATTTAGGATTAAGAATATTAATATTAAAACTAATATATCTCATCCCTTATCTTTGCCTAAAATTGCTTTGTAATTAAATTAGGTAATAATGAATGGATTGTAAATCAAACAAGGAATATTTTTATAAATATAGATACTCTTTCATTTAATCATAAAATTGAGACATATAAGAAACTTAATATAACTTTAGAAAAATTAGATTTACCTATAGAAGATGATAATACATTTGAGGTATTAGAAACTGAGAATTATAATATATTATATTCATATCCTGTCATTGCTATTACTAGTATTATATCATATTTATTATTAATACATGTAATCTCTGTATATTACAAAGCCTCAAAGCTATGTCAACGAACAACGGAACAACCAGCACCAGAACCCCCAAAGACATTTAAACCATGGAAAGTACCTGTTTTTTCCTCACTGAGTTCGAAATCTTCAGAAGGGAGGAGGTATGGTAAAGAATATTGAAGTGTCAACAAATAGTATATACCCCCTCTCTTTGTTCCCCGTCATTAGTAGTATCTTAGTCTCGTAGTTAACTAGTTTAATTATAGTATATTTAATTTCATGTTAATTGTACAAGTTGCTTAAATAATGTTTTTTTTATCTTTTTGTGGAGAAGAATATTTAATTGATCCTTTACTCGTTTTTTTTTTTTTTTTTTTTTTTTTTTTTTTTTTTTTTTTAATGCTTTTATTGAAAAATTCTTCGAAAAGGATTTCCGTTCTTCCGCGTGTTCGGCTTGGTCTTGGTTTGACTGCACTTATTTCGGGAGTAGTTGGCAATTGAAGTTCCTGCTAAAGTTAAGAGGCATATCCCTGATGAAATATACTGTCGACCTCATTCAATATTTAATTGAATTTGAAGCAACATAACCGACTAATTGTAGATGTTTCTATTTCTAAATTGGTGGTTAGACTCTTCCACGTCTTTAAACGAATGTAGTTTATAAGTGACTACAGCTATTTGATCTGATTTTTTAGGGGGGAAAACATATTTCACCAAACTATCCATAGGCCTAATTTTTGCTGACTCAAAAAAAAAAAAATAATCAAACAGTCCCGGCGCAGGCAGGCGCAGTTAAAATTCATGGCAAACCAAAGCCTATATACCAAGCAATAAAAATATGCAAAAACTACAAAAGGATATATGAGGATTTTTTTAAAAGCCTCTTAAAAGTTCGAATAATTTTCAAACTGGCCAACGAAACTTTACACGCATGCAATGAATATAATAAGTCCTCAGCTTACCAATTAATGAAGTATATTTTAAAATAGATTCCTTGACCTGCATATTGCTTATTTCACAATGGCTATTTTTTATCCAATGAGATGTGAATGGAACCAAATATAATTTGCGGCTAATATGATATAAATCGCAAAACGAAAATACTCCTGAAGTTTTTCGATTGTATTGACTAAAACGAATACGTAAACAATGAGATATTCATACTAAACAGTTGTCTAAGGTGTATTTAAGAATATCACAAGGTAAACAGCTCGATAAAAAATACTTCGATTTTTGATTTTTGTTCATTGTCGAAGCACTGTGCGTCGGGCATTGCAGCTGCCTAAAACAACAGTTTGGCGTGTTTGTGACGCAGGTTATAAAGCCGTACAAGTTACAGCTGTTACACCTGTTACAGGCTCTGAATAATGATGACAAACATAAACATGTGGAATTTAGTGGCTAGATTCAGGATGTTATTAACAACGATAACAATTTCTCAGAACGGATCCTGTTCAGTGATGAAGCATGTTTTCACCTTAGTGGGAAGGTGAATAAACAGAATGTTAGAATTTGGGGCCTACAGAACCCACATGCGCACATCGAACATTTTCGAGATTCGCCTAAAGTGAATGTGTTTTGTGCTGTAAGGTTATTCTTACAATTATTAATAATAAGGTGAACATATAATTAATTTTACTTTATTTTGTCCGGGCGCCGTAATATAATTAATGAAAAATGGCTTTTCATAAAATGATATAATTAAAAAAAATACAATTTCAATCCAAAATTAGTTAAAGTAAAGTTTACACACAAAAATTCAATATTTAAATAAGCTATTTTTTATATAATTCAAATTTAATCAAATCCCTGTCCAAAGAATCTTAATACAAAATGTACAAACATACCTCTTAATCACAATAAAAACAATAATTATTAAATTGTCTTGTTAAATACATCACCAATTCTTCTCATAAACTAACTTTAAGTACATTTCAATCAACATAAAAAAAAAACAACATTCATCTTATTAACACAAACATGTTTCACTATAACTGCTGCACACACCATGTGGCCCCACACATCCTGTTCCCTCCAAAAACACTGTCCACACACTCCTCTATTCTATGTATTGCCAACTAAATTTATTGTACAAATTAAATTTTAAACAAATTTTACAAATTACACTTTTTCTTTAGATGTTATCAATATAATTTACATTATTCTTACCCACAATTATAAATAAAATTAATTATAAAACAAAAAATTATATAACAGTTAACTCAGTTATATGTAACCATTTTTCATTATTTATACAAATTTAATTTACTAAATAATTTTCTTAAATTTATTTATTTTGAATTATTTAAAATTTCCATTTGAAAATAGACAAAATTTTAGACCCTTTACAGAGCTATATCCTGCTCATCTATTTACGGCCCTTTTTTCTTTGATGGAAACACGGTTAACGGTCTGCAGTATCTTCATATGTTGCAAAACTGGTTGTTTCCGAGGCTGAGCAAGGACAACCTCATTTTTCAACAAGACGGGGCACTCCCTCACTGAAGTCGTCAAGTTTGTCAGTTTCTGAATCAAAATCTTCCGAACAGTTGGATTGGACGTCAAGGAAGGGAAGATTTAGCACTTTTCAGCTGGTCTCCACGGTCACCGGATTTGACGCCGTGTGATTTCTTCCTGTGGGGTTTCATCAAGGACACCGTCTATGTTCCTCCACTACCACAGAACCTCGATGAGTTGAAGAACCGAATCCGTACTGCCATTACATCAGTGACACGGGACATGCTTAGTCGAGTATGGCAGGAATTTGAGTATCGGTGTTATATTGTTCGTGTCGCTGGTGGAGGACATATTGAACACCTGTAATCTAAACTAGAGAGTTTCATAAATATGTGTCCCAAGTTCCATAGTTGATGTCTTACAGTTTATTAAATATATCAGTATATTCTTTTTGGTCCACCCTGTATATTAATAGGTTACGATCGCTATTCAATAGAGGTTACAAGAATTTTTTTTTTTTTTTTTTTTTTTTTTTTTTTTTTTTTTTTTTTTTTTTTTTTTTTTTTTTTTTTTTTTTTTTTTTTTTTTTTTTTTTTTTTTTTTTTTTTTTTTTTTTTTTTTTTTTTTTTTTTTTTTTTTTTTTTTTTTTAGGCTTTAGCTAGACGCCATTGGCCAACTTTAAAATATTTCATATTCAAATAATTGTTTGTTTCTATTTTTTTCTTAATAAGTGAAAATCTATGATTTTTTATAATTTAATGCCAGTGGATTTTATAAAATGGCCTAACGTTTCTAATACGGAATTAGGGTTTGATATAATATCTATATAAGAAGGGTTGTCTTTATTTATTATATTTTTAATTTTATTTATAAAATGGTATCGCTCGGCAGAATATTTTATGCATGACATTATTATATGTTTCGGATCGTCTTTAACTTCGCACAATTCACAGTAATCCATATCTTTTCTTTTAATTTTGTATAAGTACGAACCACAGATAGCATGATTAATTCTCAATCTGCACATTGATCTTATCCATGATCTGGGAGCATTGCTGTTACCAAACCATGGTTCCATTGATACCAGTGGGCAGTGAGATTTATAAAACAATCCCTTATCTTCTTTTGCATACCTTTTCTGCCATTCAACCTTCATGGAAATTTTTAATTCGTGAAATATATCTGAAAATGGAACATGACATTTATCAATCGGTTTTTCTGTTGCTTCTTTGGCAAAGCTATCGACTGCTGTATTGCCTTTAATACCTGCATGGCCCCTAATCCATGCAAATTTAATAGTTTTACCTAGTTTTTTAATTGTATGAACTTTTTCCAAAATCGAGATTATTAAAGAGGATGTTTTGGAGTTGAAATTTAGATTTTCTAGTTTTTTTATGGCACTTAAACTGTCAGTTAAAATTAGACTTTTATTGAAGTGGCTATCTTTTATGTGATCTAGAGCAGTTAATATCGCTGTTAGTTCGGCTGTGTAAACCGAAGCCCTTTTTGTGTATACTAATAAGTATACTTTTGTTGTATGTAGGAATATAGACAGCAGCGCCTACTCCTTCTGGACTCTTAGATCCGTCTGTGAATATTAGATAAAAAGATGGAAAATTTGATTTAATGTATTCGTTGAAATATGAATCGCGTTGGGTTTCTGGAATTGTAACAAGGTCGGGAATCGAAATTATTTCTATGTTTATTGAAAATATATCGTATATACAATTGAATATAGGAGGTTTTTTTTTTTCATACTATAAATCGTATCTTTATAGCTGGATAAGTTTAAAAAAGCTGCTACCAATGGGGGAGGTGTTTTGCTTTTCCAATATCTGTGAGTTAGGGTTTCTGTTGTTAGTTGAACCAGTTTATTATTTAACTCGCTGTCCTCTGCTAGCAATTTTATGACAAATTTCCCGGTCAAAATTTCCCTTCTGATTATTAATGGAGGTTCTCCAGCTTCGACTAAAATATTATTATTCGGACTGCTATTAAGTAGGCCTAAGCTTGTTTTGATAGATCTATACTGCACTCTATCGAGAGTAAGTAATTTAGATTTTGCCGCGTTCCCATAAAATACGCAACCAAAATCTATTATAGCCCTAATTGTTGACTTATAGAAATCAATACATATTTTAGGGGCAGCCCCCCATTTAGTTGAACAGATAGCTCTTAATATATTGTTGTATTTTTCACATTTCTGGAGTATTTTAACAATATGTTGGTTCCAGCTCAATTTCTGATCCAAGACGAGACCTAAAAATTTTACCTCCTTATTAATTGGAAAATTATGATTGTTGATGGTGAGAAATTCCTGTTCTATTTTGTTTTCTTTTTTTATTAAAAATGCAGACTGTTGATTTTTCAGTTGATATTGACAGGCCTTTCTTTGTCGCCCATGTAAGTAAATTGTCTATTTTTGGTGATAAGGATTGAAAACAATCATTAGTATCTTTACCTATGGTATACAAACAGTTGTCATCGGCGTACTGAATCAGGTGAGCATTGTCTGTTATATTTTTATTTATATCAGCTACGTAAACGGCGTAGAGAAGACAACTTAAAATGCCTCCCTGAGGCAAACCGATTCGAGCTATACGCGATTCTGTAATTTGTCGGTTTACTCTCAAAAAAATTTTAGACATAGCCCTACTTAATTCACTGAATATAATGCTGGCATATGCTTTGGAAATATCTATAAATACAGCAGTGACCGTTTTGCTTTTTGTAAATGCTGAGTAGATGTCAAATAGAAGTTGGGATTGAGCCTGCTGAACAGATTTACCTTTTCTGAAGCCATATTGGTTTGAAGGCAGAATATTATTTGTTTCCAAATACCACTCTAGCCTCATTTTAATTATTCTTTCAAATGTCTTAAGGACACACGAAGATAATGAAATTGGACGATATGAAGAGGCGACTTTATTATCCTTACCCGGCTTTAAAATAGGAACGACAAGATATTCACCCCATGAGTCGGGAAAACTAGCATTTTTCCATATTTCATTAAATATGTCGATAAGTAATTCTTTAGCCATTTTTGGTAATTGATCTAGCATTTGATAGTGAATTCGGTCTAACCCAGGAGTGGTATTGCGTTTTGATTGTAGCACGATATTTAATTCATTAATGTCCATTTTCTTAAAGAGAACATGTTCAACTATATTATTATTTAAATTTAATTTTTCTGAAGCTATTGGAGGGCAGATTTCATTAAAAAATTCCTCTACCCATTCACCTTTGCCAGTAGGTTGTTTGTTTGTGGTTTTTCGGGTTTTTTAATTGTTTTAATCGTTTCCAAATGACTGATGGATTGGTGTCTTTATTTAGCGAATTACAAAATTCACGCCATGAGTTTGATTTACATTGCTTAATAAATCTTTTCGTTTTAGCGGTAGCGATTTTGTAGTTTAAATATGATTCGTAATTGCTGTTATGTTTATAAATATTATAGGCATTTTTTCTATCGTTGATGAAGGTTTGGCATTCTTTGGTCCACCATGAATTACTAATTACATTTCTAGTACGGAGAAATGATTTAGGGATAGAATTTTCAGCTGCTAGATTTAAATTGAAAATAAATTTTTGATAATCGTATTTTTGGTTAGAATTTGCCTGTTCGATAGAATATTTTTCCATTAAATTTCTAAATTTTCCCCAGTCTGCCAATTTAAGATTCCATTGCCACTGTAAACATTTATCAGCTGGAAGCTCAGGGTGGTCATTTGATTTAGAGATATGTTTTGCATTTTTAGAGCATATTGGGGATACAATAATTGGGAGATGATCCGAACCTATTGGGTCCTCAGTGCACCAATCATATAACAGTGCGAGGTCAGGAGTTGTTAAAGTGATATCTATTGCACTTTCATTTCTTTGATAAATATTTTTAACTCTAGTAGGCGAGCCATCATTTAGCAAGACCAAACCTGCATTAGCAATTGCCTCAGATAATTTATTACCTCTATAATCTGATTTAATACTGCCCCAGGACGAGTGATAACAATTAACATCACCAGCAATAAAACATGGCCAGGAGACACTATTGAAAAATTTTTCCCATTCATCAACAGAGATGTTATTTGGAATCGGGTTATAAATAGATACTAACGATAGATTCTTACCTTTATAATTTATTTTAATTCCCACTACCTGAAATTCATTGCTAGGTTTATGTATGTTAGTAAGTTCACTATACTCAAGATTGAGATTTAATTAATATAGCTACACCAGTAATTCCATCTTGGCGATCAAATCGTATGTTATTGTATCCCGGAAAGTTCACGTAAGTATTTGGACGAAACCAAGTTTCGCTTAATATTGCTACGTCTATATTATGTTCTGTTAAAAATATCTCTAAATTTCCTTTGTTTGAGATAGCTGACCTAGCGTTCCATTGCATGATTTTTATCATATGTTTTTTTATTAAAGAAAAATATAGACGTAATAACATATGGTATTATGTATCTGAAATAAATAATAGAGTTATAATCATTCAGATAGGGATTTAACTCTATCCAAAACTAAAGCCTTAATATCAGTACTGTTAATATTTATATTTTCTGTATCTTTTAAAGTTTTTAAAATCAAAATTATAATATCTGAAATCGTATCAACGTTTAAGCTTAGTCTCTCATTCACGGAGTTTTTATCTTCATTTTTATGGGGGTTGTTTGTTATTGGATTATTTGTAATTATAGGGTTAGAAATAATATCTTTATATTCTGTTAATAAACGATCTTCACTTGGCGGTGATTTAATAGGCGAAGAATGTCTAGTCCTCTTAGGAGGTACCCGATTTACCTGTTTTAAATCTGGAAATAAACTATTATTTTTAAAATTAGGCGTTTTATCTGTTAGAGCTGATTTAAAGGATTTTCCAACGACTAATTCTTTAGCTTCGATAAAGGTTATATTTTCATTGACCATTAGATTCCTAATTGAGCGCTGTTTAATAAATTCTGGACATTGCTCATAACCCACAGACGGGTGATTTTGTTCACAATGCACGCATTTAGTTATATTTTCTGGAGGGCAGTCCTCCACTTTATGGCCTTCACCACATTTACTGCAACGTAAAGAATTTTTACAGTTTTTCCCTATGTGACCCCAACGAAGGCATTTATAACATTGAATTGTTCGCGGTACAAAATTATCTATTCTACAAATAACTTTATATATTGAAAGAAACTTAGGTAATTCGGGACCTCTAATAGTTATCACTACAGATTCTGTAGGTACTCGGTAAACGCTTTTGTCTTCTTTTACAATTTTTCGCATTAACCTTTGCACCGATACTATACAAAATTTTTGTTCATATTCAATTGATTCTATATTATTTTTAATTTCTTCATCCGATATATCTTTTGATACTCCTCTCATAATACCTTTTTTTTCAACTATGAATCTAGGGGCATACGCTCTTAAATTTTCAGTTTTATTATTATTAATTTCGGAAATCATTAAATTTGCATTTTCCTTATCTCTTACTTCAATTTTTACTCTATTTCTTCTGCCAATGGATTTTATATTTAGAATAGATTTGTTAAACTGGGGAAAATTTTTGAATAGCTTACTTCCAAAACTGATTGGATGAAGTTTGCCAATATTACGCCCCTCTAGAATAGATTCGACAAATACATAAAAAGGACCTGAATCGTACTTATTATATTTGAGTGGAATAAATGGTTTATCTAAACTCCTAACTTGTAAAACTTGCGGCACAATTTCTGTCATTTCTACTATATTTTCGACCTCATGTTTATCTGGAGGGACATCACGAGGATCCCCAATCTCCAACATTCTTTAAACTATAAAAGAAAACTTAGCTGATTTAATCCTCTTCAGAGCACTACACTGTCAGCGGCTAACAGATGGCTGAAGATGAACACTTTTTTTTTATAGTTTTATAATCACTAAATATCTTAAAGTCAAGTTTTAAAAAAAAAAATAACCTAAATTTTAGACACTGTGTTAAGAAAACCGTATCACCATATGTAGTAGGCTAATCACTGCTTCCAAGAGGCAAGAATATGGTATTATATAAAACTAAAAATTTATAACAAAATTCGCTTAATTCAAGTAAGTTGTTATCAAAGGATCACAGTAAAGTTTAAAACTCGAACAATATTTATATTTACTTTTTTTTTGTTTTTTATTATAGAACCTTCAACTACAAAGATCCATTTTTCACATTGTTATGTATGAAGTCACATTGTTGTGGGGGTAAATTCACATTAGTGTAGGGCATTCACATTGTCATAGGTTAAAAATTTAAATTGAAATTTTAAAGAATATAAAGTAACTAGCATCGCTCGTCGCGGATACTCCCGCTCTCATAAGTAACCTTTGATAATTTTTATTAATTTTTTATCGATAAAATTATTGTTTTGAAGTTTTGCAATTGAGCATTATTTCTTCAATGGCATTTTCACGCTTAGCAGTAACTTTTAACCTTGTTAAAATTATAATTTTTGAAGATAACCTAAAAGTATAATTGAACATCCAATTTTTAATTTTTAAAAAAAATTAACACCTTCCTCGGGGACCGATACAAATTGAAATAATAAAAATCAGGTTATAGTATGATAGAAAAATTACAGGCAGAATTAAATAGAATTAATGTATAGGTCGCCGAGGACCGATACCGCACCAGAGTAAGTACTACTATCGGTCTCCGGGGAACGATAACGCATTACGTAAAATGAACCACTTTTTTCATTACCGCATTGAAGGTGATAAAGTTGGTAATCCAGATAGACAGAGACTATTAAGAAACTTTTGTGGATAATGGACAGCATTATCAGTTCTTGCAACTGAAGGCCCGTTTATCACATTTTTACACACAATAAAAAGCAAAGAATTGACGCTTTGATTTGGTAATAATTTGTATTTGGGAGAAATAATTTTATCGATTTTATCTAATAAGATTTTAATTTTTAACCTTAAAAGTTTGTAACAATGTGACAAACGCCGTTTCTGTCACTTAATATTGTATATTTAAATTATGATTATAGTATCCTTTACTATTGCAATCCTTCCTAGAACTATGGGTATGATTTAGTTAACCTTTGGTTCAGATGGGTTTAATAGTTTAACTACGAGTAAAACGCAGTTGCAGGATGGTGCTAGGGTCGATTTTTAAATTTTATTGAGGCACACGCCACATTTTTATAGTTTTTATTTTTTATAAAAATATAATTGAATTAAGGAAATTTTATTATCAATTTCTAGCTTTATAAAACACCGTATATTAATAACTTCTCTAGAATGGAGCTCGCCACATATCGGTCAATTTTTAAACTTCACTGAGCACCACATATTTATTGTATTTTAACCACCATTTAATAAAAATATGTAAACTTTATTATTGCTAAACCTTCCTTGAACTATGAAGATGATGTATTATAGTTAAAATTTGGTACAGATTGGTTCAGTAGTTTTCGCGGTTAGTGATCACAAACGAAAAATGGCTTGTCCTTTTATATAATAGTATAGATCCATGAGTTGCTGCACAACATCCTCACAGGAGGTATCAAATTTTTGCAGCAAGATTTATCAACATTTAAATTTGGAGTTTTAGTAGCTGGAAATTTGCATGTAGTTTGAAAATCACCCATAAGGCTAGCGCCATATTGTGAGGCAAAACGTGTAAAAACCTCATAGGGTAAAAGACCCAATAGTGGACACTGACCCAATAGTGACCACTTGGAGTTTTAAATGCTAATAATAAGGTTTATGGAGGTCCAATCAAGTTGAATTTGGCAAGCAAGGTTAGTAGTGTCCTCTACAGTTGATGTGGTATACCAGGAATGGCGTAAGGAACCATGGGAAAACCAACCTTTGCCTTTGCACTTGGCGTCTTCTGTTTATAGCTGAACTTGGCTCTATACCTGTTGGATTTGCTAAGGAGGTAAGCGAACACATTTATTTTTTCACACTTAAATGTTGATAAATTTCAAATATTCAAGACATCTACTTATAGAATAGAATGTTTTCTTTGCGTTTTCCGTATTTTGTTCCGCGTTAAACAATTTCTTGTTGCGGTAAGATTAGGTGTCCACTAATGATTCGATATAAGATTCGTGTTTAAATAGTGGACAACCCCTGTACACTAATGGTGCTTTCGATGATATTTTATTATATTATAAATTCTTAATTTTATTATCTATTGTCAGGTTCAAAGATGACATCGAGGTCTGGATGGTGGCGATACGATGAGTAGGAAATGGAGAACGCTGCCTAAGATGTGTCACTAGGTATTCCTCTGGCAACTGTTGCAAAAGACATGTGTTTTCCTCGAACAAGTTTAAGAAAATTGATCAATGGCACAAAAATTAATAGAATAGGGCGTTTTCCAGTCCTTCCTCAAGATGGCGAAGAAAAACTGGTATTTTGGATTACAGCAGTTCCAAACGCTGGATTTCCAGTTCACAAAAATGATCTTTTGGACAGTGTCCCAAAAACTATTAAAAGAATTAAATAGGAAAAAACGACTTAAGTTGATGATCGGCCTGTGCGTATTTGGTTTCAAAGTTAAATAATGTTGCTGCTGGCTGGGGTCTGGGAAGATCGGAAAGCGGGTGGATGACATGCGCTCTTTTCTATGAATACCTCTCGCCTTAAAACGCAACACGAAAATGTTTCGCCCTATGTTCGCCGAATCTGTTTCGTGTTATGTCATAACACATAACACGAAACAACGAAGAAACAGTTCTCTGTCAACGTTTTTAATCCCAGTACAAACTTCCAAGGCCTCTAGTTTTCGGGGCATCTGGGAATGAAAAATATCTATTTCCTAACTCAGTTGATGTCCCACGGTAATTTTATTGAATAAACTCGTTCTGATTGATACAGAATTGTTAGTTCTTATTATACCTACTAATTTATTTTATATTTACTTATAAATATGAATATTTATTTACAGTTGAAATTTTTGATATTTAATTAATAAATTATATGTGCATAAGTACTTATATTTTTTGTGTCCTTCTACACAAATCTAGGACAAGAATGTTGTTCCACATGAACCATTATTCTGATAAATGTACATAAAGTACAAATAAGAGGCTTAAGTTATCTTACAATAAAGAATTTATAGTGTCCACTATTGGCGCATGGGTGTGTCCACTATTCAAATTTTTTCAATTTTGTGTGTCCACTAATCATGCAAATTGGTCCTTCGGGATAATAAATTTTAAAAATATATCCAATTCATAGTTTGCATTTTTGGGAAAAGTTTTGCTTTCTTAGAGGGTTTGTGCATATGCAACTGCTTATCAGTAACATTTGAGGGCTAAAATAAACCCAGGACAGTTCAAAATGTCGAAATAATTTCTTAACCTGTCCACTATTGGGTGTTTTACCCTATTATCTAAACGAGTAGTCCTATAAACATGTAATTTTGGAATAATTTATTTCATGATGTGCTGAATCGAATAAAACTATAATCAGATGATCAGAAAGGGTCAAAATGAAAGGGAACAAAATGTCAAAAAACAAGTTTAGCGTATATTTATACGCTATATAAGCAGCTGAATCAAACGTAACCATAGCCAGAGTAATTTGATCATTATCTCGGAGCTATGTTTTTAGTTTCAAAATTAAAAAATATCATGTTTGTCATCGTTTTATATGTTATTGAGGTAATAAATTGAATCAAATTAAATATAAAACTATATTACAGACCCAAATTCTAATTTCCAAACTCTATTTCAGACCTAATTCTATGAATTAGGTTAAAATTCATTATTAAATTATTTTAGGTAATAAATTTAAATTTTTAAAATTGAACTCATTTAAATAAAACAGATAGTTATTAATGATTGTCAATCTTATATTATTAAAAAGGTTAAATCTACAAATTTTTCAATATATGTAATATATAATGAACTAACGATAGTAACAAAGATTACGAAATCACATACAAAAAATGATAGTAAATATTTTTTTTCATCATATTATTTTAAAACTTGTAAATTAGTTATAAATATGGAGTGAAAATGATTCATTGATATAAAAGAGTGAAATGAATAAATATGGCAATTGGCAACAGAGAACTGAGGTAATGAGTGATACCAATCATAGCCCACGGTCATCATAGTCCCACCCATAACACGGCCATCCAATGGGGAAACAAGTACTAAAAATTTTCTTTTTCTTTTTTTTTTTTTATATCTGTATTTGAAATTTAATCTTGCCTCTATATCCTGAGACTAAAAATCTTAAGAGATTTATGAGTTAGTATATATCGAATCGAAAACTGGGGATCATATTGTAATAAGAGGAAGAAAAAAAAAAAATCGTTTTAAGAATCGCGAAAAAATCGCGAAAAATCGTATTAAGAAAATAAGCACTCTAAAACTAGGATTGCAAAAATAAAATAAACTTTGAACAAAAATGTGAAATTAAGGCCTTCCCGCGACAAGCCCGGGATGAAACTAATATATAATATACACACACACACACACAGGTTCTTCAATATTCGATGGCCACACCCTTTTTTTTCCCAGTTTTTGAAATTTTGAAACGAAACTCTCAGGGTCTTAACTGGGCAAATAAAGTTTCTCTTCGGGTTATAGTCTGCTCTCCAACCTTTTCCAGCGACCTTAAATCTGGAATTCCCAATGAGATGTGGTATTTTTTACGACGGGTTTCGATAGAAAATCAAATTTTGAATCGATTTTATACTGGTAATTTTTTCTATCTGGGGCACCGTTTCGCCGCAAATCGCAAAAAATCGTTTTAAGAAAATAAGCACTCTAAAACTAGGATTGCAAAAATAAAATAAACTTTGAACAAAAATGTGAAATTAAGGCCTTCCCGCGACAAGCCCGGGATGAAACTAATATCATTTATGTACTGGCTATAGTGGAAGCGTATCCTCATCGGAGCATTCGAGACATAGCCAGGGATAGCCACTTAATGACAGAATCAGGAATTACAGAGCTAGGGTCACTGGAGAAGGTTGGAAAGCAGACTACAATACAATACAATATCCGGCTCAACAACTCGTCACCGCGTCCGGGCCGCCTCAAGTAGCCTCCGCCAGTTGGCTCTATCCTGTGCAGCAGTCCTCCAGTCCCGCACGCCGAGAAGAGTCCTAGCGTCCTCTGTCACACCACCCATCCATCTTACATTCGGCCGTCCCACTCTCCTTGTTCCAAAGATCTCTTCTGTGGCCACCTTCTTTGGAATCTCGCCATCATCCATTCTGGCTAGATGGCCAGCCCATCGAAGTCTTCCCAATTTTATGATTTTGGAGATCTCGTTATCAGCAAAGAGTTCGTAAAATTCCACGTTTTTTCGTCTCCTCCACGTCTCGCCTACTTTGATGGGTCCATATTTCCTCCTCAGTATCGTCCTTTCGAACGCCAAGAGCCGTTTTTCATCCACCTTCTTAATAGCCCATGCCTCCGAGCCATAAATTAGTACTGGGCGGACTATTGTTTTATATAGCTTGATTTTTGTCTTTCTTGTCAGATATCGGCTCCTGAAGTTTCTTGATAGCACCTGTTAGCGTTTATTATTCTACGCTTGATTTCTTGGGTGATTGGGTGACTACGTTTTGGTAGTTTATTTCGCTTCCCAAGTATATAAAGTTGTTAACCACCTGGAATCTAAACTGTCCAACCTCAAAGTACGCCTCGTGGTTTCTTAGCCCTCCAACCTGCATATACTTAGTTTTTTGCTGGTTTACTTTTAATGCGGACCTTCTTGCAGCCTCCTCGAGGGCACGTAATGAAGGCGACCAACTCCAGGCAGTAATAAGAGCAGATTATCGGAGAAGAAATTGAGTCCAACGCCACTTCGATAACAATCCTGAGACTAGCATCCGAAGAGCATCTGCTACATTAGCAATATCGCGGCAAGCAACATGGCGAACTTTGAAAGGTGATAATGCTACCCATACCATCTTCAAAAAGTTCAGAATATATTACCTCAAGATCCGCAAGAGTTAGGCTCTGTACAGTACATCTGGATTACCAACTCAGACATTAAAATTTAAAATTTCTAATTATGCTTTTATGTATTTATCATACACCTTATCGGTGCAATTTACAACTACAAATTTACAAACAGGCTAACAATTACTGCTATGCGTAAAAATATCATTAAAGAAATAATGCTCAATTGCATGCTGCAATACATGATTTATATCGATAAGCAAATAAAACTTTAATCGTTAGTTAAAATTATTTATGTTCTTTCCTTATGAGAGCAGACGAAGCCGCAGCGGGGATGGTAGTGTTTTACTGAATTTCTTTATAGCTGTATGCAATTAATCTGGGATTTTAAATTGTATTCGTTCTTTCTTAATCATTCCAAGGATTCGTAAATGGGCCTTAAAATATACAACAATATTGGGGCCTATGTTTTGGCCCACATTCTTTACCAGTACTTGACATCCTTTACTCTAAAATGTAAAACTAATACATAATTTATTTGTAAAGGCACATCTCCGAAACTGACACAAATCTTTACACCCTACAACCTTCTTTTTCTTTGTCTTCCTCACAGTGCCATTTCTAGCGTCGAGGATTTTTTATTTTTTCATTTGTTTTTTTTTTTAGTTTCTCTGAATCTGCTGTACTCCAGACGGGTGATTGGCCCAGTGCTAGAGGCCCCGTATCCTCGGGACTACTGGTGGTTAGGCTATACCCCCAACCTTAGGTCTTCCCAGGGAAGGTAGCCCTGGGTGAGTACTGTATATGACCGTGTGTATGACTAACAAGGGGAGGACACACTCAGTCTCTCACGGATCTTGTTGGCAATTTTTTTGGAGGTTCCTGGTCAAAAAATATTAGACACATATTTTGCCGTTCCGACCAATGGGCCCTAGAAGCCGAGAAAAAAAATAAAATAGCATTAAACTAATTTATTTTTTATCTCGAGTTTAAAAAATGATATCGACATGATTCTTGCACCAAGATTTTCAGTTTTGATTGCGAATTAAAGGAAAAATACAGTCGCTCCATAGATTTTGGTTTAGGTTAATTAAATTCTAAAAAAATGATTAGTTTTTCAAGCAAACTACCTCTATAGATTTTTCCACACAAAAATTGAGGTCAGATTCTAATTCAGCACCCTTAAAAACATTAAAAAACGGTTATTCAACCGTTGAATTTGGATGATGAAACCAAATACATTTCAAGCGTATTACCACCCTATATTTTGTGTAAAAAAATAAAGTTTATACGTAAAACCGTCTAAGCGTAATTCACGTTTTTATCAATTTAAACAAAAGTTGCCTACCAGTAAGTATTTACAATTTTTATTTTATTCTTCAACCCAGAACACATCTCTAACCCGTTTTGTAATCTTTGTTTACTGGGTTCTAATAACTGAAGCTTATTACATTACAATTTCATTTTCATTATATTCAACAAAATCCTGTCAGCAACAGAAGTGAGGCAGTTATTGCTATAATGTTTTTATGTCAACTATCACAATCATATTTTAACATGTTCAACTGCAAAATAAAATAAAAATTGTAAATACTTAACAATCAAATCTAATATGTGGTTCTGTCTGTATATAATGTAAATATTAATTTGTAATAAGTTATCATTACAATAAATAATTAATAATTATAATTATTTTAATAATAATTAAAGTAACAAATTATTTCTCCCAATTAGTATATATATATAATATATATATATATATATATATATATATATATATATATATATATATATATATATATATATTTTTTTTTTTTTTTTTTTTTTTTTTTTTTTTATTGATATCTATCTATATATATACATACGTTTCCTGAATTTTGAGGGTGTTGAGATGGAATTCTAGGGCTAAAAGAATTTTCTATCACATTTTACAGTGTAAAAGCTAAAATTTTTCAAGTTAAGTATATTCAATATAATTTTTTCACAAGAACCGATATCGGATTCGAATTCAGCATTCAAGAGAACCCTTAAATACGAAATTTCATCCAAATAGAAAAATAAACGTTTGTAAGCTTCAAAGTTTGCCTGACCAAATGGTAGGCAACTTTTGTTAAATTAAATTGATAAAAACATGAATTACGCTTAGACGGTTTAACGTATCAACTTTATTTTTTTACACTAAATATAGGGTGGTAATACGCTTGAAATGTATTTGGTTTCATCATCCTATCTGGTTTCAAACTCAAGTTAAAAATCAAAATGTTTTTTCGGATTTTCCAATTTTTTTAATAGGTTTTTGTTCATCGAATTTTACATTTATATACATCAAAAGAAAGCTGAGACCCTCCTTTTTCCAGCGATACCAACCAGTGAATTGCATGACAAAGTAATGATGATTTAAAGGTATGTAACCAATAATCGGTTTTAAAATTTCATTTTCCTGGAAGAGGGTGAAAAAAAATGATATTTTTTGATTTTGTTGAATAACCGTTTTTTAATGTTTTTGAGGGTGCTGAATTAGAATCTGACCTCAATTTTTGTGTGAAAAAATCTATAGAGGTAGTTTGCTTGAAAAACTAATCATTTTTTTAGAATTTAATTAACCTAAACCAAAATCTATGGAGCGACTGTATTTTTCCTTTAATTCGCAATCAAAACTGAAAATCTTGGTGCAAGAATCATGTCGATATCATTTTTTAAACTCGAGATAAAAAATAAATTAGTTTAATGCTATTTTATTTTTTTTCTCGGCTTCTAGGGCCCATTGGTCGGAACGGCAAAATATGTGTCTAATATATTTTGACCAGGAACCTCCAAAAAAATTGCCAACAAGATCCGTGAGAGACTGAGTGTGTCCTCCCCTTGTAAGTGTAAAGTATATTGTTCTGTTGTGTAAGAGTGCCGTGTACTGAACTCAGGAGCCCGGTGGAGTGTTAATCCCCCCCTAATCTGGCCCTTTGACTAGTCCCTGCGGATTCCCTACAACCTCTGTTGGTTTAATCAAGAGCGCTTCAAGCTTAAATTATAATTTGTGTTAATAAGTGTTTTAATATATTTATATTAAACTTGTATTTTAAATTCATTTTTGTTTCTTCTTCATTCCAAGAAAATATTACCCTCCTCACCTCGCTAGGCCTCTGGTGGAACCACAAAGAAATAAATATCAACCGGCCCATGTGGGGCCCCCCAAGGTTTTGTCCCCGGCATTCTTAGACGTTCATCTCAACGCAATTGGCCTTCGTGGTCCTCTTATTAGTACCATATATGTTTTAATATATGTCCATGTTCACTAGTATAATTAAACCATCAATTTAAATTGTATACATTCTCTCTTCATTAATTAAAAACGAGGACAAACTTTTGGGAACTATGGTCATGCCTGGGGCGGACTACCTCCCCTCGCTACGCCTCAGCATAGCCATAGAAAATTGAATACCAATTGGAATTCAATTAAAATCAAGAATTGGTATTCAATTCTCAATGAGCACAGCACTCTGTGTAACAACCTTTAACCACCACACAGGAAAACCAAACTTAACCCACAAACAAGCCATTTTATTTCGTTATCTTAACGATCTTTGATAAATACTAAGTAATAGATTTTTCTTTTTTATATATGATGTATGAATTAAATTCTTTAAAAAATGAATTTACTCCACCATCGTGAAAAGGGAAATGAAAGTATTCTTCACTGTTTATCGAGTCATATATGGTTTTAGTTTAAATAAATTAAAGATATTCTAAAATCATTATAGTTCTTATCTACCTCAACTTTCACTTTGAAGTGACTAAAATCCTAAAAAAATTAGCATTAATATTCTTCAACTTGATATGTGTACCAATGTATTTGAAGAATATATATGAAAAATGTATTTATATTTGGTACATTTTTCGAATGACATATATAACTATGCCTCCTATGTTCAGACAAAGTTTTTGATTCCATATGCGAATATTAGTTCAGCTTATTATTTTTTATTATTTGGGGCTTAAAGTTCTTATTTACTTCAACTAGAGCAGGAAGAAGGAGTTATCCTACAGGTTACCAACCTATTCTAGCCAGGGTGGGAAGGTCAAAAATAATTTTCTGAGTTCGTCACCAAATAAATTTTAACCCGCCCTGGTGGGATATGTACCCACGACTTTCAGTACCTAGCTCGCTCCAACTTACACTGTCATCAAGTCCTCAGTAAGTATTTAACAAAAGGCAAAGCACAATCGCAGACCGATGTTCCTGTATCTATATACAGGAAAAACAAATTGGTTACTGAAATACATAAATAAGTTGTGCAAGGTGAAGTGAAAGTCGTGACCGAGGTCGTAATCTCACGCATGACGTATTAGATATTCGAATGACATATTTTGAAAAGGGATACTCCGGCATTTTTTATTGTGACATTCAATTCCACAAAATTTTGGTTCGATAATATTCTCATTTTGTTTCACATTTTATTTTTAGGTCGTCATGATAAACGATAATTCAACTGTTAATTTAGCATGTTAATACTTGTATAAAGGTCTATTTTTTCTGCAGTAAGGTAAGGTATAAAAATAATTGCCAAGTTCAGATTTCTCATACTGTACAATGTACATTCAGAGTCAAGAATATTCGAACGCCTGTTATATATCATAAGTAGAGACCGGATTTTTGTGCAGTAAAAAATCAAATACGTGCAGTAAAAAACTCAAAACATGCAAAATCGTGCAGTAAAAAACCCAAAATATGCAAAATCGTGCAGTAAGAAATTCAAAACGTAAATCTAAAAACTTAATACATGCAACAATCCATTTATTTACACAAATATGCAAAACTTAACCAGCCTTGAATAAACTTAAGGACATTTCGACAAACGTTTCGTTTTAGAGTTAATTCAATCTGAAATACTTTAAAATTTGGGGAAAAAAGGAGATGAAAAAAATTGTAAATTAAAAGAAATATAAAATATCTTTATTAAAATTCCTTTTACGTAGAAACAAAATATAATTAAATTTTTATGAAAAATAAATTAGTTTTTAAAAGTTTCGTGAAAATGTACGACATTATAAATTTCAAAATATTTCTCAGTAAAATTATGCCGCCTGTCACTTAATAAAATTTTCTTTAGCAAAGAAAAGGAACGTTCTACATCTATGGACGTAACAGGAGAATTTTTGTAGCGTGCGATTGTGGATGGATCCAGATTATCAGCTTCTATTTCCTTTCCGTTGATACAATAATTTAATTTTTTAAAACAAATTTAGCCGTAGTTTTTCTCAAGGATTTACTCTTATTTTGAAAATAAACATCTTCCCTTTTCATTTTCAATTCGTTTTAAGCTTTCTTCGAGAGTTTCAAACAAATATCAGCTCTGGATATTCATTGGTCCATTGTTTCAATTTTGACAATGAATGAAAAAGACACTCCCGGAGGTTTTTGGTATTTTCAAAGTTGATAGTTTAAAATCTTGTTAACAACTAGCCCTTTGCGCTAAATCAGAAGTGGTGAATGAAATGGGAACCGGGGAGTAAAATTTTCTCAGGAAACGTCTTAGTTCTAGGAAGTACGTCGATCCTCAAGGTTTGCCTAAATCCTCAAAGCTCCCAATTCAATACGGTCATTTAATAGTAGTGCGTCACAAATACATTTTATTTATATTAAGCGACTTTTTACTTTCAATTTAAATCTAATTTACCTATTTAATATAAATAATTGTTATAAATGTTGCCTAATAATCCTAAGTAAAATTTTCAAAAAAAATAAATGGTTAAGTGAATAAAATTAGATGAATTTGGTTCAATTGTGCAATTTCGAGCAGTAAAACCCGAATTCGTGCAGTTAAGCTCAAAAAGTCAAATTTGTGCAATTTCGTGCAAAATAAAATTTGAGAATAAGAATCCTTAGGTTATGAATGAGATAACTGCTTGGGTTAGAGAGCGCTAAATCAAAGCGAACTAAATGTGCAATAACACAGAAATCCGGTCTCTAATCATAAGAAATCACAAATATTAGCATTATTTAATAGGATTGATTTAAAAGAATAAAACCATTTAATGCATACAACACTTTTACCAATAAATATATTTCTGAATTTATGGAGCATTTTACCCATACCATAATTTAATACCACATAAAGCATAATTTAAAAACAAAATGAGTCAAATATATTCGTACAATAAGTAAAATTTCTATTTAATATTGGCATTCGATAACAATTAATATTTAGTAAGGTCATCATTGGCTTTTAATATGCACTCTACGCGTTGTGGCGTTGAATTCAATAATTTTTGAGTTAAAGACAGTGTCATTTTTTAATAATAGCGTCCTTTAAATTTTGATTATTAGAAACCCCTAGGTATTTCCACAAATTTTCAATAGGGTAACGTCCGGTGATCGAGGAGGAGTGACCATCCACTTTGATTTGTTGTACAAAATCGACATTTTGGAATTCCAAGCTGTATGCTTCGGAACATTATCCTGCTGAGAAAAGTAATCTTTTCAATCTCAAAATTTTCAGAACCGGTAGGAAAATTTCTTTTTATTACGTCGACATTCAACCAACTGAATGAATCCAAACCAAAATCTTTCTTAAAATCATCAATGCTTCATGTATGACCCCAAAAACCTTATCTATAAAGATCTTAATGTTTCAAATGTTGCTGATTTCACCCAAACCAGATAACTATCCTTTCAGAATAACTTTCATACCCACTCGAATCCACTAGTCTCCCAACTTGCTTCCTACTCGATTAGCGATAACCCTTCGAGGCATCTAAAAAGAAGATAACCTAGGGACCTTCTAATGTAGAACGTTTATTCAAGTTCTTTTAAAGGTTCCTTTCTTTTCAAGTTATTGACATGCCATTTTAGTCATTTTTCGATTTTGTTGTATATATTATGTAAAGTTGTAAATATCAATAAATAAATAGGAATAAAAAATAATAAGATAAAAAAAAGCATTATGGTATTTGATGTGCCCAGGCTTGTATATAAACAAATATAATTTTCTCAAACAATTTCTGTCATTTTGTGTGGACCGGGACTCAGTATATAAATCTTTCCGTATAATCTATTCTAAACTCCTGAAAATAAATAATGAAAATGTCTGATAATTGCAATAACAATTCAAAATTTCTCTTTTTTTTTTTTTCTTCTATTTTTTACATGTGTTTTTTACATGAAAATATAATAATTCTAGATCCATATTGAACTGATTTAAAGCGTGAAATTGTGATTCGATTTTTTTTTTTTAAGAAGAGGGTAAATAATTGGATCGCTTAAATGACGGCAAACAAAGAAATTCAAAAAGGTTTAGTCCATCATAGAGGTTTTTACCGGACGCCTTGGCAAGTTTACCAGTCCGACAAAGAAATTTGAAAAAAATAACGCTGAAAGAATCCGATTTCGATGTTGAGGTATTGATCTAACATTAACTTTATTACTTATATATAGTATGAATTCATGAAGCATTTTGTATATTCATAGACGGATGAAATATTCTATATTTTCTAAATTGTTTAACCCATATGAAATTACACTATGGAAATGTAGGTAGTGTTTAGGTAGGTAGGGAGTGCAGTCATTGAAACACAATTATAATATAAACTTTAGTTCATTTCGCCGACTTTCCGACTTACAAGCCTTCGTCAGAGCTAGAAGGGAAAAAAACAAAAAGGTATGACAAGTTTTTTAAAAAATAAAAATAAAATTGAAATAAATAAATTAACTATTTTGGTTTTATAAAAATAAATATATATATTACTAAAAAAGATTAATAAATAAATTTTATTTTTATTTTTTAAAAACTTACTATTTTTATTTTCATAATATTTTTTTCTTTTCTTACCTTTTTAATATTCACTCTTTTTTTATTCACATTTTTTGTTTGTTTTTCATCAAGACCTGATTAATCATTATTAATCTTAATTCATCAAGACTTGCATTGTAAGCCGAAACATCGGCTTAAGTAACTATTTAGGAATTATTTTTTCAATGACACGAAAAGCAGTACTTTTTAACCTGGTGAATAATTTTATGATTAGTTGGTTGAAGATTACGTAAAACCTTAATTAGACATATATTTTTTAATTTTATTCTTCGAGTTGCTAATCGAGATGGTCAGAGACTATTAAGAAAATCTTGCCGGTAATGGTCTTTATTATCATTACATACAACTAAAGGCTTACGAATCGTATTTTTACACACAATACCAAAAAGTAAAAGATCGACATTTTGATTTGGTAATAATATCTATTTGGCAAAATAGTTATTTCTTTGACAAGAGTGTAAAGAAGTACTTTAACTCACTCGAGGCAAGGTTTACACGCACGAGCGAGCTAAGCGAAGCGAGTCCTGTAAATTGCCGAGATTGAGTAAAATTCTTTATACTCGAGTTAAATATTACATTTTTTCTGCAACCGTTAAAAAAAAAAATATATATGAAAATTTTTTTAATCAACAAAAAACAGTGGACAAATTTCGGCGTTGACAGAAAGGATGGGCCCTGGGAATTCTAATAAAAGTTCATTTATTATTCTATTTTTAGAACTAATTAGTTTTGAATTTTAATTAAACATTTGATTTAATTAAATTCAATATATCTTTAAATTAAATAATAATGAACTTTGTATCAAGGTATGTATTAAGATGGCACTGAAATTTTACTTCAGTAAAGTTTAAAGTTAAACTTTAAAAGTGTTCGACATTCAAACAACTTTAGACCATGAGTCACTTTCCTCCATTCTTAACAGTTGGATCTATAATTTTTATTTCCATGGCTGCATTTTTTTTCTCCATACTTTTGGCCCCTCTGGAGATTTAACATATCAATTTTACACTCGTCAGTAAATATTATCCCATTACAAAGGCCACATGATATAATTTATGGTCTTTGTCAAATTTAGATCTTAATATTCGTTATTGATGGTTTTCTCCTTGCTGTTCTGTCATAAAGCTCGTTCCGTCTCAAGCATTGGCGCATTGTTGAAATTCTCTCTTGTTTCCTCTTTAAGAGAAATGTGCATCCCATACCTTTTAATAGCATCTTGGACTGTTGAGTAAGGTCCGTTCACTTCTCTAAGCGAACATAACTTATTATTTAGGCGCACAATAATTGTCTTTCCTCTTCAATCGTTTCTCTGGTTTTGAGTCCCATTTTCAATTTACGAATAGCAGTCACTTATAAACGCTATACCTTTACAACTGGCGTCTAGGTTAAGACTGATTGGAGGTAATCCTTAAACTATAAAGACAGGGGGTGAAAACAATTGTTAAAGTCTAGTGTGCTAATACTTTTGACTCATAACATGTATAAGATATTAAGCTAAATTCAGTCGATTTTCTTATTAAAAAATATTAACTTTATTCTATAGTTATGAATGAACTATTTAACGTTTAAGGTAACTAAAAATGTAATAAATACAAAATTAAACAAATGAAAATAAAAGTAATACTAGTGCACGGAAACTCGGACTGTACTAACCATACTATGGAGTAACTAATATTAGCTCGTGCCTTTTTCCTCTTATTTAATATGCATTATTGGTTTTCCCAGTATCAACCATCTGGTAATTTCGATAGCACTGGAATATTTATTTAATCTTACTCAGACCGGAATAGATTGGTTGTCTGTGAGATAATTACCAAGCTATGATTAATCAGCCCTTCCAGTTATATCTGCAATACCTAATGTTATTACGACTAATGTTTTTTTTCTATTTTCAGTAAACGTGAGAAATAATCATGTACTACATGTATTGTCTGCAAATGATGAAGCCATGAAATTAAAAATAGTTATTTGAATTATTGTTTTTCTATGGTGTTTTGTAACGTGTTGAAATAATGTTCAAAGAAGAAAATGTATGAAAATCTTTTTTTCTAGAAGAGAGCCTTAAAAATATGCACATTAAAACAAAATTCACTAAACCTAAAAAACTTTAAAAATTCAATTCAAACAAAAATAAAAGGCTACTAATAACAAAGAATAACTTTTTATTCCTATAAAAGTCCTTAATTTTTTTTTTTAAAGATTTCATTGAAACGATTTTTATTGGCTTTAGTGGGATATTTTTATTGCAACCAGTATCGGCGGAAGGGCGAGAAAGGTACACAAAAATAAAAGTATGTTGAACCTCTAAACAATCAAAGACTTCAGCCATTTTGAACTATAAGTTATTTTTCTCCCTCTACCAATAAGGTAACAGGTGAATGTGAATTCGTGTCAGTGAGTGCACTATTGACTGATAGGAGTTTCCGTTTTCAAAGACGTATGGATATACTGAGTGAGTACCTCTTACAAGGGGAGGACACACTCAGTCTCTCACGGATCTCGTTGGCAATTTTTTGGAGGTTCCTGGTCAAAAAATATTAGACACGTATTTTGCCGTTCCGACCAATGAGCCCTAGGAGCCGAGAAAAAAAAATAAAACAGCATTAAACTAGTTAATTTTTTATCTCGAGTTTAAAAAATGATATCGACATGATTCTTGCACCAAGATTTTTAGTTTTGATTGCGGATTAAAGGAAAAATACGGTCGCTCCATAGATTTTGGTTTAGGTTAATTAAATTCTAAAAAAATGATTAGTTTTTCAAGCAAACTACCTCTATAGATTTTTGTGTCACGGAATTCACTGGTTGGCATCGCTGGAAAGAGGAGAGTCTCAGCTTTCTTTTGATGTATATAAATTTAAAATTCGATGAAGGTTAATGTTTTTATCAATTTAAATAAAAGTTGCCTGCATTTGGTCAGGCAAATTTTGAAGCTTACAAATTTTTATTTTTCTATTTGGATGAAATTTCATATTTAAGGGTTCTTTGGAATGCTGAATTCGAATTCGATGTCGGTTCTTGTGAAAAAAATATATTGAACGTACTTCACTTGAAAAATTTTAGGTTTTACACTGTAAAATGTGATAGAAAATTTTTTTAGTCCTAGAATTCCATTTCAGCACCCTCAAAACTCAAGAAACATATGTGTATATATATATATACAGGGTTTGAAGAATAAAATAAAAATTGTAAATACTTAACAATCAAATCTTATATGTGGTTCCACAAATTACCAGATGGTTGATCCTGGGAAAACCAAGAATGCATATTAAATAAGAGGAAAAAGGCACAAGCTAATATTAGTTACTCCATAGTATGGTTAGTACAGTCTGAGTCAAAAGTATCCGTGCACTAGTATTACTTTTATTTTCATTTGTTTAATTTTGTATTTATTACATTTTTAGTTACCTTAAACGTTAAATAGTTCATTCATAACTATAGAATAGAGTTAATATTTCTTAATAAGAAAATCGACTAAATTTAGCTTAATATCTTATACATATACTTCTAATATTGTAATTCGACCTAATTAAACTATCAACCTATATTTTTATCTGTGCCAATCTAGTTATGAAAAAACAATATTTGTAATTTTTTAGTTTAGAATAATATTTTGTTAATTTCAAAATCTTTGGTCAAAGTTATTTTTTTCTTTGGTTTTTACACAATAGAGTAATGGTAATAGGCACCCTGCATTGGGTGTCTATATTTCGACGTGTTCTCATTCATATATTTCTCGAAATAACGCATATTTACATAAATATTTATACAAACTTTTTTATAATAATACATAAAATATTTTTAGAATAATATTGGGTTGTTTCACATGAAATGTCCGATTTTATAATATTTGAAATACATAGAGGATTTTGCGAGTCTCTGTTGTTTACTTCCAAAGTTCACATATCATAATCAAGCAGTTACTAATCCTCTACTTTTCTTTTATAAACATTAGCTTCCCAATCAATTACACACTGTTTAGTATACCTTCAAATATGAACATGGAACACGCGATTTTCGTGTAATATTTTTATATGAGTTTAAACTAGGTCGTTCGGCAGCTGAGGCTGCTAGAAACATCTGAAAGGCGTTTGGGGAAGGGAGTGTAAATGAACGAACCATTCGCCGTTGGTTTGCTAAGTTTTCGACCGGGGATACCAACTTGGAAAACCAGCCCCGAGGAAGACCTCCAACTGTAATTAGAGAGGTGAGACCATTACCTCTACAACCTACTGCAATGAAATTGGCCAAATGCAAGAAAAATTATTGAAAAAACAACCTGGATTGGTAAATCGGAAGGGCCCTATACTCCTACACGACAACGCTAGACCCCACGTTTCAAAACTTACCATGCATAAATTGAAAGAGCTGGGGTACGAAGTTCTTCCGCACCCACCATATTCTCCCGACTTGTCTCCAACAGATTATCACCTTTTCAGGAATTTAGACAACTTCTGTGCAGAGGAAAAATTTTTGCAAATGATGCTGAAATCAAAAGTGCGTTTTCAGATTTTGTTTCACTTCAAAGCTCAGAGTTTTTCAAATCCGGGATAAAAAAGTTGTTGTCACGTTGGGAAAAATGTGTAGAAAAAGAAGGTAAATACTTCGAATAAAATTATATTGTTTTCATATTGTATTTTTACTAAAATCCCTTTACCTTGAAAACGGACATTTCATGTGAAACAACCCAATACAATTAAAAATAACTGAGCAAAGGTGAAATTTCAACAGTACTTATTGGATGAATAAGATAATATATTATAGATTTAAGAAAAAAATGAAATAGTAAGTTATTGGAGTGTAATTGAAACCATCATTCAGAAGCTTGTCATTGTAATTACTTTGAGAGGTGAGAATCTCTTTATGTTTTTCAGATCCTATTAAACCTGTGGGCTTCACGATCCTATGGTAATCCTAATATTTGCATCTGAGGATTGATAGTTATATCAATAAGCTCTCATAAAATAGTATTAAACAATGCATATTTTAGATAACTGGGATACTTGGGTCTAAAAAAATAAAAAAAAAACTCAACAATTTTTTTAAACTAGTTTTATCTAATATAATAAAATATTTACTAAACAACTGTGGCTACTATCAGGCTTAATAAAAATTATGTGATAAAACAACAGTTCATAAAAAAATAACAATTTTAGTCAGAGTGACAGTTGTTGAGAATTCGCATCAATATTTTAATTGATCTTGCCCTTGCTGCTTAGCAACAAACTAGCTGATTACTGTTTCAAATTCCAATTATGAAATGATAACTTCACAGCTTTATCTGGTTTGCATGTTAAAGGTGTTTCAATGTCCAGTTCTTCTCCCTTCCATGAAATAGAATATTTTCTTATAACCTGGAAAAAAATATATAATAAAACAAACAACGTAAAATGTCAAAAAATTTAATTTATAACACCTATAAATTTTATGTATCGTACAAAATCATGGTAAAAGTGAAAATAACAGTCCAATATTCATATTTACAAAATTGTTAAATCATAAAGATGAACTATTACAATGTTATATTACGAATCAGGATGTTTTGGAGTACTAACTTTATGTCTAAACCCAAAATCAAACAAATGTGAGAAATGCAAATTATTGAAATTAACCAAAATGAAGTCCAAGAAAAAAAAATGTGGAAATAAAATAAAATAGTTTTTATCACAAAGTATTAAATTTTATTCAAAATAGTCATTGAATCCACAATCGAACTCCATAAAATAAATACTAACGTTTCTGGCATCATAAGAAGGAAATATCTGTTACAACTTACTAAAGCTATATATACTGATATAAATGATCACATATGCTCTTATTATAGCACAATTAATATTACAATACATATACCGTAAAACTGCCTGACTTTGCACTCGCTGAGTTAACTTTGCACCAAGCTCACTAAAAAGTTTCAGTTAAAGAAAAAGTGTTTTGCTGTTGTCTAAATGAGGAATATTTTATATTTCTTACTTACTTAAGATAACACTGATTGGGTCTAAGGAATTTTCACGCTGATCCTAGTTACATCTCATGTTTTATAACAGTTAGTTGATTGTAGTGTTTCAACAAGTGTGATTCCTTTGTGGAATAAAGTAGTGCTTTCAACAACTAAATATTTCTCAAATCAATTAAGTTTTGCATTAATTTTACTCTATAATTATTTTAATTTAAATATATGATATTAATTTTGTTCAAAATATTTGCCAAAAGTCATGGTATTTGAAAATAAAATAGAATCCCCTTTTTGATATAAATTAGGAATAACTTTTCACCAAGTATATTTTGGCACAAGGTAACCTCCCAGTGGGAAGAAATCTTAGGCAGCATTGCTCCTCCTAAAAAAATAATTACACGAGGATATTTTGAAGTTAAGGAGTTAATAGGCTAGTTAAAATCCAAATTATTTGGAATAGCGTTTTGCTTCTTGTTAATACGGTTTTTGTCATCTATGTGCAAGTATATTGACTGTTAATATTTTGCCTAGTTATAGCTTTAAATTTTTTCAAGCCATAGTGTTCGTTTTTATATTTTTAAAACTTTTGTCTATTGCAGATTGCATTTTTCCAAAAGTGTTTCTCTAAGAATCTGTGTGCAATTTATTTCATAGGTATTGTTTTGTTCCTTGTTTACCAAAATTATAATTATTTATGTTATTTAGGCATGTTTTAAGTCGTTATTTTGTTCCTAAACAATATTTTGTTGGTATGTTCTTGTATTTTCTGTCTTTCCTTTATAAACCTTTAAATATTGTGCAATTTTGTTTCTCATTTCAATGAAAACATTGTAATCTACTATCATTTCATTTAACAAAATCCTTAGAAACAGAGAAAAATATCACTAGGCTTAACTCCAAACACTATTAAGATATGACTTTACATCTCATAACGAATATCAAGCTTTGACTTTGCTCCATAATACGTTTTTAATGCTTTTTTAATTGAAAAAATGTGGTGGTGTAAAGTCATGGGTTTTGCACACAGTTTGCACCAAAGTTTAAAAACAATAAAATTAATTATAAGTTTTGTAAATTTTGCAATTCCAAGATTATGCGATGAATCAACAGCATTTTTAAGCTAATTATTCAAAGCAAATATTTTAATACATGCATTTTAAACATTATTGATAATTAGTTAAAGTATGCAGTTCAACAAAAGTGGTGCAAAGTCATGCCATTTTATGGTACTAAAATATCACTTACTGAAATTAGCAGGGTAAGCATATTTTGCTCAGCAAGTCTGCGTGCTATACATGTTCTTGGACCATGGCTAAATGGTAACACTAAGTAAGGTGATACTTCCTGGCATGCAGGAGATCCTCGAATCCAACGCTCTGGTATAAAGTCTAAAGCATTTTTGAAGTTATCTTCATTACGGCAGGCAACGAGATTTTGAGTTAACATTAATGTCTAAAAATTAAATTTAATTTTTACAGTGAAACAAAAATTAAAATCTGGAAACATAAAAAAATTAACTGTACCATCTTGAGTTTAAAAGAGTATTAATTCAATTTTAATATAATGATCTGAATTAAGATTTTTCAAAAATAATATGTAATAATTAAAATAGTAAATACATCATTTTTCCTCCATGAAAAATAATGTATATATAATATATATATATATATATATATATATATATATATATATATATATATATATATATATATATATATAAATATAAACTTGTAAGTCAAAATATTGGATTGATGATTTATATAACCTATAACACTGAGTTTTAATTAATAGATGAATATTATTATATTATATCGAGTGTTCATGAAATATTTATGGTTTAATGGTCTTAATCTTATTACGATATACTTACACCCTTTGGTACTAGGTAACCTGAAAACACTGTGTCTTGTTGAAGATAGCGGCTGATTCCAACTGAAACTGGATTTATTCTTAATGATTCTTTCAAGACAGCTCTTGCATATATTGCTGAATTCAATACTTCAGATGTGATTCTTGTATTAGAAGAAGGCAGAAGTTTGACTGTTTCTTCATAAAGCTTTTCTTGCACTGCTTTGTTGCGAGATAAGTTATACATGAGGAAAGCAGTGGTGTAGGCGGTCTGAAACAATAAATCAATATGTAATAAAAAAGGATAAACCATTGATACAAATTGAAAGCTAATTTTATTATAAAAACCGTGTCAACTCCACCAAGTACTAGATCAGCAGTCATGCCATTGATGTCTTTGATGGTAATTTCTGGATTCTGAAAAAACTTTTTTATTAAGCAAAACTTTGATTTTTCATCAATGGTTTTTCCACTTTTTTCATTTTCACCCTCTGCCTTCTTTAAAGCATTCAGAACAACCCTACAAATGAATTTAATTATTAGCAGTGCATTGGGCTTTTAAAATTAGATTGATATATTTACTGTTATATTTTTAAATATACTGTAATTAGATGTTAAAATAAAAATAATGAATTATACTATTATATTATCATCCTAGATAAACAGGATCATCGGTTTTTTTTCTTGATGGGTAATAACCTCAGTTACCAATTATGCACACACTCAAAAGGGCACCATTTTAAATATATGTAACATTTTTATAAGTAAAGATTAAATGCTAAATTTTTTTTTAGCCTACCAACTATGAATAATCAATTAAAAAAAATAGACTTTTTTAAAGGTAAAATTAAACCTAAAAAAAATTATTGAAATGGAACCCTATTAATTTTACCATAGTTAACAATTTATATATATATATATATATATATATATATATATATATATATATATATATATATTTTTTTTTTTTTTTTTTTTTTAAATGAAAATCCAACCAAATCTATCTAAAATTTTTAGATGTAAATTTTCTAATAAGGGAATATGAAATCTATCATGATGTTTTCTTCTTTGGTTTTAAGGATAGCAAAAAATTTTTCTCATTTAACATAGATTGGAGATCTTTAAACGGTGTTGATATTTGTTATCCAAATATATCAAACCTTGAACTTTAAAAAAATTTTCTTTTCGACAAAGTTTTCTTTTAATCCCTCTAACCATGAAATTAACTTTACCTTAAGTAAAATTTAGCTATTTAATCAGCCAGACTCTTTCACAATATTTAACAGAGCTCTTTCACATAAAAATAAGAAGAATATAATGAAAGAAAAACGGGGTTTGAATAACTGTTTAAACACCCTGAATATTACTTTTCATGAAGTCGATTGGTTTTTTAATCCATAAAATCCATTTAAAGTCTAATAAGTAAGTCTTGAAAATCTCAGCTATAGGCAGGACTATTACCCAGAGCCAATTTGATTGAATGTTGGATAAGAGGAACCTAGACAAACCCAAACTCTATACAGCTACAAAATACTAGTCATGATTATTCTTCTTCTTAATGGTGCAACTGATGCATGAAGCAGTCTTTAGACTGCACTACAACCTTCCTACAGTCATGATTATTAACTATTATAAAGTGGATTAAAATCATGCCAGAAAATTATAGTTCATAGAAAATTATGTATAAAGGTTCTGTTATGTTTGAAAACTATGATAGTCTTCGGTATGGAACAAAATTCTCTCCCTGATGTCGAATCAAGGACGGTGTTCCACAAGGTAGTGTTCTAAGTCCAGTCCTTCACATCCTCTACAATGCAAATATCCCTACCATTCCCACTGTTTGCCGATAGCACAGGTGTCCTATCATCCTATCTAGATCCTGAAATGGATATTTCATCTGCAAAGATGAATAATAATGGTTATTAATATCTCCAAAGAACCCTGTCAAAGATTGAATTTTGGTGCAACAAATGGCATATTAAAGTCAACTAATCATAATGCAAGAATGTAACTTTTAACCTCTCCTCTAAATCTTGCCCTCCTCTCTATTATAATGGTATTTCACAACCTATATCTGACACAGTATGGTATCTTGGCTAAATAGACTAAATAGACTTACATTGAGCCTTTACACTATATTCAAAAGGCAAGAAATAACAGACTCTTCAGACAGTTGTAAAGACAACTAAATAGGACATTTCCCCTTTCCACAGACAAGGAACTTTTCATGTGTAAGACCATTCTGAAACCTATATGGACCTAATGACTTGAACTTTAAGGAATAACATAACAATTGAATATCAATCGTATTCAATCCTTCCAATCCAAATTCCTAGGAACAATTATTAATGCTCCATATTTTGTGTCCAATAAAACCCTCCACAATGATTTCAATACATATTTCATCCTCAATATCATACCCAGTAAATTTTCAATCTTTCATGAAAAAATTTCCAACCATCCAAACAGGATCAAACATTAGTTTCACGCATCCTTCAGAACCTTCTTCAGAACTGTTAATTGGATAGTATTACATATATATATATATATATATATGTTATTAGTTATAAATATGTATGTAATCCAGTGATCAAGGTAGCAGGGGATGCTACATCCCCACCCCCTGTTGTATGTAAACAAAGAAAGTGTCAGTTTTAGGGATGGTCTAAACCGATATTTTTCAGTAACAGGGACAACCGATACTGGTCCAAAAAAATATCTGTTACAAATACCTGTTACGAAATACTTGTTACTTGTCTCAAAGTCAGCGTCTCTCCAAACTCGTACTCGTTTACCCTGTTATACTGATATTCTAGCATATCTATTATTCGCATATCTGTTACCTATTCAATATCAGTTCTAATCAAAAGTTTACATTTTCAACTACCTTTTTAATAATATATATATAAATATATAGCCAATAATTTAACGAAGTATTTGGGGCAGTCACCAAACCTATTTTTATTTATTTTTTTGTTGGAAAAACAAATTACACGAGTACTTGAAGATAATCTTAGAAATAAAATACCTGTAAAGATAAGATTTGTGAAAAAAAAAATTGGTATTTTTTTTTTTTTGTATAGTTTATTGATACTTTATCCCCTTTAAAACTAAAGGTTTTATGGTATCTTTTATTAAAAGGGTAATTGAAATTTTTATATGCAATTTATTAACCAGTAGATAAATCAAAGCTATATGAATAAGATATCTCGTATAATCAATATGACTAAGCTATTAGATTTATTAAGTATTTATGAATATTAAACTACTTTAGCAGTATTGGTTTAACACTTCTAGAATGGATTAAAAGAACTGATAGGATGAAACTATGCATATATTGTTTCTATGTATGTTATATTTTAAATTTGTCCCATCCTTTAAAAATAATAATGATGTGAAGCAAAAAAAAAACTAATTTGATTTTCAGACATGAAACATAACAGTATTGCTAATTAATATTCCTAATACACTTAAATCTCCATAGGTTATATAAAATATATATTATAATAAATAACATGGATTGCAATAATCTTGTCCATAATAATAATTATTCAAACAGTTCACTACATGAACATACAAGTGATGAAGGCCTGAAGTTGTATCATGACAAAAAATGTGCAATTAATGAGTTACCATATAATATAATTGTTAATAAAGTGAATAAATATGCATCTTTTATTTTTAAGAAAATCAATTGTTATTGCAAAATTTATCTTTTAAAGAATTTTTTACAACATAATATTTGCCCTAAACATCTTATGAAATCAGCAATAGGAGTGGATAATCTTTTTAATAACAGTTTCCTTTGTGCCACTTATAATAATGCTTTCATAAATAATATGTATAAACAAATCATCTAATTAGAAATAAAACAGACTTTTTGGATAATATTTAAAACTAAAAACTACATCATTTTGTACATGTTTGTTGAATTTTTGATAGGGCAAAAAACTGCAGTGGTCATCAACGCCCTTTGGTTTGTATCTGTTTATCATTATTATAAGTGAAGTATTATTATTATTTTTATTTTATTTATTATTATTGTTATTATTATCTTATATATACACACACACACACACACACACATACACATATATATTTATTTATTTAATTTTTGTTCCTCCATATTTGGTTTATGAAACTACCCGCTCGACCCCACAGAGCAACCGACGAGCAGCGCCCAGACCCATGGGGGGCCGGCCAAGGTCCAGGGGGCGTCCCCGTCTCCCACGTCAGTTGGTGGCTGTGCTCTTTAGAAGACACGAGGGCTGATAGGAGGATGTGGATAAAAACCATGTTAGCCACCTTATCATCTTACATTAGTACAGTATATAACTGTTTACAATATCGTTCTTCATGGAAAAGTCCACATCCTCCCAGACCCTCGGAGCTAACCTGCTCTGAGAGACCGAAGACGCCCCCAAATACCCCGGCCCCGACCCCCACGAGCCCAGATCTACCACCCCCGGGCACCGAGGGCCGCACGAGCGGTTCTCTTTTTAGAATGGTTCATGATTGTTGTTTAAATAGTCATGTGTTTAATGAGAGTTTAAATGTAAAATACCGATTAAATGTAAATCATGTGATGAAATAATAAGTAAAAACAAAAATAAGAATGACCTCGTTATACATCAGCAAGCATCTTGCTGAGAGATAGAAATTTGAGCACCTTGTTGATGTCCTCTTCGTTATCTCTCAGGGTTTTTGGTAACTCTGGGGGCACTCCCAGCTGCTGCACCAACGCCTTGTATCGGAGGCATTCCTCGAAAATATGCTTTATTGAGAGAGTAGTGTTGCAAGTATGGCACTGTGGTGGTGACTCCTTCCTGAAGAGGTAGGAATGTGTCAATCGGCTATGTCCTATCCTCAGGCGTGTAATAACTACTTCTTCTCGACGTTTGCTTCGGTTGGATGTTGTCCATTGCATAACCGATTTTTTTATATTTTTCATTTTATTTGTTGGCCTCTCGTTCCACATTGATTGCCATCTCTTGGTCACTTCTTCTTTTAGTGGCCGCGCAAGTTCTGAAGATGTCAGAATAGCTGTTCCTCTCCCTGGGAGAGACAACGCCTCGCCGGCAGCTCTGTCAGCCATCTCGTTTCCAGTGATGCCAATATGTCCTGGAACCCAGATGAAGTGGATCGTCTTTCCGATTTCATGAAGCATTTTTAAGTATTCTTGTGCGCGTTGAATACTTGGATGGGTTGCATACATATTATTAATGCCTTGTAGTGCACTGAGTGAATCTGATATTACTGCAATATCATTTATATCCTCATCAGTATTTGTCATTGTGTAATACAGAGCAGAAGAAATAGCGGTTAGTTCTGCTGTATAACTATTGCAAAGAGGGTGGAGTTTCTTTTTGTGAGTTGCATCTGCTGTAATGAAGGCGGAACCTGTTGATATTTCAGATTTCGATCCGTCCGTCTATATAGCCACGTAGTTCGGAAGTGATTGGAGTAATTTTTGAAATTTGTTTTTGTATTCTGATGCGGTGGTGTTTTTTTTTATGAAGGCTCGATAGAGTTAGGTGTAGTTTCGGGGGTTGAAAGGTCCAAGGTGGTATGTTTATATCTGGTATGCTCACTGTTATTTTCTTTAATTCATTAACGACAAATGAAAATCGTTCTGCTAGGGGTAGTGTTGGGTTATGTTTTTCCTGAAATTTTCTTTTATATTTAGGCTGAAAGAGGTATTTGTAGGTTGGATGTGACGGTTGTAAATACATACGGGAGATATAGTTTACTGCTAATGTTTGCCTTCTGAATAATAAGGGTGGTAGTCCTGATTCAGCACATAAACTTAGTGTGGGGCTTGTTCTAAAGGCTCCTGTAGCAATACGGATCCCGGCATTGTGAACTGTATCAAGCCTGGAGAGATGTTGGAAGCGGGCCGAGCCATACACAAAACTCCCATAATCTAGCTTGGAGCGAATTAATGCCTTGTAAATCCTTAGCATCGACCATCTGTCCAAACCTCAAGACGTATTACTAAGAACTCTCAAAAGTTTTATTTTTGACAGGCATTTCTCTTTTAGAGTGCTAATATGCTGGCTCCAAGTGAGTTTCTTATCAAAAATAAGACCTAAAAATCTGCAGCTATCAACATATGGTAGAGGCATCCCTCCTAGACTGAGCTCCGGGGATACGGGGGTTCTTCGTTTCCTGCTGAAGTGTATGCATTTGCTTTTTTCTGGTGAGAATTTGACTCCTGATAACTGTGACCAAGTATGTAGTCGATTTAATGCTTCTTGTAAAACCCTTTTTAAAGCGTTTAAATCACTGGACCGGCTTATAATTGCCATGTCATCGACATAGAGCATCACTCTTATCCCTCTAGGTAAACTCGTTGCCAGATCGTTTATTGCCAGGGCAAAGAGTGTCGTGCTCAGAACACACCCCTGTGGTACTCCATTGTTTTGCTCGAATGTTTGAGAAATGGTGTTGCCAGTTCGGACTCTAAATTTGCGATTTGATAGAAAGTTTGTGATATATTTTAGAATATAGCCAGTAAAGCCACTGTTATATAGTTTTTTAATTATTGTCTGTCTATTGATACAGTCAAATGCTTTGACCATATCGAAGAATATCCCAATGGCCTATTGGTTATTGACAAAAGCGTACTGGATCTCTGCTTCTAATTGTACAAGGTTGTCTATAGTTGATCTTCCTCTGCGGAAGCCACATTGGAAGTTCTGGAAGATGGCATTTTGTTCTAAGATCCACTTTAGCCTTTTATTCACCATCTGTTTCATTATTTTGCACAGGCAACTGGTTAGAAAGATTGGGCGGTAACTGCAAGCTAGTCTTTTATCTTTACCTGTTTTAGGGATGGGAATAATTTCCGCTTGTTGCCAGATTTTCGGGAATTCTCCTTTCTGCCATATATAATTATATATGGCAGTAACCAGATAATACCACTTAGTAACCAGATAATACCACTACGCGGAAGATGTTGGATCATGGCATAGTGGATATCATCTGGGCCCGGTGAAGATCCTTTGAGGCTTCCCATGATCGACTCCAGCTCCCATATGGAAAATGGGCGGTTGTAGTCCCTTTCAAAAGCTTCAGTTGGATCGCTAGTGGTATCTTCATCGAAGTTTGCCAGTTCTATGGAGGTTGTAGGTGTGGGTGGTGGGTTAAATATTTCTGTGTAATGTTCAGCGAACACTCGGGCTACTATTGCGGAGTTGTTGGTTAATTTCCCTTCCCATAGTAATGTGTAGCTGGTACCAGAATAATTTTTATATATTTTTCTTATTTTATTCCATACCTGGTTAGTAGGGGTGGAAGAGTTTATGGTTTCGACATATTGTTTCCAGGATTGTGCTTTAGTATTATTTATTGTTCTTCGGCATAGGGCTCTTTGTTTTTTATATTCAATAAAGTTGTTTTGATTGGGCTGTTTTTGGAACTTTTTCAGTGCTTTTCTGCGGTTTTGAATGGTTATTTTACAGTCTTCGTTGAACCAGGGCACGGAGGGTCTCTTGGAAGAATCCTTAGTTCTAGGGATGGCTGGTTCTGCTGCGTTCAGCGTCCGTGATAAGCTGGCATCCTTCTTCAATAGTGAGGGCAGATGGTGGCATTTTGGGTGCGTTGAAATAAGTCAAAAAGAGAGACCAGTCTGCCTTGTCTATGACCCATCGGGGTTTTCGATTTGTTTTATGTTGGTTTTTATAAAATTTTAGACGAATGGGGTAATGGTCGCTACCATAGAGATCCGGCAGTACCATCCAGTCAATAATATTAAATAATGATCCACTACAGATGGAGAGGTCGAGAGAAGAATAAGTGCCATAGGTGGAACTTAAGAAGGTTGCTTCACCGGTGTTTAATATTAGTAAGTTCTCCTCTAAGAAAGTTTCTATAATTCTTCCTCTATTGTTGTGGCTTGAAGAGGGCTATGTCCGTTGAAGTCTCAGACAAGTAGTATGGGCTGTGGAAGTTGCTTATATATATGACTGAGGTCTTGTGGTTGTATCAGTGGGTCTTGTGGCAAATAAATATTGCAGAGGGTGAATGAAATTCCGATGTGTATAGTAATTGCGACTGTTTGAAGAGTCGAGTTTATGTTTATTCGTAGGGAATATATGGAATCATGTACGGCTATGAGTACGCCTCTAGAGGCATGATCATTTGGTCCATCGGTTCTGTAGATGTTAAAGTTTTTTAATGTAAATTTGTCTCCGGCTTTAAGGTGAGTTTCCTGAATGCAAATACATAACGGGTTTTCGTCCTGAATCAATATTTTTAAATCATTAAAATGGGTTTTTAATCCATTGCAGTTCCATTGTACAAGGGTCATTGTTAATATTAGGTGTTGGGTATAGTAGCGGAGACCAGGTATTATTAATAACATTTATTTTTACTGATAAATAAACAGTGATAAAATGAACGTAAATAATATCTTCAAAGGGTTTTCGACCTAATGATACATATAAATATATACACGAATTATTATAATGATATAATAATGATAATGACATAATGATATACATATAGTGACATAGTGATATATATAGATATATCAAATATATACATATACTTACACTCACATGCAAACACTCATACATATACATATACGCACACATACACACATATATAAATGATATTGATAGGTATAATTGAAATTTTGAAGTGATAATGATAAATGTAAATGAAATGAAATGATACTGGTAAACATAAATGATAAATGCTAAATATATTATATATACTCATATACATATACACACACACATATACACATGTACACACATATATACACACATACACACATATATACACACATACAATGACAAAATAATATATACTGATATTAACAATCACACACACATTCACATATAAACAAACATACACAGTCATAAACATATATAAACAATAGAGTGTGCGTAGTATAAGTATGTCCGTAGTAATAATTATAGTCAGAGGAAATAAAATTATAACTGTTAAGATGAGTCTTATCGTATTTATTTATTAAAGATAAGACGATTAACATAATATTTATGTGGATATCGTTATGTATTACGATTTCTTCTATTATGTTTTTTATTTCCTTTGACTTATAAAGCCCCCCCCGTCAACAGGCCGGTTTATGTTAATAGGCCCGAAGGTGTCGCCTAAAGAGGGGTTAGCCTGTGAAGATATACCAGGCTCATAGGAAGGAGGAGAGGTGCTTGCTTCGGCTGTACAATGATGATTGACAACCGGGGCGAGGGGGAGCGGGAGTAGGGAGGGGAGGTGGTGGGGGGAGGGAAGGAGTGCCCGCTGGGCTAACAGCTGATACCAGCTGCTCTCTCATTGCCAAGGTCGGCTTAATTATTATTGTATTTGATTCGGTACTTTTAACTAATTCATTTGATTTATTTTCTCCAAAAATGAAAGGTAAATCGACTTGTGTGCCGATTTCCTTTTTTTCTATTATATTTAATTTTTCCTTTACCACTTGGGCAAAGGTTTTATTACCGGAGTTAGGGTACTACTCTTTATATATTTTCTTTGCCTCTTGTAGCGATATTTTTTTATTGATTTGTATCGATTTAATTTCTCGGTGAATTTGGAAAATTTGGCATGATCTATCTAGGGCATTATGTGAGCCACCACAATTAATACAGTTGGGAGGTAGGGTACATTTTAAGTTACCATCGGTATGTTTGGTTTTTCCGCACTGAATGCAAATTGCCTCTTTTTTACATTGTGTTGTGGGATGATAGAAACCTAAACAATTAAAGCACTGGGGGGGATTAGGTATATAAGCCTGTACAGGTACGGTCTGATACCCTACTCTAATTGTTTTGGGGACAGTGGGCGTCGGAAATTTTATGATATAGTTATAGGTTAGAATTTCATTGCCATTTTTCTTGATTTTTATACAGACAATGTCTGTAATTACTTCCCTCAGTTCATTTTTTATTTCTTCAATCTCGAGGTACTGGAAATCAAAAAAATTTATAACACCTTTGCTATAGTTAAGCGTTTGATGTGGTTGTACGGTAACTGGGAATTGCCCCCCAAATTCTTTACATTTTAATAAAATTTCTGACTGTTTGCCCTTAAATGTTTCTACGAGTAGTGTCCGGTCTCTTAGTTTTTTAATATTTTTTACCTCTCCCACAAGGCCAGTTATAACTTTATTAATGAAGAAAGGAGAAACTTTTAAAAAACCTTCTTCATTTTCTCTTTTTACAATTAGGAATGTGGGGGTTATATTTTTTATTTCATTTAAGGATATCCTATCGGGTGGGTCTTTTATTCGTCCACGAGGGTGTTTTCTTTTAGGAATCGGGCTAGGAGGGTCGTCTGTATCCATCGGTTTTAAGTAAGTACAATTTAAAGGTAGGAAATATATATAGAGAGTATTATTAAAAAATATTAAAAAGAAAAATAAATAATAAAGAAGTAATAGTAATCAAATCTTTTTTTCTAGTAATAAAATCTAGTAATAGAAGTAGAAATATTTAAATTAAAAAGTAAAAGTATTTAAAAAGAAAAATATAAGAAATGTTGAAAGTATAATCTCTTATCTGACTTAGTCTTCAGGAGCACAAGATCCTTCCGCCTCGGAGTCTAGATAAACAGTGATTTTGTACATGATATATACAACAATAATAAAGACATAAGCTTCAATGAATTAAAGAACAGTTTAAATCTGAAAATAACTAAATACAAACATATTTATGAAAAATCTAAATTAAACAAAAGAGATGAGAGGCCGCCCGAAGACGTTTTCGACAGACTAGACTTCAGGACGACTACGCTCTGTTTAAATCCCTTCGGAATCAGACACAAACTGCCATTCGAAAAGCTAAATCACAATATTTTCATGAAGCCCTCTCCAGTGCCTGTGATCCAAAATCAAAATGGAAAATTTTATCAAAACTTTCCTTTAGTAAATCCTCAAATGTTCCGCTTTCATACTATTTTACTCCTAATGAAATGAATTCCTTTTTCACTACCTCATCATCAAACTCCTCATCTCTTTCCGCCAGCTACGCTCCAAACGGTCCTCTTTTTAACTCCTCCAACTTTTATTTTTCCTATATCACACCCTCAGACCTCATTGATGCCATTTTCCAATGTAAAACACAAGCTATTGGACTTGATGGTATCCCACTAAAATTAATCAAACTCTGCCTTCCTACTATCCTTCCAGTCCTCCTACATATATATAATTATTCTTTGCAAAATTCCACCTTTCCTTCATCCTGGAGGAAAGCTAAAATACAACCCTTACAAAAGAAATCTAACCCATCTTCACTTAATGATTTCCGTCCCATATCAATACTTTCCAATCTGTCCAAACCCCTTGAAAGACTAGTTCAATCACAAATCTCCAATTTTCTAGAAAACTCTCATCTCCTTAATCCGTTCCAATCTGGGTTCCGACCTGGTTATTCAACTCAGACAGCCTTAACAAAAATTACTAATGACATATATACTGCTCTTGACGAACGAAAAGTAACTGTCCTTATCCTTCTAGATTTTACTAAAGCCTTTGACACCCTAGACCATTCTATTCTCCTCACGAAACTAAAAGCCCTATCTTTTTCCTCAAGCTCTCTCCTCTGGTTTCATTCCTTCCTCTATAGTAGAACTCAAATAGTATCCATACCAAACCAGCCACTTTCCTCTTCCCTTTCGTTGACATCAGGGGTAGCCCAAGGTTCCAGTGTTTCTCCTACTCTTTTTTGTGCCTACATAAATGATCTACCAAATTCCATTCACCATTGTTCCTACCATCTATACGCGGATGATTTCCAGATATATCTATCCTTCCATCCCTCTGATTTAATAAAATCATTCTCCCTTATCCAAGAAGACTTTAATAGCATTTGTAAGTGGGCCTCTGATAACAAATTAAAATTAAATGTAGAAAAACGCAGGCTATTATCATAGGTTCTTATACCCATTAGAGATCCCTTCCCCACCTCCCGATCCTGTCTATGAACTCCCAACCTATTCAATTCCACCCCACAGTCAAAAACCTTGGTATTACCTTTGACCAAACCCTTTCATGGAAACCTCATATCTCCTAAATTTCTAGACGGGTTATATCCATCCTTAAACTATTCCATTCTTCCCAGGACTCCCTTCCGAAACCTACTCGTCAACTCTTGGTTTTTTCCCTTATCTTACCCAATTTTGACTACAGCTGTGTTGCATATGGTGGGTTGACGGCGGAACTCTACTAAGGAGACTAATGAACTGTTTCGTTAGGTTTATCTTTAGGGTTCCAATACCCTCCCACACATCACATCTATATACAGAGTTAAAATGGCTTTATCCTTCATCCTGCATAAATTACTTCCTAGCCTCCTTCCTCTATCAAACCATCAATTCTCAGAATCCCTCCTACATCTATAACATCTTCCAGTTCAGATCCTCGGTCTCCTCCCACACAACAAGATCGCGCTCCTCAGATCTGTATACTTCTTCCCATAAGAGTACATCATTTGACCACTCCTTCATTTCCCGTGCTACTTCCTTATGGAATTCACTACCCTGTAATACCCGTAATGCTCCATCTCTGTCCACATTTAAATCCCTTCTCTTTCAATACCTCCTTTCCCTCCAGAATGATACTGGCTAGCAGAACTTCACTAAAAAAAAAGAAAAAAAAAAAAAAAAAAAAAGAGCATTCAGTAGATGTAAATAGGTTTTTATTTTTTCTCCTACAATTATTGGATTTTTGTAATTTTTATTTCAACTTTCGTTCTTTATTTGTTAAATTGTAAATAGTTAACCAGATTGTTAATTTATTTTATTTCATCTTATGAAAGCTAGACTCATTGTATTTATTTATGTACATTATATTATTCTTAGGGGACATCGTCCCAGAATAAAGTTTATTTTCTATTCTATTCTATTCTACATCTCCTACATGTGTTGTAAAAGTGAGCCTAGTAGTTTTGCCGAGGCTAGTGGAAGTGAAAACTGGCGCAAAGCCATAAATTGTGAGTTTAGTGTATTAAATAAAAATAAGGCATGAGAACTAGTGGAAAGGCCTAAAAATGCAAATGTAATTTCATCTTGATGGGTTTTTAGAGTTAAGGAAGGAGCAAATGGCTCTAAAACTTTTAAAGCAAGGCTAGTGGCTAGAGGGTTTGAGCAGGTTAAGGGGGTAGACTATGATGATATCTATGCTCCAGTTGCTAAAATAGCTTCAACCAGGTGCTTCCTTTCTGTATGTAACCATTTGGGTATGCATATTCACCATTTAGATGTTAACAGTGCATTTTTACATGGGGAACTTGGTGAGGAGGAGGTATATATGGAACCCCTTGAGGGACTGCGGGTGAAAGGGGACCAAGCTTGTAAACTGAATAGGGCTACCTATGGACTGCATCAAGCTCCAAAAGTTTGGAATGAAAAATTGAATAACTGTCTAGTCAACCTTGGTTTTTGTAGGTCCAAATCCGAACCGTGTTTGTACTTTAAAGATGTTAATAATGTCAAGGTATACTTCCTAGTATATGTCGATGATATTTTGATTGGTAGCTCATCATCAAAAATCATTAATAACTTAAAAAAAACTTTAAAGAACAAGTTTTCTATTAAAGATTTAGGAGAATTAAAAGAGTTTTGGGGAATACAAATTAAAAGAGACCTTCAGTCTAAAACTATGAAGTTGTCCAGAAAAATTTAATCGATAGAGTTGCAAAAAGATTTGGGGTTGAAAATTGTAATGCTGTGACAACGCCTATTGAAAAAAATTTAAAATTAGATAAATGTTACCCTGAAGAGAGGACTAGCAAACCTTACCATGAACTGGTTTGATGCTTAATGTATATTATGCAAGGATCCAGACCAAATATAAGTTTTTCAATTAGCTTTTTCAGGCAATTTCAAGATGCAGCTTCTGACCTACACTGTAACTACTTGTTAAGAGTACTAAAATATGTTAATACCACCAAATAGTTTGAGCTCACATTTAGAGACAGTGATTGCATTCTTGAGGGTTCTTGCGATGCAGATTGGGCAAACAGTAATGATAGGAAATCCGTTTCTGGATTTAATAGCACTATCTTCTACTGAGTTAGAGTACACTGCCTTGTGCAACTGTGCTGTTCAGCTATTGTGGCTCAGGTCCTTGCTGGGGGAATTAGGTTTTAACATGAATGATTCCACAACTATTTATGAAGATAATATAGGATGTATAAAACTGTCAAACAATTTTTTTGTGTCAGAAAAGGTGTAAACATATTTCATTAAAGTATCATTTTGTTAAAGATGAAATCCAAAAGGGAAACTTAGTTCTGAAATATATCGAATCAGAAAATCAGATCGCAGATCTATTTAGGAAGGGCTTAGGTAAAAATATTTTTTTAATATTATTTTAAATTATTTTTGTTAGCTTGTTATTTTGTAAATTTGTCATGTTTGTTTAATTTTACTCACTGGATTAAGGGGGAGTGATAATTGGATAATATTACATACATATATGTTATTAGTTATAAATATGTAATCCAGTGATCAAGGTAGCAGGGGGTGCTAGATCCCCACCCTTATTTTATGTGAACAAAGAAAGCAGTGCTGCTGATGCAGGTATTTTTTCCCGAAATCGGGAAATGTTTGGCATCGGCGGGAATTTAACCGGTATCTCCGAAAAACGGGTAATTTAGGATATTTTTGCTTTCCATAACTGATTATGTTAATACCTATTACATCGTTATCTTTTTCTAAATTGATAAAAACAATTATCGTCAAAAAGTTCAATAGCGATTGTAATATTTTTTCGGTCAAGGAAGAATCGAAAAGGTCAGTCAGTCTTCGACGACAATCAGGGGGATGAAAACCGTTCAGTTCCTCAGACGTCCACGTGAATGTTAGGTACCGCCACCAGCGCTGCTGTCCTTTCTTCGATGTTCACTTGAATATTTGAGAGCAGCTTTTGTCACGTATTTTTGTATGACGTTATTTTAAGAACTATATTAGATAATATGATAATTGGCGATCCTTGAAAATAAAGGCAATAGTGATTAAGCATTATATTAGATAATACGATATTAATTTTATTTAGAGTTTTTTTTTAATACAAATAGGTAATTTATTTAAAATATATATATATTTAAAAGTCTGCCTCTTATTAGTCTTTATGTGTGCCAGTTTGTGATAAATCATAAATAAAAGTCTGAATTAAAAAAATTAAGTGTTATTAAAATATAAAATTTTTACCTACTAATTTTTTTATGAATAATTCCTATTATATTTTGTACCTGTCCACTTTCCTTTTCTTTTAGTCACCCAGCAAAATAATAATGTAGGTAAATATTGAAAGGTTGATTAATTAAAAAAGTTTAAGAAATTGAGAAGGTTAATACAGTAATACAAATTAACATTTATTATATTACACTGGCACTAAATTGAAAATATATTTTCCAGAAATCAATTATAATAAATATAAAAATTATCCAGTAATTTTTTGTTTTGTGGACCATTTGGCGCACCTTTATGAGTATTTGATCCCCCCCCCCTCGCTGAGTTAATAAAGATAATTCCCGAAAACGGGTATTACTTCAAGCATTGGCGGGTATTTCTTGGTAAAAACGGGAATTTTCATGCTTGGTGGAGGGTATTTTGGGTTGGGGGCATCGGCAGCACTAGAAAACGTATGTTTGTATGAGAGACCCCTCTGTGGAACAGTGAGTCCACCAGTTTGTATCAAGCTAAGTTAAATAAAGTGGTTCTTGTATAGGACAGATGTACTTTGTTTAACCTTAAACTTCAACAAGAACTTAAAAAACAGTGGCCCTGAAACCTTTTGTGAATTTGCAATTATTTCGAAGTTCTGGCGATAACCAGATTCTTTACTTTATTATATATTTTTTCAAATTATTTGTATATTTAGAAATAATTTGTTTATTTTCTTGAATATACTGTATGGATGGATTCATTAACATCCATACTACTTATTCCTCTTGAGTGAGGCAGACTGTAATTTATCCTCGTTAAAAAAAAAATAAAGGTTATAGGCTTTAACTTACTTACATTTCAATATATTCCAGGTTTTTTTCAATTTTAATGAATGATGGAGTTTTTATGATCTTCCAAATTTTCTCACTGCTATCTGTAATCATTGTCATGTGAGTAATGTTCTCTGCTGCTTTAATTAATTTTGAAGGAGTAGAATGCTCAGAAATATTCACTGCATCAAAACTGTTTAATCTTTTACCAAAGATAAACATCCACATCACTGCAATAAAAATTAGAATGACACTGAATATGTATTTTTTCTTTCAGTAAATTGTAATTTATAAGGACTTACATTCCAAGTATAACCGAGAAAGATATGGCAGGAAATCTTCGGTTGAATAATCATTGGACAATATGATTCTGATAAAATCATTGATTATTTCTTCTCCTTTATGCAAAAAATAACGGGCATCTTGAACACGAGCAATATGCTTTTGGAAAGTGCTACGAAGTCTCCACCATTCACTCCCATTTCTAAAGAAAAGATTTAAATACTTAAAATTATATATATGTATTATAAGGTTTTTTTTTTATTTATATACTAATAAATGTGATTAAAAAATTTATTTTTAATAAGTCCGGGCGCCGTTTTACAATAAATGAAAAATGGTTCTGCATTTCTCAAAAAAAAAAAATTTAAAAATATAACTTTAATTTAATACTAGTATAAAGATTGACTTTAAAAAAAAAAACACAAACAATTTATTTTCTTAATACTTTAAATTCAAGTAATTCCCCTGATTAGGGACTTTTTTATACAAAAGGAACAAACATACCTTTACTTTGTAAACAAAACAAAAACAAAAAGTTTAATTGTCTAGATAAATTCTTCTCACTGAATAACTTCCGGATCACTCCTTTAGATCTCTAAATCAGCATAAAATACTTATTATATCACAAAACACTCTGAACTCAGACTGCTGCACACCATGTGGCCCTATACTTCCTGTTCCCTCCAAAAAACTGTCTCCCCCTAAAAAAAAGTCCTCTATTCCATGTATTACCAACTAAATTTATTGAATAAATTAATTTTTAACAAACTTCACAAATTACACTTTTTTCAGATGTTATTCAATACAATTTACGCTATTCTCAATTACAATTATATATAAAAACTAAAAACAAAATAAAATAAATATACATACTAAACATAATTAGATTAATATAAACAACAGCTAAATCTGTTATATGCAACCATTTTTCATTCTTTAACTAATTTTAATTTACTAAACAAGTTTTTTTTTTATTTATTTAAAATTTCCATGTGAATATGGACAAAATTTTAGACCCCTTACATATTCCCCCACTTTGCTAAAAAAAAAAAAAAAATTGATATTAATGAAGAGGTTTGAAGAATTTTTTTATTTATTTATTTTTTATTTAACATTAAAACAGTATGTTCATTCCCTACTTTTCACATCCGGTGGTTCATCTATATATTCAGTATATGTTTCTACAGTGAAGGGTACAGAAAATTTACGAGAATTTAGGTGTAAAATGATAGTAAAAATTTACCATGGCCAAAAATGATAGTATTTCTCTTTTATTTGAAGGCTGTTTGAAATTGCTTATAGTCATTGTTTTATCTGGGTCCTTGGTTACACCCTTTCTGCTTACAATCTGTCCCATGAATTTAGTTCGAGTTTGTATAAACTTGCATTTTTTAAAATTTAATGTTACTCCCATTTTAAGCAAATTTTCAAACATCATTTTCCAAATGTGACATATTGTCATTAAAAGTTTCTGAACAAATTATATCTTCCCCATAATTTTTTATATTGTTTTCATATCCTATGGGTATCACAGGTGTAATGGCTTTGATAAATGATGATAAGGAATTAATCAAACCAAAAAAAGGTACCCTTGTAAACTGGTATGAATTATTTCCAATTTTAAAGACAGTGTGAATTCTAGAATTAGGGTGCAGATTTAATTGCAAAAAACTGCTCCGCAAATACAATATATTGGTCTGTACATTCTTCATTGGTGAGCACCAACTGGTATTTTCCTTGCACAATCCAGTTTTTTCTATATTATCTATTCTGATCTTCATTTTGTTTAATTTGTCTTCATGATAATTTTTAAATTCTTTAAATATGCTTTCATTTTCTTCAATTTTTTTATCTGAAATCATTTCAATTTCCTTCGTCACTTCTCTCACCTTTTCATCTACCTTTCTTTCATCTTCTTTTCTATATTCTTCCACTTTTATTAACATTTTGTTTTCAATGTCTTCAATTTTTCTAATAATTTCTATCTTATCTTCATTTTTTTCAACTTTGCCTTCTTCAATTTTTTTAATAATTTCATTCTTATTCTTTTCCATTGTAATTTCAATTGTTCTATTCATTTCTTCCATTAACTTTCTGTTTGCTTCGATTATCATTTTCAGAATTTCATTATTTCTTGTCTTCTGGGGAATCGATTCTGGAACTACTCCTATTATTCTGTTTGACTCCTTCTGGTTATGTTATAACACAAACATGTTTCCTGATGCTGTTATTTCTTTTGATTCCTTTTCCATCATTTAATTGATAAATACAGACTTTTGTTAGGATACAAGGATAATATATACATCTATCTATATGTACATTTTTAATGAATCGTGTCCCTGTTCACAGCGACATTATGTAAGGTTTTTTTTTTTAATTTATAATTAATAAATGTGATTAAAAAAATTATTTTTAATTAGTCCGGGCGCCGTTTTACAATGAATGAAAAATGGTTTTTCATTTCATAAAAAAAAAATTTTTTTTTTAATATAACTTAAATTTAATACTATTATAAAGATCGACATAAAAAAAAAAAAAAAAAAAAAAAAAAAAAAAATAAATAAATAAATAAATAAATAAATAAAAAAAAAATAAAAAAAAATAAATGTATTTTCTTAATACTTTAAATTCAAGTAATTACCCTGATTAGGGACTTTTTTAAACAAAAGGAACAAACATACGTTTACTTTGTAAACACAACAAAAACAAAAAGTTTAATTGTCTTGATAAATGATTCACCAATTCTTCTCACTGAATAACTTCCGGATCACTCCTTTAGATCTCCAAATCAACATAAAATATTCATTATATCACAACACACATTGAACTCAGACTGCTGCACACCATGTGGCCCTATAATTCCTGTTCCTGTTAACATTTCCATGTGAATATGGACAAAATTTTAAACCCCTTACAATATATATATATATATATATATATATATATATATATATATATATATATATATATATATATATATATATATATATATAAATTTCAAGTTAAGGAACACAGAAATTGAAATAAGGTCATATCAGGTGGCAACCCTATTGACCCTTCATACCTAATCCTTGAAGCAGCTAGAGAAAGGACAGAGGTTAGTTAGTTATGGGCCTTGGAGCAGCTAGTTGTCTCCAGGCATAGAAGAATATGGAACCAGGAGACAAAGAATGGACAGAACAAGATTTGTGAAAGTGTTGTGGTTCTCTAAGAAATGGACAGTAGAATTTAAATTAATAAATTAATTACATTTTATATATATATATATATATATATATATATATATATATATATTTTACAGTGGACAAGAATGCTTTAAATTCCATTATATATAAATAATAAGGATATGGTTATTATGATGATATTAACATTCACCATGTTAAACATTCATGATATCAAACATTGATAGACTTTTTCAAGTATGAGATTGCCATTTTTCTGACCTGATACAAAATAATCTTATATCTTGTAATCATTGCTATTTTCAGAAATAATATATACAATCTTAGTATAGTAACTGAAGTAGTGATTTTAAAAAAAAATTTATTATTTTTTTTTTTAACTTTGAATCTTTATTGACACCTGTCAATCAAAGTGACTGGAAGTTAAACTTCAGTATTTGATCGAAAAATACTTATTTTATTACATATTTCTGTAGTCTAGAAAGCTATTATATGACAACAAAAGAAGCAGAAGGCAATAATAAAATATAAGGAAGTAAGAATAGCTTTTGTGGCTGAAAATAAATGAACAAAATTATTTTAAGAGACAACATATGAGAGATGAACTAGTTTTCATAGCAACTAGTCTCCATGGATGGCAACCAAACTTCTTTTATACAAAGCACAACCCACTATGTTTATTTATTTTCCATTGCTATATGTAGATAAAGACTTATCTGAATATGCTTATATAATTTAAAATTCCAATATTCATATGAAATTATATTTTTTATTTAAAACATAAATACGTTGGTAGGAGCCCTCCACTGTTGTATAAATGCGGACGACACAGACGATAATGCTTAAGCGCTAGGTGACCCATCCTTTGTGGGTAATGGCCCTCATTTTTGTATATCTTTTCAATATCTTGAGGAGTGTATGCATGTACAAAGTTTATGCCAGGTGAAACCTCTTCACGAACTAGTCCACCATACTGTTGAAACCTTTTAGTACCAACAACATGGAGTCTGTTTGTATCCCAATCTCCTGCAATTGCCATCAGATTTAAATTATTAAGTTAATCTCAAAGAAATTTCAATGTATTAGTCCTTGAAAACTACTATTCATTAAGACCTTTAAGATCCTCAGGCAAATAATATAATTTTGTTATTTATGTATATTATAAAATTGCAGTGTTTGCTGCAAAAAGAAGGTAGCTTCAGTTGGACAATGTAAACTCTTGTGATAAAACATTGTTGGTTATCATGTGAATCATAACATGGGACTGCCTAACATGTTTGTTTTATTTTCAAACTAGTTTTACATTTTTTTTTTTTATGAAAAATTGATAAGTGGAGCTACCTCCTTTTTGCAGCAAGCCCAACGATTGCTAAGCTAACTAATGTTGAAATGAAATGAAAAAAAAAATCTTCATTCTGGAACATATTGTCCCCTTGATAATAACACAAATGTGCAGTGAGAAGGTATAATAGTCTGCCAACCATACTTTCAGGCAAAGATAATAATATATATAGAACATAAATCAAAACAATTGAAAATAAAACTTAGAATATACATGAAAGCATATGACAACAAAATAATAATTGTGCAATGAATAATTACAGCATGCTTAGGAATAAGAAAGAAAAATTGAAATGAAATAAAATAAAAATAAAGACACAGACACACGCACGCATACACACACACACACACACACACACACACACACACACACACACACACACACACACACACACACACACACACACACACACACACACACACACACACACACACACACACACAAAAAATTGAATTTGGGGATCACGTGTGGTGTAGTGGTTAGCATAGCAACCTACTAAACCCAAGATCGCGGGTTCGCAGCCCGGCAGATGACCTTAGGATTTTTATAGGGAGTAAAAAATCCTTAGCTATGCCGTCCTTCGGAAGGGACGTAAAATGGGGGTCCCGAACCTGTGCGATGTCAGGTACTCGTTAAAGATCCCTATCCTAATTATACCTGGATAGGCAAAATTTAGGACTCCCAACGTAGCATCGTCCGATTAGCTATAGCAGCATAAAGTGACGTTAAACGAAATAAACAAACAAAATTGAATTTATATAATTAAATAGTTATGAACTAATTCATTGGTATCTGATCAGAATTAGATCAAATTAATTGTTAATTATTACTCCCATTGGAAGGTGTCTGACAGAGATGTGAGAAGGTATTGGAATAGAAGTGTTTTTAATGAGCTTAAGGAAGGTGCATGTCTTATTTCAGGAGGAAGAAAGTTCCAGAGGTTAATTTATTGGGCTAGGAAGGAATGTTGATATGGTGGTTTGATGGAAAGCAGTATGTAGGTAGCATGATATAGCTATGGATAGGTTTACTTATAAACTTATATTACATATAATAGCTTGTAGTATGTATATATACTGAAATGAAGATAATTGTTGGGGGAAAAATAAAGATACATAAGCTTGAAAGTATACGTAGGCTTTGAGAATAGGAGTTTATTACTACTTCAGAACCATTAAATACAATGCCTCACTTCTCTTAGCTTGGATAACAAAAATTAACCTTAAATATGCACTAGCTAAATAAGGAGATATGTAATTAGAAATGATAAAACAATAGACCTAACCAACCATCATATCAAATTATTACTATTCATGAGTGACTTTCTGTTTCTAGTTTACTGTCTCAGTAAACCTATTTGAGGAACGATCGACTTGAACTATGGGGAACAACAAAACAATCAAATATCAAACTTATATAATCCTTGAAATCCTCTGTACTGTTATAATTATTCCCAATATTATGTCTCCAGCAAAATGGTCTCAATATAGCTTTCTTTCTCAACATTATACCTATTAAATTTTCAAAATCCCAGCAAAACATTTTTAACTATCCTAACCCTCTGACTCAATGATTATCTGGTTCCACAGATCCTGATAACCCATCTTGCAGTTTAAAACTGCAGTGGCCTCAAAACATTTTGTAAATATGTATCTATGTTGGAGCTCTGAGCAATGGGCTTTAGGGCTATTACTTAGAGTGCACTGGGTTTTGACACCAATAATGTAGCTACAAGAGTAGTGCTGGAATCTCACTGGCTCTGGCTTGTTTTTCCAAAAGTGGAGGCAACAGGCTTAGTTCAGGGATCTTCTGGCTTAGTGCAAACATTGTATTTATGGTATGTATTTTCATTTTTTTTTCTTTTTTATATTATTATTTTTTTTAGATATATTTAGTTTCATTTTAAATATTGTATAGAAAGAGTTTTTTTACTAATTTTATTATATATATTTTAATTGCATATATCCCTTCAGTGGATTAATAACCATACATATTAATTATTGATCTTGGGTGAGGCAGATTGTAATATGTATTCAATAAAAGCAGTTTATTTATTTTTCTTCATAAATTACAGCATGGTAGGGAAGAAAGACAGTCTGAATCTCTCTGCTTGTTATCTTCAAGACATATTTATTCCATTCCTGCTTTATCCTCTTATTTGAGGATGAGATGACCTTTTTATAAACATTTTGGTTAAATAAATATTTGTTTGCTTGTTTATTTTAGTTTTAAAGCATAAAACCACCAGGATCATCAAAGCCGGAAGTTAAATTAATAATTTTGGTTTACTGTCTATCATCTTAGAGATATTTTGCTGAAAGAAAATTGAATGGAGGTGGGTAATCTATCAAGAACAAAACATTATACACAATTAAAAGGTCCCAATTATAAACATAAAATTTAAGAAGTATCTATGGAAGTAGAACTATGCAAACAAGTAAAATAGTATGTGGTGGTGAAAACAAAAGACTACAAGTCAGGTATAGTGAATATTTTTGAAGTTTAAATGAATATTTAACAAGAACAAGTAAAAGGGCAACAAATTAGTTGAAGGGTTGATTTTTGATTTGATAAAAATAACATTTTCAGACACTGAAGAGCTATTGAGTTACCAAAACACAATGAATGATATGATATACTGATTTTCCTTGAACATTGATTGGTGTCTATTTAGTAAATTAAAAAAAAAAATTGAGCACATAAATAAGAATAAGTGGAATCAAAGAACTATGGACTGCTGAGAGAATTTAAAAAGCTAAAGTAGCTTCATGTGTTGTTTGATTTATGAAAAATATTCTCTTCCATACATAGCATATATACAGTGGCTCACAGTCAAAATGATGCAAATGAAGATTCATATTTCTGATGCTAGTTACTTTCAATTTGTTAAAATTTATATGCCAATGCACATGAAAGCATAATGATTTATTGTCATAGATTAAATTTATATAATCAAATCAACTTAGCTACATTTATACAAATTGAAAAAAAAAAATTCTTCATTAAAACTCGTAGGGTCTTGGTCACAGTGAAAAAGATGCAATGTTGACTTACATGGAATTCTCTGGTACCGAGTTTACAATTTTTATTTTTTTAATGAAAACAAAAACAAATAACATAAATCAGTCTTGTTCGAGCTTTTGCTTAAAATTATAAGAATTATAAGAAAACCTAGGGTAAGAGGAAAAAAAAGTTTTACAGGGAATTATGAATGTTGGATTTTGTGCCAAATAAAGAAGAATCCAAAATTAAGTGTTACAAAGTTGGCTACATCAGTAATGAAATATTTAAATAAAACAGTATGTGCTGAAACCATTCGAAGGATCTTAAGAAAAAACTAATACAATGGTAGAGTTGCAAGGCAAAAACCTTATATTAATGACAAAAATAAAAACGTTAGAATCAATTTTGCTAAGGATTATTTAACAAAAGACATGGATTTCTGGAAAACTGTTTTATATTCGGATGAGTTAAAATTTAATTTGTTTGGCTCTGATGGAAGAGGTGGAGAAAGGCAAATGAAGAGCTCCATGAAAAAAATCTTCGCCTAACCATCAAACATGGTGGCGGTGATGTTATGGTTTGGGGGTGTATGGCTGCCTCGGGTAGGAAATCTTCATTTTATTGAAAGAACAATGGATAAATATTTATATTGTGACATCCTGAAAAAAAATGTTAAAGCAAGCGCAACCAAGCTTGGAATAATAAATAATTTTGATAACATCCCAAGCATTCTTCTTATCTTGCAAGAGAACGGTGTTTATATAATTGCCCCAAAACTATAAAAATACCCCCCAATCACCAGACCTCAACGTCATAGAGAATTTATCGAGTAAATTAGAAACCGAAGTGAAGAAACATGAGATACCAAACAGAGAAGATCTCATATAGGCGCTTCAAGAAGAATGGGAGAAGATAAGTCCATCTTACACAGAAAAGCTTATCCAATCCATGCCTAATCGTTTGAAAGAGGTAATAAAAAATAAAGGCTTACCTACAAAGTATTAAATTTAAAATTTTTTTTTTTTTGGATGTTTTTAATTTTGCATTATTTTCATTGTGACCTTAGAAATGTATATTGATTTGTGATATTTTTTTTTTAATTTGATGATTCGATCTAAAATAAATTTTAACTATTGTAAATTGTAGCCTAATGTTCGTACTGTATTTTTGTAATCAAAGATTGTTGATAATAAATTTTGGCTTGGTATAAAATAGTTTTTTTTAGTAAATCACTTGCATCATTTTGACTGTGAGCCATTGTATATGAGTCATGTGTTTAAAATAAAGAGGAAACCAAATATCCATAAAAGCATACTATGTGCTTTATTTGTTACAAATATATACAGCATGTCTTATAGTAGTTTCTTTTGGTAATATGAAATCATGTTATTCTTAATAGGTTTATGATTTTTTTATATTTTTTATTATTTAATGAGATTCCAAAATTACTTTTCATTTTACAGTAAATAAAATAAAGTTGTTTAATATAATTTATTCATTAGTTTTATAAGTTAATAACAAGAAGTTCAGTAAGTTAATTTATTGTATTTATTTATTTTTTAGCAATTAACATGTCATTTAGTTTATCTACATTAGTAGTATCACTTCATTAATACCTCTTTAATTAACCTTACTTAGACATTATCTATTAGATGTAATACAAAGATTGGACAGGTGTTTTTGTGTTAATATTACTTGCTCATGTGGTTATTAATCAATTATAAAATTCTTGTGTTTATAAAGTACTTATTTAAGTGCACTAATAATATATAAATAAAATGAGAACTTGAAAATATATGTTTGCCTTTTTAAACAGAAGTTTCTTAAAATTTAACCAATTAACTATTGTCGTACATAAGTTTAATAATAAAAAAACATTGAGATTAAAATTAGATCCATACAATCCGATATAATTCAAGATATATGTAAAATTAGAACGTGGGCAATAAAGTTATAGGCATGGTTACAAATAAACTTGTGTATAAGATTTATATTTACTCATATATAGTATGAATAATATGTAATAAAGTTATAAAAAGAAATTATTGGAAGCTAATGAATTAGTTTGAGTTATTGTTTTTAACAATTAAATATTAATACTTAATAAATTAATTAACCCACCCAGAAAGGGCATATACTTCCAAGCTGAGCCAATAATGGGGAACCTCCAGGGACCTGGAATCTGACTGAAAGGTTTTGGAACATCTTTGTTGCATAGAGAATTAGAACAGAAACTTCTTTTGCCAAGAGCCCTTTGAACTAGAGCCATCAGCTTGATGAATTAGATAATTTCTGTATATTCTGAAGTTAGGCACTGTGATCTGAAATAGGATTAGGCAAGGTCAGAATTAGTAAACAAAAGAGCTGACTGTGGGAAAATTAAGTTTATTTTGCTATATTCACTTCCAGTCTCTTAAGGTCTATTATTGGGCCCATTTCAATTAACTGCATTACTTATAATTACTATTTAACCTTTTTAATAACTCAAGTCTCTGTGATTAATTTTTAAAAAATATTAGCCATTAAATAAAAAGCAATATTGATCAGATATAATTGATTTATATAAAGAAATTTTAACTTACTTCTGAGTGAAATATGGAAGGTTGGCTTGTTGGAAAAAGAACTCTTTGGGTGTTGAAGTGAAGGCAGATATTTATTCGGATTTATGTTAATTCAAATCTGTGACAGATCCTTTTCAGTAGCTTTCTACTGAATGTATAATACATGTATTGAATTGTAACACAATGAAAAAAATTACTGAAATATATTTCTTGTTTTTTAGTATTATATACAGGGTGTCCCAGACATAGTGTAAAAAAAAAAAAAATGGGTAATACTCCATACTAAACGGGGTAGAATGGCGCAGAAACTAGTTTTATATCTCAATCTGTTGAGGAGATAGAATTTGTTTTGTTTTTATTTTTAAAATCTTTATTTTTTCTGAAAAAATGGCAGTTTTCTCTACTTTGGTTTAGCGTAGAAACAAAAACGGTGATATTTTCGTAATCAACATTAAATTTTCAAAAATATGACATAGGTCTAGTAAACGCGCAAAACACAAAACATTTGTTAAAACTTAAATTTTTAATATTTTTTTTAAATTTCTCACTTAAATTTTTAATATTTTTTTTAAATTTCTCACTCCCCTCTGGAGCACCCTAAAAGACGTCAAATTTTCCAAAAACTGCAGAATTTAGTTAGCTTTTTAGTGGTGTAACTCATGATACAATTGCACTTCACCTTTTGAGTCTAACAGAAGTTTTTCTGATGAAAAACACGCTAGAGAATAAATACTTGATTGGTTCACGTACCTACTAGATTGAATAAATGTATTAGTTATTTTATCTCTTGTCCATATGCATGAGGGGTAAAGAGTTGTGAAGGTGGCAAGCCCTCCCTCCCCCCCCCCAAAAAATCTTATTTATAGGGAGTTGGGGGGGGGGGGCAAATTCTTGCTGATTACCTAATATTGCATAATCGTACTTTTTTCTTTCTTTTTTATAACTAATCCCACTTTTTGCAAAGGTCATAAGAAGTTGTCCTCTCATTTCATGACTGCATCAATTGTTATTCACTCTTCAGCCATGGACTTCACTATAAGTGAGTACGCAGATATGATTTTCGTCATATAGGTGGCAAGCCCTCCCTCCCCCTCCCCCCCCCCACAAAAAAAATGTTATTTATAGGGAGTTAGGGGGGGGAACCCTAATTCTTGCTGATTAATAGCTTGGAACCCGATGATTTGGGTATCGGTTCTGATACTCTCTCTGAGCTGCTAGCGCATTATCATTGCAGAATCCGTTGACGAAAATCATATCTGCGTACTCACTTGTAACTGAAGTCCATGAAATGAGAGGACAACTTCTCATGATCTTTGCAAACAGTGGGATTATAATTGTTTACAAAGCTTAACTAATCAGAAGGTGATATCATTGTCTGGGCTAATGAGTAGCAGGCACATTATGAAATGTCATTTTTCAGTTGGCGTATTTAATTTCTTCAAATAATCCTAAATTGTCATTTTTTATATTTAAAAAAAAAAGAAAGAAAAAAGTACGTAGCTTTTTAGTGGTGTAACTCATGATACAATTGCACTTCACCTTTTGAGTCTAACAGAAGTTTTTCTGATGAAAAACGCGCTAGAGAATAAATACTTGATTGGTTCACGTACCTACTAGATTGAATAAATGCATTAGTTATTTTATCTCTTGTCCTTATGCATGAGGGGTAAAGAGTTGTGAAGGTGGCAAGCCCTCCCTCCCGCCAAAAAAAATCTTATTTATAGGGAGTTGGGGGGGGGGGGGCAAATTCTTGCTGATTACCTAATGTTGCATAAACGTACTTTTTTCTTTCTTTTTTATAACTAATCCCACTTTTTGCAAAGGTCATAAGTCTTTTAGGGTGCTCCAGAGGGGAGTGAGAAATTTAAAAAAAATATTAAAAATTTAAGTTTTAACAAATGTTTTGTGTTTTGCGCGTTAAAAGGCCCTCTAAAAGTGAATTTAAAATAACTAGACCTATGTCATATTTTTGAAAATTTAATGTTGATTACGAAAATATCACCGTTTTTGTTTCTACGCTAAACCAAAGTAGAGAAAACTGCCATTTTTTCAGAAAAAATAAAGATTTTAAAAATAAAAACAAAACTAATTCTATCTCCTCAACAGATTGAGATATAAAACTAGTTTCTGCGCCATTCTACCCCTGCGCAGTTGTCAATAGATCCATTTAACAGTAATGTTCAAATGAACATTCATCCCCGATTTGTACATCGCAATCGCGAGTGCCCGGGGGTATGGATCAGTGAAGAGAGGGGATTTCCCTGGTTCGGATACGAGCTCGGTGGCCTAGTGGATAAGGCACCACGCTAGAGAAGTGGAGACTTGGGTTCGAATCCCAACCGGGTCAAATCTTTTCTCTTCAAAAATAAAAAAAAATATTTAAAAAAATAATTATTAACAACCAAGAATTATTTCATATTTATAATATATATGACGTATGTCAATAGATCCATTTAACAGTAATGTTCAAATGAACATTCATCCCCGATTTGTACATCGCAATTGCGAGTGCCCGGGGGTATGGATCAGTGAAGAGAGAGGATTTCCCTGGTTTGGATACGAGCTCGGTGGCCTAGTGGATAATGCACCACGCTAGAGAAGTGGAGACTTAAGTTCGAATCCCAACCGGGTCAAATTTTTTCTCTTCAAAAATAAAAAAAATATTTAAAAAATAATTATTAACAACCAAGAATTATTTCGTATATATATGTATATACACGTATATTTAAACTCAGTTTAACACAAATGTGTTGAGAAAACAAAATGACAGTATTGATGCAGTTGCCAAAATGATGCTGATCTTGAGAGAAACAATCTTGATCATGCAAAAATTATATTTTTTATAAAAATAAAGTTTCACATGGTCCTTTCAAAATTTGATCAATCATTCTCTATTAAACAAGAACGCGTTAACTTCTTTTGGTTATTATTGGACTACATTTGCTGCACTAAATTTAATTTATCTTCATGGTAATTAATTGTAGAACCAAGTTTACATATGCATCAAAGTGAAGAGCTAACATTTTAATTTGTTAACAAATTTTAGCTATATAAATTTTAATAATCAACTAAGCTTCATAAAACTGTTATAATTTTTTTTCTCTTCCAGGGAGATATAAACAAATTATTTCAATTATCCTTAGAAAGCTACACTGTGGTACAGGTGTAGTCTCTCCAATTTTTTTATGTAATTTACAGGCGTTGTGCATGGATGGTGAAAGTTTCTGTATTTTACAGTCCCAAACAGTTGTTCATAACTGTCAGTTTGTCCAGTCAATGAGTTCTGAAAAGAGGGTGTAGAGTGAATGTAGTATGCTATAATTTTTTATTTCACAGCTTCCTTAAGAGTAGTTAGAAGATAAACCTACAAAAAGTCCCCTCCTCAGGGGGAGATAGAGCTAAGGGTGGGGGAGTGGAAAAGGTCCCAGAACGTGGACTCTAGAAAAATATGCTATGTACCAAAGTTAAAGCTAATTACATTTCCTAAAACACGAATTATATACATATTTGTCGAAATACCAACGGTTTTCGAGATATACGTTATTAAAAATCGATTTTAGAAATTAAAAAAACTTTTACCACCCTATTTGTTAAACATTTGCTTCAAATACCAGAAACGTTTATATGAAATTAAAGCAAATTATATGTTCCACAATTTTGATTCTGACATTTTTTATGAGAAACTATTGTGAAAGATACTGCAAGCAAATGTTTGACAAAAAGTGAGGTAACATTTGTTTGTTTTTTATTTCCCCCGCAAATCACCGATTTTCAATAACGTATATCTCGAAAACCGTTAGAATTTCGACAAATGTATAAATAAATTTTATAGGAAATTTTATTTTTGATTTGAACATATTTTTCTAGAGTTCGCTATTTTCAAGATATAATTGAAAAACCCAAAAATGGGTTCTTCTCCCCTCCCCCCTAATATGTTTTCCTTCTTACTACTCCAAAGAAGCTAATGAAATAAAAAATCATCGCATCTTTCATGCTCTCTACAATGTGTTTATTGACTGGACTATAGTTGTAGAAGTTCTGAAGTGTTTATTGAAAAACTCGGGTTTGGGGTACACCTTTACACCAGTGTACTTACTGTGTAACTGCCTTTTTTTTATTAAAACATTATATATTTATATATGGATTGTTGTATTATAACCATTTTAACAATCTGGCCGTATTATAGAAAGATTTTCAATATATGTATAGTGAATAAGATTTTGTGAGAGGTATGATATGGCTCCATCAAAACACAGGATTCTCACTTCTTTTAAAAATTTTTTTTTTTTTAAAGAAGACCTTACTTAAGAGAGTGATCTTTCAAACAGCGATATTTTATAAAAAGTCTGGCATGGGAATTCACCTGGCTTAGATAGTCTAACTTTGGCTCCACTCCCGCTTTGTATTAGTGAAATATTCAAAATTGACCCAGCAGCAAAACCAACAAAAGTATCTTTACTTCGTTGGCAGGAACTAAACAGAAAATCTGAGTCAAGTGCGCGAAGTGCGAAAAATTCGTACGTTCTGAAAACCAAAAGAAAATATTTTCTAAATGTGCTTAAAAAATTGCTTTGCTCCTATTTTTGTTCTTTTGAACGTAACAAAATGTATTTATCTAAGTTTTAATAAAAGTAAAATAAGTTTCTTTTTATATACCAGTACCCCAGTGTAGGCTTTGTATAATTATTCTTAAGTGCAGTCGTCTTGGGTTAAATGAATACATGCCGATCTTTAATAAAATAAATGCCAAATTAAAAATGCAAACATTAATAAACTCTATATACATAAGAAGATATTGGATGGAAATTTAGCATTGCTAAATGTTCAAGTTTCCTGATTTTACTATATTGTTAATATATTGAAATAGCCATATAATTAATCTTATTTAAATATTCATTAAAGAAAGTAACGCTTTACAATTTAAGTAGTTTGTTTTTCTTTTTTTTTGTTAACCATTGTTTTAAATTGTAAATCATTTTTCCATTTCAATAATGGACTATTTTCTTGGGAGATCAATTAAAGTATAATATATAAGGAATTGCTTCAATAGCGTTACCAGTTTGGCTTTCATTATTCAATCAACTACACAATTATTGCCATCGTATAGTAAATTTTATCTCTCCCACTATGCAATATTTTCCTTAATGAGAAAAAGGAATACTGCTCTGCAGTGTGCTTTGAAACTGGAAAAGCCTTCTTACACAAGAGTCTACTATTAAATATAAAACTTACCTTACATTTCTCAATTTTTCAATACTTTTCCCTAGAGAGATTCTTTTTATTTCATAAAATTCCCCGTTCTGTCATATTTTTCTCACCAGTTTGTGCGTTTGATATTTCGTCCTGTATTCCATTAACATTTCTGATATCCCCGGATATCTTTGCGACATTGGGACGGAAACATCGCACCACTATCTGCTGCTTCTCTGGCGACACTACTTTTTTTCAGTTGATCGAAATTCTTCTAAAATGCATTATCATATTATTCTAAAGGTCACTCGAAAATGAAAAATCAACCTATGTTATCTTCTCCCTGTATGTTAACCCTTATCATGGCAAGGGAAACTACAATTCCCCTCAACTTTGGTCACAGTATATGAAATCACTATCTGAATGGAGACGTCGCAAACGGCGTTGTTTTGTTTAGAAGACCCTTCTCAACAAGTAGGCAGCTCTACAGGGATAAACGCGCTGAGATTAGCTTTTCGACGATATTTGCGGCTAAGTCCGGTTGGGCTGTTGACCATGGTTAGCTATGTGAGTTAGGCATGTTTACAACAGGTTTTTATTAGTTATTCATTCTTTCTTTGGCCTGTGATCTATTGATCCGTATAGATTGAGTTGTATACAAACGAAAACAGCAAAACAATAATATAAACTTAAATTCACACTTTTACAATCGAAGAAATTGAAAAGAGAACCTCAGTTCTCTCTTCTCTAATGCCCATTGGCGGCTACAACTCCAGTTTTGCACTATTACAGGTCCCTACTAACCACACACAAATCGGCATTCAAATCTGTGAGTTACAACTGCAAACGTCCCCTTGTTAGTAAAAAATCAATCATGTTCTTGACAAAAATTTTCAATTCCATTTTCCGCTTCCACATTTCCTCACCTCATGGAAAACTGCAAAAACTATACCGATACCTAAACCAAATAAAGACCCCTCAGAAGCCGGTAACTATAGACTAATTAGCCTTCTTAACATTCTTTCAAAAATATTTGAAAAAATATTCTTGAAGAGGTTAAACAAGTTTATATCTGACAACAATATCATGATTAATGAACAATTCGGTTTTAGAAACCACCGTTCCACAGTGGCTCAGTTGGCAAGATTGACAGATTTTATTACAGCAGGTTATAATGAAAAAAAACATACAGGGATGATCTTACTAGACATCGAAAAGGCTTTTGACACAATATGGCATAACTGACTAATATACAAGCTTATCACTTACCAATTCCCACCCTACATCATCATTTTATCCACCCATTCCTTTCTAATAGATCCTTCCAAATCACAATTAACAATACCACAACACCTAAACATTCCTGTTAGCTGGTCTTCCCCAAGGATCCTGTCTTTCCCCTACTTATTTTATTATTATTAGTTTATTGTTTGTTTTTTTTTTAGTAGGTTTTTTTTTTTTTTGTCAGTTTTTCCTACAGTTTAAAAAATGTATTCTATGTTTTAATTTATATTGAATGAAATTGTAGTGTGAACTGTTTTATTAGCAAAACAAGTACGTACGAATATGTTACAAAATTGTAAAATGTTAAATTCCATAAAATAAAGCTCTTTTTATATATATTATAACCAACATTCTATTTGTCTACAAACTCCGAGAACAGGTTCGTTCTTTGAGACCACTGGAAGCACTCAAACAAGATCGTTTGTCCATCCATACATGCATCACAACTCTAATATTTTTGTAAGAAGGGACGCTGTACGGTAACCGCATCAAACCATCAACGAAGGACCTTCAGAGTAATTTAAAGCTATCACATTTTTTTTTTAGATGAGCTGTCCATAGGTAACTGATCATATCCATCTATAGACTTAAACCGGCTTATTTTATCTCTAGTGATACAATCAACACTACTCAAACCACAGCACCTACTAACATTCAATAATGCCATAATCACTCACAATTCAACAACAAAAGAAACTGCCAACTGTTTCACTAGTAAAAGCTAACGTTCTGTACTCCCCGATCACTTTTCTTCCAAGCACCACAACGTAGTCACTACTGTGGTAACGGCAAAACTAATTGAACATGTAGACTTGTGCAGAAGAATACCACTACAGGATATTGGATGAAAATGGATAAAAGGGGTTAAAAAGTCAGTTTTTCTTAAAATACTTTATTTCTATTAACATCAACCGGGGTGACTTGGCCATCTGGGGGGTGAATTTGTCTACTTTTTAAATGTTTAATCTCTATCATTTCAGAAGCTTGAAAACTACACCATATGACGTTACTATTTGTATTGGATTCAATATAAGTCTATATTATTAATTGTTAAAAATATCTGATAACTTCGGTTGAAATACATTGTGTTTGCATAAAATATTCCTTCACTTTGGAAAAAATATATAAAAATTTGTAGAATGTTAGTTGGCGCTCAATTTCCAATTACTATATTGCGGTAGAATTAATTGAATTTATAATGAATTAGGATTCAGTAGTAATAAAAATTGATTCTCCAATTAATTTAAAATAAAATAGTGACATGGGAAAAAATTTTTTTGGTATAAATAAAGTGTAAGTATAAAATAGAATATAATAAATGATAATATAAAATAGGTAATATTTGTTGACACCCATAAATAAAAAATAAAAATTAAGGAAGAAAAGAAAACAATGATAAATCCATTCATACTCTATATACAAAATTTACAAGCATTCCTAGGAACACCTCGATACAAGCATGAACTCCAATTTGGAGGGCAAGCGGGGTTCAGAGAGTTCCCAACGCTGTTCTATCAGCTGCGTCACTAGCAGAATCCAGCAGAGGCTGAGAGAGAGCGCTATGGCAAAATCGCACAGGACTTGAGTAGAGAATCTGGCTATTGCCCGAACTCCAATAATAGATACTTACAATAGGTATCTGGGCCATTGCCGTTTTAATCTGATGGATGCGTGGAACTGTATAATGAATGAGCCAGAGGGTTGGAAAGGTTTTGATGGAATTTGGAGAATTTAAGGGGTATCAGGTCAAGGACAAAAGGTATATTGAGATTATTATGTAGGGTTTGATTGGAGACATAATATGGAGCATTTCAATATTACGAAGGACTTTGGATTGGAAGGATTGAATGCGTTTTGTATATGAGGAGTTTGTTTTCAATGGAGAGTTGGGGTGTCTTATTCAGTAGCCTGTACAATTGGTTGAAGCGTCTGTTAAGTTCTTGCTTTTTAAGTCTAGCGTGAGAGTTCCTAGTAAGTATTTTGTCTAAGTAGAAGCCAAGGTACCGTACTGTGTCATATGATCTACAACTTTAAGGACTTGTTGGACAGTTGAATGCTTGGAGCGGAATCCAAACTGCTATGGGGGAATATTTTGGGATTCAAGGATGGGTAGAATGCGTTTAAGAAGGAGTTTTTAAAAATATTTTGAAAGGATTGGGAGAGGGCTGATCGGTCTGTGTGATGATGGATTGTTAGGAGGTTTGCCCGGTTCAGGAAAGGATAATAAGTTATCTGAAGAGCTATTACAGAACCTCACTGTACAGAAGGGAGCTAACCACTGGCGTTAATCATTTATCTGTCTGCCCTTAACCCACTTGTTAATTTATGTTTATATGATCCCCACTTGTTAATTTACGGATTATATGATATAAAAATATGAATTAAATATTAAAATTCTGTGAAATTAAAAATATAACGTAATCAATACGTCTACAGGAAATGAAGTTTTATTATCTAAAAATACAATTGTTCAATACAAACTCGGGCACGTTATAGTACAATCGAAAGGAGTGATAAGAAAAGTGTATATATGTGGGTTGTGAAAAAAAAAAAAAAAAAAAAAATTGTTTATTGGAATAGATATACATTAAATTAGTATAAAATATTAAAATGGGATTGGAAAATATTACTTAACTATAAATTATATGTAATTAGATTTTATAGCTTAAAAAAAAAAAAAAGAACGATCTCCATTTTTAATTAAGGCAGGGGGAGTATTCTAATAGGATGAGTCACATAAAATGACCGTTTTACAAATAAAAATGATTTATCTTTCTGCTAATAATGTTTTTGTTGTTGTTTTTTTAGTTAAGCCTTAACGTCCTAGGTACTTTAACTAGGGCAGGAAGGACAGGTTATCCTACAGGTTTTTAATAATTTACAGAATTGTGTTCACACCATCTGGAAGCCAGCTGTAGAATTGTTTGAAGATGCCATTCATCTTCTTTTTTTTTATCAAAGAACTCGCTAACCTCTTTGTCATCATCATTCAAATTGGTAACTGTTTTACAACGAAGGTAATAAAACACTGACCTGAACAGTTGGTTGTCTGGTGTAGATCTGGATTATATGCTTAGTGAGGGAGAAGCAAGATTCCATTCATATCAGCTGTTTTTTCATTAGCATGGTTAGAAGTATGATGCCTAGCGTTATTTTGTTGAAGCAAGCCTAACTTCTTGTTGACTAAAATTGGAAATCACTGAACCAAAACATTATACATTCTCTGCAGTTGTTCGAATTAGATGGCATTAACTTCAGTTATGATCTCTCAATATATAATACCTCTTAATCCTGATTTCCTTTTATGGTTCACATTGCCTTCATTGATTTTTGGAACCTCCTTAGCATCGCCCTTCCAGTTGAGTCTTCATTCTCAAACCCAAATATCAAAAGATCGGCCTCCAATGCTGAAAATAGAGTAAAATTAAAATGGGAATTTCGTGCTTCTGGGAACGAAGAAAAGATAATGAAGTACTGATCCTGGATAGGGGGCACGCAGTTTACCAAAATATTCAGACAAGTTCAAGCATGAACTTCTTATTACAATATCATCGAATTGTGATTCAAAGTTCAAACACAAAGAAAACGGTTTTTTTTTATGACTCATATTATACCACTAAAATGGAGGTGTGAGAGAAGTATGTTGTTTGAAGGCAGCACCAAAACCTAGGCACTCCGCTGCATAAAAGAATCGGTTATTATTTTGAATATTTTGAATCAAACCATTGATTAATCACAATTGAAATATTTTGTAAAGTAATATATAACATAAATATCAAGTGTAAATGAGAGAGAAAACTGCCATTGACGTTAGCTTCGCTTAAAGGTTTTCGTTTGGACAAGAATCACTGACAACACTCCGTAAAGTAAAGTCAATACTCCAGCTGCTATGAACTGATCAGAGACATTACTGAAAAAAAAATAAAAAATAAAAAAATAATATTAAGAGCCTAAAAACTTTTTATGACTATAAAATTGGTATTAATTTAGAAATACTAATAACAAAACTGTCCAAGTACCTTGCCAGAGGCTAATACGGTTTCTCACAGTTTTCTGGCCTATTCCACCTTAGTAATTCACGTCGAAACTAGTATACTAACCTTTATTCCTTCTAGGGGTCATTCCATGTCAAATCGACATATGGCTTGGACCTGGACCTCTCTGATTTCTATGATTTTTGGTATAGAAGTTGTACCTACCATGACTAGATAAAATGTAAAATATTTGACATTTTATCTAGTCATGGTAGGTACAAGTTCTATATAAAAAATCATAGAAATTAGAGAGGTCAAGGTCCAAACCATTGGTCGCTTTGACATGGAATGACCCTTAAGCAAATGCGTATGCTATTGTTATATTAAACAGACAATTAAGAATATTTTGTATCCAAAGACTGGTCTAATATCTCACATTTTCAAAGGATTCGCTCGTCTGTTTTTATGCCATCATTGCTCAGACCTGTCCGGTGGCTTACATTTATCTATTAGCTCTGCTAAACCACCGAAGATCATTCCGCTGAATTATTGCCAGCCTGCTCTTCTGAATGCGAAAGGAATTATTACTAATTTTTCCTGAGCCCTAATTTAAAATTTTTCGCTTTGAAATTTGATATATATATATATATATATATATATATATATATATATATATATATATATATATATATATATATGGATAAATTTCTTGACTGTTACTATTAAATGTTTAGTAAGGTTCTTACTGGTGGATATGGTATAGGCAGTCTATACCATATCCACCAGTAACATAGGCATGATTATGAGAACAATATAGTCTCAAAACGTAGCCAAAATAGTTGTTTTTATTTATTGACTGAGCCTCAAGAACCTTACTAAACACACACACACACACACACACACACACACACACACACACACACACACACACACACACACACACACACACACACACACACACACACACACACACACACACACACATATATATATATATATATATATATATATATATATATATATAAATACAAGGTGAGTACCTCTTAGTGTAAAAAAAAAAAAAAAAAAAAATGGATGAAACTAGATCAAAAATGTTAAAAAATGCAGCAGACCTCACCTATCTATTCGAATCCGTTGCAGATATACAATAAATCGAAGACTTTTTTGAGGAAACCACGTTTTTATAAAAGCCGTAATATCTCCATTTTGTTAAAATAATTTTCAAACTTTGACTACATTTTCGGATTTAGCATTAATATTTCTATAAGAGCAGAGTTCATATAACCTTCAATTTTATAAACTTGTGATCTAAACAACATCAATACAAATATAAACCAACGATATACATAGATAGGTAGAAATGCCTTCCTCGGTAAAAACAGACACATCTGGCCTTAAAATTCACCTTAAAAAGTGTCATTCTTCAACACAATCTGCATTAAGAAGCTGACGGCAAAATTGAGGTCTGTATTCATTATCGTTGGGTTTTAAACCTTACATTTAAAATCTAATAAAATAAATCCTAAATAATAATATAACCGTAACCTTATATAATTTCTATCTGTACCGATATAACCCATGAAGGGTCTGGGGTTCAGTACTTGATAGGGAAGTATAGATTTTGAGCAACGGTTGAACAAGGAGGTGATGTAGTCAGCAGAAACCCTCAACCGCTAGGTTTTCCTCCAATTATTGGTACTCACTTTATAGAGGCTGGATGTGCCCGGGGTTTCTGAACCCTGAAGCAGATCCACGACAGAAGAAACAAAAATCAATTATTTTTTTTCCTTCAGCCGGACGCTAACCCGAGACCCTGAGTTCAGTGCCTTACCCAGTGAACTACCTCGCTCCATATAACTTTTTCCTTCACTATTTTACAACAGTAATTTTAATTTCAATTTTTATTACGGTCTTTAAGAATATAGCAATCGTTTCAGATGATTAGAGAATTTACGAACTCGTAAACCATTATAAGTTATAATTTATATGCTGATATAGGTACTAAAAAACATCTGTTGCTGTACTTTATATAAATAAAGAAGAGGGTTGGGACTGCGATGCCATGAATAATCAATATGCATTAGTGCAAGTAATTTATTGTACCGCCGCACAGTGGGACGAATGGCCCAAACTTCCAGACTTGCACTAAAAATTGAAACTATTTTATTGCAATCGCCGACCACTTTGCATCATCTTCTAATGTCTTAGGAATAAGAAAATGTGGAAATTTTTCAGAAATACGTGGTGAAAATGCTGTTTTTTAAATAAAAAGGTAATGAAAATTGACATAAAAATACACGAAATCGTATTTAGTGATAATGATTGTTTCTGTAATTTTTTTAATTTTACTGATGTTGTTAATTGATCTGATTTATACCTCATAATCTCAAATAAAAAATTACTTTCTATTTCTTACTAGTCTATTCAAACTAAAAAAAAAATTAATAATGATGGTTTTATCATTAGAAGGTATTAGGATTTTATAAAACAATGACATGTGGATTAACATTCAGGGTGTTTCAATTACATTATTACGTGTTGAAGAAAACGTCCAAATTTCTCCAAAAAATGGACTTCATGGACTTTTACCTTAGGTATTTAATGAGATAAATACGTTCCATTATTTTCCGAATATGGCCGCATTAACCCGTGGTTAAGCATAGTTTATATATTTATAATGTTGTAATTCGACCTAATTAAACCATCAACCTTTATTTTTATTTGTACCTTTTCCAGTTATGAAAAACAAAACACTTTATTTAATTTTTAGTTTAGAATTGTATTTTGTTAATTTCAAAATGTTTACTCTTAGTTATTTTCTTTTCTTAAGTTTTTCCACATTGCAGTAATGGTAATAGGTGCCAAGCAATAGGTGCATATATTTCTACGCGTTCTCATGCATATATTTCTCGACATTTAAATAAATATTTGTACAAACTATTTTTATAATAATACATAAAAGATTTTTAGAATAATAATAAAATAATTTAACTTTAATTTAAAATAATTGAGTTAAGATGAAAAGCAATAATTATCAAATGAATTTATACGCTAATTGATAAATAGAATAAAGATTGGAGAAAAAAAATAATTGAATAAAAAAATGTATAAATGAATAAAAAAGCGAAAAAATAGAAGAAAAAAAAGTATATATTATTAGGAGTAGGTATAATTAATTATATTGACAGTTTATTTGTTGCGCTCCATGTTCTCAACTTGATCCATTAATAGTCTTAGTTATTGTATACTCGTTTGTTGTTAACAAATGACTACAATAGCCATAAAAACATATAGGCAGCAACTGACCCATCAGTCTGTATCCAGATACATGTTTTGATAGCTTGAAGCCATAGTAAACTTTTTTTTTTTTTTAAATCACCACTTACTTAATTATCACGGGAAGTCGGGGTTAATTAATTATAACAGGTTAGTTTTTATTTTATTTTTTTTTTCATTAAAATTTCGACAAACCCTGATTTCTTAAATATTAAAAAAGTCCGATCGACGAAAATGGCATACAACACGTATAACTCACATAACGGTAAACTGATTGATTTGCAGAGTTTTTAAATTCAATAGAGCACATAAAAAATAATATCCCTCGAACCAAAACACGAAAATTGGATTTTTTAGACAAACTATTGGTTAACAGAGCAAAATCCTAAAATAATAGACAAAAACAGACTTCAGATTCGAATTCTGCAACCTTGAAAACATATCCATATGAAATTTGAAGTCGATACAAACATTTTTAGAGGCTCGAATTGCGGTGTCTAGAAAAAACACCGTTTCGTCCCACTGTGCGCCGTTTGAGAACTTTCTTTGGAGGAAAAGGAAGAATCGATTCTGCTTCCCTCAGCCCAAAGTAACGCTGGTACTATAAGTTCTTGCACCAGCACTGTGTATTTTATTTTTTATAATTATCTGACCACACCCACAGTCTTCACTTTCTCTTTTTAAAGTAAACGTGCTTCTGATATGCAATATCAAGGAGCTGTAGTTTCTAGCTTGTCTGGAAAGACAAAAAGATTGAAAAACAGAAAAAAATTGAATGGTACCAATAAAAATTGTTTGGAAATAGATTAAAAATATTATTATATTTTACTGCTGTTGTGATATAATGAAGTTCTCCTAAAATAATAGGTTAAAAGGGATCTATTTTAATATAAAATAAACATTTTTTTACATGAGTTTCTGATTTTATTTGCTACTTGAGCAAATTAGTACGCAAAAAGGTAGTGCCTTGTTGGAGTATATTTTTCTTGTAAAATATAGTGACCCTTATCAGGAAGCTGCTAGAAACCAAATCACAATAATTCGTTATTTGTATATAAAATTTAAATTTTGATTTTAAAAAGGTCTATAATCATAAAGGATCTTTCAACATGTTGTTCAAGCCAGATCATCATCATAAATTTGTTTTCAAGAATAACGTTTAATAAGTAGTTAACAAAAATGTCCACACTCTTGGTCCATACAATAATCCCAAACTACAGTAGCTGAAAAAATAAAAATATTCAGAAATATTCTCTGTAAAAAATATTTTCGACTTTCTATCCCAGTCATACTTATGAATAAGACAAAAAGTTAATTATCTTGATGTAAGTATATAAAAAAAAGAGCCCGAACCTCAAAATTCAAACTTGTAAGAAGTTCTGAAGTATTATGTTGGATCCATACATATGTTCCGAAATATTTATTTATATATCTATTTTTGTTTTTTTCCTACCTCATATTACGCATAAACGTTATGAAGAATGCGTACTGGTTGATACCCACAACAGCGGTGACGACAGTCAAGGAAAAGATGATCGCTCCGACCGCTCTGTGGTAGGGCATTATAGCAGCTCTCTTTTCGTCGTCCAGCTTTGGGAAAAAGAAACTGAAGAACCCGAACAACCACTAAAACATAAAACCAGTTCAATGATCAAACTAATGTTGATTAAATTATCATTTAATATCATTATCCTTTTCAAAGAACAACTCGACTACACCTCTTTCATTTAGTACACCTCCCGAAACAGTTGTTGGTATGGTTGATTATGGGATTAAGGCGTGAAATATAGAAGAAATTAACTCCTTACATATCTTCTTAATATGTATAAATTACGTGTCGCTTCCTTGTGGCAGCCTGACACCTAAACTTCTGAACCGATTTTAATCAAATTTGCACACCGTGTGCAGTTTGATCCAACAAAAAAGATAGGATACCTTATATCTTAATTTATATTCGCAATATTATTTGTATATTATCTGCAAGTAACAATTATCTGTTAGCTCTATACGATTCTAACATATAGCGGTATAAGGTTATACTATTATATAAAAGGACAAGCCATTTTTCGTTTGTGATCACTAACCTATTAAATAAATTTAAATGTACAATGTTGAGTGTTAGAAACGGGTTTTGCCACACTATCACATACTTTTATGGTTAGAAATTAAAATCCAACCAGATCAAATCAATAACATAATTTCTGTCGAATGAAAATTATTACAAATCAAAATGCCGATCCTCAGCTGTTTAATATTGTATGTAAAAATATGAATTTTGAATCTTTAGTTGTAAGCACTGATAACGCAGTTTCTTAATAGTCTCTGTCCATCTGGATTACCAACTCATATATTAAAATTGAAAATGGGATGTCTAATTATGCTTTACGTTATCTTCAAACACCTAATCAATCTAAATTTAACCAAGTTAGTAATGACTGCTATGCGTGAAAACATCATCAAAAATATAATTTTCAATTGTTCACTTTAATACAAGATTTTTATCGAACTTATGGCACAGACAACTTAAGAAATGGCAGAAGCTGACTCCAGCATAATCAAGACTCTATATAAGCATCCCCTCCAGACAGCCCAACACTCCGTTACTCCGTTCACACTTCGTGTCTTGTCCTCATTGAGTTAATTATTTGTTTAATTGTTTATAATCAGTGTTTATATTTTGTTTTTATTCAAATAAATTCTTTTTAAAAAGCAATTCAGCTTTTCGTATTATATAACTGGCGCCCAGAATCGGGACTCGAAGACTGAAGAATAGCAGCTGTGTCCATTTGACCCAGTATTCTCAGGTCACCTTCAGGTGTTTGCTTCGCGAGAAGAAAAGAAGAGACCCTCCACCTTCAACATAAGAAGTCACCGGCTCCACAGTGAGTAATTCTTTAATTAAACCGGCAACGCTCAAGATGCCTGAACAAATTCATTACAAAATATCCAAAGAAAATTACGACCACATTCCCCCTTTTGACGGCAATCCCTCAGAATTAAGTTTTTTTTTTTGTGATGCTGTTGAAGCAGCGTACTCACTAGTCTGCGCTGATAACATTATAGAAAGAAATTATAATCACGATGTTTTATTAATAAAAGTAAAAAGCAGACTAGGGGGTCCTGCTAGAAATATATTATTGGCCCACCTGGTAGATCACATTGCAACTTTGTTAAAATTATTAAAAGAAAACTTTGCTGACTCTAGATCAAATGAAATATTGAAAGATGAGATTTTTCAGACAAAATTAAATTATAAGGAAAGTCCCATAGAATTTGTAAACAGAATTCAAGAGTTGAGAAATTTAGTTTATATTAGACTAAAGTTAGATGGCCTAAACATAGTGACATTGACAGAAATTATGAAAAGAACCGACAAAGAAATTATTTACCATATTTACAAATGCTTCCCCTCACAATTAACCAATCATACAATGATTTTTAATCCAACTAACCTAGATGAAGTAAGAACTATTATTTACAACAAATGCTCTTTTGTAATAGCCAACATAACCAACAACATCAAAACCACTCACAGACTAACACACACCAAAGAAATAATAACTTCTCTCGTAACCAAAATTTTAATCAGAACTTTAACAATAACAGACCACAGCATCAGCAGCAATACCCAAGACCTCAAAACCAACATTTCCAAAATCCCAATCATCCCAACAATCCTAACCATCCTTTTAATCAGTACAATCAGAATAGGTATAACAATTTCCAAAACCAACCCCGTAACAATAACGGATCACAAAATACTGTTTCAATGAGAACAGTTAGTAACCTACAAAAACAAAGACCACAAAAATTTATTTCACCATACGAATTAACACACTGCACTGATTCAGTTTCAGATTATAATGTTGAAAAACCACGAGACGATAGAATGGATAGAATAGAAAATATGTTTTTAAAAATGACTGAAAACTTTGACCATTTTTTAGGATTAGGTTCCAGCAGTCAAGAAGACCCCCCGAATTCAACTTAAATTTAACCAATAAAACCTTACCGTATTTTATAGACAACCAAAATAGAAAATGGTTAATCGACACCGGTTCCACCGAAAATTATATACATCCGAATTCAGTACCTCCTGGTACTACTTTATATAATGACCCCTTTGTAATCGTGACACCGAAAGGAAAAAAGAACGGAGACAAATCTTGTTTTTTAAATACATTCGATATTTTTGGTACCGAAAAACAAATTAAATTTTATCTTTTTCCCTTTTCAGAAAAGTATGATTTATTATCAGGCTATAATACCATGAAAGAATTAAAATTAAGTGTGCATCCTCACAATGACAATCTTACGCATCCCCATGGAATAATACCTTTATTATTAAGTCATGAATTAGTAGAATTAGATAAGATTAAGTTAGAAAAAGGAATGAATATTGTAGAATTACCTATTAAAAATAAAAAAATTAATTATGGAATAATTAATAACGACATAAAATTAAATGATAAAGTAACTATAAAAGAATGTTTATATGATATTAAAAATGATAAAATTCTCTGCCATCTTGACTCCACAGAAGTAATGGCCATTTGCCCCGAACCTATGGAAGTTGACGAACCAGAGGAGATAAGTGAAACCATACCTGGTTTAGTCTTGACCAATTGTCCCGAACTGGCTAGGATGAACGATGAAATTAAAAAGGAAATCCCACAATTAATAAGAACAAGTCACATGAATAGTGAGGAAAAATTTAAAATAATAAATTTATTAAAAGAATTTCCAGAAGTTATTAAAAGAGAAAATGATAAATTAACCAGTACAGATTTATTAAAACATAAAATAAAAACAACAGACGAAGACCCAATATATACAAGAAATTACAGATATCCGGAAGTTTTTCGAAAAGACATTTAATTAGAAATTGATAAACTATTAGAAAATAAAATTATACAACACTTAAATTCCCCGTATAACAGCCCCGTATGGGTAGTTCCCGAGAAACCAGACGCCTCCGGTAAAAGAAAAATCCGGATGGTAATAGATTATAGGAAACTTAATAATAAAACTATCGAAGACAAATTCCCACTCCCAAACATCGAAGATCTATTTGGAAAAATTGGCAGAGCTAATTATTTTTCAGCAATCGATTTGGCCTCCGGCTTTCACCAAATCGAAATGGAACGCGAATCCATCCCCAAAACTGCGTTTTCAACGGAATACGGACATTATGAGTTTTTGAGAATGCCGTTTGGCTAAAAAAACGCCCCACCTACATTTCAACGCGCGATGAATATTATATTTTCTAAAATTCCAAATGTATTGGTTTATATGGACGACATAATAATTTTTTTTTCCGACAGCCTAGAAGAACATATTAAACATTTAAAAACTGTTTTTGAAAAATTAAAGCAACACAATTTAAAAATTCAATTGGACAAAACAGAATTTTTCAAACGGGAACTTTTATTTTTAGGACACATAATATCAGAAAAAGGTATACAACCAAATCCCGCTAAACTTGAAGCAATTTCTAAATTCCCTATTCCTAAAACTCAAAAACAAATTAAGCAATTTCTCGGACTTACGGGATATTATACGAAAATGATAAAAAATTATGCTAAAATCGCAAGACCGCTAACTCAAGCTTTAAGAAAGGACAAAGAACTTAAAATCAATGACGAGTATTTACAAGCGTTTGAAACACTCAAATCCCTCTTACAAAATAGCCCCATTTTACAGCTTCCAAATTTTGATAAACCGTTTACATTAACAACAGATGCCTCCAATTTTGCAATAGGTGCAGTACTATCTCAAAATTTCGATAATAAAGACCTACCTATCTCCTTTGCCTCTAGGACACTAAATAAACAGGAAGAAAATTATTCAACCATTGAAAAAGAACTCCTTGCCATTATTTGGGCGTGCAAACATTTTCGACCTTATCTTTACGGAAGAAAGTTTACCATACAAACGGACCACAAGCCTTTACAGTGGCTGCATAATTTAAAAGAACCCAATTCTAAATTAATCAGATGGAAATTACAATTAGCTGACTTTGATTTCGATATAAAATACGTACAAGGAAAAACTAATTTCGTAGCAGACGCTTTATCCAGAAATCCTCCTAAAAGAAATGACCTTAATGCAATCGAAAATTCAGACCCCGACCCTGATGAATTCTTTTCGGCACCAACCCCTGAATATAATAATGACAATATTGAAGAAATTGCAGGAACTTTACAAATTCCCTTAGAAGAAGATTTAGAAAGCTTACAGACCCAACATTCCCAAGAATCGTCAAATGATCAGATATTAATAGTGGACGACAAAACAAAATGTATTAACGTAGAAAAATTTCAAATAATTATAACGCGAGGAAATCCCGAAATTCAAAAACCCGTAGAAAAACCTTTTGGCAAAACCAGATTTCATTGGTACACTCGATATCCCTTTTCAAAAGATTTGGAAGAAAACTGCCTCGAATTTTTACAGCCAAATCACACATACGGTATTCTATGTTCCCCCCAAATTGAAAACTCAATTGATGACGAAATCTACAATCAAATCTTTAACCATTTAACGGAATTAATTATCCCACCATCAAAATTAAAAGATATTATACTAAAAGGCTAGACGTAACAAAGCAATCTGAACAGGAAGAAATAATATTAAATAAACACATAGGAAAAACGGCACATCGCGGAATTCATGAGACTTATCAAAATTTACGAAAAACTTATTATTGGCCTAGAATGCTCGAATCTATAACTAAAGTAATTAATAACTGTTCCCTTTGCAAGGAAGTAAAATATGAAAGAAATCCTATAAGACAAGTTTATGAAATAACCCCCACACCCTCTAAACCTTTCGAAAAATTACAAGGAGATATTTTGCATTATGACGGAAAACTAATATTTACCTTAATAGATTGCTTTTCAAAAAAATTATATGGTAATATTATAAGAAATAGTTCGGCTAATGAAATTTTAAATTCTTTAGAAATCTACTTTAGCACTTTCCCCTGTCCCACAACTATACAATTTGATAACGGCACGGAATTCAAAAACGGACTTATTGAAAACTTTCTAAAATATCATAATATTAAAACACATTTCATAACACCCAATCATTCAGACTCCAACGGACTTATAAACAGAGCACACTCCACACTAATCGAATTAATGAACATTATTAAAAGTAATAAAGATTATTCCCCCTACAAATTATTAAGATTAGGCTTGATTGCGTATAATAATTCAATAGTATCTAATTTAAAAATGACTCCAAGCGAAATATCATTCGGTATTCAACCAGAGACACCAGCCCAAGATTTAATTTTAGAACAAAAAGTAAAAGAATATCATGATGATAAACAAGTAATTATAAAAACAATAAAAGAATTAATCGAAAAGGAAAAAGAAATTCGCACTAATAAACTAAATTCAAATCGCGAGAATATTACAATACCCCAAGGAGAAATTTTTATTAAAGACAAACAATTCGGTAAATCTAAACCCAAATTCAACCGCGGAAACTTTTCACAAAAAACTAAACTAGCAACAATTAATAAAAAATCTTTTAAAATACATCCCAACCTTATTAAAAGACCTAGAAAATACGCAACTACTCCTCCTATCACTGTTTCAGATGATCCTGGCACTTCCCGTAATCAGACTGCTGACGCTTGTTTACTTCCTTCACTCACTATCAATGAACAAAGCACTTACTATAACGGACCTGACTCTGGGACCCGGAATCATTCCTATCAGACTACCTAATGCGTATATCCTGGACAAAATACTACACATTCATCCATATAATTGACACAGAACTAATAAACACTGAATTAGAAGACATACATAACATCATAAATTCTTCACATAAAAACAATAACACTAACCATTATGATTCCCTTTATAAATTTTACACATTCCTAAGAAATAAACTGGACCATTTGATACTTAACAAACAAACTCGCATCAAAAGAGGACTTATTAATGGACTTGGTACAGCTATATCATGGCTAACTGGTAACATGGACGCAACAGACAAAGAATACTATGATAAAGTCATCCAATCACTAGAGAGAAATTCTATACAACTTACAGACAATACAAAAAACCAACTGGCCATCAATCAAAAAATAATTAAAGAATTTAACCGCGACATTAAAATCATTCAAATTAACAACCAAAAAATTAAACAAGCCCATACCAATTCAAAACTTAACCAAATTGAAATAAATCACAATTATAATATCATATTTCTAAATTTAGTATTATTAATTAATTAGTAACAAACTTAACGATATTGAACTATCTCTTGAATTTTGTAGACTCCAAACTATTCACTCTAGCATTTTATCTTTTAAAGACTTAAGAACCTTACAATACATTTATAACGTAACTTTTATTTCTAAAGACATAGAAATCCTTTGGCAAATTAGCAAAGTACACTGTTCATTAAAGGGCAATAATATATATTATTTTGTAAGAATTCCCTTACGTACCCCACCATCGGAAACCTACTTTCTCCTCTCATACCCGGTCGAAAAAAATAATAAAGTGATCACCATCTACGAGCATCCACCATTAATTTTGAAAAAGAAGAGAGAATTACACACTGCTTCATGCGACGAATACAAAGACTTACTCTTCTGCAGAAATACGAAAAGAAATACGACAAGTGTATCCAACAGATTATAAACAATACTAATCTTTTTGACTGTGCAACTATATCCACTAATAGTGAACCTTTCATTAAATATATACCTTTTATTAACCAATATTTAGTATTTAAACATAATAAAATAGAGATAATTAAAAATAAGAGTAAAGAAGAAATATTTGTAACCAATAGCAGCTTAATTAACCTTAGTAATAATGAATCAATTTTAGATTTGCACATAATTCCTGTATTTAAAGAATTTAAGGCACTTAGTATTAATAGTTTAGTTTTTAATCACCAAGACTTTAACATATCCTTCGAAAAATTACACACTATAAATCTAGAAATGTCCAAACTTAACACCTTTATAACAACACAAACAAACTATACACCATACATGTATTTACTTATACCCTTTGTAATAATTTGTATTCTAATTTATGTTTTATATAAATACTATTGTATAAGAATCAAAATTGTATCTCCAAATATGCCAACCGTACATCCAGGACTACCATCGTTTTCGCAGGAGCTTCAAACTTAGGGAGGGAGGACTTATGGCACAGACAACTTAAGAAATGGCAGAAGCTGACTCCAGCATAATCAAGACTCTATATAAGCATCCCCTCCAGACAGCCCAACACTCCGTTACTCCGTTCACACTTCGTGTCTTGTCCTCATTGAGTTAATTATTTGTTTAATTGTTTATAATCAGTGTTTATATTTTGTTTTTATTCAAATAAATTCTTTTTAAAAAGCAATTCAGCTTTTCGCATTATATAACTTCGATAAAATCAATTATTAGTTAAAATTATCTAAGATTTTCACTTATGAGAGAGGGGGGAGCCTCGACGGGGGATGATAAAGTTAAATATAAAAGGACAAGCCATTTTTTTTCGTGATCAATAACAGCGAAAACTATAGAACTATTCTGTACCAAATAAAACTATATCATCTTCATAGTTCAAGGAAGGTTTAGCAATAATAAAATTTACATATTTTCTATTAAATTACTGTTTAAAAAGCGATAAATATGTGGTGTGCAGCAAAGCGAGCGCCATTCAAGAGAGGTTACAATGATCCGGTGTTAAATATAGCTAGAAATTGATAATAAAGGTACTTAATTCAATTAAATTGTTATCCAAAAAGATATAAATATGTGGCAAGCGACATTGGCGTTTTAGTAAAACTAATGAACCTATCTGAACCAAATTTTAACTACATCATCTTCATAGTTCTTGAAAGATTTTCAATTAGAAAGTTTACTATAATAATAATTTATACTATTATATAAAAGGACAAGCCATTTTACGTTTGTGATCACTAACCACGAATACTACTGAACCAATCTGTATTAAATATTAACTACATCGTCTTCATAGTTCCAAGAAGGTTTAGCAATATTAAAATCTACTGATTTTTAATTTATTTTTTAATTAAAAAAAGAAAATATGTGGACAACAGGAAAAGAACAGCTGTTGCCATCAAAAGTGATCAAGCCACGTATATTTTGAGCTCCGAGATACTTGAGTATTTTTGAGCGGGTTAATGACAAAATCGTTTATGAAAACAAAGATGAAACCACCCCCGCCCCAACGGAGAACAGTTTCGACCATCACACCTGAGTTATTGAAGCTGGAACAACAATCCCGTCAGCAACAACCTCCTGATCAAGGTGAGCCTTCTTTCAGTAAATCTACAATATCAAATTTCCATTCGCCCCAGTCGACAGTGACCATGATGACGGTTGGGAGTCAACCACACAGCCATCCAAAAGAGCCAAGAAATCGCGTACAACGACCCTCCCCCAAGTACCGACTCACAATAGTTTTGATGCCTTACAGACAGATATGGACGAGGATCCAAATAATGACGAAACAGAAACCAAACCAAAAATACCACCAATATTTCTCCTTAGCGACGAACCATACAAACATATAGTAAGGAAAATAAAAGAAAATGTTATCAATGAATTTCTAACCAAACAGTGTAACCGAAAACTCAAAATAACCTTGACAACAACACATGACTTTAGATCATTGACAAAATATTATGACACACCACAAAAAATACTATTCGTACGTGAACCCAGAGGAAAGAAATCTTTCCGTTATTATCCGAGGTGTGCCTTACTCGCTTACAAACGAAGAAATTCAGGAATTACTGACCCCCACTTACCCCGTTATTAAAGTCCTTAGGCTTAATAACAGGTACAGACAGCCAACCCCTCTTTGTGCCGTAGAACTGGTGAATAATGAGGCCGGTATGAATATCTTATCTCTCAAGTCACTGTTCCACACTATAGTAACGGTGGAACCCCGTAAAATCTCTACCCAGGTAGCTCAATGTGGAAGGTGCCTTAGGGTAGGCCACACTAAGAATTACTGCAGGCTGGACCCGCGATGTGGGAAGTGTTCTGAGGGGCACCTCACATCCAGCTGCACTTACAACCCTCAGGTTATAACCTGCGTGAACTGTGGTGAAAATCACAGCCCGAGGTACAGGGGCTGTATTGCCTTCACACAATACAGAGCCAGGAATATAAACAAACCTCCGGCGATGAAACCTTCACACACACACAAACCACCCACTTCCAACACAAACGTACAATACCATACCACTCAACCTCCACAAAATACACAACATAAATTCCCCAGTTCCTCTACTAGATCCAAACCACAAATACAAACTATTCCAGTCAATAATAATAATGCTCGCTCGATCCGAAACTAGCACATGTGCCCAGGATGAACCTATTACTGCTCCACGTTCCCCTGTGCCCCCAAGACTCTCCAACATATTTCAGCGCAGATCATCTCATAATCAGCAGACCACTCAGTCAACCAATCACGAAAATACTAGCGATCTTGACAATCTAAACTTAGCTGTCATTCTGACTAACCTCTTAAAACCGGTACTACCACAAATTAAACAAATTTTTATGCAGTTAATTTCCCAGATGTTTATAAATGAAAATGGAGAATTTTAATAACCAACTGACTCACACATTAACACTACTCAACTGGAATGCTAACGGTGTTAAAAACAACGCCAAAACACACTGATAGACTTTTTGGCACGCTACAAAATAGACATAGCATTTATCACAGATACCCACCTCAAAGCCGGTGACAGTTTTCGAATTAGAAATTACACAACATACAGAACTGACACTGAGAATAGATTTGGAGGAGTAGCACTTCTTATTAGGAAAAACCTGGAACAATCTGAGAAAATTCTACCCCGACTTCAAAATTTAGACGCAGTAGCAGCTAGAGTGAAACTAACAGATAATACATTATTGAATATTGTTTAGGCCTATCAAAGACCTAGCAAACGACTGACAGACACAGATTTCGAACTGATATTTACTGGAAAGCCAACATTATTACTCGGAGACCTCAACAGCAAGCATACAGACTTTGGTTGCCGGACCCGAAACTCAAATGGGACCAAACTTCTAAAAATCGCTGATAAACTTGGTCTCCAAATAAGTTCTCCAGAAGAGCCCACGTTTTATCCAACCCAGTACGGCTACCGCCCAGACATATTAGACATAGGTCTCGTCAGTAACTTTGCCACCCCAATTCATCAAACTCCCGTAACAGACTTGGACTCGGACCACCTCCCTGTGATCTGTTATCTTGGAGCCCGAGCCCAACCACCACCCTCTCTTCCTCGGCTCATCACGGGAAAGGTGGACTGGGGGATCTTCGCCGAGGAAATGTGTTCCCTTCCCATCCCCACACACTACAACACGACTGACGACATAGACGCAACCATATTCCTACTCACACAACACATATACAACTCCATAAACACAGCGACTTCACGTACGTACTATCACTCACACAAACAATATAAGACCCCACAACACATACTCGAACTTATACACCACAAAAACCACATTCGACGTCAATGGCAACGCTACAGACTACCGGATCACAAACGTGAGATGAACCGACTCTCTAGGCAAATTAGACTAGAACTAGAAAAAGAGCGGTTCCAAGAATACAACAGCTACCTGGAGAGTTTCGTGCCAGGAGACCAACGGCTTTGGAGAGAAACCAATTGGAGAGGACACAATTATGGCACAATTCGCTGATGACACAGCACTCCTGTCCCAAGATAACGACCTTCACGAAGCCATCAGGAAACTTCAGAGTGGCCTCAACGGTGTCAACGGTGTCCTCGATATGGTTCCGGAAGTGGAAACTGCAGCTAAACCCATCGAAGACAGAAGCGAAAATCTTCACCTTACGTCGTTTCAACATCACTGACCTGATTACACTTCGACTCGATAACCTCCCAGTCCCCTGGAATCCTAAAGACCAGGCAGTGCGTTACCTAGGAGTACACCTTGACACCAGACTGACTTGGAGATTACACACTAACTACATCTTACAACAAGCTAACGCAAGACTTAAACTTCTGTACCCTCTTTTAAACAGAAAAATATTACTTCGACACAGAACTGCTATCTTAGTATACAAAACCATGTTGCGGCCCCCTACTGACATACTCCTGTCCTGTCTGGTACAACACTTCAAAATCAACCAAAAAGAGACTACAGACATTTCAAAACAGAATACTGCGTATGGCTGTTAACGCACCCTGGTTTATAAGGAATTCCCAGCTTCACCGGGAACTGAGAGTTGCTCGACTCGAAGAGGTCTTTAACAGGCTCACAAGGCGACACCATGAGCTTCTCCACGTCGCATCTGGAGCTGTGGAGTATAAACTTGGAAACTCCATATCAAGAAGACTGTAAGCCTAGGGCTTACCAAGATTTACTTGGATTATAACATTTTCCTTTCTTCAAACAATTCGTGAATAACATTTATTGTTGAACCGAAATTTAAATAAAGTTGGCTGTGTGGACAACAGTGAAGTTTGAAAATTGACCGATTGGTGGCGAGTGCCATTCTACGCGAGAGGTTAGAAAAGAGCTTGAAATCGATGATAAAATTTACTTATTAAACTATAAAGAAAATTATTTAAAAAAATTTAAATTTGGTGTGCGATATGCAGATCCCAGTGAAGCTTGAAAATCGACCAATTGTGTAAAGCGCCATTCCACAATAGAGTTAACAATGGTAAACTGAACCTATCTGTACCGACATCTAAATAAATAATTTTTATAATTCTAAGAAGGTTTTGCAATGGTAAAATTTACAATAACTAAAATTTAAATGTACAATGTTGAGAGGCAGGACCGAGGTTTGCCACACTGTCATATACTTTTATAGTTCGAAATCAACATCCAACCAGATCAAATCAATAAAGTTATTTCAGCCGAATACAAATTATTACTAAATGAAAATGTCGATCCTTTGCTTTTTTATATTGTGTGTAAAAATATGATCCACGGGCCTTCTGTCGTAAGCACTGATAATGCAGTTTATTTTCCGCAAGAGTTTCTTAATATTCTTTATCCATCTTGATTACCAATTCATACATTAAAATTAAAAATTTTATGTCTAATGGTGCTTTTACGTAATCTTCAACCGCCTAATCAGTGCGATTATAGCTAGATTAATAATTACTGCTATGCGTGAAAAAATCATTGAAGAAATAATGCTGAACCACATGCTAAAATACAAGAATCTTATCGATAAACAAATAAAACATTAATTTTTAGTTGAAATTATCTTTACTTATGGAGGGCGAAGCCGAGACGGGGATGCTAGAGAGGGTCTTTGCCTGGGCGGTCCTCGATCCCAGTTACCCCCTCTCACTGTAACAATATATTATTTGAAGAGAGATATATGCTCTATTGATACAAAAATATACTGCTGCCCAACTTTATTGGGTTGCTACACTCACAGCCTACTTATCTATCTAACTAACGATAACACTATAATTCATAATATTTATAATTTAGTTATAATTCTACAATAATATACTTAATACTAAATACTAGACCAACTATTACAATTTTTTTTTTCTTCCTCTACTTTCCCCCCCCCCCTTTTGCCCTCTTTTCTATTTATTTCAATTCATTCTTTCCCTTTTATTTTTTTCCCTCCTTATATTTACAGGTGTTTTTTCCTTTTCTTTTACTCTCTTTCTACAATTAATATTACTATTACCTAACTCACAGATATTCATATACATATATGCATAGAGAATCAAGAATAATATAAATTGGTGCATATATGTTAACTATAAATTGCATTAGTCCATGCTATGTGCCATGTATGTTGTGGTGGATAGTGCCCAGGGAGTCCAATATTATATTTTCGGCCATTATCGCAATATCCCTCGCCTCCACACCAAGGTCTTCCAAGAAGCTCCTTGTTTTTTTAGGAATGACTCTGCAAGACCCAAACCATACTTCTTTCGCGGAAAAATCTCTATTTCCAAATGTCTCGCGGAATTTCTCTTTAAGGAAAACATATAAAAACATTAAGTTTATTATTTTAGTCCTCGGATGATTCATACTTACGTAAATTGCTCAATGCACATAATACTTGCACACTGTCATTTAGTCACATGTCATGTTGCACAATTTTAGTTAAGAGGATCTTTTTTAGGTTAGAAATCATTTTGATTATTGATCATTTCCAGGAATTGAGTAAATATGTAGTTTGAATAACTGCATATTATGAATGTAACTTAGGAATAATATAATATAAGGATTGAGGATATCAGGATGATATTTAATAGTGCTGATCTAGTGATAGCCATCCTGTTAACTTTTTGACGACATTGATAGTGCCACTGGCCACCGATTCGGCAACTAATAAACATTCAATGCCGCATTCATCCAAACCAGAAACATCCGATCTAATAAGTAAAATCCACTCGGTAATAGTTAGTTATACTACATTTTCCTCTTCTGCCCTTAACGACGGCAAAAACTTAAGAATCTCATTTATTATATTATTAACAATCTAGCGAATCAGCTGTTTGGCTCACAGAACCTCAATCATCAACCTCAGCAACAGAGTTATCTCAACTTCCTCCTCCAGGAAACGAATACACATCTGCACGACAAAGAAATCAATGGTCATGAAATTAAGCATCTCAGATTTTTACCTTTATCATCATCAAACAATTATTTAATCCTATGATTCCACAATCAAACCAGCATAACAGAATCAACTCACAAAATAAAAATAAAGCCGGTGGTGCTCCTGAGAGGTCTGCTAGAATGATAAAACGCGAAATTCAAGTCAATAAGTTCAGATCCTCTTGGCTTCCGATGTTCCTCCATAATTATGGAGATTTGAAGAATGTGTTTTGCTGTTTCTCCGCCTCTTCCGCAGTCACACAAAGAGGTTGGTCAAAATTTAATTTTTGGGTGAAGGTGTGCTTTTAGCTGGTTATGACCTGTTGTGAAATTAAAAACCATAATACGCTCTCTTCTGGAAAGCAGGTAGTATGGATCGAATTCAAGACCTCTCCGTAATTCATTTGCGTCTTACTAGTAGACGACGAGCAAGAGTCAAATGACATAGAGCTCAATTTCCATAAGATAAAATTAATAGACCAACAAACATAAGGCAGAACTTTTAAGAAAGAGAAGTGAATAAATCTTCACTTCCGACAAAATATTATGGAAACTAACTAAAAGACTTTGAAAATTCAAAATCTCCTGTCCAAACAGGCTAACAGGAGTAGATCTGATTCAAAAAATTTCAGAAAGGTTTCAAAGTAACAAAAAATGTATTGGGAAAGGTCAATAACCGTTAGATCCTGGAAGATCTTAAACTAGTATCCTTAAGTGTCCTATAAAAAGAATTATCCTTAAAAAGAGAGATAGTAAAAGGAGAATGTGCTTTTTAAAAATGAAAAGATTTAATCTATTTTCAAAACGATCAAAATGAATTTGTTTGGAGGAAGAGGCCAAGGATAACTTCGGCAGTCAAAAATTGTTATATTCTAGCAGATGAGAAAATAGTACCCTTCAGTGTCCAGTAAAAAGGATTAAAGAGGGAGAGAGTACCTCCTTTAAAAAAAAAAAAAGATTTAATCCATTTTCGAAGGGACAAAAATTAGTTTTTTGGAATGATGAAGCTAAATATCCTTCGTTTGTCAAAAATTGCTTGATTCTGGAATTGTTTGGTATCTGAAACTGGTATCCTTCAATGACTTCAGTTTTTATCTATAATAATGAGTAATTAAATAGTGATTTCCCACGAGTCAGATCAGAAACCAAAGTGAAGAGGATTGGACTCTTCTACAATGAGATATTTAGGAATCGACTTCCTGATGGTTTACTTCGTAAAAATAAATGGATTTAGCACATCGGACTGAAAACATTGTCAAGTGGAAAGTACCACGAACACTTGTTAGTCTTGCTTTCCCGATATAAAGCAACCTCTGGTATCCTCGCATTTCTTTTATTGACCATTAATGTAATGACAGTTCATTAATGTATGTCAGTAAGAAAATGTAGAGGTCCTGGTATTGGCATCAATAATACTTAAGAGATTGGAAGTAATGATGCCCTAATTGTACTGTTTTCATCAAACACTTTGGGCATATAATTATATAAAACAAAGCTTAATACATAGCCAATATACCGCTGGTAAGGGATATATGTATAAGTGGGAGAAGACATTGCTCACTTCCCCCTCCCTTATGAGATGAGAGCATATTAGAGAAGCCTCTTATAATGAATAGAATGTATTTTGATGTAAAAGTTTTTTTTTAAAGATATGTATATTTTATGTGTTATGGTTCGCGTTTTTGATGACTGCCGAAAAATCAGCGCGCTGCTCTAGAGCAGGTGCACATTAAAAAATTAATTTCATATTGTGCATTTCGTAGTAAATTTTATCTACTTTAATTTTGTACGTAGTTATTATTGATAAATAAAATGTTTTACAAGATTTTTAATATAGCGTAAAAAATTACCTTCAATTATCGATCTTCTGCTTACCCCCCCCCCCCCCCCCCCATGTATTAGTCCAGCCAATAAAGGATTATAGAGGGCGTTTTCTGTAATCCAAGGTTTTTCTTCGGAACCATGTTCAGGGTACGTTAATTGGTAAATTAAAGCTTATTAAATTGTCTACAACTTTTACTATAAACAAATTTTTCATATTCTGTACCGTTTCCAAGATAATACGCTTGGCAAATGTGAAGAACGTTTAGTACGTTTTAGCAAGAAAAGCTAAAATTTATGTAACTTTTGACAGGTTACATACATTTGTATTTGGAATGAAATTTAATTTTCTATAAAATTATGTATGAAAACTTTTGTCGTAGGATGAACATTCTAGAATATATGGAGGCAAGTTTAACAGAAAACGTGAGGTAAAACTGTTTTTTTTTTTATACTTTTCATATTTTTCAAGCTTATATCTTGGAAATGGTACAGAATATGAAAAATATGTATATGATAAAAGTTGTAGAGCATTTAATAAACATTGATTTAGGAAATAGTCATGTTTTGCATACGACGCACCGTTTTCGAGATATGAGCGCAAAAGCAAAAAAAAAGATACCTTTCGCCCCCCCCCCCTCCTGTTCCCAGCCTCGAAAACTCTAGGTCTTTTAGTATGTTTACTTTTAAACTACCCTGAACATGTTTCCCAAGAAAAACCATGGATTACAGAAAACGCACTCTACACCCTATTTTAGGCCTTCATTGACTGGACTATATGGGAACTTAAAATGTTATACAGAACATTCGGAGTTAACAAGTAAGGCATGTTTCAAAACTGTGAGATTTTTCTCTTGCTTGGCAATGTTGCAGTTAATTTGACTGAGCTATTAAGCTATTATGATCATCTACTACACCATTGGCAGTTCGATCAACCCAAACGTTTAGGGATTGATCAAGATAGAGATAATATGTTAAATAAAGTATTCAATAAAACGTTTCAATGAAAGTTCAAAAGAGAGTTAAGATTTTAATATTAATAATAAAGAGTAATTTAAACATTTATTTTAAGAACACAGCGTAGCCAACACTCCAGCATATTAATTAATACGGGCCGGTAAACATTTAAACTTAAATTTACGCCCTTTAACAAATAGCTCTTAACTATAGTTAACAGAATAGTAATCAAAAGACTTAATGGAAGGCTAGAATAATAAATTTATCTATTCACATTACCTGTAGAATGAAGAGGATAAAAGTAATTATCCCGATAATGCCATGAAATGAGAAGGATGGACTGTTCTTGAGAATCGCACTGATTCCCACTACCGCCGTCAGCATTGCTGCGGCATTTACTGCTAAATGTATCATCTTCACAATTAGCCTGTCGACGAATGTCAACACTCGAAACGCTGAAATTGCTGTAAATAATGATCTTATTAGTATATCTTATGATCATAAAATTAAGATAAGTATGATTCTTCCTGTTTCTCTGTAAAAGTAATCTAAGCCAATAACTTTTACATAAAATGCTTGAAATAATGTTACTCAGGGCCGCTGACAGGGGCAGGGGGGGGGGCAAAATCCCTGGGGCCCAAGCCAAGGCGACGACTGTCGGGAGTGGGGGGTTTAAAGTGCCTGAACAATGCATTTGCCCCAGGGCCTGGTTTGGCTGTCCGCAGCCCTGATGTTACTACCCAAAATAAATATATAAAAAATTGGTGGTATTATTACACTACACACCAGTGCTGCGAATTCCAACATAACAGTTTTCCCCGGGTAGCAGCATAATTTCTCCTTCCCCCACCCCCAGGCATTTCAAAACGCTCCGGATTTCCCCCAAATGGCAAATGAGTAATGTTTTAGCTTTTCAATTTTAATAATGAGACATTAGGTTTAAAGATGTCTTTGTGTCTTAAGTAGAGATTAAGTACTTCGTATATTTAATGTAATTTATGTAATTAGGTATTGTTATAAAATAAAAATAAATACTTATTATAGTCAAAATAAACACTAATGTGTCGAATAAAAAAGTGGGCTAAAAAAAATTTACGGAAGGAGCATTTGAAACTAGTTTTCAAAAAAAAAGAATTCCCATAGATTTGGCAAATAATTCATCAATCTTAATTCAATTAAGGTTCTTAAATATAATTCGGTTTATGAATTATTATGAGTATTACTAAAAAAAAATGACACGATAACTGTAGTACAGAATTATTAAGATGTATTAACATGGTACATGTTTGTACGAGGACTAGCTCTGTTTCAAGAGTGTAACCTATAGCAACTTTAATGTACAGGTTAATAAAAAATTTTAAAAAATCCCTCATTTTCGTGGAACATTATACTTACTAATATTAATTTAATAATGAAACTGAAAAAACAACTATGCATTATTCAACAATGAAATCGTCTCACATGTATGAAACTAATTTGTAAAAGAGCAAGTTTGAATAGAGAAACTTTATAGCTTTGTATTATTCGTAAAATATTACTCAAGAATATCTTCTTCATGTTAACACTATATTTACCTACTAACTAGTAATAGTAATAACTGAAATAGCCATATTCTTACCGAGTCCTTGAAAGTATACCATGCCGAAAAACATACAGAAAGCATGGACATTTAGTGATTTACTCCAGTCAATACCTCCAAAATTTGAAAGCACTGCAATGATAATAAAAAACGCAGTGAGACCAGAACATTGTGCCAAGATAAAAATGGTGGTCCTTGCGATTGTGCTTGTTTCCATTTTCAGTTCAGGACTAGCACGTTGAAACAAACCACTTCACATTTTCTGTCTGATTAGATTATTTATCAGCCCAACTCTCAAGCGTTTATCTGCATCAATTTCCAAATATCCTACTCACCATAAAATCCCTAGATGACCTTTCATTCGATCATTATCCAGTTCTGCTTTTCTTGCATTTGCATACTAACTCTAAACCCTTTCCTCCTGTACTGATTAAAGGACGTAGACGGGAACAAATTTATATAGTCTCGAACGTCACCCATTCCTTGTTTTAGTTAAACTAGAACATAAAAAAAATCTTCCTCTGTATATATATATACGTACATAAACCCAGCCCCCCGATAGTAATCCTGGTTGCTTCACTGCTCCTCGTAAAGCATTCTATTCTTCAGAAATATCAAATATCAATTTAAAAAAATATGCAGGGCCTGCGAGAGCCAACTCGGACCCCGGTGCAAAAATATTTGCCGGGCCCCCTAAACCCCCCTTCCTCTCTCCCAACATCATCCAAAAAATACAAATAATAAAAGTAAACTTTCAATAAACGACAATGTTTGATTAATTTCCTGATATGATAAATTGCCATTGCATATGTTGTATAAAATAACATTTGTGAGTGGTCACCTCAGCACAGGCTCCTTTAAGAGCCGGGTCCCGAGGATTCCCCCCCCCCCCCCCCCTCTCACAGTGACCCCAATCATATAGAATATATAAGACTCCTATAATCTATAACTCCTTCCTCGGAAAGGGATCCTATTCCTTGTATTGATATATAATGTTTTACACAGCACTACATATTTTTTTGACTGCAGGAAATATGGTTCCCAAACCCTGAAAACCACCTGGGCTCCCATTCTCATGCTGTCCTATTTCTATCATACCCACCCATTGTAAATGATCTTTTTGGAATAAGGAAAACAATTAATAAAGAAACTTTATAAAATTATTGTGGATGTTCAGTTGCTAAATAAAATATCTAAAGGATATAATTCAATCCAATTAGATACAAAGAAAATATAAAGTTACATTTGCTGTGAATAAAATTCAATCTAAAAATATGAAAATGTTGGGTAGTGGATTGATGAGGGAGAAAGCTGAATTGGTGATCTGGTCTATTATTCTGTATGAAAATTAGTATTTTAGGTATAATAATTTTTCTAAGACTTTTGAAGAATTTGTAGATACATCTCAAGCTGCTTTTAGTATCCAGGAATTAAAAAAATCAGCTATATCTTCTACTTCTACTAAGCTTTTAGTAGAATACTAGAAAAGGGCATCTAAAAAACTTCTGATTTTTTTTTTTTTTTTTTACAGTAAAACTTAATTTTTTTCTGTTTCAGTTCTTCATTTAAGTTGAAGTACTGAGTGATATTGCCATGTTTTAACTTGAAATATAACTTGGAGCTTTTAAATAGATCAAGAAGTTACCAGATCTATTCCAAACTTGCAAATAGTTTGATAACATTGAAACATAATAAATTTTAGAGAGAGGTAGGGGGTATTATTAAAATCAGAAGAGCCAGAAAATCACTGATATTTTGAAAAGTAAAGTTGCCAATGCATCGTATAAGAAATTTTATTTATTTTAACTTTGCATACTACCAGCAACTTCAAAAATTCAGTTACCAAGATATTGGGTTGTTCCACATAAAACATGTTTTGTTTTTTTTTAAATCTTAATGTTTTAGGGTGGATTAAAGAATTGTTTGTTGATTGGATTTCAAAATTTTCTTCATGAAACTGTATAGTGATCTACGACCGGAAGTCGTCCATCTTTCTTTCTTACCAAAGAGGAAAACTATCAATTCAACATCGTTCTACCAAAAAAGTGACCTACCCTGTTGCATGATAACCACCTACCTCATATTTCGACCAAACAGTAAATAAATTAAAGAAGTTGGGTATTAAAGTCTAACATCATTCCCCAAGCTCTCATGAACTATTTCATATAGAAAACCGCTTTCTTTAGAGCTTTGATAACTTTGTAAGAGAAAAACTGTTTAAAAATGATTCAGCAATTAAAAATTGCTTTTCTACCTAAAACTTTTTTCAAATATGGCAATGAAAACTTAGTTAATCATAGGAAATAGTGAACTGAAAAAGATGGATAATATTTTGAATAAAATATATTTGATTAGTTAGTTACTTTTTTCAATTCCTTCCTGTTTCCAAAAACAGAAACTTCATCTAGGGAAGCCCAATAGCAGTAAAATTAAAAAAAAAATATGAAAAAAATATGGCCTCATGAGACAATAATTCTAGTTATAAAAACAGAGATATGAGTAACAATAATACAAAAAAAAAAAAAAAAATGCTATTTACTCTACTACATAAATATCTTATTACTTTTAGAAATATATCCAACAGCATTAATGATAACACGTCACACAGAACAAATTTTAATTCTCTTCAGACTAACTACTTGCCACACCATATACGCGACTTACTAAGAGAAAAGCGTAGAGCGCGAGCAAAGTGGCATAGGACCAGATATCCTTCAGATAAAAATAATTACTGTAAACTAACAAACAAACTTAAGACAGAAATTAAAAAATACAAAATTAAAAAATTACAAGACTATACAGAAAACCTTAATACCACCGACAAATCTTTATGGAATACCACCAAAAAACTTCTGAACTTCAAAAATCACAATCATCCTCTGCTAACCGAATCCCAAACCTGGTCAAAATCTGATGAAGAAAAATCACTCATTTTTGGCCAGCAAATTTTCCAAACTTTTAACCCACATCCTGATATTGTTAATCCTACTCACTTAAAATATATAGAAGCAGAACTAAATATTCCACTCCAAATGTCTCCTCTCCCTAAAGCATTTCATCCTTCTGAAATATCAAACATCATTCAAAGACTACCTTCAAACAAAGCCCCTGGACACGACCTAATTACATCCCATATCCTAAAACTCCTTACTCGGAAAGCCATCCTATTCCTAACATACCTATATAATGCTGTGCTCCGTACCACATATTTTCCTGACTCCTGGAAATTATCCATAGTTAAGATGATTCCAAAACCCAAAAAGCCACCAGAGCTCCCATCCTCATGCCGTCTTATTTCCCTTTTGCCAATCATGGGCAAAATCCTTGAAAAACTAATTTTAAAACGCATGTATCCCATCCTAGATTCCTATCATGTAATCCCAGATCACCAGTTTGGATTCCGAACATCACACTCCACCATTCAGCAATGCCATCGTGTGGTGGACGTTGTCTCCTCTGCATTGGAGCGTGGAATGTACTACACGGGAGTCTTTCTCGACGTGGAACAGGCCTTTGACAGAGTCTGGCACCCAGGAGTGTTTTACAAGCTCCGCAAATTCCTTCCTTCAACATACTTCCTAATTATCCGTTCCTATCTGAGTGATAGAACTTTCAAAGTAATCCATAAAAATTCCTATTCTCCCCTCTTTACCCAATCTGCCGGCGTTCCTCAAGGTAGTATCCTAGGCCCCATCCTCTACACGGTCTATACAGCTGACATTCCAACTCATCCTACCACTGTCCTCACCACTTATGCTGATGACACATGTGTGTTATCAGTAAAAAATGATCCCTAAACCAAAGATAAACAATTCTTTTTAAAATAAACTACAAAATTTCTTCCAATAAAAAAAATTAGAAACCTTTTCATTTTTTACAATTTTAACTTTTAAATTTACGATATCCTGCCCTACAGTATCCTTTAATGATATTCCACTAATCCCTGTTGAACAGATCCGCTACCTTGGACTCCACTTGGACAAACGTCTTACTTGGAATCCACATACAAGACTAAAAAGACAAGAAACTGCCCGTCGTTACAGATTACTTCAACATTTATTAGACAAACGTTCAAAGCTCCCAATTAATTACAAAAGACTAATATACATGACTGTGATTAGACCTATCTGGACGTACAGAGTTGAGCTTTGGGGCTCCACTAAACCATCCAATTCATCTCGTATCCAATCCTTACAATCCAAAATCTTTTGAAAAATCCTCAATGCACCTTACTTTGTCACCAATAAACTTATCCATAAAGATCTTAATGTTCCATATGTTGCAGATTTAGCCCAAACCAGACATCTATCCTTTCATAGTAAGCTCCATAACCACTCAAATCCCTTAATTTCTCAACTTGCTTCCCACACTATTCCTGATAATCATCCGAGGCGTCTGAAAAGAAGATGGCCCAGAGACCTTCTAGTGTAAAATTTTTATTAAAGTGCTACTGATGGGTAGTACTTTTCATGTTTTGTCACGTTATTCTAATAGTTAACAGCACATTTACTTGATGTATAAATTTTGTACAGTTGTAAATTTCAATAAATTGTTAAAAAAAAAAAAAAAAAAACTTTTAGAAATAAATAGATATTACGAAGACATTGAATGTTTTGGCAAAGTCAATTTAGTGTGTAAGGACCAAGTTTTAAAAATCTACTTTAATAATATAACACCAATGTAACCTATAGGGATATCTCATAAGATAGGATACAATATGTATAATTGGAGGGGAAGGAGAAAAAATGGGTTTATTCCCTAAAACTAATTTCCCATCTTAATCAAGTTTAATGACAAGGTATATTTTTGGTTTATTAGAAAGATAAGAATAATGGCAACATATTAATAGGAAGTAAAAAATTTTTATTTTTGTTTCCTATTATTTTTTATTTATACTGATTAATAACAGAAATATCATAGAATAATAATACATATAAAGAGAAGTTAATGGAAAACAAAAGTATACTAAAAACATTAAGAAAAAAAATCAAATAAGTAAAAGGAATCAATTTTTTTAAGATGTTTTCGGTTGGTAACAATTAATAACTACAGTTTAACTTTTTTAAATCTTAATTAAGTTACACTTAATCATGAAAAAGTCACAGCCATTTGTATATTTAGTATTTATACATATTTACAATGAAAATAATAATTATGTTTCTATACAAAAATATGTACACAATACAGAAGAACTAGGTATTTGACGTTCTTGATTTATTGTTATTCCTTTCAAAAAGGAACCTGAAAATGTCTTCTATCTTCTCTCCTTGCCCCACATCAAATTTGAGATTTCGCTCACTAGCATCTGAAAGGAGTTCTTTCCAAATGTCAGTAGTCTGAAAAAAAAAATAATAAAAAAAAAATAAAGCCATTATCTTAAAAAAAAAAAAAAATATATTAAGATGAATTATATGTATTAAAATATATTGAATAATATTAAATCAAGTAGTTTCAAGAGACATATTTTTAATTGTTTATCAATAAACTATATATAAGAGATGGTACACCAGAACCTCAGATAATACAACCTATTATAACCTAAGTGGCAGGGTATAGCATATACTGACTTCTTGCTACCTGGCTAATGGGATAATAACAGGTTACACCTTAACAAAAGTTGCCGATAAAGGGTACCATTCCTAAAGACATTAAAAGTAGAGCGAAAATGGAGTGGGGGAGTGGTATATTGAGTAAACTTAGAAAATAGAGATATATTTTAGATTGAGGAAGTGTAGGGGAGTGCTAGAGAGTCAGAGAAGACTTTCCCGGTGAGAGAAGACTTTTTCGAAGATGGCCATGGACCAGGAGGCGGTAGAGAACACCTAGCCTAGCTTAAACCTTAAATTCATATTTCAGATTATAGATTCATATTCTTAAATTTAAACAAATCCCCTTTTTAAATAATATAATGTGGTAAAAAATGCCACTAAGCATAATTGAATAGCAAATGCTTACCTTTGAGAGAAGGAGTCTAAGCGTAGAGAAGGTTTCCATGAGCGTAGTAGCGTTTAGTTTTATAGTTTCCTCGTTTTCAACCAAAAGTACCAAATCATCGGCATAACCAAGAACCGGACATTTACCATCCATCTCTAATCCTTTTCCCGTAAGCATTACCTTCCTAATGACGTATTCTAGCGCTAAGTTGAATAATACCGGAGAAAGAGAATCTCCCTGTTTTAAACCCGAACGTACCTCAAACTTTTCGGAGTAAAAAGTCCCGATTTGGACTCGATTAAATGTTTCGGACATGCACATTTTTACGAGATTAACCAATTTCTTTGGTATCCCCAGTTCGATCAAAATATCTAACAGTTTCTGGCGGTTAATCGAATCGTAAGCCTTTTGGAAATCAACATAGAGCTGATACACTACGCCCTTAAATTCTAATTTTTTCTCTAAAATTTGACGAAGGGAAAATATTTGATCGATAGTTGAACGACTCCGTCTAAAACCACATTGATAGTCTCCAATTATTTCCTCCGCGTAATCAATAATTCGGTTCGTTAGAATTGATGTAAATATTTTACAACACGTCGGAACGAGTGAAATACCACGATTGTTGCTACACTGTTTTAGGACCCTTTTTATGGATCGGAATAATCCATAACGGATTCTATTTCGTTTATTTTGTTTTTAAGATAATCTTTTTTCTTATTTTTGAGGAATCTAGAGGTTTCGTTTTTTAAGCTTCGGAAGTAGGAGACATTGTTCTCGCTCGGATTATTGAGAACTTCTAATTTAGCAGCTTTTCGTTTCACACACGCATTTAACGTGTGAAACGTCGGAACGAGTGAAATACCACGATTGTTGCTACACTGTTCTAGGACCCTTTTTATGGATCGGAATAAGTATAGATTCTTTACATTCTTCTGGTATTTTTTCTTTTTCCCAAATCATTGTTACTAATTGATAAATCTTAGAAACTCCAGCTTCTCCACACGCTTTGAATAATTCGGCAGGGATATTGTCAATTCCGGCTGCTTTATACGGTTTTAATTTTATGATCGCTATTTCAACTTCCTCCTTACTCGGTTCTTTCATTAACGGTTCCGCGCTGAGAAAAGTAGAAGGAGGGGAATTTATGTTATTTTCCGAACTTAAAATGTTATCAAAGAATGTTCTGAATTTGTCTACTATGTCCTACCGGATCCGCTAGTATGTTGTTATTTTCATCCCTTATTCCTTTCATTATAGGCTCGAAGCGTTTACGCGATCCGTTAATACCCTGATACATATCCCTTACGTTGTTTCCGATTTTATTAGATTCTATTTCGTTTATTTTGTTTTTAAGATAATCTTTTTTCTTATTTTTGAGGAATCTAGAGGTTTCGTTTTTTAAGCTTCGGAAGTAGGAGACATTGTTCTCGCTCGGATTATTGAGAACTTCTAATTTAGCAGCTTTTCGTTTCACACACGCATTTAAACATTCCTCTTCGAACCAAGGTTTATTTTGTTTATTTTCAATACGGCCTAGATAAAAATCCCCCACCGCTTTAATGTTATCTCTGATACCTAACCATTAATTTTCGATATCCTCACAATCTTTGTCTAAAGCTCCTAGAACCTCGAATCTATTTCGTTGTTTTCGATGGCTACCCTGAGGATGATTCAAAACGAAGCACCAAATTGGCGGAGCATTTACTTCGTTGTGCTGCCTCATCCTGCAGCGACATTATTTTTGAAGAGACGACTCAAATAGTGGTGCCCCAGGAGAAGTTTTTAACAAATGAAAGCAACAAACGACGCCTAATCAGCTTCCTCCAGTCTGGTTTAGAAAAAGTGGGCATAGAAACAAGACAGGCAGAAGAGGACGCAGACTCCACCATCGTAAGAATTGCAATTTTAACAGCTCTTTCTTTGAAAATGTATTAATAATTGGAGAGGATGTCGACTTGGTGGTTCTCCTGAATAGATAAGGTCAGATAAGGAAAATGTCTTCTTACAAAAAGTAGCAGATCAGGTTGCCAGCAATTTTTATTCACCACCTTCAAACATGGAGATCTGTTCTTTCCCTCCTCCTTTGTCCTGTTCCTCCATGCATTTAGCAGTTGTGACACCACATCGGCTATATTGGGGGAAGGAAAAACAAAGATGCTGGCTGCTCTGTAGAAAAATCAATGTCTAGTGGAGGTAGACGTGTTCCTAAAGCCTGACTTAACTCGGGAACAGGTAACTGCTGCTGGCATCAAGTGCCTTGTAGCACTGTTGTAGCTTCAATCATGTTACAAAATTTTCACATTCATTACTTTCTTTCTTTCTGAATGATATGATATAATTATGATAATTTTTTCAGAAATTAATAATAAATCTCATTACCACATAGGGGAGCGTCCCACGGGTGGCGGATGTGGGGATGGTCGGTGGAACTTATTTTTAAGTTCCTCCCGGCTAAGTCCGATGGACTCGCTGTCCAACAAATGAGGGCGGCCCCCCAGGCTTACTGGAGGGTGTGGCGTAGATTTGAACACCCTACTCACAAATTCTTATGTTCAAAAAACACCCCAAACAGTCATGGATCTCTCTGAGGTAAAACGCTCATTATCCGGAAGTAAACTAGTCCCCCGTTCGGGTCTCCGGGTGGGGACTACTTCGGAGGATTCATGGCGCAAGTTCGCAAGTTAAAAATTAGGGATTTTAGCATTGGAACGTGGAATGTTCGTAGTCTTAATACAGCGCGTGGGTTAAAATTGGTAACAAACGAGGTTAAGGGTATGATGTAGATATCGTGGCATTGCAAGAGGTTCCGTGGCCGGGGGAGGGATCGCTAACCGAAGGGAAGTATACCATCTGGTATGGAGAGAGCGATAATTATTGTTTAGGAACTGGGTTTCTGATAAAGAATAAATTTCTTTCCGCTTTGAGGGATGTACAGTTTATTAATAATAGAATATCCGTGGCCGTATTTCAGGGTAGGTGGTTCAAGATTGCGTTAATTAATAGACATTCCCCTACCGAGGATAGTGACGATGAAGTTAAATGCGATTTCTATGATACATTAAAGCGAGTTTACGATAAACTACCGCGATATTGTATGAAAATAATATTAGGAGATGCAAACGCTAAAGTGGGAAGGGAAGAAATATATCAACCGACTATTGGAAGAGAAAGTCTACACGAATACAGTAATGAAAATGGAATGCGACTTATAAACTTTGCTATATACAAGGGTTTGATAATCAAAAGTACGACGTTTAAACATAAAAATATTCATAAATATACGTGGACATCACCGGACTCACAAACGCGAAATCAAATCGATCATGTTTTGGTACAACGGAGATGGCAAACAGCATAACTAACGTGAGACCATACCGTGGGGCAGAATGTGGGTCAGATAATGAACTCTTCATCGCCAAAGTACGTCAAAAGCTTTTAATAAACAAGAAATATAAAATTAACATATCGTCCGATAAATTAAATCTAGAGTTATTAAAAGATCCGTTAATAAGAAGCAATTTCGCCTTAGAAGTCAAAAATAGATTCGAGGTTCTAGGAGCTTTAGACAAAGATTGTGAGGATATCGAAAATTAATGGTTAGGTATCAGAGATAACATTAAAGCGGTGGGGGATTTTTATCTAGGCCGTATTGAAAATAAACAAAATAAACCTTGGTTCGAAGAGGAATGTTTAAATGCGTGTGTGAAACGAAAAGCTGCTAAATTAGAAGTTCTCAATAATCCGAGCGAGAACAATGTCTCCTACTTCCGAAGCTTAAAAAACGAAACCTCTAGATTCCTCAAAAATAAGAAAAAAGATTATCTTAAAAACAAAATAAACGAAATAGAATCCGTTATGGATTATTCCGATCCATAAAAAGGGTCCTAGAACAGTGTAGCAACAATCGTGGTATTTCACTCGTTCCGACGTGTTGTAAAATATTTACATCAATTCTAACGAACCGAATTATTGATTACGCGGAGGAAATAATTGGAGACTATCAATGTGGTTTTAGACGGAGTCGTTCAACTATCGATCAAATATTTTCCCTTCGTCAAATTTTAGAGAAAAAATTAGAATTTAAGGGCGTAGTGTATCAGCTCTATGTTGATTTCCAAAAGGCTTACGATTCGATTAACCGCCAGAAACTGTTTGATATTTTGATCGAACTGGGGATACCAAAGAAATTGGTTAATCTCGTAAAAATGTGCATGTCCGAAACATTTAATCGAGTCCAAATCGGGACTTTTTACTCCGAAAAGTTTGAGGTACGTTCGGGTTTAAAACAGGGAGATTCTCTTTCTCCGGTATTATTCAACTTAGCGCTAGAATACGTCATTAGGAAGGTAATGCTTACGGGAAAAGGATTAGAGATGGATGGTAAATGTCCGGTTCTTGGTTATGCCGATGATTTGGTACTTTTGGTTGAAAACGAGGAAACTATAAAACTAAACGCTACTACGCTCATGGAAACCGGTAACGAAATTGGTTTAGTAATTAATACCGATAAAACGAAATATCTGGTTAGTAGTAGAAACGGTGAACATTTTAGTAATGTAGATATTTCCGGGATAAAGTTCGAACAGGTGGAGCAATTCAAATATCTAGGGTCTATTATATCGGGGAAAAATGAAATTCAAGAAGAAATAAAGGCAAGGTTAAAAGCTGGTAATGCTTGTTATTTCACGGTCACAAAATTACTCAGTTCGCGCCTACTCTCCAAAAATTTAAAAATTAGGATATACATAACTATTACACTACCAACAGTTCTCTACGGATGTGAAACATGGCCGCTGACGTTAAGGAAGGAACAACGCCTTAAAATTTTCGAAAATAAAGTACTACGTAGAATATTTGTCCCAAAAAAGGATGAACAGGAGAATTTAGAAGGCTTCACAATGCGGAACTGCGCGAATTATATCCGGTAAATATACTTCAAGTAATAGCAGCGCGACGCACAGTGGGCAAAAACACCAATCTAGGTGGACAAAAGTCGTCAAAAGTTTGGAATTTCTGAGTGCTTGACCTTTTTATTATTAGTTGGTAAGACACTTAATACTAATATTTCCTGCCATACAGTGTTTACAAATAAATAGTAAATGATTAAATCATTCCTGATTACACAAGTGCCTAATAACCAACGGTAGATTGTCTTTATTCGATGGTCATTTATTATGTTCAAGGTGTGTGTAGCTCAAAGTATTTTTGCTTTTATGGACATTGCTGAGATAGGTAAGACATTATATTTCCACATTCGTTATTGAATATACATTGGAATCTTCCTGTAGAGTTAATTTAGCAATTTGTAAATGTATGCCCCTATTCAATAACGAAAAACTATATAACCCCCAACTTACCCCAAGGATTCGTTTGTAGGGTTAGTTTCACCAATCCTTCTAGTATTTAAATTTTGCAAAGAATTTTTGCGATTTGGGTGATACTTAATTTTTTTCAGGCAAAACACTCAGAGTCACGAGGAGGAAATTTTTTGAAGAGTGGGTTGTTTCCCAAAAAAAACTGCCTAGACCACTTGCTGAAATTTATTATTACTTCCGCTCATATTAACAATCAAGAAGATGTCGAGGTTGACCCTTTAAAAGTTAAAATTTCGCGTATTTCCGACAAAATTTCGGAAAGGTGGGACAAATGTAACAGAAAACTAGAAATTTTTTTTCAAAAAATACTCTAGTTGGCTTGATTCAGATAACTTGGATTTTAGTATTTCAGTTATCCAACCTACTTGTCAACGCTCAGGACGCCCTAAAAAATGTTTCGAACAAGCTAGTGAGAAAACAAAAAAAAGAAAAGTCAGCGAGTTATTGAATGTAGACTGTAAAAAATTGAGTTATGCTGCACAGCACGCGCTTTATGTTTCTGGTAAGCGTGGTGCTTCCAAAGTTTTGAAAGAAGCATCTACTTCTCAACAGCTACCTTCTTCTACAAGAAAGTCGACCTCTACCAACATTCGATGTTTTTCCCCTGAAGAAGCTTTGGCTCTCTTTTTCGACTGCAATTTAACAAAGGCTTCATATTGCTTGCTAAGAAAAAAAGCGAAAGAAGTAGGTCATGATTTATATCCTCCCTACTACAGATTACAACATGCCAAAAAAGTTTGTTTTCCGGAAGAATATATTACAATTACCGAATGTAGGGCTGAATTGCCATTGCAGGAATTACTAAATATAACAACTCGGAGGCTATGTGAACTGCAACACCCTGTATTGAAGCAACTAGTTGACAAGGGAATTTATGAATAAAATTTATACAGCAAATGGGGTTGCGATGGAAGTGGGGGGCAGAGCAAATACAATCAAAAATTTTCGAATGACTCTAATGATGATGAAAATATTTTCATGTTCTCGCTGGTACCTATAAATTTGCAATCTTTGAATGGTCAATCCTGTGTATGGCAAAACAGAGTACCCGGGTCAACTAGATATTGTCGCCCCATAAAATTTATGTTTCAAAAAGAAACGGTCTCTCTAATATATTCTGAAACAGAACTGATTAAACAAGAAATTCAAGTCTTAACACCTACCAAAGTTAATGTCGAAGATAAGGAAATATCCGTCATACATAATTTGGCGTTAACTATGCTGGATGGTAAAGCATGTAACGCATTGACAGGCACAAAGTCGACTCAGACATGCTACATATGCAAAGCAACCCCAAAAGTATTTCAAGATCCGAGTTGCTCACTCCCACTACACTCCGAAGAAAATTATAGTTTTGGTTTGGCTACATTACATGGATGGATTCGGACTTTTGAATTCCTCCTAAACATTGCATATAGACTAACTTTGAAAGAACGAAAAAAAACTTTGAAAACCGAGGAAGATCGAAAAGCATTTATTTTGAATAAGGCAAAGATTCAAAAAGAATTCATAGTCCAGTTAGGTCTTAATGTAGACCAACCAAAACAAGGATTTGGCAACACCAATGATGGTAACATGGCTAGACGCTTTTTCAAAAATTCGGATATAACTGCTTCTACCACTGGTTTAGATGAAGCTCTCATAAAGCGATTCGGGGTTATCCTTCAATGTCTTTCATCAGGATACGAAATCGATGTAGAAAAGTTCAACGAATACACGTCTGAAACCAAACGGCTCTACTTAGATTTGTATTCCTGGTACGGTGTGACTCCCACGATTCATAAAATCTTCGACCATAGCATTCAGATTATTGCAAATCAATATCTTCCAATTATACAATTGACTGAAGAGGCTCAGGAAGCCAGAAACAACGATTTTCGACGTTTCAGGGAACGGAATACGAGAAAAATTTCACGAATAGCAACAAATAGTGATTTGTTGACAATGCTATTAGTTTCATTGGACCCTATTGTTGCTTCACAACGAAAATCTGTAAAAAAAAAATAAAATACCATTAGATTCAGATGTGCTATATTTACTAAAGTGCACTACTCCGAACGAACAATTACCAACCTTAAATCATGAGAAACTAAATGATGACATGTCAGAGCCAGAGTTATCAGAGAAATCTAGATCATCATATTATGATACAAGTAAAGAAGATAATTAGTTGTTTGATAATCATAATTTTTTTTTATTTATCTACCTGTGCTTAATTAACTTTAATAATTATTATAAATTAAGCCTAATTTTAGTTCTGTGATTGATTTAAATTCTATTTAATGTACATTGATTATAAAAAAAATAAATAAATAAATAAAAGTTTTACAATCTATAATTTAAAGTTTCCTAAATGATTTAAAATACATCATTAGCAGGTTTATACCGATAATTAACTTTGTTGTATTACTTTTCCCGTATTCTGGGACTTCAAACATTAAATGCAGGAAAGTTTTAGATTTTAGCCAATAAATTTGATTTTTGACCACTGTGCGCTTGCTAATCGTGTCAAAAAATTAATTAGATTTTTTAAATAATTTTTCCCGCAATTTAGGACCCCAAAGGTTAAATATGGACAAGTTTCAGAATTTTGTCCACCTAAATCGGTCATATTGCCCACTGTGCGACGCTTAAAATGGGCATGTAAAGTCGTTGGGTTTAATAATGATCGAATTCCGAAAAAAGTAATCAGTTATGAGCCGTCGGGTAAACGACCGAGGGGTAGACCGAGACAAAGATGGGAGGATTGCGTCAGGGCCGACCTGGGAGATTTAGGCTATGGAGGAGTGGATTGGAGGGAAGTGTGCGGTCGACGGTTGGTGGTGTCGGCATCGAACCTTCCGGTTTGCTAAGCCTTAATTTATTTATTTTATCTATAGAAATAATATGAGTCATGCTAATTATCAGACTCTCAAGTTGCAAAATTTCAGGATTTGCCAATTTCAGTGGTTGAAAATGATAGAGCTATTGGCCTCTCAGCTAAGTGCATAAATTAATGGTGATAACTGCTCTACAACAGGGGTCACCTGTGGTGTAGTGGTTAGCATAGCAACCTACTAAACCCAAGATCGCGGGTTCGCAGCCCGGCAGATGACCTTAGGATTTTTTAAAGGGAGTAAAAAATCCTTAGCTATGCCGTCCTTCGGAAGGGACGTAAAATGGGGGTCCCGGGCCTGTGCAATGTCAGGTACTCGTTAAAGATCCCTATCCTAATTATACCTGGATAGGCAAAATTTAGGACTCCCACCGTAGCATCGTCCGATTAGCCATAGCAGCATAAAGTGACGTTAAACGAAATAAACAACAACTGCTCTACAACAGAGTAATTATAGAAAAAATGTGCAGGGATGAGTATAGAAGCTGTTACTATAATGAACAGATGACTAAAAGTGGACTTGAAAATTTTTTGGAAAAATTACCCCATCTTTGAGGAGCTGAATCTCCGAACTTATTAGAGCTACAAAGCAGATCTTGGGCTCAAATTGTAGGTACTTTTATCTACTTTAAAAAAGAAGTAAAGAACATTTTTCATACGATGCATGGCTCTCGAGATATTTATGAAATTCTGAAAAAAGTGGAAAAAAAAATCGAGGTTTTTTGACCACCATTGAGCTAGCACAGGTCTTTGGAAGTTGCAAACTTGGTTTTACACTACACTCATGTATCCTAACAACATATCAAAAAATCAGAACTTCTTCATTTTTCTGATGTTTATGTCTTATTTGACTGGCCTATAGTAACAATATAAAATAAAATATACAACATTCATTATAAACCACAAAACAAAACAAACTTTTTTTTTTCCTTTTATACGAGGGTGAATCAAATATAAACGGTAATTTTCAAAATTATATTTATTGAATAATATTATACAGAAACTATACCTTCAACATTTTTCAATGTAGTCTCCTGCATTATCTACACACTTCTGCCACCGATTTGGAAGCTTGAATATTCCCTGTTCATAAAAAGACTGAGGGCGAGTTTTTTAACCATTCGCGCACGTGCTTTTCGACGTCTTCATTGTTTTCAAATCGTTTTCCTCCAAGTGATTCTTCACATGTGATGAGACGTGGGTCCACCATTACACCCCCGAATCGAAAATGGCAAGTAAGGAGTGGCGAAGGAAGGATGAAGGCTGCCCAGTGAAAGCCTTCAAAACAATGAAGACGTCGAAAAGCACGTGCGCGAATGGTTAAAAACTCGCCCTCAGTCTTTTTATGAACAGGGAATATTCAAGCTTCCAAATCGGTGGCAGAAGTGTGTAGATAATGCAGGAGACTACATTGAAAAATGTTGAAGGTATAGTTTCTGTATAATATTATTCAATAAATATAATTTTAAAAATTACCGTTTATATTTGATTCACCCTCGTAGTTTATTTACAATTTTGAACCAACAGTCTCTGTCCCTGGCCAGTTTCATCCAGTTGGTTCCCACTCTTCAGGTAGTTTCATCCCTCCACCTCATGTACTGTCTTCTCCTGCTTTTCACTTGGCGGATCAGTGTCCACTCGGTGCTGCTTTTCGACCATCATTCGTCCTTGAATCTGGCTAGGTGTCCAGCCCACCTCCATTTCAGTTTTTGTGCCTCCTTTCTGAGACTTTTAACTTTTACACGAGTTAGGATATCTTGGGGTTTTTAATTTTCTCACCTCTTCGGATTCCCACCATACTTAACAGTTTATTTGGAAGGTGTCTAGATTCGCCTGTTCCTTACAGAAATTGTGCTTATTAATGATTTTTTTAACCCCTTTGACTGCTACAGACCACTATATGAGTCTGGCTGGTTTTTTGCCAAACTGCTACTAACTCTAATGATAGTTCTTTTTCTATTGCCATCTGTGGACTGTTTATAGAAGCTGCATTGCCTCTTTAAGCTAACAGATGGCATATAACTTCACTTTCGGCATATCACTTCAATTTCATGAAGTTTCAGTGTATCTGCTCGACCCTTTTTTACTGCCGTGTGTTTCTCTTTACCTGAAATTTTGCCTGCATATCCTTCTGTATATTTTCTGCTTTTGTAGTGAATATTTAAGTGCGTTATGTCTAAAAAAAAATTATTATAATGAAAATTTATTTGAACTTTTAGCGGGTACAGCAAGTGAAAGTGAAAGAGAATCTTCTTTAGATCATGAAGAGGATTTTTTTGATCAATCCGGTAAAGTATCTATTGGAGAAATGCCGGGAACTAGTTGAATATCAAATATAAGAGAAAAGGAGGATGGGAAACATGAATAGAAAATGTAATACATATTCAGTATTAATATGTGCTGTTTTATTATGGTAATACAGGTTTTCATAATATTTAGAAATGTCTTCAATTATTTTCTGCCTATGGGTTATTGTGCCGAGTGGAGTTGTCAGTTTATTCTTAATTTTTTTCCAAAAATAATTGGTTTCTTTTTGAATTTCTTTTATTCATCCTGTTTGAGATATGCATTCATTAATAATACCTTCTTCACAGTTGCGTATGTCTTGTTTGATTCTCTTCCGGACCATTTTTCTAATATCTGCATGTACAGACTTTTGAACAGCTGTTTTATTTGTAATGCAATTTAATTCCTCTCTCTTTTCTATTATTTCTCTGGGTTCCATTGTCAGTTTTTTACTTCTGAAGTATTCTTTTTTGTTTGCCTTTTTCTCTTCTCCTTTTGTTTTACAAGCTTTTTTAATACTTATGGCCAATTTTGTATATGTGCTTTGAACAGTTAATTGGCTATCAAAATTTAATTCTTTCAGTTTCTTGGAAACCCTTAATGAATAGTTAGATGGAATTATTTTGCTATGAGCTAGTTTCTGTTTTATGAAGAATTTTCTTCTTGGTAGGTTGAGAGAGCCAAATACTAGTCTATGATCTGAATCAAATTTAAAAATTTCTTTTGGGTGTATATTTTAGATAATTTTTTCACTTTTCCCTAGTATGTAGTCTATTTCATGAGTTTACCCACCAGGGGCTTTCCAGGTCCATTTTTTATCTATGGGTAGATTTTCATAGGTGTTTAAAATTTTTAGCTGATTTTTAGGTGCAAATTCCACAAATATTTCGCCTCTGGTGTTTCTCTTACCTTTTCCATATTTTCCAACTACATCCATATCTTCTTTTTCTTTAGCTCCCACTTTAGCATTGAAGTCCGCCAAGAGAATAAAGTAGTTGTTGATATGTTCTTTTTTCAAATGTCCATTTAGCAAATTATAAAATTCATCAACTCTTCTTCAGTGCTCATTGAGGTAGGTGCATGCACCTGTATAAAAGTAGTAAGACTATTTCCCATTTTTAAGAGTTTTGCAATTCTGTGTGAAATAGGGTTAAAGTCCAACATGTCATGTTTCAGATTTTTGTTAACAAAAAACCCTGTACCAAAGTTGCTCTTGATATTTAAATATTTAACAAAATATTTCCATTTATGGTTTCTGTGATGTTTTCATTATTTCTTCTAATATCCAATAATCCAATAAAATTTCATTCGATATCGAGAAGAGCTTCTTTTAATTCCAAGAACCTTTCATTTTCCCTTAGCGTTCTAGTGTTTAAAGGACCTATATTTAAAACTTTCCGGTTGTTTCTTATTTGCTACCTTGATCCGTTGAATATTTTGATTCTTCCTTTGCCATATATGAACATTTGCTTGTGCTCTGCTTGTTTCTGTCTAAGTTTTTATTGGCATTTTTTTGGTTTGTTCCAGAGATTTCGTCGACATTTATTTCCGTTTGCCATTTTTCCTTGTTTAAAAAATAGCAGTCTGAACTAACTGGTCTAGGTCTAGCGCACGACCTTTTTTTGGGTTTTGAATTATTGGATGAATTTTCTTCCTCACTTCTTTGCCTTTGTGTGATTTTTTCCTCTTTTTCATATTAAAGATCCAGAAGAGAAAACAGCTAGCTGACCATCATAGCTAGCTTGTGATATTTCATCAACACTTTCTTGCCCTCTTCTTTTTTTTTTTGTAATAGAAAAGGAAAGAGCTCGGCTCTTATCTGGCATATTTCCTTAGGGAAGTCTTCTTTTATCACAATATTTTAGAAATATTGATGTTTTACAAGTTGTTTTTTTGCTTTTAGAATATCGATTTTAAGTAAAATTGATGATAATTTTACAATTGTTATTTGAGAATTTCTGATAGTTCTTATTTGTATTATTTCATATTTTCCTCTATCAATATTTAAATTATTTAAAGTCATATTAATTTCTTTTATTTTTTCGAAATAGTTTTCTGCTTTCAGATTAAAAAATAAAAGATTATGTTTTCATTTTTGGGAATTTTCTATTTTATTAACTTTAATTTATATGTTTTTTATTTCTTTACTATTTTCTTCATTGGCATTGTCTATTTTATTTTCTAGGACATCTAGTTTTTCTAATTTTTTGATTATTTCATTTAATTTGTCTTCCATTTTTTACTGTTTAATGATGTTTTTCATATTTATATTAACAAGAGTGGAAATATAATGGAAGTAATAAACAGCTGGCTAAGCAAGTGATAACAGTATTAACAAGCTGAAGTATATCAATAACAGTGAAAGTTATCTTAGAAAATAATAACAATGTAGCAGGTGGGGATTGATCATGCGCAGTAATGGCTATATTGAATTTACCTGTGTAAAACGTCTATGAATTTTTCAAATTGTGTAATATCCACAGCTGGTTTCTCTCAACCTAACTTCTTACACTAGTAGGAGTATTGACAAAATGTCACTGTAACAAATTTCACTGCAAAATTTAAATTATTAACCACATTAATATCCAATAATCACAGACCCGATCTTCACTCTAGATGAATCCGAACTCTCATATATAAAAAAAATATATTAATATAAAAATAAAATGAGAGAAAAGCTATTAAACAAAATGGAGGGAATAGAGTTGCTTAAAATGAACTCAGACCTCCAGACAAAGAAACACATTGAAATTACCTTCAATGTGGCAATAGACATCGGGAAGCAACACCAAAAATGCAATGGCATCAATTGCTATACCGATGGCTCCCTAACCAAGAAAGGTTCAGGAGCAGGAATTTGGAGAGCAAGCGACAACAAGAGCACTTCTCTCCCCCTGGGAAAGTATACCTCGGTATTTCAGGCCGAGGTAATGGCAATCTGTTGCTGTGCACAACAACTAATAGAAGATAGAACACAGAACAGAACCATTAAGATTTACTCAGATAGTCAAGCTGCCCTGGGGGCTCTGAGGAATACTATAACCAGATCCAAGCTTGTCGAGGACTGTAAATTAAGCCTCAACAGGCTAGCTGTTGATAACAGAATCTGGATAGAATGGGTGAAAGGACACTCGAACATAACAGGTAATGAGAAGGCGGACGAACTGGCCAGACAGGGTTCGGACAGTATTCCTACTGCTCCCGAGCCTGTCTGTGGTATAGCCTGGAGCCTTGCGAAAAGTGAAATTGCAGGGCTCTATGACAGAATCGCCTCTCAAAACTGGCAAACAGAACAACTGAGACAGTCAAAACTGTTTCTGGGAGGGGACTGCAAGAAAAGAAGCAAACAACTTCTTAATCTTGACAGAGTTAAGCTCAAATACCTGACAGAAATGTATACAGGGCATTGCAGACTAAACAAACATCTCTGCATAATGAAAATCAAGACCTCACCGATTTGCAGATTCTGCAATAGGGAGGATGAGACGCCTTACCACATTATATGCAAATGCGATATGTTGGCGAGGAGAAGGTTTCTTCACTTTGGGGAAGAAATCATCCTAGATCCTAGTGTGGACATAGACCCTATCAGTATTATAGGGTACATGAAAACACTAGGACTGTACTAACAATGGTACAGTATAAACGGCATAGGCACAATGAGCCATTGGGCTGAGGTGCCACAAAAGCCGGGGGAAAAAAAAAAAAAAAAAAAAAAAAAAAAAAAAAAAATGAGAGAAAACAAATATAATTAAATTATAAGTCATCAATAATTATAAGGATCAATCAATTTTTAAGAGTACTGATGTTTTTTTTCTTCATTTTTAACTTTTACTCTAACATAACTTAACTTTTAAATAACATAACTTTTACTATTAACATTTTCAAAAATTAGATGATTGATCATTTTTACAAATTCACATTCAGCAGTGGCCTTTTTTTTCTTAATTGGTGATATTATTCTATTAAATTCAATGAACTAAGCTCAAATGAACAAATTCAAAATTCATTTAAATAATGTTTACTTTATTTCAAAACCACTACTTACTTAGTTTATGTTAAATAGAGAATATACATCAATTCTATGTTTCAACAAATTTAACTACCCATAACTTTTAATCTAACAGGATTCCTTAGACTATGACCATGCCTATACTCCATCTTTGTCTCCAAAAATACTGCACTGCTAACTTACATAGTACCATAACACTGGTAAAAAAAATAAAAAAGTTTACTGTTTTGAGGAAAAAAAGATAAAATGTTTTCTTTTCATAAGGACATCTTAGTTGTTCTAGTTGTTCTAGTCTTGAGATTTTAAAATAATATTAATTTTTTTATTATTATAAATGTCACAAGTTAGCATGGAAAATATGATAGACATCCTGAAGAACCGAAATAAAACAGACTAAGAGACAAACTAGCACTAGGAATTATTAACAGAGTAGGTTTCATGATCATGATCAGCTTGAGATGAATTCATTCTAGCAAAATGGATGGAGTACCAGGAAGTGTGATGGTAAGTGTACAGTAAACTCCTGATGATCTGCGGCAACCAAGATAAATCAACACAAAAATACTAGGAACAATTTTTCGAACAAAATAAAAGGTACTCTTATTTGACTAGTAGCACCAACAGGTAATGGAAATTAACAGCTTCGGTTTCACTTTAAAGAAAATTCAAACACTTTAATTCATGACTCCTTTTAACGTGGAAGCCTATCAGAAACAGAATATATTACCTGAAGAGAAGTGAAATTCCCAACAATGTACATGGCTTTCCTAGCTCTTGTCAGAGCAACATTGAGCCGTTGATGATCATTGAGGAAGCCAACACCTGAAGTCCTGACAATGGACAGTAATATTACATCCTTCTCCTGCCCTTGATAACTGTCTATAGTATTCACACTAAGCTGCTTAATCAGTTTTCTGACAACAAAAAAATAATTTAAATTATTTTTTACTGTATGTAATACTTAAATGAAAAAAATTATTCAAATCAATAATTAAAATAATATATAGGCATATTGTAAACACAGAAGAAAAATAAAAAATAACTCAATTTCTCCCTGATGGAAAAACAATAGATCATGTATTTATATATAATATACTGCTTTTCCAAATTCATATTTTAGAATAAAAAGGATCAAACTACTCCAATTAATAATTAAATAAATTAAGCAAGTAATAATTATTTAAAATAGACATAGTTGAGAGAAAGCAGGGGTTTCAAATGTGACTTTTTTCATTCAAAACAAAATAGCTTCTAAATGGTAGGTCCCAGGGAAAAATGTTATATAACAAAAAATATCCTCCATTAAGTTTCTGATTGGGAAACTGTCATCAAATTTTCGATCACAGCAACAGCAACAGAGCTGGAGAGTGTCAAAATGTTACATTTTAGAATTTGAAAAAAAGTTACAAAAAAAAAAGTATAGACCCCCAGCCATTACATGACATATGTCGAAACAGAATAATTTATGAGGTAAAGGTAAAAACCCTTTTCCAGTCACTATGCCATCTGTTGGATGGCACTCAAATGTTTTCGTTATTAAAAGTAAATGGAAATTTCTGTAGACTATTTCAGTACAAGTTATTCTACCTGCTATTTGTCTCTGACAATATGAGGATAAAAATAAATCTCAGTTTATCAGTGTATGTATGGTGAAGAGAAAGGACTAAAGTGAAAAATCGTGACCTGCCGTCCATAGTACATCTAGCACCTGGTGAAATAAAAAAATTGTCAACAAAATGTAAATGGGAATTGGAGTTGTTTTTCTCAAGTTTTTATTTATTATTATTCATCTGTGTATCTGTTGATAAAATTAAAATATTCACAAGTATTTATAATTGTAGGTTGCATTAGAAAATATCTTTCACTCATCAATTCCGAAAGTAATATTCTTTAAAAAATTTATGGACAGCTAAACCGTTACTTATTTATACCTCAATAATGTTTTTATTTTATATAAAAAAAAGTATTTGAGGACTGCTTACATGCCATGGAAGGTGTTAGTGAGGAAAGCTCATAAAATAATTGTTGCTTATTAAGAATAAACAATAGTTATGTAAATAATAATTAATATGTTATATTTGTTCATAATATATTTTTTAAATGTATAATAGCATAATCAATTTGAAAAATTGGGTTAATATTAAGAATAGGTAATACTAAGTAGATTAGATAATTAATTTTTTTATCTAATTTTAATTAAATAATTATATGAAGATTTTTTTTATTTATACATTTTTTCATTCATAAATGAACAATCTTATAATTCTAGTAAATAAAATCATCACGAAGCATCATTGGGGAAAGTAAAGAGAAAAAAAGTTGAATGCCGTTCAAAATACAGCTAGCGCCCGGTGGTATTTCAAAAGTCATAGCACCTGGAGAGGGTTAAATAAGGGAAGGATATTAATTAATGAATATTAATTTCTTTGTTCATTGTTCTTACTCAATCCTTTCACAGGTATGTAGGTTTAAAATTTTTTGTATAACCCACTTTCAAACAAAAATATGAATTTTGGCACTTGAAATCAATGAAAATTTTATCAAATTAAGTATTAAACATGTTTTTTATTGAAAATAATAATCCCAATCATAATAAAGAAAAGTAAAAATAATATTTATTACTATTGGGAACATTATCCATATTTAGTTCCAGGGGCATGAATGGATTTCCATTCGTCATGGCGGCTTTTTTTTTTTTTTTTTTTTTGTAATGGGAGGAGGAAAATCTTGCATAAGACGAAGTGGGCCGTGTGAGAGACCAAAACAGTGTGAGATTCTTACTCACTAAAAACCACCTCCCTATTCTTCTTCACCACTCCACGGAACTGCTGTCAAGTATTACTTCACGGGGGGCGGACTGGCTATGTGCCTACTTTATATTTTCTGCTGCTAATTATTGAGGCACTAGGAGGCCTCGTCTTTCCCACTCCTGTTTACGTAGCTTTCTGCAGATGTAAGCTGCGTAATTTGCAACAGCATTCCAGTTTTCATCGGCAGAAGTCATCTGGCTAACCAGGTTTTCTGGCACCAACTGATGGCCCAGAGTCCTGGCTAGATCTTCTCTCTCTTTTGCAAATTTGGGGCAACAGAAGAATACATGCTCTACAGTTTCCTCAAGGTTTGTGCAATTGGGGCAAGACGATTCATTGTCAAGTTTGAACCGAAACAGATAGGCCCTGAAACACCCATGTCCAGTAAGCAATTGGGTGAGGTAATGATCAACCTCCCCATGTTTCCGGTCTATCCATGTCGCAATATCTGGTATCAAACGGTGGGTCCGTTCCTTCCAGAAGATGATGAATCCCAGCGTCTTTGCCATCTTTGTAGAGTATTATTTATCTCCTATTTGGTGATTGAGGGCCAATAAGCACCCGGTTCCTCTCGTTTTCAGCGATAGATCCGGTTGCGTTCATCCGCCAGAAGGTCAATGGACAGCATGTCAGCTATAACACACACTGCATCATATGAAACAGTGGGAAATGCTCTAGTGACACGAATGGCACTTCTTCGGTACACGCTATTGACCTTTCGGGCATATGACTGCACTAGGAATGCGGTTGTCCAGATCGGTGCAGCGTATAAAAGAGCAGAGCTAGCCTCACTAGCCAGAAGTTTTCTTCTGCTTTGTCTGGGACCACCCATATTCGGCATGATTCTAGCAAGTACATTCGTTACTTGGGCTGCTTTTTTGCAAATTATTTGCAGATGTTCATCAAACCTTAGTCTGGTGTCGATCTGCACCACAAGATATCTAATAGATGGTTGAGAGGAAATATTATAATCTCCAACAGTCAGGGTGATTGTTTCTCTTACTTTCCTGCTTGTGACGAGAACTGCCTCGGTTTTATGATCAGCAAGCTGGAGACCTACTGATGAGAGCCACTGGCGTATTGTGGCTACAGCTGTGTTAGCACTGTAGACAATTTCCTCTAGCAGTTTTCCACAAGATATGATTGCAAGATCAAATCATATGCAACGTAACTGTCCCTTCCTCCATGGGTAGTCTTAGTACTGCATCATACATCACATTCCACAAGAGAGGCCCAAACACGGAGCCCTGAGGAACGCCACTTGTGATTTTATAGGTTTTTTGTCCAGCATCAGTATCATACCTCAGTACTCTATCGAAGAAATAACTCTCGATAATTCTCATAAGGTATTGTGGAACTTCCATCCTTCGCAATCCCTCCAGAATGCAATCCCATCGTGCTGAATTGAATGCATTCCTTATGTCTAACGTGATAATGGCGGAGTACTTTTTGCCACCTCTCCTCGATCTTTTTCCTGCGACGGCTTCTCGAGCGGATTTGACCACAAAATCGATTGTGTCGATCGTCGATCTCCCCTTTCTAAATCCGTACTGGTAATCAGATAGCCCTCTAGCTCCTTCACTGTAATCAGCTATTCTGCCACTCAGAACCCTTTCCTTCCAGTATCTTTCCCGCAGTGTCCTTTGGCAGAAGTACGAGGCGCTGCTTCTTCCACTGGGTTGGGAAGATTCCTTCACGGATACAAGTATTATATACCTCCAGGAAAAGTTCAGGCCTTGACCTGATTGCCACTTTCAAGGCAACATTTGGGATGTTATCCGGACCTGGTGCCTTTGAATCCTTTATTTTAATGCAAGCAAGCTCTAGTTCTTCCTGGGTTATTTCTTGCACTTCTTGATATAGAATCTGGTTGCTATGAAAGACAACTTCTGGTCTGCTCGGAAATAAAGCCGCAACTATGTTTTCTAACAATTCCGGACAGCTCGGTGGTGACAGACATGATATTTTTAGTCTGGCCATAACAGTTTTATAGGGTCTGCCCCATGGATCCTCGTCCACTTCATCACACAAATTTTTCCAGCTTTTGCGCTTACTCTCCTTAATTGCTTTTACAAGGTTTCTTTTTGCATCCTTATACTCTTGCTTTCAGGACTCATACGTTTGGCGACCTCTTGCACGGTGAGCTAACCTCCTAGTGCGCAAGCATACTCGCCGAAGATTTGATATATCCTCGTTCCACCAGTAAACTGCCATCTTCTGGTTTCTCTTCAAGGTCTTCGTCATTGATGCATCACATGCCTTAGAAATAAGCTTCATTAGTTGTGAAACTTTCTCTTCGGCAAGTCCTGTAAGTGCAACTTTTTCCTGCATTATTGCTATAAAGGAATCCCTATCAAAGGATCGATGAAGTGCCCCTTTTTAACCCAAATAGCTGCGGGGCTATCATCATCCGTCATCCAGTAGCGAGATCCATCGACGTTCCTATACTGCTCGCAAAGAAAGCACAGCAATATCGATGTTCTCTCTTATTGTTTGCCAGCATAGGTCCTGGGCAGCTTCGCAATGATTAAGATTTAGCTGTAGAAACTTCATTTACGATGCTTAGCTACAGCCTCAACCGCTTTTCTATAAGCTGAGCAACCAAAGCTACAAGTTGTATGTTTGCGATTTCCTCCTTCAGCACAAAGGAGACATCTTTGCTCCCCAGTACACTCCTTGGCTTGATGCCCTTCTTCACCACATCGCAAACAATTTTTGTTCGGGCAGGTCCCTTGCAGTGGCGGGCCAAGTGCCCATATCCTAGACATCGAAAGCATCTTTGGGGGGAAATCTTCTCCCTCACACGGCTGTTTATCCATCCCTGTGTGTGTCCCTTTCCAATGGCTTTTCTTGCTAGAACCTTGGGCAAAACTACTACTGCAGTCAGAATGCCTCCATAAGCCTTGCGAATAGATTTAACAACGGATATATCAATATTCTCCGCCCCCTCTACATGCTTTTGGATTGCTTTTTGCACCTCTTCTGCCACAGTCAGTTCGTCTAAATCCCTCATTTCGATTGCTACTGAGTCCCTCTTGCTACTGACCTCTGCTTTATTTTTTCCACATTTTCCCCTAAGTCCTGAAGATCAGGGTCATTTTTGATCATGCACAGTATGTCTGCGTACGACGAGCCTTCTTTTGCCGTCACCATCAACGCGTCGGGACGAGGAGGTCTTGGACGTCTCTCATGGGCTATTTTTGTATCCTTGTTATTTTTTCTCTTCTTTTTTTTGACTGTATGCCATTGGTCATCAGGTTGCTTATTTGGTTCTTTGTCCTGTGTTGTCCCTTTATTACTGGACTTTGGTTTATTCTTCTTCTTTCTTTTGTTCCTCTTACTGTTGTTTTGAGGACCTGGAGTCTTTTCTGTCAAGGTCTGGATACCGACAGTATGACTAACAGCTGACTTTACAAGTCTTTCGTTGAGTCTAGACATACCGTCGTAAAGCACATGGATCGCATTCACGGACGCTTTAACCGTCAGTGGGGTAGTCTTCTTTTTTTTAACAACTTTGTGAAAACTACAAATGTTTTCTCCCATCAAAGTCCACAATTATGATCTCTTATCTTCACTTGAAGTATTAGATGCGACAGTAGCCAAGTGGGCCACTACTGTAGCACTGCGGTTGCTTGATAACGACGTCTCGGAGCCCGCTTTCTCGCCCCTGGCAGACGCCGGTACTGGGGATCCTACTCCCTGCACTGTAAGGTTCATCATATTCTGACTCGAGATCAGGGACATGAGTTTAAGTGTATGGTTATTTTAGATGAACAAAAAAAAGAGGCAAGAACCTTTCATCAGACACTGGTGCAGTTTTCATAGGCATAACCTGCTGAAGTTTTTACTAGATGGTTGTGGCCCAAAGAATGCTTTTAATGCACACTAACAGGTGTCGAAGACCCTTCGAAAGCCAGTGTCATGTTAATTCAAGGACAATCCATCTACAAAATACATACAAACCACATCTTTTTGAGGAGCTGGAATAGGGATCTCCTAAATTAATTTCAAATTATAATTTGTTCTAAGGAGGTTTTACTGGATTCCCTAACTATTTAATGAATGGATTCACCATTGCATTTGCTGTTTGTAAATATATAATTCACAGTTGTGAATAAACTACTTAAAGTAAAAAAAAAAAAAAAAAAAAAAAAAAAAATATATATATATATATATATATATATATATATATATATATATATATATATAAAATATAATATATATATATAATTATTACTTGTCAACAAATAGATCCAAAATTAGAGACCGCTGCCTCTGATATGGAACTATCAGACCTATACTAAGTCCTTTCATTCCTGGTTCCAAAAGAAATTTTTCGGCCATTGCTACAATCAATCTAGCTTCACCAAGGTTTATTTCACTAAAACAAAAAAAATCAATAATAAATAAATGAGTAATATATATTAGTTGATAAAAAAAAGAGACAATAACTTTGATTCTGATTTCTTAGACAATCAGAATAGTGTTTTCAAAAAGACAGTCTTAATTTTGTTAAATATACACCTCAGTGAGGATGACCAATATCAGCCATGCAGATGGTTCCCAAACACCACAATAAACTTTTTAAAGATAAATATAAATCTTTAATAAGATATTAATCAAGAAAATAAATGAAAAAAACAGATAAAAAGGGTTTCAAAAATAAGATTTACCCTGAATCCTGGGCAAGCATATGTGTGATAATAGCATAAGGTTTGAATGGCCTCTTAATCTCCAAAAAGGCAGGAGTAGTCAGCTGGTTATCGTAGAACATCTTTGAAGGAAATCTTGCTATTTCTGGATGCATGCGGTGTTGAGCAGACAGCAAATAGACAGGTGCTGAAGGTAAACCACTCCAAACCTTGTACAGCCTTGAGAATAATGACTGACTCAGCCCTAATTTCTTCGCTGTCTGCAAATAATTATTCAAATAAGAAAAATTCTTACATGGTTTATTAATTAAGTCTAGAATAAAAATAATAGATTTATCACAGACTATGAATGTAGAATCAAGATAATTTAGGCTTACACTATGACAGTGTAGAGCTCTGAAGAGGATAAGTTTTCTTTTATAGAGTTTAAAGAATGTTGGAGATTGGGGATCCTCATGATGTCCCTCCAGATAAATATGAGGTCGAAAATATAGTAGAAATGAAAGAAATTGTGCCACAAGATATACAAGTTACAAGTTTAGATAAACCATTTATTCCACTCAAATATAATAAGTACGATTCAGGTCCTTTATATGTATTTATCGAATCTATTCTCGAGGGGCGTAATATTCGCATAACTTCATCCAATCAGTTTTGGAAGTAACATGGTGTCTACCCGTTTCAGTTATCAAAATTATTAACAGAATATAAAAATATTATTTCTAACCATACTATTAAAAATAATCCAATAACAAACAACCCCCATAAAATGAAGATAAAAATTCCGTGAATGAGAGACTAAGCTTAAACGTTGATACGATTTCCGATATTATAATTTTGATTTTAAAAACTTTAAAAGATACAGAAAATATAAATATTAACAGTACTGATATCAAGGCTTTAGTTTTGGATAGAGTTAAATCCCTATCTGAATGATTATAACATCTATATTTTTCTTTATTAAAAAAAAAAAAAAAATATGATAAAAATTATGCAATGGAACGCTAGGTCAACTATCTCAAACAAATAGTCCAGTCAATAAACACATTGTAGAGTGCATGTAATATGCAATAATTTTTTACTTCATATCATCGTTAGGAATAGTTAGAAGGTAAACATACTAAAAGTTCACGCCCCAGGGGCGGGGAGTTAGCGGTGGGGAGGCGAGGAAAAAGTTCAATTTTTTTGTTTTTTCGATTAAATCTAGAAAACGGTTGACTCAAGAAAATATGTTTCAAATAAACATAAAAGCTAATTAAATTTCCTATAAAATTGATAATATATAAACTTGTCGTAATTCTAATCGTTTATGCGATATTCATTATTGAAAATAAGCGATTTTCGGAAAAAACAAATGACACCTCACTTTATGTCCAACTTCTGTTTCTAGTACCTTCTACAACCGTTTCTCAGAAAAAATGTCAGAATCAAAGTTGTTGAGTATTAAATTTACTTTAATTTCATATATACATTTCTGGAATTTGAAGCAAGTGTTTAACAAAAAGTGAGGTAAACATTGTGTTTATTTCTAAAATTATCGATTTTTAATAACTCGGTTTGTTGGTACTCATTCCGAAACTAATTGTTTGATCCAAAATTTCTATTTTTTATTTGAATGCTCCTTAAATTTATTATCAGTCCCTATATATGAAACTTTGATCAAGTCCCATTAAATACCCTTACCAGCATGTTAAAAACCGCTTACAATATTTTGAAATCCAAGTATTTTTGGCATAGTTTTCGCCATAACTACAAAACTGTTCGTCAGATATGAAATTTATTTTTTAAAACTAAAATCTGATAAAATTTACTATCAGGCCCTATATATGAAATTTTGATTATGTCATGTAATACGCCCAAACCCGAATGCTAAATATGCATGTTTTGGCAAAGTATGGCAATATCGACAAATTCAGTGCGCTGGTTTGAGTGTATAACGTGAAATATAAAAAATAGAAATTTTGGATCGAACAATTAGTTTCGGAATGAGTACCAACAAACGTGTTTTATTAGAGCAGTGCGACCGCAGTTAAAGAGTGCTGAAATGAGGGGTGTAGAGTGCATGAAATGTGCTATAATTTTTGACTTCACAGCTTTGTTAGGAGTAGTTAGAAGGTAAACATATTAAAAGTTCCCGCCCCTGGGGGGTGAGCTAAGGGTGGGGGGAGGGGAGAAAATCCCAATTTTGTTTTTCGATAATATCTCAAAAACGGTGGACTCTAGAAAAATATGCTACAAATCAAAATTAAAGCTCATTAAATTTCTTATAAAATTAATTATATACATATTCGTCGAAATTCCAACAGTTTTCGAGATATACATTATTAAAAATCGATAATTTTAGAAATAAACACAATGTTTACCTCACTTTTTGTTCAACACTTGCTTCAAATACCAGAAATGTATATATGAAATTAAATTAAATTTAATACTCTACAATTTTGATTCTGACATTTTTTCTGAGAAACGATTGTAGAAGGTAATAGAAACAAAAGTTTGACAAAAAATGAGGTGACATTTGTTTTTTTCAGAAAATCACCGATTTTCAATAACCAATATCTCATAAACAGTTAGAACTACGACAAATTTATATATCATCAATTTTATAGGAAATTTAATTAGCTTTTATGTTTATTTGAAACATATTTTTCTAGAGTCAACCGATTTCTAGATATTATCGAAAAAACAAAAAAAACTGAACTTCTCCCCTCCCCCCCCTCCGTTAGCTCACCCCCCAGTGGCGGGGACTTTTAGTATGTTTACCCTCTAACTGTTCCTAACCAAGCTATGAAGTCAAAAATTATCGCATATTCCATGCACTCGACACCCCTTGTTTCAGCACTTATTGACTGGACTGAAAGGAAATTTAGAGATATTTTTATCAGAACATAATATAAACGTAGACGTAGCAATATTAAGGGAAACTTGGTTTCGTCCAAATACTTATGTGAACTTTCTGGGATATAATAACATACGATTTGATCGCCAAGATGGAATTACTGGTGTAGCTATATTAATTAAATCTCATTTTGAGTATAGTGAACTTACTAACATACATAAACCTAGCAATGAATTTCAGAGAGTTGGAATTAAAATAAATAATAACGGTAAGAATCTATCATTAGTATCTTCTTTAGAATCTATCATTAGTAATCTTTATTATCTATCTTGGAATTAAAATAAATAATAACGGTAAGAATCTATCATTAGTATCATTTATAACCCAATTCCAAACAACATCTCTGATGATGAATGGGACAAGTTTTTCAATAGTATCTCCTGGCCAAGCTTTATTGCTGGTAATGTTAATTGCTATCACTCATCCTGGGGCAGTATTAAATCAGATTAAAAAGGTCATAAATTATCTGAGGCATTTGCTAATGCAGGCTTGGTCTTGCTAAATGACGGCTCATCTACTTGAGTTAAAAATGGTTATCAGATAAATGAAAGTGCAATAGATATCACTTAAACAACTCGTGACCTCGCACTGTTATATGATTAGCGCACTGAGGACCCAATATGTTCGGATCATCTCCCAATTATTGTATCCCCAATATGCTCTAAAAATGCAAAACATATCTCTAAATCAAATGACCACCCTGAGCTTCCAGCTGATAAATGTTTCCAGTGGAAATGGAATCTTAAATTTGCAAACTCTGACCAAAAATACAATTATCAGAAATTTATTTTCAATTTAAATTTAGCAACTAAAAATTCTATCCCTAAATCATTTTTACGTACTAGAAATGTAATAAGTAATTCATGGTGGACCCAAGAATGCAAAACCTTCATCAACGATAGAAAAAATGCCTATAATATTTATTAACAAAGAACAGCAATTATGAATTATATTTAAATTACAAAATCACTACCGCTAAAACGAAAAGATTTATTAAGCAATGTAAATCAAACTCATGGCGTGAATTTTGTAATTCATTAAATAAAGACACCAATCCATCAGTCATTTGGAAACAATTAAAACAATTAAAAAACAGAAAAACCACAAACATACAACCTACTGGTAAAGGTGAATGGGTAGAGGAATTTTTTAATGAAATCTGCCCTCCAATAGCTTCAGAAAAATTAAATTTTAATAGTAATATAGCTGAACATGTTCTCTTTAAAAAAATGGACATTAATGAATTAAACATCGTGCTACAATCAAAACGCAATACCACTCCTGGCTTAGATCGAATTCACTATCAAATGCTAGATCAATTACCAAAAATGGCTAAAGAATTACTTATTGACATAGTTAATGAAATATGGAAAAATGCTAGTTTTCCCGACTCATGGGGTGAATATCTTGTCGTTCCTATTTTAAAACCGGGTAAGAATAATAAAGTTGCCTCTTCATATCGTCCAATTTTATTGTCTTCCCCTAAAATATGTATTGACTTCTATAAGTCAACAATTAGGGCTATGATAAATTTTGGTAGCGTATTTTATGGGAACACGGCAAAATCTAAATTACTCACTCTTGATAGAGTACAGTATAGATCTATCAAAAAAAGCTTAGGCCTGCTTAATAGCAGTCAAAATAATAATATTTTAGTCGAAGCAGGAGAACCTCCATTAATAATCAGAAGGGAAATTTTGACCGGGAAATTTGTCATAAAATTGCTTGCAGAGGACGAGTTAAATAATAAACTGGTTCAATTAAAAACAGAAACCCTAAATCACAGATACTGGAAAAGCGAAACACCTCCCCCCCCCCCCCATTGGTAGCAGCTTTTTTAAACTTATCTAACTATAAAGATACGATTTATAGTATGAAAAAATCACCTATATTCAATTGAATATACAATATATTTTCAATAAACATAGAAATAATTCCGATTCCCAACCTTGATACAATTCCAGAAACCCAATGCAATTCATATTTCAATGAATACATTAAATCAAATTTCCCATCTTTTCACGTAATATTCACAGACGGGTCTAAGAGCCCAGAAGGAGTAGGCGCTGCTGTCTATATAGCCACTTTAATAAAACTCTAATTCTAACTGACAGTCTAAGTGCCATAAAAAAAATAGAAAATCTAAATTTTAACTCCAAAACATCCTCTTTAATAATCTCGAATTTGGAAAAAGTTCTTATAATTAAAAAACAAGGTAAAACTATGAAATTTGCATGGATTAGGGGCCACACCGGTATTAAAGGCAATACAGCAGTCGATAGGCTTTGCCAAAGAAGCAACAAAAAAACCGATTGATAAATGTCGTGTACCATGTTCAGATATATTTCACGAATTAAAAATTTCCATGAAGGTGGAATGGCAGAAAAGTTATGCAACAGAAGATAAGGGATTGTTTTATAAATCTCACTGCCCACTGGTCTCAATGGAACCATGGTTTGGTAACAGCAATGCTCCCAGATCATGGATAAGATCAATATGCAGATTGAGAATTAATCATGCTATCTCTGGTACATACTTAAACAAAATTAAAAGAAAAGATATGGATTACTGTGAATTGTGCGAAGTTAAAGACGATCCGAAACATATAATAATGACATGCATAAAATATTCTGCCGAGCGATACCATTTTATAAATAAAATTAAAAATATAATAAATATAGACAACCCTTCTTATATAGAGATAATATAAAACCCTAATTCTGTACTAGAAGCGTTAGGCAATTTTATAAATTCCACTGGTATTAAATTATAAGAAAGCATAGATTTTCACTTATTAAGAAAAAATAAAAACAAACAATTATTTTGAATAAATATTATTTTAAAGTTGGCTAATGGCATCTAGCTAAAGCCTAAAAAATGTAAATAAAAAAAAAAAAAAAAAAAAAAAAAAAAAAAAAAAAAAAAAGTTTCCCATCTGGATCTGTTGATTTTATTTTATAGTAGTCCCATAAAATAAGTTTAGGCCTTCCTACTCTGATTAAAATAGGTTGGTGACCTGTAGGATAATCTATCCTCCTTACCCTAGAATCACCTTTCCTAAATTTCATTTAAAGTTTCTTTAGACTGTTAAAAGAAAAATCTCGGAATATTTATTTGAAAAAAAAAAAAAAAAAATGACAAAAAGAGGAGGAAGGTCATACACAGCCTAAAGGATGCCGATTACAAACTACTGACATAAACTATATAACATTAAGAAGAATGAGAGCCTCTAAGAGATAAACTACTAAACCTGTGAAGCAACGAACGGTGGCAACTGCTGAGGATCACCAACTAAAATAAAGTTCTTCACATCGTAGACCAGAGGCAGGAGTGAATCTGCTTCTGTTGCCTGTGTTGCCTCATCTATTATACACACTCCAACTTCTCTCTTTTCATCTCCCGACCTACAGAAATAAAGTACCATTGTTCTTACATGTCTGCATTGAAAATTTCAATCTCAAAAATACTGTAAATGTTGATGATGCTTTTCAATACTGAAAAGCAGTTACATATATTACTTCTGAAACAATCTAATAAAAATAACAAAAGATTTACTAATTTAAAAAAAAAAAAAATCATTCCACTAATTTCTTTACTTACTTAGCTGACTGCAATATTATAAGGTTGCTAAATTTAATTTTTTTTTTTTTTTTTTTTTTTTTTTTTTTTTTTTTTATTATTTCTTTATTTTTTATATAATTTTACAATTCACAATTTTAAATGCTGTACCAAAAATAAACCAGTCTCAAAATTAAATAAAATACTATTAAACAACTTAAGTATATACTGATATAATCATAATTTATAAAGAAAGAAAAATATACAAAAAAACTTTCAAAGAATAAAAAGAAAAATAACATCCTAGTAATAAAATAAACAAAATTGTAACTATACATTCTTAAATATCTATACATTTTTGTATACATACACACATACATACTCATACATACTTACATACACACACATCAAAATACATACACTCACACCTAATATATACATATGCAAACATATATACATAACATGCATAAACAAGTATATTTAAAATAACAATAAATATAATAGATTGGTATACTACATTAATAAATGTTTAGTTCTTTTATGTATATATCGTTTTGTACTATTTTTATCATAGTTACCAATATTTTTTAAAAGTGGGTTTTTATTGTTTTTACACTTAATGAAAAATTGTTTACATATTTTCTCAATGATTTCGTTAATATAAGGTATACATAATTCTTTATGCATAGTTTTAATTTTAGTAAAGTATTCATACTTGCCAATAATTCTTAAACATTTATTTTGGAATATTTGTAATTTTCTGTAGTTAGTTTTTGACATAAAGCTGAATATAGGGCTTGCATACGTAATTATAGGTCTTAAGCAAGCTTTATATAGTAATAGTTTATTTTCTCTGCTTATTCTAGAATTCCTATTAAAGTATGGGTATAAAGTACACAGAGCCCTGTTTGCTTTATTACACACATAATCAGTGTGTGCTGTAAACGTCAGTCCTTTATCCATGTTAAGTCCTAAATACTTGATCTGAGTGGACCAAGGTACAGGCGTTCTGTTTATAGTCAGTTGGGGAATATTGTTTGGCCGTCTCTTTGTAAATATTATGGCTTGTGTTTTTTCCTGATTTATTTTTATTTTCCATTTATTGTAAAATCGTTCTATTTTTTTTAGTGCCGTAGTCAGTCTATTGGTAATTGTGTCTGGTCTATAACTTGAAGTATAAAAAGCCGTATCATCGGCAAACAGAGATCTTTGAACTTTGAATGAGTTAGGAATGTCGTTTATGTAAATACTATAGAGCGTTGGAGATAAAACCCCGCCCTGAGGGAGTCCGGCGGAAAGTGTACGTACTGTGGAGTAGTGGCCATCTATAGATACTTTTATCGTGCGGTTTGCTAAATATGATTTTATTAGTGCTATTAAATATGGTGGAAAATTGTAAAGCATTAGTTTGAATATTAGCCCGTTATGCCAGATACTGTCAAAAGCTCTTTGCACGTCGAGTAATACCATACCTGTGTGTTGTTTATTATTGAATCCCTCGGTGATGTGGTCGGTCAACCTGCCTAATTGGGCTATAGCAGAATGTTGATGTCTAAAACCGAATTGTTCGTTTATAAATATTTTGTTATTTTTAATAAACGAATTTAATCTTTGAAATATTATTTTTTCAGCTATTTTGCCTATAACACACAATAAGCTTATAGGTCTGTAGTTTTCTACAAGTTTTTTATCTTTATTCGGTTTCGGAATTGCTTTAATTATAGCCATTTTCCATACTTGTGGGTAGTATTTCAGTTTTAGCATTGTATTTATCAGTTGTACTAATCGTGTAATTCCTGAGGGTGGTAATTTTTTTAAATATATAGGGAATATTGCGTCATAACCAGGGGTTTTATTTTGTATTAGTTTTTTTCAGAATCTTAAAAATTTTTGAGTAATTACATTGTGCATTTTGGGGAGTATCTATATTTCCGTTTAATTTCCTTTTCACTTCTCTGTTTATTCTTATGGTGTGACTATTGGTTCCTAAGTTATTATTTTGATTACTTATTTTTACTAAATGATCCGCTATCAGATTGGCTTTACCAGAAGGAGAAAATTCAGTTCTATTTAAATAGGTAAGAGGTGGGTATTGGTATGTTCTGCCTTTTTTAAAAATTCTATGTATTGACCATAGTTTATCGGTTGTTTTGACTTTACTGAGCATTTCGTTCCATTGTTTATTTGTCTGTTTAAATATTAGTTTGTTTATTAGTTTAGACAAGAATATTTCTATTGTTTTGAATGTTTTGATTAGGTATTGTTGGTGTTTACGCCTGAACATATTCTTTAATTTGATCAATAAATCAATATATGGATTTTTATTATTGCTATTTCTTTTAAAATTTAATCGGTTAAATGTTTGCTGTGTTGATTCGGCTATAGCTGATAGAATATTATTTTGAAAATGTTCCACTGCTTTTTCAAAATCAGTTTTTGTTACTAATTGAAAATCGTTTTCGAGTTTTTTATTTATTATTTCTTTATATTGTTTCCAGTTTATTTGTGTGTTGAATTGTTTATTATTACTGTGATGCTTAAATTGGAATTTGATCTGATACGCTAGTGGGTTGTGATCCGAGGTTAGTTCCGCCACTGAGTGAATTTTGTTTGTTGTTATATTTTTTGTTAAATATTATTATTATTACACATTATTAGTTTTTAAAAACTCTTTGAAAAGTTGTTTTTTATTTACAATGGACCTACAATTCCAAAACATAACATTAATTTTACAATTATTTGTCATATTTAAGCAAATATTTCCATAATACCTTCAATTAAAACACTTATTTTATCAAAGGGGTCATTACTTATTTTTAATTTTCCTATTGTTGTTTTGACTGTCTTTATAATACGGGGTAGGTTAAATGATGTAAATAAGTCTTTAAGTTCTTTTAGAAAATTAAATTGGGAGGTACCTGTAGTATCATTATTTTCAGTAGTTGTAGAGAAGCCCTTAATTTCCTTGGTGGCTGCTAGAGGTGGGTGTTCTTGAGACCTAAATTGGAATTTTGAATGACTTTTTTGGGTTTCATTTATTTTCCAGACGCTTCTTTTCTTTTTTGCTTTTATTTGCTGGATTCTATAGGGGCACTCTGGGTGGTTTGCCGCATGATTTTGTCTGCAGTTTATGCATGTCAAGTCGCCATCTTGTTTCATGCATTCCTTTGTTTCGTGTTCCTGGGCACATTTCAAGCATTTAGGTTTTCTATGACAGTTTTTGGCAATGTGAAAAAAAGATTGACACCTAAAGCACTGTGTTGCTTCTTTAGAATTTCTATATCGCTCCCATCTGATATGACATTTGCATACATATTTGATTTTGTTAATTTTGCTAATTTTCTTCCATATTTTGTAGCGTAATTACATGAATTGGTAGTTTAATTTGATTTCCTTCTTCAGTATTTTTTATAAACTGAGTTGCTTTAATAGCTGCAACATCTTGTGTTTTTAAGTCTTCAATAATATCACTTACCTCTACAGAAGGAGGCAGCCCCTTTAATACAAATGAAGGAGTTTTATCTTCATGTAAAGTATAAGTGTGGTATTCACCTTTGTTCTCTGCTATTAAATTTTTTAGAGTATTAAAATCTTCTTTAGTTGTAGTATAGATTAGCATTCTGTTGCCTTTGTATTTTAAATGATACTGATTTTTTATATTCTTATTTAAATGCTCAAGTGAGCTTTTATAATTTTTAAATCTATTATATAGGACAATCGGTGGAATTTTCGGTTTTTTTTATTAGTTGGATCTAAGAATTCTTTTGGAATGTCCTCTTCATCATCGCTCAGAATATCATAGATGTTTTTTGAAAGTATTGACGTACCTTCTATTTTTTTGTTAGCAGTTAATCTTTTTCTTTTTGTTCCTTTTCCTATTTGCACCTCTTCCCATTGTTCCTCACTATTTGAAGCACAAAATTCCATTGTACTGATACTTTTAAAGAACAGTAGAAAACGGAAAGAAAATGAAGAGAGAAAATAAAATAAAAGTCAATTTCAGACGCTGCCCGTATAGATAGGGCAGGGTCTAATCATGTTGTATTGGGCACGGTATTATCACTGTTCACTGGACACTGTATGAACACAGACTATATGAAATTTAATTTTAAAGATTAAATGAACACGGTTGAATATTTGAAATCAATTACAGTGCCATTTAAATTAGATATTTACAAATACATTTTTGTTTTTGTTTTGGATTGCTAATGTGTAATAAAATGTTATTTATGCTAAAAATTGTTGAAAGAAATGACCATATCTAATATTATTTAAATTATTAAAACGAAAACATAAAACATAAAATTTTTGTTTATTTCAGTAATATCTATTAACTTGATTTTTTTTTAAAGAGCATCACATAATATAAATTATTAATCTTAAGGAAAAGCAGTATTGCACGTGCTTAATTTATTGCTATTATTATTTTTATTTTTTTGAGCAATATAGAATACTAACTTTTCCTTTTTCTTAACAAAATTGAACATAATTAGCAATTTCATTCTTTAAAAAAAAAAATTATTAAATGAGGCATAGATTTTTTTTTTTTTTTTTTTTTTTTTAGAAGCATAGCTTTCTTATTGCAGATTCCGTTGCTGTATCATATATTAAAAAAAAAAAAAAAATTAATTTATAAAATTTACTATTCAAAACAATATTTCTATAAAATACCATATGTCTACAAAGTTAGAGCAAATGTATATATAATATAGGTAATGTTAATATCGTAGTGGAACTTGGAGTGTATAGGCGTGAGAGAGGGTATGAAAGAGAGAGAGAGATAGATCAGATATGATTCTATAACTATAATGTATATAGTAGAGTGAGAGAGAGAGAGAGCAGATTTGATTCTATGAAATTAGCAATTAATGATTATATGAAATAAACAAAGTTGAGAAAAACCAGCAGTTTTCTCATTCAAGCCAATATAAGCTCCAAAATGGTAGGTCCTAGCGACAAATGTTATATAATAAAAAATTATTTCATTAAATTTTTTATGAGTAGGATGTCATCAAATTTTCAATCCGAGCAACACCAACTGAGCTAGAGTGCATCAAAAAAGCCCCTAACTTAAAAATAGAGGTTTCAAACATGCCTTTTTTATTCAAACCAATATAGCTCCTGAACATTAGGTCCTAGCGACAAATGTTATATCAAAAAATATGTAAATAGACTATCCTAATAGTCATTTTGGTTAATCATATGTTTGATTAATATACTAGTGTGTGGCAGGTTATACTCTTAGCGGACCAATAAACCGCCCTAACGTCGAAAGAACTGAAGCAGTACCTGAACAAGATGAATATAAAATTAATATTTACTTCCATTGGTTGTCCACAATTTAACGGCCTCAACGAAAGACTAAACCAAACTTTAGTTAATAGGATCAGATGTAAAATAAATGGGGGCGATGTCCGTGCTTCGTCCAAGGTGGCAGAAGATTGTGTTGCAGAATACAATAAAACAATCCATAGTTCAACTAAATTTGAACCCTCATATTTACTTTTTGGACAACAATCATACATTAGTCCTCCAGAGACAGTACCGGCAAGAGATTTAGCAAAAGATAGAGAAGAGGCCTTCCGAAATTCCATGAAGAGTTTTGAAACAAATAAATTCAGAATTGATAGAAAACGACGAATGCATGAGTTTAATATTGGCGATAAGGTATACGTGGAAAATGTAAATAAGTTAAATTGGAAAAAAACAGACAAGATCAGGATAGGCCCCTTTCCTATTTTGCAACGGATATCAACAACAATTTATGAAGTTAGATGCGGCAAGAAAAAGAAGATCTCAAATTGTTTTCATTCAAGCAAGTTGTCTCCTTTTCCGTGGATAAAGTGACCTCAGAGGGGGAGGTGTAAATAAACTATTCTAATAGTCATTTTGGTTAATCATATGTTTGATTACTATACTAGTGTGTGGCAGGTTATACTTGCAGAGGTTATAAGACAATATAGTTAGTTGGTGTTCAGACTTTTATTGTATTTTCAGATTTTTTTTGAACTACTTGTAATTTAATTATTCTTTACAGAATAATAAATCTGTTTTTAAACCAAGAAGTCATTTTGAAAACCAACTTACAAATATTTTCCAATAAATTTCTGACTAGTATGTCATCAAATGTTTTGTTAAGAGCAACACCAACCGAGCTAAAGTCCCATAAAATCCCCTACACCGTTCATCATGTTCATTAGCTGTCATTTTTTTTTTTTTTTTTTTTTTTTTTTTTTTTTTTTTTTTTTTTTTTTTTTTTTTTTTTTTTTTTTTTTTTTTTTTTTTTTTTTTTTTTTTTTTTTGAGTTCATACCTTTCAGTGAACCAGCACGCCGTGCAGAACCCAAGATAAAAAAGCTAAGCTTCTAAAAAAAAATTCAGAAATTCTGCAGGGACTGGTTTTGGAATTCTACGCCTCATTTAATAATTTTTTTAAAGAATGAAATTGCTAATTATGTTCAATTTTGTTAAGGAAAAGGAAAAATTAGTATTCTATTTTAATATTAAAATCATTATTATTCAAACTTTACTTAAGGACGTGTTATAGTTAAAATATTTTAAATTGGAAATTGTTTATATATGTAACTATTGAAGGTTTTAATAAAATTCATAAATAATTAATAAAAGTAATTATAAGTAATGGTTAATGTTATAAAAAAAATTTTTAAATACATAATTTTTTTAACTTATGTATCTATCAGCCAAAAAGAAGAAGTATACTGGATAAATAGAGGTGATCAAAGACATTGAAGAGAGAAGAAAAAATTCTAGGAAGAAACTTTACTTGTGATGAGAAAATGGTAAGGATGGTCAGAGCTCCAAACCCTGGGGCCCAAGTAAATAAAGAATTTATTAAATAAAAGGAAGCTTTCAACAATTTATTTAGAAAAATAAAAGGAATTATAGAAGATTGAAGAATGGATAAGTAATGGAATATCACGTATTTAATTTAAGAAAGATAAGATAAGATATATCTAGATATATCTATCTATAAGATAAGATAGGTTGTACAATTTTAATCTGTTCGAGTGCATGATCTAAAAAAAGAATAGACTGAATTGTTTAATTTAAAACAAAAATCTCTATAATGACTATCATATAATTAAATATAATTTAATCTCAAGATTACATTATATGTCTCAAGATACATTATGTTACATATATAACAATATTATATATGTAACATATTGCTAAAAAAAATAATAATAGTAACTTTGAGAGAATACTTATTTTAACATAATTTCATTTTTATAATACAGTAGAACCTCACTGATCAGGCTCACACTAGTCCCACCTTCTCCTGGGTGGAGTTCTAAGAGGGGATCAATATTTTTGTGAAACACCTAATAGTCCAGTAAACTTGTACATTTTGATATGCAAAAGATCCTATAGTTTTGATTTTTTATATGTTGTTAGTGTTGTGACTGTCTATAAAAAATCCAAGTTTCGGATCTTGAAGTGCCACTGGTGACTTATTGCATAAAATATTATACCTTTCTATATTTCACCAATATATTAATTTTTAAAATTGCTGTGCAGTTGATTCTAAAGAAGCTTGTTAAATTTAAAATTAGAATAGACTAAATTTAATACAATTTGAGCAGAAAATAAGCTCTTTAGCTTAAATGAGTACTAAAATAAAGACTTTCATATGCTTGGAATTCCCCCCAAAAATGGCAGAAATGTGTAGTTTTTTTTTGTTTTTATTAAGGAAGTATAGAGCAGACATCATTATGAATGATTTTAAAAATGAGTTAGCTGGCTATAAGTCAAACAAAACACAGTGTTACTATGGCCAATGCTTGTATACATAAACAGCTGGCTAAAACATTTTTATGAAAACAAATTAATCTATTGGTGTATATAACTTACATTTCCATTTCCTTTATATATATTTTTTAAATATTAAAATTAATAAGGTATTAATTGACTGCATACACCAAAGATCTACATCTTTAAATATTAATACATCTTCTAATATAATTATAATAAACTATGATAAACATAACATGTGCTTCATAGAAATCTCTGGTTAATCCAACCTTTTAGCCAGTCCGTTCTACCCCCTTGGTCCCTCAGGGGTGGATTAGTGAGGTTCTACTGTATTAGCTTCAAATTTATGAACCAACACTAAAAGTGTAATTCTTGTTTATTTTTAAAAATAACAAATACCTATTATATTGCATACAAAATTAAGGTTGGAATACACATAATTTAAGAAACCAAACATACCTTGACATTTCACTGAATGCTTTTGTAATTTTTCTCTGAGCACAAGATCCTAGGGTAGTGGCAATAATGTCAGAGTGATATATCACCTTCATCTCTTCATCAAAAACCATTCTCTCAATCTCTTTCATTCGAGTTTCATTACCAGAAGCAGAAGCCTTATTATTCTAAGGAAAAAATGTTTATTATTATGGCATTTAAGGTTTGAACAAAGTAAATACTCAAAAGTATATTTGTTAGTAAAAATAAGTAAAATATATGTGTCGTCTAGTTGCAAAACCGGCCAACTCCTCAATTTTGAGAAATACGTTTTTTCTGTTTTCTGAGTCCTAAGATACATTTTCCATCTATTGGAAACAAGAAACCTCGCAAAAATCCGTGAAATCCTTGTTAAACCTGCGTTTGAAAAACACAGTGTGCTGCAAAACCGGACAAATCCTTCCGTGAGTGAGTTTCAAAACCAGCCATCTCCACATCCGCTAGATCGCGGTGTTGTTCCAGATCAAGAAGGCCTCTTATCAGGCAACTATCAGTCTGCTCCTACTTTTCCTGTAGTTAACGTTTATGCCTTTATCGTTTCATGCACTTTTCATTCGATTTTTATGGAGAAGTTTGTTGAAGAAGTTTCAGCTAATTTAGCAAGAAAAAGACAAAGAGACCATGCAACATGGAGAAGAAAAAAACCCCTCCAGATCGGGTTTTTACCTAAATTGAGAAGAAGTTAAAGAAAATCGAGACTCTCGTTCAGCCTTCAGTTTTACGGCATTCTCTCGGAAAGTGGAACTGTGTTCAAGCCAGGAAGAGACTACACAAATCTTGATTGGAAGAGTCCCAGTAATGCCCTCTTCAAACCCCCTCCAGTATGGCACTTCAAAGTCACCCCAACAAAGAGATTTTTTAGAACCAAACAAAATAATAAGGTGCTAGTTCAAGGGGAGGTTTTCTACAGATTTTTTACTGCAACGTCGTAGCATCAGCTGCTCAAAAAAGAGGAAGCAGAGAAGTAGATGAGAGTGATGAAGAAAAATATCAAGAAGAAATGTGTAAGCTTGTGGAAGACGATAATACCGCAAGAGTAGATGTTTCTAAATTTTTATATTTTTCTAAATTACGTTTTTCGGAAATTCTTCTTCTTCTTCTTTTAGCACAACAGACAACATATAGCGGCCCATGGCTTTTTCAACTTCTGCCTTCCATTTCTCTCCGTCCATTTTCGGAACTTATTACTTTAAAAATAATTCTTGCCAGTTTTTCCGTCTAGATGTTTGAGTTACACCAGAACATTTCAGAGTTTAATTTTTTCAAATAATATTCACTTATGAATTCACAAATTCACTTTTTATGAAGAAAGTTTTGTTCATTTGAATCCCAAAAAAACCAATATTTTCATTAAATTTAGTGATTTTAAGTTCAAATTCATTGCAAAACCGGCCAACTCCAAAATGAGTTGCAAAAGTGGCCAAATCCAAAATAAAAAATTGAGTAACTCACCCCCTCCACTTGCCCCTTCCATTTCAAAAAGTGCTTTCAAACACACTACCCTTGTGCCACTAAAAACCGAAGAGATTTTCTTCCTACTTCGTTTTGGCGTGATGTAACAGAAAATCAGCTCTCCTGAAAAATTTTGTTTTTTGGAGATGGCCGGTTTTGCAACTAGACGACACATATGTTAGCCAAGATAAAAAAGCAGATACAATATTTATATTTTTCCAGAAATCTAAATGTATTATTTATAACTAAAATACAAAATTAATTCCTTTATTAATTAGGTCTTAAAAACCTACTCAAATATTATCAAATTGATAAAATAAACATTGGCACAATTCATTTGTTTTGAACATATGAGGATGAAAGACAAACAACAGATTCGTAATAACCTGATATATGATCTTCTATAACAGGAAACTTAATTAAAAAGAGCAATTACCTTCTAGTATCAATAGTGCTCATTAAAAAAATCAAAACTAAAAATAAATAAAATAGCAACAAACCAGAGTTGGGCAAAATTTAATCATAGCTATATTAACTAATTTCTAGGAAACAATCACCTAATTTAATCGAGATTAAATAAGGTGACTGTCTCTGAGAAATAACTTATAATTAATATTCAGCTATGATTAAATTTTGCTCGACTGTGCAACTAATGCATACTGTTCAAAATATGAGTGAAAAAACTGTGCATACTTTTTATGATCGATTCATTTCATTAATTAAGGAGATGAATTTGTCAGGGGTGCAGTCAAGGTTGAATAAACACAGCCAGTTTTTAAATGAAAAACTTATATTTTGGCGTGTCAACGTTTCGACCTGCCTTGCAGGTCTTCATCAGGGCTAAAATAACAAAAAATTGAATGTGACCAAGATGATACTAACATTAAAAAAATTAAAAAAATAAATAAATAATAAACATAATTTAAAAATGAAAAAGAAACAAGAAAAAAAAAAATTTGCAGTTAACTAGATAATTGAATACAAAATAGTAGTGAAGTTTAGTCGAAGATACAGTTGTAATAGAGTAATTAAATAATTTAAATTGAATAATATAAATTTAAAATTTTGTAAACTAATACAACAATACAAACTAATGTTACAATTTCATTAACAGATGTTTTTTATTAGGAATTAAAAAAGGTATAAGGGATCTATATGAAAAGGAAAATGATAAAATAGAAAGGTAAGCAAAATAATAAAGTTGGCATAACAATAAACGAAGGAAGAGGTGGAGAAAATATGAGAAATTAAAATAAATGGACTTACTGAAGTAGTCTAGATGAAGGCTTGACTAACAATGACTGTTAAAAAATAAAATCAGGGAAAAAGGGGGGTGGGGGATAATGACTTGCAGAAAGTAATTAAGGGTGGCAGTGGCTAATATAACATATTAAAGGGGGCGCATGGTGGATAAAAACCGAACTACATTTTTTTAAATTTTATTTAAAAGGCGTGGAAGATGTTAAATATGAATTTAAACATTTCGCTATCACCGTCAGCAAAAAAAAAAAAAAAAAATTAAAAATAAATAAATAAATAATAAAAAAAAAAAATAAATAAATAAATAAATAAATAAATAAATAAAAAAATTAAATAAAAAATAATTAATAGTGATGGAAAGGTTATAGTTTTTTAATAAGATTTAATACTTGGGAATAAGTGAGGGAAATGTATTGTTTATCAATTTTATGGTTTACAGGATTAGGTTCTAAATGGATGTAAATGGATTCTGATAATAAACGTTTCCTATGGTTGGGGACAGTGGCAAGCATAGATGCTTTTTCGAAATCAAAGGTATGATTTAATGATAAGGAATGTTCTGAAAGTTTGGAGGCGGAGGGATTTTTGGAAGAGATGGAAAGTTTGTGTTGGGAGATGCGGGCTTTAAGGTGATTTTTGGTTTCACCAATATATGATGAATGGCAATTAGGGGAGGAGCATGGGATACGGTAAACAACATTTGATTTAAGTTGGAGAGAAATAGGATCTTTTAGGTTGGTGTAGATGTTTCGAAGTTTATTCTGTGATTTAAGGCCTAGACGTAGGTTAGGGAAGGTTGAGCGAAGAGACTTTTGAATGTTATCAGAGAGGAAGGGGATATAAGGTAGGGATCTGTATAAGAATACAGAGGGTGGAGGTGCGGGGGAATTAGAAGAAGGAAGGTTGGGGGTAGGATGATTGAGGTAATTTGAAAGTAGTTTATCGATGGTGTTAAGTGGGAAACTGTTAGATTGGAGAATTTGTTTAATACGTAATATGTTAGTCGTGTGGTATTGGGGATCAGATAGGGAGAGGCAGCGATGGATGAGGTTCTTGGCGACATTGATTTTTTGATGATATGGGTGTTGAGAATGAAAATTTAACAGTCTGCCAGAGTAGGTAGGTTTTGTGTACCAATCAGTGGATACAGTGTGGTCAGGATTTCTAGTGATTAGGAGATCAAGGAAAGGAAGGGAATTATTAACTTCACGTTTGACAGTAAAACGGAGTCGAGGGTGGTAAGAGTTAAAGGCTGAAAGGATAGAAGGAATATTTTCGGGATTAAGGACAAGAAAAAGGTCATCGACATACTTTTTAATAAAAAGAATGTCTTTAGGAAATGATGGTAGAATGGAGTTCAGTAGATCATTAAGGACGATGTTGGATAGGTCTGGTGCAAGTGGATTGCCCATGGCAAGCCCGGAGATTTGGTGATAAAACTTATTATGAAAGGAAAGGTAACCTGATTTGCAACAGAGTTCTAGGGATTTTAGGTATGAGGAACGGTTAAGTGGGGTGTGAGGTTGTATGGATGTCCAATTATTGTTTACAATAAGGAGAGCATTGTCAATGGGAATATTGGTAAATAAACTTTCAATGTCAAAGGATACTAGAATGAAATCGTCGGGAATGTTAAAGGATAGTAGTAGTTCTCGTAGGTGAAAGGAACTGTGGATATCGTATGGGTTATCATGGCTAAGGATTTGAAGAGATGGAAGGAGGAATTTGCTAAGCTTAAGGGAGGGTGAATTGATATTGGAAGTAATAGGACGAAGAGGGGTATTGGTTTTGTGGATTTTTGGAAGACCATAGAAACGAGGAGCTACGGAATTATAGGAGATAAGGTTTCTGTAAGTAGGATAGTTTATCTGTTTAGATTCTAAAAGGGATTTAATGTGTTGGTTGAATTTAGTGATTAGGGAAGGAGTAGGATCACGTTTGGTGGGGAGATAGGTAGTGGGGTCAGAGAGGAGTTCTAACATTTTTTCATTGTAATCAGTTCGGTTCATGATTACAGTTTTGTTACCTTTATCTGCTCTTGTGACAATAATCTGATCGTTAGATTTTAAAAAAGATCGGGTAAAAGATAGATCTTCGAAGAACTAAGGAGAAAGGGTGGAAGGTTGAGAGGGCGGGTGTTGCAGGTGATTGATAAGTGATCCCTCACTTATTCCCAAGTATTAAATCTTATTAAAAAACTATAACCTTTCCATCACTATTAATTATTTTTTATTTAATTTTTTATTTATTTATTTATTTATTTATTTTTTTTTATTATTTTTTTTTTTGCTGACGGTGATAGCGAAATGTTTAAATTCATATTTAACATCTTCCACGCCTTTTAAATAAAATTTAAAAAAATGTAGTTCGGTTTTTATCCACCATGCGCCCCCTTTAATATGTTATATTAGCCACTGCCACCCTTAATTACTTTCTGCAAGTCATTATCCCCCACCCCCCTTTTTCCCTGATTTTATTTTTTAACAGTCATTGTTAGTCAAGCCTTCATCTAGACTACTTCAGTAAGTCCATTTATTTTAATTTCTCATATTTTCTCAACCTCTTCCTTCGTTTATTGTTATGCCAACTTTATTATTTTGCTTACCTTTCTATTTTATCATTTTCCTTTTCATATAGATCCCTTATACCTTTTTTAATTCCTAATAAAAAACATCTGTTAATGAAATTGTAACATTAGTTTGTATTGTTGTATTAGTTTACAAAATTTTAAATTTATATTATTCAATTTAAATTATTTAATTACTCTATTACAACTGTATCTTCGACTAAACTTCACTACTATTTTGTATTCAATTATCTAGTTAACTGCAAATTTTTTTTCTTGTTTATTTTTCATTTTTAAATTATGTTTATTATTTATTTATTTTTTTATTTTTTTAATGTTAGTATCATCTTGGTCACATCCAATTTTTTGTTATTTTAGCCCTGATGAAGACCTGCAAGGCAGGTCGAAACGTTGGCACGCCAAAATATAAGTTTTTCATTTAAAAACTGGCTGTGTTTATTCAACCTTGACTGCACCCCTGACAAATTCATCTCCTTAGTTAAAACTCACAGTCAACAATACAACCATCATCATTTCATTAATTATTTGAAAAACTTCTGTTGTTTGTCTACTTGGTTGAAAATTTTTAAAAATATTTCAATTATATTACTTTTGGCTTGATTTCGAGATTGTCTGGAAGCATTTTCCATTTTTAACAAAGTTTAGTATAGTTTGTAATTTCTATTTTCAAAAAATAAATTAGGTTGCACTATTTTGGGTTAACAAATGGGTAATAAGTTATAATATTGTGAAATTAAATTGAAAAGGAAGAGAAAGTTTTATAACAAAGATTCTAATTGAAATAACAATAGTTTAAAAAAAAAAAAAAAAAAAAAAAAAAAAACTATGTGCTTGATTTGAAAATTGATAAAGTGAATATTACAGAGAGGATATAAAGTAATATTAGGAAAATGGTGAAGGTACTTACTACTATAGCTTCAAGACTAGCGATCCTCTTTTGAATTTGTTCATATTTTTTCTTGTAACTTTCAACTTTTGGAGAGTCAGGATTCTCAAGAGCAGTAGCAACCATTCGTTCTGTTGCTTTTTTGAGAGAAAGCTTAAATAAAAAAAAAAAAAAAAAAAGATCCAGTATTGTTTTCATATTGTGTTTCTCTAAAAAGAGACTTTCACTAATAAAATAATCTCAAAATCGATTAAATTAACTTAAGATTAAATAAAGTTGTTTTAATTATTCCATTATTTCAGACATTTAAAAAAAAGATGCAAAATTTTATGTTTTACAGTAAGACTTAATTAATGCTTAAAATTTAAAATGTATATTAAATTGTTATCCCTTTTCAAAAAAAAATAGCTCAAATGTATGTTAAGCTGTCCACTGACGATCATTCCAAATGGAATGACAGGAGTGACACGGTTGAAATTTGGAGGGCTGACTTCAAAGACCCCAATGATGATCACTCCACTCCATTTAGTTTCCCTCATTTCATATGCTAGATGATTGGTTTAAGACAAGTGACAGGTGTTTAAGACGGAAGTAATAAGTGATTAGTAATCATGAATAACAAATTATTTCTCATTTCAAAATCACTGCTGTTTCCTTATGTGTAAAAAAAAATTAATCTTAGTCAACAATATTAAAATTTATTATCTGACATAGAAAATTTCATATAAAAATTGTATTTTATTTATATATATATCATTGTGTAAGATTGAGCTTCAAGTCATGAAAGTTACTTAACATTACTTTTTTATTGTTAATGTAATACTTTTTTCTTTATTTTATCGCATATCCCTTTTTTCCTCATGATATTTGTTATTTACAACCCTGAAGAAGGCCTGCAATACAGGCAAAAATGTTGGTAGTCCATTATAAGACCTTTTTAATTTTTTTTTTTTTTTTCAACCTGACGGGATCCCTACATTCTCCAAATTTCCTTATAATTTCATTGACTTTTATATTTCATTAATTATTAATTTCTCAAACTTAATATTATGCTTTTTTTTTTTTCTATTGAAATAATTAAAATGATTTCGTCATAAATCTGGTAAAGTTATTTTATCTAATTCTTTTATTTGCTTTATTTCATTTTATTTATTTATTCTTTTATTGTCTTTTTAATTTATTTCAAGGACACCACTTTGATAACTGGCTGACGACAGGATACAGGTTGGAGGGCAATAAAGGTAAGCCTGTCTCCCTAAAGGCGCGTCCAAACATTGCCGTGGTTGGCTGCAGGCCCTGCCAGGTTGGCAAAGCCAATACTATGTAAATGTTGCTGCTGGTATGTGCTGCCAAGCCAATGGTGTGCCAACGAAAACCACTCAAGTGTCGATCTACTTCAAAGAAAATCAATGAGAGCGGGGAGTGGGAATGTGACAACCATTGGCTTCATGCAAAACTAATCCTCAGATGTAGACAGCTTTGCCAACATGGCAGTGCCAATGGCCAACCACCTCAGCATAGTGTGGACGTCCCTTTAGAGTTATTGTAGAATAGAAAAATACTAAAATTAAAGCATACTTACCTCCAGAGTGAAGTCTTCATTTAAATTTCTTTTTTCGACTTCTTTTCGAGCTAATGTAGTAGTTTGTATTTCTAATACTCTGGGATGAATTTTTTCTTTACGACCAAATCTGGTTAATTTAAATCTTTTTTCTCCTAGAAAGATTTAAAGGATATACTTTTTCTATTAATAAACTCAGGATAGAGTTAAGCCCTGTCAGACTCACTCCTCCTTGGTCAGTGCTTATGGCCCCACACCATACACAGCACGATCAAAGCGCACAATAGGAGAAAAAAAAATTAAATTGAATTAAATAAATAAAAAAAAAATACAAATAGTTTATACATTATACTGAACAGATATTTTGTTTTGTTTTAACAGATAATGGTTTTGTTTTAACCATTGGTAATCACAATTCTACAATAAAAAAATAAGTAAATCAGCTGAACTGTGAATTAAATGCATGTCAATGACTAGTCATCTACTAATTGTTAGCACTTTCTATAATTAGAAGGTCCCTAGGCCATCTTTCCATTGGCCTCAGAGAGTTATCAGGAAAAGAATGGGAAGCAAGTTGGGAGACTTGTAGATTCAACTGGTTTTGTAACTTATCTTGGAAGGATAGGTATCTGATTTAGGCAAAATCATCTATTAGGACATTTAAAGAATTACAGTTAAGTTTCATTGTACCATAATAAGGAACATTTAGAATCAAAAGGTATCGCCACTATATCCTACCCTTCCCTTCTACTGAACCATTTCCAATAGATTAGTAAACCATTTATTCTAAATTTTATCAATATTCTAAAATGTAACAGGTGAGAGGGAATGTAATGTGTACGAATAAAAATAAACTAAAAAACTAAAATTCTACTATTAATTAACTACTGCACAGCTTTGAAGCAATAGGTGTTAGGTTCAAAGTCTCACAGCAACTGGGATTTTCTATTCATGAAGTATTAGTTAAACAGATATGACTGAAAAACTAGAAAAAATCTTAACTTAATAAGTGTCAAATTATATTTTAAATTCCATCTACTTTGATCTCATTTAATTCCTTAATTTTATATACTTGAAACTTTGAAAAATTGTATATATTTTTTTCTAAATATATATATATATATATATATATATATATATATATATATATATATATATATAAGTTAAGTTCCTTCAGACGAAAAACACAAAAAAAAAGGAAAATAAGGAGCGAAATAATACTCACAAGTGCTGGGTAAAGACTCATTTTATTGCTGTAATAATCCTCTATATATACATTTATCAGTGTTTATATCCCTAAATAGGATTAGGTACAAGATTAAGTTGTATATTACTTCCCTCCTCACCATAACTCCCCCCCACCAGTTTACGAACACTCCTCGTAAACTCATAGGGTGTAAACAAAGAAAAGCAATATACAAACAATAACAAATTCATAAGTATACTGATATGAAAATAAAATAAATTCCTTCAACTTCACATAACTTTCAAAAATAACACTTTTGGTAATCCTCTCACTGAAATCCAATATGACTTACATTACTAATTACATCAAGCATAATACAAAAGAAAAAAAACAACCACAATAAATAAAATAAAATAATAAAACAATTACAATTTTCCATTATATACACAGAGTTACGTCTACTTTCCCGAGACGTCACTCTACAACACAGAAGAGAGAGTACCTGTCTACCACATTATTCCCAGAAATTTAATTATATAAAAAAAAAATAAAATAAAACCCCTACGGTATTTAATATACGCAAAATGAGAAATACGAAACCGATAAAACTAGCGAAATGAGTAATGAATGAAACGAAAATAGCGAAGACTGCGAAACCGAGAAAATTATAGCTCCTTCAGTGGGATTTTTAATTGTTCTATGTGAACAGTTCTACGCCTCCGGGGGTCGTGAATATGTTGAATCTTGACGACGTTATGTTCTCGGATTGTTACTACTTTGAAGGGTCCCTCATACCGTGCTACTTCCTTACTTCTATTTGACCCCACCTTCCGATATACAACAGTCCCGATCTTGATATTCTCCATCCCATCTCGAACCCTGAGATTTTCCCGCGCTACCCTTCTACTTTTCTCCGCCATTATCTTACGCCGTACCCTTCCCCACCTATCGATAAGAGCCACTTTATTCACCTCTAACCGTTCTGCTAATTCATCATCCACCGCCGTGACCCTACCGTCCCTTCGCCTTTCCCGAAGCCCGAAAACGACTTCAACTGGAGAGAATCCCGTCGACATGTGGATCGAATGGTTGTACGCAGATATCGCCTTTGGCATTGCCATCCCCGCATCCAAACCCTTATCGATATGATAAACTCGGAGATGATCTCCCAGGGTGCTATGTAACCTTTCGATCCCTCCCCGACCTTTAGGATGTCCCGGAGTATTAATATGCCAGGTCACGCCCACCTCCTGCATCTCCCTCCGTAGACTGGCGTTATCGAACTCGCGCCCACCATCCGAAACTATTCTATCCGGCACCCCATACACTTGGAACCATGCCCTCAATGTCGCGATCACTGCCTCAGCCGACCTTTCCTGCACTGGGTACGCCATCGCCAACTTACTGAAGACGTCTATCACGGTGACCCATTTATAGCCCTTCCAGGTGAAAGTGTCCACTTCCAAATCACTCAACGGCCCTATGGGTGTTACCGTTTCCTCTTGCCTCCCAGTTGGGGGGTGCCGGTCATACTTAGCTGCGTTGCAAATTTCGCACGCCCCAACCACCTCCTCAATTGACTTGCGCATTATCACCCAGAAGTATTTCCGTTTAAGTGCCTGTAATGTTTCTTGCACCCCGCGGTGGTTAGTTTTACCCTGATGGTAAGCTATCATTATTTCCTTTTGCCTATCTGTTTCCGTTACTGTTTCCACCATGAGTTTACACCAGATAAAAGTTCGGTCCAATCCAATTCTCTCCGTTCTCCACAAGTGCTTTATCTTTTCCCATAGAACCGCATTTCCCACGAATAAGTAAAAAGTTTTCCCTGGTCGTGTCTCCCCCTTTAATACTTTTTCAACCACTTCTTCCCTTATCCCGGGTTGTGACCATATGGTGGTGATGCGATGTCTCCCATATGTCGAGTGCTCTACCTTAGTCAGTCCTGTCGTCCTGGTTTTCCAAATGATCTGTCTCCGTTTGTCATTTATAATGTCCTCCCTCTCCTCCATTTCCACGGCCCGTTCGCCCACTGAACTCTCCTCCCTTGATACCTCCGATCCATCTTCCCTCTCTCCCGGCTCTTGTTCCCTCTCTTCCGATTCTCGCTCCCCCTCCCCTTCCGGCGTCCACTCACTTACGAACCTCTGAATTCCCCCCGAATATTCCCCTTTTTCATTTCCTATCGCGTTAACCTGTATCGCCCGCGATAGCCAATCCGCTACGATGTTCTCTCTCCCCGGCTTATATACCACCTCCATGTTATACTGACTTAACAGTTCTTTCCACCTGGTGATCCTTGCCGACGACTCTTTTAATCTCCCTACCCACATTAGTGGACGATGGTCCGTGAATACTTTAAACTTCCGACCAAACACGTACGGTCTAAAGTGTTCGACCGCCCACACTACTCCCAACAACTCCCTTTCCAATGCGCTGTAACGTGCCTCCGTCTCCGTTAGACGCCTACTCGCGTACGCTACGGGCTGCTCCCCTTTATCGCCTTCCTGAGATAAAACTGCCCCCAATGCATACTCGCTAGCATCAGTGGTAACGGTGAAAGTCTTCGTGAAGTCGGGAAATTTCAAAATCGGTTCTTCCTGAAGTCTCTGCATGCACTTCCGGATGTTATTCTCGATCTCGGGAGTAATAACGATTTTTCAGCCCTTTTTAAGTAGATTGTTTAGGGGTACGAGGTGTTTTGCCATCTCCGGGACAAACCTTCAGTAGTAATTCAGCGTCCCTAAAAGCCTACGAATTCCTTTTATGTCCGTTGGGATGACCATCTTCCTTATTGCCTCTACCTTTTTCACATCTGGCCTCACTCCCTCTCCCGAAATTGTATGCCCCAGAAAATTGATTTGATTCTGTCCCAATATCGACTTTTCCTCGGATAATTTCAACCCAAACTGTCTCAGTCTTTCAAAAACCCGTCTTAAGTCCTCTACATGTCTTGTCTCGTCCTTGCTAAAAATCAGTAAGTCATCCATATACACTTGACATGTCCCTTCGTCCAGTCCTCGTAAAAATTCGTCCATGAGTCTCTGAAAAGTTATGGGTGCATTTTTCAAACCAAACGGCATCCTCGTAAATTCGTAATGGCCCCTCTCGAAAGTAAACGCTGTCTTGTACTGATCTTTGGGGTGCATCCTTATTTGGTGGTACCCCGCCTTTAAATCCAGCGTGCTAAATACGGTTGATCCCCCTATTCTGTCCAGTATGTCCTCAAACCTTGGAATGGGATACTTTTCATCTACCGTATTTTCATTAAGTTTTCGAAAATCCACGACCACCCGATATTTCTCCACTCCTTCCTCACTTTTCTTTTTGACTGCCCACAACGGACTATTGTAAGGCGACGTACTGTTGACAATGATCCCCTGACTTTTCAGATTGTCGATTTCCTCCCGAATGTGCCGACGTAACGCCTGGGGGTATCTCCGTTCCTTCACGTAGGTAACGCGTTCCTGTTTTAACGGGATTTCATGTACCGTTTCCCCAGTTGCACTCAACGCATCCCCTTCTTTGTAAAATACATCCGAAAATTCTCCCTTCAACGTTAGTCGCCAATCTACCTTCCGGGTTACGACTCCCACCATCGCCAGATCCGACTTCTTTACCCTGTCACACCGATACTCCCTACCTCCCATCTCGATCGACCATCTCTTTCCATTACTTTTTATTTCCGCCCCGATCTTTGTTAACAGGTCACACCCTATTATCCCACCGTATTCACGCGGCATGTTCTCCACTACGTGTACTCTTAAACGTCCTCTTCCAACCCCCCATCTTTCCAACGATATATCCGCTTCCCCCTCTACTCCACACGGACCGCTTAGAGTGACCAATTTACACCCACAAGTTTGTACTCGCGGTGCTCTCTCTCCTTTACACCATGCTCTTATTGTTTCCCAACACATTATTGTGTTTGAACTGCCTGTATCTACCAGGCATCTCACCCCGCTCCCCACTCTTATTATGGGCAACCCACCACATCCACTCCCGACACTATTGATAACTATGTGGTCGCCCCTCCCGTTGCACCCTCCTCATTCTTCATCCTGGTCCCTCCTCTCGATCACCGCTCGTCGCTCTCCGCTCCTCCGACCCTTCTTGCCCATCACCAGTCGTCCATCTCCCAGTTCGCTTCCCTCTTCTTCTGTCTCGGACGTTTCGCATGCTCCTTCCGTCTCTGACAGGTGTCTGCTCCGCCTCCACACTCTTTGGGCGTTAACCTCCATCGGCTCGCCCTGGTTCCTCCTGCTCATATACGGCACTGCCTGGCGATGTGCCCTTCCGTACTGCACTCAAAGCACCTAGTGCGTGGGCATTGTGCTACCAGATGCCCTACCTTTCCGCACCCGTGACACTTCCTTTCCTCTTTTTTTCCAATTTCTCCTTTCGGGTCCCTGTCTTTTCTCCCTAGTCGCTAGCCGCTCTCGTCCTCTGAACTCCCTGTCTCGTCCTTTCCACGGGTCCTCTTGAGATTGCCTGTTCCTGTTGCCCTCCAGGCGACGATAGGTCACCCTACTCCATCCTCCTTCAGGTCTCTCTTCCTTCCTCACCTCTTCCTCCCTAGCGCTGGAGTCCACCATTTCCCTGGCGCAGTCGAGGAAGTTCTTGTCTCTGGGGAGTCCTTCTCTTTTGCCAGTCTCCTTCGCTAATTGGACCTTGAGGATCGTTGATAGGAACGCCATCCTCGCCTCCACTTCTGCCGCTTCCATGGTTTCCCTCATCTTGTCAGTTATCCTGTTGAAGTGCCCCAACAATTTACCCGCGTACTGTCCAATTGACTGCTGTGGCCTCCTCATTTCTCTGAACATACGGAAGATATTTTCTTCCGGTGTCCATCGCCCACCTCCGAACGCCTTTTTAAGTCTGTCTTTGATTACTAGCCAGGGAGTGTCTTCATCCGCCTGGATCACATTCAGTGTGCTGCGTTTGACTCGACACACTAAGGCCGCTTTCAAAGCACACGCGTCCAGAGGATCCAACAGGTTTTCCGCTGCTTTTGCCTCGATCCGAGCCATTACTCTATCACCCCCCTTAAGGAAGTGATTTAATTCTCCTATTTCCCCGTCGTATTTTTCAATATCCGAGATTGCCTTCCTCAAATCCTGCGAAGTCGCCGTCTTGATTTTAAGCAATTCCAGAGCGTTTGCCTGTGCTGCCGCCATGTTAGCGTGAGCTGCTACCAGCGTTTCTGGTGGTAGAGGTGCTAACTCAACTTCAGACTGAACTTCAAATGCAGGGGGTTTCAGAATATTATTAGCGGCCATTCACTATCTTCCGTAATTACCAATGAAAATGAAAGATACGAAAAAAGTTTTTAGCGGGATACAAAAAAAAATGCTTACCCAGAAATATTTTCCAACGATCCCGGGTTTCGGCACCAGTTAAGTTCCTTCAGACGAAAAAACACAAAAAAAAAAGGAAAATAAGGAGCGAAATAATACTCACAAGTGCTGGGTAAAGACTCATTTTTTTGCTGTAATAATCCTCTATATATACATTTATCAGTGTTTATATCCCTAAATAGGATTAGGTACAAGATTAAGTTGTATATTACTTCCCTCCTCACCATAACTTATATATATATATATATATATATATATATATATATATATATATATATATATATATATATATATATATATATATATATTGTAGTGATATTTCGGAGTCGAGATAAATTGTAATTTAAAAACAATTCAAGTTTGAATTTGGCGCCAGCGAGAGTTCGCCGCCGATCTAATTGTTACGTGGTTTTTGCTTATCAATTTAAATTGAGATATGTTAAAAATTATTAGGATTTTTAAAATGTTTTTTATTGTATAATTTGAATTTTATATAGTTATTGTAAGTTAAGACGTAATAAATATGAAGGCCATGATGAAGCAGATTTGGCCGTTAACGGTTTTTTGAAAGGACGCTTGGGATGGCGTCTTTTTAGCTCACTATGCTCACGGATCCCGATGAATCAAAACCGCTGTCTTTTTAGCCAGATATGCTTATGAAGCCGAGAAGTTTACACCGTGCTCTCTCTGATTTGGAACTTTGAGGCAACAACACATCTTGCTCTCATCTCTCGCATTTTGAAACATCACATCTCTCTGAGATTTAACAAGCCACATGTGTGAAGAAATAATAAATTATACTAGCAGTCTGGATGATAGGATTGTTTGAATAAACTGGCGAAGGAAGAAAAAGAAGGAAGTTACATGCAAGAAGGACAAATTGGGGAACATTTGGGTTGTGAGAACCTACAGTCATTTAGAAGAAAGAAGGTATTTTAATAAATAACTACGTAAATTAAAAAATGTAATATATTGTAAAAATGTTTTTATTTCTTATATTTGAAAATATATATTCTTGAGTCAAAATCATTATCTTTGAAAAGCTGAACCCTTGCTATTCCCTCAAAATTTTATTTAACAAATTAAATTAACTTCAAAATAATTGAAATTAAAGTAAACTAACCTACAACAAAGAATTAACATAACAATATATATATATATATATATTGTAGTGATATTTCGGAGTCGAGATAAATTGTAATTTAAAAGAATTCAAGTTTGAATTTGGCGCCAGCGAGAGTTCGCCGCCGATCTAATTGTTAGGTGGTTTTTGCTTATCAATTTAAATTGGGATATGTTAAAAATGATTAGGATTTTTAAAATGTTTTTTATTGTATAATTTGAATTTATTATAGTAAAAATGATTATTTTAAAAGTTTTTTATTGTAATTTGAATTTTATATAGTTATTGTAAGTTAAGACGTAATAAATATGAAGGCCATGATGAAGCAGATTTGGCCGTTAACGGTTTTTTTGAAAGGACGCTTGGGGTTTGGCGTCTTTTTAGCTTAGATATGCTTATGAAGCCGAGAAGTCAACACCGTGCTCTCTCTTCGTATGAAACCCAAGGCGACAACACCTCTCGCTCCCATCTCTCGGATTTGAAACATCCACATCTATCTGATATTTAACAAGTCACATGTGCGAAGAAACAACAAATTATACTAGCAGTCTGGATGATAGGAGTGTTTGAATAAACTGGCGAAGGAAGAAAAAGAAGGAAGTTTCATGCAAGAAGGACAAATTGGGGGGAACATTTGGGTTGTGAGAACCTACAGTCACATTGAGAAGAAAGAAGGTATTTTAATTATAACTATGTTAATTAAAAAATGTAATATATTGTAAAAATGTTTTTATTTCTTTTATTTGAAAATATATATTCTTGAGTCAAAATCATTATCTTTGAAAAGCTGAACCCTTGCTATTCCCTCAAAATTTTATTAAACAATTTAAATTAACTTCAAAATAATAGAAATTAAAGTAAACTAACCTACAACAAAGATATAAACATAAAAAATATATATATATATATATATATATATATATATATATATATATATATATATGTGTGTGTGTGTGTGTGTATGTGTGTGTGCAAGCACATTGTTCACATTAATAAATATTTATTAAGTATGAAATTTAGTTTCATTTAGTGTACTACTTATTTAGTGTAATAAAAGTTTACTAAACAAGCAGATTTGGCTCTCAATTTTTAAAAAAATTGTAATGTTCATATTTGGCTCTTTGGCTAATAAGTTTGCTGATCACTGTCTTAGAAAAACTTAAGCCATAATTTTCTCCTATTTTCAGAAGAGGAAATACTATCAACAAGTTCTTTTAAGGCACACTGAACAGAGCCTTGTTGGTTTATCAAAACTACCATTTTATAATTAAAGAAGTTATTTTAAAAATAAAATACAAGATATCACACTTACTCGGTAATTGTTGACGTACGTCCAATAATCTTAGACATATTTCATCAATAGCAGTATTTGAATGTGAACATATAAGAATCTTCTTCCTTTTATAATTACTTTTTAATTTAAACCTGTACAGTAACTGTTCAACTATAGAGACGATCACCTGCGTTTTCCCTGTCCCTATTTAAAAATATAAAAGATTATTTCATATATAATGTTAATTGTTTATTAAGTTATTATTAATAAGCAAAATAAAGAAGAAAAGTGAATAATTTAAGAATGAAGAAAGGAAAACATAAATTACTGAACTAACCAGGAGGGCCATGAATCAGACTAATGCTTGGTTTGTTAGCAAAGACAGACTGTGTCGTACACAAAACAGCCTTACGTTGCTCATCGTTCAATGGGTACTGAAAAAAACAGATAAATTAAATTAATTAAACAGAAAAAAAACAAAAAAAAAACTAAAATAAAACAAATAATGTAATGAAAGGTTCCTTTCATGTAGATTGTCAGCTGACTAAAGTAATAACGTATTGAACAGCTTAACCAAAAAATTCAGTATATATTATATACATTAGTAATATTCCAATACATATATAAATAAGTTTAATAAGGTTCTTGAGGTTCTTCAGGAGAAGGGATTTCTGTATTTCTGTATAATATATAAATAAATAAGTGATTTAAATGATGTAAATTAATATAAATGTATATTATTAGTCTGAATGTATTAAATTGGAATAACATGTGTCATATAATATATACATTTATATTATTTATATTTTCCATAGTTGAAAATGTATTACAATTATATTAAAAGTTGATACAGTAAAATCTGTCTAGAACGGAAAGCTTTGGGCCCTACTATATTTTTCAGTTTGACAGGTTTCCATTTTAGACATGTTCCGTTTTTTCATTACGAGGGATTTAGTAGGTAACATTCTATAAAAAAAATCAGTTCCATAGCCATTAAATGTATCTTTTCACTTATAACCTTCTATGATTTTGTGAATCATTCTTGGACCATAAGAGTATCTATGTCTTTTAATTATCCAGGAATTTTATTTAACACTATATTGTGCTGTTTTCTGAAACCATCAAGCCATCCACAAGATTCTTCAAAATCCATTTTACCTATTTTTTGGTCAACCTCCAAAGTTTCTGCTGGAATCAAGGGCCCAGAGATTGACATTCCTTTTGCATAGAAACTAACAAACCATTCCCAAACAGTTTTATCAATGTCTTCATTAGAGCCAAATTTTTTATCCCATTTTGACTGTCCTGCTGCCCCACTAACCAATGATCCTAAATTTTATTCTTATTTTTAATGGCTCCATAAACTTGTGTTTCCCCGATTCGATATTTTTCAGTTAAAAGTTTGGCCGATGTTTAATTCCACTCGTGCCCTTCCATAGGTTTCACATATTTCAGAAGATAATGTTTTGTGTTCACTAACTGACATGATGAATCAAATTATAACTTAATTTTGATCAAAGAAACTGTTAATTTTGAATGAAGATAACTCATCATGCACCTCAATATAATGCAATGCAATCTCAAATGCTTTCTTTACAGAGGCATGACTTATTTTTGGATGGCCCGAAATTCCTTCTCATTTTCATCTCCTTTTTCTCCTGGTGTTTTAGAAAAACAGATATGATTTCCTTATCAGTTAATTAATCACAAGTGTAGTAATTTTCGTCAACATTTGCCAGCTATTTATCAATTACAGATAAATTAATTATTGAATCTAAGGATCCTGTGAAAATATTGTTCACCCCTCTGGACTTGATGGGAGGTTTGATTACCTGGAGAGTCGGTTCAGCAGAATGTGGATTAATCAGGTTCCACTGTATTATTAATTTCTATACTTTCACTGTATAAATAAAACCACATTAACACAAATTCCATACATTATTTTTATTTTGTTGTTTTTTAAAGAGGATACATTTGACTATAGAATTAAATAGTAGAAAAAGACTATTTGTTGATGTGCCAACATTTCACCAACCTGACTTACAGGTCATGTTAGGTCTAATCTAAAAACCAAGAAATGCTTTTCTCCAAACTATACGAATGAAATGAAAATAAACTTTAATCTGAGGTCATTTCCTAGAATAATTATGTTTTACTTAATGGTGGAATAGCTGCTTTGTGATGAAAGTAAAGCTACTAACAGATAATTATAAAATAAATTAAATAATGATGGTAGAAATTAACACTAGTGACAGATTAATTAAAAGCAGAATAAATGGTTATAAGTATACCTAAAAAAAAAACAAAAGGATAAATATGTGCACATCTGGTACCAGATTTATTTATTGATTTTTTTTTCCTTGAATTTTTTAGTTTAACTCTTTCATAGTTTTACTTCACCTGGTCATTGCCTCAGGGTTCAGTAAATTAGAAATATAAGTCACAACAAATCATGAGAGTTCAGTAGTTTTTTAAAGATTAAAACAAATACTACAAAACACATTCATTGTTGCTGTATATGTATAAATACATAGAAAAAAAAATGTTATTCTATTAATTACTTTAAATTACAAATAAAATTAAATTAAAGAAATAAAAAATCCCATTTAATACAGTAAAAAATAATTGTTTTACTATTCTTTGAGAAATCCAACAGTTTCTAGACAGACATGTCTTTTGGCAGAGGGTCTTAATTAAGATCTAGTTAATGTTTTCTTGTGTAATTTTTTTTTCACCCTCAAAATTTGTAACATTTTTTTCACACTCAAAAATGTAATGTTTTGACACACTCTAGAAGTGCTGGTGTTACTTGGATCAAAATTTAACGACAGTATCCCATAGAAATTTGATGGAGAACATTTTTTGTTAAACAACATTTGTTGCTAGGACCTACCATTTAGCAGCTATACTGGTTTGAAAGAAAAAGTAAGGTTATGCCTATATTTTTAAGTGTTCAATATTTTTTTACACACTCTAGTCTGGTGGTGTAGTTGGGATCAAAAATTTGCCAAGTTTTCTTATCAGAAGCAGTTAGATTATAGATAGATCTATTGTTTTTCTCAGCCAGGGAGAAACTGATTATTTTTAAAGATTGAAAACAAAATACAATATAATGTATTCATTGTACAAATACATAAAAAAAACAATGCTATTCTATTATTTATTTTGAATTAAAAATTAGATAAAATTAAATAAATATTTTTAAAAAAACAACTAGAAAACCTAACTTAAAAGCTATGAGGTAAACAATTTGCAACAGTCAGACCTTTTGATTTTTAGATTTCAAGGTTTGAAGCTGATTTCCCTGTACTATTTGTGATTTGATTGCAACTTTAACACATTTTATCCAAAATTAACCAATTATTGTTTTTTTTGACATATCTCAGAGTAGGAATGGACAAAGTTTTACTTTAAAAATCCTATCTTGCACAAAATGTAATGACCAACAAATTTTAGTATATAACATTTTTTGATCGGATTAGCCATTTCTGTGTAATTGACTCTTAAACATGACTAAAACTAACTTTTTTTGAAAGAGTGCAAAATTCGTCGAAGTTTGACAATCGATTGTGGCTAAACGCCTAAATCAAATTCAGATTAAGGAGTGTCTTTAGACGCACAATTCAATTAACTTTACTTTTGTAAATATAAAATTTTTTGATCGAAAACATTTTTTTATGTTTTTATCAAAAATTTGAAAAAAAAATTCAATAAGTTTGGGTTTTACTGCCCCCAAACATTTTCCCTTATCAAATTTAGTTATATTTTTGATATTTAATTCTCAGGACCCATCTGGTCCATACAAAATCATAAAACCTACTCCACCTTTTGCAAGGCAGACCCCCATCTTGGGGGCAATTTAACTAGATTAAGTGAGAACATTAAAACAAAGTTGAGCAATTATTGTATCGTCATTGGTCCTTGAAACGTCTTTCAAATTTTTAAGTTAATCAGATTGCTGGAAATTAGTGAAAATTATGATGAAAGATTCCGTTACATACAGGTCAAGTTAATAAAAGCGTATTAATAAAAAATCCCATTCAATACAGTAAAAGATAATTGTTTTACTATGCTTTGAAAAATCCAACATCCAATTTTGACTGTATTTACTAAATATCTACTTATTATATAGTTTACAGTCAAACATCTATTTAATAATAATGCTACAAATATCATAGTTAAAAGTGTGACAAAAACATGTTATTGTGTATAAGTGTTAATAAAATATGTCTTAATACCGCAATAAATTAAGTTAAGAAAATTAATAAAGTATATTACATTACCTGAGTGACAATTTTATTATTCATATCCTTTTGCAAATATACTGAATTATTTGTAACAGGATCAATTATAATATGCAACAATGATGAACTAGCCAACTTTATTAAACTTTCAAACTCCCGCACTTCAGTCATCATGTTGTAAGTAGGCTGGATAAAAAGAAAACATTAATGATTTAAAAAAATAAAAAAAAGAACAAAAATATAAAATAGGGTAAATCACTGGTTATGGTCATACTTAAGAGAACTGGTCAATTTAAAAAGGAATTTTGTTGATACAGTTCGTAAGTTGACATCCTTGGTTACATATTTAGACTCTAAAAAGTTTATTCTATTGATATAAAAGCTTCCTTTCAAATAAATTTTTATATTTTTTTTACAAAGAGCTAAATGTACCAGTTATGTCCATGTTGTACTAAGTATGGTCATAGCGAAGATTATTTATGGTCATGTGACAAAATAATATTTAAACAAATGTTTTGGTAATTTAAAAATTACTAATAATTATTGAACAACTAGAACTATTAAAATAATGTAAATACTAATAGGATTTAGTAAAAAAAAAAGAAGTGAAATATATATTTAAAAACCTAATCACTCGATGCACTCATTGACAAACTTTGTAGTTCCTTCTAAGATAAGAAAACCATCATGAAATGATAGTTGAAAATGAATTAAAACAAATATTTAAATACTAGCGACCCCCATCACAGCTTCACCCTCTCATAATTAAAGAACGTAGATAATTTTAACAAATAATTGAAGTTGTATTTGATTGTCAATAAAAGTATTGTATTGAAGTATGCACTTAAACATTATTTCTTCCAGATATTTTCACATATAGCAGTCAATTTTAACCTGGTTAAAATGAACAGATTAGGTGGTAGAAGAGTAGGTACCTAAAAGCATAATTGAACATCCAATTTTTAAATTCATTTATGAAATGGTAATCCAGAGGGACAGAGACTATTAAGAAACTCTAGCGGAAAATGGACTGCAATATCAGTGCATAATTAAATTAAATTACAATTAAAAGCCCATAAATCATATTTTTAAACAAAATATCAAAACGCAAGGAATCAACATTTTGATTTGGCAATAATTTTAAATTTGGCAGAAATAATTTTACCAATTATTTCTGGTTGGATTTTAATTTCTAACCATAAAAGTACATGGGACAGTTTGACAAACCTCCTATCTGCCACTCAAGACTGTACATTTAAATTATTATTATAGTAAAGTTTATTATAATATGAAGTTTATCCTAAAGCTATGAAGATATAGTCAAAATTTGGTACAGTTGGGTTCAATAGTTATTTTAAACCACTGCAAACTCTATTGCAGAATGGCACTAGCCACTTACATATTGGTCCCCTTTTAAAAATTACTGGGATACACTCGTCACAATACATATTTATAGCTTTTTTAATAATATAATTGAATGTAAGTAAGTAAATTTTATCATAAATTTCTAGCTCTACATAAAACCATACCTTAGTAACCTCTCTCGAACGGTGCTCGCCGCCTATTGGTCAATTGTCAAACTTCACTGCGCACCACATATTTATCGCTTTTTTTTATGACAATTGAATAGAAAATCTGTTTAGTTTATTATTGCTAAACCTTCCTTGGACTATGAAGATGATGCAGTTAAAATTTGGTACAGATTAGTTCAATAGTTTTTGTGATTAGCGATCACAAACGAAAAATGGCTTGTCCTTATTAACTGACTTCATATAAAATAAATATAAATTTATCAGGGTGTAATTTATAGCCTCACTTCTTGTATGTTTTTCAAGGATAGAAGAGAGGGTTTCATTAGTAAATAAATCTTAAATCCTTTTCAGCAATATTTCTCCATTCATTTAGTCCACAAATAAATAGAGTAGTCTTTTATTATTGTGAAAATTGCATTAGCTGGCCCATAACTGGTGAAGTGACCATAACTAGTATTTTAACCAAGTATAAATAATTATTAAAATAAAAAAAAAAATACCCGAATCCTCAGCTGAAAACCAGTGGTTAATTGTCTTTTTAGGCTTTTATATATAATGATATCAAAATAAGCACAAACATCAGGCTCTGAAAAAAAAACAGAAAAGATAGTATAATAAAAGTCTTACACAGAGATAAACCAATAAAATAACAAAAAAGTTAGTGAAGTTTTCAAAAATTCAAAAGAAAAACTAAAATCAGTTGGTAATATTTCCTTCGACAAATTTCAATAATCATACTAAATTTTTCAGAACAATACCTCATAGGTATCCACATTAAAAAAAAAGAATTGAGGCAAGGTGATGATACTTTATCTTGCTTTTTGTTCTTCTAGCACAGGAAAAAGCTGTAAAAAATACAAAGAAAATTTACAACCCAAGTAATAGCTACTAAAGAATGGTGGCATAAAAAAAAAATTTGGAGCTCTATGATGGATTTAATGAGCAGGATGTCATCAAATTCATAAAAGCGATCCAGGTGGGCTGGATATGTTGCTAGGACAGAAGATATCATTCTAAAAAAACTTCTCACTCAGATTCTTTATGGAAACTGAAGCCTCAGAAGACAAAAGTTGCAATGGAGCAACTGGGTTGGCAAAGATGACAACAAACTAGGCATGAGGAAGAGCATGGCAGCAGAATAAGACAGCAACACCTTGCAGTTGCTGTTGGTAGAGGCTATGATTCTTTAGCAGGGTATTGTGCCAAGCTAGAAAGAGATACTGAATATTTATTAAACAACTTAAAATTAAAAATAGGGTTATTAATAATGAGGTTTTTAAAAATAAAACTCTACTTAATCGATAAACCTTGGACATCACTTACCAGTAAGGTACTTTTAAGGTACTTAAAAAGCTTTATAAAAAATCTATTAGTCTAGCATCTGCATATTAAAACAATTTAAGTTAAATGTTTAATATACTATTACAAAGGCCATTCTTTAAGTCAGAAAAATGGTACTGTACCCATAACTCCTCATTCCAACAATACATTCATCCATAAACAAAACTTACAGACTCTTCAATGACAAACAACCTACTCAAAACAGAAATTCCTTATACTGTTGACAGAGAGACTTATCCAAATAAACGCAGGGCTTAGGTAAGGCAATGGCCTGTCACTGATACTGTTTAATGTAGTACGAGATAAAATCATGAGACTTTTCTGGCAAAAGAACAAGGGAGGTGCAGTAATAGGAACAAAGAGCAGTAAGTGGTTCTTGCTGGTCAGAACCAGCAACTTTTTACTTGTGTAAAAAAAAAATAAATAAATAAAGGCTTAGTGAACCCGAAGGTTCAATGCCGACAACACCAACCATTGACCACACACCTCCCTCCAACCCACTCCCCCAAAATCCAAACCCCCAGGTCAGCCTTGACGCAATCCTCCCATCTACATCTTGGTCTACCCCTCAGTCATTTACCCAATGGCTCAAAACTGGTTACTTTTGTCGGAATTCGATCATAAATAAATAAAATAAATATAAATAAAAAAAAAATTAATACACACCCCTATTTAAAGTTGTCAGGTAATGTCTTGCAACTGGATCTGAAGTATCCCTGTAACTCTTAAGTTTTATAGCTGAATAGACAAGACCAAACATCACAAAATAAATGCGTTTCCCCTCACAGGCTGACAAAGCCTAAAAAAAAAAAAATGTAGGAGCTATTTAATAATAAGAATGGTGATAAAATTTATTTAACTGGATACTTAATAATTATAATAACAGAATCAACTAATGTCAAACAATTTTAATAATCAGAAGAAAAAGCTCAAACAAACTAGCTCATTCCGTTAAAAACAGAAGTGATGATTTATTCAAATGTAACCTAATGACAGCAAAAAAGAGTGGTAGCCCACAGACCTGGATCTTTGACTGATTTGTCTCAACAATTTAAAGGATTATTTTTCCATTTATAGTAAATTTAGTTTTTATAAATTAATGAACAAAATAAGTTTTATTACAAAATATCAAGGCCAAGATATAGCTACCATAGTTTATGACCATCTTCATGGTTGCTAACAGATACAACAATTTTAATTTTATACAATGCAAAAAAATACATTAGCTTTTTGTAAAGCCTCCTCAAGTAGTTTCATATATGTTTAGTTTCTTATTGCTTTCATTCCCAAGGAACTTTTCTCATGAAATTTGTAACACTTCTTCAAAAAATGTTACATCAAGAGAACAAGTAAACAGTCAAAGTTTTTTTTCTTCAAAAATTACCACAGTTTGGGATAGGATTAACCATATACTTAATATTGGCCATAAATCAAACATAAATAAGACTGGATTACATAGTTCATTGATCAGTGATGAGCAATTGCATGGGTATCGCTTTATAATCCCTTTGTTACTTTTTTATTTTCTCCTTTTTTATAACCAGGGCTGTGAAATATATACATTTGCATATTTCTCCTAGCAAACTAAAACATCTAATATCATCAAAATAAATATGATTTGAGGCATTTGGACCCAATTCGAGTTATTTTTATTTTGCATATTTTTACATATTTTGAACTGTAATTGCATACTTATCTGCATATCCAGCATTTTTATTTAACAAAGTTTTCCAGAAATACATAAATGCATATTTATCTATATATCCGGCATATCAGCATTTGACTTATGATTTTTTTTATGTTTCTGAGCAGGCGAAAAATAAAATATAAACAAAACCCGAAAAAATGCTATCAGAACTCCTCCTATTTTTTTCCCCCTGACCAAATGCATAAGCTTGTGCTGATCCTTTCCTTTATGTGAACTTTCGATCACATTTGCTTCTCTTGGAATTGTTTAATTGGATTAATTTATAGTTTTCGCTCCGCTCGTTAATTATAATTATAGTTAATTAATTGTTCCTGTTCGGGCGCCATTTTGTTATGTTATTTTTAATTTGGATAAAAATAAAATTTCTAAATAATATAAAGTTAATTAGTTTTTTTATTGTGTAGTTAATTAATTGTCCCTGTTCGGGCGCCATTTTGTTATGTTATTTTTAATTTAGATTAAAAGTAAAATTAATATCAATATAAAGTTATCTTTTTATTTGTTTAAATAAATTTTGAGGGGATATCAAGGGTTGAGCTTTTCAAAGATAATGATTTTGACTCAAGAATATATTTTATAAACAAACAATTAAACATATTTTACCAGATTCTATTTAACATTTGACATTAGCAATTAAGATACCTTCCATCTTCGAATTGATTGTAGATCTTCATAATCCAAGTTGTTCCTCAACTTATCCTTCATCAGTCTATTGAACACTCATCACATTAAATTGTTAAATTAGTTTATTTTTGCTTCACACATGTGACTAACGGTTCACACTATAACTAAGGAGAGGTCTTATCACTTCGATGTCCAGCGAGCCAAGAGAGCGTCTCTCTCAAAAGTAGCGTCCAAGCCAAAAAACCGTTAACGGACAAATCTTCACGGCCTTCATCTTTATTACTTCTTAACGACTTTTTACTTAAAATAAAATATAGAATTTAATTTATACATTACAAAAACATTTAGAAATCCTAATCATTATTTAACATACCTTAATTCGAATTGACAAACAAAACTACGTAACAATTAGATCGGCGGCGGACTCTCGCTGGCGCCAAATTCAAACCAAAATCCTTTTACATACAATTTATCGCGACTCCGAAATATCACTACAATATATTGTAGTGATATTTCGGAGTCGAGATAAATTGTATTTTAAAAGAATTCAAGTTTGAATTTGGCGCCAGCTAGAGTTCGCCGCCGATCTAATTGTTACGTAGTTTTTGCTTATCAATTTAAATTAAGGTATGTTAAAAATGATTAGGATTTTTAAATGTTTTTTTTTTTATTGTATAATTTGAATTTTATATAGTTATTGTAAGTTAAGACGTAATAAATATGAAGGCCATGATGGAGCAGATTTGGCCGTTAACGGTTTTTTGAAAGGACGCTTGGGGTTGGCGTCTTTTAGTCTCTCTCTGCTTATGGATCCCGAGACGTCAACATAGCTCTCTCTGCTTATGGATCCCGAGACGTCAACATAGCTCTCTGCGTACGGATTCCGGAGAATCAACATGGCTCTCTGCTATGGAACTTTGAGGCGACAACACCTCTCGCTCTCATCTCTCGGATTTTGAAACATCAACATCTATCTGAGATTTAACAAGTCACATGTGTGAAGAAATAATAAATTATACTAGCAGTCTGGATGAGAGGAGTGTTTGAATAAACTGGCGAAGGAAGTTTCATGCAAGAAGGACAAATTGGTGAACATTTGGGTTGTGAGAACCTACAGTCATTGAGAAGATAGAAGGTATTTTAATTACAAATACGTTAAGTAAAAAATGTAATCTAATTGTAAAATGTTTTTATTTCTTTTATTTGAAAAAATATATTCTTGAGTCAAAATCATTATCTTTGAAAAGCTCAACCCTTGATATTCCCTCAAAATTAACATAACAAATTAAGTTAACTTTATATAAATGAAAATAATTTTACATTATCTAATAAAAAGCTGAAACATAACAAACTACAGCCCAAATAGGGACAAATAATTAAAAAATTTGTCATAAAGAAAATTAATTTCAAAATATTCGAAATTTTAGTAAACTAACCTAAAACAACAACAAAAAATAAAATAGACATAACAATATATATAATGTAATGATATTTCGGAGTCGAGATAAATTGTAATTTAAAAGAATTCAAGTTTGAATTTGGCGCCAGCGAGAGTTCGCCGCCGATCTAATTGTTACGTGGATTTGCTTATCAATTTAAATTAAGATATGTTAAAAATGATTAGGATTTTTAAAATGTTTTTTATTGTATAATTTGAATTTTATATAGTTATTGTAAGTTAAGAAGTAATAAATATGAAGGCCATGATGAAGCAGATTTGGCCGTTAACGGTTTTTTGAAAGGACGCTTGGGATGGCGTCTTTTTAGCTCACTATGCTCCTGGATTCCGATGAATCAACAACGCTCTCTTTTTAGCCAGATATGCTTATGAAGCCGAGAAGTTTACACTGTGCTCTCTCTGATTTGGAACTATGAGGCAACAACACATCTTGCTCTCATCTCTCGCATTTTGAAACATCACATCTCTCTGAGATTTAACAAGCCACATGTGTGAAGAAATAATAAATTATACTAGCAGTCTGGATGATAGGAGTGTTTGAATAAACTGGCGAAGGAAGAAAAAAGAAGGAAGTTTCATGCAAGAAGGACAAATTGGGGAACATTTGGTTTGTGAGAACCTACAGTCATTTAGAAGAAAGAAGGTATTTTAATTATAACTACGTAAATTAAAAAATGTAATATATTGTAAAAATGTTTTTATTTCTTATATTTGAAAATATATATTCTTGAGTCAAAATCATTATCTTTGAAAAGTTGAACCCTTGATATTCCCTCAAAATTTTATTTAACAAATTAAATTAACTTCAAAATAATAGAAATTAAAGTAAACTAACCTACAACAAAAAAAAAAATAAACATAACAATATATATAATGTAGTGATATTTCGGAGTCGAGATAAATTGTAATTTAAAAAACAATTCAAGTTTGAATTTGGCGCCAGCGAGAGTTCGCCGCCGATCTAATTGTTACGTGGTTTTTGCTTATAAATTAAAATTGAGATATGTTAAAAATGATTAGGATTTTTAAATGTTTTTTTTTTTATTGTATAATTTGAATTTTATATAGTTATTGTAAGTTAAGACGTAATAAATATGAAGGCCATGATGGAGCAGATTTGGCCGTTAACGGTTTTTTGACAGGACGCTTGGGGCTGGCGTCTTTTTAGTCGCTCTCTGCTTATGGATGCCGAGACGTCAACATAGCTCTCTCTGCTTATGGATCCCGAGACGTCAACATAGCTCTCTGCGTACGGATTCCGGAGAATCAACATGGCTCTCTGCTATGGAACTTTGAGGCGACAACACCTCTCGCTCTCATCTCTCGGATTTTGAAACATCAACATCTATCTGAGATTTAACAAGTCACATGTGTGAAGAAATAATAAATTATACTAGCAGTCTGGATGAGAGGAGTGTTTGAATAAACTGGCGAAGGAAGTTTCATGCAAGAAGGACAAATTGGTGAACATTTGGGTTGTGAGAACCTACAGTCATTTAGAAGAAAGAAGGTATTTTAATTACAAACTACGTAAATTAAAAAATGTAATATATTGTAAAAATGTTTTTATTTCTTATATTTGAAAATATATATTCTTGAGTCAAAATCATTATCTTTGAAAAGTTGAACCCTTGATATTCCCTCAAAATTTTATTTAACAAATTAAATTAACTTCAAAAAAATAATAGAAATTAAAGTAAACTAACCTACAACAAAGAAAAAACATAACATATATATATAATGTAGTGATATTTCGGAGTCGAGATAAATTGTAATTTAAAAAACAATTCAAGTTTGAATTTGGCGCCAGCGAGAGTTCGCCGCCGATCTAATTGTTACGTGGTTTTTGCTTATAAATTAAAATTGAGATATGTTAAAAATGATTAGGATTTTTAAATGTTTTTTTTTTATTGTATAATTTGAATTTTATATAGTTATTGTAAGTTAAGACGTAATAAATATGAAGGCCATGATGGAGCAGATTTGGCCGTTAACGGTTTTTTGAAAGGACGCTTGGGGTTGGCGTCTTTTAGTCTCTCTCTGCTTATGGATCCCGAGACGTCAACATAGCTCTCTCTGCTTATGGATCCCGAGACGTCAACATAGCTCTCTGCGTACGGATTCCGGAGAATCAACATGGCTCTCTGCTATGGAACTTTGAGGCGACAACACCTCTCGCTCTCATCTCTCGGATTTTGAAACATCAACATCTATCTGAGATTTAACAAGTCACATGTGTGAAGAAATAATAAATTATACTAGCAGTCTGGATGAGAGGAGTGTTTGAATAAACTGGCGAAGGAAGTTTCATGCAAGAAGGACAAATTGGTGAACATTTGGGTTGTGAGAACCTACAGTCATTTAGAAGAAAGAAGGTATTTTAATTATAACTACGTAAATTAAAAAATGTAATATATTGTAAAAATGTTTTTATTTCTTATATTTGAAAATATATATTCTTGAGTCAAAATCATTATCTTTGAAAAGTTGAACCCTTGATATTCCCTCAAAATTTTATTTAACAAATTAAATTAACTTCAAAATAATAGAAATTAAAGTAAACTAACCTACAACAAAGAAATAAACATAACAATATATATAATGTAGTGATATTTCGGAGTCGAGATAAATTGTAATTTAAAAAACAATTCAAGTTTGAATTTGGCGCCAGCGAGAGTTCGCCGCCGATCTAATTGTTACGTGGTTTTTGCTTATAAATTAAAATTGAGATATGTTAAAAATGATTAGGATTTTTAAATGTTTTTTTTTATTGTATAATTTGAATTTTATATAGTTATTGTAAGTTAAGACGTAATAAATATGAAGGCCATGATGGAGCAGATTTGGCCGTTAACGGTTTTTTGAAAGGACGCTTGGGGTTGGCGTCTTTTAGTCTCTCTCTGCTTATGGATCCCGAGACGTCAACATAGCTCTCTCTGCTTATGGATCCCGAGACGTCAACATAGCTCTCTGCGTACGGATTCCGGAGAATCAACATGGCTCTCTGCTATGGAACTTTGAGGCGACAACACCTCTCGCTCTCATCTCTCGGATTTTGAAACATCAACATCTATCTGAGATTTAACAAGTCACATGTGTGAAGAAATAATAAATTATACTAGCAGTCTGGATGAGAGGAGTGTTTGAATAAACTGGCGAAGGAAGTTTCATGCAAGAAGGACAAATTGGTGAACATTTGGGTTGTGAGAACCTACAGTCATTTAGAAGAAAGAAGGTATTTTAATTATAACTACGTAAATTAAAAAATGTAATATATTGTAAAAATGTTTTTATTTCTTATATTTGAAAATATATATTCTTGAGTCAAAATCATTATCTTTGAAAAGTTGAACCCTTGATATTCCCTCAAAATTTTATTTAACAAATTAAATTAACTTCAAAATAATAGAAATTAAAGTAAACTAACCTACAACAAACAAAGAAATAAACATAACAATATATATAATGTAGTGATATTTCGGAGTCGAGATAAATTGTAATTTAAAAAACAATTCAAGTTTGAATTTGGCGCCAGCGAGAGTTCGCCGCCGATCTAATTGTTACGTGGTTTTTGCTTATAAATTAAAATTGAGATATGTAAAAATTATTAGGATTTTTAAAATTTTTTTTTATTGTATAATTTAAATTTTATATAGATATTGTAAGTTAAGACGTAATAAATATGAAGGCCATGATGAAGCGGATTTGGCCGTTAACGGTTTTTTGAAAGGACGCTTGGGATGGCGTCTTTTTAGCTCAGATGACTTATGGAGGCCGATACGATAGCGTCGTTGACTCTGCTCCTGGATCCCGATGAACACAGCTCTATTTTTAGTCAAATATGCAAATGAAGCCGAGAAGTCAATACTGTGCTCTCTCTGATTTGGAGCTTTGAGGCAACAACACATCTATGCTCTCATCTCTCACATTTGAAACATCACATCTCTCTGAGATTTAACAAGCCACAAGTGTGAAGAAATAGCGGATTATACTGGCAGTTTGGATGATAGGAGTGCTGGAACCACTGAAGAAGGAAGAAAGAAGAAAGAAGGTATTTTTAATTATAACTAGGTAAATTAGAAATGTAATGTTGTAAAAATGCTTTTATTTATTTCTTTGTTTGAAAAAATATATTCTTGAGTCAAAATCGTTATCTAAGAAAAGATGAACCCTTGCTATTCCCTAAAAAATTTTATTTACAAATTAAATTAACTTTAAAATAAAAGAAATTAAAGTAAAATTACCTATATCAACAAAAGAACAAACATAACAATATATTGTTATGTTTATTTACTTTTGTTGTTAAAGGTTATTTTACTTAAATTTCGACTATTTTGAAATTAATTTCTTTATAATACAATTTTAATTATTTTTCCCTGTTCGGGCGCCATTTTGTTCTGTTTATTTACTTTTGTTGTTTTGGGTTATTTTACTTTAATTTCTTTTATTTTAAAGTTAATTTAATTTGTAAATAAAATTTTTTAGGGAATAGCAAGGGTTCATCTTTTCTTAGATAACGATTTTGACTCAAGAATATATATTTTCAAATAAAAAAAAAAAAAAAACATAAAAACATTTTTACAATATATTACAATTTTAATTTACCTAGTTATAATTAAAAATACCTTCTTTCTTCTTTCTTCCTTTTTTCAGTTTATTCCAGCACTCCTATCATCCAAACTGCCAGTATAATCCGTTACTTCTTCACACTTGTGGCTTGTTGAATCTCAGAAAGATGTGATGTTTCAAATGTGAGAGATGAGAGCATAGATGTGTTGTTGCCTCAAAGCTCCAAATCAGAGAGAGCACGGTATTGACTTCTCGGCTTCATTTGCATATTTGACTAAAAATAGAGCTGTGTTGATTCATCGGGATCCAGGAGCAGAGATGCGCGATGTTATCGTATCGGCTTCCATAAGACATCTCTGAGCTAAAAAGACGCCATCCCAAGCGTCCTTTCAAAAAACCGTTAACGGCCAAATCCGCTTCATCATGGCCTTCATATTTATTACGTCTTAACTTACAATATCTATATAAAATTTAAATTATACAATAAAAAACATTTTAAAAATCCTAATAATTTTTACATATCTCAATTTTAATTTATAAGCAAAAACCACGTAACAATTAGATCGGCGGCGAACTCTCGCTGGCGCCAAATTCAAACTTGAATTGTTTTTTAAATTACAATTTATCTCGACTCCGAAATATCACTACAATATAGTTATGTAAACCTCAATAGTATTAAGGATAATAAACAAATGTATGATATCCCCTCTCCTAAATAACCCTATAAAAGGTCACCCCCACTTGGCCTCAAGAGACATTCTCTCGTCACGCGTAGAGACGTGCAGATGTTATGCCCGAAGTTTTGTACTAGGCTATAAATTGTGCTTTTTCTTGTATCAATGTAAAGCTTCTTTTTAAAAACTCCAAACCGCGATCCTTTTATTTAGCTGGCGCTAGAATGGAGGGACTTTTGGAAGCGTTATCGTAATTTCGCGGCAGTTCTATCTTATTTCAGGTACAGAACAGCGAGACCTCTTTCCACTGGCATGAGAAGATTGGGAGCTGAGTATTAGTACATCAGCAGATCTTCAAGTCTTTGGGAGCGCTTTGGTATTCCAATAACTTGACCAAAAGGACCTACAACCTGTTGCTAAAGAATCGACGGGAAGGAGCGGAAGGAAGCTTTCTTCAAGAAGGCATCGAGAAGACGTCGAAGACATCGTTGTATCAAGAAAAAGTATAATTAATTAATTTTATTTTTATTTTTAAGTAATTTTGTAATTTAAATATAATTAGTAATAAGTATAATAATTTAAAATATTAATTTAGCATTATCTTTATGAATGGTTTGGAAGAAAAATTGAGTAATTTAAAAATAACAGGTTCAACATTAATTAAAAAAGATAATAATATGGCTCTAGAAATAAAAAATCACGACAGCATTAATCCCGGAGTATGACAGAAATCCGTTACAACTAGTAGATTTTATTAGAAATAGTGAATTTTAGTATAATTTATATTGCAAGGAGGATAATACGCATAAAAATACCAATCAAGCTAAATTAGTCTTAACAATTTTAAATAAATTAACAGGAAAAGCTAAATTCGCCGTATATGACAAAGTATTTAGTACCGTCAGAGAAATAATAAAATTTTTAAAGAAAAAATACCAGGATACTTGAACTCAGGAACAGTTAATTTCGGAAATTTTAAATACGCGTACCTATCATAATGAGAACCCACTCGATTTCTTAGTTCCACTGGGCCAGAAAAGATGTGATTTATACGCAAGTATTTATTCAGATAAAGAAATAATTGACAAACAGGACGAAATGTACAGATACGACAAACAAATATCTCACCACGCGGTCCATAGTCTACACCCGGCATTAACTGACTTTATTTACCTTATTAAATTTGATTCGTTAGAAGACTTCGAGGATATATTGAGAAAAATTAAGAAACAGTGAGGCTCACATCGTACACAGACTTTATGGAGACAAAAAACAATATAAAAATAACCAAGCGCAAAATAATTATAAAAAGAAAAATTTTGAGACTAATTATAAAAATAAATAATATAGACCAAATTTTAATAACCACCATGATTACCAAAATTACCGACCCCAACAGTATCACCGCGAACAATATTCAACATTTAATAATTATAATAATCCGCAACAATACCGACCGCAACAGCATCAGCATGAACAAGGTCCAACCTTTAATTCCTATAACAATAATAATCAGCATAACTTCCGGCCACAACAGCGAGCTATAGAATATCAAACACCGATTTATAATCAACAATGGGACCCTCAGTCACAGTATACATTTTTTAATAAACCGGCTTCTAGAAATTTTAGACAAAATTATCAACAACCCCAAGTAGATTCAAACACAGTATCGATGAAAACGGTATCTAACAGGGTGCACGCGATAGAGGAAGAGAAAGATGAAAAAATAAAATTATTATTAGAACGTATAGAGTCTATAAATAATCAATTAAATTCTAAACAGACCGTTGAACATAAGCAGAATAAACAAATAGAAATACATGATTTAAATTTAAGCAACGACTGACCAAATTTAATCGACAGTATGGGAAATAAATGGCTAATTGTTACGGGTGCCACAAAAAATTATATACACCCCGATCACATTCCGCGTTTCTCGGAAATTTCTAAAGAGGACTTCGCGATAAAAACCCCTATGGGAAGGGCAGAAGGATCACAAAGCGTGATAATTGACCTAATGCCCCTGATAAGAATTAATCAAGAAGTCAAATTTTTAATATTTCCGTTTAGCGAAAGATTTAACATTTTATTAGGCTACGAGACTATGAAAAAACTAAAATTAAAAATAAATTTAGAAAATGATTTATTTTTTATTGATGATAAAAACGAAATTAAAAACTCAATTTGCCACGAACATATTAGTCCAGAAATAAAAGAAACAGTAGAAAATTCTGTAAACAATTTTAAGAGTGTGGAAGAAGCGAATAATTTAAAATACCAAGAACTTGAAGAACTTAATAAAAATAAAGAAACAGTCTGAAATGAATATCGTAATTTAAATAAAACAATAGAAACCGTTAATAAGTCACGGGAAGGAAACGAAAAAAATATAATTAGTAAAATCAAAGAAACGGAAGACTTAAATTTAAATTTAGTGAAAAAAACGTACAATTTAAAAGCTCAAGAAAGCAATTTGAAAGTAACTGTTGAAAAATTAAATAATAAAGTAACATAAGTTAACGAATTAAACCAAAAGACCTTTAAAGAAATAATAGCTTCTATTTCCATAAAACGTAGGCATGATCACTGCCACAATAAGTTAAAAAATTTTAAAGCTCAACTAAATGTTCCTTTAGGCGAGAAAACGGTTCATAAAGAGTAATACAGATTGTTAAATGTAATAAACAGACAAAAAATCAAAAAATAAGTTCCCACTTTGGATTGTACCAAAAAAGATGTATAAATATAGGAAAAAAGTAAGTAAAAATATTTAAATCGGATAATTTGTTGATTCTGGTAACTTCGAATTCAACATCAATATCATTTTTATTAACATTCATATTCATACCAGTTTTATAAATGTAAGTATGAGACATTTATTAATATTATCATTAATTATTAATAATACGTTTTAACTATTTCTGTAAAACTATAATTTACTTATATTCATTTAGATTGCAAAATTTAGTTTTATGTTGCTTCTCGTTACAATACTTCGTTTATAATTAATGTTTATAGTATTTCACACAAATTAAAGTCACTATTTAATTTTAATAATAATTAATTAATAATTTAATAATAATAATTTAGTTTATAATAATTAATTGTATGTTAATGATAATTAGTCATTTGAAGAATATATTTACATGAGTATTGCTGGATAATAATCTTAACTTTCATACATGCGTATCAGGCTAAATGCGTTTAGGATTAAACTGTTGTATTCCTTCTTTTTAAGCTTCTATTATGCTTGCTATTTAACAATTACATTGTATCAACGAACTAAAGAACCTGTAAATTAAAACTAATTATTTTATTTTATTTTTCTAACGATTCAATTCAAACAAAACGAGGTATGATCATTTTATTTAATCACTAAAATTGAAATAAAATATAAAACAAACGGGATAAACGGTTTCACAGATTTATGTTTAAATTTAAATGCAATATGCATAGCAATGTTATTCATCTACGTGATTAAGTATTGTCATTTTTGGTTAAAAAGTTAATAAGTTTACATTACGTCTCGATCTTGATTTCTTGCTTATATTTGTTTTTAAGAAGTTGAATATAATTGTTATAAACATTTTTTATGCATTTATAAAATGAAGTTGGCGTTACGGATTTGATATGATTTGAATGGTTTACACTTCAAAAATTTAAAATAGACTTATCAGAGTAATTTGTTTGATATTCATTCAAACCTTAGGAAAAATATTATTTTATCAGACAGAATTTAAATTAATGATAGATATTTTTAATTTTAATAATGCACTAACTAACTACATGACATATTTTCCGACACCGTTACAAATATCTTTAGACCAAGGGACTGAGATGAAGAATAACTTAAGACAGTTTTGTGAAGAAAATAATATTATCTTACATTACACTTCTGCTAATCATTCAAACTCTTTAGGATTATTGAACAGACTCCATTCTACCTTAAACAAATTATTAAGATAATAGGGCAGGAGAGAAATAAATATTCAATGCAGCAAAAATTAAGACTAGCAGTAATAGCTTATAATAATACGTTAAACAATAAATTACCTAACACCAAACGAAATTACCTTTGGAACCACCAAATTAGAATCAGATAAAAATATTAACTTAACAGAACAATACGTACTAAAATACCATAGAGACCAAGAACTACTACATAAATTAATTAGGACTAAAATAAATAATGTAAAAGGAAAGAGAATGGAAAAACTAAATGAAAATAGAGAAGACCCCTTATATATTCAAAAACAGTTAAGGCTAAATGTCCCCTCTGTAGTACCAAATGTTGCCACCACGTAGCGTTCTAAAATAAACAAAATTTAGATTCCTCCTCAAATCTCAACAGATCATCCGATTTTAATTCTGTAAAGTTAATTTTGTTCCATATTTCCGTAGAATTTGATGTATCTATTTTAGAAGGCCATATATGTAATATTTACAATTTTAGGTTCAAAAAAACTACTTTCTAGTATTTTTTAAAGAAAAGTCAACTAATAGGCAAGTGTAGAATAATAAAATATAAATATCGGCGAAAAAAAAATTTTAATTATACGAACAACATCGCCCGAACCCCATAAATACGAATTTCTATGCAATTTGTTTTTTTCAGGTAGCGTCTACATCTATCATGACTAGAGTTGCCTCAAACTACAAATCTAAAATAACATTTCAATCGAAAGGTTGTTTTGGAACTCAAAATAGAATTTTGAGAAAAATTATAAATGTAAACAATAATTAAAACTATATAACCAAAAAAACTGCACACTTATTGTAAATATATCTAAAAATGCGGGGTGCATCAAATATAAGAAGGAATTAGGAAAAATCACGTTAGAAGTATGGCAGAGGATAAGCTATTATAAACATTAATCCCCTACCTTCCGCGCCGGGTATAACGACTTGCTCTAGCCCTATTTTGGAGGGCCTACAAATTTTGTTCTATTTCACTTCCCCAATGATGATTTTATTGACTAGAATTATAACATTGTTCATATATAACGGGAAAAGGATATAAATAAAAGCATTATTTTATTATTAATTTATATAAAAATAGTTAAAAAAAAAAAGGAATCCACAAACAATAAAGTGTTATATATTCCTATTACTAATTAAAAAATTAAAATTACTAATGCTATAGTGCTGCACACTAAAAAAATATATATTATGAACAAATATGATATATTATTTTTGCATAAATGCTGCTTATTCTTAATAAGGAATAATTATATTATGAGCTGTATTCAATAAAATCATTTACTTTTTTAATACCCAAATCAAAAAGCTTTAGTACTTTTACTGATTTCATATAAAAGTGATGAGTACAAAAAGTTATTGAATTATTCAATTGAATGAGTTTAAATAGGCAGTTTCCTTCTTTCCCTTCCTGCCACGCATATTCCTGAGATATAAAACTCATTTTTCTATCTTACATTTTGCCATAGGAATCCACAATCAAGATTATGCTAGGTTCGGGTAAAAAGAAGAAGGTAGAAAAGACGCGAATCTCTTGACGGCATAAGATCAAAGGTAGTAGGTTCAAACAACAATGGTCTGGTAGGACAAGGTGTTTACAACCATTTCTTTGTGGAATTGATATTTTTTTTTTCATTTTGATCAATCCTTTTAATTGTTTCACAAGAGTAGTTTCATCATTTCTCATTTATTCGACTTATCACACACAGTATAGGCTTATTTGACTATTTTCCTCCTTCGAAACCCTAATCTCAAAGTAAAGGTAATAATAAATAATTGTAAGCTTTTTGTATGAGAAACTTCCCATGTTTTTTTTACGTCCCGGGGTTTAAATTGTAGAAAAAAAAATTGTTCGCGCCGATCGGCGCTTTTATGTTAAAGGGAAATGAGAAAATTGCAATTTAGTTCAAGTGACGCCCTCTACCGACTTCCCTCATTAACCGGCCCTTTACTTAGTTTTCCTATTGCCAACCAGAGGGCAGTTGACTTTATTAACTCTCGCAAAGTTTAATATGCGGGAGTTCTAATCGCAATCTTAATCCCCTCAGGACCATTCTCGGTCACTCTGTTCCTGCACTCTGCCCTGGATGCACCTACTTTTGTCCAAGACTTCATAGTCTTCCTAGTTTACATGCTCAAGGCTCACATAGCCTTCCGAGAACCTTTTATATGTTAAAAGTGTTTTCCTTTCGTGCTACAACCAGTAAAATTTTCCTTTTGACTTTAATGAGTGGTGATAGCAGAGGAGGAGAGTTCAATCAAGTTTTACAGGCCACAAGGAGCGTTCGCCTGTCTGTGAGGACTTCAGGGGCCCCGCGAGAGCTAGAAGGCGTCCGTAACCAGGTGAGTGCGCTTATCTGTATTTTTTGGTTGAATTATTTTCCCGCTAACATCTCCCCAAAGTTGCAGAACCTCGCTTTGATTAAATTCTATACAGTCCATTTTTACTGCGCCGAGGCGAGTTATTCGCACCGGCAATTTTCATTAACATTTTTGGTCCGATCCGGGCCGTATATATTGTACCGCATTGAAGCGAGACTTTTTGCAGTTTTGGGGCGATTAATCGGCCGCTCATTTTTCAATTTTATTTATTTTACTGGTTATTATTTTCAAATTTCCAGAAATCACGAACTTTTGACCACTTTCTGTTCAAAGTACGTGATTGCCAGTTTCTGCCGGTTTTTGGCTAACCCTATACTCAGCCATTTTGTCTCCATCAATTTGATAAGCTGGTGGCTGACGTCACCACCTCCCACTTCTCTAGTAAAGTACTCGTTACTGCGTCTCGTAACAGTTCCCGCCATATTGCCTTATTGTAACGTCAGTTACAATAACGTAATAATTAGTCTAATTAATTTAGCCACTTTCTCTCCTTTCCCTTACTGCTTTGCATATTACAATTTTTTATTTTATCTGTTTATTTATATATTCCATATTTTACAAAATGCCTTCTGAAGACAAAAACATCATTTTGCAAACACAATTATTGGCAAGGAGGGAAACAGTGTTTGCTGTTATAACTAGCAGTTGGGCCCAAATAAAAGCTTCTTCTGTTGAGGATATTTTTTATGTTCAGGCTCTTTACGAGGATTTACCCTCTCTACAAGCTAAATTTGAAACGGTAAATGAAAAAATCAGTGACCTAAATTTTATCCTATCAAAACAGAATCAAGTAGATACCCAAGCCCCAGCTATAGCCTTCAATGATATAGCGCCTAAAATAAAGGCTAAATTATTTCAGTTAAAAATAGAACAACCCAGTATAACCTCAACACCGGTTGCCACCCCTATTCATTTGGCTCACAGTGCTTTCTCCTTGACACCTATCAATCATCAATCATGGAAATCTTCGGAAACTGAAAATATTGAAAAACTCCCAGTTGAACAATCCGTGAGTACAGACCATAAAGACTCAAATGTTTCTGACATTCCAGAAAACATTGACCCTTCTATTGACATCCATACATGTAGGCATGCACTAACCAGTGATAACGTTCACCAGGACATGCAAATCAATAATCTAGATGCTTCTTTATGCTCAAATCGAGTTTCAATAATTAATCACGTAGATAAAACAGGTGGTGCTGATACCACTGTCAGTGATTCATTTGATGAAAGGTCATTTGCTTCTCTTGCAGAAGAGGATAATTACATCTCATCCTCAAATAGCCGCTATTCTTTAGCCAATCAACATTGTTCAGAATTCCTTCTTATTAAAAATAAAAACAATAAGAAACCAGTATGTTCACAAGGTAACCAAGATAGTATAACAAGTAAAATTCCGGTCTCGAATCCTATTGAAACTACCCTTTTAAAACCACCAGTTGTCAATATCAAAAGGTCTGTACGATCTAAAATTTCGATGTCTGTTAAATTTTCCCCGGTAGGATTCGCTGATGTTTCTTCTCTCACTAATCTTGCCCATATTGACTCTAGGAGTCTTTCTCCTACTCATCCCACGCAAGCCAAAATTTTTTGTTTAGGGACTCAAGATCCCTCCTCTTTGACCAATTGCCAGGAACATTGGCCTCCTCCTTACCGTGACCCCGACTTAAGCACCAAGCCATTACCGGATCTTAAGTCTACTCCCATTGCGCTCATCACAAATGAACCTGACCATACCTTTAAACATTTTTCTGGGTCTCGCCTTAATATCCGTGCCGATAAGCCGGCAAAGCCGCCTTGTTGCAGTACTCCTTTCCTCGGTAGCCTGGAGGTCCTCAGGGTGGGCGGCATACTTGACAACGCCGTTCCTAATTATAATTCACAACGTTATAAGTGGACTTCAAATTCCAAGCGCCGTTGTGGAACCAAGAAACTGGGCGACGTTGTTGTGAGCAAGGGACTGAACAGCTCCTCACTCTCCCGGCCTTTAGCTCTTATTTCCGAGCATTTTCAGGATTCTCTACTCAAAATTCGTACCGGAAAGCCGGCAAAGTCGCTTTGCAACCTGACACCTTTCATCGACAGCCTGGGTGTTCTCAGGGTGGGCGGCCGACTTAAGAACGCCAATTTAAAGTACGATTCTTGTCACCCAATTTTGCTTCCTAAGTCCGCATATCTATCTCTGTTAATCTGCAAGCACTTTCACATTTCCTCCCTACACGCTGGGCCTACTACTTGCCAGGCCCTCGTGTGTAGCCGTTACTGGATTATCTCGTTGCGTCAGCTGTTAAGGAAGGTGATCCACCGTTGTACCACATGCCTTCGTTTCCGTGCTCCTACCGTGCAACCCATTATGGCTGACCTGCCTTCGTGCCGCGTTCGGCCCAGCAGACCTTTCTTCAACACCGGGATTGATTTCGCGGGGCCATTTCAGGTTCGCGCGTCGCGGCTTCGTAAATCAGCTCTTACCAAGGGTTACTTATGCGTATTTGTGTGTACCGCCACCAAGGCCGTGCACCTCGAATTTGCCTCTGAGCTTTCCACTGCCGTTTTCCTGGCTACTCTAGATAGATTCGTTGCACGCCGCGGTCTTCCGCATTCCATTCTACCTGACCAGGGTCGTAATTTTGTCGGAGCTAATAAGCAATTAAAAGACGTGCATCTTTTCCTCCGCGCTCATCACGAGGAAATTTCGAATGTCTTGTCGAGTCGAGAGATAAGTTGGGTATTCAATCCTCCTTTAGCGCCCAATTTCGGTGGTCTTTGGGACGCCGCAGTCAAATCCGCAAAACCTTTGTTATCTCGGTTATCCACCGAAGTTTTATTCACTTTCGAAGAATATGCCACTCTTTTCGCTCGGATCGAGGCTATTCTAAATAGCCGTCCTATCTGTTCATTGCCTTCTGCCCCCGCGGATGCCGCTGCTTAGTTAAGTCCGGGACTCTTCCTCATTGGGGCTCCACTTTTTTTATCCGTTGCCGAGATTCCTATTTCTGAGGATCATCATTTAACGTCTAGATGGACGATCATTTCCCAGTATTCGCAGCATTTTTGGCGACGATGGTCCAGGGAGTACTTAAACTCGCTGCTGCAGCGTACTAAGTGGACCGCAGTGTCCAAACCAATAAAGCAAGGCGATGTTGTTGTGATCAAGGGTGTGAATAGCCCTCCCCTCTCCTGGCCTATAGCCCGCATCCCCGAACTCAAGCCTGGGCTCGACGGTGTACCTCGAGTGGCCATCCTTGAGACCTCCAATGGTACTCTCACTAGGCCGATCAACAAGCTCATTCCGCTCCCGGAATGACGTCTGTGCCATTTATGTTTTTTATTTTATATAATTGTTGCTCAGTTGGGCTGATTCTTTTTCTTTACTTTGTATAATTGTTTACACAGTAGTACTGTTTTATTTTCTTTACATTATATAATTGTTGCTCATTTGGGCTGATTCTTTTTCTTTACTTTGTATAATTGTTTACACAGTAGTACTGTTTTATTTTCTTTACATTATATAACTGTTGCCCAGTTGGGCTGTTTCCTTTTCTTTACATTGTATAATTGTGCACCCATTCTTGTTACAGCATTTTTTATTATTCCTTTTTTTTTATCTTTCTCCTTACTCAAGCTGAGCTTTCTTTTCTCTTATTTTATTGTATAAATTTGCTGCTGCCGCCCTCTATTTTCATTGTATAACTTTTGGAATAAAATTGGGCAACGTCCCAATTTTGGTGGGCGGTATGTTCGCGCCGATCGGCGCTTTTATGTTAAAGGGAAATGAGAAAATTGCAATTTAGTTCAAGTGACGCCCCCTCTACCGACTTCCCTCATTAACCGGCCCTTTACTTAGTTTTCCTATTGCCAACCAGAGGGCAGTTGACTTTATTAACTCTCGCAAAGTTTAATATGCGGGAGTTCTAATCGCAATCTTAATCCCCTCAGGACCATTCTCGGTCACTCTGTTCCTGCACTCTGCCCTGGATGCACCTACTTTTGTCCAAGACTTCATAGTCTTCCTAGTTTACATGCTCAAGGCTCACATAGCCTTCCGAGAACCTTTTATATGTTAAAAGTGTTTTCCTTTCGTGCTACAACCAGTAAAATTTTCCTTTTGACTTTAATGAGTGGTGATAGCAGAGGAGGAGAGTTCAATCAAGTTTTACAGGCCACAAGGAGCGTTCGCCTGTCTGTGAGGACTTCAGGGGCCCCGCGAGAGCTAGAAGGCGTCCGTAACCAGGTGAGTGCGCTTATCTGTATTTTTTGGTTGAATTATTTTCCCGCTAACATCTCCCCAAAGTTGCAGAACCTCGCTTTGATTAAATTCTATACAGTCCATTTTTACTGCGCCGAGGTGAGTTATTCGCACCGGCAATTTTCATTAACAAAAATGTTTTTTTTTTACAGCTTAAAATTAGAAAACGGTTAGACATAAGAAGTAATGCATTACAAACCTTTTGATTTGACTGAGAAGTAATTTTGGGAAAAATTTGATTTCGTAAATACTATTTTTTATTTATTTTTAAAAAAATAAAACATTTTTTTTTTAACTTCCGCATACCCTCTTTTCTCTAATCTATTCGGGTCCCTGTTTTGGTCAACAAACACGGAAGGCTACAAAGACAAAGAAAATATTTATAAATATATTACAATGGATCTAATTAGGTATTTGATCGCAAAAGGGAGAGTGTGCGTTTTAAAACTCCTTTACTGGGAAATAAGTATATTTTGCCACTTATGATTCCACTTTATTCATTTTTTTCTGTTTGGTGACTAAATTGTTGAAAGGATATATATTGATATTTACAAGCTTACAATCAGAAAATGGCCAGGTGTATGACTAAATTTATTAAAAACATTATTGAAACGTTTGATTCTGAAAAAAAAAAACTCGTACTTTTTGACATTGACTATATCTTGAAAATGGTCGACTCTAGAAAAATATGTTACAAATCTAAATTAAAGTTGATTATATTTCCTATAAAATTGATTATGTATAAATTTGTCAAAATTCTATTGGTTTTCGAAATATATGTTATTGAAAATCGGTGATTTGCGGGAAAAAAAAACAAATGTCACCTCACTTTTTGCAATACTTTTGCTTCTAGTACCTTCCCCGATCGTTCCTCAGAAAAAAAATACATAATCAAAATTGTAGAGCATTGAATTTAATTTCATTTAATTTATAAGTTTATGGTATTTGAAGCAAATGTTTAACAAAAAGTGAGGTAAACATTTTTTTTATTTCTAAAATTATTGATTTTTAATTACATATATCTCGAAAACCGTTAGAATTTCGACAAATATGTAAATAATTAATATTATAGGAAATTCAATTAGCTTTAATTTCGATTAGCAGCATATTTTTCTTGAGTCCACCGTTTTCGGGATAAGATCGAAAAATACGAAATTGGGACCTCTCCTCTCCCCCCACCTTTAACTTAACCTCCAGTGTCGGTGACTTTAAGTACGTTTACCTTCTAATTACTCCCGGCGAAGCTGTGTCATAAAAAATTATTGCATATTTCATGCAATCTACACCCCTCATTTCAACACTCTTTGACTAGGGTCGCACTTTTCTGCGAAAACACCTATATATCACCACTCGTTCGACTACAGTTCCGAAACTAATTGTTCGATCCGAAATTTCTTTTTTTTATCTGAATGCTCATTAAATTTACTATAAGAACCTATATATAAAGTTATTATCAGGTTTTGTAAAATAAAACCAAAGGTCCTTTATTTTTTATACAATAGTTTTTCGAAATCGGCAACGCAAAATATATAGGAAAAGATGATATTTTTGGCCGGCTAGACCTACAAGTTACCTCTCTGTGCGTTGGTGTTCCATATTGGTGTTATTTTATTAAACTCATTCAATTGAAAAATTCAATAACTTTTTGTAATCACTTTTAAATGAAATCAGTAAAAGTACTAAAGCTTTTTAATTTGGATACTATAAAAGTAAATAATTTTAATGAATACAGCTCATAATATAATTATTCCTTATTAAGAATAAGCAACATTTATGCACAAATAATTTATCATATTTGTTCATAATATATATTTTTTTAATGTGCAGTAATATAGCATAAGTAATTTTAATTTTTTAATTAATAATAGGAATAGATAATACTTTATTGTTTGTGGATTTTTTTTTTTTTTTTTTTTTCAACTAGTTTTATAAAAATTAATAATAAAATAATGTTTTTATTTATATCCGTTTCCCGTTATATATGAACAATATTATAATTCTAGTCAATAAAATCATCATTGGGGAAGTGAAATAGAGCAAAATTTGTAGGCCCTCTCAAATAGGGCTAGAGCAAGTTGTTATACCCGGCGCGGAAGGTAGGGGATTAATGTTTATAATCGCTTATCCTCTGCCATACTTCTAACGTGATTTTTCCTAATTCCTTCTTATATTTGATGCACCCCGCATTTTTAAATATATTTACAATAAGTGTGCAGTTTTTTTGGTTATATAGTTTTAATTATTGTTTACATTTATAATTTTTCAAAATTTTCATTTCGGATCGTGAAAATTCTATATTGAGTTCCAAAACAACCTTTCTATGGAAATGTTATTTTAGATTTGTAGTTTGAGGCTACTCTAGTCATGATAGATGTAGACGCTACCTGAAAAAAACAAATTGCACAGAAATTCGTATTTATGGGTTTTGGCCGATGTTGTTCGTATAATTAAAATTTTTTTTTCCCCGATATTTATATTTTATTATTCTACACTTGCCTATTAGTTGACTTTTCTTTAAAAAATACTAGAAAGTAGTTTTTTTGAACCTAAAATTGTAAATATCACATATATAACCTTCTAAAATAGATACATCAGATTCTATGTCCATTTTATTAATAAATCCGTTTTCAGATCTAAAAAACGTCTATTGGTTTTTTAATTAGGAGGAATCTAAAATTGACCCCGTAGGTGCTGCGATCTCTTGAGGCAGAAACACACTAGAGTGAGGGGACATTTAGCCTTAAGAGATATCGAATACTTAAAAAATACTCAATCAAAAATAAAAAGTAAAAATAAGTTTAAAAAAGTAAATATTCTAGTAAAGGACAAAAGACCAATTAAAACCCATATTGACAATATTAAAAGGCCCACTAGAAAAAAGAGGAAAAAGAAACAATATATTTCAGACGACGATAGTGAATCTCTTCACGTTAATATTTCGGGTGCTTTGGATAATTACGACTTGGATGACTCAGATAATGGTTCTGATTAAAAATACTTAATTTTATTTAAAAAATATTAAAATGTCTAAAAACCTTTTATTTAAATAAAATGTAATAAATATAATGGTATTAAGAAGAAGTGTTTGTGTTGTACTAAAAGAATTATCTGTATTAAACTGAAAATGCTGTAGTTTATTTTTAATAAAGTCAGACTTTTGTATTTTGCTGTAAAATATTATATTCAATGTTAACAATGTAAAAGATCATTCAAATTATTATTTTATTTCACAGTAATATCCTGTTTAATTTATTTTGTAATTAATATTTTTTAGTCACTATAATAAATATTAGGATACTATTATTCTGTCTTGAAATTAAGAAAAGTATGTATTTTAGTTTGAAATTATTATAAACTGTAATTAAAAGAGTATTTGAATTATTATTTTGATTTAAAATATTATTGTTTTAATTGAGTAATTTTGAATTTAGAAGTATTATTTGTAATAGGAGAAATTAATTCAAAGACTCTTCTTTTAATTTCCTTTTGTTTAAATAATATATTGTTTAGTATTAAGAAATATCATTTTATCTTTTTGTACTTTAGCATGAAAGGAATTCTGTAATGTATAAACATTTTATTTTTGTAAATAGTCTAAGCTTATTGTTAATATTAAGAAATGGACAAGGTCTAATCCTTTTGTTTTTGACAATTGTATAAAATCCTATTTTAGTCTTAGATGTACAAGGTTTAATCTTTTTATTTTTCAAATGTACAAATCCTAACTTAGTAAACAGGAAACTCAAAGTCTAATTCTTTTGTTTTTACAAAAGTCACTAGAGTATCAAGAGACATACAAGGTCTAATCCCTTTATTTTAAGCTTAGAGTATAAGGTCCAATCCCTTTTGTTCATAGAATGTTATGACTTAGTGTAAAAGGTATTAAGAAATGTATAAGGTTCAAACCTTTTATTTATTGAATTGTATAGAATCTAACTTATTTACACTAAGATATTTGTTCCATCGGAGACCTTGGAGGGGGGGGGGGGGGGGGGGGGGGGGGGGGGGGGGGGGGGGGGGGGGGGGGGGGGGGGGGGGGGGGAGTTATGTGAACCTCAATGGTATAAAGGATAATAAACAAAGTTTGATATCCTCTCTCCCAAAAAACCCTATAAAAGGCCACCCCCACCTGGCCTCATCAGAAATTCTGTACGTAGCCGTTGATGCGTGCGGTCATACTATGATCGAAGTATTGTAATAGGCTATAAATTGTGCTTTTTCTTGTATCAATCTATGTCACTCAAATAAAGCTTCTTTTTAAAAACTCAATCCCGCGATACTTTTATTTAGCTATATATATGAGCAGGGTGTTTCAAATTTAAATGGCAAACTTCAGGAACTTATAGGGGACCGAAAAACTAAGACAAAAAGACCTTTAGAGCTCTGCTCGTTTTTGCTTAGTTTTAGAGAAAAACCGCAAAAAAAGAGAAACAAAACAAGTTTTCATTTTTATACTTATTTATTTACATTTATATTTAAGTTATGTTCTTTTTAATGTAAATATTGCTCAAAATGTTGTCCTCTTGCACCAATGCAAGCATTACATCTAGCACTCACTTGATAAATTGCAGCTAAACATTGTTCTGATGATATTTGGTGTGTGTACTGCATCTATGATTCGATCTCTTAATTGCTCTTTTGAGTTGATTGACAGCGAATAAACTTTAATAAACTTTCTGCTTCAAGATTCCCCATACGAAGAAATCCATGGGTGTCATATCAGGTGATCTGGGTGGCCAAGGTACTAGTCCTCCACCTCCAATCCATCGTGGATAATTTATATCCAGCCAAGCTCGAGCAACTCTGCTATAATGAGCTGGACATCCATCGAGTTGGAACCACATTTCAATCCACTGCTGTAAGGGAATGTCATCTAAATAATTAGAAAAGTCGTTCTCCAAAAAATTTGTAAATGTGATACCATTCAATCTTCCAGGTAAAAAATATGCTCCCACCAGTAATCCGTTCCAAATTCCAAGCCAAACGTTAATAGCAAATTCATGCTGAAACCTATTCTCTCTAATAGCTCTGGGATTTTCAAGAGCCCATACATGATAATTTCTTTGATTAACAATTCCTCCTCTTGTAAAGGTAGCTTCATCGGTCCATATAATTTTTAATGGAAATAAATTATCATCACAAATTTTGTCAAGAAACCAGTTACTAAAATTCAATCTCTTGACATAATCTTGAGGTAATAAATTCTGAACTTTTTGAAGATGGTATGGGTAGCGATTATCACCTTTCAAAGTTCGCCATATTGCTTGCTGCGATATTGCTAATACAGCAGATGCTCTTTGGATGCTAGTCTCAGGATTGTTATCAAAGTGGTGTTGGACACAATTTCTTCTCCGATAATCTGCTCTTATTGCTGCCTGAAATTGGTCGCCTTCATTACGTATTAAGAATGACCCAGTCTCTCCTAGTCTATTAAAAGTTAACGAAAAGACTCGTCGATTAGGCACTCTTCTATTTGGAAATCGGTGCGCATACTCCTGCACCGCTTCTAAATCATTACTGTTACAGAAACCATACACAAAAATCATATCAGCGTATTCAACATTAGAATATGTATGCGGCATTGTGGCTGATGCTATTTACACAAAAATATCTGAGTAACTAACTGAAGAATGATTTAGGAATTATAATCCTAGAAGGAAGCCAAAATGTAAACAAATAAAAGAATGTAAAGGATAACATTCAGTGTTTACATATCTCACTGCCTAGTCTGACAAACTTTGAAAGGTGATAATCGCTACCTGTAACATTTTTGTTTTGTTTTTTTTTTGCGATTTTCTCTAAAACTAAGCAAAAACAAGCAAATCTCTAAAGGACTTTTTGTCTTAGTTTTTCGGTCCCCTATAAGTTCCTGAAGGTTTTCCATTTAAATTCGGGACACCCTATATATAAATATGCATATTTTTCAGTTTTTACTGCATATAATTCACAGCCCTAGTTATAACTTTATTAAAATTAGACCTCTGAATGCAGCAAAAACAAAAATAAAATAATGTCATGTGTATTGTAGTATAATTAAGCAAGTAACTCGACTTTATAGATGTTTTTGTGACATGTATCATAATTTTAATTATTACTAAAAATTAATTCCAACCTGCCTTTAACTGGATTTGAACTTACTATCTTTGGTTTATAAGGTTTGTACTTTTTTTTTTTTTTACAAGTGTGTTACCTCTGAGCAATGCCCATTCATTATACTGCTACAACTCATCAGGGGCTTGGTGAGGAAATATTTTGACAATGAAGTTCAACTGTCAGGGTTTCCCCCATCTAAGGGTACCAATTTTAAGGAGGCTGGGTGTACTATAAGAGGGTCTCCCAACCCTAATGTTACACACCCAAAATTTCAGAAAATAAACTTTCTTCCTTCAGCCAGACTCAAACTTAAACCCGGGAACTTGTAGTCCCAATGCCCTACCAATTGAGCTACCCCGCTCCCAAAATAAGAAAAAAAATCCTTATTTTTATTAAATGTGCTGTGTTAAACCCATACCTTTTAAATGAAGAATACGTAATATTTGTGGTGATACACAGAATCCTAGAGATAAATTCTCACAGCTCTTAACAAAATCCGCCAATCCATAACCCTTCTAGGATATAGACAGCAGTTGAGCCATAATCAAAAGATACTGTTTAGTACCAATCCATAACTGTATGATATTCCAGGTAACCACTAAGGCCAAACAGTTATTGATAATTCTCTTAACCATCCTAGATCATCTTCTAATCTCAAACTTCCAAAGAATCAGTTGGCGTGATGGTTAGACAATTTAGGGTAGAGTTGATAATTATATAAAGGGCTGAAAAAAATAGTTGCAGAGTCTTGTCTTGTCTGACCCTTCTTTCTCTGTTGATACCACCATGTGAACTTGTAGAAATCCACATCCCCTAAATGAAACTTCTCCGATCCGAGACCGTAGCCTTCAAGAAACGAGATCATCCCCACTCCATAGCATCTCTCATAAAGACAAGTCTAGATCAAGTATGTTTCCGTTACCAATTAAGTTATTAAACATGGAAATGATCTCTATTTATAATCGTAATTACATATGTCAACCCTTGTTTGAATATTTTTTATTTTTAAATCAGTCAAGTTTATTAATCAGTTGTATGTCACTAATCCTATTAATTATTTTAGATTCATAGATATTTTATCATTCTTTTATAATTAACTTAATTATCTTGAACCCCAATATTCCTATGTGAGAAGAAATATTACGTTAGAGAAGAACAAATCAACGTAAAGCATGTAAAGTATTGGGGCTCATTATTAGAACTTATTTCACAGAATCCAAATATTAACAGTACATGCTTTAAGAAATAAAAAAAAAAGATAAATAAATAAAACTAAATACTGATAAATCAGATCTAAGTGCTCTTAACATTACTTACTAATATTTTCAAAATAAAGAAACTAAGTAAATGATTCAATTTCAAAACTACAGAAGTTATTGCTCACCTTGATTAGTAAAATATCCATTGCCTCAACCATACTTTGTACTTGTTTTCCATAAAGAGGAAAAAAACATTTTAGCAATAATAAATGTTTTCCATTTGAAGAATGAACACCATATGGCTGTGATTCTAAAACAATCCCATCAAATGCTCTTCCACTGAAAATAAAATAAAAACCAATTCAATAATTAAATCAATTTAATAACACTAGCGTATATTTTAATAACAGATAATAACTTATAGGTCACATAAAGAAATTTCTTTCGAGTTTGTGGCTTATGCATCTACGGAAAAAAAAAAAAAAAAAAAAAAAAAAAAAAAGGAGAAAGAGGTGAAAATACAAGCAGTGTTTCCTATCTATGAACGATAATAAAAAATCTTCAAATTATCAAATATGGGAAAATGATACAAACTTCTTATTAGTATCTTCATCATTCATTGTTTTACACATGTTGCCCCAAAGTTCATACATCATCAAAGGATACAGCCATCGCTTATAATCTCTGTATGAAACATAAGCATCCTTGCCGTTAAATTTTTCTACGTAAACAGGAGGTTCTCCAGGAATCATTTTAACTTCCTAAAAACACAGAGTAATAGAGAAAGTTAAAAACAATTAACAAAGCATACAAAAAAATATTTAATTTTACTTTTTCAATAAGTATATGACAGAGTTATTATGGCAGCAGTTGGTAAAGAAAGTTTCAAGATCTTAAATATACAATAGAACTTCACTAATCTGATCCCTCAGGGATAAATGGAAAGGGTGGAATGGCCCAATGGTCGGATTAATTAGAGATATCAATGAAACATGTTGTTCATATTTAAAAGGGCATTATAAATAAATTAAAAATCATATATCAACATTAAAAAAATAAATAAAGGAAATAGATACATATTTTATATACACTAACATACTAATATGTTTGCATAAATAAAGTCAATTTTTAGATAAAAACAAAAACCAACTTCAAGATTAAATCTACAGGTACAAACTTGAACTAAAAAGTAAAGAATAATATTTTAATTACTTTGAAACAAAGAGCATAAAGAACAATCAACACAATTATCCATGGTGTCTACCAATTTCAGCTATCAAAAATCCCGACATATTAGCGAATTTTTCCAGAAATTCCCGACTTTTTCAAAAATATTTCTAGAAATTCTAGCCAATCGATATTTTAATGCTGTTTCAATAATAATCTAAACAAATCAATCTATGTATACTTTGCTACTTAACATATCACAGTTAAACAAAATAAAAAAACAAAAAGGAATTTTTTTTATATTTCAGATTACTCTAGATAAATTTCAGGAAACACATCAATGTTGAGTATTGCCATTCGGTTTGAAAATAGTTACGAGGTTACACGAGGTTGTCAGATAAAATAACTTTAAAAATAATTGTCCGATCAGAAAAAAAATTGTTTCCATCTGAAAGCTGGTTAAATTTATTTATATAATTTATGGAGTGTTATATTATACGGAGAGTCGGAGTAGCGGGAGGCGGATTTGTGAGGTTCTAATGTGGTAAGGTCCCCTCCTATCAAGAAGGAACTTAAACCCTTGAACCCCCAACTAACATTCACTTCCACCACTTTCTTTCTCTCAACCCCAAAGCGCAGAACAAATTAGGCATCTGCAAAAAACAAAATATATAGGCACATCAAGGGTAGATGCAACAGTGTTTCTATAAATGTCAAGAGAGACTTTTATGTTCCTCCATCACTAGATTATTAGCAATGCAATAATTAGAATCGGCAAATTTTTTTATTACAATGGTAACATTCATCTATGTTCATGATTAGCAAACCAGAATAAGACAACCCCAATCCTTCTCTTCACTACAACTACTGTGACAGACTTTCATATAATTAATGCTGATTATTGATCAGGGAACCTCAGTATAAATCAGCTAACAGAGGTGCTAAAGACTAAAAAACTTATAGCCTCATCAGTCGTCTTTCAGATGTAAATAAATATGGTGTCTACCAATTGAAGTTATCAAAATTCCAGACATATTCCCGACTTTTTCAAAAATATTTCTGGAAATTCCCGACAATCGATATTTTAATACTGTTGCAATAATAACAACAACAAAAATCAACCAATGCATACTTTGCTACTAAACATATATCAGTTAAACAATGTAAAAAAAAAAGCAATTTTATATTTCTCATTACTCTAGATAGCTTTCAAGAAACACATCAATGTGTAGTATTGCCATTCGGTTTGAAAATAGTTACAAGGTTACAAGATGTTGTCAGATAAAATAACTCCAAAAATATACGTCCGATCCAAAATTTTTTTTTCCATCTAAAACTGGTTGAATTTACTATGAGACCTCATATATGAAATTTTGATCAAGTTCCATTATATACCCAAACCAGAACGCAGGGAAGCCCTCTTGTTAATTTTTTTTTTCAGTACGTTTCTCGCTACATCTCCGAAACTATTTACGAGAACTATGCTGAAAAAAATTGTTTGTCACAACAGTATGAGATTTTCAGCGTGCTGGTGTGGGTATTTCATGGGATTTAAAAAATATTTCATATATGAGGTTTCATAGCAAATTTGACGAGCTTTCAGATTTGAGTTTCCAATTCAATTTCAGATCGGACAAACAGTTTTGGAGTTATAGCGAACAAGAGTACCGACAAATGTGTTTCCGCGGTGTGGTACTTACCACGACTTAGCCAATCTTTGGGCGTTTGCGGTGGCCAAACTGCTGAACCGATTATAATGTAATACTTTATATCATTATAAATAAGTTTAGAGTGATGTTTTACAGTTTTTGACAAAATATTGTATTTTTCCCTTCCCCACAGCTGTAAGCTATTGACTGCACAAAAAAATTAATAGAACTGAATTTGTTGCAAATTTGATTTGCTTTAATGTGTAGTTGACAAACTTTGAATACTTATTTTTTTTATTATATAATTAACTTTTTAATTATTATTAGTGCACGTAAATATTTTCATAATTATTATTTGATTTGTAAAAATTTAAATAAAAGTTATAATTGTAAAAAATGTTGAACTATAGATCCAGTTAAAAATAAAATAGCAAAGGTATACATAAAATTAAAGTAAATTTAATGTTCTATCAATTTGTTTATGACTATTTTTATGAGAAACAGTCATGGCAGGCACTAGAAGCAAACGTTTCACAAAAAGTGAGGTGAAAATGATTTTTTTTCAAAAATTATTTACAATAACCTATATTTCAAAAACCGTTGAAAGTACGTCAAATAAGTATAGAAACTATTTTGTAGGAAATTTAATTAGCTTTAGTTTTTGTTCTCATTATATATTTCTAGTGTCCACTGTTTCCGAGATGTAAAACCCAAAAATGGGACTTTTTCGCCTCTCTCCCACGTTATGCTCACGATGCCCAGGGGCAAGGACTTTCAGTATGTTTATCTTCTACCTACTTCTAACGAACCTCTGAAGTCAAATATTCGTAAATTCACTTAACACTGTTTTTTGTTATCTGCCGTATTTGAGAGAGCCGCTGGTCCCACAGGTACCAGTCTGGTCTCAAATGAAAGCTAATTAAACTTTCTACAATTTCATAATATTTGACGTTTGATGCGTATTATAGGGGATATTACACAAAATAAGTGATCATATCAAAAAACCTAGAGATGTAATGGATAGTAATTTTGGTCTGATACCAGATATCCGGTGAGGTTCTAGGCCGAAGCGCGGAAGGAAAGATGAAGTATGAACTTGTCTCTTTGACTGTGGTAGAGTAGAGGGCTTGCATTTTTCATTTGCAATCAGTCAGTAGTGAGTTCTTCAGTATTTGTTTTTTGTGGTTGAAGTGACTTGTAGTTTAATGGCAACAGCTAAGAAAAGATCACCTATAAGGAAGTATTTTAATATTGATGAACATGACAATAAGTTCGCGGTGTGTTTATTGTGTAACAATAAAATCTCACACGGTGGTGAAGGCAAGAAAGCAGACACATCTGTGATGACAAATCATCTTAGAAATAAACATCATGAAGAGTATTCTACTTACTGTTTCTGCAGTTCCCTCCACATCTGTAAGTAAACCTACTAGAGTAAATGAGAGTGCTAGTAGAAAAGAGTTAACTCTTTTGGAAACAACTGAAAGAAACTTTTGTGGGACATTAATGATCCTGAATCAAAAGCATACCATTATTTGATTGGTGAGATGATTGCTTTAGATAATGAACCTTTATCAATTGTTGAACATACTGGCTTTACTAACTAGACTTACCAATAAGGCAGTGCCACAATAAAAAATTCCTAGTCGCAATTACATTAATGAAAAAATTATTCCTGATACATATGACAGAATACATTCAAAGATTGAAAGCAATATCTCACAATCAGCATCAGTATCTATGACTACTGATATGTGGACCTGTCAACACAACAATGATAGTTACCTTAAGTTCCACTGCACATTGGTTATCTCCAGATTTACTCTTGAACATGGTGTTTTGGCAATAAAACCGTTTGATGGCTCACATACCGGTGACAATATTGCAAAGGAGCTAAGTTCTGTTGCTGACTTATGGAATATTCCTGAAGAAAACATTCATTTGGTTGTACACGACAGTGGAGCCAATATAGTAAAAGGCTAATTAACTTGCCAGATCACCAACTTGTGCAAGACATCAGCACTAGGTGGAACTCAACTTATTATTTGATGGAATAACTTTTAAAACAGAAATGAGTTGTATCCTTGTATGTTACCGACCATGATACCTTAAATAACTTGTTGCCAGCTCAGTGGGAATTAATGAAGCAATGTATCAGACTCCTCAAACCATTCGAAGAGATCACTAAAATTATTAGCTCTGGTCTTTCATGTATATCTGAAGTAATGCCACATGTAGTAACACTGATTAAATATCTGGGTAAGGAAGAGACTGCAGTAGGAACACTGAACTTATCAAAATAACTCAGCTTGAGCAACGTTTTGACTTTAAAGAGAATGACAAATATTTGGTTGCAACTTTTCTAGACCCGAGATTTAAGACCAGTTTCTTGGGACCTGTTGGAGATCGGGATTACTTTCGAAGACATCTAGAAGTACGATCCACTTAAGAAGATACTCGGGGACCACTATAGTTTTCAAGAAAAACCAAAATTCAAGACGGGAAAGATATGGACAGAAGACAGAAAGGAGCAACACTGGCAACAAATGAAGGAGTACTGGGCTAATGCCAAAGCCAAGAAGAGAGCTGAAATGACGTGGTCCTTAGTAGGCCAATAGAAAAAAAAAAAAAAAATGTTTACAGAAGTAAAAGGGACAATAAGGAGCAATCAGAAGGAGTCTGCCAGATTCCAATGGGAAGGTGTCGAAGGTGTCTGTAATAGTAAACACCAGTAATAATAACCAATCAAATGAAAAAACATTCTGAATCGGACAAAAACGTTCGGAGTTATAATGATAAATGTGCCGAAAACCATGGATTTAACAACAGTAGGGGTTTTTAGGCGTCTGGGATATTATATTATATGAGATATTATAACTCCGAAAGTATTTGTCCGATTCAAAATGTTTTTTTTTCAATCTGAAAGGTGGTTAAATTTACAATTAGATTCTATATATGAAATGTTTATCAAAATTCTTGAAATACACAAGCTATCACGCTGAAAATCACTTACTTTTGTAAAATACATGCTTTTTTGGCACATTATTCGCTATAACTACGAAACCATTTGTCCGATCCAAAATTTAATATTTTTATCTAAAAGCTGGTTAAATTTACTACCTATTAGGTCCTATATATGTAACTTATAATTATAAAAACACCATGAAATACCCACACCAGTCTACTGAACATGTCATGATTTACATACTTTGCCAAAACATACACTTTTAGCGTGCTAGCTTGGTTTACAGGATTTAATATAATTTACATATATAGCATCTGGTAGCGAATTTAATCAGCTTTGAGATAGAAAAAAGAAATTTGGGATCGAACAAATATTTGAGCTACTTAATATTAATATATGAAGACTTTCTTCGAAAAATGCTTCGTTATCGTGTTACAGATAAAAAAACAAAATAACGGGGTTTTTTTTGGCATTTTTTTGAGATTTTGAATATGAAGCCAATGGTTGCCGTTGTAGTAAACTTCAGATTCAGATTCAGCACCCCATAAAAGTTCACCAGTTTTTTCTTTGGCAAACCCTTATTTTACTGGTTAACTCCCCAATAAATCATTTTGGATTACAGTTATTCATTACTTCTAAAATTATTTATGATATAACATGATAAGGGTTAACAAATTTTTAAGACATACTTACATTTACCCAGGAGGCATTCCAATGAACAATGTCAAAAAATGTTTCTTCAAGAGAAGTGATGGAGGAAGTGGCTGGAGTTACAAGGGGCTTGGCTATAGGAGTGGAAGGAGCCTTGTCTTTTAAACCCATTGCATTTACTGATCTCAGAATTCCTTCACACTCGTACAACTTCACATCTGCTTTAGGATCAAAAGCAACTTTTTTATTTGATGAGGGTTGTCCAGGAATCTTTAAACAACTTTTCAGTCCACTAGGAACAACTTTTGAAGATGGTAAAACAGGATCTGCTTTAGATGCTGATTGTTCTTTCAATTTATCACAAGAGGTTGATCCTGTGGCCACCGGCTTAGTACCTATTACTGTACTATTAGCTTTTTCAATTTTTTTCCTATTTCTAGTCTTTCTATGAGGGTCTTCTAATAATCCTTCCAGTAGGATACTACTTCTATTTCTTTCAGTTATTTTAGCCACACCTATAGACTTGCTTAAATTATCGGTTTCCCCTAAACTTCCTGATCCAATGACAGATTTTTCACCAAGTAGCTCATCTCCTTTTAGTTGCATGGATAGCAATGATGATTTTTCTTCATCCATCATTCTCTTCGGGAAAACTTGTTCTGTTCTGGGAGTAACTTCCTTCTGTGCATTACCTTTGTCTCTGTCTGTCATTTTTGATTTTGCTTCTAAAGCTAGTGTCTTGAGTTTGGCTTTTCTATTTTCAATCATTTGTTTTTGTTGTTTCTTATTTATAGATTCCTTAGTAACACTTGACTCTGCCTTCTTAGGCCTACCAGGTTTTTTTCGCACAGTTGTAGGCTTGGAGAGGAGAGTGCTTTTAACTAATTTAGCCCCCGTCATTGAATCTGCAGGAGGTAAAATGACTTTTTTATGAACTGTTTCTTCTAATTCTTGTTGTTTATTACTTTCAGGATAGATGGAATCTTTGTTGATCTGATTTGAAGAAAGGTCACCTTCATTGGGATCAGTGGCAATACTTGTTGTCAGTCTATTTAATGACTTCTCTAGGTCTAATGTTTTACAGTTACTTGTATCTACTGAATCTTTTTTTGAACCAGCACTCTTTGCGAGATTTATATCAGTCAATACTTTTCTAGAGCCAATCTTCTTCCCGACCTTTCGATCTTTTTTCAATGAATTTGTCTTACTTTTCTTTGAAGAATGTTCTATAATTAGTTCAGTTTTTTCAAGAAGTAACGAACTATTACGATCTTTAGCAGATTCAACCATTTCATTTGATTTGTCTTTTTTTAATTGATCAAAGGATTCCAAGTAAACATCATCTTTCACTACTTTTTCAATTGTGTTTAAATTGATAATCTCATTACTTTTGAGACAACCAGCTGCTGATTTCTGGTCTCGATAACCAGGTTTCTCAAGTTTTGAATTGGAATCAGATACTTCTCCATCTAAGGTTTTCTTATAAGGTTCCAGATCTAATCTTATTAATCTGACACTTACGTCTTGTATCCTTGTATCTTTTCCTCTGGATTTGGCACTTTTAGTCTCTTTACTTAGAGCATCACAATGAGATGACGGCAACTGAGATTTCAATTTTTTTTTCTTAGGTGTTTCTGCATGTATCAATTCTTGTTCTTGAGAACACTGAGAGAAATGTGCTTGAAACAAGTCCATGTCTTCATTGTCATCAGCAATTTCATATAAAAACTCTTCTTCGGTACACATACTTTTCTTTTCATTTGATGTTTCTTTAGGAACTTCATCTTGTTCCATAAACAACTGAGAATATTCCAATTCTTCTTCACTTTCATCAATCACTACAACACCATCCATATCTTGTGAGAATACCATTTGCTCCTCCTCCATCTCATATTGTTCAAAAGATGACTCCTGTTTTATTCTAATGGGAAGATTGTCTTCTGCTCCCAAAGGTAAAGACTTAAAAGGATTATTTCTTGAATGTGAATCCTTTTTAACTTCTACTTCATCATGTTCAGACAATGTTTGCTGTTTTACATATATATCAGCTGTATCTTGTTTTTGAAGAGACATGTCTGCATTGGTTTTGCTCAATAAGTCATTACCCTTATAGATTGTAACTTTATCAAAATTTTTAAAATTATCAGTAATTGCTATATTCTCTTTATTAAAGCCTAAAATTTCGGTTTGCCCTTCAATTTTTTTCATTTCATTCTCATTTATATTTGACTCAGCTGTTGCCTTTACATTTTCATTTAATGAATCGTTACTCCCTTTATTCTCATTTAGACCTTTCAAGAGACTGTCCAGCTTTTCCATTTCTGATGTAAAAGAGTCAGAACGTGTTTTTTTTAACAGTTTACAGTTTTGTGCTTTGTTAAGAATCTTCCCAGTGGCATCATTATTTAGGCTCTTTGAATCAGATTGAACAGGATTACCAGTAGCACAAATATTGGAACAGGTGATATTAGGATGGTGGGTCTGATTGTTAGGAGGCTGGATCAAAATTGGTTTATTAGAATGTAATTTTCTTTCATCTTTCATTAAATATTGACACCCATGGGCAAGTTCTTTGTTATCACAAGGTACAACTTGTTCCACACTACTGTCAACATGCTGCACTGATCTTACATCAATATGAGCTTCAGTTTTTACATCAGTCTCCTTCAGGAAGTAATTTTCAATTTCTACTGATTGACAAGAACTTGATTTATCAGTACTAGCTATTGAAACATTTGCAGAAATGATTTGTTCACAATTCAAATTTGAAGTGTTAGCTTGATTTTCATGCGATTTCAAAGATGATCTACTTCCAGCAATGGACTGATTATCTATAGAGCTGTTATCAGAAAGATTTTCTTTTTTCCTATCAACCCCTTCAGAAATCATTTCAATACTTTTTAAAACTTTATCACTTTCTTGATTTTGTAACATCTTAAAAACAGCTTGAAGTATCTTGACATTAGTATCAGAAGAATTGACATTTAAATCAAGTGTTATAGGAGTTTTGAAATTGCTAGAATCAGGACTTGTTCTTCCTCCATTACTTACTGACTCACAGCCAGAAGATTTGTTTGTGAACACACATTCACTGCCATCATCAGTCAGGTCAATACACTCAATGTCTTTATCAGAAGATGATACCTAAATATAAAAAGAACTGTATTATACACTGATCAACAATAAAATATTAATTTCATCACATTAAAAAAATACTATGGTATGTATTTATGGATCAATAGAAGAAATAAGAAACATATTCACAAAAAAAGTAAAAGGTAAAAATTTCTAGTGGTTAGACTTAGGAGTCCAGTCAATGAGTGCTGAAATGAGGGGTGTAGAGTGCATCAAATATGCGATAATTTTTGACTTCATATCTTCGTTAGGAATAGTTAGAAGGCAAACATACTAAAAGTCCCTGCCTCTGGGGGTGAGCTAACAGTGAGGAAGAGGGGAGAAGTTAAATTTTTTAGGTTTTTCAATTAAATCTCGAAAATGGTTGGCTCTAGAAAAATATGTTTCAAATCAACATTAAAACTAATTGAATTTCCTATAAAATTGATTGTATTTAAATTTGTCATAATTCTAAACGATTTCGAGATATTCTTTATTGAAAATCGGTGATTTTCGGGAAAAAACCAATGTTACCTCACTTTTGTCAAACTTTTGCTTCTAGTACCTTCAATGATCGTACTCAGAAAAAATGTCAAAATCAAAATTGTAGAGCTTTAAATTTATGTTAATTTCATATATAAGTTTCTGGTATTTGAAGCAAATGTTTAACAAAACCTGAGGTAAACACTTTTTTTATTTCAAAAATTATCGATTTTTAATAACGTATATCTGGAAAACCGTTGGAATTTCAACAAATCTGTATATAATTAATTTTAAAGAAAATATAATTACATTTAATTTTGATCTGTAGCATATTTCTCTAGAGTCCACCGTTTTCAAGATATAATTGAAAAACACAATATTGGGACCTTCTCCTCTAACGTGGTAAAAATTTAATAAATAGGTTTTTATATTAAATTTAACGAGCATCCAGATAAAAAATAGAAATTTTGGATCGAACGATTAGTTTCGGAACTGTAGCCAAACGAGTACCAACAAACATGTTTTTGCAGAGAAGTGCGACCCCAGTTAAAGGGTGCTGAGATGAGGGGTGTAGAGTGCATAAAATATGCAATAATTTTTGACTTCACAGCTTTGTTATGAGTAGATAAAAGTAAACATACTAATAGTCCCCGCCCCTGGGGGGTGAGCTTAGGGGGGCTGGGGAGGGGAGAAGGTACCAATTTTGTGTTTTTCAATTATATCTCGAAAACGGTGGACTCTACAAAAATATGCTACAGAGCAAAATTAAAGCTAATTATATTTCATATAAAATTAATCATATACATATTTGTCAAAATTCCAACGGTTTTAACAATTTTAAAGCTTACATTTTTTCTGAGAAACGATCGTGGAAGGTACTAGGAGCAAAATTTTGACAAAAAGTAAGGTAATATTTGTTTTTTCCTGAAAATCACAGATTTCCAATAACCAATTTTTCGAAAATGGTCAGAATTCTGACAAATTTATATAGAATTAATTTTATAGGAAATTCAATTAGATTTAATGTTTATTTGAAACATATTTTTCTAGATCCAACCATTTTCGAGATATAATTGAAAAACCAAAAAAATTGAACTTCTCCCCTCCCCACCACCGTTAGCCCACCCCCCAGGGGGGGGACATTTAGTATGTTTACCTTCTAACTATTCCTAACGAAGCTATGAAGTCAAAAATTATCACATATTTCATGCACTCTACAATGTGTTTATTGACTGGACTATATATAGAAATCAGCTCTAACACTTTCTATACAAAATTATGAATTATTTCCCTGAACACAAGATAAACAAAAAGTTATAAAATTTTGCATACCAAAATTATATTTTTCACTCAAAGGAAGTATCCTCCCGAAACTTGTTCAAAATTAAGTTATCTTAAAATGTCATTGTTTAGGAACTATAGTTCAAAAATTGCCAAAAAATCACTTTGTGCTCATATCTTAATTTTTATTTATTTTATAATATGAAAAGTGTTAGGCTAGAAGGGGAAATGTCCAGTAACCATAGTTCTGAAAAAATTGAAAATGTAAATTACAAAGTTTATATTTTTTATCACTGGGAATGGGTTGTTAGACTCCAAAATATCATTTAGAGCCTATTGTAAAAACTGAAATGGAGTCTAATTTTTTGTTTTTATTTATTTTGTTTTGAGAAATATATTTTTTTATAATCCATATATGTTTGTATCTTTGGAATAACTTTACCGTCAACAGCAACCAGAAGGAAAATGCACCTAAAGTTTTTTTGTTTTTTTTATGCAGAAAAATGGAATAAAATAGGTTTAATTTACACAAAGCTTTTGAACATTGGATGTGATAATTTCACGAGATTGTAAACATGATTGATTTATTGCATTTGCTTTTGTTCATTTTGATTTGTTAGTTAAAAGAACTTTTTTTAGTGTTAAAATATTTTGTTTAGTGAGCAATGTGATTAAGCACAAAGGGAGAGATAGTTACCATGGCCGCTAGCTACCAGGGCCAAAAAAAAAAAGCAATTTTTAAACCAGCTGAACCTAATAAATGGAGCAGTGACATAAAAGATGCAAAGTGTTGAGGAAATAGCATAGAGACTAATAGTTTTAAAAAATTTTCCTATAAATTATTAGTGAGTAAAGACAAGACCCACCATTCTTTGACCGCTAGATCTGCAACTCCATATAATTAACAAGCAGCCACTCATCAAGAACATCTAGTAGCAGTTGTTACGCAATATTGTCATTCAACTTCTTCGCTCATCGCACTCACCAACCACATATGATCTCTTTGTTGGGGTTTAACATCCTTATATACTTCTAATAGGACAGGAAAGACAGGCTATCCTATAGGTTACTAAACTATTCTAGCCAGAGTGGGAAGGTCAAGATTCATTCCACAGTTCCACTACAAAATTTATTTTAACCCGCCCAGGTAGGATTCAAACCCATCACCTTTTGCACTAGATGCTTGGCCATGGAAGCCCTACATATTATTGTATTACAGTTTGTACCTATTGTTAATTTGAATCAGTTTTAGTTTTTTAAAAGGCCTATTATTACATTATTTCTGATTGCAGTCATCTATAAATAATTAGTTTTTTTTCTTTCCTTATATATTATTAGTTATAATATTTCCTTTATACTTTTATTTATTATTTAGTTTTCATTTTGTCAAATAAATACAAATACATGGAACAATAATTTTTATTTTGTTTTCATTTTGGTGTCTCTTGGAAACAGGATCAGCAATAGATAAACCATCTAGAACAATTTTTTAACCTAGTTCAACTTATTTATAATTCTTATGCACGCTACTCTAGTCATATACATACTTGACTAGTGCTGACAGAAGTTGGCAAAGGGAAAGCATTTCTTTTTTGGTTAGACTCAGCAACCTCTTGCCTAGAGATTAGATCCTCTTGTTTCAGAAGGAAATCCTCTTTCTGCTGCACTTTCAACAAATAAACTGAAGATTAGCTTAAAATAGAATTAATTAAAATACAATATACAATTAATTTTTAAATAAGCACCACACAGCCAATGAAACAAAGTAGGCAAGGTTATCGTGAGAAAATATCGATATTCCATATCAACGATATTTTGAGAAATGAATATCGATATACAATATATATCAAGATAATTGTTTTTATGAAATGCCATTAAAAATAACCTAATAATATTACAATGATATCCCTGTTTATTTGATTGTTTTAGCTGATTGAACCACTGCTCCACCAAATTTTTCTAATATGAATTCAGTGTCTTATGTATTTATATTTTATTACTTATTACTTCCATAACATAAGAAATTTTCATTTTACATATTGTGTGAATGGTTTTGTTGTCATCTATATTACTTACTTCCACAAGGTAAAGCAGTTGCAATATTACTTCATTTAAAACACTTTTACCTAAAAAACGTGTGAGAAAGTTTATCAGAAGTTAACATGACTAAGTGTTTTCTATCTTGGTATTAAAGGTATTTTTGGTGGGAACTTGGGTGGAGCAGTGATTGGTTCAATGTTGTTACCTTAATTTATTTTACAACATGAGTAGGAACACAACTCTTTCAAATGTTTAAAACATAAAATTAACTTCTAAATTAAACAGCAGGCAATAGGTATGTATATTTAAACATCAATATTATGTCAACAATTTAATTCCCATATATTATCAGTTTTTTGTAAGTAGCAAAAAGAATAAGTAACTATCCAAAAATTTTCTATATAATGTATTCCTTGTAGGTGATAGTTTTCCCTGCTCTAGAAAATTATTGCGCTGTTGGCACGGAAGTAGCAACATATTTCCAAGCCAAACTACAAGTTACATCAAAAACATTAAAAATTAAAAAAATTTTCTTATTTAAACCACTTTTATAAGATTTTGTTACTTTTATTAAATATATGTAGTTGTATTTTATATTTTTATAGAGAAAAAGATAGGGGAAGGTGCTGTACCTTTGGACAATTTTCACTTATAATTTTTTCTAATTTTGGTCGCTTTATTTATCAGAGTAGGGTATTGTACCATTAGATAAGAAATTTAAGGGGCTATCGAACCCTGGTGTCTTTATTTTGAAAAGTAATTTTGTTTTTACAGAAAATAATGTTTGTAACTTACTGATTAGTGTCCATGTGGACACTAGTGGTTGTACCAATGGACATTCATTTCCCCATAGGTTTATAGGGATAATTGAAATGATATTTAGAGAAACACATCAGCAATAATTTTTTATAAAATGTACTAAACAAAATAGAATATTTAAACAAGAAAAGTCAACTTGATTATTAAAATAGAAGGCCGACTAGAAAGGTGACAACAATAAATTTAGCGTAAGAAAGTTAACAGAAACTTAACTTATTTTTAAACCTTTTAACAAAAATAAATCTTTTATGTACCTATAATTATTATTAACGAGTGTCACAGACTTTTTTTATGGAAAAAAATCAAATCATTAGAGATTGTATCCATGAAAAGATGAAGGAAGATGGATGTAATTGTTTACATAATCTCCCAGTGCCAGTTATAAAAGATGGCGGTGGTCATTTTCTTTTGATATCTCTTATTTCAATTTCATAATCATTAGCGATGTGCGAAAGAATAAATTTTGGGGTTCTATCATTTGATGAAATTTTCTTCAAGTAGCAAATGTTGAACGTGAACGAGTCTACTTTTTCTTTGATCAAAGCTATAAAATGCTTTACAACACAAAACATAGCTACCAACATATATTTCTTGATCAATTTCTTTAACTTGTTCATAGTCATTCATCAATTCATCCAAAAAATTACAATCTTCGCTTGATGGATCAGCCAAGATCATATTTGTGAAATCACTATCTTCACTAGTTAAATAGTTTGTTATAAATAGTGAGTGGCGGCGAGTTTTCTCCTATTAAAAAAAAAAAAGGTTATACGAATAGTAGGTATCCAAATTTAGGCATTTTATATCACGCGGAATGCCAACAAACTTTACTGCAATATTTATAATTGAAATAATGAATTAATAAACAAAAAGAAAAATCTGTTGTACCTGTGGACACTTAAACTATATGTCCACAGGTTCAGCGGGCAATGGTGTCCACAGGTACAACTGAATGCCATATTGTGCGGAAAGCTCTGTTTCACAAAACCCTTAAGTGATAACTAATATGAAAACATATGAAGTTATGATATATTTATTGGACAACCCAATGAAATATTAATGCCTAGAAAATTAGGTGCAGGTCTTAAAAAAATTAAAATCACTGGTTGGATTGGTCAAGATTTGGAAGAAAAAAATTTAAAAATAATAATTTCTACTAAACTGTTGATCTGACAATCTTGAAAACACGTGCAACTGCAGGGAGATGCTTGCAGCACTACCAATCTAACAATTTCAATTTCCTTCCTCCCACTCTCTCTTAATTAAAAATGTCCAATGGTATAACTGTGCTTTAGGTACAGCACCTTCCCCTATATCATATATTCTGAAAATGAAGCAAAAATATGGAGCACGTAGTGAAAAAATTAAGTACAGTAGACCCTCGATATAACGCGGCTCGTTATACCGCGGTTTCGGATATAACGCGGGTCAAGCTTCGGTCCCGATCCTGATTTAATTAAAATTAATAAAAAAATAAGATTACATCGTAATATGGTTTTAAAACCAACAATAGAAAACTTGAAAACAATTCATTAGAAAATTGAGTCATAAAAACTAGAGAAAAAAACGAAAAGGTTCCAAAGTTTAATAAGTTCTGGGAAAAAGGGAACTCTGAAAATTAAGTTACATGTGTTAATTTTTCTTTTTAACACATTTCTAATTTTACTGAACATTAAAAGGAATTTGTAAAGGAAAAAAATATAACTGGTTGTTAACGTAGGAAGTAAAACTAAATAGGGCGTTTAGAATGAATTACGATTGTCTAACCAAGTTTCATTGTTTTTGTTTCAATATTAGAACTTTTTAAAGTTTGATTTTTATTAGAATTTAAAAAAAAACTTTAGGAAAGAGTGGGTACATCGCTTGTGTCGTCCTGGAAATAAGCCGAAATGTGTTGCTTAGACGATGTCGATTGAATATCTTCCCGGTAACCTACCTAGATGACGTACGTTGCCTCGATTCCTGCCTTCTTGGTTCACAGAATCTCCCTCATTTCCTTTTTAAAAACTGTTTATTATTCCTTTAGTTGCTGCCCGAGTTTATATCAGAGTGCATTTTCATTATTTTTTGACCCCTAATAATTCATACTTCTGCCCTCGTTATACCGCGGGTACGTCTATAACGCGGGAGGTTTCATTTCCCCTTAACCCGCGTTATAACGAGGGTCCACTGTATTATAAAATTAAGTGCTTTGGCCGTCTAAAATAAAAAATATTAAAAAAAAAAAATGAAATATTCACTATGTACAATATCATAATATAGGTTTAAGAATGTTGTAAGAAAGAAAATTAGTCAAAAAATGCAATCAGTTAATTTTTTGGAGAAACAACGGTACGATAGGGTCATCAGGAATGGACCCCAGAAAGGGTGCAGGAAATGTAAAAAACTTGAGAAAGAATGGGGCTTACCTAAGAGTACAACATCTGTAGGAGGCTTGGCAAAGACTCAGATATATGTTACCTTTTGGTCTCACAAATTTGTGTCAGTTGGAGGGGCTTAAAGAGAATGTCTGGGGTCATAAAATGACCCCACAATACCATTGGAGGATAAATGAACTATGTAGTTACAAAACTTTAAAGTGGGGTTGGCATTTTTGCAATATTTAGACAATAATGGGTTAATAGTCTGTAACCAACCAAAATAATTGGTTACATTTATTTTGTTAGTAATTTGAATTTAAAAAATTAATTTAACTAGAGGGAATATACAACTAATCAAAACAGTTAAATGTTTATATCATTATTTTAAATAAAAAACGAATAATACAAACAGAAAATTAAATTATACTAAAAATTCTTATACTAAATATTGATTACTTAATAATAATATTTACAACATTCTTCAGATCAGTTCTTCAATCCATCCAAATCACACAAGTTCTGTCTAAGGGATATTATAGCAAATAAGGAATTCGTAAATATGGCTAGGTTTTTTTTTTTTTGTAGATGCATTCCCTATTCTATAGCCACACTAATTGCCCAGCATTCCACTGTAAAGTTACTGATGGTTGGTGGAAGTTTATATTTTAAAATATAATTGTATTAATTACTGTATGTACTTATTATTCTTAAAGAACTTAGTCCCAAAATAAAATTAGGTTTGATGAATTAATTGCCACTTCTCATCAATCCTAATTGTATTGATCCTTCTATACCATCATGCCTAACTCAAGTGACCAAAATAAAATTAGTTTTTCTTTTCTATTCTATTCTACCTATCATGGAACAACGTTTCCCAAATTACCAGAAAATCCTTACAATACTCTATAGGTATTGTCATCATTTATTTACTCTTAAGTACCTTCAACTTTCATTATCCTCCCTTATTTTCCCCTGCTTTGACGATGGGAGCATGGGGTATAGTGGGCTATCTGGTTAGTTTGAGATAAAATTGAGGAGTCTAAAAATTTATTTCATAACAATTCAAGGCTTTTATGGTTTCTAATGCACAGGGTCTAAAGGCGGTCACACATATACTTGTTTTCTGAGCTAGGAAGGCTTTTTCCTGATTTCTGGTAACAATACTTCCTAGGCATATTTCTATTCCAATCGCTAGTTTCCTTGATAAATAGCTTTTTTAATTTAATTTAACAGCTTTGTCTTTCATTTCAATAGATTGATTACTTCATCTAAAATTAAAAACAATTTTTTCTCGGGAAATAACTTTTATATAAAATGGTTCCTAGAGTAAATGGATAGACAATGGAACTTTTAAACAATTATTTAATACTAAATACTAAAACAGTCTGGCCAGAGATGGCAAACAGTGAGCAACTCCCAGCTATTTTTCTTCTAGCTTTCATATTTTTTCATTAATTTTCTGTTTTATTTTATTTTATTTTATTTTTTTATTTTTTATTAAATGACAATTAGATAAGTGACTTAGTTAAAGCTTCTGTGATAACTCCTAAAAGATTTGAAGGTAATACACATCTTATCAGACTAGAAATCCTCTCGGCATTAAGATTCTATATACTACCCTGCTGTAAGTAAATAAACTTTTCTACCCGTTATTATATTCAAGAGTCATTTAATTACTTACAAAATGGTTCAATGCCCAAAATGTGAATACCCAATCAGCAGGGATGACAAAAATAATATTTCATGTGCCAAATGTAAAATAGTATTCCATGGCCGGTGATTTAACATGCAGGAAAAGGAAATTGAAGCACTAAAGAAAATTAATAAATCCTGGATATGCCACAATTGTGAGACATCAAAAAAGAATAATCTAGGTAACAAAAAATCTCGGGAGCTGTCAGAATCTGAAATACTCACAGCTGTTAATCCCCTGGGTATCACAATTTGACTATGGATGTGTGACTTATGGTGAGCTCTCGATGATTCTTGAAGACAGATTAAAGCGAATCATGAATTGCTTCATAAGATTTGTTCTTGGAACACACTCTTATGTGTTCCATCTTTACACCGAGTTAAATTGGCTCTCCCCTTCCTTTCACAGAGATTCCTCCTCCAAGTTATTAACACACATCACCCACCATTTATTCACAATATCCTACATTTCAAGTCCTCAATCCAATCACTGCATACAAGACCCCGTCTCTCTGATCTCTACATTTCATCCTACAGAACTACCGCATTTATTTATTTTTTATTTTTCCCCCACAACAAATATTATTTATCTTCATGCTTTAATGTGTAACATCAGAAATCTATCGTTTTTAACTTTTTATATAAAATTTTTTCCTTTACTGATTGTATATATAGTTTATTTATGTTATAGTGTGTATGTGTTTATATCTACATACATCTACATACATATATATATATATATATATATATATATATATATATATATATATATATATATATATATATATATATATATATTTATTACCTATTTTATTGTAAACTTGTATTTACTTTTAATTATCTTATTTTATTATTTAATTTATAATCTCTAGGCCAGATATAATTTATGTTCTGTCATGTAACTCTTATTCTTACGGGAATTTGTCCCAGAATAATTTGTTTTTCTATTCTATTCTAAAAGCCCTTGGCTGATCTATGGTGTATTATAAGATATTTAAAAGTTAACCTAACAGTAGAAATATATCATAATATTGTTATGCCTTTCATTAAAGTTCATTTATTTTTCATAACTAATTATAAATAATTATAGCCTAAGTTTTTAGATACTTAAATGTAAACTCCTTTCAAATATCTTATCCCTACCTATGTACTATAATATATCCATACATTTATAATTACATTCATCAACAAGATCAATTACACAAAATTAAAAAAAATTAATTTGATAAAAAAATAATAACAATAAATAAATAAATATCGCACTAGAAAACAAAATAAACATGGGAGTTGTAATAGATAAAGATGTGATTAATTAAATACCTTTTCTGCTTCTTTTTTCCGCTTCGGAGAGCAATTCCCTTTTAAGAATTCTTCATTAATTGGGCTTGAAGAGGCTTTTCTTTTTAGATTTCTTACTTCCTGACAACATATAAGAGATAACAGTTTAAAAGTTATATAATCATTAGTGTTTTTATGTTTAGAATATTCTGTATTATTTTTAGAAATATGTGATTTTTTTTTAGTGACATTAATAAGGCCTATCCTTATCAACCTCTTCCTAATGAACATTAAACATTAAACATGAAAATGATTCAAAATAAAATTAGTTTTAAATCAGTTAATTCGTAACACCTTATTTATAAATTCAATTGGTAGTTTCAATACACAGAAAACCAATTCTAGAAGAGGGAAGGTATAGACTTCACTAAAGGAATGGGAAGTAAGAATATAAGTTGATTTAATTTAAATTCTGGTGTGATGAATGGGAAAATTTGATTAAACAAATGAAGCTCAAATCATAAATTTAAGAAAATTTAGTAAGCAATCAGTAGTCAGCATAATAATTTAAATCAAAAATATAATAAAAGTCAATAATCAATAGGAAACAAATCTTGGAGGTCATATTTATATGTATTTAAATCAATGAAAACAATTAACAACAATAAAAAAAGTCATTTGTATAAAAATCAATGAAAATAATTTATTAAATATGTCTGAGTAAGACTTTAAGGAGCAAAACTAGTGATGTGAAAGGTCATCAGAAGCCAATCAACTTCCCTTGCACTTGAAGTTATCGCAGATGAACCTAGTTATCTAAAAATCAATGACAGAACTCGAAGTTGATACTGCAAATAGGAAGTAAGCACTTCAACTTCAATTCCCAAGATGTGATATGTTTGAGCAAAAATAGCAGATAAAATATTGCTTTAAGGGCTTTAATTCATAGACTGCACTTAGAGTGAGGGATAAGTAGTACTCAATTAAGTAGGATCTTACACTTGAGGGAAAAATGAAAAAAAAAAAACGGTATTCATAAACAGTCACTTAAGTGAGTAAGAATCAAAGTGAAAAGTACAAGTAGCGCATGCGCACGCAATGCCATTATCAAAAGATTTTGTGTCGGTTTTACAAGCCAAACTCAGTTGTTTACATAGTAATTACGTGTAAATAGATCGATTATTATATTAAAGTATCAAAATGAAAGAAAGGAGAAAGGAAACTCCTTTTACTGAGGAGAGGAAACGTCTAAAAGAATGCGTATTTGCTTCAAAAAGTTTAATGGCCTCCAAACGGACAAAGTGCCAATTGTGGAAAAGGAATTTTAATTACCATGGAAAAAATATTAAAAGTTTTAAGTTTAAATTTAAAATTGCATATTGCATTTCATTCATCTTCGTGATTAAGTATTGTTATTGTTAGTTAAAAATATAATAAGTTTATGCCTTAATCTTTATTTCTTGCTAATTTTTGCTTTTAAGAAGTTGAATATAATTGTTATAATATTTTTTGTGCATTAACAAAATGAAGTTAGCTTTGCAGTTTTGATATGACTTGAATGGTTTACACTTGAAGAATTTAAAATAGATTTATCAAAGTAATTTGTTTGATATTCATTCAAACCTTAGAAAAGGAATATCAGTTTTATAGTCAGACAGAATTTAAATTAATGATAGATATTAGCACTAACTAACTACAAGACTTACTTTCCCACACCTCTACAAATATCCGTAGACCAAGGGACAGAGATGAAAAATAATTTAGTGGGACAATTTTGTGAAGAAAATAACATTCTCTTGCATTATACTTCGGCCAGTCATTCAAATTCTCTAGGATTACTAAACAGGGTTCATTCTACCTTAAGTGAGTTATTAAGAATAATAGGGAAAGAAAGAGACAAATGTTCAATGCAAAAAAAATTTAATATCTTAAATAATAAATTAAAGTTAACACCCAACATAATACCTTCGGAACCTCCAGATTAGAATCAGATAAAAACATTGACCTGACCGAACAATACTTATTAAAATATCATAAAGATCAAGAACTACTACACAAATTAATTAGAGCTAAAATAAATAATGAAAAAGAAACAAGAACTGAAAAATTAAATAAAAATAGAGAAGACCTCTTAGATATTCAAAAACAATTAGGAGACATAGAATATTTAAAAAATACTCAATCAAAAATAAAAAGTAGAGACAAGTTTAAAAAGGTAAATGTGCTAGTAAAAGATAAAAGACCGATTAAAACCCATATAGACAATATTAAAAGGCCCTCTAGGAAAAAGAAACAATCTATTTCAGACGAGGATAGTGAATCTCTTCGCGTAAATATTTCGGATACTTCAGATAATTATGACTCAGACAACCCAGATAGTGGTTCTGATTAAAAATATTTAATTTTATTTAATATTAAAATGTCTTAAAAATCTTTTATTTTAATAAAATGTAATAAATATAATGGTATTAGGAAGAAATGATGATTTTATATTGAAGGAATTAACTGTATTTATATTAAACTGACAATGCTGTAATTTATTTAAATAAAGTCGGACTTTTGTATTTTGCTTTATGTTATTATGTTCAATATTAACTAATGTTAAAAGATTATTCAAATTATTATTTTATTTCACATTAATGTTATGTTTGACCAATTGTAATAATTTATTTTGTAATTAATATTTTGTATTCACTGTAATAAATATTAGGATATTATTATTTTATCTTGAGATATTATTTTGATTAATTGTTAAGAAAAGTATGTATTTTATTTTGAAATCATTATTAACTGTAATTAGAAGAGTAATTGGATTATTATTTTGATTTAATTGTCTAATTGTTTGCAAATTTAGAATTATTATTTGTCAAGTTATAATGGAAGAAACTAATTCAAACACTCTTATTTTACTTTTCCTTATGTTTAAAATAATGTATTGATATTAAAATGTATTGTTTATTATTAAGTAATATTCTGTTATTTTTTTTATTATTTCAGGGAAAACTGTACTTTAGCATGTAAGTAACAATGTAATGTATAAACATTGTATTTTTGTAAATATAGTCTAAACTTATAATTAGTATTAAGAAATGGACATGGTCTAATCCTTCTGTTTACAGAAAGATGACAATTGTATAAAATCCTTATCCTAGTATTAAACGTACAAGGTTTAATCTTTTTGTTTTCAACTGTACAAATCCTAACTTAGTACACAAGAGATGTACAAAGTCTAATCCTTTTATTATTGTATAAACTTAGTGTATAAGGTCCTTTTCTTTATAGAATGCTTAAAACTTGGTGTAAAAGGTATTAAGAAATGTACAAAGTTCATTTTATTTATAAACCTTTTATTTACTGAAATTTACAATTGAATTGTATAAAGCAGGGATCGAAAATAACAGTTAACCTTTATCGATAAAAGTAAAAGTGTAACTTTTATATAAAAGTGTTGACCGATAAAAGTTATTTTTGGAACTTTTACTTTTAACGCTAGAACTTTTATTTAACTGTTATTTCAGAACTTTTGTTTAAAAACCTCTTTTGAATAAAAGTATTTTTAAAACAGTTATTGTATACCATTTACGTGAAAAAGTTCTAATGAAAAAGTACTTTGCTTTTACTTCTATATTTAGAGAAAAATTAATTATATTACATCAATAATAGAAAACAAGGATAATCTTAAAATGTATTAAGTAAAAAAAGAAATCAACCGATTTACATAAAACTTAAATATCGATTCCCTACATGATTAGTGACATTTCCAAAAGGTGCTAACTGTTATTCTGATTTTAGAGAAATTAGATACTGATTTTTATTTAGTGAAGTTTATTTTCTTGAATAGATTTTAGCTATAAGAGAATAAGTTAAAAAAACAAAAAACAAAAAAACTTTTATTTCCAAAGCTTTTATTTATACCATTTGAGATCAAAGTAAGAAGATATAATAAACTTTTTTCGACTCGGCTGATTTTAATGAAATTTGATAATTATGTTTCTTTCGTACTTACCAACATTTATATTGAGTCATAAGTATTTTTAACAATTAGGGAGGGGGGGGGGGGGGGGGGGGGTTCGGATAAATTAATACCTTAAGGACGTCTCGGCTGATTTTAATGAACTTTGATAATTACGTTTCTTTCGTACTTACCAACATTTATATTGAGTCATAAGTTTTTTTAACAATAACGGAGGGGGGGGGGGGGGGGGGTGGATAAATTAATACCTTAAGGCGGTGTCGGCTGATTTTAATGAACTTTGATAGTTATGTTTCTTTCGTACTTACCAACATTTATATTGAGTCATCAGTTTTTCTAACAATTAGGGGGGGGGGGGGGGGTCTTAATATTAAGATCAGCCGAGATGTTCTTTAAGTATTAATTCAGTCAGTCCCTCCCCTAATTGTTAAAGAAACCGTTAACTCCCTTTAAAAATGTTAGTAAGAGAGAAACAACTAAATTATCAAATTTTGTTAAAATCAGCCGAGACGTCCTTAAAGTATTAATTTAGTCAGTCCCTCCCCTAATTGTTAAAAAAAACTGTTAACACCTTTTAAAAATGTTAGTAAGAGAGAAAGAAATATAATTATTAAATTTGTTTAAAATCAGCCGAGACATCCTTAAAGTATTAATTTAGTAAGCCCCTCCCTTAATTGTTAAAAAGAACTATTAACACCTTTTAAAAATGTTAGTAAGTGATAAAGAAATATAATTATGAAATTTTGTTAAAATCAGCCGAGACGTCCTTAAAGTATTAATTTAGTCAGCCCCTCCCCTTAATTGTTAAAAAAAACTGTTAACACCTCTTAAAAATGTTAGTAAGAGAGAAAGAAATATAATTATCAAATTTTGTTAAAATCAGCCGAGACGTCCTTAAAGTATTAATTTAGTAAGCCCCTCCCTTAATTGTTAAAAAAAACTATTAACACCTTTTAAAATGTAAGTAAGTATGAAACAACTAAATTATCAAATTTTGTTAAAATCAGCCGAGACGTCCTTAAAGTATTAATTTAGTCAGCCCCTCCCCTTAATTGTTAAAAAAACTGTTAACACCTCTTAAAAATGTTAGTAAGAGAGAAAGAAATATAATTATCAAATTTTGTTAAAATCAGCCGAGACGTCCTTAAAGTATTAATTTAATCAAACCTATCCCCTATTTCTTAAAGAAACCGTTAATACCTTTTAAAAATGTTAGTAAGTATGAAAGAAATATAATTATCAAATTTTAGTAAAATCAGCAGAGACATCCTTAAAGTATTAATTTAGCCGACCCCCCCCCCCAATTGTTAGAAAAACTGATGACTTAATATAAATGTCGGCAAGTACGAAAGAAACATAATTATCAAAGTTCATTAAAATCAGCCGAGACGTCCTTAAGGTATTAATTTAGTCAAACCTCTCCCCTAATTCTTAAAGAAAACGTTAATGCCTTTTAAAAATGTTAGTAAGTATGAAAGAAATATAATTATCAAATTTTAGTAAAATCAGCAGAGACATCCTTAAAGTATTAATTTAGCCACCCCCTACCCCCCTAATTGTTAAAAGAATCGATAAGACCCCATATAAATGTTAGTAATTACGAAAGAAACATAATTGTCAAAGTTCATTAAAATCAGCCGAGATGTCTTTGAGGTATTAATTTATCCGAACCCCACCCTAATTGTTAAAAAAACTGATAAGACTCAATATAAATGTTGGTAAGTACGAAAGAAACGTAATTATCAAAGTTCATTAAAATCAGCCAAGACGTCCTTGAGGTATTAATTTAGTCAGCCCCTCCCCCTAATTGTTAAAAAAACTGTTAACCCCCTTTAAAAATGGTAGTAAGTTTGAAAGAATATAATTATTAAATTTTATCTAGCCGAATGAAATTTATCATAACTTTTAACTTTCATGTTAACTGATAAAAGTAAAAGTTTAACTTTTATATAAAAGTGATAACAGATAAAAGTTTTTTCTTTAACTGTTACTTTTATTTAACTGTTATTTCAGAACTTTTATTTTAACCTCTTTTGAGTAAAAGTTTTTTTAAAACAGTTATTTCTTAACTCATTTGAATAAAAAAATAACTGTTTCAGTCCCTGGTATAAAGTCTAACAACCTATTTCCACTGAGATACTTGTTCCATCGGAGACCTCAGAACTCGGGTGGGGTGGGGGTGGTAGGAGTTATGTACGCCTAAATGGTGTTGGGGATATAAATAAACAATATGTATTTAATCCCTCTTCCTACCCTATATACTTATATATAACTGGTATTATATATAACGGTATATACTAAGTTATAACTTGTGTACTTGTACTTGTATCGATGTATGTCATTCAATAAAGCTACTTTTTAAAAACTTCAACCTGCGATTTATTTAGCTATATATATATATATATATATATATATATATATATATATATATATATATATACTAATTAGGAGAAAAAATAATTTATACAAATTAATATTTACATAATATACAAACAAAACCACATATAAGATTTGATTGTTATGTATTTACAATTTTTGTTTTACTTTGCAGTTGAACATGTGATGATTGTGATAGTTGACATAAAAATATTATGCCTCGCATCCGTTGCTGACAGGATTTTGTTAAATATAATGAAAATGATGTAAGGAAATAAGCTCCAGTTATTAGAACAACCCAGTCCACAAGGATTATAGAACGGATTAGAGATGTTGTGTTCTGGGTTTGAAGAATAAAAAAAAAATTGTAAATACATAACAATCAAAACTAATATATCTAATGTGTGGTTCTGTTTTTATATTATGTAAATATTAATCTGCATAAATTATTTTTAAGTTAAAAATCAAAATGTTTTTTGGATTTTCCAACTTTTTTAATAGGTTTTTGTTCATTGAATTTTGCATTTATATGAATCAAAAGAAAGCTGAGGCTCTCCTCTTTTCAGCGATAACAATCAGTGAATTGCGTGACAAAGTAATTGCGAATTATAGGAAAGTAGCTAATAACTGGTTTTAAAATTTCATTTTCCTCGAAGAGGGTGAAAAAAATGATATTTTTTGTTTTTATCGAATAAACGTTTTTCAGGGTGTTTTTGAGGGTGCCAAATTAGAATCTGACATCAATTTTTGTGTGAAAAAATCTATAGAGGTAGTTTGCTTGAAAATCTAATCATTTTTTTAGAATTTAATTAACCTAAACCAAAATCTATAGAGTGGCTGCATTTTTCCTTAAATCCGCAATCAGAACTAAAAATCTTGGTGCAAGAATCATGTCAATCATTTGCAAGAATCATTTTTAAACTCAAGATAAAAAATTAATTAGTTTAATGCTATTTTTTTTTCTCGGCTTCTAGGGCACATTGGTCGGAACAACAAACTACGTGTCTAATATTTTTTGACCAGGAACCTCCAAAAAAATTGCCAAGATCAGTGAGAGACTGAGTGTGTCCTCCCCTTGTAAGCCTAGGTACTATTCTCATAGTTCATCCACAAAGCCTTAAAGGAAGACAAACAAGTATTTTATAAAACATTAAGAGAACTGTTGACTTTTGCCAAAATTATGACATGAAAGTCATTGGAATAACCTGAAATAAGATGAAGGTAGCCTCATATTACTACCTCAGTACCTGTTATACTATTGGTCAAATAAACACCTCAAAACCCAGAACTGACATGAAAGATACAATAGGAAAGAACTTATGTAACCTGAAGATTTTGATTCATAAAAGACTACTTTGGAGGAGATTTTAAGACTGCTTATGCCAGAGGTTAGGGCACTGAAGCAGTTTAACCTTCTCACTTTTATAAGTATAATTTCTGTTTAAAGACAAAATACAATGAAACACTACGTTGTCTATTATTCAATTTCATGATGGAGAAGACATAAACACTGGGATCCAGACTTCAGAAACTATCATCAAGTTGATGTGACTCTGGACTTGAAACACAACCAAGATTTAGTATCATAAACTTTTATAATATGATAAAAAAAAAAAAAAAAAAAATCAATGGATATATGATCTAATAAACAATTGATGATAATAGAGGACCAATAAAGAGATCTGCTATTTGATACTGCTACTGTTATAAAGCATAACAGATTTAGGAAATCTAGATGTATTTATAAACTTTGATGACCTAAAAAAAAAAATGAAATAATACCTGAGGTGCACTGCAAGCTACAAGCCTATATACATAGTGGCCAGTTTCTGGAATCCCTCCTAAAAAAGGTTTGCCTAAGCTAATAACATCTCCATCTTTCAACTGAAGATCTCGTTCCTTCAGTATTTCAGTTTGTTCAATAAAGGTTCCATTCAAACTCTAAAAATGAGAGAATATTAACTAATTAGTGGTAAATATTTTTTAGTTTATGCTTTAAATGAAGGTGAACCTTTTGACTTGAAAAAAACTAAAATAATGTTTTAATTTATCTTCAAAAAAACAAAAAAAAAAAAACAGCATATAATTATAATTTCCAGTTAATTAACCAAGCATTTCAAGCTCTGCATTAAATAGCATTTTTTTTTAGGGGTCACCTGTGGTGTAGTAGTTAGCATAGCAACCTACTAAACCAAGATCGCGGGTTCGCAGCCCGGCAGATGACCTTAGGATTTTTTAAAAGGGTAAAAAATCCTTAGCTATGCCGTCCTTCGGAAGGGACGTAAAATGGGGGTCCCGAGCCTGTGCGATGTCAGGTACTCGTTAAAGACCCCTATCCTAATTATACCTGGATAGGCAAAATTTAGGACTCCCACCGTAACATCGTCCGATTAGCCACTGCAGCATAAAGTGATGTTAAACGAAATAAACAAACAACATTTTTTGATATTAAAAACAATGAATCAGTGCCATAGATTTCTTTGAGTTTTGATATCTGTAAATCCGTTTACCTCTAATCAATTACAATCAGCTTGCATCTTCAAACTCCCCTAGTCAGAATTCACCAACGTTTCTCTTTTTCGGCACATAACACATTACTGACACAGGAACATACAATAGATACCCAATACATCCAAGATATCTATAACCAACAACCTTACCCTGTTCTATTTATTGGGGAGGCTCACAATCCCATTTCTGATTCCCAAAATAGGTCATTCTTATCATAATATATTCCTCTCTACTGCTGAGCAGTGAGAGGTTCCCTTCTATGGAATCTTTTCCGAGCGGTTCTGTCCACTATTAACATTAATCCACTTTATTCTAGTCTATGAAAGGTCTCTCTGAGGAACTCCTCCATGTAGCAGCTGTGAGAGAGCTTCCAGCCGAGGTTAGAACGAAGTCCTTCTTCCGTAAAGCTTGTCTCTGTTGACTTTTAGAGACAAACTGAGCGAGTGCTCCTCCATAAGGATCTAATAACTGTTTATTGAATAATTTTTTTAACTTACCTTTATCCTCGTTTATTTTACAACTGTTATTACTGTTAGTTTGGGTTCTTTCAATAACATTGAAACCAAAGGAATACTGGTAAACCAGATGTCCATGGTAACATTGTGGTTGGAATGATCAATATTTTTAATCAGTTGAATAATGAAAAATTCTCTTGTAGGTGTTTTTGTAGGTACCTTCACCATTTGTACTATAGTATCAACCATGTATTAGGTGAAAGCATCATACATTACATTTTTTATTCCATGCTTAGGAAGAATAAACATTTGAAACAAACATGGTCCTCGAAATGCAACAATCGTCATACAGCTAGGTGGTTGGTTTGTACTATATACGACAATTTTTGACTAGTTTTTCCCATAAGCCACACATAGGTCCAAGTTTTTTTCAATTTCTCTCGTGTTTTTTTGTCAATAAAACAAAGAATGTTTATGAGAAACTGAAGATGAGCACATGACACAGATACATCAAACAATACATTTCCTGCAAAGTAATTATTTTTCAAAGCCACCAATAAATAAAGAGCCCCAAATAGGCATTCAATCTCTTCTGTCTGTGTCTGCCACAACTCCCCCAAGAGATGAATAATTATCTTTTTATCTGGAAATATTATTATTGGTATTACTAGTAATGTCATGAATAATTTCCCTGGTAAAGAATAGCCGGAAACAATCAATAAGTGAAGTGTAGAATTCCAAAACCAGCTAAGTCAATTTTTTAAAATTTTTCACAGCTGGTCAATAAAGTTAAAGACCAGGAAGGGAAATAATTTTTGTACAGCTGTTTTTAAAGTGTTTTAATTACATTTTTGAGAAAATTCACCTAAAGATAGTCTAAAAAAAAAAAAAAAAAATGGAAATTGGACTTAGCTGGTTTTAGAATTCCACGCCACAATTACTGATTGTTTTATCCTCAATAACTGGGCCAGGTTCAATATAGACTATATTTTTTTGGAATATTTTCTCATAAGAAGTTGATAAAGGTTCAGAGCTTTCTGTCTGAACCACTTTTACCAATCAAAACAGTGGTTTAGATGTCAACTAAATAAGGAGATTCATAAGCCATTGGTGATTTTAAAATCTAACATTTTTCTTTACCTTCCGTTAATCACGTGCCCAATATGGACAAGAGATGCCGCATGGCAACGGTGGGGTGTTTTTACCTTTCTTCAATAAAAACAACTCAAAATGTATATTATTTCTGATTTTAAGGGTATAAAAAATATATATTAATTCTGCAATGAATATTAATACTCCAGTGAAGCCATGCTGAATTCTAGAACCAAAATAATACTGTAGTAGTCGCGTGCACCTAACAGGTGTTTATGAATTTATGAAGATTATTGGCTATATATTTCATTAAAAAAGATTTACGAAACTCTGTATATGAGTACTAAAAAACATATAAAAGATAATAAGACAATAACAAACAAAAAGAAAGAAAAGAAAAAGATAAAATTTGATATGCTGTGGGCCAGAAAAGTTCAGGGTGGAATCGGATTAGGTGCTAATACTTGAAGGGAATGCTGGTAAAGGCCATACCTGGAGTCTTATCCCTCTAGCTTGCTACGGTCAAGATATGGCCAAAACAATTTCATCAGGCACCTCACAGGATCACGTGACTAACGGAGGGTTAATGGTTCTGAAAATCCATTTTCGTTTAGGCTCATTACCCTGGGTCTCGAGGGAACTCATAAATGACAATACTACTTCTTTAATTTCTTTATGTGAGAGTGGAGGTGAATATATATCAGATCATTTAATAGTCTCTCATAATCTTTACATCACCTTGTACGTCATACTCGTTAGATTCCTCCTCAAGTTGAGTATCAGAAATATCATTTAGAGCTTTTAAAATATCTTAAGTCCTTGAAAATATTCCAATTTAATAAAAAAAAAAAAAAAAAAAATATATGTATATATAATATATATATATATATATATATATATATATATATATATATATATATATATATATATATATATATATATATATATATAAACAATATTTGTATTTAAGAAATGATACTTAATTTTTTTTCCACTATACAGGGTGTCCCGAATTTAAATGGCAAAACGTCAGGAACTTATAGAAGACCGAAAAACTAAGACAAAAAGTCCTTTAGAGATTTGCTCGTTTTTGCTTAGTTTTAGAGAAAATCGCAAAAAAAGGAACAAAACAAGTTTTCATTTTTATACTTATTTATTTATGTTATGTTCTTTTGAATTTAAATATTGCTCAAAATGTTGTCTTCTTGCACCAATGCAAGCATTACATTGGCACTCACTTGATAAATTGCAGCTAAACATTGTTCTGATGATATTTGGTGCACTGCATCTATGATTTGGTCTCTTAATTGCTCTCTTGAGTTGATTGACACCGAATAAATTTTCTGCTTCAAGGTTCCCCATACGAAGAAATCCATGGGTGGCCAAGGTACTAGTCCTCCACCTCCAATCCATCGTGGATAATTTATATCCAGCCAAGCTCGAGCAACTCTGCTATAATGAGCTGGACATCCATCAAGTTGGAACCACATTTCAATCCACTGCTGTAAAGGAATGTCATCTAAATAATTAGAAAAGTCGTTCTCCAAAAAATTTGTAAATGTGATACCATTCAATCTTCCAGGTAAAAAATATGCTCCCACCAGTAATCCGTTCCAAATTCCAAGCCAAACGTTAATAGCAAATTCATGCTGAAACCTATTCTCTCTAATAGCTCTGGGATTTTCAAGAGCCCATACATGATAATTTCTTTGATTAACAATTCCTCCTCTTGTAAAGGTAGCTTCATCGGTCCATATAATTTTTAATGGAAATAAATTATCATCACAAATTTTGTCAAGAAACCAGTTACTAAAATTCAATCTCTTGACATAATCTTGAGGTAATAAATTCTGAACTTTTTGAAGATGGTATGGGTAGCGATTATCACCTTTCAAAGTTCGCCATATTGCTTGCTACGATATTGCTAATGCAGCAGATGCTCTTCGGATGCTAGTCTCAGGATTGTTATCGAAATGGCGTTGGACACAATTTCTTCTCCGATAATCTGCTCTTATGGCTGCCTGGAATTGATCGCCTTCATTACGTATTAAGAATGACCCAGTCTCTCGTAGTCTATTAAAAGTAAAAGAAAATACTCGTCGATTAGGCACTCTTTTATTTGGAAATCGGCGGGCATACTCCTGCACCGCTTCTAAAGCATTACTGTTACAGAAACCATACACAAAAACCATATCAGCGTATTCAACATTAGAATATGTATGCGGCATTGTGGCTGATGCTATTCATATAAAAATATCTGACATGGGGACGTTTGCAGTTGTAACGCACAGATTTGAATGCCGATTTGTGTGTGGGTAGTAGGGACCTATAATAGTGCAAAACTAGAGTTATAGCCGCCAATGGGCATTAGGAACCGAGAAAAAAAATAAAATATGAAAATCACGTTTTATTTTTTTTCTCAGCTCTCAGTCAAGATAGAGAAATGATTCTTTCACGTTTAATTGAAGTTATGTAAGGTATTTGATATAAAAATACTTTCGTTATGCTCAAGACACCACCCGGCTTTAGGGTGCTAAAAAACTCTAAAAAAATGACAAAATTCCAAGGAAATCCGCTGTAAATCAGTGGAAACTTTTTTTTATGAAAAACTGACCTCAATTCTCGATTTAACACACCATAGAACCCTTATATGTGAAATTTTATCAAAATAAAAAAATATTGATTTTTTACCCCTTTCGAGGAGGTTAAAATTTTGAAGTTGAGATTTTATCAACATTTTCTACCGGCCATAACAACTGCTGTGTTCAACCGATTGCAATAGTAATAGCATCACTAGAATCAGTATACATTCTGCTGTTTATCCATGCCTATAACATTGGATTTACTCCCGATTTTAGTGGACAAAAACTGATGTGAATGAAAAAGTCCGAGGTCAGCTATAACTTGAGATATTTCAATAAGGGGAAATCCTACAACCTCCGGATTTGGGCTAAACTATGCTGTTTTAAGGCTTCTAGATGACCTTAAAATTTTGTCTTAATCGGTTGCGAAATATGTGAGATAGCGCAAATTATTTATTATGTATTTATTCCTCACCTATATTATATAAATAAGACTGATATAAAATGATTTTTTTCTATTATTATTTTAGTTTTTACACAAAAAAATTCAAATAAGACCATTTAAAAAATATATACATTTTTTTAAACCAAAACCTGATATTAATTTTAGATTATTCATCAATCTTAGGATTTCTATGCAATTTGAAATAAAAATATGTCATTTTAAAACGTTTTATTTATATAATATAGGTGAGGAAAATTTTGTAACTAAAAAACTGATATTATTTTCAGATTCCTTATCTCAAAAAAACATGTAGAAACTTAATTTTGTCGAAATCAAAAATAATTTTTTTTTTACCTTTAAAATTTTGTAGGATTTTAGAAGGCAAGGAAGGGGCTGTCAATTTCTGAAAAAATGTAAATAATTTGCGCTATCTCACATAAAGACAAAATTTTAAGGTCATCTAGAAGCCTTAAAACAGCATAGTTTAGCCCAAATCCGGAGGTTGTAGGATTTCCCCTTATTGAAATATCTCAAGTTATAGCTGACCTTGGACTTTTTCATTCACATCAGTTTTTGTCCACTAAAATTGGGAGTAAATCCAATGTTATAGGCATGGATAAACAGCAGAATGTATGCTGATTCTAGTGATGCTATTACTATTGCAATCGGTTGAACACAGCAGTTGTTATGGCCGGTAGAAAATGTTGATAAAATCTCAACTTCAAAATTTTATTTAACCTCCTCGAAAGGGGTAAAAAATCAATATTTTTTGATTTTGATAAAATTTCACATATAAGGGTTCTATGGTGTGTTAAATCGAGATTTGATGTCAGTTTTTCATAAAAAAAAGTTTCCACTGATTTACAGCGGATTTCCTTGGAATTTTGTCATTTTTTTAGAGTTTTTTAGCACCCTAAAGCCGGATGGTGTCTTGAGCATAACGAAAGTATTTTTATATCAAATACCTTACATAACTTCAATTAAACGTGAAAGAATCATTTCTCTATCTTGACTGAGAGCTGAGAAAAAAAATAAAACGTGATTTTCATATTTTATTTTTTTTCTCGGTTCCTAATGCCAATCGGCGGCTATAACTCTAGTTTTGCACTATTATAGGTTCCTACTACCCACACACAAATCGGCATTCAAATCTGTGAGTTACAACTGCAAACGTCCCCTTGTGAGTAACTGACTGAAGACTAATTTAGGAATTATAATCCTAGAAGGAAGCCAAAATGTAAACAAATAAAAGAATATAAAGGATAGCATTAAGTGTTTACATATCTCACTGCCTAGCCTGACAAACTTTGAAAGGTGATAATCGCTACCTGTAACATTTTTGTTTTGTTTCTTTTTTTTTACGATTTTCTCTAAAACTAAGCAAAAACGAGCAAATCTCTAAAGGATTTTTTGTCTTAGTTTTTCAGTCCCCTGTAAGTTCCTGAAGTTTTTCCATTTAAATTCGGGACACCCTGTATATGTAGGTACATTTTAATACCAAAAAGTAAAGATTACTCCCATTGATAAACTTTAAACAGTAAATAAGGCCTAGACAGAGGGAAGAAGACGAAAACAAAACTCAGGGAGGGAAAAATACTTCTGATGCCGTTCTATTCTATTCCGATATAATCATTATTATTTATAATTACAATTTATATTAGTTCAAATGGGTGCTAGACCAACATGCTCAGATAGTAAAAGGTACAGAAAGCATCTAACTCTTATGGAATTTGTATAAATAATTACTACTACAATAATAATGATATAAAGGAACGAGTATCAGAGTCAGAATCAATATATTTTCTAACAGGAAAGATACATGTAAGAGGAGAGTAAAAAAATAGAATGAACAATGATGGTAAGAAAAATGAATTTCACCAGAAGCTGCAATACAAAAATTAAACATAAGATTGCAATGAAAAGTAAATTTTTTATCAAAGTCTGTTTACTGAGGCTTAATAACATCCCTATGATCCCCAGTTAGGTGAGGAAGGCCAGGTTATCCAACAAGTTACTAAACTAGTCAGGTCATAGTTTATTTCCGTGGCTCTGGCACAATAATAAAAGTTAGCCTTCTCATTCCTTCTCCAACCCTAAGCCAGATTCTAACTTTTTTTACTTACAAGTACTCTGGTGATAACTTAACAGGATGGTGCACACAAATGGTTTAATTTTTAGATAATATGTATAAATCTAAAAACATATTATTTTGAATAAGTAATATTAATTAAACTTATATTTACCCCAAGATCCTTGATGTAAACATTTCCTCCTCTTACAGTCACATCACAATGGAATCTTGACACCCATTCTGATTTACAGAAAATGTTTGACTCTGGGCTTCGTCCAATTTTGTACTAAAAAAAAAAGAAGGAAATTAATATTATTGGGAAATGTTATGTTAAGTATATTTCTTATAATATATTTTTCAGCTGTCATATCTAAGAACAGTAATAAGTAGAATGGAGTAAAGTCCAATATTTAAGGTCAAAACCTCCAAAATCAAACTATGTTGAAATGGATTGGAATTAAGTTAATTCTATTGTTCAATACATAAACAAAAATAATCCAATCAAAAGAAGAACTGAAATAAAAGGTAAACAAGTATTTATTCACATTAATCTGCCACCTTGTGAACTTGTCTGTTAATTGACTTAAACATAGCATAGTTAAGTGATTTATAGCTCCCTTATTTTCAATTTTAGACTTTGATTTTAATATAAATTATTTACAAGCAAGTATGTATAATTATGGTAAACTTTTCGAAAATTTTAAATTATTCTTTTATAATTTATGGAACCCTTAATTTCAATTTTTTTTTAATGCAATGTTGTAAACAAATTAATCCATATCTTTTATGTTGAACGCAGTTGAATCGCGGGCTCTGTGTGGTACTTTAGAGATACTATCTGGTAAACATAATGTGAAAGAAAAATTTGACCCAAGTTGCCCCTTTTTGAAATATTTTACTGGTCATTTTCTCGGACTTTTTTATTTTTTTACAATGTTTTTTTTTGTTATTTTTGTTATTCTATTATAAATATTTCAAGACGCACAAAGAAGCATTAAGACACACGGTTTGTGAAGTGGAGACCTCAGACATAGTAAACCTTACCCAAATCCAACATGAAATGCTGTGTACAATGATGGATCGTAAAGTTTATAACTCTCTAGCGGATAACAAATCAACTCAAAGGTGCTATTTGTGTGTCCTCACTTCTAAAGATTTTAATGACCTGAAAAAATTGTATGCAGCTTCAGTGGATGTTTCACGATTCAATTCCGGATTGTCTGTACTTCATTGATGGATACGATTTTTTGAGTGCGCTCTTCATATTAGTTATAAATTGCCCATCAAAAAATGGCAAGCACGAGGAGAGAGAGGACAAGCTTGTAATAGCTAAACGAAAAAAAGAAATTCAAGATCATCTTCATCAGAAACTTGGCACTATTGTTGACAAAACTAAGCCGGGATTTGGAAGCTCAAACGATGGCAATACAGCGAGGAGTCTTGGCCCAGGACCTTTTTCTGTGAAAAACACACATAAGCACAGATAACAGTAGTTGTCGCTGAGATCCTAAATATATTCCTCACTATACTTATCAATGACTCTTGTGGGTACAAAATCATGGTACATTTAAAAATTCACGAAGAAAACAGCAGAGCTGTTCGAAGACAATTAAGACTTTGATTGCAGCTCCGCCTACAATTAGTTCCATACTATTGTTTTTTATATTTTATATTTCGTTTTCGTTTATTACTATATGTGTTAATTGTTACAAAAAAAAAAATTGGGGTCTTTTGCACTTGTTCCCCGCATTTCATTTTGAGTTTATAATCATATGTTTCGGTTACGAGTAACCTTCCCAAATGTAATAACATGTCAATGAGAGATCGTTTGATTGTTCCTACAATTAAATAAAAAACAAAAAAAATTGTTTAATTAATTACTTATTTAAATATTTGATTAAGCTTTATTCGATGTAAAAGACCCTTTTCCTGAAGAAATTCTAACGCTTTTTCTTTTGTATTTATTCGACGAATTAAATCGAACATGGATGTCGCGAATTGTAATACAAAAAATGATATCACGGAATATTACAATGAAACGGATAACATATGAGGTATGATAACAAACTCAAAATGAAATGCGGGGAACAATGTGAAAAAGACCAAAAAATTGCTCTTAAATGTTTAGTGTTAAAATTATTGTTAATTTTATAATATAAAATCGCTCCCTCTCTACCTCCTTCCCTTCCTACATAATGAGTAATTAGATTTAAAATACAATTAGCAATTATTTTTAAGTAAGTAATTTATTTATTTTCTTCACAATATGATATAAAAAATATACAATTAATAAACTTGATAAATCTAGGGAACCAATACACTACCCCAAGCTCAGTCTTCAGAATGAAATATACACGTTATATTCATATTGATTGTCAAATATTAATTCCGTGATACCTTTAAATAGTGGATTTAGTGCAAAAATCATATTTTTGGAAAAACGCGATTAAAATTTACGCAATTTTTTTCATAATCGAAAAATTGATAAAAATTTTTTTTAATATTTGAAACTTATAATAAATCATTACTAAACACGATGAAGAAACTCGTTTGTTTTCTTTTACTTTTTTTTTATTATTTATAATTTTTTTTTTAACAATTGTTTAAAAATGTATGCACTTAACTGTAATTTGACTAAATTCTTTGGTGTAAAAAGTGTTAAGTGGCAATTTACTATACAAACTATCCAGTAATCGGAAGCCATGTTTTTGTTACTATATAATATATAACAATAACATTTTTCTTTAAATATTCGTTTATTGAAACATCATAAAAAATAAAACATTAACAATAATAATGAAAAATAAAATTACTAAATGTTTACTTAAATTTAATATAAAATTTATAATAATAATAATAATAATAAAATACATGATTAATAATAACTTATTAAGCCTATTAAATGAGGGAGTGATCGTCAGCTGGGCCCTAAAATCGCTGTCACTCTACTGCTCCATCCACTTCAGAACTAGTCCAGTAAAATAAGGATTTGCCGAAGAAAACTGTGGAACTTTTATTCTCAACGGATCTTTATGTTTTTTGGGGTGCTGAATCCGAATCTGAATCTTGCTACCACGGCAACCATCGGCTTCATATTCAAAATCGCAAAAAACCGCCAAAAAAAAACGTAATTTTCTTTTTTTATCTATAACACGATAACGTAATATTCTTTTTCTATTTTTATAACATGAAATGAAATATAACACGATAACAGAGATTTTACTGGTTAACCAAATTGTTTCTAAATCTTGTGAAATTAATGTTGTATCGTTTAAGTCAGTATGCTTTATGATATTTGAATGTGGTATTCCAAGTCTACATGTTTCTAATGAATTTTCGATATCTAATACAAGTATTGTGATATAATTAAGTATATTATATAATTCTTCTTCCAAATGTAAGATGTATCGGGTTTTATCCATAGATTTTAGAATTTGTGATACTTGGTTATTATTATTCAAAATTTTAATATCATTTTGGAATGTTTCTATAAGTTTATGATTAATACTAACTTCGTGTGCAATATTGTGTTCTAAGTGGTACGAGTTTCTTTCTAAGGTGTCAATGACTTTGTCATAATGCTCTTTGTCATCAGAATCTAAGTTCCCAGTAATCCAGCTGATGGCTTTGCCTAGTCCGTTCACTAGACCTCTTTTCTGTCTCTTAGGAGTGATGTTATTAACTTTATTTTTTAAGAAAATCAATTGTTTATTAATTATATTATACATGTTATCCATAGAAAATATTTTAAAATGTTTTAATTCCTTTTCTACTGTTTCTATTTCTAATATTAGCGATGTGAAGTTTAAATAATGGACAATGGTTTTATATTTATTAATAATTTTTGCATCCGGTAATCTAAAAGTAACTAAACCTGAAGAATGTTCTACGTTAGTCATTTTATACTGTAGAGTATCCGTCGGTATCAGAAATATTATTATCATTAATTTCCATAGGTCCGTCATCTGAAACAAATAATTGGTTTTTCTTAATTTTCCTTTGTCTTTGTATATTGTCAGTATGTACTTTGATTGTCTTATTTCTATCTTGAAATTTATGAACGGGTTTATAAGGGTTTTCATTTTTATTTCTAGTTCTGACTTTAACATATGGGTTGTCTTCAATATCAGGATTTTCTCTATTAGTGTTTAATTTGTTGGTTCTAATTTCTTTTTCTTTTTCGATATTAGTTTTAATATTTTTATGTATTAAGTCCAAGTCTTCGTGATATTTATTAACTAGTTGTTCTTTAATTATTCCTTCTAATTTATTGGGGTCTTTTATAAGTCCAAATGTTATTTCATTAGGAGTAAGCTTTAAATTTTGATTGAGGGAATTGTTAAAAGTAATTACTGCAAGTTTTAAATTTGTCTCTAATTTGGAATTTTGTCTTTCTTCTTTAACGGATCTTAAAATTTCTATTAATGTGGACTGAGCTTTATTTAATAATCCTAAGGAATTAGGATGATTGGGAGTTGTATAATATGGTTCTATTCCTAAACTTTCTAAGAAATTTTGTATTAAATTATTTTTAAACTCTTTACCGCAATCCATTTTGATTCTAATCGGGTTAGGGAATAATGACAAATAATCCGATATGACATCAAAGACATTCGTGGAATTACATGATTTAACTATCCTAGCAAATAATTTTTTAGAAAATGTATCTATTATAGTTATAATAAAAAGACGTTCATAATGTAAGGTATCAATCATTAATTCTTCGAAAGGCCTAATAGGTGTCGGTGAAATTTGATATTTAGTTTTGACAGGTTTTCTATCATATATTTTTTGTTTTTCGGCATACTGGGCACTTATTAATGAATTCAGTGATCATATCTTTCATTTTTGGAAAGTAATAATTTCTTTTAATTTTCTCATACGTCTCAAGTATTCCTCTATGAAATGATTTACCCAAGTGATAGTTTTCAATTAATTCATTTTGATCATTCTCTTCTACATCTATTACTTTTTGTTTATATCTTTTAATTTTTACTGTTGGGAATTTGGTTTCAATTATTTCCGAAAGTTTTTTGAAAATCCCTTCAAATTCATTTCTTACAGATTCAACGTTTGGTTCACAGTATATACCATATACCGTGTTAGGCTTTATAATTTCCAGAAGTTTTTCTTCTATATCATGTTTCCATGGATATGCTGATTCTATTAAGTACCTAAATTTTCCAAACGGTCTAGTTGTTATAGTTCTTTCTGAACCTCTCTGTATAAAAATTTGATATTTCTCTATATTAACAGGTTTATTTTCATCAACAATAAGTATTTGTTCATGACTGGAATCTTGAGAGTGCTGAGTAGCTACAATGCTCATGTTATCTCCTCTGTTGTCCTCGACCTCTCTGCTTTCCTCAGCTGTTTCATGTATGCCTTCAGGTCTTTGACTTGCCTCATATTCCTCTAGCAATTCGTCGTAATTTACTGACGGGACAGGGGTTAAATTAGTTTGACTTGCTTCTTGTAAAGCTCTATCTAATTCCAGATCCATATCTAGATCTTCAATAGCATTTAGTTCATATGTGGGGTTAATTTGGATTCTACTTAAGGCATCTGCGACATTGTTTGTTCTACCCTCTACATGTTTGATATCAAAATCAAATTCATGTAGGTAAAAGATCCACTTCATTATTCTGGTATTATCATTTTTCATAGTGAACATTGTTACTTCTTACTGTTCTCATAGACACGGTATTTTGAGAATTAGGATTAAATGGTTGTGACGGGAAAGGTGTTTTATTATGTTGTTGTCCGTTAGAGAAATGGGGCTGATTTTGTTGGTGTTGTGGATTATGTGGTGTATAATTGTTATGTTTATAATCTTGGTAACGCTTTTGTTCATAATTATGATAACGATGTCGTTCATCGTTGTGTGGTTTTTGTTCATGGTGTTTGTTCCAATTATGTTTAAAATTTGGACTATTATAATTATGGTAAGGATTATTATGCCTAGGACCGTTATGATGGTTATTTTTTTTTTTGTGTTGGTCCGTGGTGTTCGTTTTTATTTTGACCTTGTGGGTATAAATCGTCCACTATAATTCTACAGTTATTGTAGAGTGTGTTTTTCATATCAATTAAGTCACGTATGACGATATGATTAAGGGCATCTTTAAGCCTTGGGGGTAAATTTCTAAGAACATGGTCAATTATCTGACCTTTTTGGGATTTTATTTCCTGGTCTTTGTTTATAATCTCTATATCAACCATAATTCTATTTTGAATAAGGATTTGATATGGTAAAACTCTGTTAATGTAGTCTATGGGGTGTTCGTTTTTGTGCATTCTAATTTGTGTTACTTCATGCTGTAAATGTGAAGTCGTCCGCGAATCTTTAAAATGATTAACTAAATGTAGTTTAAATTCATCAATAGACCCAAAATTTTCATACATACAAAGTTGTTGGGCATCACCGGTAAGTCGCGATAAAGCTATTTGAATTAGTTTGTTTTCATTTTGTGCGCGATTCAAAATTTGTTCATTACATACATTATTATAAATAATTTCTAGCGGCTTGATAAATGCAATTAAAAGAGTTGGGTCACCATTATAATATGGTAAGTGACCATAATCTTCTTTCGTCATAGAATAATTTGAAGTCATTTTGCTACAGTTAATATTACTATCAATAACAGTTAATTCTTTATCTTTAATTATAATTTCACTTAGTTTACTTTCTTTAAGCTTAAATTCAGGATTCATTAAATTAAATCAATCAGAACAAGTAGTCCCAAACTCTGCTTTTTTCGAGTCTTCTTGGCCTAAAAAGTCTTTAAATATTAATTATAGCTGGAACTAGTACCTACATAATGAAAAAAGGAAATCCGAAATCCGACCATTTTTCGCGAAGTCACGTTTTTGGGAAAAACTTGCCGTCAGTCCCACAGCTCTGCGAAAACAGTTTGTCGTACTCTTTTGGCTATAACTCTGAAACTATTTGTCCGATACAACATTAATTTTTTCATCTTAAAGCTGATTAAATTTACTATAAGAATCAATAAATGAAGTTTTATCCAAGCCCAGTAGAATGTACATGCCAACCCGCTAATAAAAACGTACTGTTGTAAAATCCAAGTGATTTTTGGAACATTTGTCGCTCCAACTCCTCAAATATTTGTTCGAACCCTAATTTCTTTTTTCTATCTCAAAGCTGATCAAATGTGCTATCAGATGCTATATATATAAATTATATTAAATCCTGTAAACCATCCAAGCTAGCACGCTAAAAGTATGTTGTATGTTTTGGCAAAATATGTAAATTATGACATGTTCAGTAGACTGGTGTGGGTATTTCACGGTGTTAATTATAAGTAACATATATAGGATCTAATAGTAAATTTGACCAGCTTTTAGATAAAAATGTTAAATTTAACCACCTTTCAGATTGAAAAAAAAACATTTTGAATCGGACAAATACTTTCGGAGTTATAATGATAAATGTGCCGAAAACCACGGATGTAACAACAGTACGGGTTTTTAGGCGTCTGGGATATTATAACTCCGAAAGTATTTGTCCGATTCAAAATGTTTTTTTTTTAATCTGAAAGGTGGTTAAATTTACAATTAGAACCTATATATGAAATTTTTATCAAAATTCTTGAAATACACAAGCTATCACGCTGAAAATCACTTACTTTTGTAAAATACATGTTTTTTTGGCACATTATTCCCTATAACTCCAAAACCATTCGTCCAATCCAAAATTTAACATTTTTATCTAAAAGCTGGTCAAATTTACTATCAGATCCTATATATGTTACTTATAATTAACACCGTGAAATACCCACACCAGTCTACTGAACATGTCATAATTTACATATTTTGCCAAAACATACAACATACTTTTAGCGTGCTTTTGAAAAAAAGAAATCCGAAATCGGACCATTTTTCGCGAAGTTACGTTATTGGGAAAAAATGGAGAAATAGGCCAACTTGCTGTCAGTCCCACAGCTCTGCGAAAACACGTTTGTCGTACTCTTTTGGTTATAACTTTGAAACTATTTGTCCGATACAACATTACTTTTTTTCATCTTAAAGCTGATTAAATTTACTATAAGAATCTATAAATGAAGTTTTATCCAAGCCCAGTAGAATGTGTTTTTTAAAAAATTAAATTTATTTTTTTCTAAATCGAAGATTATACTTATGTTCTAATAAAGCTTCATACTTCTCCTACCTTAACACTCCATCAAAATCAAATGTACAAGTTCAGTAATTAATTCTCCTATCGATTACTCACTACGTAGATTATTTTTTTGTTGGATTTGTTGATCATGAAGCTCAATAACTCTATTCTTGTTTATTTATGTATTTTAATAATTTTATATATACAGGGTGTCCCGAATTTAAATGGCAAAACTTCAGGAAATTATAGGGGACCAAAAAACTAAGACAAAAAGTCCTTTAGAGATTTGCTCGTTTTTTGTTTAGTTTTAGAGAAAATCACAAAAAAAAAGAAACAAAACAAAAATGTTACAGGTAGCGATTATCACCTTTCAAAGTTCGTTAGGCTAGGCAGTGAGATATGTAAACACTTAATGCTATCCTTTACATTCTTTTATTTATTTACATTTTGGCTTCCTTCTAGGATTATAATTCCTAAATCAGTCTTTAGTCAGTTACTCAGATATTTTTGTATGAATAGCATCAGCCACAATGCCGCATACATATTCTAATGTTGAATACGCTGATATGATTTTTGTGTATGGTTTCTGTAACAGTAATGCTTTAGAAGCAGTGCGGGAGTATGCGCGCCGATTTCCAAATAAAAGAGTGCCTAATCGATGAGTCTTTTCGTTAACTTTTAATAGACTACGAGAGACTGGGTCATTCTTAATACGTAATGAAGGCGACCAATTTCAGGCAGCAATAAGAGCAGATTATCGGAGAAGAAATTGTGTCCAACACCACTTCGATAACAATCCTGAGACTAGCATCCAAAGAGCATCTGCTGTATTAGCAATATCGCAGCAAGCAATATGGCGAACTTTGAAAGGTGATAATCGCTACCCATACCATCTTCAAAAAGTTCAGAATTTATTACCTCAAGATTATGTCAAGAGATTGAATTTTAGTAACTGGTTTCTTGACAAAATTTGTGATGATAATTTATTTCCATTAAAAATTATATGGACCGATGAAGCTACCTTTACAAGAGGAGGAATTGTTAATCAAAGAAATTATCATGTATGGGCTCTTGAAAATCCCAGAGCTATTAGAGAGAATAGGTTTCAGCATGAATTTGCTATTAACGTTTGGCTTGGAATTTGGAACGGATTACTGGTGGGAGCATATTTTTTACCTGGAAGATTGAATGGTATCACATTTACAAATTTTTTGGAGAACGACTTTTCTAATTATTTAGATGACATTCCCTTACAGCAGTGGATTGAAATGTGGTTCCAACTCGATGGATGTCCAGCTCATTATAGCAGAGTTGCTCGAGCTTGGCTGGATATAAATTATCCACGATGGATTGGAGGTGGAGGACTAGTACCTTGGCCACCCAGATCACCTGATATGACACCCATGGATTTCTTCGTATGGGGAATCTTGAAGCAGAAAGTTTATTAAAGTTTATTCGCTGTCAATCAACTCAAAAGAGCAATTAACCCATTTACGGCCAACGTTGCGAAAACGCAACACTAACTTTAACAATTTTTTGTTACACATGTGTTGTATATTGTTTGCTGATTCTTCCGTCTTATCATCCTTTAACACATTATTAGTTAGTATTGAACTAGGGAAACTCAATAAAAAAAATTTTTATGGCTACAAATTAATTTTTAAATATCCAATTTTCACGGATTTTAAGTACTTTTTGAAAATAATTTTTTTTAACAATTTACAATTTTATTACTAGTTATTCCTTATCAGCGTATTTAGTATGATAGTAGATCTAAATAATAGGATGGTTAGTTTTGAATTTTTTTCTTTTTATGAACCCCAAAATCAAATTTTAATTTGCTGTTGCGTTTTCGCAACGTTGGCCGAAATCGGTATCTAATTTACCAGCCCGCTGTTTCTTAGTAATCCGGTCCCCTATTCGGGGTCCTGGTTTCTTGTAATCCTAACAATAGTGATTCTTTCAAAGAATATCCTGTTCATTTCAAAAAAATATCATTCATGGAATCTCCTTCTCCTAAAATATCATAAAAATAAACGTAGAATTGCCAGTTCTTTTACACGGCTCCCTTCGAACGGACGTTAGTGAAATTTTTACTGATACAGTAACGTGAACCTTTGTGTTATTACCAAACCATGGTATGTATAATTATTTTTATTTGTCGGTTTTTTTTTCTTTTTAGAGAAAACTGTGGTAATTCGGTTTCCTAAATTACAGAACCCCGACACTGGCAAAGCCTGGACCGCCGAAGAACTAAAATCCATATTAGAAGAATCTTCTGACTCTTCGGATTCAGAATCGGATTTGGATGTGGTGTATATTCCACCAGAAGTAGATCTACTCACAGATGAAGAAAAACATCGATGAAAATCTGATTCTGAACCCTGAAAACGAAGAATCGGTGCTGGAAAAAGACATTGCTGGGAAATTTGAATTACATGGACGAAGACGGAAAAAAAGCGGTAAATGTACTAAATCTTCCACCAAAAAACCTGCCTCCAACTGGAGTAAAACAGAACATCCCGTGTATTCTTCTTAACCGACGTCTGTTGAACCTACTTGTCTAGAAAATATTCTTGCTCAATACGGCGGTAAGTCACCTTACGAAATTTTTCAACTGTTCCTCGAATCCGGTATGACGGACATGGACATATAGTAAGAAAAAATAAGTCTGGCATAAGAAGAAGGTGCAAAGAATGTCACAGCACGACAGTGTATATGTGCGAGAAATGCAATGTATTTGTACATAGCAAATGCTTCTCACAATATCATACAAAATAAAAAAAAGTTATGTAAATAATTGTGTACAAAATATATTATACATCAAACTATTATTTTTCGTTTTCTTGTCATAAAGTAATATAAATAAAATTGTTTATTTTGTAAAAAAAAGTGTTTTTTTGTTTTTTTTTTACCTTAAACTGACGATTTTTTTTTTTTAATCTTATCTGGCCAACGTTGCGTTTTCGCAACAGTCAAAATTTGGCAATAATTGATGTCCAAAATTTTTTTTAAGCATAAGGCTGTCTATTCCTTGCCTAAAACACTAACTTAAAAGAAAAAAACAAAATCATTTTTCACTATTTCTACCCTTGGCCGTTAATGGGTTAAGAGATCGAATCATAGATGCAGTACACACACCAAATATCATCAGAACAATGTTTAGCTGCAATTTATCAAGTGAGTGCTAGATGTAATGCTTGCATTGGTGCAAGAGGACAACATTTTGAGCAATATTTACAATAAAAAGAACATAACTTAAATATAAATGTAAATAAATAAGTATAAAAATGAAAACTTGTTTTGTTTCTTTTTTTGCGGTTTTTCTCTAAAACTAAGCAAAAACGAGCAGAGCTCTAAAGGTCTTTTTGTCTTAGTTTTTCGGTCCCCTATAAGTTCCTGAAGTTTGCCATTTAAATTTGAAACACCCTGCTCATATATATAGCTAAATAAAAGTATCGCGGGATTGAGTTTTTAAAAAGAAGCTTTATTTGAGTGACATAGATTGATACAAGAAAAAGCACAATTTATAGCCTATTACAATACTTCGATCATAGTATGACCGCACGCATCAACGCCTACGTACAGAATTTCTGATGAGGCCAGGTGGGGGTGGCCTTTTATAGGGTTTTTTGGGAGAGAGGATATCATACTTTGTTTATTATCCTTTATACCATTGAGGTTCACATAACTCCCCCCCCCCACCCGAGTTCCAAGGTCTCCGATGGAACAAATATTTTAGTGTAAATAAGTTAGATTCTATACAATTCAATAAATAAAAGGTTTGAACCTTATACATTTCTTAATACCTTTTACACTAAGTCATAACATTCTATGAACAAAAGGGATTGGACCTTATACTTCAAGCTTAAAATAAAGGGATTAGACCTTGTATTTCTCTTGATAATCTAGTGACTTTTGTAAAAACAAAAGAATTAGACTTTGAGTTTCCTGTTTACTAAGTTAGGATTTGTACATTTGAAAAATAAAAAGATTAAACCTTGTACATCTAAGACTAAAATAGGATTTTATACAATTGTCAAAAACAAAAGGATTAGACCTTGTCCATTTCTTAATAGTAACAATAAGCTTAGACTATTTACAAAAATAAAATGTTTATACATTACAGAATTCCTTTCATGCTAAAGTACAAAAAGATAAAATGATATTTCTTAATACTAAACAATACATTATTTAAACAAAAGGAAATTAAAAGAAGAGTCTTTGAATTAATTTCTTCTATTACAAATAATACTTCTAAATTCAAAATTACTCAATTAAAACAATAATATTTTAAATCTAAATAATAATTCAAATACTCTTTTAATTACAGTTTATAATAATTTCAAACTAAAATACATACTTTTCTTAATTTCAAGACAGAATAATAGTATCCCACACATGGTTAGGTACGGGCCTAACAATGTCTTTTGAAGATTTTCCCTACCCTCGTATAAAAAAAAAAAAAAAAAAAAAAAAAAAAAAAAAAAAAAAAAAAAACCGCGCGCGCGCGCACACACACACACACACACACACACACACACACACACACACACACACACACACACACACACACACACACACACACACACACACGTACGTACGTTATACGTCTAAAAGGAATGTACAAAACAAGTAACAATTATATACAAAAAGCATGATTGTTTATTCATTTTAATACATATACTACATACTTTTATAGTGAAAAAACAAAAGAAAATGGAACATAATCAAAGAACAAAAATATGTACATATTTGTAAAACAAAATAAATTAATGCTGTTGCCTGAAGAGCGTTTAACTATTTTAACTATAACATAAGTACTTATATGATCATTAAATTAAAATTACAATAAAAAAAACAACAAACGATTCTGTTAATTGAACTTCTGGATAATCAACAATCCACTGTATACATATTTTTATTCCTTTGAAGTTTCTATTAATTATTATAATTTTTTATTTAAAAATTTTATTGCCTTTATATAATTATTATTACTATTATGATTTTTATCCAGTAGTTTAAATTTTAATCTACCAAAATACTATCTCCAATCCAATCCAATCAACCAGCAAATATTTTTTGATTGGATTATAGCATCACAGACAAGATGAGGATTTCCAAGCAACACCTTCATTCCAACTAGATAATCACAATTAATTGTAATCAAGGATATCTCTTATCCAATTCCTTTAAAACCATTTAGAGATTATCTGGCATGTTAGTTGTGGTCATGTCACATGAGTTTATTGTGGTGACTTCGAACTCAGTTGTGAAACATTGGCTTGTGTACTATGTGTATTGTATACTATGTGATGGTAGGCATATGAAAGTTAATTATGTGAAAACGATTAAAGAAATATTGATGAAAAAAATTTATAAAAAAGAATGTATAGAAAGAAGATATATCTTATTTTCCTTCTCAGCATAAAATTGGTGCAGTTAAAGTCAGCCAGGAATCACATTCCACAGCTAGTGACACCTCATGGAGCTCAGACTCTTTGCCTTTTTTTTTTTTTTTTTTTTTCAGATCGATTAAAAGAAAAAGAAGAAAGGTTATAACAAAAAATAATTAAAAGCATTAAAAATAAAAATTAGTAAATAACAAAATAAATAAGGAGGAAATTGGGCAGGATGAGAAGTATCCTAGATTAAAATATAGAATGATTATTCCAGAATGATATTATTATCAGGAGGAGGAGCCATTTGCAATCTTCATCCTGTCTCTGAAACCATAATCTAATCATGTTTGATAGTTGTGGTTATACTTTGACAGTTTTAAATTGAAACTATAAAGAAAAAAATTGTAATAATTATATGAAGATAAAAAATTGTTAAATGAAAAACGATTTTAATTATAAGGATCTTCAAAGAAATGAATAAATATATAAGCATGAATTACAAAACATAAAATGAAATAATTGAATTTATCATAACAAATATTGTGTGGAAATAGTTTTTATAAATTAAAAAAAATTTGTAAATAACATTGTTGTATACACACACACTGTGGTGAAAAAAAGAATTTGTATAAGCAGTACAATACTCAAGATCATAACATTGAGAAAAAAAAAAAAAAAAAAAAAAAAAAAAAAAAATTCTGATAACTTATGCATAGAATTATAATAAAATCTAAATATTGCCTCACAAAATATGCTAATCATTTTAACTAGTTTCTTACCAAATATGTTACTCTTTTAGTGTCCATTTGCTTTATGGATTCTTAATAGAACAGTTTAACACTGTAACATATTTTTTTTTCTTTATCCAGTCTAAATCAATAGGGTACCCAAAAAAGTGGGATATCTCATGGCTGACACCCATGGATTTCTTCGTATGGGGAACCTTGAAGCAGAAAGTTTATTCGGTGTCAAACAACTCAAGAGAGCAATTAAGAGACTGAATCATAGATGCAGTCCACCAGATATCATCAACACAGATGATCAACAGAACAATGTTTAGCTGCAATTTATCAAGTGAGTGCTAGATGTAATGCTTGCATTGGTGCAAGAGGATTGATTATTTATATTTATATATATATATATATATATATATATATATATATATATATATATATATATATATATATATATATATATAAATAATCAAGAAAAATAAAATAATATTTGTATTTAAGAAATGATACTTAATTTTTTTTTCACTATACAGGGTGTCCCAAATTTAAATGGCAAAACTTCAGGAACTTAGAAAAGTCCTTTACAGATTTGCTCGTTTTTGCTTAGTTTTAGACAAAATCACAAAAAAAAAGAAACAAAACAAGTTTTTATTTTTATACTTATTTATTTACATTTATATTTATGTTATGTACTTTTTAATGTAAATATTGCTCAAATGTTGTCCTCTTGCACCAATGCAAGCATTTAACCTGTATACCCCCTCACATAAAACTACTTCCTTTGAAAAATCCTTTATCATCCATGCTACCTCCTTCTGGAATTCCATACCCACTCCTATTCGTAAAGCTGCTTCCCTTACCCCTTAATTCCTTTAAAAATAATTTATTTTTACACCTTTTACATAATCAATCTTCCGCAAATATGTAAATATTCAGAATTATTTTATCTTTTTATATACAATTGTATTTTATGTAATTATGATCATTATTTTTTATTTTTCCTGTCGACAATATATGTCATGCTTACTGATGCATTTAACTTGTAAATAATACAGCCAAACAATTGTACCTCTAATTGTGCATTATTGTTATTCTTAGGGGGCACTAAGTCCCAGAATAAATTTTTTTTACATTCATTCATTTATCCACAAAATTGACATAATACTTCCCTGGTTACCTATCTATTCTAATCTATATAAAATATAAATTATTTATCACACTCTGCATCCCTACATCCACTTTTTTAATATAAGAACAAGTGAACCACCTCTCATAGATCTATTTCAAACCTGAACCCAGGTATAAATGAGTCAAGTGCCAAATCAACAATCCCAAATATGATTTATAATGTTGATGGTTAAACTTAATATATCAGGGTAGCAAACAGATAAACACAAACATTATAAGTTAATATCTGTCTTCTACACTTCATAAAATGTTACTTTTATCACAATTGACATTATCTAATACTAACGAATGTATCAGTACTTAATCATACACAGTACAACAGTTAAATAAATTTTAACACTGCTACTCTTATTAGAAAATATTTCGAATTTCAAATATATAAAACTGCACAATTACTCTAAATGAATGAAATATTAAAGAAACACTGTAAATAAAACTTTATTACAAAAACTTGATGATATTCAACACAAGTATGGAAATATAACGAAAAAATATATGTCAAATTGTGATTTGATCAGGTAAATAAAATAAATCACTCACCAATCCTTCTTTGATGACAATTGGATTGGCGTCACTATTGAATATTCTTTGAAGTAACCAAATTTGTTCCATTTTGTCAGTAAATCCTAAGTAACCATAATCGTTACAGACCATCAATCAAACACATCACTGTCAATATTAATACTAATAAACAACTAAACTGACAGCTGCACTCTTCAAGAAAGTCAGATACAAATATTCTGGCGCTTCTCCACCAATATTGTGGTTATCATAACCTCACTACCCCCCACCACTAATTTTGGTGTTAAAAACATAGCTTTTATTTAATTAAATATAAAATATTTAATTGAAATATTTAAAAATATTAATTATTTTGAAAATTTTACATTTAGATCGTTGGTATTAATTAAAAATGCAAAATCAGGAATAATTGTATGGGTCTTGGAAAATGACTTGTTAGTCTTGAGAGGTTATCAAGGTTACTGTTTCAGTATCTATGATCATTGTTTTGTGTTTATGTAAGTTGTGATGGGGCAAAATCAGTCTGGTAGTGGAGGTTCTGGAGGAGATAAAAAGGATGATAAAGACAAAAAGAAAAAATACGAACCACCAATACCCACTAGAGTTGGTAAAAAGAAGAAGAGAACTAAAGGGCCTGATGCTGCCACTAAGTTGCCACAAGTTACACCCCATACGAAATGCCGATTGAAACTCTTGAAATTGGAAAGAATAAAAGATTATCTATTAATGGAAGAAGAATTTATTAGGAACCAAGAACGCTTAAAACCTCAAGAAGAAAAAAATGAGGAAGAAAGATCCAAAGTTGATGACCTTAGAGGTACACCAATGTCAGTTGGTAATTTAGAAGAAATCATAGATGATAATCATGCCATTGTTTCAACTTCAGTAGGTTCTGAACATTATGTAAGTATTCTTTCGTTTGTTGACAAAGATCAACTGGAACCAGGCTGCTCAGTTCTTTTAAATCATAAAGTGCATGCTGTAGTTGGTGTTCTATCTGATGACACTGATCCTATGGTTACTGTAATGAAGCTAGAAAAAGCACCTCAGGAAACATATGCAGATATTGGAGGTTTGGATACCCAGATTCAGGAAATCAAGGAATCTGTTGAATTACCTCTTACTCACCCTGAATATTATGAAGAAATGGGTATTAAACCCCCTAAAGGTGTAATATTGTATGGTCCTCCTGGAACAGGGAAGACTTTGCTTGCTAAAGCTGTTGCAAATCAAACATCAGCTACCTTTTTAAGAGTTGTTGGATCTGAACTAATCCAAAAATATCTTGGTGATGGACCGAAACTTGTAAGAGAGCTTTTTAGGGTTGCTGAGGAACATGCCCCATCCATAGTGTTTATTGATGAAATCGATGCTGTTGGAACCAAAAGGTGATAATCTAAAGGATACACTTTTTCTTTATTAGTATTTTATTTTCCATTATTTATGTGATTTACTCATTTTTTAAAGACTAATTGTTAAAAGTCATTTAGAAACTTCTTATGAAAACACTGCAGTATTTAACATGTATTTATAGATTTTATCTGATGTGTTGATATATATGTGCAGTGGAAAAACCTATTCCATAGTTATGGATTGCAACATTGATTTGTACAATTATATTATAGTTTTTGCCAAGATATTTGGATAAAGCTCTTATTCCTATCTCTAGTCTTGAATTGAATTTTTTTTTTTTTTTTTTTTTTTTTTTTTTTTTTTTTTCTCCCCTCAATATTCTATGTATATTTATTAATGTAAATTTATTTATTGAAGTAAAAGAAATTTTCTTATAATTCACATTAATTTCTTTCAAAATATCAACTCTAAGAAGTACCATACATACTAACTGGATTTGCAGACAACTCTTTTTCATAAATCTTTGTACTCATGTTAACAAGTGTAAAATTAATAATACTTAAGATATTTCCAAAGTCAGCTCCAACTTCTATATCATGTTTAGAAAATAAATGATCAATTCTTCTGAAAAATTAAATCAGTTAAACAGATAAAACACGTTTTTTGTATACCGACTCAGATTTTTATAAGGTTTTTTAATTTTGCACCCTTCTTACCTAGATTTTCATCACTACATCCAAATAATATGACAAATTTGAATCTAACTTATTATGGTGCATAGAATTTTGAAATGATGAGAACTTATTATTAAATTGTTCCAAATTTCCTCATAGAATTTATAACCAATCAGTAATCAGTTACAATTTAATGTTTACAAGTTGTGTAAAAACCTGTATTTAATTATCTTCAGTGACCAGTTGTATGAAATTTTGTATTTTCAGTTGGTAGAATATTATTTATTGAATTATTTTCTTGTTTTGTTTTTTTCATACAGTTGCTAAATTATGTTTTGTTTTTCTGGATTACAGATATGATTCCAATTCTGGAGGTGAACGTGAAATTCAACGTACGATGTTGGAACTTTTAAATCAGCTTGATGGTTTTGATAGTCGAGGAGATGTGAAAGTAGTTATGGCAACAAACAGGATTGAAACTTTAGACCCAGCTCTTATTAGGCCTGGTCGTATTGACAGAAAAATAGAATTCCCTCTGCCAGATGAAAAAACCAAAAAGCGAATATTTAACATTCACACTAGCCGCATGACACTTGCTGATGACGTCAACTTGTCTGAGTTAATTATGGCCAAGGATGATTTGTCAGGTGCAGATATCAAGGCTATCTGTACAGAAGCAGGTCTTATGGCATTGAGAGAGCGTAGGATGAAAGTAAATAATGAGGATTTTAAGAAATCCAAAGAAAGTGTCCTTTATCGGAAAAAAGAAGGAACTCCTGAAGGTTTATATCTTTAATGTTCAATCATTGATTTTTATTTTCAATAATTATTTAATTGTGCTTTTTGTTAACTATAATTGAAATATTGTGTAACAAATAAAATAAACTGTAATTTTTTCACTTGATCTATCATCATTTAGTAAGCCCCTAAATTGTTCAAAACTTTCTAATATTAATCATATTTGATTTGGGCTTGGTTTAGAGAAATCTGACAATTTATAAATTGCATAAATTATCCATCTTTATTCTATTTTTATGTATTTCTTCTGGGAATCATATTTGTTTTTTTATATCCAGTAATAGCGTTGTTTTGTTTTTTTCTATTCCATTAATCGTTACCATTCCTTTAGATTTGTATAAACAGATTTTATGCCAGTAGTGAGGTCTGTTGGGACACTTCTTGCTGAAAGAGCATTCCATATATCTTGACGTGGGAGAGTCAAAGGCAGCCTTTCAGGTCCAATGACAATCTAAGTATAATAGAATAGAATAACTTTATTCTGGGACAAAGTCCCTTAAGAATAACATACATAACACAAAGTAGAGATTTTAGAAATCTGGCCGAGAGATTTTAAAAATAATACAACATAGATAAAAGTGAATACAACTTTGTATGAGAACAAATACAAATTAAAAAAATGGAATAAAAGAAAAAACTGTAAATAGAAAAAAAGAATATAGGAGTTAATATCATAAACACAATTGCAAAGAAAAAAATGAAATTAAAAATAAAAAGGTCAAAAATTATCCTTACAAGAATTAAAACATTATCATAAAAAACTTTAAATGTGCGCTAATGTTTCATGTCTAACATACGTAATGATGAAATGAGGGAAGAAGCATTGTGAATGCAGAGAGGGAGGGAATTCCTGAGAATAGAGGATCGGCAAGGAAGGACCGTTAGAATGCAGTACTTCTGTGGGATGGACTATAGAGGTCAGAAAGACAAGATCTTGTATGCAGTGATTTAATTGAGGACTTGAACTGTAGGATACTGTAAATAAAGGGAGGGTGACAGGTGTTGATAACTTGGAATAGGTAGGTGCCAAGGAAGTATTTTCTGCGGAAGGAGGGAAAGAGCCAATTTAACTAGGTATAGAGATGCGAAACATGAGAACGTCTCTCATATAAGGTATTGTGTCTCCCAGGGTGAAAACGTGCTTGTACCTGCTCAGCCACAGATCTTCAGCCTTTTCTCCAGAATGTGTGGGTACACACTGTAGGCCTCAGACAAGAGATAAATTGTCCTGTTATTAGCACATTCTATTTTTTTTTTTTTTGTGGAATCTTATAATACACTATTCCAAATCTTTTGGGATTGTCTTGGTGTCCTGTACCGTCTGAAATAAATCATATAACTCTTTAACCAACCCATGTCCATACTTCAAAAACTAAACAGGCAATGTTGTCCTTGTCTGCTGCATTGTCTGTCTTCAATTGCTCAAGTGCCAGTACTATTTCATCACAATTAAAGGCTTCACTGACTTTGTAGTTTTTTTTTTTTTTTTTTTTTTTTTTTTTTTTTTTTTTTTTTTTTTTTTTTTTTTTTTTTTTTTTTTTTTTTTTTTTTTTTTTTTTTTTTTTTTTTTTTTTTTTTTTTTTTTTTTGTGGAATCTTATAATACACTATTCCAAATCTTTTGGGATTGTCTTGGTGTCCTGTACTGTCTGAAATAAACCATATAACTCTTTAACCAACCCATGTCCATACTTCAAGAACTAAACAGGCAATGTTGTCCTTGTCTGCTGCATTGTCTGTCTTCAATTGCTCAAGAGCCCAGTTCTATTTCATCTCAATTAAAGGCTTCATTGACTTAGTTGAGCGTGTTACTTGTTAATTTATGTCAAGATCAAGTTGGTGTCTACACTATCTATTTAATATTTTATATTCTCACTGCCCAGGGATATATCGGGTGAGATTATGATGATATATCTCATTGTCTTTGTTCTTTTGCCTTTCTTGAATTTCACTCTGTGCCTAAAACTTCAATATTTTCAATGTCATTTCATCTAGGCTTTTCCCACATTCATCCTTGGCTAAGTTGTCGATTGTCTTAATCTGTCTATAGTTCTTCCAAGCTGGAAATTTTTTGCCAATCATTAATTTCATTCTGTAATTCCAGCACTTGCTGTTTTTACCTTTTTTGGTGAATTACTCATAATGGAAATTTTAAAACTGTTCGAGTGTTTCTCCACTTTGGGATAGAATATACTTTCCTCAGTGACATGTGTTTTAAACAAGAGGATAGCCTAAGTCCACTCTTTTTTTAGAATTAATGGATAAAATTTATAAAAGCAGATAATATAGTTCCCATCTAATATGTAAGATAATTTACAGCATATTCTACTGGAGCGGTAAGAGGAACTTCAGCAAAAAGGAATGTCTGTTAACGCCGCTTAGAGTAAGGCACTGGTCCTGAGAAGAGATGAAGAGAAGAAAGTGGAGGTATGTTGTAACTTTAAGGTTCTCAAAGTAGTTGGGAACTTTTTCTACTCGGGAGCCAGCATTAACATCCAAAGCAGAATTGGTTAGGAAACAGGATAGCTAGAGCCAACAAAAACCATCATAGTATAAGTAGCATCATTGTTGTACCCTCAAATATGAAGCAAGAGACCAAGCTCCACATTTTCCAAATCTAAACAGAAATAAGATTATGTCCCAGATAAATAGAATAAAAACTCTCCAGTAACTGAAATAGCTCAGTGGTGGCCTTGAGGCCTATTAGAATTTGATTGAGGCCCTTCCACCGGAGTTATGGCACAAGGAGTAGGATAAAGAAAAACACTTCTGATTATTAGTTCATTGTTACCAAATCATCAAAATAATGTTAATGTTGGTTCAATCAGGCGTAAAGGCTATAGGCTGAGCATTAATGATATGGAAGAAAATTACTGATCCAAATATTTATGAAGACAGTTCTGTAGCAGTTACCATTCAATACTGTCTCATCAATCTCTTGAAAGAAAATTTGCTGTTTAAGTGGCGATAACTTTGGAAATACTTTCTAAAACTACTCAAATCTAAATCACTTATAACGATTAGGAGTTAAAACAGGATGCTGGAGCGCTTTCCCTGATTATACTGTCTCCCAATAAATCCTGAAATCCATAGAAAGTCTTCAAAAAAGTACTCAGAAAATAATCCTCATGTTAAACCTATAGCTGAAACAAAACACGGTGAAGGACGTTCAATCGAAAGGTTACAGCCATGGTCAGTGAAGAAACATTAGGTTACAAGTATAAGCCAAAAACTGAATATGCAAAAGACAAAACAGTCGAAATTGGACAACGGTCAACCTGCAATTGATGTTATGCTGTAAAATATAAAATGAGAGCCCTGCCATGTGCTGCAGTAACAGGAAAGTCCAACTTCCACCCTTTCAAGAATATCTTGAACTCTTGCAGAGCCTCCTTACTTACGAACATCCTGAGGCTGAGCATTTTCTAAATAATAATTGGAAATAGAACGGTTGTTTACAAATGACGTCGTTTGGAGTAAAAGAGGGGCATTTCATGCCATCATTTAAGGTGCGAGGATAGGTATATCACAGAATAGGGAGTTTGATGCCTGGAACTCAAGAGCAGCCGTCTTTTATTCAGATAAATTTTGTTGGTGATGACAACAATGAAAGAGACATTCACTGTGGTTACTTTCAAAACATCAAGCCTGCATTGGTAGGCCAACTCCAGAAAATTCTTCATAAACATAACAAGGATTTCAGAGCTGCCGTTGAGTGCGTTCCCAAAGATTTCCAAGTAGTTATTAGTGCTGACAAAAAGCCTTCAAATGCTTAATGAGGACGTTACAATACTCCAACCATTAACGAAGTTGCTGTCATGATTGTTGGACGGGTGTTTAAAAAGCGAGACATTGTTCACCACAGCATGGACAAGACACTGATAAGAATCAGTGAGTTCTATCGAGAGTATGATTCTCTTCAGTATAGTCTCATGTTCTACCATGGAGAAGATTGGTACAGTATTAACATCCCTCAGCGTGACCCAAACACCAATACAACCAAGAAAACTGTCTGCAGCTGATTTTTACGCCTATAAGTTGAAGGAGCGAGAAGGCGAAGAACCTTATTTACTTTAGTTTCGTAATCTCCTCAACCAATTTATGCTTCGTATGTACGCAAAAATAGAAACATAAAGACTAAACTATAAACATAAAAACAAGAGAAAATTGAGAAGTGGAGACTATATTCACTCCATATCTCGAAGCTTCATTGGAGGACTGTTAAAATTTAAAAAAATAAACTTTTGCAAATTATCAAATTTACTTATTAAAATTCTTCTAAGAACTGAATTCTTTAGGTTTATTTAAATTTAAATTAATAATAATTATCGACGTTAAGCTTAACTTTTACTAATTTAAGTTGTCCTTAATCCTAATGATATTAAACCGTTGCAGAGCACGGATACTTTCAGCTATTATTTTTTATTTGATTTATATCTTGCAAAAATAATATAATTGCTTATGTACAGATTTCATATTTGAGTGTACCTTAATGATTATTAAAATTAACAATAATAAAATAAAAAAGAACATAAGAGTGTCTAACACAGTGATTCCCAAAGTGGTCTATGACAACTTGCATGGTGTCTACGTCAGCGAAAAAAAATTTGGGGGTCCACGATAGTGGATCTCAACACATACACTGATAGTACCTATTTACTTACATCATACTATGTTATAATATCAAAACACATACATTATTTATAAAAGTACCTATGAAGTAAAAAATTTATTATATATGTTTATAAAATTGTGTAAGTTGTAGGATGTTGGTATTCGCTTTGTGCTCGCAATACATTTTGAACTTGTAAAAACCTGAGAGTCGCAGTCTCAGAGCTTCGCTACCTTGCACTGACTTGTTCAATTCGTCACTCTATAAATACGAATGTGGGACAAATACGTTTATTCGTTTCCTGAATCTTGAAAAGGAAAGTGCTAAGAAAACATTTTAAAAAATATAAACAGATAGTATATCACACAAATTATAGTGAGTCAGTGTTATTTTGTTTGAGAGTGCTGGAGAAAAGTAAGTACATTATTATTTTTTTTTTTTTTATTAAATTTTAGTTTCGTAATCGTAGTTAGCAAAGATAGATAAATTGCGCCAGTCATGACTTTAGTTATTAGTAGTTTAATATTCAATCATGCAAAATTGCACGAGTACTCCTCAATAGTTTATTTTTAAAAGTTTTAGCAATCGGTATTATAATTACAGTGCAATCTCCGTAATTCGAGCTAATTGTTGCAAGAAGATGTTCGAATTATGGAATCTTTTCGGAAAAATCAAAAAATATTTTTAATATACAGCTGCTGGATTTTCTGTCTTATTTAAAAAATTTAATTTTGCCCACAGATGACTGATGCCATGTCCGAATCTAAAAAGAAATGTAGACAGTACAGTGTTGATTATTTGAAATTTGGCTTCATTCCATCATTGCCGGACAAAAAATTGCCTATGTGCCTTTTATGCAACAAAGTTTTGGGCAATGACGCTATGAAACCATCTAAACTGCTAGATCATCTGAGAAGGCTTCTTACAATATCTCGTTACTTATAGCAAAATCAGGAAAACCGCATACTATCGGAGAGAAGTTAATTTTGCCAGCCGTTGAAGAGGTTTTAAAAACTGTTTTACACAAACCTGCATCTGCTAACATTAAAAGAATTCCCTTAATCAACAATACTGTTGAAAGACATATTGATGAAATGAGTTATGATATTGAAAGCTTCTTATGTAATTATTTGCAAACGACCCATTTCTCTATACAACTGGACGAGTCAACTTTACCTGATAATGCACCATTATTATTGGCATATGTTCGTTTTATTATGAATCAAGAAATCTACGAAGAACTGCTTTTCGCAAGAACTTTGATAACCGACACTAAAGGTGAAGCAATATTTCATATTTTGAAGGATTACTTCATTGAAAAAGCAATTCCTTTATCAAATATAATATCAGTAGCTACAAATGGGCTGTCAGGTTGTCAGGTTTGGTTGTCGAAAGGCTTATGTTTGACAAGATTTTTTTGCACTTTTTGAGACTATTTTAGAATTTTTGGATACTAAAGATAAAATTTTTAAAGAAAATTTAATGAAGAGGAAAACAGACATCGCCTATTTAACAGATTTGTTTATAAAATTTAATATGGTTAATTTGCAATTACTAGGCGACAGTTTAAATTTGATTAAAACAGAGTCCATGTATAGTAAAAGAGTGATAATGTCCGATGAGCCAAATGAACAGGGCTGGCAGCCGTTGTAGAAGTTGCAATAGGTTCTTCCAAATTGTAAATATTTGGATTTAATTTTGGTTAACACACTATTGAAAGCAATTGCAGGGGCTTGAGTATCCACATGATTTTGTTTGGATAAGAGAGCATTAAGGTCACTTAATTTTTCATTCACCCCCTCAAATTTGACTTGAAGGGAGGGCAAATCCTCGTAATGCACTTGGACAGTAAAAATATCCGAAAGAGTGGAACCCTTAATTTCATCGTATCTACTAGTTATATCAGCAAACATCAAATAAATAACTGGAACCACTAATTCACTTTTTAAAAACTTTATTTAAAGCAAACTTACAAATAGATCTTAAACTGAAAACAACTATGTACAAAGGCTATGACTGAACTGCTTGCTCTCTCCTAGATCTGAGGAATATATATACTAGATCTCTGAGAATGCTGACTAAGAGGTATTAGTCCAGTAAAATAAGGGTTTGCCGAAGAAAAAACTGCGGAACTTTTATTCTCATCGGATCTTTATGTTTTTTGGGGTGCTGAATCCGAATCTGAAGTTTGCTACCACGGCAACCATCGGCTTCATATTCAAAATCGCAAAAAAAAACCGCCAAAAAAAAAAACCGTTATTTTTTTGTTTTTTTATCTATAACACGATAACGAAGCTTTTTTTCGAATTTTTTTCGAAGAAAGTCTTCAAATATTAATTGTACCTGGAACTAGTACCTACATAATAAAAAAAAGAAATCCGAAATCGGACATTTTTTTTCGCGAAGTTACGTAATTGGGAAAAAATGGAGAAATTGGCCTACTTGTCGTCAGCCCCACAGCTCCGCGAAAACACGTTTGTCTTACTCTTTTGGCTATAACTTTGAAACTATTTGTCCGATACAACATTACTTTTTTTCATCTTAAAGCTGAATAAATTTACTATAAGAATCTATAAATGAAGTTTTAATCAAACCCCGTAAAATGTACATGCCAGCCCACTTATAAAAACGTACTGTTGTTTAATCCATGTGTTTTTTGGCACATTTGTCGCTTTAACTGCTCAAATAATTGTTCGATCCCAAATTCCTTTTTTCTATCGCAAAGCTGATTAAATTTGCTATCAGATGCTGTATACGTAAATTATATTAAATCCTTTAAACCACCCAAGCTAGCACGCTAAATATGTATGTTTTGGCAAAATATGTAAACTATGACATGTTCAGTAGACTGGTGTGGGTATTTCATGGTGTTAATTATAAGTTACATATAAAAGTTATAATAGTAAATTTAACCAGCTTTATGATAAAAAAATATTAAATTTTGGATCGGACAAATGGTTTTGGAGTTATAGCGAATAATGTGCCAAAAAAAAAATGTGTTTTACAAAAGTACGTGATTTTCAGCGCGACAGCTTTTGTATTTCAAGAATTTTGATACAACTTTCATATATAGCATCTAATTGTAAATTTAACCACCTTTCTGATAGAAAAAAAAACATTTTGAATCGGACAAATACTTTCAGATTTATAATGAAAAATGTGCCGATAACCATGGATTTAACAACAATACGGGTTTTTAGGCGTCTGGGATGCATATTTTAAGGGACTTGATTATAACTTCATATATACATTCCAATAGTAAATTAACCAAGCTTTTAGATGAAAAAAAGTAATTGTAGATCAGACAAATATTTTTGTAGTTATAATGAAAAATGTACTAAAAAAACTTGGATTTCACAAAAGTACGGGTTTTTAGCGTACTAGTATGTGTTTTTGGCCCCTTAATCTCTTAACTCTAAAAATATAGGTCCGATCTAAATTCTTTTATTCATATTAATGCTGGTTAAATTTATTATCAGATCCTATGTATAAAATCGTTCATGAGATTATTTTCGTACAATGTACAGTAAAATAAAAGGCCGTTTTCAGGAATGTAGTATATAATAAATACGACAATATGTATGTTAAAAATATTTTATAAACTCACCTATTGGTATTTTTCAAGGACTCCCTTTCTCGAATCTCAACGAAAAATCAAATCTAGTTGCTATAGAAATGACTGTATAATTGATCACTTTTGATCACGCCGAACGTCAGTGAAGATTTTCTGACCCCACTCTGTCAGGTACAGCTGGTACAAGGAGTTGGTAGTAATGAATAAAAACTGATCTTTAGTTCATGTTTATTATATAACATAACATAACATATATTTTATTATAATAACATCACTAACAACTAACACTGGGCTAATCACCCGTAAAAATGATAATAATTACAAAAAAAATAATAACGAAAAACGAAAAAAAAAAAAGGTAAAAAAAAAAAAAAAAAAAAAAAAGGATCTGATAATAAATTTAACTAGCATTACTATGAATAAAAGAATTTGGATTGGACCTATATTTTTAAAGTTAAAGAGATTAAGTGGCCAAAAACACATACTAGTACGCTAAAAATCAGTACTTTTGTGAAATCCAAGTTTTTTTAGTACATTTTTCATTATAACTACAAAAATATTTGTCTGATCTACAATTACTTTTTTTCATCTAAAAGCTTGGTTAATTTACTATTGGAATGTATATATGAAGTTATAATCAAGTCCCTTAAAATATGCATCCCAGACGCCTAAAAACCCGTATTGTTGTTAAATCCATGGTTATCGGCACATTTTTCATTATAACTCTGAAAGTATTTGTCCGATTCAAAATGTTTTTTTTCTATCAGAAAGGTGGTTAAATTTACAATTAGATGCTATATATGAAAGTTGTATCAAAATTCTTGAAATACAAAAGCTGTCGCGCTGAAAATCACGTACTTTTGTAAAACACATTTTTTTTTTGGCACATTATTCGCTATAACTCCAAAACCATTTGTCCGATCCAAAATTTAATATTTTTATCATAAAGCTGGTTAAATTTACTATTATAACTTTTATATGTAACTTATAATTAACACCATGAAATACCCACACCAGTCTACTGAACATGTCATAGTTTACATATTTTGCCAAAACATACATATTTAGCGTGCTAGCTTGGGTGGTTTAAAGGATTTAATATAATTTACGTACATAGCATCTGATAGCAAATTTAATCAGCTTTGCGATAGAAAAAAAGGAATTTGGGATCGAACAATTATTTGAGCAGTTAGAGCGACAAATGTGCCAAAAAACACTTGGATTAAACAACAGTACGTTTTTATTAGTGGGCTGGCATGTACATTTTACGGGGTTTGATTAAAACTTCATTTATAGATTCTTATAGTAAATTTAATCAGCTTTAAGATGAAAAAAAGTAATGTTGTATCGGACAAGTAGTTTCAGAGTTATAGCCAAAAGAGTACGACAAACGTGTTTTCGCGGAGCTGTGGGGCTGACGACAAGTAGGCCAAGTTCTCCATTTTTTCCCAATTACGTAACTTCGCGAAAAATGGTCCGATTTCGGATTTCTTTTTTTTATTATGTAGGTACTAGTTCCAGGTACAATTAATATTTGAAGACTTTCTTCGAAAAAAGCTTCGTTATCGTGTTATAGATAAAAAAACAAAAATAACGGGTTTTTTTTGGCGTTTTTTTTTTGCGATTTTGAATATGAAGCCGATGGTTGCCGTGGTAGCAAACTTCAGATTCGGATTCAGCACCCCAAAAAACATAAAGATCCGATGAGAATAAAAGTTCCGCAGTTTTTTCTTGAAAACAGCCTTTTGGAGCCTTATTTTCCTGGACTATATCTGAGGACTAGGTGGGTTCATAACTCCTCCCTTCTGAAAATTCGAACTCTGAGAGAAAATTGGGTCATTTTGGACAAGAGGGAGATTTACAGGTGGGCTTGGAAATCCTCTGTTTTTACAAATTTTCAATACCTTATAATATAGTTGAATTAAATGAATTACAATAAAATAGGAGATGGTAATATATACAAACAATAATGGGGTAGAATACAATATTGGGTGATAACTAGTTTCTAAGGTTTCAAACTCTTCATGTGATATTACAGGTACATCTATTTTGTCAAATGTAATATTTAATATTTTAAAATTAGTGAGCTTATGATTAATAGATAAAGTATCAGAATTTATATAAAATTTTCTAGTTTGGTTTACAATAATTTCCTTATTATCTAACTTAATAATAGAAGTAGTTGGTAAATTAACAGGAAAAGTTCCATTGCTGGATATGATTACATATGTAGAAATATTTAGGGATTACTTGGATAAAAAACACTGAGTTAATAGTTGATACATGTATATTCCGCCATAGCTGTTGTGTTACACTGAAAGGTTACAAAGAGGTCAATGCCATATTGATATAATTTTTACACCCCCCCTCAATTTAAAGTATCTTTACTAAAGTATTTTAAATTGCTTACATACAAACTTAAATTGCTTATATACAAACATGTTTCAGTAAATCAAACAAAAACTTATATTATTTTAAAACATATTTCAATAATTCAAACAACATATTTAGTCAATGCAGTGAAACTTCATCAATTCTCATCAATAGATAAAACAGCTAACATTTCACAACTAATTTGAAATTTTTGAGTGGACAGAGGTTTAGTAAAGATGTCCGCCTTATTCAGATCCGATTCGATATATTCTAGCTTTATTAAATTTTTAGAAACTAAATCTTTTATAAAATTCGCCTTTATGTCTATATGCCTACAACGTTTCGAATTCTCATAATTATTGATCATGTGAATAGCGCTCTGATTATCGCAATATAGTATGGGGATGGAGTCATTTATATATAGATCTTTAACTAAATCATATAAACCAATAAGCTCAGACGAAGTTTGAGATGCAGCATAGTATTCAGCTTCGGCTGTTGATAATGCGACAGACTGCTGCTTAACCGATGCCCACGAAATCAAATTATCTCCATAAAATATGGCAGATCCACTCGTACTTTTTCTATCACTTTTATCCCCTGCCCAGTCAGCATCCGTATAAGCCACCAAATCATTTTTACCCTTTTTGTAGACCAGCCCAAAATTTTTAGTTCCATTCAAATATTTTAGAATCCGCTTGCCTGCATTCCATAAACTTTTAGTGGGTTTATCCAAGTAGCGACTGAGATACGCAACAGCATACATAATGTCAGGTCTGCTCACCAGGCATAAATACATCAGACTACCTATAAGTTGCCTGTAAGGGACATCAATCGTATATTCAGAGGTATTTGGATCAGCATCATGAGCCATTGGGGTTATTGCTTTTTTACAATTCTCAATGTGAAACTTTTTTAAAATTATGTCTATGAAACCCTGTTGAGATATCTTTATTGTTTGATAATCCCTTTTAATATCCATTCCGAGAAAATGATTTGCAACTCCTAGATCTTTAATATCAAATTCCTTTTTTAATAGCTTTACAATCTCATTTATTTCCTCCTGTAATCCAACTAAAAGAATGTCGTCCACAAAAATTAAAAGCCAAATAACATTTTTATAATACAAACACACATCTCTTTCGGACCTTTGAAATCCCAACTCAATTAGAAAATCGTTGAAACGTTCATTCCACCTTTTGGAAGCTGCTTTTAAACCATACAGCGAGCGATTTAACTTTTGAATATTAGAATCACTATTGACACCTTCAGGTGTCCGTATATAAATATCATTTTCTAAAAACCCATTCAAAAATGCTGTCGGTACATCTAATTGTGTAATCTCGTAATCATGATTAAGCGCAAATGAAAATAAAGTCCTGATAGTACTCATCTTAGCGACAGGTGAGTATACATCATACGTGCACTCCTCCTGAAAGCCTCTAGCCACTAGTCTCGCCTTTTTTGCACCATTTTGCTTTGTGGTAAATACCCATTTCGTGTCTATGGCCTTTTGACCTTCGGGTAATGTTGTCGAAGACCATGTTTCGAATTTTTTATGTGCTGCCAATTCATCATCGATAGCTTTCCTCCACTCCGGTCCAGCTTTAACGGCTTCTTGAAAAGTTTTAGGATTACCATCGTAAGACATAAGACAATAAGCAGAATAGATTTCATATTCCTTTAAGTGAGAAGGAAGCTTTGTCTCCCGAGTTGATTTTCTTTCCCCCTCTCTTTGTGTTTCCGCCTGCTCTTCTATCTGTGGGATGTTATTAGAATTTAGTTCAGGAACAGTTGGTCCAACATTTATATCGTCATCAATTGGGAAACTATGTCTAATAGATACATTGCCATTTGTTTCTTGAGCAAAATTTTTACTGTCAAAGAAATAATTGTTTTCGTCAAATTTAACGTCACGTGAAATAATGATCTTATTTAATTGAGGATCCCATAAACGATACCCATTCGAAGCGTAGCCTACCATTCTAGCTTCATTAGCTCGTTGCTCTAATTTATTCCCTTTAGGTAACTTATAATACCAAGCTTTACAACCAAAAACTCTTAGTTTCCCTAAATCTGTCTTACCAAGATATATATCTGCTGGAATTTTACCATCAAGCGCTCTAGTTGGGGAACGATTAAGTTGATAAGCAGCGCATCTTACTGCCTCCCCCCATAGATATTTGGGCAGATTAGTATCAACAAACATAGCTCGTGCTTTATTTAATAAAGTTCTATTGAGTCTCTCAGAGACTCCACAACTTTGGGGTGAATATGTATTATTAAACTCCATCCTTACACCGTTATTACCACAGAAATTTCTTAAATTATTACAAGTAAATTCGGTACCATTATCGACACGCAGCCGTGAAACATAAATATCAGACGCTCTTAACTGTTTAATGTGGTCTATAACCCGTTGGGTAGCTTCAGATTTTTGTTTAAGCAAATACAATGTCGTAAAATGTGAAAAATCGTCTACAACTGCAAGGTAGTATCGTTCCCCGTTAATACTAGTGTGATTTGTAGGACCCCATACATCACAATGTAACAAATTACCTACGCGGCTTGACCTGGGTTTAATGACATCTTTAAAAGGTGCTCTAGTAGCCTTTCCTTTTAGGCACGAATCACACGGATCTTGATTATAAGGCAAACCCATCAAACGTAAACCTCCCCTGTTCAAGTGGCCTAATCTTAAGTGCCAAATATTTGAAATTTCACTGCTTACATTACATATATTATTTACTTCATTACAGACATATCTAAATTTTACTATAAATAGGTTTCTTATTAACTCACACATAAATAGGATATTATCATTTCTTAAAAACAAAAGCCTTTTTGTCTTTAAAATAATTTTGAAATTTGAATCAAGCAATTTTTTGACTGAAAGTAGATTACATGTTAAATTTTTTACTATAATTACATGAATACTGAAAACAATGTTATCACAGTTATCGGGTCGAACCCTTAAAATGCCACTTTCATTTGCCAATAATGTTTCACCGTTAGCAACTCTAATATTTATAGGAGGAATACTCACAATATTCGTGACAAACTCAGCTGTTTCCGTGGTAACCATATGACTCGTAGCTCCAGAGTCGAGGACAAAATTCATGTAGCCATCTCTTGGTGATTCAACATCTGCCGAAAATGCCACAAACGACACATCTCGAAGACTCCCAGATGTTTCTAGATCACTTGAGGCAATAAAGGATATGTCTTCATCTTGTTGACAAATATTGCTGGTCATCTGACTTCCTCGGTTTTCATTCCAATGATTTTGATTGAAATTTCTTGATGGGGTATTCCTAGCGAACTTAGTACTGGCCCCTGCTCCCGCGCAGAATACACTTGTCACCTAATTCTAACCTTGCTCCGATCTTATGACGTCAGTTATCGCAGCTTTAGGAGGGGAAGTTTCTCTTCCCCTCCTTCCCCCACCATACCTACCTTCCTAAGGTGGAGAAATCTCTACTTTAAAGTTCTCAGTAGTTTAAAATCCACCACCGCTCTTCACGAACTCGTCTCAGAATGTTGATTTTTTATTCTTAATCACTTTTAAACATAAAATCAATATGTTATAATAATCCAGCTACCGTCATTAACTACACTTGTGGTTTCTGCTACTATTAACAACATAATATTATTCTAATATTAATAACGTCGTATTATTAGTTTACAATTATATTATTCTCACACCTTGCAACTTATTTATTACTTCCTTCTCAGACTTTTTAGTTTTCATTTTATTATAAATTTCTCGTTGTTTCATGTAGAGACTCTTCATAAAAAATACTAAATTTTAACATTTTTATTCATTTCTGTTCTTGCTATTGGACACATGAAAATAAAATTATAAATGAATTGAAGTACAATTTCCAAAAGTATGAAGTGAGATTTCGCTTAACATCTACAATAGCATCAAAAATGAGTACACTATTTTTAAAGCAAACTGCTGTAAACTATTTAATTTTTCAATATCGTGTGAAAAGTATTTCTGTTAATATCAAAAGACAAAAGCTAAATTCACAACCATTTCTTCCTCTTTTAACTTATTTTTTTTCTGTTTTAACTTTGTTTGAACAAAATTAACATATTAGCAAAGGAAAATAACAAACATTTACAGTATTTCCTGACCTTAGTCAGAATTGGTATTGTATCAAAAATATTCTGATAAATAAATGTATTATACAAAGCATTTACTCCTCTTTACTAATAGTAAAAACATCTGACATGTTTCAGGAAACAAGGTCCCATCATCAGACTTTAAAACAATCCCTTGGTGTTAACACTCCATGTCAGTGTCATTTACATGATTGGCAATGCAGATGACACTGACATGGTGTGTTAACACCAAGAAGAGATTGTTTTAAAGTCTGATGATGGGACCTTGTTTCCCGAAACATGTCAGATGTTCTTACTATTAATAAAAAGGAGTAAATGCTTTGTATAATACATTTATTTATCAACATATGTGACTCCTTCATCGGAGAAATATTCTGATAATAAAATAAACAAATAAAGAATGTCAATCTGATGCATCCAATAATAAACATATGTAAGACTCCAACTGGAATAATCATTATGGGCTAGTTTTTTATTATATTACATTATAAATATAAAGAAAACTTACAAGAGGGTAAAATATATTGCAACACTAACCAGACAAATAATAAGTAAATTAAATAATGAAAATTTTAAATTAATGGTGCCCTATATAATAATAATAAAATCAAACACACAGACAACACAGATAAATGGAGCAAAAAGACAATTTATAAAATAAATTGCAAAAACTGTAATATGCACTATATTGGGCAAACTAAACAAAACTTAATAAAAAGAGTATACCAGCACAAATATGATTGCAATAAAAAAGTAAAAAACAACAATACCGCACTAAGTGAACATGCATGTAAATTTAAACATGAGTTTGATTTTGAACACACAAGGATCTTAAATCATGAAAATAAAGCAATTAACAGAAAATTAATGGAAACAATCTACATAAATAAAACAATAAACCAAGCAGTAAATTATAAAACAGATATACATAAAATTGGTACTTGTTATGCGAACATAATTATTAAATTGGAAATATAATTAAATGAAAAAAATTCATTAATATTAATAGTAATTAATAAAAAATAATGTAAAAATGGGTAACAACACAGAAATAGATAATATTGAAGTTTATATAAGCACCAAGCCAAATTGTCTTTAAGAATAATATTAAAATAAACAATTATAAGATGAACATTGCCCAGCTGTATGTCAGTAAGACAGAATAAGTGACCATGTGAAATCAATCACAGTTCTAAGTAGAATTTTGGCATAATAAAATAAGATGAAATTGTATAATTGATAAGATTTTGTAAAAAGATATATTTAAAGGTTTTTAGATCCTGAAGATGGAGCCTGACTCTGAAACATGTTGATCACATTTTAATAAATAAATAGGAGTTATGCTTAAAATTGAAGATTAATTACATCACCTTCAACTAAAAGACTTTTAAATAATTTCTACCTTTGTGCCAATACTTTATGTTCAGACTGTATGTTACACAACCATTACATCAATGAAAGTACTAAACCAAAGATCCTTCCTTCATTGGTTTTATTGATACATTTTTTATAATACTTCGATAGAAAAGCTTTTTGCCATAACTTAAGATTTGAAATTAAGAAGAATTAAAATTACAGTTCATTTATTTTGAAAAACTAGCCCATAATAATTATTCCAGTTGGAGTCTTACATGGGTTTATTATTGAATGCATTAGATCGACATTATTTATTTGTTTATTTTATTATAAGAATATTCTTGATGCACTACCAATTTTGACTAAGGTTAGGATATACTGTAAATGTTTGATATTTTCCTTTAAATTTATATGTAATCCTACATACAATCCTTTAAATTCCTATGTAACACTCCAACTGGAATAATCATTACGGGCTAGTTTTTCAAAATAAATGAACTGTAATTTGAATTTTTGATTTAATTATATTTCCAATTGATTCATTATGTTCTCATAAAAAGTACCAATTTTATGTATATCTGTTTTATAATTTACTGCTTGGTTTATTGTTTTATTTATGTAGATTGTTTCCATTAATTTTCTGTTAATTACTTTATTTTCATGATTTAAGATCCTTGTGTGTTCAAAATCAAACTCATGTTTAAATTTATATGCATGTTCACTTAGTGCAGTATTGTTGGTTTTTACTTTTTTATTGCAATCATATTTGTGCTGGTTTACTCTTTTTATTAAGTTTTGTTTAGTTTCCCCAATATAGTGCATATTACAGTTTTTGCAATTTATTTTATAAATTAAGTCTTTTTTGCTCCATTTATCTGTGTGTTGTCTGTGTGTTTGATTTTATTATTGTTATATAGGGCACCATTAATTTAAAATTTTCATTATTTAATTTACTTATTATTTGTCTCGTGTTGGAATATATTTTACCCTATTGTAGTTTTTCTTTATATTTATATTAGGTAATTTCGGCGTTACTTCTATTGTTTTTTTTTTTTTTTTTTTTTTTTTTTTTTTTTTTACTAATAGTCAATACTTCATCTATAATTCCTTATTCTGGTAAAAATCTGTAATTTTCTTTTATTCCTTTGTCTTGACTTTTAATCCACATGGATAAGACAAAAGATTAATAGAATTAATGAGTTAAATTAAAAAATTGAAGAATGAATATTATGGATAGGACAGGGTATTATTAGAGTTGTGTTTAAATTATAAAAATTAAAAAATGAAAGACTGGAAAATATAAAATTGGTTATAATTGAACTAGATCCGATAAACTAGACAATTCATATTAAAATTAAATATAATGTTGTGATTATTAAAATGAAATATAATGTATAAGGAATATTGCGATGATGAAAACTGTTACTAGAGCGAAGGAATAAACAAGCGATGTATACAACTCAGCGATAAACGTTGAAGTGAGAACCGTTTTCAAAAAAACGGTTATTAATTTCCTAATAAATTTAAAGGGATGTGGTTGTGGTGGGGGTGACAAGAAATTGGTATTCCTGGAAGGCTGAGAAAGGTTAGGGATGCGAGTATCTCGGGCTGAAGGGCGGGAAAAGAGCTAATGTGTTGCGGGCTCTCGACTGAGGCCAGTACCGAGTTTGCTAGTAATACCCTTGATGGTTTTGAAGAATATCTCTGCGGTGGAAAATTCTTATCATTCTTCCTAAAATTATTATTCGACTTTTTAGGACAATTATATGACAGATGTCTGCTATCACCACACTCATAGCATTTCTTAATTTGACTAAATGCTTTAAATGATGTATCAGCTTCATCATTACCGTTTTTCATGTGATTAATGAAAATACCTCTTGACATGCATCGAGTTCAGCATCCATAATCGAGAATTTAACAAAATCCAGAGTCAATTCGGTATCCATCGCCTCCAATACAGTAACCACTTTATCGTATTCATTCGGGATTGTCAATAGTAGGTGACAAACGAGATCGTCTTGTTCGAGTTTGGAGCCCATTGACTCGAGGTCCCTCACGAGATTGTCGAATTTATTAAAATGTTCCTGTAGAGAAGTGATTAATTTTTAGTTCAGCATCCACGAGATTTTTAAAGATAAAAGTTTTTTTACGTACCAGTAGTCCCTCACGAGATTTGATAAAATAGAGAAGTCATACACTTTAAAGATAAAAGTTTTTTTTACCAGTAGTTTTGATATAGCACTTTTCCTTTCAAAAATTTTGCTTAGAGCAGACATCATGTCGTTTGCCGTTTCACAACTTCTCACATAATCGATATGACGATCGGTGATACAATTGATAATAATGTTTTTGGCCTTCTTGTCCAATTCCTTGTTACTACTAGTGATTTCAACACCTTTATCCAGAACTGATTTTACACCTTTTTCGTCCAGTAACATTAACACTCGGAATTTCCAGTTGTGAAAATTATTGTCCATCAATTGAGGGTATGCTAACATGTGTCCCGTAGCCATGACTCTCTCACGTTAATTTTTTTTTTTTTTTTTAAATAAAACACGTCACTATCCAGGAACAAACAACCGGTAAAATACTCTTAACTCATTCAAAGTTCTTTTTGAGATTAACTGGGCCCATAACCTGTAGAAATATTTAGGGATTACTTGGATAAAAAACACTGAGTTAATAGTAGATACATGTATATTCCGCCATAGCTGTTGTGTTACACTGAAAGGTTACAAAGAGGTCAATGCCATATTGATATAATTTTTACAACATAAGATATATCAAAAGTTAAATAAACATCAATAATGTCAATATATTTAATAATAGGAGAAGGATTTATAATATTAGTAGAAATACATTGTGAAAGATTATTCCTTAAAGCGCTAAAGATACAAGTGTCATTAATTATCCTAAGGTTAGTACAATAGTAATTAGTTTTAATAAAAGTACAATTAGCAGTGAACATTTCATGAATATTATGCAATTTAAGATTATGCTTAACTAGGGTAGTTATAACTTGATTGTTGTCCTTAATCGGGACTGATAAAAGATATATCGTATTATAGACTTGAGATAGTTTTGGTATTGATATTATATAATGAATTATATTTTGTCTGATTGTACAAGAGATTTTGCTAGTCAGCCAGGTAGTTTCTAAATCATTTGAAATTAGGGTCTTATCATCAATATCTGTCTGTTTAATTATGTTAGAATGAGGGATTCCCATTCTGCACATTTCCAAAGAATTTTCTATGTCAATTACTTGAATAGTTAAATAAGTAAGAACATTATATAGTTCGTTATAATACATTGTTGTCTGTAGTCTGTCCATTGTATTGGTGACTTCACTTAATTTAGCATTATTTTTATTTAATAACTTAACATCTTTTTCAAAAGTTTCTGTTAATTGTTTACTGATTTTTATTTCACTGGCAATGTTATGCTCCATTCGATAGTTGTTATGTTCTAAAGTTTCAATTATTTTATCGTAGTGGGCTTTGTCTTCCGCATCCATGTTCCCAGTAAGCCAGCTGATAGCGCTGCCTAAGCCATTTATTATTCCACGCCTGGTTCTGTTACCTCTGGGTATTATATTGTTGATTTTGTCCGTGAGGAAATTTAATTGTTTAAAAGCCATTTCTTGTGCAACTGTATTATTTTTGGGTTTTAGGGCAAACCTAAGTCTACTTAATTCATCAACTAATTTCGATAAGTCTAAAAAATGTATAATAGTTTTATATTCTGATATTACTTTCGATTCCGGAACTTTAAATGTTATAAGTCCTGACGAATGCTGAACATTGGTTACTTTATATGCTGAAGTTACTATCAATATCGCTGAGGTCACTAGATACCATTTCTCCATCTGAAACAGTTTCAAATAATTTTTTCTTGCGATTTCGTTTAGATTTTCTTTTTCTAGCAATATTGTCAGTATGAACTTTTATGGTTTTATTTCTATCTATAAATGGTATGACAGGTTTATAAACATTTTCAGATTTATCCTTTATTCTTCTTTTGACATAAGGTTTATCTTGTTCTATCACAGGATCCTCCCGATTCTTGTTTAATTTGTCGGTTCTTTCCTCTTTTTCTTTATTTATGGCTATTTTTAATTTATTATGAACAATATTCATGTTTTTGTGATATTCACTTACAAGCTGTTCCTTAATTATTCCTTCATTCTTTTCAGGGTCTTTTATGATTCCGTAGGTAATCTCGTTTGGAGTAAGTTTAAGCGTTTGATTGATTGAATTATTAAAAGTTAGTGTTGCTAAATTTAAATTTATTTTTAAATCATTTCTTGGATTTTCTTCTTTTAAAGCTCTTAAGATTTCAATCAAAGTTGATTGGGCTCTATTTAAGAGTCCTAGGGAGTTAGGGTGGTTAGGCGTTGTATAGTAAGCTTCTATTCCTAATGATTCAAGGAAATTTCTGATTAAGTTGTTACTAAATTCTTTTCCGTTGTCCATTTTTATTCTAATGGGATTTGGAAATAGGGCCAAATATTCGGTTAGTACTTGAAATATATTAATTGCATTTACATGTTTACATAATCTTGAGAAAAGTTTTTTTGAAAAGGTATCTATTATGGTTACTATATTATGAGAATCAAACTTTAATATGTCTATCATTATTTCCTCAAAAGGTCTTTCCATTGTTGGGGTTATTTGATATTTAGTTTTAATAGGCTTTCGCTCATATTTCACTTGCCTGCAAATAGAACATTTGTTTATAAATTCAGATATGTCATCTTTCATATTGGGCCAATAATAATTTCTTTTGAGTTTCTCAAATGTTTCTATTATACCTCTATGGTATGATTTTCCTGTATGGTACGTTTCTAACAGTTCTTCTTGCTCATCTCTTTCTAATACGTCGATTAGTTTTCTTTTGTATCTTTTTATTTTTACGGTGGGGAATTTATTAATTATTATTTCGGTCAATTTGTTGTATATTGCTTCAAATTCAGTCCTTACAGACTCAACATTTGGTTCACAATAGACACCATACACGGTTTTTGGTTTTATTAATTCAAGAAGTGTTTCTTCTAGGTTATTTTTCCAAGGGTATGGAGTTTCTAAATAAATTCTTGTCTTACCGAAGGGTTTAGTAATAATGGGTTTTGGCTGAGCCCCTTTGAATTAAAATTTGGAATTTTTCAACATTTATTGCTCTATCTTCTGGTACTATAAGAATCTGTTCATTGCTTGAATCTTGAGAATGTTGGGTTGGAGCTAAACTTAATTGTTCATTTTGAGGGGGAGGTAATTCTTGCAAAATTTCATCATAGTCTTCTGGAGGTATTGGTGGCAATTCTACATTACTTGTTTCTTGTAAAATTTTGTCTAGTTCTTCATCTGGATCTATATCCATTTCATCAATTACATTTAATTCATATTCATTTTCTATATTAATTCTACTTAGAGCGTCAGCTACAAAATTGGTTTTTCCGTCAGTATGTTTTATGTCAAACTGAAATTCACTCAATAAAAATATCCATTTCATGATTCTTGTATTATTATTTTTCATCGTAAACAACCACTGTAATGGTTTATGATCTGTGATTATTGTAAATTTTTGACCGTATAAATATGGTTTGAAATGTTTGCAAGCGTACACAATGGCAAGGAGTTCCTTTTCTATTGTGGAATATCTTTGTTCAGTTGCGGAAAGAGTATGAGAGGCGAAGGCTATAGGGTGATCCCTCCCTTCTGAAATTTGGGAAAGTACTGCTCCCAGTGCTGTATTACTAGCATCTGTCGTTAGTAACATGGGGGAGTTAAAATCTGGGTATTGAAGTATCGGGGCATTTATTAAATGTAATTTAAGTTGTTCAAAAGCGTTTTTGTATTTGGTAGGGTCAATATTACTCTCGTCTCGTAGCTGATTAGTTAAAGGTTTTGCTATCTGAGCATAATTTTTTATAAATTTTCTGTAATACCCTGACATTCCCAGGAATTGTTTAATTTCTTTAATGGTTTTTGGCAAAGGAAATTTTTCTATCGCATTAATTTTTTTTGGGTCGGTTTTAATTCCATCTTTTGTTAATATGTGCCCTAAAATGGTAATTCAGTTTTCATAAATTCTGTCTTATCAAGTTGAATAGATAGTGAATGTTCTTTTAGTTTTCTTAATATGGTTTCAATATGTTTCAGGTGATCTTCGGGAGTTTTAGAATAAATAATTATATCATCCATATAGACGAGCGTGTTGTCGGTGTTAGATAGCATTGAGTTCATTGCACGCTGGAATGTAGGAGGTGCATTGCTCAGCCCGAAGGGCATTCTTAGAAACTCATAATGACCTGTGTCTGTCGAGAATGCAGTTTTCTCAATGGACTCGCTCGACATCTCAATCTGGTGGAATCCTGAAGTTAAATCAATTGTTGTAAAATATTTTGATCCATGCAGTTTATTCAATAAATCTTCTATATTAGGTAGAGGGAATCTATCTGGTATTGTTTCAGCGTTTAGTTTCCTATAATCAATCACCATTCTAATTTTCTTTTTACCCGATGCATCTTCTTTTTTTGGGACTATCCAAACTGGGCTGTTGTAAGGGGAATTACTCTCTCTGATAATACCATTTTTTAACAATTTATTGATTTCTTCGTCGACCTTTTCCTTAAAATATTGTGGGTATCTGTAATTTCTGGTATAAATTGGTTTATCCGTCTTCAATCTAATTTTATGTTTCAAAAGGTTTGTTGGCTTTAACTTTTCGTTTTCCGACTTAGCAATTTCTGGATATTTCATTAAAATATCAAATAATTTTACTTTAGTATTCTTTTCTATGTGATCATGTCTTACTAACTGATATAATTCTTTTTTATTATTAATGATATTTAATTCATTGCTATCAATATTCATTATTTCACCATTTAATATTTTTATTTTTAATTTATTAAATTTAATTTCTTTTATATCTTTTGTAATATTAATTTTAGTTTCTAATGCTTCCATTGTATCCATTCCTAATAGCAATTCATATTTTTGACTAAATTTAAATATCTTAAATCTAACTAAAAATTCATCTCTCAACCCTAGGAGCAAGATCAATTAGCACTGAGCCATTTCCTCTCTCACTTCCTACGGGGGTGATGACTATGAACTCTTCCGATTTAATTTCAGTTCCTACGGGTACGGAACGGGGGTTTATATAATTAATTTCGGATCCTGTATCCACTAACCAATGGTCGCCAGTATTGTCTTGAAATGAAGGAGAATCATGTAAAAGATTTAGATGGTATACTGGGCATTGTCTGGTGGTTCCGTTTTTTTTTGGTCTCCTACACCTAAAAAAATTTTCAAATTTCGTTTCCAATTCCACCAATCTTGTTTTTAATTCCTGATTTTCCTCTTCCAGGTGATGGAAGTTGTTACTTTTCACTGTTCGCATAGAAACAGTGTTTTGAGAATTTGGATTTTGATGTTGGGGTTGGTTATAAGTTTGTTGTTGTTGTTGTTGATTATTAAAATTAAAATTTGAAGGGTTATATGGGTTTCTTATTTGGTTACTATGACCTCTATATGGCTGTTGGTCTTTGTAGTAATTTTGAGGGTTATAGTTTCTGTTATATCTCTGCTGAACAGATCCTTGGTGGTAATCGTTCTGTGGTTGATGATATTGGGGGACTTTATTGTAATTAGGATTATTGTAATTATTATTTGATGGGTTTTGATATTTTTCGGGCTTATTTTGGGGTTTGTTTTGTTTATAATGGTGGGGATGGTAGTTTCTACCATGACCTTGGGGGTATAAATCTTCCATGATTATTCTGCATTCGTTGTACAGAATATTTTTCATGTCTGAAAGTTCTCGAATAGTAATGTGATTCAGGGTGTCTTTTAATCTAGGATGTAAATTCCTGATCACGTGATCGACTAATATTCTCATTTGTGTGGCGGTTTCCTGTGGTTTATTTTCGATAGATATATCAACTAATATTCTATTTTTTATTAGTATTTCATAGGGGATTACCCGGTTTATATAGTCAATTGGGTGTTCATTCCGATTAATGGAAATTTGTGATGCTTCGTATTGTAGGTGCGTTGTTGTCCTACTGTCTCTAAACTGATTTATCAATCTAGTTTTGAGATCGTTCACGGTCATAAAATTTTCGTACATGCATAGATGTCTTGCCGTACCTTCTAATCGAAACAATGCTTTTTGTAATAGCAATTGTTCATTTTCCTCCCCTATTAAGTATGTTTTCGTTACAATTGGCATTATAAATAAGCTCAATTGCTTTGATAAAAAATACGAGTTGTGATGGGTCACCGTCATAATGTGGTAGGTGATCGTAACATTCTTTTGTCATTAGTTTGGTAGTCATTTTGTTAATTTCCTCTTCAATTTTTTCTAACTCAAACCTATTTTTATTTAATATCTTTTTTAATTTACCCTTACAATAATCTTTTTGCATAAAAATTAAATGTTTTAAATGTTAATAGTAATAAAATGTTAACAATAATAAATGTTTAAAAATGTTTACAATGAAATGTTTACCTTAAAATAAAGAAGTGTTTTATGGTGAAGTCCAGTATTTAATATTTTTCTTGACTGGCGCTGAAGTATTGAAATACACCTTCAAGTGAGCTGCTCCAGATCCTGTTCAATATTTCATCGGACCTTCTTGACCAGTTCTTCAGAGTGGTAGGCGAGTATCCCAAATCCTGTTGACCAATGGGTCTATTTCGTCAGATTTTCTTGAATATCTTTGCCAACCTTCTTCTCTTCTAGCTTGAAGTGCACCAGTCCCTATTTGGGTGCCAAATAAATAACTGGAACCACTAATTCACTTTTTAAAAACTTTATTTAAAGCAAACTTACAAATAGATCTTAAACTGAAAACAACTATGTACAAAGGCTATGACTGAACTGATTGAACTGCTTGCTCTCTCCTAGATCTGAGGAATATATATACTAGATCTCTGAGAATGCTGACTAAGAGGTATCTGAGGACTAGGTGGGTTCATAACTATCGTTTCCCTCTTTGCCAATAGTTGTGCTTGAATAATGATATTTTTGTCTTCTGTAGGCATTGTGAAAAATAGAGAATAAATAAATACAGCAATAAAAAGGAAATTATAATATATGAGGCAGAGAAAAGGAAAGGAGAAAAAGTTGCAAAATTGATTTCACTAATTATTACGTAATTGTAACTGACGTTATAATAAGACAAGATGGATGGAATTGTTACGAGACGCAATAACGAGTACGTTACTTGAGGAGTGGGAGTTGGTGACGTCAGATTACAGCTGACAATAAGCACCTGTAGAAAATGGCCGACTTAACTTCGGTTTTATATGTGTAATTATTGGAAGTTATAAAACTTGGACAAAAAATAGGCCAAACCTTGCAATTTATACAAGTTTTAATGTAAAAATTTTTAATTTTAATAAAGCACAGAAATGAGTGGGTGATTACTCGCCCCAAAACTGCAAAATCACTCGTTTCAAAGTTGAACAATGATATATACGGCCCGGATCGGACCAAAAATGTATAGTAAAAGAGTGATAATGTTCGATGCGACAAACTCGCCTCGGCCTCTAGAAAATGGACTGTATGGGAAAATATGAAAGCGAGGTTTTGCACCCTTGGGGAGATATTATTTAGAAGGTAGCATAAACAAATAATACAGAAGAAATTTCTTACCTTATTACTGCCGCCGACGGTCTGTCCGGGAGCCCCCGGAATCCTTACGATCTGGCAAATGCTTCTCCTAGGCTGCAATATTTGTTCAGGCTCTCCTCCTTTAGTATCACCACTCATTAAGGGAAGAACTAAATCTTTACTGACTGACACAGGAAATAATATCGCTTTTAAAAGAGGAACAGAGTCCTGGAAGGCTATTTCGCCTTGGTCAAAGAAGCGATGGAAGACCATGAGGTCTTGGGCAATTTAATAGGTGCGTACTGGAGCACGGAATCAAGAAGAAAGAGGGATATTCTGGTAGGGATTAACGCAGATAAGGGCTAGTTACCTAGAGGTCTATAGAGTGCGTCTATATAAACGATACACTAGATCTTTTCTCTTTCCCCCCCCCTCACAAAAGCGCCGATTGGCGCGAAACACACCGCCCACCAAAATTGGGATGTTGCCCAATTTTATTCCAAAAGTTATACAATGAAAATGGTGGGCAGGCAGCAAAGAATTTATACAATAAAATAAAGAAACGCAAGCTCAACTTGAGTAAAGAGAAAGATAAAGACAAAAAAAAAATAAATAAATAAAAATATTGTACCATGAATGGGAACACAATTATACAATGTAAAGAAAAGGAAACAGCCCAACTGGGCAACAATTATATAATGTAAAGAAAATAAAACAGCCTAACTTGGCAACAATTATACAAAATAAAGAACATGCACTAGCATAACTGAAAACGATTATACAAGGCAAAGAGAAGTCATTCCGGAAGCGGAATTAGCTTGTTCACAGATCTAATGAGAGTGCTGGTAGAAGTCTCAAAGGTGGCTGCTCGTGAAACACCATCAGGCTTGAGCTCGGAAATAAGAGCTAAAGGCCGGGAGAGTGAAGAGCTGGTCAGTCCCTTGCTCACAACAACGTCGCCCTGTTTCTTGGTTCGACAACGGCGCTTGGAATTTGAAGTCCACTTATAACGTTGTGAATTATAATTTGGAACGGCGTTGTCAAGTATGCCGCCCACCCTGAGGACCCCCAGGCTATCGATAAAAGGAGTACGGCAACAAGGCAGCTTTGCCAGCTTATCGGCACGGATATTAAGGAGAGACCCAGAAAAATATTTAAAGGTATGGTCAGGTTCATTTGCGATGAGCGCAATGGGAGTAGACTTAAGATCCGGTAATGGCTTGGTGCTTAAGTCGGTGTCACGATAAGGAGGAGGCCAATGCTCCTGGCAATTGGTCAAAGAGGAGGGATCTTGAGTCCCTGAACATAAATTGTTGGTCTGCGCGTAATGAGTACGGGTAAGGACCCTAGAGTCAATATGGGCATGATTAGCGACAGAAGAAACATCAGCAAACCCTACTGGGGAGAATTTGTCGAATATTGAAACTTTAGAGCGTACAGACCCTTTGATATCTAAAACTGGTGGTTTTAAAAAAGTAGGTTCAATAGGATTCGAGACCGGAATTTTACTTGTTACTCTATCTTGGTTACTATGTGTGTTTACTGGTTTCTTATTATTTTTATTTTCAACAGGAAGGAATTTTGGACAATCTTGATTGACTAAAGAATAGTGACTGTTTGAGGATGAGATGTAATTATCCTCTTCTGTAAGGGAAACAAAAGACTTTTCATCAGATGAATCACTAACATTTGTATCAGCACCACCTATTTTATCGACGTGATTAAATTTTGAAACTTGATTTAAGTTTAAAAAATCATCCTGATTATTCATTTGTATTTCCTGGGGAACGTTAAAATTATTTAATCTGTGATTACATGCATGGGTGTTAATTTTTTCTGGAATGTCAGAAACATTTGAGTGTTTATGGTCTGTACTCAGGGGTTGTTCAAATGGAATATTTTCAATATTTTCAGTTTTCGAAGAATCATGGAAATCTTGGGAAATCTGGCAAACAGAAATTAACGAAGTGGCTGATTGATTTTGCGATACTGTTTGGATAGGGCCTATGATTGCCCAACCAAAAATAGTACTGATAGCAATTGGACCAATAGAGCTTGGAATAAACGGATGAGGCAATAATAATTGCGGGTATACATCTGCACCTAAGAGAAGGTCAATCTTATCTGATTGATGAAAGTCAGGATCGGCCAAACGCAAATGTTCAAAGGCGCGAGCAATTTCTGGAGTAAGGTTCTTGGGAGGCAAATGGTTAGCGATGTGAGGAACCACGGACGGGTTTACAAGAATGTGCCTCTGAGAAAATGTGGAGAAGATGTGGCACGAAACTGTGCCAAGAGAATTCGAAACACGCCCACCTATACATGAAACGGTAATGGGCATATCCTGGATTTTTTGACCCAATTGGTCAAAGAGGCGCTTCGAAATAAATGATAGCTGCGACCCCGGATCGATGACCCCACGGACTGGAACGTATCCTAAGTGAGAATTAAAGATTTGTGCACGGAAGGTTCCTAGGAGTGAAGTCACGTGACTTCCGGAAGCACTACAACTCAGAGATAAGGAGGCGTCAACTGGTGCTTGACCAGTGGAAGCGGATGCTGGTTCACTTGAAATGTGGTCAGCATGAGCTGAAGCGCGACTAGGCGCGGAATTCAAATGGAGGTTTGAATTTACTGCTTTGACGGGATGCAAAAGTGTGTGATGCTCTGGTGAATTACACTTACGACACGAAAATTTGGAGTTGCAATTACCCTTAAGGTGCGGACCAAACAATTAAAGCACCGTTTATGCCTTTTGAGGAAATCAATTTTTTGATCTCGAGTGAGATGAGAAAATTCGAAACAGGAAGATAAGGAATGCGGCTTACGACAGAGAATGCATTTGAGGTTAAAAGAATTAGAAGGTGCGGCCCGAGTTCTATCTGATGGTAAGGTATCAGGACTAGTGCTAGCAATTAGCGAATTAACTTTAGTGTTTCTGTGTAGATTGATGGGGGGAGAAATAATCTCCAGTGTTTTGATTTGCTTGATAATGAAATTTAGCAAGTCATCGAAAAGCGGAACTGATATAGCAGAATTTTGATCCTCGAAAGCCTTAGATGTGCGGGGGTCTAGATTATTTAATGCGAGGGTTAACAAAATAAAATTTGCTAAATCGTCGATTGGTAGCGCCTTGATAGCCTGCACCGAATTTTGATGTACCTCAAGAAAAGCTTTTAAGTTATTTAATGAATTTGAACTGACGGGCTTAAAATGTAAGATTTGGTTCAGATATGCCTGGGCTATCCTCCTGGGGTTTTGGAACCTGTGTACTAGAGCTGAAAAAGCAAGGTCGTAATTTTCGGCTGTGAGTTGAAAGTTAGAAATTGCGGAAAGAGCACTCTCCTTTAAATTGGATCTTAAATAATGAAAGCGCTGTATGGGGGTTAGAGAAGGGTTGTCGTGAACAAGGGCGGTGAACAACGAGAAAAATTCAGGCCACTGCTGTATGTCGCCTGAAAAGGTTGGTAAATTGATAGGTGGTAAGGAGAAAGCACTTTGAGCCAAATGAACAGGGCTGGCAGCCGTTGTAGAAGTTGCAATAGGTTCTTCCTTTTTCAATTGTAAATATTTGGATTTAATTTTGGTTAACACACTATTGAAAGCAATTGCAGGGGCTTGAGTATCCACATGATTTTGTTTGGATAAGAGAGCATTAAGGTCACTTAATTTTTCATTCACCCCCTCAAATTTGACTTGAAGGGAGGGCAAATCTTCGTAATGCACTTGGACAGTAAAAATATCCGAAAGAGTGGAACCCTTAATTTCATCGTATCTACTAGTTATATCAGCAAACATCGTTTCCCTCTTTGCCAATAGTTGTGCTTGAATAATGATATTTTTGTCTTCTGTAGGCATTGTGAAAAATAGAGAATAAATAAATACAGCAATAAAAAGGAAATTATAATATATGAGGCAGAGAAAAGGAAAGGAGAAAAAGTTGCAAAATTGATTTCACTAATTATTACGTAATTGTAACTGACGTTATAATAAGACAAGATGGATGGAATTGTTACGAGACGCAATAACGAGTACGTTACTTAAGGAGTGGGAGTTGGTGACGTCAGATTACAGCTGACAATAAGCACCTGTAGAAAATGGCCGACTTAACTTCGGTTTTATATGTGTAATTATTGGAAGTTATAAAACTTGGACAAAAAATAGGCCAAACCTTGCAATTTATACAAGTTTTAATGTAAAAATTTTTAATTTTAATAAAGCACAGAAATGAGTGGGTGATTACTCGCCCCAAAACTGCAAAATCACTCGTTTCAAAGTTGAACAATGATATATACGGCCCGGATCGGACCAAAAATGTATAGTAAAAGAGTGATAATGTTCGATGCGACAAACTCGCCTCGGCCTCTAGAAAATGGACTGTATGGGAAAATATGAAAGCGAGGTTTTGCACCCTTGGGGAGATATTATTTAGAAGGTAGCATAAACAAATAATACAGAAGAAATTTCTTACCTTATTACTGCCGCCGACGGTCTGTCCGGGAGCCCCCGGAATCCTTACGATCTGGCAAATGCTTCTCCTAGGCTGCAATATTTGTTCAGGCTCTCCTCCTTTAGTATCACCACTCATTAAGGGAAGAACTAAATCTTTACTGACTGACACAGGAAATAATATCGCTTTTAAAAGAGGAACAGAGTCCTGGAAGGCTATTTCGCCTTGGTCAAAGAAGCGATGGAAGACCATGAGGTCTTGGGCAATTTAATAGGTGCGTACTGGAGCACGGAATCAAGAAGAAAGAGGGATATTCTGGTAGGGATTAACGCAGATAAGGGCTAGTTACCTAGAGGTCTATAGAGTGCGTCTATATAAACGATACACTAGATCTTTTCTCTTTCCCCCCCCCTCACAAAAGCGCCGATTGGCGCGAACAGTCCATCTTATCTGCGTTTCTTGCCAGAGTTAAACTAATGAAGCAAAATATTGGACGGGGCGAATTTTCTCAGTTCCCCAATTTGTCACAGACAAGCTGCCAGGAAGACAACGTTTCAACTTACGTTCAACATTTAAATGCCCTCTATTCAGATTTTGAATCTAGGTTTGAGGATATTTTGACCATGGTAATACCACCGTGGATAATTAATCCATATGGTGACATAAAAGAAACGAATGTCATAATACAAGAGGAACTGACTGAACTAAGTACAAACGAAGAACTTAAGGTTCAGTTTAAAAACGGATATCAGCAATTCGCATACCCGAGCAAAACAACATACCCGTTACTTATCCCGTATTATGGAATATAGCGAGGAAATTTTTAATTTCCTTTCCATCGTCATACCTAGTGGAAAGGGGGTTCAGCGCTGTTACCAATCTCCTGACGAAAAAAAGAAACAGACTGGACATCATTAACCGAGGAGATTTAAGATTAACCCTTACAAAATTGCCGCCAAATGTTGATAATTTATTATTAAAGCATCAGGTTCATCCTTCTCACTAAAAATATTGACTTATTGCTTATGTTATTTTATTTATAGTTTATTTTATGTTTATTCAACGTTACGTATATTTTACATAACAGATACGAAATTTTATTTTGAGTAGTTTTAATTTAAATTCAATTAATAAATGTATAAATTAACATGTGTTTTTACTTTAAGTTTTTAACACTAAACTTCACTACAGTTAGAAATTTACAGGAAATCAATATCAGGTAAGTAGGGGGTCTACCCAACACGGAAAAACATGGCAAGGGGTCAACGACACAAAAAAGTTTGGGGAACTCTGGTCTAACCGGCTGAGATTTTACATACATATTTTTATTTGATTTATGACTAGAAAAAATAATATAATTACTTATGTATAGATTTCCTATTTGAGTGTATTTTCATGTTTATTAAAATTAACAATAATAAAATAAAAAAGAATGTAAGAGTGCCTAATACAATGAAGACCGACTGACATTTTACCAGATAATACTCGTATCTGGTAACAGGTAGAGATGATAAGTAAGAAATATTAGTCTAAAAGCGGTTTTTCCCCACGGCAGGATAGGTACGCCGCGTAGAACGTATGACAGCCTATTGCGCCGACAGGACCGTTTGACCGAAGTAAATCTGTTTTCCTCCAAATAGAAATCACGAGCGTATACCTCTTCAGTTTGAGTTCACGCCTATCTTCATGAACCGCCTGGGACCAGTGAAGAAAAGAAAGCTATTAGCTTTACTAATAACTAAACTTATGATGGATGAGGAAGAAGAGGATCTCTTGCTCGAGGCTTTTACATTGCGAAAAACAATTAGCAATATGTTTAACGCGAGAACGAGAGTGCATTTCACATATTGATTAACAACCACTTAATCGACGATGAAGTGAGGTTCAAAGAATATTTACAACGTTATAACTCAATATTATACGTCCCACAAACATCTGTTGCAACTTAAAGCTTCAATTAATGTCTCATACTCCTCTGCATTGAAGAGGGATGACATTTTTATTGAAAAATAGAAAGAAAAAAATTAAAATTAACAGTTTTTCAAAATCCAAAGTCGCGGTGACTGACTCCTCTGAGATTAGTTACCCCAACACGCTTGACGTAAAGCGCTAGCGTACAATGTACGCGCTCTGTCGGAAAACAGACACACTAATTTAGTATATAGTAGAGGTGGGCTAAACAGTTATTTTTTGGTATTAGGTTACTACGTTATGGCTCTATCCCAGTAATAGGTTCCAATAATAGGTTATTCCAGTAATAGGTGATTCAAGTAAACCCCTGCCCTACCGCTAGGATGCGCGCCCGTCAATCACTGCTGTTGCCAATAACTCTTCGGGATCTAATAACGCTTAGAATCACTGCAGTTCTTACAATCACTCCAGTTCTCAACAGTTATTAGAATAACCTATTGCCAGCCATCGTTCTGTTTTCGATCACCGACCTGGCGCTAGTGGTTCTAACCAGAGTTGGGCAAAATTCAATTACATTGTAATCCGATTACAATTGCATTACATTATATTTCAAACAGATGTAATCGAAATACATCGTGTATGAATTACAGTATTCCCACAAAGTAATTCAATTGGGATTACAATGTAATTCATCAATGTAATTCGATTACGGATTACATAATTGGATTACAGATTTCGATTACTTGTAATTCAAGGCATGAAGTATTCAAATATTTAATTCGATTACAATATTTCTTCCATTAAATAGGCAAATGAATATCGTAATATCAGTTTTCACCTCCACCATTTAAGTTTTAAGTTTTCTCTTATTGTTAACGGTTTTGAATTATCGCCATCATTTTCTTAGGGAGAGGAGTGGGGAGCCAAATTTCTAAATTGAGAAAGGCTGGTCCGATCTTAATAAAATTTAATAATTATGTTTCTTTTGTACTTATTAGCGCATATTTGGGGTTTTAACAGTTTTACTAATTAGTGGGGCGTGGGGGGGGGGGCTAAATTTCTAAATTGAGAACGGCTGGTCCGATCTTAATGAAATTTAATAATTATGTTTCTTTTGTACTTATTAGCGTATATTTGGGGATTTAACAGTTTTACTAATTATTGGGGGGTGGAGGGGGGGGGGGGGCTAAATATCTAAATTGAGAACGGCTGGTCCGATCTTAATGAAATTTAATAATTAATGTTTCCTTCGTACTTATTAGCGTATATTTAGTGTTTTAACGGTTCTATGTATTAGTTGGGATTGGGAGGGGGGCTGTATTTTTAAATTGAGAACGGCTACTCCGATCTTAATGAAATTTAATAATTATATTTCTTACGTACTTGTTAGCTAATATTTAACGTTTTAACAGTTTTAATAATTAGGGGGGGGGGGGGGGGGCTAAATTTCTAAATTGAGAACGGCTGGTCCGATCTTAATGAAATTTAATAATTATGTTTCCTTTGTACTTATTAGCGTATATTTGGGGTTTTAAACAGTTTTACTAATTAGTGGGGGGGGGGGGGGGGGGGCTAAATTTCTAAATTAAGAACGGCTGATCCGATCTTAATGAAATTTAATAATTATGTTTCTTTTGTACTTATTAGCGTATATTTGGGGTTTTAGCAGTTTTACTAATTAGTGGGGGGTCGGGGGGGGCTGTATTTCTGCATTAAGAGCTAAATTTTTTCAAGTGAAGTACGTTCAAAATATTTTTTTTTCACAAGAACCGACATCGGATTCGAATTCAGCATTCAAAAGAACCCTTAAATACGAAATTTCGTCCAAATAGAAAAATAAAAATTTGTAAGCTTCAAAATTTCCGACATATGGTCGGCAACTTTTGTTGAAATTGATAAAAACATTAATTACGCTTAGACGGTTTATTTTATCAACTTTATTTTTTTAAACAAAATATAGGGTGGTAATACGCTTGAAATATATATGGTTTCATCATCCTATCTGGTTTCAAACTCATGTTAAAAATCAAAATGTTTTTCGGATTTTCCAATTTTTGTAATCGGCTTTAGTCCATCGAATTTTACATTTATATACATCAAAAGAAAGCTGAGACCCTTCTCTTTCCAGCGATACTAACCAGTGGATCACGTGACAAAGTAATGGTGATTTAAAGGAATGTAACCAATATTTGGTTTAAAAATTTCATTTTCCTCGAAGAGGGTGAAAAAAATGATATTTTGCTGAATAAGCGTTTTTTAATGTTTTTGAGGGTGCTAAATTACAATATAACGTCAATTTTTGTGTAAAAAAATCTATTGAGGTAGTTTGCTTGAAAAACTAATCATTTTTTTTAGAATTTAATTAACCTAAAAAAAATCTATGGAGCGACAATATTTTTCCTTAAATTCCCAATCAAAACTAAAAATCTTGGTGCAGGAATCATGTCGATATCATTTTTTAAACTCAAAATAAAAAATAAATTAGTTTAATGCTATTATTTTTTTTCTAGGCAATATACGTGTCTAATATTTTTGACCAGGAACCTCCAAAAAAATTGCCAACAAGATCCGTGAGAGACTGAGTGTGTCCTCCTCTTGTCAGTGTTGCCAGCTACCTACAAACCTTACTTAACGCCTAATAGTAACAGACAAGAAATTAATCCATTTTTTTTAGTTAATGCTATTAACAAAAAAAATATATACACATTTAAAATCATTTCTAGTGATAGTTCATATGATCGCTAGTTAATTATTTATTATATTGTAAAAAGTGTAATTTAACGTCTTTGTTAAAATATAGCAATCATTAATAATTGTCTATTTCATTTAGGTAAATGTGTTCAACTTTATTATTACACTTTAAAAGTTTTATTTTTTACATTTTAATTTATTTTCAAAAATAACTTAAAAACTATATTTAATCCTATTTGAAGAGAATTTGAGTCTGTAACCTACTTAATTTGATTCAATTTTGATTTATGTTAAATTCCATTCAATATTTAGAACGTAAATATTATACTGTTACTAAAAACTGTTAAAATACTAAAAACTAAATTCTCAATTTAGAAATTTAGCCCACCCCCACCCCCCACTAATTAGTAAAACTGTAAAAACCCCTAATATACGCTACTAAGTACAAAAAAAACATAATTATTAAATTTCATTAAGATCGGACCAGCCGTTCTCAATTTAGAAATTTAGCCCCCCCCCCCCCTCGACCCCCCACTAATTAGTAAAACTGTTAAAACCCCAAATATACGCTAATAAGTACAAAAGAAACATAATCATTAAATTTCATTAGGATCGGACCAGCCGTTCTCAATTTAGAAATTTAGCCCCACCCCCCTCCACCCCCCACTAATTAGTAAAACTGTTAAAACCCCAAATATACGCTAATAAGTACAAAAGAAACATAATCATTAAATTTCATTAAGATCGGACCAGCCGTTCTCAATTTAGAAATTTAGCCCCCCCCCCCCCCCCCCCCACTAATTAGTAAAACTGTTAAAACCCCAAATATACGCTAATAAGTACAAAAGAAACATAATTATTAAATTTCATTAAGATCGGACCAGCCGTTCTCAATTTAGAAATTTAGCCCCCCCCCCCCCCCCCCACTAATTAGTAAAACTGTTAAAACCCCAAATATACGCTAATAAGTACAAAAGAAACATAATTATTAAATTTCATTAAGATCGGACCAGCCGTTCTCTATTTAGAAATTTAGCCCCCCCCCCCTCGACCCCCCACTAATTAGTAAAACTGTTAAAACCCCAAATATACGCTAATAAGTACAAAAGAAACATAATCATTAAATTTCATTAAGATCGGACCAGCCGTTCTCAATTTAGAAATTTAGACCCCCCACCCCCCACTAATTAGTAAAACTGTTAAAACCCCAAATATACGCTAATAAGTACAAAAGAAACATAATTATTAAATTTCATTAAGATCGGACCAGCCGTTCTCAATTTAGAAATTTAGCCCCCCCCCCCCCCTCCCCCCACTAATTAGTAAAACTGTTAAAACCCCAAATATACGCTAATAAGTACAAAAGAAACATAATTATTAAATTTCATTAAGATCGGACCAGCCGTTCTCAATTTAGAAATTTAGCCCCCCCCCCCCCCACCCCCCACTAATTAGTAAAACTGTTAAAACCCCAAATATACGCTAATAAGTACAAAAGAAACATAATTATTAAATTTCATTAAGATCGGACCAGCCGTTCTCAATTTAGAAATTTAGCCCCCCCCCCTACCCCCCCACTAATTAGTAAAACTGTTAAAACCCCAAATATACGCTAATAAGTACAAAAGAAACATAATTATTAAATTTCATTAAGATCGGACCAGCCGTTCTCTATTTAGAAATTTAGCCCCCCCCCCCCCACCCCCCACTAATTAGTAAAACTGTTAAAACCCCAAATATACGCTAATAAGTACAAAAGAAACATAATTATTAAATTTCATTAAGATCGGACCAGCCGTTCTCAATTTAGAAATTTAGCCCCCCCCCCCCCCCCCCCCACTAATTAGTAAAACTGTTAAAACCCCAAATATACGCTAATAAGTACAAAAGAAACATAATTATTAAATTTCATTAAGATCGGACCAGCCGTTCTCAATTTAGAAATTTAGCCCCCCCCCCCGACCCCCCACTAATTAGTAAAACTGTTAAAACCCCAAATATACGCTAATAAGTACAAAAGAAACATAATCATTAAATTTCATTAGGATCGGACCAGCCGTTCTCAATTTAGAAATTTAGCCCCACCCCCCTCCACCCCCCACTAATTAGTAAAACTGTTAAAACCCCAAATATACGCTAATAAGTACAAAAGAAACATAATCATTAAATTTCATTAAGATCGGACCAGCCGTTCTCAATTTAGAAATTTAGCCCCCCCCCCCCACCCCCCACTAATTAGTAAAACTGTTAAAACCCCAAATATACGCTAATAAGTACAAAAGAAACATAATATTAAATTTCATTAAGATCGGACCAGCCGTTCTCAATTTAGAAATTTAGCCCCCCCCCCCCCACCCCCCACTAATTAGTAAAACTGTTAAAACCCCAAATATACGCTAATAAGTACAAAAGAAACATAATTATTAAATTTCATTAAGATCGGACCAGCCGTTCTCAATTTAGAAATTTAGACCCCCCACCCCCCACTAATTAGTAAAACTGTAAAAACCCCTAATATACGCTAATAAGTACGAAAGAAACATAATTATTAAATTTCATTAAGATGGACCAGCCGTTCTCAATTTAGAAATTTAGCCCCCCCCCCCCACCCCCACTAATTAGTAAAACTGTAAAAACCCCAAATATACGCTAATAAGTACAAAAGAAACATAATTATTAAATTTCATTAAGATCGGACCAGCCGTTCTCAATTTAGAAATTTAGCCCCCCCCCCCCCCCCCCACTAATTAGTAAAACTGTTAAAACCCCAAATATACGCTAATAAGTACAAAAGAAACATAATTATTAAATTTCATTAAGATCGGACCAGCCGTTCTCAATTTAGAAATTTAGCCCCCCCCCCCCCCCCCCCCCCACTAATTAGTAAAACTGTTAAAACCCCAAATATACGCTAATAAGTACAAAAGAAACATAATTATTAAATTTCATTAAGATCGGACCAGCCGTTCTCAATTTAGAAATTTAGCCCCCCCCCCCCCCCCCCCCCCCCCCACTAATTAGTAAAACTGTTAAAACCCCAAATATACGCTAACGCTAATAAGTACAAAAGAAACATAATCATTAAATTTCATTAAGATCGGACCAGCCGTTCTCAATTTAGAAATTTAGCCCCCCCCCCCCCCACCCCCCACTAATTAGTAAAACTGTTAAAACCCCAAATATACGCTAATAAGTACAAAAGAAACATAATCATTAAATTTCATTAAGATCGGACCAGCCGTTCTCAATTTACAAATTTAGCCCCCCCCCCCCCCACCCCCCACTAATTAGTAAAACTGTTAAAACCCCAAATATACGCTAATAAGTACAAAAGAAACATAATATTAAATTTCATTAAGATCGGACCAGCCGTTCTCAATTTAGAAATTTAGCCCCCCCCCCCCCCCACCCCCCACTAATTAGTAAAACTGTTAAAACCCCAAATATACGCTAATAAGTACAAAAGAAACATAATTATTAAATTTCATTAAGATCGGACCAGCCGTTCTCAATTTAGAAATTTAGCCCCCCCCCCCCCCCCCCCACTAATTAGTAAAACTGTTAAAAACCCCAAATATACGCTAATAAGTACAAAAGAAACATAATTATTAAATTTCATTAAGATCGGACCAGCCGTTCTCAATTTAGAAATTTAGCCACCCCCACCCCCACTAATTAGTAAAACTGTTAAAACCCCAAATATACGCTAATAAGTACAAAAGAAACATAATTATTAAATTTCATTAAGATCGGACCAGCCGTTCTCAATTTAGAAATTTAGCCCCCCCCCCCCCCCCCCCCACTAATTAGTAAAACTGTTAAAACCCCAAATATACGCTAATAAGTACAAAAGAAACATAATTATTAAATTTCATTAAGATCGGACCAGCCGTTCTCAATTTAGAAATTTAGGCCCCCCCCCCCCCCCCCCCCCCACTAATTAGTAAAACTGTTAAAACCCCAAATATACGCTAATAAGTACAAAAGAAACATAATCATTAAATTTCATTAAGATCGGACCAGCCGTTCTCAATTTAGAAATTTAGCCCCCCCCCCCCCCCCCCCCCCCCACTAATTAGTAAAACTGTTAAAACCCCAAATATACGCTAATAAGTACAAAAGAAACATAATCATTAAATTTCATTAAGATCGGACCAGCCGTTCTCAATTTACAAATTTAGCCCCCCCCCCCCCCACCCCCCACTAATTAGTAAAACTGTTAAAACCCCAAATATACGCTAATAAGTACAAAAGAAACATAATCATTAAATTTCATTAAGATCGGACCAGCCGTTCTCAATTTAGAAATTTAGCCCCCCCCCCCCACCCCCCACTAATTAGTAAAACTGTTAAAAACCCCAAATATACGCTAATAAGTACAAAAGAAACATAATTATTAAATTTCATTAAGATCGGACCAGCCGTTCTCAATTTAGAAATTTAGCCCCCCCCCCCCCCCACTAATTAGTAAAACTGTTAAAACCCCAAATATACGCTAATAAGTACAAAAGAAACATAATTATTAAATTTCATTAAGATCGGACCAGCCGTTCTCAATTTAGAAATTTAGCCCCCCCCCCCCCCCCCACTAATTAGTAAAACTGTTAAAAAACCCCAAATATACGCTAATAAGTACAAAAGAAACATAATTATTAAATTTCATTAAGATCGGACCAGCCGTTCTCAATTTAGAAATTTAGCCCCCCCCCCCCCCCCCCCCCACTAATTAGTAAAACTGTTAAAACCCCAAATATACGCTAATAAGTACAAAAGAAACATAATTATTAAATTTCATTAAGATCGGACCAGCCGTTCTCAATTTAGAAATTTAGCCCCCCCCCCTCCACCCCCCACTAATTAGTAAAACTGTTAAAACCCCAAATATACGCTAATAAGTACAAAAGAAACATAATATTAAATTTCATTAAGATCGGACCAGCCGTTCTCAATTTAGAAATTTAGCCCCCCCCCCCCCCACCCCCCACTAATTAGTAAAACTGTTAAAACCCCAAATATACGCTAATAAGTACAAAAGAAACATAATCATTAAATTTCATTAAGATCGGACCAGCCGTTCTCAATTTAGAAATTTAGCCCCCCCCCCCCACCCCCCCACTAATTAGTAAAAACTGTTAAAACCCCAAATATACGCTAATAAGTACAAAAGAAACATAATCATTAAATTTCATTAAGATCGGACCAGCCGTTCTCAATTTAGAAATTTAGCCCCCCCCCCCCCACCCCCCACTAATTAGTAAAACTGTTAAAACCCCAAATATACGCTAATAAGTACAAAAGAAACATAATTATTAAATTTCATTAAGATCGGACCAGCCGTTCTCAATTTAGAAATTTAGCCCCCCCCCCCCCCCCCCCCACTAATTAGTAAAACTGTTAAAACCCCAAATATACGCTAATAAGTACAAAAGAAACATAATTATTAAATTTCATTAAGATCGGACCAGCCGTTCTCAATTTAGAAATTTAGACCCCCCCCCCCCACCCCCCACTAATTAGTAAAACTGTTAAAACCCCAAATATACGCTAATAAGTACAAAAGAAACATAATTATTAAATTTCATTAAGATCGGACCAGCCGTTCTCAATTTAGAAATTTAGCCCCCCCACCCCCCACTAATTAGTAAAACTGTTAAAAAACCCCAAATATACGCTAATAAGTACAAAAGAAACATAATTATTAAATTTCATTAAGATCGGACCAGCCGTTCTCAATTTAGAAATTTAGCCCCCCCCCCCCCCCCACTAATTAGTAAAACTGTTAAAACCCCAAATATACGCTAATAAGTACAAAAGAAACATAATTATTAAATTTCATTAAGATCGGACCAGCCGTTCTCAATTTAGAAATTTAGCCCCCCCCCCCCACTAATTAGTAAAACTGTTAAAACCCCAAATATACGCTAATAAGTACAAAAGAAACATAATCATTAAATTTCATTAAGATCGGACCAGCCGTTCTCAATTTAGAAATTTAGCCCCCCCCCCCCCCCCCCCCCACTAATTAGTAAAACTGTTAAAACCCCAAATATACGCTAATAAGTACAAAAGAAACATAATCATTAAATTTCATTAGATCGGACCAGCCGTTCTCAATTTAGAAATTTAGCCCCCCCCCCACCCCCCACTAATTAGTAAAACTGTTAAAACCCCAAATATACGCTAATAAGTACAAAAGAAACATAATCATTAAATTTCATTAAGATCGGACCAGCCGTTCTCAATTTAGAAATTTAGCCCCCCCCCCCAACCCCCCACTAATTAGTAAAACTGTTAAAACCCCAAATATACGCTAATAAGTACAAAAGAAACATAATTATTAAATTTCATTAAGATCGGACCAGCCGTTCTCAATTTAGAAATTTAGCCCCCCCCCTCCCCCCACTAATTAGTAAAACTGTAAAAACCCCTAATATACGCTAAGTACGAAAGAAACATAATTATTAAATTTCATTAAGATTGGACCAGCCGTTCTCAATTTAGAAATTTAGCCCCCCCCCCCACCCCCCACTAATTAGTAAAACTGTTAAAACCCCAAATATACGCTAATAAGTACAAAAGAAACATAATTATTAAATTTCATTAAGATCGGACCAGCCGTTCTCAATTTAGAAATTTAGCCCCCCCCCCCCCCCCCACTAATTAGTAAAACTGTTAAAACCCCAAATATACGCTAATAAGTACAAAAGAAACATAATTATTAAATTTCATTAAGATCGGACCAGCCGTTCTCAATTTAGAAATTAGGCCCCCCCCCCCCCCCCCCACTAATTAGTAAAACTGTTAAAACCCCAAATATACGCTAATAAGTACAAAAGAAACATAATTATTAAATTTCATTAAGATCGGACCAGCCGTTCTCAATTTAGAAATTTAGCCCCCCCCCCCCCCCCCCCCCACTAATTAGTAAAACTGTTAAAACCCCAAATATACGCTAATAAGTACAAAAGAAACATAATCATTAAATTTCATTAAGATCGGACCAGCCGTTCTCAATTTAGAAATTTAGCCCCCCCCCCCCCACCCCCCACTAATTAGTAAAACTGTTAAAACCCCAAATATACGCTAATAAGTACAAAAGAAACATAATCATTAAATTTCATTAAGATCGGACCAGCCGTTCTCAATTTAGAAATTTAGCCCCCCCCCCCCCCCCACTAATTAGTAAAACTGTTAAAACCCCAAATATACGCTAATAAGTACAAAAGAAACATAATCATTAAATTTCATTAAGATCGGACCAGCCGTTCTCAATTTAGAAATTTAGCCCCCCCCCCCACCCCCCACTAATTAGTAAAACTGTTAAAAAACCCCAAATATACGCTAATAAGTACAAAAGAAACATAATTATTAAATTTCATTAAGATCGGACCAGCCGTTCTCAATTTAGAAATTTAGCCCCCCCCCCCCCACCCCCCACTAATTAGTAAAACTGTTAAAAACCCCAAATATACGCTAATAAGTACAAAAGAAACATAATTATTAAATTTCATTAAGATCGGACCAGCCGTTCTCAATTTAGAAATTTAGCCCCCCCCCCCCCCCACCCCCCACTAATTAGTAAAACTGTTAAAACCCCAAATATACGCTAATAAGTACAAAAGAAACATAATTATTAAATTTCATTAAGATCGGACCAGCCGTTCTCAATTTAGAAATTTAGCCCCCCCCCCCCCCCCCCCCACTAATTAGTAAAACTGTTAAAACCCCAAATATACGCTAATAAGTACAAAAGAAACATAATTATTAAATTTCATTAAGATCGGACCAGCCGTTCTCAATTTAGAAATTTAGCCCCCCCCCCCCCCCCCCCACTAATTAGTAAAACTGTTAAAACCCCAAATATACGCTAATAAGTACAAAAGAAACATAATTATTAAATTTCATTAAGATCGGACCAGCCGTTCTCAATTTAGAAATTTAGCCCCCCCCCCCCACCCCCCACTAATTAGTAAAACTGTTAAAACCCCAAATATACGCTAATAAGTACAAAAGAAACATAATTATTAAATTTCATTAAGATCGGACCAGCCGTTCTCAATTTAGAAATTTAGCCCCCCCCCCCCCCCCCCACTAATTAGTAAAACTGTTAAAACCCCAAATATACGCTAATAAGTACAAAAGAAACATAATCATTAAATTTCATTAAGATCGGACCAGCCGTTCTCAATTTAGAAATTTAGCCCCCCCCCCCCCACCCCCCACTAATTAGTAAAACTGTTAAAACCCCAAATATACGCTAATAAGTACAAAAGAAACATAATTATTAAATTTCATTAAGATCGGACCAGCCGTTCTCAATTTAGAAATTTAGCCCCCCCCCACCCCCCACTAATTAGTAAAACTGTTAAAACCCCAAATATACGCTAATAAGTACAAAAGAAACATAATTATTAAATTTCATTAAGATCGGACCAGCCGTTCTCAATTTAGAAATTTAGCCACCCCCCCCCACCCCCCCACTAATTAGTAAAACTGTTAAAACCCCAAATATACGCTAATAAGTACAAAAGAAACATAATTATTAAATTTCATTAAGATCGGACCAGCCGTTCTCAATTTAGAAATTTAGCCCCCCCCCCCCCCCCCCCACTAATTAGTAAAACTGTTAAAACCCCAAATATACGCTAATAAGTACAAAAGAAACATAATTATTAAATTTCATTAAGATCGGACCAGCCGTTCTCAATTTAGAAATTTAGCCCCCCCCCCCCCACCCCCCACTAATTAGTAAAACTGTTAAAAACCCCAAATATACGCTAATAAGTACAAAAGAAACATAATTATTAAATTTCATTAAGATCGGACCAGCCGTTCTCAATTTAGAAATTTAGCCCCCCCCCCCCCCACCCCCCACTAATTAGTAAAACTGTTAAAAACCCCAAATATACGCTAATAAGTAAAAAAGAAACATAATTATTAAATTTCATTAAGATCGGACCAGCCGTTCTCAATTTAGAAATTAGGCCCCCCCCCCCCCCCCCCCACTAATTAGTAAAACTGTTAAAACCCCAAATATACGCTAATAAGTACAAAAGAAACATAATCATTAAATTTCATTAAGATCGGACCAGCCGTTCTCAATTTAGAAATTTAGCCCCCCCCCCCCCCCCCCCCACTAATTAGTAAAACTGTTAAAAACCCCAAATATACGCTAATAAGTACAAAAGAAACATAATTATTAAATTTCATTAAGATCGGACCAGCCGTTCTCAATTTAGAAATTTAGCCCCCCCCCCCCCCACCCCCCACTAATTAGTAAAACTGTTAAAACCCCAAATATACGCTAATAAGTACAAAAGAAACATAATTATTAAATTTCATTAAGATCGGACCAGCCGTTCTCAATTTAGAAATTTAGCCCCCCCCCCCCACCCCCCACTAATTAGTAAAACTGTTAAAACCCCAAATATACGCTAATAAGTACAAAAGAAACATAATTATTAAATTTCATTAAGATCGGACCAGCCGTTCTCAATTTAGAAATTTAGCCCCCCCCCCCCCCCCCCCACTAATTAGTAAAACTGTTAAAACCCCAAATATACGCTAATAAGTACAAAAGAAACATAATTATTAAATTTCATTAAGATCGGACCAGCCGTTCTCAATTTAGAAATTTAGCCCCCCCCCCCCCCCCCACTAATTAGTAAAACTGTTAAAACCCCAAATATACGCTAATAAGTACAAAAGAAACATAATCATTAAATTTCATTAAGATCGGACCAGCCGTTCTCAATTTACAAATTTAGCCCCACCCCCCACCCCCCACTAATTAGTAAAACTGTTAAAACCCCAAATATACGCTAATAAGTACAAAAGAAACATAATCATTAAATTTCATTAAGATCGGACCAGCCGTTCTCAATTTAGAAATTTAGCCCCCCCCCCCCCCACCCCCCACTAATTAGTAAAACTGTTAAAACCCCAAATATACGCTAATAAGTACAAAAGAAACATAATTATTAAATTTCATTAAGATCGGACCAGCCGTTCTCAATTTAGAAATTTAGCCCCCCCCCCCACCCCCCACTAATTAGTAAAACTGTTAAAACCCCAAATATACGCTAATAAGTACAAAAGAAACATAATTATTAAATTTCATTAAGATCGGACCAGCCGTTCTCAATTTAGAAATTTAGCCCCACCCCCCCCCCCCCCCCCACTAATTAGTAAAACTGTTAAAACCCCAAATATACGCTAATAAGTACAAAAGAAACATAATTATTAAATTTCATTAAGATCGGACCAGCCGTTCTCAATTTAGAAATTTAGCCCCGGACCAGCCCCCCCCCCCCCCCACTAATTAGTAAAACTGTTAAAACCCCAAATATACGCTAATAAGTACAAAAGAAACATAATATTAAATTTCATTAAGATCGGACCAGCCGTTCTCAATTTAGAAATTTAGCCCCCCCCCCCACCCCCCACTAATTAGTAAAACTGTTAAAACCCCAAATATACGCTAATAAGTACAAAAGAAACATAATTATTAAATTTCATTAAGATCGGACCAGCCGTTCTCAATTTAGAAATTTAGCCCCCCCCCCCCCCCCCCCACTAATTAGTAAAACTGTTAAAACCCCAAATATACGCTAATAAGTACAAAAGAAACATAATCATTAAATTTCATTAAGATCGGACCAGCCGTTCTCAATTTAGAAATTTAGCCCCCCCCCCCCCACCCCCCACTAATTAGTAAAACTGTTAAAACCCCAAATATACGCTAATAAGTACAAAAGAAACATAATCATTAAATTTCATTAAGATCGGACCAGCCGTTCTCAATTTAGAAATTTAGCCCCCCCCCCCCCACCCCCCACTAATTAGTAAAACTGTTAAAACCCCAAATATACGCTAATAAGTACAAAAGAAACATAATCATTAAATTTCATTAAGATCGGACCAGCCGTTCTCAATTTAGAAATTTAGCCCCCCCCCCCCACCCCCCCACTAATTAGTAAAACTGTTAAAACCCCAAATATACGCTAATAAGTACAAAAGAAACATAATTATTAAATTTCATTAAGATCGGACCAGCCGTTCTCAATTTAGAAATTTAGCCCCCCCCCCCCAACCCCCCACTAATTAGTAAAACTGTTAAAACCCCAAATATACGCTAATAAGTACAAAAGAAACATAATTATTAAATTTCATTAAGATCGGACCAGCCGTTCTCAATTTAGAAATTTAGCCCCCCCCCCCCCCCCCCCACTAATTAGTAAAACTGTAAAAACCCCAAATATACGCTAATAAGTACAAAAGAAACATAATTATTAAATTTCATTAAGATCGGACCAGCCGTTCTCAATTTAGAAATTTAGCCCCCCCCCCCCTCCCCCCACTAATTAGTAAAACTGTTAAAACCCCAAATATACGCTAATAAGTACAAAAGAACCATAATTATTAAATTTCATTAAGATCGGACCAGCCGTTCTCAATTTAGAAATTTAGACCCCCCCCCCGTTCCCCACCCCCCACTAATTAGTAAAACTGTTAAAACCCCAAATATACGCTAATAAGTACAAAAGAAACATAATTATTAAATTTCATTAAGATCGGACCAGCCGTTCTCAATTTAGAAATTTAGCCCCCCCCCCCCCACCCCCCACTAATTAGTAAAACTGTTAAAACCCCAAATATACGCTAATAAGTACAAAAGAAACATAATCATTAAATTTCATTAAGATCGGACCAGCCGTTCTCAATTTAGAAATTTAGCCCCCCCCCCCCCCACCCCCCCACTAATTAGTAAAACTGTTAAAACCCCAAATATACGCTAATAAGTACAAAAGAAACATAATTATTAAATTTCATTAAGATCGGACCAGCCGTTCTCAATTTAGAATTTAGCCCCCCCCCCCCCACCCCCCACTAATTAGTAAAACTGTTAAAACCCCAAATATACGCTAATAAGTACAAAAGAAACATAATTATTAAATTTCATTAAGATCGGACCAGCCGTTCTCAATTTAGAAATTTAGCCCCCCCCCCCCACCCCCCACTAATTAGTAAAACTGTTAAAACCCCAAATATACGCTAATAAGTACAAAAGAAACATAATTATTAAATTTCATTAAGATCGGACCAGCCGTTCTCAATTTAGAAATTTAGCCCCCCCCCCCCCCCCCACTAATTAGTAAAACTGTTAAAACCCCAAATATACGCTAATAAGTACAAAAGAAACATAATTATTAAATTTCATTAAGATCGGACCAGCCGTTCTCAATTTAGAAATTTAGCCCCCCCCCCCCCCCACCCCCCACTAATTAGTAAAACTGTTAAAACCCCAAATATACGCTAATAAGTACAAAAGAAACATAATCATTAAATTTCATTAAGATCGGACCAGCCGTTCTCAATTTAGAAATTTAGCCCCCCCCCCCCCCCCCCACTAATTAGTAAAACTGTTAAAACCCCAAATATACGCTAATAAGTACAAAAGAAACATAATTATTAAATTTCATTAAGATCGGACCAGCCGTTCTCAATTTAGAAATTTAGCCCCCCCCCCCACCCCCCACTAATTAGTAAAACTGTAAAAAACCCCAAATATACGCTAATAAGTACAAAAGAAACATAATTATTAAATTTCATTAAGATCGGACCAGCCGTTCTCAATTTAGAAATTTAGCCCCCCCCCCCCCACCCCCCCACTAATTAGTAAAACTGTTAAAACCCCAAATATACGCTAATAAGTACAAAAGAAACATAATTATTAAATTTCATTAAGATCGGACCAGCCGTTCTCAATTTAGAAATTTAGCCCCCCCCCCCCCCCCCCCACTAATTAGTAAAACTGTTAAAACCCCAAATATACGCTAATAAGTACAAAAGAAACATAATTATTAAATTTCATTAAGATCGGACCAGCCGTTCTCAATTTAGAAATTTAGCCCCCCCCCCCCCCACCCCCCCACTAATTAGTAAAACTGTTAAAACCCCAAATATACGCTAATAAGTACAAAAGAAACATAATCATTAAATTTCATTAAGATCGGACCAGCCGTTCTCAATTTAGAAATTAGCCCCCCCCCCCCCCACCCCCCACTAATTAGTAAAACTGTTAAAACCCCAAATATACGCTAATAAGTACAAAAGAAACATAATCATTAAATTTCATTAAGATCGGACCAGCCGTTCTCAATTTAGAAATTTAGCCCCCCCCCCCCCCCCCCCCCCCCACTAATTAGTAAAACTGTTAAAACCCCAAATATACGCTAATAAGTACAAAAGAAACATAATCATTAAATTTCATTAAGATCGGACCAGCCGTTCTCAATTTAGAAATTTAGCCCCCCCCCCCCCCCCCCCCCCACTAATTAGTAAAACTGTTAAAACCCCAAATATACGCTAATAAGTACAAAAGAAACATAATCATTAAATTTCATTAAGATCGGACCAGCCGTTCTCAATTTAGAAATTTAGCCCCCCCCCCCCCACCCCCCACTAATTAGTAAAACTGTTAAAACCCCAAATATACGCTAATAAGTACAAAAGAAACATAATCATTAAATTTCATTAAGATCGGACCAGCCGTTCTCAATTTAGAAATTTAGCCCCCCCCCTCCCCCCACTAATTAGTAAAACTGTAAAAACCCCTAATATACGCTAATAAGTACGAAAGAAACATAATTATTAAATTTCATTAAGATTGGACCAGCCGTTCTCAATTTAGAAATTTAGCCCCCCCCCCCCCCACCCACTAATTAGTAAAACTGTTAAAACCCCAAATATACGCTAATAAGTACAAAAGAAACATAATTATTAAATTTCATTAAGATGGACCAGCCGTTCTCAATTTAGAAATTTAGCCCCCCCCCCCCCCCCACTAATTAGTAAAACTGTTAAAACCCCAAATATACGCTAATAAGTACAAAAGAAACATAATTATTAAATTTCATTAAGATCGGACCAGCCGTTCTCAATTTAGAAATTTAGCCCCCCCCCCACTAATTAGTAAAACTGTTAAAACCCCAAATATACGCTAATAAGTACAAAAGAAACATAATCATTAAATTTCATTAAGATCGGACCAGCCGTTCTCAATTTAGAAATTTAGCCCCCCCCCCCCCCCCCCCCACTAATTAGTAAAACTGTTAAAACCCCAAATATACGCTAATAAGTACAAAAGAAACATAATCATTAAATTTCATTAAGATCGGACCAGCCGTTCTCAATTTTAAATTTAGCCCCCCCCCCCCCCCCCCCACTAATTAGTAAAACTGTTAAAACCCCAAATATACGCTAATAAGTACAAAAGAAACATAATCATTAAATTTCATTAAGATCGGACCAGCCGTTCTCAATTTACAAATTTTAGCCCCCCCCCCCACCCCCCACTAATTAGTAAAACTGTTAAAACCCCAAATATACGCTAATAAGTACAAAAGAAACATAATCATTAAATTTCATTAGGATCGGACCAGCCGTTCTCAATTTAGAAATTTAGTCCCCCCCCCCCCCCCCCCCACTAATTAGTAAAACTGTTAAAACCCCAAATATACGCTAATAAGTACAAAAGAAACATAATCATTAAATTTCATTAAGATCGGACCAGCCGTTCTCAATTTACAAATTTAGCCCCCCCCCCCCACCCCCCACTAATTAGTAAAACTGTTAAAACCCCAAATATACGCTAATAAGTACAAAAGAAACATAATTATTAAATTTCATTAAGATCGGACCAGCCGTTCTCAATTTAGAAATTTAGCCCCCCCCCCCCCCCCAACCCCCCTAAAATTAGTAAAACCCCAAATATACGCTAATAAGTACAAAAGAAACATAATTATTAAATTTCATTAAGATCGGACCAGCCGTTCTCAATTTAGAAATTTAGCCCCCACTCCTCTCCCTAAGAAAAAGATGGCTTTAGTTCAAAACCGTTAAAAATAGGAGAAAACTTAAAACTTAAATGGTGGAGGTGAAAACTGATATTCCGATATATATTTGCCTATTTAATAGGAGAAATATTGTAATCGAATTAAATATTTGAATAATCCATGCCTTGAATTACAAGTAATCGAAATCTGTAATCCAATTATGTACTCCGTAATTGAATTACATTGTAATCGTAATTCATGAAGTAATTGCATTGTAACATGTATTGTAATCCCGGCCGGGATTACAATTACAGTGTAATCGTAATTCATAGAATATATTTCAATTACATTTTGCCCAACTCTGGTTCTAACCTATTACAAACTTACTTTTAGACATTTTGACTGGTAATTCATTAATTTATCCTCCTGGCCATTGCTAATAATGTTAATAATTTGCTTATTTAGTAATCTTACAAATGATAAATAACACAAAATCAACCAAAATTATTGTGTCAATATTTTTTTAACACAAAATTTTAGAAGCCAATTAAAAGTTATCAAAACATAAAAAAAATTAAAAATAAATAGGCCAACTATGATACAAACGAATTCAGCTAAATAAATCTTTAAAAAACATTGGGTAACGGTTCGGATCGGCGACACCACCAAACTAGGTTGACCCGCGCTACACCGACCAGTTCGATCCTTACACTTCACTTCATGTTTACATGTTTCGATAGTTCATTCCTATAACCTCACATGTAAACCATCACTTCTACAGTTTCAACTTGGATTGTGTTGTTTAGTTTGTTATATTGATATTTAGACTTCTTAAATGTAAATAAGTGAAACAGAAGTTCACAAAATGAGTTTCATAAAGGATTTAGTGTTTTATGAATTCATGTTTTCTTATTTCATCTAATCTTATGTGTAAAAGTGTTATAAAACTTAAGAAGATTAATTTGTACATGGATTTGGTGTTTTACATATTTATATTTGTTCTATCAATTTAAGTGATAAAATTTACAACTTGTAAAAATGTTATGAAACTTAGCAAGATTTATTTGTACATGGATTTGGTGTTTTATATATTTGTATTTGTTGTTTCAATTTCAGTATACATATTTTGTGAATGGATTCTTTGTCATCCATATTACTTTTTGTGCTAAAGTGAGACAGATTGTATAATTAATTCAATAAAACATATCAGTTTATAAATAAATTTGAGAAAGTATATCACAGGTTTTTTATGTTTTCTTATTTCCACTTTCCATGAGAAAATATTGTCGTATCCAGACCCTTATAAACCTTTATTACCTATTATTAATTACTTATTAAATCGCATTATCCTAGTCACGCCATCCTTATTTACGCAGCTCTTCTCCGAATTTCTAATCTTGTTTACTACCTCCAGTACTGCAGCTGCATCCTTATCCTTCATAGTCAGCTCTAGTCGGCGTCTCACGCCTCCTTATCATGTTTACCAGCCTCCTTTTCAAAGAATACCTTCCTTGCATTGCATCAGCCACCGCCCTACGCCTTTACTCCCTTTAAATACCCGAAGCCCGAGGCCTCCCACTCTCACTCTTTCTCTGTCTCCTGTAGCTGCTCTGCTCCTTCATCTCCAGTCAGACTCTATTAGCTTTTCCCCCTTTTTTTTTGTCATCTTTAAGGGTTAACTTACCTTGTGTGCTGGGTTACTCTTATTATTGCTCTGTAATAATTTGAGACTTTGTACTTTTGTACATTTCAATAAAGGTTCGGAATAGACCTTATCTATTGCCCTGGTGTCAGAAATTAATCATTTGATCCCAGTTGTGCCTACACTTTGTAGACACGTCATTAAAACTGGTGTCAGAAGTGGGATAGGTTTCTGCCGTAAGTCTGGTAGATTCCCTTCTTGGGACAGTCTCGATATCAGCTGGTTCCCTGAGTTCCATAAGTCTGGTAGACTTGTCGCAACCTTGAAGAGAGTCTCGACATCAGCTGGTTGTGATCACACTTCAAGAAGCAAGAACTCCTGCATCCTGCGTCAACCCACCGAGTAAGTACCCGACCTTTTTTTTTTTTCTTTTTCATCAAGATGACTTCCTCTCCAAACCATCCTTTAAACATTGAATCCCCATCTTCCAATGAATTCCTCGCTAACAGTCCTCCTCCAACCTTTCAATGTAATTCTAACTCTACTCTTAACTCTAACCATGTTCCTCTATCTCTCCTTTTTAAATTCATTAAGCCCTATAATGGGAACAGAACAGACTTAAGCACATTTATAGCAAACTGTAATAGCGCATTCCTATTAGCCCAACAAAATCAAATAGATCAACTCTTCCTCTATGTTGTAAGTCAATTATCTAGTAACGTTATAAATGAATTAAATATCAATGAAATTTCTAGTTGGGAAGAACTTAAATCAAATCTTAAACGATATTACGGGCAAATCAAAGATCTGACTCAATTACATGAAGAATTAGAAACGGTAAGGCAATACCCTAGTGAAACTATTTTAGACTTTTATAAAAGATTAGAAAAAATAAAAAATGACTGCATCAGCGCAGAAACTAATGCTAGTAATGATAATAACGAACTCATCGGTATAAAATCTTCTATTCAAAGAACCGCACTTCGTCGGTTTATTTTACAATGCCGTCCCGAAATATCTCAAATGTTAAGAGCGCGCGAAATTAATACTTTAAATGAGGCCTTTTCTATAGCATTAAACGAAGAGAAAGTACTAAACTACATGAATAAAGATAAAAATCATTAAAATATTGCTTAAATTGTAAAATGAATAATCACAATACAAAAGAATGTAGGAAAAATTTATCACATCATCAAAATAAACCGAATCAAAATACCTACAAACAATATCCAAACACATACCAAACTAATCAAAATAGGTATAGTAATAATTATAATCACCAAAGCAATATAATGATAGAAATTTTAATGATAAATACTATAATAAATTTTGTAACTACTGCAAAAGAAATGGACATATAATTTCAGAATGTCGAAAAAAAATGTACAATGATTCACAACGGGAAAATCCTAAAATCAACCATTTAAACCCCCACGATCTGACGAACGCTGATTCCCGTCCGTCAGAGAGATCCCAGATAACAGAGGCATCTTCACAATAGATGATAACCAATACATCGCGTTAGAATTTCGTTCCAGTTACTCAATCCGTCCAGAACAAAAACTTAAACTCTTAATTGACTCCGGTTCAACAATTTCGGTCCTAAAAAGTCACGTTTTAAAGAAAATTTATGTAAAAATCGATCCGACAAAAGCAATTTTCATAAACGGTATAGCAAAAATTCCCCGCGCAACCCAAGGTGAAACAAAAATAGATCTAAAAATCGGAAATATGACTTTAAACGCGAATTTTCAGGTAACTTACCCAGAGAATTTAGGCTCCCCTTACGATGGCATTATCGGTAACGACATCATGACTACAGAAAATTTTTCCATCCGGTATCAATCAAAGATTATTCAAATTCATAATGAATCATTTCCTTTTCATTTTTCACAACCGTTAAACACGCGCACTTTCGGTACTCAAATGGAACAAGAACCAATAAATCACATTAGAAATCCTCCGAGAATTGAAATTTTACACGAAAACATAAGAACCACACATCTATCTCAAGACAAAACTGACTTACTACTTGACATATGTCATAAATTTAACGACGTATTTTATCTCCCCAATGACACACTAACTCATACCAACACTCTTAAACATCAAATACCGACAACGAATGAAACACCCATTACGTCTAAACTTTATCGTTATCCCAAAATTCACGCAGAAGAGGTAAAAAACCAAATTAATAAATTATTGGAAAACGGTATAATTCAAAATTCGACCTCTCCGTGGTCATCTCCCGTCTGGATAGTCCCAAAAAAAATTAGATGCTTCGGGAAAGCAAAAATGGAGATTAGTCGTTGACTATAGAAATCTAAATTCCGTAACAACCTCGGATCGGTATCCCATTCCAAACATTGACGACATTTTTGATAAATTAAGCGATGCAAAATATTTTACTACTTTGGATCTCGCCTCCGGTTTCCACCAAATTTTAGTTGATTCAAAAGACATTCCCAAAACAGCATTCACAACACCTCACGGACATTACGAATTCATTAGAATGCCTTTCGGTTTAAAAAACGCTCCCGCAACATTTCAACGGTTAATGAACACGGTACTTCGCGGAACAAATTCATTCGTTTACCTCGACGATATAAGCGTATTTGGAAAAAATTTAAAGGACCACAACAAAAATCTAACCGAAGTATTTGAAAAATTACGCGTACACAATCTAAAACTCCAACCGGACAAATGTGAATTTATAAAAACTGAAACACAATATCTAGGTCACATTATTTCAGACAAAGGCATTACTCCAAATCCTGATAAAATCGAAGCAATTGTCAATATTAAAACTCCTAAAAATACCAAAGATATCAAATCATTTCTCGGACTCGTTGGCTACTATCGTAAATTTATTCCCCAATTTTCGGAAACAGCTAAACCATTGACTGAATTACTAAAAAAGGACACTATCTTTAATTGGACAGTAAAATGCGAAACTTCTTTTCAGAAATTAAAATATTCACTAACGTCACAGCCAATTTTACAATTTCCAAACTTTGAAAAACCTTTTATTTTAACGACAGACGCTTCAAACACAGCAATTGGCTCCGTACTATCTCAAGGACAAATCGGAAAAGACTTACCAATCGCGTATTACTCTAAAACGTTAAACAATGCAGAAAAAAATTATTCGACCACCGAAAAAGAATTATTAGCCATCGTTGAATCGATAAAACACTTTAGACCCTATTTATTCGGTAACAAATTTCTCATCGTAACAGACCATAAACCTCTAACTTGGCTAATGAATTGTAAAGACCCCTCTAGCAGACTCGTCCGTTGGCGTTTAAAATTATTAGAATATGACTACGAAATTCAATATAAAAAAGGAACTTTAAATAAAAACGCGGACGCGCTTTCAAGACCCATTTTACAAATTGAAAAATTATCATTCGAAAACTATAAAAATTCCCAAATAACGAAATACCTGATATTCCGAAAGATTCAACTATAACAGCATCAAATTTTGTCATTCCACTATCATGCGATCTTCTACCTTCTTCACCAAATTATCACTTCGCGAAAGATCATCTAAATTCATTACAAGATCCTCATCTTAAAAACATATTCCAAATAAAAAATAACAAACAAAATCTATTTTTCATTTTCATAAAAGAATACGAACAAGACACACCAGACGAAGAAACTGTATTTGATATTCTCCTCACATTAAAAGTATTATTAGAAAATCATAAAACACGGTCTTTTAAAACTTTTACAATCAGTCCCATCGATATTCCAAATTTCAATCAAATGCTGCATTATCTATTTAATAATTACAATTATAAAATCTATAATAATATAATCCAACAAATTACAGACGAAAATGAAATTCAAAACATTATTCAAAATTATCATAATTAAATTCTAGCAGGCCACCAAGGCGTAGAAAGAACCCATCAGGCTATAAAAACAAAATATTATTTCCCCAACATGAAACAAAAAATAAATGATTATATAAACAGATGCGAAACTTGCCAAATTAACAAAAACTAACTATTCACCAAATAAAAGTTCCATGGTTATAAACAGTCCCTCTAAACATTTTTGTGAACAAATAGCTCTGGATATTGTCGGTCCTTTACCCGAAACAGTCAATCAAAATCGGTTCATTTTATCTCTTCAAGATGATTTAACTAAATTCGTACAATTTTACGCACTCCCAGAGCACAACGCGGAACTCGTTGCAATTCATTTTCTAAAATTTTGTACACAATTCGGTTTCCCACAAAACATTTTAACGGATCAAGGATCAGAATTTACTTCAAACACAATAAAAGAAATAAATAAAATGCTCTCGATAAAACATAAAATAACTAGTCCCTATCACCCTCAAACAAACGGATCATTAGAAAAAGTTCATTTAAATTTAAAAGATTATTTAAAATGTTATATCAACAATGATACAAACGATTGGGACGAATTTATAAATTTTGCCGCATTTTCCTATAACACACATATTCAAAAATCCACACAACTAACACCGTACGAACTGGTTTTCGGACAGGAAGCTCGAATTCCTGATAAATTTTATAATCCACAAATTCGGAAAACATACGGAGAACTAAATACAGAAATATCAACCAAATTACAAAAACTTCGCCAAACTGCTAGGGATAACCAATTAAAATCCAAACAAAGGAATAAAAATCAATACGATAAAAAACATAATAAAGAATATAACTTTAAAGTCGGAGAAAAAGTCTTGGTTTTAAATATGCTAAGTAAAAGACAACATAAAAAATTAGATAAAAATTATAAAGGACCGTACAAAGTTATTCAAATCCATTCAAATAAAACTGCAACCTTAGAAATTTCAAAAAACAAACTAAAAACATACCATTTTAACCTATTAAAACCTTTTGTTTCAGAAAAAGAAGAAAGAAAATAACCATGTTTTCCAAATTATTAATTTTCCTTATCTTCCTCATTTACATAAATTTTACTAAATCCCAAGACATTACACCATAAATAAAGCAGCAGGCATATTCTACGAAAATATAAACGCGGCCAAAATTTCAAACAAACATTTTAATCTTGTAAATTATTTAAACGTTAGCCATATTGAATATCAACTAAAACTTATAAAACAATACAAAGACAAGACAAACGGCATGTGCATGAAAATTGTAATCGAAAAACGATCGACAAATTGCTGGAAACAATTAAATTATCTTGAGACCAAAATAATCAACATAGAACGTGACCTCCAAATTATTCAACATCGCCGAGAAAAACGCGGACTAATTAACGGAATCGGTGACATAATGAAATATTTATTTGGCACTCCGGACGCCGACGACGCGGAATTCTACTCAGACTCAATAAATTCAATAATATCAGACCAGAAACAAACTGAGACACTATTACAAGCCCAAATTAAAGTCGTTTCATCCACTCTATTACACTTTAACATGTCATTAAACACTTTAAATCAAAACACTTTAACCCTAAATCAAAATATACAAAAATTCAACACATACATGAAACAAACAACAATAAACGAAAAACTCTTACACGACAAACTCATAATAGACGAAAACATGATTATACTCATAGGGATGACTAACGAACTAGAAACTATTTTAAAAGACCAATTATACAGTATCTCTTTGCTCGCACATAACATTATAACATTCCAAACCATACGTCCCGAAATTTTATTTAAAGAACTAAATTCAATTAAACAAAAATATCTCATACCTCTTGAACCAACATTTGAAAATACATATCATTATTACAAAATTATAAATTGCAAAACTTTCATTAAAAATAATTTATTAATTACTGTGTTCGAAATTCCTATTATTGACTCAATGACATTTGAAATTTACCATATGCTTCCGTTACCAATACCTCATAAAAACAACATTTTATTACACTCCTACATCCAACCTTCTCGACCTTATCTCCTCATATCAATCTCCCGCACCCAATATGCCCTTCTTGATGACTTAGAAAAATGTTCGGAAATGACTTCACAAGAAAGAATTTGTAAAGAAATTAACGTCCTGCAACTATCAACTCTGTCCTCCTGCGAAGCTCTACTTTTTATTGAAAATTCTAAAATACCTAAAAATTGCGACATAAAAAATATTTTGGCTCATACAGAAATCTGGCACCCTTTAAAAAATAATAGATGGTTATTTATAACAAACGAAGACGCCCCAATCACTATAAATTGTAATTCTCATTCCCCAGTACAGAAGAAATTACCAAGACTCGGAATTTTAAAACTAAACAACACTTGTAAAGCTTATACCTTTTTCGCGACTATGGAACCCTCTACAATCATAGAACAGAAGAATTTTACTGATAAAATACCAAGTACAGAAATCACCGAAGACGACTGCTGTTTCCAAAATCATGACAACATCACATTTCACAATGAAGAACTTCAACCACTCACACTTACTAAAGTCAACCTCAATGATCTACAAATTGCGAAACATCAACTGGACCAACTAGACGAAATTCTGCAACAACAACTTAACAAACCTTTCATCATCAAACATTCAAATTGGCTCTTAACAACTTTCAGCATCATCGGAAGCCTAATTCTTTTATTATTATTATATAAATGTTGTAAATTCTTTGGACTCTTACCACTATTACAAAGTCTTTTTTGTTTCAGTAAATGCAAATCATGTTCAAAATGTATTCCTTGTATCAAAATTTATAACCAGCACCAGGTATACGCAGCCGAAGACACATACGTACGATACTCACCTCAGGAAATTGAAATGCCTACGAGACCTGCACTGCCCCACGCGTTATCAACCATTCCGGAAGAAGAAGAAGAAAAATCTCCCATCGTCAGAAATCTTCGAGGAAGAAAAATTGTAATCAACGACCAATAATTTAAACTTATGTAAAACATAATACTAGGTAAACTCAATCTTGCACCCTCATTTATTTTTTTTTTTATTTCGATGTAGTTCAGTAAATGACATTTTTTTTCAAAACCTGTACAAATGTATAATATGTTTCATTCAATATTTTTATATTATGTAACTCATTTACTTAGCCTATTCAATTATTCCAATCTATCTATAATGTTTATTTTATCTTTTATATTGTATTCATTTCATTATTTTCAATTCATATTATTATACTTTGTATATCCTTTTATTCATATTAATCATATTTATGTCTTTATTAACTTTCAATTATATTACTATTATTCATTATATTATTCAAATTTAATTCAACTTCGATACTATAATATTGTATTCAGTTTAACCTTAATTGCATTGTATTCTTTCATTTATACCTACTATTGTATTTTATCTCTTTTTGTCAAACATTTAAATTCTAGTTAACATTTTTGTTCAAATATTTACATTTTAATTCATATCAAATCACTTATTGTAAAAGAGTAACCTAACTTCTAAAAATTTCTCTTTAATTTAAAATCAGCGAAATTTTAAAATACCCCGGGAGGTGTGTCGTATCCAGACCCTTATAAACCTTTATTACCTATTATTAATTACTTATTAAATCGCATTATCCTAGTCACGCCATCCTTATTTACGCAGCTCTTCTCCGAATTTCTAATCTTGTTTACTACCTCCAGTACTGCAGCTGCATCCTTATCCTTCATAGTCAGCTCTAGTCGGCGTCTCACGCGTCTCACGCCTCCTTTTCAAAGAATACCTTCCTTGCATTGCATCAGCCACCGCCCTACGCCTTTACTCCCTTTAAATACCCGAAGCCCGAGGCCTCCCACTCTCACTCTTTCTCTGTCTCCTGTAGCTGCTCTGCTCCTTCACCTCCAGTCAGACTCTATTAGCTTTTCCCCCCCTTTTTTTTTTTTTTTTGTCATCTTTAAGGGTTAACTTACCTTGTGTGCTGGGTTACTCTTATTATTGCTCTGTAATAATTTGAGACTTTGTACTTTTGTACATTTCAATAAAGGTTCGGAATAGACCTTATCTATTGCCCTGGTGTCAGAAATTAATCATTTGATCCCAGTTGTGCCTACACTTTGTAGACACGTCAATATAGCAGAAATTAACATCATCACTTTCAACTAGGATTCTGTCTTATATTATATAATGGCTTATAACATGGAGAATTGACAATGTGAAAATAATCACAGATTTAGAGGTAAATGACACATTACTATATAATTGTAGAACTATTGGTATAATGTTATAGATCGTGTTTTTAAAAAAAATTAGAAGCCTGATGATGGAACATTATCTCCGAAACATGTAGCTACAAATGTTAAATAAATAGGAGTTATGCCAAATAAATACTTAGGGATTCTGTCTTTTTTTATATTTATAATTTGTTATTTTCACTTTTCTGACAGAATGTTCATCAGGAATTAACTTTACTGGTGGTTCAGTAGTATATTAATTGTTGATTAAATTAATATTAATTCAAAATTGATTTAGTGTCTTATATTTCGTTATTTCCACTTTAATATTTCCTTATTTCTCATTTTAATATTAGAAGGTAAACAGAAGTTAATATTACTTTGAACAGGGATTTAGAGTTTCTCAGTAATGTAGGAGAATAACCTTTCCCCTCTAAAAGCAGCGACTAGAACATACGGAACAAGGTAAGAATCGATAAAAGGTATTCTGAGCGGGTTTAGGGGTTGGTGTCGCCGATCCGAACCGTTACCCTTTCTAGAAATAGGAGAGAAATATTAACACATGGGTTTTGGAGATTTTGAAAGATATCTAATTCATAATACAAGTTGCAGGAGTTTATCAACTCATTGCCACTGAGGAATGTGATCTGCAATACATGCTGAGGAAACTCTAAGCAGTATTCTGAAAAGGGCATGGAAATAATCTAAAGAAGAAAGAGTTTGTGTCCCTCAACTCTTCGAGCACATTTTTTAGCATTGAAGATTAGAGATATGGAGGTCTACTAATCCTTCCTGGAAAGAAATCCTCTATTAATTAAGACATTTCATTGAAAATATTAAGAGAAAGGAAGACTGTAGGAATCCTAAACTCGTTCCTGTGGAATAAAAATGTTTCCTTTAAAAAAAGAAAAAAAAGAAGATGATTATATCTTTCCTTATCACTATAAATTGTCTTTAAATTCGCTAAAATCTGTGGTGTGGAGAAGAAAAAGCTTAAACGCTACTATCTTTAGAGATGGGTACTCAGAGTGAAAGTTATTTCATAATAAGAGCCCATCATATTTCTAATAATATCATAAGACAATATATGAGAGAGGAAAAAATCACTTGAGGTACACATGATGGTATAGAAGGATCAATACAATTAGGGTTTCATGAATTAATTGCCACTTTTATTGGAATTAAGTCATCAATCCTAATTGAGAAAAAAAATATTTTAAAGAGTATTTAAACCAGGAGCTCATTCAAAAAGGATGTATCAAAACAGAGGCCAAAGTATATTGTCCTGAACAGATTAGAGAGTAGGTTGAAGGATGTCTGAGGAAATTGTGGATAGGGGATGTAAAGAAAGGTATGGCAGCAAAAGGATAACAAGAGAAAGATTAGATGATCAAAGATGGTTTGAACAAATAACTGATAAAGATTAGGATACAATAACTGAACAAACCTGAAGGTATTTTTCATTTTATAAGTTCCCAGAACAGAAAGGGTAATTATAAAAATCACAAAATGAGATAATGTATGGACTAAAACTATATAAAGAAACAAAACAAATTACAATAAAGTTTGTACAAATTTATCAACACCCCACATTATCATTGTACAATCACAATGAGTTTTTATTTAAAAGAACTGTTCTCATAAATACTTCACCAAAATATTGGACAATACTAATAACCATACAGATTCAATCAATTTACATCAGAGTTTTTAAAGGAAAAAAACAAAATGAATTAAAAATATTCAGTTAACAAATCTACAAATATTCCAATGGATTTAACCATAAAGATTATAACTAAAAAGTTGTATGAAAGAAACCATTCACAAAATAAAAAAACTATATATCAAGATCTAATAAAAGTGTAAATATCCGTGGAATAACTATAAATTACAAAAGTCTAAATAGATTTCACAACAAGCTAATATATTTATGATTTAATAATCATTGCAAGATTTTAACTATTCATTATAATCATAAGATTTTAATGACATTTATTTGTCATTACATTATTATTTGTAATATAACATAAGAAAAAGCATTTGATATTAACTAGCCATTTCAACTTTTTAAAATTTCGATTAGAAAACATCCAAGACCCTGAATATTGGGGAACTATTTCAGTCCAAGCAAAATTTAAATAAAATCTGGTGTTACAAAGCTTATCTAAAAGTTTCAGCACATTGTACTCTTAACCAAGAGATTTTTTATTGTTTCGCAATGAAACAAAAATGGAAATCATGAAGATTTATTTACAAATTAAAATCAATGCATTTATTTTTGTTCACAGTTTCGACCTCCATCTATTGTGATATGATTGTACTACGATCACGAATTTCTGTTTTAGTTCGAACCACGGCCGCTAGGAGCGTCATAACCCATCTGCAACCAGTTCTTGTTTGCGTTATTAGATCACGTGACCTATCGGTTCTTCAATAATAGGACAGCCATATGAGTTATTAGATAACAGAAGTTACACAACAGTTATTGAGAACCGATCTAAGAACGGTAACTGGTCGAATAACCTTAACCGATCGGTTCTTCTATCTGTTATAATCTAACACCTTACACCAACAACCCTAATTTATTGTTATTTCTCCATCGTTTTCGATAGAAGATTTAATAATTTGACTAATATTATAAAATATAGTTATTCTAAAATACAAATTTAGGTTTATTTATAGATATTTTAAAATATGATCACTGGTAATAGGGTTTTTCGGTAATAGGTGATTGGTGATAACAGCTCCGAGTAAATAATAGGTTATTTTAAAGATTACGTTATTTTTGTCCCACCTCTACTGGTCGCAGATGGGTTATGACGCTCCTAGCGGCCGTGGTTCGAACTAAAATTCGTGATCGTAGTACAATCAAATCACAATAGATGGAGGTCGAAACTGTGAACAAAAATAAATGCATTGATTTTAATTTGTAAATAAATCTTCATGATTTCCATTTTTGTTTCATTGCGAAACGATAAAAAATCTCTTGGTTAAGAGAGGTTCTACTTAATACAATGTGCTGAAACTTTTAGATAAGCTTTGTAACACCCGATTTTATTTAAATTTTGCTTGGACTGAAATAGTTCCCCAATATTCAGGGTCTTGGATGTTTTCTAATCGAAATTTTAAAAAGTTGAAATGGCTAGTTAATATCAAATGCTTTTTCTTATGTTATATTACAAATAATAATGTAATGACAAATAAATGTCATTAAAATCTTATGATTATAATGAATAGTTAAAATCTTGCAATGATTATTAAATCATAAATATATTAGCTTGTTGTGAAATCTATTTAGACTTTTGTAATTTATAGTTATTCCACGGATATTTACACTTTTATTAGATCTTGATATATAGTTTTTTTTTTATTTTTGTGAATGGTTTCTTTCATACAACTTTTTAGTTATAATCTTTATGGTTAAATCCATTGGAATATTTGTAGATTTGTTAACTGAATATTTTTAATTCATTTTGTTTTTTTCCTTTAAAAACTCTGATGTAAATTGATTGAATCTGTATGGTTATTAGTATTGTCCAATATTTTGGTGAAGTATTTATGAGAACAGTTCTTTTAAATAAAAACTCATTGTGATTGTACAATGATAATGTGGGGTGTTGATAAATTTGTACAAACTTTATTGTAATTTGTTTTGTTTCTTTATATAGTTTTAGTCCATACATTATCTCATTTTGTGATTTTTATAATTACCCTTTCTGTTCTGGGAACTTATAAAATGAAAAATACCTTCAGGTTTGTTCAGTTATTGTATCCTAATCTTTATCAGTTATTTGTTCAAACCATCTTTTGATCATCTAATCTTTCTCTTGTTATCCTTTTGCTGCCATACCTTTCTTTACATCCCCTATCCACAATTTCCTCAGACATCCTTCAACCTACTCTCTAATCTGTTCAGGACAATATACTTTGGCCTCTGTTTTGATACATCCTTTTTGAATGAGCTCCTGGTTTAAATACTCTTTAAAATATTTTTTTTCTCAATTAGGATTGATGACTTAATTCCAATAAAAGTGGCAATTAATTCATGAAACCCTAATTGTATTGATCCTTCTATACCATCATGTGTACCTCAAGTGATTTTTTCCTCTCTCATATATTGTCTTATGATATTATTAGAAATATGATGGGCTCTTATTATGAAATAACTTTCACTCTGAGTACCCATCTCTAAAGATAGTAGCGTTTAAGCTTTTTCTTCTCCACACCACAGATTTTAGCGAATTTAAAGACAATTTATAGTGATAAGGAAAGATATAATCATCTTCTTTTTTTTCTTTTTTTAAAGGAAACATTTTTATTCCACAGGAACGAGTTTAGGATTCCTACAGTCTTCCTTTCTCTTAATATTTTCAATGAAATGTCTTAATTAATAGAGGATTTCTTTCCAGGAAGGATTAGTAGACCTCCATATCTCTAATCTTCAATGCTAAAAAATGTGCTCGAAGAGTTGAGGGACACAAACTCTTTCTTCTTTAGATTTATTTCCATGCCCTTTTCAGAATACTGCTTAGAGTTTCCTCAGCATGTATTGCAGATCACATTCCTCAGTGGCAATGAGTTGATAAACTCCTGCAACTTGTATTATGAATTAGATATCTTTCAAAATCTCCAAACCCATATGTTAATATTTCTCTCCTCTTTCTAGAGTGTTTTTTTAATAACCATGTTAAAGAGAGTAAGTGATTAGCAGCAACTTTGATTTAATCCTTTGGTGATGTGTAATGCTGAGGGGACATGATATCAAAACTTTTTTTTTTTAAATACTTTTGTATACAATTAGTAACGCTTGCTATTTTAAATTAAATTAAAAAATTTAATTCCCAATTCCGCACCCTTATGAAGGCCTTGTATGCCTTATCTCATTTTTTGCATTATCTAAATTTTCATTTTTCAATTTCTTCGAGAGAGAATATGAGTGAAAATAAAATTAAATATTTAAATATATTAATAGTAAAAAACAAAGATAAAATAAACACTAAATGGATAAAGAAGGAAGAATTGAAATTGAAAAATGAAAATTTTAAAATAGATGTTGCACTATATAACAGGAATAAAATAAAAAATATAATAACAAAGAACAAAATAGAACATATGAATAAAAAAGATGTCATATATAAGATTGACTGCTTGGATTGCAAAAAAAAAAAAAAAAACATTATATTGGAGAAACTAAGCAGAATTTATATAAAAGAGTTATTCAGCATAAATACGACACTAAAAAAATTAGCAAATCAAACAGCCCTTTTAGAACACGTACAAAAACTGAACCACAAATTCAATTTTGATAACGTTAAAATCTTACAACATGAAACCAAAACACATAATAGAAAAATAAAAGAAGCAATATACATTAATAAAACAATAAATAATGCAATAAACTAGAAAACAGACACAGATAAAATAGGATCCATATATGCTAGTATAATTAATGAATTAATAATATAAGATTGGCCAACTTAGTACTAAAAACTACAGTAGAAATTAGGATTGACCCTTGTACCCATAAGGTAGATGAATTATTCTATTGACTATGTAAAAGAGAAACAGACATGGTGTGTTAACACCAAGAAATCATTTTAAAGGTAATTTATAATATATACATTGTGATGGATAGAAATATGAATAGTATTGTTTAGATGTTTAAAATATAGTGTGATTATAATAAATTGTTAAATACTGTTTTCAGTCTGATGATGGGACCTTGTTTCCCAAAACATGTCACTGGTTTATACTTTTAATAAAGAGGAGTTTAAATGCTGTTTATTATACTATTATTGATCAATAAAAGTAACTCCTTCATTGAAGAATTTATCAAATTATTAACATTATTAGCAATGGCGAGGAGGATAAATTAATGAATTATCAGTCAAAATGTCTAAAAGTAAGTTTGTGATAGGTTAGAACCACTAGCGCCAGGTTGGTGATCGAAAACAGAACGATAGCTGGCAATAGGTTATTCTAATGGGGTCACCTGTGGTGTAGTGGTTAGCATAGCAACCTACTAAACCCAAGATCGCGGGTTCGCAGCCCGGCAGATGACCTTAGGATTTTTTAAAGGGAGTAAAAAATCCTCAGCTATGCCGTCCTTCGGAAGGGACGTAAAATGGGGGTCCCGAGCCTGTGCGATGTCAGGTACTCGTTAAAGATCCCTATCCTAATTATACCTGGATAGGCAAAATTTAGGACTCCCACCGTAGCATCGTCCGATTAGCCATAGCAGCATAAAGTGACGTTAAACGAAACAAACAATAGGTTATTCTAATAACTGTTGAGAACTGTTGTAGAACTGGAGTGATTGTAATAACTGCAGTGATTCTAATAACTGGCGTTATTTTAAGAACTTCAGTGATTCTAAGCGTTATTGGATCCCGAAGAGTTATTGGCAACAGCAGTGATTGACGGGCGCGCATTCTAGCGGTAGGGCATGGGTTTACTTGAATCACCTATTACTGGAATAACCTATTATTGGAACCTATTACTGGGATAGAGCCATAACGTAATAACCTAATACCAAAAAATAACTGTTTAGCCCACCTCTAGTTATTAGATCACGTGACCTATCGGTTCTTCAATAATAGGACAGCCATATGAGTTATTAGATAACAGAAGTTACACAACAGTTATTGAGAACCGATCTAAGAACGGTAACTGGTCGAATAACCTTAACCGATCGGTTCTTCTATCTGTTATGACCTAACACCTAACACCAACAACCCCAATTTATTGTTATTTCTCCATCGTTTTCGATGGAAGATTTAATAAATTTGACTAATATTATAAAATATAGTTATTCTATAATACAAATTTAGGTTTATTTATAGATATTTTAAAATATGATCACTGGTAATAGGGTTTTTCGGTAATAGGTGATTGGTGATAATAGTTCCGAGTCAATAATAGGTTATTTTAAAGATTACGTTATTTTTGTCCCACCTCTAGTATATAGCAGTGTCAAGACATTGCGTTCTACGCGGCGTATCTATCCTGCTTCGAGGAAAACCCGCCTTCATCAGAGGAGTGAGTCAGTTGTACGCCGCGACTTAGGATTGTGAAAAACTGTTCATTTTATTTTATTTTTTCTACTTTTCAATAAAAATGGCATCCTGCTTTAATACAGAGGAGGATGAAACATTAATTGAAGCTGTAAGTTGCAACAGGTGTGTATGGGACACGAAGAGCTCCGATTTCAAGAATGCATTGAAGAAAGTTATGATTTGGATTGCAATCGGAGAAAAAATCAACAAAACAAGTTGACCTTATCGTTTTAACAAGAACTTATCGTTTTAGTTCAAAAGGATGACATTGACAGTGAAAACAATTTCCTCCTCATCTCATAACGGAAGCAAAAATGAAAGTATTTCAAATTGTGACGAATATGGAAATTTCGAATAACCAATCCCAGGGCAGTGTTTCATATTCAAATTTTAATTTAAATGAAAATAACACATCCTCTTATCATTCATCATATTCTTCAAATTGGTCCATTCCTCAACATCATGTTTCTGAAATTAATATAGTCACCCAAGCTCTCGCTTTTGCTCTAGAACTCAGATTTGAATTGACATTACCTCACATACTATTTTCGTTAAATGTGGACTAAACTACTATAATAAATAATTAAATTCATTAAAGTATGTACTTTGATATTAACCAACTTACCTCAAAGTAACATCCAGTTTTTCAGCGGGGGTTATGGGAGACTTAACACGATTAAACATTACTTTAATAACCTCTTTCAACCCCTAGGTCTCTTCATAGTTCCCTATTCTGCCACCCATCACCTTTCCCACTCGGATACTTGGCTCGATTTACATATTATTGACTGTCCCGCAAAAATGCTGACTCGCTCCCAACACCCAATACCCTCTCTTTCCGCCCATGATTTAATAGCATTTTCCTATGATATCCCTGTTCCTTCCTTCACTCCTAGAACCATAACATACCGCAATATAGATTCCTTAACTTTTGAAATGATCCAATCTGATCTCGAATCGATAGACAGGGACTCCTTCTACTCCATACCGTCCTTAGATCCCATGGTCGAATCCTTAACTTCCAATCTGCTATCCATGCTAAATAAACATAATCCACAAAAAAAAGTAACAATGCGCCGTCCTCCAACACAGTTGCGGATCCAGAAAATCATTTTTGGGGGGGGGGGGGCCCCGGCTTACGACTCTTCAGTATGGGGTATATTACCCCTCCATAAAGCACTGAGTCTTTGGAAGTTTTTCTTATGCTCAGAAGAATATTCAGGAACAAACATTAAAAAAAAAAAAAAAAAAAAAATTAAAACCATTGCTTAGTTTTAAATATTGTATTATAACTAGCAATAAGAAAAATATAACAATAAGTGTTAAAAAATAACACTTACCATCATTACCATTGAGTGAAAAGCTATTCAGGTTCAAGCATAATGAATTAAAAAATAGATTATAATGACTTTTTACTAACCAAATTTATTAATGGTCGAACATAATATTTTTATAATATAAACATAGTATTTTTTTATAGGACAACATTTTTTAAAGGACCTTCAGAGATAATTTCCTCTTGTGTTTTCTTATGTATACGTCCAAGACTTCTTCAGCATTCATTGTATTGGAAATATCCTGGTGAACGTGCAGTAAAGCCAAACCATTTAGTCTTTCTTTAGTCATTGTATTGCGTAAATATGTTTTTAAACGACGCAAAGCTGAAAACGTTCTCTCTGCTGTACTGGTGGTCACAGGAAGAGTGCACAACAGCTGCAGTAATAACCTGATGTTTGGGAGAGAATCGGCAAGCTTGTAAGCTTGCGTCGGGTGTTTGGGTAACTTATTTTCGGGAATTGATTTCCACATTTGTTTCCAAATTTGCAACTCACCTTTCAAGGCCAAAAAGCATGGCAAATCTTCTTTGTATTTGATTGCCCCTTGAAGAATGTCACTAATGCTGGCATCATTTATATCGGGTGATAACAGGTATTGCAGCTTGCCTATACATTCCATCTCTTTGTTGGGGAACCTTGCTGTCAGTTCATTTATAATGAAATCGAGAAACGGGATGTACACTGACATGCGATAATAGACCTCAGCTGAGTCTGTTTCTACATTAGAACGGTTTTTTTTTGTCGAGTTATTGTCCTAGGCATTTGAATTACTGTGCCCATTTCTTTCGCCAAATCAGCCGCCTGGTTATAAAGCTCCTTGAAGCTGTCAGAGCTGTTGTTTCGGTTTTCCTGAATGCTCTGTATTGTAGCTTCTACAAGCTGCGAAGCTTTCAGCACATCCATGTATTCTGCTTGGAGTTTGCGTGCTAAGGGTAAAGTTACTCCAAGTACCTCAGCCAACACTACTACACCAATTAAAAACTCTGACGACAGAATAGAATGCAGGAAAGCAAATGCATTACTTCCTCTACCTTCCGGTGAACTAGCAATAGCTTCGAGGACAGTGGGGAGTGCAGGAAGGTGTTCCATGAACGTCAACACGGCTTCGTGCCTTTCTATCCATCTTGTTTCACATAGTTTTTTTTTAAACCATGTTTTCCTGGCTTGAGGTTTTGATTTTCCCTCATCTCTTCTTCCAAAGCTCTGAATCTTGCTGGGGAATCACGGAAAAAGTTTGCCAGGGAAGATATAACTCCCATGGTATTTCTGATGCTAGCAACAGAACAAGCTTTGCTTATAGCCAAGTTTAGCCTATGGTTGGCACAGTAGCTGTAGATTGCAAGAGGCTGAATCTGGGAAATGCGGGCTTGCACACCCTTATATATTCCACTCATATTGGAGGATCCATCAAAAGCTTGTCCTCGGCAATTAGTCAAATCAAGGCCAAGTTTACCTAGCTCTTGTAAAATTGTGTGAGCTAAGTTTTCACCACTGAGATCCACCACATCCACAAACTTGATGAAATCTTCTTCAATCTTGTATTCCTTGGTATTAAAATACCTTATGCAAATTGTTAGTTGCTCTTTAACGGACAAATCTGTGGTCTCATCTGCCATTATTGTGAAAAACTTAGACTCTTTTATTTTATTTACAATCTTGTCAGTGATAACTTCGCCACAGCATTCAATTATTTCATTCTGCGTAGTTTTACTAATGTAACTGGCATTCCTTCCACAATTTTTTATATGTGAGGCTAGAACCTCATCACCAGCGTCAACTCTAAATTTTAGCAGCGCTTTGAAATTTCCTTCGCCAAAACAGCTTCCAGTTGTCTCAATGATACCATCGTCTCTGTGCCCCCTCAAGGGTATGTTTTGGGCACCACATAAAATGACCGTTTTAATAATTGGAATAAGCTTCCTACGGTTCTCTTCAATTGTCTTTTTTTTTTCTGCTGCATTTATGCTGGCTACTATAGTGTTTGCTTTACCCTCATGAGTCATACAGAAGTTTGTGATAGAGTACTGTATTTCTTTTATGATATTCTGCATTGGAATGGTTTTTCAAAATTTCCACAGCTTTCTTATAAGTTACCATTGGATTGACTACTAATTTTCCAAGTTTCACATCGTTAGTTCCACCTTCACAACGACCAAACATGACACAAAATTTGCAGAGACCCCCTTCTAATTCTTTGGAGTACGTCAACCATTCATATGTTTGTAACCAACTGTGCTGAAAAAAACGATTTTTATTTCCTTCTGGAACCATAGGAAACTTAAAGTTTTGAGGGGGTACCCAAGATTTTTTCAGCCATTGATATTTTTCATCATCTGAAAGGGATACCAAGACATCTCGTTTTTATCAAAAGTTGGCCAAAATCACGATCTTGTAAAAGGTGACCAGAAGTTCCATCGTCAGTGTTAACCTCCGATAAGTCTAATGCAGTGCGATTTGTGTTTGATTCTTCACCTACAGGAAAAATGTTGTCTTGCAGAACTTTATTTTCAACTACTAACTGCTTCTCTTGTTCAGAATGCGACGGGCCTACCTGAAAAAAGACAATGCTATGAAAAACCCAACTGAAAATTTATTGCATTTTTTAACATTTTAAAAAGTATAGCTTTGATTTCAATTAAACTTTTCAGTTAGCTTAGATAGGCCTTTGCTAACACTGTTTTACATTTATGGATGAAAATTCAGTAGAAAATAGGAAAATAATTCAAAAATAGAGATATCCCTCGTATCTTGGACTTTTCACTTTTTTTTCAAAGTGTACGTTTGTAAGTTTTTTTGAGTACGGAGACATGTTTCCCAAAACGCCGCAAATAGAACAAAACCTAGTTTAACTGATGGATGAAGACTTTATTAACCATGGAGTTAGGACGGGATGGAGGGAGGGGGAGAGAAATTTCGATGAAGCCAAAAAGACGCCATGTTGTTTACAGAGCGCGGCGGTAGCGGGAAATTTGATTTGAATTTTTACACGTTAACATGAACGGCACCGGCGGTAGCGGGAAATTCAATTTGAAATTTTTACACATTTAAATTTTCAGATTTTTTTTTTCTTTGCTTATAAAAACGTATTTGTGTGTTTTCTCCTTGATTATACTCCTATTGTTTTACCTCTTTGTTCTTTTTTCCGATCCTAATTAATAAGTTCTGTTTATTAATTTAAACAGTTTTCACTTTCTTTATTTCAAATTCGATTTTGAATGTTTTTTTATCGTCCTTTTTATTTAATATATATATTTATGAATTTTATTCCATGAAGTTGAGTACCTAAAAAAAAAAAAATATTGATTTTTAACATTATATATTGAATTAAGTCAATCTCAAGTGATACCAGCATTAATTTTTTACAAAAAAAAAACTTTATAATATGAAAAAGAGCTTACTAGCACATTTGGTTTTTTTATTTACCAAAAAATAAAATTAAATTGAAGTTCTTAGGTCATCCGGAAACCGCTATTAGCATTTTGGGGGTTGAAGTCGAAAAACACCGACCCTGACCTGAACAGCGGAAAAGTTGAAAAAAATGACGACGAAAACTGGCAACGGGATTGTGTTTGTAATCATAAAGTGAATGGAAATCCATTTTGGGTAAGGATGGCACAATAAGACGCTCGCACAAATTGTTTTACGTGTTTTAAAAGGTTGCAATCTTAACAATCATCAACTTTTTGGCAACAAGTTGAACGGAGTGAGAGGGGTCGATGTGTAGAAAGAGAAAAGAGCCAAATCAAGATGGCGTCTCCTGGTTTCAAATTTCTCTTCATTCCCGCACCTTTCTACCTTCATGTTTATTTGCTGGATAACATAATTACATTTGGAATTGGAATAAGAATAAAGAGGTAAAATAATACGAGTATAATCAAAGAAAAAAACAGACAAATACAGTTTTATAAGCAAGGAAGTATAATTACTAAGTAAATCTGAAAGATTAAATGTGTAAAAATTTCAAATTGAATTTCCCGCCACCGCCGGCACTGTCCATGTTTATATAAGCAAAAATTCAATTCAAATTTCCCGCTACCGCCGACACCGTCCATGTTTATATGAGCAAAAAATTCAATTCAAATTTCCCGCTACCGCCGCGCTCTGGAAACAACATGGCGTCTTTTTGGCTTCACCAGATTAGGGTGTTTTAAATGGTATCGCTCCCTCCACTCCCTTCCTAACTCCATGTAATTAACAATCTTAACTGAATATCTCCATATTCTAGAATTTCTTGAGAAACTACCATTAAAAATTATCGATTTTGATGCTTTTGATAATACAATAATTTTCATTTTCTAATGAATCGAATAAATCTATCGTCATGGTTATACTTACATCGAAATTATTTTCGCTAACATAAAACAACGTTTAAGAGTACACAGGTTCCAGGTCAAATCTCTACGGACGATTTGAACCTTTTCTTAGTTCTATTCATTCTTTGGCACTCTAACAATCTATCAGGGGTTTTAACCGTAGTGTTTGTTTCAAGGGAGACAAAACAATTTTCGTTGTGGTAAGATCTATCGAGAACCTGAAAAATCAGTGACAAAAACGAAAATATTAAGTAAACACTAGAATATGTTGTCAAACTTACCTTTGGTTTCTTAAAAAAGAATGATTGTAGGCCTGTTTGCCTTTTCTTCCCTCCACTGCCATCATCTCGTATCTGCACGAGCCACAAGATTTGACTACAAACACTTTTTAATTTTTCAAATAATCAGAACGGAAAACGGAATGCTTGCGGGATAAATACAACAGTACAACTATGATGAAACCGCCCGATCTCATTGCGCTAGTACTGCTCATGGCGGAAGTATTACAAACTATAGTAATGAGATTGCTCAATAATGAAGTGACGCGAAGTTAGTCAAATTATGAATTTAGTTAATCTTCAGTAACGCAAAAAAAAAAAATAGTTAAGCTATATATATATATATATATATATATATATATATATATATATATATATATATATATATATAGATTAGATTTAATCAATCTATATCAGTTTAACTTTTCTTTCAAATCATAAAATTTATTTGGTGGGGGGGAAATTTATAAATCCTTGGGACCTGATGGGATCCCAGTAAGTTTTATTAAATTGTGTCTTCCAATAACCCTAGGACCTCTACTCCACATTTATAACTTCTCCCTGCAGAACTCAATATTTCTATCTGCCTGGAAAAAAGCTCGCGTCCTTCCCTTAAATAAAGTCCCTAACCCATCTTCCGAAAAAGACTTCCGACCCATCTCCCAATTATCTAACATTTCCAAACCCTTAGAACACCTAACTCAAGTCTAGATATCCTCATTCCTTGAGTAACACCTTAATCCTTTTCAGTCCGGGTTTAGGACTGGTTATTCCACACAATCAGCCCTTGCAAATAATACTTCAGATATCCACCTTGCCATGGACCAGCACAAAATTACCATTCCCATTCTCCTTGATTTCAGTAAAGCCTTCAACACCATCGATCACAATCTACTCCTATCTAAACTATCCAACTTTTCCTTTTCCAATAGTGCGATTAGATGGATCCAATCATTTATTTCTGACCGCTCTCAGGTAGTCCAAATCCCTAATCTTCCGCCTTCCTCTCCTCTTCCAATCAACTCTGGTGTAATTCAGGGCTCCTCAATATCATCCTCAATATTTAGCGCATACATTAATGACCTTTATCTCCTCATTAAACATTGTTCCTCTCACTTCTACGCCGATGATTTCCAAATTTACCTTTCTTTTTTCCCCAATTGGGCCTCTGATAATAAATTGGAATCAAACGCAGACAAATCAAAAGCTATTGTGTTGGGTTCTAAATTAGCTATTGTGAAATCTCAAGATGCAAGATTAAAGAAGATAATGAACTGCTGTCTGAGATACGTTCTCAGAATACCACGCCACGAACATATTTCCCACCACTACACCAAATTAAAATGGTTATTTCCTTCCTTCCGTCGACAGTACTTTCTTGGTTCGTTCCTTTACAAATATCTTTCCTCTCAGTCACCTTCCTATATCCTGAAAGCTTTAACGTTAAAATCATCAGTGAGTTCCCGCAAAACCAGATCCCGTTCCTCAGACCTCTACCTAACTCTTTTCAACACAACATCCTTCAAACGTTCCTGTATATCCAGAGCTTCTAACTTCTGGAATTCCCTCCCTTCCTTCATTCACCATTCCTCCACTCATAACAGCTTCAAATCCCGACTTTTCATTTACCTGTTAGATATTAAATCTAATAGTCATATAGATGTCGAAAATATCTCTTAAATGAGATATGAACATTCAAAATATAACATTGATTTTGTACAGTACTAGTCTAGTACTATTGCACTAAATTGGTTTTGGCATAATTTATATTATCTATCAGATAAGGCACATTATCTTTCTAGATAATTTTTATTTCTCAGCTTTGATTATTGTATTTGATTTCATTGAGTTTTTGTTTAATTTTCTCTATTTTTGTTTTCCTAACTTATCTTAGATTCTAACCTCAAGATATAATTTGTTTTTTGTGTGATATTTTAAAATATGTAACATTACTTTTACATTGTAATTTGAATCTCTTTTAATTCCTTAATTTAATTTAATTATATTTTCCTTGCTTTTATCATATTTCTTAATTATATACACGGTATGCTAGGTAGCCATTAATTGTTCATTGTAATTATTCTTAAGGGGCAAGGCCACAGAATAAAATTTATTTTCATTCATTCATTGTTGGCTTCAATTCTCAGGTCATCCTCAACGTAGGTTAAAAGCTTTGCAAATTGCTCACGGGTAAATCGAAAATATTCTTTGAACCTCACTTCGTCGTTGATTAAGTGGTTGTGGGTAACCTCCCATACTGCAAATGCACTCTTGTTCTCACGTTTATTAAACATATTGCTAATTGTTTTTCGCAATTTAAAAGCCTCGAGCAAGAGATCCTCTTCTATCATATGTTTAGTTATTAGTAAAGCTAATAGCTTCCTTTTCGGTCATACGTTCCTGCCGGCGCAATAGGCTGCCATAAGTTCTATGCGGCGTACCTATCCTGCCGCGGAGAACACCCGCCTTAAGGTAGTACGCTGAGCCTCCCTTTTCAAATTCTTCGAAAGGTGTGAATGGAGGTTTCGATTATTTTTTAGCTGTTTCCTTTAAACAACTCATCTGTACGAATCAACAGATTACGGTTCTGAAAAACAAGAATAAATAATATAAAATTGTTCTAAATACACCCGACTAGCAAACCAACCATATTAAACAGCCGAATCAGTTGTTATTTAGTGTTTGAAGAAGAAGGCCACGTGTGTTCTCTAACCTCAAACTGATAAGTGATAGTTTTTAAGTTTAATTCCAATTTTCGGTGAAATAGTGTAAACCGAACGATAAAGACGTGTTTACGTGTAGGATTACCGGCTGTTTGCAGCCAATTAATAAGCAGAAACTTTACGAGCATCATTTTATTTTTTATATTCTTTTACTTATTTTTTTTTATCTGTTAACATTACTTAATTACCAGGAGGAAAGCCAAAACAAAATGACGTCGGGGCCCTGGGTCCCCCATCTCTGATTATAATGCTAATGAAAAACTAAACACCAACCAGGCAAATATAAAGTTGGATCCTTTAAAAATAGACAGCTTTGACAAGATAATAAGGGATACAACTTATATTATATCTAATAATAGTAACAAAAGATCAATAATTAGTAATTCAACCCAAGCTCACACAAAAGTAATTATTAAAGGAAAAAACGAAATCATTAGTGAAAGGGAAAAAAGACGAACTGACAAAGAAATATTAGAAAACATGCAATCAATAATAGTCCTAATAAAAGTAGAAAGAATGAAAAAATATGAAACTTTAAACGAAACAATAAAAATCACACCACTCTCAACTTGCGTAATAACTTTCAGAGGACAAAAAATTCTATTACAATTTACGGAAGCTTTTGTCGGGTTAAACCGTATATTCCACAAATCAGGCAATGAACTAATTGTCTTCGCTTTAATCACTCTGCAGCTCAATGTAAGAGGGAAACAATGATGCCTCAAATGCGGAAATGAACATTTAGCCAAGGACTGTCTAAATTCCAACCAAGACCCAGTATTTGTTCATTGAAAAAAAAAAAAAAAAAAACCACCTCGCAAATAGTAAAGAATGTGAAATATTTAAAAAACTAAAAGAAGAAAATATAAAAAAATTTACTGAACAATCTTACGCATCTGTTGTAAGTACTAATCGGTTTGAAATACTGCACGTACTGAAGGAAGATGAAGATAATGAAGCTTTCGCACCTTTAGCACCAAACCCTAACCGTTGAAAAATATACAGAAAAACACTAGTTAGGAATCCATATATTAACCCTCTCTCGCGGAATCAGATCTCTCGGGAGATTATACCCAAGAAGTCAGAATCAGTCGAGATTTGCAATCCATGGAAAATGTCAGAAGCCGAAAAATATATCACAATACTAAGTAAAATTTCACAAGAAATAAAAGAAAAACAAATGTCGAAAAAAGAAATTATAGAAAAAATCGGAAATACTTTGTTCAATATAGTTCAAGAAAACCTCGATATTGTAAAAAACTTAAGCATGGATTATGAAAACAACCCTGATATGGAATGAGAGACAGTAATAACAAAAATATAATTGAATTAGGATAAAATAAGATATATACAAAAAAAAAAATTAAAAAAATAAACAATTTAATACGAATATGATAGACGACTCAGTGCGAATTATGCAATGGAATATTCGATCGATTACAGCAAATAGAAATTGTTTAGAATTTATCCTAAGACATGACGGAACAGATATTGCCCTATTATCAGAAACGTGGCTAAGGAAAAATCATAATTTTAAATCCTGAATACGATATGGTCCAACAAAATCGAGCAGACGGATATGGCGGAAGTGCAATTTTGATGCATCGAACTATGAAATTTACACAGATTCCGATCACGAACCACTGGGAGTATCGTATACAGGTTTGTGCGATAAGGGCCTATTTAACTTCCGGTGTGATATCTATCGCATCCATATACGTAAAACCAGATCAAAATCTTACCTCTAGAGAATGGAGTAATATTTTCAACCAATTACCGCACCCTTTAATAGTTGGAGGGGACCTAAATGCCCACCATCATGCCTGGGGTTGCAGTTACCGCGACAGAGCCGGTACCGAACTCATAGACGTCATGGATCAAGAAAGACTTTGCTTCTTGAACAATGGAAAACCGACCCTTATAACAAGACCGGGTAGAAAGTCATCGGCTCCAGATATTACCCTAGCTTCGGCGAGTATAACACCTTTGATGTATTGGTCCGTCTTACCTGAAATCTTAGGATCAGATAATTATGCAATTTTGATAAAAATAGATTTGGCGAATGAAGACAAAATTCAGAACACAATGGAAAAATGGTTGATTAACAAAGCAAACTGGAGCTTATATACACAAATAGTTGAAGAACAAGTAAATATCAAATCTCCGAACAATTATAAAGACTTATTAAATATTATCAACGAAGCGGCAACACTTAGTATTCCGAGGAAGATCAGTGGCAAAAGGAATCGAAACAAACCAGGTCGCACTCCCAAATACTAGTGGGATGACAGCTGGACGGTCAAATGGAAACAAAAACAAATAATATTCCAAAGATACAAAAAGGACATGAACCATATTGCCTGTAAAAAGCCATCGCAGAATGCAGAAGACAGTTCCACGATAAAAAGCGAGAGAGTTGGTATGCATTTTGCAACTCTTTAAACCACGAAACTCCAATAGGACAGGTATGGAACGGTATCAGAAGGCTTAAAGGATTGGCCGTTAAACATTGTACAATAGATCAGGCTGTTATGGAGGATTTAATGAGCACCATTACCCCACCGTCGGTACCAGAAAACATAAGAATTGAAGATATTCCAATTGAAGAAAACCACGACATAGATGAACCCTTCACAATCGAGGAATTAAAAGTGGCTATATCTTCTAATACAAATACAGCTCCAGGATACAATGGGGTTCACTACCCCATGATAAGACAACTCCCAGCCAATGCTAAAGGGCAACTCTTGGAAATTTACAACGACATATGGATAAATGGAACCAAAATACCCCAATGGAATATTCAAACTGTCATACCAATCCGAAAACCTGGGAAACCACCAGATAAATCTACGTCTTACAGACCTATTGCATTATCTTCGTGTCTTCTCAAAACATTCGAACGGATGATTAAAAATAGGCTGGAATGGTTTTTAGAAGAACGTAAAATAATTCCGGACTTTCAACACGGATTAAGAAGAGGCCATAGCACGTTCGATAACATCACCACAGTTCTTAGCGATTTTCAACAAAACTTGGCCAAAAATAAAACTACAATAGCAGTATTCGTCGACCTAGCTAACGCATATAATAATGTAAATATTAAAATTTTAAAAGAAGTAATGATGAGAGAAAAAATTCCGAGCAAAATAACAAGTACAGTGTTAGACCTCATAGAAAACAGAATAATTTATTTTCAAGTAGGTGGGAAAATACAAGGACCGAGAGAAATCGTTGCAGGTTTAACACATGGCGCTGTTTTGAGCCCATTATTATTCTCAATATATACAGCATCACTGAAAAAATTAGAAACTAAAGATTTCACAATTCGCGGATGACATCACGGTATATGGAGTAAATAACGACTTTAAGGAAGCTAAGGAAATAATGACTGTGTTTTTGGATAAATTCGCCAAATGGAATGGTGAATTGGGACTACCTGTGGCTGAAGACAAATGTGCTGCCATGATACTGAGCAGAAAAAAAAACATACCCCAACAACTAAACATAGGACCTTTTCAGATTAAAACATGTACTACATTTAAATTCTTAGGAGTAGTAATAGACCGCAAATTATTGTGGAAACCTTACATGCAATATATTGAGGAAAAACAGAACAAGCTATAAATGTCCTTCGGTGTGTGCCAAGAATAAAATATGGAGCTCATCCCGGTATTTGTATATTAATATTTAGGGCCCTGATCCTATGACGTATAGATTATGGGAGTATTTTTTATGACAATGCTGCAAACTCTCATCTAAAAAAAACTTGACCAGATTCGATTCAGAGCTTTAAGATGTTGCTTAGGTGCCATAAACTCCACCCCGACCAACGATCTTTTAATTGAAGCGGATGTAATGCCACTGAAAATAAGAAGAGAAAGGCTAGCAGCCAATTTTTAGCTCTCAGGTACAGTAACACAGATCACCCAGTTACTAAATCCCTCCACGAGCTGGCTCCGTACCTGTATAATAACAACACCTATACCCTAGAAAGAAAACTCCCCTACTAATTCGAATGTTAATTAGACTAAGAGAATTGTCATTAGGAAATGTTATATTACAAGATAAAGAAAACATTAATTGGAACGCAGTTATTCAAAAACTAAATATAGTAACCACATCCGACAAATTAGATGAACATCCTGAATATGTTAGAGAGTGTTATGAAACAGGGCGATCCCCTGTTGCTTGCACAATATATACCGATGGCTCAAAATCTGAAAACAATGTTGGGGCAGCAATAATAGAAGTAAACTCCAATTATCAATTGGAAATAAAATTGTCACCCATAGCCAAAATCTTTACTGCCGAAGCTTTAGCCATTCTTGAAGCCTTAAAATATATAGAAAGCATCAATCATGAAAAGGCGATAATTTTATCATATTCGTTAAACGTTTTAACAGCACTAAATAGCCCCGAAATGACCGGCGGACCTATTATAACATTCATTAAATTACTCTTGTTTAAATTAAAAAGAGGTAACAGAACTGTTCATTTTATATGGGTCAAAGGCCATAGCGAAAACCGCTTCAATAACAAAGTGGACCGCCTAGCCAAAGAAGCATCACTCACCGGAGACCCAAACTATGCTATCACATGTACAGACATAATTACCCATTGCAGGAAAATCCATAATAAAAGATGGCAAAAACAATATGATGACTCAAAACATATATCTGTTCTAGCGTTCAACAAAAAATTCAAACCAAAGCATGGTTTCAGAAAATAAACAGACCTAAAAGATTTTTCACAATCCTGTGTAGACTTAGATTCAACCACAACCGCCTCCCCTACCATCTACATAAAATTAGCATTATAAACAATAGTTGCAGCTGCGATAATACTACAGTAGCTGACCCAGATCATGTAATATTGGCATGCAAACTATACGAAGAAGGAAAAGTTAATGGAAACACTGGTGTACAACAAGGTACCGCTCCCCACAAAGGTGAGCCAACTGGTTCCAAATACTAAAAATTTGGAGGTGCAAGACAGTATTGTTCAGTTTATTCTTCAACACCAAATTGAATTATATATGAATAATAAAAAATTAATGTATTTTTATGTGGCAGATGTGGATATACACAAAGTCAAAATAAAAAAAAAATAAACAAATAAAAAAATAAAAAAAATAGCCCAATGGTAATTGGCCACAAATAGTCAAGCCGGGAACACCCCTCTTCATATCAATTTTTCACATGCCCATCATGAGTGAAATTCAGGAAAAACTTGTTTCTAAACTCCTAAACTTTGTTATGTTGTTACAGCTTTAAGTTCATTCAATACACCAATATTAGGTCAATATTAGTCCCTGATGACGAATAGCCCCCATCTATTGATGTCTAATCTATTTGACTCCTATCTATCCTGTAAACCAATTCTATTTTCTTTAGTGGCAATCAGATGAAGAATAATTGTTAATATTTGCTAATGGGTTTTATTTAATGATAATATAAAGTTAAAGGTTACTATGCATGATTTTGCAATTACCCTACTCCTGGATTAGGACACAATTTATATTATAGACTTACTACAATTAGTCTAAAACTTTTTTTAGACTATGCATCAAATTTGTTTTTGTCAGCCATCTGAATATGGGAACAGAGCCGGTCAGTCAGTGCGAACGCATTTATTAAAAATAAATAGTATGCAATTTGTTTATTTTTTTTTGTGTGTATATTGATCTATTAAACATTTAAAAAAAGAGCCAGTTACCTGTTTTGTAGAACAACACCCGTCAGTCAGCGAAAAAAGAAATACGAATTTGTGTGCGCCATCGCAGATGGCATAATCCCTCATACCCTAATTATTACAATTTTAAATATTATATTATCTAGTTTGTATTTATATTGATAAAATATAAATCCTAATTGTTAATTCATAATTTATTAATTTATTTAATAAAGTTTAAAGGGATAGCATGGTACTCTTGTTGATATCAGTAATTCTGCTGAGATCAGCAAAGGCTTTTTGTAAATCTAGGTTTTGCCTGAAAAACTGCAGAGCTCTTTTTTCGCCTTTTTTAAAGAAGCCTGGGTTACAATCACACCCAGTAACAGCGTGCAATTCTGGCAGTTCGTTAAACAGAGACTTTCTCAATTCTCATGATAACTTTGTGCCTAAGGTTTGCCACACCCAACTCCCATCCAAATGTTTGATGTACTATGTTTTCCTTTTAACTGAACCCAAAACCCTAACTAAATTGGTAGTAATATTTTATGTTTTGTAAATTTATTTTAATTATATGTACCTGTACATGGCAAATATGAACTAATTGGTTGTACAGATCTAAGTTTTGTTGTAACTAAATAAAAAATTAAAATGTAGAATACAGCAATTTTATAAATAAATAAAAAAACGCAATTTTTTTCAAGTCCTTTATCAAATGGGAGAAAACTTATTAGAAGCCAAAATAGTTTTATTGGCGTAGGGAGGTGGCGGCCCCATCGCCCGGTCATTGTGCTACAGATAGCCACTGGTCCTCTAGGTTGGGGGAACACTACACTGACACTAACATACAATACACTGCTGCAGCACACTACACACACCCCAACACTACAGACCAAGGTCACTCACAGTACACACCCTGGGATCACCTTTCCTAGGTAGCCGCTCCGGTTGGGGGAGTATGTCAGGGCGCTCCAAGTAGGCAGCCCCTCCACCTGACTCGGGGGCTGCTGGCTGATAACAAGCTCCTCTAAATTAATCTTATCTGGAAACCTCAACATCTAGTAGCCGGACTGTCTACAAAGCAACAACATCACGCCCCTCAATTGGACTTCACTTTTGGATCATTATCTATATCTTTATATAGACCCGGAGCAACTAAACTGCTCTTAGATGAAATAGACCGCTACGGAATTGACATCACTGCTCTCCAAGAAATCCGAATGACTGGATAGGAAACTATCGAAAAGAAAAGTCAAACTATATACAGCTGTGAATGGAAATGGAAATACAGCTGTGACAATAGGTTGCACCACTTTGGAACTGGGTTTGTTGTAGGGAAGAAACCCAGACAACTTATCATTGACTTCAAGCCTATAAGTCCCCGAATGAGCTCTATCAGGATAAAGGGAAATTATACATTGCTCAGCTGCCATGCTCCGACTGAAACTTTAGATGAGCAAGCCAAGGAAGATTATTATGACCTGCTAGAACGCACTGTTCAGGCATGTCCTCGTGACATAATAATAATCGCAGGTGATTTTAATGCGAAGATCGGTAAGGAAGCAATCTACTTTCCGACTATTGGTAAGCATAGCCAGCACGATGTTTGCAATGATAATGGCTGTAGGATGATTAATTTCTGTGCATCTAACAACCTTGAAGTTGGAAGCAGTTTATTTCCCCTCAAAAGAATTCATCTTGGTACCTGGACATCCCCCGATGGAAATACAGTGAATCAGATAGACCACTTTGTAATAAGTGCTAGGCACAGATCAAACTTCCTTGATATCAGAACCTTTCGTGGAGGTAATGTGGACTCGGACCACTTTCTAACTCTGGCTAAAGTTAGAGCAAGGATCTCAATTGTAAAAACAAGGCGATGACAGAGAAGTAAGAGGTTCAACTCACAAAAGCTCAAAGAACCCGAAGTGTCCCAAGAGTATTTAAATAACATCAATGAAAAGTTCTGTAATGTACCATCTACAGAAGGTAAGGGTGTCGATGAAATGTGGTCTAATATTCATAAAATTATCCATAATGTAGCAGAAGTAATTGGCCCCAGCCAAGTACAAAAAAGGTCTCCATGGTTTGATGAGGAGTGTAGTCAGGCCACAATGCACAAGAATGAAGCCTATACACTCATGCTTCAGAAGAAACGTACCCGAGCATCAGTAGATATATATCGCCAACGACGAAGAGAAGAAAACTGTATCCATCGGCGCAAGAAAAGGAATTGGGAAAATAGATTGATTGAGGAGCATTAATGAATGCCGAAAGTTTTATGAAAAAGTGAACAGCGGTCGAAAGCCGTTCAAACATCGAATTAAGGTGCCTGTAAGGACACCGATGGATCTCTATTGAATGAAAAAAAACCAGGTGCTACGAAGATGGAACAAGTACTTCAATCACTTGCTCAATGGTAATCAGGTACAGGAAGCTCAACGGGAAGAAGTGGATCTTAGTCGAACCCCTGAAGATGACATCGAGCCCCCAGACGTAGAGGAACTACGTGAAGCCATTCAGAGGCTTAAGAACAACAAAGCACCAGGCTTCGACAAACTTTCGGCCGAGCTATTCAAGAAAGGAGGTGATAAGCTTTTCCGAGCATTACAAAATCTTTTTGTTGTAATCTGGAAAGAAGAAATGATTCCGAATGCATGGGGCAAGACAGTTTTATGTCCTATTCACAAAAAGGGGATCTTCTCGAATGTAAAAGTAATCTAGGCATATTGCAGTTGCCATGTGCCTACAAGATTTTCTCAAACGTATTGTATCAACGATTGTTACCTCATGTTAAGATAGTTCTTGGGAAGTATCAGTGCTGCTTTCGTAAATGCAGGTCTACAACAGGCCAGATTTTCGCCCTACGAACCATCCTTAAGCGCGGAAGGGAATACAGGATACAGACGCACCATCTTTTCGTAGATTTTAAATCTGCTTATGATAGCATTTAACGTGAGGCACTGTATCAGGCAATGAAGGAACTCAATGTACCAGTCAAGCTCATCCGTCTTATAACTCACTATGGCCAATATCGAGTGTGTGGTGCAGATTTAGGGAGATCTTTCTGAGGGATTCAGAACTCATACTGGTGTTCGGCAGGAAGATTCTCTAGCCTGTCTTCTCTTCAATATCGGTCTGGAAAAAGCTGTAAGAGAATCAAAGGTACAGACCAGTGGAACCATCTTTAATCATTCGGTACAAATCTTGGGATATGCTGATGATATCGACATTATTGGGAGATCAAAAGCTGCAGTGGAAGAAGCATTTCTTGCCCTTGATGATGCTGCCAGGAAGCTAGGACTAGTTGTTAATACCAACAAAACCAAATACATGATTGCTGTCAAACAAGGAGGTACCAACGAAAGTTCGGTCGAACTTAAAAATTACTCTTTCGAACGAGTTGAGGAATTTGTGTACCTTGGGTCTCAAGTCAATGCCATTAATGATGTTTCGGGAGAGATAAAGAGGCGAATAACATCGGCCAACAGGTGTTACTTTGGACTGCGTCGGCACTGTACTGATTCGACCAGTGCTAATCTATGCCTCAGAAACTTGGGCCTTTTCGAAGTCAGATGAAAAGGACCTCCAAACGTTTGAGAGAAAGATGCTAAGACGCATTTACGGTCCAGTAAAGGATGGTTCAACTTGGAGAAGACGCACGAACAGGGAAGTGTACTCGCTGATTGGTGAGCCTGATGTTGGCAAAATTGTGAGGATTGGTAGGCTCCGCTGGGCAGGCCATGTAGCAAGGATGGGGACAGATGAGATCCCAAATAGACTTTTGAATGAGCGCCTACATGGAACACGGCCGAGAGGTCGCCCTAAGCTTCGATGGACGGATGGTGTGGAAGAGGAAACTAGAACCCTGCTCGGAGTACGGAACTGGAGAGCAGCTGCACTTAACCGAATAAACTGGCGGAAGCTGCTTAGGGAAACCAGGATCCAGTAATGGGTTGTTGCGCCGATTGGATTGGAAAATAGTTTTATAATTCAACAATATTATATTTTAATACTAGCTGAAAGTGCCCCTGCTGCGCTACGGTTTAATATCATTAGGATTAAGGACAACTTAAATTAGTAAAAGTTAAGCTTAATGTTGATAATTATTATTACTTAAATAAATCATTCTTAGAATAATTTCCATAAGTAAATTTGAAAATTTGCAGAAGTTAATTTTTTTAATTTTAACAGTTCTGCAGTGAAGCTTTATGGCAGCACTACCATCTTACCCAGCTCCGATACCAGACCATCAGCTTCTCTTATGGCATCCTTCAAGTGAATATATTCTCCACTTCTCATTTTCTGTCTTTTTCGAATAAAGTTTAGTGCTTCTGTTTCTATTTTTCCTTCCATATCAAGCACAAATTGGTTGAGGAGATTACGAAAGTAAAATAAATAAGGTTTTTCACCTTCTCGCTCCATCAACATATAGGCGTAAAAATCAGCTGCAGACAGTTTTCTTAAGTGGTGTATTTGTGTTTGGGTCACGCAGAGGGATGTTAATACTGTACCCATCTTCTCCATGGCAGATGATACTGAAAAGAATCATACGCTCGATAGAACTCACTAATTCTTATCAGTTGAGAATAATGTCTCGCTTTTCTAACACCTAGCCAACAATCAAGAAGGCAACTTCGTTAGAGTTAAGAGTATTGTAACGTCCTCAGTGAGCATTTGAAGGCTTTTTGTCAGCACTGATAACTACCTGGAAATCTTGTAGATCAACAGAAGCTCTGAAGTCCTTGATATACTTGTTATGTTCATGAACAATTTTCTAGAGTTGGCCTACCAATGCATGCTTCACATTCTGAAAGTAACCACAGAAAATGTCTCTTTTATGGTTGTCATCACCAAAAAAATTTATCTGAATAAAAGACGGCTGCTTTGTTCGAGGCATCAACTCCCTATTCTGTGGTATACATGTCCTTGCACCTTAAATGTTTGCACGAAATGTCCCTCTTTTATCTCTTTTGCTCAAACGACGTCATTTGGAAACAACCGTTCTATTTCCAAATATTATTTAGAAAATGCTCAACCTCAGGATGTTCAGAAGTAAGCAGGTTGTGCAAGAGTTCAGCATATTCTTGAAATGTAGGAAGTTGGACTTTCCCGTTACTGCAGCACATGACAGGGCTCTCTTCCTTCCATTTTGCATCATAACATCCATTGCAAGTTGACCGTCGTCCAGTATCGACTGTTTTATCTTTTGGATATTCAGTTTTTGGGTAATACTTGTAAGCTGAATGCTTCTTCACTGTCCATGACTGCAACCTTTCCATTGAACGCCTTTCATCATGTTTTGTTGCAGCTACATGTTTAACATGAGGATTATTGTCTGAGTATTTTTTTTAAGACTTTCTATGGATTTCAGGATGGGTTTTGTTATACTTATATGTATTTTGTATATAGAGGCTATAGTCTCTATGTATATTTAGGTGATCCTCAGTATATGTGTGTACATTTCTTTTAACTTTGGGTTGGTTCTCTTTATGTTTGTTAACCGCTTTTCTGCTAATGTTTTTCCAGAATAATTTTTCCTGTATTTTTTAACAACTTCTCGGTTAACCTCTACATGTGCTTGACTATCTTTTTGCAGCCGATTTCCTTAGTTGTTTGTTGTGAACTAAATCTTTGAATCATTTCCTGCGTTATTCTCATCTGAACTGAGAACAAAGGTAGATTGTTGGTTCAAGGAATTAAATTCATAAAGGCTAGGTACAACTTGTTCAGATTCGAGGAATACAACATGGGCCTGTTTGAGAAAAGCCGATTTGGTAAGGGCCAGGTTCAGAACAATTATCTTGTGACCGGAAAGCTTAAGGAAGAGCAGTTAGGGACGGAGCTACTGGTGAAGCAAGGTTGGTAGGGTGCTCGTAAGGAATAAGGTGATCCAACTGGCCTTCCATGTCACCACCAGAGAACATAAGTCTTTTAACCCCCTCAACTTCCTCTCCATAGCAGGCCAATAGTTTCTCGTCACGGAATAACTCAAACTTGCAGCCACCTCTGCAGCCACCATGAGTTCACAGAAGGTACCATATAATAAGGTTTCGACATACCAGTAACGTATTTTTGTTTGTTTACTACTATAAGGAACTTAATTTGTGGTAAAAGTGTGCGGCTTAAGCATCTAACCTATTTTTAACTTAGCTTATCACCATATACCATACGACAATAAATCTACTATTAGTCACCCACAAAAAATTGTATTAGTACTGTTTACCCCTTTGTAGTACCGATTCAGGACAAACTACTTAGAAAATAATTGTTATTGTGCATCTAACATCTAATAAGAAATAATGTATTAGATGTAAGTTTCATTACGATCCGTAATGTTATTTCAAAGAATTTCCAATGCGTTAGAAATCGCTTTTTCACGAATTAGCCGTGATCCAGGCCGATTTTTTTTTCCTTTCTTAGCGAGATCCTACAGCCGTATAAGAAGCTGTATACTAAATTTCATTCCAATCTGCTCGGTGGTTTCTGACAAATATATTTAGTAGATAGATTTGAGAAATACAACTTGGGCCTGGTTGAAAAATGCCGATTTGAGAAGGACCAGGTACAGAACAATTATCTTTATCTTATCAAGCTAAAGGAAGAAGGTAGTTGGGGAAGAAGCTATTGGTGAAGCAAGATTGGTGGGTACATCCAAGTGGCCTTCCGTGTCATCACCAGAGAACATAAGTATTTTAACCTCTCTCTACTTCCTTTCCACAGCAGGCTAATAGTCCCGAAACTTAAACTTGTAAGGGCACACTCTGCAGCCAACATGAGTCAACAGAAAGTAACATATAATAAGCTTTCCACATGCCAGAATCGTATTTTTGTTTGTTTACTACAATAAAGAACTTAACTTGTGGTCAAAGTGTGCGGTTTAGGCATCTAACCTATTTTTTAATTTAGCTTATCACCATATACCATATGACAATAAATCTATTATTATTTACCCAATAAAATTTTACCCTTTTTTTACTTTTATTTTACCCCTTAGTTGTACCGATACAGGGCAAACTACTTAGAAAATAATTGTTATCGTTCATCTAACATCTAATAAGAAGCAACGTACTAAGTTTCATTAAGATCCGTAATGTTAATTCAAAGAATTTTCTATGAGTTAGAAATCGTGTTTTTCGCGAATTACACGCGATCCAGACCGAATTTTTTTAAATCCTTTCTTAGCGAGCACCTACAGCCCTAGAGAAAGCCACATACGAAATTTCATTCCAATCCGTTCGGTGGTTTTTGAGATTTCGTGTTAAATGAGCGAGTGGTATTTGACAAATATACAATAGATTACAAAATGATTTGACCTAAATAAACAATTTTTTTAAGGCAAATTATATTAGGTAACTAAAATTATTGTCATAAAAATTATAAGTTTGAAAAATAGGTGTATTCCACTTTTGCAAGAAGGATAGGTTTTAGATAGAATTATATCTAAGTTGCAATACTATTTTATGACTGGAGGAAAAACATTTAGCAAGCCTAAAATTTATGGACCATAAGTTAAATTCAATCTAATTAGATTTTAAGGAATTTTGTTTTGCTAATTAATTATAGTTAATATATCAATGCAATGGTTTTCAACCCGTCAACGATTCTACAGCAAGGATAGTTAAATACTAAATACTGTTAGGAGAACTAGATGTTGCAAAGGTTTGACAACCTAGGAAGATTGAGATGGGCTGGAGAGGATATTGGATATTTGGAGAGGATGGAAGAGGATACTGTCCTAAGAGAATCCTCAATAAGCAGATCAATTTGACAAGAAGAAAAATAAGACTGGACAATCATTCATAAAATAAGATTATTATGATAATTGAGAGCATTCAAAACAATTTTTTTTATTATAAAAAAAAGTGGTCACAACATTTTTAATAAAAATGAGGGAAGGAGATACAGGAAGATTGGAAACCACTGTAATTATATATCATAACTACATTATATATCTATATAATGTAGTGAACCAATCTTTACAAATGTCCATTAAGAAAAATGTTTATTCATAAAAATTAAATATAATAACATAGATAAAATTATTACATAATCCAGTCGACAATATGAATACAATCCACAAAAATATTTAAGCATCCAGAGGTGGCCAATGGATTTATTTTTGGTTCTTATCAATTTTTCAATATTATGATTCACATGATGAAACAAATTATTCATTTTCCTCTTAGAACAGGGGAATTTATAAATTTGCCTATTAGCATAGAAACATATTCTTTCATGATAGTAAAAGAGTGCATTGTAATAAAAGTGCATATGCTTTAACAGGATTATTATGAAGGATTCTTAATGGAAGTTGCATCACCAACAGCTAAACTTTTTTTTGTATTCTGAACAAATTCCTGAAATAAAAAGAACAAAATGGTATCAGTTACATTATTCAAATAAGGTTTTTGAAATTTATTTTCATATAATAGTGTACTGTCCTGATATTATTATGTCTCTCAGAAGGCTAAGGTAAAATGTTTTTCAAACATATAACTTTAAAACAAAACAATGACAAATTGGACCTTTAAGTGAACACGAGTTTCGGAAATAAAACAAATTTTAGGAAAATTATATTTCAAAAACTATAAAATCAAAGGGCTAAAGTAAAGTGTTTTACAAACATATAATTTCAAACAAAACAATGACAAATTTAACCATTAAGTGAACTTGAGTTTCAGAAATAGGACAAATCTTAGGAAAATTATTCTTCAAAAACTAGGAGTTTGTTTTGAATTCAATATTTTTTTTTTTTAGGATCAATGAATTAATTTCCACTACAAAACTAATTTTCAAATAAAATAATTCCAATAGAAGTGGCAAATAATGCATCAATCCTAATTGTATTGATTCTTCTATACCCCTCAAGCAATTATTCTTTATTTTTTTCTATGTTTATATTGTTTCATAGTTAAATTTTCAGATAATGATGATATTGAACCTCATGGACTTAAATAAAAATTTGGTCCTGAACATAAAAACAAAATGGCTCTAGCGGAATGTGATGTTTTTAGAGCGGAACAAAGAAAATCTAACTTTGTTAGCTAGGTCCAAGAATTTGTCTTTGTAGAAGATCTTCCTCCCTCTAAAGTCATAATTGAGGTAATTCACTTTTTAATTAAATAATTTGATACTTAAACCTTTTCTTGGCATGGTATCCCTTGAGATACCATCCCTTTGTAAGTGTGTTTCACAAATTTCAGGCATGGTCAGTTGTATCTGTAGGTTCCTTACTAATATTTCACCATTACTTCATTATTTCACCATAATTCATTGAGTACCTCAATCTCAGATTAATATCTCAGGAGATACAAATTTTTATTTAAAAAAAAATAAAGTTTGGTCAAATGTTTTTATATCGATGTCTTATTTGATGTTTTTTAAAGAGATTTTACTGGAAAAAAATTCTTTTTTTCTTTTAAAAATTATCTAGCCAAGAAAAGAGTAATTATTTTAATATAATTTTTTAATTTAATTAGTTAAATTTAACTTCATTTTTAGTGGAAAAAAATACTTAATGGAGCTTATCAGCCTTACAAAGACCTGATAAGGCTCTTGTGTGTTGTATTTTAAACTGTTGAATCCTTCTTTTTTTCGTAAAGTCAGTTTTTGTTTGATTGATGGTACTTGTTTGTTCACTCTAAATTGACATCTATGAATTTTCATTTTCTTACTTTAATTTCTTAATCCATTGTCAAACACATAAAAAAACTATCCATCAAGAAAAATTCTCTCTAACTGACAGAGATGCACTAAGAATGAACTGTCAACATGCATACACACCATCTCAACACGAAACATTTCAGAGCATTGTGAGAATGTTTTTTTTTCTTTCTCTTTATATATTTGCTTTCTTTCCCATTTCTCTTTTACCTTTGCCATAATCAAACCAAACTAACTGAAGTTTTGAGAACGGCGTAGCTGACATTAGGAAATGAGATGTCAACTCTGCTATCGGACATTATGGTGAAAGCACAAAGAAATGCCATAGAAATATGGAAAATAAAGAAAGGGACGTCACAAGACTTGTGGAGGGCGATCTCAAACTAATCATTTTATAAGTTGATTGCCGGATTGATAATGGCCTTTTGTTATTTCTTTGATTAATTTGCAGCAGATAGAGATGCTAACATTACTGAGAAATCTTGTAAATCGATAATAGTTTCATGATCATCCCAATGATCTAACACTTCATTCAATGTTGTGTAACCAACCAAAATAATTGGTTACATTTATTTTATTTTCAATTTAAATGGTACATAAATATATATACATACACACAGGGTGAGTATCTCTTAGTGTAAACAAAAAAATTGGGTGAAACTAGATCAAAAATGTAGATGAATACCACAGATCTCACCTTTCTATTCCAATCCATTGCAGATATACGATAGATCAAAGAATGTTTTGTGGAAACCACATTTTTTACCATAAAAGCTGTAGTATCTCTGTTTTTGTTTAATTATTTTACAACCTTTGACCACATTTTTGGATGCATTAAATTTACTATAAGAGCAGAGTACATGTAACCTTGAATTTTATAAACTTGTGACCTAAAGAACAGCTTGTTGATCCTCACCTTATTTAGGGAAGTTACAATGTCTTATATTACTTCAACACTCACCGTTTTTCGAAAAACCTATCTAAAAAACTGTAAATCTCACAAAAACTTGAAAATTTAATTATTATTTAGGATTTATTTTATTAGATTTTCAATGTAAGTTTTAAAACCCAATGATAATGGACATAGACCCCAATTTTTCCGTTAGCTTCTGAATGCAGATTGTGTTGAAGAATACCACTTTTTGAGGTGAATTTAATGAGCAGACGAGTCTGTTTTAACAGGGAAGGCATTTCTAGCTATCATTGGTTTATATTTGCATTCCTGCCGAATAATGTGGAGGAGCACCATGATGTTGGAAAATCATATTTTGCCGAAATTCAGGTGGAATATCGTGATATAGTTGTGGTAGGATATTTTGTAACCAATCTTACAGGGGCGGACACACTCAGTCTCTCACGGATCTTGTTGGCAATTTTTTTGTAGGTTCCTGGTCAAAAAATATTAGACACGTATTTTGCCGTTCCGACCAATGAGCCCTAAAAGCCGAGAAAAAAAATAAAATAGCATTAAACTAATTTATTTTATATCTCGAGTTTAAAAAATGATATCGACATGATTCTTGCACCAAGATGTTTAGTTTTGTTTGCGAATTCAAGGAAAAATACAGCTACTCCATAGATTTTGGTTTAGATTAATTAAATTCTAAAAAAAATGATTAGATTTTCAAGCAAACTACCACTATAGATTTTTTCACACTAAAATTGACGTCAAATTCTAATTCAGCACCCTAAAAAACATTGAAAAACGCTTATTCAACAAAATCAAAAAATATCAATAATAGTATTATAAACAGCATTCAACTCCTCTTTATTAAAAGTACAAACTTGTTACATGTTTCGGGAAACAAGGTCCCATCATCAGACTTTAAATCAATCTCTTGGTGTTAACACACCGTGTCTGTTTCTCTTTTACATAGTCAATCTACGGTGTGTTAACACCAAGAGATTGATTTAAAGTCTGATGATGGGACCTTGTTTACCGAAAGTTTGTACTTTTAATCAAAAAATATCATTTTTTCACCCTCTTCGAGGAAAATGAAATTTTTAAACCGATTATTGGTTACATACCTTTAAATAGATACTACTTTGTCACGCCATTCACTGGTTGGTACCGCTGGAAAGAGGAGAGTCTCAGCTTTCTTTTGATGTATATAAATATAAAATGCAATGAACAAAAACCTGTTTAAAAAATTTCGAATTTAAGGGTTCTTTTGGATGCTGACTTCGAATCCGATGTCAGTTCTTGTGAAAAAATATATTGAACGTACTTCACTTCAACATTTTAGCTTTTACACTGTAAAATGTGAAAACATTTTTTAGTCCTAGAATTCCATTTCAGCGCCCTCAAATTTAGGAAACGTATGTATATATAGATATCATTAAAAAAAAAAAAAAAAAAAAAAAAAAAAATATATATATATATATATATATATATATATATATATATATATATATATATATATATATATGATAAATTAAAGTAATTATTATTATTTATTGTGATAATAATTTATTACAACTTAATATTTACGTGATATACAGATCAAATGATTTAGTCAGGCATATTTTGAAGGTTACAAATTTTTATTTTTCTATTTGGATGAAATTTCGTTTTTCGGGTTCTTTTGGATGCAGAATTCGAATCCGATGTCGGTTTTTAACATGTTCAACTGCAAAATAAAATAAAAATTGTAAATACTTAACAATCAAATCTAATATGTGGTTCTGTCTGTATATTACGTAAATATTAAGTTGTAATAAATTATTATTACAATAAATAATGATAATTACTTTAATAATAATTAAAGTAACACATTATTTCTCCTAATTAGTTATATATATATATATATATATATATATATATATATATATATATATATATATACACACACACATACGTTTCCTGAGTTTTGAGGGTGCGGGCTAAAAAAAATTTTCTATCACATTTTACTGTGTAAAAGCTAAACTTTTTCAAGTGAAGTACGTTCAATATATTTTTTCACAAGAACCGACATCGGATTCGAAGTCAGCATCCAAAAGAACCCTTAAATTCGAAATTTCATCCAAAGCCTGACCTCAAAACTTGTAGGGATCTTTTGTTTAAATTGATAAAAAGATGAATTACGCTTAGACGTTTAACGTATCAACTTTATTTTTTTACATAAAATATAGGGTGGTAATACGCTGGAAATGTATTTGGTTTCATCATCCTGTCTCTGGTTTCAAACTTAAGCTAAAAATCAAAATGTTTTTCGGATTTTCCAATTTTTTAAATAAATTTTAATAAATTTTACATTTATATACATCAAAAGAAAGCTGAGGCTCTCCTCTTTCCAGCGATACCAACCAGTGAATTGTGTGACAAAGTAATGGTGATTTAAAGGTATGTAACCAATAATCGGTTTAAAAATTTCATTTACCTCGAAGAGGGTGAAAAAAATGATATTTTTTGATTTTGTTAAATAAGCGTTTTTTAATGTTTTTGAGGGTGCTGAATTAGAATCTGACATCAATTTTTGTGTAAAAAAAATCTATAGAGGTAGTTTGCTTGAAAAAAAATATTTTTTTAGAATATTATTAACCTAAACCAAAATCTATGGAGCGACTGTATTTTTCCTTAAATCCGCAATCAAAACTAAAAATCTTGGCGCAAGAATCATGTCGATATCATTTTTTAAACTTGAGATAAAAAATAAATTAGTTTAATGCTATGTTATTTTTTTTCTCGGCTTCTAGGGCCCATTGGTCGGAACGGCAAAATACGTGTCTAATATGTTTTGAACAGGAACCTCCAAAAAAAGTGCCAACAAGATCCGTGAGAAACTGAGTGTGTCCTCCCCTTGTTAGTAATTCTCATCATTCAATCTGTTAGGCAAACTATGATTTTTCAACACTATTCGACAGGAATACAAAGATGAATAAACCAACGATACCCCTCATGAAAAGGTAGGGTAGGTTCCCTTGTAAAAACAGACTCATGTATCCATAAATTCACCTCAAAAATTGGTATTTTTCAATATCATCTGCATTCAGGGGCTAACGGTAAAATTGAGGTCTATGTTCATTATCATTCGGTTTTAAACCTTACATTGAAAATCTAATAAAATTAATCCTAAACAATAATAATAAATAAATAAATGTAATAACATTAAATTATCTGATCTGGTATCGCTTTATTGAAATTTTTCCTTTATTTTCTATTAAACAATCATTTTTTTTTTCTTTGCTTTTTTTTCAATGAAGAGTTTAGTATGTTTAAAATACACATTTCCATTAAGGGATTATCATAGTTTCATTTACACAAGTAACTGATTTGTATGCCAAATAAGAACACCATGTTTTTTTTTTCGACTTTAAAAGTAAATTTCTCCATGGAATCAAAACAGAATCATTACTTTAAACATATCATTCGAAAGCTAATTAAATTTTCAAGTTTTTGTAAGATTTTCAGTTTTGTAGATAGGTTTTTCGAAAAATGGTGATCGTTGAAGTAATATAAGACATTGCAATTTCCCTAAATAAGGTGAAGATCAAGCTGTTTTTTAGGTCACAAGTTTGTAAAATTCATAGTTACATGTACTCTGCTCTTATAGAAAATTTAATGCTAAATCCGAAAATGTGGTCAAAGTGTGAAAAATAATTGAACAAAATGCATATATTACAGCTTTTTTTATGGTAAAAAACATGGTTTCCTCAAAAAATTCTTTAATTTATCATATCATATCATATCTGCAACGGATTTAAATAAAAAGGTGAGGTCTGCGGTATTTATCTACATTTTTAATCTAGTTTCACCCAATTTTTTTGTTTACACTAAGAGATACTCACCCTGTATATGTATATATATTGTTTTCAATACAAAACCGGATAGTTTTAAATTAAATATATATATATATATATATATATATATATATATATATATATATATATATATATATATATATATATATAAGTTAATGTATGAGATATCAATAGGAAAGCAATGTTTCATTTCTCTAACTTAACCCCATTCCCATATGAAAATATAAACACATGTTTTATAATGATTTGAGAATAAAAATATAGTTAGTTGTTGTTCAGCATTTGCTTGTGTTACCTCATTGTCTTAATTTAATTAGTTTTTACATTATCTTCACTAGAACAAACATAACTGGTGCCGAAACCCGGGATCTGTAAGAAATTTCAAGGGTAAGAACCTATTTTTTTTTTTTTTCTTGCTAGTAATTTTTTTTTTTACGGCATTTAAATCAGAAGATGGAATCAGGAATCTTGAGGCCACCAATTTTGAACTTGACGGAGGACATCGCAGCGTTGCCACCAGAGACCTTGGCTGCAGCACACGCAAATCTAGCAGCCTTTAAGGTATGAGATATCAATGGGAAAGCAATGTTTCATTTCTCTAACTTAACCCCATTCCCATATGAAAATATAAAAACACATGTTTTATAATGATTTGAGAATAAAAATATAGTTAGTTGTTGTTCAGCATTTGCTTGTGTTACCTCATTGTCTTAATTTAATTAGTTTTTACATTATCTTCACTGGAACAACATAACATATACTATATATATATATATATATATATATAACTATAAGGGATATGTAATGATCTATAACATTACATGGAAGGGATATGTTTACTGGATATATATGTAATGATATATATATATATATATATTATTTATATATATATATATATATATATATATATATACATATATATACTAGCATCCCCGTCGCAGCTTCGCCCGCCCTCATAAGTAAAGATAATTTCAACTAAAAATTAAAGTTTTATTTGTTTATCGAAAAGATTCTTGTAATTTTAGCATGTGGTTGAGCATTATTTGTTCAATTATTTTTTCAAGTATAGCAGTAATTATTAATCTAGTTATAATTGCACTGATCAGATGGTTGAAGATTACGTAAAAGCACCATTAGACATAAAGTGTTTAATTTTAATGTATGAATTGGTAATCGAGATGGATAAAGACTATTAAGAAACTCTTGCGGAAAATAAACTGCATTATCAGTGCTTACGACAAAAGGCCCGTGGATCATATTTTTACACACGATATTAAAAAGCAAAGGATCGACATTTTGATTTAGTAATAATTTGTATTCGGCAGAAATAACTTTATTGATTTCAAACTATAAAAGTATATGACAGTGTGGCAAACCTCGGTCCTGCCTCTCAACATTATACATTTAAATGTTAGTTATTGTAAATTTTGCCATTGCAAAACCTTCCTAGAATTTTAAAAATTATTTATTTAGATGTGCGTGCAGATAGGTTCAGTTTACCATTGTAAACTCTATTGTGGAATGGCGCTATACAAAATCGGTCTATTTTCAAGCTTCACTTCGCATATTTAAATCAAGATAAATTATTGCACACCATATTTAAATTTTTTAAAATAATTTTCTTGATAGTTTAATAAGTAAATTTTATCATCAATATCAAGCTGTTTTGTAACCTCTCGTGTAGAATGGCACTCGCCACCTATCGGTCAATTTTCAAACTTCACTGTTGTCCATATATTATCTTTTTTTAATAAAATATAAATTAAAAATCACTAGATTTAATATTGCTAAACCTTCTTAGAACTATGAAGATGATGTAGTTAATATTTAGTACAGATTGGTTCAGTAATATTCGCGGTTAGTGATCAAAAACGAAAAATGGCATGCCCTTATATAGAATTGTATAAATTATTATTATAGTAAATTTTCTAATTGTAAATCTTTCAAGAACTATGAAGATGATTTAGTTAAAATTTGGTTCAGATAGGTTCTTTAGTTGTACTAAAACGCTATTGTCGCTTGCCACATATTCGATTTTTAAATTTCACTGGAATCCACACGTCACAACACATATTTATAGCTTTTTGGATAAAAATTAATTCAATTTAGTTATTTTATTATCAATTTCTAGCTATATTTAACACCGGATCATTGTAACCTCTCTTGAATCGCTTTACTACACAGCACATATTTATCGCGTTAACTAATAATTGATTTTTTGTTTATCGATAAAAATCTTGTATTAAAGTGAACAATTGAAAATTTTATTTTTGATGATATGGTTAAATTTAGATTGATTAGGTGTTTGAAGATAACATAAAGCATAATTAGACATCCAATTTTCAATTTTAATATATGAGTTGGTAATCCAGATGGACAGAGACTGTTAAGAAACTGCATTATCAGTGCTTACAACTAAAGGTTCAAAGTTCACATTTTTACACACAATATTAAAAAGCTGAGGATCGGCATTTTGATTTGTAATCAAAATATTGACTTGTAATAATTTTCATTCGACAGAAATAATTTTATTGATTTGATCTTGTTGGATTTTAATTTCTAACCATAAAAGTATGTGGTAGTGTGGCAAAACCCGTTTCTAACACTCAACATTGTACATTTAAATTTATATTGTTGCTAAACCTAGAACTACGAACATGAAGTAGTTAAAATTTGGTATAGTTCACTCCATATAGCTGTTTTTATAACAATTTAATTGAAAATAAGTAAATTTTATTATCAATGTTCACCTCTATGTAACACTGTACCTTTTAACCTTTCATGTTGATGCCGCCATTATTGAACTTCACTGTTATCCACTTATTATTCATTTTTCAATAAAGAATTAGTTGAAAATCATTACATTTTACTATTGCTAAACCATCCTATAAAGATGATTTAGTCAAAATTTGGTAGAGATTGGTTCAGTAGTTTTGGCGGTTAGTGAACACAAACGAAAAATTGCTTGTTCTTTTATATAATAGTATAACCTTATACCGCAATATGTTAGAATCGTATAGAGCTAACAGATAATTGTGACTTACAGATAATATACAAATAATATTGTGACTATAAATTAAGATTATATCCTTATAAGGTATCCTATCTTTTTTGTTGGATCAAACTGCACACGGTGTGCAAATTTGATTAAAATCGGTTCAATAGTTTAGGTGTCAGCCTGCCCCAAGACAGCGACACGTAATTTATATATATTGTTATGATATTTGGAGTTCAGGTAAAGCGAATATTGTAAGTAAGGGTCCGAAACAGGTAGGAACCCAGGGATTAGGAACAACTTCAATACCTGGGAGAGGTCCAGCCCTTGAGGCAGGAAGGAGAAAGGGTCAGTTGGTTTTGAGACAAGGAGTTAGTTTTGGGCCTTGGAGCAGCTAGGTGTCTCCAGTCATTTATGGAACGAGGAGACAAAGAATGGACTGGGCAAGATAAGTGAAAGTGTTTAGTGGTTCTCTCAGTAGTGGACTTAAGAATTAAAATTAAACTGAGCTAAAATTAAATATTGTTTTTACATTGTAATTTATAATAAATATAAATTAAAATACACAAAAGTTGTTAAATAATTCCAGTCATAATTCAAAAGAATATTGACAGAACCCCATAGTGAGTTAAAGTCAATTAATTATTGATATATAATTTTATTAAAAATTTATGATTAATGAATATCATTTGGCACCCTCCAGTGGACTGTCAATATTGAAAATATGGCTGGAAATGGTTAAAATTTGGTAGGTATTTTGTGTGAAAATAATGAATAAATAGTAATTTTAAAGTCAAGTGATATTAACGGGATTAAAACAAAAAACAAAATGAATTTCGAACAAATGTTGGAAGTTCTTAATAAAAACGTTGATTTGCTTTTTAATACTATATCTGAAAAAATAGATAAAATTGCTGAAGAATAAAATAAAAAACATAAAGAACGTATGGAAAAGTTTGAAGATGAAAAAAAAACACTGGAACTGAAGAACAAATGGAATTAGAAGAAGAAAAACTAACTGATACTGTGGGTGAAGACAAAGAATTGAAAAAGGGAATATGAAGAAAGTCTAATGAACAAAGAAAAAGAATTAAAAGATGAAGAAATAATGGATGAAATAATGGTCTATGGTTCTTTCTCCATTCCCCTGCACTTCAGATGATGATTGATGGATCATTTTACAATTCCAAATGATCTCCAATCCCAAAAACTAAACAGCACAATCAGATAAACTAAACAAAAACTATCAGATAACCACAATTATGGGTGGACCTGCACCTTCTGTTCCCTCCAAAATTGTCTCTCCCCACCTCCTTTCTCCTTTTCCACTCTCCTCCTTTCTCCTTTCCCACTCTCCTCCTTTCTTCTTTCCCACTCTCCTTCTTTCTTCTTTGTATTACCAATTAATCTATGGTTTGATAATTTTATCATAATTTCCTACTAAATTTATTAAACAATTTAATTCTTACTTACATTTATTAAATTCCAAGTGAATATGAACAAAAATGTTCTAAAAAAATGTAGACCACTTACAAGAGGGAGGAGTCTTCTGAGGAAGAGGAACTTTTAGTACAGATCAGAGTCAAGCAACATATTTAGTTGTACGGAGTTGATGATTGAGTTAAGAATATATTTTAGGCAAAAGCCAACATTATGAAGAAGCTATTTGAAATAATGAATTAAATTTACAGTGAAGATTAATTACATTTGTGAATGTACGGCAGAGCGAGGAATATCTGGTTGATCAAAGAAGAGGAAAAGTTAAGGAACCAGGTGAAGTAATATAGAATGTTCACGAAGTTTGGATAGCATTGAGTGGGTGTTTAAGTTGTTGGATTAAACCTCAATTTGATGAGTGTTGCAAAAATGAGTTCGGCCGATGAAATGATGATGATATAAAAACGTAATCCTATGTTTATAAGCGGGAGTATCGAAACTTCCAAACAATGGTAAGGTCTACTTTTATGGTTGTATTCAGATATCAAGCCATATTTTAAACCATTCGATTGTGGATGGTATGATGTCGCCTTGATGTGTTCAATACGCACAGCTTAGGTCAACTCGGAGAAAATTTGGGGTTCAAATTGTCTACCTCTGTCAGTAGTCAGTCTATCTCAGAGTGGGGAACTAACTAATTGTGGTAGTTAACTACTTTTTTAACTATTAACTACAAGTTATGTAGCTGCTAGGAGCAACTATAAACTAGTAGTTGGTAGTTAAAAATGAACAACTACTTTTTGCAACTACAGTAAAAGTAGTTAGTTATCTAAACTACCAACCACCAGTTAAAAGAAATAGTTAATATTTTTTAACTACCAACTACCAGTTGGTATTTAACTAAAAAGGTAGTTTTTTTTTAAATTTTATTCCTTTATCTAAGCCACTCGATCAGTGAAAATAGTGAGTTGCACTTATAAATATTTGTATTGTAACATTTAAACCAACAAATTTGTTAGTGTAAAAAATGGAAATAAATCAGTATGAAAAATAAACAATGTAGCTCAAGCTCTATTATTTATTTTCAAATAAGGCCTATTGTACCAGAACCGAAATTTTCGACAATCAACCATCATGCAATAATGTAAATAGCAAATAATAATAATAATGCAAATAATAGCAATGCAACAATATAAGATCCAATAGGCGTCTGTATTGGCTCGCCCGTCAGAAGAGATCTGCCGGCAAATTAAAATATGTGTGGTTTGCGGGGGGGGGGGGGGGCGGGTGCGCTGCCGTAAAGAAGATGACTACTTTCTCCATAACACCTACCACATCATTTGAAAGCTGGCTTAAACCATATATTCCCTCCTCTTCCGTATCTATTCCTGATTACACCCTCATTCGCTATGATCGGATGGATCGAACTGGTGGAGGTATTGCCTTATATGTTCGAGACAATTTAAGGGCAAAAATTCTTCTAAAATCCAACTCTCCTGATATTCCACACCCAGAATACATGTTTACTGAAATCTCCTCTGAATCATTTTCTCTACTTTACATCATAGTTTACCGCTCTCCTCAGGTCAAATTCGACCCTTCATTCGAATCATCCCTTTTCACCTATGTTCCTTTATATAATAATGTCATCATAGCTGGTGACTTCAATACTAACCTTCTCTCAGATTCGCCTGATAAGATTTATCTAATGGACTTGGTGTATTCCCTTCATCTTTTTACAGTAACTTTCCAACCAACTTATCATACCAAGTTCACAGATACTTTAATTGACCTCATGATTGTTGACTCTCCTAAAAACCTATTATCCTTCTCTCAAAATCCAGTACCTTTCCTTTCATGCCACGATCTAATCCAAATCTCTTATGACATATCTGTTCCTACTCTTATTCCCAAGAAAATATCTTGGCGAAATCTTGAACTCATAACCCCAGATAGAATAGAACCTCTACTTGACTCCCTATCCCATTCCATTAAACCCATCTATTCCCTATCCTCAATTGACGAAATTGTGGAATGCCTCACATCGAACCTTTATACTGTCCTTAATCATCTTGCCCCTCTCAAAACCTCAATTATCCGACGACTGCCAGCTCCATGGATAAACCCCGACATTAGAAATCTGATGAAGCGAAGAGATGCTGCCAGGAGACGCTTCAGGCGAACTAGATATTCAGAAGATTATTCTTCTTTTAATCTTTAATCTTTTAAGCTTCTACGGAACCTCACCCAGTCCTCTTTACGCCGTGCTAAAGCACAGTATTTTCATAGTATCCTATCCCAAGCTCCTGATCCTAAATCTCAATGGAAAATTTTGAGAAAATTTTAGTATCCAGTTCCAAACCTGATGACAACTATCCAGTCACTCCAGATGAACTTAATTCCTATTTTGCTGACCCCCACCCTAATGAAATCCCTGTAAACACCTTATCCTATTCTATTCCTCAAACCCCATTCAATTCTAATAACTTTTATTTTCTTAATATTTCACCTAATGACCTAATCGATTCAGTCTTTAAATCTCATACCAACGACTGCGGCTTGGATCAAATACCTCTAAAAATAAATAAAACTCTGCCTTCCTGTTATCTTACCTGCCCTGCTCCACATATATAATTTCTCCTTACAAAGCTCCATTTTTCCTACAGCTTGGAAAAAAGTCCTTGTCCGTCCATTGAACAAAGTACCTTCTCCTTCTTCAGTTTCCCATTTCAGACCTATATCAATCCTATAAAATTTATCCAAACCATGAGAAAGATTAGCACATTCCCAACTCACCTCCTTTCTTGAATGTAAAGCCCTCCTTAATCCTTTCCAGTCAGGCTTCCGTTCCGGATACTCCACGCAATCTGCTTTGGTAAAAATTAACCAAGACCTTTATTCCTCCTTAGACCAACAGAATATTACGATCCTGATTCTATTTGATTTTTTAAAAGCCTTTGATTCTGTTGACCATACAATCCTTCTCTCCAAACTCCATAACCTCTCAATATCTAACAGTGCGTTAAGCTGGCTTCTTCCAACCGTTTCCAAACAGTAATTATACCTGGAAAACCTCACTCATCTTCACTACCACTCTCGCAAGGAATCCCCCAGGGATCTTCTCTTTCACCTACCCTATTTTCTATTTATGTTAATGACTTACCGAATCGCATCCACTACTCCCAATATCATCTTTATGCTAACGACTTGCAAATATATTTATCATTTCATCCTTCAAATATGCTAGAGGCGATTTGTAAGCTACGGAAAGACATAGATAGCATTAACGTTTGGGTAGTGGAGAATAAATTAAGTCTAAATCCAGAAAAAACAAAGGCTATCCTCATTGGGTCAAAAGCTCTTCCCTACTATCCACTGCTTTTCCCCAAAAACCGTGCAATTCATTTCCAAAATTCCATTAAAAATCTGGGAATAACTTTCGATCAACATCTTGCTTGGAATAACCATATCTCTCAAATCACGAGGAAATCTATTTTTATTCTTAAGCAACTCTCACATTACCGTGATTTATTACCATTAAGTACTCGAAAACTTTTAGTATCATCACTCATTTTCCCTAACTTTAAATACGGATGCACAGTATACGGAGGACTGTCTGATGAGCTCGAGATGAGATGTAAAAGAGTAATGAACTGTTTTATTAGATTTATTTTCGGGATCTTCAGACGTTCTCGCATATCTCATAAGTATTTGAAATCGGTTGACTTTACCCCAGTTTTCGATATCAATACTTCCTGGGTGCTCTCATATTTCAAACCTTAAAAACCAAAAAAAACCGCCTATATCCACGACCTCCTTACTCTGCGCTCCTCCGTTCACCTCTTAAATACTAGAACCCAACCCATCAACCTATACACTCCGGCGCATCGAACTGCATTCTTCGAGAAATCCTTTAATATCCGTGCTTCCTCTTTATGGAATTCATTGCCCATCACAATTCGAAAAAGCTCCACTCTTACTTCCTTTAAACAACATCTATTTCTTTACCTCCTGGATCTTAAATCTTCCGAGCAATGTAAAACATGAATATTTAAGTTATATACATTATAACAGTACACATAAGATGTATCCTATTACAAGCTTCCTTAATTTATTTTTGTAACTAATAATTTAATTATTAATCAATTTTTATTATCATTTATTATTATCATTTATTATAATTAATTATCATAGCCAGACGATTGTTCTATGTATTGTACTCGTTTGTTATTCTTAGGGGACAAGTTGTCCCAGAATATAGTTCATTTTTCTTCTTCTTCTTCTTAAAAAAAATAATGAAATCCTTAGAGTCATTTGTAAATTGATTGCGATGTTTAATATTTTTCCTTCTTCATTTGAAGCAGTTATTAACAATTTTTCACAAAGCATTTTTTACATGTGGAGAAAAGCTACCTCTTTATGTTATTGATTTATAACAAGTGATAAAATCTGAACCCTTTATTGTTAACAGGTAATTTACCAATATCGTTGACTATTTCTGGTAGGGTGGATATAAGATCTGTTTACAAAAGCTTGTCCCCCCCCCCTTTTTCAAATGATTGCAACCCCAATAAGGCTGACTTATTGTTAGTAATACCTCGAAGTTATTAGTACTTGTACGATCATCAGTAGTTAGAAGTTAAATAATTGCAATTACCAACTATATTTTAAAGTTAATAGTTAAGATCATATAACTACATTATTTAACTTGTAGTTGGTAGTTGGAAAAGTTTAACTACTAACTACTACGAGTAGTTAAAAAAAATGTAGTTGCCCGCTGTTAACTACCAACTATATTTGTAGTTAGTAATAGTAACTACAATCAAACCAAAGTAGTTGTAGTAGGTAGTTAATAGTTATTACTACTTTTTGCCCAACTCTGGCATATCTGGTACTCAGTAACGTGCGGTCCAGTGGAGCAGATGCCAGGATGACTAAGTTATGGAGTGAATCGAAAACCAATCTATGAAAAGGTCGAGGTTTATTATAGTGAAGGGTTGTTCTGGGTGGAACGGAACTTGGAACTGGTTCCAGCTTTGAACCGGTTTGGAACGAAACGAATCACTAAATCACAAACGAATCAAAGTTTTTCGTTCCACATAGAACGTAAACCAACGCCAAAAGATCTCTCGTTTCGTTACCTTGGCGTAGTAGAGTGTGATTGCATCTTCGTTTCGTTCCACCCAAGGTCGTTCCGACTGCTGTGTTGCCTTGATCCTGCTGCTCTTGGTTCCCTCTCCCCTCTATTGCCCCCCACCACCCCATATGGATTTAAATGATTTTTTCTCTATTTGTTCAAAAGCTAATGGAGCTGTCACAAGAATTTATTTCTCATATTATCTGGGAATGAAATAAGAAAATTTTCGCCCAATTGTGTACTATACTTGAGCCTTTTAAAAAAATTACCGAGACCCTCAGCTCCCAAACATTCCCTACAGTGTCAGCTCTTATAACCTTTGTCAATGGTCTTACCGAAGTTTGTGAAATTTTATCAAAGGGCCCCAAAGTTGCAGAATTCGATTTATCCACAAAGAACCTAATAGAAAAACTCAAATATGAATTAAATCAATAAGACAGATTTAGTTTTCTCGAACAAAGATAGACTCTGTCAGTAGGCACGTTCCTCAATTCCCGCTATAAAAATCAGATTTTTAAGAATCAGAACCAAGCTGAACATGCAAAAAGTCTTGTAATGGATAGGTTGACTTCTTATCGATTTTGGAGCAGCTCAATTGAGAGTTGAAATCGTGTAGATGCGGAATGGGATATTGATCGGGTTTAGTGACTGAGTTTAATTTGCGGTAATCGCCACATGGACTCCAGGAGCTATATTTTTTTGAAACGAGATAAAGAGGATTAGCCCAACTGCTCTTGGACAGTCTGAAAATTCCCATGGCAACGATTTGTTCAAATTCTAGTTCGGCCTGCTACAGTTTGTCTGGTGGAATTCGTCAAGGACGGGATGTGACTGATGAAACCAGTTGTCACAGTGGTTTGCAAAATGTTATGGTTTACAGCGCCAAAATAAAAGATTGGTTAATCTTGAAGGAGGTTAGGATATTAACGCAGGAAATCTGAAAACTTCTGCTGGGGCGAGAGGACGAGAACTGATGGTTGAGGAGGGTTTAAAGTTTTCAGACCTCATGCAAAAATATTCTAACCTCATTCCACAAAAACTAATTTTTCATTTTGGCGTAGTTAGCAATATTCTATCTGTTGGTGACAGGTTAAATTAACACATGTTATTCTTATTTTATCTTCAGCAGATTCATTAAGTTGTGAAAGGATAAACACTGTAAAGCTAATTGTAAGACCAATGAGTAAAACATAAGGCCTCAATTACCATCTGTTCTTTTTTAAAGAACGTTATAAAATTTGCTAATAAAATAATAGTTTGCGTTAAATAGATAAAAAAACTTGAAATTTGTGTATAAAAGACAATGTTGAATGCGCAAACGTTAACAATCAAGATAAAAGGAAAAAAAAATTGAAATATAATTTATGTATAAAATCTCCCGGTGGGCCGGACAGGGAAAGGGCCGGTGGGGCCGGGAAATAAAGGGAAAAAAGTACAAATTTGGAATGTAGGAAAAAAATCCTTATAAAAAAAAAAAACGAGAATATATTTGCCCCCTAAAATAAAAGGAATGTGATGAATGAAAGTTTCTTAAAATCATTCCAAAAATTATTATAATGTACTCATGATGGCCACAAGTTCATGAACTTATCTTTTGTTTATGGGGGGAGGGGGGAGGATTTGAAAAAACAGTGGGCCGAAAATTCCCGATCCGCCCCTGCTCATTGCAAGTTCAAGAACTTATTTAAAAAAAACATTTAATTTTCAAATAGATGTATTACATATAAATATAATTTTATGTTAGTGTTAAATATTGTTATAATTTAATCTTTTCAATGTATTCAGTTTGTGCAGATATAATTTTTTTTATGTTTAAATTTTTTAAATATATATAATAAAGAAATTTTGAAATATTTTTTATACACTGCATACATATACAAATTTTTTATTATCATCAACAAGTGTAGGGTCAATAAACATCCCTCAGATGCTTCTTATACAAACATAATAATATTTTTTTTGATACCCTATCTAATTATATAACTTACTATTTCATATTTATTTCAATTTTATAAATATAATTTAGAACCATTACAGATGGATGAAGTAAAAACGGAAGGGCTTGATGCCACTCAAGTTTAGTACCTGAAACCCTATTAAATTATTACTGATTTTGTTAAAAACTGTGAGTGTAGTTAGAAGGGGCTGGGCTTAGTTTTAATGGCCTTTTTCTGCTGTTAAGTTGCTCGGTAATGCCACCTTTGATAGGAACATACAACCACTAGTGCTGGGAATGGGCAACTAGTAAACTAGCCATTATTATATGTTTCTCATTAAGAAAACATTGACCTTGGCACGGCTACCGAGAGCCTAACCGGGCCCCGGGGCAAATGCATTGCCCAGGCACTTTAACCCCCCCCCCCCCCCCCCCCCGACACTCCTAACAGCGGTTACCTTAGCCCGGGCCCAGTGGATTTTGTTCCCCCCCCCCCTGTCAGCGGCCCTGTACCTTGACACGTTTGGGAAAAGTATTCCTAAGTTTTCTTTTTGGGTAAGGAGACCCTCCTATTTCCATCATACTTATCGATATCTCATAATCCAAACCTTAGCAGCATCCAAATATCATTAAAATGTAGAATATATTATATCAATTATAAAAAGAAAAAAATGAACATATTAATCATGATATTAATTACTTTTAGTTTATATTTTAATTTGTAAATAAGTGAAATATATGGATCTATACACACACACGAATGCACGCACGTACGCACACACACACACACACACACACACACACACATATTGTAGTGATATTTCGGAGTCGGGGTAAATTGTATGTAAAATGATTTAAGTTTGAATTTGGCGCCAGCGAGAGTTCGCCGCCGATCTAATAATTATTAGATAAATTATTACATAATTTTTGTTTATAAATTTGAAATAAGGTACGTAAAATATTAAATAAAATTTCTAAATGATTTTGTAATGTAAAAATTAGGTTCTATTGTATTTTAAGTGATAAGTCGTTAAGACGAAGGCCGTGAAGGTCTAGACTTGTCCATAACGTGTTTTGGGCGCGCAGTTCCTGTGTTGAGACCTTCTTCTTGTCCGGCTGATCGAGGTGTCAACATCTCCCCATTATGTTAGTGAGTGATCTTTAGTCACATGTGTGAAGATTTAATAAATTACTTTAACATTATAGTTATGTGATGAGAGTTTCAATAGACTAATGAAGAAATGTTAGAAGGAAATTGGAACAAGAGGGAGAAGTTGATGAACAAATTGAATTATGAAGATATATAATTGTTTTGAAGATGGAAGGTATATTAATTAATAATATGTCAAATGCTATATGAGGCTATGAGAGCAAAAGTGGCCTAACCCACAAAATATAAAAAAATCTGATTTAGTAATTTTTGGCAACTATAACGCCATCAACAAGGTGTTAATGTGTTTGAAAAATTGGTTCACATGGTGGTGCAATGTGAACCAATTTTTCAAACACATTAACACCACCAGATGGCGTTATAGTTGCAAAAAATTACTAAATTAGATTTTTTTATATTTTGTGGGTTAGGCCACTTTTGCTCTCATAGCCTCATATGTAATCTGGTATAAAATGTGTTTATTTGTTTTGTTCATAAAATATATTCTTGAGGCAGAATTACGATCTTCTGAAAAGCTCAACCCTTGATATTCCCTCAAATTTAATTTAAACAAAGAAAGATAACTTTAAAATTAAAAATTTATTTGGACAATTAATTAACAACTAATTAGAGAATTAATTAACTTCACATAAATTAAATTTACTTTTACTAAAATTTCAATTAAAAAGAATATTACAATATATATATATATATATATATATATATATATATATATATATATATATATACACAGGGTGTGTATCTCTTAGTGTAAAAAAAAAAAATTGGGTGAAACTAGATCAAAAATGCAGCAAAATGCCGCAGACCTTACCTTTCTATTCCAATCCGTTGCAGATGTACGATAAATCAAAGACTTTATTGAGGAAACCACGTTTTTTTCCATAATAGCTGTAATATCTCCGTTAAATTTTCTATAATACCTGAGTACCTGTAACCTTGAATTTTACAAACTTGGTATCTAAAGAACAGCTTGATCTTCACCTTATTTGGGGAAGTCACAATGTCGTATTTACTTCAACGCTCACCGTTTTTTGAAAAACAATTCAAAAAACGTCAAATTTCACAAAAACTTGCAAAATTTAATTAGCTTTCGAATGATATGTTAAACGTATTGATTTTGTTTTAATTTCATGGAGAAATTTACTGAAACTGAAAAAACATGGTGTTCTCATTTGGCATACAAATCAGTTACTTGTGTAAATAAAACATTATGACAATCCCTTAATGGAAATGTGCATTTCAAACATAATAAACTCTTCATTGGAATGAAAAGCAAAGAAAAAAATTATTGTTTAATAGAAAATAAAGGAAAACTATCAATAAAGCGACACCGGATCAGAGGATCTTATGTTATTACATTTATTTATCTATTACTATAATAAGGATTTATTTTATTAGATTTTCAATGTAAGGTTTAAAACTCAATGATAATGAACATGAACCTCAATTTTGGTATTAGCTTCCTAATGCAGATGATATTAAAGAATACTACTTTTTGAGGTTGATTTTATGGACAAATGAGTCTGTTTTTACAGGGGAAGGCATTTGAAGATACCAATTCAAGGTTACAGGTACTCAGCTATTATAGAAAATTTAATGCTAAATCCGAAAATGTGGTCAAAATTTGAAAAATATTTAAACAAAGTGGAGATATTACAGCTATTATGGAAAAAAACGTGGTTTCCTCAAAAAAGTCTTTGATTTGTCGTAAATCTGCAACGGATTGGAATAGAAAGGTAAGATCTGCGGCATTTGGCTACATTTTTGATTTAGTTTCACCCAATTTTTTTTTTTTACACTAAGAGATACTCACCCTGTATATATACAGGGTGTCCCGAATTTAAATGGCAAAACTTCAGGAACTTATAGGGGGCCGAAAAACTAAGAAAGAAGTCCTTTAGAGATTTGCTCGTTTTTGCTTAGTTTTAGAAAAATCGCAAAAAAAAGAAACAAAACAAAAATGTTACAGGTAGCGATTATCACCTTTCAAAGTTCGTCAGGCTAGGCAGTGAGTTGTTTTGTTGTGTGAGTTGTGCAGAAACCAAAAAAGGTTTCTGTAACGGTAATGCTTTAGAAGCGGTGCGGGAGTATGCGCGCCGATTTCTAAATAGAAGAGTGCCTAATCGACGAGTCTTTTCGTTAACTTTTAATAGACTACGAGAGACTGGGTCATTCTTAATACGTATTGAAGGAGATTAATTCCAGGCAGCAATAAGAGCAGATTATCGGAGAAGAAATTGTGTCCAACGCTACTTCGATAACAATCCTGAGACTAGCATCCGAAGAGCATCTGCTGCATTAGCAATATCGCGGCAAGCAATATGGCGAACTTTGAAAGGTGATAATCGCTACCCATACCATTTTCAAAAAGTTCAGAATTTATTACCTCAAGATTATGTCAAGAGATTGAATTTTAGTAACTGGTTTCTTGACAAAATTTGCGATGATAATTTATTTCCATTAAAAATTATATGGACCGATGAAGCTACCTTTACAAGAGGAGGAATTGTTAATCAAAGAAATTATCATGTATGGGCTCTTGAAAATCCCAGAGCATTAGAGAGAATATGTTTCAGCATGAATCTGCTATTAACGTTTGGCTTGGAATTTGGAACGGATTACTGGTGGGACCATATTTTTTACCTGGGAGATTGAATGGTATCACATTTACACATTTTTTGGAGAACGACTTTTCTAATTACGATATTTAGATGACATTCCCTTACAGCAGCGGATTGAAATGTGATTGAAATGTCCATCTCATTATAGCAGAGTTGCTCGAGCTTGGCTGGATATAAATTATCCACAACGACGGATTGGACGTGGAGGAGTAGTACCTTGGCCACCCAGATCACCTGATATGACACCCATGGATTTCTTCGTATGGGAAACCTTGAAGCAGAAAGTTTACTCGGTGTCAATCAACTAAAGAGAGCAATTAAGAGACCGAATCATAGATGCAGTCCACCAAATATCATCAGAACAATGTTTAGCTGCAATTTATCAAGTGAGTGCTAGGTGTAATGCTTGCATTGGTGCAAGAGGACAACATTTTGACAATATTTACATTAACAAGAACATAATGTCGAGAATGATTATTTTTAAGGTAAACCAGAAGGTCTCGACAAAAAAAAAACCAAGTGTTCAAAATTATTTTATTTTATTTTTTTAATTTCGTTTATCGTTACTTTATACTGCTATGGCTAATGGGACGATACTACGGTGGGAGTCCTAAATTTTGCCTATCCAGGTATAATTAGGATAGGGTTCTTTAACGAGTACCTGACATCGCACAGGCTCGGGACCCCCATTTTACGTCCCTTCCAAAGGACGGCATAGCTAAGGATTTTTTGCTCCCTTTAAGAAATCCTAAGGTCATCTGCTGGGCTGCGAACCCGCGATCTTGGGTATAGTAGGTTGCTATGCTAACCACTACACCACAGGTGAATCCAGTGTACAAAATTTAACACAAAATAAAAACACTTTATTTTATAATGAATACTACCAAACTGGGAAGGTTACAATTAAAACATTATTAATAATTCTATACAAAACTGGTTGCCATCGCAACACATAAAAGTAGTCAGTTAAAGACAAAAAAAAAAAAAAAAATAGTAAAACTAACATTTGTTATGCTTAATAGCTACCGCTACATCACTCCCCCCTAGTGACGGAGTCATTGATCACCAAACGTCCGCTCCTTGTTCTGTAACCATCTTCCTGATTATTTGATGTCTGGGTTGTCCAGATATGAACATGCTTTTTCTTGTTTATTCTTGCTATGGTCTTCATTCGGTGGTGATGATGATGGTTTTATTATAGTTGTTTCCGTATGTGTATCACTAGATAGGATATAGGCTGGCTTGAGACGATCGAGGGAGACAGTAACTTCTCTATTGCCAATCAAAAGAGTAAATATCTTATCGCCTCGACGTAAGACTTGGTGAGGGCCAGAATATGGAGGTGTTAGTGGTTTACGAACAGCATCTTCATGCAGGAATACGTGTCAACAAGTTGCTGAATCCTTATGTTGGAGAGTTTTTCTGTTCTGTCTTCCCGTGATTTTGAGGGCTTGAGTCGCGCGAGATCCTCTTTTAACTGCTGTAGGGCAACACAAGGCTCTCAACTTGTTGTGTCCTATAAAACGTCACCTGGAAGACGCAAGGGTTGCCCATATAGAGCTTCAGCTACACTAGCTCCCACATCTTCTCCACGGATGGCAAAACCTGTGTCCAACGTGTAGAGCTAAGATGAGCCGTTAATGCTGTTTTCAAGCTCCGGTGCCATCTCTCCACACAGCCATTGGATTGTGGATGATAAGCGGTAGTTCTCTGCCTCCGAATCCCCATTATTGCTGAGAGCCTAAGAAAAAGCTCCGCCTCAAATTGTCTGCCTTGGTCTGTCGTAATCCGCTGAGGAGAGCCAAATCGTGTAACCCAATTGGCATAAAATACCTGAGCGACAGCCGAAGCACTGATCTCAGCGAGTAGAATCGCTTCTGGCCAGTGAGTCGCTCTGTCTACCATGGTCAGAAGGTATCTCATTCCATCAGATGGTAACAGTGGTCCCACTATGTCGATGTGCACGTGTTGAAATCTGGGTGCCGGTAAGTAACTGCCGAGGGGAGTCACTGGGTGGCGGTGAATTTTAGACTTTTGGCAAGGAATGCAGGTCTTTGCCTATATTCACCAACATCCCGATTAACTTCCTACTAGCTCTGATACCTGGGTGGCTCAATGAGTGAAGGCGGTCGAAAATGACGCGGCGAAACTCTTTTAGGACGTAGGGTCGAGCTGTCCAAGTTGAAGTCTCGCAAAGGAGCTCTATATCTGTACCGGGGATAATGATGAATTTTAGTTGCAGCCTGGTATTTTTCTTGAGGTCTTCTATGCTACAGTCCTTCTTCTGTGCGTCCGCTATTTCTGAGAATTCATCCGGTGATTGAATTTCCTCGATTCGGGATAGTGGGTCAGCTACCACATTTTCGAATCCGGGTCTGTATCTGATATCTGTGGTAAACTGACTTATGAAATTTAGATGCCTGATTCGAAGAGGAGAGGCTGTCTCAGATCTTTGTTGGAAAGCATGTATTAATGGCTTATGGTCCGTTATGATGTGGAAATTAAAACCTTCTAGGAGAGGCCGAAAATGTTTAATTGTTTCATAAATCGCGAGGAGTTCCCTGTCGTAAGTAACATAATTTCTTTGTGTATTTGACAGAGCTTTAGAAAAAAATCCAAGGGGTTGCCATTCACCGTTCTTTTGCTGCTGCAGGGCACCACCAATACCTTTGTCGGATGTATCACAGGTTAAAGAGACTTCCCCTGAAATTCCAGGGTGGGACAGCCTAACAGCTTCAACGAAACTCTGTTGGCATTGTTCAAAAGCTCGTAGTGTCTCTTCCGTCCATGAGAGTTTTATCTCTCCGTTTGCAGTTGTGAGTGACTAGATTCAAGGGTTTTTGTGTTTCGGCAGCGTGAGGGAGGCATCTCCTGTAAAAGTTTATCATACCTAGAAACCTGCGAAGTTCACTGATGTTGTTGGGTTCGGGTACTCCTGAATCATTCGAACTTTTGCAGAAAGAGGCTATATACCAGTTGCGTCCACCCTGTAGCCGAGGAAGTCGACCTGAGGTTCTCCAAAAACACATTTGCTTACGTTGAGGGAAAGGTCATATTCATTCAGCTTCTTAAAAACTTCTTTGAGATGATGTTGATGTTCCTCCTCCGATTTCGAAGCTACTAAGAAGTCGTCCAGGTATGGAAAAACGTATGGGAGATCTCGCAACATGTTATCCACGAAACGCTGGAAAGTTTGTGCTGCGTTTTTTAGCCCGAATGGCATCCTGAGAAATTCAAACAGACCGAAAGGCGTGATAACAGCCGTCTTTCAAATGTCTTCCTCAGCAACAGCGATATGATGGTACGCACGTACAATATCTAGAGTAGAGAATACCTTGGCGCAATCTAACTGGATTGTGAAATCCATTATGTTTGGCACTGCGTACCTATCAGGTACCGTTTTAGCATACAATGCGCGGTAATCTCCGCAGGCTCTGATTTTTTTTTCCGTCTTTTTTGGAACTACATGGAGAGGAGTTGACCAGGCACTGCTTGATGATCTACAAATACCTTCCTCAATCATGGTTTGGAACTCCTGCTTCACCGTTGCATCCCTTTCAGGTGTAAGTCTTCTTGCCTTGCAGGTAACTGGGTTTCCTTTAGTCTCGATGTGGTGCTCGATGACACTTCGAGTGGGTCCAAAGATCGGTGATGGTCGAGTAATCTTGGGAAATTCCCTCAAAAGGTGAGCGTAACAACAATTCTGGGGTACAGTCAGTATGGTCGGTGTAGTGACCGTAGACACTGTTCCAATAACTGACAATCCGGATTGCCGATCGGTCAACCGTTTCTTTCTAATATCGATATTGACGCCATGATGGAAGAGAAAATCGGCTCCGATTATTGCCCTTCCCACGTCCGCCAAGAGAGATGTCCATGGAAGGATTCGTCGCAGTCCAAGATCAAGTTTGAGAGTCTTATCTCCATAAGTAGGTATTGGAGTATTATTGGCTGCTACTAGTGTGAATTCCGTTGGTTTCTTGTGTATCTTGGGGTTACGCGACAATATTGAGATTGAAGCACCTGTATCAATAAGGAAACATATCCTTGATTCTCGATCCGTTGTAAAAAGGCGGCGTTGAGGTTGGGTTCCGACGACTGCCGCCTGCTCCGTCGACCCTTTCAGTTTAAAGGACTTAAGGATTTCCAACTATACGGTTTGACATATTTCTTTGTCTTTGGCCCAAATCGTTTGTGGTAGAAACATATGTTACTCTCCTGAGGACTAGATTGAGTGCTGTTTCACCCATTGTGTCTAAATTGTATTCGAAGCTCGGCCACTTCTTCTCGAAGGCTCAGCAGTTCCTCAAGAACGGTATCGCTAGTTGCTGTATGTGACACTCTAACAGCGGCATTTACTTCTGCTGGCGTCTCAACTTCCATAATATTGTCTGCCAGAGAGGACTAAAACTTCAATATCATCTCGACTCGTAGCGGCCAAAATTTCCTGAAATCTAGTAGGTAGTTTTCTTAGCCACAGGGTCTTCACTATAGATTCCCCTGTCAAAGAACCTGCCAATAGCAGCATACATCTATATAATTGAGAGGGTTTTTGGCTCTCCAGCTGCGTATCACTTAATAATTTATTAATTTTAGAAGAATTGGACTCACCATAGATCGAAACGAGGCGTCTTTTGAGTGCGTCGTATGGATCTTCTTCCGTAACTGCCAATAGGTCAGCGACCTGGGTTAGGATCTCAAGTTCCAGCCCCGCGACTACAGTCTGAAATTTGATCTTCAAAGAGCATAGCTTAAAATAACATATAAACTGGGCGACACTTGTGTCGCCCAGTGAACGTAGCCGGTGCCAGCAAATTTTTACGGGAGTAAAAATTTCAATTTAAATACAGTTTTTCAAAATAATGAAAAAAATGGCAAAAAGTTCAACTCAACAGCTACAATTAAAAAAAAAAAAAACCTTGAAACCGACCAATGGGAGCTCAAATGTCAAGGTTTTTTTGGAATTGTAGCTCTGGAGTTGTTCTTCTATCTTTATAAAATAGGTCCCTGGTGTCAATTTAAAATGGGTTCATATGTCATAGAGTGGAACAAATTAATTGTCAAAGGGCCTGGGATCATTAATTGAAGTAGGGAGTTCAAAACCTCACGGACCATGTTAATTAAGAGTTAAAACGGCCTAAAAATGCGTCATTTGACACTTAATTTTGAAAATTTTTCCGGGACCCCCCGCTCTACCCCTCCGAGCTTTTGCCGTCCCGTATGACGTCCAGTCAAAATTCCTTAAAATATATACTGTCGAAGAGGTTATACGTGAAGTAGCAAACACAGCATCTGCTTGTAAAAACCACAATTCCGGGTTGGATTTGTAAAAGACTGGTAGTCTTGTAGTCGGCCCACCAAAGGCTCCTATTTGGTAGTCTAGTACCGATTTTGAAGTGATTTGAGACTCGGAGAAACCAGGGCTTGCAGGCATTGCCTTATGTGGATCGCTCTTTATCTCCGTTTCTAGAGGCATCTCGGTAAAAAATTCACGTAAAGGTCACCAGTTGTGGAAAATGATTACTTTTAAGGTAAACCAGAAGGTCTCGACAAAAAAAAAACTATGTGTTCAAAATTTAACACAAAATAAAAACACTTTATTTTATAATGATAACTACCAAACTGGGAAGGTTACAATTAAAATATTATTAATAATTATATACAAAACTGGTTGCCATCGCAACACATAAAAGTAGTCCGTTAAAGACAAAAAAAAAATTAGTAAAACTAACATTTGTTATGCTTGGTAGCTACCGCTACAATAACATAAATATAAATGTAAATAAATAAGTATAAAAATGAAAACTTGTTTTGTTTCTTTTTTTTTTGCGATTTTCTCTAAAACTAAGCAAAACCGAGCAAATCTCTAAAGGACTTTTTGCCTTAGTTTTTCGGTCCCCTACAGGTTCCTGAAGTTTTGCCATTTAAATTCGGGAAACCCTGTATATTGCATCACTTAAAAATAATGGAGGGACTCCTTAAACCAATGTTCTAATCTGTTGATAATTTTAAAATGTTTTACAAAGAAAAAGAGTATGTTATTAGGCATGAAAAATGGTTAAAACCCAAACAAAAATAAAAAATATTCATAGAATGATAAATAAAATTTTTAGTGTTAACGAGGAATTAAAAAAAAAAAAATTTTTGTTTACATACTTATATGAATTTATTTAGAAAAATTGTATAAAAACATTAAAAATACATTTATTGAAATATTAATATAAACTAGTATTTTGTCGAACCACCATTAGCCCTGATAACTGAGGCGATCCTGTTTGGCATCGAGTCGATCAAATTTTTTATGATTTCTTCACTAATCTCCTCATTCCGCACCTTTTCGATTGCCTGTTTTAGCTCATCTTTATTCTCAGGATTTGCAAAATTAATTACTTTTTTCATGACCTTCCACAAGTTTTCTATAGGATTTAAATCAGGGCTATTGCCTGGCCATGGCAGCGTGTAGATCTTGTTTTCTGTTAAAAACTGCTTTACCTATCCAAAAAGGCAATGTTAAAGGCAATAAAAAATAATGTATCTCACAGCTAATACATTTTTTTAAATAAATAAATAATCAACTTACCGATTTGGCTGGATGGGAATTCATTGAGGGAACCAAACTCTCTTCTAAAATTTTTTTATATTTTTTGCATTAAGCGTCCCATCTATGAAGTTTATTTGGCCAAGTCCAAAGTAGGAAAAACATCCCCTGACCATCACACTTACCGGAGGTTCTACTGTTTTTATAGTACAGGATTTGTCAAATCTTTCATTTGGCCGACGTCTTACGTATGGAGCACCGTTGGAACTGAATTTGAATATTGAATTTACTCTCATCTGAAAACATCACTTTCCTCCAGTCATCAGATGTCCAATTTTTAAAATTCTGCGCCCAATTTAGGCGAGATTGTCTCATTTTTTTTTTTAAGAAATGGCTTTTTGGCTGGTTTTCTTGCCCATAAACCTCTTTCTCTTAATCTTCTACCAACTGTTTCACGACTTACTTCTACTACATTGCTGTCAGCTAGATCTCTAGATATTTCTTCAGCAGTTTTGAAGAGATTTTCTAAGGATAATCTTATCATCATGCGATCTAAACGATCATCTGTCTTCCTTTTCCTTCCAGCCCCTTTCTTTTGCTCGGTAGATCCCTGGGAAAGATTTTTGTTTATTATTCTTACCACAGTGGATTGGTTGCACCCTCCTTGCTATCTCACGCGTAGAAAGTCCAGCTTCAGCAAACGTCACTATTATTTAACTTTTTCCTCATTAGACATTTGTTTGAAACTCAGTCTATTTGATATACGAGTATAATCGTATAACTCGTAATAATACAAAATACATGCTTAATATTAGATACTCTGGGCACAACTAAACTACAAGCCACTGATCCCATCTCTCTCTAATACCAGCAGGTAAACAAATACAATCCCACTATTTGTTTACACATTTAGGATCAAAAAGACAATAATCTTAGGTGATGCAATTTCTATGACCACGACTGTATGTATATATATTGTAATGTTATATAATTTAATTATAATTTTAATTAATATATAAAGTTGATTAATTCTCTAATTAGTTGTCAATTAATTAAGTAAAAGTAAATTTTTAATTTTAAAGTTATCTTTCTTGATATAATTTAATTTGAGGGAATATCAAGGTTTGAGCTTTTCAAAGATCGTGATTCTGACTCAAGAATATATTTTATAAACAAGAACAAATAAATACATTTTACACCAGATTACATATAGCACTTGACATATTATTAATTAATCTACCTGTCTATTTTCAAAATAATTAAACATCTTCATAATTCAATTTGTTCATCAACTTCTTTTTCATGTCTTAAATTTCTTCTAACATTTCTTCATTAGTCTCTTTAAACACTCATCACCATTTTGTTTATATACAACTATAATGTTAAAGTAATTACAATTAAAACTTCACACATGTGACTAACGAGAACTCACTAAATGAGGGAGAGATGTTGACACCTCGAAGCTTTGGACAAGAAGAAGGTCCCAACACAGGAACTGCGCTCAAACATGTTATGGACAAGTATAGACCTTCACGGCCTTCGTCTTTACTATGTCTTAATGACTTATCAATTTAAATAAAATAAAACCTAATTTATACATTTCAAAATCATTTATAGATTATATTTAATATTTTAACATACCTTTATTCAAATTTATTTTAAAAAAATATGTAATAATTAGATCGGCGGCGAACTCTCGCCGGCGCCAAATTCAAATTTAAATCATTTTACATACAATTTACTTCGACTTCGAATATCCTACAATATATATATATATATATATAAATATATATATATATACATATATATATATATATATATATATATGGATCAAAAATTATTTATCATTTTTAAGAAAACAAACTACCCATGGACCCAAAACCCTTAGTAGCTAGTTACATAGTCTAAATAGACAACATAAATTTAAAAAATAAATAAATAAAATTAAATAAAAAGGAAGAGGGCAGAATGAGGCCAGCTGACCATACTGCTACAAAAGAAGTAACAAAAACATTAAAATATACCAAGAGAGTAATAATCAAGAAAAAGGAATTTCAGGCTGGAGCAATGGCTGAGTCAGGCTTTGATGTTGTTGCCAACTGTTTTCAAATAATCATAAAAACATGATTCTGCAATAAAATAAAAATATTACCATAAGTCCAGAGCTCATAAAGTAAGGTTTTTCCACTCCATCATTGATTTCACAATCTTCGCAGAAACAGATGAATATGGTGTCAATAATCATCTGAAATTATGTTTCACTTTGCTAAATAATGATATTAAAGAAATTGCTATTTGACAATACTAATTAACATTTATATGAATACTTACTTCATAAACAGTAATGAAGCAATGAGAAATAAGAAAGGCAAAAACAGCTAACAAAGAAAGAATTACCCACATATGTTGGATTCCTTCAACCTGCTAAAGTATAAATTAAATATATAAATTAGGCTTATGATATTATAAAAGAAATGTAATTTATATATTTTCTACATTAATATTAAAAATACATAACTATAACAATCTTAATAACTAGTAATAAGAATAAAAAATTATGAGCGTAGATGAAGAAAATTTGATTAAGAAATCAAATCCGTAGTAACATTTTTAAAACTGATTTATGAAAATAAATTCAATTCAGAAAAAAAAATAAACATTTTACATTGTAAAATAAATTACTGTAAATAAATTACCTCGAAGATTATGAATCCAATGAGAACAGTAAAAGAAACAACAAGAACTTTGCTGATAAAAAGGACAAAGTCTCCAACAGAATTGATAGCAAAAACTCTGAGAGCATTATTAGTAAGGATCTTAACTGCTTGTTCACCACTCCAACAAAAATTATTGCCATATATTGCTGCAATTGCATATGGATTTTTTAAATATTTTGTTTGAAAAAAATCAGATACAAAATTACTAATGTTCAAATTTTACAAACCAATTTCTATGTATGCATTTCTGGTCAAATAGGTGAGGACTTTTTCAAAACAGTACAAACAACAATGACATCCTTTATAAATAGCTTTACCAATACCTCCTTCAGCATCTTTTGTCTGAAAATTATATATATATATATATATATATATATATATATATATATATATATATATATATATATATTAATGTATAATTATATATATATAATTAATTGCAACTACACAATATATTTAAAAAAATAAAACTTAGTATCATCCCATTTATTTTACTCTAGCCAGTATAAAAAGAAATTATATCTCTGAATAATAAGCACATGAAGTAGAAACAAAAACCACATATATAGTAATACTATTAAAATTATTTGTGTATGCTAAAAATTAATTGGATAATATTCCACTTTTGTGAACATGATTTAGATAAAATATTTTTTTGTTTGTTTGTTGGATTGGCACTATGGTCCCTTGGCATCCATTAGGAGCTAGCTCCATTCGGTTTTGTCCATAGCTTATCTTCTCTAGCAGAGTACACCTAACTCCTTTAGATAAGCCTCAACATCTTTGAACCATCACAGTCGAAGCCTGTATCAGAGGAACTCAGTAGTACATCATATGGCTTATTATAAAGAAGTTTCTTGGGTATTCTACTGGACTTTATTATTTCTATATGTCCCAACCATCACTATCATCCCATCCAGATATATGAGACAATGTCTCTCCTTCCTAATAGCTCTTGGAGTTTCTCATTCTTTCTAATTTTCCAGGTATTTCCCACTCTAATTGCAATGAATATTGGACGAATAACTTTTGTCAGACTTTTAAAACTCTCTCGTTTTCTGCTGTTAATGTTCATGATACACTATCATAGGTGACTACTGGCCTTATTACTGTTTTGAAAATTAAAACTTTGGCCTTAAATTAAATTGAAACTGAACTTAAGGGCCTTCTGTAATATTTCATATTCTGTCTTCAATGTAGGATATCATCAAATTATTGAAGGCTTTCAGGCTGCCAAAGTACTTGAATTCTTGGCAGCACTGCATTTGGAACTTTCCCAGTTAGTCAACTCTTCAACGATAATGATTTTAAGCCCAAGTTCCTTAGCAGCTCCCAAGAACTCTTACAGTGCACTTGATAAGGTTTGAAGCATTCTTGCTATAATCATGTCGTCCGCAAAGACCACATGTTGAACTCAATGGCTGAAAATGGTACCACTGGAATGTTTTCTTATTTCATGGATCACGGATTCCAATACTGGGTTAAGAGCAGGACTGACAGTGGGTCAGTCACCTTAACATAAATATTTACCTATTTTGAATCCTTCAGAGGATCTACATTTGATCTTGACCCCACAGGAGTAGTTCTTAAGGGTCATGCCAATGAGCCTGGTAATTTTTTTTAGGATCCCTAAGGAATGTAAAGACATTTGTACCCTTTCTCCCTGTCAATAGTATTTAGGCCTGCCTAAAATCAATGAATACATAGTGGAGAGCTGCATTATATTCATTAGATTTCTCCAGCAGTTACCTTTCTGAGAATACATGATCAATTGTTGAGCCAATGACTAGTCTTGACAGTCCACAGACGGTATAAAGCCATGTTGGTATTCAGTTCCAATTTTTCAGACCATTTTACCATTCTCTTGCTGATCACTATAGGGAGCACTTTGTAAACCACTCTGAGGTGGGATATTTCTCAATAATTTCTGCACTCTAGATCCTGTTTTTGTAAATCAGACAGACTAATGATTTTGGCCATTTTTTCTGAAGTACAAAGACCAAACATAATCTGGTACACATCTTCCCAAATGTCCTCTCCAGCTTACTTCAGCAATTCTATATGTATACCATTCCCTCCCAGTTCTCCTTCTAAGCGTTTTATTCTCCTTTGTCCATTTCTTTCTTCTACAAAGCTTCTTGTTCTGTTTCATATTTTGCTGGTAAAGGTCAGTGGATTCTCTTGTAACTCTCTAGAGTCATCTACATCGTGCTTGAAATGCTCTTTGGCATTTATTGTCAAACCAGTCATAAGAGCTATGTGTCGCTGTCCAAAGACCTCTTTGGCTGCTTTTCCAAGAGTTAACTTTGCAAATTTCCTCCATCTTGCAGGGTGTTGATATGTGTGTCTCCCCTGTGTTGGTGTCCAGTAGTGTCATAATTTAATTGTTTCATATTGTACAGTACTACTTGATCACCCTGTTCTATCCTGACTATGACAAGAAAGAGATCAATATATACTTTTTTTGTATGAGTCTTTGTGTCCAAAGTGCTCATAATTCTGAGTACCATTCAGTTTACGAAACCATTGTCATTGCACTGGTTGTTCTTTCTATGTGTACATAGGTAGTTCTAAAGGTTGTTTCTTTTCCTATTTTGGCATTAAAGTCCCCGACATTAATCTTAGAATCATACCTAGGGAGAGCTACATATAACCTTTCCAGGTTCTCATAGAAGTTGTCCTTTACTTCATTATCCTACTCCTCTGTCAATGCATGTACACTTATTATAGTAATATTAAAAAACGTTCCTTTATTATATGACTGAATTGCTCATTTAATCCTTGTTAAACTATTAGCCTGTTTTAGACTCTTTTTTAACAAAAAACCTGAGCCAAAAGCATTAAGTCTGGTTCCACTGTTAAGAATGTATTTCTGGAGCTTTATATCCAGTTACCTCTGCCAGATCTCCTGCAGAACCATGACATCTATATTATACTTTTCCAATTACTTTTCTAGACATCTGCTTGTGCCACGTTGGAATAGGCTCCTAATATAGATTCCCAGACACAGAAAATGTTTGGGCATGATAAAAGAGTGCCTTGCAAAAGGTTACAGACGATGGTAATGTACATGCATTTAGAAAAAAGAAGGTAAAATAGAAGACCAAGAGTAACATGAAAGGATTTAGTGAAAGAGGGAATAAGAAGAAAGCATGGAGTGAAAAGTTTCGAGTAGTATATGAAAAGTTTCGAAGATATTTAGGCCAAGATAATTATTATTATATTATTCTTCCTGTTCCTTATATGCTACAGATTCAGAACCCTTCTATCAGTTACTAGGCATTAGTTGGGACCTTCCCAAATCCTAATGGTCCCTGAAAGGATCATTGACCCTAGCCGACATCATAGTACGTTTCATGACAAAATATCAAAATTCCCGCCATTATCCTCCTCTTTTTACAACTGGGCTAGGAAATGGCTTATGCAGAGTTTGGAAATATTTGTTATACAGCGATAAATAGCCGTTCTGAAACTGTTTTGAAATCAATATATAATTTTTAAGTCATTTTTAAGTTAGTGCGCAATCCAGCTCCAATTTGAAAACTAATTTATTGATGTATTTTCATTATCGATTTTTTTATGTTTTTATACTGGCATAGCCAAGCCTAAGCTGGTGCAAAGGTGTCAACATCAATATCATTTCGGTAATATTTATGTGGTTAAAATTTCCTTGATCACATACCAGATAAATTTCACATTCATGCTTAACCCCTATTGCATATATCCTGGACTACTCCACTTGGCTCTCCAATCTTATTTACCAAGCTCTATCCCTGTACAAACATGACTAGCAGCATAGGCTGTTATATGCCAGTATGGAATCCAGCGGTAATGCTGGATACCTGAACTCATGCATTCCACCAAAGCTCAAATTTCTTTAATCCATAATACTGACAACTCAAGGAAGTACTAAACAAGTTCTTATATTATTCAAGCAAAACACTGCAGATATTAATGATATTAATTATTTAATACCCATAGAAACACCCAGTTGTTACAATCCTATTTCATCTCAATAACTAGCCACCAATAAATATATTTTAACTAACCGATCGTCTTTCTTTTCATACACATATATCATATGTTCAAGAATAAACCTTTCACCATATAAACATCCCATTTTTTTAAATTTTCTTTTTTTATAAATTTAGAATTTTTAAATATTATATATTTTCTCAGATAGTATGGATATCAATCTAATTTGTATTTAACTAAATATATATAGCTACTACTTCCTAATAAAAAAAATTAAAAACAGATAACTTTTTTCTTAAAATAAAATTTGGGTTAAGATATCTGACTCACGTTATTATAAATAGCACTGAGGATAGCTCTCACAAATTGTACCAATGCAATCAGAAGTGAGCCAAATGCAACTGAGCCAAGATGATATTTTATAAGTCTTTTAGTGCTCGTCCTTATAGGATGGGTTAAATCAGATTTGTCCCTTAAAAGAGAAAATATTGATTATTAAGTTAGCATTAAAATATGTTTAGTTAAGAATTCAGATGATAGCGATGAAATGTAATATTTTGATTCAAATCCATAGATTGACAGCTTTAAAGGATAATTTTACTTATTCTTGGTACTACGAATGGTTTTTGGCCAAGGTAAACAAATATTAATTATATAATAAGATTTAATACCATTAAAAGAGATTAAGTTAATTAAGATTTACAACTAACTCAAATTAAAAAAATACAAGCATATATAACCTCAAGCATATCTCAGCCTTCCAAAGTTTACTACCGACTATCACTGAACAAGAACCAGGGGTAGGGTCAACCAAATGAAATTTTCAAAAAATTTGGTTAATCCTTTATAACAAATATTTCACTCCTTTGCTAAAAATTACAGTTATATATTGAATTACAAATCAATTAGGAAAAGGAACAAACTTATTAACCTTGTTTATTGATTAGAAGAAAATATACATTATATAAAAAACATGTACTTTTTTTAAAATAACAAATCGATACACAACACTCTCCCAAGCTTATTAGAATAATTATGAAACTTTATGAACTGTATAAATCAAGGGGAACTTGAGTTACATAATCTTGCAGTTTCGTTGGTGGCCTCCGTACTCTATCTGATCGCCTGAGAATGGGTTCTGGCTGGATCCTAGGTTCCTCTTGTTGTTGGTGCGGAGGGGTCAATGGTCTTGAACTTGGTTCTGGCTGAATGTCTTCTGGGAGATTACATGTTGGTTTGTCATGGCTTGAACTCTTGGGTGGTAGAGTAAACATCACTCTCTTATTTGGTTTGGTGTCGCTCGCAATGTAAAGCAATTGATTGATGTGCCTCTTCAGGCTATATCCATTAATATCGAGTTTAACTATGTAGTGAAGTTTCCCAATTTTTTTTACAGTTCTGATTCTCCATGTTGGTTTGCCATCATTGAATCATTGAATGAATTGAAGTATCATTGAGGTTTTCGACATTGATATCTCCTAAATGAATATTCAGGTGTCTTATCCAGGAACGGCCCAGAAGTGGAGAAAACTTATCTGAAACGACGTAGAGTGTTTCTGTTGATTTTATGCCCTTATACTGAACCTCTACTTCTGTAAATCCAATGGGTGCGAAAATACCTGAGGTGTATGAGCGAAATCGTATGTTGGTATTTCGAAGTTTCTTATTAAGGTTCAGACGATTAAAATTTGATATGTTTAAGAGAGTTTGTCCAGCTCCCGAATCCACTTCAAATTGTTGAATTTTATTGTTGATTTTTACTTCAACAAAATATTTCTGATTGTCTTTATCCTGACTATTGATGTCATATATGGTATATTGATCATGGAATGTGCCTTCATCCGAGTCTACTGTTTGCACTCCTTTTTTCTCTGCCATTAATCTTTTTAGGCACACTTTTTTGACATGGCCTGACTTTTCACAGTATTGACATTTCAGTTTAGACGAATCCACTCTGCAATTTTTCGAATTGTGATTATTTTTGGCACATTTTAAACAAAGCCCTTCAATCCCTAGATGTTTCAAATTAAGACGTCTTGAATTTGATTTCTGTCTTGGTCTTAAATTATAATTATTTCGGCTCTTACTCCGTGGTCTTGAAAGTCTATGTACAGTGTTCGAATTATATTCTGTGGGTGTATTGAATTGTCGACTTGCCAAATTTGATGCTTCTAAGGTTTTTGCTCTTGAGACAGCGTCAGAAAATGTTTTTGAGTCATCCAAAAAAAGTTGGTGACATATATCTTGGTTAGAGAGACCTCTAATAAACTGAGAGTGTAGAAAAAGATCTGCTACAGACTTTTCACATTCACATTTAAAGTTACACGAAGGAACAAATTTTCGTAATTGAGTGACGAAATCTTGGATAGATTCGTTAGGTGCTTGTTTTTGTGACAGAAATTTGTGTCTTTCCACTAAAATTTTTTTTTTTTCGGTTAGTTGATCTCCCAGTGTATTGATAATTTCATCATATGTCAATGTATTTAGTACTTTTGGTGCTACAGATAGCTTGAGTAATTCGAAATATTCAGGGCCAATGCTATTTAAAAGAATAGTTTTTGCTGATGTTGTGTCTAAAGCTAATCCTTTTAGGGCAAGAAAGTTGTCGAACCTTTCTTTGTATTGATGAAAAGTTTCTATGTTTTTATTAAAAGTATCAAACTTACTTACCAGATGTTGAGGAAGTATTGAAGAGCAATGATTCATGGATGAGAATTTTTCTAACATAGCAGAAAATTGTTGTTGTTGTAGTTGCAAAAACTGGGTGAATTGAGCAGCGTCAATCGTTCCCGTTTGACAAATAAAAAGTTAGATCAAAATATCGGCTTTTCTGTCTTTATCCTCGTTGCTACTTTGTTATATATTGAATTACAAATCAATTAGGAAAAGGAACAAACTTATTAACCTTGTTTATTGATCAGAAGAAAATATACATTATATAAAAAACATGTGTTTTTTTTTAAATAACAAATCGATACACTACACTTACTTTATTTTTTGGATAGTTAATGAACAATCCTTTACACAATTTAATAGTTTTTATTTTTAAAAACATAAGGTGAATATACATCACACTGAAACGATAAATCAATCAAGGCTTTAAAGTCATAAATGGGTGCCCACACTGCTGTTTCTGTTTGACATATCTTTCTTAATTACAGAATTATAGTGTAAATTTAAAAACAAAATGGTTGACTTAATTTTTTTTTTTTTTTAAATCAATACTTTAGTGAGATACGTATTTAATTTATTTTTATTTTTTTTAAATATTAGCAAGTAGGTAGTTATATCATATAGGTAAGAATACCAGCTAATATATTATGCTTTGTAGTTTTAACTGACACAATTAGAACAAATTGGAAACTGTTCCATCTTGTAAAAATGTTAATTAATTAAGTGAGTATTATGATATAATCATTACACAGACACATTTTATGATTCTAATACAAACATAAAACAAGAAAGGGTAGAAAAATAAAATGAAAAAAAAAAAATTACATCAATTTTTCATAAATAAAAACAATAATACCTAACCTGGTAAAAAACCATGTAGCAACTGCTCCAGCTATCACCATATGCTGACAGCCGATGTAAAACTGTGTCATCCAAAACATAGCAAGAAGATTGTACCATCTTGTGACCTATGATGATAATAATAATAATGATAAGGGAAAAATAATCCTCCATCAATGTAAAAGCTTTGAACTACAGTACCCAGTTAAATAACCTGAAATGCCACTTTTGGAGTTCAAATTAATAAAACATGAGTGGCTTATTGTAGGACAAACCCACAAGATTACATCTTTCGATTGCCTGTTAATAACTAACTGGTTAATGTTTCACCAATTCAAGCATTATCATTACAAGGAAAAAGACAAAATCACATTAATGTAGATAAGAACTACTTCAACAGCCTGATGCCAATTAGAGATAAAACATCACAAGCAAATATCAATGAATACATTTTACTTATGGTATAAATGGAAGAAAATCTGTGCTTATTATATGATTACAGTATTTTCATAGCACGTAACATAGCATATACCTTCATTGCTGTGTCTTTTTTATAATAAAAATAGGGTGATCCATCATTTAAGTATCCAGAGCTTTCAATCCACAATGAAAAGTAAGTCCAAAGACAGACTGTAACTGTAAGGGCTATAAAAGTCTGAAATAATAAAAAAAATAGAATAAAACATCATAAGAAAAACAGTTTTAAGGAGTGAAGTGTTGGTACCAAAAGTTTTTGGTTCTCGGTACCAGTACCGGGTTCCATAAAATCGATTTTCAATACCCGTACTAGTTCAATAAAATCGATTCTCGGTACTGGTACCTTTGTTCAAAAATAAATTGCTTAAAAATAAAATAATCGATTTGGGAGTTTTAAAAAAAAAAGCAAACCAAATGTTGTTAACATGCAATACTAACTCATGAAATAAATTGGTTAACACCAAATAGCATTCATTATCCACAACATACAATATATATAATTTAATTGCAGTTCAATCAATGCACAAAAAATAATTAATTTTATTAACTCCCAGCCTGACTTTGCACCAGTGAGTTAACTTTGCACCAATTTCACTAGAAAGCTTGAGTCGAAGAAAAAGTGTTTTATTATCTAAATGAGGGATATTTTATATTTCTTACTCTCTCACGTTAGGAAGTAAGGAAGTTAGTGAACTTGGTGCAAAGTTAACTCACTGTTACAAAGTCAGGCCGTTTTACGGTATAATAAAAGAAGAGAAATACTCCAAAGGTTTTGGCTTTCATTTATTACTTTAGGAAGCGTAATTGTTCTAAACACTAAACACTGTTAATGGAATGACACACTAATATTTCTCTAGATGTTGATTTTATTAATAGTATATCAGGGTACATACACCAGAAGAAGCATTTAATGCAATAAAAAAAAACTTTATTCTGGGATCACAAATATCCTCTATGAACAAGAAAAAAAGTATAATAAAATGATTATCTGTTATCTGGCCACATTTTTATAGTGTTTAAGCTTTGGAAGTTGGAAATATTAATCCAAATCCTTCATTTTCCGATAGCGACTACATAACTTCAACAATTTGGTGTTTGGATTGCAGTAGCAATGTTTGAGCAGTGTTGATCAAGTTTATGAAAACTGGCTCTGTTATTATAAGATGTAAAATATACCTGAATAAATTATCTTACATTTTTTTTTTTAACATAGGGAGAAGAAGGTATGTTTAATAACTACATAATTATGTATAACAAAACGATCGCCAACAGTATCGATCAGTTCCTAGAAATCAACTTCGGGTCATCGATTCTCGATAGGTACCGATTCTTTTCTCAAGAATTTTAGTATTTTAGAAAGAAAGTATTTTAGTTTTTGTGGAAATAAAGGCAATCCTAGGAAAATATATTATTTTTAAAAAAACTTACAGCGATTGGTTGAAATAAGAGAAATGGCATTGAAGAAACAGCTTTGCCAGCTTCTCTAAAAAGTTCGACAACCAGCTTTATTCTCTTCCTCATAACAAGTATTATTAATATAATGATGATCTGAAAAATAATGACTAACAGTTGATTTTCTAACAATCAAACACATCCTTCTGTACAATAGAATCTTTCAACAATTTTTATATAGCAGATTAAAAATAGTTTTCTTTAAAGTTTTTTAGGAAAGAGGTATGTATAAGACCAGCATTCTGCCTTCAATCTGGAGGATCAAAAATGATATAATAAACATGGATTGCAAACCTCCAATCAAGCTCTACAAATATATTTTAAAAACTGGCTAAAAATATATATATAATTGTTTAATTACTGCTATAAAAGTTGCAATGATCGCATATACAAGATAAGTAACAGCCATACGTTGAGAAATGTCATTCTGAAGTTCTGCTTTTCTTTTATCTTTCCAAACAATCCTGAAATGGGAAAAAAAAAAAAAAAAAAAAATCATTCATTCAGATGATAAATTAATTAATCTCATTTAACTCTAGAGGTAGGTTGAAACCTACTTATATTTAAAGAATAATTGATAAAATTACCATAGATAAATAGCAGCAGCTAAACTCACTGTTACTGTACTTAAAAGAATCAACCATACAACAGCTCCAGCAGCATATTGTAGTAGAAATAAAACCAAGAAAGATAATGCTGTTAAAAAAAATAAAAATAATAAAAACTTCAAACGGAATAATATAATTAAACAGGTTTCATAATAATATAAACACTATACTTACCATGATAGGTCAAATGACCCTTTTTGGACTTTATGGAAGAAGTTCTTGGAGACAACATTCATTATTTTGCTTTTTGACTTTATTACATTTTTTTAAAAATATATCAAAAGTGTTTTTTCAATAACCACTCCTCTCTTATTATTGTTTTTTACTGAGAAATTGTAGTAGAAATGTGTATACATAAAAGGTTAGTAGGTTTAGTGTTAAAACATTGGAAAAAATTTAAGAAAAAAAAATTAATCCCTAATTATATGAATAAGTGGAAAAGAAAGAATAAATATTGAACGTTATTACCGTAAGATTATTTAAAAAAAGCAGCCTTACCTAGAGAGAAAAATGACAAGAGCAACAAATAGAACCATGCCAAATCCAAATCTTCAGAGACTTCCTAAAATCATGAATAGAACTATTAAAGAAGTTGACCAAGATCAATCTTGCATTATGTGTATTACTATTTTAAATGATAATATGAGAGACAATTCTTAAGTGTATATACTTAAATGGATGAATCGGACCTGAAAAATTCGGCAGTCTGTATCCTTAATGCAACATAAGACTTTAGTCCATAATACCAATTGTAGAGGAACAAAATATAATTTTTATAAGGAAATAAAATATTTTTTTTTTACTAAAAATGACTATTGTGTCAACTTTTTTTGACAATTGAAATTTATATTATAATTTATTAATTATATTTGTTAATTTTTAATTGCTTCCTTTATTGCCAACAAAATTAATAATTGGAATGTAATTTTTAAGTGGAGCATCAGTTATCTGAACGTCAGTTATCAGAACGTTCAAGTGACGGAATCTTTTTTTTTGGTATGTATTCATATGGTTGGTAAAATATCTCACCTTAAGTTTTAAATTATTTTTTGTGAGGTATACATCGCCTTTGTGATCACTTTTTGTTTTTAACATTACATGTCATCATCCATGACAATAAAACGGAAATGAGAGATATTTTCATCACGTCACATCAATCACAAAAAGTGAATTTCACTTAAAAAAAAAAGTGAATCAGGTGTACATTAGCTATCGATTTTGAGTTTGTTTAATCAACAATAAGGGGAATCATAAATAATTCTAATTCAATCATCAGGTACCCCATAATCTTTATAGTGAGATGGGCAGTTTGAGTAGTAACACTTAGAAAAAAGTTAACTGTTGGAAGATGCGGTTTACATCTTATAATTATATATTTATATTTTTAAAATATATTTTGATTATCCCAACCATCCCTGACGACAACATTTGTTCGGATAACCGATGCTCTACTGTAGTATCAAACTTATAATATTTATATTACAGAGATTAAAAAAAAATAAAAAGATATGCAACAATACTTATTGGATACACTGTAACATCAGTTATTATCTAATAACTACTTCATTTTTTTTTTTTTTTTATGCGAGTTTTATGATGCAATATTCATTTATGGAATTTGATTTTTCATCCAATTGGTTAACTCAATATGTTTAAGAGTAATACATATAAATTTAGTTTTGAATTCTGTAAATATTTTGAAATAATTTTAACAAAATTATTTTTGGAAGCATTATTATGAGAAAAACTGTTGATTTAATTATTATATTATTCAGCACACTATTGTCAACTACTGAGTGTTTCCTTTTTTTTTTTTTTTTTTTTTTTACTATAGCTCCAATAATCTTATCCATAATTTAATCAATGAAAACTACTTCTTAACAATTTTTCTATTATCTGTTATATGTCTAAACATGAGATTTGATACTCTCGTACATTTAATTGTATGAATAAAATAAAATAAATCCATAGTGTCAAGGGCAAATAATTAAATTTATGAATTTGATAATAATTCATTATAATATCCATCAGTAAAGCCAGTGTTGAAAAACTGAGTTGAATATCAGGTTTTACAGTTAGTAAAAGTTAAATTTAATTTTATTTTTTGTCTGAGATCACACATTTTTTCTAGTTACAATCATCAATGAACAGTGAAACCCTATTTCAATAATAGTAAGAATTGTGCCCATGATTGTGTGAATAACACAATTTATACTGACATTTTTAAATTATTTTTTTATATTTTGAACTTTCTTGGGATAGTATTAGCTAAAGGTAGGGAAAGGGCGATTCTGAATACTTATTAATATTATATGGATAATTATTATTGGATCTAAATTATGATACTATATAAATATTATAGTGTTACTGCATAGTGAAACTTACAAGAAAAAAGTCCTTGAGACCTGTTTTGGAGAAAAAGCTGTTCACAACCTCACTGCTTTTCTTTGGAATACATCTTCGAAGAAATTTTTTGCTAGAAAGTAGTTCTGCGCAGTTATTGGTAAGGGTATTAAATTATTACTAATAATGCTACTTACTATTCTGGAAATGCACTACAATCTGATATGCATTCTTTATATACATTTCTTGGATTGACAACAAACTTGCCAGCTTCTTTTATCAACAGGTATCTGTAACATATACATATTTGTCACTACACAGTTAATTTATGACAGATATTTCAATTATTAACTGAAATGAAATGCTTATTTGTGTTCTTTTTAAATTTAAATATTCAGGAATGATTTCCCATCTAAACACAATAAAAATATATTCAGTGATAAACTAAATAAAAATACACTAGGATTTAGCAAAGTGTGGCTTTACTTTTTATACATTTTATTTATTTTTTTATCTATTTTCTGGACTTTGCAACTGTTTACAAAAAAAAAAAAAAAAAAAAAAAAAAATGCATCTAGTGAATGTATCTATAATACAAAAATCAATAATATTTTTATAAATAATCAGTATTTATAGTTACAGAAGTATAATTCAAAAATATTATTATAGTTTTGGGATAAAAAAGAAATGAGTATAAAACCAACAATTCACTTAGATGACCTAAAACAAAAATACTCAATTGAATTTTGGTGACTTAGGAGAAGAATATATATATTTTTTTAATTGCAAAATAATTTGAAGGAATGTATTTGTAAAAAAGACAGTGAGAATGAATTGAATGATGCCGGCTCATAAAATGTTTCAATAAATCACCAACATCAATTTCTATATAATAACAAATTATTACTACATTCAAAGCAATAGATAAATAACGAAAATCAATCAACATGTTGAAAGGGTAGGAGTTTTATGAAATATATGACTATTAAAAATAATAATAATAATAAAAATAACAACATATTTAACAGTAGAATGAGATATTAGGGAGTTTTATGGGTTTTTTTTTTTACAAAAATTCAAAACTTTCCTGAAGGTAATCTTCAAGACATAAACAAAATACTATTTTTTATAGCAAAACTATTCATAGTATATACAATTTCATTAAGAATATAATAACATTTATTCCCAAATATAATGGCTTACTTCTTCGCTGTCATATCCTCTCCTTTACAGCTGAATTTAGGATCATGTTCTGGTTCATTCTTTCTTCCACAGATGTTGCCACAATTGTCATAACCATATATAACCCTGAAGATGTCTCCATTGACAATGCAATGGCTAACAAGACCAAACTGTAACAATGACAATAAAAATAAAATTATGTATCATAATTTTTATTTAAAAAAATTCAAATGATGTATCATTTAATTTGAAACTTGACCGCCACATTTTTTCAGATTGTTGGAAAATGATTTTTTTTTCTAAATTAAATTTATACTGATATATTTTAAAGTTAGAGAATATGCACAGACAAGGATTTTTTAATCTAATAATGGGACTTTTTTGTATAAAATAAAATGCCATTTCAAGGCATATTTCAATAATATTCTATCTCAAGCTCTGGATCCCAAGTCTAATTGGAAAATCCTTAGAAAATTCTCTGTTATTGGTTCCGCTTCTTTTACTAATTTCTCAGCTTACAACTTTAACTATTTTTTTGCACATTTTCTTCCAGATGAACCTAAATCTAAAGCTTTACCCTCATCTTATTTGGCTCCTCAAACTATCTTTAATCCCAAAAAATTCTATTACATTCATATTCTTCTGAATGACCTTGTCATTTCTATACTGAAATACTGATTATCCTAACTAATAAATATAGTAGCAGTAAAAATTATCAAACTTAGGTCATTGTATAAACATATTGCAATGTATTATGCGTACGAAAATCAATATTAATTAATAATTAATAATGAGCGGCGGAATGAAAAGGACCGGCACTCCTCTGAAATCTGAAATGTGAGTGATGGGCCATAAAGCCCGACAGGGGATATCTGGGTCAGGTCAAACCTTTCGGAAGGAATCGCCAGCTGTTGCCGGGAAGAACTTTGTTTACGAAAGGTCATAGGAGACAAAGAATACCATGACAAAGGAACCTAAAAGTAAAAGGGGAAGGGATACGTGTGGGTATATATTCACGGCCCTGGAAACGAAAAGGGAGAGTTTTTTGGATCGGACTACGTGTGAGACAGTGAGAGGTGAAAGTGAAAAGTGCTACCGCTGAGGGACCGAGAGGCGATCTATAAACAGCTCCCTTGATGGAAGAAGATCGAACCTGAGGACAACCGAAACCTGGCCCAGACCAACCCCCAGCATCCGCCTTAGACTGTAGCCCGATAGATAAGTACCTATGGATCTTAGTAGTAATAATTATCAGATGTAAATTGTGTGCTGACCCTCCCATAGATTAGATATAGCTTTTATCCTTACTTTAAATATCGATAACACCAATTTAAAATAAATATATAGGTTATTGATTACAATGAAACATTCTATTTCTAAATGCCACTAAGCTAACAATGAATTGGTTTACACGTGTTAGATCAGAAATCTAATAAGGTAATAATAAAACATTATAATTGGGGCTCTATGTATAGATTACATATTATTTCTAAAAAACCCCAAGAGCAACATAGCATTTTATGGCATCCCTTGAAATTGGACGTACTTTCCAATTACCCCTTGTCTTTTTACTAGGTGCTGACGTGCTACCACAGTTATTGTCCCCTGAACCTATGTCAAAAAACACCCGAATGGTCCCGTTGTGTGAGCACTATTATTTGGTTACATGTAATTGGTTGGTCCTATGGACTCCCAGACTCCCTCATACAGCATCACGTCGCTCATTTCTACTGCTGAACTTTCTCAGCACCTTTCGAAATGCAAGGAAATCGAGCAGTGTCATGCAAACGTATTGAAGATCCCTTGGCATCGTCCACTGAGCAGCTCTCCCGGGATACTCACCAACGACAGCCGGATGAACGGTACTCCGTATCCTTGCCTATGAAGCCCCGATGCTACTCCGGTTCAGAGCATTTCTTCAAATCAAACGCTTCCTTGTTAAATTTGCAAAGGCGAATTAGCTAAGACCCCTGAGTTTGATTTCAGAATACCATAATTTCATGCAGGAGTACGCCCAGCTCAACCCACATCTCGTATGGCTCCTACGCCTTCTTCATACATTGTTCCGCATCATGTGGTAACCAAAAAATACCAATCAGGGTGTAGCATAATTGCGTGTGGTTTTAAGCCTCAAGCCCCTGATTCCTCTGGCGTTTCTTTAAACGACCGTCTGTTGAAGGGGCCTAAGTTACAATCTGACGTTTCAGCCGTCCTGTTAAAGTTTCGGTTCCCTAAAGTTGCCTTGTGCTGTGCACACAAAAGATGTATCGTCAAGTGCTCGTCACGAACAGGATCGCAAACTGCAACACATTTTTTGGGGACCCGGACAACAATTCGCTAGTCGAAGATGCGCAGCTGAATACCGTAACATACGGTTTGGCCCCATCAGCGTTCCCGGCCATGCGCGTGCTGTGCATCAGCTTGTAAAAGATGAAGGTTTTTTTTTTTCGCTTTCCCCTTGGCTTCAGCAGCCTTGAATGAATCAAACTTATGTCGATGACATAATAAACTGGTGCTAATGATGTCCAGTCTTTTTTTTTGTTAAGTTTAGTAGTGTATGAGTGGCATGGTTATCTTTTTCTTTTCTCGCTTTATGGGCAATGGTCTTTTTGTAACAATTTTAGGATAGATAGATATACATATTTATTTTTGATCGACCGTCTGAGATATTTTTATTATTTAGAGATTTTAACTGAAAATTAAAATAATGGATCAGAGACGAAACACGTTCTGCACAAAAGATATTGGGATTAGAGAAGGAAGAAATATCAGGAGCTGAACAAGAAGAAGAAAGAGTGCTTGAAATTGGTATACAACGGACTGAGTGTTTGAAGAAACAAATGTAACAAGGTCTCTGGACTCGGAAGTAACTGGGTCACGAATAGAAAATAAGACGGAAGAAAGATTGAGCGAGGAATTAATTGAGGGAAAAATTAACGCGGCACTAAACGATTGGTCACAGATATTCAAAGATTTGCAGTCAGATACGATAAAAAGAATGGAAACAATGTTCAACAGAATGACCATGGAGTCCAAAGAAACGATTAAAGAGATAAAGAATAGCTGTCAAGAACATCATATGGATTGCAGGGAGAGGTATGTCAAAATGGACTTGGAAGTTAAGGGACTGAAAGAAAAAGTTATGATGCTAGAAAGTCAGCAAGGAGAATCACAAAAAAAAAAAATCTGTGGTTAGTAAGACTGAAGAAAAAATTAAGAATTTATTTAATAACATTCAGAATGCCTCACCACACATTCCGGCAAACTCATAGAGATCAACCTTCACCAGAAGACAATAATAGGCCAAGGTTTGATATGTGGAATACAAGTTTTCCCACCGCGCAGGGAAGAACGTTTACAGAAAGATGTCAGTTTTCGAATAGTAAAACGCAGATACCAACTGAGTTCTTAACTAGCCTAATTCAGGAGTACGAGGTATATGGGAAAAATATGATTCTAGGACATTTCATCAGGGATCACTTACAAGATGAGGCCTTATCATGGTACTTAATAAATCAAGAGGATATTAAGAGCTTCCAAGAGTTTTTAGAAAAATTCACTGATCAATTTTATGGTTGTAGATACGACCATATAGTATATGATGAATTGAACCATGAAAATTATTTTAAATATGCCCAAAGCTTGACCCCTACGGAATATTTTAGCCGAATGGTTCTCAGGGCAAGGGCATGTAAAAGCAAACTTGAAGACGCGTATATCTGCAGAACTCTCGGTCAACACTTCGGGCAGAAAATAGAAGAAATAGTAATTTACCAAGGTATATGTAATATTGGCCGATTTATGCAAATATTAGAGGATATCGGCAAAGAAAAAATTATAAGAGAAAAAAGGTATGTCGGGGAAATCGTTAAATACCAGGTTCAGGGACCGGAGACAAAAATAAATTATTCTGCACAACAACCTGGTGGAACCAGAGGAGCGTATTATGAGCCAGAAAGAACATTCCATACTAAGAATTGGTTTCGCCGAGAAGGGTACAGACAAAAAGAAGGGCAAACAAGAGAGAATCGAGGGCAGAAAGGACAGAATTCATCTTACCGAAGTGATACATACCGAAGACAGGGTCGGGTTTGTTAATAGAATACAGGTAGAAAAGAAACAGGAAGATGAGACAGAATTGGAAATAAGACCGAAGAGTCACTCGAGAAATGTTTGGTATAAAAGAAAACCTCAATCAAGGCAAATGAGAGAGAGCCTTTCTGAAGAGGAAGATGACCATGGAGAATTTGTTCCAAAGAAAAAACAAACAAACGGGCCAGTAGGTCGAGAGCAGCAATGAGAAGGAATAGCTGGGGACTCGGAAATGGGAATCGCATCGCTTTATCAAGAATTCACAGATTTATTAACACTAGAACCAACAGATTTTCAAAACCAATTTCAAAATATAATTTGTCCTCAAATAACTTTTAACCTCGGGGAAATACTGGTTAAGGCTTTAATAGATACCGGAAGCCAGGTTACCTGCATGAACGAAGCCTTTTATGAAAAACATAAAGAGAAGCTTCCTCACGAGAAGCTCCCGGTAGCGAGCCTTAGGATTATTACAGCACTGAAAAGGAAGTCTACACCTATCAAAGCCCAGATACTAGTTGACTCTTCATTGCAAGGCTGTCGATTGAAAGTGAATTTTCTGATTATACCTAACTTAAGTCAGGATTGTATTTTAGGGTATGACTTTATAAAGGTCCATATAAGTGAAATTAACGTCAAAGACAATTTTTTGATCATAAAAGATGGCGAAGAAAATGAAAAGAAAATTCACTTAGCGAATGATAAGATGGAATTACGGCCGAAACCTAGTGCAGGAATAGGGCTTGTTAAAGCTATAGAGGACAAGGCAAATCAAAATGAGGATATAATACAAGATAAAATAGAACAAATACAAAAGGATCAATCCCATATCCCCAGCGTCATTTTAGAGAATCTGAAAAAGATTATAAAGAAATATTTTAGAATATTTTCAAAAAGCCCTGGTAAAATAAAAGGGTATGAGTATAAGTTAAAACTAACAGACGAGGAAATTGTTAGGCAAAAACCATACCCGATCCCCTTCCATAAAAAGGAAGCAGTGAAAGCGGAGATCAAAAGGATGCTGGACGAAGATATTATTCAGAGGAGCCAGAGCAATTATTTAAATCCTATTGTAGTAGTGAATAAGAGTGATGGTAAAGTGAGGATCTGTTTGGATGCACGTAAGCTCAATAACAAAAATACTTCCAGACTACGAACAATCTGAGAGTATAGAAGAAATCTTAAAACACTGCAACGGAAAGAAGATATTCACAACAATTGACCTCACGAAAAGTTTTTTATCAAGTAGCGTTAAGTGAAGATTGTAGGAGGTACACTTCCTTCATGCACGAAGGAAAAATGTACGAGTTTAAGAGGCTCCCATTTGGGTTAAAGGTTTCACTAGCTGGATTGAGTAGGGGTCTAACCCAAATATTGGGCAGGTTGAATAGTCAAATCAGACCCTATGTGGATGATTTATTAGTCATGAGTGAAACCCCAGAAGAACATCTTACAGTCTTAGAGGAATTATTCTGTGTGCTAAGGGAAAGTGGTATTACTCTTAATTTAGAAAAAAACGCAATTTTTCCGAACTTCGCTCGACTACGTGGGTTTCGTACTTACCACAGAAGGTCTGAGACCACAGAAATCAAAAATAGAAGCCATCAAACAAATACCAGCCCCTAAGTGTGTCAAAGACTTACAGAGTCTGATGGGCCTCACCAACTACTATGCAAAGTTCAATCAAAAATAGGCCACCCACATGGGGAAACTGACACACCTGTTGAAGAAAGGTCGGAAATGGTGTTGGGGAAAAGAGGAAGATAAGGCATTCCAAGACCTGAAAAATTCATTCATTTATGATGTTATGTTGAGTCATCCTGACTTTAGGGAGACTTTTATTTTTACAAACTGACGCCAGCAGTTACGCGGTGGCGGCACAACTAATGCAGGAAATAAGCGGAAAGACACAAGTCATCTCGTATGCAAGTCGAGTATTAAAGGGTCCAGAATTATCCTACAGTACCACAGAAAAAGAATTACTGGCAATAGTGTGGGCAATTAAAAAATTTATCACCTACCTAGCAGGAAGACCGTTCAAGATTCAAACTGATCACCACGCCCTTACATATATACAGACATGTAGAAATACTACAAATAGGCTCCTTCGGTGGAGTTTGTTCCTCCAACAATTTAACTTTGAAATTGTACACATAAGGGGGAAAGATAATGTGGCAGCCGACTTTCTAAGCCGGAATATAGAAGGGAAGACCACTTCATATACACCGGATACCCAACTACAGGTGAACCTAATCAAACCTGTTAAATGGGCAATACCGGATAAAAGGATAAATAAAATTATATCTTCATTTCGGTATAATGAGGAAGATATGGAAAAAAGAAAAACTTATTTGGTTACAACGAAATAAAGGAAGAAAACTGAATCTAGGACAATACTCCTATGAATTTCAGGGACGATATATTATAAGCCAGAAAGTGAGGAAACCTCCCCGGATTCTAGTCCCAAAGAAGAATTTAAGAGAATTTATAAAGTGCAGTCATGAGACACTGGCACATATTGGAATGGTTAGGCTCTTGAACACGCTGAACCGTTATTTCCACCTACGAGACGCAGCAAATCAAGTAAAGGAAGTAGTGAGGTGTTGTTACGAGTGTCAAGTTTCCAAATTCCCGAATAGAACCTTCCATGCAGAAGCAAAATCTACAGAAGTAGATGGGCCTTTACAATTGGTCAGCGCCGATTTCCTCGGACCTTTGACCACGGGGGCAGGAGGAGTAAAATATGTATTTGTGATGGTGGACAATTTCAGCAAGGTGGTCCAGTTGCGTAATATTAGAGCAGCTACCACGAAGGCCGCACTAAAGTGTGTTAGACAATTTTGTATGTCATATGGAACCCCCGAGAAAATATTGACTGATAGAGGGGCACAATTTACAAGCGATAAATGGAGGGAAACTCTCGAGGAACTGGGTATTAAAAGCATATTGTGCTCGGTCAGGCACGCGCAAGCAAATGCAAGCGAACGGATAAATAGGGATTTGGGTAACGCATATAGGGCACTCGTAGGTGAAAATCATAAATCTTGGCCCAAACATACAGATGCCATTAATAATACTATCAACAATTCATACCAAACAACAATAGGAGCAGTCCCAGTTGAAGTGCATTTCGCCAGAAGAAGAAAGACTCCTTGGGAGAAAATAATTAAACAATACCTCACAAACGAAAATTCAAAGATCCCAGATAACGAAATGAACCGTTTAAGAGGAAAGGTAAAAAGAAAATAGAGGAAGGTGGGAGGCGGACCAGGGACAAGTTCAACCAGACGCATCAAATATATGAATTTAATGTAGGAAATAAAGTCTTAATCCGAACCATACCAACCATTGCTGATAAAAATAGGCAGAGCACCAAACTTCTAAAATTATTTGAAGGCCCTTACACCATAGTCAGAAAGTACGGTACTACAACTTACCAACTGGCTAAGGTCAAAAGCATCTCGGAGTGGAATCGGAGTCCAAGTAAGGTTTCAAAAAAACATCATCAGAGGTACATTCCATGGTTCCCTACTAAAGCCATTTTTTTTTCATTAATATTCCAAAAAAGTAGGATATGAGTTTTGTGGGGTCAAGATTACAAGGGTTCTAAAATACGTGGCTAAAACGAGAATTTTAAATATATGGATATATCTAGACAATAACGGAAAGGAATAAATAAAAGAAACTAGGCTATATATAATAGTTATACGATATAAACTAATTAGGGTTAGCACACAATAAGTACTACTTATTACCCGACTTGAGTATGTAGTAAATAAGACATATCGATCATGTATTGATATTATTGAATGATATGATAAAATAATAATAAAAAGGAAATGTAAAATGCCAAGAAAATGATGATCGATATAAGGATGTTATTTTTGTAATATTATGTAACACCGCTCCAAACGTCTTAAGAACAGATAAATTCAATGTATAAGTATTTGAGGTCTGTTAAAGAAAGAGAATATAGAACTTAGTATGATTACAAGATATAAACGTAAGGCAAAGACTAATATTCAATTTTAAGGAGCATTGGTACGAAAGAGTACCTTGAAATGCACAAATATGTGACATGTAAATAGTAATAAAGGATACTTAAATAGAATAATTATGTATATAGAAAATAAGTTCGGAATATGTATTAGGATTTAAAAAGTAATTGATTGGAAAGATCAAATGGAGTTGATATTATTATTATTTGATATTATTGTTAGTTGATATTATTGAACGAATTAAGTTTATAAAGTATAATTTAAGAAATTTAATTGTGTAAGTTAAGGACCTTATCAGTCCTGTATTATAAGTTTTGAGAATTTTTTTAGGTTATTATTAGGTTCTACATTTTTTGTATAATATTGTTTTCATGTAAAGTGTAAAAAGTATTGGTATTATTTTAGTTATAGGGTCAGCAAAATATAAAGAGTTTTAAATTTAAACCTCCCTGAGCCTGTTCGGCATGGAAGTCGGAATGTTGGACCATTCTTGGAGGATATACTTCTTAAGCTCTCCCTTGGAGCTTATTGGACTCTTATTAGTTGCCGTTTTCAATGGTCCCAAAGGTGCTCAATAGGGTTCATGGAGATATTGAGGAGGTAGATTAACCAACTTTGGGCAATTGTAAAGGCACTAAGTTTGGGCTATCAGACTTGTATTTTTACTTATAAAATACATATTATAACTTGGGTTATTGTCCTGATAGATATATAACTTACCATTCAGTCCCAAGCTATCCTTACGTGGCATTAAATTTTTTATTAAACATTACTGCATTCATTTTCTCATCAATGAAAGCCAACTGTCCAACATCTGAAGCCACCATACGCCCTCACAACATCAAAGAGCTTCCTCTGCAGTGCTGCCGATCCCCTCAACCCAAAATACCCGCCACCAAGCATAAAAATTCCCGTTTTTACCGAGAAATATCCGCCAATGCTTGAAGTAATACACGTTTTCGGGAATTATCATTATTAAACCAGCGGGTGGGGGGGGGGGGGGGTGAAAGGGAGGGGGCATCAAATACTCATAAAGAGACGCCAAATGGTCCGCAAAACAAAAAATTACTGGATAATTTTAATATTTATTATAATTGATTTCTGGAAAATATATTTTAAATTTAGTGTCAGTGTAATATAATAATTGTTAATTTGTATTACTGTATTAACCTTCTCAATTTCTTAACCTTTTTTAATTAATCAACCTATCAATATTTACCTACATTATTATTTTGCTGGGTGCCTAAAAGAAAAGGAAAGTGGGCAGGTACAAAATATAATATTAGTAATTATTAATAAAACAATTAGTAAGTAAAAATTTAATATTTTAATATTATCTAATTTGTTAAATTCAAGCTTTTATTTATGATTTATCACAAGCTGGTACACATAAAAACTAATAAGAGGCAGACTAGTAAATATATATATATATTAAATAAATTATTTGTATTAAAAAAAACTCTAAATAAAATTATTATCTTATTATCTAATATAATACTTAAACACTATTGCCTTTATTTTCAAGGATCGCCAATTATCATATTATCTAATATTGTTCTTAAAATAACGTCTTAATCGTTTAATTCAGACTTGTCTGCCATTTATCACAAAATGTCACAATGTTATAAATTATTATCTTATTGTGTAATATAACACTTAAAATAACATCTTAATCGTTTAATTCAGACTTAATTGTCATTTATCTCTAGTCTATTCAAAACATATAACGATTATCATAATAATATACAACATATAAATGCGGCGCCTACAAGTTAGGTAATAACATAATATATAATATAACATACATGTAATAACATTAATTTATAGTTCTATATTTAGTTCTATGTCTAAAACAAATTATAAAAAACTACAAGTATTCCAAAATAAATGCCTTAGAATCGCAGGAAACTATGCATTCCACACAAAAATTGAGATTTTACACAAAGAACTGTGTATACCTTATATTAAAGTGTTTATTAAGAAAATATGTAAACAATTTTTTATTAAGTGTAAAAACAATAAAAACCCACTTATAAAAAATATAGGGAACTACACAAAAAATAGTACAAAGCGATATGTACATAAAAGAACTAAGCATTTATTATTGTAATAAATCAATCTAAATTATTATTGTTATTTTAATATGCTTGTAGTATGTATATGTATAAAGAATTGTATATGTGTGTAAGCAGGTATGTATGAGTATGTAAGTGTGAATATATATATGTATGTATGTGTGTGTGTGTGTATATATATGTGTATATGTATATATAGATATTTAAGAATGTATAGTCACAATTTTTGTTTATTTTATTACTAGGATGTTACATTTTTCTGTTTAATTGTTGAAAGTTTTTTTTTTTTTTTTTTCGTATATTTTTCTTTCATATAAAACTATGAGTACATCATATATATTTAAGTTGATTATTAGTATTATATTTTAAGTTGAGCCAGGTCTATTTTCTTGGTACAGTATATAATCTTGTGAATTGTAAATACTAATTATATAAGAAATAAATTTAAAAAAACAAAAAAAAAACAACAATAATTTTAAATTATTTAGCTTATTATTTATAAAACATTAAAATTTATTTACTCTTCTAAATCACTATCGCCTTTACTTTCAAGGGTTGCCCAAACATTAGTCGTCAACAAGGTATTGTTGGGTTTAAAAGTTTTTAACAAACTGCCTACGTTGTCCTTTACTTGCAAAATTGCTGCCAGTGTCTCACAACCTAAGCTATTACAGTAGAGATTTTTTTATATTTTTCTAGTCGCTAAACACCCTTTCCACGGCCGCATTTGAAAAAACACAGTGACAAAAGCCGCACTCAAACATTCTCGAAGAAAGGACAGCAGCGCATCGGCAGCACTGTTCCGTTCCTCTGTTTTACTGTAAGCTGTATATTTTTTTTATTTTTAGAGTTTAATTTTTCTTTCTTCAGTTTTTTCTCTGCCTGTGTACTTATTTAAGAGAATGGAAAATTAATTAGAGAAAAATAATAATTATAATTTTTTTTTAAATCTAACTGAAAATAGTGGTTATTTTTCAAGAAATCTGGGCGTGCATAGGGTTGCCATTTGGACATGTCCGGCTTTTTAAGGCCGTGTCCGGCCAAATATTTGTGTGTCCGGCATTTGCTAGGCTTTTTCGTCTTCTCGTTGTAAGTAGCTATCTTATGGCATGGCGGAAATGCGACTGTGTTCAGATCTTGGAAACTCCCACTCCTCTTACCTTTTTGACTAATTTAGTAAACTTTTTGAACAATGGCAGAAGTTCTTGAAAGATTTTAAAAAACTTTCGGCACATAAAAATTGGACTTCTTATTTTATATTATTTCATAATGAAGAATTTAATTCTGAGCTACTAAAATTGGAAGAATACTATTTTGCGATTCTATGCCATAACGTCAACGTTGAAAGAGTTTTCTCTTTGATTAATGTCCAGTGGACAAAGGAATGCAATAAATTGCAAACGGAAACAGTAATTGTTCGGATCGGCGACACCAACCCCTACACCCGCCCAGAATACCTTTTATCGATTCTAACCTTGTTCCGATTTATTTCGATGTTCTAGTCGCTGCTTTTAGAGGGGAAAGGTTATTCTCCTACATTTACTGAGAAACTCTAAATCCCTGTTCAAAGTAATATTAACTTCTGTTTACATTCTAATAAATATTAAAATGAGAAATCAAATGTTGTTTAATGTATCCCATGTTCCTCACCTAATTGCCATTCATCATATATTGGTGAAACCAAAAATCACCTTAAAGCCCGCATCTCCCAACACAAACTTTCCATCTCTTCCAAAAATCCCTCCGCCTCCAAACTTTCAGAATATTCCTTATCATTAAATCATACCTTTGATTTCGAAAAAGCATCTATCCTTGCCACTGTCCCCAACCATAGTAAACGTTTATTATCAGAATCCATTTACATCCATTTAGAACCTAATCCTGTAAACCATAAAATTGATAAACAATACATTTCCCTCACTTATTCCCAAGTATTAAATCTTATTAAAAAACTATAACCTTTCCATCACTATTAATTATTTTTTATTTAATTTATTTATATTATTTTTATGTATTTATTTATTTTTTAATTATATTTTTAATTTTAATTTTTTTTTATTTTATTATTTTTTTTAATTAATTAATTTATTTATTTTTTTAAATTTTATTTTATTTTATTTTTAAATTATATTTTATTTATTTATTTTTTGCTGACGGTGATAGCGAAATGTTTAAATTCATATTTAACATCTTCCACGCCTTTTAAATTAAAAAAAATGTAGTTCGGTTTTTATCCACCATGCGCCCCTTTCATATGTTATATTAGCCACTGCCACCCTTAATTACTTTCTGCAAGTCATTATCCCCCCCCCCTTTTCCCTGATTTTATTTTTTAACAGTCATTGTTAGTCAAGCCTTCATCTAGACTACTTCAGTAAGTCCATTTATTTTAATTTCTCATATTTTCCCAACCTCTTCCTTCGTTTATTGTTATGCCAACCTTATTATTTTGCTTACCTTTCTATCTTACCATTTTCCTTTTCATATAGATCCCTTATACCTTTTTTAATTCCTAATAAAAAACATCTGTTAATAAAATTGTTACATTAGTTTGTATTGTTGTATTAGTTTACAAAATTTTAAATTTATATTATTCAATTTAAATTATTTAATTACTCTATTACAACTTTATCTTCGACTAGACTTTCCTACTATTTTTTATTCAATTATCTAATTAACTGCATATTTTTTTCTTGTTTCTTTTTCATTTTTAAATTATTTTTATTATTTATTTTTTAAATGTTAGTATCATCTTGGTCACATCCAATTTTTGTTACTTTAGCCCTGATGAAGACCTGCAAGGCAGGTCGAAACGTTGGCACGCCAAAATATAAGTTTTTCATTTAAAAACTGGCTGTGTTTATTCAACCTTGACTGCACCCCTGACAAATTCATCTCCTTAGTAAAAACTCAGTCAAAAATACAACCATCGTCAAAACTATTAATTTACTGCCAAAGTGGAGCTGTAATTTATTTATTTTTTTTATATAAGTGAAGTCTATAGAAGACTGAAAATGTTTCAGGTAGTTATTATTTTAATGTCATTCTTAAAATTCAAAAGATTAAGGGGTGACGGTCGGGTTAAGAGGAGGCAGCAAACTGGCTTGACCCGCGCTACACCGACCAGTGCGATGCTTACGCTTCACTTCGAGTTTACATTTATCGATAGCTCTTTCCTATAACCTCACAACAAACAAACAAAAGTTAACAAAATGAGTTTCATAAAGGATTAAGTGTTTTATCAATTCATGTTTTCTTATTCCCTCTTATCTAATGTGTAAAAGTGTTACAAAACTTAAGAACATTAATTTGTACATGGATTTGGTGTTTTATATATTTTTATTTGTTGTATCAATTGGAGTGATAAAATTTCAGTATGCATATTTTGTGAATGGATTCTTTGTCATCCATAATACTTATTGTCCTAAAGTGTAACAGATTTTATAATGTAAATAACTGAAACAGAAGTTAACAAAATGAGTTTCATAAAGGATTAAGTTTTTATCAATTCATGTTTTCTTATTTACTCATATAAGAAACTAGATCAAAAATGTAACAAAATGCCGCAGATCTCACTTTTCTATTCCAACCCGTTGTAGATATACGATAAATCAAAGACTTTTTTGAGGAAACCGCGTTTTTTTCCATAAAAGCTATAATATCTCAATTTTTCTGAGTACCTGTAACCTTGAATTTTACAAACTTGGTATCTAAAGAACAGCCTTGATCTTCACCTTATTTGGAGAAGTCACAAGGTCGTATTTACTTCAACGCTCACCGTTTTTCGAAAAATTTCACAAAAACTTGCAAATTTAATCAGCTTTCGAATGATATGTTAAACGTAATGATTTTGTTTCAATTTCATAGATAAATTTACTTTTCAAACCAAAAAAAACGTAGTGTTCTCATTTGGCATACAAATCAGTTACTTGTGTAAATAAAACATTGTGACAATCCCTTAATGGAAATGTGCATTTTAAACATAATAAACTCTTCATCATTTAGTTTTAAATCTTACATTGAAAATCTAATAAAATTAATCCTAAATTATAGTAATAAATAAATAAATGTAATAACATAAGATCCTGTGATCTGGTGTCGCTTTATTGACAGTTTTCCTTTATTTTCTATTAAACAATAATTTTTTTCTTTGCTTTTTATTCCAATGAAGAGTTTATTATGTTTAAAATGCACATTTTAACTGAAAAACTAATGTGTTATGCATAGTTTATTTAATTTCACATAGATCAGTTTTTTAGTTGATAAGTCCGGCCTATAAAATTGCTAACAATTTTCTAAAATATTTTCTTTTCTTTTAACCCTCATCTTTTATAACTTGCCCTGAAGATAGACTCTAAAAAAAAAAATTTACTAATTTGAATCGTTTTTAGTTGAATATATCTTTTAACCATTTTGGGAGGTCTTTCTTTGATAAATTTAGTTTAAAATTAAATTGTCAAAATCGGTATTTCTCTAAAACTTAATTCCATTTTTAAAACATATTTCCGTTTTTTTTTCGCTATATTTTGTCCATATTACTGCTATGTATCAAACCTATAGGGTTTAGTTTGACAGACATGATATTCGCGCGATACGCAATAAGCTAACCCTTCATAGCTCCCCATGGGTGGTCCGAGAATTCACATCCTTTGTTTGGTAGGAACAAAGTACCTTTTCTCTACCTGCCTATCCCTTGTCGTGTAATATTGGAGTAAACACGATATTTTAGTTTTTCTAAAATTCAAGAAACTTTATGAAAAAGAGCCGGAAAAATATTTGGAAATCAGTCTTGGTCTCAGTCCATCTTTGGTCCGGGCTTGTTCCTCCGGAGCTTGAGAGCTCCCGGCTTACCACCATAAAGCCGCTTCCACCCACAACATAGCATCGCCCTTAAGATAAGTCTAGGTTAAGTTTATTTGTTACATTTAAGATACTAGATTAACTAATGACTCTTATTTCCTTTTTGTAATTTAATATGTCAACCCTTAATCGAATATACGTTGTTTTTAGTTTAACCGTCAAATTCATTTACCATTTGCATGCCACTCATTTAATTAATGTATTTTGTTTACTCTTATTTATAATTAACACATATAATTATCGACCCCACGATCACCTTGTGGAGAAGACTCAATTAAATTAATTAATTATTTAAAATACTTATTTATAAATTGTCAGGAAATTAAGTCCTGACTGGCATCTCTTAATTTAGATTAATGCTGATCCGGACTCACACAGAGACGGTCATAGCACTACTTATCCAAGTTTTTAAATCATAATATCAACCGGCAGTTAAAGTTTTACCATTTTTTCTTTAACTTGCCGCGGAGGTAGTTAACTCGTATATCTGCCTGAGGCCTTTTATTTTTGTCATGGAAGTAACCTATTCTTAAATTAACTTCATCGTTTTTTTCTTGACCGATGTTCTTCTTTTGTACTATTTTCTATTGTTATAAATTTTTCTAATTGAAAAATGTTTTGTCCTTTTCCGGCCAACATTTGATTTCAAAGTTGTGATTTCTATTTTTGTTTTTATTAGGGATGGTTGTACAGCCACTTCTTTCCTAATAATTATTTTAGATCCGCTGTAGGGTTCTTCATTGGATGAAACTTCATTTTCATTATTTCCAATCAGAGGCACTTCTGTTCATTCATTAACGAGAGGGATATTCTTCAACGTTTCTTCTTGAATAATATATTCTATATGGGTTTCACACTCCTTTTCTTGAAGATCTTCTAATTCTTCAATAAAACTACTATTCGGATTTTCATTGGAATTAAACTCTTCCCTTATAGTTTTCTGACATGAAATGTGTGATTCTTCACTATTTATAATCTCATCGGGTGTTTCTTCGATATGAAACTCTTCTGCTACGTTAACGGGAGATTCATTGTTGATGCTAACAAAAAAAAAAAAAGATAACTTATGGCGTATGTTCGGCTAGTCCCTATTAGCCATATTTCGTCTAGGACAAGCCATATTTCGTTTGTGCTCACTAACCGCGAAAACTACTGAACCAATCTGTACCAAATTTTAACCACATCATCTTCATAGTTCAAGGAAGATTAGCAATAATAAAATTTATTGATTTTCAATTAGGTATATTGCCGCAAAAAAATGATAAATATGTGGTCGCAGAAAAGTTTGATAATCGACCAATAGGTAACGATCAACATTTGAGAGAGGTTACAAAGTATAACACAATTACAAAGTATAGTAAGAAATTTATGATAAAATTTACTTCTTTTCAATGACAAAAATAAGGTAACAACTTTTTTTTCTCGATAATTAACTATTTGTAATAAAGTATATTTCGAAAACCGTTGAGAGTTAGACAAATATGTATAGAAACAATTTTATAGAAAATTTAATTAGCTTTAATTTTGATCAGTAGCATATTTTTCCAGAGTCCACCGTTTTCGAGATATAATCGAAAAACCTAAACGTGAACTCTTCTCCCCTTCCCCGACCTTAAACTGGGGAATCTTGTTCTCCCATGGTTGGGGACTTTTAGTATGCTTACCTTCTAACTACTCCTAACGAAGCGGTGAGGTCAAAAATAGTCGCATATTTCATGCACTCACACTGCACCACTCATTTCAGCATTCTGACAGGGGGTCGCACTTCTCGAAAACAAGTTTGTCGGCACTCTTTTGGTTGTAACTCTGAAACTAGTCGTTTTAAATAATATTTAATTTTGAGTAAACCACGTAGTAGTACACCCTAGCCAACAAGCCAAATATGTATTATTTGGCAAAATATGACGATTTTGACTTTTTAAGTGGGCTTGCTTTAGTGGATTCCGGAGTTTAATCCTAATTTCATATAAAGCGCCTGATAGCAAATTTAATCATATTTTAGTTGAAAAAAAAAAAAAAAAAAAAAAAAAAAAAAAAAACCTTCAGATCAGACAGACAAACAGTTTTGGAGTTAAAACGTTTAGTGAAAAATGTGCCAAAAAAACTTGGATTTCAAAACAGTAAGCAGTTTTTATCGTATTAGGGTAGGTATTTTACTGAACTTGATCAAAATTTAATATACAGGTTCTTCTTAATATACAGGTGGAACGAGATTCCCCAGTTTCCGGCGGGGAAAGGTGAGAAGAGTCCACGTCTGATCCTAAAAAATAATGAACAGAACCAAAATTATAGAGAATATTATTATCTACCAGTTTTGTAACCTTCTTGAATGACGTCCGATGCATAGAAATGGAGATATTTGAAAAAAAAAACAACAACTTAGTTTTGTGACCTTTGACCTTGAATATAAAACTCCTTATTTGAGTGGGCTATTAGGAAATTATCAGCTTAAGTAGGAGGTGTCAAAAACCCCATGCCTAGACAGGAGAGGGGGACTGAAAATATGACTTATGCTCATAAGAATATCGGTGATTTAATCATATAGGAATTGGGAAGGTTTAAAAAAATTGAAGATTATTCAGATTCATTTAACCAATTAGCCCTAGGTTAGAATCATTAAAGATAGATTTGAATAAACTCTATAAAGAAGTAAAATTCAAACATTTAGAGATACAGTTTGTGCACACCTAGGGTTGCCATCTCCTAAAATACAAAAGTATAGTAGTTGAAAGCGTGATCGCCACACATCGAAAATATCACTGTTTCGTATCAAAGTAAGGAGCATTCATGATTTTTCGAAGGATTTTGGATTGTAAGGATTGGATACGGGATGAATTGGATGGTTTAATAGAGCCCCAAAGCTCAACTCCGTACGTCCATATAGGTCTAATCACAGTCAAGTATATGAATCTTTTGTAATTAATTGGGAGCTGATTTTAGATTTCAAATTTAAAATTAAAATATCGTTGCACTTTAACAATAAAAAAAATTACTGGTGCACGAAAAGCTATCAAGCACGAGAGCATTATCGGATCTAAGATACGCAAACGAACTTATTGTAATTTCAAAAAAAAAAAAAATTCAGTGAAATATCTATCGTTCAGAAAATCAGAAACTTAATTTGTATTATTTAATAATCCTAATGTCACTCATTATCAAATTTATAAAAAAGAAAATTTTTACTAACAAGTATTTAATTAATGAATTGGAAGTACGTTCTACTCAAGGGGTGCCATAAATGCTATGTTGCTCTTATGGTTTTTAGGAAATACTGTGTTACTATCTAAATAGAACCCCATTTAATAATATTTTATTGATTACCTTTATTGGATTCTAATCCAATACGTGCAAATCAATTCATTGTTAGTTTAGTGGCATTAAGGAAATAGAGTGATTATGATGAATATTAAACTTACTATATTTACTAGAACGATATAGTAACAAGTTTCGGATGTTTTTGTTTGGTTTTGGGATGGATATTACTTTTGCTATTTTCCAGGAAGAGGTGTAGTAATTCAAACGGATAATACTATTGCAAACTTTAGTAGTAAAGAAGATAGATTTTTATTACCGAGCTGAAATTGTATTCCGACAGCCTCAGCGAACTTAAGATTTTTAATAGGTCGGTACGAGTGGGAGACATCTGAGCGAAACATTATCATGGCGCCGCACAGTGGTCCAGGACGTGAAAAAACTCCGATTTCTCGAGGTTCAAAATACAACTATTAAGTATTGTTGTAACCCTAAGGTCATCAATGCCTGCGTAATTTTGATTAATTCTATTTATAATTTGGTCCGAAATGGGTGCTGCTGCGGATAGAGGTGCGCCCCAAGGAGTGACGAGTCGCACCCGCCGAGAAGGAGAAACGCCACGGCTTGCTTATCTGTATATATATACATTTTTTTTTTTTTTTTTTTTTTTTTTTAATATACAAAGCTCATTTGGGGAATGTAGATAAAAACCATTTACATTTATTCTATATGGAAAAGTCCACATCCCCACGAGGTTTGGAGCTAAACAAGCCGCCAAGCGGGACCGAACCGCCCCAACCCCAGGTAGCCCTCGCCTCCAGCCACAGCCTCACAGGACCCCTCAGAAAATTTATTAAGAGAATAAATATTATATATTATATACTATGTTAATTTATATAATATATTAAATAAATTAAGATCAAATTTGTTATATAAGTATTATTTTGTTGAAGATTAATTAAATATTGTTAAGCAGATCATTTTCTTTTAAGAAATTAAAAACTGTTTTGGCTTTAGATATATCATTTCCGAGGGTGTCCGAAATGTTAGTTGGAAGTCCTATTCTAGTTAATTTCGCGAGATAGAAAGCACATTCCTGAAATATATGTTTCACAGTTAGGGAGCTATTGCAATGTTGGCACCGATCCTCAATCTAGCCATAGCTACCTCCTACCTACGATTCTGATGATTCGATGAGATCCATGGCTTTACTGATTTTTTAATTTCCTTTAACTTGCTTGGTGGACTTTCATTCCACATATTTTGCCAATTTTGGAGAATTTTTATTTTGAGGGGATGGCTAATTTCTTGTGGAGTTAACATAGCCACGCCACGACCAGGGAGGGTAAGTGCTTGTTTCGCTGCTATGTCTGCGAGTTCATTGCCAATAATCCCTTTCCCAGTAATAATAATCCCCTAATCCTTAATAATTGCCAATATGGTGTATTGTGTGGAAGATTGATTTTTGGTGAGTTTACGGACTTTATTCCATATATCAGCTGATGTAGCAGAGGAATTTGTAAATTTCTTCCATGAATCTGATTTACATTAATTGAACAATTTTCTACAAACAGCTCGCTGTTTTTTGTATTCCGTCATGTTTTTGGACGTCATTGATTTTTGAAATTTTTAAGGGCCTTACGACGTTCTTTAATTGCCTTTTTGCAAGCATCATTGAACCAGGAAACGAGTGGTCTTTTGGAGAGCCTGAGGTCATAGGTATAGAAACTGTAGTTGCTTGTATAATTTTATTTGTGATAATTTCGCACCCTATGTCATTTCGGATGGATGGTTTTGAGGTGGTGTGTGATCAAGGAGTTAAAAAGATTCCAATCTGCTCTGTCTAAGACCCATCTCGGTTTGGTGTGAGTGGGGTTTATATTTATGAATTTCATTAGCAAAGGGAAGTGGTCACTACCACGTAGGTCTGGTGACACTGTCCAGTTTATTATATTGTAAAGGCTAGGGCTGCAAAGGGAAAGATCAATTGAGGAGAATGTTCTATAGCTGGAGCTAAGACGTAGGTTCGCCGGTGGTAAGTAGGAGAAGATTTGAGCGGTCTAAAAAGCTTTCTACCACTTTACCCCGAATTTTAATATCCTGTGAACCCCATAAGGGATTGTGGCCATTAAAATCTCCAACAAAAAGAACAGGTCGTGGCAGTTGTTTGTATATGTCTAGTAGGCTTTTTGTATCTATTGTACGGTCCTGTGATAAATAAAGGTTGCAAATGGTCAAGCTGAAGCGAAGGTGAACGGAGACTGCTACAGTCTGGAGGTGAGAGTTTAATGGTATTTGTTTGGAGTATACAGATTAGTTTACCGCTATTTTATGATTATTGTTTGAGCTTGAAGTATCATTTCTATAGATTTCAAAGTTTTTTAAATTGAATTCGTCATTAGTTGAGAGGTGAGTCTCTTGGAGGGATAGGCAAAACGGGTCTTTATCATGAATAAGTACCTTCAGGTCATTGAAATGAGTCTTTAAGCCGTTACAATTCCATTGAACTAGGGTCATAAAGGATTATTGTAATGGAATAGAAATATATAAACAAATAAATATAAAATAAAATAGCTTTGTATAACCCATTGTAGCAGAATATGTATATAATACACCAATAACCACAATAATGTGGTACATAGATAGGTAATACAGAATTGAAAAGACGTAAGGAGATACAGTATTGACAAAAGATGGAAAAAAAAAAAAAAAAAAAAAAAAATGTATTACAGACTTGAAAAGCCAAAGGAAAAGAGAAGAACAAAGATAAAATAAGGAAAAAATAAAGCAGAAGAAGAAAAAGGCTATAAAATCAGTTTTATTAATAGGCGCAGAATACTTACCAAACCAATAATGAATGCAGCCATGATGAGAATCCATACAGTATCTGTACATGACCTTTTAGCGATAGGGCCGTCAATGTCTTGTTTCTCCTAATACGCGAAACAAAAAAATCTCTATAACCATCTTTATATTTTTTTTTTAATCTTTAATAAAATATTACATCTTGGTACTGAAATAACATGAAGAAACTAAAGTAAATAATGCATAGAGAATTGACATACCTTAGGCTCCACCTTGTCCCCACACAAACACAAGCAAGACCCCATCTCTCACTGACCTAGAAATGGGATAAACAGATAATTAAAATTATTTCAAGACAAGATATCGATTCACAACTTTATTAAGATTCATATTTCCTTGAACAGTTACAGTAAAGACAAAAAGCCGCCATTGGGTCTAAGTTTCCATGAAAAAAAAACTGCATTGGAGTAAAGCTGCGTTTAGACGGTGCCTTTTTTGTACAACTTGAGGCATGCTACTAGGTGCAATGGAGGTGCATGCCTCAAATCAAGCGGCAAGCAAGCCGCACGGAGTTGCAAGTGGTTCTAATTCTTCTTGGGAAACTCGTGCAACCCTCGTATTTTTAGTGCGTCTTAAATCAAAAGTGTTTATTTTTAATATTGATTTAGAAAAGAATAAAAAACATTAGATTTTATTTGATTTTAAGTTCTCAATACTGTCTTAGTACCACTAACGCGAGGTACAAAAACAGAATCATCAGAAGATATGCTCTTTGAGAGGTAAGTGAAAAATATTTATTATACAAGTCAGTCCAAACTTCATTTAACGCTGAAATTTTTATGTTCAAAATAACGACGAACCTGACACTTTTGTTTCCTTTTACGAGAATTTCCAATTGCAATATAGGCAGCACCTACGCCAGCAGCGTATCAGATTTATCATGATACATATTGGCATTTTTGATACTGCGGCTTATAATTGCGTGTGAACAGTACTGGGCATGCATCACGGTGCATGAGTTTCATGTTGCATGCCCAGCCATACACAAAGTTGCATGGGACGTAGCACGAAAAAATCCATCGTCTAAACGCACCTTTAATCGAAAATATTTTGATGCTGCTTAGCCGCAAATGGCTAGTAGCAGTAACGATGCTTCAGCTAAACATCCATTATAGTCTACTCCACAAGTACTTATACTCAATAAAACGAAGAAAATTTATGAAATTTTAGGTATGCTGTATAAACATGGAGCGCAATAAAAATTACAGGTTTCCGAACTCGAAGACCTTTTATAAAATTAAGAAGTGTGGGGAAAATCCCTAAATTATCGATCATTGGATGTCACATGTAACTAACGCATATAGTCACATCAATGAGTGGTGAAATGAGGGCTGTAGAGTGCAAGAAATATGCGATAATTTTTGACTTCATAGCTTCGTTAGGAATAGTTGGAAAGTAAACATAATAAAGGTCCCCGCCGCTGGGAGGTGAGGTAACGGTGGGGGGAGGGGAGAAGTTCGATTTTTTTGGTTATACGATAATATTTCGAAAACTGTTGACTCTAGAAAAATAAGTTTCAAATAAACACAAAAGCTAATTAAATTTACTATAAAATTTATTATATATAAATTTGTCGTAATTCCAACCGTTTACGATATATACGTTATTGAAAATAGGTGATTTTCGGGAAAAAACAAATGTCATCTCACTTTTTGTCAAAGTTTTGCTTCTATTACGTTCCACAATCGTTTCTCAGAAAAAACGTCAGAACCAAAATTGTAGAGCATTAAATTTACTTTAATTTCACATATACGTTTTTCGTATTTGCTTCAAATCTTAAAAAAAAGTGAGGTAAACATTTTTTTTATTTTAAAATTGTCGATTTTTAATAACGTGTATCTCGAAATCCGTTGAAATTTCTGCGAATACGTATATAATTAATTTTATAGGAACATATTTTTCTAGAGTTTTTGATATTGATACTCATTCCGAAACTAATTGTTCTATCCAAAATTTCTATTTTTTATCTCAAAGCTCCTTAAATTTACTATAAGAAGCTATATATGAAATTTTGCTTATGTCACGTTATACACTCAAACCAACCGACGGAATTTGTGAATATCGGCATAATTTTCCAAAACATACATATATAGCGTTCAGGTTTGGGTGTATTACGTGACATAAGCAAAATTTCATATATAAGGCCTGATAGTAAATTTTATCAGATTTTAGTTGAAAAAAATAAATTTCAGATCTGACAAATAGTTTAGGGGTTATGGAGAAAACTATGCCAATAAAACTTGGACTTAAAATAGTAAGAGGTTTTTAACGTGCTGGTAAGGGTATTTAATGGGACTTAATTAAAATTCATACATAGCTTCTTACAGTAAATTTAAGGGGCTTTCAGATAAAAAATATAAATTTTGGATCGAGAAATTAGTTTCGGAATGAGTATCAATAAACGTGTTTTTTCAGAGAAGTACGACCCCAGATAAAGAGTACCGAAATGAGGGGTGTAGAGTGTATGAAATATTCGCTAATTTTTGACTTCACAGCTTTGTTAGGAGTAGTTAGAAGGTAAACATATTAAAAGTCCCCGCCCCTGGGGGGTGAGCTGGGGAGGAGAGGAGAAGGTCCCAATTTCGTTTTTCGATTATATCTCGAAAACGGCGGAATTAAAGCTAATTAAATTTCCTATAAAATTAATTATATACGTATTCGTAGAAATTTAAACGGTTTTCGAGATACACGTTATTAAAAATCAACAATTTAAAATTAAAAAAAATGTTTACCTCACTTTTTTTAAACATTTGAAGCAAATACCAAAAACGTATATGTGAAATTAAAGTAAATTTAATGCTCTACAATTTTGATTCTGACGTTTTTTTCTGAGAAACGATTGTGGAACGTAATAGAAGCAAAAGTTTGACAAAAAGTTAGGTGACATTTGTTTTTTCCCGAAAATCACCTATTTTCAATAACGTATATCTCGTAAACGGTTAGAATAACGACAAATTTATCTTAATATATATAAATTACGTGTCGCCGCCTAGGGGCCGGCTAACACCTAAACTACTGAACCGATTTTAATCAAATTTGCACACCGTGTGCAGTTTGATCCAACAAAAAAGATAGGATACCTTATATCTTAATTTATAGTCACAATATTATTTGTATATTATCTGTAAGTCACAATTATCTGTTAGCTCTATACGATTCTAACATATGGCGGTATAAGGTTATACTATTATATAAAAGGACAAGCAATGTTTCGTTTGTGTTCACTAACCGCCTAAAACTACTGAACCAATCTCTACCAAATTTTGACTACATCATCTTTATAGGATGGTTTAGCAATAGTAAAATCTAAAGATTTTCAACTAATTCTTTATTGAAAAATGAATAATAAGTGGATAACAGTGAAGTTCAAAAATGGCGGCAATTGCCATCTACATGAAAGGTTAAAAGGTACAGTGTTACGTAGAGGTGAACATTGATAATAAAATTTACTTATTTTCAATTAAATTGTTATAAAAACAGCTATATGGAGTGAAATATACCAAATTTTAACTACATCATGTTCATAATTCTAGGTTTAGCAACAATGAAAATTTAAATGTACAATGTTGAGTGTTAGAAACGGGTTTTGCCACACTACCACATACTTTTATGGTTAGAAATTAAAATCCAACCAGATCAAATCAAATAAAATTATTTCTGTCGAATGAAAATTATTAAAAATCAAAATGCCGATCCTCAGCTGTTTAATATTGTGTGTAAAAATATGAATTTTGAACCTTTAGTTGTAAGCACTGATAATGCAGTTTCTTATACCGTAGTTTCTTAATAGTCTCTGTCCATCTGGATTACCAACTCATATATTAAAATTGAAAATTGGATGTCTAATTATGCTTTATGTTATCTTCAAATACCTAATCAATCTAAATTTAACCAAGTTAATAATGGCTGCTATGCGTGAAAATATTATCAAAAATATAATTTTCAATTGTTCACTTTAATACAAGATTTTTATCGATAAACAAAAAATCAATTATTAGTTAAAATTCCTCGACGGGGGATGATGAAGTTATATATAAAAGGACAAGCCATTTCCGTTCGTGATCACTAACCACGAAAACTATAGAACTATTCTGTACCCAAATATAACTACATCATCTTCACAGTTCAAGGAAGGTTTAGCAATAATAAAATTTACATATTTTCTCTTAAATTACTGTTTATAAAGCGATAAATATGTAGTGGGTAGTAAAGCGAGCGCCATTCAAGTGAGGTTACAATGAGCCAGTGTTAATTATAGCTAGAAATTGATAATAAAATTACTAAATTAAATTAATTTGTTATCCAAAAAGCTATAAATATGTGGTGTGACGTGTGGATTCCAGTGAAATTTAAAAATCGAATATGTGGCAAGCGACAATAGCATTTTAGTAAAACTAATGAACCAAATTTTAACTACATCATTTTCATAGTTCTTGAAAGATTTACAATTAGAAAATTTACTATAATAATAACTTATACTATTATATAAAAGGACAAGCCATTTTTCGTTTGTGATCACTAACCGCGAATATTACTGAACCAATCTGTACTAAATATTAACTACATCATTTTCATAGTTCTAAGAAGGTTTAGCAATATTAAAATCTACTGATTTTTAATTTATATTTTATTAAAAAAAGAAAATATGTGGACAACAGTGCAGTATGAAAATTGACCGATAGGTGGGGAGTGCTATTCTACACGAGAGGTTACAAAACAGCTTGAAATTGATGATAAAATTTACTTATTAAACTATCAAGAAAATTATTAAAAAATATTTAAATATGGTGTGCGATATGTGGATCCCAGTGAAGCTTGAAAATCGACCGATTGTGTATAGAGCCATTCCACAATAGAGTTAACAATGGTAAACTGAACCTATCTGTACCGACATCTAAATAAATAATTTTTATAATTCTAGGAAGGTTTTACAATGGTAAAATTTAGAATAACTAAAATTTAAATGTACAATTTTGAGAGGCAGGACCGAGGTTTGCCACATTGTCATATACTTTTATAGTTCGAAATCAACATCCAACCAGATCAAATCAATAAAGTTTTTTCTGTCGAATACAAATTATTACTAAATCAAAATTCGATCCTTTGCTTTTTTATATCATGTGTAAAAATATGATTCACGGGCCTTTTTTCGTAACCACTGATAATGCAGTTTATTTTCCGCAAGAGTTTCTTAATAGTCTTTATCCATCTTGATTACCAATTCATACATTAAAGTTAAAAATTTTATGCCTAATGGTGCTTATATGTAATCTTCAACCACCTAATCAGTGCAATTATAACTAGATTAATAATTACTGCTAAAAAATCATTGAAGAAATAATGCTCAACCACATGCTAAAATACAAGAATCTTATCGATAAACAAATAAAACTTTAATTTTTAGTTGAAATTATCTTTAGTTATGAGGGCGGGCGAAGCCGCGACGGGAATGCTAGTATATAATAAATTTTATAGTAAATTTAATTAGCTTTTATGTTTATTTGCAACATATTTTTCTAGAGTCAAAAGTTTTCGAAATATTATCGTAAAACCAAAAAAATGGAACTTCTCCCCTCCCCCCCCCCACCGTTACCTCACCTCCCAGCGGCGGGGACTTTTTAGCCCAGTCAATGAAAGCAAGAAATTAGCCTTTGTCGCAACTAATTAGGGGAAAGCTGAATTTTTGCAGGGTGTGAGTAGATAAAGTATACACTAAAAAAACACTAAGTCCCGACCCCCACCCCTCTTGCTTTCCACTTTCCACCATTACATTACATTAGTACAGAACTCTGGTTATACGCCGACAGCTCAAAACCTAATTATGCTTTTTTTTATTTTACTCCTAATAATATTACAAACAAATTATGTTATATACACTTTTTATGTAGATAGCTTAGTTTCGCCGTAATACTTAATCATATACAGAAAACTGCCGCTACAAGAAACAAAAAGTAACCAACAAATTATAGATTTTTATCATTACGTTTTGGGAAGAAAAGAGTTAAATAAAACTTATAGATAATATTATTAGTTTTAAAATGATGTGTCTCATAGCGCATAACATTAAACGATAGCTTCGCAGAGAGCGTTAAAAGAGTAGTGGAAACCCGTGCGCCGCTCCTAGCAGTGTCGTGCTGAGGTGCACAAAAGAATATACTGCTTCATGATCATGAATAATCATTTAGTTGAAATGCAGCAACAATGTAATAACGTTTATTTTTAGGTTATTACTTCAGAAGTGCATTTTTTTTTTCTATAATATTTTATAGTTTACTTGTATCACTGATATAGTACAAAATTTAGCATCGAAGATTCAAATCCAAAAATCAAAAAATCTGACTGCTGGATATTGTTCACCACCCTTAGCTGTAAGTGTGATAAAAAGTCTTCCTAAAAATATCTTCAGGTTTCGTATGTTGTTGGCTGCCTGATCTCGGAATTCGGAAAACGTTACTTTTAGCACATATATACATAAAAAAAAAGAAGCAAATTTGCAAAAAATGTCATTTTATTCCTTTCATTCCTATATCATAATTTCAGAGCTATTAAAGACGGAAAAATAAAAGATTTTTTACTTGAGGTAAGTCGCAGTTCTCCGGAATAACGGATTTTTGGAGTTGAATCTTCGATGCTAAATTTTGTACTATATCAGTGATACAAGTATACTATAAAATATTATAGCAAAAAAAAATTTTGAAGATTTTTTACTTGAGGTAAGTCGCAGTTCTCCGGAATAACGGATTTTTGGAGTTGAATCTTCGATGCTAAATTTTGTACTATATCAGTGATACAAGTATACTATAAAATATTATAGCAAAAAAAAAAAAAATGCACTTTGGAAGTAATAACCTAAAAATAAACGTTATTACTAGGGCTCGGATGTTTATGCATTTGCATATTTTAATATATGCTTCGTGTATCACTATTATGACTTTTAAAACATGTTTTGGAACAAACCGGTTCCATTAAAGCAGCTTTTATGTTGCATATTTATGCATATTCCAGTGGTTTTTGCATATTTATGCATATTTTCGTGGTTTTTGCATATTTTAATTGCATATTCATATTATATTGCGTCAAACGTTTTCATTTTTTGAAAAAATAAAGTTTAGAGCCGAAAAAGAATTAATGCATCAGACACACAGAATACCACGAAAAGCCACGGCTTTTACTTCATAGCAGATTACTGTTTAAATGCTGAGAATCCCCTCCCCTTTCTTTAACTCCCAAACAAAGTACGCAAACGCATTTATTTCAGTTTGCATCGTTCACAGCGTCACCACGTTGGTAAACATGCCAAAACTAAAGTGTAAAACGATTTAATTAGTCAACAAGTATTTACGAGATTTCCCAAACGAAACTTTTCGAGCCGATTTTGCGGTTTTATATTGCACAAGTTGCAATGTAGTGGTTTCAACTGCTCGGAATTATCAAGTGACACAGCATATTGGAACGACCAAACATAAAGAAAACCTTAAAGCGAAACAAAAGGCAACTAAATCGTTCCTTACTCCGTCAACTTTGTCCATTATAATTTCACCAGTTTTTTCACGACCTATGTCGTGTATTTGTTAGTGCTGATATTTCATTTTATATAATTAACAACCCCCGAGTTAAAACACTTTTTGGAAACAAACACTGGCCTCAAAATGCCCAACGGGAGTACTATTCCGAAAAATTATCTTTCCGATATTTACGAGGAGACAATAGTGAAAATCCGTGGCCATATCAAAGACGGTCCTATTTGGGTTTCTGTGGACGAAACTTCTGTCGCTCTTGTGAGGTACGTAGCTAACATTATTATCGGAAAGCTCTCTGAACAACCATCTCAACCTTATCTTGTAAATTTACAACTCTTAGATAAATGTAACCATGAGACAATTGCCCGATTCTTTCATGATTCGATGTCCTTTTTCTTCCTGACGCTGCGCCATATATGGTCAAGGCTGCCAAATCGTTGAAAATATTCTACCCTAATTTAATTCACGTAACCAGCCAAGCACATGCTCTTCACAGAGTTGTAGAAACAATCAGACAATGAATTTGAATTTTTTTCTCATCTCCAAAGTGAAAAAAATTTTTTGAAAGCGCCGAGTCGTGTAAAACTTTTAAAACAGACCTATCCAGAGTTAAATTTACCTCCTGAACCAAATATCACAAGATGGGAAACATGGATAGAAGCAGCCAGTTACTACTCAATAAATTTCGACAAAATTAAAAATGTAGTTTCTAAACTGGACGATACAGCAGTGGTGGTAATTCTAAAAGCCCAAAATTTACTCCATATGACTTCGTTGAAAAATAATTTATGCTTCATACCGACTAACGTTGGGTTTTTAGTTAAAATCATCAAAAACCTGGAATCACAAAATTTATAGCTGCCAGAAAGCTTAGCAATGGTAGAGGATGCTATAACAAAACTAAAAAAAAAATTCAAGAACCTTACAGTTCAAAAATCAGTTAAAAAGTAGAGGATGTTTGTAAAAAAAAATCCGTGACTTGAAAATTTACAAATGATCAATAACATTCTTAAGAGAACCATTGGAAAAAGAAGATACGCCGCTCAGCCCTTCTGCATTAGAGACCTTTTATACGTGCTCCGGTGACTTCTGTGGACGTTGAAAGATCATTTAGTAAATATAAACATTTTTAGTTCTGACCGGCATTGTTTTACTTTTGAAAATTTTAGGATGTATGGTGTTGCCACAAATTTTACAAATGAATTACTTATATTTATAAATCAACTTATTTTCTTCAATTTTTCTTATAACTTTATAAGTTACTTATTATAACCTTTTTTCAGTTTGTTTTATTATAATAATTAATAAAATACTTTAATTGTTTGTGCATATTATTTTGTTTTACCTGCATATTTATCAAAAATAAATGCATATTTTATGCACATATTTTTAATTTTTAATTGCATAAACATCCTAGCCCTAGTTATTACATTGTTGCTGCATTTCAACTAAATGACTATTCATGATCATAAACAGCAGTATATGCGTTTGTGCACCTCAGCACGGCCCTGCTAGGACAGGCGCACCGGTTTCCACTACTCTTTCAACGCTCACTGCGAAGCCATCGTTTAATGTTATGCGTTATAAGCACAGAATACAGAATATAATAGAAGCGGTGGGTAGGTGGGGGGAGATGGCTCCCGGCAAGGAGCGCTATCCCCACCACCTAAACCCCGGCTGTCCCTATCAGTACCACTGTTTTTCCCGTTTTTTTTTTTTTTTTTGGAACAATTGCTAATTGTTAGGTCTCTGTTATTTTTTTATTTCTCAAATAGATTAAATAATGTCGTGTTGTGCCGCGTTTGGATGTTCTAGCAAAGAATCCAACAAGGATTTAAACCCTCCAATAACCCTTCACCGGTACATTTTAAACGTACACAGTTTAGTTTTTCAATAAATTGAGAAACAAATCTTCCTTCCCTTTCGCCACAGTAAAAATATGTTTATTGTGGAGCTTTTTTAACTTTATTGTTAAACTCCCCTATATTAACAATAATAGATATTGTAACCACATAATACAGAATATTCTGTATATTCAATTAGGATTGATAAATTAATTGCGAATTCTATTGAAATTATTTTTATTTGAAAACTAGTTTCGAATGTTAAACATTAAACCTTAAGAAGACGTTTTACATCAATAATATAGTTTTAAATTTTAATAAATCTTTAAAAGGTAAACAGTTCCAATTTTACCTTTTATTTTTTCCTCAGCTTCCCTTCAGTTGAAGAGGAACGAAATAAGTGGGTTCAAGCCCTGAGGCAAGAAAAATGGAAGCCAACAAATACAAGTGTTATTTGTTCAAAACATTTTAAATAGGACGATTTTGACAGATCTTCATTTCGAGTAAATCTAAAGAAAGGTGCAATTCAGTCGGTTTTTTTTTTTTATATCCTAGATCATTTGAGACAGACGATTATAAAGGTATATATAACTTTCTACGTTTTCCCCCTACGTTTTTTTTTGAAAGGGGACCAATAAAAAGGCTTGCGACCCCGTTGAAAACTATTAGGTCCCCAAATAAAAAGAGATTTAAAAAATGTTAGAGATCACTAATAAAAACATAAACAAGCTCAAAAAAACAACTTGATGAAAGATCTGTACAGCTTCAAAATACAGCTGATTCATTAAGGTTCACTGAAAATTCACTTTCTAACAACAAAAAAAAATACAGGTTGAAAAGAAAAAACAAATTTAAAACCTACGCCGAAACGTTTTGCGGTATAAGAAAAAAAACTGTGCCTACAAGTACAGTCTACAAAAACTGTGCGAAGAAAAAGAAAATAACTAGAGAAATAGAAAATTTGCTTTCCTTACTTCTAAAATAATACCTTGGGAGAAACTCTTTTCTAGATTTTCAAATTTTTTAGAAGATGGCTCTCATTACTCATTATTAATAATATCGATCGGAATGAGATTTTTTAAAGTCCGAATCCACCATTTTTTGAAAAATACCAATGATAATATTCATAAAAATAAAATAAGATCGAAAATTAAGAAATTAGTAATTTTCTTTTGGTAATATTCTGTTTTATTTTCGTTCTTAAACTACCTACCTATGCATGAATGTGATAAATTTCTGAACAATTAGATGGAATCCAATAAAATTCGTAAGAGTTGAAGCCTAAATATTACATGATAAAGTTGTAAATAAGTCTGAGGTGGAGCAGCCCGGGGTGGAGGTGGTGGGGGGAGAGCCGGCTGAACTGGAGCCACGGGGACCGTACGGCTTTGCTGTCTCTGCCGCTTCGACTATATTCTGTATTCTGTGGTTATGAGACACATCATTTTAAAGCTAATTATATTATCTATAAGTTTTATTTAACTCTTTTCATCCCAAAACGTAATGATAATAATCTATAATTTGTTGGTTACTTTTTGTTTCTTGTAGTGGTAGTTTTCTGCATATGATTTAAGTATTGCGGCGAAAATAAGCTATCTACATAAAAAGTGTAGATAACATAATTTGTTTGTAATATTATTAGGAGTAAAATAAAAAAAAAGAACACTCCGATAGCATAATTAGGTTTCGAGCTGTCGGCATATAACCAGAGTTCCGTACTTGTAATGTTGCTGAAGGGGTGGGGGGGGGGGGGAGGCAGTGGGGTGGCGGTCAGGACTTTGTGTTTTTTAGTGTATGCTTTATGTACTAACACCCTGCAAAAATTCAGCTTTCCCCTAATTAGTTGCGACACGAAACCTTTATTGACGGCTATTTAGTGTTTACCTTCCAACTATTCCTAACGAAGCTATGAAGTCAAAAATTATCGCATATTCCATGCACTCTACAATATGTTTATTGACTGGACTAATACTGTATAAACATATTAAATTTTTGACATGGATATGTCTTTTGGCTGGGGATTTATATTTATAAAGTCAGTAAGGAATTGAGTTTTATAAGGACAAATTATTTTTTAACTACTTTATTATTTTAATATCTCTATCCTATCCTGTTTTAAGTAAAGTTGGCCATGTGCGAAATAGTCACTAATCAGATCCACACGATCTACTTTTAAACTCTGCCCCTGAGCCTTGTTGATCGTCATTGCGTAACAGTCTTAAAGGATAACTGCAGACGTTTGAATGGTAGTCTGATGGTGTTAGAGGAATGCCGGGTAAGAAGACAGTTTCGCCTTGGCCAACATCTGTAAATATGGCGGCTTCAATCACCAATTTATGCAGTGTTTGGTTCCATTGCAGAGTTTAAGAGAGTTTTGGTTGCAATAGCAAGACAGGAGCACCAACCTTGAGGATCAGGACATGAGGCGGTATTCCGGGCGGGTTAAGAGTGTTTAAAAACTCCACAGGATAATGAACTGCATCTTCAACCCCTAAAACTGAGTCTACTGGTTCGTATACCATTTTTGTTGTTGACAACTTCTTAAGAAGGACGACATTTATACTATCAGCAGAGACATTTGTTGGAGTAAGAATAGCTTTTTCTTGCATCCATATAATTCATGGTTGCAATTTAAAAAACACTTGGGGATAGATTTTTTCGATAAAATTCTCTAAACTGTCAAAACTTCGCACAGTTGAGTTGGAATAATTATTTTTCAGTCTTTTTCCTCAAACTTTCCATCGCCAATGCTTAGAAGTAGACAGGAAAACTCCTCAGCCATAAAATCGCTAAGGAGGTGTAAGCACATGTTGACAGTTAAGGGAATTAATTTGACTTTATGCCATATGTGAGACGATTTTAAACAGGTATTTACTTCGACAGCCCGTGTTCCACGGGATATATCAGGGAGGGTCTGTCTAAAGTCACCGGCAAGAAATACTGTGACTCCACCCATAAGCTGGTTGTTAGCCCTAATGTCCCTAAGTGTACTGTCCAATGCCTCGACTCCTCCTTTGTGCGTCATCGTGCATTCATCTCAAACAATGAGTTTTGTCTTTCTCAACACGCGAGCTGCTTAACACCTGGCCACACGACCACAATTTCACGCGTGTTCAGTTCATTTCAGGTCTGTCTGTTCCGTGCGGTCACAACACTGTGATACATCTTTATTTATTATCCATCTCTCGCTTTATTATTTGCTCTCTATGCAAAGCAATAATCAGTTTAATAAAGCTGTAGAAGCATTATTATGCTCTGCTGTAATTGTTATTGAAATTTGTTTTTATTTTTACTTATTTTTGAAATCAACATTCTTCACGTCATATAGACAGGGGTGGTTTTTGCACTTCAGAAATAATTGTTCCACTGTCGAGCTCCATTTTAAAGAAAACTTGAAAAACAAGACGCGGCTGGATTTGTCTCACGTCTGGCCACTTCATGAACGACAAATGAAGCTAACACAATGGACCTAGGTCCATCCAGCGGCGGGAGACCTTGAAAATGCGCCCCACCCCTTTCCCTACAAGCTGGAAAAGACGCTTGTCTGGCCGGCTGCATTCTGTTCAATGGGTTCCATAAGTACAGCTTCATTTCCAGCGCAATTTTTGCGGAAAAGAAGCACTCTGGCCGTAGCCTCATGTATGGGGAAGCAGAATATGCGCCTAGCCGCCTCTGAGTTGCTGATGTAGCATCCTAATTCATATCTCGCAGCTTCATCAAACTCTCTGATGCGAAAAGTAGCTTGGACTTTACAGTCTTATCATGTGCTTGACTTTCAAATGGAATACCCGCGCTACCAAATAATGCCCAACTTGAGGTTGTTGACCTTGTTCCAGGTGCTCGACTACTTCAGACCATTTTGGATTGCAGGTGAGTGTTATAAAAAGATCATGACTTGAATCATAGCATCCTGATAGCACCCCAAAAAACATAAAGATCTGTTGAGAATAAAAGTTCGACAGTTTTTTCTTGAAAACGGACTTTTGGAGCCTTATTTTACTGGACTAGAAGGTGCCGAACCCAAAAGCGGCTGATTGTGTCTTCGTTCTATTTTTTTTTTTTTTTTTTTTTTTTTTTTTTTTTTTTTTTTTTTTAATTTTATATATAACTAGCTTTCCCCGTAGCGACTTCGCCCGCTCTCATAATTAAAGAACTTTACTAATAGTTGATTAACGAAGAATAATTTGTTTATCTATAAAAGTCTTGTATTGAAGAATGCAATTGAGCATTGTTTCTTCAATATACTTAGCCCACTATTCACAGGTGCCACAGATATTATAAATATATAAAGGCAGAATCAATAATAATTTATTTAACATAACTCCTATTTGTTTAACATTTGTAGCTACATGTTTCCGAGAAAATACTCCATCATCAGGCTTCTAAATTTAAAAAAAAAATACATTAATCTATAAAATTACACCAATAGTTATTACCAACAGTACACCTCTTAATCTATGATTATTTTCACATTGTCCATTCTCCATGTTATAAGGAATTATATAATATAAGACAGAATCCATGTTGAAAGTTAGGATGTTAATTTCTGCTATATTATTTTTAGGGGAAGTGAAAATAAAAAAATATGAAACCTATGATATACTTTCTCACATTTATTTTTAGATCGATATGTTTTATTGAAATAATTATACAATCTGTCTCACTTTAGGTCATTAAGTATTATGGATGACAAAGAATCCATTCAAAAAAATATGTATACTGAAATTTTATCACTTAAATTGATACAACAAATCAAAATATATAAAACACCAAATCCATGTACAAATTAATGTTCTTAAGTTTTGTAACACTTTTACACATTAGATAAGAGGGAATAAGAAAACATGAATTGATAAAACACTTAATCCTTTATGAAAATCATTTTGTTGACTTCTGTTTCACCTATTTACATTTAAGAAGACTAAATATCAATATAACACACTAAACAACACAATCCAAGTTGAACCTGCAGAGGTTTGCTTACATGTGAGGTTATAGGAAAGAACTATCGATAAATTTAAACTCGAAGTGAAGCGTAAGGATCAAACTTGGTGGTGGCTCGTAAGCCGACTATTACCTAAAGAATTATTATAGTAAACTATACTATTTAAAATCTTCCTAGAACTATGAAAATTTTGTAGTTAAAATTTGGCGCAGATGGGTTTAATAATTTTACCATTGCAAACTCTGTTGCAGAATGGTGCTAACAACTTATCGTTCGATTATTAAACATCCCTAGTATCCACACGTCACACTAAATATTTATAGCTTTTTTTTTATAACAATTTATTTGAATTAGACCTATTTTATTTTCAGTTTCTAGCTCTATATAACACTGTACCGCTATAACCTCACTTAAATGGCACTCGCCACATATCGGTCAATTTTCAAAATTTACTGCGTACCACATTTTTATCTCTTTTTAGCAACAATTTAATTGATAATATGTAAATTTTCTTATTGCTAAACCTTCTTTCAACTAAGAAGATGATGTAGTTTAGATTTGGTAAAGATTGGTTCAGTATTTTTTGCGGTTAGTTTTGTTTTATAAAAGTAAATTCTATGAATAAAAATTTAATTATTCAATTTATTCATGGTTAAACTCTTAACTAATATTACTAATTAAATGTTATTTTAATAACATACCTACATATAAACCTGAAACATCAAAATGAATTTGAAATCGTTTTACGGAATTTTATTCTTCTTAAAACCTTCCTAAAAAACTAAGGAGATATAGATTAATTTAGAACATATGTTTTATTGGTAATTGTTTAATAACACCTGCACTAAAGTAATATTTATAAAAAATAAATATTATTTTGATATTTTTGGGATATTTCTTGAACCCCAACTCTGATTTAAATAAAAATTTACAAAAACCTTCCCGGGGATATACTTAATAACTTCCCAAATTTTCACGGCGATTGGATGTATGGTTTTTGAATCTATCGAGAACAGACAGACACACACACATTCATTTTTATATACCAGGTATGCAAGTTTAAAATGTCGTTTATTTCTTAAAATAATACACAGTAATTAAAAAAAAAAGTATAATATATTTTATTCAAAGTATTGACCCTCGCTTTCTACACATTTTGCCCATCTCTCGGGCAATATATGGATACCATTCCAAAAGAATGCTTCATCTTTTTTTGATATCCATTCATCGAGCCATTTTCGTACGTTTTCGAAATTGTTGAAGTGTTGCTCCGCCAATGAGTGTCCCATCGATGAGAAGAGGTGATAATCAGAAGGCGCCAGGTCAGGTGAATACGGCGGGTGGGGTAGGAGTTCCCAACCCAAGCGAAGAAATCGTTTCCTTAGTCAATCTGGCTGAATGTGCAGGAGCGTTATCATGCTGAAGAATGACTTTGGCGTGCCTGTGAGCCCATTCTGGGCGTTTTTCGATCAATGCGTGACTCAAATTGATCATTTGTTGTCGGTAGCGCTCGGTATTGACTGTTTCGCCGGGTTTGAGAAACTCGTAGTAGACTACTCCCTTCTGATCCCACCACACACACAGCATTGTCTTCTTCCCAAAACGATCCGGTCTTGCACTCGATGTGGATGGTTGTCCTGGCGTTACCCATGATGATTTTTTTTTCGTTTGGGATTCTAAAAATAAATCCATTTTTCATCGCCAGTTACAACTCGAAACAAAAAAACCCTTTCTTTCGTGGCGTAAAAGCAGCATTTCGCACACAGTTTTTCGTTTTTTTTTTCCATCTGTCGTTCGTCCAATTCATGTGGAACCCATTTTCCAACCTTTTGAATCTTTCCCATAGCTCTCAGGCGATCGGAAATGGCTTGCCTAGTGACATTCAACTGTTCTGCCATCATTTGTTGGGTTTGGGTATTGTCTTCGTCTAATAAAGATTGCAATTCGAAGTCCTCAAACTTTTTTGGTCGATTTTCTCGTTTTTGATCAGTAACATCAAAATCACCACGTTTGAAACTTTGAAACCAACGTTCACATGTCCTGACGGTTGGAGCAACATCGCCATAAGTCTCAACAAGAATTCGATGACATTCAGATGCCTTTTTCTTTTGATTAAATAAGAAAATCATGACATGCCGCAAATGCTCTTTATTTGGCTTAAAATTAGACATTTTTAACACCAAAGAAAGGTATGATACGTCCACGTAAACGACTTAAAAACAACTGACTTTTGTAAACAAATGACTAACAAACAAAATAGCGTTTAGAGATAAGCAAATCCTTCAATAGGCTAAGAGCGCATTCTATTGGAATTAAAACGACATTTTAAACTTGCATACCTGGTATATAGATATATAATAAGACTCTTTATTGTTTTGATTACTTATTAAATAAAAAAGATATCCTGTTATAAATTCAGGAGTGAGAAAGCAGTTAATGGACTGAGAAACTCTAACTAGATACTTGTTAATTATTATTTTTCATTTACGTACATAGTTTACATTTTCATCTTAGCTTTCGTTTCATCAGTTTCATTTCAAGCTTGGAGTACTTGCATGCAAGCTGATATAGATTATAAAGGTATATGTTGTATCTGGGAGGTGCCTGTAGATATAAATTATTTATACAAACCTCTATTAGTGTAATACAAAAATGTTTAAAGAAATAAAAAGAATCTTTCCAATGATAATTAAAAAAATGTAATCTTTACACGAAAGAATTAATATAACATAGGTATAGCTTATACATAAGACTGTTATACGGATGAGATACCACACACGAATAAAAATAAATATACATTAACATTTTTTATTGTTTTTTATTTGTTTGTCCCTGGCAGACTAAGGTGATTTTCAATGAATTTGTCCCAGTTTACCATATAATGCTACTGAATCGGTAAACTAATGGAAAGTCGATAGCGTTAATGCATGGACGCTGTCACGCCACCAACGCACAAACACAAAGGTATTTTACTTCTATGTATCTTTTATACTTTTTTGTCTATTACAGACACACACCCGCAAGAGTAGCGTGAACAAAATTACAAATGAAAGTATAAAATAACATTTTGTCCAAATGTTTTACTTGAGCATAATGATAAACTCCACAATATATTTTACTATCGTTTCATTAATAATTGTTTCGTTAAATGACCTCAAGTCAGACCGAAACCATAATCTTCATATTTAATGGTAATAATTAGAGACTGGATTTTTGTGCAGTCAAAAAAAATAATGTGCAGTAAAAAACTCAAAATATGCAAAATCGTGCAGTAAAAAACTCAAAACGTGAATTAAAAAACTTAATATGGTACATGCAGAAGTCCATTTATTTACACAAACATGCAAAACTTAACCAGCCTTGAATAAACTTAAGGACATTTCGAGAAACGTTTCGTTTTAGTGTTAATTCAATCTGAAACACTTTAAAATTTGAGGGAAAAAATGAGATGAAAAAAATTGTTCATTAAAAAAAATATATATGGCTTTATTAAAATGTTTTTTAAAAATAAATTAGTTTTTTAAACTTTCGTTAAAGTGTGTAACATTATAAATTTCAAAATATTTCTCACAAGGGGACGTTTGCAGTTGTAACTCACAGATTTGAATGCCGATTTTTGTGTGGTTATTAGGGACCTATAACAGTGCAAAGCTAGAGTTATAGCCACCAATGAGCATTAGGAGCCGAGAAAAAAAATAAAATATGAAAATCACGTTTTATTTTTTTTCTTAGCTCTCAGTCAAGATAGAGAAATGATTCTTTCACGTTTAATTGAAGTTTATTTATATTTATTTGATATAAAAATACTTTCGTTGTTATTGTTGTTGTTTGTTTTTAAGGGCAAAAAACTGCTATGGTTATTATTGACCATATACCCGAACTTTACTATACCACCTACATTGCAACAATGACAATAACAATAATAAAGTTCTAATGAAATTAATTAATGTCAACCATAAATAAGATTTACAAAAAAAAAAAAAAAAAAAAAAGCAAATAAATAAACATGAAAAATGAAAATTATTAAATAAATAAATAAAAAAATAAAGAGAAAAAAAATAGTAATGAATAAAGTAAAGAACTTTAAATACAATTATATAACTTAATTTTCTTTATAAATTCGATAGTACTAGAAATGTTCTGTTCACTATCGCCCAAGGCCTTACAGAGCTGACGAGGTACACCACATTTATCCATATCTCTCCTGTACTGAGGACACTCCTTGAAGATGTGCCTCACTGTTAGAGCAACTCTGCAGAGTTGACACTGAGGGGGATCTCTCCTTGCCATCAGGTAGTCATGCGTTAAACGACAGTGTCCAATCCTTAGCCGTGTGATTATCTCCTCCTCCCTTCTACGTTGTCTTGATGAAGAGGTCCAGCCACCGATGTTCAGTTTGATTTCTTTTAATTTATTACCTTCCGATGCCGACCATGCACTCTGCCATTCACTCAAAATCTTCATGCGGAGTGGACGAAACATCTCTGCCGCGGACAAGAAAGTGGGTGTAATGGTTTCTAATTGGTGGGCTTTTCTTGCTGCTCTATCCACCTCCTCATTTCCGGAATGGCTGGGGATCCAGAAAAAAATTACCTCTATGGAAGATTTATTGATCTTATTTATAATAAAATGAATTTCTTGAATTATTGGGTTGTCGGAATAAAATTTAAAAAGGTTTTTAATCGCACTCAAGGAGTCGGAGCAGATAATTATCGATGGCTCTACAAATGTTTGACCTAGTTGAAGTGCTTTTAATATCGTCGTCAGTTCCGCTGTGAAAATACCACAGGCACTATCTAGCTTATACTTCAGCGCGATTCTGTTGTCCCAAACTGCACATGATGTTGATTCATTTGTTTTTGAGCCATCAGTGTATAAAACTTTGCTACAGTTGTAATTATATATTTCAGAGAGAAATGTTTGAATGACTTGTCGAGGAGAACGTTTTTTAATTTTCGAAACTTTAAGCATTTTAACGTTAACATGAGCAGGTGATAATATCCATGGAGATAGGTTTCTTCTGATTTGTGGAGACTGATGTTTCATTAATTTTGATATAACCCATCTCATTCTGTATCAAAATGGCAGAGAGGAATTTTTCGATCTTTCATATTTATAGGCACTATCTTAATTAAAAATTGAAAGATATGCCGGATTATCTGGTTGAGTATAAATTTTTGTTATATACTTGGCCCCTTGCTTCTGGCGGCGATAAGAGAGGGGTAGGGACTCCCGCTTCAATATTAAGACTGAGTGCTGGGTTGGTGGAAAGGCGTATGCCGGCATGGTGGACTGAATCCAGCCTGTTAATCTTAGTTTTACTTGCGGAGGCATAGATGAAGCTGGTGTAATCAATTTTGCTAAGTATTAAACCCTCATAAACACGCAGCATGGTTTTCCTGTCCGATCCCCACGTTGTATTCCCTAATTTCTTCAGTATCTTCAGTCTGCTTGTAGTTTTCGTTTTTAGCTGTTCTATGTGAATGAAACAGGTTAGTTCACTATCTAGATGGAGACCCAAAAATCGGATAACATTGGTGTAAACCAGAGAATTGTTATTTAGCACTATTTGAGGTGGAATATCTGGGTTTCTTTTGCGGTGGAAATGCACACAACGAGACTTTTCTGTCGAAAACTTGAAGCTTGTTCTTTGAGACCAGAAAGCTAATTTATTTACCGTGCTTTTGAGGCAGGTTCTGATGTACTGCAGGTCAGGTGATTTGCAGAGTATAGCAAAATCATCAGCAAATAGGTATCCAGAGACGCCAGGCATTAAACAATCGGTGATTGCACAAATTGCGATAGAAAACAAGGTCGTACTCAACACAGAACCCTGTGGTATACCATGGCTTAGAGATTTCTTTTCAGAAGAAGTCCTACCAACCACAACCCTGTAATATCTGGTTCCAAGGAATCCCTTGATAAAGTTAGCTAGATTCTCTTTCACTCGCCACTGTTGTAATTGTTTGAGTATGTTAAATTGGGAGACTGTCAAAGGCATTTTTGATGTCGAAAAATACTTTCGTTATGCTCAAGACACCACCCGACTTTAGGGTGCTCAAAAACTCTAAAAGAATGGCCGATGGATTCCAAGGAAATCCGCTGGAAATAATCAGTTTTTAGTTCAAAAATTTTCCTTACCTATATTATATAAAAAAGTCGTTTTAAAATGTCATATTTTTATTTCTAATTGCACAGAAATCCTAAGATTGATGAATAATCTAAAATTAATATCAGGTTTTGGTTTAAAAAAATGTATATTTTTTGAAATGGTCTTATTTGAAATTTATTGTGTAAAAACTAAAATAATAATAGAAAAAGATCATTTTAAAACGTTTTATTTATATAATATAGGTGAGGAAAATTTTTAAACTAAAAACTGGTATTATTTTCAAATACCTCATCTCAAAAAACACGTAGAAACTTAATTTTGTCGCAATCAAAAATAATTTTTTTTTTACCTTTAAAAGTTTGTAGGATTTCAGAAGGCAAGGGGCTGTCAATTTCTGAAAAAATGTAAATAATTTGCACTATCTCACATATTTCGCAACCGATTAAGACAAAATTTTAAGGTCATCTAGAAGCCTCAAAACTGCATAGTTTAACCCAAATCCGGAGTAAATCCATTCCGGATTTTTTTCATTCACATCAGTTTTTGTTCACTGAAATCTGGAGTAAATCCTATGTTATACACATGGGTAAAAAGCAGAATGTATGCTGATTCTAGTGATGCTATTATTATCATAATCGGTTTAACGCAGCAGTTGTTATGGCCGGTAGAAAATGTTGATAAAATCTTAACTTCAAAATTTTAACCTCCTCGAAAGGGGTAAAAATCACTATTTTTTTATTTTGATAAAATTTTGCATAAAAGGGTTTTTAAGGTGCGTTAAGTCGAAATTTCAGGTCAGTTGTTCATGAAAAAAAGTTTCCACTAATTTACAGCGGATTTCCTTGGAATTTTGTCATTTTTTTTGTCATTTCTGATCACCCTAAAGCCGGATAGTGTCTTGAGCATAACAAAAGTATTTTTATATCTAATAGCATACATAACTGCAATTAAACGTGAAAGAATCATTTCTCTATCTTGACTGAGAGCTGAGAAAAAAAAAATAAAACGTGATTTTCATATTTTTTTTTTTTTTTCTCGGCTCCTAATGCTCATTGGCGGCTATAACTCTAGCTTTGCAATATTATATGTCCCTACTAACCACACAAAAATCGGCATTCAAATCTGTGAGTTACAACTGCAAACGTCCCCTAGTCAATAAAATTATGCCGCCTGTCACTTAAGGCTAAATGTCCCCTCACTCTGGTGTGTTTCTGCCTCAAGAGATCGCAGCACCTACGGGGTCAATTTTAGATTCCTCCTAATTAAAAAACCAATAGACATTTTTTAGATCGGAAAACGGATTTATTAATAAAATGGACATAGAATCTGATGAATCTATTTTAGAAGGCCATATATGTGATATTTACAATTTTAGGTTCAAAAAAACTACTTTTTATTATTTTTTAAAGAAAAGTCAACTAATAGGCAAGTATAGTATAATAAAATATAAATATTGGCGAAAACAAAATTTTAATTATACGAACAACATCGGCCGAAACTCATAAATACGAATTTCTATGCAAATGTTTTTGTTTTGTTTTTCAGGTAGCATCTACATCTATCATGACTATAGCAGCCTCAAACTACAAATCTAAAATAAGATTTCCATCGAAAGGTTGTTTTGGAACTCAAAATAGAATTTACACGATCCAAAATGAAAATTTCGAAAAATTATAAAAGTAAACAATAATTAAAACTATATTACCAAAACAACTGCATACTTATTGTAAATATATTTAAAAATGCGGGATGCATCAAAATATAAGAAGGAATTAGGAAAAATCACGTTAGAAGTATGGTAGAGGATAAGCGATTATTAACACTCATCCCGCTGCTTATTCTTAATAAGGAATAATTATATTATGAGCTGTATTCATTAAAATTATTTACTTTTTTAATACCCAAATCAAAAAGATTTAGTACTTTTACTGATTTCATATAAAAGTGATGAGTACAAAAAGTTATTGAATTTTTCAATTGAATTTAAGTTTAATAAAATAACACCAATATGGAACACCAACGCACAGAGAGGTAACTTGTAGGTCTAGCCGGCCAAAAATATCATCTTTTCCTAAATATTTTGTGTTCCTGATTTCGAAAAAATATTGTATAAAAAATAAAGGACCTTTGGTTTTTTAAATATGATTAACCTTACAAATAACCAATACTATCAAGTTTATATGGGCTTTGCAGCCCAGATTAAATAATCCAATTACTTTAACAAGTTTGAATTTCAAAACAGGTCGCGGTTTTTAGTGTGCTGATATGGTTATTTTACGAAACTTGATCATAACTTTATATATAGTTTCTTATAGTAAATTTAATGAGCATTCAGATGAAAAAAAAAGAAATTTCGGATCGAACAATTAGTTTCGGAACTGTAGCCAAATGAATGGTGATATAGGTGTTATCGCAGAAAAGTGCGACCCTAGTCAAAGAGTGTTGAAAAGAGGGGTGTAGATTGCATGAAATATGCGATAATTTCTGATGTCACAGCTTCGCCAGGAGCAATTAGAAGGCAAACCTACTAAAAGTCTCCGAACCTGGAGGTTGAGCTAAGGTTGGGGGGGGGGGGGGGGGGAAGAGAGGTCCCAATTTCGTATTTTTCGATCTTATCCCGAAAACAGTGGACTCAAGAAAAATATGCTACAAATCGGAATTAAAGCTAATTGAATTTCCTATAAAATTTATTATATACATATTTGTCGAAATTCCAACGGTTTACGAGATAAATGTTATTTAAAATCGATAATTTTAGAAATAAAAAATGTTTACCTCACTTTTTGTTAAACATTTGCTTCAAATACCAGAAACGTATATATGAAATTAAATTAAATTTAATGCTCTACAATTTTGATTATGTAATTTTTTCTGAGGAACCATCGGGGAAGGTACTAGAAATAAAAGTATTATAAAAAGTGATGTAACATTTGTTTTTTCCCCGAAAATCACCGATTTTCAATAACGTATATCTCGAAAACCATTAGAATTTCGACAAATTTATACATAATCAATTTTATAGGAAATGTAATCAGCTTTAATTTAGATTTGTAACATATTTTTCTAGAGTCGACCATTTTCGAGATATAGTCAATGTCAAAAATAAAGTACGAATGTTTTTTTTGAATCAAACGTTTCAATTATGTTTTTAATAAATTTATTCATACAGCTAGCCGTTTTCTGATTGTAAGCTTGTAAATATCAATATATATTCTCTCAGCAATTTAGTCACCAAACAGAAAAAAAATGAATAAAATGGAATCATAAGGGGCAAAATATACTTATTTCGCAGTAAAGGGGTTTTTAAAACGTACACACTCCCTTTTGCGATCAAATACCTTATTATATCCATTGTAATATATTTATAAATATTTTCTTTGTCTTTGTAGCCTTCCGTGTTTGTTGGCCAAAACAGAGGCCCGAAGAGACTAGAGAAAAGAGGGTATGCGGAAAATAAATAAATTTTTAAAAAATAAATAAAAATACTCGTAGTATTTACGAAATCAAATTTTGCCCAAAATTACTTCTTATTTAAATCAAAAGGTTTGTAATGAATTACTTCTTATGTCTAACCGTTTTCAAATGTTAAGCAGTAAAAAAAACACATTTTTTCTACAATTTAGACCCCGGGACGTAAAACAAATGTGGGAAGTTTCTCATACAAAAAAGCTTGCAATTATTTATTATTACCTTTACTTTGAGATTAGGGTTTTGAAGAAAGAGAATAGTCAAACAAGCCAATACTGTGTGTGATATGTCGAATAAATAAGAAATGAAACTACTCTTGTGAAACAATTAAATGGATTGATCAAAATGAAAAAAAAAAAAAAAAATTCAATTTCACAAAGAAATGGTTGTAAACATCTTGTCCTACCAGACCATTGTTGTTTGAACCTACGATAGTATTAGAAATGTTGATATTTCCTTTGATCCTATGCCGTCTAGGGATTTCGCGTCTTTTCTACCTTCTTCTTTTTACCCGAACCTAGCATAATCTTGACTATGGATTCCTATGGCAAAACGTAAGATAGAAAAATGAGTTTTATATCTCAGGAATACGCGCGGCAGGAAGGGAAAGAAGGAAACTGCCTATTTAAACTCATTCAATTGAAAAATTCAATAACTTTTTGTACTCATCACTTTTATATGAAATCAAAAAAAAAGAAGAAAAGTACTAAATCTTTTTGATTTGGGTATTAAAAAAGTAAATAATTTTAATGAATACAGCTCATAATATAATTATTCCTTATTAAGAATAAGCAACATTTATGCAAAAATAATACATCATATTTTTCATAATATATATATTTTTTAATGTGCAGTAATAAAGCATAAGTAATTTTAATTTTTTAATTAGTAATAGGAATAGATAATACTTAATCGTTTGTGGATTCCTTTTTTTTTCAACTAGTTTAAAATAAATTAATCATAAAATAATGTTTTTATTTATATCCTTTTCCCGTTATATATGAACAATGTTACAATTCTAGTCAATAAAATCATCATTGGGAAAGTGAAATAGAACAAAAGTTGTAAGACCTCCAAAATAATGCTTCATAGAGCGTCTTTATAGTCCAGTAAAATAAGACTCCAAAAGGCCGTTTTGAAGAAAAAACTGCGGAACTTTTATTCTCAACGGATCTTTATGTTCTTTGGGGTGCTGAATCCGAATCTGAAGTTTGCTACCACGGCAACCATCGGCTTCATATTCAAAATCGCTAAAAAAAAAACAACATTATTTTTGTTTTTCTATCTATAACAAGATAACGAACCTTTTTTCGAAGGAAGTCTTCAAATATTAATTGTAGCTGGAACTAGTACCTACATAATGAAAAAACGAAATCCGAAATCGGACCAGTTTTCGCGAAGTTACGTTATTGGGAAAAAATGGAGAAATTGTCCAATTTGCCGTCAGTCCCTAAGCTCCGCGAAAAAACACGTTTGTCGTACTCTTTTGGCTATAACTCTGAAACTATTTGTCCGATACAACATTACTTTTTTTTTCATCTTAAAGCTGATTAAATTTACTATAAGAATAAATTTTTAACCAAACTCCGTAAAATGTACATGCCAGCCCGCTAATAAAAACGTACTATTGTAAAATCCTAGTGTTTTTTGGCACATTTGTCCCTCTAACTCCTCAAATATTTGTTCGATTCCAAATTTCTTTTATCTATCTCAAAGCTGATTAAATTCGCTATCAGATGCTATATATGTAAATTATATTAAATCCTGTAAACCACCCAAGCTAGCACGCTAAATGTGTATGTTTTGGCAAAATATGTAAATTATGACATGTTCAGTAGACTGGTGTGGGTATTTCCCGGTGTTAATTATAAGTTAGATATATAGGAGCCAATAGTACATTTAACCAGCTTTTAGATAAAAATATTAAATTTTGGATCCGACAAATGGTTTTGGTGATATAGCGATAATGTGCCAAAAAAACATTTATTTTACAAAAGTAAGTGATTTTCAGCGTGATAGCTTGTGTATTTCAAGAATTTTGATAAAAATTTCATATATAAGATCTAATTGTAAATTTAATCACCTTTCAGATTTCAGATAAAAAAAAAACATTTTGAATCGGACAAATACTTTCGGAGCATTTGTTAGAAGACTTTCTTCGAAAAGAGCTTCGTTATGGTGTTATAGATAAAAAACGAAAATAACGGTTTTTTTTTTTTTTTTTTTTGCGATTTTGAATATGAAGCCGATGGTTGCGGTGGTAGCAAACTTCAGATTCGGATTCAGCACCCCAAAAAACATAAAGATCCGTTGAGAATAAAAGTTCCGCAGTTTTTTCTTCGGCAAACCCTTATTTTACTGGACTATTATAGGAGGGTAGGGGATCAGTGTTTATAATTGCTTATCCTCTGCCATACTTCTAACGTGATTTTTCCTAACTCCTTCTTATATTTTGATGCACCCCGCATTTTTAAATATATTTGCAATAAGTATGCAGTGTTTTTGGTTATATAGTTTAATTATTGTTTACTTTTATAATTTTTCGAAATTTTCATTTCGGATCGTGTAAATTCTATTTTGTGTCCCAAAACAACCTTTCGATGGAAATCTTATTTTAGATTTGTAGTTTGAGGCTGCTATAGTCATGATAGATGTAGATGCTACCTGAAAAACAAAAGAAAAACATTTGCATAGAAATTCGTATTTATGAGTTTCGGCCGATGTTGTTCGTATAATTAAAATTTTGTTTTCGCCAATATTTATATTTTATTATTTTCTACACTTGCCTATTAGTTGACTTTTCTTTAAAAAATACTAAAAAGTAGTTTTTTTTTCGAACCTAAAATTGTAAATATCACATATATGGCCTTTTAAAATAGATACATCAGATTCTACGGAAATATGGAACAAAATGCACTTTACAGAACCAAAATCGGATGATCTGTTGAGATTTGAGGAGGAATCTAAGTTTTGTTTATTTTGGCACGCTACGTGGTGGTAACATTTGGTACTACAGAGGGGACATTTAGCCTTAAAATATTCTTTAGCAAAGAAAAGGAACGTTCTACATTCATGGACGTAATAGAACAATTTTTGTAGCATGCGGTTGTGAATGGATCCAGATTATCAACTTATATTTCATTTTTTGTTAATACAATAATTTAATTTTTTTTTTAACAAATGTAGCCGTAGTTTTTCTCAAGGACGATCGCGTTAATACATGTTCTAGGGGAAATTCACATTGCATTACATTGCGATACTTTACCACACAAGATGGGGATTTGAGGATTCCTTTTTTCTGTTGTTTACCAGCTTACTGATTTCTGGGAAAATTTCTCGCACTTTTTCAAACACCCGATTGAGCTAGGCACATGACGTGAATCATATTTGCATAATATATTTTGAGAGCATGACCGGTTGCCATCATGTGTTGCATCTGTCACGAATAGCAGAGCTTATTTCTGGTATTCGGTATTTTAAAAAAAAATCCATTAGACTGTCGTTAATGAAACGTACTCAGAATTACTTTAAAGGAACTAACGATGGTGTCGGTTCGATCTCCGGATGAAGAACCACGATTAAAATGTTGCAAATGTAAGGGCCTCTTTCGTTGGTAGTTTCATCGACCATGGCGTATATATAGTGGTCTTCGATTTCGAGTTAAAGCAACTTCTATATAGTTTTTTCTCAGAGTACTTTCGTCCAGTATTATTTTCTGAGTGTAAGTTGTTAAAAATGTTGAAAAAAAAAGTCGCAGGATAAACGTTTTAAAAGATATGAAGGGAAATTTAACAGAAAACGTGAGGTGAAATTTTTTTTCTCGAAAATGTTAACATTTGCCTATCGTATAACTGGGAAATGGTACAGAATATGACTTTTAGTGTGTTTACTTTCTAACTTTCCTAAGAATATACTGAGTGAGGACCGAAAACAGTACTTTAGGAATTTTTTAAAGCTTATAACACAAATCTAAAGTCAGAAAAATGTTTACACTTTTACTAGTCTTGGTAAGAACAATTTCTATACCAAAAATCATAAAAATCGGAGAGGTCAAGGTTCAAATCTAATGTAGAATTAGTTGATTTGACATGAAATGACCCTTTGCATAAAATTCAGGTGAATTGGCATTCGGAGAAGGCTAATGGTATTCTGGGTATTACAATATGGCTTGTTTGATCATAACTTGTATGGATTGAACCGAAAAAAAGGACTACATTATTAATCTTACCGCTCTGTTCAATCTTTTATAATAGATTTTTTTTTTTATGGTGCCTCTAGACACGCAAATTGATTGACCCTTCAGACAGCCAAACCACTTTCAGTCACGATTGATTAATCGATTATCCTTCTATGGAAGAAAGATTTCATCTTAGAAATATATATTTTCGTTATTGTACAATTATACCCAGAAGGATATTTATTCAGTCCATCATATTCAATATTAGCTGTATTTTTTTTTTTTTTTTTTTCCAAGCCCCTATTGGATAGAATACTTGTATTTATTATAGGAATAGGATGCATTGAGGATGTTTGGCCTTTTTCTGTACTGTGTACATTGCAAGGCCTACAGGAAATGAATGTTGTCTTGAGGTGAGGGTTTCTTGAAAGATTATATTTAGCCGTATAAATACACATGTAAACAATAAATAAACAAACATAATAAATACTTACGAGATAAAAGTGGAAGATTTATACAAGCTACAATACAAAAAGCATTAAAAGCATTTAATTTTCTTGCTATGAATAGCAATGATATTTAACTTAAAAAAAAATAATTTTTAGAAAAAAACAAAACCGACCTCAAGATAAAACCTATATATACACTTGAACTAAAAAATAAAATTTTAATTGCTTCGAAACAAAAAACATTAAATGACAACCAACGAAATTATCGATACTTATATACCTATTCACAATTTATGATCAGTTATTTTTGGAATCGGTGCCAGCCAAGAACGGCAGTTCAATCCTGCTTTTGCAACAAAATTGTGAATGGCAGGAGACAGCGGTAAGGTGGGAGCAGGGATGAAAAGTGGGAGCATCATTACAATTACCAGCTTTCTTTCGAATTCTGTTTGTTTTGGCTGGTACCGACTCCAAAAATAACTGACCATAAATTGTAAATAGGTAAATAAGTATCGATAATTTCGTTGGTTGTCATTTAATGCTTTTTGTTTCGAAGCAATTAAAATTTTTTATTTTTTATTTTTTAGTTCAAGTGAGTGTATATAGGTTTTATCTTGAAGTTGGTTTTTGTTTTTTTTTCTAAAAATTATTTTTATTTTTTCATTTTTAGTGGTGAGTGTATTTTGAGTAGACTTACCGCCTTCCACAAGTGACGATCTTTTCTTTATTCTTTATGTAGGTTGAAAAAAGAACTACGCGGAATTCGAAATCATCTAGCAACAAACGCTCAGCTTCTTACTCCTTTCTTTCACTTTGTAAATCAGTTTTAACTTTTCGTTAATTGAAAGAATTTTCAGAAGCCATTGTTATATCACTCGATTTAATGACCAATAGGTGACTGGTGTAACTATGAACGGAAAATATTAACAATGACGGGAAACAAAACAAAACAAAAAACCCATAAAATTCTTTTAATTCAAGTTCGAGTTAAAAAGGCGATGACTTCTAATAGTTCGGTTGATAGAGATTCTCCTAGAAGTCCTCTTATTTGGCCCCTATTGTCAGTTCGACTTATTTACACAAATTTTCACGTTTTTTGCCTGAAATCGACTAATTGAGGTGAAGTTTACGTGTAATGAACTTCCGACAGTAGATTTCGTTCGACTTATTTAAGAATTCATTTTATCGAAGTAAAACACGAGAGTTGATTGTATATGTAAATTATTTTTGTCAATAATTTAGATTTAGTTACCATTGAGATTTTAGATTACCATAATTAAAAATATGTTTATAGTGGAAGGTCATATCACAGTGATTTTTTTAAACTGTTTTAAACTTTTTCTTAAAAAGTGCAGAGTTGATTTCAAAATATTTTTTATGGGACCACCTCTGAAGTATACCCTACCGATCTAAAAAAGAATCATCAATAAAAATAAAATTAGAAAAAAATACAGACGAGTTGAGAACCTCTTTTTTGAAGTCGGTTGAAAATATTTTCAAGCATTGTTAAAATACTAAAAAAAATTAAAGTTGTGAACAGCAAACGTTATTTTTTATTTACTTTTCACATCAAAAATAAAAAAAAGTTTGTGTGTAAATAAATTTCATTTTTTTATTCCATAACTTTTTTCCTCGCGTTATTTATGGCCTCCGAAGAGACTTAATGACGCAGCCTTCGTCTATAAAGCTAAACTTCGTCGACTTCTGTAGAATTTATGGTTAACTGAATCTCATCCTAGCTTTAATGTGTATTCCCGGGGACTCATAAAGCTGCTTGATATTCCGATTTGTCCTCACTGGAAGGTTATCATAAGTATTTTGTCCCAAAATAAATGTTTTTTCAAAAAGATTAAATTTCGTAATGGTTAGTTCTTTTCTTTCTTAACCCCCAGCGCTAGTGGTAACATATTTATTATAAAATTAGCCTTCCGAAAACAACAAATTGAAATTTAATACCAAATGTTAGTTAAGAAAATTAAAAAAAAGAAAAAAAATCAATGAATACAAAAAAATAGATGAAAAGAAAATAATATAAAAAAGTAATAATAAAATAAACTGAAACATGGTTATATCAGATCAAGAAAGGGCAGAGAATAAAGAAGTCAAAAGAACAGGTTCTATCACTTAGAACAACTCATTTCTCCATGTTTTTTATCACCGTGGGGATAGTACCAAGCCCCCATTAGAAGGGATTCCAGTAAAAAAAAAAAAAATAACCTGTCTTAAGAATTTTTTATTTGATGTATAATGGCACCGTACATTTTACTTCATGAACTGAAGTAATCGATAATTTTTGGTTTTCGTTCCTTAGTGGCTCTGTATAACTTCTTTTGATTTCATAGTTACGAGATAATGGTCGGAACTTATTTCAGGGCCTCTGTATGTGCTTACATCCTCGATACTATTAAATTTTCTATTTAATAGTTGCATCAGGTCAATTTGATTTTCTGAGTATTGGGTTTACTCATTTGTATATATTTGAGTTGATGTGTCATTATGATGACATTTAGGCTGCAAAATTAATCATTCGTTTACCACTCTCACTTATGAAAATACGCAAGATATATTTTGATATGGATGCTCTTTCTGTTTTCCCATCTGTGCATTAAAATCTCCTAAAACAATTTTTAGGTCATAAATCGTATACATGCTTCAATTGAACATTGGATATGATCTTTGATAATTCTCTCCATGACCATAGAATGGTATGAATAATTGATTGTTGAAGCATGTACAAGGCTGCAAACCTAATTTCGGATTCTTTAACTTAGTATTATTGTAACAAGTACCATAGTACCAGAATCCTTCCTCAGAGATAATCCAATGATAAAATGATACAACCATGACATTTCCATCAATTACTATTGTACATTTCAAATACACAACACGCAGTGATTTACAAATACCATTTTTATAAATTTACACAAACATAAAATACAGCTATTTTCGCATTTCTATATATTATCTTAATTCACCTACATTCAATATCTTCTAATACCCAGGACCTTTTATGTAAGGTTAACCGCATCTAGCACAGAAATTTCTCGTTAGATTAACTTCTGTTTCTTAATCTATTGTTCTTTTAGTGTTTGCATTTCGATTTTAATCGTATTAATAATACTTTTATTATGTCAAGAGATCAAAGACAAAGAAATTAAAGTACACCTCAATCACTTGATGCAGAAAATAAACTATGCAGTGAATTAAATTAAAAAATAAACAAGATGCTGGAAAAGGAGAAAATAAATTAATTATCTGTAACTACCGAGAGCAAGAAACTACTATAGAGTATTATAATAAATAATGTAAAAACCTCCCGGGAAATGATGACTTACCAGGTATGCAAGTTTAAAATGTCGTTTATTTCTTAAAATATATACACAGTAATTTAAAAAAAAGTATAATATATTTTATTCAAAGTACTGACCCTCGCTTTCTTCACATTTTGTCCATCTCTCGGGCAATATATGGATACCATTCCAAAAGAATGCTTCATCTTTATTTGAAATCCATTCATCGAGCCATTTTCGTACGTTTTCGAAATTGTTGAAGTGTTGCTCCGCCAATGAGTGTCCCATCGATAAGAAGAGGTGATAATCAGAAGGCACCAGGTCAGGTGAATACGGCGGGTGGGGTAGGAGTTCCCAACCAAGCGAAGAAATCGTTTCCTTAGTCAATCTGGCTGAATGTGCAGGAGCGTTATCATGCTGAAGAATGACTTTGGCGTGCCTGTGAGCCCATTCTGGGCGTTTTTTCGATCAATGCGTGACTCAAATTGATCATTTGTTGTCGGTAGCGCTCGGTATTGACTGTTTCGCCGGGTTTGAGAAGCTCGTAGTAGACTACTCCCTTCTGATCCCACCACACACACAGCATTGTCTTCTTTCCAAAACGATCCGGTCATGCACTCGATGTGGATGGTTGTCCTGGCGTTACCCATGATTTTTTTCGTTTGGGATTCTGAAAATAAATCCATTTTTCATCGCCAGTTACAACTCGATGCAAAAAACCCTTTCTTTCGTGGCGTAAAAGCAGCATTTCGCACACAGTTTTTCGTTTTTCCATCTGTCGTTCGTCCAATTCATGTTGAACCCATTTTCCAACCTTTTGAATCTTTCCCATAGCTCTCAGGCGATCGGAAATGGCTTGCCTAGTGACATTCAACTGTTCTGCCATCATTTGTTGGGTTTGGGTATTGTCTTCGTCTAATAAAGATTGCAATTCGAAGTCCTCAAACTTTTTTGGTCGATTTTCTCGTTTTTGATCAGTAACATCAAAATCACCACGTTTGAAACTTTGAAACCAACGTTCACATGTCCTGACGGTTGGAGCAACATCGCCATAAGTCTCAACAAGAATTCGATGACATTCAGATGCTTTTTCTTTTGATTAAATAAGAAAATCATGACATGCCGCAAATGCTCTTTATTTGGCTTAAAATTAGACATTTTTAACACCAAAGAAAGGTATGATACGTCCACGTAAACGACTTAAAAACAACTGACTTTTGTAAACAAATGACTAACAAACAAAATAGCGTTTAGAGATAAGCAAATCCTTCAATAGGCTAAGAGCGCATTCTATTGGAATTAAAACGACATTTTAAACTTGCATACCTGGTACATGATTTTTTAGTAGATCATAGGCTGGCCGTCATCTTTAAAGCAGAGCACTCTCCACGCCGCAAACTATTCGTTTGTCAGTTTATCGACAATCTATTATGATGTGCGAGATTACAGATGTCTGTAAGTCGGGTCATCTCGCTGCGATTTATCCGGTGAAAATCATTCTCCTTCTAGCCAATATCGCGAGTTGAAAAGTCCCTCTCGACTTTTTATTTCATCCTTTACAGATTGGCTGACTAAGCGTGAGACCACGATCAAAGGTCCCGAATGATCTTTCCTTGGCCTTCGACGCCCACTAGATCAAAATGCTCTGTATGTACTTGCTAAATGCCGAGACCTACCCCCTGCCACCAACGGGGGGTCTCCCCTAGACGTCCTGAAATGTCGCGAATTTCTAGTGATCTGTTCAAAAGACCTTAATCTGCTATATTTAGTCTATCTCCTAGTTAACCCAACTTTCATTTTTGAACTTTACTTTCTTTCATCGGTGAATTTTTCAATTTGGATTCCATTCTATGGAGATTGATGATTTTAATAAATAATAGATAACTTTATATCAATTTGATTTATTTTTATGTTTTTAAACCAGCAATTTTTCATGTTTATGACCATTGCTAATCACATTAAAAAAAAACTATAGATAAAATTCAAGTGAAAATATATCTTCTAATTTATTTTCACTAGTCGATTTTTCAAAGTGGATTTCTTTCTATTAAGATTGATGATTTTAATAAATAATATTTGCTTGTTTACATGCTTTCGAATAAAAGCTAAACAATACTAGTGATCACATAATACAGTTCAACGTCTTGAGATGTCTATCCCATACATTTATAATGGTAAAGTAAAATAAATAAGTATGAAAATTGTCAATAACTTTGGTATCAATTACTCACTCTAAGTCCAATAATTGATATTTGCACAATTAAGAATTAATTATAACATATTGCAAAATTCCTCCTAATGATTAGTTTTGGAGTAAGCTTTTTGCTCAACCTAAAGTATATTATCCAGAAATAATTACCGTAAATTTCAAATTGATTTTAAATTTTTTTTCTTTTCTTTTTGGGAATAGTATAAATATTGCCTTAAGGAAGTCAAATCCTACGTTCTTCACATATACTAACAACTTATAATTAACTTCTCATATAAAACAAGTTAAATGGATAACATTAATTTAATATTTTATAATTAAGAATGGTGAATAGATATTAAGTAGAATCGGAAATTTTCCAAACGTGTTTTCCTTAAATTATATTATTATTTTTGTTTTTTAGCTGATCTCGAAACACAGTCGTTACTTTTTGTTTTCTTTGAATGCTACCATATTTTCATTTACCGATGTAATTTAATTAAACATAGTAGAATACTTGAAGGAATAATAAAATAATAATACTAAAATAAGTAACACAAAATTTGTGAAAGTAAGTCAAAAGAAATTTAGTCTTTGAAATATGATACTGCCTTTAAACAAAACGATTTAAAAATAAGAGAATGGTAAAATAAAAAAACAAAAGAGCACCTGGTCAGAGTACAAATGATCTCGGTTACCTTGAAGAACTACACAAACCGGGAAACTCCAGAAACAACACTAAGTTGAGAGCAAGGACCAGAATGAAGGGGGGAGCCAAGCACCAAACACGAATAGAACCGATGTCTCCCGAAGCCGCCCTTCGTTCTACTTACAATTAGTTATGTTACGACGCACATTGGGTCTTCAATGTTGCGATCGCACTAAAAATTCAAAAGGCGGATTTTTCGTTTTATAAATTTATTTTAAACAATAAACTGAATGATCAAGTTATAATTGTATTAAAAAAAGCAATATTTTTTTTTATAATAATAATTTTTAATTTTTCGAAAATAAAGTACTGCGTAGAATATTTGGCCCAAAAAAGGATGAAGAAACAGGAAAATTTAGAAGGCTTCACAATGCGGAACTGCGCGAATTATATCCGGTAAATATACTTCAAATAATAGCAGCGCGACGCTTAAAATGGGCATGTAAAGTCGTTGGGTTTAATAATGATCGAATTCCGAAAAAAGTAATCAGTTATGAGCCGTCGGGTAAACGACCGAGGGGTAGATCGAGACGAAGATGGGAGGATTGCGTCAGGGCCAACCTGGGGGATTTAGGCTCTGGAGAAGTGGATTGGAGGGAAGTGTGCGGTCGACGGTTGGTGGTGTCAGCATCGAACCTTCGGGTTCACTAAGCCTTAATTTATTTATTTATTAATAATTTTTAATTTAATTAAATACATTACTTTTAATAATGAACTTAGGTTATATATAAGGTGACCAGATTATGAGATTCTCAAAACGGGACCTTCAATATCGGGGAAGTTAGAGACACCCTTAAAAAAATACTATTTACCATATATATATATATATATATATATATATATATATATATATATATATATATGAAATACTATTTTATTCAATAAGACTACATTTAGAAATAAACTTGATATCACTTAAATAAAAATATTGTCGAAAATACTGACTTCAATGTTTATTTTTCATATTTTTGAGATAAGAGAATTTTTTTTCAAAATATCAGGCTTTTGTTTGATGAAATCGAAAAACTGTACACAACCCATTGCAAAGTTACATTTTACTAGCATCATTGCTTTAAGGGTCGACATTTTCATTTGAGATTTTTCCAGTGACCAAATGTCATTAATAATTGAGAAAACTCGTTCCACTGGAGCGTTTGTTCCTGGCAAAGACAAGAAAAATTAAACCATCAATGCAATATTCTTGATAGGGACATTTTGATTTGCAAAATGAAGAAATATTTCAACCCATCTTTGATCCAGAGAAGGTTTCTCTTCGTTTCACTTGAAAATCTTTTCGTCAAAAAGCTCACTATCGGAAAATAAATTTACTAGCAATCACGTCAGTCCCCTCCTCGATCCTTTCCCACTCAGGAACTTCCTTTAGAGTTTTCCAATGGTATTTCTTTGCGTTTTAAAGTTTTAATTTAGTTAATTCATTCATGACCAATGAATGGAATTTAGTAAGCAAACTCGATGCTGTCAAAAGTACATATGGGACCAAATATTTGTAAAACGGGACAAATAAGCGTCCCAAGCATATATTTTGGGGCAACGGGACAGGTCTGTTCACCTGTTTCTGTTCACCTAAGTTATATATAATATAAAACTTTCTTTGATAAAATTATCCTAATGATGAACAAAATTTGTAGAACAACGATTGACTAACTGAATAAAGATTTAAAAGTACTAAAATTTATATAATAGGTATGCACCTATAGTATTAAAATAGTAAAATATTGTATGAACACATATTTTGCACAATATCTCCACACAAAACTATAAAGTATACACAAGAAACATTTAACTTATTTTAAGTATCTATTATATTTTCAGGATTATAATTATGTAGGTATAACGATGTAATATTTTTTACACAATTTCTGTAAATTTATTATTTAATATTCACGTAAATTTTGATATTTCAAATTTTAATATTGAATCAATGTATCACCTGATCCTAAAAAAAAAAGTCAATTATGGCTCTAATTACAATTATCCGAATCCTTAATATGAAGCTAGATGTGATATGACATGAAATGTTGCCAGATTTTATTTTACGAAATACCTACGTTCCATATAAAATCTCCCTACCATCAACAAATGAATCTCTACAAAAATCCCTACCCATTTATATTAAAACAAATTATAAACATTCGTTACTTTGTTTCCAATTCTAAAGCCCTAAATAGCAATTATTAAAGGTATAAGGTGAAATAAATTAACAATAATGAATAGTACAAATACATTTTAATAATAAAAGAACACAGCTATAGAAACATAGTTTCAAATCACAGAAAAATGAGCGATTGGTAACGAATTTATCACATATATTTACAATATTAATCTAATTTATATAAAGTAACAGGATCTAAATTTAATAATAAAATAGCATTGTTGTTGTAATTTCAGAAAAATTAGCAATTGGTCTTTTATCATATATAAAAACAATATTAGCAAAAAAAAAACAATTCTACATCACGTTACTTGTAAATAATTTAAAATGTTTGTCGTTTAATTCATAGGTTTTACAACTTTGGTTTTTAGCAGGAAGGTCTAATTTCATTCTTATTATTGCACTAAGAGTGGAAGGACCCAATTTATTTCATTTTTGTTTTGATGTCGTTCATTAGAGAAAAAACTCTTTCGACATCTGCATCTGCATAAGGGAATGATAGCACAATAAATGCTACTATACTGCTGCTATAAATGCAGATATTAAAAAAAGGTGTCTTATTGTTGAAATTGGGGTAGTTTTTCAAGAAATTCCAAAGTTTTGTCAAGCCATAAGTCATTAATTTTATTTTTTCCTCTGAATCAAAATAGTTTCGGAGGAGCAACCATTCTTGTGCAGCTGAATTTTTGTTTACTGTACTATCTTCTATTTGGTCCAAAATTTGCTTAATGTCTACACTGTTTTGGTTTTGGGAAAATACTTGTTCTGGTAATAAAAATTTAAACTTGCTGACCCGCTATTTGGGTGAGGCATTCTCTTCAAGCTTTCTTCCATCGCTTTCTGATAAACTTTCTGACACCTCTCTCTGAATTGGGCAACTTGTTCAACAGGTATTTTTTCGAGTGTTTTTTCAGCAGATGCACTAATATTAATTTCATCGAATTAAGCGAATTTTCTTCAATGTATCTTTTTACAACTTTAAGGGGGAACTTAAATCTGGTAAATTTGTATAAACAGAGTCGATCCAGTCCTGTATCATAAAATTTGATCCAAGCAGTCGAATGAATCGGGAACATTCCTCACCCAAGTAGGCTAACAGCGATTTCTCGGATTGAAACACGCATTGAAGCGATTAAAGAGAGGCAGAACATGTTATAAAAAGTACCAATAAGCTTTAGTGAACGGATTATTCAATTCTCCTAGGATAAAATTGGCATTAAAATGTTTTTCTTCAGTCTATATTAATAAAAAAAAAGTATGCTGCAAAACTCCCCATTTACTGCGGTCAGCAAACAAAGCCATCTTGTTCGGCTCGGATGTATAAGTTTGTGTTTTTCTGTGCTTAAAAGATCTTGAATCTCATGCAATAAAGCCTGCCTTTTAGGACGATGGAAAAAACGTGTATAAAGAAGACATAAGCCCTTCAATATTTCTTGGTAATTCATCGGCAGCATGACTCGCAAGTAGATGGGTTGTGTGGCATGTGCATCCAATAATAAATACTCCTGGGCAATCTTTTCTGAAGTAGGCCGACAATGATGGAGTTATAATATCCCAGACACCTAAAAACCCGTACTGTTGTTAAATCCATGGTTTTCAGCACATTTGCCAATATAACTCCGAAAGTATTTGTCCGATTCAAAATTTTTCAATCTCATCGATTCAATCTGAAAGGTGGTTAAATTTACAATTAGATCTTATATATAAAAGTTTTATCAAAATTCTTAAAATACACAAGCTGTCTCGCTGAAAATCACTTACTTTTTTAAATACATTTTTTTTTGGCACTCCAAAACCATTTGTCCAATAAAATTTAATATTTTTATCTAAAAGCTGGTTAAATTTACTATTAGATCCTATATATGCAACTTATAATTAACACCGTCAAATACCCACACCAGTCTACTGAACATATCATAATTTACATATTTTGCCAAAACATATACATTTAGCGCGCTAGCTTGGGTGGTTTACAGGACTTAATATAATTTACATATATAGCATCTGATAGCGAATTCAATCAGCTTTAAGATAAAAAAAAGAAATTTGGGATCGAACAAATATTTGAGGAGTTAGAGCGACAGATGTGCCAAAAAACACTTGGATTTTACAACAGTATGTTTTTATTAGCGGGCTGGCATGTGCATTTTACGGGGTTTGATTAAAACTTAATTTATAGATTCTTATAGTAAATTTAATCAGCTTTAAGATGAAAAAATTAATGTTGTATCGGACAAATAGTTTCAGAGTTATAGCCAAAAGAGTACGACAAACATATTTTTGCGGAGATGTGGGACCGACGCACACTGGGGCCATATATAGGGCGCTCGCGCTCAAAACTCCAAAAAGCGGTTTTTTCGTTTTATAAATTTATTTTAAATAATATAATAAAAGATAAAGTTATAATTGAATTAAAAAAGGCACATTTTTTTATTTATAATAGGTTCTAATTTAATAAAATGCATTACTTTTAATAATGTACTTATATTATAAATCTATATATATAAAAATGAATGTGTGTGTGTCTGTCTGTTCTCGATAGATTCAAAAACCATACATCCAATCGCCGTGAAAATTTGGGAAGTTATTAAGTATATCCCCGGAAAGGTTTTTGTAAATTTTTATTTAAATCAGAGTTGGGGTTCAAGAAATATCCCAAAAATATCAAAATAATATTAATTTTTTATAAATATTACTTTAGTGCAGGTGTTATTACCAATTACACAATAAAACATATGTTCTAAATTAATCTATATCTCCTTAGTTTTTTAGGAAGGTTTTAAGAAGAATAAAATTCCGTAAAACGATTTCAAATTCATTTTGATGTTTCAGGTTTATATGTAGGTATGTTATTAAAATAACATTTAATTAGTAATATTTGTTAAGAGTTTAACCATGAATAAATTGAATAATTAAATTTTTTAATCATAGAATTTACTTTTATAAAACAAAACTAACCGCAAAAAATACTGAATCAATCTTTACCAAATCTAAACTACATCATCTTCTTAGTTGAAAGAAGGTTTAGCAATAAGAAAATTTACATATTATCAATTAAATTGTTGCTAAAAAGAGATAAAAATGTGGTACGTAGTAAATTTTGAAAATTGGCCGATATGTGGCGATTGCCATTTAAGAGAGGTTATAGTGGTACAATGTTATATAGAGCTAGAAATTGATAATAAAATTGGTTTAATTCAAATAAATTGTTATAAAAAAAAAGCTATAAATATTTAGTGTGACGCGTGGATACTAGGGATGTTTAATAATCGAACGATAAGTTGTTAGCATCATTCTGCAACAGAGTTTGCAATGGTAAAATTATTAAACCCATCTGTGCCAAATTTTAACTACAAAATTTTCATAGTTCTAGGAAGATTTTAAATAGTATAGTTTACTATAATAATTCTTTAGGTAATAGTCGGCTTACGAGCCACCACCAAGTTTGATCCTTACGCTTCACTTCGAGTTTAAATTTATCGATAGTTCTTTCCTATAACCTCACATGTAAGCAAACCTCTACAGTTTCAACTTGGATTGTGTTGATTAGTTTGTTATATTGATATTTAGTCTTCTTAAATGTAAATAGGTGAAACAGAAGTTAACAAAATGATTTTCATAAAGGATTAAGTGTTTTATCAATTCATGTTTTCTTATTTCCTCTTATCTAATGTGCAAAAGTGTTACAAAACTTAAGAACATTAATTTGTACATGGATTTGGTGTTTTATATATTTTGATTTGTTGTATCAATTTAAGTGATAAAATTTCAGTATATATATTTTTTTGAATGGATTCTTTGTCATCCATAATACTTAATGCCCTAAAGTGAGACAGATTGTATAATTAATTCAATAAAACATAAAGATCTAAAAATAAATGTGAGAAAGTATATCATAGGTTTCATATTTTTTTATTTTCACTTCCCTTAAAAATAATATAGCAGAAAATATAGCAGAAATTGACATCCTAACTTTCAACATGGATTCTGTCTTATATTATATAATTCCTTATAACATGGAGAATGGACAGTGTGAAAATAATCATAGATTAAGAGGTGTACTGTTGGTAATAACTATTGGTGTAATTTTATAGATTAATGTATTTTTTTTTTTAATTTAGAAGCCTGATGATGGAGTATTTTCTGCGAAACATGTAGCTACAAATGTTAAACAAATAGGAGTTATGTTAAATAAATTCTTATTGATTCTGCCTTTATATATTTATAATATCTGTGGCACCTGGGCATAGTGGGCTAAGTATATTGAAGGAACAGTGCTCAATTGCATTCTTCAATACAAGACTTTTATAGATAAACAAATTATTCTTAGTTAATCAACTATTAGTAAAGTTCTTTAATTATGAGAGCGGGCGAAGTCGCTACGGGGAAAGCTAGTTTAATATAAAACTTTCTTTGGCAGAATTATCTTAATGATAAACAAAATGTGTAGAACTACAAATTGAACAATTTAATAAAACATAAAAGTAATAAAATTTACATAATATGTACCTGTAGCATAAAAAAATAATAAAATGTTGTAGGTACAAATATTTCGCACAATATCTACAGATAAAACAATAAAATATGTTTATAAACAAATAGCATTTAACATATTTTAAGTATCAATCACATTTTTAGGATTATAATTAATGAATAACTATGTAATGTTTTTTTACATGATGTCTTTAAATTATTTACCTATTTAATATTCACGTAAATTTTGAAGAATCATTTCAAATTTTAATATTGAATCAATGTTAGTTTTACCTAATGCCCTAAAAAAAGTTTATTATGGGTCTAATCAGAATTATCGGAATCCGTAATATATAGCTAGATGTAATGTGACATGCAATGTTGTTTAAGCTAGATGGTCCAATTGTTAACATGCCACAAACATCGGGGTCGAATTAATATTAATTAATTTTGCTTTTATGTTAGCATTTTTCTGAGGTTAGTTATCAATTATCAGATATTAGATTAGACTAGTTATTAGATAATAGCAGCCGATTAAAACCGTCATTAGTTTTATGAAGTCTAGAAGTCTTCCTAGTAAATTGTTCACCATAAGCCTTAAAATCTTTGTTACGGGCCTTTCACTAAATTCAAAATTTTCAATATCTTGATGTTGCGCGAAGGAATTACCCTTTCGCTTTCACATTTATTTATACAAGAGCTTCTATTATCATATTATAATGACAGTTATGCGATTCCCTAGCGCTAAATTGAATTAATCACATTCAAAGATTTAGGCTTCAAATTTTAAAATTTAAAGATTTATTTTCAATTTCGTTCATAAGATTTTATTTATTAGTGTTTTATAGTACATACCTGCTTCATTCTAGAAGTTTTTTCTACTAAATTTTTTCCTGTAAGCCTTAAAATCTTTGTTGTGGGCCTTTCATTAAATTCAAAATTTTCAATATTTTAATTTTGCGCAAGGGAATTGCACTTTTGCCTTCACATCTATATTTACAAAGGCTTCTATTATCATATCACAATGACAGTTTTGCAATTCCCTTGCGCAAAATTGAATTAATCAAATTTAAGTTTTAAGAATTTAAATTTTGAATTTCATCCTTAATATTTTATTTATTAATATTTTATATTATATACCTTCACTTGAACACCACATAGTATGACTTGAAATATAAAACTTTAAAAGAAAAAAAAATTAGCGTATTGAAATGGTTTGCACTTTACAATTGACTGAATTATGCTCTCTAATAATCCGCGACATAAAACGGATTAAAACATAGAAAGGAAACAAACAGAAGTGAGTGTTGTTTACTAATTGATTTGCCATATTATGTAGATTATTTTAGCCACAAAAAAAAGTAGAAATACCCAAAAATCAAAAATCGAGTTTTGAGCGGTGTTAGTGAGGAGATGGCCCCAGTGTGTGACGGCAAGTTGGCCAATTTCTCCATTTTTTCCCAAAAACGTGACTTCGCGAAAAATGGTCCGATTTCGGATTTCTTTTTTTCATTATGTAGGTACTAGTTCCAGCTATAATTAATATTTGAAGCCTTTTTTCGAAAAAAGCTTCGTTATCGCGTTATAGATAAAAAAACAAAAATAACGGTTTTTTTTGGCGGTTTTAAATATGAAGCCGATGGGTGCCGTGGTAGCAAACTTCAGATTCGGATTCAGCACCCCAAAAAACATAAAGATCCATTGAGAAAAGAAAAGTTCCGCAGTTTTTTCTTGAAAACGGCCTTTTGGAGCCTAATTTTACTGGACAATAGTCAAGTTGAGCAAATATCTTACAAGTAAGATGAGCAATTCTAATTTGACCATGTTGACTTAAAATATTTTGTTGTTGTTTATTGGTAATCCATAATCTAGCCTGAAATACTTGTCAAAATTATCTATTCTATTATTTTCACTAATGAGTGATTGGATGATAAACCTACAATTATTTTCATATTCTAAATAATATTTTACAGTTTATTTAGTTTTGACATGGATATGTCTTTTGGCTGGGGTTCTATACTTTTTTGGTGTAACATTTTTTTCACATTCAAAAATGTAACATTTTGACACGATCTAGCTCTGTTGGTGTTGTTCTTATCGAAAATCGAAAACACGTTGCTGGTACTCTTTTGGCTATAACTCCGAAACTATTTGTCCGATTCATTTTTTTTTTTTTTTTTTTTTTTTTTTTTTTTTTTTTTTTTTTTTTTTTTTTTTTTTTTTTTTTTTTTTTTTTTTTTACTTTTTTCTTAAAGCTGGTTAAAATTACTATCAGAATCTATAAATGAAATATCGATCAAGTTCCGTTAAACACTCATGCCAGCACGCGTACTAATGTGAAATCTTCGATTTTTCACTACATTTTTCGCTATAACTACAAAAATATTTGTCCAACTCAGAATTTCTTTTTTTCATCTCTAAGCTTATTAAATTTACTATTAGGTCCTATATAGTAATTTACTATCAAATCCCATACACGAAATTTTAATTAAATCCCGTGGAATAATCACGCTAAATACCGCCTACTGTTGTGTAACCCAATTGTTTTTTGGCATATGTTTCGCTATAACTCCAAAACAATTCATACAATCCCAAAGTTCTGTTATCATCTCAAAGCTGGTTAAATTTATTATTAGGTCCTTTATATGAAATTCTTATTAAATCCTGTAAAATACCCATGCCAGCTCACTGAGCATATCAAAATTGTCATATATAGGACCTAATAGCAAATATAACCAGCTTTGAGATGGAAATAAATTTGGGATCTGACAAATAGTTTTGGAGCTATAGCGAGAACTGTGCTAAAAAAAAACAAAAAAAAATAGGATTTCAATATGCGTGCTGGCACGGGTGTTTTACGGGACTTAATCGAATCTTCTTTCATGGGTTCTGATAGTAAATTTAAACAGCTTTCAGATTTAAAAAAAAAAAAAAAAAATCTTAAATCGGACAAACAGTTTAGAAGTTATTGCTAAAAGAGTAAAAACAACGTGTTTTTACAAAGTGCGACTAATCGCAAAATAGCCAATCTTTGGTGGTGAACCGCTCTGAAACTATTGATCTGTGCAAAAAATGAATAGAAGCAAATATGTTGCAAATTTCATTTGCTTTAATAATGTATAGAACACAAAATGTGCTGAAAGTAATGGTTTATTAGTTATTTGATCAAACAGCTAAAATCATGCAATTTTCAAACCTTCCCCCACCCAAACCCGACGCTATTTTGAGGAAGAATTTTTACTACATTTAGAGCTAAGGGTGGTGAACAGTTTCCAATAGCTAGACCTTTTTATTTTGTTAGAGCCTCCGCACACGGGTCGACGCTCGAAGTGCTCGATTCGAGAGAAAAATCGCGCTCGTCTCTCCCCTCCACTCAACTTACAATGGGTAGCATTGGGGTCCGCAGACGTGTCGTTTTGTCAGTGCTGCCGATCCGGGTATTTTTTCCCGAAATCGGGAAATGTTTGGCATCGGCGGGAATTTAACGGGTATCTCCGATAAACGGGTAATTTCTGGTATTTTTGTTTTCCATAACTGATTATGTTAATACTTGTTACATCGTTATCTATTTCTAAATTGATAAAAACAATTATCGTCAAAAAGTTCAATAGCGATTGTAATATTTTTCGGTCAAGGAAGAATCGAAAAGGCCAGTCAGTCTTCGACGACAATCCGGGGAATGAAAGCCGTTCAGTTCCTCAGATGTACTTTTAACTGCATTATTTTTTGTTCTTAGGGGACAGTAAGTCCCAGAATAAAGTTTATTTTTCATTCATTTTTTATTCATTCATTCATGTCCACGTGAATGTTAGGTACTGCCACCAGCGCTGCTGTCCTTTCTTCGATGCTCACTTGAATGTTTGAGTGCGGCTTTTGTCACGTATTTATGTACGACGTTATTTTAAGAACTAAATTAGATAATATGATAATTGGCGATCCTTGAAAATAAAGTCAATAGTGATTAATTATTATATCAGATAATAATTTTTGTTTTTTTAATACAAATAATTTATTTAATATATATATATATATATATATATATTTACTAGTCTGCCTCTTATTAGTCTTTATGTGTGCCAGTTTGTGATAAATCATAAATAAAAGTCTGAGTTAAACAAATTAGATGTTACTAAAATATAAAATTTTTACCTACTAATTGTTTTATTAATAATTCCTAATATTATATTTTGTACCTGTCCACTTTCCTTTTCTTTTAGTCACCCAGCAAAATAATAATGTAGGTAAATATTGAAAGGTTGATTAATTAAAAAAGGTTAAGAAACTGAGAAGGTTAATACAGTAATACAAATTAACATTCATTATATTACACTGGCACTAAATTTAAAATATATTTTCCAGAAATCAATAATAATAAATATAAAAATTATCCAGTAATTTTTTGTTTTGCGGACCATTTGGGGCCCCCCTTTATGAGTATTTGATGCCCCCCCCCCCCTCGCTGGGTTAACAACGATAATTCCCGAAAACGGGTAATACTTCAAGCATTGGCGGGTATTTCTCGGTAAAAAACGGGAATTTCAATTTTTGGTGGCGGGTATTCTGGGTTGGGGGAATCGGCAGGACTGCGTTTTGTGCTCGTCAAAAACCGAGCAGTTCCTCGTCTCGAGAGATCGGTAGTGCACGGGGTTTATCGAGGCGATTCTACGTCATGGAGGTTATTATAATTTCTTTCTTCTTTTCATTTTTGTGCTTTATTTTTAAGTGCTAATTATTTTTATGTGCTAATAATTTTTATGTGCTAATTATTTTTACAGATTAAATCATCCAGATCCTTCTCCCTCCACAGAAGACAGTTCATTTTAAGTTTTAGTTTTTCCTTTATTTTCTAGTTGTATTATATTTTTCTTCTCTTAAATTCTATTGTATTATTTTTTTGTCTATATTAATATATGTATATATATTTTTTTTTTTTTTTTTTTTTTTTTTTTTTTTTTTTTTTTTTTTTCTCACGAAACGGCCTTGGTGACCACGCGAATATCAATTTTTGGCTCCTCTCTTGTTTTTTCTTTCCTTCCATTTTTCTCTCATTATTTCTCCGTGTCTCTTTTTTTATTATTTTTTAAATATTTTTTTTTATTATTATTATTTCTTTTGTTCTTATATAATTTTACAATTCACAAAATTACATGCTGTACCAAGAAAATAAACCAGACTCAACTTCAAATACAATACTAATAATCAACTTAATTATATGTGATGTAATCATAATTTATAATGAAAGAAAAATATAACATTCTAGTAATAGAATAAACAAAAATTGTGACTATACGTTCTTAAATATCTCTATATATACACACATTTACACACGCACACACACACACGCACGCGCGCACGCACACACGCACACACGCACGCACGCACACACACACACACACACACACACACACACACACACACACACACAAACACACACAACACACACAAACACACAAACACAAACACAAACACAAACACAACACACACACACACACACACACACACACACACACACACACACACACACACACACACACACACACACACACACACACACACACACACACACACACAACACAACACAAACACAAACACAACACACACACACACACACACACACACACACACACACACACACACACACACACACACACACACACACACACACACACACACACACACACACACACACACACACACCTTTGTATGTATGCCCAGCCTGCCCGGCGGTGGATGAGAGTGCAGAGCACGTGTTCTTCATATGCCCTCGCTTTCAGCAAGAAAGAGTAGAGTTCCGACAGGTCTGTGGAGTTTTTTTCCGACGGTTGATGATCTGGTGCAATTGATATTGGCTTCTGAGGAGTACTGGATGGCGGGCCAGAGGTTAGCGGCTCAGACTATCAAGCGGCTCAGGAAAGAAGAGAGGGATAGGCGCAGCAGGATGTTGCCTGCTACCATGAGGCGGCACTCAGCCATTCCTCTCCATGATGTAATGCCTAACGGCGGTTCCGTGGGGAGGAAAAACAGGTGTAGGGAGTTGGTTTTAGTGGGTAAGAATCCCACACATGGTTAGGTACGGGGCTAACAATGTCTTTTGAAGATTTCCCCTACCCTAAAAAAAAAAAAAAAAAAAAAAAAAAAAAAAAAAAAAAAAAAAAAAAAAAAAAAAAAAAAAAAAAAAAAAAAAAAAAAAAAAAAAAAAAAAAAAAAAAAAAAAAAAAAAAAAAAAAAAAAAAAAAAAAAAAAAAAAAAAAAAAAAAAAAAAAAAAAAAAAAATACCAAATACATACCATAACCAACCTATATACACACATATTTACATACATATGCAAATTTTGTCTTTAATATAGTTTTTATGTTTTTACTTTATTTTCTAACTGTATTTTAATCTATTCTTTTGTATTATATTCTTTCTTCTTACCTTAAATATAAAACTTACCTCAAAGTTATAAGTATGCGTTCCTCAGCACCCAAACATTCCTTCATATTGGTATCTTCATAATGCATTCTCATTGGAGTGGTTTATGAATCTTTCGACATTCTATAAAATGCTAAAAATTTAGTGTCACTCTGTTCCATTTCTTTTGCACCAACAAATAACCGAGTAATAAAATTACGTTCAATATAAGGATGCACCCATAATCTACGTTTATTTCTTTTCAAGCGCCGCACAGTGGGGCCATTCGTGAATCTACCGGAACAAAAGTCTGAAAGCGATCATATGGATAATTTAATATTTTTTTCTCATCCAGAACAACTTGAAATGATTAAAACAAGGTTATTGAAAGGTTGATAAAACATATAAAATTTTATTTGTGACCTGTTGTTTCATTAAGAAAAAAAACTTAATTAAAAACAAAAACATTTATTGATTTTTCGGTGATTATATAAATGGCATTTAAAAAAAATGAATATACATACTTTATGATAATAATGTCAATATTATGATTGTAAAAACACCTCTGTAACAACTAAAAATTTCTCTTCAGTAATAAATAAATAGAATTTTTAATATATATAAATCAATGTATCAATACAAATGTAATCAATAAAATGTAGTCATACCTTTTTGCTTGTTTTCTTTTTTTCTAGCCCTGATGAAGACTTGCATTGCAAGTCGAAACGTTGGCTTTAAGAATTAAAATAAAATAAACATTTTATTTTGATCTGCTGAGTATCTATGACTGCCTACCTAAATTATCTACATCTCATATATATAAATCAGGACAATGTTTTATCAAACTATAAGCTTTAGCAGAACTCAAACACATTATATTGTTTTTAACTGAAAAGAAAATTATACTCTATAATGATTTATCATCTTAGATCGAGATTATCACTATCTTGACCACTAAGTAAGGGTACCATACTCGTATCTGCGTGTGATAGCAAGTTGAGAAGATTATTACCGAAAGTCGTATTTTCCACTGGTAGTGGTCTGAATGAGCTTATGAAAGGATCAGACGAAATAAACAAATTATTCATAATGTCGGTGTTGGTTACTGTGGGAGACATTTTCCGAGGAAAACGTTCCCTGTATCTTTTAATCTCTTTGTGTTGGCTTTTTTGGACATCCTCTGTGAGTTACACAATTGCAAATTGTTGAATCATATAGTTGACCAGATATATTTTTTCTTCCTGGGAATCATTAAAACTGAAATCTCCGGCTCGTAACGCTTCAGCCAATGCCAATCACCCAACTGAGAGTACTCCGCCTAAAACACAATTTTCGGTGCTACTGATAAACGGGCAGCCAAATGCAATATATTCACTAAAATTAAATGTCCCCAGACCCACGGAAACATAAATTAAGACGACCTACCTTCACCTACCTAAAAAGTTTCAGATTAAAACATGAATATGTTTTTTCACTTTTGAACTTTTTAATTGGCGTACCATCTGAGTATCTAAAATGCAGTAAAATTAAAAATTAAATGTACTAATACTGACTATTTTGAATGCAATCCCTCGTAAAATGTAAAAAAATAAGAAAACTTATTACGATGTTCACTGTCGAGTGCTTGAAAGAATAGTAACTTAATTCTCAAATAGTGCGGGATTAAAGTGGTATTAGTTCCTTATTTATTATGCTTCATTGACATTTCCTCATCCTGATTCACTTCGCTTCATGTCTTCCAACATTCAGCCTGTTAGATCAACCATTTTCTGCATCAAAAAATCAACCTTCATTTTTGGACTTGTGTCCCGCTAGATTCACGAAAGGCTCCACTGTGCGCCGGTTCCACAAAAACATCACAAAGTCTCCTCCTCATCACTACATGAACTGCTCATTTTTATTACGATCTGGGTTTGATGCAAACGAACAGAAGTCGACCAATGTGCGGATGGCAGACTCCCGAGCCGCAGATATCGCACAAGACGAGAGAGACGCGCAAACCTCTCGACGTGTCAACAAGCGACCCGTGTGGGGAGGACCTTAATTCAAGGTTCGATACTAATATATACTCTGTACTATATAACGGAAATGCATATTAAGTGAAGGAAATAAGGTAGCTGCTATTCCTTTGATACAATGTCATATAACGTTTAATTTTCCAATGAATTCCTTGATACCTAGAAGAACCTTCGCTGCGTTTTGTCTAAAATATCATAATAACTATCTAATGTAACCATTGACAAGTTAATTCAGTGCTGAAGTATTTTCTAACATTTAGTTAACTATGTATGCCAGTTATTAATTTAATTTTCATAAAGTTAACCTATGTCCCTACGCTTCTTTTAAAGCAATGGTAATTATGTGGCCATTTATTACATTTATTCAATGTTTTTTCTTTTCTCTTTCTACTTTTAAGTGCTTGAAAAATATTACAACTAACGTTTTGATTTTCTTGCTGCCAAATTATACATTAGTGTATTGTATTGTACATATTGAACTTCACATTTTCTAAAAAACGAACTGAACTTTAGATATAACATTAAATAAAAATTATTTGTTATTAATTTTTATTTACGAAAAGAGATCTATATTTTTTTAAGATATCCAGGTATAAGTAAGTTTAATTAATGGGTAGGCTGTGTGTTTGTTACCTTAGCAACAATCAATATTTACTGTTCTTTTGCATAATTATTATCAAAACAATTAATCACATTTTACTCTGTTGGTTTTTTATTGTTAGTTGAAGTTGGATTTTATAATCATCTATAAACTTCTCTTTCATATTTTTTCATTTCTGTTGGTAGGTATATTTTTTTTGTATACAATGAGTGGCATAGGAGACCTTTACTTAGGAATATTTGAAAATTACTAAAAATATTATTGACACATTGTTCAGATAGATTTTGTGATTTCTTCCATTGAATTGGTTTGTTAAGACCATTATATCAGGTTAATTGAGTTTGCTACTGTATTAAGACTAAGTATTTTAAATCAAGGTGTTGAATGTATATGTTAAAATTTACTTAAGACTTCACTTATTGTGAAATTTTTAGTATGCTGATGCACAGTTATTGGCAGCTTCTTTAACTTATTTCTCTGAGGTATAACATTTTAATACTATCCCACCCAGAAATCAGTTCTAAGTACTATAGTTTGTATTTTTAAGGCTTTATCTCAAATATTTGTCCAAAACATATTAGGTAATGATTTCCAAGTAAAGCTTTTCTGAAAATGCAGGGTTTTAGTAGTGACCTGTAAGTAACCTGAAATTAAACTTCAGAAATGGAAAAATATGGATGGCAGGTTGTAATCCAAATCTATAGTTGACTGGGGTTTTATGATTGAATTAAGGGCTAAAGCTATATTTGGAAATCATAATGTACCCAATATTGATTTGAATAGATGAAGAATATTTATATAAATGCAATGTACAAGTGTGTAAAGTGTACATATGTATATTCACACTCCTATAACAAATATTTTTAGTGTAATTTAATTTTAACATCAATTGTAAAAATATGTTGCATGTGCACGTATGTTAAATTCTATTCATTTTTAATGATTGGTAGGTAAAGGAAACATCTAAAACATGGATGATGAAGAAGAAGAAGAAATTACTGAATCTGATCCAAGGATAATGTATATATACCAGTATTTGAGTAAAACTTTAAAGTTTAAAGTAGATCGATGGGTGAAAATGATGTCATTTGAAGATTACAAGGTTTAGGAAACAGTATCAAAGTATCTTGATACACAATATATAATAGCAAAATAATAAATTACAATATTAATTTTCAGACATTAATTAACAAATTTGTTAATGATGAGACCATGGAGAAGTTGATAATAACAATAACAAGTGCTGGAGTACTTACACCAATGGCAGAATTTCCCGCAACAAGTAAGAATAAATCTGTTTATTTTGTACGGCTAGAACCTGTTGCCCTTACGGGAGAAAATATGAGAGATGTTTTGCTGATTGGAGACATGTCACCAAGGCCCTTGGAAGAGTTTCAAATATATTTAGAAAATGTGAGTGTCCATTTGACATGAAGTCCCATAATCTATTATATGTAATAATAAACATCTATTTTAAATTTTAGATATGGATTCCTATTCTACAAAGTGGCAAGGCGGTTGAATGCTGGGGACAGAGTATAATAGATGAGGTTAAGAAGAAAGCTATTGATATGCGGGATGAGGTGTTCCGAATCAGGGGCATCATTGATGGATTGACTCTGCTTCCTATGCCTGAGGGTATTGAAAGGATTTTAGATAAAGATGAGAATGTAATCACAGAGTAAGTTAGATTGAATTTCACAAAAAGCAAAAATTTTGTTTGAAGGAAATAGTCACTGCCTATGATGAATTCTTATGTCTGATTAAACCCAAACTACTGGTATCCTTTTTAGTTATTGTTTTCTTGTTCCATTATTATATCAAGAGTACATTAACAAAATTAAGATACCTGTCCCTGTTGGAAATTGAACATCATTTTTATGATTAGAATACCCATTAGTTATTATATCATTTGAAAGAACTTCTTTCTAGGGTCTGTTACCCTACATTAAAATGAGTCTATGACGGAGTGGATGAGCAGGTCTCCTAAAGAATAACATTAAGCTGTACTTTATTGTCTGCTGCATTTATAGAGCTGAATTTGAATAAAGTTGTCAAGTATGCTGAGCTTTTTTTTTTTTCTTCTTGCCATTTTTGAACCATGAGGTTTTTCTGGCTGAATTGATTGCCTAAGATATCAGTACAACCCTTCCTTGGTCTGAGTTCTTACCAGCTGTCTTTGTTTTTTGGATACTAGTATCACACACTTTTTGTCAAGTGTGTTACCAACAGACTATATTTGACCCAATTATACTAGGCTGCCCTTGTTTCAAGGATGAACCAATATAAAATACATTCCAAAGTTTATTCAGAGTGGTTATGTAGTAGACAGGACCACTGACCATGAATTCCTTGAAAATTGAGAATTATGAGGTATTTTCATCCCAAAGAAAAAAAAGCACGGATCATGCTTGAATTTTACAATTTAGCAGAAATTTCATGAGATAATTAAAAAGGGATATATGTATTCATGGTCAATTTAAATTACAATAAAAATAATAGGGTGTTCATTTAAAAAAAAAAAAATTATCCTTTTTCAACCAAATATTTGTATTATTATTTCTTTGGTATAAAATATAATTAATACTTCATTGTTATCTACCATCATTAGCCATCTATCATTTGCCAGTTGCTCGATCCCATTCCTTGGGATGGCTGTCAAAGAACTCTTGAACTGCAATTTCAACTTTTATTCATCTTTCAACCCACCACACTCTCAGGTAAGTTCACGAATACCTAACCCCATATTTTAGTAAAGGAAAGGTAGGAAAAAAAAAAAAAAAAGTTTGCGAGCACTTGTGGACGGATTTGACTCATTAGCTTCCTGCAGAACCTTATCAGTATCCATTAATGGTCTCCCGGAGCCCTTCTTCTTTTCCAGCATTGTATCTGCCAAATTTTTCAAATAAATGCCAAACTGTAGACAGGTTAAGGACACCTTTCCCTTCATATTTAATAATTTCACAAGTTTGCCTCAGCGGCTGTAAAATTTTTTTTCCAATAATGTCCTAAAATTACCGGAATTTCATAGGATACTGTTATGTTTTCTTCTTTGAAACAAATAACTAAACTGACTCTATTTTTGAAGAAGTCGATTATACAAGCTCAGAGAATGCTCTAAAGGGATTTTTAAGTATTGGTAAGTATTAAATAGGATTAAAATATTTACATTCCTTTGAAATCTTGAATTTGATAAAATGGTCATTTTTTTTATTTACCTCATTAGATTATTAAAATTATTAATCAGGTATCTCAACATTAATGTTTCTATAGTATCAAGAGCATTAAATTCTATGGTAAATCATCAACTATCAAACACAAAAGACATTTAATGAATTCAATTTAAATTAAAATCACAATTTCATAGCACAATTGATGCCTGAACAATGTTTTGTTACCCCCATGTTTTTATTCTAATTTTATAGATGTTTCATTTTCTCCTATTTTCATATGTTAATTTTTTTTTTTTTTTCACTTTATTTATTATATCCACACCTGTCACTCAATTTGTGACAATAAGCGGATGTGATATGAGAAATTAAAAAAAAAAAAAAATTGGCATGTCAGGCATGAGGGAGTTCAGCACCCAGCGGTACCTACTCCAGTCGCATTTTTTTAAAAAGATTTATCTTAAGAGATCTCTTAACCAGCTCCCTCTTCAGCCTTCGTTGTGTTGTCTCTGGCATATCCAAAGTCGCCATGTTTTGTATTAGTTTGTTGTAGTGTCCTGGAAGTTTGTCATAAGATCGTTTGTAGGAAGTGTGAATATGGTCCTGTACAGTGGGTATGTTCAAGTCTGTATGCAATGTTCTGTTACTGATGTACCAGGGTGAGTGAGTTATGACTCTTAAAACTTTAGACAGAAAACTTTGTAATTTTTGAACGTGACTCTTTTTTGCTGTCCCAAAAATTTGTGATGCATAGGTCCATACAGGTTTGAGTAAGTATAAGTATTTAATCGCTGTCTGATTTTTAGAGTCGATTGTTTTTGAAGAATAGAGTATAGTATATGTGTTAATTTAAATATTTTTTTTGTGGTTGATAACTTGATGGGTGATAAATGAATTCTCCTGTGATATTTTTTAGTAAATTGAATAAATTTTATAACATTGATCCTAATACTGTTTGCTTTGATGTGTTATCTAAATATTTTTTTGGTTTAACAAAATAAATCCAATTGATGATGAAAGCATTATTTTTGTTTGTGTGTAGAGATTACATAGACTTTTCCTCTATCAATAGTTAACATTATCATTTATGCTCTACTTACAAACTTTAATAATACACCATTCGACAACATTCTGCAGAATAAGAAGTGGTTAAATTGTTAATTGTTGGAAATTGTTAGTAAAAATTTAAGGTTCTTTTTTGTAATCCCTAATAAGAAATATTTAACTTTTACACTTTATGTTTTGGAGTATAATCTATAAATAATGTACGAAAATACATCTTTTGTTACGAAGTAGTATATTTCATTCATCATATTGAGCAGTTATAAAACAAATAATAGGACGCTAACAAAAAAAAAAGAAAAGCAATAAAATCTTTAAAAAGCAAAATGGTTGGCTAGAAATACTTTATTAAAAAAATAAAACACAAAAATTATTGACCTGCAATATACAACAGTAACCAGCAGCAACTTGAAAAACATCATTTTCAACACCTATTTGATTTTAAATGTTTTCTTAATTTTTGAATTATTCAAAACAAAATCATTGATAAAAAAAATATTTCCCACACAAAAATACTCAAATTACTGGAACAATACAGGTTATAAAAATTCATATTTCAGAAAAATATTTTACTAATTCTGGATTAATCACAAAAAGCACATCAACTGAAATCAACAAAAATCATGCAAGAGAAAAACAGACAAGTTTTTTATTAAAATTTGCCTTGAATTTTATAAAAAGAAACCTGGAATCAAGCTTGTTGAATTTTATTTGTCTGAAATTTTGGTCACACTGGTGTAGATACTGAGCGATCAGTCAATCAGAAAAAAAAAAAATGTGTATGTGTAACAATAAATCTTTATTTATATGCTGACAGAACCCTCAATGATATACACATATGAGCGGTGAGAATGAAAGTGGTGTTAGTCTAGTTTTCTTCATTTCGAGATAATGAAGGTTTTGCAAACGTTCTTATTAAAAATTACATAAGCAAGATAGAAAGGACTGTGCTTCAATTTTAGGTAATAATGCTTCAAAGCTTATAAAAATGGTTGGCACAAGTATTAATAATAATTTACTAATTGGTTTCAGCAGGCTAAAATCTTTAAAGAACTTTTTTTTAATTTTTTTTTTTTTTTTTTTGAAGTCGGGAAGCAAGTCCAACAGAACTCAAAATTGTTTTAAATAACTTTAAATTCTTCGCCAAAGTTGGTACTAATAAATATTACCTGGTTTACTAGATTTACTTAAGCACCGCATACTTTTTATGCATTAAACGATTTAAATTTATTTAACTTTTATCTTAATGCCAGACATTTGTCTAGGCTTTACAGTCAATTATAGGAAAAAATAAATAATAATACATAAAATGAAAAAAACAAATACATATGTACAAAAAACAAAACGTTTTTTCTATATAAATATTCATTATTTTGCAACTATTCTAGAAAAACTAATCCCACCACATCTAGCATGCAAAAATACATAAAAATCATGAGACATGTGTGTTTAAGAAATTTCTTAAAATAATACCCTATTGTTTTGGTCTTATAAAAAATTATTTCTATATTATTACTTTTATCATCAAGGTAAGTTCGGATATTTCTTTCCTATATTGCTTCCTGAAGATCCATAGCCACCAAAGAATACTCATTTCAGATCTGAACTGGATCTAACAATGTTTGACATCCGAATATCCTACTATTTAGCCTTCTCCTGGATATAATATTTGTTGTTTTTTTGAAAATTGATTAAATTGGTCTGTTGTTTACAGGAAACTCTCATGTAATCCTTTGGCATGATTACTGTGCTAAAATATTTGTCAGGAAGTTGGAGATAGCCTCCAGCCCATATCTACCTCTACGCATCTATAATTTTTACTCATTTTACACAATATAGAACCATGTTGGAGGGGGGTCTGAGGAGTTTCAAAGATTTTTTATGGCTCAATAGCCTATTATTTCGGTCTCTCCTTTCCAACAAACTAATTGTTGTCTTTTTAAACATTTATAAAATTGGTTCTTATTTGGCAGGACACTCTTCCTAGTAAAACAATACACTACCATCAAATTAATTAATATTTTATAAATTAAATATTAACCATTCAGTTTGGAATGTCATTCCTTCACACTTCACACTGTTTATAGTTTGAGAAGTAATGATTGGTTAATTTAACAACTCTTTAATATTTTGTATTATCACCTGTACTATAGCTGTAACAACAGTAAACACCTCTTTGAAACCGTATTTATCATAGGAAAAAATTTAAGGCAACTTGTTATCAACTTCAAAACAGTAAGTTGGTGAATAATTCTTATCTAAATAAAATAAAATTTCGTTAATTACACACTTTTCAGCTGCCATACTCTAAATGAAACTTCAGATGAGCTAAACTAAAAAGAATATTATGACTTTTTCAAAAATGCTGTTAAATTATGCCCTGCATTCATCATCACAATGCAGATTTAATAATAATTACAAATGATTTTAATACAAAGCTTGGCAAGAAAGTAGTTTATTTCCTGATCATAGGCAAATATAATTTTCATTATGACAATGGCTTGTTAATTTTTAAGCTTCACAGTGCCTAATAATTTTCAACACTTTTATCCCTCAAAAGAATCCATCTGGGCTCATGGATGTCCCTTGATGGAAACACAGTGAACCAAATTGATCATTTTCTGATTGGTGCAAGGCACCGATCTAATTTGTTTGATGTCGGAGTGTTCCATTGAGCTATTGTCAACTCAGACCATTTTTTAACTTTGGCCAAAGCTAAAGTCAGGGTCTCAAATAAAACTAGAGGACAAGGATTAAACCTGAATTATGTTAAGCATAAATATACAAAATTAATGAAAATCTGCTGCTTACACTATCGACAGAAGATAAAGATGTCATTGAAAAGTGGTTGGCCATTGATAAAATTATCCATGAGAGGTCACCTTGATTTAATAAGGGTTATAGCCTGGCCACCAGTCCACAGTGGAATGGCGAACATAACCCAGCTGGACAGAGTTCAAAAACTCTGTGATCTTATGGGAAATAACGGGTAGATTACGAATTCATCAATTTCTGTAGGTCTTGATTTAAGTTTTGTTGAACTGTGCATAAAAAATGGGGCAAACATATTTAACACTTTTTTGTGCTATTTAAATGAAAAACCAGTAAAAATTACCTGGATTATGTGTATTATTAATTTGTCTTCTAATCTTTTAAGGTTTTAAATTATATGTTAAACAACTCTATTTCACTATTGCTATGCTCGCAAAGTGAAAATAAAGTATCATTCCTTATTTTTATCGAGTTTTTCATACTTCATGAAGAAGTATTCAAGAATAAATTGAACCAAGTAAAATAAAAAAAATTGAATGGGTCCGCCAAAAAACGTTCTAAGCGATAAATATAAAATTTTGAGCAACCAGTGAAAGAAAATCAAAATCTAAAGTTTTTGTTAGTTTTGTAGGTTAGATTTTATATTCACATATTTTTATGTTTTCTTGTATAATAACACAATGAAGTACTATATCATACTAAGACGTACTATTATACATTTTAAAAACTTTAAAATCACCACTTTGGAAATTTAGTTGCTTAGAACATTTTTCGGCTGAGCCATTCAATTGTTTAGTGCATTAAAAAAAATGCAAACAGAATTAGATTGTTTACAATGATGAAAAACAGAATTAACCAACATTATTATAAAAACAATATATACGGCATTATTAAATAAATTGTTTAATACATAATTATAAAATACAAATATGAAAATGATTAAATGGGTGTTGATCTGTATATTTACAAGAATATTAAGTATGGAAAAGAATAGTCTGTATAAGGTTCCCTATCATTATTTGTTGTAAATGGCTGTACTTATGACAGTGCACCAAGACTGCTTACTTCTTCAGTATTTTATTGATTGGCGGATGTCCAGCAACAAGGATTTCTTGTGGCAATGCTGTTGGCTGATCTCCTAGGCTACATACTAGTGGATCAGAGGTCACTAAAAGCATTGTCAGAAAGACAGTATTCGAGAACGCTTTCTAGTATGGTTCTCCTGAAACCTTCTCGTGCCTCCTTTAATTGGCCTATCTTCTATAGATCTTTGAAGATCTAGGAGCTATCTACAAGAATTCAGTGTTGAGTAACTGATGTATAGTACCTAGAATAATAAGCTTAGGTAAAGTTGCCCTGTTGCTCTTTGAAGTTACATTGAAGGTACTTTTTCCTTTTCAGATTCATCTTTAATATACTATTTTCTCATATCTAGTCAGTAACTAATGTGAAGTACACTCAAAACACCTGATCAATATATGTAAATTCGATAAGCCCAAACAGTAATTTTCACTGTTGCTGACCAATGATGGTGACTTCTCATATTTTTAAGTTCAACCCAAGTCAAAATCCACCGTTGGTCTTCCTAGAAGGTTTCAAAATTTCAAATTATATCAATTTTTATGTAAAGTATAAGGTCTTCTTGACTCAACCAATCACCATAGTTTTCAAAAACTATTTAATAATTTTTTCCATATGACTTTTTTTCTTTTTTTTGCCAGCTCAGTAGCACCAGCCACAAGGCTGATTGTGCCAGTGCCTTATTTCCTGTATTGTCTTAATACAGTCCTAGTGTTTTCATGTATCTAATAATCATAATCGGATCCATGTCTGCACTAGGCTTTAAGATAAGCTCTTCACTAAAGTGAAGGAACCTCCTCCTTGCCATCATATCACATTTGCATATGATATGGTAAGGCGTTTAATCTTCCTTATTGTTGCAGAATTTGCAATTTGGTGATGTTTTTATTTTCATTAAGCAGAGATGTTTATTAAGTCTGCAATGCCCTGTGTACATTTCTGTCAGGTATTTGAGTCTGGTCCTATCAAGAAGTTGTGTACTCCTTTTCCTGCAGTACCCTCTCAGAAAAAGTTTTGACTGTCTCGGTTTCTTTTGTTGCCAGTTATGAGAAGCGATGCTGTTATAGAGCCTGTCTATCACACTTAGCCAGGCTCACTGCAATTCCGCAGATTGGCTCAGGAGCAATGGGATTCTTATTCGAGCCCTGTCTGGCCTTCTCATTACCTGAAATGTTCAAGTGGCCTTTCACCCAGATTTTATTGTCGGTGGCTAGTTTGTTGAGATATTGTTTACAATCCTTGACTAGCTTTCTTTGACCTGGTTATTACGTTCCTCACAGCGCCAATAGCAGCTTGGCTGTCCGAGTAAATTTTAATGGTTCTGTCCTGTGTATTATATTCTAATAATTGAGCACAGTAACAGATTGCTAAGACCTCAGCTTAAAATACCAAGGTGTGTTCCCCAAGGGGGAGAGATGTGCTTTTATTATTGTTCATTCTTCATATCCCTGCTCCTGAACTTTTTCCTGTTAAGGAGCCATTGGTATAGCAATTGATACCTTGGCATGTGCGATGTTGCTTGCTGATGTCTATATTGACACTGAACTCAATTTCAGTATGTTTCTTTATTTGGAGATCTGATTTCATTTTTAGTAACTCCTGTCCCTCTAATTTGTTTAATAGCTTTTTGTGCCCATCTGTCTTAGATGGCTCAAAAAGCAATCCTTGTTAAATAAGTTTGTACATAGTGATCATCACTTTTGTTTCCACCTTCAGCTGCAGCGGCCTTAGGTTTAATATAACCTCCATTGCTGCAGTTGGGATGGTTCTCATGGCCCCTGTGATTAGGAGGCAGGCCAGTCTCGGAACTTTGTTCAGGCATATTTTAGATTTCTTCAATCCCGCTTTGTGCCAACATACCACAGCAGCATATAATATCATGGGTCAGACTACCATTGTATAGATCCAATGAACTACCTTTGGTTTCATACCCCCAGATTTTCCTATTGCCCTTTTACAGGCCCATAGGCTCTTGGAAGACACATATTCAATGTGTTTATTTCATCTGTTATCCAGATAGATGCCCAGATGCTTAACATGTGTGCTTATCTTAATCTGGATCCCATTTAATTTAGGTGGCCTAATGACCACATTCTTTTTATTTGTATAGATACATAGTTCTACCTTGTCCGGATTGATGTTCAATCCTCTATTGTCACACCATACCGTCAGTATCTTTATGCATGTATTAAGCAGGTCCGATATGGTAGCCTGTTTGCCACCCACCAAGATAGCACTTTCATCTGCATATCCCTGTTTATAGAATCCTGCTTTGTTTATGTTTCTCAAGATGTAGTCAACTACCATACACCAACGTAGTGGCGATGGGATCCCTCCCATATAAGACAGTCTATCCATATGACTTTAGTTTTTCTTTTACTTTTGTTAAAAATATGGCCATTTATTTTTTGTATCTCTGCGTGGCTTCGCCTATGCTATTTCTCAGTTTTATTCCGATTTTAGAAATAGAAATAACTTATTGCCTCCTTTAGGCATAAGGCATGATTTAGGAATTTTTTTTTTACCATTTTTGAAAGAATCTAGACTGAGGAAATGATTCTGACAGCTTAGAATAAAATGGTTTTGCGACCTATCCACAAGAAGGGGTGTCTCTCTTTTGCCATGGTCCTGTAAGATTTTCTCAAATATTCTGTACCAACAATTGCTGCCTCATGTACGAGTGCAGGGGAAATACCAATGTGGCTTTCATCAAAGTAAGTCTACTACAGATCAGATATTTGCATTGTGAATCATTTCACACTTATAATTATACACAAAAATATAAAAGAAAAAATATGTATGTATATAATCAATGTTTTATTGTATTGAAAAGCTAAAATAATGTGTGATAATATATCTGTATATACACTAGAAATAATTTTAGACTGTACATTCCAGTTATGATTTTCATGGAGACTTTAAGTTGAAACATAATATAGAGCTGGCTGTACATAAATGGGGTGAACAAGTTAACAAAGTTTATCAAGACACAGCTAGGATATTCTTTGAAAAGGAGAAGGAACCAATTCCATCTATTGGTAATTTATGTATCTATGCTTTAGTGGTGTTATATACTAGAACTTAAAGCAGTCAGTATTATTAAACATTTTATTTTATTCATTTTTATCTATTTAAATTTATTGGTAGACTTGTTGATCAGGCTTGGCCTTTGTTTAAATGTGATTTACATATAACACATACTACTTAAGCAAACAATATTTCCTTGATACATACCTACCTTACCGTACCATTAAAAATTCTTCCTATGGTTACATCTTCTGAATTTTAAGTTCTGTTTCTTATGTCTACCTGCAAAATTCATTCTTCTGACCTTTAGATTTACAAATTATCTCCCCTTTGATTTATTAATTATATAGGAAATGATCATTTTCATTTCATGATAGCAAGTAATTTGGTAATTTGCTCAGTGCTGATTTTTTTTTTTATTTTAACAAAACTTATTAATTTCCTTACAGATTTATCTTTTTGGAGTGGTCGCCTCAAAAATTTTGAAAATTTATACACACAATTAAAGGAGCCTAAAGTTAGAAAGATGGCTGAAATTCTTGAAGAGGATGACAGTCCTTTTTTTGATATTTTTAAGTCAGTATTCCAAAGTGTTGTCTCAGGTAAGAAAACACCTATATTTTATAGTTATGACAGACCACTAAATGAAAGATATAAGAACATTTTCATCAACTCTAATTTTTTGGGTTGTGATTCAAATCAATAGGATTATAGGATGCACGAACATCTGTCACCTCAACAAAGACCAGAAATTTTGTAAATTTATTTAAAATGGAAATTAAGTTATAAAATGAAACAATTTTAAAAAAAGTTATGTTTTGGACCAAAAAAATATTTTTCTATATAGACTAAAATCAATTCTAAAACACTAAATTAAAATCAAATTGTTCAATCCTAAAAATTGACAATACAATTAAAATATGATATTTGATATTTTTTGGGTACCAATAATACTCAAAAGTTATGGTCTTGAATTCTAGTTCAACAGGCTGTGATACAAACTTATTTTCTATTAAATTAGTCACAGATTGACTCGGGTCAGGTAACCCTGCAGTAGTACTGCTATTGAATGCTAGTGAGTGCCTATCTGGCTCTTATTTGGTTGGAGGAAAACCATTGTAGTTGATCATGGATACTAAACACATTACCTCCTTGTATAATTGTTGTTCAAAATACAGTACATCCTCACCAAGTACTGAGTACCACATATGAAGCCATAACCTTACTCTGTTAGAGTTTCTGAAGGTTCAGTAGAAGTTGTCATATTAGGTGGAAGGAAGATATAATGAAGGGAAAGGGGCTGGTAGACAACTATGTCAAGACACTTGACCAATGAATTAGGACCATTAAGAAATATTTATAGTAGGAATATCATACTGGGTCTTGCAGATCCTGACTGAATATGAGGGGTTCCTGGAAAAATTACACTCGCATGAAAAGAACTTTGATCTCATATGGTCCCATACTGCAGAAAACAAGGGAGGGGGTATCATGCACCTCCTTGAAAGGGCACCGCAATATTAAATTGTCATGGATATGGCTCGTTGAGGTGAACTTCACTGGATTGATGGAGAAAACGTTGTTCATTGTACTTTGTTTATGGGTTGACAGACACTGTTGGCCTTACTCATTTCATCTTAGGAAAAGCACACATGCCTGAAATGAGGACAGCTAGGCTGTAATTGTTGATCATGAAGGTAATTGTCGACTAAATATGATGAAGGTAAAATCCTATCAGTAAAGTGTGTTGCAACATACTGGGTTCAACCAGGTGTATCCTTTAATTTCCCTTAAATTAAAATTACAAACAAATGTATAAAATGAATAATTTAATTTTTTTTTATTTTTAAATAAAAAATCAGTTGTATGTGTTAACCCCAAACGCATTTTCCCATCGCTGCTTAAACAAACTCCTATTGCCTAATAGCTAGGTTGAGTGGGAAAAAAAAATCTTTTGAACCAGCCTAAGGACTGCCATTGGTTGTAGTAAAACATTCTTTAAATATTTTCTTACAATTTTCTATAATCTATAATATATTCTTTTAAAATATTTTCTTAAACTAAACGAATTTGATTTCAGGTTTAGAAGAAGCCAGGTCTATTGATCGTTATCTATCAACTCTTAAAAGACATCTGGATGCATTAGATGCAACGAACCTTTTTGAGGCGGACGAACTTTTCATTCCTCTGATATATAATATCTGTTTAATTTGGATCAATTGCCCTTATTTCAATCAAACAGACCAAATGATTACTTTAATGAAAGAGATTTGTAACTATATTATCTTACAGGTCAGTAAACAATAATTGTTTTACTGTAGGCTCGCACTAGTTTGGACTAATGGGATGGCCAGCCAGGCTGAATTAATGAAAAGCAGGACTTCAGGGAGAACAGGAATAAATATGCTTATTATGTTATAGTAATTAGGTCCAATAATGCCAGTTGTTAAAAGGTGGTAAAACATAAGGAATCTTAAGAAGCTATGTATTATTTAGGATATTAAAAATGATATAAAGTACAATTCAGTAACTATTTAGAGCTAAATAATATTTTGCTCATTAATAAAGCCTATAATTACAGTACAGTACCTATATAATGTGATTAATAATTTATTTATTAGCCAGTTAAAAAAAAAAACATTATTATTAGCTAAAAAAAAAAAAAAAAAAAATCAGTCTTACGTTACATTAATAAAGCAGAGGCCCAGATCACTGAAGGCTGAACTAGCGCTAGCCTGCTGTACTTTTAACTAATTAATATGCTTATATATATTGTAGTGATATTTCGGAGTCGAGATAAATTGTATGCAAAAGGATTTTGGTTTGAATTTGGCGCCAGCGAGAGTTCGCCGCCGATCTAATTGTTAGGTAGTTTTGTTTGTCAATTTGAAATAAGGTATGTTAAATAATGATTAGGATTTCTAAATGTTTTTTTAAATTAATAAAAGTTAAATTTCTAATTAATATTTAGTTAATTAGTTTCCTAATTAGTTGTTGATTAATTGTCCCTATTTGGGAGCCGTAATGTAATGTTTTTTTAATTAATTAAGTTCTAATTTTAGTTAATATAAAGTTATCTTTTTTTTGTTTAAATAAATTTTGAGGGAATACCAAGGGCTGAGCTTTTCAAAGATAATGATTCTGACTCAAGAACATATTTTATAAACAAACAATTAAACACATTTTACACCACATTCTCTATAACATTTGACATATTAGTAATTAAAATACCTTCCATCTTCGAAACGATTGTAGATCTTCATAATCCAAACTGTTCCTCAACTTATCTTTCTTTTTCAAATTTCCTTCTAACCTTCCTTCATCAGTCTATTGAAACATTCATCACATTAAGACTTTTAAAATAGTTTATTAATGCTTCACACTAGAGGTGGGACAAAAATAACGTATTCTTTAAAATAACCTATTATTGACTCGGAACTGTTATCACCAATCACCTATTACTGAAAAAACCCTATTACCAGTGATCATATTTTAAAATATCTATAAATAAACCTAAATTTGTATTTTAAAATAACTATATTTTTACAATATTATTTATTGATAAATTCACCCGTCTTCAACTACAATTCAGAGAATGTGTTAAATATTTTAAAATATCAGAGAATGTGTTAAATATTTTAAAATATCGTATATTTTTAATCAAAATTTATATTTTAAAATATTTGATACATTTTCTGAATATCTATAGTTAAAGATGGGTGAATTTATCAATAAAGTAAAAAAACATATATATATTTATAATATTTTCATGCTACAATTATTGTGACTTTAGCAATTATATATTTTCTAAGATAAAATTACTTATTGTTGGATTTATTATATTTGTAGTAAGCTATGTTAATTAACTCCATTTAAACAAACAATAATTTTCTTTTTAATAACCATGTTCATCACTATTAAGATTCCAAGTATAAAATTTATTAAATCTTCCATCGAGAACGATGGAGAAATAACAATAAATTGGGGTTGTTGGTGTAAGGTGTTAGGTTATAACAGATAGAAGAACCGATCGGTTAAGGTTATTCGACCAGTTACCGTTCTTAGATCGGTTCTCAATAACTGTTGAGTAACTTCTGTTATCGAATAACTCATATGGCTGTCCTATTATTGAAGAACCGATAGGTCACGTGATCTAATAACGCAAACAATAACTGGTCGCAGTGGGTTGTGACGCTCCTAGCGGCCGTAGTTCGAACTAAAACAGAAATTCGTGATCATAGTACAATCATATCACAATAGATGGAGTTCGAAACTGTGAACAAAAATAAATGCTTTGATTTTAATTTGTAAATAAATCTTCATGATTTCCTTTTTTGTTTCATTGCGAATCGATAAAAAATCTCTTGGTTAAGAGAGGTTCTACTTTAATACAAAGTGCTGAAACTTTTAGATGAGCTTTGTAATACCAGATTTAATTTAAATTTACTTAGACTGAAATAGTTCCCCAATATTCAGGGTCTTAATGTTTTCTAATCGTAATTTTAAAAAGTTGAAATGGCTAGTTAATATCAAATGCTTTTTCTTATGTTATATTACAAATAATAATGTAATGACAAATGAATGTCATTAAAATCTTATGATTATAATGAATAGTTAAAATCTTGCAATGATTATTAAATCATATAAATATTACCTTGTTGTAAAATCTGGTTAAACTTTTGTAATTTATAGTTATTCCAAGGATATTTACACTTATATTAGATTCCATCGAGACACTACCTTTTTACCTGTTTGTAAAATATAATACTTCTTTTTGAAGTAAGTATTTAGTCCTTTGATATATAGCTTTTTTATTTTTGTGAATGGTTTCTTTCATACAACTTTTTAGTTATAATTTTTATGGTTAAATCCATTGGAATATTTGTAAATAGATTTGTTAACAAATAAACTGAATATTTTTAATTTATTTTGTTTTTTTCCTTTAAAAACTCTGATGTAAATTGATTGAATCTGTATGGTTATTAGTATTTTCCAATATTTTAGTGAAGTATTTATGAGAACAGTTCTTTTAAATAAAAACTCATTGTGATTGTACAATGACAATGTGGGGTGTTGATAAATTTGTACAAACTTTATTGTAATTTGTTTTGTTTTTTTTATATAGTTTTAGTCCATACATTATCTCATTTTGTGATTTTTATAATTACCCTTTCTGTTCTGGAAACTTATAAAATGAAAAATACCTTCAGGTTTGTTCAGTTATTGTATCCTAATCTTTATCAGTTATTTGTTCAAACCATCTTTTGATCAACTAATCTTTCTCTTGTTATCCTTTTGCTGCCATTCCTTTCTTTACAACCTCTATCCACAATTTCCTCAGACATCCTTCAACCTACTCTCTAATCTGTTCAGGAAAATATACTATGGCCTCTGTTTTGATACATCCTTTTTGAATGAGCTCCTGGTTTAAATACTCTTTAAAATATTTTTTTCCTCAATTAGGATTGATGACTTAATTCCAATAAAAGTTGCAATTAATTCATGAAACCCTAATTGTATTGATCCTTCTGTACCATCATGTGTACCTCAAGTGATTTTTTCCTCTCTCATATATTGTGTTATGATAATATTAGAAACATGATGGGCTCTTATTATGAAATAACTTCCACTCTGAGTACCCATCTCTAAAGATAGTAGTGTTTAAGCTTTTTCTTCTCCACACCACAGATTTTAGCAAATTTAAAGACAATTTATAGTGATAAGGAAAGATATAATCATCTTTTTTTTTTTTTTTTTAAAGGAAACATTTTTATTCCACAGGAACGAGTTTAGGATTCCTACAGTCTTCCTTTCTCTTAATATTTTCAATGAAATATCTTAATTAATAGAGGATTCCTTTCCAGGAAGGATTAGTAGACCTCCATATCTCTAATCTTCAATGCTAAAAAATGTGCTCGAAGAGTTGAGGGACACAAACTCTTTCTTCTTTAGATTTATTTCCATGCCCTTTTCAGAATACTGCTTAAAGTTTCCTCACCATGTATTCCAGATCACATTCCTCAGTGGTAATGAGTTGATAAACTCCTGCAATTTGTTTTATGAATTAGATATCTTTCAAAATCTCCAAACCCATGTGTTAATATTTCTCTCCTATTTCTAGAAAGGTTGTTTAATAACCATGTTAAAGAGAGTAGGTGATTAGCAGCAACTTTGATTTAATGCTTTGGTGATGTGTAATGCTGAGGGGACATGATATCAAAACTTTTTTTTTTAAAATACTTTTGTATACTAACGCTGCTATTTTAAAATTTAATTCCCAATTCTGCACCTTTATAAAGGCCTTGTATGCCTTATCTCAGACTATCACTTATCTCTGACAAACAGTGCTTTCCACACCTTATTTAAAGGACCTAAGTCAAAGCTTTTAAAGGTGGATAAAGGTTAAATGTACCTCCTGGACCAGAAGTCTTGGAAGTCCACCAAATGCTTTAAAAAAAAATTGGGATATAGTAAAAACTTGACCTAAGATGGCCCAGCCTGAATCCTGCTTCTACCTCTGTTATTTTCTTCTTTATTTTATCTTACAGCCAATATTTTAATACACAATACATGCTTAGGTAACAGATTGATACAAGCTACTTGTAATTGTTGAGTCTTTATAATTGTTCAAATATGTTTTACTAACACACATATGTATTTTTTAAAAATAAAATCTTGGCAGTAAAATTAAATAAGGACAATGTTTTTTAAAGATTTATTTAGCTGAATTCGTTTGTATCATAGTTGGCCTATTTATTTTTAAGTTGTTATATATTTTGACAACTTTTAATTGGCTTCTAAAATTTGTTGTTTAAAAAAAAATTGAAACAATAATTTTGGTTGATTTTGTGTTATTTATCATTTGTAAGATTACTAAATAAGCAAATTATTAACATTATTAGCAATGGCGAGGAGGATAAATTAATGAATTACCAGTCAAAATGTCTAAAAGTAAGTTTGTAATAGGTTAGAACCACTAGCGCCAGTCGGTGATCGAAAACAGAACGATGGCTGGCAATAGGTTATTCTAATAACTGTTGTAGAACTGGAGTGATTGTAATAACTGCAGTGATTCTAATAACTGGCGTTATTGTAAGAACTGCAGTGATTCTAAGCGTTATTGGATCCCGAAGAGTTATTGGCAACAGCAGTGATTGACGGGCGCGCATTCTAGCGGTAGGGCAGGGGTTTACTTGAATCACCTATTACTGGAATAACCTATTATTGGAACCTATTACTGGGATAGAGCCATAACGTAGTAACCTAATACCAAAAAATAACTGTTTAGCCCACCTCTACTTCACACATGTGACTAACGACTCACTAAAAAAAAGAAGAGATGTCGTCACCTGGATGTTCCAGGGAGAAGAGGGTCTCAAAAAGCAGTACGCGTCCCCAAGCGCAAAAAAACGTTAACGGACAAATCTTCACGGCCTTCATCTTTACTACGTCTTAACGACTTATCACTTAAAATAAAATATAGAGTTTAATTTATACATTACAAAAACATTTAGAAACCCTAATCATTATTTAACATAGCTTAATTCAAATTTACAAACAAAACTACGTAACAATTAGATCGGTGGCGAACTCTCGCTGGCGCCAAAGTCAAACCAAAATCCTTTTACATACAATTTATGTCGACTCCGAAATATCACTACAATATATATATATATATAGTCATTTTAATTAATTTAATTAGATTTTAGTTAATTGCCCCTGTCATATATAATGTTGATTAATTTAATTAGTAAAAGTAAGATTTAATTATCATGAAGATAATTAATTCTCTAATCTGTTTTTAATTAATTGGCCCTGTTCGGGCGCCATATGTAATGGTTATTAATTACGTAATGTTATCAGTCTTATGTTAATTAGTTAATTTTAAAGTTAAATTTTTTAATATATTTTAATTTTGAGGGATAATCAAGGGTTGAGCTTTTTAATGATCGTGATTCTGACTCAAGAGTATATTTTATAAACAAAAACAAAATAAAAACATTTTATATTAATTTTACATTCAACATTTAACATATTCTTAAATAATCTACCTGTTTATTTTCAACTTTACTATAAGTCCTCATAGTTTCAAATTATTCCTTTACCTTCTTTTTCGTATCTTAAATGTCTTTCACCATTTCTTCCTTCTCCTTAAACACTTATCACCATTTTGATTTGATTAACTACTGTAATTTTAAATTAATTATAAGTTAAATTCTTCTCACATGTGACTCACTTTATGAGGACGGAGACATTTTTAGTTCACTCATCAAAGAAGAAAAAATTTCCCAACACAGGAACTGTGTGCTTAACCACGCCTGGAAAGGTCTAGAACTTTTACAGCCTTCGTCTTTTCTTCGTCTTACGGACTTATCAATTTAAATGAAATATAATTTAAATTATATATTACAAAATTATTTATAGATTATATTTAATATTTCAACATACTTTAATTAAATTTATTTGAAAAAGTTTCGAAATAATTAGATCGGCGGTGAACTCTCACTGGCGCCTAATTCAAAATTAAATCTTTTTATAAACTCAAAATAAAAAAAAAATTTAAGAACAAAATTATTTTTTTAAAATACTTCTCTAATAATTTCTCCTATTAATAATTTGAATAATTTATTTTTCTTCTTTTCCGAAACATAACTTGGGTCTTCTTTGTTTATATCTAAATTATATACTTCTTTTCTAAACAGATTTTTTCTTTTTGTTTTGCTATTATTATAATTATTTATTATAATGGTGCAATTATGCATACTTCTGTTAAGCTACTTTCAACATACTTTAATTAAATTTATTTGAAAAAGTTTCGAAATAATTAGATCGGCGGCGAACTCTTGCCGGCGCCAAATTCAAAATTAAATCTTTTTACATAAACTCATATTGACTCCGAAATATCACTACAATATATATTTTATATTTTATTCATGAAACAATATTTCCTTTCCAAGTTTTGAACCAGAGATAGAGTAACCCATAAGTATACTGAAGGTTTTTCCAGTGACACAAAAGCTAATCAAACAGAACAGGTATAATTCATTGTATTCGTTATTAAGATTCTGCATTTTATCTTTGTGTATCAGTGTTTTGATTTTTATTAACACATTGTTTTAAATCATCCTATTTATTCTTATTCTCCTTATTTTTTATTCTTATCATTGTACTATTTTAGAAAAATGGAGAGAGTATATATATTTGTGTTTGTATTCATTCTAAATAAACTGTTAAAACTTTCATTATTATACTTAGTGTTGACTAAGCATCGTTATGATGAAGGTTGTGTCCATCACTATTGAGAATGACAGTTTAATGTGACAAATATGATAGGAATCAAGTAGAGAGTGCTTCTTTGTAAACAAACAAACAAACAAATTTTATTTAAATTTCGGTTCAACAATAAATGTTATCCACGAACTGTTTTAAGAGAAGAAAATGTTATAATCCAAGTAAATCTTCATTACTCAAGAGTTTCTTAATAGTCTCAGTTCATATGGATTACCAACTAATGCAATAAAATAATGCTTCAATGTAATCTTCGTACACCTAATCTATTCAATTATAACCAGAATAAAAATTACTGATATGTGTGAAAAAATCATTGAATGCTTAATTGCTTACTTCAATACTGTTTTTTATCGATAAACAAATAAACCTTCAATTATTAGTTTAAATTATCTAATTTCTTTGCTCATAAGAGCGTGTGAAGCTGTGATTGGAGATGCTAGTTAAGTATAATTGCCCTAATTCATTTATTGGTGCATATAGAGTTAGGCAAATTGTAATTGAATTAAATAATAATATAGTGTAATCCCAGATTAGAATTACATTATATTTTAAAATGAATTATAATTAAACTTTAATTCCTAAATGTAATTCAATTACAATTATATAATCGAATTACCAAATTACCTGCATATTATGATTACTTGTAAATGAAAGTATGAATTATTACAGATGTAATTCATTTGCATTTTTAATTCTATTAAATATATAAATAAATATGAATTGTTTATATATGTAATTAAATTATGTTTTTAATTCCATCAAATATATAAATAAAATGGAAACTAGTAGTGACCACTTTTATTGGCAATAGGTTTGATCTATTATATTCTGTATTTATCTTTAGGGAAGAGGGTGGGGGTAGGGGGTAGGGATTAAGTAAAAAAAAGATAAACAAATAAACATTAAAAAATGATAGCCAATTTTTATGAAATTTGATAATTATGCTTCTTAAATAAAATAATTGATTTTAATAAATTGTAGTGATCATTACATATTGGATTAGGCATAATTTAAAGAGGGACATTTAGGAATTTTTGGAAACAACTAAGGTATTTTAATACTATTTGAAGTTAGAAGAAATTACAGGAACGATATAGAACAACTGACAGGGCAGGGTATGATTTTTTAAGTTGTTGGCGCTTTTGACAAGATTGGGCACGATCACATCGTTAGAAGTAAGAGGTGTTTCACTAGACCTGAGAAACATTATCATCACCCTCATATCCACCAACAAGATTAGAGTTACTATTGGAGCTTTTTCTACAAGCCAGATCAGTGTGTTGCGATTCCTCAAGGTGGGGAATGCTGCCGAGAGAATTATAGATAGCACCCAAAGGATACTGATGGAGATTGGTCTGGCAATAAATTCACAGAAAAGTATGGGCATCGTGTTGGATTAGGGGTGAGATACAAGCAACGATGCTCTCTCTTGAGAATGGAGATGTCCTCTACATGGCAAAGAAAGATGACACCATGAAATACTTTAGGATGCACATGCTCGGGAGAGCTAAGGTTTAATGAAGAATCAGTAGAGAAGCTAAATAAAAACTTAGATAAATTTGTCACCTCTTGCTTACTCAAACTGGGACAAAAGCTCAATGTTGTAAATCAATAGGTGCTCCCCGGCTTGACATATCCGCTCCAGCCTGTACCGCTTACAAAGATTAGCCCTGCATTGTAGGATGGAATAGATGTAATGATCCTGAGGACCATTAAGGCCATTATTGGACTCCCTTCGAACACCTCAACTGAGATGCTCTATGCTCCGCGGAGCTACCGCGGATTAGGACTGATCCGTTGTCAATGGGAGGCTCCTCTACATCACTGGTCCATTGCTCAGCGACTGTAAAATGTTTCAGTCCACATTCCATTATGATAATGAGATTATTGAATGTGCTGAGAGACTGGGTGTGGATTAGAGCCACCAAGCGTGAGAGCTCTACGACAGTCTCTGAGAGAAAATGCTTTCGAAGAATGGGCAATTGCAGGTGGCAGGGCATTGGTGTTTGTCATTTCAAAGAGACACCAAGAGCTCATTGATATATTTGTGAAAAACAAATACTTTCGTGGTCTGAATGGTCCAACACCCTAAAACTCAACATCATTATGCTTCCCTGTGTGAAGTCCCAGGTGCCAGCAGACAGGAGAGGTTGGGTCCCTTTATCACAAGTGCGGCAGAGAGTCTGAAACACCAGAAAATGTCCCAACAACTCGCTCCAATAATGGGGGCGAGGGTTAGCTAAATTAATACTTTAAGAAAGGCTAGGCTGATTTTAATGAAATTCGATAATTATTGCTAGTTTCATACTTACTAACATTTATATTGAGTCTAATAAGTTTTATTAAAATTAGGTGGGGGGGTTTGCTAAATTAATACTTAAAGAACGGCTAGGCTGATTTTAATGAAATTTGATAATTATGCTACTTTCATACTTACTAACATTTATATTGAGTCTAATAAGTTCTTTTAACAATTATGGGGGAGGGGATTAGCGAAATTAATACTTTAAGAATCGTGCAGCTGATTTGATTGAAATTCGATAATTATTGCTACTTTCATAGTTACTAACATTTATAATATTGCATCTTATCAGTTCTTTTAACAATTGGGAGGGGGGGCTAAATTAATACTTTAAGAACGGCTAGGCTGATTTTAATGAAATTCGATAATTATTGCTACTTTCATATTTACTTACATTTATATTTAGTCTTATCAGTTTTATTGAAATTAGGGGGGGGGGGGGGGGGGGGGGGGTTGGCTGAAGTATTATACTTTAAGAACGGCTAGCCTGAATTTAATGAAATTCGATAATTATATATCTTTTATACTTATCAACCATTCTTAAAAACAGTAAACAGATTTTTCTACTAATGTGGAGAGGGAGAGCTAAATTTGTACATAAAAAATGTCTATTAAAAAGTAAATGGTTTTAAATTGTTGGGGAGGAAGGGTGTGGCTTTTCTGGGTAAATATTTACGTTAGAACAGTTATTCTGTTTTCATCCAAATTAGATACTAATGTTTTTTTTGGTAAAGTTTGTTTTCTTGAATAATTTTTAGCTATAAGAGCATAAATTCAAGAAAAAACTTTTATTTTAACACTGTAATATAAAAGTTAAACTTTTATTTATACCATTAATGTTATCAACGGCTCATGCAATTTGAAACTGATACAATTTTAAAATTTTATTAATTTAGGGGGGGTTATAGTAGCACTGAAGAACGACATATTTAATTTTTATCAAACTTAAAAATCATATTTCTTATAAATCTATTAGCAATTCCTAAGCTTGATAACAGCTCTAAAATGTTTATTCTTTTTTATGGGAGGAGGGGCGGAAAGGTGCAAATCTGTTTTTTTAAATTACAACTTATTTTTGTTAAATTTAGTAATCAAGCTTAGGAATTGCTGATAAATTCAAAAGAAATATGGTTTTTAAGTTTGATAAAAATCAAATACGCCGTTCTTTTGTGCAACGAAGTTTGGAACGAGGCGAGCTACCTAACTTTTTCGTTCCGACTGGAACGAAAACCAACGCCAAAATATCTCCGGTTTCGTTCCGTTGGTTTAGATAGGGTATAGATTGCATCTCCCGTTTCGTTCCACCCAAGGTCGTTCCGACTGCTGATCTCTCCTTCCTTCACTTGATCCCTTACATCCGCACATAGCCCTACAGCCGTTGATCTTACTGCTTTTAGTTCCCTCCCCTTCCCTCTATCGCCTCGCAATACTGCGCATAGGCATCTTCAAAATAAACCGCTTTCTATGAAATTTTCTGTTCTACCGACAGAGCTTGGCTACTTCTTTCGGATGAAAATAAATTTGGTTTTTAAGAATCAGAATCAGACTGATCATGCAAAAAGTATTGTAAAGGATAGATTGACTGGTTTAAACTTTCACCGGTCGCGCCAATTTCCGCAACACGAGCGGTCGCGCATTGTAAAAACTACAACACCCTGTTTTTTTAAAATTCTTTTTTGTCCATATTTTGTATGAAATCTATTAAATAAAATGTTTTGACCGTTCTACATTTAAAAGAGAGTATATGTACAAAATATTACCTGAGAGAATAATATTTTGAACGTAAATGAAAATATAACTGAAAATAATAAAAACAAAGATATAACTAGATAAATTTTTATTTACAATATTATGATCAGATATAATTATTTGCAGATCTAAAAGTGGTTGTTTTTATCATCAATTATTGTAAATAAAGTTTTTTGAGGAATGATTTTTACAAATAAAATTTAGATATCCACTGGCTGTCCTCCCCCTCCCCATTACTACCCTCTACATAGGTTTCTGTATTATGATATAGAACATCTTCTGTTTCCTCTTTACTCCATTCCAAATTTTTATTTGATTGTGCGTATTTTTTTTCTCCCTCTTCTAGTTCTGCAAATTTCGAGGAATATATTCCAGTTTTATAGGTTTCCACAAAATCAAAACATTCTGAATATTATACCGTAAAATCTCATTCGGAACGGCCCTTCACTTGTATGTAGAAGGTTAGTCAAACTGACGTGGAACGGAACGAAAACTGGAACTGGTTCCAATAGTGGAACGAAACTGAAAATCTCATTCCGCTTATAAGTCGGAACGGCCCTTCACTAATGTAGAAGGTTAGTCAAACTGACGTGGAACGGAACGAAAACTGGAACCGGTTCCAATAGTGGAACGAAACCGAAAATCTCATTCCGCTTATAAGTCGGAACGGCCCTTCACTAGCATAAAAATATCATGAGAACAATGTTTTGCTGCAATTTATCAAGTGAGTGCTAGATGTAATGATTGCATTGGTGCAAGAGGACAACATTTTGAGCAATATTTACATTAAAAAGAACATAGCAAATATAAATGTAAATAAATAAGTAAAAAATGAAAACATGTTTTGTTTCTTTTTTTGTGATTTTCTCTAAAACTAAGCAAAAGCGAGTTACGATTGGTTCGTTCCGTTGGGTTCGCCAGCGAGTGGTAAAAAGGGGTTGTTTCCTGTTTTATGACGAACTCCTTTGCTACTTCTTTCAACATATTGCTAACGAAATTCTTTGCGTTGTCGGTGATTAATTTTAGAGGTGCTCCATATCTATAAATTATTCGGGACTTTAACTTCAAGATAATAACGGATGATGTGGCTTTCCTTATGGGACACAGTTCCACCCATCTACTAAATAGGTCCACAAACACTAAGAGGTATAAAATTGCCTTTTGAGCTTCGAGGATATGGACCCATTATATCAACTGAAACGATTTCCCAAGGCTGTTTGTTATAGCGGGGATACATTAGACCTCTTGGTGGAGTGTTCGGGGGTTTCACCTTTGGCATACCTCACACCGGCTAACGTAACCGCTAACATCACGATATAATCCAGGCCAGTAGTATAACCTACCCACTCTGGCAACTGTCTTATCAACTCCAAGGTGGCCTGACTGCGGTAGGGTCATGGTTGTCGTGTATTATACTTGCCGAAGATGAAGAGGTACAACAACCTTCCATTCTTCACTGGGATCTTCCAGTTCTCCCTTCAAAGGATTCTTCCGGTGGTATAGTAATTGACCGTCTTTTATTAGCCAACCAGGATGTTCTGCCGGAGACCTTTCGACTCGGTATTTATTTTGGTTATACCACTCATCGGAGGGTACATACATGTCTTGAGAGGTCGCCTGGTCACTAGTCGTATTCGAAGCCGATATGGAGGTTATCGTGATAGCAGCTATACGAGATAATGCATCAGCCACGGTATTAAGTTTTCCTTTGCGGTATTTTACCTCGAATCGTAAGGTTGCAAACGTAAAGCCCATCTGGCTAATCTACCGGAAGGATTTTTCAAATTAAGCAGCCACTAAGACTGGCGTGGTCAGTGAGACTGTAAAAGGATAACCCTCCAAGTAGTGCCTATTTTTTTCTAGCCAAACAAACGGCAAGACATTCCTTTTCCGTCACGGTATAGTTTCTTTCTGCGGAATTCAATGAGCGAGAACAGAAAGCTATCACTCGTTCTTCACCATTTTGTATTTGCGTCAGTACCACTCCAAGTCCCGTGTCACTTGCGTCAGTTTGTAATTGGAATGGCTGATCAAATCTGGTCTGGCTAGTACAGGGGCCTGAGTCAAAAGCTGTCTTCAAAGTGTTGAAAGCTTCATCTTGCTCATTACTCCAAGACCATTTGGTTTTCCGTTTGAGTAATGAGGTTAGTGGAGCAACAACTGTGGAGAAGTCCTTTAATAAACCGGCGGTACCATCCCGCCATCCCAAGGAATATTCTTAGTTCAGTAATATTGCTGGGAATCGGATTGAAGTAACGGAACTAACTTTTTCGGGATCGACACTCATGCCTTTACTGTTAATTAAATAGCCTAGGTAGCGTACTTCTTGGCATCCAAACTCGCATTTTCTGGGTTTATACGTAACCTGAAGTCTTAAGTCTTTGAAACACTTCTTTAAGCATTTCCAAATGCAATTGCAGAGACTGGGTACACACCGAAGAATATCATCTAAGAAAAACGACAACGTATGGATAAAGTTCAGGTCCAAAGACTGTATCAGCTAATCTCTGGAAGGTCGCCGGAGAGTTGGTTAATCCAAAAGGCATTACTTTGAACCTAAATAATCCTCTTCCAGGGACTACAAACGCAGTAATGTCTCTACTACTTTCGTCAGCTAGCGGAACTTGTAAAAACGCCTGTTTGAGATCAAATTTTGAAAGGTACTTTGCTTGTCGAAGTCCATCCAAGAGGGAGGTCATATTAGGCATGGGATAGGAATCTTTAGAAGTGACCTGATTAACTTTCGAAATCGATACAGAAACGATAACCTGCGCCTTTGCGTACCATGACTACTGGTGACGACCACGGTGATTGGCAAGGCTCTACGAGACCATCCCTCAACATACGATCCAATTCTGGTACATTGCTTCAAGAACTTTAGGCGAATAATGGTAGGGGCGCTGCTTGATAGGTTGGGTTCCCTCGACATCTATTTTATGAGTTATACGTGTTGTTAACCCCGGGGAATCCTGAAGCACTTGCAAGCCTTCTTTAAACAACCTCTCTAGCTCTCTCCTTTCCGAAGAATGAAGTGGACTAACACTGCATGAGTTTGAAGTGTTAAGACCCAATTGGGAACCATTTTGACGAAATGAATAGATAATTTTGGGTTCATCTTCAAACCACCAAAAAAGAAACTCGCTTTAACCAAAAATTCCAACATAGTTACAAATATAAATGTAAATAAATCCCATTCGCATCAAAAGTGAGGAACCGGGATCAAACAGAAAAAATCTTGTAAATAAATAACTGTTTAGACGAGGGAAATCTGTTGCGGTAAAGATAGCGAATGCAGGTTTTTCTTGTTTTGGTCTTATTACCATTCTTTTTCAGCAGTGATAGCGGGAACCGGATTGACCCTTATTTCTGGTTCCCTTGCCTTTTCCCGGAGGGCATTTTAAAGAGACACTCTCTAAACTAAGCTAGTAAAAGCGTACTGCTCTTTTCTCTTTCTTCTTCTCAAGCAAATCTCTAAAGGACTTTTTGTCTTAGTTTTTCGGTCCCCTATAAGTTCCTGAAGTTTTGCCATTTACTAAGGAGATGAATTTGTCAGGGGTGCAGTTTTTGTCTTAGTTTTTCGGTCCCCTATAAGTTCCTGAAGTTTTGCCATTTACTAAGGAGATGAATTTGTCAGGGGTGCAGTCAAGGTTGAATAAACACAGCCAGTTTTTAAATGAAAAACTTATATTTTGGCGTGCCAACGTTTTTACCACCGTTATTGCCATTTAAATTCGGGACACCTTGTATAATGGTCTTGCATTAAAATTAACAATATGTTTTAACTTTTATCTGAAATGGTAAAGGTAAACGATTAACCTTTCTTGATTTGGGGGGGGGCATATCAATAAAGAGTTAAAGGGCCTATCAATAAATTTAAAGTCCATCAGAATATAAAGTTTTAATTTAAAACTTTATGTTCTGATGGACTTTAAAAAACTGCAATTGAGGTGGTCAGTACCACTATTTGTATCTTTATTTGCCTATTTATTGCAGTTAAAAATATAATCAAATTACTTCTGTAAATAATTTGTATTTATTTATCTTTACTTGTCTCTATTTATTGGAATTAAAAATGTAATCGAATTACATCTGTAAATAATTTGTATTTCCAATTAATAGTAATAGTAATACCTAATTCAATTATTTAATTCAGTTACATTTAGAGATTACATTGTTATCTCAATTGAATTACTTTTTAGAAATACTGTAACTATATTCTTCTTTGAAGCTGTCCTTGGCCTTCTCCACAGCCTTCCTCCAGTCATCTCCATCAGCTACTCGCCTTAGATATATTTTAGATGATTTTAATTCCTCGGAGATGATATCGAACCATCTTCTCTTCGGTCTTCTATGAGGTCTCACTCCATCCGCTCTATCCCAGAACAATTTTCGGCATGTTTTGTTCTCAACCATCCAGTATACATGCCCCATCCATTTTAGCCTTTGAACTCTTGTGAATATCGTCAATGGCAAGTCACCATACAAATCGTGTAGCTCCTGATTCTTCGTTCGCCGCCACATACCGTTATCCTTTATCGGACCAAATATACGCCTCAGTACTTTCCTTTCGAAACAGTCCAGTCTCGTGGCTACCGACGTATTAATAGTCTATGTTTCGCAGGCATACGAGGCTACCGGTCGCACTAGAGTCTTGTACAGTCTTATCTTGGTTGAGCAGCTGGTGAGTCTACTCTTGATAATGCTTTGTATGGAGAAGAAGGCTCTGTTGGCTGATATTATCCGACTTTTAATTTCCTCATTTTTTTCATCGAGGTGTTGGTTTATCCAGGCGCCTAAATATTGGAAACTTGTGACAGTTTCGAGGGTGTAGCCTTCCATATAATAAAAGCGCTGTGGACGAGCAAGTTTTTTCCTTCTCAATCATTACTCCCGCATACGCCAATATCTGAATGGGGCTGTTAAAAATTGTGCCTCCGTTGTCGAACCTCGCTCTTTTTACAGTTGCATGTAGAACTATACTGAAAAGGAGAGGTGACTGTAACTATATTATCTATGTCAATTACATTTGTTTCAAATAAAAAGTATTCTAATTATTAATTAGATTGCAATGTAATTGTATTGTGCCCAACTCAAATATCTCAAACTTACAATAGAATATAAGCATAATATGATAAGAAAATATAATACAATGAGAAGAGAGGAATAGGCCTACTATGAATGAATAGGTCTAAATAAAGATAGGATTATTCAAAGTACCAATCCAAGAGGTTGTCAGAAAGAACATAATTTAAATCACACTAAGATAATGGTAGCTCTATTGAATATGAAACAACCAATTTCTAGGATAGCAACATGAAGCCATTTACTTAATTTATTACTCAAAGCAGGTATTGCCTGGTAAAAACGGTCTTATATTCACTATTATCTGATCAAGGCACTGGGATTGTGGTCTGAGCTGCCTCAAAAAATGAAAATAATGGACTGTAAAGAGATGATGGCAAGTGTGTTGTTTTCCAAGAAGTGGATAGAATATCACAAAATATGTATTTAAATTGGATGTAGTTGACTGTAGAGTTGAATTTTAGAGAACATAGTGAGAATTGTGTTCAAAAGATGAAGAAATGCACTTAGGTCATTGTATAAAAAAAACACTTTATTGGTTTGCCAATGTTTCGACCTGCTTTGCTGGTCTTCTTGAGGAAACAAAAAACTTGATGTGACCAAATGCTCTGAAACTAGATAAGCAATGAGGGTTTATTGTTTTTGAATAAGGTTGTGTATTTGAGAATAATTAAGGTAGGTGTATTGTTTGTCTTTTGTGATTTAGTGGGTGGGGGCGCGAAACTATAAATAGATTCCATTAAACGTGTTTGGTATGGTTTGGGATTGTGGTCAGAATAGAGGTTTTTTCAAAATCAATAGAGTGGCTTAATGATGATGCATCTTCAGGAAGTTTGGAAGCAGTGGGCAGGGTGGGGGGGAGGGAGAGGTAGGAAGATCATGGGATGAGATGGAGAGTTTGTTTTGTGAGATGTAGGTTTCTAGATGGTTTTTGATCTTGCCTATATTCTATTTCTATAGAGCAAAGAATGTGATATTCTAAATTAGAATAGGATGGGATGACCATTTTATCTTTAGATTATGCCCCTTGTATTTTTGACAATTGGTCAACCTGTCAACTTCCCATGTCCCTTATACCTTGAATCCCTTGAATTATGTTATAATTATCTCATTCCAGTGATCTAGTCTCAATGATGCCTCCCTTCATTTGTCAGCCCACAGGGGTTGATTTGAGTGATTTATCGCTAAGTGAAAAAGTGTACCATCTATGACGTCAGTTGGTCGTGGACTTCTGCCTACATCCGAAAAAGATAAAGCTCTCCATATGGTAGGATCAGCGTGGTGTGCTGTTTTACGATGATAATATTGTTTTTAAGTAGAGAATTGGGTTAAAAGTCTTGGCCAACCAGGGGTGTTTAGTGGTTAGCAACATTGAAAAATGTTTAAAGCCCTTAAGATTTTTTTTTGAAGGGTCTCATTTTCTATTCTTAACCAAGTAAAATTCAGTATACCTAATATATATGGAATCACTTTTTTTTAAACTACTTGATTTATTTATGTTTTTCAGTCAGAAAAGTGTCTTGATCCACCGGGAATGTTTGCTGGTGAAGTTGAAGAAACATTACCGAAATTGAAGAAAGTTATCGAAAACATGAAATATTTCAAGTAATAAACCCCTGTTTCTCTTAAATTTAAAATTTGAAATGCGACTGAATTTTAGTTTCTATTTTATTTTTCCTTTTTTATTATTATATAGTGCATTCTGATTACATAGGATTTGAAAACAAATCATATGAATTATTTATGTATTAATGGTTTTTCTTAGTAGAAAGTGTTAACATTCTGTAAAAATTATTCTTTTTTTCTTTCTTTTTTACATTAAATTATTAATTTATAAACAACTTTTATTTTCTAAAATTAAAAGCAAGTTCATCAATAATTTTAGTTCGTTTCTGATTCATTCATTAAACAATATAAACAGTTGAGTGAAACAGTGTAGTCTTTATTGATAACTTTAAATCAATTGTAAAACATTTTAAGGTCACATAGCTTATCAGAAGTGAAATCCTCAGGCAATTAACTCCTGTTTACTACCTACGTAAGTAAATAATCATTTTCCACCGTAATTCACGCATAATTTACCTTTATTCAAAATGGTTCAGTGCCCAAAATGTGAACAGAATATTTCTAGAGATGAAAGGAATAATATTTCATGTCATAAATGTAAAATATTATTTGACGCCCGGTGTTAGAGGCAATGAAAAAAAACTGATAAACCATGGATATGTCACAACTGTGATATATCCAAAAAGAACAGTCAAAGCCAGGAAAATTCTCCTGAGCCATCGGGAACTGAAATTCTTGCTGCCGTTAATCTACTGGGAGAGGAAATAAAAATAATAAAAAATTCATTAGACAAGTGCGGGGACCTAAATTTTGAGCTAAGTGAGAGACTTACTAAAATAGAAAACCACCTTGAGGGTCAAAATAAATTCATTGAAGACCTAATCAATGAAAATAAAACTTTAAAAGCTAAAGTAGGCCAGATGGAGGTAAGATTAAACAAAGCAGAACAGGTCTAGATTATAGATTATAGAATAGATCTATTAAATAGATCATTGGAAATTCGTGGCATCCCTGTCCGCCCTGGAGAGACCCCTGCAGCCCTGGTTACATGTGTGGGTGCCGGTCTAGGCATTAAGCTCAGTGTCGAAGACTTTGACCTGGTAGAGCGCCAAAGGGCCAGAAAAGATGACCCGCGACCTCCGCCCGTGATAGCTCGCTTCGATAATGGGGGAAGAATTAGTACAGAAGAGAAAAGTCAAGAGGGACTTCTCAACGCGCGTTATTGGCTGGCAGGAGAATGACTCCCACCGGATATATCTTAGCGAGGAGATGACCCCGACCAACAGGCATCTGTACTGGCTCGCCCGACAGAAGAGATCACTCGGCAAACTGAAGTACGTGTGGTTCGCGGGAGGAAGAGTTCGCTGCCGGAAGGATGATGGCGAGCCCGTGATCTACATAGACCAGCCTCTGGACCTGGATGTCTTCGGCTGACCTCTCATTACTCATCACCTATCCGTGCCTCCAGTCTTTTTTTCTGAATTAGATGTATTTTTTATTGTTATTTGTTTTTTTTTTGAAGATAGCTCTTATTTTTTTACCCAAAGGTATCACTATTGTTCAACTTTCATTATTTTTATTATCTCTTTCTGTTTTTTTTTCTTTATCAATTATTCACCAATTTATAATTTTCTTATTTCCTATTATCACTATTCATTTACGTATTATCTATATTTTAAGTCTACATTATTTAATATATTTTGGTATGTATATTTCATTCTTACATTATCAAATTTAGTTCATTTAAGATTATCAATATGTTTTTCTTTCTCAATCAATCTACAACCCCATCTCATTTATAGCATCATCCTTTTACTTACTGTCCTATATTTCCTTATTTCCTTACCCATATGACTAATATCCTAATCGCTTGTCACATAGACTCTCAATCCCTCCCAGCCCACTATGATGAATTTATAGAATTCTCCACCCAAAATTTCTACCACATCATTGCAGTTTCTGAAACCTGGCTTAAACCCTACATTCCCTCTTCCTCAGTTTCCCTCCCTAACTACTCTTTCATTCGTCACGACCGGATTAACCGGACTGGCGGTGGGGTAGCGTTATATATTCACGACAGTCTGAAGTCCCGTATCCTTCAACATTCACCCCCCTCAAATCTCCCAAACACTGAATTTCTATTTGTTAAAATATCCTTTAATCCATGAATGAAATATCCATTCTCTCCTGTATGTAGTGGCATATCGTCCCCCTCATGTTCCTTTTGACCAATCCTTTGAATCAAACCTCTACAATTATGTTCCTCTCTATTCCAATATAATCATTTCTAGTGATCTGAATACCAATCTCCTTACTGACTCCTATGATAAAAAGTATTTAGAAAACCTCTTCTTTTCCCTTCACCTCTTCATTGTTTCATTTAACCCCACCCATCACTCCCGTGGGTCCGACACTTGGTTGGACTTGCATGTCATAGACTCACCAACAAAACTCCTTTCCTCATGTCAGCAGCCTGTTACGTTGCTCTCCTCTCACGACCTAATACAAATTTCTTACGATATCCCAATCCCATCATTCCTCCTTAAAACAATTACTTTCCACAACATAGAATCCCTCACACGAGACAAGATTTTACCTGACCTCGAAATCCTAGACTGGAATCTTATCTACTCATGTTCCTCTAGTGACACCATGGTCGAATTACTAACTGCCAATCTCCTTTCCATCCTCGATATCCATGCTCCTCTCGAAACCTGTACCTTTCATCGCCGCTGGCCTGCTCCGCGGATGAACCTAGAAATAAAAGACCTGCAAAGAAGACGTGAGGCTGCCCAAAGACGTTTTAGACGCACTAGGCTTGAGGATGATTACCAGGCTTTTAAGGTTCTCTGCAATTTAACTCAAGCTACCATCCGGCGAACGAAATCCAATTACTTCCACGAAGCCTTCTCGTCCGCCCCCGATCCCAAATCCAAATGGCACCTCCTCCGCAAACTTTCTCTTATTCAAAATACACCTAGTTCCTCTCCCTCGGGAGTCTTTCCAGTCACACCTAATGAGGTTAATTCCTATTTTGTCTCTACCTCTACATCTACACCATCTCCATCCTCTCAGTTGCCTCTCTTACCTTCTGCATTCAATGATAATTATTTTTATTTTCCTTACATCTCTCCCACAGACCTCATTTCCTCCATAATGAAATCCCACACCCATTCAACTGGATTAGATGGTATTCCTGTCAAATAAATAAAATTATGCCTTCCTGAAATCCTACCGGTTCTCCTCTTCATATATAATTTTTTCCTCCAGAATGCTGTATTTCCCACCTCCTTGAAAAAGGCCCTAATTCACCCTTTAGCCAAGAACCCAAATCCTTCATCCCCAAAAGATTACCGACCGATCTCCATACTTTCTAACCTCTCTAAGCCCCTAGAAAGAATAGTACAATCCTAAATCTCCAATTACCTCGAAGATTCCAATTTACTTGACCCGTTCCAATCCGGTTTCCGCCCCAGCCACTCTACTCAATCCGCTCTCACCAAAATCATCAGTGACGTCCAGGCAGTAATGGATAAAAAAGAATTAAACATCCTCATACTCCTTGACTTTTCCAAAGCCTTTGATTCCTTAGACCACACCATCTTCTTTTCTAAACTGAAATCTCTACACTTCTCCAATAGTGCTCTCATGTGGTTTCATTCATTCCTTTCCCACCGTTCCCTATCAGTTACCATTCCCAACCAAGGTTTATCCTCTTTCCTCACTTTGTGATCAGGTGTAGCTCAAGGATCTAGCATCTCTCCTCTCCTGTTTAATTCCTATATAAATGATCTTCCTAACTCCATTCATAATTGTTCCTACCACCTCTACACCGATGATTCTCAAATTTATCTTTCCTTTCCTCCAGCCGAGTTATCAACTGCATTTTCCGAAATTCAGCAAGACCTGGATGAAATCTGTGCCTGGGCATTCCTGAATAAATTGAGTTTAAATGCAGCTAAAACTCAAGCAATTGCAATTGGATCCCATTCCCTCCTTCGATCAAATACCAACTTCCCTACTTTATTCCTAAATGGTCACCCTATAGCTTTCCTCTCTTCTGTTAAAAACCTAGGTTTAACAATCAATCAAACCCTTTCCTGGAAACCCCACATTGCTCAAATCACCCGACGATCGATTGGCATCCTAAAATTATTCCACTGTTCCCGACACCTACTTCCTCTATCCACACGTATACTCTTAGTATCCTCCCTCATATTCCCCCAATTCAACTATGGATGTGTGATTTATGGTGGGCTCTCGATGATTCTTGAAGATAGATTAAAGCATAACTTTTAAAGCACTCCTCTTCCACTTTTCCTCCCTCCAGTCGGATGCTAACTAATTAGATGCTTTAATGAATTTCACCCAAGCATATCATATATAAAAGTTTAGCCTGTTTAAAAAATCCTCATATGATAATGTTTTCTCTACCATTGAAATAATTTTCATTTTTATTTTTTATCATCATTTTTTTCTTCTTCATCCTTTACTCGATTTAACATCAGAAATCTATTATTTAGTCAATTCCTTATATAATATTTTTTTTCTTTTACTGATTGTAAATATAGTTTATGTATGTATGCTGTGTGTATGTGTTTATATATGCATACAGATTTTTTTTTCTCATTTTATTTCTTATTTTATTGTAAAATTGTATTTACTTTTAATGATCTTATTTTGTTATCTAATTTATAATCTCTAGGCCAGATATAACTTATGGTCTGTTATGTAAATATTATTCTTAAGTGACTTTGTCCCAGAATAAAAAATTTTTTCTATTCTATTCTAATAGCTAAGGATTAGAGAGGGCAAAAGTGTCAATTTTACTTTCTAATTATATTTGCTGCATCTAATAGAAATTTAAAATAGCATTTATCATAGTTGGTAGAAAAAGTTTATTTCTATTTATATAATTGATTGGACCAATTGAAATCAAAATGATAAGTTCCCAAATTACTAGAAAAAATATGACATCTTAAATCCTCTAGTAAATTCTAATTAGCATTATCTTTTGTAAATTTTGTTTTTATTTTTTTGTATAGAAAAATTTTCATCCAATATCAAGAAGATATTCCTGGTATGTACTTGGAAGGAGAGGAACCAAAACCTTGGGCTTTCCATCATGATGTAATATTCCAAGATAGATATGATTTTTATATTAACAGACTTGAATGTATTGAGGTAATTGATATTTTTCTCTCAACTCTTTTATTTTATTTTCTTGATCATCTTAACATTTTCATCTCATAATCAATATTTTTTTTAATAAATCAGAAAAAAAAAATCAATATTAAGTGTCTATGAAAAGGATTATAAAAATTTCTATAATTTTTTTTTTTCAAATGTAACAATTTGGTCCAAAATCTCAAATTACTGTTGAATCATATTATGTCATGTAATGTCATGAATCCATTAGGAGTTGTTAAGTTTTTGTTACTGATGAAAACCATAGCAGCACTTAATAAGGTACTTTAGAATATTAATTATAGTATTTAAAAAAATACTCTTTCTGGAGATTTCTGTTTTTGAAAAAAAAAATAAAAATTGTCTGCAGACTGCCATTTGAAAGCTAAATAACTGATTTTTCTGCAGAAATAATATTAATTTTTTTTTTTAAGTGCATTGTGATAGAAAATATTTTATCTCATATATTTTTTTAAATGATATTGCTTGTTAGGAACGTTTTTTTTCCCCCTCTATAATAAAATACTTCATTCACTAAGTCTTTGATGTGTATGTGTTTTAGAATATTTTTGTAACTTGTGTCGATTACTTGAGGCTGGAAAAAGTAGAGGTTGGAGGTTGGAGTGGAGGCATGTTGAGTGGAAGACTGTTCACATTATTTGAAGAATTTAACAATTTATATAGTGCTTGGTTAAACATTCAGTACAGTCCGACTGATCTTGGGAATGATGGCTTTCTTAAAGATTATGAGAAGTAAGGAGTTAAGCATGCACCATTGTATTTTTTCAGCTTAATACTGATTTACCTGTTGTAATAATTATAGACAAGGAGGTAGCTCAACTTATAAGTTAAGTTAAGTTTGACCATGTGTTAATTAATGTGAAATCCAATTATTGAGCTTCTCTGGCTATCTAGCCTTATATTAATGGTTCAAAACTGTTTTATGATCGATTTTTAGCTGAATAATGATGTGGTGAGATGAAATACAGTTGACTCCCCTTAATCCAATAATATGAGGGCTGATACCGCTGTTATAAATCATCAATAATAATTTAAAAACATATTGATAATAATAAAAAAAGATTGTTTTGGAGTTAGAAGGTTTTTATTGTAAAATATGACGTGTATGGTTTACTATGAACCCTTATTCTGGCAAAGTGTCACATATGACACCTTGGTTTATACAATTTTTCTCAAATCTGGCGTGCTTAATACAAGTATTTTACTCTTTCCCCCCTCTCTCAGGAAAATACAATTAAATAGTTGTTGGAAGGCTATCAACAGGTGTCATCAGTGTTTTTATTTCGAATATTTGATTGTTAATTTAAAAATCATTCCTGATTTATAAATAAAAATTTCAATTGATCTTTGATGTTTATTGATTGGATTAAAAATTATAATCACTCACTGAGTGATATGGTATTTAATAATGATTAAATTGTGATAAAAAAAATGTTGATCAGAAAATAAAAATAACCTTTTGCACACAAATTGATTAATATGTTTGTATACAAAACACTCAAAATAAATCTTGGAGATGATTCAAAAAAATTAACTTTCTGATTTAGAAAGGTATTACTCAAGAATTATTATTATTGTTGATTGTAAAAATTTTTAATCACTTATGATTAAAAATAAAAATCATCAAATGATTGTTAAAATTCCAGATAAAAATCTTGATCGGATTTGATTTTTATTATTATTTTTTTTTAATTATCGATTTCAAACCCTGCTAGAAATAAATTATTTCAAAGCCATCTATTGTGATAAAACATTACTTTCTTCCCAAACCAATGTATATCTGATTTCTTTTAACCCTCCTCAATTATTATCGTTTGTTTAAAACTATCTAATTTAATTTTATCATAACAAAAATTAAATTTGAAACTTTTTTTTGCACTTTTACTTTTGAAATCCATACCTGTAAAATACATAATGAAACTATTTAGAATGGCAAATTTTATCATTATAACTTTTTATTATTCCAGTTGGAAGAGGAGAATACATGATTTTGATGCACGACTGGCTGCTGTCATAAGTATTGCATTTGATGAATGTACAAACTTTGAACAAATTTTTAAGGTAAGAAAATATTCTAAAGATATGTTTGAATTATATTTTATTTAAGTAGAAAATTCATTATTGTTTTATTTTTTTAATTTTATAATTAATGCAGTTTATTCATTTGTTTGGACCTTTGCTTGAACGAGAACTTGTCATCAAGGAACTTGACTCCAAGTATGAGCGAATCGTTAATATGTATGACACTGAATTAGATGAAATAAAGGTGAGATATTTATTAATATTGTGCATACTGCATTTTGTTATTATGTGAAACAGTGAAACAAAGGCATCTAATGTTTTGGGAGCTTAAAAGTGTTTACTGAAGATCATAAATTTCTGATTTGAAACATTGATTAGAATGAGAAAGGAAATCAATCTTTTATATTTTGTGTTGGTGTGATTTTAAGTTTTTTTTTTTAAAATAAAATTTACTTTATCCACAGTGAGTGGTATTTACAAATACTACTCAGGTAGCTGTCTAAAGTGAAATCAGAACTCTGTAATCAGTGAATGGTCAAGTAGAACTGTAATCAGTACCAAAATCTTGAAATGTGTTTTTGTACTAATTGTAAGACACAAAACTGGAGCATTGCTTTTTTTTTTTTTCCATTTGGCTATACTGCTAATATTATCATATTCAATTATGAATTATTTTGATTTTATTTTATCTAGAGAATTCATCTTTAAAAGTTCTTCAAAACAAGTATCATTCCAGAGTACTTAATGAATTGATTTGGTGAGGTTTTGAAAAAAAGTTTCGTTCTAGCCATTTGACTGGAGACTCGATTTTCGGAATTAGGATAAAGTGTCAAAAATTACGTTAGGGTGCATGATTTTGTTAATGACTTTTTGATTGTGATGGCTCCCGAATTTCAAAATGTTAAAAAAGACAAAATATTGAATTTTTAAAATAATTTTTTATATCTGTACCTCGGAGGTACAGAACATTATGTCCTTTTTTTTACCAAAAATATATTATTATGTATTCTTATTCACCTTTTTCCCCTTTATACAGAGGTATAGAATTCTATGTGCTAGAAAAATTAATTGTAAGGTAAATTACAAAACAATGTTTTATTTTTTTTTTTTGGGGGGGGGGGGGGGGGGAGGGCATGTACTTATGTACTCCAATTAAGACAGGAAGGACCGGTTACCAACCTATTCTAGCCTGGATGGGAAAAATCAAGATTTATTTCGTAGACATAAGTATAATAAACAGTTCAGGAAATGAAATTTTTTTTTTTTTAAACTGCTCTCCTGTAAAGTTACGGAAATGTGACTTAGTGTTCTGTACCTCCGAGGTACAGATATAATGTTTTATTTTATATAATGTTAATAATAAAAAATTATTTTTATCACGTAGTTTTAGTTTTACAAAATGTATAAATTGTAAAAGTCTTTCATTTTGAAATATTAAGGAATTGTATAGAATCATCATTAGTTTGTACATGAAATAAATTGTTATAATAAATTATCAATATATTATAATTGGTTAATGTGCATTTATTGTAAATAAAAAAATCATTTATAATTTCAGAAAATATATGATGAGCAGATGAACAAACTGTCATTGAAAGGACAGATGGAGGTTCCTAACTATTGGCCTCCGATAGCTGGTGGACTATGCTGGTTGAGGGATCTTAGGAAGCGATTAGAATATCCTCTGGAATGGTTAACAACAATTTCACACAGGTTTGATTACTTTGTATAGAAGTGATATAGATAAATTTGAATGTTTAACTGATTTTTTAAAAATGTGTTTGGTTGGCTTGGAAAAAAATATATATACATGTTTATTTAATAGTAGAGATGGGTTGTGACAGCTGGTAATGGTACCAGTGAAAAGTTGATGTCACTCAACAAATACCTGATTCTTTTACCTCGTGTTTTTGTTACATACCTACAACACATACATGTTACATACAGTCTGAATGTTCCCAATATACAGTGGGCCATAAAAGTATTGGCATACCCACATTTTTACTAATATCCTAGAAATAGAAAGGTTAATTGTTTGTTAATTAATTTGTTTAAATACTTGCATACAACTTTTAATTTAAGCCTAATGGCTGATAGCAAACAAACTGTAATCAAGAAAATAAAATATAAATTTCAAGGGTCAAGAAAGTATTGGCATAGAAGATATTTTCTTTTGATAAATATTATATTAAATTTTATGTGCATTTTAATATATTATTACCAGGGACCGAAACAGTTATTTTTTTATTCAAAAGAGTTATGAAATAACTGTTTTAAAAAAAACTTTTACTCAAAAGAGGTTAAAATAAAAGTTCTGAAATAACAGTTAAATAAAAGTTCTAGCGATAAAAGTAAAAGTTAAAAAATACATTTTATCTATTAACACTTTTATATAAAAGTTAAACTTTTACTTTTATCATTTAACATAAAAGTTAAAAGTTATGATCAATTTCATTCGGCTAAATAAAATTTAATAATTATATTTCTTTTATACTTACAAAAATTTTTAGAGGGTGTTAACAGTTTTTTTTAATTATTAGGGGGGGGGGATGATTAAATTAATACTTAAAGGACGTAATGGCTGATTTTAATAACATTTGATAACTTAGTTCTTTCATAAATACCAATATTTTTAGAGAGTGTTAACGGTTTCTTTAACAATTATGGAAGAGGTTAAACTAAATTAACACTTTATGTACGTAACTGCCGATATTAATAAAATTTGATAATTGAGTTCTTTCATACTTATTAACATTTTAAAAGGGTGTTAACAGTTTCTTTAACAATTGAGGGGGAGGTTTAACTAAATTAATACTTAAAGGACATCTTGGCTGATTTTAATAAAATTTGATAACTTAGTTCTTTCATACTTACTTAAATTTTTAAAGGGTGTTAACAGTTTCTTTAACAATTAAGGGAGAGGTTTAACTAAATTAATACTTTAAGGACGTAACGGCTGATATTAATAAAATTTGATAATTGAGTTCTTTCATACTTATTAACATTTTAAAAGGGTGTTAACAGTTTCTTTAACAATTGAGGGGGAGGTTTAACTAAATTAATACTTTAAGGACGTCTCGGCTGATTTTAATAAAATTTGATAGTTCAGTTCTTTCATACTTACTAACATTTTAAAAGGGTGTTAACAGTTTCTTTAACAATTGAGGGGAAGGTTTAACTAAATTAATACTTTAAGGACGTCTCGGCTGATTTTAATAAAATTTGATAATTCAGTTCTTTCATACTTACTAACATTTTAAAAGGGTGTTAACAGTTTCTTGAACAATTAGGGAGGAGGTTTAACTAAATTAATACTTTAAGGATGTCTCGGCTGATTTTAATAAAATTTGATAATTCAGTTCTTTCATACTTACTAACATTTTAAAAGGTTGTTAACAGTTTCTTGAACAATTAGGGAGGAGGTTTAACTAAATTAATACTTTAAGGACGTAACGGCTGATATTAATAAAATTTGATAATTTAGTTCTTTCATACTTACTAACATTTTAAAAGGGTGTTAACGGTTTCTTTAACAATTGAGGGGGAGGTTTAACTAAATTAATACTTTAAGGACGTAATGGCCGATTTTAATAAAATTTGATAATTATATTTCTTTCACACTTACTAACATTACTTTCATATTTCTTATGAATCTATTGACAATTTTTAAGCTTGATAAAAGCTCTGAAATATTTTTTTTTTTTTTTATGGGGGGTGGGGCGGAAAGGTGCAAATCGGGTTTTTTAAATAAAAACTGATTTTCATATATTAGTAATCAAGATTTTTAGGCATAAAAAAAAAAAAAACAAACAATTTTGAAAGTAACTTAACTATTTTTTTTATTATTTGTGGGGATCACATTTTAAATAAATCGTAAATCGTGGAGTAAGAAAGAGGGGCTAATTAGGGTAAATATTTATGTAAGATCAGTTTTCTGTTTTTGTTAAAATTTGATACTAATGTTTCTTTGGTGAAGTTTCCTTTCTTGAATAAGTTTTAGGTATAAGAGCATGAATTCTAAAAAAAACTTTAATTTTTGACACTGTTATATAAAAGTTAACTTTTATTTATACCATTTGAGATAAAAGTTATTAGATATAATACCTGTTAATGCAAGATCATTAATGTTCTCTACGACTTATGCGATTTGAAACAGACTAATTTAAAAAAAAAAAAAAAAAAAAAAAAAGGGGGGGTTTACATTTATTTTAGCAATTGTATTTAAAAAGTATTTAAAATCCGTCACCTGCTCTGGACGGTTTCCTGCCAGCCTAACGATTCAGTCCCCACGGTCTCTCTTCTTCTCCCGATACTAATCAATTTTGGTTTGGAGATATTTATTTCCATATTTATTATCTTCATTTCAGCTTGGAGGATCCTTAGGTTAAACTGCAAATTACAGCAGTTATTTCCCAGTACAACCATATTGTCGGCAAACGCTAGTACCGTATACTGGACACTGAAGATTCCTATATCCAAGATGGTATGGCCTGATTCTATTTTTAAGGGTGTTAACAGTTTCTTTAACAATTAAGGGAGAGGTTTAACTAAATTAATACTTTAAGGACGTAACGGCTGATATTAATAAAATTTGATAATTGAGTTCTTTCATACTTATTAACATTTTAAAGGGTGTTAACAGTTTCTTTAACAATTGAGGGGGAGGTTTAACTAAATTAATACTTTAAGGACGTCTCGGCTGATTTTAATAAAATTTGATAGTTCAGTTCTTTCATACTTACTAACATTTTAAAAGGGTGTTAACAGTTTCTTTAACAATTGAGGGGAAGGTTTAACTAAATTAATACTTTAAGGACGTCTCGGCTGATTTTAATAAAATTTGATAATTTAGTTCTTTCATACTTACTAACATTTTAAAAGAGTGTTAACAGTTTCTTTAACAATTAGGGAAGAGGTTTAACTAAATTAATACTTTAAGGACGTCACGGCTGATTTTAATAAAATTTGATAATTTAGTTCTTTCATACTTACTAACATTTTAAAAGGGTGTTAACAGTTTCTTTAACAATTAAGGGAGAGGTTTAACTAAATTAATACTTTAAGGACGTAACGGCTGATTTTAATAAAATTTGATAATTTAGTTCTTTCATACTTACTAACATTTTAAAAGGGTGTTAACAGTTTCTTTAACAATTGAGGGGAAGGTTTAACTAAATTAATACTTTAAGGACGTCTGGGCTGTATTTAATAAAATTTGATAATTAAGTTCTTTCATGAACTTACTTACATTTTTAAAAAGGGTGTTAACAGTTTCTTTACTTAGGTTTAACATTTTTAAAAGGGTGTTAACAGTTTCTTGTAAACAATTAGGGAGGGGAAGGTTTAACGTCTCGGCTGATTTTAATAAAATTTGATAGTTAGTTCTTTCATTACTTACTAACATTTTAAAAGGGTGTTAACAGTTTCTTTAACAATTAAGGGAGAGGTTTAACTAAATTAATACTTTAAGGACGTAACGGCTGATTTTAATAAAATTTGATAATTTAGTTCTTTCATACTTACTAACATTTTAAAAGGGTGTTAACAGTTTCTTTAACAATTGAGGGGAAGGTTTAACTAAATTAATACTTTAAGGACGTCTCGGCTGATTTTAATAAAATTTGATAATTTAGTTCTTTCATACTTACTAACATTTTTAAAGGGTGTTAACAGTTTCTTTAACAATTAAGGGAGAGGTTTAACTAAATTAATACTTTAAGGACGTAACGGCTGATATTAATAAAATTTGATAATTGAGTTCTTTCATACTTATTAACATTTTAAAAGGGTGTTAACAGTTTCTTTAACAATTGAGGGGGAGGTTTAACTAAATTAATACTTTAAGGACGTCTCGGCTGATTTTAATAAAACTTGATAGTTTAGTTCTTTCAAGCTTACTAACATTTTAAAAGGGTGTTAACAGTTTCTTTAACAATTGAGGGGAAGGTTTAACTAAATTAATACTTTAAGGACGTCTCGGCTGATTTTAATAAAATTTGATAATTCAGTTCTTTCATACTTACTAACATTTTAAAAGGGTGTTAACAGTTTCTTGAACAATTAGGGAGGAGGTTTAACTAAATTAATACTTTAAGGACGTCTCGGCTGATTTTAATAAAATTTGATAGTTCAGTTCTTTCATACTTATTAACATTTTAAAAGGGTGTTAACAGTTTCTTTAACAATTGAGGGGAAGGTTTAACTAAATTAATACTTTAAGGACGTAACGGCTGATTTTAATAAAATTTGATAATTCAGTTCTTTCATACTTACTAACATTTTAAAAGGGTGTTAACAGTTTCTTGAACAATTAGGGAGGAGGTTTAACTAAATTAATACTTTAAGGATGTCTCGGCTGATTTTAATAAAATTTGATAATTCAGTTCTTTCATACTTACTAACATTTTAAAAGGTTGTTAACAGTTTCTTGAACAATTAGGGAGGAGGTTTAACTAAATTAATACTTTAAGGACGTAACGGCTGATATTAATAAAATTTGATAATTTAGTTCTTTCATACTTACTAACATTTTAAAAGGGTGTTAACGGTTTCTTTAACAACTAAGGGAGGGTTTAACTAAATTAATACTTTAAGGACGTAATGGCCGATTTTAATAAAATTTGATAATTATATTTCTTTCACACTTACTAACATTACTTTCATATTTCTTATGAATCTATTGACAATTTTTAAGCTTGATAAAAGCTCTGAAATATTTTTTTTTTTTTTTTTTATGGGGGGTGGGGCGGAAAGGTGCAAATCGGGTTTTTTAAATAAAAACTGATTTTCATATATTTAGTAATCAAGATTTTTAGGCATAAAAAAAACAAAACAAACAATTTTGAAAGTAACTTAACTATTTTTTTTATTATTTGTGGGGATCACATTTTAAATAAATCGTAAATCGTGGAGTAAGAAAGAGGGGCTAATTAGGGTAAATATTTATGTAAGATCAGTTTTCTGTTTTTGTTAAAATTTGATACTAATGTTTCTTTGGTGAAGTTTCCTTTCTTGAATAAGTTTTAGGTATAAGAGCATGAATTCTAAAAAAAAACTTCAATTTTTGACACTGTTATATAAAAGTTAACTTTTATTTATACCATTTGAGATAAAAGTTATTAGATATAATACCTGTTAATGCAAGATCATTAATGTTCTCTACGACTTATGCGATTTGAAACAGACTAATTTAAAAAAAAAAAAAAAGGGGGGGGTTTACATTTATTTTAGCAATTGTATTTAAAAAGTATTTAAAATCCGTCACCTGCTCTGGACGGTTTCCTGCCAGCCTAACGATTCAGTCCCCACGGTCTCTCTTCTTCTCCCGATACTAATCAATTTTGGTTTGGAGATATTTATTTCCATATTTATTATCTTCATTTCAGCTTGGAGGATCCTTAGGTTAAACTGCAAATTACAGCAGTTATTTCCCAGTACAACCATATTGTCGGCAAACGCTAGTACCGTATACTGGACACTGAAGATTCCTATATCCAAGATGGTATGGCCTGATTCTATTTTTTGATTGCCTTAGGGCAGAGTCCAACACCAGGATGAACAAGAGAGGGCTTTAATTTTATTTTAATGGACCCTTTTTCCAGATATAAGCAAAATAGTGAAAAATTAGCTTTTTTAAAAAAATTCTCTAATTTTTCAAGGGAGTTAAGTTGAAATTCAGATTCAGTTAGTTAGAGATATGGGTGCTAACAAAAAGAAGTGAAGCGCTACTCCGAGTTTGGGAGAGAAAAATATTTAGAAAGATATTTGGCCCAAAATATCTAAATGGCGAACAGAGAATAAGAAACAATTATAAATTAATGGCATTGTTTGGTGAACCAGATATAGTCGCCCAAATAAAAAAAGCGAGATTACGGGGCTGGAACACGTGGAAAGAATGCCTGCAGATAGATTTCCTAGAAAACTGTTAAAAGAAAAGCCAGAAGGTTTAAGAATTCGAGGGCGGCGACGATTGAGAGGGTTAGATGACATGGAGGAAGACCTCCGTCAGGCAGGCATTAGAGGATGGCGCCGCAAGGCCGCGGATCGAGAAGGTTGGAGGAGACTTAATGAGGAGGTCCTGGTCCTGCTCTAAGGACTGTCACACCAATTAAATAAATAATAAGAAAGAAATTTTTTTGTAATCTAGTTTGTTGATTAAAAATTTTTTAAAATATTTTAACTTATCATTGCCTGTTAGAGAAGTTTGAATTATAAAAACTTAATGTAAAAATAATCTAATTTCAACATAGAATGAAAAAAAATTTTCTTTTCATTTGAACTAACTTCAATTTGCAAAATAATAAATTAACTTAATTGTACTTTGAGCTATAAGTAACTCAATAAGGAAATTACTATATTTATTTATTTAAAAAATACAACTACTTTAATCCATAGCAAGTTGTTACTTTGAATTCTATTCTATTCTATTCTATATCGGGCGCTACAGTCCATGAAAGACCTGGGCCTCTGCACACATCTTTCTCCACTCCTATCTGTCAGTGGCCACGTTCCTCCAATTCTGGATATTTAGCCGCTGTATGTCCCCTTCCACATCATCCATCCATCTTTGCCTGGGCCTGCCTCTTGTTGTTCCTCCCAGCGCTTCCGTTGGGAAGGTTCTAAACATTTTTCTTGGCAGCCTTTGAGGTTCCATTCTCTCTAAATGAGCCAGCCATCGCAACCTCGCTTTTTTCACTACAGTGAAAACATCCATCTTATTATAGAGCTCTCTGAGCTCTACATTGCTTCTGATTCATCACCTTTGTTTTTGATGGGGCCATATATCTTTTGAAGAACTCTTCTTTCCCATAGTAGTAGAGACTTCTGATATTCCTTTTTTAGAGACCATGTTTCGGTACCATACATCACTACTGTTCTTATTACCGTTTTGTTAATGGTTACTTTTGCCTTGCTGAAGAGACTTTTAAAGCAGAGATTTTTCTCCATCACTTAATTTAAGTTAATTTGAATAATGACACATAAAAAATATATTCTGTGAATACTAAGAAATAATATTGGACTTTTATTAGTAGTAATCAATAGACTATATACATAAATGAATTGTTTGTTTTAGGTGTACCAAAACTGAAAAGTGCAAATATGCCTTGGAAAAAGCATCACAGATGAGTCGTATTCTAGATGAGTTACAGTATGATTTATATGACAAATGGTGTTCAAAGATAGGTGATGTTATTGAAGAAAAGCTTGAAGATTGTTTGCTCAAATTTGATAAAGATTGTCTACTTGTACTTAACTTCGATCCAAAAGTAAGAATATCCAAAAAAAATTATTAATGCCTCTAAAGAAAAATATTTACTGCTTAAAATATTGATTTGTAATATAATGACATCCATAGATGCAATCATTAGCTATATTTATTTATTTGAAATAATAAGTAATAAATTGTAAATCCTATATTGATATATGTTGAAATTATATTTAGTTTATATAAATATGTATTTAGTATTAATTGAAATATCAATTAAATAGTTAAACTTAAGCCATGAATAAAATGTTTCAGTATAATATTCTAAAGGTTAGTATGCACTGGGATTCATTGTTCGGACTCTTTGTCGCTGAGATGCATCTCGGATTCATTTTCATGCATCTGAGACGCTTCGCGACAATGAATCTAGCATCTTGTGTGTTGCGGTTTAGTATTCTTTGAATCTCAGCCAGAATGGGATTCTTTAAACAATGTGTCGCAACATTGAGTCAGTGCGTACGTAAATCTCGAACAGAGTGGGTCTCTCACCGTTCTCACGCATTCATCTATGTTGTCATCGCTTATCTGTTGATAGGATAGGATAGGATCAAGTTATGGGACGATTAACAGCAGAGGTTATTACGCCCTAGTTTTTAGGTTACTCATTACATTATACTTGTTTCTTTATTATTTTGTATGTATATATACATTTTTCTCCTTTATTTTTATTTATTTATTACACACACACACACACACACACACACATATTTCTTTTTAATATAATGAATGTTTTAGTTATGAGACAATTATAAAATAAAATAAACATATTCTGGTAATTAAATTTTGTTGTATAAGTTCACTTCTTTTATAATGGAAATAATTTTCTCTATGTTACCCGGGTTGTTTTCGGGGGATAGTTACATACATCTTGCCAGATCTTTCGAAATAAAATGGGATTGATGGAGCAGCTGATGTGCTTTTGTTTAATTGAAAATTAGAAAAAAACATCTGCTTGTACGGCAACATCTTTTTTTTTCAAATATTTTTTCTTTGGTGACGTCTGCAAATGATTTAATAAAGGTTGTGGGATTTTTTTTCCCTATATAACCTTTTGGCCTCATTATAAGGAACTTTTTCAGGGACCAGAATTGATTTTATTTCTTTTTGTAATAGAAATAGTGTACCGGTACAGTTTATACGCTTTTGATTTTTATTACATTTTAAATTATCTTGATGTTTACCTTCTATAGATTCTTTTTTGCATTTAAAGTCGGGGTGAGAAAATCCTAATCAATTAAAACACCTCATTGGGTTTGGTGTGTAAGGTTGGACCCTTATTGTGTGGAACCATATTTTAATAGTTTAAGAGGGAGTTTTGGAACAGCAAATGTTACAATGTAGGTGTGGGTTAATTTTTTCTCTCCATTAATTTTAATTTTTATTCTATTTATATCTACGATGATATGTTTTAATTCATCTTTAATTTCGTCTATTTCGTTCGTTTGAGTCCAGTTGATTTCGAATGTAATGGTTGGACCAAGTATTTCGAAAACGAAGACCAATTTCAGGGAGCCAGTTTATGCAATCAACAGGCTTGCAATCACTCTCCGGTTCCTCGCAAGTGGAGATTCATATACAAGTCTCGTGTATACTTTTCAAATTTCGAAGCAGATAATATCCAATTTTGTTCCTGAAGCATATAACTCAGATTATTTTTAATTTACTAAACGGCCTATACGCTGATAGTTCATAGTCATTGGACACTACCCCTTCTTACACCACCGCATCCCACTCTGATGGCCTTAATACCGCTGTTCGTTCACCGTGTGGGAGTGATACCACTACACAATCATTGTCCTCATATGTGTAGAATTACATGTCAATGTAAACTTAGTTTTCAATCTCCTAATTTTTTTTTTTTTTCAAATATGTAAAGTGAGCAATAAATGATTACATAAAAATGCATATTTCTTTTTTATATGTAAATTGATTTTTAATGCAACTACCTAAAAATAATATTTCTTTTTTTTTATATGTAACTTAATTAATAAATAAATATATATTAAATAATATTTCCGTATTTTATTGCAACTTGAGCAATAAATGGCCATGTGCCTACTCCATTCAAGAACTTGCCTTTATATTTGTTCTCAACGCAATGTTGATGGCTGTGCAGATTTCAGGAACAAACTTGAATATTATCTGCTTTGAAATTTTGAAAGTATACATGAGGCTTGTAAATGAATCTCCACTTGTGAGGAACCGGAGAGCGACTGCAAGCCTGTTGATTGCATAAACTGGCTCCCTAAAATTGGTCTTCGTTTTCGAAATACTTGGTCCAACCATTTTCAGGAGACATTCGAAATCGACTAGACTCATACGAACGAAATTGCGAAAACCCATTCCATCCTCCAATCTCAGTGTGTCAAGAAGATCGCTCCCATGGTTATTCCAATCCTTAAATAAATCACGCATCCACCAACGCGGTGGCTTTTTTTTAGTATCATTTTTTTTACTCCGTAGAGCTATGTAAAATGCTACTGCAACTCCTAAAAGTTGCTGAAGTCTGACCTTGTTCAATAAGGCTCACATTCAAACAGATGTTACTCTACTTGTAGAAACCATTAATAACAGGCAATCCGATGTTCTGTTAAATATTAAATATTTCAGCGGTTCCAAGTTGAGGTTACCCCTCATAAAACAATCAACTACAGCAAAGGGGTTTTGGTCTCCAGTTCGTTGAAATAGACGAAATTAAAAATGAATTAAATATATCATCAGAATAAAAAATTAAAATTAATGGAGAGAAAAAATTAACCCACACTATATTAAACTATTAAAATAGGGTTCCACACAATAAGGGTCCAACCTTACACACCAAACCCAATGAGGTGCTTTAATTGTTTAGGATTTTCTCATCCCACCTTTAAATGCAAAAAAGAATCGATTGAAGGTAAACATCAAGCTAATTTAAAATGTAATAAAAATCAAAAGCGTATAAACTGTATTGGTACAGTATTTCTATTACAAAAAGAAATAAAATCAATTCTGGTAACTGAAAAAGTTCCTTATAATGAGGCCAAAATGTTATATAGGGAAAAAAATTCCCACAAACTTTATTAAATCATTTGCAGATATCACCAAAGAAAAAATAGTTGAAAAAAAAGACGTTTTCGTACAAGCAGATATTTTTTTTTGTAATTTTCAATTAAAAAAAGCACATCTAGCTGTTGATCCATCAATCCCATTTTATTTCGAAAGATCTGGCAAGAAGTATGTAACTATCCCCCGAAAACAATCCGGGTAGCATAGAGAAAATTATTTCCATTATAAAAGGAATAAACTTCTACAACAAAATTTAATTACCAGAATATGTTTATTTTATTTTTAGATTATTTTATAATTGTCACATAACTAAAACATTCATTATATTAAAAAGAAATATAAATGTATATACGTGTGTGTGTGTGTGTGCGCGTGTGCGTGTGCGTGTGCGTGTGCATGGGTGGGTGGGTGTGGATGTCAGTATTCTACCAAATAAAATTAAAACAATACAAAAGGGAAGACAAGTGGATTGCTGATAGAAGATTAGCATTAGATAATACAATAAAATCCCATAAGCACAACAAGAAAATATTTGATAGAAATAGAAAAATGCTAGAGTTAGAGATAGGGGACAGTGTATATGTAGAAAATGGAAATAAACTAAATAGGAAAAAATTAGACGAAATAGTAATAGGCCCTTTTAAGGTAGTAGAGAAAATATCAAACTCCATTTATAGGATTGACACTGGCAACAGAAAAACAGAATCAACTTTATTCCACATAACAAAATTACAACCTGTTACATCAGAAGATGAAGTAGAAGAACTAGATAACTTATAGGTACATTATATAGATATATTATTTAGAATTTTCTCTCTTAGGGGGGAGATGTAATGAAAGTACAAATGACATTTCATTAATTAATTAATTAATTATTTAATTCATCATGACGCTGAACTAGGAACAGATGATGTGCAAGTTATTTGTGTGAAATTTATTATAACGGAAATATATTGAAGAGACGATATTAATAAACATTAAATGTCGTTTCTTTGTACTTTCAGGTAAGATAAAAGGGTAATTGTCATAGTTAATGATAATTATTGTAATAGTTGTTAATTAAAATAAAACTTTGTACTTTCAGAGAAACAATTTGTGGTTATTTCTGAAAATCCTTAATAATATATCTTTTATATATATATATATATATATATATATATATATATATATATATATATATATATATATATATATATATATATATATTGTAATGATTTTCTTCAATCATATATTTTTAATAAAATATATGTCAATAATTAATTGACTTTGATTCATTATTAGGGTTCTATCAATATTCTTTTGAATTATGACTGGATATTTTTTTAAACAAGGTTTTGTGCATGCTTTTTATATTTATATAAATTACAATATGAAACAATATTTAATTTTACCTTTGTTTAATCTAAATTCTAAAGTCCATTAAGGAGAGAACTTTTAAACACTTTCACTTATCTTGGTTCCATAGTCTTCTAAGACTCCAGACACCTAGCTGCCCAAGGTCCAAAACTCACTCTCCATTTCTTCTTCCTTCTCTGTCCTAAATCCAACTGCCCCTTATTCCTACCTGCCTCAAGGGCTGGTACTGCCTATCCAGGTATTGAAGGTTTCCTTAATCCCTGCTCCTACCTGGTTTGGACCCTTACTTCCAATATTTGCTTTCTGGACTCAAATTGCAAATATCATTACAATATATATATATATATATATATATATATATATATATATATATATATATATATATATATATATATATATATATATATATATATATATATATATATATATATATATATATATAAATATATATATATGTGTGTGTGTTTATATAATAAATATAATAATAATATATAGGGATATGTTTAATAAATAAATAAAAATAAGTATAATGTAATGAGTAACCTAAAAACTAGGGCGTAATAACCTCTGCTGTTAATCGTCCCATAACTTGATCCTATCCTATCCTATCAACAGATAAGCGATGACAACAAAGATGAATGCGCGAGAACGGTGAGAGACCCACTCTGTTCGAGATTTACGTACGAACTGACTCAATGTTGCGACACATTGTGTAAAGTATTCCATTCCGGTTGGGATTCAAAAAATACTAAACCACAACACCCGAGATGCAAGATTCATTGTCACAGAGCGTCTCAGATGCATGTAAATGAATCGGAGATGCAAAGAGTCCGAACAATGAAACCCAGTGCGTACCTGCCTGTAGACAATGTTGAGATGCAAAGAGTCTGTGACAAGAATCTGAGCGTCAGCGACAATGAGTCCGAACAAAGAATCTCAGTGTATACTAGCCTTAATGAGAAAATAAAAAATCTAAGTCAAACTCAAATACAAAGTATATATTTATGTTGTACCATTAATTATCATTCATATACCAAGACCAAATACTAAATATATTCAATAATAAAATAAAATGAAGAATAACCCAGCGTTCGATTTATTAATTTTTACCACAAAAAAATATATTTATTTAAAATATCCAAATTGAAATTAAATTAACATGATTAATTTAAATTAAAAATTTAATTAACTGAATGAATAAATTATTTTTCCTTCTTTTTGAATAATTTTTTATGTAACACTTAACAGCAACGATGAATGAACGTTGTGTCAAAATATAGATTAAATATCTGACCTTAAGTATTGTACATTAAATTGAAATTCTCCGGACTTATTAAATTCAATGATAGCTTTGTTGTTCCTTATTAACCTATGCTTGTTCGGTTGTTTGTATAAGTCTCAATGATTTTGTTATTTGTCTTTCTCTGATTCCTTATCCCTCTCCTGTCCAATGAATTCAGAGCTTGTATTGTTTGGATGGCTAAAACTCAAATATTCCGCTGTTAATACTGGATATTAATGAATTTATTAAAAAACAAATATTTCCTTGTTATTCCAATACTAAAGAAATTGAAGACTGATACTAAAGAAATGTTCCAAACTAATAAATTCAAATCAAATGTACACAAATCATAAAAATTAAAGTTAATATTTCATAATCCATAATGAAATCCTTTTTCTAGCAAGTTATCAAACTATCAGCTGCAACTTAATATTACCTTGTTAATCTTGATATATATATTTTTTTTTTTATTCAGTTACTTTTTTCCGTATTTCTAATTGTTAGTTTCTTTCCATAATCCTTGTGTCGTCATCCAAAAAATGTGTTTTCTTCAATATTTTCTTCTTCAAAATATGTAATAATTTGTTTATATAATTAATTTGTTCACACTTTAGAACTTTCAACTTAAAATACTAATATTTGGTGAGTGGCTGGTACAGCTTATTCAGTTTAAAGATCATTGTTAGCATTGTTTCGTCTTTTGTTCATCTAATAACTAAATGTTAGTTTAAATATTGGACCCCCTGTGATATCACCAAGATCCCCAGATTGAGAACTGCTTGGCTAGACATTACTGGCACCTAGAAAAAATGATGGACCAGCCATTGAATTATGGAGAAAAAGGGCCAAACTATGTACGATAACCAGTGAGAGGGCACATGAATATAGCACAAGATTTGTTGTAAGAGGAAGATAATGAAAACAAGTTATTGGGTTTAGGGCTGTGAGCCTGAGAATTCATGTAGTAAGAATCCTAGGAACTTTTTTTATTATTCTATTTTAATTATTCTGCTAATATCATTGTATATATATATATATATATATATATATATATATATATATATATATATATATATATATATATATATATATATATATATATATATATATATACAATGATATACATATTTACAATACATTATTTACTTATTTATTTAATCGGTGCGACAGTCCTTAGGCAGGACCAGGACCTCCTCAATAAGCCTCCTCCAACCTTCTCGATCCGCTGCCTTGCGGCGCCATCCTCTAATACCTGCCTGACGGAGGTCTTCCTCCACGTCGTCTAACCATCTCATTCGTGGCCGCCCTCGATTTCTTAAACCTTCTGGCTTTTCTTTTAGCAGTTTTCTAGGAAATCTGTCTGTAGGCATCCTTTCCACGTGTCCTAGCCACCTTAATCTCGCTTTTTTTATTTGGGCTACTATATCTTGCTCACCAAACAATGCCATTAATTCATCATTTTTTCTTATTCTCCATTCACCATTTAGATATATTGAGCCAAATATCTTCCTGAATATTTTTCTCTCCCAAACTCGGAGTAGCGCTTCACTTCTTTTGGTGGTGGTATATAATAAAATGTGGTAGCGCTTCACTTTTTTTTTTATTAACTATTCTTAAAAATAGAGTTGTTGGATGACCCACATCCTGTAGGTTGAATACAAGAGCATCAGGGCTGTCAAATTCTCATAGAGAAATATGAGTAGAGTAATTCATCATGATGTTATCTTCATTATAAATTATAGAGTAGATATGATATGTATTGATATTCTGTCAATTTATGATCATTCTTAGTTAAGGTCAGTTCTACGAGAAGTTCGGTACTTAAGAATGCTAGAAGTGCCATCAATTCCACCCTTAGCTGAACAAGTCTTCGATCGAATGGAAGAATTCTATGATTGGAGGATCAAATTAATGAATATTGTCGAATGGTATGTCTTTTTTTTTTTTTGTTAAACTTTGTTTTGTTTTTTATTGTAGAGTCTAACAAAATAAATACCTTTAACATTAATTTTTTTTAAAGGTATAATAAAATGATAAAAGAATCAAGACCACAAGAATTGAACATTTTGTCTGATGAAATCAATGCCATAAATAATGAAGTTGCAACAGCTATGGAAACTGTCAATTGGAAAACAGATGGTAATTTATATTTATGTTCAATGATACCAGCCTTCTCTGCCTCCCCCCACCCTTTCATTTTTAGTCTGTGTAAAAGCTAGCTATTTTTTTTTCTTTTATACTGGAATTACTGAAAGAGATAGGGCAATGGCTTAGGATGGCTTCCTTATCAATAAGAAGACCAAAGACTTCATTGTTTAGTGATAATCCTTCAGTTATTTCACTCTACCAACATTGTGGTGATTTTTTTTTTTTTTACATACTCCAAATTTATCTTTATAAAGACCTGTATATTTATCAGGTTGCTTCAAAAGTCCTGTCATTTTTTTCATTAATTAAGATATATTTGGTCTGTACAGTCTTTGTTATAATTCTGTTTTCAATTTTCCAATGTAAGAAATATTGTTTACTGTCTTTGAAATAGGGATTACATTTAATCCAGTCACTGCTGAACGATTATTGGTAAATAATATTTAGATAGAGTATCAAAAAAAAAAAAAATATTATGCTGGTGTACAAAATATCTGAGGGTTGTTTTTAAAACTATTACATATAAAGGGTGTATCGCAAGTAGATGACAATACGCAAGATGAAGAAACTAGATCAAAAATGTGCTGAACCATTATGCACTGGACACCCGTCTATTTGCCATCATAGCTCTTCTTCAAGTGGTATTGCTTCGAGGATTGCCGTACTTATATCATTCTGAAGTAGGTCATAAAAAGCGTTTGAATTCAACCAATCAGGTAAAAAAACGGGATGTGTCATATGCTGCCCACAGACTCTTAACCACACGTTCACATTGAACTGATGTTTGAAGTGGTGCTCTCTAGTGCCATGTGGATTATGATGAGACCAGAGGTGAGAGTTGCACGAGAATGTTGCCTCATATGTCCAAATTATACTATCAGGGAAGTTACGCCTCGAGGCGCTGTTGAATGTACCATCACCCAAACACCATCCCATATCACAGGGTAGCAACTTCTGGACAGTAGTCGGGTGATAAGGATATCTATTGTCTTCCTTGATAGCTCTGAAGACTAGAATGAGATATTCCCAATTGATTTGAAGCGCGACGGGTACTTGTTGATGGATCATTATCAAAAATATTCAAAATGTCGTAAACTTCCCTGCAAGCTCGACCCGCAGACATAACAGGTTGTCTTGGAATAGAGATAGAGCCTGTTTCTCTCAGCTTGCAGTATTTTTTTTGAAAGAGTAGTGATTCTCAAACGTTTGTCGCTAATAACACTTAAAAAAAAAAAAATTATTTCTTGATCTGTTATTGCGGTTTAAAAAGTTACTTTTGAACATTGAAAGTGCATAAGACATAAAGAAAATTTAATGCTGATTTCAAAACTGTGATGGAATGTTGAAAAAAAATGTGTGGATGCAGAGAAGATTGAGGTTTTCCTACGAAAACCACTGTTTTCTCGAAATAACCTTTGGAACGGCATATGTCTGAAACGGATTTACCAGGTATGCAAGTTTAAAATGTCGTTTATTTCTTAAAATATATACACAGTAATTTAAAAAAAGTATAATATATTTTATTCAAAGTACTGACCCTCGCTTTCTACACTTTTGTCCATCTCTCGGGCAATATATGGATACCATTCCAAAAGAATGCTTCATCTTTATTTGAAATCCATTCATGGAGCCATTTTCGTACGTTTTCGAAATTGTTGAAGTGTTACTCCGCCAATGAGTGTCCCATCGATGAGAAGAGGTGATAACAGAAGGCGCCAGGTCAGGTGAATACGGCGGGTGGGGTAGGAGTTCCCAACCAAGCGAAGAAATCGTTCCCTTAGTCAATCTGGCTGAATGTGCAGGAGCGTTATCATGCTGAAGAATGACTTTGGCGTGCCTGTGAGTCCATTCTGAGCGTTTTTCGATCAATGCGTTACTCAAATTGATCATTTGTTGTCGGTAGCGCTCGGTATTGACTGTTTCGCCGGGTTTGAGAAGCTCGTAGTAGACTACTCCCTTCTGATCCCACCACACACACAGCATTGTCTTCTTCCCAAAACGATCCGGTCTTGCACTCGATGTGGATGGTTGTCCTGGCGTTACCCATGATTTTTTTCGTTTGGGATTCTGAAAATAAATCCATTTTTCATCGCCAGTTACAACTCGATGCAAAAAACCCTTTCTTTCGTGGCGTAAAAGCAGCATTTCGCACACAGTTTTTCGTTTTTTTTTTTTTTTCCATCTGTCGTTCGTCCAATTCATGTGGAACCCATTTTCCAACCTTTTGAATCTTTCCCATAGCTCTCAGGCGATCGGAAATGGCTTGCCTAGTGACATTCAACTGTTCTGCCATCATTTGTTGGGTTTGGGTATTGTCTTCGTCTAATAAAGATTGCAATTCGATGTCCTCAAACTTTTTTGGTCGATTTTCTCGTTTTTGATCAGTAACATCAAAATCACCACGTTTGAAACTTTGAAACCAACGTTCACATGTCCTGACGGTTGGAGCAACATCGCCATAAGTCTCAACAAGAATTCGATGACATTCAGATGCCTTTTTCTTTTGATTAAATAAGAAAATCATGACATGCCGCAAATGCTCTTTATTTGGCTTAAAATTAGACATTTTTAACACCAAAGAAAGGTATGATACGTCCACGTAAACGACTTAAAAACAACTGACTTTTGTAAACAAATGACTAACAAACAAAATAGCGTTTAGAGATAAGCAAATCCTTCAATAGGCTAAGAGCGCATTCTATTGGAATTAAAACGACATTTTAAACTTGCATACCTGGTAGATAGAAACATGTGGTTGGCGGTGTTTAACTACATTTTTGATCTAGTTTCTTCATCTTACGTATTGTCATCTACTTGCAATTAAAAGAATTAATTTTAATTTTAAGTAGTTAATAAAGTTAAAAAGTATTTTGTTAAAAAGTATTTATTTATCCACCTTATGTAACTTTGACAGACAAGAGGTAGGAACGAACTTGTTTACATCAGATAGAATTCTTACCCAAAAAGACACGCTGTAAGATTAAACCCTTAAACAATTGTTTACCATCTAGGAACTAATCAGTGACAGTTTGCGACCATTTAAGTTGAAAAATTAATTTGTTGATTTTTGTCCATTCATCAAAGTACTTTGCAGGTAATAAAAAGAAATACTCCACTCAGTTCCAAGAAATTTGGAATAGGAGAAAATTACAATTTTCAGTAGGATAATGATTCCCAAACATACAGCTTGGAATTCCAAAATGTGAATTCTGTACAACACACCAAAGTAGATGGTCACTCCCTCTCAATCACTGGACATTAACCCTATTGAGCATTAGTGCAAATACCTAGCGAATCAAGTTGGGAAAGGTGTGTTTCCAACAATCAAAATTAAATGGGCACTATTATTAAAAAAATAAAGTGTCTTTAACTCAAAAATTAGTAAATTCAATGCCAAAGCGTATAGAGGGCATATTAAATTCCAAAGTTGGCCCTACTAAATATTAATTATTATCGAATGTCAATATTAAATAGAAATTTAATTAAGTGTACAAATACTTTTGATTCATGTTGTTTTTCAAGTATTAATTATGTGGGGATACAAAAATTAATTTATAATTTATTTTAAATTAATTTTATTGCTAGATTATAAATTAAAAAAAACTTTTATATGCAGCGTACCTATAAAAAAATATTTCAAAATTATTTTATTATACAAATTAAATTAAAACATCAAAAAGATAATCGTAAGCACTTATTTAATATATAATAAATTAACTAATTAATATAATTAAGTGCTTAATTATCTTGTTTGCCATTAATTCATTTTTTTGCTGGCCTTTTTTTGTCTTTATAAGGATCCTTATAGCCCAGTTTAATAATATAAAAAACTTGTTTTGTACAATTGCAGAGTCAGGAGGTTTCATAGATTCATTTTATTTGACTGTTGAGGGTTTAACTCAGAGGGCCAAACAAGCAAGAGAGAACCTGGATCGCATAGAATGGCTGATGAATCAGTTTAATTTTATCCCTATATACCGTAGAATTGATGGAGATGATAACAATTTGCTTGATTATATTAGTCTTTGTTCTGTAGATGGCAGGTAAATAAATTATTAATTTTGTTAGTTAAATTCAATAAAATTTTATACATTCTGCTCATTATGTTTAGTTATTAGTTGTAACAATTACAATCAATAGGTTTAATGTATATTGTGCCTTCATTTTATGCCATTGTGAAAATGATATTAACGGGTTCAATGCTGAGGACGCATACAGGGTTGTCATTCAAGTGTCTCCCACACGGCTGAGGACGCACACGGGGTTGGGTTGTCCGACATAATTTTTACGAAAGTGGGGTGAGGTGATTACGCTTTTCTGTTTACTAGGGTTTAGGACCAACAGATCCCATCCGGCACTGTCTCAGAAAGGTGGTCTACTGCTCAGTTTGACCTGGTCACCATTTTGAAGCATCAGAGCTGCTATTTTTTGAATCGTGAGATAAGTTTGATTCATTTCCATTTATTTTACTATTATACAGGGTGTCCCGAATTTAAATGGCAAAACTTCAGAAACTTATTATGGACTGAAAAACTAAGACAAAAAGTCCTTTAGAGAGTTGCTCATTCTTGCTTAGTTTTAGAGAAAATCGCAAAAAAAGAAACAAAACAAAAATGTTACAGGTAGTGATTATCACCTTTCAAAGTTCGTTAGGCTAGGCACAATGCCGCATACATATTCTAATGTTGAATAAGCTGATATGATTTTTGTGTATGGTTTCTGTAACGGTAATGCTTTAGAAGCGGTGCAGGAGTATGCGCACCGATTTTCAAATAGAAGAGTTCCTAATCGACGAGTCTTTTCGTTAACTTTTAATAGACTACGAGAGACTGGGTCATTCTTAATACGTAATGAAGGTGACCAATTCCAGGCAGCAATAAGAGCAGATTATCAGAGAAGAAATTGTGTCCAACGCCACTTCGATAACAATCCTGAGACTAGCATCCAAAGAGCATCTGCTGCATTAGCAATATCGCGGCAAGCAATATGGCGAACTTTGAAAGGTGATAATCGCTACCCATACCATCTTCAAAAAGTCCAGAATTTATTACCTCAAGATTATGTCAAGAGATTGAATTTTAGTAACTGGTTTCTTGACAAAATTCGCGATGATAATTTATTTCCATTAAAAATTATATGGACCGATGAAGCTACCTTTACAAGAGGAAAAATTGTTAATCAAAGAAATTATCATGTATGGGCTCTTGAAAATCCCTGAGCTATTAAAGAGAATAGGTTTCAGCATGAATTTGCTATTAACGTTTGGCTTGGAATTTGGAACGGATTACTGGTGGGACCATATTTTTTACCTGGAAGATTGAATGGTATCACATTTACACATTTTTTGGAGAACTGCTTTTCTAATTATTTAGATGACATTCCCTTACAGCAGCGGAGTGGAATGTGGTTCCAACTCGATGGATGTCCAGCTCATTATAGCAGAGTTGCTCGAGTTTGGCTGGATATAAATTATCCACAACGATGGATTGGACGTGGAGGAGTAGTACCTTGGCGACCCAGATCACCTGATATGACACCCATGGATTTCTTTGTAAGGGGAACCTTGAAGCAGAAAGTTTATTCGGTGTCAATCAACTCAAGAGAGCAATTAAGAGACCGAATCATAGATGCAGTGCACCAAATATCATCAGAACAATGTTTTGCTGCAATTTATCAAGTGAGTACTAGATGTAATGCTTGCATTGGTGCAAGAGGAAAACATTTTGAGCAATATTTACATTAAAAAGAACATAACATAAATATAAATGTAAATAAATAAGTATAAAAATGAAAACTTGTTTTGTTTCTTTTTTTGCGATTTTCCCTAAAACTAAGCAAAAACAAGCAAATCTCTAATGGACTTTTTGTCTTAGTTTTTTGGTCCCCTATAAGTTCCTGAAGTTTTGCCATTTAAATTCGGGGCACCCTGTATATATAAATAATTTGTTTGGTTATAAAAACATTTGTTTTATTTATCGTTTCCTTCTTAAAAAAAAATTAAAATGCGCATTTGAAACATCTCCAATTGGTTTTTTCCCTCCATCTTTAAAACAAAAAAATTATCATGCCTGTCTTTTAAAAAAAAAAAAAAAATTAAAATACGCATTTGAAACATCTCCAGTTGTTTTATGGGCGAGACAATAAAAATATAAGTGAGTATTGTGGAATAGGCTATACTGATTTTCCTATCATATTATGGAGGACAACCCCGTGTGCATCCTAAATTGAAACACGTTTTTGTACCTTAAAATTCAGCTAATATTTTTTTCAATATTTTTCATGGTATATGGAGGTGAAATGAAGTCAATTTATTTTAAAAAAAAATCAGCCACTGGGAAGGGATTTCCGATTTTGCACCCGCACTCAACATGTTAATATGTAATATAAATATAGCTAAAATTTCACTCTTTTAAATGAAATTAATCAACAAAATAATGGAATATTAAGGGTAAGGGTTGAGTATAGTATGTTAATCATTTTAATATGATTTGTTTTTAGTGGGTATATTTATTTATTTAAACAAATAAAATAAACGTTTGTTTATTTGTTTTGAACAGTTACAAGGTATTGCTTATTTAAAAGTTACTTAAATAAATTAAAAGGATGCTCATGTAGCTTGTATCGTGTACTGAAATATTATAAATAAACACAGCTGTGTATTTTGCGAAAGAAAGATCTTTCATTTACTTATTGGTTACTTTATAATTCTCCTGATTTTTAGTAGGGCACTAAAGCTTAATCATACACTCATACCCATCCTTTTATCTCTTTTTCCTGTTACCCTATCCATTTATCCATTTTTTTGGGGGGGGGGGTGAAATATTTGTAGATATTATACATTGATTACCTGTATTTCTGAATGCTTTTTATTTTATTTTGATGACAGGTATGATTGTATTATAGCCGCTGGAAATGAGATATTTGATTTGATCAATCTGAATTTCCGCCTACTTCATAATTTGCCCATTGTTACTTTTGAAGATGAAATTTGTGAAGAAGAAATTGAAGAAGAGGAAGTTGAAGAAGAAGAAGTTGAAGAAATTGCTGTGGAACCACCACCTGTTGAAGAAGAATTGGAAGTGCGAAAAAGTAAAATTGACCAAAAACTTTTGGCAAGTTGTAAGTATTACTATTTGTTCAAATTAATGGAAAGAGGGTCAGTACTAAATACTGAAAGTTATCATTTAAATTGTCTTCCACATCATATATTTTAAAATGACATAACCAACTTAAAACAAATATAAATTAAAATTTTGTCTGTGATGTGATGAAAAGAAACATTATTTTTATAATTTTTTTCTTCAGGATATTGTAATTCTTAAAGTTAACAGAGTTTAATGTATAAAATTGAGATAGAATCATTAATTGTTTGGAAGATCCTTGCAAGGTTATTGAGTAAATAGTGAGGATAGTAAAATTAGAATCAGCAATAGCCTTCTCATTAAATCTGCTGAAGATGTAAAAATAAAAGATTAACTTTATCATTTATTTTTAAATTATTTTAAAAAATAACAATTTATTATTAAATAATTTTAAAAAATAAAAATTTATTTTTAATTATTTTTTTTACATTTTGATAAAAATGAGACTAACAAAGTGAAGACGATGGGCACATAACTAAAGTAACATAGTATATGAATAAATGAGAATAAATTTTTCTCTTTTATTTTTTATTCAGATCTCTAAATAAAACAGAGACAAAAGGGAATGTCTAAAGCTAAATACAGACTACTCTGACGTTACGTGTTCCCACGTCTTGTCAGGCATCGTGGGACCACGTCAGATATAAAGCGGTGTTCACATTGGCCTGACGTATAGCAACTACTTCGTGCCCATTGCGTTTCCCGACAATTTGTTTTGAACCTCCAACCATGACTTTATTCCGTGTTTTTGACATGCTGGAAGAAGAAGAAGAAGAAATGGCTGCTTTGTGTATTGCATCCATTTACTCGTCTAGAGAATGGGTTCATCCTATCAACATGGGGCGAGATGAATTCGGGGAGTTCCAAAATTTAATGCTTCAATTAATAGAAGATGAAGAGCGGTTTAAGTTCTATTACAGAATGACAAAAACTGAATTCTACCATCTCCTAAGCTTGGTTGGTCCGAAAATAGAGAAACGCTCCACTCAACTCAGGGAAAGCATTCCGCCTGAGATACGACTTGCAGTTTGCTTGAGGTAAGTGCTAACACATTATTTAATTATATCTGGGAGGGAAAAAAAAATTGCATTGGCTGTAAACATTTAGGAATTTTTATTTATTTTATTTACACAAAGTTCGTTTTAATAATAATAATAAATGATCTAAATACACTAGAAATCATGAAAACACTAAAATATGGACAAGATTTACAGATATTTTTTTTTAAAAAAAGTAAACTAAAATTACCTTAATAATATCTACATGTTAAACAAATTATTGTCATAAACTATTACTCTTCAGTCTTTTAATTTTCTATTTAACACAAAAATACTAGAAAAAAAAATTAAAGATTATGAATACAAACTATAAGAAAACTGCTGAAGATTCAAACAAAACAAAATAATATATTACAAAAATACAAATATATTACAAATTCCCTTCAGTAACAGTACATGGTCTTTTGTGAAGTCTCAAATTGAATTAAATTAATTACAAATTTGTGAAGTTTTCTTGTTCTTTTTCTTGCCAAGTGTAGGGGAACGTTGAGTCTGTAGAGCTGTCAAAGCCGTGTTCACTTTGTTGAGGGGAGGGTGTTGAGGAGTATTGATTGAATGATGATTGATTCGTTTTTTGTTTCCCCTGTAATGTGCTCTCACGTGCAGCTTGCAACGCTGCCCCCAAGACAATGTTGCTCACTTCCATCTTCACTCTGATTTGCTCATCAGGCCGCAGTTTTTTTACATTTTTCGCCATGCTTAGGAAAAAAAGTTCGCACTCATCGTCCACGTTGTTACTTGAAACAGCGGGTGCACTTGGATAATCTGACACATTGGCCGTGGGATTTCCGATGGCCTCCGCCATTGTAGGGATTGCACCTTGCAATAGGTCGTTCCTTATTTGGTTGGATTGGGAACTTTCTGAGTCTGTTTCATCAATCGGACAAAGTTCTTCTTTTGTTCCACCATCATCTTTATTATTGGGGCTGACTTCTGTATTTCCTCGAGTTTTTCTGGTTACAAGAGTTGGATTCAAAAAAGCCAATTCATCTTCAAATTTCCATTTGCTCAAACTCTTTGCTGCCTGACCTGATTTTGTGGCTCTACGGTGTCTAGCCTGGATGTACGCATTCCGTAGTTTATTCCAATTTTCTTTACATTCATTACCTAGAACAGAGAAATTAGTTTAGTATTTTAGGTTAGTTTTCCTATTAATTATCCATTTATTCTCCTTTGGCATCCAAAGACAGTAAAAGGTTGCCTAGTTGCCAAAGGACAATGCAAAGATTAATGATTCAATAATTAGGCTTTTTTTTTTACTGTTCACAGGTACTTGGCAACTGGAAATTCTTACAGAACATTGGGTTTTTCTTTTCGGATTGGATTTTTAACTATTGGAGAAATAGTTAAAGAGTGTTGTGAGGTAATTTGGAAAACTCTACAACCGATTTACATGCCAGAACCAAACATAGACAAATGGAAACAGATCGCCAAGGATTACGATGAGAAGTGGAATTATCCACACTGCATAGGAGCTTTGGACGGGAAGCACATTCAAATCCGATGTCCAGCTGGTGCTGGTTCATTGTACTACAACTTCAAAGGCACATATTCCATTGTTTTATTGGCTTTGGTAGATGCAAATTACAAATTCACGCTTGTTGACGTAGCAGCTTTTGTAGGAGCAGCGATGGAGGAACTTTTGAGCGATCTGGGATGGGGAAAAGATTTGAAAGCAACAAATACGCCATTCCAAAAGACAAAGAGCTACTACCAGCAATGGAGAAGTTCCCTTATGTAATTGTTGCAGATGAAGCCTTCCCTCTTAAAACCTATTTGATGCGTCCATACAGCAAAACAACCATTAAAAGTGACGAAGAGAAGGTTTACAACTATCGTCATTCTAGAGCTCGACGGACTGTAGAAAATGCGTTCGGAATTCTAGCCGGGCGCTGGAGAATATTTCTAAAGCCTATTGAAACTTCGAGGGTGAATCAAATATAAACGGTAATTTTCAAAATTATATTTATTGAATAATATTATACAGAAACTATACCTTCAACATTTTTAAATGTAGTCTCCTGCATTATCTACACACTTCTGCCACCGAGTTTTTAACCATTCGCGCACGTGCTTTTCGACGTCTTCATTGTTTTCAAATCGTTTTCCTCCAAGTGATTCTTTCAGGGGCGCAAACAAAAAATAGTCACAAGGGGACAGGTCTGGACTGTAAGGAGGGTGTTCGAGAGTTTCCCAGCCCATTTTTTCCAATTTATCCCTTGTCAACAATGCGGTGTGAGGCCTTGCGTTGTCATGGAGAAGGATGACATCTCTAATGGGCACACCTCGTCTTTTGTTCCGGTAACTGGTTTTTTGCTGACTGTAGCACCGGCAGTAGTAAGCCGCATTCACTGTTCGTTGATCGTGAAGAAAATCAATGAGTAGAACTCCCCTTGAGTCAAAAAAAATTGTTGCAAGAACTTTTCCGGCTGAGAGACGAGTTTTGGCTTTCACTGGGCAGCCTTCATCCTTCCTTCGCCACTCCTTACTTGCTATTTTCGATTCGGACCCACGCCTCATCACATGTGACGATGCGCCTCAAAAAATCTTGGAGGAAAACGATTTGAAAACAATGAAGACGTCGAAAAGCACGTGCACGAATGGTTAAAAACTCGCCCTCAGTCTTTTTATGAACAGGGAATATTCAAGCTTCCAAATCGGTGGCAGAAGTGTGTAGATAATGCAGGAGACTACATTGAAAAATGTTGAAGGTATAGTTTCTGTATAATATTATTCAATAAATATAATTTTGAAAATTACCGTTTATATTTGATTCACCCTCGTAAATCAGAAACTGTCGATATGATAGTTTTAGCTTGCACCTGTCTACACAATATGCTTCGGAATACATCTAGCACTATTTCCCCTTTCGAGGAACAAATCCGAATGGAAAATGAACACATTCATGGTGTAGCCAACCTTGAACCCATTCGTTGAATTTTCGAGAGAGAAGCAGCATCCACCAGAGATAAGTTCAAAAAGTATTTCGTTTCTGATTATAGTTCATCAAGTTGTCCTTGGCAATGGCACTCCATTCGAAAAGGTAGAGTTGCTCCGTGATACGCCTAGTATTATTTACTTAACCTTCCACCGGTTACACCAATTCCCGTAGCACGAGCGGTCGCGCGTTGTACAAAGTGCCATTTTTATCCATATTCATAAGTACCAGAAATAATGATAAACATTCCGAATTAATAAAATATATAAATCTCTGAAATAGACATAGTATAAATACAAAATAATCCTACTTAAATTATGGCAAATCCAGAATTTCCGGCGCGGCCGCGCGTTGTAATTTATGCAACACTGATGGTAACCACTGCCTAAAAAGCTCCTATGAAGGAAACAGTGGAAAATTACTGGTGACACAAGAGGCAGTATCTCAAGGAATCGCTGAAGCCAATTTTCCGAGAAACGCACCGGAAGCGAGAGAGAAAGAAAAAGGCGGGTGTTGTTCAAAATACAAAGGCGCGACCGGTGGATGGTTAATAGGCACATGACCGTTTTAAGTTTAATATAACCTAGTTTCAATTTTAATTTTGGATGTTATTTTAGTCATAAATACATATAGTTTGTAATGGTGTTATAAATTCATGTTGGAATGGATGTTATAAATCCATATAACCTAATTTAGATAATAAATATCTGTTATAATCATGTCCGATTATTTTTGATATTGATTAATACTTTTTCCTATCAATATCAAATATAACTTCTATTGAACTATTATAAATTGTATAAAAGAACAAACTAATAAAATATTTGGAAAAAATAACGGTTGCGATCCTTACGCTTCACTTCGAGTTTACATTTATCGATAGCTCTTTCCTATAACCTCACATGTAAACAATCACTTCTACAGTTTTAACTTGGATTGTGTTGTTTAGTTTGTTATATTGATATTTAGTCTTCTTAAATGTAAATAACTGAAACAGAAGTTAACAACACGCGTTTCATAAAGGATTAAGTGTTTTATCAATTCATGTTTTCTTATTCCCTCTTATCTGATGTGTAAAAGTGTTACAAAACTTAAGAACATTAATTTGTACATGGATTTGGTGTTTTATATATTTTTATTTGTTGTATCGATTTAAGTGATAAAATTTCAGTATGCTTATTTTGTGAATGCATTCTTTGTCATCCATAATACTTATTGCCCTAATGTGAGACAGATTGTATAATTATTTCAATAAAACATATCAATCTAAAAATAAATGTGAGAAAGTATATCATAGGTTTCATATTTTCTTATTTCTACTTCCCTTAAGAAAATATAGCAGAAATTAACATTATCACTTTCAACTAGGATTCTGTATTATAATGGATTATAACATGGAGAATAGACAATGTTAAAATAATCACAAATTAAGAGGTAAATGACAGGTTACTATATAATTGTAAAACTGTTGGTATAATGTTATAGATTAAAGTGTTTTAAAAAAAATTTTAGAAGCCTGATGATGGAGCATTGTCTCGGAAACATGTAGCTACAAATGTTAAATAAATAGGAGTTATGACAAATAAATACTTAAGGATTCTGTCTTTTAAATATTTATAATTTGTTATTTACAATTAATTCCCTCACATCACAAAGTTTATCAAGAATTAACATTACTGGTGGTTTAGCATTATATTAATTTAGAATTTAATTACAAATTGATTTAGTATCTTATATTTTGAAATTTTATTATTTCCACTTCATTATTTTCATATTTCACATTTTATTATCATAAGATAAACAGACGTTAATATTACTTTGAACAGGGACTTAAAGTTTCTCAAAATAACTGTTTACACAAACCTGGAATGCCGAGTCCCGATTGCCTCATTGTTCAGATTAGAGGTGGGACAAAAATAACGTAATCTTTAAAATCACCTATTACCTAAAAAACCCTATTACCAGTGATCATATTTTAAAATATCTATAAATAAACCTAAATTTGTATTTTAGAATAACTATATTTTACAATATTAGTCAAATTTATTACACCTTCCATCGAAAACGATGGAGAAATAACAATAAATTGGGGTTGTTGGTGTAAGGTGTTAGGTTATAACAGATAGAAGAACCGATCGGTTAAGGTTATTCGACCAGTTACCGTTCTTAGATCGGTTCTCAATAACTGTTGTGTAACTTCTGTTATCTAATAACTCATATGGCTGTCCTATTATTGAAGAACCGATAGGTCACGTGATCTAATAACGCAAACAAGAACTGGTCGCAGATGGGTTATGACGCTCCTAGCGGCCGTGGTTCGAACTAAAACAGAAATTCGTGATCGTGGTACAATCATATCACAATAGACGGAGGTCGAAACTGTGAACAAAAATAAATGCATTGATTTTAATTTGTAAATAAATCTTCATGATTTCCTTTTTTGTTTCATTGCGAATCGATAAAAAATCTCTTGGTTAAGAGAGGTTCTACTTTAATACAAAGTGCTGAAACTTTTAGATGAGCTTTGTAACACATTTAAATTTTGCTTGGACTGAAATAGTTCCCCAATATTCAGGGTCTTAGTTTTTTCTAATCGAAATTTTAAAAAGTTGAAATGGCTAGTTAATATCAAATGCTTTTTCTTATGTTATATTACAAACAATAATGTAATGACAAATGAATGTCATTAAAATCTTATGATTATAATGAATAGTTAAAATCTTGCAATGATTATTAAATCATAAATATATTAGCTTGTTGTAAAATCTATTTAGACTTTTGTAATTTATAGTTATTCCACGGATATTTACACTTTTATTAGATTCCATCGAGACACTACCTTTTTACCTGTTTGTAAAATATAATACTGCTTTTTGAAGTAAGTATTTAGTCCTTTGATATATAGCTTTTTTATTTTTGTGAATGGTTTCTTTCATACAACTTTTTAGTTATAATTTTTATGGTTAAATCCATTGGAATATTTGTAAATAGATTTGTTAACAAATAAACTGAATATTTTTAATTCATTTTGTTTTTTTCCTTTAAAAACTCTGATGTAAATTGATTGAATCTGTATGGTTATTAGTATTGTCCAATATTTTGGTGAAGTATTTATGAGAACAGTTCTTTTAAATAAAAACTCATTGTGATTGTACAATGATAATGTGGGGTGTTGATAAATTTGTACAAACTTTATTGTAATTTGTTTTGTTTTTTTATATAGTTTTAGTCCATACATTATCTCATTTTGTGATTTTTTTATATTTACCCTTTCTGTTCTGGAAACTTATAAAATGAAAAATACCTTCAGGTTTGTTCAGTTATTGTATCCTAATCTTTATTAGTTATTTGTTCAAACCATCTTTTGAATAACTAATCTTTCTCTTGTTATCCTTTTGCTGCCATACATTTCTTTACATCCCCTATCCACAATTTCCTCAGACATCCTTCAACCTACTCTCTAATCTGTTCAGGAAAATATACTATGGCCTCTGTTTTGATACATCCTTTTTGAATGAGCTCCTGGTTTAAATACTCTTTAAAATATTTTTTTCCTCAATTAGGATTGATGACTTAATTCCAATAAAAGTTGCAATTAATTCATGAAACCCTAATTGTATTGATCCTTCTGTACCATCATGTGTACCTCAAGTGATTTTTTTTTCCTCTCATATATTGTGTTATGATATTATTAGAAACATGATGGGCTCTTATTATGAAATAACTTCCACTCTGAGTACCCATCTCTAAAGATAGTAGCGTTTAAGCTTTTTCTTCTCCACTCCACAGATTTTAGCAAATTTAAAGACAATTTATAGTGATAAGGAAAGATATAATCATCTTTTTTTTTTTTTAAAGGAAACATTTTTATTCCACAGGAACGAGTTTAGGATTCCTACAGTCTTCCTTTCTCTTAATATTTTCAATGAAATATCTTAATTAATAGAGGATTCCTTTCCAGTAAGGATTAGTAGACCTCCAAATCTCTAATCTTCAATGCTAAAAAATGTGCTCGAAGAGTTGAGGGACACAAACTCTTTCTTCTTTAGATTTATTTCCATGCCCTTTTCAGAATACTGCTTAAAGTTTCCTCAGCATGTATTCTAGATCACATTCCTCAGTGGCAATGAGTTGATAAACTCCTGCAATTTGTATTATGAATTGATATCTTTCAAAATCTCCAAACCCATGTGTTAATATTTCTCTCCTATTTCTAGAAAGGTTGTTTAATAACCATGTTAAAGAGAGTAGGTGATTAGCAGCAACTTTGATTTAATCCTTTGGTGATGTGTAATGCTGAGGGGACATGATATCAAAACTCTTTTTTTTTAAATACTTTTGTAGACAATTAGTAACGCTGCTATTTCAAAATTTAATTCCCAATTCTGCACCTTTATAAAGGCCTTGTATGCCTTATCTCAGACTAACACTTATCTCTGACAAACAGTGCTTTCCATACCTTATTTAAAGGACCTAAGTCAAAGCTTTCTAAAGGTGGATAAAGGCTAAATGTACGTACCTCCTGGACCAGAAGTCTTGGAAATCCACCAAATGCTTTAAAAAAAATTGGGATATAGTAAAAACTTGACCTGAGATGGCCCAGCCTGAATCCTGCTTCTACCTCGGTTATTTTCTTCTTTATTTTATCTTACAGCCAATATTTTAATACACAATACATGCTTAGGTAACAGATTGATACAAGCTACTTGTAATTGTTGAGTCTTTATAATTGTTCAAATATGTTTTACTAACACCTATATGTATTTTTTAAAAATTAAATCTTGGCAGTACAATTAAATAAGGACAATGTTTTTTAAAGATTTATTTAGCTGAATTCGTTTGTATCATAGTTGGCCTATTTATTTTTAATTTGTTATATATTTTGACAACTTTTAATTGGCTTCTAAAATTTTTTGTTAAAAAAAATTGACACAATAATTTTGGTTGATTTTGTGTTATTTATCATTTGTAAGATTACTAAATAAGCAAATTATTAACATTATTAGCAATGGCGAGGAGGATAAATTAATGAATTACCAGTCAAAATGTCAAAAAGTAAGTTTGTAATAGGTTAGAACCTCTAGCGCCAGGTCGGTGATCGAAAACAGAACGATGGCTGGCAATAGGTTATTCTAATAACTGTTGAGAACTGTTGTAGAACTGGAGTGATTGTAATAACTGCAGTGATTCTAATAACTGGCGTTATTGTAAGAACTGCAGTGATTCTAAGCGTTATTGGATCCCGAAGAGTTATTGGCAGCAGCAGTGATTGACGGGCGCGCATTCTAGCGGTAGACTAGAGTCTGGGGATAAGATATTCCATGAGCCGAGTGATGGCCGATTCCACCCGAACTCCCCCCACTACATTCTCTCGCAGCTCTTCTTACCTTGCAGATAAGATATTCCCGTCGCCCTTACTATTTCTACTGTAAGACTGAATGAAGTATGGGGATATGGTATTAATAAATATTAATAATGATTAATATTATATTGTAATTAATACTATATATTAATATTAATAAATTAATTAATTAGTCAATTATATATATATTTAATTGAAAATTTAAACGTATTAGTAAACATACATACATTTAAAAGTAACAATTTTTATACTAAAACTCATTTCATTATCAGATTCCTCATCTCAAAAAACATGTAGAAATCAAATTAGGTCGAAATAAAAAATGAAGGTTTTTTTATTTTTTCAAAAATATAAGTGAAGACATTTTTTTTAATAAAAAGTGATTTCATTTTCATATTCCTCAAATCAAATAACACGTAGAAACCAAATTAGGTCGAAATCAAAAATTATAATTTTTTTACCTCCAAGAATGTATAGGATTTTAGAAGGCAAGAGCCTGTCAACTTGCTTCAAAACGTAAATAATTAGCGCTATCTCACAGATTTCGCCACCGATTAAAACCAAATTTTAAGGGCATATAGAAGTCGTAAAACCGCATAGATTAGCCCAAATCCGGAGGTCGCAGGATATCTCCTTACTGAGATAACTCCAGTTATATTTCACCTCGGAAATTTTTTAAAAAATTACTTTTTGCCCACTGAAATTTGGAATAAACCCAATGTTATATACACAAATAGAAAGCGGAATGCACGCTGATTCTAGTGATGCCTTTACTATTTTAATCGGTTGACCACAGGAAATGTTACAGCCGCTAGAAGTGGTTGCTAAAATCTCAACGCCGAAAAATGGTGAAAGGGGTAAAAAAATAAGTATTTTCTGATTTTTATCAAATTTAATGTGTAAGGGTTTTCTTGTGCTCTGAATCCAGATCTGAGGTCAGTTTTCCATTAAAAAAATTTCCCATTGATTTACAGCTGATTTTATTGGAATTTGGCCATATGGCTCTATCCCAGTAATAGGTTCCAATAATAGGTTATTTTTCGAATTATTGAGCATCCTCAAGCCAGGTCGTGTTTTGGGGATAAAGAAAGCATTTTTTTATTTTCAAATGGTACTGTAGTCTTACAGTAGAAATAGTGAGGGCGACGAGAATGGAATATCTTATCCGCAAGGTAAGAAGAGCTACGAGAGAATGTAGTGGGGGAGGTTCGGGTGGAATCGGCCTTCAGGTTCGGGTGGGATCGGCCTTCCTCGGCTCATGGAATATCTTATCCCCAGACTCTAGTTAGCGGTAGGGCAGGGGTTTACTTGAATCACCTATTACTGGAATAACCTATTATTTGGAACATAAGATTTTAATGACATTCATTTGTCATTACATTATTATTTGTAATATAACATAAGAAAAAGCATTTGATATTAACTAGCCATTTCAACTTTTTAAAATTACGATTAGAAAACATTAAAACCCTGAATATTGGAGAACTATTTCAGTCTAAGTAAATTTAAATTAAATCTGGTATTACAAAGCTCATCTAAAAGTTTCAGCACTTTGTATTAAAGTAGAACCTCTCTTAATCAAGAGATTTTTTATCGATTCGCAATGAAACAACAAAAAAGGAAATCATGATATTTATTTACAAATTAAAATCAAAGCATTTATTTTTATTCACAGTTTCGAACTCCCATCTATTGTGATATGATTGTACTATGATCACGAATTTCTGTTTTAGTTCGAACCACGGCCGCTAGGAGCGTCACAACCCACTGCGACCAGTTCTTGTTTGCGTTATTAGATCCGTGACCTATCGGTTCTTCAATAATAGGACCATATAGTTATTCGATAACAGAAGTTACTCAACGTTATTGAGAACCGATCTAAGAACGGTAACTGGTCGAATAACCTTAACCGATCGGTTCTTCTACTTATAACCTAAACCTTACACCAACAACCCCAATTTATTGTAATTTCTCCATCGTTTTCGATGGAAGATTTAATAAATTTGACTAATTGTGTAAAATTACTGGGATAGAGCCATAACGTAGTAACCTAATACCAAAAAATAACTGTTTAGCCCACCTCTAGTTCAGATTGCCTCATCCCACGTGATCCCACGTCACGTCAGCCCAATATGAACGTAACCGCCCAACACCCTGTGTTAGATTTTATATCCCATGCATTATGACGTAGGACCACGTCACGTCAGAGAAGTCTGTATTCACCTTAAAATTATATATAAGTTGTTATAATATGTAAATATAAGCATTTCTTAATTATCATGAGTTTTTAGTAAATTAACATTTATTTTCAGTTCTTAGAGGTAACTAAAACAGAAATGGACTTAGTTAGTTTTTTGGACTTAGTTTAGTTACCTCTAAGAACTGAAGATGAATGTTTAGCATCCGAAACTAGTTTTCTAATAAAATAATCTCAATAGAAGTGGCAAATTATTCATCAATCCTAATTAACATTTATTGCTAGTTTTCACATTTTTGAAAAAAAATGATTTTTTAGAAAAAAAAACAATAACCAACTTCAAGATTAAACCTACATGTACAAACTTAAACTTGAACTAAAAAGTAAAAAATAATACATTAATTACTTCGAAACTAAGAGAATCAAATGACAATCTACAAAATTATTGATACTTATATACCTGTTCACAATTTATGACCAGTTATTTTTGGAGTCGGTTCCAGCCAAGAAGGCCAGTTTAATCCTGCCTGATAGGGCCTGAATCTAATAATTTACATATTGTAAATATTGAATATTATATTTAGTGATTTATTTTTTGTTTTTGTGAAGGGTCTCTTTCAGTTTTGTTTGTTTGTACATTTCTTATTAATTAGACATTTTATATATTATATCAGTATATATCGTTCCTATTTTTTTCATTATCAGTTTTGTAATTAACTGTATTATTTAATGTTTTATTTATATAGATTGCTTCTTTAATTTTTCTGTTAAGAGTTTTTATCTCATAATTCAGTATTTTTACATGTTCAAGATAAAAAATATGACCCAACTTTTATGTTTGGACTAACAATGATGTTTTGTTTTTATCTGTTTTATTTATGTTTATTTATATTTATATGACAAATATTTCATATGACTTTATATATCAATATAAATAAATGTTTTTTTTTATCTTCCCTCTCGTCTCTAACATGAGGCAGATTGGGTGATAAAACACTGCCTTTGCCAGAAACTTTCGAGTGGCACGAGACAGCGTTGTGGCAGTGATGAAATAGTGAGGGGATCTTTATAATTACCATTTCTTTTCTAAATTCTGTTTGTTTTGGTTGGCACCGACTCCAAAAATGGCATCATAAATTTTGAATAGGTATATAAGTATTAATAATTTTGTTGACTATTTGTTTTGGAGTAATTAAAGTATTATTTTTTACTTTTTGGTTCAAGTTTTGAATCAAGTCAGTTTTTGTTTTTTTTCTAAATTATTATTTTTATTTTTCACTTTTTAGTGGTAAATGAGTGTATTTTTGTTTAAACAGTCAACTCTCGAAAAGTAGATCTTTAAGAGACCCTTAATAAACAGTTTGACTTATCTAGTTTATCATTTGACTTATCATCATATAAATGGGAAAAATGAACACAAAATTGGAGTTTAAATCTCAATGTATATTTTTCACTAATGCTTATATGTATGTTATCTGCCTTGCAGGTTGAAACGTTGGCACATATTAAAGTTTTCTTCTTAGACGTGGTGTTCCTCTTTGACTGCATCCCTGATCATCTTCTTCTCCATTCATCATAACAGTCAACTATGGTTTTATCATTATTGAAAATTCTTTTTATTAACAAAAAGTTAAAACTGATTCACGAAGTGGAGAAAGGAGAAAGAAGTTGGGCGGTTATTGCTAGTGAATTCGGAGTTCCGCATAGTTCTCTTTCAAACATCCTAAAGAATAAAGGAAATATCACTAGTGGTGGAAGAAGGTTAGTCTACTTTTAGGTACCGCCAGAAAAAAGCACAGTTTAGTGTATTGAAAAATGTATGATTAAGTGGTTCCGGGTATTTAATTTTCTGTTTCTGTTTGTACAAACAACATACAAATAAGCATTAGTGAAAAATATATATTATGATTTAAACTCCTATTTTGTGTTCATTTTTCCCATTTACATGATGATAGTCAAATGATAAACTAGGTAAGTCAACTGTTTATTAAGGGTCTCTTGAAGATCTACTTATCGAGAGTTGACTGTATAAACAAAAATACACTCATTGTAGGAAATGAAATGTAAATAAAAAAATAAAATAAAAATATGGAAAAATGGGAAAGAAAGAGGGAAATAATGTAGAAGGTGATAAAAGAAAAGAAATGGATAAAAAAATAAAGGTGAAGGAAAATAAAAGTTGAAAGATAAAAGGAAAAGGAAAAAAAATGTCTAAGAACACTTACCCACCAAACCACACTTGTGAGGAGACGAACGATGACTGATGTGAAACGGTAAGAACAGCTTGGTAGGTGAAAGGGAGAAAAGGCGGGGGACACATGGATGCAGAATAGGAAAAGGAAACAATGAAAATGTAACAAAAATATAAAAGAAAAATGAACAACAGAGTGCCTATATGATAACAAAACAACAAATAAATACAAACAGAATAAAAAGAGACAACTACAACAATGCCAATGCCATCATGAGAATTTTCAATTTTCGCAGAGACTTTGTAAAACCACTCAAGTGAATAACCAATAAGTTACTGGTATTATACCTTTGAACTGGAAAGGTATACAATGACAGAATACTGGAAAACAATTTACCCATGGAATTCTTTGAATTTGGGTTCGAGAGGAGATGACTTCCAATAGTTCGATTCCTAGAAGTCCCCTCTATTGACCCCTATTTTCAGTTCAACTTATTTACACAATTTTTCACATTTTTTTGCCTGAAATTGTTTCATTGAGGTGAAATTTACATGTAATGTACTTGTAACCGTAGAGATTGTTCGACTAATTTAAGACTTTGGCTAATTAAAGTTCGACACATAGAGACTGTATAAGTAAATTAATAATTTAGATTTAGTTACCATGGAGTAGTATGTTTATAGTGGCAGGTTATATAACAGTGATTGCTTATTAATTTTTTTTTTTTTTAATTTTACTTAAAAATCGCTGAGTTGATTTCAATAAATTTTTTGTGGGACCACCTCTGAAGTATGCCCTATCGATCCAAAAAAATAATCATCAAAATCGATTCATATTTGACAGAGTAATCGCATAACAAAAAAAATCCAGATGAGTTGAGAACCTCCTCTTTTTTGAAGTCTGTTGAAAATTTTAGTCTTTTAAATAATAAGTCTAGAATAACATAAAGTATGGCTTCATGAGAGTATAATCATATAAGCATCTTATATTTATACTACATTCATGACTTTAACTAATGCCTTTATATAAGGAGAAAATAGTGGTTTTTGAAAATGTAATTGCACCTATTGCTGAGGAGGTGGGTTCACTAACAAATTATTTTGGTATTATTTCATGTGTGGTTTGCTGTTCTTCCATTTAGGAGAGAACTATTATTTATTGATTTATTCTTCTTTAATTTCAGTGTTGATCGTGGAGGGTGATGTGGAAGAGGAAGAACTCGATGAAGAAGAAGAAGAATTAGAAGTTGTACCACATGCAGATTATGAATTTGAATTTTTAAATGAAGAAGAAAAAGGTAAAATTAAATTCATAGTTACATTATCCTCCTTTTTATTTTTTGAATTAATTAATTTCTATGAGTATATTATAACTGAGTCTATAGTTAGTAAAATATTTGGAAGGTTAAGGTTGTGGTGGACCAATCAGGCTGGAAAAGACTTGAATAATATTTTTTTGTATAAAGCAAGGAATGGATGGAAGTAGCACATGTCGAGAATGGTGGGTTTGAATGTTAAAAATAACTAGAAGGTTTCGATAAAAATTAATGTGTTCACATTTAAACATAAGTAAAATATATACACTTTATTTTACAAGATCCAAAACAACAACGAGAAGGTTACAATACAATTATCTATAACATCACACATAACTAGTAAACACACAAAATTAATAAATAAATATTTACTCTGTTGAAAAATAAGTAATCCTTCTTGGAGGACTACTGCTACGTCCTAGCCAGGGATACCACTTCGCACATATAGGGGTAATTCATTTATTGATAAATAATAAGAGACAAAATTAAATTATTAAAATTTACAGTACCATACAAATGACATGAATTTTAAGATATAATTACTTTTATGGACATTTAGTTTGAAATCTTGAGATATTCCATTTAATTCTTTAAGTGTCTTACGAATGTTGATCCCAGGCCTACTGTTATTCCTTCTCAGCTTTCTTCTTTCCTTAAATGACCAGGTCAGGAGTTAAAAGTAGGAATTCAGTGGTACTCCTGATAGGGATGTGATGGTACCGGTTTTTGCTGTACCTGTTCTAAACTGTTCCTGGTACACACCAGGAATTGTTCCAAATTATTGATACTGGTACACTTATCAAAAACTCCAAAGTTTTTGAAATACAAACTTCAATAATAAGTTTTGTATTAAATACCAACAGTAATTGCTATTTTTAATTGATTAAATTTTAATTTCATTACCAATCTTTGTGTATTTTTGCAAATACCTTCCTACTGATTTTTGGATTTAAATTAGTTTCTTTGAAAATGGGAGTAAAACTCTTATATTTAATATGTAACATTATTTACAAACTTTGCTCAAATTGTTTTATTAGAAAATAAATTGTTTTGTTGAGTATATGTATAGATTTGTGTAATTGTTTGTAAATAGGTGTTGAATAGATCGGAATTCAAACAAAAAATGTGTACTTAATTTTTCCTACTAATTTTCTTAGAAGAAAGAATTTTAAGAAAATAAAACTCTGTTTGAAAAAAAATAAAAATAATGTATCAGTAAAGAAAAGATTCTGCCACTCTTTAACGCTTTGACTGCGGGGATCAAAAATATAAATATCGCCGATGATGGAAAAATTTTTTCCCTTTAATTTAATTTAGGAACTTGTGGCTTGCTTTGGAACATGCTAATAATGACATTAAAACTAAATTACTGATGGAAAAATGTATAAAAAGTTACTACTACACTATGTAGTAGTCTGGCACACCGAATACAATGGGGCATGCAACCCGCAATACAAGTCTACTACAAATTACGCACTTTTTATAAAGTGCTCTTCATATAATTTCATCCTCCTTAAAATACTTTTCAAAGATTAACAGAAATTATTTTTTATGAAAAAAAATAATAGTTTTAAACATTTATTTTTAAATATTTTCTTTTTGTTAGTCAAGTTCAAAATATCTCTTATGGATATATAATGTTATCATATCTTATGTCTTATGTATATAATAATCAATGGTATTACTCTATATATACCATTATACCAATAATATTACTCTATATTATATAGAAACATATTTTTATGTAAACATATATTTAATGAAAGTATTAAATCATTTTATTTAATCTATACTTATACCAGATTAGGTGTTTGGAATTTACATAAAAGCATAATTGGACCATCCAATTTTTAATTTTAATATATGAGTTGGTAATCGAGATGGACAGAGACTATTAAGAAACTCTTGTGGATAATTGACTGCATTAGCAGTGCTTGCAACTGAAGGCCCATGAATCATATTTGAACACACCATATAAAAAAGATCGACATTTTGATTTAGTAATAATTTTTATTCAGAAGAAATAATTATATCAATTTCATCTGGTTGGATTTTAATTAATAACCTTTAAAGTTTATGACAATGTTACAAACCTTGTTTCTGTCACTTAACTCTGTACATTTAAATTATTATTATTATTATAAACTTTACTTTTGTAAACATTATAAGTATTTAATTTATTTATTCCATAATTTAAATAAAATGGAAATGAGTTTTTATATTATTCAATAGAATAATATCAAACTATTTTTAATCATCATCATAAGGTATAGTTGACTGTGATGTATATAGGAGATGTAGATAATTAGGGTAGGCAGTCAAAGATATTCAGCAGATCAAAATAAAATGTTTATTTTATTCTAATTCTTAAAGCCAACGTTTCGACTTGCAATGCAAGTCTTCATCAGGGCTAGAAAAAAAGAAAACAAGCAAAGAGGTATGACTACATTGTAAAATTATATGAATAAACACACACCAGAGCATATAGGAATGAGTGAGAAAGAAAATAAACATAAACAAACAAATAAACATAAATAACTGTATACTAATACTTAATGAGTAGATACAGAGTTACTGATATATTGAGGGCAGATAACTGAAATAATATCTGAAGGCAATGAAGCCAGTACAATAAATGTAAACTATTGAATTAGAATTGGAAAGAATATTCCAGGAGTGATAATGAATGAGTAAATATAACACTATAATAGGTAAATATAAGAAATGGTAGATATATCTTAGAAATGGTAGATATATCTTAACCATCATTCATTATCACTCCTGAAATATTCTTTCCAATTCTAATTCAATAGTTTACATTTATTGTACTGGCTTCATTGCCTTCAGATATTATTTCAGTTATCTGTTCTCAATATATCAGTAACTCTGTATCTACTCATTAAGTATTAACTCAGTAACTTGTTCTCATTATCTCAACAACTTAGCATCTACACTATTTATGTTCACCAATTATTTTGTCGAGATTACTCATTAGCATTTAAGTAACTATCACCCTTTTTAATTCTCATTTTAGCCTCAATTCAATAGTCTTTACTGGCCTTATGGCCTTTATATATTGCCTTTAAGTTACTATCCTTACTCTTATACAGTTATTTATGTTTATTTGTTTGTTTATGTTTATTTTCTTTCTCACTCATTCCTATATGCTCTGGTGTGTGTTTATTCATATAATTTTACAATGTAGTCATACCTCTTTGCTTGTTTTCTTTTTTTCTAGCCCTGATGAAGACTTGCATTGCAAGTCGAAAAGTTGGCTTTAAGAATTAGAATAAAATAAACATTTTATTTTGATCTGCTGAATATCTTTGACTGCCTACCCTAATTATCTACATCTCCCAAACTATTTTTAATATGGAAAAGAAAAGAATTGGTAAACATTTTTAAAATATGTTTTTATTTTTTTTATAAATTTTATTCATATTATTTCCATCTATTAACAACGTTATTACACTAAAAATATAAAACTCAACCTACTGTACCTTATTAAAAAATACATAAAGAACACTATTGGTAATATGAAAAATATACATAAAATTTAATTTGTGTTATTAACTTCACTGAATAGTCAAATTGCAATAAAAAAAAGAAAGAAAAAATTCAAAATGGAAGGCAATTTTTAAATCACTCAACACTTGCAAATAGCAGGGCAGAGTATCAATTTGAACATTGGAAAACGAGAGACCTGCCAAAGCTATAAGCAGAATAAGTCAGAGTACTACATAGCATAGTAGTCTGCCCCACCAGATACCTCCCCACTACTAGGTAGCGTAGTACTCCGCAGTCAAGGTGTTAAGGTGTAACACATCAGGGGCTAGTTTTTAGGTTGGGATGATGCCGATCCAAGATGTGTGGTAATCGTTAACAAACAGTATTAGTATCAGGGTATCAGAGACTGGTAGTAGTCAGCATCAGATATCTAGGGAATTGAAGCATATAAGATGTTCCTGCTCCAACAGAACCAACAACTTATTGTACCAGTACTGATAACTATCTATTTTGAACTACTTGAACTTTAAGCAACATACTTTAATTTTACTATATTTTCAATTTTAAATAAAATTTTTCTACAAGATGATACATATCAGTATTTATATATACACATCTATAACCTTGTGGACACATAACTGAACTATGCATGTTTTTGTCCAAATTGAAGTTGCATATAAAAGAAACAGAGCAAGCCACATTAGCAAAACGTTTTTTTCTGCTTTGTCTGGGTCGACTGATATTTTGCATAATTACAGCTATTGCCTTGGTCACTCATACTTTTATACTGCTAAATACTTACAGTTGTAACTTTCCAGTATTTTATTTTTAAAGCTGTTTATGCTAACTTTAGTTCCCTCATTACTTCTCCTTATTAATCACCTCATTACCAATTACTTTTACACATTAATCTTAATAATTTTTACCCCATATTATTTTTATACACTGAATACACCTGAAATATTCCTCTATAACTTTATAATACTATAACTTTTAATTCTTATGATTTTGGTTTTTATTTATTTGTTATTTATAGTTTTTATTCAATAATATTACTGTATCTTTTGTTATAATTTAATAGAGGTAATTTACAATATTTATTTTACTCTGTTCCTCATACGCATATTTTGATATGCCTACTCGCTTTATTTTTTATATATATTCTTAAATCCTTTATTTTTTGTCCCATCTTTTTTGTGAACCATGATGAAGGCTTAAAAAGTAAGCAAAAATATAGGTATAATGAAAGTATAATATACTCAAGTTTTTCTGTTGTACTCATCCTAATCTTACCCTCTATTCATACATTATCAACCAACCTACCTCATTAAATTTAAAGAATATTTCAATATTTCAGAACAGAGAAGAAAACTATTGGAAGAGGAAGAAGAAAGAAAAAAAAAAGAACTAGAAGAAGAGGCTGAAAGGAAAAAAAAAGAAGAAGAGGCAATAGAAAGAAGGAGATTAAGGGCTGAAAAAGAGGTTGGTTTTATTCATCATTATTATTGTATTCCTTGTCTAATTATTTTTTTTTTTTTTTTTTGTACTATAGAACCTAAAGTTGTATCTTTGGTTTTGTACCATTCATATTTATTAATCCCACTTCTTGATTTTTTACTGTGTTTTCTTAATTGTTTTCTGTCAAATTAATATTTCAAACTCTATTCATGAGAACAAATGTTCCATTGGTCTTATTTAAACTATGATTATTTGGTAAGTAATATTTTGATTTGAAGTAGTTTAGTAAGCTATAATGCTATGAAATAAAATTAATAAATGTTCTTTATTGTTATTGTAAAATATTGCTTAGTCACATATGATTAATTACATATCATACGATGCTGCTTCCAAATCAATGCTGCTATCGCAAATAAAAAACTTTCTCTTTTTAAAATATTATCGATTTAAATTAATCAAATCTATAGAATAACATTTTTTATGATCTGTTTTAATTATTTGACTTAGGAAAAAAGGAAGAAATACTTAGAAGACCTCTTAAGGCCAGTTACTCCTAGTACTGAAGAATCAATGCAATTCGAACGGCCTGCTCTTCGAGCAAGGTATTGTAATATTCAGTTATATTTAACTGAGTGCTGATTATGAAAGTACCTATTGTCTATGTTTCACAAATCATGTTAAGTCCGAACTTACCTGTCTACCTCAGTCTTCCTATTAGATTCCTTGCATCATGGGAAATAGAATCTTTTCATCAAATTAATCAGTTTTATTCACCAAACTTATACAAAGATAAAGGCAAACTGTTTCCAATTATAAATCTAGCCTCTGTTCCGACCCAAAATATCTTATGTTATTAAATTGAGCTATGACCAATGCTAAGAGTTTTCCTTTTTTCAGTTACCTTTTGCCTCCAATAAACGGGATTGTTCGCGCCAATCGGCGCTTTTGGGGAAAAGGAAAGGAGAAAAATAAAATATATTGTACATAGACGCCCTCTATCAAATTTCCTATATCAACTGACCCTTATTGCGTCCACTAATCCCAGCTTGACCAGAGCTCTCTCACTCTATCGCTGTCTTTGAAGCTGAGCCAACCTGACTGATTTTCTTTGCCCAAGACCCAGTGGTCTTCCTTTGTCAGTCACATGCCCAAGGCTAAAATTAGCCTTCCAAAGTTTTGTTTTTACAGTGTTTTCGTATGATATTTATTAAGGACATATTTTCCCATGTAAATGAGTGGTTCATTGAGCAGAAAATTTCTCAACCGATTATATCAGTATACAGGAACGCTTGAGCCACCGGCGATTCTCTTGGAGGCCTCTGAGTAGTCGCAGAGCTACAGCGGCAACTGCACAAGGGTGAGTGATTTTCACTTTAATATTTGGTTTAGTTATCTTCTATTGAAGGTTTCCCCAAAATTGTGAGCATTCGTTTTAATAAATTTACAAACAGTCCATTACCTAGAGGCTGCTGCGATTTCTGAGGAGTCGCATCAGAAAATATCACGATCATTGATCAAACATTTGGTCCTCCGGGCCGGATCTTATACCACATTGCTCCTTTAAACTTTAAAATAAGTGTTTTCGCAATTTTGGGGTGATTGATTATCCATTCATTTGCATGTACTAATTATTTCACTGGTTTTCCCATTGAAATTTCCATAAATTTCGAAGTTTTTCCTATTTTTCATTCAAATTTTATAATTTCCTGTAATTTACGAATTTACAACCGACGCTATTGTCAGCCATTTTTCCTATCTCATATTTCATATTGCCGTGGTCTGACGTCACAACGCTCAACTATTATCATTTCTGGTGACGTACTCCCTGTATCATCTCGTATAGTATCCCCGCCATTTTTTTTTTTTTTTTCAAGTGTCTTTTATATTTACTATATAATTAAAGTAATTAAGTTTGCATCATTTTCTCTTTTTCCTTTTACTCTACTGTGTTTATTACAATTTACTTTTTATTTCTATACTACAATTTTTACAATGCCTGTAGAAGATGAAAATCTTATAATTCAAGCCCAATTACTAGCAAAAAGGGAAACGGTGTTTGCTGACATAACTAGTAGTTGGGGACAAATAAAGGCTTCTTCTGTTGAGGATATTTTTTCTGTTCAGGCTCTTTACGAGGATTTACCTTCCCTTCAAGGTAAGTTTGAAACGGTAAATGAAAAAATCAGTGACCTAAATGATCTATCAAAACAAAATCAGGTAGATACTCAAGCCCCGGCAATAGCCCTTAATGATGTATTATGCAAAATTAAAGCTAAATTCCTTCAACTAAAAAAAGAAGAACCTATTATAACCTCTACACCAGTTACCAGCCCTAGTCAATTGTCTCAGAGTGGTTTCTCATTACCACCAATTAACTTGCCAACTTTCTCAGGCTACATAGAACAATGGCCTGAATTTGTTTCTCTATTCACATCCCTTGTTCACGACAACCCGTCTCTGAGCCCCATTCAACGTTTTCATTTTCTAAGGTCCAATTTAAGGGGGAGTGCTCTTTCAGTCATCACCAATTTTCAACTTACAACTGAAAATTACCAGCTTGCCTTTTCAGCACTAGCAAACAGGTACCAAAATCCCAGGAGAATAGCTCAAGCATATTTGAACAAAATTTTGCATTTCAAGCCCATCAACTCAAATTCGTTAAGTAATTTAAAGCATTTCCTTGAAATGCATCAGAATTCGGTGCAGGCTATCAAGGCGTTGCCTATCGATGATTTAGCAAATTTTATTTTGTTAACCTTCTCATTAAACAACCTAGATTCCCGCACTTCCAAAGCTTTTGAGGATCAACATTCTGCAAAATCGGTCCCTCTATTTGATGATTTGTTAAATTTTGTTATAAAGCAAATTAAAACGCTGGAGGTAATTTCTCCCCCCAGCAATCAAAATAGAAGCCCCAAAATTAATTCACTAATTGCTAACAGTTATTCTGTTCCTTCACCACAATCGAATAGAACTCGGGCGGCAACATCCAATTCGTCTAATTTTAAATGTATTCTCTGTTCGGGGACACACTCCTTGTCTTCATGCTCCGTGTTTGCTCCTCTCACTTGAGATCAAAAAATTGAAATTCTGAAGAAGCATAAGCGGTGCTTTAATTGTTTAGGTCCGCACTTAAAAAGCAATTGTAATTCCAAGTTCTCGTGTCGTAAATGCAATCCACATGATCATCACACACTTTTGCATCCCTCCAAAGTTGTTAATTCAAATGTATATTTGAATTCCATGCCTAATCGCGCATCTAATCACACATCTAGTGAACAAGCATCCTCTTCCGCTGGTCACTCACCAGCTGATTCTTCAATTTCTCTTAGTTGTATTACTTCCAGTAATCACGTGACTTCACTTCTAGGCACCTTTCGTGCGCGCATTTTTGATACTCACTTAGGTTACGTTCCCGTCAGAGGGGTCATCGACCCAGGGTCACAACTTTCTTTTATTTCTAAACGCCTTTTTGACCAATTGGGTAAAAAATGTGCGATATGCCCATTACTGATTCAGGTATCGGTGGGCATGTTTCCAACTCTCCTGGCACAGTTTTGTGCGACATTTTCTCTACATTTTCTCAGAGGCACATTCTTGTCAACCCGTCCGTAGTTCCTCATATTGCTAACCATTTGCCTCCTAAAAGCCTGACTCCAGAAATTGTTTGTGCTTTTGAACATTTGCGTTTGGCCGATCCTGACTTTCATCAATCAGACAAGATTGAATTCCTCTTTGTCAGTCACATGCCCAAGGCTAAAATTAGCCTTCCAAAGTTTTATTTTTACAGTGTTTTCTTATGATATTTACTAAGGACATATTTTCGCATGCAAATGAGTGGTGATTTGAGCAGAAGATTTCTCAACCGATTATATCAGCATACAGGAACGCTTGAGCCGCCGGCGATTCTCTTGGAGGCCTCTGAGAAGTCGCAGAGCTACAGCGGCAACTGCAGAAGGGTGAGTGATTTTCACTTTAATATCTGGTTTAGTTATCTGCTATTAAAGGTTTCTCCAAAATTGTGAGCAATAAATTTACATACAGTCCATTACCCAGAGGCTGCTGCGATTTCTGAGGAGTCGCATTAGAAAATATCACGATCATTGATCAAACAGGGATAGATTAGTCTGCTCGTGTTTCTCACCAGTGCCATAGACTTTTTTAGAGAGCACTAACTGCACTTTTTTTAAAAACAGGTTATTATTTCTTCTTATCTACCTCCACCATTCTTTCAGGTTTGTTTTAAAATACAGGAGATAGTTTAATTTATTAAATTTTCACTTTTCAATCACTTTTGAAATAAATAATTAATATTAAACCATCATCCTTATATTTGTTACTCTCATGTCTTATTAAACTCAGCACAATTATAATTGAACACCTATGGTTTGGTTTTTAACTTATTTAGAAGATAAAGAAAAATAATGGAGATTAGAAATTATACAAGTAGAATTAGTTAGGTTTTGGAAGGGACTTATTAATATATCTCTCAGATAATCGAAATAATCAAAATCCATCTAATTTTGTAAAAAATTACACCCTTTTCTATTGGTAATTGGAACGACAAGGTAGCCATGATTTATTTTATTTTGCAAATTAGTTAACCCTGCTTTTTAATTTATTTTATTTTATTTATTTATTTTTTTTTGAGTTGGTTGGCTAAAAGGTGGAAACAAATAAAAACTAATTTTCCATAACTGGTTTAGGCTTGTATGGCAACATGAGGTGGTAATTATACACCGTAGAATCAAATAATTTATTGGTAACTAAACAATAATTATTACATTACTTTAAAACTTAAGAAGTTTATTAGAGTTTACAAGCAAACCTATCGTTTAAGAGTAGGGTAGGTTGGTGTTTTTTTTTGATAAACATATACCTAATAATATATATTTTTTTCATTGAAATAATAAAAAAACAAAACAAAAACACTCAACCCAGCCAACCAACTCACAAACTGTAAGTCAGTTTGTAAAGTGTTGGAAGCTTATAAGCATCTTAAATTTTAGAGTAATTTAATAATTATGGTTTTGTTTAAAAAATTCATTGTTTCTAGTGAATAATTACCACCCCATGATGGCAGATTAAAGGCCTAAACCGGTTGTGGAAAATTAATTTTTTTTTTTTTAGATTTTGCTGTAAAATGAAAAAGAAAAAACAGACTTGCTAAAGTGAATTTTTTTTCACAGTAGCGCAGTTAAACTGATTCCTTACATCCAAATTAAAAATTAAAACAGCAATCTAAGAGTCCAGTACAAGCAGAGGTATTATTCCAAAAGATCAGTGCAATATAAAATTATGAGTTATTTCAACAAGAAAAACGAATACCAAGTAAAGCCGGGGTCTTGTCCAAAAAGCACTTTATTGCGCTTTTTGGACAAGACCCTGGCTCCAAATAACAAGCCAAGGTAATATTCTAGAAAAATCAGTCCAATAACAAGAACAAACTTCACAAATTACACTTTTTCAGATGTTATCCAATACAATTTACACTATTCCTAACTACAATTATATATAAAAACAAAATAAAATAAATGTACTTAGTAAACATAATTAGATTAAAGTAAACAACAGTTAACTCTGTTATATGCAACCATTCTTCATTCTTTAACTAATTTTAACTGACTAAACAAGTTTTCTTAAATTTATTTATTTAAAACTTCCATGTGAATATGCACAAAATTTTAGACCCCTTACACACCCATGCCAACCCACTGAACAGATCAGAACTGTCATGTTCTGCCTAAACACACACATTTAGCCTGCTAGCATGGGTATTACTACATGGAATTAATTAAAATTTGATATATAGAATCTAATAATAAATTTAATCAGCTTTAAAGTTTAAAAAAGGAATTTGTGGTCAGACAAACTGTTTAGGAGTTAAAGAGAAAATGTGCCCAAACAAAACTTGGATTTTATAACAGTTTACAATTTTTAGCGTGCTGGCTTGGATATTACATTGAATTAATTAAAATTTGATACATGGGATCTGGTAGTAAATTTAACCAGCTTTGAGATAAAAAAAGGAATTCGGGATTGGACAAATATTTTTTGGAATTATAACGAGAAATGTGCCGAAAAAATAAGGATTTCTCAATAGTATGTAATGGATGTTTATGGGACTTGATCAAAACTTCATATAAAAGGGTCATTTATAATTTTAGATCAGACAAATGGTTTCGGAGTTATAGACAAAAGAGTACCAAAAAACATGTAGTCGCTTTCTCAGAGCTCTGCTCAAAAAACGGTTTATCTTACAGAAAAATGAAACAGGTATTTTCGTAGATAATTGCAAGATGAACAATTTTTGTTATGACCTCAATAGAACTCCGAGCAATAGATCACGAGATATTCACGGAAAACTGATTTTCACAACCTTATGACCTTTATAACTTTTTTAGCCAGCACGATTTCAATGTCGATTTTTCACATATTCATTAAAATGGCGTGATAAAGGTTTATACAAAAATTCAGCTTACTGGGAATTTTTCCACAGATTGGGGCTTAAAACTTCTAAAATGACTGGACTATATTTGAAAGCCCATATCTTCGTAGCTGTTTGGACTCCATAGAGTTAGGACGTCTAGCTGTGCTCTGAGGGATTAGTGACACCCACAGATTAGATTTATATTTACTTTGTTTCTTTCATTTTAACTTTTATTTGTATAATTATTTCTTTTTTAGTAATCGTGATTGTTTTCCTTTCTTTTATATAATTTTTTATGGCATCAAATAGTGATGGGAGGGACGTGCCTCCTGACTAAGATGAACTGCCCAATAAAATGATAACAGATGAAAAAGTTTTCGAGCCTTTAAAATATAGTAAATTTGATTCAGGTCCCTTTGTTGTTTTTATAGAATCAACGATACAAAACCGTAATCTAGGCAAATTGCACCCAGTCAGCTTCGGAAGTAAATTATTTAAACATTTTCCTCAATTTAGAAATCAAATCTCCTCCACCATGCGATCAATAGGGAAAAATAGGATAAAAGTTGAATTAAAAGATAGAGATACCTCTAACTCTTTAATATCAGAAATTAATAAAAATAAAAATGAACATCTTTGAGCGTACGCACCAAGATTTATCGTTGAGAAAAAAGGGATTTTGAGGGGAATTCCTAAAGAAATGACGGAAGAAGAATTAGTTAACCATTTGGAACCGGTGAATTACGGTGAAAATTTGAAAATTGTTGATGAAAACGAGTCTAGTCGTGTTCCAACTGAATCTATGATTATTACTATCAGAGGCAAAGAGTTGCCTAGCTATTTAAGCCTTTTTAGGGTTATTTGCTAGGTGGACTCCTTTGTTCCCCGATTAATACAGTGTTATAACTTTTTCCGCTGGGGACATGTGGGGAAAAATTGTAAAAATTTGATTAGGTGCGCGAAGTGTGGTGAAGATCACAAAGCGGCCGATTGCTTATCAAAATAAGTAAAATGAATTCACTGTAAAGTGGAACATTCGTCTATCGGATATGATCAATGCCCAGAATATTTAAAGCAGCGTTCTATTAAAAATCTTATAATGAATGAGAACATCACTTTTGTTGAAGCCAAAGAAATAATTACTAGAAAATCGTTCCGAGCAGCCTTAGCTAGCCTAAAAAAGTGATAACGCTTTTTCCTAGCTTACATTATGCAAATCACGTACCACCGAAGAGACCGAGAAACATTTCACCTGTACGTATTGGTCAGACTTTTGAAGAATATAAAAAAATTATTCATGGTGACAAAATTGATTCTGCTCCAATTGTAAATAATCCTTATAAGCCGAGAAATGACACTAATACTAATACTACAGAAGAATTAAGATTTAATAAAAACGTTGAGAAAATTACAGAAATATTTTTTAGTATTTTAAACATTATTATTGACGTCGAGAAATTAAATCTTGGTAAAAAGAATTTAGAAATATTGGTTAAAGAGAGAGTATCAACTCTTGACCAGTAATGCCATTGTTTATATATACTATAAACAATACAAACATTGTATGCCCTGTTCATTGTTTATTAATGCTTCTGACATAATATATGCATCTTTATTAATTTTAATTTTTTTTTCTTTATTGTAATTCTGTGCAATATTTTACAATGCAACCGTAGATCTGTAATGTCAAAAAAAGGAGCTTTAGAAATATTTTTATCTCAATATAATATAGATATTGCTATTTTAAGTGAAACTTGGTTTAAACCGAACACTTTCGTTAATTTTCAAAGTTACATCAATATAACATACGATCGATAAGATGGTAAAATTTTAATTAAAAACAATATTTCATATATAGAAATTGATTCAATAGTGAAACCTGGAGATAATTTCTAAGCAGTCGGAGTTAGGGTTCCTTTCAAAGGTCGCTTTATTTTCACAAGGATCATTTTATAACCCAACTGATTATAATCTTTCAACCTCAGACTGGGATAAATTTTTAGGTAGTGTCTCGAGCAGTGCTGCCGATCCCCCCAACCCAAAATACCCGCCACCCAGCATAAAAATTCCCGTTTTTACCGAGAAATACCCGCCAATGCTTGAAGTAATACCCGTTTTCGGGAATTATCTTTATTAACCCAGCGAGGGGGGGGAGGAGGGAGAGGGTATCAAATACTCATAAAGGGGCGCCAAATGGTCCGCAAAACAAAAAATTACTGGATAATTTTTATATTTATTATAATTGATTTCTGGAAAATATATTTTAAATTTAGTGTCAGTGTAATATAATAATTGTTAATTTGTATTACTGTATTAATCTTCTCAATTTCTTAACCTTTTTTAATTAATCAACCTTTCAATATTCACCTACATTATTATTTTCTTACTGACGTTTTGCTGGGTGACTAAAAGAAAAGGAAAGTGGACAGGTACAAAATATAATATTAGGAATTATTAATAAAACAATTAGTAGGTAAACATTTTATATTTTAATAGCATCTAATTTGTTTAATTCAGACTTTTAGTTATGATTTATCACAAACTGGCACACATAAAGACTAATAAGAGGCAGACTAGTAAACATATATATATTTTAAATAAATTATTTGTATTAAAAAAACTCTAAATAAAATTATTATGTTATTATCTAATATAATACTTAATCACTATTGCCTTTATTTTCAAGGATCGCCGATTATCAGATTATCTAATATTGTTCTTAAAATAACCTCTTAATCGTTTAATTCAGACTTGATTGCCATTTATCACAAACTGTCACAATGTTATAAATTATTATCTTATTGTGTAATATATCTCTGGAGAAAGCTTTGTGCAGAGGCCCAGGTCCTTCATGGACTGTAGCGCCCGATATAGGATAAAATAGTAATATATCTATCTATATCGGACACCTACAGTCCATGAAGGACATGGGCCTCTGCACAAAGCTTTCTCCACTCCTCTCTGTCCGCTGCCACGTTCCTCCAATTTCGGATATTCAGCCGCCGGATGCCCCCCTCCAAATCATCCATCCATCTTTGCCTGGGCCTGCCTCTTCTCCTTGCTCCTCCTGGGGTTCCCGTACACATTTGTCTTGGCAGCCTTTGAGGTTCCATCCTCTCTAAATGACCCAGCCATCGCGCAACCTCGCTTTTTTCACAACAGTGGCAACATCTGTCTCAGCATTGCTTCTGATGCGCCACCTTTGTTGCTCTTTGACTGGGCCTTATATCTTTCGCAAAACTCTTCTTTCCCATACTAGTAGAGACTTCTGAGATTCTTTTTTTAGAGTCCTTGTTTCACTACCATATTTCACTACTGGTCTTATTACAGTTTTGTATATGGTTACTTTTGCTTAGTAACCAAGCCTTAGTTAATTTAAAAGGCTTTTAAACCATAGAGCTTTCTCCATCGCATAAAAACACATCGTTCCCGCTACTATTCTGGCTTTAATGTTAGCTCCTACATCATTATTCTCTGTTAATATGCCTCCCAGGTACTTAAATTCTTTATAGGTATGAAATTGTGTAATATAACACTTAAAATAACGTCTTAATCGTTTAATTCAAACTTAATTGTCATTTATCACAAACTGTCACAATGTTATAAACTTAAAATATGATAATTTAATAAACTCAAAACGTAGAAAACAAAAAGACTAGTAGGTACAAATTTGTACATAACTTTTTTAATCCAAGTCGTTTTAACTGTTTTTATCCGAATATTTTTACTTTGAAATGGAAGTTAAAAGACGCTGATTGGGTAAAATACAGAGAGTTAATGAGCCAATATTCTAACCAGCAAGAACTATCTACTCAGTTATGATATTTTTATGTCTAAAATATAAATAATGCAGCCGCAAAATGTATCTCCAGGTCCAATATATCTCATACTGTAAAATCAGGGAATCCTTGGTGGAACTTAGACTGTCAACAAGCGATAAACAGTCTTGCTGAAGCATATTCAGTTTTTAAACATAATAATAGCTTTGAAAATTTTCTAGCATATAAACAAGCAACTGCACGGGCTAAAAGGTTTATAAAAGTAGCTAAAAGGAAAAGTTGGGCTGACTTCTGTAATTCTCTAACTAGGGAATCAGGGTGCACTTATATCTGGAATACAATAAAGAAAATAAAACAGGTACAATTTCAGAATCCCCTACTCGGATTTGTTCTCTTTGATAAATGTCAAGCTGTTAGAGGACTGGCAACTGTGGACCGATGCATCACAAGTGGTTGTGTTTTATAAATCGCACTTCCCAAAGGTTTCATTGACTCCCTGGTTCCAGAAAGTCAATGCTCCTCGTTCATGGATTAAAAGCATGTGCAGACTACGGACTAATCATGGTTTATCAGGTTTATATTTATTTAAAATAAAGGAGAGAAAATCAGATGTATGTGAGTTGTGTGGAGACAGGGAGGATATAGAGCACATCATTATGAATTGTAAAAAATACGCCTTACAAAGATTAAAATTTACAATGCAAATTAGAAATAAATTGAATTTGAATACAATAACATATATGACAATTTTGCAGAACCCTACTACACTAATCAATGAATTCGGTGCCTTCTTTAGTGAGACAAATATTAAAATTTAGATTTATTCAATTTAAATCAAATCGAAAATTTTTTTTTCTTTAATTAAGTCTGATTAATAGTAATAACTAAATGAGCAAAATGGCTAATGCTAAGGCCTTTATCTCTAAGCCCATATCTTATCATCTAGGGCTGGCAGTCAAAAATATGGCCTGAAAGTTTTTAGAATCCTTTCTTTTAAGTATTGTATGTTATCAAGCTTAATGCTAATAATTAAATTATTTATTTAATTAACCATTTCTTCCTCTTTCATACTAATGTTATATTTTATTTTACCTTTAAAAATATTTTATATTTAGTTTCATATAGTCAACCCTCTAAATTGGCTAGCCAGTCAAGAAAATTGCCTTGAATTATAAATGTTAGCTTTTTTATTAATAAGCTTTTATTAACTTCACCTGTAATAGAATCTTTCATTGTAAGTTTCACCAATTACCAGCTGTCTGATTAACTTAAAAAATTTGCACACGTTTCAAGGACCACTGACAATACAATAATTGCACAACTTAGTTCCAATGTTCTCACTTAGTCTAGTTACTTTACCCCCAAATGAGGGGTCTGGTTTGCATAAGGTGAAGTAGTATGTATTACGTTGTTATATGTTCCAGATGGGTTCTGAGAATAAAATATCAAAAATGAAACTAAATTTGATAAGGGGAAAATGTTTGGGGGACAAAAATACCCAAAATTCATGAACTTTTTTCAGATTTTGGAAAAAAAAAACATTTAAAAAAATGCTTTCAATCGAAAAATGTTTTAGGTATTTTCAAAATTTAAGTTTATTAAATTGTGTGTCTGAAGACATCTCTTAAGCTGAATTTGATTTAGGCATTTAGCCACAATTGATTGTTAAACATCGAAGAGTTTTGCCAACTTTCACAAAAAGATTTGGTCATGTTTAAGAATCTATAATGCAGAAATGGCTAATTCAATAAAAAAATGTCAATAATAAAAGTTGTAGATTTTGTGCAAGCAAGATTTTTAAAGTAAAAATTTGCCCATTCCTACTCTGAGATGTCAAAAAAAAAAAAAAAAAAAAATTGTTGGTTGATTTAGGATAAACTGTATTAAAAATGCAAACAAAGCATGCATGAATGGTACAGGGAAATTAGCTTTGAACCTTGAATTCAGAAAATTAATAGGTCTGACTGCTGCAAATTGTTCACCACTCTTAGCTTTTTAGTTAGGTTTGCTATAAAAGTGTGTTTTTCTAGTTTTTTTAAACTATAATTTTTATTTACATATCTTGTAATATTTTAGAATTATAATGTTAAAACCAAATAGAGCTTTTGTAAATGATTGACCACAATCTGTATGTATATTTCAGGTATTTATTTGAGCTATGGAGAGTTACTCGGTTTCCAATAAGACCTCCAGGTCTGCAAGACTTTCAAGAAGATCTTGAAGAGGAATTTTCAGAGCAGGAAGAGCAAACTGTAGAAACAGGAAAATCAGTCATGGCCAAAGAGAAAATATTACCACCATCAGCATTAGGATCAAAACCACCCAAAAAGAAAGAGAAGAAAAACAAAAAAGGTAAAGATAAACAGAAGAAAGGGAAAAAAAAGAAAGATGGAAGACATTTTTTAAAAACTGATGGATTGGAGAGCCTTCAATACCAAGCAGTTGTTGAAGGGCTTCCAGGTGATGATCCTGAAATGCTTGAGGAAGAGGATTTGTATGAAGAAGATATGGAGGAAGAATATTGGAGGCCTCCTACAGCTTCAGTAAGTTGGATAATTAGTTTCTTTGGCTCTTGCATACAATTTTTTATCCAGCTTAATCATTTGTAATGTTTTCAAAGATTTTACTAAGCTTCACTTTAGGCCTGATATTTTAATCAAATTTTAACCTTTTCCCAATTATTATAATCATTCTGAAATTTGGTGTAAGGTGCGTTTACACAGGCCCGTATTGGCCACCTTTTGGGGCGGCCATCATTGGCTGCGACTAGTTTTAGTCCTAGTGACCCTCACTACTGCCCTCTTCCACTGCCATTAGTTATTGGCCATCACAAAAGTCAAACCTGTTTGAGTTATTGAGCCAGTAGCAGGTTACAGCACACATTATTCAATGGTTTTTAGTTCTTAAGACCTATTTATCTTATTTTGACAAGAATTCTATTTTTTGCATCAATTACTAATACTGAGCTTTATTTTCTTTTTAGGTCCATGTTCCCTTTTTTATTTTTCTCAAAACTAGGTCATTCGAGAAAACAGCTGTAAATATTAGTGTAATGTTAATCAAATATTGTTTAAATTCTCTAGAATGATGCCCGGATATTGAATTGGACTTATTTTTTTCTGCAATTGTCTGATACCAATATGGCATAGATTTTCTTCTGAGAGGATAATCTTTTGTTATTTTTTTTTAAAAATCTTTGTGATTAGATTTTGTTTCTTTTCTTTTATTCTTTCATTTTTCTCTTGGTCTTCAACTATATCTTTTATTTGTATTATTAACTATTTTATGGTGCTGCTAATACCGGGTTGCGGCTCAAACAGTCAGCTTTGATCAGGATTTTCTTTACCAGGTATATATTTTACTGTAAAGTCATTTGAGATTAATTAAGATCACCCAAGTCAAATATTCATATTCTCAGTTTGAAGTTACCGGTTTGTCTTTAAATCTAGTTGTGTCTGTTTTTCTAATTAGTTGTTAATTAATTGTCCAAATAAATTGTCTTTTTTTTAATTTTAAAGTTATCTTTCATTTCTGAAATTTCAATTAAAGCCTTCTTTTATTATTGCCTTTAATTTCTTATGTGTCTTATATTTTCAAAGGTGGGCGAGGAATATCAGGGGTTGAGCTTTTCAAAGATCGATTTTCAGAAATTATTCTGACTCAATAACAACTATTACAATAATTTTCATTAATTTTATGAACAAAACAAATAAACACATGTTTTTAATATACCAGATTACATATAGCATTTGACATGTTATTAATTAAGGTACCTTCCATCTTCAAAACAATTATACATCTTCATAATTTAAATTGTTCATCAACTTCTCCCTCTTGTTCCAACTTCCTTCTAACATTTCTTTATTAGTCTATTGAAACACTCATCACATAACTATAATGTTAAAGTAATTTATTAAATCTTCACACATGTGACTAACAGAAAATCACTAACATAATATGGAGATGTTGACACCTCGAGCAGCCGGACAAGAAGAAGGTCTCAACACAGGAACTGCGCACCCAAAAACCGTTATGGACAAGTCTAAACCTTCACGGCCTTCGTCTTTACGACTTATCACTTAAAATACAATATAACATAATTTTTACATTTACAAAATCATTTAGAAATTTTATTTAATATTTTACATACCTTATTTCAAATTTATAAACAAAAATTACGTAATAATTAGATCGGCGGCGAACTCTCCCTGGCGCCAAATTCAAACTTAAATCATTTTACATACAATTTACCTCGACTCCGAAATATCACTACAATATATACAAAATCCTTCATAAAATACTCAATGCTCCTTATTATGTAACAAACTTATCCATAAAGATCTTAATGTTCCATACATTGCTGATTTGGCCTGAACCAGACATATTCCTCTTGATCTTTCATTTTCTCTTTGACCCTACCCCTTTACTCTTCCCTTTTTTTTTTTTTCCTACCTAACCTTTTCAGGCATACGGGGTTTTGGCAGCAGCAGAATCAAAATATGGGTTTTATGTATGTTCTAACTGCCAATGCAACTCTTTATTTAAATTTTATTTCATTAAGTACATCTTTGGTGAGGACTTTTTATTTAAGGGAACAATCCTGTGGTGCGGCCCAGCAATGCTTTGAGCGCCTTAGTGACCGCACCTTTATCCATCTGGACGGTAACCCCAGTCCAGCCCTCCTGGGCCGCTGCATCCGCCTGGTCCTCTCCTGCCTGCTCTCCTGGAGACTGCATCCGTCCAGTCTGCCTGGTCCAGAGCATCCGTCCGATCCCGCTCCAATCCTCAGGGTCGCTGGCCCTGCTCTTCCTCCAGTGGTGACTCGTGGACTGCGGGGATGAGCCTTCCTAAGGTGAAGTGCTTAGGGTCCACCACTTCCTTCCACCCGTAGATGAATTCCCTGAAGTAGGGATAATTATTCTCTTCCATCAGTCGGAGGGAGTCCACTTCGACAAGGGTGAAGATCCCGGTTTTCCTTGACAAGCTAGTCCGGGGTCCTTCCATCTCAGTGGAGGATAAGACAATGTGCTCGGCCGTTTCTGGGACTCCAGATCGTTTATGTAGGTCGTGGCAAGGACCCCTCTTCCCACTACCTCCCCCTACAACTGATCGAAGACTTGCTTTCACAGGGCAGGCCCGAGGACTGAACCCTGGAGACAGCCTCTCTCAATAGATCTCTCCACCTCATAGTAGCTACCTCTTATCTTCACACTTCTTGTACTTAAGTAACTACTAACGAAGGAGTACAAGTTGCTGGGGGTGTCAAACCTTTGCAACTGCTGGAGCATGCTAGGCCACCACACGCTGTTGAAGGCGGAGGAAATATCAAACAGCAGCATCACGTACTTCTCCACCTTCCCTTCTGCGTCTTGGTTCACCCTCAGCAGCGCATCCGTTGTTCCCTTGCCACGGGTCAAGCCGAACTGCTGTGGATGACTCGCTGCTCTAAGGACCAGTCTGAGGCTGGTAACAATCAGGGGCTCCAGGAGTTTACTCACTGGGTACTTTACTGGGAGGAGGCATATTGGCCTATAGGCCTTAGCCGTCACCTTATCTCTACCTCCTCCCTAGAGTAATCTCAAATAAGCGATCCTCCATTGGCTGGGGAAGTACCCCTCATTGAAGCACTGGTTGAGGATGGCGAGCAGCTCATCCTCAACATATGGAGCACTTCTTTTGTGGATTGCCGCATCGACTCCATCAAGTCCTGGGGCTCTTCCAGTCCTTTGCCTCTCCACGGCAAGATGAAGGTCCCATTTATCCCATGGTAGGCATAAGTTGGTACCTGGGGGGTATACCGTGGTGTTGCTCACAAAAGTGTCCTCTTCACTATCCTGGGACGGATCATTCCTGGGGTAGGTTGCATTAATATACACCATAGCTGACTCCTCCAGGGTGGCTGCCATCAACTGCAGCAGCCCTACCTTGCCCATTGCCACCCTGTAAGGAATTCCTCAGGGATTCTTCTCCAATTCCTTGACTATAGACTCATCCCAGGATACCCTCTTCTGCTGACGCACTCTGTTTCAGTATACCCTCTTTCTATGCTTTTACTCGCCTCAGAGTGCAGCTCTCCTGTCTTCTTCACTGCAATCCTGGTACCTACACCAATTCCTATAACAGTCTCTCTTCAGTTGTGTTGGGGCTGGTGTCCACCATGGAACCGGATGCACTCACCCCACGGCGCTGGAGGGAAATCCTCGACGCTTCTCTGATGGCACCTGTCAGCACCTCCACTCTGTGATCGATGTCTAACTCATCTTCTATCAATGCCATCTCTTCCCATTCTCTATCAGTTAATATTCCCTCCAGAGTACTATACCATATAGTCCTCCCAGTTCGCCGTCCGGGTCACAAAGCCCTTCTCCACTTCCTGAACTATGCCTTCCTCCTCAATGACACTGAAGGCGATGACTTGGTGGTCCGAGTTCGTGTCTGACCTCAAGGCCCTGTGCGCAATGCATGTCTTGCCATTACTGCTGTGGCGAGTGTCACGTCGATCCAGCTCTAGCCCCTTGCTCCTACAAATGTGGTGGGACCAGAGGGCTGATTCATTACCACCAACTCTTCCCTTTTAACCACACTATGTTGATTCACAATGGTTCTCAACTATTCACTCAAAATAACCATTTCACCAACCACTTCATTAAAATCCTCCTCAAAGGCACTATCTCAGTCATATTCCATGTCTTCACATAAGTAAACTGTAGCTTACTACCTTTCTTGATTAATCATATGGCCACTGATGAGAAAATACTGTAAGCCACTTTTGGTCTCATATACAAACAAGCCTGCTGGCTGACAATACTGGCCCCATGTAAATATACCTATATACTTATAATCCTGATGATGCAATATCGTGAAACATCCAACTGAATTCTACACTCTACAGTGGACATGTTCCCATTTCCCAACAAATTTCTTATATTATTAACATGATTTATATGTACTATCATAAGTATTCATTAACATAATGGACAATCAACACTGTTTCATTTAGATTCTCCTTATATTTAGGCAGGCCCTTTTCAATAGATCATTTTGATTGCGCTTTACTTGATATTTTTGCCTCTCTTAATTGTAGTTAGGTATTGTATTCAAGTTTTAATCTATTTCCTGAAATTAAGTTTTACTCAAAGTTTTCAAAAAATTACAGTGATGTGTGGGAAGTGGGGTTCTCTTTTATTTACCTTTCAGTGTTGTGGATGATAATGCCATAAACAGTTCTTAATAAAACAGGTGAGAAGACATCACATGATGTTACAAACTTATCTGCTATTTAACTGTTTTTTGTTTTTTTAAATTATTTAAATTGAAAACTTTCATAAGTTAGAATGACCACTTATTCACCATAGATTCAGATATAATTAATGCAGTGAGGAATAGAAGAAAGTTATATTATACCATGATATTATTAGTGCTTGATTTTTATTTTTTTTTTAAATAATTTATTTGAACTTTATACACAATTTTTTTTAAGATAATTCACTAAATTTTGTTCTACAGATGCTTCTTTTTGAGGAGTTTAGAAATAATCCAGAAAAACTTGAAAAATGGGACGATTATTTGGATTTAGTTGATCAGATTATTCAAGAAGGCCTTTTGCATGCTGTTGGGGGAGGGTAAGTTAACCAGTAAATCTGCACAGCACTTTGCCACATAGATTATATATATTAAATCTTTAAAAATGTATGACAGGTAATTACTGATGATACTGACCTAAAGAGGCAGAATGCTAGGGCTTCCAAAAGATATTATCAAAAGAGACAAGACCGAGTGTAAAGAGACACATTACATTTATTGTTCAGGTAGATAAGCAGTCCTTTAGGTTTTCCCACTGGCTAGTGGGTTTTTTTGTTCCTACTGAAAACGAATTTAAAATGGGGAAATTCTGGATTGGTTTCGAACGATTTTATTATTTCAGTATTATAAACGAAAACTGTCCTCATTTCTTATTTAATCCAGACAAGCTATTGTTAGAAAAATATGGAAGCTTTATATAGAAATAATAAAAATATGCCAGCAGAGGATAGTACGGACAATTGCTGGGAAGTGGAATGTGAGGATGATCGTTGCTCAAGCGGTGGTTTTTGCAGATAAAATTTTCCTCTTAGCAGATTCAAAAGAAAGCCTACAATAAGCAATTACAGAGTGGAATACTTAGCTGCATTGGAAGAGAGTGGTGTTCTCTGCAAGAGCAAGGAAATGCATATTGGCAGAGATAATGATAATACAGAGATCTGATGCAAAGGAGAAACCTTAGAGACGATATAGGAATATACATCATCTGGGACGATTGATTGAGAGGATTAATAAGGCAAAGAGTGTCCATTACCAACTATGTAATACGGTTGCAGGAGACGGAAGTGGACAAACTTCATCTCTTCTAGACCATTTATTTACCTACTCTTCTCTGTGGAATCGAAAGTAGGGTCCCAATGGAGAAGCACTGTAGCCAAATAACTGCAGTGAAAATTAGATAACTGAGGAGAGTGGTTGGTATCATGTAATTTATATATATATCTATTTATTGAAATTTACAACTGTACATAAAAACACATCTAGAAAAATGTGATAATGACAAAAAATAATAAAATGACAATTGCTTGTGAATCAACTACCCATTGGTAGCACTTCAATAATATCATGTAATTAGATTGAAAATTATACCTCAGATATTTCATTTAACAGCTTAACATTTTTTTTTTTTTTGGTTCCTGTATCGACCAGGCACTTTTAGGGGAAAAGTTATTCTGCTTCATTTACATACAAACTGTAAATCCATGTTCAAACTTATATTAACTTCTGTTATACCTTCTTATATTAAAATGAGAAATAAGAAAATAATTATGTGGAAATAAGAAAATATCATAATATAAAACACTAGATCTATGTTGAATTAATGTTATAGTAAATCAGAATTAAAATAATTTTTTACCTTCTGTGACACATTTAACATTATTTTACTTTTAACCATTTATCCTCATTAACATGTCCTTTTTGAGGGTGCCATGTGTATGATTTATTTAATTTTTAAATATTTAATTTTAAAATTTCTAACTTTAAATTTTTACTTTTACTTTATTGTCCCTGTTGGGCGCAATATGAAGGAAAGTTCTTGTTGATGATATTAAGTTTAATAAATTATTAAAAGTATTTTATTATTTATATTATACAAAACTAACATTTATTTTAATTTAATTTATTTATAATTTTATAACTTTATTAATATACCGTTCATAAGACTATCCATATATGGCAGGACTCCTATTTTACTTCTTCATTTTGATGAATTCACTGAAGTTTCCTCAATACTTTTGACTGAAGTCAGGATCATGCATTCACAAGGCTGCACAGCGCACAATTTTCAGCCTCAGATGCTGAATATCAAGACTGGAGCCGATGACACAACCGGTTTCAAACAAATATAAATTTTAGTTCCTCTGATCTTACTTGACCAGAATCCCTCATCAGATTGCCTAGAAGCCAACTGATGTCTCTCTATGTAAACATCTGCTTCTAACGGTTTTTTTAACATATTTTCTTAAGGAAACACGCCATCTTTGTGTGCCTTCCGTATCGATGGCACTTTTCATTTATAAATTCAAAATATCACATTATATTATATTTTTAACAATATTTTGGTTCGATTGAAGTATAAATTAGTCTCTGTAGAATTTTCTTTTTCTTGACCTTCTGGATGTTCTTTCACCTTCAGAGTCACTTTTTAGGTTCCAACAGAATTCAGCCATCATGGTGGTATTCCACTTCTTCTGGTATGCTTGCTTCATCTCTTTTAAATCCTGGTGGAACCTCTCACCTTGTTCTTCACTGCAATCCCCTAAATTTTGGGGGAAACAGTCAATGTGAGAATGAAGAAAATGAACTTTTTCGCTCATGAGGCAGCCGAGGTTCTGGAAAGTTTTCATCAAGTGTTCCACCACATTTCATTAATTGGGGTCCTTGTTATTGCCTAGAAATCCTTCCACAACCTTGAGGCTTAGCCAGACTTCCTTTTCCAGAGAATTCATGGTGTTCTCAAATTCCTGGTCTTTAAAAAGCTGGTGGATTTGGGGACCTTCAAATATACAAGCTTTTATTTTTTTCTGATGTGATTTTTGGAAACTTCTGTTCTAAATCCTGAAAACAAGGCTTTCACGATTCAAAACTTTTGCAAACTGCCTCAGCAGCCCGAGGTTGATATGTAAGGGTGTAAGCAACACAGTTTTAGGGTCCAACAAAGGTGAATTTATCATGTGCTTTAAGCCAGGTTTTAAGTCTGCTCTTGGGGGCCAATCTTTGATGACTCAGAGCTTTGCTATTGCCTTACTATCCTACTCACACAAAAAACAAGGCATCTTAGTGAATGCAGCCTGCAGGCCTAGTGAATAGATTGTTGTCCTTGATATCTCCACAGACCATCATGTGAGTGTGGCATTCAATGTTTTCTAAGACAATTTTAGGTTTTGATAAGTTTCTTTCAAATGCACAGAATGAACTATAGCAACTGTCTATTCGCTAACTGCCAACTGACGACTTAATGGTTTTTAACGTATTATATTCCAGAAAACACGCCATCTTTTGTGCTTTCCGTATTATCTGATACTTTTGGCTGCCACGTTTGAATTTAAAAGTTTGTAAACCTAAAATATCACAACAATATAAAACACGAAATCCATGTAAAAACTAATGCTGATGACAATAGTGGGTTCAGAAGTTGAGGAAAGGGCTGAAGCTTTATTGATTGGTCAACTAAGAATCTTTTCAAATTCGTTAATAAGTTGAGATTGGAAGAAAAGGATAGAATATAAAGAGTACATTGAGGCAGTGATCAATAGAAAATTTTCTAACAGGGACTTGAAAAAAATATAAAGTGGTGTTCAAAAGTTTCTGGCCACTTATATGTTTTCTTTATCATAAGGTTGCCACTCTTTGTTGTGGCTGTTTGCAGAGGGTTAAATACGAGCTTATCTAATAAAGTTTATGCTGGGCACTGTGGTTATTCATATGTCTCTCTCTCTCTCTCTCTCTCTTATCTCTCTCTCCTCTCTCCTCTCTCTCTCTCTCTCTCTCTCTCTCTCTCTCTCTCTCCTCTCTCTATCTCTCTCTCTCTCTCTCTCTCTCTCTCTCTCTCTCTCTCTCTCTCTCTCTCTCTCTCTCTCTCTCTCTCTCTCTCTCTCTCTCTCTCTCTCTCTCTCTCTCTCTCTCTCTCTCTCTCTCTCTCCCTCTCTCTCTCTCTCTCTCTCTCTCTCTCAGGAAGGTTAATCCTCCTGAGACATTTAAATTAGCATTAAATGACATCCTACATAAAATTTGAAGTGGTTAATGACCTAGAAGATCGCCTTAGGTAAGGAATGCCGAGGAAAACCTCAAAAATTGGATAGAGCCATTAGCAGGATTTCAAAAATGAACCCTGGGAAAAGTGCTGATGACATATGTGATGAATTGAGACTCCAAAACTAATTTCATCCGGGTTACTGTAATTTGGTACCTCCATGTGTGTGGATTATGACCTGCTGTGAAGAAACCATTCATCTCCATGAAAAATCAGAGAGCCCGCCTTAGAGTATTTTCATGATACTCTAACTTGATATCTAGTGATGGGAGACAGTATATAAGAAGACCTTGAAGTTCAAAGAACAATGTTCGATACCGAATATCAACTGTTAAGTTTGGTGGTAGGATTGTGTTTTCAGCTAATGGTGTTGGAACCTCAGCTCTGCTAAGTGAACATATGGCCAGTAATATGTACAGGGGTATACTGCAAAACAACTTACTGCAATATGGGCAAGGGAAAAATATGGACCATTTTCGGTCCAAAAATAAATTTGCATTTTCGAGCATCATAATGATCAAACACATCAGCCACAGTAACCCGGTGGCTCCACTAAAAAAAAAGAAAAGTTTTAAGGCGCCATCTTAGAGTTTGGATCTGAATCTGATGTTAGATTTATAGCAGCAGACGAAACGATTTTGAATACAGAAAAAATCCAAATTCTTAATAAACTTTATCAAAGAGTTACCGGACGCTGGCAGTCCATTCCACTAGACATAATTCTGGCTTTAATAAGTTCTATGCTCCAACGGTATTTAGTAGTTATTTCTGCCAAAGGTATGGCAACTATTTATTATTTATACCAGGTATGCAAGTTTAAAATGTCGTTTATTTCTTAAAATATATACACAGTAATTTAAAAAAAAGTATAATATATTTTATTCAAAGTACTGACCCTCGCTTTCTACACATTTTGTCCATCTCTCGGGCAATATATGGATACCATTCCAAAAGAATGCTTCATCTTTATTTGAAATCCATTCATCGAGCCATTTTCGTACGTTTTCGAAATTGTTGAAGTGTTGCTCCGCCAATGAGTGTCCCATCGATGAGAAGAGGTGATAATCAGAAGGCGCCAGGTCAGGTGAATACGGCGGGTGGGGTAGGAGTTCCCAACCAAGCGAAGAAATCGTTTCCTTAGTCAATCTGGCTGAATGTGCAGGAGCGTTATCTTGCTGAAGAATGACTTTGGCGTGCCTGTGAGCCCATTCTGGGCGTTTTTCGATCATGCGTGACTCAAATTGATCATTTGTTGTCGGTAGCGCTCGGTATTGACTGTTTCGCCGGGTTTGAGAAGCTCGTAGTAGACTACTCCCTTCTGATCCCACCACACACACAGCATTGTCTTCTTCTTCCCAAAACGATCCGGTCTTGCACTCGATGTGGATGGTTGTCCTGGCGTTACCCATGATTTTTTTCGTTTGGGATTCTGAAAATAAATCCATTTTTCATCGCCAGTTACAACTCGATGCAAAAAACCCTTTCTTTCGTGGCGTAAAAGCAGCATTTCGCACACAGTTTTTCGTTTTTCCATCTGTCGTTCGTCCAATTCATGTGGAACCCATTTTCCAACCTTTTGAATCTTTCCCATAGCTCTCAGGCGATCGGAAATGGCTTGCCTAGTGACATTCAACTGTTCTGCCATCATTTGTTGGGTTTGGGTATTGTCTTCGTCTAATAAAGATTGCAATTCGAAGTCCTCAAACTTTTTTGGTCGATTTTCTCGTTTTTGATCAGTAACATCAAAATCACCACGTTTGAAACTTTGAAACCAACGTTCACATGTCCTGACGGTTGGAGCAACATCGCCATAAGTCTCAACAAGAATTCGATGACATTCAGATGCCTTTTTTTCTTTTGATTAAATAAGAAAATCATGACATGCCGCAAATGCTCTTTATTTGGCTTAAAATTAGACATTTTTAACACCAAAGAAAGGTATGATACGTCCACGTAAACGACTTAAAAAACAACTGACTTTTGTAAACAAATGACTAACAAACAAAATAGCGTTTAGAGATAAGCAAATCCTTCAATAGGCTAAGAGCGCATTCTATTGGAATTAAAACGACATTTTAAACTTGCATACCTGGTATATGGCAACTATAAATAATAATTAACTAAATAAACTATAGGACAATCTCATAAAACTATTAAAAGTTGAAAAATGTGTTTTCCATCGCTGGCATATATTATTTGTTTTTTTGATTTTCTTTAAATTAATAAATTTTTTTGCTGGAAATTTTTTTAATTCTTAATTAAATCTTAAATTAAAATAAATTTAACCGAAATTTGAATTAAAAACATATGCACAGAAGTTATGATGAAATTTTAGGGTGGCTGAAAAACTTATGAACACCACTGTATATATGCCACAACTTTGTGCCATTTAGGTGGTTTTTTAATGATTTCTTTTTAATTTATTGAGGTAGATGGTTGGCAGTAATTTCTTGTCCATAATGGACTGCAATTAGATTACCTTCAACAATGTGTGCTCTATTCTCTTGTGTAAATGCAAGCCGAAACCATTACACCTCCTCCACCAAACTGCCCTCTAAACTTTCTAATAAATAGCTATGCAGTTTATTATAAAAATGCATTCCAAGTAAATACCACAAAATTGACCAATATTCCTAATAATTTTTTGAATAGTCCATGTTATATACTTCATGAGATCACAAAAAAGACCATAGGTAAAATGGAGAATATAGCTTGGGATGGAAATGTCTGGCACTATTTTCCAGAAACAACTCTCAACTAAGGGGCTAATGGGGTTTCCCAAAGTTAGTAGAAGTATTTATCATGATCAGTGCTTGATATATTTGTTGTGCTGGATAAAAAAAATTATTGATTAACTGAAGTGGTATAGAAAAAAATAATACATACTCTGTTCATTGTATGATTTAATAGTTTGATTGTGATATCTTAATTCATATTTTCTATTCTATTATTACTGATACTAGTATTTTATTTCACTCTCTAATGATTAGTCCAGTCAATAAACACATTGTAGAGTGCATGAAATATGCGATAATTTTTGACTTCATAGCTTCGTTAGGAATAGTTAGAAGGTAAACATACTAAAAGTCCTGCTCCTGGAAGGTGAGCTAACGGTGGGGGGGAGGGGAGAAGTTCAATTTTTTTGGTTTTTCGATTATATCTCGAAAACGGTTGACTCTAGAAAACTATGTTTCAATAAACATTCAAGCTTATTAAATTTCCTATAAAACATTTATGGCAGCAGACGAAACGATTTTGAATACAGAAAAAATCCAAATTCTTAATGAACTTTATCAAAGAGTTACCGGACGCTGGCAGTCCATTCCACTAGACATAATCCTTTAATAAGTTCTATGCTCCTATAAAATTGATTCTCTATAAAGTTGTTGTAATTCTAACTGTTTTCAAGATATTCGGTTTTGAAAATCGGGACTTTTAGTATGTTTAACTTCTAACTACTGCTAAAAAAGCTGTGAAATAAAAAATTATCACATATTTCATGCAAATTAACTGGGGTTGCAATTCTCTGCGAAAAACACGTTTGTTAGTACTCATCCGAAACTAATTGTCCAATCCAAAATTTCTATGAATAAATATGAATGCTCTTTAAATTTACTATCAGGCCCTATATACTAAATTTTGATTAAGTAACATTATACTCTCAAACCAGCTCATTGAATATGTCAAGATCGTCATACTTTGCCAAAAAATACATATTTAGCGTTCAGGCTTGGGTGTATAGCGTGACTTAATTAAAATTTTATATATAGGTCCTGATAGTTAATTTAACCAGATTTAAGGTGAAAAAAAGAAATTTTAGATCTGACAAATAGTTTTGGAGTTATAGTGAAAACTTGGTCGAAAAAACTTAGACTTCAAAGTAGTTAGCGGTTTTTAACGTGCTGGTATGGGTATTTAATGGGACTTGATAAAAATTTAACATATAGGTATGTATTGTAAATTGAAAGAGTATTCAGATAAAACATAGATATTTTGGATCGAACTATTAGTTTCGGAACTGTATCCAAATGAGTACCAACAAATGTGTTTTCGCAGAGAATTGCGACCCCAGTTAAAGTGCTGAAATGAGGGGTGTAGAGTGCATGAAATATGCGATAATTTTATACTTCGCGGCTTTGTTAGGAGTAGTTAGAAGGTAAACATACTAAAAGTCCCTGCCCCTAGGGGGTGAGCTAAGGGTGGGGGGAGAAGAGAAGGTTCCAATTTTGTATTTTTCGATTATATCTCGAAAACGGTGGACTCTAGAAAAGTATGCTACTAATTAAAATTAAAGCTAATTAAATTTCCTATAAAATTGTTTTAATAGATGTTTGTCAAAACTCCAATGGTTTTCGAGATATACGTTATTAAATATCGATAATTTTAGAAATAAAAAAAATGTTTACCTCACTTTTTGGTAAACATTTGCTCTAAATACCCAAAACATATATATGAAATGAAAGTAAATTTCATGCTCTCCAATTTGGAATCTGACATTTTTTCTGAAAAACAATCGTGGAAGGTACTACAAGCAAAGGTTTGACAAAAAGTGAGGTAACATTTGTTTTTTCCCCAAAATCTCCTATTTTCAATAACGACTATCTCGAAAACGGATAGAATTGCGACAAATTTACATAGAATTAATTTTATAGGAAATTTAATAAGCTTGAATGTTTATTTAAAACATAGTTTTCTAGATTCAAACGTTTTTGAGATATAATCGAAAAACCCAAAAAATTGAACTTCTCCCTTCCCCCCCACCATTAGCTCACCCCCCAGGGGCGGGGACTTTTAGTATGTTTACCTTTTAACTATTCCTAAGAAAGCTATGAAATCAAAAATTATCGCAAATTCCATGCACTCTACACTCCTCATTTCAGCACTCATTGACTGGACTAGATATTCAGAAAAATTTATACTTCCCTATTTTTGTATATAAAATATTTAATCCTTTTTTTAATTATTCTAATTATATTTTAGTGTAGCATACCTCGCTGATGAAATGGATGAAACTAAGAAAAGGCCACCATTATTTCTTTTAAGAATGGTTATTGACAATGATGCTATACAATTCGTTCCTTCAATGGTTGATGATGAAAGTGACCCCGATTGCCTAGTTGGCATTATGTGGCTAATTTTAGAAGACATAAACTGCCAAGCGCTCCTAATTCCAAGAGTATCATATGCAAACAGAGAAAGAAGTTATCTAGTAATATTAACAATATTTGTAATATAATACTAATAAGTCATTAAAACAACTTTTGTTTGATTAATTTTTCTTTCCATTCAGGATGATATAATGTTAAATGAGGACATAATTGAATTAGAAAAGGATATTAAGGATAAAGTTGCACAATCAGTTGTAAAGGTAATTTTTTTTATTTATTTTTCAAAATAAAGGTACAGCCTTGCCCAACTACTAAACCCAATACACTTCATGGGTTATAAGTTGTAAAGGTTTATTTATTTATTTATTATTTTTTTTTTTAAATTTATTATTATTCGCTAATTCTTAGCACCTACAAGTTGGTTGCCTCGGTTGCCATTAGGGTTGCTGATATCTTTTTTGCTAATAATTAATTAAAACAATTCGTTTTTAAACACTAAGTGGTTGCACTAGCCGCTAGGATCACCACTGTCATTTCCTTTACTTTTGCTGACTTGCAAAATATTTCGTTCTTTATATCAAGACTTTAGATATTCAATAAAAATACCTGATAATATTAAATTTTGTGTTTTGTTTGTGCACCAAATATGAAAATGATCATTTTTTATTATAAGATCGAAAAAATAAATACAGAATAAAAGAGTATAAAAAAAAAATATTATTGAAGCGAAGCTTCTTTAGTGGCATTATTTTTTCTGTAGGTGTATGTGTGATAATTTACACACATTACATTTATAAACTATAAATAGGAAAAAAAAGGATGTTCAGGGTATTAAATTAAGGATATTGATCAGTTACAATACATATATTTAACTTAATTAAAAACAATCAAAATATTTCGTATGAGTCCTATTTTTAACAAAATAAAATTTATGTATTAAGTAATAAAAAATAAATAAATGTATTACATAAATAAATTATGTATTTATTTATGTAAAATTGAAGGAAATTTCTATTATTAAAATTGAAATTTAATAGAATAAAAACATTTTTAAAAAATTTAGTTTCAATAATTAAAATAAAAAATCACCAATTGGTGATACGAAACAGTATACAGTGAGGTTAGAAGTTTTTTTTTTTTTTTTTTTTTTTTCGGATTTGACGAACTTAGGTCATATACCGAGACCCAATACATTGGACCGCCAGTATTCGCGGTCTTCCCAATCTCCTTCCCGTAATCCTCTCGCCGCCATTACTTCCTCAACTACTTGAATCCATGTTTTCCTTGGGCGGCCTCTTTTTCGTCTTTCTTCCGGGAGGTAGTTAAATATCCTTTTTGGCCATCTTTCTTGGCCCATTCTTCTTAAATGGCCATACCACACAGCAGCTGTTTGGTGTGAATGGTGTGAACTATAGTGTTTTCCGCCTTGACGATACTTCGTATGGCAGAATTAGTCACCCGTTGAACCCTGGAAATGCGACAGCTTCTTCTCCAAAAATCCATTTCGACAGCTTGTAAGCTCTGTGCATCTCTCGTTCCAACCACCCACATTTCCGAACCATAAAGGATTACTCCTTCAAAAAAGGAGTGGAAAATTCTCTTCTTGGTTTCTAGTGAAACATTTGGGCTCCACAGTACAGAGTTCATCATGCCAATCAGCTTTCTTCCGTTCTTTATCTTTTCTTTTATGTCGCTCTCAAGCGTTCCCCTGCCATCGATATAAACTCCCAAATACTTGAAGATAGTACTGCGATGTAACGACCAATTTTCTAATAGCAGAGAAGCTGTAGAGGCGTTGAATGCCATGTATTCTGTCTTCTCCTTGCTGATTTCTAGGCCCCACTTAGAATATTCTTCTTCTAGCTTTCTTAGCATGTAACTTAGATCTTCTTCCTCGGAAGCTATAACTACCTGATCATCAGCAAAATGTAGACTGTACAAAGTTTCCTTTCCTATTCTTACACCCATACCTCGACATTTCCTTTTCCACTCCTTCAAAACTTCCTCTAGATAGAGGTTAAAAAGGGTGGGTGATAAACTACACCCTTGTCTTAGGCCTTTGGTGATAAGGAAACTATTTGTCAAACGGTTCCCCATTTTGACCTTAGCTTTCGCTCCACAGTATAGACTTTTAATTGCGTCAGTAAGATCTCTACTTACTCCGATATTCTCCAAAGCCCTCCAAAGAAGTTTTAATGGAACCGTATCATATGCTTTTTTAATGTCTACAAAGGCTAGGTGAACCTCACGTCCACATGCCAATTTCTTCTCAAGTAATTGTTAAATGGTGAACACATGATCCATGCAAGACCTTCCTGCTCTAAAACCTGCCTGTTCTTCTGATATAAATCCATCTAGCTCTCGCTCCAATTTGTTCTTTAAAACTCGACCATAGAGCCTGCTCATGCTGCTTAAAACGGTGATACCACGATAATTCGAACATTCACTCTTATTCCCTTTTTTATGTATTGGAATAATGTATCCAGTCAACCATTCCGATGGTACTTTACGCTGATGTATACACCGTGTAAACAACTCAGCTATTTTTTTCTTTCAAACATCTTGGTCCTGACATGACGAGCTCTATTGGGAGGTTCCCTGGTCCAGGAGCCTTATGATTTTTCATTTCTTTTAGAGCGGCTTCCACTTCTTCCACCGATATCGGCTCTGCATTAACATGTTCACTGGTTTGTATAACAAGGTCTTCCTTAAATACGTTTCTTTCCTCTGCCAGTAGTTTTGAGAAGTAGTCCACCCATTTCTGAGGAGGTACAAGTTGAATACCTAGATTTCCTTTACAGGATGATTTCAAGGATTTTAGCCTCTTCTACGCCTCTCCACTTTTCTGCCCATGCATACAACTATCAATATATTTGCAATTTTTTTCCCAGAACTGATTTATTGCTTCTCTTCTTTTTATTTTGAGCTCCCTATTTAATTTCTTATACTCATTAAATGCTGTTACATTCCCAGTAGTGAGCCACATGTGATAAATCGTTCTCTTTTTTTCCACTAACTCCGCTACTTCACTATTCCACCAGTATTTATCCGGTTTTTTCTTTTTCTTTTTTGTGCCTATCACTTCAAATGCTGATTGATGGCAACTTCTTTTGATGTCATCGTAATCATCTCCACTCCGAAGATTGATTTCAAGTCTGTTTTTATACAATTTTTCCACGGACTCCTGCTTTAGGCTTTCGAGAGAATAGTTAATGTTTTCTGAAGTTTCGGTCTTGATTTGTATCTCCTTCCGGGCACTCAGATATTTAAACAGGAAAGTTCCTTGCACTAAATAATGGTCGGATCCACATTCTGCACCTCTCTTCACTCTGACGTCATGGGCAACAACACGGGTGTTTCTTCTTATTATTATATAATCAATTATTGATCTAAGCTGGCGTGTAGGTTGCTGCCAAGTGTATTTATGTGCATCTTTATGGGGAAAAAAACCCATTTAGTATAACCATATCTAGTTGCGCACACAGTTCAATCAAACGATCTCCGTTTCCATTTACTATTGCCTCTCCAAATCTTCCAACGACAGAATGACCCACTCTTTTCCTAGTTCTGCTGTTTAGGTCTCCCATAAGGAAGAGAATTTTCCGTGTAGGAACTCTCTCTGCTATGTCTTGAACCTTTTCAAAGAAACCATCTTTTTCCGAAGCGGTGGCACAGTCTGTTGGAGCATATAACCCCAAAATCACTACTTCCTGGCCAAATATCACAATCTGCAGCTTGATAACTCTTTCATTTACACACTCGAAATCTTTAATAAAGTCTTTAAAACGCTTATGCACCAGCAGTGATACACCTGCTCTAGCCCTCTCACTTTTATCTACCCTGCTAAAAATATGATTAAAGTCACCCCATGTTTCACTTCCACTTCCCTTTATCTTTGTCTCGGTTAAATTTATCCAAACATTCCAAAATCTTCTTCCTCTTTGTACTTAGCCCCTGAACGTTCCACGTAGCAAGATTTATAGTCCTTTTCCGAAGCCTTAGTCGTTTACCATTTGATCCTTCCGGCTTTTTCTTTTGTTTAGGTCTGAAAGCGGTGTGTTGTTTTTACGAGATACGGGGTGCTGGCCCATTTCTCAACCCCCTACCAGGTGGACTCGGTTTGAATTTAGGGTATCCTCCCCTAGACAGGTTGCCTTCACTATGGCTTGGGAGTCCTGTCTACCCCGTTACTCTTTTAGTCGCCTCTTACAACAAGCAGAGTTTACTGCAGACGTATTCTTTTATTTCCTCCATCTGCAGGGGATTTTAAGTTGATTTAAGAAGTTTTTTAAGTTGATTAATATCAGATATATAGTGAAGTGAAGTAAAATAGAATGTGTACAACAGTACAACGGATTACTGGAGCAAAGCCCAACTTGCTCCTACAGATAAGACTGAAAATAATTTGCTTTTCTTTCTAATTTTATTTGGCTGTTATTGTATTTCGTTAACTTGTTTAATCTCTATTAATTTATGTCAACCTATTAGATGTAAAAGATAAATACTTTTTACTTTCAATTGATTTTGTTCCTCCAGTTTTATTAACCTAACTAAATTAAATTTACATCAAATAAAATAAAAGAGAATAAAAATAATAGGAAAAAATGAATAAACCACCTGAAATTTGACCTCTAAACTTATAAAGGGTTAAAAGAAGTTGGAAAAGTATCAACGATTCCAATGAAATAGAAAATAATACAAATAAAAACCAATTTCTTGTAATTGAAAGAGATGAAGAAGGAGACCTTAAAAATGTTTCACCTTTTTTAATATATAAATCAATAAATAATCATTGTGGCAAACCTAAAAACGTAAAAAAATTAAGAAACAGAACAATTTTAGTAGAAACAATTAGTAGAGAACAGTCCGAGAAATTGTTAAAACTAAATAATTTTGGATCATTAATAAAAATAATAATAAATCCCCATGAAAAATTGAATATAAGCAAGGGAGTAATATTTTGTCCAGACTTAAACAGAGTTAAAGAAAAAGAAATATTAGAAGAACTAGGTAAATTTAACGTAAAAGAAATAAAAAGAATAGTAACCAAAAAAACAGGTACGAAGAAGAAAACACATTTATATGTGCTCACCTTCTCATTACCCACACTCCCAGATTTTATTTACATAGGATATTAAGATGTATGTACCGAATCCAATAAGGTGCAGAAAATGTCTAAAATTCGGCCACTTCGCTGAGAAATGTTCAAAAACACCTATTTGTGCATATTGTTCAAAATCAGATCATAACGATTCACCATGTGAATCAATAGTGCCCATCTGTGTAAACTGTGGAAATCATCATTCCAGCTTAGATCTAAAATGTCCCAAATTGCTAAAGGAAAAGGAAATCAAAACAATCCAATTCAAAGAAAAAATAGCTTGCAACGAAGCAAAAAAGAAATATAAGTTAAGTCGGCCTGAAATAAATAACCTAAATTATGCTGAAGTAACTAAAACTAATAGGAAAATAAGAGTAGATGTAGGAAGTCAAACCGATGACCTTGATCTATTAGATAATAATAAAATAACCGTAACTGCTTCTGGTTCTGATAGGGACAAATCCCCTCCAAGAGAATTCCTCACCCTCCCCACCCCCCCTCTTCATCAACGCCTCCTGTCGAAATCGCTTCAGGTGGCAGTGGTAAGCTTGTTGTGCGTACTCGGGCCTCTTCGGAGATCACTCCTGTGCTCACACATTCCCACGATGTGGGAAAAAAATCAGAAGAATTTAAAACTCCGCTCCTTCCTTGGCGGAATATATTTAACCAAAATAAAAAAACAAAAACAAAAAGACACATCGAAAAGTGGAGAAAAAAGGAAACTACCTGAAAATGAATAAAGATAATTATAAAATGCATTATAAGCCTAAAATAACTAGCTCAGCAAAATATAATAAAAACATCCGTTACTTTACAGCTAAACCACTAAAAAATATTAAAAAAGAAAAAATGACCAGAAATCTCAAAATATTTATTCAAATATGTATTAGAAATTCTAATTCAATATATTCCATTAACTATTTAGAAACTAAATCCTTTAGTAAAACTAATTATAATAAATGTGATAATTATTTTTTCCTCCATTATGCCATTCTATCAATAAATTCATTGATTGGTAAGGTAAAAAAATGGTATTCAATAATAATAGAAAACTTTAATGTCAATAAAAAAAAAAAATATATATATATAATAATAATAATAATAATAAAGTTCTTTATTTATTCTGGGACCTTAAGTCCCTTAAGAATAAAAAATAATGTACAATCAAGGGCCTTCAGAGCCTTTAAAATAAATAATATTTACATAACAAAGTAACAGATAATAATAATAATACTAAAAAGAAAATTTAAAAAAAAAAAAAAAAAAAAAAAAGAAATTATATTAAAAAAAAGAGCAGAAAGAAGATATTAATAAAAAGTAACAGAAAATTTATTATTATTAATCGAAGCACTTTTTACGAAAAGAAAAAGATTTCTTAAATATAAACTGTTTATAATTATAGTTTATAGTTTATAACAACTAGAAAGTGGCTATTGGCAGTTTTTGGAGGACAGGATCTGGGTGGATAGTAGGTGGTTAAAGAAGTGGTATTTGAAAGTAGAAAGGTTAATTGAATGACGAATGTTGAGAGGGATGGAGTTCCAGAGAGAGAGAGGATCGGATTACGAAAGATCTGTCGAAAGTGGCTGAACAATGAGTAGGAGTATGCAAATCTGATTGACGGGATCGGGTTTGGCGGGTAAGAATTGAGGATTTGAGTTGAAGGAGTTCGGAAATGTAAGGTGGATGATGGGATTGAACGGTTTGAAAAAGTAAGGATGCCAGGAAGTACTGGCGACGGTAGGAAGGAATAAGCCACTTTAACTCCGCATAAAACTGCGAAACGTGGGCGCTCCCCGGGATCCCGAAAATAAAGCGGATAAAGCAGTTAAATAGTCTTTTGATTCTGGCCTCGAGATCCCCAGAAACACCCCCATGCACAGCACAGCAGTAGTCAAAGTAGGGGAAGATGAGAGAGGTAACTAGTAATCTACGGGTTTCGAAAGGAAGTAGGTGGCGAACGTAATTGAGACGTTTTAGGATAGGGATGGTGCGGCGGGAAATTTCGGATACGTGATTTTTCCAGGATAGGGTTTCATCAAAAACGACTCCAAGGTTTTTGACCGAGGAGTAGAATTTGATAGGATCACTGTTCAGGAAAAGAGTGGGAATTGAGGATATGGTTTTTAAGAGGTGACTCGATCCTATTACAATCGCTTTGGTCTTTTCAGCATTTAGATTTAGCTTGTTCTTCGATGCCCAGTTACAGATTCGATTCAGGTCTTCTTGGATCCTTTTAGTGGCTTGTAATAAGTCAGAGTTGGGAAAGGATAAATAGATTTGGAGATCATCGGCGTAGAGATGATACCGGCAATGATGGATGGAAAGCGGAAGGTCATTAATGTAGACAGAAAATAGCGTGGGTGATAGTGAAGATCCTTGAGGAACGCCACAGGATAGGGGTTGGGTCTTGGACGGAGTTTTATTTGGAATAACTACATACTGTGATCGATCGGAAAGGAAGGACTTAAACCAGAGTAAGGCAGATGTGGATAAGGAAAGGTTTCGAAGTTTGGATAGGAGGATGTTGTGGTCAACTTTATCGAATGCTTTGGAAAAGTCTAAGAGGATAAGGATAGTTAACTCTTGGCGATCTATTGCGGAAAATAAGTCTTGAGATATTTTCAGAAGGGCAGTTTGGGTAGAGTATCCGGGACGGAAACCGGATTGATAGGGATTAAGGAGTGAGCGTTCTTCGAGGAAAACTGAAAGTTGGGACTGAACAATGCGTTCCAGAGGTTTCGATAGGTTGGAGAGGAGGGAAATAGGACGGAAGTCACTTGGGGAGGAAGGATTAGGGATTTTGTTCAAGGGGCGAACCAGCGCTGTTTTCCAAGAAGAAGGAAATGTCGAATTTTGAAGAGAAAAATTGTAAATGTGGTAAAGGAGAGGTATAAGTGTGGGAAGGCATGATTTGATAAGTTTAACTGGGATATTATCGGGTCCATAGCCATTTGTTCGGGATTTCATAATGGTCGAAAGTATATCATTGTAGGACACATGGGAAAAGAAAAAGTTGTCAGGATCAAAGCTAGGAGAAGGTAATTCAGTTTCGAGCAAAGGATTCGGAGCTAGGGAGATGAAATGTTGATTAAGTTCATCCGGGGAAACTGGGAAGGAGTTGCAGTTGGGTTCAGAAGAAGTTAGTTTTCTCAGGATTTTCCATTTGGATTTAGGATCAGGAGCAGAAGAAAGGGCACTGTACGTATATTTTAATTTAGAGAGTCGGATAGCCGATTGGGTTTGGTTTCGTAAAATTTTGAAGGAAATATAATCTGTTGGTAATCGGGTTCGTCGGAATTTCCGTCTGGCTGATTCTCTTTTTCTCATCATCTCTCTTATCTCAGGAGTCAACCATGGAGCGGAAGGACGGCGCATCGTTAGTGTTTTTAGAGGAGCATGAGTATTTAGGATTGAATGAAGGTTTGAAGTAAGGGTGTAAATCATTGGTTCAATCGAGGTAAAGGAATAGATAACGTCCCATGGGATGGAATCAAGATCAGGTTGTAGGGATTCGAATGACAGGAGGTCCAGATTTCGGAAAGAAACAACTGTGGGAACAAAGGATTTAGTTGGTAAATCGTATGAAATCTGGATTAGGTCATGTGATGAGAGAAAAGGAACTGGATGCTGAGATGAAGAAAGAATTTTGTCTGGAGAGTCAGTAATATAAAGGTCAAGCCAGGTATCTGAGAATGTGTGTGATGAGTGGGAAAAAATGGTACTAGATAAAGATTAAGGGAATGGAACAAATTGACGAGGAAGGATTTATCAAAGGATTCGGATAACATATTAGTGTTAAAATCACCGGAGATTATAACATTGGAGTAGGTAGAAGTTAATTGGATTAGAGAGGTTTCAAATGCATCGTCAAATGGAACATGGGGAGGTCGGTAAATCACAGCATATAGCAAAGGGTAGGGAGTAGTTGATATCTCAAGGAATAAGTATTCAACGTGAGGAAAATCTGAAGATGGTGATTGGAGAAGGATTTTGGCTTTAAGACTATTGTGGATATAGACCCCGACACCCCCACCCCTTCGGACAGATCTATCATGGCGCAGGAATGAGTAATTAGGGATGGAGACATGGGAAGAAGGGATAAAGGGTTTTAACCAAGTCTCAGATATGGCTATAATGTGGTAAAAGTTATCAAGGAAATATTGAAGGAATTCGTCATAGTGGGCAATAAGGGACTGAGCGTTGATGTGACAGGATACAAGGATGTTACTCATGGCTGAGTGGGTATATAAGGAAACAGGGTTAGGTAGGTACATGAATGAAGGCCTAGGAATATGGAACAATTTATATATGAAATAGCTCTAAATTTTAGATTAACATTCATGATATTATCTATATAAAATAAAAAAATAATAATAGTTAAAAAATAAACTATTTTAGTTACTAAAATATAAGAAAAAATGTATGAAAAAATAGAATAAATAGAATTTTAGAAAATGATCTAATACCTGCTGGTATAATTAGAAAAAATGAAAAATAAAAGAAACTAAACTTACAGTTTTTAATATTAAGAATCGTAAACAAAATTTTAAATAATAGATAAAGTAGATGGCGAACATTTAGTCAGGCGAAAACATCTAAGTCACTCTGCTTGTTGATAATTACTGCTGGGAAGCCATCGTTCTGCCGACAACGTACTCTGCCTCCACTAAACCATACATATTTAATTTTTGCAGTAACTTTTTTCTGCCTGGCCAGCCAATAGAGGTGTTTATTAGCAGGTGTCATCGCTTCACCAACGTACACTCGGTGCACGTCATTTTCCTCCCAGCCTAGGTGGCGCGTGGAAAAGTCTCTCTTTATTCGCCTTTGTTTTACGATTTCTTCTTTTAAAGATTTGCGAACAAATCTAGCAATAATAGGGCCTGGAGTTCCTTCTAGCTTAGGCTTCTGCCGCACAGCGTGGTCTAGATCCTCAGGGCTCAGCTTAATACCCAGGCCCGCGCCGACGGCGAGTATGGTACCCACAACAGTCTCGCCAGACCTCTCTGGTATGCCCCTTATTTCAATTGTATTCTCGAGCTGCCTTTGCTCGACAAAGATAAGTCGACTTTCTAACTCAGATACTCTGCCTTTTAGCTGGGAATTTTCCTCTGTTAACTTTTCTATTCGAGATTTCTGTTCCTCTAAGAGGGTTTCTATTTTTAATAACCTCTCGTTATTTTCGAATGAAAGTTCCGTCTGTTTTTGGAGGCTATCTTTTATATCACTTAACTCTTCAATACCTTTGAGTTTAGCCTTTAAATCCTTCACGTCTCTTATTAGGCCTTTTAGCAGTTCCGACACTGAGCCTTCTTCTTTTGCCGCCTTTGATGTTGATTTACACTCGGGGCATAACCACTTTTTGATTTGATCTTTAGCACTGTCTGGAGTAATGCTATCCCCTTTCAAACATTTAAAATGATAAAATGACTGACAGTCCATACAAGATAATTTTGTTTTATCGTCCCTGGAGACGGTTTTATTACACGCCTGGCAGCTCATTTTATTACGTATAATAGTCTAGTATGAAAGGTGAGAGTGGTGGGGAGTGGGCGGAGCAAGAGCTGGTGGGGCTTGCTATCTTAAGACCTACTAGAGATAACGTTAAATTTACCTGTAACGGCCTCAAGTAATATCTTATTATACAATATTTTTGGCTGGACCGATGTTTCTATGATTTTATATTTTACACCACTGATGATCACACTACACAATAGAGAAAAAATTTGACCTCTAGATGCACTTTTAACACTACTAAAAATAAATAACTAGGAAACGATGTTAACCAATGTACAGCTGGGCTCTGACGATGTATATATATATATATACACTGCCTGTCAAAAGTTTGAGACCACCTATTGTTTACATCAATTACTCTACTTTAATCATGCAAAACATAAATTTTACCAAATTATCAATGCATATTTCCAAAATACAGGTATCTTATTATTTGTTTTTATAAAAAAATTTTACTAATTAGGTGTTTGGGACTATGGTAAATAAAAAAAAAACATAAGTTGATCTAATCCGATTATCACTGAGATTACAAACGTACTAAAATTAAATAGGAATAAACAATGTGTTTTGTTGTGTCTGGAGTTTTGTTTACCATCTAGTAATCCCCTAAGGGGAAAATTAATCTTATTCTTAGTTTGTATTGATTTCTGGACTGCCAAAGTTTGAAAAGAAATTCCCTAAACAGTAATTTTCGTTGAATTGTAACTAAACAGTAGTTTTTCGTTATTTCATTTTAAGAATGGGTAAAACCAAAGAATTTTCCGTCGAATTGCGTAGTGCGATCCACACACTACACAAAGAGAAAAAATCTGAGCGCCAAATTGCCGCGCAACTGAAAATTTCAAAAACTGGGGTACATAAAAACAATCACTCGCTTTGAAGAGACACACTCTCATCACGACAAACCTCGATCTGGACGGCCTAGAATAACGTCTCCTCAAGAAGACCAGTTTATTGTTTTAAAAAGCAAAAGGAATAGGAGACTCACTGGTCCCGAGATTCGAAGTGAGACCAACAGTGCCATGAATAAGTCAGTGTCTCTTTCTACTGTGACAAGAAGACTTAGGGAAGCCAATTTATTGGGGCGTGTCGGTACGCTCAAACCACTTCTACGACCAGCCAATAAGAAGAAAAGGTATCTTTGGGCACTTGCTCACAAGGATTTAACTGTTGAGGATTGGAGAAAGGTACTCTGGACTGACGAATCAAAGTTTCAGGTGTTTGGAACTAATCGTAGGATTATGGTTCGTCGCACATCTTCAGAAAAATTCATTCCGCAGTGCTTAGTTCCAACAGTCAAGCATGGAGGAGGGTCAGTTTTTGTGTGGGGATGTTTCTCAGGCTTTGGACAAGGGGATCTGGTACAAATCACAGGAATACTCAATAAAGAAGGCTATAAAGACATATTGAGAGACCACGCAATTCCATCTGGGCTTCGATTAATTGGTACTAATTTTATTATGCAACAGGATAACGATCCAAAACACTCATCAAAACTGTGCAGGGGGTATTTGCAAGAGAAAGAAAATGAAGGTCTCCTGAAAAATATGGATTGGCCGGCACAATCACCTGATCTCAATCCGATTGAGCTCCTATGGGAAGAACTTGACAGGAAGCTCAGAGACGTTGCTCCAACTTCACAAAAACACCTCTGGGAGCGTCTTAAAACATGTTGGGATAATTTGCCATTTGAAACTTTAGATAAATTAATAGAAAGAATGCCTAGAGTGGTCAAAGCTGTTTTGAAAAGCAGGGGAGGATTTTTTTGACGAAAAGAAGGTATAAGTGCATTGCACCTATATTTTTAAATTGTGTTTCCATAAAGTTTTATATCGTGTTTCCATAGTTTTATATTGTGTTTCCATATAGTTTTATTAAAGTTTCCTTTTGTTTTGGTTTATTATGTTTGATTTAATCCTAATTTTCCCAAAAAATTGAAGTGGTCTCAAACTTTTGACCGGCAGTGTATATATATATATATATATATATATATATATATATATATATATATATATATATATATATTTATATTGTTTTTTATTTTTCTTCAACTAAAAGATATAACAATGAACTCAATAGGCCTCACTAATTATTTGAAACAATATGACAGTCATGACTGTCATTAGCTGAAATTGTAATGGTATAAGGACCTAATATGAAGAGATGAAGATCCTTCTAGAAGAAACCAACCCAGATATATTGTGTCTGCAAGAAACGAAACTAGCTCCTATACGAAACCTGAGCATAAACAATTACTCGATTTATAGAAAAGACAAAGAGATAGATGAAGAAGGAAGAGCTCACGGAGGAGTTGCTACAATAGTAAAAAAAGAACTCTATTCAGAAAAGATAGATGTTCAAACTCCCTTACAAGCTATAGTTATAAGAGTTAAATTACGCTTCATGGTAACAATAATCAATGTATATCTTCCACCAACAGATAAAAAATTGATGAAACAGCATTCACCCGATTAATCGCTAGCCTTCCTTCACCTTACATTGTGCTAGGAGATATGAACGGATCACATCATACTTGAAGCACATCAGCAACAAATACCAGAGGAAATATAATCCGAAGAGTAATAGACAATACAGACTCAATCATACTCAACACAGGAGAAGCTACATATGTTTCCCCTAGATCGGGATCTACATCTGCAATAGACCTAACTTTCACCTCACCTAACCTTTTTACACATGTTACTTAGAGTGTCAGAAACGACCAATATGGGAGTGATCATTTCCCAACACAGACACATTTCATCAACGAAATGCCTAAAACTAAAAGGCATCCTAGATGGGTACTTGAAAAAGCTAATTGGGAAGAATTCATAGAAAAAATTAGAACATTCACAATGAACCCATCAGAAAGTGTAAACGAAATAGTAGGACACTTCACAAAGAAAATCATACAGTCAGCTCAACAGACAATACCAAAAACGAAAGGAAACCCTAAAACAAACCACACACTGTGATTTGATGATGAATGCCGGGAAGCTGTAAATTTAAAGAATAAAGCCCTTAGAGAATTCCAGCGAAAACCTATGAAAGACAAACTGATAGAATATAAAAAAAAAAAAAAAAAAAAAAGCAATAGTTAGAAACCTTGTGAAGAATAAAAAAAAAAATATCTTGGATTTCATATATAGAATCTATAAACTACAACACCCTAATTAAAAAGATATGGCAAAAAATCCATAAAATAGCTGGTAACAACAAAATAGAGACCCCAATATTAAAAATCCAAAATGAAATTATAACTAATCCCAAAATAATAGCGGAAAATCTTGTGCTTCACTTCTCAGCAATCTCTAATTTAAACATCAATCATAATCGAACCATAAACGCTAATGAAATTGATTCTACTCCACCTACGATACAAGGTAGCTGCTCGAGCAGGATTACAGTCGCCCCTTCACAATCTGGGAACTACAAATGGCAATAGATGAAACAAAATCCTCTTCTCCCAGATTAGACGAAGTGCATAATGAAATGATAAAACACTTTCCTCCGGAAATTAAAATCGAACTTATTTTAATATTCAATAGAATCTGGGAAACATCCACATACCCTCAGGCTTGGAGAGATTCAATAATCATCTTTATACTGAAGCCAGGAAAAAATAAGCAACATCCTAATAGTTATCGACCAATATCACTTACTAGCTGTTTGTCTAAACTCTTGAAGGAAATGGTCAATAGACGTCTGATGTGGGCGATAGAAACATTTAACCTCTTATCCCCTATACAATCAGGTTTTCAGAAAAGAAGATCCACACTAGACCACCTAGTGACAATAGAAGCTGAAATTCTTAACACGTTTGCAGAACAAAAAGGAGCGATAGGAATATTTTTTGATATCAAAAAGGCATATGGTACAATAGAGCAAGGATTAATAACAAAAATGTTGTATGAATGGGGATTCAGAGGAACACTACCGAAGTTTATTCAAAGCTTTTTAATTGAAAGATATTTTAGTGTCAGAGTAGGAACATCGATCTCTAGACGTAAAAATATAGCTAATGGAATTCCTCAGGGTAGTGTTTTAAGTTGTACACTATTTGCGATTGCAATAAACACAATTGTGGATGTAATACCTGGGTCGATAAAAGCATTCCTTTACGTTAATGACTTAGCCATCTTCTTAAAATTTAGGAATCACGAGTGGATGAGAAGAGCCCTACAGAATGTTTTAAATAAATTAAAGAGTTGGTCTGAAAGCAAAAATCTTCGCTTCTCCATAGAAAAGACTAGGGGCGTGATATTTTCAAGGAAGAAGAACCCAAGCCCAGTACCTCAGCTTTTTATGTATGGAAATAATTTAACATTCTGCGACAACATCAAATTCCTTGGTTTGGTCATGGACAGCAAACTGACATGGTTAGATCACTTAAAATACCTGCGAGAAGAATGTTTCAAGAGACTTAGACTGATGAAGGTATTAGTAAGAACCTCTTGGGGAGCAGACCGAAAGTTGATGCTGATGGTATACACAAGCATAGTAAGGTCTAAAATAGACTACGGTTGTGTGGTTTATTCTTCGGCTAAAACAAGTCGTCTATTACTTCTAGATTTTATACACCACGATGGAATAAGATTAGCCACATGTGCCTTTAGGTCAAGTCCAATAGAAAGCCTCTGTGCTGAGGCCTCCATAGCTCCTCTGCAATTTCGAAGACAAGATCTAATGATCAGTTATATTACTAAACTTAAACTTCAACCAACCAATCCAGCTTACCATCATATATTTCATCCCCGCTGTATCAGAAATTTCGAAATGAATACAAGAAACGCCCCTTTAGCAATCAGACAAAAGGAAGTTATAAAAGAAATCTATGATATGCCGTTGGATTAAGCCGACAGTGGCTTTCAATTACTCTTGTGGAAATATGAGAAATACAAAATAGATCTAAGCTTAAAGCATAAGAGCACAGGATCAAATAGTCTTCAATTTCACGAGAAGTTACAAGAATATTCAGACCACGACATAATATATACTGATGGATCCAAAAAAAATGAATTCGTTGGTTTTGCAATAATTATGAATGGGACACCTCACAATATAAATGACCCTATTATTTAACAATACACACTGCAGAACTGCAGGCGATTTCTACAGCTCTTTACTCATCCCTCAACAGTGCACATTCAAAAATATTAATTTGTACTGATTCAATGTCAGCACTTCAAAGTATAGCTAATTTTAGCAAAACTAGCCACACAACTGACAAGACCCATAGTCATTTGGAAATATTAAAAAACCATAAAAAGACCGTAACTTTTCTCTGGACCCCTGGACACTCCGGAATTCCTGGAAATGAAGCAGCGGATAAAGCTGCAAAAGAAGCTTCTGTGATGAATACCACACCACTAAAAATATATGAACCCAATGATGTTAAATCACTTTTGAAGAACAAAGTGGGAAATCATGTGGTTCGAAACTCCATTGACGAACAAAATAAGAAATATAAAAAAAAAGTACGAATTAGTGGACAAGAGCTATAAGAGGTAACAGAAGAGAAGAAGTTGTTACAACAAGGCTGAGGATCGGACATTCTAACCTGACTCACGCATATCTGGTCACAAAAGAGGCCCAACCACATTGTGAAAGATGTCAGTCTCCAATGAACATTAAACACGTATCAGAAGATTGCACATTATTACAACAAGACTTAGAAAAAAATAAAGTACCCCGATCCACAGAACTTGCTCTAGGGGACTCAAGAAATTCTATAAACAAAATTATAAATCTATTTAAAGAACATTCACTTTAGCATAAAATATAATACGAAAATTATGATACAGGGCGAAGAAAAATAAATTTCCAACATTTAAATGAAAAGGGCGTAATAACCTGGAAGTTGATCGCCCAAATAAAAACCTCAATCTACAATCTAAAATAAAAAAATATTTTTTTTAACCTTTATGTTTCTTTTTTGTTTCATACAGGCTGAAAAATTGGCTGAATTTTATCGAAAATATTCTTGTAAATAAATTATCTATTTATTTATGTAAGATTGAAGGAAAATTCATTGTTAAAATTGAAATTTAATAGAATAAAAACAAAATAAAAATAATCAGTTTCAATATTTTAAAAATATACATATATATGTATTTTAACCTTTGTGTTTCTTTTTTTGTTTCATACAGGCTGGAAAATTTGCCGAATTTTATCGTAAATATTCTTATCTCTGGTTGGATGACAGAAAGGAACAACTCAAACAGTTTCTAAAATATGGCAGAGTCCTGGAAACAGAAGAATTAGAACTTCAAGGAAAAGTTGATGAAGAAGATAAACCATATTTGGAAGAAAAAGCCCCGAATCTTGCTGAGTTTAAGACTAAAGTATAATATATATATTGTCATGATTTTAAATAATTTATGATTAACATGTAGCATCAGCGACAATAAAAGTTAAAAATATTAATAATTTATAGGAAAAACAGAAGAATAGATTCAAAATAAATTTATATTTTTAATATTAATAAAAGTTAATACTTCGATTCTTAAAATTTTAATTCTCAGGTGGATTCACTGGGGCATTTTAACCATTACACGTTTCTCTTTACAATTTAAATTCATATACATATTTAGCTGAAGGGTTTAAAAGACAATTAAATTATAAACATTCTACTAAATGTCTGAAGGGCCTAACATTAAATTTATTAAACATTGATTTCAAATATTGCCTATATATATAATATATAATTTATTAAGGGTTACTAGTGTAACCCTGCTATTCATCTTGTATATGGCCACGTGTCTTCTTGGCTTCAAGCTGAGGTCCATTTGGGAAGCAAGTGGGATCATGCTCGGCTTGTAGCAACAGAATGATTTTTGCCCGCATGGACATTGGGAACCAAAATGGCGCTCACCGCCTTCCCAATTGATCCATCGATTATTCAATTGAGTCTTCCTTTGATGTTATTCTTTCCAATTATTTTTTAATTATTTTATCGGTGTTATTGTGATCACCACAATATATATATAAAATAAGGGATTTGAATATAATAATATTGAAAACGGCATTAGTAATTAGCTAAGTTCTAAAGAACAAAAAAAAAAAGGGTTTTAGTTATATCCAAGACATAAAAACCTATCAAAGACATCACCCTATCAAAGACATAAAAAATATCCAGACTCCAAAACCTTTCAAAGCACACAAAGTGTTATGGCCATAATATTAGTTCAAACCAAGCTCCCAATATTGCCTGAAGGCTAGGTGCTGGGTTGCTATAAAAACTAGAAAAAGTGTATCATTAAATCAACTATTTGGTACTTTACTCATTATTGGTGTGCAGTGTTCAATCATGTGCACCCTGTTAATGTGAAAATTTAAACAAAGTAGTTACACCTATTTTGCCATCTTGACTGCCAATAGAATCTTAACTTATGAATAGTTATGCAGTCTAATTTTTGAAACATACAAACATTTCAATCCAAAATTTTTATGACTGATAACAGACCCATCTCCTACTTGTTAACATAAAACATCACCTACAGATTTACTATATCCTGATAGTCATGTATCAATCATTCATGAAATGTATAGGCATTTTCATAACAAGTTAGATGTGTACAGCCGGAAGCATGCAGAATGTGGTGTAATAGATGGGTTTGAATATGAATAATATATGTATGTCTACAATTATAACTTTGGAGTATGCAAATATCTGAGGGATTACTATTGTTGTTATTATATATATAAGTTAAGTTCCTTCAAAATAAAAACAATAAAAAAAAAGGAAAATAAGGGACGAAATAACACTAACTTTATTGTTCAGCAATTCTCTTTATTTGGTGGTTGTTTGGGATTAAGTTAGGAATTAGGATGTATATTATTCCCCTATAAACCTTAACTCCCCCCCCCCCCCCCACCAGTTTACGAACAATCCTCTTAAACTCCTACACAGGCCAAACAACCAACTGTATTAAAATGTACAAAAATCAATGTTACAAATAAATACAAAAAAAAAAAAAACGCTTCTGTCCTTAACTTAAAATTTTCACCATACTTTGACAGGTCTTTACATATCTCATTCAGTCCAAAACTAAAATACTACTAACAAAAAGAACTGTTACACTTCTTCTAATCCTTTACATTATCTACTATTTACACAAGTTCTCTTGCATAGAAAAGAGGATACCCCTCCAACTCCGTCTAATGAAACATAAGAAATAGTGAAAAATTGATGATAATCAACTAGAAACGACTCAGAATGACAAAAGAAACCAGAACAAACAGTTAACGTATAAAACGATAGAAATGAGATAAACGATAGAAACGAGAAAATTACTTTAACGGAATCTTTAGTTGTTCCAGAGCACCGTCCTTCACTTCCGGGGATCTAGCATACTCTGAATGGTGACAACATTATGTTCCCAAATGGCATCGACTTTGAAGGGCCCGTCATAATGCACATCTTCCTTGCTCCAGTTTGACACTACCTTCCAGTACACAATAGTTCCGATTGCGACCCTTTCAATCCCATCGTGAACCCTGAGATTCTCCCGAATCATCCTCCTCCTTTTTTCTTCACCGAGCCTTTTACGCGCTCTCTCCCATCTGTGTCCAAGTGCCACTTTGTTTGCCACCAATGTCTCCTCGAACTCCTCATCCACTACTGCCCTGCCGGTATCCCTCCTACATTCTCGAAGGCCAAATAGCATTTCAAATGGCGAAAAACCCGTAGCTGTATGGAAAGAATGATTGTATGCCACTATTGCCTTAGGCATTGCCATGCCTGCCTCGGTCCCCTTTTCCGCGTAAAAAACGCAAAGGTGATCCCCCAGCATACTATGTAAGCATTCGACCACCCCTCGGCCTTTCGGGTGTCCAGGAGTATTCAGATGCCATGCCACATCCAACTTCCGCATCTCCGACCTGACACTGGCGTTGTCAAATCCCCGGCCCCCATCCGAAGTTATCCTCTCCAGTACTCCATAGAATTGAAACCAGATTCGGAGGGCGTCACATACTGCCTCAGCCGATTTATTCTCTACCAGGTATGCCAATGCTACTTTGCTTAACCCTTTAACGGGCAGGCTGGAAATTTTCGAAAACATTTCTTCTTTTTTTCCCCTTTGAATGGCTATAGCCACGCTAACCCCCACACATGTATCGTGAAATTCAAGGTTGAATAAAGGATATTAGACGATAATGAGTAGGATAATGCATCGGATATTACGTCATTTATTGAGAAAAAGGCATTAAATATGTGTATCCTCCAGGATACATCGCCTGTTAAAGGGTTAAGATGTCTAACACGGTCACCCATTTATAACCTTTCCATGTGAAAGTGTCTATTTGTAAGTCCGTCAGTGGTCCTATTGGTGTTTCTGTCTCTTCCTGTCTTCCGGTTGGAGGGTGTCGATCATTTCGTCCTGTTGCAAATTTCACACGATTGTATCACTTCCTCTATCATCTTCCGCATTTTCACCCAAAAATACTTTCGCTTTAGTGGCTGCAAAGTCTCCTGTACCCCCTGGTGATTTGTTTTCCCTTGGTGATACACTACCGTGACCTTTTGCCGAACCACCTCCTTTACTGTTTCCACCTTAAGCTTACACCGTATAAAAGTCCTGTCCAGCCCTATCCTTTCCGTCCTCCACAACCGTTTTACCTTCTCCCACACAACCGCATTTCCGATATACAAATAAAAAGTTTTCCCTGGTCCAGATTCATCTTTTAGAACTTTACTAATCATTTCTTCCGAAACTCCTGGTTCCGACCAAACCGTGGTTATATGGAATTTCCCCTCCCTTATGTACTCTGCCTTTGTCAGTCCTGTCATTTTCGTTTTCCAAATTATCTGGTTATGTTTGTCATTAATTATGTCCTCAATTTCTTCCATTTCTACTTATCCATCCCCTTCCGAACTCTCCTCTCGTTCTGCTTCCCCTCCATCTTCCGTTACTTCTGACTCCCGCTCCCCTTCTCCTTCCAGCGTCCACTCCCGAATAAAGCGCTGTATCCCTCCCAAATACTCCTTGGCTTCCTGCTCTATTGCATTTACTTGTAAAGCTCACGATAGCCAGTTGGCCACAATATTCTCCTTTCCTGGCTTATACACCACTTCCATATTATATTGATTCAGGAACTCCTTCCAATGGAGGAGCCACATGCGCCGATGATTCCTTTAACTTTCCTACCCACATTAGGGGACGGTGTTCAGTGTGTACTTTAAATTTCGGCCCGAACACATATGGCCTGAAGTGCTCGATGGCCCATACTACTCCTAGTAACTCCCTTTCCAAAGTGCTATATCACGCCTCCATCTCCGTGAGTCGCCTATTAGCATATGTCACCGGTTGCTCCCTTTTTCCGCCCTCCTGTGACAGTACAACCCCCAATGCATATTCGCTTGCGTCAGTCGTAACCGTAAATTTCTTGGAAAAGTCCGGGAACACGAGTACCGGTTATTTTTGGAGTTTGTCCATGCACGTCCATATGTTTAGCTTGATTTTCGGGGTGATAACTATTCGTTTTCCCTTCTTCAACAAGTCATTCAAAGATACCAGGTGTCGTGCCATTTCCGGGAAAAACCGTCTATAATAGTTAAGCGTCCCCAGTAGTCTCCGTATACCTCTCACGTCTGTTGGGATGGCCATTCTCCTAATTGCTTCTACCTTCCTTATGTCCGGCCTTACCCCCTCTCCCGAAATGGTGTGTCCCAAGAAGTTAATATGGTCTTGCCCCAGGATCGACTTATCTACTGACAGTTTCAACCCGAATTTTCTCAAACGTTCGAACACCTGTCTTCAGTCCTAGTTCACTCGGGATCGGCCAAGAGGGTAAATGGAATTTCTTAACCAAACTTGGACAGTAGATTAAGCTGCTCGAGAAAAGCTTAACTTCAAAATTTCACGATCAACCAAGCACCGGGGCGCCCTCCAGCGAACTTTGAACTTTACATAGGAGTCTATGGGAAAACGAGTTTTTTCAAGCGAGAGAGCATAGAAAGCAGTGAGAAAGCAGGAAAGCGGTCAGTCGCGCTTCGGCCGTCAACTGACCGCTCTCCTGCTTTCTCACTGCTTTCTATGCTCTCTCGCTTGAAAAAACTCGTTTTCCCATAGACTCCTATGTAAAGTTCAAAGTTCGCTGATTGGCGCCCCGGTGCTTGGTTGGTCGTGAAATTTTGAAGTTAAGCTTTTCTCGAGCAGCTTAATCTACTGTCCAAGTTTGGTTAAGAAATTCCATTTACCCTCTTGGCCGATCCCGAGTCAGTCAATAAACACATTGTAGAGTGCATGGAATATGCGATAATTTTTGACTTCATAGCTTTGTTAGGAATAGTTAGAAGGTAAACATACTAAACGTCCCCACCACTGGGGGTGAGCTAACGGTGGGGGGGGGAGGGGAGAAGTTCAATGTTTTTGTTTTTTCGATAATATCTTGAAAATGGTTGACTCTAGAAAAATATATTTCAAATAAACATAAAAGCTAATTAAATTCCCAATAAAATTGATAATATATACATTTGTCGTAATTCTAATTGTTTATGTGATATTCTTTATTGAAAATCGGTGATTTTCGGGAAAAAACAAATGTCACCTCACTTTTTGTCAAACTTTTGTTTCTAGTACCTTCCACAATCGTTTCTCAGAAAAAACGTCAAAATCAAAATTGTAGAGCATTAAATTTACTTTAATTTCATATTCATTTTTTGGTATTTGAAGCAAGTGTTTAACAAAAAGTGAGGTAAACATTTTGTTTATTTCTAAAATTATCGATTTTTAATAATGTGTATCTTGAAAACTGTTGGAATTTCAACGAATATGTATATAATTAATTTTATAGGAAATTGAATGAGCTTTAATTTTGATTTGTAGCATATTTTTCTTGAGTCCACCATTTTCGGGATATTATTGAAAAACAAAGTTGGGACGTTCTCCCCTCCCCCCACCCTTAGCTCACCCCCCAGGGATGGGGACTTGCAATATGTTTGCCTTTTAACTGGGGTTGCACTTCTCTGAGAAAACACGTTTGTTGGTACTCATTCCGAAACTAATTGTTCAATTCAAAATTTCTATTTTTTATTTGAATACTCCTTAAATTTACTATCAGTCCCTATATATGAAATTTTGATTATGTCATGTAATACACCCAAACCCGACCGCTAAATATGTATGTTTTGGCAAAGTATGACGATATCGACAAATTCAGTCGGCTGGTTTGAGTGTATAACGTGACATAATCAAAATTTCATATATACAGCCTGATAGTAAATTTAAGGAGCATTCAAATAAAAAATAGAAATTTTTGATCGAACAATTAGTTTCAGAATGAGTACCAACAAATGTGTTTTCTCAGAGAAGTGCGACCCCAGTTAAAGAGAGTGCTGAAATGAGGGATGTAGAGTGCATGAAATATGTGATAGTTTTTGACTTCACAGCTTTGTTAGGAGTAATTAGAAGGTAAACATATTAAAAGAACCCGCCCCTGGAGGGTGAGCTAAGGGTGGGGGAAGGGGAGAACGTCCCAATTTCGTTTTTCTATATTATCTCGAAAACGGTAGACTCTAGAAAAATATGCTACAAATCAAAATTAAAGTTCATTAAATTTCCTATAAAATTAATTATATACATATTCGTCGAAATTCCAACAGTTTTCGAGATATACTTTATTAAAAATCGATAATTTTAGAAATAAACAAAATATTTACCTCACTTTTTGTTAAACACTTTCTTCAAATACCAGAAATGTATACATTTTGAGTATCTCTTAGAGTATAAAAAAAAATTGGGTGAAACTAGATCTAAAATGTAGCAAAATGCCGCAAACCTCACTTTTCTATTCCAACCCGTTGCAGATATACAATAAATCAAAGACTTTTTTGGGGAAACCACGTTTTTTTCCATAAAATCTGAAATATCTCCATTATATTTAAATATTTTTCAAATTTTTACCACAGTTTCAGATTTAGCATTAAATTTTCTACAATAGCTGAGTACCCTGTAACCTTGAATTTTACAAACTTGGTATCTAAAGAACAGCTTGATCTTCACCTTATTTGGGGAAGTCACAATTTCGTATTTACTTCAATGCTAATCGTTTTTCGAAACAACTATCCAGAAAACGTCAAATTTTACAAAAACTTGCAAATTTAATCAGCTTTCGAATGATATGTTAAACGTAATGATTTTGTTTTAATTTCATGGAGAAATTTACTTTTGAAACCGAAAAAACGTGGTGTTCTCATTTGGCATACAAATCAGTTACTTCTGTAAATAAAACATTATGACAATCCCTTAATGGAAATGTGCATTTTAAACATAATAAACTCTTGATTGGAATAAAAAGCAAAGAAAAAAATTATTGTTTAATAGAAAATAAAGGAAAACTGTCAATAAAGCGATGCCAGATCAGAGGATCTTATATTATTACATTTATTTATTTATTATTATTATTGGGGATTTATTTTATTAGATTTTCAATGTAATGTTTAAAATCCAATGATAATGAACATAGACCTCAATTTTGCCGTTAGCTTCTGAATGCAGATTGTGTTGAAGAATACTACTTTTTGAGGTGAATTTTATGGGTAGTTGAGTCTGTTTTTACAGGAGAAGGCATTTGTACCTATCCATGTATATCGTTGGTTTATATTTGTATTGCTTTCAAATAATGTGGAGGAGCACCATGGTGTTGGAAAATCATATTTTGCCAATCTTCAGGTGGAATATTGTGATGAAGTTGTGGTAGGATATTTTGTAACAAATCTTTGTTACTGAATCTTTGAAATGATTTTTCAACTCTATTCGGCAGCAATACAAAGATGAATAAACCAACGATACTCCACATGTAACGGTAGAAATGCCTTCCCCTGTAAAAAAAAGACCCATCTAGCCATAAATTCACCACAAAAAGTGGTATTCTTTAATACCATCTGCATTCAGAAGCTATTAGCAAAATTGAGGTTTATGTTCATTATCATTGAGTTTTAAACCTTACTTTGAAAATCTAATAAAATAAATCCTAAATTGTAGTAATAAATAAATTAATGTAATAACATAAGATCCTTTGACCTGGTGTCACTTTATTGACAGTTTTCCTTTATTTTCTATTAAACAATAATTTTTTTTTTTTGCTTTTTATTCCAATGAAGAGTTTATTATGTTTAAAATGCACATTTGCATTAAGGGATTGTCATGTTTTATTTACTCAAGTAACTGATTTGTATGCCAAATGAGAACACCATGTTTTTTTAGTTTCAAAGGTAAATTTCTCCATGAAATTGAAACAAAATCATTACGTTTAACATATCATTCGAAAGGTGATTTAATTTGCAAGTTTTTGTGAAATTTGACGTTTTGTGGATAGTATTTTCAAAAAATGGTGAGCGTTGAAGTAAATACGACATTGTGACTTCCCCAAATAAGGTGAAGATCAAGCTGCTCTTTAGATACCAAGTTTGTAAAATTCAAGGTTACAGGTACTTAGCTATTATAGAAAATTTAATGCTAAATCCGAAACTGTGGTGAAAATTTGAAAAATATTTAAATAAAATGGAGACATAGCTTTTATAAAAAAAAATGTGGTTTCCTCAAAAAAGTCTTTGATTTATGGTATATCTGCAACGGGTTAGAATAGAAAAGTGAGGTCTGTGGCATTTCGTTACATTTTTGATCTAGTTTCACCCATTTTTTTTTTATACACTAAGAGATACTCACCCGTATATGAAATTAAAGTTAATTTAATACTTTACAATTTTGATTCTAAAATTTTTTCTGAGAAATGATTGTGCAAGGTACTAGAAACAAAAGTTTGACAAAAAGTGAGGTGACATTTGTTTTTGGAATGTTATAGGAGCGTTTTTCAAACCAAAGGGCATCCTTGTGAATTCATAGTGACCCCTTTCAAAGGTGAACACGGTGTTATGCTGATCTTTCAGGTGCATCCTGATCTGGTGGTACCCCGCCTTCAGGTCTAGCGTGCTAAACACTGTCTCGCCTCCTAACCAATCTAATATGTCTTCGAACCGCGGTATGGGGTACTTTTCGTCTATAATGTTCTCGTTTAGCTTTCGGAAGTCAACCACTACCCTGTACTTTTCCCGAGTTGATCCCTCTTCGCTTTTTTTCTTAACCACCCACAGGGGACTGTTATATGGAGAAGTACTATCAGCTATAATTCCCTGTCTTTTCAAACTTTCTAATTCCTCCCTGGTGTGCTGATGCAACGCCTGAGGATATCTTCTTTCCTTTACATATTTCACCTTGTCTTGTTTTAGTGGGATCTCGTGTACAGTCTCCCCTGTCACACTCAGTATTTCCCCTTCCTTGAAAAAGACATCCGAATACTTATCTCTTAATGATTGCCGCCAATCTCCCTCCCGATTCCTTTCACATGATCAATTTACAATTACACTGTTTTACTCCAGGTATTCTCTCCTCTTTACATAATTTTCTTACCACCTCTTTGCCCATTATGGTATTCGAGCTTCCTGCTGCACACCATGTGGCCCTACACATCCTGTTCCCTCCAAAACACTGTCCCCCCACTCCCCTATTCTATGTATTGCCAACTAAATTTATTGTACAAATTAAATTTTAAACAAATTTTACAAATTACACTTTTTCTTTAGATGTTATCAATATAATTTACATTATTCTTACCCACAATTATATATAAAATTAATTATAAACAAAAAAATTATATAACAGTTAACTCAGTTATATGCAACCATTTTTCATTATTTAAACAATTTTAATTTACTAAATAATTTTCTTAAATTTATTTATTTTGAATTATTTAAAATTTCCATATGAAAATAGACAAAATTTTAGACCCTTTACAAATTCTATGATGTATTTATTCATTTTAAATATCCTTTCAATACAATTCTTCAATCCGTTATTCAAATTTATTTGCAACCATCTTTCATTCTTTAATTAATTCTATGTTATTAAACAAGTTAAGTTTTTCTAACATTAATTTAAATTCCATGTGAATATGGACAAACAAAATTTAGACCACTTACAATGTGAATGCCTTGGCAGCAAAAAATTTTTCAGATCTTAACATAATGATGGTTACTGAATACGTTTAGTTCATTGCAAAGTAATCTTATGAATCAGTTGAGGACTTTTGTCTTATGAGTATCTTGTTTTCTGCTATCAGGCTCTGGTACTGTGTTTTTCTGTAAATAAGTTTATGTATGTTTAGAGGTAGGCCATTGATGGTTTTAATTTTCTTCTTTTAAGACATTGTACATGGCCAAATTGTTTTTTGTAAACTATCAGTGTAATAGTATCCTAAAGTTGCTATAGAATCTAGTTCATGAAGTATTTTAATGGTCAGTCACAACTTTTTTTAATCTTAATATTATTTGAATTGGTTCAAATTTGTTTTAACAAGAACCTGGTTATGATCTAATAAAAGGTCATTCAAATGAAGGGTTTAGAATGGTGAAATGAAAATGAAGAGGAAATAAAAAATTCTAAGATATTAGGTGATTTCAAAAGAGATGTTGGCCAATAAACAGGATAAGAAGGAGAAATGGTTGAAAGGAGTTGATTTATAATGGTTTTTAGAGTATGAGTTCCACATTTGTTGGCTACTCTAGAGCCCCGAAGTAGATGTTTTGTGTTTGTCTCTTCCTGCAATATATTGTAGGTCCAATGATAAAAACAGAGCTGTAAAATCTTCTTAGGATACTTCACTCCTTGGAACGCAGTTTATAGAGGCTATATTAAGTTTCCTTGAGTTAGAGATGATTGAAACAGCTGTAAATTTAAGTGACTTTGACAATACGTTGGGAATAGGGTCATGATTAGGGATCGGATTCTCCTATGTATTTAAATATTTTTTTCTAGGCAATTTTCATACGTTTTTCAACTAGAAGAGTTCATACTGACACTTTTCAAGCCGTTTGAGCCTACTTTTATTTCACATATTTGGATGTTATTACATATTTATACATATTTGATCGAAATAAATACATATTTCCACATATTTAATCAAAATAAGTACATATTTCCACATATTTTTCATTTTGGGCATATTTTCATAATTTGGAGGTGGTTGACAGGGACTATGAACCACAGACTGTAGAGCTGTGAATCACAGTGGGTATAATAGCTCAGTAAAATAAGGCTCCGAAAGGACGTTTTCAAGAAAAAACTGCCGATCTTTTATTCTTAACGAATCTTCATGTTTTTTGGGGTGCTGAATCCGAATCTGAACATAGCTACCACGGCAGCGATCTGCTTCATATTCATATCGCAAAAAACGCCCAAAATGCCGGTTAATTTCGTTTTTACCTATAACACGAAGCTTTTTTCGAAAAGTCTGCAAATATTAAATATTGCTGGAACCAGAACCTACGGAATGAATAAACAACTCCAAAATCGGACCATTTTTCGCAAAGTTATGGTCTTGGGAAAATTTATAGAAATTGGGCAATTTGCGGCTTAGTTGCGACACTATTTGTCCGATCCCAAATTTTTTTTTTTTATCTCAAAGCTGGTTAAATTTACTATTAGATCCTATATATTTATATTCAATCCCGTAAAACACCCACGCCAGCAAGTTAAATGTGTGTGTTTTGACAATCATGACATGTTCAGTGGGCTGGCTTGCGTATTTTATGGGATTTAATATAAATTACATATATTTGACCAAATTGTAAATTTAATCAACTTTGAGATGAAAAAAAGAAATTTTATATCGGACAAATAGTTTAGGAGTTATAGTGAAAAATATCCTTAAAAAACGTGATTCACAAAAGAATGGGAATTGTAGTGTTCTGGTATGTGTATTTTATAAGACCTAATTTAAACTTGATATATGACGCCTAATAGTATATTTAACTAGCTTTTAGAAGAAAAAAGTAATTTTAGATCTGACTAATAGTTTTGGAGATATAGCCTAAAGAGTGGGATAGATCATCGTCGCTTTACGTTCCAACATTTGAAATTCCATGTGGTTGCAAACAATTTCGAAGAGAGAAGTTTTCAAAATTGAAAATTTAACACATCTTTTATAATTATATACTGTAAAAATGTTCTTTTGTTGTAGAAATCATTATAACTTGTAAAAAAAAAATGCTTTTGTTCCTAATAATTATTATAAATTATAAAAGTGTTCTTTTGTTGTATATATCATTAAAACATGAAAAAAAAAAAATTCCATTTTCATAAAAATAAATGTCCATTTTACTTAAATATTTTAAGAAAATCACATATTTACCACATATTTAACGAAAATAAATGCATATTTTAATTAAATATTTGGCATTTTTAAATACATAAAAATCCGATCCCTAGTCATGATCAAATCTTTTTTTTTTACATTTAGAACTTTATCACCAAGGGCCATATGAATTTTAATCACTAATCTTAAATTATCTCATTAAATCTATTATTAAAATCATTTAAACATTTCATAGTTTTAAATAAACTGTTTAATAGATTCACTGTGTGATATTTATTCAATAATTAACTTTCCTTTATAGATTGATGTTTACGAAGAATTGGAAAAGGAATTGGAGGCTATACCAGACTATGACTTCATAGATTCATGGCTTAAATGTGATCTTACAAGTTTTAAGGAACGTGTTTTAAGTGAAAATAAACAATGGGACTCATTATTTAAAGATCATTTATATAACCTGGTTGTCAGTAGGTAAGAAAATTCTCTATCTTCTACATAAAGGCCCTTTTACATGGTCATATCTGTTCTCATTTCATTTTGGAAGCTCATTCCTTACAGGATCTGTTCAGTTCTCACTATTCCCAGTGAACTTTAATAAATTTATATAAATTCAACAACAAAATCTTGATCCTTGGACATTTAGACTGATTACCCATACAATATTTTCAATAAAACTAATGAGCGAACGGAGTGAGGCATGACGCCTTTGTTCACTCATGGGAATCATAAATAATGAAACAAAACAAAAAAAAATCTTACCATCCCATGACAAGATCTTTTCCAAGGAAAAGATGTATTTTCTTTTATCAAAGATGAATATGTTTGCAGATATGTTTACTATTCATTTATAATTTTTTATTTTAATAAGTATATTGATGCATGTATCCTAATAATCAGTTAAATGATGCAATTTAAAATGTTCTGATACTGTCCTTAGAATATTTTATTCATAATAACTTCCTTAATTATTTTGATGCAGATTGGTAGAATTGGATGACTTCATTAATAAAGCAAGTGAGGGTATGAGCATACCCCTAGTAAAAGGTGATTATGAAGGTCTTGTTACTGTCATGGGTTATTTGTTTAATATCCGAGATAGAACAGCAGAGACAGATGAAATGTTTGATGAAATATCAAATATTATGAACTTGCTTAAACAATATGGCCTGGATTTCTCTGAAAATACTTATTCACTGCTTAAGGTTAGATTATTTATTATAACTTTATTTACAATGCCATATTAAATTTAAGACTATATAAACTTTAATATATGTATGTAGGTAGGTATACAGAGTGTCCCGAATTTAAATGGCAAAACTTCAGGAACTTATAGGGGATCGAAAAACTAAGACAAAAAGTCCTTTAGAGATTTGCTCGTTTTTGCTTAGTTTTAGAGAAAATTGCAAAAAAAGAAATAAAACAAGTTTTCATTTTTATACTTGTTTATTTATGTTATGTTCTTTTTAATGTAAATATTGCTCAAAATGTTGTCCTCTTGCACCAATACAAGCATTACATCTAGCACTCACTTGATAAATTGCAGCTAAACATTGTTCTGATGATATTTGGTGCACTGCATCTATGATTCGGTCTCCTAATTGCTCTCTTGAGTTGATTGACACCGAATAAACTTTCTGCTTCAAGGTTCCCCATCCAACAATGTTAGTTGCGATGTTGAGAACACTAGAAACACCAAATGGTGGAACAAGGATCTTAGCAATCAAAGAAAAGCTCTGAGAAAGAAATTTAACATTGCTAAGAGAACTGGCAGATGGGAAGATTACAGAGCGCAACTAACAATCTACCACAAATCTGTCAGAAAAACGAAAAGACAGGCTTGGGTCAAGTACTTTCAAGAGGTTGAATCCACAGCGGAAGCGAGTACGATCAACAAAATATTATCTCAACAGACGCAGAAGGACAGGCTGGGCTCCCTGTGGGACGGAGAGAAGTATACCATGAATAGCATGGAGACACTCGAAGTCCTGGCGAGGGCGCACTTTCCTGGATGCGATGTTAAATACAACCAAGGCTCAGTCCCAGAAAACAATGAATTCCCCTAACAGGGTGAGTTGGGACAGAGCAAAAGAGATAATAACCGGCAAGAGAATTGAATGGGCAATAAACAGCTTCTTACCATACAAAGCAGCTGGAGTAGATGGTATTTTTCCTGCATTGTTGCAGAAGGGACTATCATTACTTAAACCATACCTCCTAGAACTACTAAGAGGCAGCTTGGCACTTGGGCACATACCAAACAAATGGAAGGTGGCCAAGGTCATTTATATACCTAAACCTGGGAAGGAGAATTATATCAATCCCAAAGCATTTAGGCCCATATGTCTGACATCCTTCTTGATGAAAACCATGGAGAAGGTATTGGATAGACATATTAGGGACAACACGCTACTGCAGAGACCATTACACTGCTCGCAGTATGCTTATCAGGCAGGTAAATCCTGTGAGGTGGCACTTCAACACCTAATATCCAAGATTGAAAAATCATTGGACCATAAGGAGATCATGGTGGGCATCTTCATTGATATAGAAGGTGCCTTCGACAGAACCCCCTACCTAACAATAGAGAGATCCATGGAGGAAAAAAAGATTGATCCAACCATCCTCCAGTGGATATGCTTGATGTGAAAGGGGAGAACAATATACTCCGAATTAGGAGATAACAAATTGTGGGCAGTACCCGCTGGCGGATGCCCACAAGGAGGAGTCCTATCGCCGTTACTGTGGTGCATGGTGGTAGACTCCCTACTGAATAAAATTAATGAAGCAGGTTTCTACACACAAGGATATGCGGATGATATCGCTATCCTGGTGGGTGGCAGGCATCAGGCTGCCATATCGGACCTGCTTAACACGTGCATAGGGATACTGACGGAATGGTGTGACAACAAAGGTTTGAACATCAACCCGGATAAGGTAGAACTATGCATTTTTACAAATTGGAAGAAGGTGCTCATTAGACCACTGAAACTAAATAAGGTCCAGATAAAGATCAGCACACTGGTAAAACACCTGGGGGTCTATCTGGACAACAAACTAAATTGGGATAAACACATAGAGTATGTGACGTCCAAAACCCTAAGGAGCCTATGGGCCTGTAAAAGGGCAGTAGGAAAATCCTGGGGAATGAAACCAAAAGTGGTTCATTGGATCTATACCATGGTAGTTAGACCAATGATACTGTATGCCAACGTGGTGTGGTGGCATAAAGCAGGACGGGAAAAATCCAAAGTCCAACTAAATAAAGTACAGAGATTGGAGTGCCTCCTAATTACGGGAGCCATGAGAACCACCCCAACTGCGGCAATGGAGGTTATACTAAACCTCAGGCCGCTGCAGTTGGAGGTAGAAGCGAAAGCGATGCTTTCAATGTATAAACTTGTTAAACAAGGATTGCTCTATGAACCATCTAGAAGAGATGGACATAAGAAGCTATTAAATAAAATGGAAGGAATTGAGGTTCTTAAAATGAACTCAGACCTCCAGACAAAAAAACGCATTGAGATTACTTTCAATGTGGAAACAGACATCGGGAGGCAACACCAAAAATGCAATGGCATTAATTGCTACACCGATGGCTCCCTAACCAAGAAAGGGTCAGGAGCAGGAATATGGAGATTGAGCGATAAAAAGAGCACATCTCTCCCTCTGGGGAAATATACCTCAGTATTCCAGTCTGAGGTAATGGCAATCTGTTTCTGCGCACAACAACTAATAGAGGATAGAACACGGAACAGAACCATAAAGATTTACTCAGACAGCCAAGCTGCCTTGGGGGCTCTGAGTAATGTCATAACCAGATCTAAGCTGGTTGAGGACTGCAAAACATACCTCAATAAGCTGGCTGAAAACAACAGTATCTGGGTAGAATGGGTTAAAGACCACTCTAATATTGCAGGGAATGAGAAGGCTGATGAACTGGCCAGACAAGGTTCGGACAGCAAACCTATTGCTCCTGAACCTATCTGTGGAATAGCATGGAGCCTAGCTAAAAGTGAAATAGCAGGGCTCTATAACAGCATCGCCTCTCGGAACTGGCACACAGAAAAACTGAGACAGTCAAAACTGTTTCTGGGGGGGCACTGCAAGAAAAGAGGTACTCAACTCCTCAATCTTGACAGAGCCAAGCTCAAATACCTGACAGAAATGTATACAGGGCATTGCAGATTGAACAAACATCTCTGTACAATGAAAATCAAGACCTCACCGATTTGCAGATTCTGCAATAGGGAGGATGAGACGCCTTACCATATCATATGCGAATGCGAGATATTGGCAAGGAGGAGATTTCTTCACTTTGGGGAAGAAATCATGCTAGATCCGAGTGTGGACATTGACCCTATTAGCATAATAGGGTACGTGAAAACACTAGGACTGTACTAAATAGTACAGGACAAACGGCATAGGCACAATGAGCCTCTTGGCTGAGGTGCCACCATAACCGGTTTCAAAAAAAAAAAAAAAAAAAAAAGGTTCCCCATACGAAGAAATCCATGGGTGTCATATCAGGTGATCTGGGTGGCCAAGGTGCTACTCCTCCACGTCCAATCCATTGTTGTGGATAATTTATATCCAGCCAAGCTTGAGCAACTCTGCTATAATGAGCTGAACATCCATCGAATTGGAACCACATTTCAATCTGCTGCTGTAAGGGAATGTCATCTAAATAATTAGATAAGTAGTTCTCCAAAAAATGTGTAAATGTGATACCATTCAATCTTCCAAGTAAAAAATATGGTCCCACCAGTGATCCGTTCCAAATTCCAAGCCAAACGTTAATAGCAAATTCATGCTGAAACCTATTCTCTCTAATAGCTCTGGTATTTTCAAGAGCCCATACATGATAATTTCTTTGATTAACAATTCCTCCTCTTGTAAAGATAGCTTCATCGGTCCATTTAATTTTTAATGGAAATAAATTATCATCACGAATTTTGTCAAGAAACCAGTTACTAAAATTCAATCTCTTGACATAATCTTGAGGTAATAAATTATGAACTTTTTGAAGATGGTATGAGTAGCAATTATCACCTTTCAAAGTTTGCCATATTGCTTGCCGCGATATTGCTAATGCAGCAGATGCTTTTCGGATGCTAGTCTCAGGATTGTTATCAAAGTGGCGTTGGACACAATTTCTTCTCCAATAATCTGCTCTTATTGCTGCCTGGTATTGGTCGCCTTCATTACGTATTAAGAATGACCTAGTCTCTCATAGTCTATTAAAAGTTAACGAAAAGACTCGTCGATTAGGCACTCTTCTATTTGGAAATCGGCATACCCCCGCACCGCTTCTAAAGCATTACCGTTACAGAAACCATACACAAAAATCAGCATAACCACAAATATCAGCAAATACCATACACAAATATCAGCGTATTCAACATTAGAATATGTATGCAGCATTGTGGCTGATGCTATTCACACAAAAATATCTGAGTAACTGACTGAAGACTGATTCAGGAATTATAATCCTAGAAGGAAGCCAAAAGGTAAACAAATAAAAGAATGTAAAGGATAACATTAAGTGTTTACATATCTCACTGCCTAGCCTGACAAACTTTGAAAGGTGATAATCGCTATCTGTAACATTTTTGTTTTGTTTCTTTTTTTGCGATTTTCTCTAAAACGAAGCAAAACGAGCAAATCTCTAAAGGACTTTTTATCTTAGTTTTTCGGTCCCCAGAAGTTTCTGAAGTTTTGCCATTTAAATTCGGGACACCCTGTACAGTGTGTTGTTTCAAACTTTTAAATCTGAATTCACTCTGCAATTAACCTCATTAATCTTCTTTGACTAAAGAAATAACCCTCTGTCTAATTGATTTTCAATGAACCCTGAAACAGTTTTTCCACTCTCCTGGAGAGTGGTGATTTCAACATTCGATACTTTGCATTTTTATCAACATATCTATGATATATTATCAATTCTATTTGTGTCTGTAGTATTACATTATCATATGAAATAAATAAATTTATTTGTATTTAAATACATTTCTTTATTAGGAGCTGCCAATTCGCTGGGCAGATTTGAAAATACAAGCTACATTAGTTAAGACTCAAGCAGGGCCTCTTATGCAAGAGGAATCAAACACCATTAGAAAGAGGCTTTCATTCTTTGATATTCGACAAAATTTATTCTTGGAGAAATTTAAAAATAAGGAGTTTTTCAAGTAAGTTTTTATTTTATTACAATCGTATTGTTTATTTTTTTTATTTTAGTAACATATTTAGGTAGTTACTTTTACTTCTATTGAAAGATTTTTTTTGTATGAATATATTGAATTGTATATTGAGTTGGCATAGTTTTCATAACCTAGAGCCAGTACTCCTCACTATGCTGCACAGCTATATTTTTGAATTTAAGCCATTATGCTTTGTCAAATATATATATATATATACTATAGAATTACTGTGTTGTTCTATCTCCCTGATTTATATGGTTAAATGTGGTTAACGGTTTCTTAACTTTTCCAGCAGTCTTCTGAAGGAACTTCACTAAAAGAGATAACTGAATTTAAAATTTAGAATGAATTTTTAGAACAGCCGATACCAAAGGAAGGTCGATAATTTATCTTTCCTCTAGTATGTCTGAAGAAATCTTGATGAAAGTGATTAGATTTTAATCTGAAAAAGACTTGGAACTGCATCATTTATTTGAAGAAACTGAAGAAGATAAAAATTTAGATTTATGTACCTATCCATATTTTTCATGTATAAATATGATCCTTTAGATGTCATGCACGACAATTTGAACAATTACATGAATGTTTGGAACAATTTAACGCTGGAAATATCAGAGAGAGATCGGATTAATTAGTGGCTAGACATCCACTTAATTTGCTCACACTTCCCAGTGATTACTTTTATTTTAAATCTATGAGTAAAGAAGACTGAACATATGGTAACCTAAGAAGAAGCTTTCATTATTTTTAAATATAGACGAGATAAGCGTAAATCTAAAACTTCTGTTTGTATTTATTTTAAATGGGGCATATCATATTAGAAAAAATAGAGTTCCATGCACTTTTTACATGAGTGAAATTGTTTGACTATGTCAGAATTCAGTAAAAGGAAAACCAATTAGTTTGAAATGTAGTAAAATTGAAGAAGGATCGTCAACTTTCTAAAACAAAAGTTAATCTAAACGTCAATAGAATGGTACTCCTCACCATTACAAATTAAATATATTCTTCAGAACATAACAATATGAACTAGCTTGTGGATAATGGTGCTACTATGTTCCACTAGGCCACCACAGGAAATGGTGAATGTATTTTAGCTGCTGGCTTTGGAAATATTGATATTAAAGCTTTTACATTTATTGAAACCAAGGCAATGATTCTGTCTAATGTCTACTATGTTCCCCAAATGCATACAAATTTATTTTCTGTGTAATCTGTGAATTAACAAGTTTAAGAATTAACATATTAGTAGTAAATTTGTTTCTGTTCCAGAAAAAAATAAATTAATCATTAACAGTAATGCGATTCTCACTGGTCAATGATAATTCCTTGTAAATTTATTTAAATAAAATATTCTTACCTAAGATGTAGGCAGATGGTGGCCCCATCATGCCTGGTCTTAGTACTGCATATAGCCACGGGCTCTCCAGGCTGGAGGAACAGTACTCTGACAGGCACATAATTTCTGTTTACAGCACACTAAACACACCTTAACTGCATATGAAGATCATGTAAAGTATACATCCTGGGGCCACCTCCCATAGGTTGCTGTGTCATGCTGTGAGAGTTTGTCAGGGCCCTTTGAGACCTGTAGTGGAAGATAATGATGGCAACATGGAGCTTTGAAATTGAAAATCCGGTGCAAAATATGATGGGGAATTTTGATTTAAGGCAGGTCCTCTAGCCTACTGCCATGTGTTTTTAATGCCTAAGCACTTCTTGGTAAACTACATTTCTGGTCTTTCTCTCAGGCTGCAGAATGACTAAGCTGCCAGAAGAACTGACTCTGGAGCATGCTATATACAGTTGACCATGTAAGAAACAAACTTCTCAGATCCACACCAGTTACTTTTAAGCTCTGCCCTGAGCCTTGTTAATTGTCATGGCTTAGCAGACTTTCAAAGGAAACTACAGACGTTTGAATTGAAAATGTTATTCAGATGGGATTAGAGGAATGCGGGGTATGAAGACAATTTTGCCTTAGCCAACACCTGTAAATATGGTGGCTTCAATCACAAATTTATGCAGTGCTTTCACCTGCTGCCTGGGTCCATTGCAGGGTTTAGGTTAGACAATAACATGACAGGAGCACCAACATTGAGGATCAGGACATGAGGCGGTATTCCGTGGGCAGGTTAAGAGTGTTTAAAAACTCCACAGGATAATGAGCTGCATCATCAACCTCTACAGCTGAGTACTGATTCGTATACCATTTTTGTTGTTGATAACTTCTTCAGAAGGGCGATATTTATACTATCAGCAGTCATTTGTTGGTATAAGAATAGCTCTTTCTTTCATTCATGAATTATCAAGGTTAGAATTTACAATCACTTGGGGATAGATCTTTTCGATTGAATTTTCTAAACTGTCAACAACTTCGCACAGTTGAGCTGGAATAGTTATTTTTCCATCATTTTTTTCCAATCCATCGCCAGTGCTTAGAAGGAGACAGAAAAACTTCTCAGCCATAAAATCACTATGGAGGCGTACGCACATGTTGAAAATTAAGGGAATTAATTTGACTTTGGGCCATATGTAAGATGATTTTAGACAGGCATTTACTTTGTCACCCCGAGTTCTATGGGGTATAACAGGTAGGGTCTGTCTGAAGAAGTAGTGTGACTCCATCCATAAGTTGGTTGTTACAGCTAATGCCCCTAAGTGTTCTGTCCAATAAGTCCTCCTATCGTGCGTTCATCCCAGAAATGATGAGTTTGGTCTCTCTCAGCATGAGAGCTGTGCCACTTTGCTTAGAGATGTTAAAAAGGGCAGATGCAGTGTGACTGAGGTTAAGAGGGAGCTTGAAGATAGAATGCGTTGTTCTTCCACCATCCAGTAGGCATAGTTCGAAGAAAACAAGAAGAGTTATGTTTGGAGAGCTGTTAAACTGGTCATAAACATCCTCTTCATTAAAGTAAACCGTCTGGAGTTCTCGAGGTGGATGGCAAGATGCATGATCGAAGGATGCATTCATGTATGGGGAAGCAGAATATGTGCCAAGTCGCCTCTGAGCTGCTGATGTAGCATCCTGATTCATATCTCGCAACTTCGTTAACTTCTCCCATGCTAAAAGTATCTTGGTTGGAACCTTTGTTGACATACTTGCAAATGTATTTTATTGACTTTACAGAGTTGCAGTATTCAACATTGACATGAGCTGAGAAGGTGCGAGATAGGATGGAGTTATAGGGTACCACACAGCTATTATCAATTTCCACTCCCTTTTTATTAATAGAAACCCCACCCTCCAGAGAGGGCAGCCTGCGATATTTGGAGTAGCCATCTTCCCCGGTTTGGGTTTCCTTGAGGAGTGGTTTGGGGTACTTCTTGATGCTCCTCCCATGACCTCATTCAAATATCATACAACATTCTGACTCCCATACCCATCCCTAAGCAAATCTCCTGGTGAAATCTCGACTCATTATCTCCGGAAAGTATAAATCCTCTGCTTGATACCCTCTCAGATTCTATTGAAACTATCTTTTCTTCCTATTCCATTGATGAGATCATGGAATGTCTCTCATCAAATCTCCTTTCACTTCTCAATCACTTAGCTCCTCTTAAGACATCCACATTCCGGTGTCCCCCAGCTCCTTGGATTTCCCTAGCAATTGAAGAAATAATGAAGAGAAGAGATGCTGTCAGAAGGCGTTTCAGGCGCACTTGGATACCTGAGGATTATCCCATGTTCAAATATCTTTGAAATCTCGCTCAATCTACTCTTCACTGTGCCAAGGCACAATATTTCTGTAATATCGTATCCCTGGCTCTGGATCCAAAGTCCTAGTGGAGAATCCTTAGAAAATTCTCTATTACAGCTCCCAGCTCCTCTTCTTGTTTCAATTTCCCACTCACTGATCTAAATTATTTCTTTGCAAATCCTTTTCCTGATAAACCTTAAACCATTTCTTTACCTATGTCATACTTTACTCCTCAAGCTGCCTTCAATTCCGATATTCTTCCCTATGACCTTATCCCTTCTCCATCAAACGCATCAGACTTAAGGCCTATTTCCATTCTCAATTTTATCAAAGCCACTTAAAAGATTGGTCAATGCCCAAATTACCTCCTTCTTAGAGCATAATACCCTCCTTAATCCGTTCCAGTCCGGTTTCCGTTCCGGTTATTCCACTGAGTCAGCTTTGTTAAAAATTAAATTACACAGGACCTTTATTCCTTCATAGACCAAAAACAAATTACGATCCTTGTCTTGTTTGATTTTTCAAAATCTTTTTATTGTGTTGGCCATTCAATTCTCCTATCTAAACTTCAAAACTTTTCCCTATCTAATAGTGCTCTTAATTGGTTCCACTCCTTCTTATCTCATCGTTCCCAAACAGTCATCATACCCAACAATTCTCCTTCATCTTCCCTACTTTTAACCTAAGGTGTTCCACAAGGATCATCCCTGCCATCAATCCTATTTTCTATCTATATCAATGATTTATCCAGCCTTATCCACTATTCCAAGTATCACCTATATGCAGACAACCTCCAAATCTACCTATCTTTATAACTTCATTTTATATATCTTTATAACTTCAGATATGCTCGAGGCATCTCGTAAACTTTAGGAGGACATTGATAACATCAACCATTGGGCACTGAAGAATAAGTTATATTTGAATCCAAAGAAAACTATGGCTATCCTCATAGGTTCAAAACCCATCCTTAACACCCTTCCTTACTATCCATTGCTTTACCTCAATAACCTTCCTATTCTGTTCCAAAACTCTATTAAAAATTTAGGAGTTACCTTTGATCAACACCTATCCTGGAACAACTATATCGCCAAAATTTCCAAAAACTCCATCATAGTCCTTAAAGAAATCTATGGATTTCGAGATTCTTTTTCCCAGAATACCCATCAACTTCTAGTGTCCTCTCTTATTTTCCCTTGATTTGATTAGGGTTGCTTGGTTAATGAGGGGGGGGGGGCTGTCTAGGGATTTCGAGATGAGACTGATGAACTGTTTCATTAGATTTATCTTCGGGATTCCCAGGCGGCCACAGGGTACTTACTGATATTCTGAGCTGGGGTGGCTTTTACCTAAATTCAGCAATACTCTCTGGGTACTTTTCTATTCGAATCTTTAAAAACCAAAAAACCTTCCTATATTCTTCCTATATAAAAAGCTTCCCTAACTTCCTTCAAAAATTATTTATTTCTGTACCTTTTAGACAATCAATCTTCTGAAAATATGTAAATAATTAAATTAATACTTACAATTACTTTTTTTTCTCTCTCTCTTTCTTTTTTATATATACGATTGTATTTTATGTTATTATTATCATTCATATATTTTTTTAAAATTTAATTTATGGAATACCCGCGCTACCAAATCATGCCCATCTTGAGGTTGTTGACCTTGTTTCAGGTTTTCGGCTACTTGAGACCATTTTGGATTACAGGTGAATGTTATAAAAAGATCAGGACGTCCAAAATGGTGCATGTAAGCCATAGCATCCTGAACGCATTCATGCATATAGCAGGTCTCCAGTTAAAGTCGATGGCATTTTGAAACTCTATTTGATTTAGTTTGAGGCACTAACTCGAAGAGGATTTTCGTGGTTGAAGGAGAAGATGTTGATGAATAAGGTTGAATGAGAAGCGGGTTTTCTTATGGTAAAATTGTAGGTGTGAATGGCTCGTAAACATCAAAATGTCTCTGCGTGAACTCTCCCATAAACCTAAGCCTTTTAACAGAAGCTGCAGAACCATACATATTTCCTGTTCGGAAAACACGATTACAGTAGACCTCGAATTGAAAAGGATAAATCTCTGCCGCTACTTGTGATTTGGAAGATGGACCGTATGTGTAAGGCATAGACATAACAGATACATATTCAGCCTTGTTTAGATAAGGCTGGCAATCTCGTGTCATAGAATACACCTGTAGTCTTTCCCAGTTGTTCCCAGAGGCATGTCTGGCAATGTCAGCACGCATTGTATGTGCATGTGAGATGTTGCCATACATTGCGTAAAATAGGGCAAAGAAGAGGCAAGCACCATCTCCAGGAATTTTATAGACGTGGTGGAGAACTCGGGGTGCCATCTACCTTTAACATTTCTACTGCAGCCATCGTGAAAACAATCAATGAACAGCAAATACAAAAAAACAAAATAAGAACCTCTCTTGAGTAATAAAAATAAATTAATGCCAAAAAACTAAATTATGAGTACAGATAAAAAAAATAATCAACTTGAGTTGTAATAAATTGCTAACTTAAACAGTATTAAACCTAGAAAAAATGGAATACACCTAATGTAAAAGAAAATTTAATACAAAAATGGAATACTGCTAACATAATAAAACAAATCTCTACTTAAAATGGATACCTGATAAATGGAATAGACCTAGCCTAACTTAACAGAATTAATGCTGCTTTCTTTTACCAAAATCTACTTCTCATTATAACTTATGTACTACCAAGAAATAATGAAACACCGAACCTCATCCAACAAACAAAAGAACTGAGTAATTGGGTAATAGAACAGGGATTGTCTACCTCGCACGCCCATACAGATCACTGCCTGCAAATTGTTGTTAGCCATTTACTCAATAACTATAATAGATAGAGAAAAATGTGTTGTAATAAAGTTGTAGATATTTTAATTTTACATATATAAAGATAATAATTAAGATAATGAAATGAAGATAATAATTGAACAAATGAATGTTTTGGAAAAATTACAAAGCAAAATCACGGTTTTTGTGGTTTGACCATGATCCCGAGTGAATTTTTTTAAAACCTTTCTTAGCGAGCACCTATGGCCCTAGAAGAAACAACATACCCAATTTCATTCCAATCCGTTCGGTGGTTTCTCAGATTTCTCAGCAGTCTAATTGTAGTCAATTATTTTAAGAGTTAGTACACTTATGCTTGCCCTTGGAACCCACTTTCACAGGATCATCAGAATTGATCCCCCTCCCAAACCACAGCCAACCTTAGGTTCACCCCAGACACTAAACTAAGGTTGTTCAGAGCTATGACTCTTTCGCTTGTCCTCACTCTTGGGGGAGTTCTTGGGCCGTTTCTTGTCCACTTGCTGACCAAACTGTTTCGTTCCTCTTAGTGCTGCTGTCTTTACCTCGTGTTTCTCTAAATCCTGCTATTAGTAACAGGAAAGGAGAAGGTTCTGATTATAATTGTTGTAGATTGTAGTAATACATTTACTGTAATGGGGAAAAGATGGTGGGACTCGACAACTGAGCATCTCAGCATGGTTGGTACTGAAGGTCGTGGGTTTGAATCCCATCTGAGCAGGTTAAAATTTATTTCGTAGTGGACCCACAAAATGAATCCTGACCTTCCCACCATGGCTAGAATAGGCTGGTAACCTGTAGGATAACCCATCCTTCCTGCCCTAGCTGGAGTACATTAGGGCGTTAAGCCTATATAAACGAAAAAAATAGGTGGTGATAGTGGGATGAAATATCATAATGAAAAATTGATATTCCCTAGAAAGCCAGAAACTGTGTCAACAATGAAAGCCCAGGGGAGAAGTTCAAAAACTACCATAATTAATAAATCATCTATTTTCTGTCTATGTAAAACCTTACCATATAAGAAATACAGGTTCTATTGCTTGTTATTTATTCAGTTATAATGAAAGGCGTTTATAAGGAAATAATCTAACTAGAGTACAAGTTTTCCTATGGGCTACTGACCAATTCTAGTAAGAATCAAAATACTGATATTAGGATCCATCACAAAATTAATGTTAACCTGAAGCCCGATTGGAATCAGTGCTGCTACTTTATAAATTTGTTAAGAATGTTAATTACTGTTTTAATATTTGTTGTTATATTAAGAAATATAAATTGTTTTAAATTATATTTATGGTATATTCACATCACATGTTCATTTATTTATATTTTTATGTTAATTACTCTAGATGGGATTGTCCTGAACCATATGAAGAAATAAATAAATGTGATCTAGAAATATGTGAATTGGAAAAGATGCAAAAGAATTTGTGTGACCAAGCTGCTTTGTTTGAGGTGCCAGTAGCTGAAATCACAATTGTTGCAAATCTCAGAAAGCAATTATACTTAGTTAAAGTTAGTAAAAATTGTATTTTTACAGTTGCTCATAAAATGAATGAACTTTTTTTTTTCAGTTGAGAATTAGCATGCCTCATAAATTAGACAATTTATTTAGAGCTAGAAGATAATTGATAAGATTACTATCTTTTTGTTTCTCATGTAAATCAGATATTTGAGTTTTATTTTACTTTGAAGGTTACATAAATAATATAGCCATACTTAGTACAAATAGAGTTATTGGAAATTTCGGTTATAGTCCAGTAAAATAAGGGTTTGCCTTAAAGAAAAAACTGATGAACTTTTATTCTCAACAGAACTTTATGTTTTTTGAGGTGCTGAATCTGAATCTGATGAAGTTTGCTACCAGGGCAGACATCGGCTTCATACCCAAAATACCGGTTATTTTCTTTTTTTTTACCTATAACATGAAAACGAAGCTTTTTTCGAAGAAAGTCTTTAAATATTAATTGTAGCTGGAATTATTACCTACAAAATGAAAAAAAAAAAATACTCAGAAATTGTAAAATTTCTTAAACTTGTATCACCACAAACTCTCCATCAGTTTCGTAACCCTTCGGTCACAAAACTCTGAGCATGCCTTATCTCTCAACAGTTTTGATTTTGAAAAAACTTCTATCCTAGCTTCCCTTAAAAAGTTTAAAAAATGTCTATTATGGGAATCCATCCAAATCCACCTCGAACCCTAAACCGTTAATCACAAAATTGATAAAGAATATATTTCTCTCACATATTCCCTAGTTTTGAATCTGATCAAAGAACCTTAACTTCCTCATCTAATTATTATTTTAATTATTTAAATTTATTTATATATATATATATATATATATATATATATATATATATATATATATATATATATATATATATATATATTGTAATGTTCTTTTTAATTTGATTAAGTAAAAGTTCTAATTAATATAAAGTTAATTAGTTTTATAATTACTAGTTAATTAATTGACCCTGTTTGGGAGCCGTAATGTAATGTTCTTTTAATTTAGATAAAAGTAAAATTTTAATTAAAATAAAATTATCTTTCTTTGTTTAAATAAATTTGAGGGAATATCAAGGGTTGAGCTTTTCAAAGATAGTGATTCTGACTCAAGAATATATTTTATAAACAAAACAATTAAACACATTTTACACCAGATTATATATAACATTTGACATATTAGTAATTAAGATACCATCCATCTTCGAAACGATTGTAGATCTTCATAATTCAAATTGTTCCTCAACTTATCCATCTTGTTTCAAATTTCCTTCTTACATTCCTTCATCAGTCTATTGAAACACTCATCACATTAAGACTGTTAAAATAGTTTATTAATGCTTCACACACGTGACTAACGACTCACTAAAATAACGGAGAGATGTTGACACTTCGAGGCCCCAGACGAGAAGAGAGCGTCTCAAAACAAGTAAGCGCAAAAACCCGTGAACGGACAAGTCTATACCTTCACAGCCTTCGTCTTTATTACGTCTTAACGACTTATCACTTAAAATAAAATATAGAATTTAATTCATACATTACAAAAACATTTAGAAATCCTAATCATTATTTAACATACCTTAATTGAAATTGACAAACAAAACTACGTAACAATTAGATCGGCGGCGAACTCTCGCTGGCGCCAAATTCAAACCAAAATCCTTTTACATACAATTTATCTCGACTCCGAAATATCACTACATTATATATATATATATATATATATATATATATATATATATATATATATATATTGTTATGTTTATTTCTTTGTTGTAGGTTAGTTTACTTTAATTTCTATTATTTTGAAGTTAATTTAATTTGTTAAATAAAATTTTGAGGGAATACAAGGGTTCAGCTTTTCAAAGATAATGATTTTGACTCAAGAATATATTTTTTAAAATAAAAGAAATAAAAACATTTTTACAATATATTACATTTTTTAATTTACGTAGTTATAATTAAAATACCTTCTTTCTTCTAAATGACTGTAGGTTCTCACAAACCAAATGTTCCCCAATTTGTCCTTCTTGCATGAAACTTCCTTCTTTTTCTTTCCTTCGCCAGTTTATTCAAACAATCCTATCATCCAGACTGCTAGTATAATTTATTATTTCTTCACACATGTGGCTTGTTAAATCTCAGAGAGATGTGATGTTTCAAAATGCGAGAGATGAGAGCAAGATGTGTTGTTGCCTCATAGTTCCAAATCAGAGAGAGCACAGTGTAAACTTCTCGGCTTCACAAGCATATCTGAGCTAAAAAGAGAGCGTTGTTGATTCATCGGGATCCAGGAGCATATCTGACTAAAAAGACACCATCCCAAGCGTCCTTTAAAAAAACCGTTAACGGCCAAATCTGCTTCATCATGGCCTTCATATTTATTACGTCTTAACTTACAATAACTATATAAAATTCAAATTATACAATAAAAAACATTTTAAAAATCCTAATAATTTTTAACATATCTCAATTTAAATTGATAAGCAAAATCCACGTAACAATTAGATCGGTGGCGAACTCTCGCTGGCGCCAAATTCAAACTTGAATCAAAATTTTTTTTTTATCTGAAGTGGACCCGAATGTATTGATATTTTGGAGTCTAGATAAATTGTATTTAAAAGACTTCAAGTTTGAATTTGGCGCCAGCGAGAGTTGCTCGCCAGAAGCTACTGTTATTTTGTACTTTATCAATTGTAAAAGATAGTTAAAAATGATTAGGATTTTTAAATGGTATTACAGTAATTTGAATTTTGTATATTTTATTCTTTAAGTTAAGACATAATCCCATATTCTTTAAAAACACATGTGTGAAGAAACAACAAAATTATACTAGCATAAGGCTGGCGAAGGAAGAAAAAGAAGGAATTCATGCAAGAAGGATTTAAAGTGGGGAACATTGGGTGGTTGTGAGAACCTTAAATTACAATTTATCTCGACTCCGAAATATTACATTATATATATATATATATATATATATATATATATATATATATATATATATATATATATATATATATATAGTCTGGTTAGAGTCGCGGTATTGTAAAATCATCTACACTACTTCTAGAGTTTAACAGTTTATTTGATCAATTTTCTTCTTTTTTTTTTTTTTTTGTGCATTCAGTTTTTTTTTTTTTCACACGTTATTTGATTTGTCTATTTCGTTTTTTTTTTTTTTGTTTTATTTCTCCGGAAAAGTGAAGGTTACTGGTGAAAGATACGAGATTGAGGTAATAGAAGAGATTGAGGTAATAGAAGTTAATCTCGATAGGATTATAACTGAGGGCTGCAGGCTACCTTCATAAACACACTTACTACCATAAGTTGTAAACATAAATATTATGGCTCTCTGTTCTATCTGCAATGGGGCAATAACCCGTGAAGATAAATATAATTTAAATTGCAATAAATGCAAAGTTATATTTCACAGAAGGTGTTGTAAGCTGGAGGAAAAAGAAGTCGAAGAGATTAAGTCACTTAAAAAAATATGGATGTGTATGAACTGTGACAAATCGAAAAAAAACCCTTCAACCACTACTAAAATAGTAATTCCTACGAAAACACACACTGACCACAACTCAGAACCATCAACATCCGAGATACTAGCCACTATAAACAGTCTTAAAAAAGAAAGTAAAGAAGACATAAATGACGTAAAATCGGCCCTAGAAAAATACGGAGAGATGACTTTCGAACTGTATGAGCGACTTAACAAAATCGAAAAACATTTAGAAAGTGGGTCTAAACATTTAGAGGAAGTCATTGCAGAAAATAAATCACTGAAGTCTAAGGTTGAAAATCTTGAGATATGAGTGAATAAGGCCGAGCAGGGTCTTCTGAGCAGATCAGTTGAGATCAGAGGCATTCCTATTCGCCCAGGAGAGACACCAGCGGGTCTGGTTTCCAGCGTTGGGGCGGGTCTTGGTCTCAAAATTAATGTTGAAGACCTGGACATGGTTAAACGAAGGAGACCAAGAAAAGACGATCCCAGGCCGCCCTCTGTCATCGTGCGCTTCGTTAGGCAAACGCTTAGGGACGAAATAATTCATAAAAGAAAAGTTAAACGGGAATTTACAACAAGAGATATCGGTTGGCAAGAGAACGATTCCCACCGGATTTTCATCGGAGAAGAAATGACACCAACCAACAGACACCTCTACTGGCTGGCTAGGCAGAAGAAAGTAACTGGTAAACTAAAATATGTATGGTTCTCAGCCGGTAGAGTGCGCTGCCGAAAAGACGACGGCCACCCTGTTATCTTTGTTGACTGGGCTCAGGATTTGGATGTCTTCCTATGACTGTCATTTACCTGCATAATCTGCTTACTGTCATTTTCTTGCATCATTTTGGCTTATTTATTTATAATGCATACTTTTGAATTTTATTTCATTCATACATTTTTCTTTCAAATTTCTTCCCACAGTAAAGAAGACATTCCTTCTGCCTCTTTTGTCTCCCTTCCCAATTACTCCTTTACCCGCCATGACCGGGCTGGCCGGACTGGCGGTGGTGTTGGCATGTATGTACACTACAGTCTGAAAACAAGAATCCTCAATTTTTCCCCCTCATCCATACATCCTCACGTTGAATAACTTATCCTAGAAATTTCTGCCGGCAATCATCACCTACTATACGCTGTGATATACCGTCCTCCTCTGGTTCTGTTCGATCAGTCCTTCGAATCTTCCTTATTTAACCTGGTTCCTCTCTATTCCAATATTATTGTCTCTGGAGACCTCAATACAAATTTGCTTGCTGACTCCAATGATAAACGTTACCTGGATAACCTGTTCTATTCTCTCCGCCTTTTCATCGTACCTTTCGCTCCTACTCACCATTCCCGCTGGACCGACACATGGTTAGATCTATCTATGTTATAGATTCTCAAAAAAATCTCCTTTCCTCCTCACAAAGCCCCGTTTCATTTTTATCTTCCCATGACCTAATCCAAATATCCTACGATTTCTAAGCCTATCCTTTTCCTACAAAAACCATAACTTACCGCAACCTTGACGCCCTTGACCGTGATATTATCCTACCTCTCCTTGAAACCCTAGATTGGAGTGAAATCTACTCCTCCTCCTCCATAGAATCCATGGTTGAAATCCTCACATCCAATCTTTTCAGAATCCTTGATACCTACGCTCCTCTTAAAACCTCAACCTTTCGTCGTCAACCTGCACCCTGGATGTCAAAAGAAATTAAAGATCTGCAGAGAAAGCGTGAGGCTGCACGAAGACGATTCAGACGAACGAGACTCACGGACGACTATTAAGTGTTCAAAATACTGCGTAATCAGGTGCAAGTAAAAATTCGAAGTTCAAAATCTTCCTACTTCCACGAAGCCTTATCGTCCTCTCCCGATTCCAAGTCAAAATGGAAAATCCTTCGAAAACTCGCCCTTCATAAACCCTCCAGATCCTCAACTTCAACCAACTTCCCAGTTTCGCCTAATGACCTGAACGCCTATTTTGTTTCATCATCTCTCACCTCTCCATCCCGTTATTCCAATTTTTCCTCAGAAACACCTTTCAATGACAGTAACTTTTATTTTTCCGACATAACCCCCACAGAAATTATCTCCTCTATCATGAAATCTCATACCAATTCCGTAGGCCTAAATGGTATCCCTATTAAACTTATAAAATTATGCCTCCCAGAAATTTTACCAGTCCTTGTCTTTATCTATAATTTCTCCCTACAAAACTCTATATTTCCTACCTCCTGGAAAAAAGCTATTGTTCATCCCATCAATAAAACTCCTAATCCTAACTGTCCTGCAGATTATCGCCCGATCTCCATCCTTTCAAACCTTTCAAAACCCCTTGAACGATTGGTGCAATCCCAAATTTCCCATTTCCTGGAAGATTCCCATCTACTCGATCCTTTCCAATCCGGTTTCCGTCCTGGTTATTCTACACAATCTGCACTAACCAAAATCATAAGCGATATCCACGCTGCAATAGATGAAAAAAAACTGACCGTCTTGATACTCCTAGATTTTTCTAAAGCATTTGATTCCATTGACCATCGTATCCTTTTTACCAAATTAAATGCTTTAAAATTTTCCAATGGTTCAATCCACTGGATCCGATCCTTCCTCTCCGACCGCACTCAAGCAGTATCTATCCCTAATCAACCCTTATCCGACTTCCTACCTCTGTCTTCGGGAGTAGCCCAAGGTTCCAGCATTTCACCCCTCCTCTTCAACTCCTACATTAATGATCTTCCCCAGTCAATTTTACATTGTTCCCATCACCTTTATGCAGACGACTCTCAAATTTATTTATCCTTTCCTCCTAACGAATTACATGAAGCTTTATCTAGGATCCAGGAAGACCTCGATAGAATCTGTTCTTGGGCTAACTTGCATAATTTAAAGCTAAACGCAGGGAAAACTCAAGCCATTGTAATCGGTTCAAGTCCCCTCCTCAAATCCATTACCAACTTTCCTACCCTAAACCTGAATAATCAGCCTATCACTTTCTGTTCCTCTGCCAAAAATTCAGGAATCATTATCGACCAAAACCTCTCCTGAAAGCCTCAAATCGCCCGAAAATCCATAGGAATCCTCAAATTATTCCATCGTTCCCGTCATTTCCTTCCTCAAGCCACGCGAAAACTCCTAGTTTCCTCATTCATTTTTCCTCAGTTTGATTATGGTTGTGTGGTGTATGGGGGCCTCTCAATGGGTCTCCGGGACAGATTACAACGAATCATGAATAGTTTTATCAGATTTGTTACCGGTACCCCGAGACGTTCACATGTATCGCACCTCTACACTACCTTAGACTGGCTCTATCCATCCTCCCGTAGACAATATTTCCTAGGCACCTTCCTGTACCAAGTCATTAATAACCATTGCCCACCTTACATCTATAACCTGTTGAAATTCAAGTCTTCCCTCCACTCCCAACTCACAACAAGATCACGTTCCTCTGACCTATATACTCCCCTCCACCGAACAGCATTATACCAACACTCCTTCCTAGCTCGATCCACTACCCTCTGGAACTCTATACCTCCTGAAATTAGACATGCTCCTTCCTTAAACTCATATAAAACTCTCCTATTCCAATATCTCCTTAAATCCCAGTTAGACGCCGCCAATATGTGTAATAATTAAAAATCCAGTCAGTCAATCTCACCTATATCCGATATCTCTGAATTACTTCAATAATTATATCATAGTAGGTAAATTTCCCAATTTTAATCATTTGCCTGTCTAAAAAATTACTTTTTATTTTTGTCTCATATAGCTATATAATATAAGAGGCAGTAAGTAGATGTGTAAATATATATTTTCAGGTATTAGTAAATATTTTGTCTTATTAACATTCAAATAGTTAATTTTTTTTTTCTCTTTATATCTTTTCCTTTCTATTCACTATATTTGTTTTATTTCATTGATTTCTTTTTTATATTTTTTATCTTTCTGAATGCATTGTGATTATTATATTAGCATATTAGTAGTATTATTAGTATCTTTCTCATGTATATATTCATAATATGGTTTTATTTTATAGATACATATATATATATATATATATATATATATATATATATATATATATATATATATTTAACTATTTTACAATATTCGGGTTATTGGTCCTTTATATTTAACAATATTTTGTTTAAAAAATATATTCTCTTTTACATTTCTATTTATCAATATTTTTATATTATAAATATATATATATATATTATATATATATATATATATATATATATATATATATATATATATATATATATATATATATATATATATATTTCCAGGCATAATTCAAAAGAATATTGACAGAACCCCATAATGAGTTAAAGTTAATTAATTATATATATATAATTTTATTAAAAATTAATGATTAAAGAATATCATTACATTTGGCGCCCTCCATTGGACTGTCAATATTGAAAATATGACTGGAAAATGGTAAAAATTTGGTAGATCTATGTGTGAAAGTAATGAATAAATAGTAATTTTAAAGTCAAGTGATATTAAGGGAATTAAAACAGAAAACAAAATGAATTTCGTTCAAATGTTGGAAGCTCTTAATAAGAATGTTGATTCGCTTTTTAATACTATATCTTAGAAAAAATAGATAAAATTGCTGAAGAAGAAAATAATAAACATGAAGAATGAATGAAAAAGTTTGAAAAAGATGAACAAAAACGTCCTGAAAAAGATTTAAACATTCAGGCCATTGATATAAATGTTTGTGAAGATGAAAAAAACTTCTGAACTAAAGAACAAATGAAATTAGCAGAAGAAAAAGTGACTGATACTATGGATGAAGACAACGAATTGAAAAATTAATAGAATATGAAGAAATTATAATGAACAAAGAAAAAGTAACTGATAATATGGGTAAAGAAAAAGAATTAAAAGATGAAGAAATAATGGAATCTGAAAAAAATTTTAAAAATGAGATTGAAGTGTGTGAAAGTAAAATTGTTGATAAATTAAATAAAGTGGAAAAAGAAGAAGAAATAAAAGAGGATATTGGTGAAAAAATAAACAATGACTTTTATGAAAATAAAGAAGTGCTAAACTATGAAACGGTGTCGCCCCGCAGAACCCTTGGAAATAATAAGTATTGACCCAAAGGCTGCTAAGTTAGGAGACTCCTGGTCTAGAAGAATTTAATAGGTCAGTGCATAGTCTAGTATAATAAGGGTTTGCCAAAGAAAAAACTGCGGAACTTTTATTCTCAACGGATCTTTATGTTTTTTGGGGTGCTAAATCCCAATCTGAAGTTTGCTACCATGGCAACCACCGGCTTCATATTCAAAACCGCCAAAAAAACCCGTTATTTTTGTTTCTCTATCTATAACACGATAATGAAGCTTTTTTCGAAGAAAGTCCACAAATATTAATTGTAGCTGGAACTGGTACCTATATAATGAAAAAGAGAAATCCGAAATCAGGCCGTTTTTCGCGAAGTTACGTTGTTGGGAAAAAATGGAGAAATTGACCAACTTGCCGTTGTTGCCGTGGTTTTCAGCGTGATAGCTTGTGTATTTCAAGAATTTTGAAAAATTTCATATATAGGATCTAATTGTAAATTTAACCACCTTTCAGATTGAAAAAAAACATTCTGAATCGGACAAATACTTTCGGAGTTATAATATCCCATATAATATAATAACCCAGACGCATAAAAACCCGTACTGTTGTTAAATCCATGGTTTTCGGCACATTTATCATTATAACTCCAAAATATTTGTCCTATTCAAAATTTTTTTTTTTTTTTTTTTTTTCAATCTGAAAGGTGGTTAAATTTACAATTAGATCCTATATATGAAATTTTTATCAAAATTCTTGAAATACACTAGCTATCACGCTGAAAACCGCTTACTTTTGTAAAAGACATGTTTTTTTTGGCACATTATTCGCAATAACTCCAAAACCATTTGTTCGATCTAAAATCTAATATTTTAATCTAAAAACTGGTTAAATTTACTATTAGATCCTAAATAGGTAACTTATAATTAACACCGTGAAATACCCACACCAGTCTACTGAACATGTCATAATTTACATATTTTGCCAAAACATACACATTTAGCGTGCTAGCTTGGGTGGTTTTCAGGATTTAATATAATTTAAATATATAGCATCCGATAATGAATTTAATTAGCTTTGAGATAGAAAAAAGAAATTTGGGATCGAACAAATATTTGAGGAGTTAGAGCGACAAATGTGCCAAAAAATACTTGGATTTTACAACAGTACGTTTTTATTAGCGGGCTGGCATGTACATTTTACGGGGTTTGATTAAAACTTCATTTATAGATTCTTATAGTAAATTTAATCAGCTTTAAGATGAAAAAAAGTAATGTTGTATCGGACAAATAGTTTCAGAGTTATAGCCAAAAGAGTACGACAAACGTGTTTTTGCAAAGCTGTGGGACTGACAGCAAGTTGGCCAATTTCTCCATTTTTTCCCAATAACGTAACTTCGCGAAAAATGGTCCGATTTCGGATTTCTCTTTTTCATTATGTTGGTACTAGTTCCAGCTACAATTAATATTTGTAGACTTTCTTCAAAAAAAGTAAAGAGTACCTCAGCATTAATTAAGTCATGTCCAGGGGATTTTCTTCCTGGTAATTGTTTTATTTTTTCTGCAACTTGTGAAGGTTTGAAGGAAGGCGGTGGTGGAGTTAGTTGTAAAGTTGTATCTAATGTGTTTTGCATTAAAGTCTCGTGCTCCGATATTGTGAAGTCAGTATGTTGTTTAAAAACAGAAGAAATATAGATAGCGAAAAGTTCAGATTTTTCCTCATCCGATACAGCCCAAGAACCATCCTAATTTCGAAGTGGAGCTGACACTTCACGATGTTTTAGGATATTTCTTGTATACCTCCACAAATTTCCATAGTCAGCCGAAAGTTTGTTCATGTAATTTTCATAATTTGTTAATTTGCCTTTTGAGCTCATTGTTTAGTTGGTTAAACATTCTTCTGTCCGATGGAAGTCTGTTAGTCTGCCATATTTTACGGGCCCTTCTCTTTGCTTGGATTAACTCCCTAATGTACATTGGATAATTAGGTAAGTTCTCTGGTTTTGGAGGCTTAGGTACTGACGAGAACCATGCGGCATCTTGCATATTTTGAGTAAATTTTTCCACTGCTTCTTCTAGTTCTTCTTGGTTTTTGATCGAGACTGGAACAGAGAGAGTGGTGTTCAAATAATTTCTAAACGAATCTCAGTCCATATAACCTCTTATTGGAGTGGGTCTTTTTTGTGCTTCAGATGGCTCTTCGAAGAGAACCATATGTACAAGAGAATGGTCAGAGCAAAGATCAGGGCTAGTATTGATGGTATGTCGTACCGTTCTTAGTCCTTTAGTGATGAAAAAGTCTAGTAATTCAGGAGTTTTCCATCTAGAAGTTGGCTAATAAGTCGGTGAATTTGGGGTTATAGTGTCTAAGGAAAGTTTGTGGAGGGCATGTGTAAGATTTCTGCCTCTTGGAGTACACAACCTCGAGCCCCAAGCTTGATGCTTAGCATTAAAATCGCCACCTGCGATGAAGCATCTTCCTAACAGCTTGAAGAAATCCGAAAACATAGAAGATGTCAGGGTGTACCTAGGAGGACAGTAAATCGCAGCGAATGTGATTGTATGATGTTTGGTATATAATGTGATTCCTGTGGATTGAATATGTGGTGTAATGGGTAAGTCTATAGCGTTGTGTTTAAGATTAGTCCTGATAATTATAGCTGTACCTCCGTGTGCAGTTTTGTCAGGGTGGTCAGTTCTGTAAATAGTGTAGTCAGGAATATAAATTTTTGATTGTGGTGTAAGGTGAGTTTCAGTTATCAGTGCTAAATCAATTCTTTTTTCGTGTAAGTAAAAGTCTAGTTCAGTGCAGTGTTGTTTAAGTCCGTTTGTGTTGCATTGGATTATGGATAGGGAGCCAACTGTCAAGTTACTGCTGTGGGCCATAAACAGCCTGAGGAAGCTGAAAAGTATGAAAATCTGCTCCTTCTGATCGAAGGCTTGTGTTAATTTTTCGGTATGTATCTGGTGTAGCTGGGTTCACAGTCACCCCTTTAGGTGTTGTCTTAGTGTCGAATGTTTTAGGACCAGCTACCTTTTCTAAGAATGAGATGAGGGCAGGAAAGTTTTCAATCCCGTTTATAAAAATTGGTGGGATTCTGTCATTTTGAGCGGGCGTACTTATATTTACTGATTCTAGGTTAGGATTTTGAGTGAGAGCCTGAAAAATATTGAAAGTTGGGATGGGGGCTGTTTTATCTATACGTTTTGGTTTTCGTGGCTCACTATCTGCATCAATAGGTCTTTTACGACTTACCACTAATTGCCATGAGCCGTTATATTCCCCAATATCACTGTTTATAGCCTCCATATCACTTGCCTGTTTTTCAAGAGACTCAGCCATTTCTGGCTCTGTAGCCCACTCTGTTATAATTGTCTGGTTTCTAAACTAACAGTTACACTATTTGTTTACAAACTGAAAACATGAATTTCACTAAAAAAATAATACTTTTTAAAGAGACCAACACAAAACTTGATCCAAATCAATTGAACCATTATAAATTATTTACTATCACTATGAACTATTGGCATTAACAACTCGTTTTCATTTCTTATTTAAAGTAGTAATGAAAAATTTAAAGTTTTATTAGAGGTTTTTTTTTTTTTTTTTTTTTAAGAGAATGAACTTTATTCTGGGACTACTTGTCCCCTAAGAATAACATATGATTACAGTACATAGGGCAATCATCTGGCTTTGATAATTAATTATAATAAATAATAACAATAGATAATAATAAAAATTGATAAAGAATTAAATTATATGTTACAAGATAACTGTGACATCTTGTAAAATGATACATCTTATGTATACTATTATAATGTATATTACATAAATGTTCACGTTTTACATTAGCTCGGAAGATTGAAGATCCAGGAGGTAAAGGAATAAATGATGTTTAAAGGAAGTAAGAGTGGATATTTTTCGAATTGTGATAGGCAATGAATTCCATAACGAGGAAGCACGGATAATAAAGGATTTCTCGAAGGATGCAGTTCGATGCGCCGGAGTGTATAGGTTGATGGGTTGGGTTCTAGTATTTAAGAGGTGAATGGAGGAGCGCAGAGTAAGGAGGTCATGGATATAGGTGGGTTTTTTGGTTTTCAAGGTTTGAAATATGAGAGCACCCAGGAAGTATTGACGTCGAAAACCGGGGTACAGCCACCCAATTTCAGAATACCTGTGAGATATGTGAGAACGTCTGGAGATCCCGAAAATAAATCTAATAAAACAGTTCATTACTCTTTTACATCTCATCTCGAGCTCATCAGACAGTCCTCCATATACTACGCATCCATAGTCAAAGTTAGGAAAAATAAGTGATGATACTAAAAGTTTTCGAGTACTTAATGGTAATGAATCACGGTAATGTGAAAGTTGCTTAAGAATAAAAATAGATTTTCTCGTGATTTGAGAGATATGGCTATTCCATGCAAGATGTTTATCGAAAGTTATTCCCAGATTTTTAATGGAATTTTGGAAATGAATTGGACGGTTTTTTAAGAAAAGCAGTGGATAGTAGGGAAGAGCTTTTAGGTGAGGTTTTGACCCAATGAGAATAGCCTTTGTTTTTTCTGGATTTAGACTTAATTTATTCTCCACTGCCCAAAGGTTAATGCTATCTATGTCTTTCTGTAGCTTACAAGTCGCCTCTAGCATATTTGAAGGATGAAAGGATAAATATATTTGCAAGTCGTCAGCATAAAGATGATATTGGGAGTAGTGGATGCGATTCGGCAAGTCATTAATATAAATAGAAAATAGGGTAGGTGAAAGAGAAGATCCCTGGGGTACTCCTCGCGAGAGTGGTAGTGAAGATGAGTGAGGTTTTCCAGGTATAATCACAGTTTGGGAACGGTTGGATAAAAAAGAATGAAGCCAGCTTAACGCACTATTAGATATTGAGAGGTTATGGAGTTTGGAGAGGAGGATTGTATGGTCAACAGAATCAAAAGCTTTTGAAAAATCAAAAAAGGATCAGGATCGTAATATTCTGTTGGTCTAAGGAGTAGTAAAGGTCTTGAGTAATTTTTACCAAAGCAGACTGCGTGGAGTATCCGGATCGGAATCCTGATTGGAAAGGATTAAGGAGAGTTTTATAGTCAAGAAAGGAGGTGAGTTGGGTATGTGCTAATCTTTCTAATGGTTTAGATAAATTTGATAGGATTGATATAGGTCGAAAGTGGGAAACTGAGGAAGGAGAAGGAACTTTATTTAATGGACGGACAAGGACTTTTTTCCAAGCTGTAGGGAAAATAGAGTTTTGTAAGGAGAAATTATATATGTGGAGCAGGGCAGGTAAGATAACAGGAAGGCAGAGTTTGATTATTTTTAAAGGTATTTGATCCAAACCATGGTCATTGGTACGAGATTTAAAAACTGAATCAATTAGGTCATTAGGGGAAATATTAAGAAAATAAAAGTTATTAGAATTAAAAGGGGTTTGAGGAATAGAATAGGATAAGGTGTTTACAGGGAGTTCATTAGGGTGGGGGTCAGCAAAGTAGGAATTAAGTTCATCTGGAGTGAATGGATAATTGTTATCAGATGTGGAACTGGGTACTGCAAATTTTCTCAAAATTTTCCATTTAGATTTAGGGTCAGGCGCTTGGGATAGGATATTTTGAAAATACTGTGCTTTAGCACGGCGTAAAGAGGTCTGGGTGAGGTTTCTAAGAAGCTTAAACGATGAATAATCATCTGAATGTCTAGTACGCCTAAAACATCTCCTGGCAGCATCTCTTCGTTTCATCAGATTTCTAATGTCAGGGTTAATCCATGGAGCTGGTAGTCGTCGGATAATTGAGGTTTTGAGAGGGGCAAGATGATTAAGGACAGTATAAAGATTCGATGTTAGGCATTCCACCATTTCGTCAATTGAGGGGGAAGAATATATGGATTCCAAGGAATGGGATAGTGCGTCAAGTAAGGATTCTATTCTATCTGGGGTTATATGGTCAAGATTTCTCCAAGATATTTTCTTAGGAATAAGGATAGGAACAGATATGTCATAGGAGATTTGGATGAGATCGTGGCATGAGAGGAAAGGTACTGGATTTTGAGAGAAGGATAATAGGTTTTTCTGAGAATCTACAATCATAAGGTCAATTAACGTATCTGTGAACTGGGTGTGATGGGTGGGTTGGAAAGGTACTGCAAAAAGATGTAGAGAATACACCAAGTCCATAAGATACATTTTATCAGAAGAATCTGAGAGGAGGTTAGTATTAAAGTCACCAGCAATGATGACATTATTATACAGAGGTACATAAGTAAAAAGAGATGATTCGAATGATGGGTCGAATTTGACCTGAGGAGGGCGGTAAACTATAAGGTAAAGGAGGGAAAATGATTCCGAAGAGATTTCAGTGAACATGTATTCAAGGTGTGGAATATCAAGAGAACTGGATTTTAGAAGAATTTTTGCTCTTAGGTTATTGCGAACATATAAACAAACACCTCCACCAGTTCGGTCCGTCCGATCATGGCGAATAAGGGTGTAATCAGGAATAGATATGGAAGAGGTGGGAATATACGGTTTCAACCAAGTCTCAGAAACTGCAATGATATGATAGGTGTTATGGATAAAGTAGTCATGAAATTCATCGAAGTGCGCTGGGAGGGATTGGGAGTTAACGTGACAGGTCAGTAGTATATTAGACATAGGAAAGAGAGAGGACAAGGTTACTTTGAGAGATAATGGAAATTTTTAATTGGAACTTATGGGAACAATAATTATCACAGAACCAATAGGGTAGTAAGAACAACGGGAAAACATAAATGCATCTATCATTAAGAAATTTGAAACACAGAGACAAGAAAAAATAAAAATAAGAATATTACATTGTATAGAGATTTAGATATGTAATAATTAACGAAAAAATTATGGTTTGTCAAATCATTACTAAAACGTAGACAAAAATTTACATAAACTGGTAGAAAAAATGATTTTTTTCTGAAAAAAATAGATAAATCGATTGCGATGTAGGAAAAAGTAAAGATGAATCCATGAAATAAAAATACAAATAAGAGTAAGAAAAAGTAAAAATGAAAAAGAAAGATATATGGAAATATGTGGTAAATGTCAAATATAATAAGCTGAAAGACTAAAGACTAATACCAATACAAAAGCCGAAAAAAAAAAAATGAAGATCAGAGAGAATGCTGTATCCGCGAGAAAAACTGGATGGTACTTGCAATCCTGTTAGTCATCCGAAAACATCAAGGTCTTGAGCCTGGTCAATGAAGATCACCGGATGGCCGTCATCTTTCCGGCAGCGCACTCTACCAGCCGCAAACCAAACATATTTAACTTTTCCGGTGGACCTCTTCTGCCGTGCAAGCCAGTATAGGTGCCTGTTCGCTGGTGTCATCTCTTCGGCGAGATATATCCGGTGGGAATCATTTTCCTGCCAACCTATATCTCTGGTTGAGAAGTCTCGCTTAATTTTTCTTTTTTGCACCAGATCATCCCTCACTGACTGCCTCACGAAGCGCGCGATGATGGGCGGTGGTCGCGGGTCATCTTTTCTCGACCTTCGGCGTTCGACCATATCTATGTCCTCAATGTTTAACTTAAGACCAAGGCCAGCTCCCACGCTTGTAACCAGGCCAGCGGGGGTCTCCCCCGAGCTTACCGGTATACCGCGTATCTCGACCGATCTGCATAACAACCCTTGTTCTGCCTTATTCACCCTAATTTCCAGCTCGGTGACTCTTGTTTTTAGTGCTTTGTTTTCCAGCACCACTTCCTCCAGATGCCTGGATTGGCCTTCTAAATGTTTTTCAATTTTTGAGAGCCGATCACTCAGCTCGAAACTTATCTCGGCGTACTTTTCTAATGTGCCTTTCAGATCTTTGGTGGTTTCTTCAATTTTTTTTATTGCGGACAATAATTGAGATGCCGTCGGTTCGGTGTTTTGATCCGGAATCGATTTTAATGAATTTTGGTTTTTTTCTTCAACTGTTGCTGCTTTTTTTTTTTGTTTTGTCACATTTTTCGCACAACCATATTTTTTTTTTCTGTTCTTATGGCCTCAATTTCTTTTTCTTGAAGATTACTGCATTTTTCATGAAATGACATCTTACATTTTTGACAGTTTAATATCTTTTTTTTCTTCTCGTGCGATCGACTTTTCACAAATTGAACATACAGCCATTTTAAAAATATTCAACTTAGCGCGAGTCAATAAATAGATAAATAAATAGATATGTAACCTTGCTTAGTAGAGCAGCAGGAATCAGCGGTAATACAGTGGGGATTAGGCACTCTTGCTTCACCAACTCGTCAACAGTTATCGTAATTATTATAGAAAAATAAAAACGAAACTTATATTTGTAATTTACTAGTTTAATTAATAATAAAACTTTGAGTAAACAAAATAACGAAAACAATAACAGAATACTAAGAGAATAGAGAGAGAAAATAAAAATGTTAGATTTACAGAAGCAGTTAACGGAGATGTTTATCGGGCAGCGACTCAAGCCAGACTGAGGTTCATACCTTTTTGAAGACAGGAAAGTTTGAGTTTCCCTTTATTTAATTCTAATTTTTTTTTTTTTATGATGGCTTTTATTGCGTTATCAGACTATCAATCATAGAATGATTTTGTTGATTTCATTTGATTTTAGATTCCAGAATTTTTAACCTCCTATTTAAATTTTAAGTGAGTTAAAATGAGCTAAAAACTTAGCTTTTTCATTTTTTCCAGGTAAATTGGGATTACATAGTAATGGTACTTTCCATGATAAATACTTGGGAAAATACTAAATGGAAAACAATTGACTCTGAAAGTATGGATTTGGAGCTGAAAAAATTTGCCAAAGAAATAAGGAGTAGGTTCTTTTATAAAATCATAATTTTTACATAACTCTATTTCTTAATGAAAATGTTAAATAAATCAACATAGCTGTTCAATACCATAACATCATTGTGAATGTACCTTTCCACCATATAATAAGTTGCCCCTTTGCCCTCCTCTCTCTGCAGCATAATGAGGTGCCTCTTTCTCATAGCTTCCTTGAAAACTAGGACATTAAACTTAAATTTATTAAGAAAAAGAAATAAAGGTCTTTTACGTAAGCTGTGTTATTCTAATTTTAAATGATTTGAGACCTCTCGTTTTTTATCATGTAATGTTAATAACTTGTCACTGACTGACTACTGAGTTACTATGAAGAATGAGTATTTAAGGCTTATATAAGTTATGAGAGTGAGTTGAACTGGAAGAGTTGTGAAGTATCATCATGACACACATGTGGTGAGGGTAACATCACACTGCAGAGCCTTTAAACGCCTCCTATAGTAAAAAATGTTAGATTGGCCAGGCAGCAAATAATTAGCCCATGCTATTCCCAGTAGTGAATAAAAATATAGTTTATGACCCTACTTATACTTCTTCCTTATTTTCTGAATAAATTTGCTGTTTATTATTAAGTTTTTATTGTTTGGCATTATTGAGTATTATACTTGTATACATTATATTAGAAATATCAAATAGTTTAAATATATTTATATCAAATTATATAAAAAACTAATAACTAAATTAAGGAAGAAAGTCTTATATATGTATGCATATACTTATTTATGCTGCAAAATAAACGATCCTAGGTTTTATTTTTCTCTTTGAAGTTCACTTATTAGGTAATAATAGGTAAAATTATAAGTCTATTATTTGTGAATAGTCTTGAGTGTAGTAAAAAACAATTTTACATGCTTGTTACGTATAAAGGCAAAGATATTTTATCCATTTTTTCTTTTATTAAATTGATAGTACAATAAGGTTATAATTATCATTAAAACATTGTATTATAGCCTTGGACAGGGACATGAGGAACTGGGACATTTACCTTGAGCTGGAATCTGCAATAAAGAATTTGCTGACTGCACTGAGAGCCATCACTGAACTTCAGAATCCTGCTATTAAAGAGCGCCATTGGCATGAGTTAATGGTGGCCACTGAGGTATAATATTTGCAGCTGAAACTTTTATCATATAAATCTCCAGTAAATTTAAATTATGTGCTGTTTGCTTTCTTTAATGAATTATCAGAATGCTTAATTTATTTATGTTACATGAAATGTAGTTCAGAGGATCCATTAAAATAGCATAATAATAAGTAGTTAATTTATAATAATACTCTCTAATGACTTCTTTACTTTTTTCCTGGTGTGTAATTGTTTTATTGATAAATTATAAAGTTGGATAGAGGAGTTGCATATATTATATAATATATGCAACTACATATTTATAATTATAAAATATGTTTTTCAGATAGTTTTGAAAAATTATCCCAAATATGATAGGTCTCCAAAACATATTCAGTCGTAGTGGAGCTATATATATATTGTCACGATTCATGTTCAAATAAGCGGCAATAAAATTTAAAATAAAAATAAATAATAGACAAAATAAGATGACTTCTAACTCAAAAATTTACATTTTAAATAAAAAACAACAAATTAAAAAATTTTAAATTAACAAACAAATTCTCAGGTCGGTTCACAGGGAGGGATTTAACCTTTACACGTTTCTCCTTACACTTTAAATTTATAAAAATTTACTGAATGCCTGAAGGGCCTATTATTTAATTTGCTATACATCAATTCCTAATATTACCTGAAGGGCCAAGATATTAAAATCTAATTTAAATTAATTAAAATTTACTATTGGTCATGTCGTCTTCTACGCTGCTACTGCTCAACTAAAACTTCTAAACTTGGAGATGGCCATGTGTCTTCTTGCCTCCAAAACTGAAGTCGGTATGGGAAGTGACTTCGGGAGCAAGTGGGATCATGTTCTGCCTGTAGCCGACAAGAGAGTGAGCTTTGCCCGCATGGGCGCTGGGAACCAAAATGGTGCTCATCGCCTTCCCAATCGATCCATCGATTATTCAATCGAATCTTCTAATTATTTTATCGGTGTTATTGTGATCACCACTATATATATATATATATATATATATATATATATATATATATATATATATATATATATATATATTATTTATTATATACTGGGCGGACCAAAAAGAATATACATAGTTCAAACTGATATATTTAGTAAACTATCGATAGTAGCAGTGTGCTGGGGGTATCGGAAGAACGAGTGCATTGTCTAGTTTGTGTCCATGTCCGCCAGATGTGAGTTGTGCTTGGTTACAATGGCGTATTCACAGTTGTTGTAAAATAGCTACACCACAGCACAAAAGCTTTTTTATTCTTGAGCTTGAGAAGTGTAATTCCGTGATTATAGTGCAAAGACGTTTCCTGTTGAGGTACCAAATTGATCCTCCGAATGGATGGAACATTCGCAGATGGTACCGTCAGTTTGTTGACACTGGTTGTGTTTGTAAAGGAAAGAGTCCTGGCCGCCCTGGAGTGTATCTGAAGAAAATGTCACACGGATTCAAGCTGCTTACCAACATGGCCCATAAAAATCAACATGTCGTGCCAGTCTGGAATTGCAGCTGCCTAAAACAACAGTTTGGCGTGTTTTGAAACACAGGTTAGTTATAAAGCCGTACAAGTTACAGCTGTTACAGGCTATGAATAATGATGACAAACATAAACGTGTGGAATTTAGTCGCCAGATTCAGGATGTTATTAACAACGATAACAATTTCTCAGAACGGATCGTGTTCAGTAATGAAGCATGTTTTCACCTTAGTGGGAAGGTGAACAAACAGAATGTTAGAATTTGGGGTCTACAGAACCACCCATATGCGCACATCGAACATTTTCGAGATTCACCTAAAGTGGATGTGTGTCAGCTGGCCTCCACAGTCACCAGATTTGACGCCGTGTGATTTCTTCCTGTGGGGTTTCATCAAGGATACCGTCTATGTTCCTCCACTACCACAGAACCACGATGAGTTGAAGAACTGAATCCGTAGTACTGTCATTACATCAGTGACACCGGACATGCTTAGTCGAGTATGGCAGGAATTTGGGTATCGGTGTGATATTGTTCGTGTCGCTGGTGGAGGACATATTGAACACCTGTAATCTAAACTAGAGAGTTTCATAAATATGTGTTCCAAGTTCCATAGTTGTATGTCTTACAGTTTATTAAATATATCAGTTTGAAATACGTATATTCTTTTTGGTACACTCTGTATATATCAAAATTCTATTTTATCGACCTTCAGAAATTATTTCAACAACTATTTTATAATAATCAGGTAATAGGTTCTATTTTTAACAATATTTTATTTAAACACCATCTGCTTTACTTTTTTTCTTTATTTACGTTTTGATCCCTTGCTCAAATAGGATCCTCTTCAGAATAAAAATTGGCACCCCTTGTACAGCATGTGCTTGCCAGCTCAGACACCAGGGCACCGCCATATGTCTCCTTCTATATCATCCATCCATATTTGTTTTTATAATGATACAAATCTATTTATAATTATCTAGTTATTTAGTTAATGTTAAGAGAGTTGGCAAACATTTTTGCCCTGGAAGATTATTTCTCTTATTACATCTCTGAACTAAATACTAATATCCCTTAAGTTTTATTGGTAATGGTCTATATTAGACAATAAAGGAGTCTTTAGGAATAAGAGAAAAAAACAACAAAAGAATGATATATTTGAGGACTTACTTTATCAGAATCAGGGGACTTGTGTAAAAACTTTTTTTCCAGTGATCCCTTTAAGTTGTTAATAAAGTAATAGAATTGCAAATATTGCTTCAGTTGTTTGGGTTTTATTTTTACTTTTTAATTAAGTGGTTTCTACCAATGTGAGGAATTTGTATAGCTGACTAGAAGTTTGGGAACTACTAATTTGAAGTAGTAGTCTTTCCTGGACATTGTCATGTACTTGAGAATATTAATTATTTGAGGTTATTGGGACCAAGGATAGTTACCGGAAAAGTAATATATTATGAAGACAATAGGTGAAATCAAAGAAAGATGAATACATTTTTCTAAATGACTGTTTCTTTTAATTACATTTGAATGCAAATTGTATAGATAACAAACTATAGTATCATTACTGATGTTTTAAAACTCTTTATCAATATCTGAGTCAGCTGTATTCCTCTCTTTGACTTGGTGTGTTGGATATGTAAGCTATCAACAGGTTTGATTGTTCTCTGTGCTCTATGTAATGGAGTGCTGCTTCAAGTCTCTTCTTTACATCTGAAATCTCTTACATGAGAAATCTGGCTGATATGGTTTGTTTCTTCTTCTTTAGTATTGTTCTTGTTGCCTATCCATTTGTGGTACCATGTTTTGTACTAGTTAGTTTCTGCTTAGTCACCTTTTGAGATCTTGGCTATCAATTGGATTTTTATTTGATATAAAATAAAGTCTGTTAGTTCTGCAATACAGTTGTTACTTTTCTTTTGTAGTTTATATTTATTTGATTTAATGTTGCATAAATTCTGTCATAACTTTGATTCAAAAGTGGACAATTTTAATTGTGGCTTCTTTGTTCTCACTGGCACTGTGGTCAGTCAGTAGTGACTCACTGGCTTGGCCTGGCTAAAACTAAGTAATATTTAGTCACATTTTTTTTTTTCAAATAATTAATCTTCCTTTTATTTATTAACTATTACAAAACCCTGATCATCATGAGTATATTGTGATATTTAAACATTTTATGTTTGAAATGTTAAAAAGAAAATATTTCTAGAACTATAGTAGATATTATTGTTGTTATTCTTACAGGTTACTCTTATGAAGTATTATCAAGAAACCATGCAACAATTTAAGGTTTGATTAGGTGCTTTAGTGTAGATTTGCATGGCTTTTTAGATATAGAAAATAGTAACAAAATTAGAATGTTAGTATTTTAAATGATTGTTCTTCATTTGCAATCTTAGTAATAAAAGAAACAATATAGCCTATTGTTTTTTGTTTTTTGGGACTTAGCGTCCTTATGTACTACAACTATGGCAGGATGGACGGGTTATCCTACAGGTTGCCAACCTATTCTAGCCAGGGTGGGAAGGCCAAGATTTATTCTTCAGATCGCTACAAAATAAATTTTAACCCGCCTAGGTGGGCTTCGAACCCACAACCATCTGGTTACGAATGTGCTGAGACCCATGCCCCAACTCACTCAGCCAGCGAGTCCCCATCAATATAACCGATTTCCATTGCATTCCAAGGAGTAAAGTATCCTCAGAAGACTTTTCGACTTCATTTTCATCTTCAGGGCCAAGATTTATTGCAGGTGGAAACTTCTATGCAAAACACCCACTTTGGGACTGATTAGTAGCCAAAAATAAAAAAACTCATCTCTTAAACACCATTAAAGAATGACAATCTTCTACCAATTCTCCCTCCTATCCTACTTATTGTCCTGCATCTCTTTCTAAATTACCCGATATCTTACACTTCTTTATTACCTGTTTATTTCCGTTTCAACACTGAAGCCTCCATTTTAATTTCATTTAGCCAGATCACATCAATTTTTCTTGAGATAGCTAACCAGACATATTCTTACCTCAACATCCAACTTCTAGTAGTTGTTAGTTAAATTTAGTTTAGTAGTTAGTAGTAGTTACTTAAATTGGAACTATCTAAATAATATTTAGATAAAAAATATCCTTGAGATTGACTATTAAAACATCTAAAACTGCAGTTAAAAAATTCATAGAATGTTATCAGAAAATTATTTGGCAATGTACAATGTGAAGAAAATAAAAACTGTTAACGACATTTATACACTTGTAGAAAAATATTGTACCAGAGCTCATTGGCAGAAAACAAGATACCACTGAGATTAAATGGTCTTGAACCAACTTGCAAGATTATTCTACCTAGAATTGAACACATTCCCTAATAATTGTTACAATTGCTTAAAAATTCCTATCATTGTGGTCACATACTCACACCACAAAAACACCATCTTTCCTCTTAGAGGCATGACAACTGTTGGGTAATTTACCAGTGAAGAAAAAGTGGCTTACCTACTGATTATTTGTGCCAAACATACAAGCCTCATGAAACTCTTAATGATCTATTTCATGCGCAAGATATTGAAGGCAATCTCAATTCAGCTCAGCTCTTCTAGCTTTACCATCCTCTGCACTTCGTACTAAAAAAGTAGCCAATGAAAGCAAACTACTGACAACATAGAAAGTGTCTGATTATAATTTCATCACACCTTTTTTTCTATTACCACTTATCTTGAAAAGAACTTTCAACTATCTAATTTATATAATGCAATTTTATGCACCACCCATTTCCCTCTTTAATAGAATCACCAAACTTTTTTGGTGATTCTACATCAAAAATCGATACATATTTTTTTCTTCTCTTTCATTGGGCCCTTGGAGCTGAGAAAAAAATAAAACATGTTGAAATTCTTATTTTTTTAACTTATTTTGTATCTCAAGTGTGAAAACTGTTATCTGCACAGTTCTGTCTCCAAAATATTTCTATTTTAGATTAGATTTAGCAAAAGATGTAAATATTGAGAAATTATTAGCGTTATGATAACTTTTTAAATCATTTAGTGAACTAGCCTTATAGATTTTTTCATACAAAAAACTATGCCAGATATTGTTTCAGAACAGTATCTTTATCAGAACAGTATTATTTCTTATGTTTATGTAAAATGTGTAGGCTTTCTGATAGAATTAAAACATCTATTTAACACAAGTTTGGAAATTTAATCCACAAAATAAATTACTCTGCGTTTTTATGCTTTACATAAATTTCCTTTCTTATACCATACTGTTTATTAGCTCATTTTATGTCTTTTATCTTTCTTTATAATTATAAATGATTTATATGATTGACCTAATAATGAATTATAAATCTCTAGGTTAAGTTTGTAATAGATGATGAAACTACACTTAAAGACCTTCTTGAGTTAAACCTATATAAGTATGAAGAAGAAGTTAAAACTATTGTCGACAAGTCTGTTAAAGAACAGGCTATGGAAAAAACTCTCAGAGAATTAGAAGAGACGTGGGCTAATGTTGAGTTTGAATGGGAACCCCATGAACGTACTGGCATACCTGTCTTGAGAGTCACTGATTCACTGATCGAACAACTTGAAAGTGACCAGGTATAATATTTGATTTTGTAACTTACAAGGGGAGGTTTGCAGTTGTAACTCACAGATTTGAATGCCGATTTATATGTGGGTAGTAGGGACCTATAATTGTGCAAAACTATAATTATAGCCGCCAATGAGCATTAGGAGCCGAGAAAAAAAATAAAATGTGATTTTCATATTTTATTTTTTTCTCAGCTCTCAGTCAAGATAGAGATTCTTTCACTTTTAATTTCAGTTATGTATGCTATTAGATATAAAAATATTTTTGTTATGCTTAAGACACTATCCGGCTTTAGGGTGCTCAAAAATGACAAAATTTCAAGGAAATCCGCTGTAAATCAGTGGAAACTTTTTTTCATGAACAACTGACCTCAAATCTCGATTTAACGCACTATAAAACCCTTATATGTGAAATTTTATCTAAATAAAAAAATATTGATTTTTTACCCCTTTCGAGGAGGTTAAATAAAATTTTGAAGTTGAGATTCCATCAACAATTTCTAACGGCCATAACAACTGCTGTGTTCAACCGATTACAACAGTAATAGCATCACTAGAATCAGCATACATTCTGCTTTTTACCCATGGATATAACATTGGATTTACTCCAGATTTTAGTGGACAAAAACTGATGTGAATGAAAAAATCCAAGGTCCGCTATAACTTAATAATGGGAAATCATGCGGCTTCTGGATTTGGGCTAAACTATGCAGTTTTATGGCTTTTTGATGACCTTAAAATATGGTCTTAATCGATGGCAAAATAGTTGAGATAGCCCAAATTATTTACATTTTTTCAGAAATTGACAGCTCTTGCCTTCTAAAATCCTACAAAATTTAAAGGTAAAAAAAAAAAAATATTTTTGATTTTGACAAAATTAAGTTGTTTCTACATGTTTTTTGAGATGAGGAATCTGGAAATAATATCAGTTTTTAGTTTAAAAATTTTCCTCACCTATATTATATAAATAAGACGTTTTAAAATGATCTATTTCTATTAGAAGTTTTATTTCCAATTAATATATAGGTGTAGATTCTGGTCTGACATTTCAAAATATACAATTAAGTCCCAATCAAAATTTCATATACAGGGCCTGATTTCACTTTCATCTGATTTTAGTGAAAGTTTTCTTTTTAGAAAAAGAAATTTCAGATCTGACAAATAGTTTTGGAGTTATAGTAATAACAATGCCAAAAAAACTTGGATTTCAAAATGGTAAGAGGTTTTTAACGTGCTGGTATGGGTGTTTAATGGGTCTTGATCAAAATTTAATATATAGATTCTTATAGTAAATTTAACAAACATTCAGATAAAAAATAGAAATTTTTAATCGAGCGATTAGTTTTGGAACTGTAGCCAAATGAGTACCAACAAACGTGTTTTCACAGAGAAGTGCGACCCCAGTTAAAGGGCTAAAATGAGGGGTGTAGAGTGCATGAAATATGCGATGATTTTTGACTTCATAGCTTCGTTAGGAGTTGTTAAAAGATAAACATATCAGAGGTTCCTCACCCCCTGAGGGGAGGGGGAGGGGGGAAGGTCCCAAATTTGTGTTTTTTTATTATATCTCGAAAACAGTGGACACTTGAAAAATGTGCTACAAATCAAAATTAAAGCTAATTAAATTTCCTATAAAATTAATTATATACCTATTTGTCAAAATCCCAACGGTTTTCAAGAAATAGGTTTTTAAAAATCAATAATTTTATAAATAAAAAAAATGTTTACCTCAGTTTTTGTTAAACATTTGTTTCAAATACCAGAAACGTATATATGAAATTAAAGTAAATGTAACATTTGTTTTTCCCCGAATATCTCGAAAACGGTTAGAATTTGACAAATTGGTATAGAAACAATTTTATAGGATATTTATTTAGCTTTAATGTTTATTTGAAACTTAGTTTTCTAGAGTCAACCGTTTTTGAGATATAATCGAAAAACCCAAAAAATTTAACTTATCCCCTCCCCCCCACCATTAGCTCACTCTCCCCCCCCCCCCCCAGGGGCAGGGACTTTTAGTATTTTTACCTTCTAACTATTCCTAACGAAGCTATGAAGTCAAAAATTATAGCTTATTTCATGCACTCTACACCCCTCATTGACTGGACTATAGGTAAGATTTTTAAGAAGTTGTTTTAACCCATGGTCTTGGAAAAATTTCCTCGGTGCCTTTGATTTTAAACTTTTCCATTTTTTCTTCAAAAAATGCATCTCAACCTTTAAGGCTCATTGTGCCTGCCAATATCCTACTAGCGCAGTCCCAGCGTTTAATGAATCTTATAATTGTTTCTGGATTCATGGTCTCACTGTAGTTGGGATTTTTTAAGGTCTCATTGGGCTATCAGCAACAATGACAATGTCGTCAGCATATATAGATTCTGAGTGGCTGTTCGAGATTCTTATACTCGAGTACTAAGGTATAATATACCTTATACATTTTGGTAGAGAGGCAGTTTGGTCAATAGTTTTCACAAGATGTCTGGTTTCCCTTCTTGTGAATAGGAATTAATATTCCTCATTAATAATAAAAATTAATATTATTTATTAGCAACAATAATATTATTATTAATAATGATATTATTTTGGTTTGACTTTAGTTAACGGAGGCAAAATGCTAACTTTCTAAAGTTCATCCTTGACACTTTCTCAAAGTAGTACTCATCTAATACCTTTTGGGTTTCAAATGCAATAGACGTTAAACGATGCCTAAAATAAGAATTGTTTAGCAGCCCTTAGCTAATTCTATTTTATATAGACACATTAGAAATCACCATATGGTATATTATATATCTTATGGTGACATGAAAAAATTATCAATTTTACACCTCCACTGGTCAGAGACTCTTTTATCCAGGGGAAAAAGAGTAAGGAACCAGCTTGCTACTGTGAAACAAGTTTGCTTTTTTGCATTTCTTGTTGCACTCCACTTCATAAATTAATGATGAAATTTTCTTCTTAATTCTTCTTAATTCCATTAGCAACATAAACCAGATCTCCTTCTCTGAACTCGTATATTTTTTCTGGTTTTCATCAATCCGTTCCTTATTATTCTCAAAACTCCTTTGTGAATTTGTCAATGCTTCGATTCTGTCCATATGTAAGTAATATTTTTTTTTTTTAGCTGATTAGGTACAATTGTTGACGTCTGTCCGTTGCTAATGCGATTTGTTAGTCTCATTCAGTCTTTCATTCAATCCATTGGATTGCGGATGATCCACTGAAGTGAAGATCAACTGTTCACCCAACTTCTTGATTTGGTGTTCGAATTTAGATGAATTTAGCACGCTATATTGGTAAACCAAAATAATTTTAATATTTTCATTAGATATTGGCTTTATTAATTTAATAAAACCATTAGCCGTCTGTCCTTTTGAGCTTAAAATCCATGCATATCTAGTAAAATGATCAACTAATAAATACATGTATTTGTGCGAAGATCTATTTCCACCAAAGCCTCCAATCCATATCTATAGACATAATTTGGTATGGATATTCAGCTGGTCCTAATTGTGACAAAATTCCAATTGGTCTTCCTGATCTGGATTTATTTTTTTATACATATCTCGCACTGCTTACAATAATCAGATATTGTGTCATCCATGTTTCTGAAATAATAAAATGGTCAGAGTTTATTGGCTATCTGCTTGATACCAATATGACAATAAAAATTATGAATACAGTCAATCAAATACCGACCAAAATTTGTAGATACGTAAATCCGTTTCCTATTGTTCATTAATTGGAAGATGACTTCCCCATCCCTTATGTTTTTTGATTCTTCTATTGCCGCTTTATTGATTTCTTGGACTTTGATTATATCTTCGATCCGGATGATATTGACTACTTTTAAGCAATAATCTTCATTCTGAAAGCTTTCTAGAACTGGATTTCTGAATAAAGCATCGGCTTCCACATTATCCTTTCCCTCCTTATAAATCACTTTGAAGTTGTATTGGGATAAGTACAACATTAATTCACCAGTGCATCTCTCTTTTCACCTGACCTGGTGTCAGTTTTTTTCGAAAAATAGCCAACTGGGTGTAAAATCCCATCCTCTTGAGGTTGCTTCAAAACAGCCCCTAAGCCTACTCAATAAAAAAAAGTTTGTTAGATGGCTTGGTCTCACCTACTACATTATGGCGTGCATCGATCCTCTCGGTACATTCCTCTAGATAATAATAATTTATACAAAAATTCTCTTCCTCGTCCCAGTATTTTTTTTTTTTTTTGTAATTCTGTATTAAATGCAATAGCAACTTTACAATAACCTCCTAATCTAGTAATAGAATTTATACTACTTGTAATTGATTTTGTTGCCAGGAACTCCTGATGTAAGGCTAGATCCTTCAATTTAGCAGGAATGGCTTATCTTATCACTAGATATAGCTGCCAATTCATACCGATTCTCTCTAATCTTAATTATGTAAACATATAACCTCTTCTTCAATTCAGCCATAGTTAAACAATTTCTAATACCTTTTGGGTTTCAAATGCAATAGACGTTAAACGATGCCTAAAATAAGAATTGTTTAACAGCCCTTATCTAATTCTATTTTATATAGACACATTAGAAATCACCATATAATATATTATATATCTTATGGTGACTTGATAAAATTATCAATTTTACACTCATTAATAGCAAAAAGTCCAGTACAACACATAGTGGTTCTTGTATAGACTTGGTATTTGCATGTAATATCAACCTAACCAGTAAGAATTGCATTACCTGCTTTACTTATCATAAACCTTAAACTTAAAAATAATGGTACTTACTGATTCTACCTGAATGTAAATATATGTACCTATCTGAAAAAACATGTACTATGTTTCCTTCCTATGATCCTTGATCTGAACTGAGGTAAATTTTTTTTTTTTTACTCTCAGCACAAGAAGAGTGTTTCTTGAGCCTGCGGTGACCATACTTCTGTTTAGAACTCTGTACTCCTTCATCGTATCGATAAGGGATTCTTGGTCTACAGAATTGTATACTGACAAGGGGAGGACCCACTCAGTCTCTCACGGATCTTGTTGGCAATTTTTTCGGAGGTTCCTGGTCAAAAAATATTAGACACGTATTTTGCCGTTCCGACCAATGGGCCCTAGAAGCCGAGAAAAAAAAATAAAATAGCATTAAACTAATTTATTTTTTATCTCGAGTTTAAAAAATGATATCGACATGATTCTTGCACCAAGATTTTCAGTTTTGATTGCGAATTAAAGGAAAAATACAGTCGCTCCATAGATTTTGGTTTAGGTTAATTAAATTCTAAAAAAATGATTAATTTATCAAGCAAACTACCTCTAACGTATGTATATATATATAGATATCAATAAAAAAAAGAGATGTGTTTAGAGTTTGAAGAATAAAATAAAAATTGTAAATACTTAACAATCAAATCTAATATGTGGTTCTGTCTGTATATAATGTAAATATTAATTTGTAATAAGTTATCATTACAATAAATAATTAATAATTATAATTATTTTAATAATATTTTTTTTTTTATTGATATCTATATATATATATATATATATATATATATATATATATATATATATATATATATACATACGTTTCCTGAGTTTTGAGGGTGCTGAGATGGAATTCTAGGGCTAAAAGAATTTTCTATCACATTTTACAGTGTAAAAGCTAAAATTTTTCAAGTGAAGTATATTCAATATAATTTTTTCACAAGACCCGATATCAGATTCGAATTCAGCATTCAAGAGAACCCTTGAATGCGAAATTTCATCCAAATAGAAAAATAAAAATTCGTAAGCTTCAAAATTTGCCTGACCCTTGGTAGGAAACTTTTGTTTAAATTGATAAAAACATGAATTACGCTCAGACGGTTTAACGTATCAACTTTATTTTTTTACACAAAATATAGGGTGGTAATACGCTTGAAATGTATTTGGTTTCATCATCCTATCTGGTTTCAAACTCAAGTTAAAAATCAAAATGTTTTTCGGATTTTCCAATTTTTTTAATAGGTTTTTGTTTATCGAATTTTACATTTATGTACATCAAAAGAACGCTGAGACCCTCCTCTCCACCAACCAGTGAATTGCATGACAAAGTAATGACGATTTAAAGGTATGTAACCAATAATCGGTTTTAAAATTTCATTTTCCTGGAAGAGGGAAAAAAATGATATTTTTTGATTTTGTTGAATAACCGTTTTTAATGTTTTTGAGGGTGCTGAATTAGAATCTGACCGCAATTTTTGTGTGAAAAAATCTATAGAGGTAGTTTGCTTGAAAAATTAATCATTTTTTTAGAATTTAATTAACCTAAACCAAAATCTATGGAGCGACTGTATTTTTCCTTTAATTCGCAATCAAAACTGAAAATCTTGGTGCAAGAATCATGTCGATATCATTTTTTAAACTCGAGATAAAAAATAAATAAGTTTAATGCTATTTTTTTTTTTTTTTTTTTCTCGGCTTCTAGGGCCCATTGGTTGGAATGGCAAAATACGTGTCTAATATTTTTTGACCAGGAACCTCCAAAAAAATTGCCAACAAGATCCGTGAGGGACTGAGTGTGTCCTCCCCTTGTGAGTGGAAGTCTAGGTTATAAATATTAGTTTCCATCTTAGCATTTTGTTTGAATAATTAACTTCAAACTTTAAATATAAACTGAACTCTATCTACTTTTTCTGAAGCCTCCCTGAAACGCTCAGTTTTGGATCAATTTGTGTTTATTGCCTATTCAACTATGATTTAGAAAGAAAAAAAAATTATACGTTGCTGGTAAGTGGAAGATTACTCAGTAATTATTCACATCTTTTTAAGAAGTTGGTAGATAACTGAAGCTCTCTATTTTTCAGGGAATAATTGCTATTATTATGTAAAAATAAAATAAAATATTGTTTTTAAATATTTAATGATAAATGGATTAATTTAATATAATTTCAAACTCAGGCATATTCAAATAAATTATTTCCTATTTTGAATTTAGTAGTGATTGTTCATTATTCATAATTAAAATGTATTTAATTACAGTTATTATAATCGAAGGGTTGGGTGGATGAAGGAGTTATAAAACATAACACAAGTTTGAGTAATTTATGTTTCAAGTTTTTTTTACATTTTCCTTTAGCAGGAAAATGTTACCCAGTCCCTTCATCTTCTTCATAACTCTTTTTCTAGTTATTTTGAAATATTCAGATCTTGCCACCTAACATTTCTGTTCATAAATTCTTGATTTAAAGAACTAGATATTACTATTATTATTTTTTTAAATTTGACATAAACCCTTTATCCACCAAAGACTTCAATTCTTACAGGTAAACCTTCAAAACATGCTTAGTTCCAAGTTTGTTGAACACTTCTTTGAGGAAGTTTCTACATGGCAGAAAAAACTATCTATGGCAGACCAAGTTGTTAATACTTGGAATGAAGTTCAGAGAACTTGGAGTTATCTAGAAGCCATATTTATAGGGTCTGATGATATAAGGCGTCAGTTACCAGAGGATACAAAGAGATTTGACAATACTGATAAAACTTTTAAGGTACATATTATTTATTTTCATTTTTTATATACTATATATATATATATATATATATATATATATATATATATATATATATATATATATATATATATATATATATATATATTGTAATGATTTTCTTTAATCATAAATTTTTAATATTACTATATATCAATAATTAATTGACTTTTACTCATTATGGGGTTCTGTCAATATTCTTTTGAATTATGACTGGAAATATTTAACAACTTTTGTGCATTTTAATTTATATTTATATTAAATTACAATGTGAAAACACTATTTAATTTTATCTTTGTTTAATTTTAATTCTTAAGTCCATTAATGAAAGAACCACTAAGCACTTTCACTTATCTTGCCCAGTCCATTCTTTGTCTCCTGGTTCCATATTCTTCTATGACTGGTGACACCTGGCTGCTCCAAGGCCCTAAACTAACTAACTCCTTGTCTCAAAACCAACTGACCCTTTTTCCTACCTGCCTCAAGGGCTGGACCTTTCCCAGGTATTGAAGTTGTTCCTAATCCCTGGGTTCCTACCTGGTTTTGACCCTTACTTCCAATATTTGCTCTTCCTGAACTTTAAACCAAATATCATAACAATATATATATATATATATATATATATATATATATATATATATATATATATATATATATATATATATATATATATATATATATATAACTGAACTAAATTAATAAAATGGAAAAAAAAATTCAATTGTCAATAGGTAGAAACACAATTAGTTTTTCACAATTTTTCAATTAGTCTTACAAGTTTTAAAATATTGCTGTATTCCAATAGTTCCTTTTCTGCTATAAAGCTTCCTGTTGCAGAGGCCACGCCCCCCTTCCATTAGAGTGTTAAAGTGTAAAATTATAATATATATAGCATGTGTATCGTGATAGCCGTGCTGTAAGGTTTTGATAACAGTCCTAAGTTCCTTTGTTTGTTAGCCCATGTGCCGCCTCATTGTTTATGTTCATTTACATAATATAATATAAAACTCTTAATTAAAACTGTTTATTATTACCCACCACTGCAATACCCTATCAGGTTATGTGCCCAGAGCGTGTGTGGTAATAAAATTGTGTGTTAAAACGTTAAAAAGTGATATAAAACCGGTACATCATGACGACGAACGACGATATGTTCAACATCGAAAAACTTACCGGCTCATCTAACTTCAATATTTGGAAGTTTCAAGTAAAAATATTTATGCAAGCTGGAAATATATTTGAAGTAATATCTGAAAAATCCCCGGAACCTGATAAAAACGACAAGGAATGGGAAAGGAAGGATGCGAAAGCTAAGAAGGTTATAATTTCAACTATTGATAAAGTTAATATTCAATTTATTATGTCATGTGAAACAGCAAAGGAGATGTTTGAAAAGTTGTGTTCAATTTATGAAAGAGACAGTGATCATAATAAAAGTTCATTACTTCAGCATTTTTTCAATTATAAGATTAACAACATATCTCATGGACTTAATGAATTACAGAATTTATGTTTTAAGTTAAAAAGTATAGGTCATGAAATAGACGATGACACCTTAATAGGCAAAATTTTATCATCATTACCTGACAAATTTAAATACTTTATTACTGCATGGGAATCAACACAGAAGGCTGATAGATCTCTTACAAACTTAATTTCTCGGCTTATAGCTGAAGAAGAACGTAATAATGGTTCATTTTCTAGGAATTTACCAAGTTCCAGTGATAATGTAGCTTTCAAATCAATCAACAAAGAAATAATATGTTATAGATGCAATAAAAAAGGGCATATTGCAAAAAATTGTATTGGAAAATCACAGACTTGTAAAATTTGTAAGAAAAACAATCATTCTGAACAAAATTGTTTTTTTAGGAACAAAAAAGGCAAAACTCAACATGTATCTAAAGTAGCATATTTTTCTCAAACGAACATAGATAATAACGAAGATAGCTGGATTCTTGATTCTGGTTGTTCTTCTCATATGGTCAATGATAAGAATCTTTTGTCTAATGTTGTAAAAGTGAACTCACAAATATTAACTGCCAAAAATAATGAAAAACTGAAAGCTGTATTGAAAGGTGACATCGAATATGACAACTGTATATTGCAAGACGTACTATTTGTTCCTGATTTGACTAAAAATTTAATATCAGTAAATAAAATAACTGAAAAGGGTGGTGAAGTAAAATTTAAAAAAAATAAGGTTGAAATTTTAAAAAATAAACACGTCATCACAGGAAATAAAGACAAAGATGGAATTTACAATGTAAACCTAAAACCTTGTGAAAAATTATTCCTCACAGAAAATAATAATATTGAAAATATTATAACATTACATAAAATGTTAGGACATTTAAGTTTCCGGAATATAAGAAAATTGCAAGATATGTCATATGGATTAGAAAAAATAAAATTCCCTAATTATGATATTAAATGTGAAACATGTATTTCTTCTAATATAACGAGGCAACCTTTCAACAATAACAGAAGTAAAGCTACAAGACCTTTAGAAATAATACATTCAGATTTATGTGGACCACTTGACAGAACATGGGATGGCTACAACTACTTTATTACTTTTTTGGATGATTACACCCATTTTCTAATGACATACCTAATTAAAAACAAATCCGATGTTCCAGATATAATAAAAAAAAATTACATAGCAGAGGTTGAGTCGAAATGGAATTCAAGAGTTCATAAAATACGATGTGATCTAGGAGGAGAATATACTAGTAATGAATTAAAATACTACTACTAATGTGTGTACTAAAAGAGGAATTAAAATGGATTTTGCACCGACAGCAACACCAGAACTTAATGGCAAATCAGAAAGAATTAATAGAACATTAATGAATAAAATTAGAACATTGATTCATGACGCTAAGCTAAATAATGAAATGTGGGGAGAAGCACTTTATGTAGCTACATACATAACTAACAGAAGTCCAACAACTGTATTACAGAATAAAACACCTTATGAAATGTGGTTTCAAAAAAGACCAAATTTGAAATATTTAAAAATGTTTGGTTCTGAATGTTATGTGAAGCACAAAGGACAGTTGAATAAACTTGCTCAAAGAGGAACAAAATTAACATTTATTGGTTACGCTACAAATGGATACAGACTATGGGACAAAATAAGAAGAAAAATAATTGTGTCAAGGGATGTTGTTTTTATGAATCAAAATTTTGAAGACGCTTCAAGGACAAGCAATCTTATAGATGATGAAGAAAGTCAAGTAGAAAATGAGGAGCTTGAGATCGTAGAAAAAAAAAAAAAAAAACTTTGGAAGCAAATGAATCACAAACAAATTTATCTGATTCATCAGAGGACTTTCTAGGCTTTACAGATCAAGAAGAAGAAGAAATTAAAACCCCTGTGAACGAATCAAGAAGAAGTAAAAGAAGAAGATTAAAACCAAGGAAATTAAATGATTATGTGCTATTAACATATGAAGAAGCTATATCAGGAGATGATAAGGACAAATGGAGGAAAGCAATAGAGGATGAAAAAACTTCACTTATGAAAAACAATGTATTTAAATTTCTACCAGAAAAAGATTTTAAAACTGACGGAAAACTACTGACGAGCAAATGGATTTTCACAATAAAAAGTGATGGAACACACAAAGCCAGATTAGTTGCCAGAGGTTTTGATCAACAAGATATTGATCATGACGAAATATATAGCCCAGTTATAAATCTTTCTACATTAAGGTTACTAATTGCATATGCAGCTTCGAAAAATAAAATTATTAAACAATTTGACATAAAAACTGCATTTTTATACAGTGATATGGATACAGAAATATATATGAGATTACCAGAAGGATTTGATAATCATGAAGGTAACATTTGTTTACTACAAAAATCATTATACGGACTGAAACAATCTTCACATAATTGGAATAAGCATTTTGTGAATTCATTAAAAAAATTGGGTCTATTTCAGTTAACCTCGGATAAGTCTGTCTTCAAAAATGAATCTAGTTCAATTATTTTAACATTATACATTGATGATGGATTGATTATAGGTGATAACTTAACTGAAATTAATAATATTTGTAAAAACCTTAAAGAGGAATTTGAAATTAAGATACAAGAAAATCCTAATAAATATGTGGGACTCCAATTTGAAAATACAAATGATAAAATTGCTTTGAAACAAGAAAATTATATATCTGAAATTTTAGAAAAATTTGATATGAGTCAATGCAAATCTGTCGAAACACCTGCTTTACGAGTCGAAAATTTTCCACCAGAAAATGAAGACAATTGTAATTTTCCTTTTAAAGAGGCATTCGTGATGTTCACTGCTTCATAACCTTTAATTTTTAATTCATCAATAATTGTTGACTTTGGGTGGAATGATGCAAGTTTTTTGACAACCCGTGGGCATCTATCTTCGGGTAATTGGTAGGTATGAAAGTCAGCCCCTTCTTTTCGTTAAGAGTTAACTATAACTTGGTATGAGTTTGGTGTTTCAGGTTATATGGTAATATTTTTACCAATACTTTTTAATATAAAAGTTCTGGGATCACTAACCTTTTCAAGGTATTCTATCAGCATTGGATAGTTTTCAATACCGTTGACGTGAATGGGCGGTGGTTTTGTAGTTGGTACCTTCTGTGGTGCCTGTTGGGTCTCCAGTGTTGTATTATTACTGCTTGAAGCTTTATTAAAAGCTTCAAACCTGTTATGGGTTATAGTGACTGGTGTGTTGATGGCTGGTCGTCTATTTTTTGATTCAATGACTTCAGACAGGCGTTTGCGGCCGGTTACTAATTGCCAGACTCCTTCCTGAGCCTGGGAATTGTTATTTATGAAGGTTTCTAGTCCATCCATGGGTCTATTGTTGCCTGAAGTTGATGAGCTTTTGCCCATTTTTAAAAAATAAATAAAATAAAACAGTAAACTCACCTCACTTAGTCTACTAAACTATTAAGTTCTTACAACAGCACTTTTTACCTATTAAACTTCATTTTAACTATAAAATTTTACAAAAAAAAAAAAAAAATCTAACCTATTTTTTAACTTATTACGTTATCACCATATGATCAAGTCTTATAATCATATTAGTTAGTTTCTAAAGTAAAAAAATAAATAAAACCTGTAACACTAACAGCCCATGAAGGGTCTTGGGCTCAGTACTTCAGTAAGAATGTACTGTTACTAGATCAATGGTTGTGAAAGGAGGAGATTTGGCCTAAATTACACTCAACTGCCAGGTTTTTCCCCAATTAAGGGCACTCCCACTTTGTAGAGGTTGGGTGAGCACCAGGGTCTCCCGACCTCAAAGTCGAGCTGTGACCGAAATAACAGAAAATAAATTTTCTGACAAGAATTGTCAATAGCTCCGATAATATCTAATTTGAGCATGAGGCAGTTTGATTTTTTCAGTAGTGCATTTTCAATATACATTTTAGTATCGTAGAGAGCATCTATTGTACTTTTTTGTGGTCTGAATTTGAAATGATTTGGTGAAAATATTGTTAGATAATGTTTATTTGTTTGTCTAGAACCTTGCTTTTGATCAGTTATATTGCTATTGGTCGCAATGTATTTGAATCTCGGTATTTTTAACTGAATTCTACAACCCGTGAACGAGTCCTGATTTCCTCGATACACAAGCACCATGCATCCCTGTTCTGAGCTACTACCATCCAGTTCCTGATGCCGAGGGATCCTGCATCGCCAGCTATGCAGTCCGTCCATCCCAGTCTGGGCTTTCCAATATTTCTCTTTCCATGAATTTGTACGGTTAGTACACTCTTGGGAATGTCTCCTCCAGATATACTTGCCACTTGTCCAGCCCACCAGAGTCTTCCGATCTTAATGACCGAGACCACATCAAGGTCATTATAGAGTGTGTACACCTCCGCATTTGTGCGTAGTCTCCATTCATTTCCAACACATACCGCTCCAAGGATTCACCAAAGAACTTTTCTTTCAAAAATTCTTAGTGTCTTATCATCAGACTTTGTTGTTGTCCATGTCTCATAGGTATACGTGAAGAAAGGTCTGATCAAGGTCTTATATAGTGTAAACTTTATTTTCCTGGACTCTAGCCTATTTGTCAGCTGTTTTCTGAGGGCAAAGTTGTTACCTAAAATTTTTGTAACATTACCGTGCCCAACTCAGAGGAGACGGCCAAGGTTCAAAAATATAACACTAAAAAAATATACATATAAGGATAAACGTCACCAGCTAAATTAATTATTTTCCATTAATTATTATCAAAAGTGATAAATAATCTTAACTTAGTAATAAAGGAATTAAACTATAAATTAAAAATCATTTATAAAAAAAATATCATAAAAAAAAAAGATACTGTTATAGTGAGTTGCGAACGTGGCTCTTCGACTTAGAAGTCCTTTACTCTACCTTTCAGCTCTGCCGCCTGCTGCTATCTAAGTACCTTATCTTGATACTTATGTCAGTTAGCCAATTATATTTTTACAGAGAGAGATTTATTAGTGATCCCCCTAACATTTTATCTTTAAAAATTTATATAAAAAAGTAAGAAAAAAGAAAACAAAAGATACATTTCTTCTAAAAACACACAAAAAAAAGAATACAAATTTATTGAGACAAAAATAAAACAAAATTAACTACCAGCTGGTGTAAGAATAAAAATTTATAATTATACTCGTTAATAAACGAAAAATAAACTAATATATACAGGTATTTACTGTCCTGAAGGTGGTCTCGGCTCCCCTCGGCTCAATTGAGTGAAGTTCCCTGGTGAATGTTGGTTTCCTGGCCCCAATCTCCTTTTGGATTTTTCATTTCTTAACCCGCGGGTGGGTATTAAATGAAGACAATCGTCCAAGAACACCGTTTTTCTCTGAAAAATCGGTCACCACAAGTCACACACACACCTGACCTTGCCGGCCAACCTCGTTTCTCTCTCCTTGTCTTTTCTTGTCGACCCCCTCTCGTTACGCCAGTAGCTCCGGGCGGCCCCCCTCACTACAAATTGTATATCTCACTTTTCACTGTTTTTACACTAACTTACATATAAATGAAGCGTACATCCAGCTCACTTAAACATTTTAACAAATAATAATAATACAAAATAGTTCATATGTTATTGTTTTTCATTAACCTAATACAATAATAAAATACTAATCATAAATAAGGAACAATTAATCAGGAAATCTATCTTTCTTTTTTCCTTTTTCCTTTTCCCTAATCACCTAACCATTTTTTTTCCCCTACCTATTTTTTTTTTTTTTTAATATAACAAAGTAGCATCTATTAGCTGCCATGATCCTCCTTTTAACTACAGCACCTATGCAGTTTTCAATGTTGATCTGTGAGCCGAGGTAGGTAAATTCAGACACCTGCTCGAATTCGTAAGGTCCGAATGGTACTTTTGTTCCATTACACTGAACGTTCCATTTTGTTCCTGGTATCCATATATTTTGTTTTCTCTTGATTAATTTCCTGACCAAAGCGGTGAATAGCTGTCTCAAGGGCAAGGAATGCCTTGGTCACAGTTCTGCGAGAGCGTCCCACAATATCTATGTCGTCTGCATATGCTAGTATTTGAACGACTCTGTTGAACAGATTTCCTGTGTTCCGCAATCCTGCATCCCTTTTGGGTTTCTCGAGGACTAGGTTAAATAACAAACATGCCAGGGTGTCTCATTGCCTCACTCCTTTAATAGAAGGAAATCCTTCAGACTTTTCTCCATTTGCTCTGACTACACACTCAATACCGGCCATAGTTAATCTGAGACCCACTAGCTTACTGGGAATACCCAGTTCAACGAGGGCTTCAAAGAGTGCTTTCCTATTGATGGAGTCATAGGCTGATTTTAAATCTATGAAAAGATGGTGAGTTATCAGCATGTGCTCTCTTCCACGCTCAAGCAGCATGCAAAGTGTGAATATTTGGTCTGTAGTTGATTTCCCGCATCGGAATCCACATTGATATAGCCCTATCATTCCCTCAGCTATGGGTGAAAGATGGTTAAACAATACATTGAAGAGAACGTTATACGCAGACGGGAGCAGCACTATTCCACAGTAGTTGGAACTTATGAGTGGGTCTCCCTTCTTATATATGGGACATATCACTGTTTTGTTCCAGGAGAATGGGGACCTCTCATCGGTCCATATCATAATAATCATTTCATGGATTGTTTTGACAACTTCACAAACATTTTTTGATAAGTTCAGCAGGCAAACCATCATATCCAGGAGCTTTTGGATATGATGGTTTTTCTATAGTGGCCATGACCTTACCCTTATCAGGCAGTTCCATCTCTATACCGTCCCCTATTGGTATCTCCTCATCCTCAGCTACTGTCTCCTGAGTTCCGTAGAGTTCCTGAAAGTGCCTTTTCCATTCTTGTAGATAGAGTCTGCTGTCCGTGAGAAGGGTCCCTTCCTTGTCTTGGCATATAGAGGGTGATTGCTTGAATGGTTTCCTGATCCAGTTGGCAAGTTGGAAAAAGTTTCTTGGGTTGTTCTCCCTTCGAAAGTCATCCATGTCCTGTAACTCTTTGTCCTGATGGGACCTCTTCTTGCACCTATGGATGTGTTTTTCTTTTCTCCTTTCCCATTGGAAGTCCTCCATTGTGCTATGTGTACGCCGACTAACCATAATTCTATAGGCCTTATTTTTTGCATATGTCGCCTGTCTGCATTCCTCATCAAACCATGATGTTTTTGTTTCCGGTTCATTTAGACCCAAATCCTTCTCCACTGTCAGCACAAGTGTCTTTTCGCATCTTTCCCACAAGGAGTTGATATCTTCATTCTTTGGTTGTATTTCCCTTAGTTTGTTATCAGATGCTTCTGCGAAACTTCTTATGATCTGCGGGTCTCTCAGTTTCTCCAGTTTGTATTTTTTCTGGTGTGCATGGTTTCCCGATTGGACATGTTTTATTTTAGGGCAAACGTGGGCTATACTAAGAAAGTGGTCCGAGTCCACATTAGCACTCCGGAATGTACGAACATCTGAAACATTGCTAGATCTTCTTTTACTAACTAGGAGGTGGTCTATCTGATTAACTGTTTGTCCATCTGGAGAGGTCCATGTTCTCTTGTGGATATCTTTATGCGGGAATTTGGTTGAGGCAATAAATAGATCCCTTGATGCTGCTAAGTTGACAAGCCGCTGTCCATTATCATTACTGAATTCATGGAGACTATGTTTTCCTACTGTGAGTTTGTAGAAGTCTTCTTTTCCAATTTTTGCCTTCTAATCTCCCACAATGATTTTCATGTCGTACTGTGGGCAGGAATTGATAGCTCTTTCTAGTTCTTCATAAAAAATATCCTTATCTTCTTCCAAATCCTCGGTTGGGGCGTGTGCTGATATAATACTGGTGTTATAGAACTTGCCTTTCATTTATCGGTTTGAATGCAATAATCTGGTTTCAGAACTTTCCTCTGACAACGAAGCCCACCCCAAAAGTATGATGCCTTTCATTACAGCTATAATAAATAGTGTGATTTTTCTTTCGTTGGATGCCCGTCGGACTTCCTGGATGGCAGTAAGATCGTCCAGTTTAAATTTGTCTATTTGATCTAAGAGAACTTGAAGTGCTCTCGGTCGATAAAGTGACAGTACATCCCAGTATCCAAGATAATATGATGTATCTAAGATCTCGGTAATATATGTAGTATTCCTTTTTTCCAAGTCTTTGGTATATTTGTCTTTTGGCATATTTGTAGATAAATTGTAGTTGATTATAGCGGATAGTTTTCTGAGCTTATTTGTAGGATTTCGGTATTAATTTTGTCATCTCCAGGCGTTTTCTTATTTTTTAAATCTTTTATGAACTGTAAAATCTCTTGTCGGTTTCAGTGGACTGTCATTTTCGGTATTAGGTGGTATTTTGCATCTAGTTCTTGTATTTGTTTTTTTCTGTTTTTTTTGTTAAATGTACATCTTGTTTAACTAACGAATTGAGCATGTTATAGTCTTTCTGAAATCTTATGTTTGGTTGTTAAAGTGTCAGGTGCATATTAATATGCTCAATTTCATATATTCTCTTCTTCAGAACAATATTTTTTTCATGACATAATTTTAGAATTATTTATCAGACCTTGTTATTTATGTTATTTGTTCAAGTAGTCTTGTTTATGTTCTCTTAACTTTTTTTCTGTTTTAGTCTTTTGATATAATGTCCTAAGTTTGTTTGTTGATTTCCTTAATTTTATTAAATCACTGTTTTTCCAAGACACTGTTCGATGTTGTTTATTTTTTATAAATTGTCTGTTGATCATTTTAAATGTTTTATTACAGGTTTTGATTACTGCTTTATTGAAACAGTCGATTATCCTGTCTACACCGAAATTAGATATGTTATCTATAATTTTTGTTTCTATTTGAAATGCCAAGCTCCATTCATTATTCTCAACCTTAAAACGTTTTGTTTCTTTGTCAGTTATATTTTTCTCAAAAGTGTCCAGTCACTAGATTTGGTTATATAGTATTTTTTGTTATAGGCATACTGGGTGTGTATCTGTTTCATTTTTATTTCAAAACATATTGAGTTGTTATATGAAAAGTTTGGATCGTTGATTTTTCAACAAAATTTTGAAATTTTGTATGAATTTTGATGCATTGGGTGTGCAAATAGTCAAGTCAATATTCTTTTTCCCCTAGATCCTTCAAAAGTTGTTATCATTGAAAGCTTGTCCATTAGTTTAAGGTTTTGGGATAGTATATAAGATTCTAAAATTCCTCTTGGTGTGACCTTTATATCATTACATAGAATGATCGACAGAATCGATACATAAAATTATTTTGTCAAACTGTTAAATTATTGCATCGATCTTCTCAAGGTGATTTTTCATTTCTCTTTTATGCTCTAATCAAGATAAAAAAAATTTTATTTATTATAATTTCAATAGCACAAAAATTGGGTTGGATTAGTAAGATAGCATCCATTTTTTTGTTGTTTAATATAATTGCTGTCCTATATTAGTATCATGTGTTGAGATATGTCTATTGGCTAACAATATACTTCTTTCCCCTTCTCTACTGTTTTCTTTAGAAGCCTGGGTTTTTGAATATTTCTGTGCTTGTAGCTTTTGAAATAAAATTTCTCAAATCTTTATCCATGAATATTTTTCTCACCTGTACAGTTCATCGTTGATTTTTCAACAAAATTTTGTAATTTTGTTTGAATGTTGATGCATTGGGTGTGCAAATACTCGAGTCAATATTCTTTTTCCCCTAGATCCTTCAAAAGTTGTTATCATTGAAAGCTTGTCCATTAGTTTAAGGTTTTGGGATAGTATATAAGATTCTAAAATTCCTCTTGGTGTGACCTTTATATCATTACATAGAAATGATCGACAGAATCGATACATAAAATTATTTTGTCAAACTGTTAAATTATTGCATCGATCTTTTCAAGGTGATTTTTCATTTCTCTTTTATGCTCTAATCAAGATAAAAAAAATTGTATTTATTATAATTTCAATAGCACAAAAATTGGGTTGGGTTAGTAAGATAGCATCCATTTTTTTGTTGTTTAATATAATTGCTGTCCTATATTAGTATCATGTGTTGAGATATGTCTGTTGGCTAACAATATACTTCTTTCCCCTTCTCTACTGTTCTTTAGAAGCCTGGGTTTTTGAATATTTCTGTGCTTGCAGCTTTTGAAATAAAATTTCTCAAATCTTTATCCATGAATATTTTTCTCACCTGTACAGTTGCCTCACACAGGTTTTTTTTTGCCTTCATATCCTGTTCCTCCCATTCTTACTTCTCACCATCAATGGCCCTGTTTGCCAGCTAGCTTAAAAAAGGTCTTCAGGTATAACATTACCTCGTTCTGTCCTCTATCTATTTGCTTGTACTAGTAATAAAAATAATATTAATCATAATTAATACTTAATTATTTCAATTGTACTAATCCGATACTTAGCATTAGCAATCAGTACCAGCCAAATGACATCACTGAGTGACTGAGTAGTACTGAAGTTTTGATGCTTTAACTATAGGTACACCTATCCTTCTTACACTAATTTGAGAAATTAAGAACATAACCACAGTGAACAACTAACAATTATTATTTATAGCATTATTGAAAGCAATCATAAAAAAATTTATCAACTCATTAACTACAAGTTCTCTTGTATCACATCTCTATTTATAATAAAAACAATTAAATATTATTTTTAACTATTGGTAATTTCTTTTGGCAAATTTTTGCTTAAACTAATTCTTATATAAGATAATGTTTTAAAAATGTCCAGAGAGTGATCTTTAAACACTGACTTGATTGCTGGTGCATCTTAAATTTCTATTGCAATTTTTTAAAACTATGTACATTGTAAATTATGAGCCTAATGTGGATAACTATTATGTATATACACAATTTATTAATGAATGAACTTTTCAGGGTATGTTACATGATTTAGCTCAGATACCTAAAGTAATTGAGGGAGCCAATCGACCAAATTTACTTGATAATTTAAACACCATTCAAAAGGATTTGATAAAATGTGAAAAAGCTATGTCTCAATATTTGGAAACAAAACGAATGGCATATCCACGGTTCTATTTCCTTTCTGTTGCTGTTCTTCTTGATATTTTAGCAAATAGCAATTTTCCTGAGAGAGTTTGCAAGTTAGTTAAATTTTATTTAGCTTTATGTTAAAATTAATTTTTCTCACTCATATTTAATAAAAGGGGTTAATTTTATAGTCTTATCTCTATTTATCTAAACTTTTCAGGTATAATCACATTTTAAGATAACTGATATCCCAGCATGAGACAGGATAGTAGCATGATCTAGTAATTTTTTTTTTGGCTTTTAATAATACAATTTATAATTCTAAAGATCCATAAATTAAATAAAAAAATGGCACCACCATTGAAAGGGATCTGGTCTATCTAATGATCTGTCATCATATTGTTAATAGGCATAAATCAGTGTCAGTGTGGTGTGGTGTTCAGCTATGCATAATTCCTCAAAGCCTTTGCTACAAATACCTAGACCTTAACTTTATATTTGATTGGCTTTAGGATCCCATGATATGCAAACCATAACCTCAGTCTCTAATGACCCTCTCCATAATAGCATTTTGCATCATATTTACTTCAGACCACTTGGACAATCCATCAAATGACTCAGATAAGTCGATCTGAACTTTCTCCCAGACAGCTTCTAGTAGGTTCTATGAGTAAAGAGGCACTTCTGGCTCTCAATCCTGTACTTTTTGGCAAGTCTGAAAGGCTTTAACATACATCTCTAAGCCCAGATCAATATTGGGCCACCTGGTGTAGTAATGAACAAGTTACCTCATACCTTCAATACCAGGATAGCCAGAATGCAAGGTTTTCCAAATGGTTTCTCTCAAAGACTCTGAAGAAACAAACAGACCTAAATGACTACAACCCCAGAAAATTTCTCAGTATGTAGTACATATTGGGATCACTGTTGAAAATGGAAAGGGGATAAATCAGGATGCAGAAAATAGAATTTAATTTATTCACTCATTAATACAATTTACAAACTTAGACTTTTCTCATGATATGAACTAAACGCACACTTAACTCAACAGTTATGAAAGAGATAATGAAAATATGAAGGTGAAAATTGTTTTCCACTTATAGTCTTTTCCATTTACACTCATTTTTACATTTACACACAATTGTTTCTTTAATTTTTATTTATCTTTAGTTATTTATTATTATTATTATTATTATTATTATTTTATTTATTTTTATTTTTTTTAGGAATTTATCTAAATTGTATGATTCAATAGAAAAACTTCAATTTAAAACAGAAGGTGGACAGAAAACAAAATTGGCTGTTGCGATGGAGGAGAAGAATGGAGAAAGAGTTAATTTTTCTAAGAATTGTGATTGTAATGGACAGGTCATTGCAGGTTTTATTATTTTTTCTCACATTAAGAATGAAAGCTGTACAACTTAAAATTATCCTCAGGAGTTTTATAACTCTGCTATTGCAGCGATCCAACCTTAGGTATTAGAGTAAAAGAATACACTTATTGGTGGGTCAATGGCAACCTTTTTGGAACAATAAAATAGGTTTCTTGTGTCATACCCTTCATGTAATATTACTTATTACTTTTTGAATTTTGCCACTTTCATTTTAGACATGTATAAAGTATTATTTATTAGGCTTTGTATAATTATTGTATGCGGATCTCTAGAATCCCCTCTTACCATTCTCTTGATCTCCTCATTATTTAGGAACTGAGATGAGGCTCTTCTGGAGCTTCTAGTTGATATATGGAACCTATTCCAGGTAACAAAGAGTCCTTGAAGTTATGAGGTAAAGCATTATTTCTGAAATTGAACTGTGACTTTAATTGAAATTCTGGTTTTAGGAAAGTAATCTATTCACAAAACAAAATGAATCTTGATAATTAAATTTAGTTAAGCTAAATAAATAAAAAATAATCATGGGGTGTTTGTTTTTTTCACATGCTTATACCCATTATTGTCATTGGCTTTTATTTTGTTTAACTCACTACTCGCTTTACTATCATATTCCCTGGATATTGTGAAGAAGTGGGTAGGACAAAATTGTACACTTTTTAGAAGGCCACTTCTGATAATTTTCCTAAATTTTGCAATGACTATAAATGCCATTAGTGCTGAAACAGATATTTTAAGGCCTTATTATGAAGCGCAACTTAGTCCTTTTTCAAACGATATTCTACTTCCCAAAAGAGCCTTAGCTGGTATAAATATCTCCATACAGATAAAACATTGTCATATGAGACCTATTCCTAATTTCTAGAGAAGAAATAATTTTGAATAGATGCTAGTGTATTAGTAACCACTTAAGCAAGCAATAAATCTTTCATGATTTGTTCATACTCTTCTCTACCTCCAATCAAGAAAGTATTACGAAATTCTTTGTGTAATGTTTCCAATTAATCTTAGCATTATCGTAGGCTTAAAACGAAAATGAACTAATTTTCCAATGAGTGTTTTAATTTTCTTCATTAAATCTTGGGATATGTAGAACTAACTTAAAGTATTTCCTAGGCATCCTCATCCCCAGATATGGTATTAACCAAACCAATCACAAAGCAAAATTTCCTAAACACCGTAAGAACACTTTGTTAATAGCATCCCATGATAACATAACATAACCTACAATAGTGTGCTATGGTTAAAGCAACGTCTGATAGTCTAAACTAATACTGTAGTTTAAGTGTTTTTTTAGAGAAATTTAACTTATCCACTTCTTTATTACAACCTCCGATAAAACATACTTATATCTTTTCAGTTTTAAATCTCAAAACAATTACAATCACACATAAATTTTTCATAATGATAAAAGTATGGTTGACTGGTATGATAAATGGAGAAGAAGATAATCAGGGATGCAGTCAAAGTAACACCACGTTTAAGAAGGAATTCTTTAATACGTGCCAACGTATGTTCTTTAATTTTATTTTTTTATCTTTTCATAATTTTTTTTTTTTTTACTTTGAATGATTTATACTCTAAACGGGTGATTGGCCCAGTTGGCACGTATTAAAGAATTCCTTCTTAAATGTGGTGTTACTTTGACTGCATCCCTGATTATCTTCTCCATAAATTTTTCATTTTCTTTATTTTGTATTTTATATTCCATACCTTTGTATTTAATTAAATATTAATTTGTATTTCATATTGATATTGATTTTTATTTTAAATAACTTGTATTTTCTTTTCTTATCTAAAAAGAAATTATAATTTTTAACCAATGTTAAGTTGGTAAATAATAGTACTGAGGGATGATTCTCAATCTAACTACATATATAAATAATAAATAGAAAAACTTGATTTGCAGTGTATGAAAAAAATATTTCAAACTTGTTTATTATCTAAATGAAAATAAAATGGTAAATATCCTGACAGCATATAAAAAAAAAAAAATAGTATTTTTTTAATTTTCTATGTTTGTATATGAAGTAGCTGAAGAATGTTTTTTGAACTATTTGGATAAAATTTTTAAAAAATTTAAATGATTATTGAAAAAAATATACAAAAAATACAACTTTCTATTTTCTTCTTTTGAATAAGCAGCTATCGCTGCTCTGCTTTGTATAAACAGCTTTAGTAAATGATAAATGATCTGTAGCTGTAGTAAATATTATTAATTTCCGAATGATTCTTTCTGAGAATTTGCCTTCGGCCCCTGAGATGTTCTTTAACTGGCTTCCAAACTCCCAGTTTCTCTTCCTATAGAGAACTACTTTCTTATTTGCTTCAATGCCTTCTTAATCAGCACCATCTCTTTGCTGAGTAAGATTGCTGCAATTGCTATTTCTGCCCTCTGGTTCATCTGGCTTTATTCTACTTTTATAAATGTGCCGGCCCTAGGATTTTTAGATGTGGATATTATATTATACCCTTTCTTTGCTTTTTACAAGGTAAGTTTTTGTATTCAAATAATATCAATATTCTTATCAAAATATTGTTACTTTTAGGTACTGCAGCAGCACTCCTTACGCTGACAAGCAGTGATGAAAATTAATTTACAGGACATTTCTCCCAAACCACCTCATAGTATTTTTGTTTTTGTCCAATGGCTGGCTTTGCGGTAACATTTTTTCAGCACCTCTGCCCTTGTGGCTAGATCCCATGGAGGGAACCTTGCCTTAGCTGGTCACCTTGGTTGGGCCATCCAACCGTAGCTCTGCTAGTTTCAAGTAAGATGCCCTTCTACTGTGGTACCTCTTTTGTGTGAAGGTGGGATCAACAGCTTCAACATCTTTTGATGGATGACATTGCTCCTATATCCTCCTTACTGAATGAGACTAAAGTAGTTTTCTTTCAATGAGTTAATAGCAGTGATTCAAGAATATGGAGTTTCCATAGTAGTCCAGTCACTGAAGGCCTGAAATAGGGTGTAGAGTGCGTTTTCTGTAATCCAAGGTTTTTCTTCGGAAACGTGTTCAGGGTAGTTAGAAAGTAAACATACTGAAAGTCCTGGAGTTTTCGGGCCTGGGAACAGGGGCGCTCATATCTCGAAAATAGTGCGTCGTATACAAAACATGACTATTTACTAAATCAATGTTAATTAAATTTTCTACATCTTTTATTATATACAGGGGGTCCCGAATTTAAATGGCAAAACTTCAGGAACTTATAGGGGACCGAAAAACTAAGACAAAAAGTCCTTTAGAGATTTGCTCATTATTGCTTAGTTTTAGAGAAAATCGAAAAAAAAAAAAAAAAGAAACTAAACAAGTTTTCATTTTTATACTTGTTTATTTATGTTATGTTCTTTATAATGTAAATATTGCTCAAAATGTTGTCCTTTTGCACCAATGCAAGCATTACATCTAGCACTCACTTGATAAATTGCAGCTAAACATTGTTCTGATTATATGTGGTGCACTGCATCTATGATTCGGTCTCTTAATTGCTCTCTTGAGTTAATTGACACCAAATAAACTTTCTGCTTCAAGGTTCCCCATACGAAGAAATCCATGGGTGTCATATCAGGTGATCTGGGTGGCCAAGGTACTACTCCTCCACGTCCAATCCATGGTTGTGGATAATTTATATCCAGCCAAGCTCGAGCAACTCTGCTATAATGAGCTGGACATCCATCGAGTTGGAACCACATTTTAATCTGCTGCTGTAAGGGAATGTCATCTAAATAATTAGAAAAGCAGTTCTCCAAAAAATGTGTAAATGTGATACCATTCAATCTTCCAGGTAAAAAATATGGTCCCACCAGTAATCCGTTCCAAATTACAAGCCAAACGTTAATAGCAAATTCATGCTGAAACCTATTCTCTCTAATAGCTCTGGGATTTTCAAGAGCCCATACATGATAATTTCTTTGATTAACTATTCCTCCTCTTGTAAAGGTAGCTTCATTGGTCCATATAATTTTTAATGGAAATAAATTATCATCGCGAATTTTGTCAAGAAACCAGTTACTAAAATTCAATCTCTTGACATAATCTTGAGGTAATAAATTCTGAACTTTTGAAGATGGTATGGGTAGCGATTATCACCTTTCAAAGTTCGCCATATTGCTTGCCGCGATATTGCTAATGCAGCAGATGCTCTTCGGATGCTAGTCTGCTGCTAGGATTGTTATCGAAGTGGCGTTGGACACAATTTCTTCTCCGATAATCTGCTCTTATTGCTGCCTGGAATAGGTCGCCTTCATTACGTATTAAGAATGACCCAGTCTCTCGTAGTCTATTAAAAGTTAACGAAAAGACTCGTCGATTAGACACTCTTCTATTTGGAAATCGGCACGCATACTGCCGCACCGTTTCTAAAGCATTACCGTTATAGAAACCATACACAAAAATGATATCAGCGTATTCAACATTAGAATATGTATGCAGCATTGTGGCTGATGCCATTCACACAAAAATATCTGAGTAACTGACTGAAGACATTTAGGAATTATAATCCTAGAAGGAAGCCAAAATGTAAACAAATAAAATAATGTAAAGGATAACATTAAGTGTTTACATATCTCACTGCCTAGCCTGACGAACTTTGAAAGGTGATAATCGCTACCTGTAACATTTTTGTTTTGTTTCTTTTTTTGCGATTTTCTCTAAAAGTAAGCAAAAACAAGCAAATCTCTAAAGAACTTTTTGTCTTAGTTTTTCGTCCCCTATAAGTTCCTGAAGTTTTGCCGTTTAAATTCGGGACACCCTGTATACATTTTTCTTATTCTGTACTGTTTCCGAGATATACGCTAGGAAAATTTGAAAATGTTCGGGAAAAAAAATTTCACCTCATGTTTTCTGTTAAACTTCCCTCCATATGTTCTAAAACATTCATCATACGACAAAATTTTCATAAATAATATTGCAGAAAATTAAATTTTCTTCAAAATACACATGTATTTTCCAATTTATCTTTAACCTGTCAAAAGTTACAAAAAATTTAACTTTTCTTGGTAAAACATACAAAACGTCACTTGAGGTACGCATGATGATATAGAATATACAAAACGTCCTTCACATTTGCCAAGCATATATCTTGAAAATGGTACAGAATATGAAAAATTTGTATAAAATAAAAGTTGTAGACAATTTGATTACCTTCAATTCAGTAGATGATCATATTTTGCATACGACACACTGTTTTCGAGATATGAGCGCAAAAAAGTTACCTTCCACACTCCACACCCCCTCTTCCTGTTCGCAGGCCTGAAAACTCCAGGACTGTTAGTGCCTTTACTTTCTAACTACACTGAACGTGTTTCCGAAGAAAAACCTTGGATTACAGACATTGCACTCAATAATCCTTTATTGACTGGACCCACTGAACATGTAAAAATCGTCAAAACATTAATATAATATTTTATAAAATTCATTTTTTTAAACTGCATATAAAATTTTGCCAAAACATACACATTTAGAGTGCTGTCACGAGTATTTCATATATGTGGTCTAATAGTAAATTTAATCAGTTTTCAGATGAAAAATATGAATTTTCGATCGGTAAAACAGTTTTGGAGTTATAGCCAGAAACGTGCCAAAAAACGTGTTTGCTGATCACAGCAACTTGGCCAATCTTTGGGCCAACCACTGAACCGAATTTAATGTTATAAAATTAAGTTAATTTAGTTTAATGTGACGTTTTAAAAATAGTGTAATAATTTAAAATGATGCCCTAATGACGGTTTACAACTTGAGCCAAAACGTTTACACAATAAATTAATTCCTTTTATTGTGTTTTTTATATTTACACATACCCCAAAGATCTCCAAAAAATATTTTGTTTTATTAGGTTGAAAGATGGCTTAATAATGTAACAGACAGCATGCGAATGACTGGTCGTGACATCATGAGTGTGGCAATAAAAACATATGATGAAAAACCTAGAGAGGAATGGATGTTTGAATATCCTGCTCAATATGCCCTGCTTGGGACTCAAATTTGGTGGGTAACAGAAGTTACTATCGCATTTGGCCAATTGGGAGAAGGCTATGAAAATGCTATGAAAGATTACCAAAAAAAACAGGTAATAATTAAAGTATACCAACTTATATTTTTTTTTTTTTATAATGTGATAGGTTAGATGTATCTGATCTGATTTAATTTTAATAATGCAGATAAATCAGTTGAATGTACTTATAAACTTGCTGTTGGGAGAATTGTCAGAACATGACAGAGAAGAAATCATGACTATCTGTACCCAGGATGTACATTCAAGAGATATTGTGGCCAAGTTGATTACAATGAAAGTTGAAAGCAGTCTTGCTTTCCAATGGCAGTCACAGTTAAGACACAGGTAAGTAAATAGTTTGATTTTTATAGAACCTGTTTATATTATTAACCCCAATGAAATCAACTTAATCTTATCAATAGTTATGAAGACTGATATAGGGGTCGCTTTTTTATAAAAGGAGTTTATTTACAATGATACAAACTGCACTGAAATAACAAGTAAATAATGCATCTAATGACTACAGACTGGGAGTGACGCCATCTTGCTCCTGACAGGGGTTCTTATAGGCTTGTATTTTTACAGGTCAAGAGATACTCCTTTCAGTATGAAATAAGTTGCCTTATGAGACGCTGCTATACTCTCTGGTTTTACGCATTAAAACTGTCAGTTGAAATGTCGCCAAACTGCTCTTTTGTTACTGAATGAAATTTCAGTTTCATTTTGGAGACACATGCCTCAGAATATGCTCAATCATTCCTCATTTATAAATGTTTAATATTTCTGGGTATCTAAGGGTCCAAAACATTAAAGACAAAGTCCATAATTAACAGTACTTTGAGTAATGCATCAATGATTTCCTTGTCGTTTGAAGCTGTCCTCCCTCCTCCACCTTCGTAGATGACTTTTAGGTCTGTGATATTTTATCTTCTTTGTAAGTATCTCTTATTCATTAAATCATTAAAGATTCCTTGAAGTGGTTTGTCATTGTAGGTCCAAAGATGTCTTAAAATAGTGTCCTTAAGGACAAAAACTAATTCTAAGTGGGGAAGGAGAGTGGCCAAGGATGTCCTTCAGCCGCAAAAAATCCTCAGATCCTGGCAAATCTGAAAAACATTATCCTTTTGGGCATAATAGCAGGAGCCATCTTTTATTCCCGCCCCAAACCCCCACTGCCATGGTTCTATATTGTACCAATTCAGTAAAAAATTTCGATGGGATGGGGTTGATAGTGTTGAAAAATTATCTCCAACTTCCCGTTGAATACGTTAACCATGGTGGAATACCCTTCCACCACCTTAAAACTATTAAATCCTGGAATATTTCAAAATAGTATCCTTAAGGAAGAAAACTAAAAGGACAAAAATGGCAGAATATCCTTTGTGTAATTTAAAAGCAGTTAATCCTGAAATATTTCAAAATAGTATCCTTAAGGACAACAATGGTGGGATATCCTTCTGGCATCTTAAAACTGCTAAATCCTAGAATATTATGAGGTCCCAGCACCCTTACAGAGAAAGGATGGTTCATGGGCTGCATTGGACAACGAAAAAACTATTCTTTTTACTGTTTTCATGCCACATACAGACCTTCCAAACATACAACATGAAACTTACCTACAAGACGCATTAGACATTTCTATTCTACTGACATTACCACCCCTGCTTTTTCTTCCTCTGAAGTTTCTCAAGTTATTAAAAGAATACCCAAAAAGAAAGCTCCTGGTTATGATCTCATTATCACTGAGTTGCTCCAGGAAATACCTAGAAAAGCTGTAGCCTTTCTCACTACACTCTATAATGCTATACTTAGGACTAGGAAATTTCCATTCCAATGGAAACTTTCACACATTTTGTTGATACCTAAACCTAACAAAAACAGTGCCTTAGCTTACAAATAGGTTGGAATGAAGAAGCTAAGGCACTGTTTAGCTTCTTCATTCAAACCTATTTGTAACCCATTCATCCTCACTGCCCCAAAATTTTTGAAAAACTGTTATACAATAGAACTTGCCAGATCATCAATTTGGATTTCATTCATTACACTTGATGATCCAATAATTGCACAGAGTTACTGACTATATTTCAGCAGCTCTTGAGCAAAGGCTTTATGCTACCAGGGTATTTCTTGATGTTGCTCAGGCATTTGATAATGTCTGGCTCCAGGGACTTCTCTTCAAATTAAAACCTCTAATCTTAAACTTATATGTTTTATATTTACTACACAAAAAAACAACATATTTATACATATGTTTTGTTGCTGCTTGGCCCTTAAACTTAAATGATGTTCTTCCAGATGGGATGTGAAAGTTAATGACTGCCTAATTAATATTTGTGATGCATCATTTCGGTATGACTATGAGTACTTAGGGAATGAAAGGCGATTGGTTATTACTCCACTGACTGACAGGTGTTATATTACTCTGACACAGGTAACCAACCATTTTTATATCAATTATTTTTAACTATCTAAGACTACATCATGAGTATTGTTTTATAATTTGTTAACACTATATTTATAGATATCACAATGTACCTCTGTGTTTATTTAAATAAACGACAAAACTTTATAAACACTAATTATTTTATTGAATTATTAGAAATGATATTACTTATTGTTAAGGAGTCTGCTTTTTTATATCATAGACTCTCATCCTCCAAGTTTTAATAGTTTTGTTGTTTATCATACCTGGATAGTGTTTTTATATTATTTATTAACATTTAAACCTAACCTATCTAGGCTTAAATTTTACTGGCTGATTGTATCTTAAAAACAATGTCGTTAAGAGGCCGTATTAAAAGGATAATGGAAGGGATTATGCCTGATAAAAAAGGTTTTTTCACTATAGATATTTTTTGAAGTGAAGCTTCTTTAGTGATGTTATACTATATATACATACAAATTTTTCTCTAGTGTAAGTTGTGGAAATTGTAGTACCATGTCAAACTTTTGTATGCTTTGTTAATAACTTTTATTCTGGATGCATTTTATGTAAATAATTATTTTTTATTGTGTATTGCAGTATCTTGTTTTTATTATTTTTTCACATTTGATTAAAATAATTTGACGTTAATTGAAGCAATTTCATAATAAGGAGGGAAAATGTTCACAAATTTCATTTATTTGGATCAGGTCATGTGGTGTTATTATACAAAATCTTTTTCTATATTGATTTGAAGTTAACAGTAGCCCTTCCATAATAATTATTGTATTATGACTTAGTCAGTGGCTAATCTATTCAGAGTTAAACGAATACAGTAATGGCCTAAACATGTCATATTGGTATTAGATATGTATGCGGGCAACACTGAGTGGTGAAGGTTATCGGCTGTCAGCTGGCATGATAACCAAAGAGGCAATGTGAAATGGATTTGCCACTGCTACAGTTACTGTATGATCATTTTATTTTTACCATTGTACTCTTGAACTTTTTTCAACTGTTTAATAAAAGATTTTGAGCATGTTTTCCCATGTTTGCATATTGCACTACGACCTGCCTTGGAAAATTTAATCCTTTTATTAGGTATTTAGTTTGGTGGAATAACACCGTTGATTGGAAAAACCCAACATGCCCATCGTTGGGTGTAAAAACCCCACATGTATTAACCACATTTCAATCAATTCCCAGCAATGTAATTGTCATAAAAAAACAAGACTATAGTTATCAATGCACCTTGGCATGCTTCATTGAAAAAACATTTCTTCATTAAGGGGGAAAAAATAATACACATGATAAACAGTTTTTGTGCCTCTTGAAAAGTTTCGAATTGTGGGCTAGTGGGGTTTTTCAAATCACCTATTCGATTATAGTTTTTATTATCTAATTGATAGGCTATTGATAATATATTTAATTAAATAAATAAAATTAATGATTAACAATTTAATAGAATAGTTAACTTTTACATTATAAAAATAATAATAATAATAAAATTAATTAAGCTTCTATACTGTACTTTATACCATACTACAAAATTTAATAAAATTAATATAACTATTCAATTAGTAGTATAAGTGTGGTAGTTTAGAGGGTAAGGTAACTAACCTTGGACACCCTTCATTGGGGCTTATGTACTTCAACTAGGGCAGGAAAGATGAGTTATTGTACTGGTTACTAACTTATTCTAGCCAAGGTGGGAAGATCAGGATTCATTTTATAGGTCCATCATAAAATAAATTTTAGCCTGCCCAGGTGGTATTCGAAACCAAGACCTTTAGTACCGAGCGCTTTGGGACCCTCGCCCCAACTCACTCGGCCACCAAGTCCACTATTAAAATATCTCATTTAATCTAAGTTAAATATGTCTAAATAAACAGCCCTGATGTATTTGGTAAACATAACCCAATGACTTAGGGTATGCATGATGGTATAGAAGGATCAATACAATTAGGATTGATGAATTAATTGCCACTTCTATTGAGATTATTTTATTAAAAAACTAGTTTCGAATGCTAAACATTCATCTTCAGTTCTAAAACATACAACGTTTTTTCAACTCATCAGTACTTTGTTACATAGATTATATATACTTAAGTTTTTAAAAAAGTAAGACAAGAAATCAAACATGGTCACTCACCATCGAGGTAACTAAAACACTGAATTCGTGAGAAGTAAAAGGGGAGCAGGTAGCTTAAATTTTTAAATCCAATGAGTCATAAGGAAAACCCCATTGTAAATCAAAAATTTAACCTACCTGCTCCCGTTTTACTTCTCATGAATTCAGTGGTTTAGTTACCTCGAAGGTGAGTGCCCATGTTTCTGTTTTGTCTCTTCAGGCAAGTACCATTATATTTGATTTCTTGTCTACCCTGTTTTTGAGATATACGTTATTAAATATCGATAATTTTTGAAATAAAAAAAATGTTTACCTCACCTTTTGTTAAACACTTGCTTTAAATACCAGAAATGCATATATGAAATTAAAGTAAATTTAATACTCTACAATTTTGATTCTGACATATTTTCTGATAAATGATTGTGGAAGGTACTAGAAACAAAAGTTTGACAAAAAGTGAGGTGACATTTGTTTTTTCCCGAAAATCACCAATTTTATAGGAAATTTAATTAGTTTTTATGTTTATTTGAAACATATTTTTCTAGTCCATATTCATAAGGTATAGTTGACTGTGAATTATATATAGGAGATGTAGTTGGTTAGGGTAGGCAGTCAATGAACTCAGCAAATCAAAACAAAATGTTTATTTTATTTTAATTGTCAAAGCCGACGTTTCGACTTGCTTTGCAAGTCTTCATCAGGGCTAGAAGAACAGAAAACAAGCAACAAGGTATGACTACATTGACTACATGACATTGTACATTGTAGTCATGTAGTCAATGTAGTCATACCTTGTTGCTTGTTTTCTGTTCTTCTAGCCCTGATGAAGACTTGCAAAGCAAGTCGAAACGTCGGCTTTGACAATTAAAATAAAATAAACATTTTGTTTTGATTTGCTGAGTTCATTGACTGCCTACCCTAACCAACTACATCTCCTACATATTTTTCTAGAGTCAACAGTTTTCGAGTTATTATCGAAAAAACAAAAAAATTGAACTTCTCCCCTCCCCCTCCCCCCAACGTTAGCTCACCTCCCAGGGGCGGGGACTTTTAGTATGTTTACCTTCTAACTATTCCTAATGATACTATGAAGTAAAAAATTATCGCATATTCCATGCACTCTACAATGTGTTTATTGACTGGAATATAAGTATTATTTTCAATTTCTGAAATTAGAAAATAATTAAAGCTACTTTAAGCTTCAATATAAATTAATTTAAAAATAATTATTTGTTACTGAAAAAAATCAATATTCTTTTTTATTTGTTTATTTATTTTTGCTACCACTAAAAAGGCAATGAAATTGTAAAAAATGGATTCAATTCAATGATCAGTTCTTTTATTGAACAGCTATATTCCTAGAAAGATAACTCTTTCTTGGATAGATCTTAAAGGCTTTTAATATGGTTAGGGACTGTAGTTCAGATAGGCATTTTTTTCAAAACCAAAGGAGTGATTTTATGACAATGTGTGTTTTGAGAGTTTTGAGGTGGAGGGATTGAGGGATGGAATGGAGAGTTTATGTTATGAGATGTAGATTATAAAAGATGGTTCCATTTATGTTTTTAGAGTAGTTATACATTGCAATACTGTTTACAATCACTTCCACAAACTTCAAGTACATAGTTCTTTATCCCTTTTGTTAAATTCCTTTTCATCTTTCATTTCCTTTTATCTTACCCACTTCTGATTTTCCCATCACTTCATTTTTTTATTCCATGTTATATTTTTTATCCTGCTTATACAGCTCACCCTGCCTATTAGTTCATATTTCAAATATTCCTCGTCTATTTTTTTTTATACTTCAGTTCTCTGACATTGGTCTCTTCATCTTTCTTTGTTTATCACTGTCATTTGTTTGCACTGACACTCATTAGCAAGCTTCACTAAAATCATTCTTTCGTAAACAAATTTTATTAAATTATTTTTTGGGCTGTTCAGTCGCTCCATTTAGTGATGGGAGGAGCTCCTGCTGGTCCAGCTGGAACTGGAAAAACTGAAACTACTAAAGATTTAGGGAGAGCACTTGGCATGAGAGTGTATGTCTTTAATTGCTCCGAACAAATGGATTATCAAGTAAGTAGGGCTTATTTTTTTTTATTTTCTGTTTATCTAACATTTTTCTTTTTATCATCATAAATTCATAGAAGTAGAATAACTTTTCAAGGAACGAGGAATCCTGTATTATTATTTTTTATGAACTTGTTTTTAAGAGATTGGTCAATTTTATTTATTTAAAAATGTGTTAGTATATTCAACTTTATTTATGTAATAAAAATATGAACAAGTATTTAAATACAATGTTTAAATGAATAAATTTATTTATACAAACAAAGTTTTGCGAATAGGCACATTTTTTTTCTTTATAAAATTCATTGATCTTAAGGTTAAACATTATCACTTCTAATTTTATGTTTTAAAAATAATTTTCTAAATATTTGTAACAAATGGCATTTCCCGAATTTATTTTCAAATCCTGATTCTTATTTTTTTAAATAAATCTGTACCTTAATGACTAATCATTACTAACCCAAAGAAGATCAAATACTTAGAGGCTAAAAGCCCTTGGCACTACATGAAAGAGCATATAGAATCTTTTTGAAACTATTTCAAAAACTGAGTCAAAATATCAGTTGTGGATCAAACATCAAAAATGTTATTTTTTTTCTATTATAGAGAAGTTAAACTAGGATAAGTCATGTGAAGAAGAAAAACAAATCTATGTTGGAAAAAAAAGTTTTATTGGTGTGCTGTTGTTTCGGCTTTCTTCAGGGCAATAAATAATAATATAAGATATCCAAGAACTTCATCAATCATACCAGCTATGTTCTAGGGGAGACTGTTTTACCTTGATAACAGTGTACTGTAACTGATCAAAACACTTGCATGTTTTGTTTTATGTTTAAATAAATAAATATAACTTCATAAAAAAAAATTTAAATTTCCCTAATTCTAACATTTAATATTTCATTAATCAATTCTCTAAAAAGAGTGGAAAATTTAATTTATTTTTTTTTTTTATTAAAGAAAGGAAAATTTAAATTTAATTAATAATTTTATTTTTCAAACATTATTTAGAAAGGCAGTGGCATGGTTAAAATGTTTCAATGTTATTGATAAATTGGTTTATTACCAAATGCTGTCTATACATATCCTTCCTATAAATATGAAAATTTATCATACATAGTTATATAGCTGGTATCAATAATTTAATTTATTTATTAAAATCAAATATGTAAATATTAGATTTTCAATGTAAAGAATAAAATACATTTAATGAGATTTTATAGTTTACTAGTAGTGAGTAGTGATTAAGAAGCCAGTGAAGGTAAAGAGGAAGAACTTGGCTGTGGCTGTGGAGGAGTTACTCATAGACTAAAGGAGAATCAAGAATCATAATTAATTGTGCACATAGAATTGATGTGAAGAATATAATTTTGGGCCCAAGGCAACATTATGAAGAAGCTATTTGAAGTAAAGTTACAAAAATTTTGAAATTTGAAAATTGATGTATTACATGTGAACATAATTTTAGGTTAGCATTAAATATAGTTTTAATTTAATTATTTCAATGTATTCAGTTTGTGCAGATGTATTATTTTTTTTTATGTTTTAATTTTTTTAATATAATCAGTTAAAAGGCAAATTAAAAAATTTAAAAACACAAATTATGAAAATTACTTGAACAAACTTTCGGTTGACGATGGATATTTGTAGAGGCATACAAGAAATCTCCTAAAACATTTCTGCTCTCCTTTGAAATGAGGATAGTTCTTGGGCTGTATGGGATGAGGAAAGCTCTAAACTTTTTGCTATCTATCTTTCGTCTGTTTTAAAACCACATACTGACTTTGCAAATACAGAACATGAGACTTTTATACAAAATGCATTAGATACACCTTTATAACTTACTCCACCACTGCCTTCCTTCAAACCATCGCAAGCTGCAGAACAAATTCGATAATTACCAAGAAGAAAATCTGCTTGACATGATTTAATTAATGCTGAGGTAAATGCTAGGCTAATGCCTAGAAAGGCTCTAGTGTTCCTCATGACAATCTACAATTCAATACTTAAGACAACGAAATTCTCCATACAGTGGAAATATTCTCATATCACCATGATTAAAAAAACAGACAAAGACTTAAGCAGCCCTTCCTCTTACAGACCAATAAGTTACTAGCCACCAATACTTACTACATGTTCCAAGCTATTCAAAAAATTACTATATCCAAGATTGTTAGAAGTACTAACTGACAAAAAAATAATTCCCAATCATCAATTTGGATTTAGAAAATTGAAAATTAAAGGAAATTGAGTGAAGACACTCAACTACTCAACAATTTCACAGAGTAGGCTGACTACATTTCGACGGCACTAGAACAGAAGTTATATGCAGCCAGAGTGTTTCTGGATGTCATTCAAGCATTTGACGAAGTCTGGCACCAGAGGCTTCTCTTCAAGCTTAAGACTACTCTCTGCCACCTGCCTATTATCTTATTCTTCAGTCCATTAAACCATGGAAGGAGTCACCACTACAGTGCCATACTTGCAACACTACTCTCTCAATAAAGCATATTTTTGAGGAATGCCTCCGATACAAGGCGTTGTTGCAGCTGCTGGGGGTGCCTCCAGAGTTACCAAAAGCCCTGAGAGATAACGGAGAGGACATCAACAAGGTGCTCAAATTTCTAGTTCTCAGCAAGATGCTTGCTGATATATAACTAGGTCATTTTTATTTTTGTTTTCACTTATTATTTTATCACATGTTTTACAGTTATTTAATCGGTATTTTACATTTAAACTCTCACAAACCACATGACTATTTAAACAACAATCATGAACCATCCTAAAAAGTGAACCGCTAACGCGGTGCACGAGGGCGGTAGATCTGGGCTCATGGGGGTCGGGGCTGGGGTACTTGGGGGCGTCTTCGGTCTCTCAGAGCAGGTTAGCTCCAAGGGTCTGGGAGGATGTGGACTTTTCCATGAAGAACAATATTGTAAAAAGTTATATACTGTACTAATGTAAGATAATAAGGTGGCTAACATGGTTTTTATCCACATCCTCTGATCAGCCCTCGTGTCTTGTAAAGAGCACAGCCACCAACTGACGTGGGAGACGGGGACGCCCCCTTGGCCTTTGCCGCCCCCCCATGGGTCTGGGCGCTGCTCGTCGATTGCTCTGTGAGGTCGAGCGGGTGGTTTCATAAAACAAATATGAAGAAATAAAAATTAAATAAATAAATAAAAAAAAATATATATATATAAAATAATAATAATAATAATAATTCACTGATAATAATGATAAACAAATACAAACCAAAGGGCGTTGATGACCTCTGCAGTTTTATGTCCTATCAAAATTCAACAAACAAACAAACAACACAGGCATCATTGAATTTACATCACTTACAGCAGGTACAAGACTGGTGTAAACTTTGGAAGACACGACTAAATCATTAAAAGTTCCAACACATTATGTTTACTCTGAGACATGAAACATAACCTGCCCTCCCGTTTACATTGACAATGTTCCAATTCCACAAACGTACAAAATACAATACTTAGGACTTACATTCAATAAGAGAATGACTGGGGGCAAACATATTAAGAAAAAACAAACTTCATTAAATATGAGACTGAACTGATATACTCACTTTTTGGGAAAAATCAAAATTACATATAAGACAAAAACTAATGACCTACACCCACTTACTAAAACCTTTATGGAAACTGCTGAACAGACACACATAAAAAAATTACAAACTTTTCAATCCAGGACATTGAGACTAGTAACAGAAGCACTTAGTTCATTAACAATAAAACTATACGTATGAGGGTGGTCTGAAAAGTCCTAACCTAACAAAGATACAAGACTTTTTTTTTTAATTTTTCAACATAGTCTCCTTGTAACTCTACACACTTCTTCTAGCGATGCTCCCATCTCTATAACCCGTCCAAATAGTACTAGGCATTTTTCTCTGCAAAATAATTGTTTACGAAGGAGATTGCCTCTTCATTTGACGAAAATCTCTGTCCTCCGAGCGCAATTATTAGATAAGGGAACAAAAAGAAGTCGCCATGTTTAAATTCAGCTGCCCAAAATTTCACTGTGGTAAATGATGGTGCAGAGTCCCCATACACAGTATCCAACTCATCTTTGATTTGCTTAGGCGTATTGCCTTTCAAAAACATATATTTAATGACAGCTCGGTACTCGATTTTGTCCATTTTCACAAAAACACTCACATCAACTCACTCAAACAACTGTTACATAACAACTGCGCATCCAAAATAGCTGAAACTTAGGTGAGTAACTTTTAACAGATGAACAACGAATTCACTAGACTTCTATTTACGTGTGCTGCCATCTTCATGTTGAGGTCGGAAACTTTTCAGACCACCCTTGTACTGACACACATATCAACAGTCGTTGAACACATAGGAACACACTTCAGACTGTTTCATGAAACATTAAAGGGACACCCCAACAAACTCATCAATAGTACGACCATATCTTTAATGCTGAAGAATGAAGACTGAAGAAACTGGATGAGAGATCTACTTACACAAAAGTAAACCAAAGAAAAGGAAGGGTTGCCACTAGGCACTATCTCTCCTCATGCCTAACATGCCAATTTTTATTTTACATTCTGATTTCAGATCAATATATGTAATTGGTTCATAAGCATCCCTCAGATGTTTCAAATATATTAAAATAATAATGTTTTATTTTGTATTTAATTTATAATGTTTGTCATTCAAGTTTCTATTTGTATTAATATGTTGTTCTAGTTTATAAGGGTCTACTTTTTTTCAAATATAAAAACACTTTTTTTTATACTGATCAAAATTACAAATATCCTTTTGTTTTCTGGTGTTTATTTTTGAAAATTGCTCCCTCCTTTTTTTTTAAATTACCCCTTTTTCAAGGATCAACAGTTGCTGTTGCAAGGTAATGGAGCATTGTTGTAGCTTTAAAAAAACTCTTACTTCTTATTTTGCTACTCATACTCAAAGAACACTAGCAATTGGTAATTTCCTCTTCTACAACTATTGGTTAGTATAACCTCGACGAACGACCAGGAGAAAAATGCTATAACCTAAATTTGGTGTCCCAAAACCAAAGGTCAGAAAAGTGTGTCAAGGTACAGCATGTCCCCTATACTGCTTGTTTCTATGTTATCCACCTGTACATATTTTACTTATATTTTTCGAATGGGTCTCAACCTTATTTTATTGTTATTTACTAATTTATTTTCTTGTTATAATTCCTGATATTACATTTCTTTTTTTTTTTTTATTTATGGGCCTTTTTTTTTATTCTATGTTGCACTTCATACTTACTATTTCTTAAAAAACAAACAACAAAAAAAACTATAAATATAAAGTAATAAAATAAATAAATATAATATAAACAGAAACAAATTGCTAATTATCTATTACATTATTTACTCTTTAGCTTTGGTAAACCTCAAAATTTCCATTGAGCTCATAATCACACAGAAGCTAGGATTTAAAACAGGTGCTTCACCAAAATGAAAGATCCTTTGTCTCTCCATTATAGCACAAACACAATGAACATGTTATAAGGTTTCATCATTCTTCACACAGAATCTGCTGGATGGAGAATCTTTTATTTTTATCTGATATATATGTTTATTAAGCCTTCATTAACCAGTGTATAGTTCTGTTTGGATTTATATTTGGCCATGTCAAGTTGTAGGAGCCGTTTGCTTCAACTTTTCAACCAGAACAACTTAGATTGTATCTTCTATCTCTTCTTGCTTCACTTATGAGTGACTAGTTTGTTATAAGAATCTGCAATTCTCCCCTTTGCAAGACTCAGAGAGTACTGCCCGAGCCCAGCCTAGCCAACTCATTAGCTTTCTCATTACCTGGAATGCCTGAGTGTCCCTGGACTCACTAAACACAGACCATATTGACTGCGGATTGTCTGTTAAACTAACATATACAGTCCAGTCCTCCACAAGCCACAATCTGGTTGTTACGTTCTTCAAAGCTCCAAAAGCCATTTGAATATCCTATTATGTTTTAATAACTCCCTTTTGTATGGCTTCTTCCATTAAGTTTTGAGCATAGAAATAAATCATTGGAACCTCAGATTGAAACACTGACGTAAATTTTCCTAATGGTAAGGTGCCAACCTCAGTATTTCTTATCATCTATATACCAGCCCCCAAACCATTGTTTGCCGTCAGTATTAAAATTTAGAACATTAAATGGCTTATATTGTTTACTGATGTTTATGTTTACACTGAAACTAGTCTCAGTTTATTTTTTCATCCTCCAATGTCCATCATAAGTTTACATAATTCAGGCACTGCTTGCTGATTACAATACACCTAGGTAAGGTGTTGCTGTGAACCCTGCCTTTGCCATTCATGACTCCCATCAGACTCTCCAGAGGTTACTACTTGGAGGTGATATTAGGCATTAATTGGGATAAGGAGTGATGAAATCCAGCTTTGAATGAGTTGGGCACTATCGCTTACTTTATCCATAAAGATGATGGGAGACCTCAATACCTATTTCCCTCTTTAGCTCTCCTGTTCAACTTCTATCTTAAAACATTCCCAAAAAGTGGAAACAACACTGATCCCTAGATCTTTTATAAATTTTTGAGTTCTGACAATAGCCTACTTCTCTACCTATGATGTATGTGTTTACAGTCTATGTACTCCTACTTAGCCTCCACTAGTATCAACACTATTGAAGAGGCTCAAAAGGGGTACTAGGGCTCCTGAAGTCCTGTCTACCCTTGCTTTTGGGTAGGCATAGGTATTTATAGTAATATACCTTCTTCTTCTTCTTCCTTGGCTCTACAACCCGCAAGGGGTCAAGGCCGCCCGAAGCAATCTTTGCCATGCAACTGCTCTTTTCTGATTCCCATTATGGTGTGTGCATTGATTACCACACCGTCTACTCAGCGAAGTATGGGGAGCCCTTTTCTTCTGGTGGAATGAATTTTCCCCTCAAGGATCCTTCTTGGCACAGAGTCAGTGCTCATCCTGATCACATGATCAGCCCACCTAAGCCGACCAACTCTGATAAAACGCACGATGTCACAATCATTGAACAGCTCAGATTTTTCCAAATTTGTCCTTATTCGCCAGGCTTGCTCGTTGGAATCAAAAATCGCTCCAAAATTCTTCTCAGCCCTTTCCTTTCAAATTGGAGAAGTTGGTTAAATGCCTCCGCCATAGCATTAAAATTCTGTCTGATGATATTCATGTCATCGGCATAGCCCAGTAATTGAGCTGAATGGTTGAAAACCGTTCTTCCCACCTTGATTTCTGACTCCCTTACTGTATTTTACTCCCTCCAGGGCAAAATTGAAGAGAAGGCACCATCAGCCTGCCATAATCCCCTTAAAGTTTGAAAATAGCTTGAGAATTTGCCATCAATGCGAACAGAACTCAGCACCGCTTCCATTACCTTCTGGATGAGTCTCACAAGCTTAGGTGGAACCTTCATATTGATCATGACTTTTTAAAGTTCATCTCCGTTCACACTATCGTATTCTGCCTGAAAATCCAGTCTTATACCAGTCCGCTGATATTCTTTCATTAACCCAGACATCCATAATGACATTGTGGAGAGTCTTCAATACCTCCTGACCTCCGTACTCTAAGTTAGAACTTAAATAGTTTCAACTAATAGTTGAAGTTTTTTTTTTTTATAAAAACCTTGTATTGAAGTATGCAATTGAACATTATTTATTCAATGATATTTTCATGTTTAGAAATAATTTTTAACCTGGTACTATTGCACAAGTTAGGTTATTGAAAATTGTAAAATGTTTTTACGAAAATCAATTGGACACATAGATTTTTATTTTAGCGTATGAGTTGGTAATCCAGATGGACAGAGACTATTGAGAAAATCTTATGGATAGTGGCCTACATTATTATTGCTTCGAACTAAAGGCCCATAAATCATTTTTCACACTCAATATCTAAAAGCAAAGGATCGACATTTTGATTTGGTGGCAGATTGTAATTATCTTTATCAATAAATTTTTTTTTTTTTTTTTTTTAACTCTGAAAACTAACTTGGTAAACCTCAATTTTTTTACATCTTGGTTTTCTGCTGGTGTTAAAGCCAGAATATAAAATGAATGTGAAGTAATAATGACAACAAAGTTTTATAATGTTCTACCATATTTTGTGTTCATTTAATATTTTTAAAATTATTTCTATTCTCTTTTCAGTCATTAGGGAACAATTATAAAGGCCTTTCACAAACTGGAGCATGGGGGTGTTTTGATGAATTCAACAGAATATCTGTAGAAGTACTTTCTGTGGTCGCAGTTCAGGTCAAAACAGTTTTGGATGCAATCAAATCAAAGAAAACAATATTTAACTTTATGGTATGTTTAATGTTAAATTCTTGAAATAGTTATGATTAATTTATAATCTTTGAAGTTTTGAATTTGGGTAATAAAATGTTTGAAATGTTTTTTAAACAATTTTGAAGTAAGCAACAAATATGAAATATGTATGTCCAACCAATGTTTTTTATATCCATTTTTGCTTTTGTTACTTTGGCCTATTAATTTTACACTTAAATTTAGTAAGCACTGTTTTATATTGAATGCAATATTTTAGGGGGATATGATCAGGCTTGTCCCAACTGTTGGTATGTTCATCACAATGAATCCAGGTTATGCTGGAAGAGCTGAATTACCAGAGAACTTGAAAGCTCTCTTCAGGTAATGCTTTTGTACTGTTTATTTAAGAATATTGCCACTCATAAAAAAATAAATAAATAAATAAAAAAGGAAGGTTTCTCTTACAGATTTTTAAAAGTTTTATTTAACTTAATTATAGTATCAATCGAGGGATAGCAAAATAGAAATATTTTTATTATGATCCAATAATTTTTCCTTTATAATTTTTATTTCTTCTGTAGCACGCAAAAAAGAAAGCCGGACTGATTAATCAGAAATGACTTCATGCTGGCCTCATGGTAATTCTACAAAAGTTCTGATATTGTAAAGGTAGTCAAGGTGGGTCGGCTACAATGGGCAGGCCATGTTGCAAGGATGACACCAGACCAGATACCTCAGAAAATCCTCAATGAAAAAATATATGCCACCAGAAGAGTGGGAAGACCCTGGTTACGATGGATAGATGGTATGTCCACCAACACGAGATCCATCCTGGGCGTTCAAAACTGTAGAGCAGCAGCAATCAACAGAGATGACTGGTGGACCAAATTGCATTAGGCTGTCCAAGATTTGCAGTGCCACGAAAGAAGAAGAAGAATAACATAAACAGTTTCTTTGTCATTTTCTTCTAATTTTTTAGTTTTTTCTTCGAATCTATTCTGAGTTTTCACTTAATAACCACCTTATTAAGGAGAGTTTATTTATTTTTTTTTTTTTCTAAGCGAAGCTTCTTTAGTGACATTATATTATTTATACATATAAATATTTCTCTAGAGTAAATCAGGAAGGATATAACAGAAATTCTAGTACCATGTTAAACAGCTGTTTCAATTATTTTTGCATGTTTTGTTAAAACTTTTTTTTTTTAGGTAATGATTAAACATTTTCTAATTTATTACTGATTGACACACTTTTATTGAATGCTTTTGAACATTGCTCCAAGTTAATTCTGCTTTTTGTTTTTTAATTCCCTTAATTATCACTTTAATTTTAATCTTATTATTCTTAATATTACATACTAACCTAAATTTAATCATATTCCAATCAACTTTGGAATATTGACTGTCAACGTTTTGGGTGCCTTCTAAGTATAAAAATTCTACCACGATAAGAGGCTAAACCATTTTAGCTGCCACTCTTCGAGGATTCTTTCTACTGACCTTACTCCCAAATCATCACGAATTTACTCATTTCCGATGCACTCCCTCTTGGTCTTTAACTATTTGTCTGAGGAATCTCAAGTGAAGTGCTGTGATCTTGTTGGTGAATTTACTTAATAAATACCCATAAACCTTGGTTTGTCCAGCTTTCCGATCCATACAAGGGCAGTGGAAGGAACTTGTTCTAATATCCTACCACTGCTCTTAGGGTTGTTCTTTTACACACTTTCTACATTTCATCCATAATGAGGCATAATAAGGATAAACAGTAAAGTGCTGATGTCTGATCATTGAGTTGTACAATCACCTTTGGATCTTGCTTTTTCCATTAAATGGCAATCACTGGAGGTTTGCTGGTACCTCTCTTCCTGTCATTGTATCCAATAACTCCTGTCTCAAGACAGAATTATATAATAAACAGAAATCGCAGGATTTTTTTTTTTTTTTTTTTTTTTTTTTTTTTTTTTTTTTTTTTTTTTTTTTTTTTTTTTTTTTTTTTTTTTTTTTTTTTTTTTTTTTTTTTTTTTTTTTTTTTGGGGGGGGGGGTATAGTAAGAAAGATTATATAAGATAGCTATTAATACATGGGCCCCAGTCAATATTAAAAAGAATTTATTTAATTTAAGAAAGCATTCTTTTCATTTATACAAAAACATAAAAGGAAAAATTGAAGAGTTGATACATAGTGAGAGTAATTGAGTGTTGTGACATTTAATTTATTGTTGAGCTAGTAGAAGAAAACAACAGAAATTAGGTTATACAATTTTATTAACTGAAGTCTAAGAGTAGAATGCATTAAAAGTTGATTATTTTAAGTTTTTGTTTTGAAAAACTTTATTTCAGCAGTAAATATTTTGTGTCGAGTATCATTTATGTAAAACTTTGTTGTTTTTTTTTAAATAATAATTAGTAACTTATAGTGAATATTTATTTTAATATTAATATTATTTATATTTTATTAGCTATTAATTTTTGAACTCCAATTTTGGGTTTTTTATTTAAATGGTAAATTTTTTTTTTTTTTATACTCTGCAAATATAATTTTCTGTTTATAATTTTTATATGTTATTGGATCGAGAATCATCCCTCTGATATTTTATTAGCAATGTAACAATAGTATTTTTTAAAAATACAATTTCTATTAAATAACTTGATATATAGATATTTTATATAATTTTATGATCCTAAAGAATATAGCACAAGTCCTTTCAAAGTATTACTTAAGAAGGAAAACCAAAATATGTTAAATTAATTTATCATTACGATATTTTTTCTTTACAGACCTTGTGCTATGGTTGTTCCTGACTTTGAACTAATCAGTGAAATTAACTTAATTGCTCAAGGTTTTCAAGAGGCTAGGCCCTTAGCTAAGAAATTCTTAACTCTTTACAGTTTGTGCAAGGAATTGTTATCAAAACAGGATCATTATGATTGGGGATTAAGAGCAATTAAATCTGTTCTTGTTGTTGCTGGTTCATTAAAGGTATGTTCTTTTATGGACTTGTGAATCTCTCTGAACATGTGGAGAAAATCTATGTTTACAAAAAGGTGTTAGTAGATTCATTTTTTTCAATCCAAACTGTATTGTTCATTAACCCTTTAACAGGCAATGTATCCTGGAGGATACACATATTTAATGCCTTTTGCTCAATAAATGACGTAATTTCCGACGCATTATCCTACTCATTATCGTCTAATACCCTTTATTCAACCTTAAATTTCATGGTACATGTGTGGGAGTTAACGTGGCTATAGCCATTCAAAGGCAAAAAAAAAAAAGAAATGGATTCCAAAATACCCAGCCTGCCCGTTAAAGGGTTAATATAAAAAATAACAAAAACAATCAGATATTGCATATACTGAACATAGAAAATATTTTTTTGTATAAATTAACAGATTTGATTAACAGAAACCAAAAAAGAGATTATAAACTATTATTTTACTATTATTAGATGGTTTCAAAGCCTTTAATATCTCAACAAAAATTGGAAAACATTGAATGACTGGTTAGTTATAAGCATATATTTGATAGACTAAGGTCTTAAAGTTTGTTACATAATTTAAAATGTAAATAAGTACAAAAGGAATATATTAATTTATTGATAAAATACTTCTATTAAAATAATGACTATATTTTTTACTGTTGTTAGAGGGCTGATCCATTTAGACCTGAGGACCAGGTTCTGATGAGAGCTTTGAGAGACTTCAACATTCCAAAAATTGTTACTGATGACAGAAGTATATTCATGGGTCTCATTGGAGACCTATTTCCATCTCTTGATGTGCCAAGAAAAAGAGATTTGGAGTTTGAAAAAGAGTGTAAACAAGGTGCAATTGATATGAAACTTCAGCCTGAAGATAATTTCGTGCTTAAGGTAGTCAATGTTGATTGCATTGAACCATCTTACAATCTATCATAATATATTTTATACCCCATTGCAAATTTTAATATGCTTCAGTTGGTTTCTAAATTTCATCAAAATTTTCATTTTAACTTAAGCCAGATTTTATTAAGATTGTTTTTTGTTTTTTTTTTAACTTTCAACAAATCAAACAATAATTATTTTATATTTAACATTTAATGTTTTTTCTAGACCTAAGGAAATTTTTATTAATTATTTAAACATATAGTTTTGTTTTCAACCGACTTCAAAAAAGAGGAGGTTCTCAATTCGTCTGTTTGTTTTTTTTTTGTTATTCACTCGAGTGGTTTTACAATGACTCCATGAAAATTGTAAATTTTTGTAGATATACAAACTTGAACGAAAAAGTAAAAAATAATATTTTAATTGCTTCGAAACAAAGGTAATTAAGTGACAATCAACGAAATTATCGATACTTATATAGTTATTCACAATTTATGATCAGTTATTTTTGGAGTCTGTGTCAGCCAAAAAGGGCAGTTTAATCCTGCCTTTGCAACAAACTTTCGAATGGCACGACACAGTGGTGAGGTCGTGATGAAACAGTGGGAGGATCTTTACAATTACTATTTCTTTTCGAATTCTGTTTGTTTTAGTTGGTACCGACTCCAAAAATAATTGATCATAAATTATGAATAGGTGTATAAGTATATATACCTTCGTTGATTGTCATTTAATTCTCTTTGTTTCGAAGCAATTAAAATATTATTTTTTACTTTTTAGTTCAAGTTTGTATATGTATGTTTAATCTTCAAGTCGGTTTTATTTTTTTAAAAAGTATTTTTATTCTGTATTTGAATTTATTAGTAAGTGTTAAATACCTGTATCTTTCTGATATTTTATATATCTTATCAGAACCCACTTAAATACAACCATGTAAATTCAAAAATCGATTAATATTAGGTATCACATACAGTTATTTACATCGATATATATATACATACCTATATACAGATACCGTGCGAGAATAAGGATTAACCAATAATTTTTATTGGCTAAAGACAATTTAAAACATCTCATTCAGTTTATTGATTAAGGAAGTGAAGTAATTTTTTGATTATTGACTATTGATACAGTTGTCTTAAATATAATTTATGATAACTAAATTATATAGATCTGATAAATTAAACATTATTGACATAAATTAACATTTTTTTTTTTATACTAGTCAAGCCAGAATACATTATTTGTTTCAGATGGTTCAATTGCAAGAACTATTTGATGTAAGGCATTCAGTTTTCATAATAGGAGACTCTGGAACTGGTAAATCAATGGTTTGGAAAACTTTGCATAGAACTTATGCCAACATGAAAATGAAACCTCACTATAATGATCTAGAACCAAAAGCTGTAACTAATGATGAACTGTTTGGGGTCATTAATCCACAAACTAGAGAATGGAAAGATGGTGTGTTAATGCACTGTAGCTTTTTATTTTATTTTATTTTTTTGTATCGTAACCACATTAACCAGCTTAACCATGAAGATGGAGTGTGTGCCATAATAGTCTGTCTTAGGCTCTTCAATAGTCTTAACAAATCTCTGGATTCCATTTGGTTCTATGAGGTATCAGTTGCTTGAAGCTTCTATTTGCCCTTCTTCTTATCCGTAAAACGTTTTTAGTATTCATCCAATCAGATGCTTATTCAATCTGCCTTGTTCCTTTAAGACTCTTTAGATCAGCTGTCAAGCTAAAGGAAATTGTAGTAGCCTTCCTTAAAAAACACCATTTGTTAATGTCTCATTTCACAAGAAACAAGATGCTAGCTTATCATAAGTTTTAATCTGAAGATGAGAGATCATGAGTAGAACTTTATCATTTTCTATTTTCCTGAATCATCTCTTGTGTATGTCATCAGATTTATGCTTGATAACACCCCTTTAGTCATAAGTTCATTAACAATTGATATTCATTGCTTTCACTGATTTCTAATGTACAGGGTGATTCCCTCTTACTGTAAAAAAAAATAAAATAAAAAAATTCAGCAAAACTTAACCAAAAATAAAGAAAAATGCGCCTTTCTATTCCAATCTGAAAATTCGATGATTTTTTTTGGTAACCCACATTTTTTGCTATAAAAGCTGTAATATCTCCACTTGGCTCAAAGATTTTTCAAAGTTTGACCATATTTACTGATTTGGCATTAAATTTCCTAAAAGACCAGAGAACACTTGACCTTGAATTTTTCGAACTTCGGACCTAAAGAACAGCTTGATCTTCAACTTATTTAGGACAGTTACAATTTCTTACATTTTTTCAACGCTCAACGTTTTTCAAAAAAACAATACACAAAACTGCAAATGTCACAAAAACTTGCTTATTCAACCAGCTTTTGAATGATATGTTCAAATTAATGATTGCTTGTTTGTTGATTTCATGGAGAAATTCTCTTTTGAAACAGGAAAAACTTGGTGTTTTAATTTGCCATACAAATAAGGAAATTGGGTAAATAAAACATTATGATAATAGCTTGATGAAAATCTGTATTTTAAACAAAATAAACTCTTTATTGAAGCAAAAAGCAAAGAAAAAAAAATCTTGTTTATTAGAAAATAAAGGAAAACTGCCAAAAAAAAGCACCACCAGATCAAAGGAGTAAATTATTTTATTAGATTTCCAAAATTTCCTCCACTGTTTCGAATGCTGCTTCTTACTCTTTTTTTTCACAGCCTCTACGGCTAACATCAGACGATGCTGTGATTTGGCACTGGTCTCTAGAATCTTTGTTTGTAAAGCCACAATACTGATCATAACCATAACTAAGTTATGTGCTTTTTACTTAGCTAACTCATAAAAGTTACCATCTTCAAGTAGGTGTATCGATAAACTGAAGAATAATCTGTCATTTAAAAATAAACTGGAAAATTCATAATGTAAAAGCAAGTTCAAAGTACTGAGAAAAGTCTAAGTCAATTCTTAAAATTTCAATTCTCTGGTGGGTTCACAGGGGCATTTTAACAATTACAATCTAAATTTATAAACAATTTTACCTGAAGGGTTTAAAACACAATAAAATTATAAACATTTTATTAATTGCCTGAAGGGCCTAATATTTAATTTACTAAACATTAATTCACTTTTGCCTGAAGGGTCAACTATTTAATCTATATGAAGGAGATGAATTTGTTATACTACTTGTATAACAATTATTCCATTCTTTGATTTGAGATGAATTTGTTGTACTACTATGCCACTTGAATTTGATGAACTGCACCCCTGACAAATTCATCTCCTTAGTAAAAACTCACAGTCAACAATGCAATCATCTTTATTTAATCTATAATTAAAATCAATTAACTGTTATTGTTTTCATATTAACTTTTGATGATCCTGCAAGATAATGAAGCATCTATCAAACCTGATGAATGATGGTCATGCTAACTCTGAAGCCAAGGCTGAGGTCCGTATGGGAAGTGAACTAGGGAGCAAGTGGGCGCCTTGCTCGCATGGGCGCAGGCCACAGAGTGAGATTGTTTTTCCGTTAAGGCTCGAGTGAGGATTCCTCTTGCTTTTGGCGCACCGCCTTCTTCCCAATCTCCTCATTGCATCTAAAACTAGCACAGCACTGGAAACAATCAATTGATTATTCTTCCTTTCGAATCTTCCTTTGATATTATTCTTTCCAATTATTTTTATCAGTGTTATTGTGATCATCACAATATATGTATGTATATGTACAGTGATGGAAAAAATTATTTGCTCATCATGTTTTTATGAATAAATGAGTTCAAGGAAACAAAAAACTTCGCTTTCCTTTCCAAAAATGAAAAGTACATTTATTAAAAACTAAGAAAAAATTTTTTTTTTGTAAAATCATTACATTGCCACCTCTCACGGTTCACAGTAACAATAACGTTTTGCTTTTTCAGTTCCTTATTTATCCTACGAAAAATTGCCTTGCCTCCGTCAGATCCAAATAAATTAAACTTACTCTCATCAGAGAACCTGATGGACTTATTAATGTATTCTCTAGCAGAAGAAAGTCTTTCTTTGCGATTGGTCTCGCTAATATAAGGTTTCTTTCTCGGGACCCTGCCATAAAGACCCTGATAATTCAAAACATTCCTTACCGTTCTCGTGCTTACACACACCCCAGAAGTTGATTTGACCTTATTAGATAGGGCACCTACACTTCCAGCCGGATTTTTGAGAGCTTCAATTTTGATTTTTCTCTCCATTCTTTGATTTAGTTTCCTGGGACGACCTTTGCGCCGGTTATTTTCAGTTGAGCCTCGTTCTTAATATCTCTTAATCAGCTATCTTACTGTGGTAACATGAATACCCAAGAAATCTGATATTTCACGGTACGATTTTTGTTGGTTGCGCAATAAAATCACTTTTTCACTCAGTTCTGTCATTATTTAGCAGTTAAAACAATTGGCAGGATTGAAATTTTTAGAATACTGATAGGAAAGAACAGGAATATACTCTACGAAATAAACAACAAATAAACAAACAAACCTTTGTACTTATGTGCAAACAAACAAAGTGTGCACATACTTTTTTACAAGCACTTTTATTGTTTTAATTTTTTTGTTTCATTATGAAGTGTTTTCATATTTTTACAAAAGGTTTTTCTCAGTTTTTAATAAATGTACTTTTCATTTTTGCAAAGGAAAGCGAAGTTTTTTGTTTCCTTGAACTCATTTATTCATAAAAACATGATGTGCAATTAATTTTTTAATATATAATTTAAGTTTTATTTCATTTAAATTGATAAGTCCTTAAGACGTAGAAAAGACGAAGGCTGTAAAAGTAATAGACCTGTCCAGATTTGGTTAAGCACGCAGTTCCTGTGTTGGGAGATTCTTCTTCCCCGCATCCTTGAGGAATCAACATGTCTCCGTCCTTATAGTCAGTCACATATGTGAAGAATTTAACTTATAATTATTTTAACATTACTCTTGTTAATTAAATCAAAATGGTGATAAGTGTTTGAAGAGAAGAAGGAAGAAATGGTAGAAGAAATTTAAGATATGGAAAAGAAGTTAAAGGGATAATTGGAAACTATGTGGACTTATAATTACATTGAAAATAAACAGGTAATTATTTAAGAATATGTTAAATGCTGGATCTAATATTAATCTAAAATGTTTTTATTTTGTTTTTGTTTATAAAATATATTCTTGAGTCAGAATCACGATCTTTGAAAAGCTCAATCCTTGATTATCCCCAAAAATTTAAATATATCAAGAAATTTAACTTAAAAATGACTAATTAACGTAAAACTGATAAATTAATTAACATTTCATATGAGGCCCAAACAGGGACAATTAATTAAAAACTAATTATAGAATAAATTAACTTCACCTTTATTAAAATTTTACTTTACTAAGTAAATTAATTAACATCACATATGGCGCCCGAACAGGAACAATTAATTAAAAACTAATCAGAGAATAAATTAACTTCATATTAACTAAAAATTTACTTTTACTAATTAAATTATTTAACATTACATATATATATATATATATATATATATATATATATATATATATATATATATATATATATATATATATGGTCTATGTGGTCTGCTTCTTTTTTTCTTTTTGTTAGTTGTACTTAGTTCCTTCTTATTTTGAGACCCTTGTCATTGCACTTATTGTTAACGAGCAAGGAGGCTTATGCATGTCTTAAACAAAAATATTTTGGTACTTGTATCTCACAAAAGATTTCAATTTCATCAGATTATCCTGATAAATAAATTCCTACAGTGTTGAATGGTTGTCTACAGATATTCAACTGACAAACACCAAAATACTTTTCGAACATCTCCCTCTGGATGTGAACCATAGTTCGGTTTGTCATAATACTAGTTATCAGAAAAAGACATTCCAATTTTTTTGTTTGTTTCGGCATTTAAGTTAAATAATTTATCAACCTATTCTAAACTAGAGTGAGGATAAACAAAAAAGAGATTGTGATTTTAAAATGCTGTTAAACAATGAAACAGTAAAGTCAACTTTCTGTGTTTTTAAAAGGCAATGAAGGATGGAATAATAAAGAAAGTGAATTTTCATATTAAGTGGGTTATACTCTCACAATATATAAAATCTCCTGAGACAAATATAGTTTTAGACTTATAAAACTTGTTATGAAGTTGGAATAGTACTGTTTTGCATCAAAATAATAAACTGTTGATGGACTGAATCATTAAAGGCAAGCCCTCTGATAAAAACTAATTATGAAATAGTTTATTTTTTTAGTTATTGTTTTACAGATTAGTTGTACCTTTTTTTTTTTTTTTTTTTTTTTAACTTAAATTTAAATAGCTCTCAAATAGTTAAAATAAAATAAGATACATCTAAAATTTTCCATCTGACTGATACCCAATCAGTTGCTACTTATTGATTATGTAACTAATTTTTTATTTTATTTTGAAACCTATGATGCAGCTGAGAGAGCAGCATTGGGATCTCTTTAGGTTGGCTTTTCCATCATCATATGAGGGGGGACAAACCTCAGGGTTCAGGGTTCCCATGGTTGTTTGTACATATAGTATAATGTATAGTGACAGACGTGTTGGCGGCGCTTGATCATATGGGAGAGAGAGTGTGTTTTATTTGTAAAGAGCTAAAAAACAGGTGTGAAAAAAAACAGATACCAGTAAGCTAATGGCAATATATAGTTAGTGTGAACAAAAAAAACGAAACTGTAAGTGTGGAAGAAGGAATGACACTGGAGTGTGTTTGTACTCTCTCTCCCTCCGTATATCTTCATTTGAAGTATATTAAATAAAATAGTTCTTTGGTGCAAATTACTGAATTAATTAGACAGATATTTAAACAGTCATAATTAGATTAACTATTAAATTAGCTATCATTACAATTAAGGATTACATTTATTGAATGTTTTTTTATAAACCACTAAACATTAAATTGCTTAAATGTTAAACAACCACCACATGTTTAATTTAGGTTAATTAATAAAACTATTTGTATTATCTCTTTATTCACTGATGGCTATGGTTATGTCAGAGTAATTGTAAATTCTTTATATATAAGTATTATTCGAATACATATATTCTTTGAGGAATATTACAATAATAGTATGTTTGTATTTAAATTTTTTTTTTTTTTAATTTTTATTTTTAGAGATTATTTTTATTTACTTTTGTAGATATTCAGGTATTGTATGAACATAATCATTAATCATTTAAAATTTAAAAAAATATTCTTTATTAGTAATTGAAAACTTTCTTTCCTATTTTATCTTTCCATGTGCATATTATATTTTTAATGAAATTTTACTTTTTTTTATATCTTTTTCTTTTCTTTTTTTTTTTTTTTTTTTTTTTGTACTTTATCTTAAATCATTTTAAATCAATCAATGTATTTTTGTTTAGGATGTGTTTAGGTTACATGTTTTGGTGTCTTTATATGATTATTGTTACAGGTCTTTTTTCTGTATTGATTCGAGATCAGGCCAATATGGGAGGTACAGGTCCTAAATGGATGGTTATGGATGGTGATATTGATCCAATGTGGATTGAATCTCTCAATACTGTAATGGATGATAATAAGGTATTAATGGAAAAGCCTGTCTGCTTTTTTAATGTTCACTCCTAATAAAAAAAAGTCCGAGTTATTAATTACTTGAAGAGCTGTATTTGTTGACTGGATAAATATATATCTTGTAGATTTATTTAAGGGTTCAGTCAAAAGAATAAATCAAATAAGAATTGTTTAAAATAACCAAATATTATTTTATGATTCAGACATTTCTTCCTTAGCATTGATGGCCATCATCTTGGCAGTTTGAAAAATTGAAATAAAACTAAATAAGACTGTAAAGGGTCTAAAATTTGGTCTATCTTCATATGGAAATTTTAAATAATTCAAAATAAATAAATTTAAGAAAATTATTTAGTAAATTAAATTTGTATAAATAATGAAAAATGGTTGCATATAACTGAGTTAACTGTTATATAATTTTTTGTTTATAATTAATTTTATTTATAATTGTGGGTAAGAATAATGTAAATTATATTGATAACATCTAAAGAAAAAGTGTAATTTGTATAATTTGTTTAAAATTTAATTTGTAGAATAAATTTAGTTGGCAGTACATAGAATAGGAGAGAGGGGGGACAGTGTTTTGGAGGGAACAGGATGTGTGAGGCCACATGTGTGCAGGCAGTTAAAGTGAAAACATGTTTGTGAAAATTGGATGAGTGTTTTTTTTTTTTTGTTATGTCGATAGAACTGTACTTAAATGTATTTTAGTATTTTGTGAGAAGAGTTGGTTAGGTGTTTAACAGGACAATTTAGTAATTATTATTGTTATTTATTTATTTGTCATTTATTATCTTACGGCGCCCGGACAAAGTAAAGCAAAATGGACTGTGTGTTCAACTTGTAATTAATAATGGTAAGAATAACCTTACAAGACACAGCTTAGTGCAGAGTCACAATCTAAAGCAGAACTAAGCAAGAATATTCGTTTGTTATTTTTAACAATTCTAGCTTCTTTTTTTTTTTTTTTTTTTTACTTATACTGATCCCTCTGAATTAATCTACAAGAACCTTGTTGTAAATAAACAATAATCCATTTACATTACTTGTCAAGAAACAAAAATCTCTTCTTTTCCTCTCCAATTGTGGCATCATTGGTTGAAAGACTAATTTTAATGTTAATTACATTAGTATTCCAGGAATCAGGTTTATTAGGAGGAAGGGGAAGAGGAGGCTCAAGCTGCTGTTTGGGAAAATCAAATATCTCTGCATTCTACCCTAAGTTTTGTTTTTTTGTAGGTGCTGACCCTTGCAAGCAATGAACGTATAGCTCTTACAAAATATATGAGACTGTTGTTCGAAATCTCCAACCTTAGGACTGCGACTCCAGCTACTGTATCCAGAGCTGGTATACTTTTTATCAATCCTATAGAAGTTGGATGGACTCCGTAAGTTGATAATTCTCATCAATAATATCTTCAAAGAATTCTTTCCAATTCTTTCTGATTTACTTTCACTTAGTTTAATCATCATAATCATTTTACTCCCGTTTACCGCTGCACAGTGTGGGGTCACAATTTGTAGAGTCTAGACCAGATTTCTTATTCTTAGGCCAACTCTCTTCTCTTACTCCAGTCCATATTCCGCTTCCTGAATGCCTCTTTAGCATTCTCCTCCCAAGAAATTCGTGGCCTTCTTCCCTCCACGCAAGTTTCATACGTCTTCCTGGCAGTTCTTTCCTGGTCCATCCTAAGGAGGTGACCAAACCACCTTAGCTTGTGCTCCTCGAGGGTGGTCTCAGCCAGCTTAACTTTGAGACTAGTCCATATGGTACTCTTGTGTATCCTATCTCATTGTGTCCTTCCTTCCACTTTACAGAGATAATGCATCTCCATGGATTGGATCTGATTCTTGTGTTTCGAGGCGAGTGTCCACGATTAGGAAGAGTAGGAAAGAATCGGGAGGAACGTCTATTTATAGATCATCATTTTAGTTTTTCTCATCACTTCCCTTTTACCCAGGAAGAAACCCCTTCGAAGCCAACTAAATACTCTGCCAACTGAACCAATTCTCTGAGAAACTTCCACATCAATGTAGCCACTTTCATTGAGATCAACACCTAGATATTTGAAATTATCAATCTGCTTCTAATCTTTTTCCACTCGCTCTTATCACCCTCATTATTCTCAAGGGTTTCTTCCCTACCCTCATACATTTGGTCTTTTCCGGGTTAATTCTCATGTTTATTGCGGCCATTTCCTCTTGAACAACATTTATGTTGTATTGGAGGTTTGGTCGTTGGAAGCCACAAGACCAGGTCATCCACGAAAGCTAACACAGAAAATCTTATGGGTTATAAGTTTCTGTGTCGTGACTGAAACTGTCTTATTATTGGTTTAGCTTTCTCATCATAGTGTTTACATTCCACATTGCATGTAAAATGTCATTTTTCTGTGCTTTTTTTGTGTGTTTTCTTCTTTTGTTGTTTACCTTTAAGTCATCCAGCTTTTCCTTTAATCCATTTTTCTGAACAATATTGTTTTTTACAAGTGGGGCCGTTTATCTCATGCTTAACCTCCAATCTGGAGGACTGGGTCATTTTGCATTGGGGTTTCCTTCCCCTAGGCCTGTTGCTGCCACCATAGCTATAGAGCCAAACTTACCCTTGGTTTGATTTTGGAGTAACCTTCACCTAGCCTTTAGAGAACCAACTCCTTATCATGCAAGGCAGTATGTGGCATTGCTTATTCACTGGCTGCACTAACTCGCAATGTCACATCTACTTTATTAAGCACTTGTGATATTTTAAAGGGTGTACCGCCACTGTACACTTCTCCACGCCTTAGATAGATGCTTGGTCCGGGTCTGCTTATTTAGGATTAATCCCTGATTCGCAGCTTCCCATCATGAGATGGCCAGTAGCTTAGGAGGCTGTTCAGCCTATTACAATACAAAAGTTCTTTTGTAAAGCCGGAGTAAATAAGGAAGGATATGTCGATGAATCAAGTGTAGCGGGAGATGATATTGGCACCTTTGAAAAGCCTCCTGAATGGTCCAATGTTCAACCAGGCATAACGTTTACGGCAGTAGCTTAGGAGGCTGTTCAGCCTATTACAATACAAAAGTTCTTTCGTAAAGCCGGAGTAAATAAGGAAGGATATGTCGATGAATCAAGTGTAGCGGGAGATGATATTGGCACCTTTGAAAAGCCTCCTGAGTGGTCCAACATTCACCCAGGTGTAACGTTAGAAAATTTTGTTGGATTTGACTACAACTTGGCAGTCTACGTACTCCAAAGTGACCAGGAGATCATTGCTGAAGTCACAAAAATCGAAAAAAGTCTTAACGATTCCGATTCCCAAAGTTCTGATGACCCAGAGCCTGGACCACTACCAACATTTACCTAAACGGTCGCTGCATCTGAGGTTGTAAAACGTTTTGTCTCTCCCAACGACGTTAGCGAGAAAGAGACCAATGCCATAATTGAATGGGAACAGCTGTTATTTAACGTTACTTGCAGAAAAACTAAGCGATCTAAAATTATGGATTTTTTAAAGACAAAATGAATATGTACATATATTTTTCAAAAACTTAGGGGTGATGATTATTTAAATTATTATCTCGCTTTTTGTTTAAGTATGTATAATACATGTAATACATAGATGTAATATGAACCTTGAAAATATAATAATATACAACGTTATCTAACTACAAAATATGTACAAACAATAAAATTGTGACTTTTTTTTAATAAAGAATTATTCACTTATACGAAACATTTTCCATCCCCCCTCACATTCGTATAAGTGAGACTCCACTGTATTGTTATGATTTTATTTAAATTTAAAAAGTATATATCTTCTTAATCTTATCTTAATATATATAAATTACGTGTCGCCGTGTCGCCGCCTAGGGGCCGGCTAACACCTAAACTACTGAACCGATTTTAATCAAATTTGCACACCGTGTGCAGTTTGATCCAACAAAAAAGATAGGATACCTTATATCTTAATTTATAGTCGCAATATTATTTGTATATTATCTGCAAGTCACAATTATCTTTTAGCTCTATACGATTCTAACATATGGCGGTATAAGGTTATACTATTATATAAAAGGACAAGCAATGTTTCGTTTGTGTTCACTAACCGCCAAACACTACTGAACCAATCTCTACCAAATTTTGACTACATCATCTTTATAGGATGGTTTAGCTATAGTAAAATCTAATAATTTTCAACTAATTCTTTATTGAAAAATGAATAATAAGTGGATAACACTGAAGTTCAAAAATGGCGGCAATTGCAATCTACATGAAAGGTTAAAATGTACAGTGTTACATAGAGGTGAACATTGATAATAAAATTTACTTATTTTCAATTAAATTGTTATAAAAACAGGTATATGGAGTGAAATATACCAAAGTTTAACTACATCATGTTCATAATTCTAGGTTTAGCAACAATAAAAATTTAAATGTACAATGTTGAGTGTTAGATACGGGTTTTGCCACACTATGACATACTTTTATGGTTAGAAATTAAAATCCAACCAGATCAAATCAATAAAATTATTTCTGTCGAATGAAAATTATTAAAAATCAAAATGCCGATCCTCAGCTGTTTAATATTGTGTGTAAAAATATGAACTTCGAACCTTTAGTTGTGAGCACTGATAATGCAGTTTCGTAATAGTCTCTGTCCATCTGAATTACCAACTCATATATTAAAATTGAAAATTGGATGTCTAATTATGCTTTATGTTATCTTCAAACACCTAATCAATCTAAATTTAACCCAGTTAATAATGGCTGCTATGCGTGAAAATATCATCAAAAATAAAATTTTCAATTCTTCACTTTAATACAAAATTTTTATCGATAAATATTAAAAAAAAATTAATTATTAGGTAAAATTATCTAAGATCTTCACTTATGAGAGCGGGCTAAGCCTCGACGGGGGATGATGAAGTTATATATAAAAGGACAAGCCATTTTCGTTCGTTATCACTAACCGCGAAAACTATAGAACTATTCTGTACCAAATATAACTATATCATCTTCATAGTTCAAGGAAGGTTTAGCAATAATAAAATTTATATATTTTCTATTAAATAACTGTTTAAAAAGCGATAAATATGTGGAGTGCAGTAAAGCGAGCGCCATTTAAGAGAGGTTACAATGATCCGGTGTTAAATATAGCTAGAAATTGATAATAAAATTACTAAATAAAATTAATTTGTTATCCAAAAAGCTATAAATATGTGGTGTGACGTGTGGATTCCAGTGAAATTTAAAAATCGAATATGTGGCAAGCGACAATGGCGTTTTAGTAAAACTAATGAACCTATCTGAACCAAATTTTAACTACATCATCTTCATAGTTCTTGAAAGATTTAAAATTAGAAAGTTTACCATAATAATAACTTATACTATTATATAAAAGGACAAGCCATTTTACGTTTGTGATCACTAACCACGAATACTACTGAACCAATCTGTGCTAAATCTGGAGGTCTGAGTTCATTTTGAGCAACTCTATTCCCTCCATTTTGTTTAATAGCTTCTTATGCCCATCTCTTCTAGATGGTTCAAAGAGCAATCCTTGCTTAACAAGTTTATACATAGAGAGCATAGCTCTTGCTTCTACCTCCAATTGTAGTGACCTGAGGTTTAGTATAACCTCCATTGCCGCAGTTGGAGTGGTTCTCATGGCTCCTGTGATTAGGAGACATGCCAGTCTCTGTACTTTATTTAGTTGGGCTTTAGATCTCTCCAGCCCCGCTTTGTGCCACCATACCATAGTGGCATACAATATTGAGGGTCTGATTACCATAGTGTAAATCCAGTGGACTACCTTCGGTTTCATACCCCACGATTTGCCTACTGCCCTTTTGCAGGCCCATAGACTCCTTAAGGTTTTGGACGACACATACTCTATGTGTCTGTCCCATTTTAGTTTGTTATCCAGATAGACTCTCAGGTGCTTAACCTGTGTGCTAATCTTAATCTGGATTTCATTTAGTTTCGGTGGTCTAACGACCACCTTCTTGCGATTTGTAAAGATGCATAGTTCTACTTTATTCGGATTGATGTTCAGACCCCTGTTGTCGCACCAATCCGTCAGTATCCCCATGCATGTAATGAGCAGGTCCAAAATGGCAGCCTGATGCTTGCCACCCACCAGGATAGCGATATCGTCCGCATATTCCTGTGTGTAGAACCCTGCTTTGTTAATGTTGTTCAATAGGGAGTCTACCACCATGCACCAGAGTAATGGCGATAAGACCCCCCCTTGTGGGCATTTACCAGCGGGCTTCGCCCACAGTTTACTTTCTCCTAATTTGGAGTACATTATCCTCCCCTTTAACATTGAGCATATCCACTGGCGGATGATTGGGTCAATCTTTTTCTCCTCCAGGGCTCTTTTTATTGTCAAGTGTGGGGTTCTGTCGAAGGCTCCTTCTATATCAATGAAGATGCCCTCCATTATTTCCTTTTGGTCCAATGATTTTTCAATCTTGGATGTTAGGTGTTGAAGGCCACCTCACAGGATTTACCTGCCTGATAAGCGTACTGCGAGTGGTGTAATGGTCTCAGCAGTAATCTTCGTATTGTCCCTAATGTGCCTGTCCACAACCTTCTCCATGGTTTTCATCAGGAAGGATGTCAGACGTATGGGCCTAAAAGCTTTGGGATTGATATAATTCTCTTTCCCAGGTTTAGGTATATAAATGACCTTGGCCAGCTTCCATTTGTTTGTTATGTGTCCAAGTGCCAGGCTTCCTCTTAGTAGTTCTAGGAGGTATGGTTTGAGTACAGATAGCCCTTTCTGCAGCAATGCTGGGAAGATGCCATCTACTCCAGCTGCTTTATATGGTAAGAAGCTGTTTATTGCCCATGCAATTCTATTGCCGGTTATTATCTCATTTGCTCTATCCCAACTCACCCTATCAGGGGTTTCGTTATTGCCCGGGAATGAGCTTTGGTTATACTTTACATCGCAACCAGGAAAGTGCGCCCTTGCTAGGACTTCGAGTGTCTCCATACTATTCATGGTATACCTCTCTCCGTCCCACAGAGTGCCCAACTTATCCTTCTGCGTTTGTTGGGACAATATTTTGTTGATCCTACTTGCTTCTGCAGTGGATTCAACTTCTTGACAAAACTTGATCCAAGCCTGTCTTTTCGTTTTTCTGACAGATTTATGGTAGGTTGTCAATTGTGCTCTGTACTCTTCCCATCTGCCAGTTCTCTTAGCAATGTTGAATTTCTTTCTCAGAGCTTTCCTTTGATTGCTAAGATCTTTGTTCCACCATTTGGTGTTTCTAGTATTCTCAACATCACATCTTGCATTATTTGACTCATAACACTTGGTTATGGCTGAAGTTAGTGTGGTGTTGAGTACCTCTAATTGCCATTTATTGGCAATCCTTCTTGGTAAGTTTATTGTTTCTCCTTCCAGCATCGTGCTATATCCTTCCCAGTTCATTCTTCTGGGATTTCTGTAGCCGGATGCTTGGATGGGGTCAGTTATTAGATCAAATCTAATATATTTATGGTCTGAGCATGTTTCCTCGTTCGAGACATGCCAGTTTCCTACCTTATGGCTGATCTCTATGGTCGCTAAGGTTATATCGATTACATCTTGCCTATTCCTATTGACAAAGGTCGGTTTATTACCCCTGTTAAGAATGTCAAGATTATTACCTATAATAAGGTCAAGTAATTGCTCACCTCTTTGATTGGAGTTGGAGCTCCCCCACGTCTCGTGATGGGCATTGGCATCCAGGGCCATGATGATATTGCCTCTGGCTTCTTCCATGAAGCTCATGTTCACCATAGGTGCCTTTTCGTAGGGGAGGTAGACTGCTGCTAGGCAGATCTCCATCCTCTGCGTCCTCGTAGTGAGGCTTATTCTAGCTGCTGCAAAGTCTCTGGAACATAAATGCCACAGTGGCAGCAGTTTTAAACTCCTTTTATACAGAATGCATGCCCTGGGGTTATCCGACGAGGAGACCAGACCATAGCCTCCCATCCTGATACCCCCTGGCATGCCATTTAAAAGGTAAGGTTCTTGTATTAAGATTATATCAATATTCTTACCTTTCACGTATTGCTGCAATACTCCACACGCTGCTATGCAGTGGTGAAGATTAATTTGCAGCAGCTTTATCATTAATTGGTGTTTATTGCTCAGGGGCTCCTTTGGACTTTCCCTCCGGAGGTCGCTGCGAGGGAGCCGCCGCCCCAGAGGCCTTTCTCGGGTCTCTGGGCGCCACATCCCCCGCTGCCCCCTTTGGTTCAGCCTTAGGAGTTCCCTTGTTTTTGTGTCCCTCAGGTATTGCTACCTTTGGGCAGTTAGGTTTACTTGTGTCAGCCCCCTCCTCCTTCCGGGCTGACTTCTTTATTTCCCTCAGGTCATCCAGCCTCTTGCCTGGAAAATAACCACCCATTCTGGTGGCCGAGAGGACCTCCTTTGCATCGACAATGCGGAGGGGTATGCCCTCCGCATCGCCAATGGGCCGGACGATCTCCCCGAGCCACCTCCTGGTCTCATTATCCTCACAATTAAATATGCTAGCTCCAAACTTGAAGCTAGCACCGTTAAACCTAGGTTCAATTGAGCCGTCGTCTACAAGGTCGTCAATCATATCAACGACCACCTCCTGTATCCGACTGCTCTGCTCTCTGTTGAGTTGTACATACGGATACTCATTGGGAATAACCGCAGTCATGTACCCCCCACCAGTCGCATGGGCATAGCTTGGCTTGCCCTCACTACCCCTGACTTTCTTCGCTGAGGGCGCAGAAAAGCCAGGTGAATTTCGATGCCTCTTCTTGTCTGGCAGGTTCGATTTTACTGGCCCAGCCTCAGCCCCTCCACCTTTGACCGCCGGCTTGCCCGAGGGCTGCCTTGCCCTGTCAGCAGGAGCCTTGGCTACACCGGCGCTCGCTCCCTTGGCCGCCGACTCACCCGAAGGGAGCCCAGCGGCCTCAGTTGCGGGCACCGATGACACCCTGACGCTTTCGACTTTGGCGGCCGACTCACCCGTAGGGAGCCCAGCCTCCTCCGTCTCACCGCCCTGGTGGGGTTTTCCAACCGACGCCTTGCAAGATTTCGAAGATTTGGCCCTCTTTCTAAACCGCTTCCTTGTGACAGTTTTGAAGGGAGGGTCTTCAGCTGCTACGTCTTGCGACGGAGCTGTCGATTCCTCAACCTTCGAGCTGCCGGAAGCTATATTAATATTTGTATTTTGGATTGGGCTTACCTCTTGTGCCTCCATTGCTTGAGGGCTGAACGAACTAGCGTCCACATCCCCCGAGCCGAGGTCCACGTTGAGACCGCCCACCTCCTGAGTCAGCGAGAGCATTAGCGAACTCACCGACTCCTCGTCCAATGTATCCAGGTCAGGACCTGAAACAAAGCCGTGATTTTCCGAGGATGAAAGTTCATCCTCGGACGAATTAAAAGTACGGTTTAGTTTTTTATTTGTTGGGTGCATTTTTGTTCCCACGAGTATGGGAGCGTTTAAATTACACTGCAAGTAAGCTCCCTATCCCTGCAGCGGGCTATGTATGTTTCCCTACTACCTTGGGGTTTCCCCTGGTGCCCCTAGTGGGTCGATAGAAGACAGTATATTTTTATCCACCCTCTGCCATTCAGTCTCAGCTCGAGCTCCCTCCACCTGACTTGGGTGACCATAGGACCCCTGACGATAGTCAGAGACCCCGCCTCTGTCGTTCGTGAATCCCATCGGATTCTCCAGGGGGCACCGCTTGGAGGTGACAGTAGGCGTTGATAGGGATAAGGAGAGCTGGAATCAGGCTTACAGTGAGTAGGGCACTATTGCTTGCATGATTCGCTTAGAGGTCAGGAGATCCCCGCACCTATCTCCTTCTCTAGCCCTCCCGTTAACCTACCCATTTGCCCCCCAACAACAACTTATTCAAAAAATCAATGCTGCATTTACCATAATGAAGGAATAATTTGTTTTTAGAACAACCACCACAGAAATAAGAAAAAGATATCGTGCTTGTTAACTAGTGAAACACAACTATTTGTTACTTTTTGCATGAAAAATATGATTCGATTCAATATGATTCGATGCGCTGGTGGCACCCTTTTGTTACTTTATAAAAAATAAAAAAAACTAGATGTGCTGCGTGCCTGCAAATGGTATTTTTTTAAAGAGTATTAAATAGAGAAGTTTTTAAAACAATATGGCTGTTGCGCTTACTTTTTTTTTTTATTGAACCTAAACTTGAAGCTCATAATTTTTATTTTTGCCTTTGACAAGATTTAACGATCTCCCGTTTTTTTTGGTATTTGTTTTTTGCACCATATCTTTTTTATTTTACATGGACAATGTATTAGTAATTACAAGAAAAAAAAAAAATGGCGTTGATATATCAGTAAACAACGGAGTTATAAGGCATAAATGTTTGGATTTGGCCATTTTTACAAAAAAATTTCATTAAAAAAAAAAAACAGTAAGACTTTGTATATAGGTAAGTGACCTTAAATAGGTTCAAAATGAACCTCCATACCCGAGATAATTTTTTGGCCAACGATCTTCCGAACACCCTGTATATATATATATATATATATATATATATATATATATATATATATATATATATATATATATATATATATATTGTTATGTTTATTTTTTGTTTTTGAGGGTTAGTTTACTAAAATTTCTAATATTTTGAAGTTAATTTTCTTTATAACAAATTTTTAATTATTTGTCCCCATTTGGGCTGCAGTTTGTTATGTTTCAGCTTTTTATTAGATAATGTAAAATTATTTTCATTTATATTAAGTTAATTTAATTTGTTAAATAAAATTTTGAGGGAATATCAAGGGTTCAGCTTTTCAAAGATAATGATTTTGACTCAAGAATATATATTTTCAAATAAAAGAAATAAAACATTTTACAATTAGATTACATTTTTTACTTAACGTATTTGTAATTAAAATACCTTATTTCTTCTCAATGTGACTGTAGGTTCTCACAACTCAAATGTTTCCCAATTTATCCTTCTTGCATGAAACTTCCTTCTTTTTCTTCTTTCGCCAGTTTATTCAAACACTCCTCTCATCCAGACTGCTAGTATAATTTATTATTCTTCACACATGTGACTTGTTAAATCTCAGAGAAATGTTGATGTTTCAAATTCCGAGAGATGAGAGCGAGAGGTGTTGTCGCCTCGAAATTCCATAGCAGAGCGAGCACGGTGTTGATGCCTCGGGTTTCATACGCAGAGAGAACGATGTTAACGTCTCGGGATCCATAAGCAGAGAGAGCCAAAAGACGCCAGCCTCAAGCGTCCTTTTAAAAAAACCGTTAACGGCCAAATCTGCTCCATCATGGCCTTCATATTTATTACGTCTTAACTTACAATAACTATATAAAATTCAAATTATACAAAAAAAAAAAAAATTTAAAAATCCTAATCATTTTTAACATACCTTAATTTAAATTGATAAGCAAAAACTACGTAACAATTAGATCGGCGGCGAACTCTCGCTGGTGCCAAATTCAAACTTGAATTCTTTTAAAATACAATTTATCTCGACTCCGAAATATCACTACATTATATATATATATATATATATATATATATATATATATATATATATATATATATATATATATATATATTGTTATGTTTATTTCTTTGTTGTTGTAGGTTAGTTTACTTTAATTTCTATTATTTTGAAGTTAATTTAAATTGTTAAATAAAATTTTGAGGGAATAGCAAGGGTTCAACTTTTCAAAGATAATGATTTTGACTCAAGAAAATATATTTTCAAATATAAGAAATAAAAACATTTTTACAATATATTACATTTTTTAATTTACGTAGTTATAATTAAAATACCTTCTTTTTTCTCAATGTGACTGTAGGTTCTCACAACCCAAATGTTCCCCAATTTATCCTTCTTGCATGAAACTTCCTTCTTTTTTTTCTTCCTTCGCCAGCTTATTCAAACACTCCTCTCATCCAGACTGCTAGTATAATTTGTTGTTTCTTCACACATGTGTCTTTTTAATATCAGATAGATGTGATGTTTCAAATTCCGAGAGATGGGGAGCAAGAGGTGTTGTCGCCTCGAAGTTCGATAGAAGAGAGAGCACAGTGTAAACTTCTCGGCTTCATAAGCATATCTGACTAAAAAGACAACGGTTTTGATTCATCGGGATCCGTGAGCATAGTGAGCTAAAAAGACGCCATCCCAAGCGTCCTTTCAAAAAACCGTTAACGGCCAAATCTGCTTTATCATGGCCTTCATATTTATTACGTCTTAACTTACAATAACTATATAAAATTCAAATTATTACAATAAAAAACATTTTAAAAATCCTAATCATTTTTAACATATCTTAATTTAAATTGATAAGCAAAATCCACGTAACAATTAGATCGGCAGCGAACTCTCGCTGGCGCCAAATTCAAACTTGAATTCTTTTAAATTACAATTTATCTCGACTCCGAAATATCATTACATTCGGGTCCACTTCAGAATAAAAAAAAAATTTTGAAGAAAATTTTTTTTTTTTTTTTTTAAACTTATTCTCTAATTCCAGTTTTTTGATTAATCTTAAACTCCTTAGTATACTATTTACAAAATGTTATTAATGTGTCAAGATGTCAAAACAAAATGATACTTAAATTAGATCAACTTATTAATAATTAGTTATTCTACTACTTCTCTATTTGAAATATTCTTCATTTCCATTACAACCATGAATTCTTTAGATGGCTTATAAACACCACAACTTTAAATTAACAATAATAGTAAAATTGAAAAACAAAAAGAAAAAAACCTTAAACTAAAATTCTACACAATAAAATTTTCTAATAATAGTCAACACTTTGACATTAATTTAATAATTTGATAATTTGACTGAAAACTCAATAGAAATATTTGAAAACTTTTAAAGATTAAAAGACTTAATTAAAATTATATGAAACATTCCTTAATCGTTTCTAATTACTTTATAATAGAATGGATATTTTCATAAATGATTGCCTAAACTGTTACCAAATTTCCAATCAACACTTTTGAAATTGTAATTTCTTCTTGACTCTTCCCCGCAGGTAATTGCGTACATCAATGGGAGTCTGGTTATTTTTACTATTTAAGTAGTATCTCTTCCTAATTTCTTCTACTAATAACTTAAATACTTTATTTTTCTTCTTTTCCAAAATATAACCTGGGTCTTCTCTGTTAATATTTACATTATATACTTCTTTTTTAAACAAATTTTTTCTTTTTGTTTTGCTATTATTATACTTATTTATTATAATGATATGATCATACATACTTCTGTTAAGCTTCCTGTTCATGTTTGTTTTCAGCTTATTATAATCCTGAACAGTTACCTTTTTTAACCTCCTTACAATTTTAACTATTCTTCCTGCTCTAAGTATTGTTCTTCTTATTTCTAATATTTTTCTATGTCTTGATTTTCCTTTTTCATGGTTCACATTTTTCTTCAATAATTGCTTAGTTTTCTTTTTGTTCTTCTTCTTCATTTTCTCAACTGACACATCTGTTATGTTTTCTTCAACTTTAGTTGATTCTTCATCTTCTTGGTTATTTACATTTTTATTTATATTTTCAATTTCGGTATCTGTTTTTAGATAACATCCTTCTGTAGACTTAATATGTTCTTCTATATTGTCATTAATATCGCTCCAACTACTCACACTATCACTTTCAATATTTTGTAACTGTGAATTTGTTTCACTACTTTCATTGTCAAATTTTATATTTAAATGATTAGAATCTATTTGTTTTTTCAGATATATGTATGATTCTATTCTCAGACATATTTCCAAATTCCTTTCTCAGAGTCCCTACTTCCAGTAATAAACTTTGTTGGTTATCAATTACTTCATTCTGCAAAGCATTCACTTTCTCTTTTTGGGTGTTAAATTTTTCATTTATTTCTTCGACCTTTGTATCTATCTGTTGGAATTTTCCTTCTGTACTTTTAATATGCTGTTCCATTTTGTTATTAATACTACTACGACTATTTACACAATCACTTTCAATATTTGATAATTTCAAATTTATTTCATCAATTTTAGTGTTAATTAATTTATTTAATTCATTTTTCAAATCAACAGTAGTCTGCTCTAATTTCATATTAAATTTAGTTGATTGTTTATCGAATTGTACCTTAATTTCAGCAAATTGTTTATCAATTTTAGCGGATTGTTCCTTATATTCAGCAGATTGTTTATCAATTTTAGCGGATTTTTCTTGAAATTGTTCCTTAAATTCATCATATTGTTTCTTAATTTCAGCAGATTGTTTATCAAATTTAGTTAACAATTCAAAAAGTAAAAAATTTGTGTTTACATCTAATGAGTTTTTTGTTGAAACGTTATCTGAATTAACATTTGTTGGTTTTCAGTCAAATCATTGTTTAATTGCTCAGAATCACATCTATTTTCTAAATTATCCACATCAACATCCAGAACATCACTTTGTTTATACCTTTTAATAACACTCTCATCAGTTACTTTTAAATTGACTACAGTACCTTCCATTTTTAACATTAGTTTACTTAAACTTAAATAATATGCTAAATTGTATAACCCCTAAGAATATTTATATCAAATACAAAAATCATAAATTTTGTTGACACATTAAAAATTATAATAAACCTTGAGTCAAAATCCTTAGAAAAGTCCCTGTTCGGGCGCCATTTTGTTATGTTTATTTCTTTGTTGTTGTAGGTTAGTTTACTTTAATTTCTATTATTTTGAAGTTAATTTAAATTGTTAAATAAAATTTTGAGGGAATAGCAAGGGTTCAACTTTTCAAAGATAATGATTTTGACTCAAGAATATATATTTTCAAATATAAGAAAATAAAAACATTTTTACAATATATTACATTTTTTAATTTACGTAGTTATAATTAAAATACCTTCTTTCTTCTCAATGTGACTGTAGGTTCTCACAACCCAAATGTTCCCCAATTTATCCTTCTTGCATGAAACTTCCTTCTTTTTCTTCCTTCGCCAGCTTATTCAAACACTCCTCTCATCCAGACTGCTAGTATAATTTGTTGTTTCTTCACACATGTGACTTTTTAAATATCAGATAGATGTGATGTTTCAAATTCCGAGAGATGGGAGCAAGAGGTGTTGTCGCCTCGAAGTTCGATAGAAGAGAGAGCACAGTGTAAACTTCTCGGCTTCATAAGCATATCTGACTAAAAAGACAACGGTTTTGATTCATCGGGATCCGTGAGCATAGTGAGCTAAAAAGACGCCATCCCAAGCGTCCTTTCAAAAAACCGTTAACGGCCAAATCTGCTTCATCATGGCCTTCATATTTATTACGTCTTAACTTACAATAACTATATAAAATTCAAATTATTACAATAAAAAAACATTTTAAAAATCCTAATCATTTTTAACATATCTTAATTTAAATTGATAAGCAAAATCCACGTAACAATTAGATCGGCAGCGAACTCTCGCTGGCGCCAAATTCAAACTTGAATTCTTTTAAATTACAATTTATCTCGACTCCGAAATATCATTACAATATATATATATATATATATATATATATATATATATATATATATATATATATATATATATATCAATTTTTAATTTTAATTTTTACTTTTTTGTCAAACATTATAAGTATCATGCTAGTATAATTTTTATATAAGACAAACATTAATGATATAAGCATCAACTAATATAAAAACATAAATATTATAAGTATCATATAGAACATAAAAATTACAGATATTATAAGCATAAAACAATATAAAAATATTATAGATATCCTATAGTACACAAGTATTGTAAATAGTCTAAGCATCATACAGTATAGAAAAATTAAAGGTATAAACATCAACTGATATAAAAACATTATAAATATTTGAATTATCATATAGCATAAAAACAATTTAAATATCATAAGTATCATATAATACAAAAACATACCGTAAAATGGGGTCACATTAGTACAGTGGGATGAAATTGGTACACAATTGTTTCTGCAGTGATTTCCTTCTGGCAGGTTGTTGTGTCGACTTTTACCAAATGAGAGCCCACGAAACGACTCATTCATGCGCTCTCATTTGTTAAAGTTGACACAACAACCTGCCAGAAGGATATCACCGCAGAAACAATTGTGGACCAATTTCACCCCACCGTGCTAATGTGACCTCATTTTACGGTAAATATAAATATTATAAGTATAAAATAATATAAAAACATTATACAATTTTTTTTTTTTTTTTTAAAGTATATAAATTCCTTTGTATAAGTTTTGTGGCTTTTTGAAAATTTTAATTTATGCAACCACCATAACCATTCCAAAGCATATTTAATCCATTGAAGTCGTATTTGAAATTTTGATATAACATTAATAGATATATATTTTAATTTATAATTATATTCAAAGAACTTAGAGTCACGGCTCAGCATTTGTTTATTTTCCACAAAATTATGATTTAGTTTTTCAATAATTCCCTAATTTATTTTTTTGTCTTCAATCTTGTTAATATTAGCAACAATATTATTTTCAAACAGTTGACTATCATTAGTAAACATTTCTTCACAATCCGTTAATATATTATCTTCTAAATTTCTATCTTCATCTATGTTATTAGTTACTTTATTTTCTTCACTTAAAACTTCAATTTGATCTTCAGCTCCAACAATATTTTCACTTAGTTGATTATCATTAGTAAACATTTCTTCACAATCCGTTAATGTATTATGTTCTAAATTTCTATCTTCATCTACAGTCAGTGTCAAAAGTATTCGTACACCTGCTATAAATCATAAGAAATAACAAATATCAGCATTATTTAATAGGTTTGATTTAAAACAATCCATTTAATGTATACATCAACACGTTTATTTATAAATATATTTTTGTCTTTATGGAACATTTCACAAAATAATACAAGAAGAATAACTGAAAAAAAAAAACGATAACATCATGAGTCAAAAGTATTCGTACATTTGATAAAATTTCCATTTAATATTGACATTCGAGAACAATTAATATTTAGTAGGGCCAACTTTTGCTTTTATAATGCTCTATATGCTTTGTGGCATTGAATTCATTAATTTTTGTGTCAAAGTAACTATAATTTTGTAATAATAACGTCGCTTAAATTTTGATTGTTAGAAACACACCTTTTCTGTACTCAATCCTTTAGATCATAGGTTCCCAAACTAGGGGGCGTGCCCCCCCCCTGGGGAGGGGGGGTGAGGACATGTTAGGGGGGGCGCGAGATAAGTTGAACATTAAATTAAATTTAGGTAGTCTATCTAAAATTCTAAATTTTAAAAGACAGAGCACAATATTCTCAGTTAATTGTTTATGTTCGGTATATTGAATAAATAAATGTTTCGTTTTCAATGTAATACTTATTTGTTTTTGTTTTGTTCCTAGGCCCATGCAATTTATTGTTAAGGGGGGGGGGGGCACGAGAAGCTTTCATTACAACAAAAGGGGGCGTGGTACAAAAAAGTTTAGGAACCCCTGCTTTAGATATTTCCACAAATGCGCTATAGGATTAACATTTCGTGATTCATGGGATGTGGCCTCCACTTTGACGTGTTGTACAGGATCCACATGTTGGATTTCCAAGCTGTATGCTTGGGATCATTATCCTGCAGAAAAATGTAATTTTCTCTCATCCCAAATTTTTCAGCACTGATTAGGAAATTTCTTTTTATTATGTTGATGAATTTTATATAATTCATTATGCTATCGATAAATTTAGGACAACCCACTCTAGCATCATTCAAACAACCTCGGACCACGAGTCACTTTTCTGTATTTCTTACAGTTGGAACTATATTTCTTATTTCCATTCCTATATTTTTTTCTCCATACTTTTTGGCCCCTCTGAAGATTAAACATTTCAATTTTACCCTCGTCGTTAAATATTATCCTATTCCCAAGGTTGCAATCTTATTTTTTATGGTCTTTGGCACATTGATATCTTAACATTACTTATTGATGGTTTTCTCCTAGTTGTCCTGGGAGAAGCTCGTTCCGTCTCAAGCATTAGTGCATTGTTAAAACACTCCCCTTTTTTCCTCTTTCAGACAGATGTTCATCCACTAATTTAGTGACACTAATTATTGGTTTTCTTTTAACTTTTCTTGTCATATGTCTTTTATATTTGGAGTAAATTTTCCTTATTCATCCTGTTCTCTCTATATAGCTAAATAAAAGGATCGCGGGTGGAGGTTATTGAGAATTACATACATTATACAAGAAAAAGCACAATTTATAGCCTATTACAATACTTCGATGTATGACCGCACGCACCAACGGTCACGTACAGAATGTCTAATGAGGCCAGGTGGGGGTGGCCTTTTATAGGGTTTTTTGGGAGAGGGGATATCATACATTGTTTATTATATCCTTAATACCATTGAGGTGTACATAACTAGATATTCAAAAGTTTTTCTCGTTCCATACTTTTTAATAGCGTCTTGGACTATTGAGTGAGGTCTGGTCACTTCTCCAAGCGACCGTAACTCATTATGTAGGCGTCAAATAATTTGTATTTCCTCTTCAGTCGTATCTATGGTTTTGCGCCCCATTTTCAATGTACGAACAGTAATAATGAACACCAATAATCGCTACATCTTTACAAATGACGTCATTGGACGTTCATTATTCAGGTATAGACTGATTGCAGGTTATCCTCAAAATATTAAGACGGGGTAGAAATTACAGTTAAAGTCTAGTGTACGAATACTTTTGACTTATAAAAATGAGGCATCTTACTATAATGTATGTCTTACTATTCTATAATCATGAATGCAATATTATATCTGTTTAAATTAAATAAATATGTAATATATACAAAATTAAACGAAAGAAAATAAAACTCATACTAGTGTAGGAATACTTTTGACTTTGACTGTATGTTATTAGTTACTTTATTTTCTTCACTTAAAACTTCAATATGATTGAATATTTAATTTAAAATTTTTGTAATTAAAATTTATTTGAACACTTTTAATTTTTTAACTTCTATGACACATTTAACATTATTTTACTTTAAACCATTTATCCTCATTAACATGTCCTTTTTATATGTTATGATTTTATTTAAATTTTATATATATATATATATATATATATATATATATATATATATATATATATATATATATATATAATGTAGTGATATTTCGGAGTCGAGGTAAATTGTATGTAAAATGATTTAAGTTTGAATTTGGCGCCAGCGAGAGTTATTACGTAATTTTTGTTTATAAATTTGAAATAAGGTATGTGAAATATTAAATAAAATTTCTAAATGATTTTGTAATGTAAAAATTAGGTTCTATTGTATTTTAAGTGATAAGTCGTTAAGACGTAGTAAAGACGAAGGCCGTGAAGGTCTAGACTTGTCCATAACGTGTTTTGGGCGCGCAGTTTCTATGTTGAGACCTTCTTCTTGTGCAGATGCTCGAGGTGTCAACATCGCCCCATTATGTTAGTGAGTGCTCGTTAGTCACATGTGTGAAGATTTAATTGTAATTATTTAACATTATAGTTATGTGATGAGTGTTTCAATAGACTAATGAAGAAATGTTAGAAGGAAGTTGGAACATGAGGGAGAAGTTGATGAACAAATTGAATTATGAAGATATATAATTGTTTTGAAGGGGCAAGGTATATTAATTAATAATATGTCAAATGCTATATGTAATCTGGTATAAAATTTTTTTATTTGTTTTGTTCATAAAATATATTCTTGAGTCAGAATCACGATCTTTGAAAAGCTTAACCCTTGATATTCCCTCAAATTTAAATTAAACAAAGAAAGATAACTTTAAAATTAAAAATTTATTTTGACACTTAACTAAATACAAATTAGAAAATTAATTAATTTTATAATAATTAAGAATTTACTTTTACTAAAATTGTAATTAAAAAGAACATTACATTATGGCACCCGTAAAAAGGACTTTTCTTCGGATTTTGACTCAAGGTTTTTATTATAAGTTTTTAATATATCAACAAATTTAATGATTTTTGTATGTTATATGAATATTCTTAAGGGTTTTACAATTTTGCATATTATTCAAGTTTAAGTAAACCAATGTTAAAAATGGAAAGTACTGTAGTCAATTTAAATGTAACTGATGAGAGTGTTATTAAAAAGTACGTGTTTATGAGAGTGTTATTAAAAAGTACGTGTTTATGAGAGTGTTATTAAAAAGTGATGTTCTAGATGTTGATAAAGGGAATTTAGAAAATAGATATGATTCGGAACAATTAAACAATGATTTGACTGAAAAACCAACAAATGTTAGTTCAGATAACGATTCAACAAAAACCCAGTAGATGTAAACACAAATTTTTTACTTCTTGAACTGTTTACTGAATTAAATGAAAAAATTGATGAACAATCTCTTAAATTAAATGAACGATCTGCTCAAATTAATGAATGGTCTGCTAAAATTGATGGATGGTCTACTGTATTAAATGAGTTAAATGAAGATGATAAAGAATTAGGACAGACTACTGTTGATTTGAAACTTGAATCAAATAAATTGTTTGACAATAAAAGTATTGAAATAAATTTAAATTTACAAAATATTGAAAGTGATAATGTGAGTAGTCCGAGCAATATTAATGACAACATAGAAGAACATATTAAGTCTTCAGAGGGATGTTACCTAAAAATAGTTACTATGTGAGTAGTCGGAGCAATATTAATGACAACATAGAAGAACATATTAAGTCTTCAGAGGGATGTTACCTAAAAATAGATACTGAAATTGAAAATATAAATAAAAACGTAAATAACCAAAAAGATGGAAAATCAACTAAAATTGAAGAAAACATAACAAATGTGTCAGTTGAGAAAAGGAAGAAGAAAAACAAAAAGAAAACTAAACAATTATTAAAGAAAAATTTGAACCATAAAAAAGGAAAATCAAGATATATAAAAAGATTAGAAACAAGAAAAATAACATTTAGAGCAGGAAAAAGAGTTAAAATTGTTAGAAGGTTAAGAAAGGTAACTGTTCAGCATTATAATAAGTTGTAAACAGGTATGAACAAGAAGCTTAATAGAAGTATGTATAATTATATCATTATAATAAATAAATATAATAATAGCAAAACAAAAAGAGAAGATTTGTTTAAAAAAGAAGTATATAATGTAAATATTAATAGAGAAGACCCAAGTTATATTTTGGAAAATAAGAAAAATAAATTATTTAAGTTATTAGTGGAAGAAATCATGAAGAGGTACTACTTCAATAGTGAAAATAACCAGACTCCCATTGATGTGCGCAATTATCTGCGGGGGAAGGTCAAGAAGAAATTATAATATTCAAAAATGTTGATTGGAAATTTGGTAACAATTTAGGCAATCATATATGAAAAATATCCATGTTATTATAAAGTAATTAGAAACTATTTACTTTTATATATATATATATATGTATATATATATATATATATATATATATATATAATATATATATATATATATATATATATATATATATATGTATATATATATATATATATATAAGTTAAGAATAACATGTACGTATATATGAGTTAATCCTTAGAGTTAAGCTTGTAAATAATGGAAATGTATAAATAGAGCATTAGAAGGAAGAATAAATCAGTTGTTATCTAGACATTTTGTGTTGTTCATTACGTCCCCTTTCCTTTTTTTTTTTTATCATTTTATTCTCGGCGATCGTAAGTGGTGCCGAAACCCGGGAGACTTCAGAAGAAGATTTTTGATAAGACTTTGCAGTATTTTTGTTTTTCTTTTCTTCAAGTTCAAACAGGTTTGAAATTTATTTTTATTTATTTATTTTCTCCCTTTCTGGTTCAGAAGAAAATTTTTTATAAATTATGACGGACATATCACCGATGCCTTCTGAGACCCTCGCGGCTGCTCACGCAAACGCGTTGGAACTCCTGAAAATAAAAACGGTAACAGCTCAGGATTTAAGGAGAGCGGTTGCTGACCTTGAAGGTTATGATGGAGAAGTGGGAGAACTTAACCATTTTATTAAAGGAGGGGAGGACGAGGACCGGCTGATGATGCGGATCGAGACGAAGGTGGAAGAAAATCTTTTAGATAGGGCGGATGCGGCCACTCTGAAGTCCGCCTTGATATGTCGGGTGAAGAGGAGTGTGCTTAACCACATACAAGCAGACGAAGACACACCCTGGAATGTTGTGAAGGAGCGCTTAAAGAAAGCTTATGGCGGAGGGCGATGGACGCCTGAAGAAGATATTTTTCAGATGTTCCGGGAAACCAAACGGCCGCTAAGCGGGTACTCTCCTCATACACTACAATAAAACCACGGAGAAGATGAGGGAGACTGAAGATAGAGGACAAGTGGAGGCCAAGATGGCATTTTTGGCGACTATCTTAAAGGTTCAATTAGCTCGAGAAACGGGGAAAAGAGAAGGGTTGCCTCGTGAAAAATCCTTTTTAGAGTGTGCCCAAGAGATTGTGGATGCAGGTGCCCGAGACGAAGAGTTTCGGAGAGAAAGAGAGGAAGATAGCAGCTGGAACCGGGTCAGCTACAGAAGAAGAGAAGGTAGGAGGAGCGACCGGCTTGAGGAAAGGAAAGAGGCAGATTCCGGAAGACGACAATGGAAACCGGAAAGACGCAGAGAGACGAAAAGAAGTAACGGAAGAAGAGAGGAGAGACGGTGTCATGGTCGCGGAAAGACGGGACACCTGGTAGCCCGATGCCCGCGAACAAAGTGTTTTGAGTGTGGCTCGGAGGGACATATAGCGAGGCAATGTCCCTATATAAGCAGGCGAAGGGACAGGTTCCAAGGAGAGCCCATGGAACTCAACGCACAGAGGGTATGGAGGCAAAGGAGGACTTAGACCGAAACGTCGAGTGCGGCGGAGACATCCGAGACTGACGAAGAGAGGAGCGAACCAGGAGACACAGAGGATAGAAGAGGAAGGGTGGCACAGAGAACCAGAGGCGAGGAACCGAGGGCAGCGAGGAGAGCGGTACAAGAGGAATGAGGGGAGTGCGCATGGAAAGGCAACCAAATAATAATAAAAAATATCAAGAGTGAGAGCGGAAGGTTGCCTATCATAAGATTAGCGAAGGGAGTGAGGTGTTTGGTTGACACTGGGAGTTCAAACACCATCATGAGCCGGTAAGCTGCAGAAGCGTTCTGTAAAGGAGAGAGGAGACCCCAGACTCAGGTATGTAACTGCAGACTGATTACCTGAACGGACCTTGTAAAACAGAGGGAGAGGTAGAATTGGGACTCGCGAAGTGGGGAGCGAGCGAGGGTAAATTGAAGGTCCACATAGTGGAAAAGATGCCGCGTGAGTACGGGGCGATTATCGGTTGCGATCTCCTGGGGAGATTAGGGGCGCGGGTAAAGGCGAAAAACGGGAAATGGACCGTTTGGATAGGGGATAAAGAATACCACGGGAGACGAGGGTCGACGGGCGGTATGATAGGGGTGGTTGTGAGGACGACGGACTGGAGACAGACGCTGACGAAGGAGTGGTGACATATTTTTTAAGGAGGGAGACATTCTCAGCGCTACAGGGGAGACAGTCCATGAAATACCACTGAAACAGGACAGCATAACTTACGTGAAGGAACGAAGATACCCACAGGCTTTAAGAGAACACATTAGGGAAGAACTGACGAACCTACAAAAACAAGGGATTATAGTCGACAGTACGTCGCCCTTTAATAGCCCGTTATGGGTAGTGAAAAAGAAAAGCGAGACGGGGGAGGAAAGGTACAGGGTGGTGGTCGACTACAGGAAACTAAACGAAAATACAGTGGACGAAAAATACCCGATACCGAGACTGGATGACATACTTGACAGACTGGGAGGGGCGACCATATTCTCGACGCTGGACCTCAAAGCGGGATACCATCAGATCAAGTTACACCCCAAGGACAGGCACAAGACGGCATTTACATTCGAAAGAGGGCACTTCGAATTCACTAGAATGCCTTTCGGGTTAAAGAATGCACCTATGACGTTTCAGAGACTGATGGACGAATTTCTTAGAGGACTGGACGATGCAGCGTGTCAAGTATATATGGACGACCTTTTGGTGTTTAGCAAGGACGAGAAACGACCTATAGAATACTTACGGACGGTGTTTAACTGACTACGGGAATTCGGCCTGAAATTGTCACGGGAGAAATCGATTCTAGGGCAGGAACAGATTACTTTCCTAGGACACAAAATATCGAGAGAGGGTGTACAACCGGATAAGGCAAAGGTAGAGGCGATACAGAGAATGGTAATCCCCACTGACGTAAAAGGTGTCCGGAGACTGATGGGCACGTTGAATTACTACAGGCGATTTATTCCGGAGATGGCCGAGCATCTGGTACCGCTAAATAACTTGCTTAAAAAGGGGCGGAAGATTTGTATCACGCCAGAAATCGAGGATAATATCCGGAAATGTAGGGAACGACTCCAAGCGGAACCTGTGTTAGCATTCTCCGACTTCGAGAAACAGTTCGTGATAGCAACCGACGCAAGTGAGTACGCGTTGGGAGCTGTTCTATCGCAAGAGGGAGAGAAAGATGAACGTCCAGTGGCTTACGCGAGTAGACGCCTCACAGAAGCGGAAGCGCGGTATAGTGCGGTGGAACGCGAGTTGCTGGGTGTGGTATGGGCGATTGAACACTTCCGGCCGTACGTGTTTGGGCGAAAGTTTACGGTACAAACGGACCACCGACCTCTACTCTGGGTGGGGAAAATCAAGGAAACCTCAGCGCGTGTAACTCGGTGGAAAGAATACCTGCGACAGTACAACATGGAGGTGAAGTATAAACCCGGAAAAGAAAATGTTGTCGCAGATTGGATGTCGCGAGCGGTGCAGGTAAACGCGATTGAGAGAGAGGAAGGAGAATATTCAGGGGGGCTTCGGGAATTCATTAGGGAATGGACACCGGAGGGAGAAGGCCAACAGACTACAACGGACGAGGCCGCGAGACAGGACGATGAGGAGTCAAGCGCGTCGGAGGACAGACCGACAGACCTGGAAGAGGACGACACGATTATTAACGACAAACGAAGACAGATTATCTGGAAGACAAGGACTAGGGGTTTGTTGAAAATTGAATACTCATCGCATGCAGGGTGTTCCATTACAACCGTTTGGTCTCAACCGGGGGTTCGGGAGTAACAAATCGCGAAAGTGCTAAACGATTCCTCGAAACCAGGGAGATCTTACCATCTGTATATAGGGAACAACACGGTGTGGGATAAAATCCGGCGAATGTGGCGAGAGGAGAAAATTGGGGTGGATAGGACCTTCACCAGGTGCACCAGAATCGGGGAAACAATCACGGAGCTAGAGAGGCAAAAGGAGATCACGCTGGCATACCACCAGGGCAAGACTAATCATAGGGGCATCAACGAGACGCTGCAGGCACTCCGAAGAAAGTACTTCTGGACACAGATAAAGAAGACAATAGAGACAGTAATAGCCGAGTGCGACGTATGTTTGTCCACAAAGTACGACAGACATCCCCCTACGGGATTGCGCGAGGAGACCAGGACGCCATCGGGACCACTGAGTGAGCTGCAAATGGATACGTTCACCTGGAGAGGAGCGAAATGGGTGACGATGATTGATATTTTCAGTAAGCTGGCAATGGCGTACTGGATCCAAGAACGGTCGGCGTAAGCAATCGTGGAAGCAGTGCGAACATGGTTTTTATTCTATGGGGTACCCGACAGAATCTCCTCAGACGGAGGGCGAGAGTTTGACAACGGAAGTCTGCGGGAAGAACTAAAACGAATGGACATAGATTGGCATAAAAATACGCCGGGACACCCTAAAAGCCGAGGAGACGTGGAGAGGCTTCACAGCACGCTCAGCGACCATCTGCGTATTTTTCATCTGGAATAGGGACTGGAACCCAATGAAGCGATGCCGAGAGCTATAGTGGCCTACAACCATTCGGTGCACGCAGCGACGGGGTTCACACCGGTCTAGATATTTTCGGACCGCGAGGGAGGCGGCGGGACGAGCGTATCACGGAAGTAGACCCAAACATAGGAAGCACCCTAGAGGCAAATCGGGTCACTGTGGGGATAATTCGCAAGAAGGTGGGGACAAAAATCGCGGCGGATAAGAGTAGGAGGGTAGATCGCGAAAATCTGAAGGTGACACACGCGATGGAAAGATAAAGATTGGAACGATAGTGTACCGAAAAATCGTTTCAAATAGGGGAAAGGAAATAAAGCGCTACGAGGGGCCTTATAAAGTGGTCACTATTCGCGAACACAATGTAGTCACGATACAAGACGTACATGACCCGAGGAAACGATGGACGGTACACCTGGAACAATTAAAAATTCCCAAAGAGAGACAGACCTAGACAGACAAGGACGTGTGTTCTCTCTCCTACTTCTGTCAGCAGAAATTATGAAGAGTTTTTTTGTTGTTTTCTTTCCCATGTTCATACAGGTTATTTTATTTTGTGGTGTTACTTTTGTTTTTTGTTTCAGGAAGTGTCAGTGAGTGTTATTTTTATTTTTTTTTGTGTGTGTTCTGTTTTGCTTTGTTCTCAAATTTAATGAGTTAGTTCTTTTATTTTTTTTGAGTTTACGAGGACTGTTCGTAAACTGGCAGGGGGGAGTTAAGAATAACATGTACATATATATGAGTTAATCCTTAGAGTTAAGCTTGTAAATAATGGAAATGTATAAATAGAGCATTAGAAGGAAGAATAAATCAGTTGTTATCTAGACATTGTGTGTTGTTCATTACGTCCCCTTTCCTTTTTTTTTATCATTTTATTCTCGGCGATCGTAAGTTTTTTATATATATATATATATATATATATATATATATATATATAATTTTTTTTTTCCCTCTTATGGTAACCCCATAAAAGGACCGTTTATTAATGTTTTTTTACATGTTCCATGCCGTTACAGGCATACTACATGTATAAAAACATTACATTATATTATTTTACATATCAGTGATTGTACTTAACCAACAGTTTATATTATATATACACATATACAGGGTGTCCCGAATTTAAGTGGCAAAACTTCAGGAGCTTATAGGGGACCGAAAAACTAAGACAAAAAGTCCTTTAGAGATTTGATCGTTTTTGCTTAGTTGTAGAGAAAATCGAAAAAAAAAAAATGAAACTAAACAAGTTTTCATTTTTATACTTATTTATTTATATTTATGTTATGTTCTTTTTAATGTAAATATTCCTCAAAATGTTCTCCTCTTGCACCAATGCAAGCATTACATCTAGCACTCACTTGATAAATTGCAGCTAAATATTGTTCTGATGATATTTGGCTGCATCTATGATTCGGTCTCTTAATTGTTCTCTTGAGTTGATAGACACCTAATAAACTTTCTACTTCAAGGTTCCCCATACGAAGAAATCCATGGGTGTCATATCAGGTGATCTGGGTGGCCAAGGTACTACTCCTCCACGTCCAATCCATGGTTGTGGATAATTTATATCCAGCCAAGCTCGAGCAACTCTGCTATAATGAGCTGGACATCCATCGAGTTGGAACCACATTTCAATCCGCTGCTGTAAGGCAATGTCATCTAAATAATTAGAAAAGTCGTTCTCCAAAAAAAGTGTAAATGTGATACCATTCAATCTTCCAGTTAAAAAATATGGTCCCACCAGTAATCCATTCCAAATTCCAAGCCAAACGTTAATAGCAAATTCATGCTGAAACCTATTCTCTCTAATAGCTCTGGGATTTTCAAGAGCCCATACATGATAATTTCTTTGATTAAATATTCCTCCTCTTGTAAAGGTAGCTTCATTGGTCCATATAATTTTTAATGGAAATAAATTATCATCGCGAATTTTGTCAAGAAACCAGTTACTAAAATTCAATCTCTTGACATAATCTTGAGGTAATAAATTCTGAACTATTTGAAAATGGTATGGGTAGCGATTATCACCTTTCAAAATTCGCCATATTGCTTGCCGGGATATTGCTAATGCAGCAGATGCTCTTCGGATGCTAGTCTCAGGATTGTTATCGAAGTGGCGTTGGACACAATTTCTTCTCCGATAATCTGCTCTTATTGCCGCCTTGAATTGGTCGCCTTCATTACGTATTAAGAATGGCCCAGACTCTCGTAGTCTATTAAAAGTTAACGAAAAGACTCGTCGATTAGGCACTCTTCTATTTGGAAATCGGCGCGCATATTCCCACACCGCTTCTAAAGCATTACCGTTAACAGAAACCATTCACAAAAATCATATCAGCGTATTCAACATTAGAATATGTATGCGGCATTGTGGCTGATGCTATTCACACAAAAATATCTGAGTAACTGACTGAAGACTGATTTAGGAATTATAATCCTAGAAGGAAGCCAAAATGTAAACAAATAAAAGAATGTAAAGGATAACACTAAGTGTTTACATATCTCACTGCCTAGCCTGACAAACTTTGAAAGGTGATAGTGATAATGGCTACCTGTAACATTTTTGTTTTGTTTCTTTTTTTGCGATTTTCTCTGAAACTAAGCAACAACGAGCAAATCTATAAAGGACTTTTTGTCTTAGTTTTTCGGTCCCCTATAAGTTCCTTAAGTTTTGTCATTTAAATTTGGGACACGCTGTATATATATATATATATATATATATATATATATATATATATATATATATATATATATATATATATATTAAATTATGGAATAATTCTTGATTATTAAATATTTTTTAAAATATATTTTTTATTTTTTGAAGAGAAAAGATTTGACCCCGGTTAGGATTCGAACCCAAGTCTCCACCTCTCTAGCGTGGTGCCTTATCCACTAGGCCACCGAGCTCGTATCCGAACCAGGGAAATCTTCTCTCTTCACTGATCCATACCCCCGGGCACTCGCAATTGCGATGTACAATTCGGGGATGAATGCTTTTTTTAAAAAAAAATTTTTTTTAAATTTTTTAAATTACGATACGAGCTCGGTGGCCTAGTGGATAAGGCACCACGCTAGAGAGGTGGAGACTTGGGTTCGAATCCCAACCGGGGTCAAATCTTTTCTCTTCAAAAAATAAAAAATATATTTAAAAAATATTTAATAATCAAGAATTATTTCATAATTTAATATATATATGACAGCTCGTCAATAGATCCGTTTAAAGTAATGTTCAAATTGAGCATTCATCCCCGAATTGTACATCGCAATTGCGAGTGCCCGGGGGGTATGGATCAGTGAAGAGAGAAGATTTCCCTGGTTCGGATACGAGCTCGGTGGCCTAGTGGATAAGGCACCACGCTAGAGAGGTGGAGACTTGGGTTCGAATCCCAACCGGGGTCATAGCTTTTCTCTTCAAAAAATAAAAAATATATTTAAAAAATATTTAATAATCAAGAATTATTTCATAATTTAATATATATATGACAGGTTGTCAATAGATCCGTTTAAAGTAATGTTCAAATTGAGCATTCATCCCCGAATTGTACATCGCAATTGCGAGTGCCCGGGGGGTATGGATCAGTGAAGAGAGAAGATTTCCCTGGTTCGGATACGAGCTCGGTGGCCTAGTGGATAAGGCACCACGCTAGAGAGGTGGAGACTTGGGTTCGAATCCCAACCGGGGTCAAATCTTTTCTCTTCAAAAAATAAAAAAATATATTTAAAAAATATTTAATAATCAAGAATTATTTCATAATTTAATATATATATGACAGGTCGTCAATAGATCCGTTTAAAGTAATGTTCAAATTGAGCATTCATCCCCGAATTGTACATCGCAATTGCGAGTGCCCGGGGGGTATGGATCAGTGAAGAGAGAAGATTTCCCTGGTTCGGATACGAGCTCGGTGGCCTAGTGGATAAGGCACCACGCTAGAGAGGTGGAGACTTGGGTTCGAATCCCAACCGGGGTCAAATCTTTTCTCTTCAAAAAATAAAAAATATATTTAAAAAATATTTAATAATCAAGAATTATTTCATAATTTAATATATATATGACAGGTCGTCAATAGATCCGTTTAAAGTAATGTTCAAATTGAGCATTCATCCCCGAATTGTACATCGCAATTGCGAGTGCCCGGGGGTATGGATCAGTGAAGAGAGAAGATTTCCCTGGTCCGGATACGAGCTCGGTGGCCTAGTGGATAAGGCACCACGCTAGAGAGGTGGAGACTTGGGTTCGAATCCCAACCTGGGTCAAATCTTTTCTCTTCAAAAAATAAAATATATATATATATATATATATATATATATATATATATATATATATATATATATATATATATTGTAATGTTCTTTTTATTTAGTAAAAGTAAATTTCCAATTAGTTTTTAATTAATTGTCCCTATTTGGGCGCCGTAATGTAATGTTCTTTTAATTTAGTAAAAGTTAAATTTTAATTAATATAAAGTTATCTTTTTTTTGTATAAATAAATTTTGAGGGAAAATCAAGGGTTGAGCTTTTCTAAGATAATGATTCTGACTCACGAATATATTTATAAACAAAACAAATAAACACATTTTACACCAGATTATATATAACATTTGACATATTAGTAATTAAGATACCTTCCATCTTCGAAACGATTGTAGATCTTCATAATTAAAATTGTTCCTCAACTTATCCCTCTTGTTTCAAACTTCCTTCTAACCTTCCTTCATCAGTCTATTGAAACACTCATCACATCAAGAATGTTAAAATAATTTATTAATTCTTCACACATGTGACTAACGACTCACTAAAATAACAGAGCGATGTCGACACCTCGAGGCTCCAGACGAGAAGAGAGTCTCAATACAGGAACTACGCGTCCAAACCCAAAAAACCGTTAAGGACAAGTCTAAACCTTCACGGCCTTCATCCTTACTACGTCTTAACGACTTATCACTTAAAACAAAATATAGAATTTAATTCATACATCACAAAAACATTTAGAAATCCTATTCATTATTTAACACACCCTAATTCAAATTGACAAACAAAAACTATGTAACAATTAGAGCGGCGGTGAACTCTCGCTGGCACCAAATTCAAACCTAAATCCTTTTACATACAATTTATCTCGACTATTCGGGTCCACGTCAAAATAAAAAAAAAATTTTGAAGAATTTTTTTTTTTTTTTTAAAATACTTATTCTCTAATTACAATTTTTGATTAATCATAAACTCTTTAGTATACTATTTACAAAATGTTATTAATGTGTCAAGATGTCAAAACAAAATAATAGTTAAATTAGATCAACTTATTAATAATATGTTATACTACTACGCTCTAAGTATTCAAAAGGGTCATGCGTTTTAAAATTGTCAAATTTTATATTTAAATGATTTGAATCTATTGGTTTTTCAGATATATGAATGATTCTATTCTCAGACAAATTTCCAAATTTCTTTCTCAAAGTCCCTACTTCCAGTAATAAACTTTGTTGGTTATCAATTACTTTATTCTGCAAAGCATTCACTTTCTCTTTTTGGGTGTTAAATTTTTCATTTATTTCTTCAACCTTTGTACCTATCTGTTGGAATTTTCCTTCCGTTTTCTTAATACGTTGTTCTGTTTTGCTATTAATACTACTCCACACAATCATCTTCAATATTCGATAACTTTAAATTTATCTCACTAATCTTATTATCAATCAATTTATTTAATTCTTTTTTTTAAATCAACAGTAGTCTGTTCTAACTTTATAGCAAATTCTTTTGTAGATTTATTTAATTCATTTAATTTAGTAGACTGTTTATTAAATTGTTCCTTAAATTCAGCAGATTGTTTATTAAAATGTTCCTTATATTCAGCAGATTGTTTATCAATTTTAGCAGATTGTTTATCAAATTATTCCTTAAATTCAGTTAACATTTCAAGAAGTAAAAAGTTAGTGTTTAAATCTACTGGGTTTTTTGTTAATTCCTTATTAGCATTAGCATTTGTTGGTTTTTCAGTCAAATCATTGTTTAATTGCTCAGAATCATATCTATTTTCTAAATTTTCTTTATCAACATCTAGAACATCACTTTTTTTATACCTTTTAATAACACTCTCATCAGTTACATTTAAATTGACTACAGTACTTTCCATTTTTAACACTGATTTACTTAGACTTCAATAATATCCTAAATTGTATAACTCCTTACAATATTTATATCAAATACAAAAATCATCAAATTTGTTGACACATTAAAAATTATAATAAAAACCTTGAGTCAAAATCCTAAGAAAAGTCCTTTTTACGGGCGCCATAATGTAATGTTCTTTTAATTTAGTAAAAGTAAAATTTTGGATTGACAAGCCCGAAGGGCCGCACTTGGCACGCGTGCCATACTTTACCCATCACTGTCCTAAACCAATTAACTGATGTCTATTTTCTATTTTCTTCTTATATTCCGCCTCAACATTTTTGATTGGCGTCAGACCTGCACAATGCTGCATACAGCGCACAATCTTCAGCCTCAGATGTTGAATAAAACGACTTGAACCGATGACACCCCACTTGGTCCAGCAGCAATGGAATCAATTTTGAGCTCTTCTCTGCTAGGAGTCCCAAACTTGATAGACTAAAGGTGAGGCGCCACTGCGAATGGACTTGACTTGACTTGAGTATCGGAGCAGACCAACTCCTTTTTTTAGTATTTTCGAGAGAGAAGCTAATGTGGAAGCACACCTATTGGACATTGATTCCGAATCCTCTGTTTCCGATTATGAATATTTTATTACAAGTACATTAAATTATCAAAGGAAGTTGTTATCTCCATACATAAAAGATCAAGCGAAGCACGGTGAATTTCACACGTTGTTTACAAAGCTTTCGAACGAACAATTTCAAAACTATTTTCACTTTTCTTCTATGTCCATGATTTACGAATTTCACAGGGACACTGCTACGTGCCGTGCACCGCCCGACGAGGGTTGGTTTATGAAATAAGGGGAAGGAAGTAAGAGTGGGGGGAACCGGAGTCCTGTGCCGACCCAACATAAACGGAAGTCTGGTACTACAGTCAAGTCAAGTCATGTTTCAGTGGCGTCTCACCTTTAACAAAGTTGACTCTTTGTCAACATCCGCTTCTAACTCTAACGGTTTTCTAACGTCTTTTATAAAGACGTCATCTTTGTGTGCCTTGTTCGATAATTTCACCCGCCAAATTTAAAAGTTTATAGGTTCAAAATATCATAACAATATATATATATATTGATATGTTATTTTTAATTTAGATTAAAGTAAAGTTTTAATTAAAATAAAATTATCTAGTGTTCTAATTATTAGTTAATTAATTGTCCCTATTTGGGAGTCATAATGTAATGTTCTTTTAATTTAGATAAAAGTAAAATTTCTAATTTATATAAAGTTATCTTTTTATTTGTTTAAATAAATTTGAATATCAAGGGTTGAGCTTTTCAAAGATAATGATTTTGACTCAAGAATATATTTTATAAACAAACAATTAAACATATTTTACCAGATTCTATTTAACATTTGACATTAGCAATTAAGATACCTTCCATCTTCGAATTGATTGTAAATTTTCATAATCCAAGTTGTTCCTCAACTTATCCTTCATCAGTCTATTGAACACTCATCACATTAAACTGTTAAAATAGTTTATTTTTGCTTCACACATGTGACTAACGGTTCACACTAAAACTAAGGAGAGGTTTTATCACTTCGATGTCCAGCGTAGAGGTGGGACAAAAATAACGTATTCTTTAAAATAACCTATTATTGACTCGGAACTGTTATCACCAATCACCTATTACTGAAAAAACCCTATTACCAGTGATCATATTTTAAAATATCTATAAATAAACCTAAATTTGTATTTTAGAATAACTATATTTTACAATATTAGTCAAATTTATTAAATCTGAGAAATAATAATAACGATGGAGAAATAACAATAAATTGGGGTTGTTGGTGTAAGGTGTTAGGTTATAACAGATAGAAGAACCGATCGGTTAAGGTTATTCGACCAGTTACCGTTCTTAGATCGGTTCTCAATAACTGTTGAGTAACTTCTGTTATCGAATAACTCATATGGCTGTCCTATTATTGAAGAACCGATAGGTCACGTGATCTAATAACGCAAACAAGAACTGGTCGCAGTGGGTTGTGACGCTCCTAGCGGCCGTGGTTCGAACTAAAACAGAAATTCGTGATCATAGTACAATCATATCACAATAGATGGAGTTCGAAACTGTGAACAAAAATAAATGCTTTGATTTTAATTTGTAAATAAATCTTCATGATTTCCTTTTTTGTTTCATTGCAAATCGATAAAAAATCTCTTGGTTAAGAGAAGTTCTACTTTAATACAAAGTGCTGAAACTTTTAGATGAGCTTTGTAATACCAGATTTAATTTAAATTTACTTATACTGAAATAGTTCTCCAATATTCAGGGTCTTAATGTTTTCTAATCGTAATTTTAAAAAGTTGAAATGGCTAGTTAATATCAAATGTTTTTTCTTATGTTATATTACAAATAATCATGTAATGACAAATGATTGTCATTAAAATCTTATGATGATTATAATGAATATTTAAAATCTTGCAATGATTATTAAATCATGAAAATATTAGCTTGTTGTAAAATCTGTTCAGACTTTTGTAATTTATAGTTATTCCAAGGATATTTACACTTATATTAGATTCCATCGAGACACTACCTTTTTACCTGTTTGTAAAATATAATACTGCTTTTTGAAGTAAGTATTTAGTCTTTAGATATATTGCTTTTTTATTTTTGTGAATGGTTTCTTTCATAAAACTTTTTAGTTATCATTTTTATGGTTAAATCCATTGGAATATTTGTAAATAGATTTGTTAACAAATAAACTGAATATTTTTAATTCATTTTGTTTTTTTTTCCTTTAAAAACTCTGATGTAAATTGATTGAATCTGTATGGTTATTGGTATTGTCCAATATTTTGGTGAAGTATTTATGAGAACAGTTCTTTTAAATAAAAACTCATTGTGATTGTACAATGATAATGTGGGGTGTTGATAAATTTGTACAAACTTTATTGTAATTTGTTTTGTTTTTTTATATAGTTTTAGTCCATACATTATCTCATTTTGTGATTTTTATAATTACCCTTTCTGTTCTGGAAACTTATAAAATGAAAAATACCTTCAGGTTTGTTCAGTTATTGTATCCTAATCTTTATCAGTTATTTGTTCAAACCATCTTTTGATTAACTAATCTTTCTCTTTTTTGCTGCCATACCTTTCTTTACATCCCCTATCCACAATTTCCTCAGACATCCTTCAACCTACTCTCTAATCTGTTCAGGAAAATATACTATGGCCTCTGTTTTGATACATCCTTTTTGAATGAGCTCCTGGTTTAAATACTCTTTAAAATATTTTTTTCCTCAATTATGATTGATGACTTAATTCCAATAAAAGTGGCAATTAATTCATGAAACCCTAATTGTATTGATCCTTATGTACCATCATGTGTACCTCAAGTGATTTTTTCCTCTCTCATCTATTGTCTTATGATATTATTAGAAACATGATGGGCTCTTATTATGAAATAACTTCCACTCTGAGTACCCATCTCTAAAGATAGTAGCGTTTAAGCTTTTTCTTCTCCACACCAAAGATTTTAGCAAATTTAAAGACAATTTATAGTGATAAGGAAAGATATAATCATTTTATTTTTTTATTTTTTTTTTTTAAAGGAAACATTTTATTCCACAGGAACGAGTTTAGGATTCCTACAGTCTTCCTTTCTCTTAATATTTTCAATGAAATATCTTAATTAATAGAGGATTTCTTTCCAGGAAGGATTAGTAGACCTCCATATCTCTAATCTTCAATGCTAAAAAATGTGCTCGAAGAGTTGAGGGACACAAACTCTTTCTTCTTTAGATTTATTTCCATGCCCTTTTCAGAATACTGCTTAGAGTTTCCTCAGCATGTATTGCAGATCACATTCCTCAGTGGCAATGAGTTGATAAACTCCTGCAACTTGTATTATGAATTAGATATCTTTCAAAATCTCCAAACCCATGTATTAATATTTTTCTCCTATTTCTAGAAAGCTTGTTTAATAACCATGTTAAAGAAAGTAGGTGATTAGCAGCAACTTCGATTTAATCCTTTGGTGATGTGTAATGCTGAGGGGACATGATATCAAAACTTTTTTTTTTAAATACTTTTGTATACAATTAGTAACACTGCTATTTCAAAATTTAATTCCCAATTCTGCACCTTTATAAAGGCCTTGTATGCCTTATCTCAGACTATCACTTATCTCTGACAAACAGTGCTTTCCACACCTTATTTTCTAGTCAAAGCTTTCTAAAGGTGGATAAAGGCTAAATGTACCTCCTGGACCAGAAGTCTTGGAAGTCCACCAAATGCTTTAAAAAAAATTGGGATATAGTAAAAACTTGACCTAAGATGGCCCAGCCTGAATCCTGCTTCTACCTCTGTTATTTTCTTCTTTATTTTATCTTACAGCCAATATTTTAATACACAATACATGCTTAGGTAACAGATTGATACAAGCTACTTGTAATTGTTGAGTCTTTATAATTGTTCAAATATGTTTTACTAACACCTATATGTATTTTTTAAAAATAAAATCTTGGCAGTACAATTAAATAAGGACAATGTTTTTTAAAGATTTATTTAGCTGAATTCGTTTGTATCATAGTTGGCCTATTTATTTTTAATTTGTTATATATTTTGACAACTTTTAATTGGCTTCTAAAATGTTTTGTTTAAAAAAAAATTGACACAATAATTTTGGTTGATTTTGTGTTATTTACCATTTGTAAGATTACTAAATAAGCAAATTATTAACATTATTAGCAATGGCGAGGAGGATAAATTAATGAATTACCAGTCAAAATGTCTAAAAGTAAGTTTGTAATAGGTTAGAACCACTAGCGCCAGGTCGGTGATCGAAAACAGAACGATGGCTGGCAATAGGTTATTCTAATAACTGTTGAGAACTGTTGTAGAACTGGAGTGATTGTAATAACTGCAGTGATTCTAATAACTGGCGTTATTGTAAGAACTGCAGTGATTCTAAGCGTTATTGGATCCCGAAGAGTTATTGGCAACACCAGTGATTGAAGGGAGCGCATTCTAGCGTTAGGGCAGGGGTTTACTTGAATCACCTATTACTGGAATAACCTATTATTGGAACCTATTACTGGGATAGAGCCATAACGTAGTAACCTAATACCAAAAAATAACTGTTTAGCCCACCTCTAAGAGCGTCTCTCTCCCAAGGTAGCGTCCAAGCCAAAAAACCGTTAACGGACAAATCTTCACGGCCTTCATCTTTACTACGTCTTAACGACTTTTTACTTAAAATAAAATATAAAATTTAATTTATACATTAAAAAAACATTTAGAAATCCTAATCATTATCCAACATACCCTAATTCAAATTGACAAACAAAACTACGTAACAATTAGATCGGCGGCGAACTCTCGCTGGCGCCAAATTCAAACCAAAATCCTTTTACATACAATTTATCTCGACTCCGAAATATCACTACATTATATATATATATATATATATATATATATATATATATATATATATATATGTGTGTGTGTGTGTGTGTGTGTGTGTATGTGTAATTATAATACCATAAGGTATAATGTATATATAATTTATAAAACCATTACATTTAAGATGTGCTGCAAGTTGGGTAGATACTCGTCCAGATGAATCAGAGAGGACCATGCTACAATATTTAATAGATAAGTACATACCATCAACTTATGATATAACTAAAGCAAGATTCAAGAAGATAACACCAATCCCCGCTATAGCCCATATTCATATGTTATGTTTGCTTCTAGAATGTTTACTCATTCCAGCCAATGTTTCTGCTGACAGCCCTCGGGAATGGTAAGAAATAAATTATATGGACTATATTTTTATTAATATTTAAGTATATAAATGAAATATTTTATTATAGTATAGATGATCTATAACAACTTTATTATTACCTTTTTTAGACTTCTGGTGGATTAAATAAAATAATATCAGGGGAGAAATTACTTCCCCATGTGAACTCCTCGTTTGCATACACCAATTTTACTTATGAAACCAACTAGTCATATGCTAAGTAAGCACCTTCCCATGAATTCAAATTTCGAGTGTGTTCCAAGTGTTGAAATCAATCTTAAATTGATTCTTGGGAAATCTAAGCCACTTGGTTTTCTATGGATCTAAATCTCTTGAATCCTGTCTGTGCTGTGGTAATAAAGTTGTTAACAACTATTTCTTCCTTCCAAATACTTGGTGACACTTCCAGTTTCCAAATTGTGTTAACAACTTTGAGGAGCCTTGATTTAGATTTTTTCCCTATATTGATAAGAAGTTCATTTGGGATCCCATCCACTCTGTGAAATGTTTTTAGTTTTAGAAATATTAGGTTCCTGGGTCATAAATGGGTGTTCATTTTTCCAGGTTTGGATTTCATAACATTTATTTTCACCTTTGAACCTCTTTTCACCGCCTTTTCCCTTAGAGGGTTGAGTTGAATATCTCTAAACTGCTGTATCCAGTAAAGCTTGTAATTGTTCCTTCTCCCTCTTGGTATTATTCCTTTTGCTGCCCATATTAGGGCTGAGGAAAACTTCTTAGCGGTGCAATTTATTTTTTCTGATCAGGTGTTTGTAGGCTTAGTGTACCTACTTCTCAGTCAGTTCTTGGAATTTTTTTTTTAGATTCCATCAGGGAGAGGGGTGGCTCAGGTGTCGAATGTATTCATGTCGACCTTATAGCCCAGTCAATAAAGGTTTTGTGTCGCAACAAATTAGGGGAAAACTGAATCTTTGCAGGGTGTTAGTATATAAAGTATACACTAAAAAAGCACGAAGTCCCAACCCCTACCCCACTTGTTTTCCTCCCTACCCCTTCAGCAAAATTTCAAGAACAGTACTCTGGTTATTTGCTTACAGCTCGAAAACTAATGATGTTATCGGGGTGCTCTTTTTCTCCTTTTACTCCTTGCAATATTGTTAACAAATGATGTTATATGGGTGATTCTCAAACTACAAGCAACTTCATGTCACTGCTTATTTAGTGAAAAACACGGCCTTTTGGCCTCTTTTCTTTGGATTTAAAAATTTTCTGTGAACTGACCTCTTACTTATAAAATGAAAATCATAACAAAGTTTTGTGTTTTTCTGATCAAATCTGATTGATTTTTATGCTATTTGTCATTCCCATGGTTGTCACCAATGACGATTTTCTTTCAAACTAAATACTTTGGTTGATAGTATTCAATTATTTCCCAAAATCTGTTGCCTTGATTGTAACTTTAAGGAAGGAGTATGAATATAACACGCTGTTTAAAAAGTTTGGTCAAAATGATACATTAATAAAATTTTTTTGAAAATTGTTACTTGGAAACGATGTCATTCCATGATTAATCGATTCATACATCCATCATGTGGGGATTTAGTGGTTCAAAGGGTTAATTTCAAGAATAGCAACACCTTCCAGTGAACTTTTAGACCTTCTTACTATCTTCCTTCAGTTTGTCGGCGGATGCCACCCTGTTCTTTCATCGGAAAGCTAAGTTTATGTGTATTACCGTCATTTCAATGGTCTCAGTTTTAATGCTTATCCCTATGAATATAATGTTAAAAACAAGCGATCTGACTATATACATTTTATTGAATACAAAAGGTACATTGAACATCGACTCTACACAGCCATTGGATTGTGGATGATAAGCTGTAGTTCTCTGCCATGCGGACTCCCCATTTATTAATTGCTTAGATTCTAAGAAAAGTTCCGGGCCCAATGGTTCTGGCCTTGGCTGTCGTATCCCCGCTGATGAGCACGCCGAAATCGTGTAACCCAATTGTCATAAATTCTGATCGACAGCCTGAAGCACTGATCCTCAGCGATTTGCATTGCTTCTGGCCAGTGGGTCTCTCTGTCTAACCATGGTCAAGGTATCTCATTCCATCAGATGTAACATGTCCCACCTATTCGATGTGCACGTGTTTAAATCTGGGTGCCGTTAAATAACTGCCCAGATATCACCTGGTGTGGGGTGGAACTTTTGACACTTTTGGCAATAGGAATGCTGTCTTCTTTGCCCATTCCCCAACATCCCGATAATTTTCCGGCAGAATTCGCACCTATCGTCAACTTCCTACTACGCTCTGATACCTGGGTGGGCTCAATGAGGGAAGACGGTCAAAAGGCGCGGCGAAACTCTTTTGGTATGTAGGGTCGAGCTGTCGAGTTGAAGTCTCAGCCAAAGGAGCTCTATATCTTACCGGGAGAAGATGGATTTTAGTTGCAGCTGGTATTTTCTTGAGGTCTTCTATGCTCACTGTCCTTCTTCCTGTTCGTCCGCTATTTCTAGAATTTCATCCGGCAAGATGCATTTCTTCGATTCGGGATAGTGTGTCTGCTACGACCTTTTTCGGATCCGTGTTTATATCTAATAGCTGTGGTTAACTGACTTATAAATATTTAAAATGCCTGATTCGAAGCGAGGAGAGGCTGGTCTCAAGATTTTTTGTTGAAAAGCATGTAGTTAAGGGCTTATGGTCCGTTATGATGTGGAAAATTTAAACCTTCTAGAAGAGGTCGAGAAAATTTTATTATTCCTTCGTAATCGCGAGGAGTTCCCTGTCGTAAGTAGCATAATTTCTTTGTGTATTTGACAAAGCTTTTGAAAAATCCAAGGGGTTGCCATTCACCTTCTTTTGTTCTGCTGCGGCCACTCACACCAATACCTTGGTCTTTGCATGCATCACAGTGTTTACAGAGAGCTTCCCCTGAACTTCCAGGATGGGAGATGCCTAACAGCTTCCACGAGTACTCTGGTTTAGCACGGTTCAAAGCTAGTATTTGTCTCTTTCCGGTCCATGCAATGGGAGTTTTTAGATCACGTACCGTTTGCAGTTGGGTGTGAGTTGGTTCAAGGTTTTTGTGTTTTCGGGGCAGGCGTGGGGAGGCATCTCCTGTAAAAGTTTATCATTACCTGAAACCTGCGAAGTTCACTTGATGTGCTTGGTTTCGGGTACTCCTGACATCCATTTTGAACTTTTGGCCGGAAAGGCTGTATACCATTCTGCGTGTCCACCCTGTTAAGCCGTTGAACATCGACCTGTAGGTTCTCCACAAACACATTTGCTTACATTGAGGGAAAGATCTTATCTTCATTGAGCCTCTAAAACTTCTTTGAGATGATTCCTCGATGTTCCCCCTGGGTATTTTTCGAAGGCAACTAAGATAGTCCAGTAGGCGAAAAACGTAGGCAGATCTCGCAACATGTGATCCACGACACGCTGAAAGGTTTGTGCTGCATTTTTGTTTTTTCAAACCGCATGGCATCCTGATACAGTTCCAAACTGCCAAAAGGCTTAATGATAGATCTTTCCTTTCCAATGTCTTTCCTCAGCAACGGTCAAATATGTTGGTATGCACGTACAATATCTAGAGACGATAATACCTTGGGCGCCATCTAAGCTTGGTGGTGAAATCCGTTATTTGGGGCACTGCGTACCTATCAGTACCGTTTTAGCGATTCCATTCGCGATAATCTCCGGCAGACCCACTCTGAATTTTTTTTTCCCGTCTTTTTTTTGGGAACGACACTGGAGAGTAGCCTTGAAGCCAAGTGCACTGCTTGATGCGTCTGCAAATAATACCCTTCCTCAATCATTGTTTGGAACTTCCTGATTCAAACCGCTGCATTACCTCTCAGGTGGAAGTCCTTCCTTTGCCTTGCAGCGTAACTGGGGTTTGTCCCTTTAGTCCTCGATGTGGTGTGCTCGATGACACTTTCGAGCTCGGGTCCACTGATCGGTGGCTGGTCGCGTAATCTTGTGAAATTCTTTTCATAGAGGGTGAGGCTTAACGACAATTCTGGGTGGTAGTCGTAAGTATGGTCGGTGGTCGAGTGAGCCGTAGACCCTGTTTCCTATCACTGCTAATCCCGGCTTGGCCGATCGATCAACGGCTATCTTTCTAATGTCGATATTAAGGCCAGGATAGACGAGAAAATCGGCTCCGATTATTGCCCTACTTACGTCCCGCCAAGAGAAATGTCCATGGAAGAATGTCAGGTCGCAGTCCCAGTATCCAATTTTGAGAAATGACAGGTAACTTTAACATATAAAACTTTAAAATAGTTTCATCTTTGACTCTTAAACGTGATGACATTTGTTGTTTTGTACATTAAATATTTTTTAAAAGATAAATATATTAATGTCATTTCGTCATTACTCTGGACATTACTTTCCATCATTCCTATGGCCAATTATTTGTTCATGTCAATGAATAATTTCCACAATGATGATGAATTTAAGGGTGGCACATTCTCCCCTAATTTAATCTAATTTAGGTATTTTTATATTTTCCAGTGCCCTTTAAACGTTTTAAACGTTCCTTTTTTGTATAAGCTGCTGAATTGAATAAACCCATAATCAGCTTCATCGGGTGATGAGAAAAGATCCAAATTTAAGGGCGAAAATAAAAATTAAAAATTTGGGCCACTTTTTTTTTTTTTTATGAGGTGCTGAATGTTATTGACCATAATCATCTTCATCGGATCATCATAAACGGTCAAAATCTGAGGCTGAAAATAAAATAAAATTGTTCAGCAACGTGCTTTTTTGTATAAGCTGCTGAATCGAATGAAACCATAATCAGCTTCATCGGATCATGAGAAAAGGTCAAACTTTGACAGCCAAAATGAAAAAAAAAAAATTGTTTTGGGCCCTTAATTTTTTAAATAAAGTGTTGAATCGAACTAAACCATAACCAGCTTCATCAGAAAAGTCAAAAATTGAAGTAAAAAAATAAAATAAATTGTTGGGCCCACTTTTTTTTTTTTTTTATAAGGTGCTGAATCCAATGAAACCATGATCGGCTTCATCAAATCATGAGAAAACATCAACATTTTAAGTCGAAAATAAAAAAAAAATTGTTTAGTGTTGTTTTACTTTAAATGTTTCATTTAAGGAGATTAATATCAGTTATTATATTAAAAAGGCATAACTCCCCTTTTGCTTTTATTCATTTATACAACATGTTTCAGAGCTTGTCTGTTGCTCCATCTTCAGGTTCTACAATCATTATGTTATTTTACAATTCTTTACTATATTATTACATCACTTTACAATTTTTGGTTTTTTTACCTAACACTGTGATATTCTCACTTGGTCATCTCTTCTACTCTGACACCACTGGGCAATATTCAATTATTGTTTTGTTTATTTATTGTCAACATTCTGGCCTATTTAATATGGTTCCTATTTTACCATTCCATTTCCATTCTATTAGTTGTATTGTCACTACTATTTACATTTTTATTACTTTTATTTATTAATGATTTTATTCTTACATGGACTATTTATATTTTCAGTCTATCTATTAATTTAGCATAGCTTGTACCAATTTTATGTGTATCTGTTTTGTAGTTTACTGCCTGGTCTATTGTTTTATTTATATAAATTGCTTCCATTATTTTTCTATTTTTGGTTTTATTCTCATGATTTAATATGGTTGTATTTTCAAAGTCAAATTCAAAACTAATATAGATATACCGATTAACATTTTAAATGTCCTATCATTGGGCGAAAATTTCTGTTATAATGTCAATAAGGACATAAAAATAAATAAAGATATATTAAAATTAATAACTGACTTAGAGAGAATAATAAGTAGTGAAATTATAACAGATAATCATAGAAATATTCTAAGAAATAACATAAGTATTACAATAAATAACTTCTTAAATAAAAATAAAAATAATAATCAATGCAATAAAAGTCAAGTTCATAACATAATAGAGAATAAAATAATAAGAATTGAAACATTTTTTGAAAGATAATAAAGGAATAATGATAATTAAATCAGATAAAACAAAACAATTAACGATAATGTACAAAATGGACTACAAAGAAAAAATGCAAAACATCCTAAATGATAAAAATACATATCGTAAATTGAGATTGGATCCAACTAAAGGTTACATAAATGAAATAAATAAATACTTGGATAAACTAGAGAAAGAAAAATATATTAATAAAAAAGAAAAAATCAACATGGCACCAAATAATATATATCACCCTACAGATCACGGATTAATAAAACTACACAAAAAAGAGGAAAACCTAATATTAATAGTAAACAATATAAATGGACCGACTTACAAACTAAACAATATTTTAACAATACACTAAATGCACTCAAGAATAATAATAGTTTTGATATAAAAAATAGTTTCGAATTAAAATGTAAACTGAATGAATTAGATTACAATCAAAACATAGAAATATGCAGGTTTGATGTAACAAATTTATATACTAACATACCAATAGACCTAAGCCTGAAAATTATAGAAGAAAATTGGAAGGAAATCGAACCAAATACAACAATTAAAAATAAAAAAATGTATATAGAAGGTTTAAAAATTTGTTTATACAATAACTATTTCCAATACGATAATAGTTTTTATAGACAAATTGACGGGATTGCAATGGGTTCTAGTCTGGGTGTAAACATAAGTGGAATCACCATGAACCACTTAATTAAAAAATGTTTAAACAATAGCATAATAAAACAACCATTATTAATGGTAAAATACATTGATGACTTGTTAATAATAACAGAAAATAAAAATGAGATGGATATACTATACGATAATTTCAACAAAATGAATAAAAAAATTAAGTTTACAAAAGAAGAAATGTCAAATAATGAAATTAAATACCTAAATTTATTAATAATAAAGAATAAAAACGCTATAAATACTAAATGGATAAAAAAAGAAAAATCCAGCAATAGAATTTTAAACTTTTTCAGTAATCACCCCATATACCAAAAACTAAACACAATTGATAATTATATTAATACGCCAATAAAACTAACAGATCATATATAACTAAATGAAATAAAACAAGAAATTATAAACAACCTAACAGATAATATGGTCCCATATAACATAATAAATAAAAGTTGGTATAAAAATATAAATAAAACAAAAATAAAATATAAAGCCATTATTAAAAATAATAAAGATACAGACAAAAAGTAAAATTAAAATAGGAAACAATAACAATAAAAGTAATAACACTGATAAAACAAGCTGTAAAATAGGCAAGATAAATGAACAATTGAAAATCACTGACTTCTACCATAAAAAACAAAGTACTGATGAAGAACTTAATAATAGTACAAAAGAGAACACAGTAGAAACAATGCCAAAAACATCTAACATAATTTTAAAGAAAACTGAGTGAAATACATCCCAACACTTACAAGACAATTAATAAATAATTTAAATAATGAAAACTTTAAAATTAATGGTGGTTTATATAATAATAATAAAATTAATAACATAATAAGAAATACAGAAACAATGGACAAGTGGACTAAAAAAGATCTGATTTATAAAATAAACTGCAAAGATTGTGAAATGCATAAAATAGGTGAAACCAAACAGAATTTAATTAAAAGAGTAAACCAGCATAAATATGACTGCAAAAGAATAAATAACAAAGAGAAAAATAATAAGACTGCACTGTGTGAACACACAAACAAATTCAAACATGAATTTGACTTTGAAAATACAACCATATTAAGTCATGAGAATAAAACCAAAAATAGAAAAATAATGGAAGCAATTTATATAAATAAAACAATAGACCAGGCAGTAAACTACAAAACAGATACACATAAAATTGGTACAAGCTGTACTAAATTAATAGATAGACTGAAAATATAAATAGTCCATATAAGAATAAAATCATTAATAAATAAAAGTAATAAAAATGTAAATAGTAGTGACAATACAACTAATAGAATGGAAATGGAATGGTAAAATAGGAACCATATTAAATAGGCCAGAATGTTGACAATGAATAAACAAAACAATAATTGAACATTGCCCAGTGGTGTCAGAGTAGAAGAGATGACCAAGTGAGAATATCACAGTGTTAGGTAAAAAAACCAAAAATTGTAAAGTGATGTAATAATATAGTAAAGAATTTTAAAATAACAATGATTGTAGAACCTGAAGATGGAGCAACAGACAAGCTCTGAAACATGTTGTATAAATGAATAAAAGCAAAAGGGGAGTTATGCCTTTTTAATATAATAGTGTTGTTTTGTTTTTTGTATAAGTTGCTGAATTGATTTTTTTTATTTATTTATTTATTTTTTATGATATGATAAAAGGGTATTAAAAATTTGTAGGGCTTGTTTAAAGGGCACTGGAAAATATAAAATAGTAAGAATGTCTAAAACTTCACTGGAAGGTGTTGCTATTCTTGAAATTAACCCTTTGAACCACTAAATACCCACATGATGGATGTATGAATCGATTATTCATTCCCCCATGGAATGACGTCGTTTCCTAGTGACAATTTTCAAAACAATTTTATTAATGTATCATTTTGACCAAAATTTTTAAACAGCGTGTTATATTCATTCTCTTTTCTTGATGTTACAATCAAGGCAACAGATTTTGGGAAATAATTGAATACTATCAACCAAAGTATTTAGTTTGAAAGAAAATCGTCATTGGTGACAACCATGGGAATGACAAATACCTTAAAAATCAATCAGATTTGATCAGAAAAACACTAAATTAGATTAAAAAAAAATTGTTTAGCATTGTATTGATTTTTGTATAAATTGCTGAATTGAATAAACCCATGATTATAGGTTTACTCCATTCAGCAGCTTCATCGGGTATTGAGAAAAGGTTCAAATTAGAGGGTGAAAATTAAGAAAAGGAAGAAAAAAATTGTTTGATCCATTTTTTTTTTTTTTTTTTTTTTTTTTTTTTTTTATTAAGTTTGTAAATCAAATAAAAAGAGGTACTCAACTCCTCAATCTTGACAGAGCCAAGCTCAAATACCTGACAGAAATGTATACAGGGCATTGCAGATTGAATAAACATCTCTGTACAATGAAAATCAAGACATTTGATTTGCAGATTCGGCAATAGGGTGGATGAGACGCCTTACCATATCATATGCGAATGCGAGATATTGGCAAGGAGGAGATTTCTTCACTTTGGGGAAGAAATCATCCTAGATCCGAGTGTAGACATTGACCCTATTAGCTACCTAGCTTGGCAAGCAATTTGTGACAAGGCCCTTGTCCTAGTGGGCAGTAGCGCCATAAATAAATAAATTAATAAAATAATAATCGACACAATTTAGGCAGTTTTAATAAAATAATTAAATAAGAAGTCATTATAGTGGCAATGAAATTTTAGATAGAATTTCACAAATTTCAAACAATGATCATGAGCTGCTATAATGCTAGATTTGTTGTGGTTGAGTCCTAGTATTAATACAATTTTTTTTTTCTTTTTAATCCACATCGAAAAATTTCAAAAGTTCCATAAGAAATTTGCCCATAGTTTGAGAATCACCCATATATACTTTTTATGTGGATAGCTTAGATTCGCGGTAATACTTAATACTTAATTGTAGGTGCACTGCTGCATATACTGCTATTCATGATCTTGATTAGTCATTCTGTTGAAATGGAGCAACAATGTATAATGATCACTTTAAGTTTTTACTACCAAAGTGCATTTTTTGCTATAAAAGTTTATAGTTCACTTGTATCACTAATATGGTACAGAGATATAAGCATCGATCCTTGAACTCCAAAGGTTTGTGTTTAGAATCGGTAGAGTGAAGATATGTGTTGTGGAGCTGCTGAGGATTAACTCGAACAACTACTCAGATAAGAGCTGAACTTTTACTTTTTTCTTTATTTATTGTATATCGCTTTTGTTCTATATTTTTTCTCTCTCGTTTATTTTCTTTTATTATTATATTGTGTTCCTTCTTATTAATATTCATTAGCCATTATGGCTGAATCTCCTCCTCGCAAGAGGAAAAAAGAAAAATTTAAAAATCTTACTGAAACTAATAGTGACACTAATCAATCATGTGTTAAATTTTTTATTATTAGTAGAGAGGAAAATGATGATGAGGGAAATGTCCTGGATTTTAAAAAGGTTTCACCTTTTTTGATCTATAAAGGAATAAATTCTCTAGTAGGTGAGGTAAAAATGATAAAAAAAATTAAGAAATGGCACACTATTAGTGGAAACTTTTTCAAAAATTCAATCTGATAAAATTTTAAAATGCAATATGTTATATAATTTAAAAATTAAAGTGGAACCACATTTCAAATTAAATAGAAGTCTAGGCCTCGCGTGGTGTCCTGATTTAGACTGCATTAGTTTAGATGAAATAAAAAAAGAACTAAAACCACAAAACGTAGCGGATGTAAAAAGAATGACATATTTTAAAAATGGTGAAAAATTCAATAGTCACAATTATCTTTTTACATTTAACAACCCCAACTTGCCAAAAGAAATTAAAAAAGGTTTTTATAACGTAGAAATTAAACAATTTACACCAAATCCCACTCGTTATTCATGTTTAAAATTCGGCCATATTAAAACAGCTTGTAAAAAAGAGGTGCTATGTAGGTTTTGTGGCAAAACTAAACATGAGGGCACGGAATGCAGTGGCCCTGTAAAATGTGTTAATTGTATGGGTCAACATGACTCTTTTTCAAAAGTATGTCCTATTTTTATAAAAGAAAAAAAAATTAAAGGTATTCAAGAATCAGAAAAAATTACTTATTTTGCAGCAAAAAATAAATACGAGACATCACACCCGATTTCAGTAAATATTTCGTTTTCTAATGTTTAAAAAAATAATAAAAAAGTGTTAGTGTCCAAACTGAAGAAATTAATACTAAGCAAACTGTTTTTAAGCAGCCCATTGATGTTATTAAATGCATCCCGGTCAGCGCTTCAGTCGTAAGTAAATTGACCGAAACCTCCACTCCTTCCCCCACTCCATCCCTCTCTCCTTCCCCTGCTCCATCTACATATCCCACAACCTCTTCATCTTCTACAACCTCGTCATCTTTTCCATCATCTTCCTCTCCCACCTTTTCATCTCCCGCTTCCTTACCTTCAACCTCATCTCCACAAATTCCCCCCCCCCCCAGGTGAGGTGGTCCCCATATCCCAAACCCTTAACGATCCTCCCCCTATTGATACTATCATTGCCTCTGATTTTACACAAAATCAATATGGCAAATAGACAGAAGTTAAACAAAGACAAACCAGAAGTAAAACTAGAAGCACTTCAAAGACTAAAGAAAAAATGGAAATTAATTGATGTATTCATCATCATATATTTTAGTTAATATTTACTATTTCAGTTTTAGTTTTTCTATATTTTTTCTATTACTCTTTCGTCTTTGTTTTTTTCTCATTTAATGTCAGTACCACAAACTATTATTCAGTGGAACTGTAACGGACTTTTGAATAAATATGAAGAACTAAAATTGATAATTAACAAATATCAACCTCTAGTCATATGTATACAAGAAAGTAAACTTTTACCAAATAAGCAATTTAAATTAAAAGATTACACAATTTACAGAAACGACTACATAGACGGAAATAGAGCGTGTGGTGGTGTGTTGGTTGCAGTACATAATAGGGTCGTGTCTGAGATATTAACTATTAATACTCCCTTGCAAGCTATTGTTGCCAAACTCTACCTAAATTTCCCGGTATATCTATTAAATTTATATTTACCACCCGAAAATTTTGTTGAAACGGATCTCATCAATCTTCTGAATAACCTGCCATCTCCTTATATCGTTACGAGCGACGTTAATGGCCATCACACTTCCTGGGGTTCTTCGACTAGTTCTACGAGAGGAACTGTTATTAGAAAACTCATTGACAATTCTAATTCTATTCTTCTTACTTGAGCCCAGCCTATCACTCATTCTCCTGCATAGATCTGACTTGGTGTACTTCTAGCATTTATACTCACCTCAACTGGCAAGTCAGCGAGGATCAATACTCCAGCGATCATTTCCCCTTGATCATTGATTTCGCAAATAATAACACTCTGGTTGAAAGATATCCAAGGTGGATTACGGAAAAGTCTGACTGGCCGAAATTCAAAAGCAGTATCCAGATAGCAGAAATTGATATGTCTGAAGAAAGTAGCAGTGAATTAATAAATGATCAAATTACATCATCGATCCTGGCTGCAGCAGAAAGCTCAATCCCACGATCCTCAACCAGTACAAAAGCCAATAGAAACATCCCCTGGTATGATAACGAGTGCAAAATAGCTATTAATAACCGAAGAAAAGCCCTTAAATTATTCTAAAAAGAACCTTCTCAAAAAAAAAATATAATAGAATATAAAAAAAAACGATCAATAGCTCGCAGAATAATTAAAAATAAAAAAAAAGATTCTTGGAACCTTTTTTTAGAATCAATATGAACAAATACTCCACCGCGGCTATTCTGGAAAAAAATACGAAGCATATCAGGGAAACAAATAGATTATCAACCAGGTTTATTAATTAATAGAAATTTTACACAAGACCCAAACACTTTGGCCGAATATTTCGCAGACTATTATTCAAAAATATATTCTCACCAAGCCCACCAGATAGAAGAAAATGAAGTTAATTTGGACTATAGCGCCATATTTGGTGCCCTGGAGAATTTCCAGATATCTGGAGAAGAGCAGTTATAATTCCCATTTTAAAAAGCAATAAAAATAAACTATTCCCATCAAATTATCGACCCATTTCACTTACAAGTTTTGTATGTAAACTGTTAGAAAAATTGGTTTTCAAGCGTCTCACATGGATAATGGAGACGAACAATGTATTATCAAACGCACAGAGTGGGTTCCGGCAAGGTCGCTCAACAAATGACCATCTTGTAACTATGGAATACGAGATACTGAGTAGCTTTACAGAGAAGAAAGAATGCATCGGCATTTACTTCGACATTGAAAAAGCATACGACAACGTGAATCCAGCACTCGTCATACAACAGCTGCGAGAATGGGGATTTATGGGTCGTCTTCTCCGTCTGAGACTTTCTGCAAAATCGAACTTTTCAAGTCAGAATAGACAACAAATTTTCTTCAATCAGAAATATGAACAAGGGTATTCGACTGGGAAGCGTCCTAAGCTGTGTTCTTTTTTCAATAGCCATAAACAAAGTTACGACTATTATACCCAAATCGATTAAAACGTTTCTGTTTGTTGATGATTTGGCATTGCTTCTATCGTTTAGAGCCCGGGAGAGGATGCAAAGAATATTGCAAAACTGCCTAAGAAACTTAGAAATTTGGTCTACACAATCAGGTCTGACATTCTCAACTGAAAACACGAATTGTATAATGTTTTCAAAACGCAGAACACCAACCCCTCCACCATTACTAACTTACAGAGGCATCAACTTAAACTTTGTACCAAATACTAAATTTTTAGGCCTAGTTTTTGACTCTAAACTGAGCTGGAAAGAACATATCAAGTTGTTAAAGGCAGAATCATTCAAGAGAAAAGTTTTTGCTGGCTGCTCTTGGGGTGCTGACAGGGCAAGCATGATTAAAGTTTACACGTGCCTGATAAGATCCAAACTGGACTATGGAAGTTTTATTTACTCCTCAGCGAAGCTCACCCAGCTTTCAGCAATTGACTCGGTTCACCATGCTGGTCTACGTCTCGCAACAGGTGCATTCAGAACTAGTCCTATATGTAGCATTTGTGTTGAAGCTGGGCAAGCACCATTAGCTGTTCGTAGATACCAGCTTGCCTGCGGTTATATTGGTAGGCTAAAATTTAATAACCGAAATCCAGCTTGGATACCCGTGTTCCAACCAAAGTGCAGAAGATTTCTGGAAAACCAACAACTGCCTACGCCGTTGGGAATCAGAGCTGGCAGATATATAAAAGAAATACAACACCTCGAACCTACAACCGATGATTTGAAATATCCACCATGGACTCTAAAAATTCCAACAATAGATTTAACTCTCAAAAAATATTCGAAAAATAGCACCTCAGATATATTATACTTAACGGAATTTAACAAAATTAAAGATAAATACAAAAACTTTATATTCATATTTACAGATGGCTCAAAATCAAACAACAATGTTGGGTGTTCCGTTGTTTTGGACACTACGATTTTGAAATACAAACTTCCACCAATCACCAGTAACTTTGCAGCGGAATGTTGGGCGGTTACAGCAGCATTACATTATGCTATGCACCTGGAAGAAAAAAATCTTGCCATATTTACTGATTCCCTTTCTGCTATAATATCGTTTCTTAACCTATATACCAAGGATCCAGTCATAAGAAAGGCACAGGCATATGCCTCAATGTTAAAAGATGCACAAAAGAACTTGGTACTTATCTGGATACCATCCCATGTTGGGATAAAAGGGAATGAAGCCGCGGACGAAGCAGCCATTTCCTCGCTAGACGTCAAAACAATCTATACCCATTCGGACATTTGCAATTTTTTAAAGTATTTAGCCAGGAATACTTGGATAGAATTATGGCATGAAACCCAGGCAGATAATAAATTAAAAATAATTAAAAGTGACATCAAACAATGGTATACATCAAATCGGAGAAACAGAAGAGAAGAAGTGGTGATCACAAGATTAAGGATTGGCCATACTCGCCTTACGCATGGCTACCTTATAAGTAGAGAAGGCTTACCAAAATGTTTATACTGCCAGTGTCAACTAACGATCAGACATATTCTCGAGGAATGCCCGATGTACGAAACTTTTTTTGAGCAGGAACGGCTGGAAAGAAGACTCTCAGTACTGCTTGGAGATAACAAATACAATATTGACAAAATAATCATTTGAAACTACATAATTTTTTCGAAAAAATATAATTAAAAAAAAAAACAACAGAAAACTAAGAAACCAGGACACTAAAGACCGTAGAAGTTGAGTGTCCAAAAATAATCAACCTAACCTAACCTTGAACTCCAAAAATAAAAAGGCCTGACTGCTGGATATTGTTCACCACCCTTTAATTCCCTTAGCTCTAAATGTTGTAAAAATCTTCCTCCTTCATCTTTCAGATGAAAAAAAGAAATTGTGGATTGAACAAATAGTTTCGGAGTTATAGCCAAGAGAGTACCGACAAACGTGTTTTTGCAAAGAAATGCCACTTACCGCAAGTTAGCCAATCCCTTTAATTTTTCCCTTTCCCACAGCTCTAAAATAATGATCTAAGAGAAAAAGAAATAAAACAAAATTTGATATGCTTTTTAATGTATAGAACACAATATGTGCTAAAAGTAATGTAATGGCTCTGAGTTATTTGATCAAACTTAATTTATAGAACACAAAATGTGCTGAAAGTAATGGCTCTGAGTTATTTGATCAAACAGTTAACAATATACTGTTTTCAACCCTTTCCCCCTCTCCCCTGCCCAAACCCGAAGCTATTTTGAGGAAGACTTTTTACTACATTTAGAATTAAGAGTGGTGAACAATTTTCAGTCGTCAGACCATCAACAGTAAGAGGGATAGGGGTCGGGACTTTGTGTTTTTTTTAGTGTGCACTTTATGTACTAACACCATGCAAAAATTCAGCTTTCTCCTAATTTGTTGCGACACAAAACCTTTATTGACTGGGCTATTAGGTCAAATGAATCCATTCGACACCTGAGCCACCTCTCTCCCTGATGGAATCTAAAAAAAAAATTCCAAGAACTGACTGAGAAGTACACTAAGCCTATAAGCACCTGGTCTCGTGGGATAAGAATCTGTATCAAGTACAAGACTTAATGCCCTTTATAGTTACATTTCATATATAAATACCATACGGTTTTAATTAGTCTCCAATATCCCTTCTAAATACATGTGAGGTGATGGTGGTCAACAGCTCTTTTGCACTACCTACTAAACTGATTTTAATGAGGCATTGTTAACATACAATTGCAATGTAGTGAAGATGAAATTCAAGACAACTTATTTTAAGAATTGTAATCATATAAACAAAATTGAAAAACTGCTAAAAATTAATCAAATTTGGCTGCACATTATTCACTTATTTAGTTTTAATTTTCAGGTATGAAACATACTTTGTTTTTGCTACTGTATGGGCGTTTGGTTCAGCAATGTTCCAGGATCAAGTAAGATGTTTATTAATTCTGTTCAAAGTTCAATGTTATGACTCTTACCTATTAATGCATTTTATTTTCGTTTGTAGTTACTTGATTGGAGAAATGAGTTTACTAAATGGTGGGTAAATGAATTTAAAACAATTAAGTTCCCTCCTGATGTGTATAAAGGAACCGCCCAAGTATTCAGCTATTTTGTGGACCAGGAAACGAAAAAATTCCGCCCATGGTCAGATCTTGTTCAAAAGTTTGAATTAGATTATGACATACCTCTTCAGGTGATTTATTCAACTTTTATTGTTCCTAAGCCATAATGTCAAAAATTGGTATGATGCTTATTGAACATTTTTGAACTAATGGCTGTCCTAAAAATTTAAATAATCTTGGTTAGATATAAAATAGATATTTTAAAAAAGTTATACTTAAACAATTAATCACTGGAGTTAACAGATTGTTAAGAAAAGATAAGACATGTCTTGGATTGCAGTTCTCTTTTTATAATTCCCCAGAAATTCCCCCCCCCCAAAAAAAAAAAAAAAAAAAAAAAACAACACTAAATTTAAACTCAAAATAATTAAAAATGATATTATTGTTTTTATACTTTTCAGGACGTCTTTATGGCTATTTCACTTTAATGTTGTTTTTTTTTAACGGTTATTTGTTTTAGGTAGTTTTGTGTTTAAAATATGTATTTGATTTTAATCTTTAAATTGAAATTATTTTATTTCTGATAATTTATTGCAGTCCACACTTGTTAACACCTCAGAAACTACCCGAATCCGCTATTTCTTGGATCTTCTAATAGCTAAAAGGAAAGCTATAATGCTGATAGCACCAGCAGGAGCTGGAAAATCTGTGGTTATTTATGATAAGTTAAATTCTTTAACCGAAGAGTATGCTGTCACTAATATTCCTTTCAATTTCTATACAACATCTGGTGAGATATTTTTTCCCTCTTTTTTGATTTCTTATCTATGACATTTTTCCTTAGATTTATTAATTTTTTCACACAATATTACATACTATCAAAATCTAAGGCAAGAAGCCTATAGAATACCAATCTAAAGAAGTGTGATTCTGTTTCTTTATTCTCTATTATGAAATGGAACCGATGATATATAGGTCGATTTTCAATCTTCCCTGAGACCATATGTCGCATCACATATTTAAAACATTTTTAAAAATTTAATTGAATATAAGTAAATTTTATCAAGGAGATGAATTTGTCAGGGGTGCAGTCAAGGTTGAATAAACACAGCCAGTTTTTAAATGAAAAACTTATATTTTGGCATGCCAACGTTTCGACTAAAATAACAAAAATTGGATGTGACCAAGATGATATTAACATTAAAAAAAAAAAAATAATAAATAATAAAAATAATTTAAAAATGAAAAAGAAACAAGAAAAAAATCTGTAGTTAATTAGATAACTGAATAAAAAATATATATTTTTGATGAAGACCTGCAAGGCAGGTCGAAACGGCACGCCAAAATATAAGTTTTTCATTTAAAAACTGGCTGTGTTTATTCAACCTTGACTGCACCCCTGACAAATTCATCTCCTTAGTAAAAACTCACAGTCAACAATACAACCATCATCATAAATTTTATCAATTTCAAGCTCCATATAACACGGTACCTTTGTAACCTCATGTAGAATAGCGCTCTCTAACTATCAGTCAATTTTCAAACTTCACTATTATTAACATATTATTTTTTTGTTAATAACAAACTTATTGAAAATAAGTAGACTTTATTATTGCTAAACCTGCCTTGAACTATAAAGATGATGTGGTTAAAATTTGGCACAAATTGGTTCAGTAGTTTTTGTAGTTCATAATCACAAAAATGGTTTGTCCTTATTTATAATAGTAAGGATATATGTTTTCATAAACATAATTTATTTATTGAAATTGAAATATGAATAAACTGGTAGATCTACCCAACATTTATTTATGAAGAATTAAAAAAAAAAAAAAAATTAAAAAAAAAAATTAAAATTTGCCCCATAATTTTTTTCATTTTACCCACTTACCATGTTTTTGACGCTAATAATTACATACTTATTATTATTTTTTAAAATTTAATTAAACACCATTATCTTTAATTAGTATTGTTTTTATTTAAAAAATCAAGAAACTACACAATGTTATGATAAAGGTATAGTTGACTGGATGATGAAAGGAGAAGAAGATTGTAGATGGGGTTACTATCATATCTTCGTCTCCTACACAATGTTATATATATGTTTTTTAATAAATTACTTCGTACTGAAAGGATCAAGTGACTAGTCAAATTTAAGAATTAAGAAAACACTTGTTTTTCTAATAAACTGATTTTGCATGTTAACTCTTGTTCTCATTAAAATTAAAAACGACCCTAATAATTTTATTCATTTTTGCCTGGAAAAAACATTTATTTATTGTGCATGAAGTGAATCAGTTTTGCCTACTTCCTCCACTAAGCCTATGATTTCTCTCAGTATTCTATACTTTTAAAATGTTTCAGAAATATTGCAGAAAATTTTAGAAAAGCCATTAGAGAAGAAAGCTGGTAGAAATTATGGGCCACAGGGAAACAAAACGATGATATACTTCATTGATGATCTTAATATGCCAGAGGTATGTCATTCAAAATGGAAATATCTTTTTAAAATGATTTTTTGGCTTATTATTCACAATTAACATTGGTGAATTATTGCCACTTCTATTGGCTGTCTAAACCAGAGATTCACCAAGAGCCATCCAACATGGATGGCCTTGAAGATAATCCATTAGAAGTTGCAAATAATTAATCAATCCTAATTGTATTGATCCTTCTATACCATTATGTGTACCTCAAGTTATTATCCAGAGTTTTTATGAGTCATTCCTTTATTGATAGAAAAGATTTTTAAAATGATATAAAATATTATAGTTTTGTAAAAATAAAAAAAATAAATAAAAAAAAATTAAGCCTTTGCACTCAAAAGCTGGTTTAGATTCAGCAAAATAAAAATGTGATTCATTTCAGATCATCTTTCTGACAAAGGGCTCATAAGTTGGGTATATACCAGCATTATTTTTTCATGAGCCATTCATTAACTGGGTACTAGCTGACACTGTTTTTTATTGGCATGTTATACAATGATTTTCAGCCAGCTATTTTATTATACAGTGGAATATTAGTATGTTTTCAAGTAACTTTTATACTACTGTTAGCAACTTAGATTTCAGTTAATTATATCACAATAAGTTCCTCTTCTCACCCCACAAAGGTCTTTTAATTTAGAGAAAGTTTAAGGGAGACAACTCAATAATTAAACCAATGGTTAATGGTACAGTGAAAAAAAATATAACAGTAAGAATGATGGTTACAGGCATCAGCTGGAGTGAGGTATCCAATGGATTTACCACAGCATAGTATAAAAATGATAACTAGAGAATACTTCTACAGAAAAATAATTATAAATCTAAAAGTCATCTAAATAAAAATAATGAGAAAAAAAAAATGTTTATACTGTAATAGCAGCAGTTGCAAATCTATTTTACATTGCCTCTTTGGTCATCATGCCAGATAGCACATACTCTCCAACACTCAGTCTTGCCCTGATACATCACTACCAATTTTCTCCGTGTTACCCCACTACATCACTTCTAACTATCAGTGTTGGCCATATAAAAAAAAATGTTATAGGTAAAAGTGTATTGTTCCTATTTCAAATCTATAAAACAAATTCAGTGAACAACATCTGTAGATGGGGTTACAATCAGAAACCAACTCGAGTAATCTTATCATGATAAATTAAAATATTCCACTTTAGTCTATCTTCTTTTTCTATGTTGTATGCCTTGAGGTAAAGTTCTTTTAGGAAAAGAAAAGGACAAAATTTTAGCTTTGGTTGTAGACAACTTATGTCTTTATGAAATCGCCAGGAGGAATGCATAGATCTTAAAATATGGTGAGAAAAAGTTTTGTAAGCCAACTTAATTATGGTATAAATAAAAAACGTGAGCTTAAAAAAAAATCTTTAGTCTCATTGAGAATGAAGAATTATTAATTATGCAAGCTATTTAGTTGAAGACATTTGCAAAATGATTTCAGATCTCCGTTAAAAAGTTTCACATTCTACAGTTTACTGTATTCATAAAAAGAGTAAATTTATCAATTGCAAATTTTGGTATAAGATGTGTTTTGCCCTGCCAAAGTGTTGATCATGGTACCCACACGTGAGACATTTAAACATCAGATGGAAATAGCCATACAAGGGATAACCAGACATTGAAACAAGCTTGAATAAAGTTTCCTCACATTCTGGATGTATCATCTATAGTGAAACAGATAAGTGATAATATTTTTTTGTTAAACCGTCAGAATTTTTCTCCTGTCCTGATAAGTTAACTGTATGTTTTATGCATATAATATACATACATACTTCTATATATATATATCGATATATATATTTAGTTCATCATAGTGTTTCAAGAAAGTGAATGAGAACATCAATATTATAGGATTAAGAATACCTGTGACATACCATCATACTTTTCTCACCTTATATAAGCGAGGAAAACAGAAAAGAAATAACTTTCCCCAAAAGATCCAAACAACCTGTATTTCACATTTTTTATGTTCACATTATTTTATTGTTACTTGAAATGTTAAAAAAAAAAAATTAATAGTTTTTTTTTTTACATATTATTTAAGCCTTTTAAAAAGATTGATTGTTGGACTGCAGAAAAGTGTGAAAATGGTTCTGAGTAGAACTGCAAAAAGTATTAATGGCTCACACAGTATACGAGTATCATTTAGATTGGATCCTTGGCTTCTGAGTGTAAAGGTTTAATGGTGGTGTGATCAACTACATTATATTTTAATCATTTTTATGCATGTTTTAACTGTAGGTCGATCTTTATGGCACTGTTCAACCCCATACCCTTATCCGTCAGTACATGGATTACCATCATTGGTATGATCGACAGAAACTTTCATTAAAAGATATTCACAATGTGATGTTTATGAGCTGTATGAATCCAACAGCAGGCAGTTTTACAATAAATAGTAGACTACAAAGGCACTTCATGACATTTGCACTGAGGTATTTGTTCATGCCATTATTTAATTATTTCCATTAGTTGAATTATGTTTAAAAAATATATCTAACATGACACATTAAATGTAAGAAGTATAATCGAAAACTTCCTAGAATCATTAAATTAAAAAAAAAAGTCCTTAATACTAATTTAATGGTTGGTTTGTAAAAGTAGAATTATCCCAGCATTTTTGCCATGAATAGTAGCACTCAAGTCAGATGTAGTATGTTAGAACTTTAGTATTCCTCTAACATGTTTAATCTACGTCTTTTTTTTTTTTTTTTGTGAGGGGTGCAGTCAGAATCATTTCTGTTATTTCGGCAGTGTCTGTGATCTCCTATCTTGTGTATTGGGATTATAGGTTACATTTCTAAATTCTTGCAATCTTCTCCTTTTCTACACTAGGTTTAACAGATGTTTGCATATTTTTAGCCTTATTCTTCTTCATCATCTCAGGAATGATACCGTCTATTCCAGCTGCTTTGCCCGATTTCAGGCCATGTATAGTCTCTCTTATAAAATCTTCTTCATCCTTGTCAGAGTTTTCATTTCTTAGTATATTTTAAACAAATTTTTAAATATTTTCTGTAAACATATTTGTTTACTATATATGTGCATAGGTATATATGTTTAACTTTCTTCTTTGTTATTTAAGATTTTATTGCTTTGCTCCACCTGGCTTTTCTTTCTCTCTCTAGACTACTCTGTTTTTTACTGTGTACCGCCTTGCTGCTTCTAACAATATCTGTTTGAATCCTTTCCAGCTTTCCTCTGTGGCATTAGAGTTCCTGGGATACCTACTGTTAGCAGCTTTTATTTCTATTGTGTAGTAGGTAGTTTTTTATCATGTACAATCTCCCAATGAATAGACTAAAGCTCACGGGGGGGGGGGGGGGGGACCTCAACACATTTTGTATGATGACCTGAATGCTCTCTGTACTAGATGAGATTACAACCAAACATCAGCCATTAGAAAGGTATTTGAGGATTTCATTGTTTTTAATTCAGTATAAATAACTAAGAACGAAAATAACAGTCCTACTTTTCTTCCATACCAAGGCAGTGTTAGTAACCTGGATGTAATTTTGGTCCTCTCAGCCTTAAAGGGAAAAATTCAACTCTCACTAGAACATGCTCCAGGTAACTTTGGCCACAAGATATTGAAAACCATAGTTACACAGGGTACTAAAGATTAATTGAAACCCACCAAGCCAAATGGAATTTGAATAAAGTGAACTGAGACTTATTCTCTATTTACCTGATGCAATCAAGGTAATGTCGATATGGCAAACAAGAAAATGTGTAAAGTAGTTCTTACAAGGGGACGTTTTGACTTGTAACTCGCAGATTTTAATACTGATTTTTGTGTGGGTAGTAGGGACCTATAATAGTGCAAAACTAGTGTCATAGCTGCTCATGAGCAATGGGAAAAAAAAAAAGTAAGATATGAAAATCATATTTTATTTTATTTTTTCTCAGCTCTCAGTCAAGATTGAGAAATGATTCTATCATGTAAAATTGTAGTTTAGTATGCTATTTGAAATAAAAATACTTACATTATGCTCTAAACAAGACCCGACTTCAAAAATTACCAAATTCCAATGAAATCCGCTGTAATTCAGTAGGAAATTTTTTTCATGGAAAACTGACCTCAAATATCGATTCAAACCACCAAAAACCTCTTATATGCAAAATATTATCAAAATAAAAAAAATTTATAAAATATAAAATAATTTTTTTTTTTGTTATATTTTATGCATATAAATAACATTGGGTTTACTCCAGATGTAAGTAAACATAAAGTGACAAAAAAAAATCTGAGATCAACTTGAGATATTTCAATAAGGAGAAATCCTGTGATCTCTGAATTTAGGCTAAACTATGCAGTTTTATGTATAATATAATTCATCACTTAATTTTATTTGTTCATTATGTTTTATTGTTTTTACAACTTAACCCTTTAGCTACTACTGACTACTATATGAGTCCGGTGGTTAGACTAGACTATCCCGCACCACTGTATACTGCTGCGATGAACATGTCGCAGCCAAAGGGTTAATAGGAAAGTTCCATCAAACATTCAATGTTTGAGTCATTTTCTAGATATTATACATTCTTTAAAAGGTATTAAAAAAAAAAATTTAGTGCAAAAAATAGTCTGGGATGCAGGCAGGAGTAAAAAATAAAACCGTCCAAATAAAACAATTTTCATGGAGTGCATACGTTTCAGCCTGGATTGCATGCCTTCTTCAGGGTTATAAATAACAAAAAAACAGAATGTTACTAAGAAGGGTAATAATTATAAATGTAATAAAACAAAATAGTGTAACTTATTTGTAACTGTGTTAAATATATCTCAATACCACTAAAAACCAAAGTTAAAAAAACTCGTGTCTTAGTGAAAATATGTTTTTCTCATAAATTAAAAATAACTTTCTGGTAATACCCATAACTATAAAATTCACAAACACAACATACAAAATGCTCTTATTTGACTATTCACAAGGGTCACAGATATGTTTCTTTATATTCATATTATTTGTAATATTTTCCTATTTCATGTTTTTTTATTGCCCTAGTTCATCACATTCAGTTTTTTTTTGTTGCTATTTATAGCCCTAAAGAAGACTTGCAATGTAGAAAAAACATCATCACTGTATTTAAAATTTTTTAATTTTGATGTGTTTCTTTTTTTTCCTGACTGCATCCTCTAATATTTTCTTGATTAAATATTCTACAGTCGACCACATCTTTATTATAAGAAAAAGAAGAATTTTAAAACTTTGTTCCCCAGGAGATGCCGGTCCAAGGATTGGTTTATCTGTGGCTGTTTGGGGAGTCTACTGTACTTATTATATTTTTGTAATTGTAATAAACTGAAAAGATATTGAAAAATTAATCTATTGTTGAAATTTAGTTTCCCAGAAGAAGCAGCTTTAAGCCATATATATACTTCAATATTAAACCAACATATTGGAAGTTCATTGAATAAGTTCTCATTGGTAGTTCTCAAAGCAGTAGATATGATAGTAAAGCTTGCTCTTCTATTTCACACAAAGATTGCTGCTACATTCCTTCCAACTGCCATAAAATTTCATTATATCTTCAATTTAAGAGATCTTAGTAATGTCTTTCAGGTAAGACTTTTCTGTCAGGTTCTCTTTAAATATTTAACTTATATTATCATTACTCATCTGTTTTTGTTTTTTTTAAGTCAATCATCCTCACTAATGCAGAGTGCATTACCAATCCTGGAGCTTTTGTTAGACTTTGGATGCATGAGACATTGAGAGTGTACCATGATAAACTGGTTGACCACACAGATCAAGATACATTTTCAAAAATATTGATGGAGATTGTTAGAAAAAATGTTCAGGTATGTAAAAATGTATTCATCGAATATTCTATAAATTATCCACAACATTATTTTTCATAAAACAGGGCAATCAGATGCTGAGTTACAGCTTTCCAAAAAATGGGGGTTTCACAAAATTTGAAAATTTTCTTTTAACGTCAAGTTTTAGCTGCATACTGATGAAAGTAATGGTTTCCCAGAAATATCTTCAGAAAGACTTTGAGGAAAATTTAATAAGCTTTAATTTGAGACCTGAACAGCACCTATTGGCCTAATTAATGGTTTTCTCAGAAATGGGATAAGATTGAAAAATTTGAAAATCAGATTTAGAGGAAACGTTATTAAACATAACATGTCAACATTTTAATTTATAAACGTGTGAGGTCTTAAAGTAATCTAAAATACAGAAGATAAAAAAAACAACAAACAAAGGAAATGATGGGATAACACATATAGTTAGTGTTACTCCAGGCAGCAAAAGAGGCCGATGCTGACTTGGTGAGGGCACCTCTGTAAAAGAGCGAGGACCTCGATAATCTTTTCATTGTAGGTGAGGATCTAGTCCTCCTTGTCCTCCTCAATAAGTTAAGGATGAGTGAAAACGATTTCTACTTCCAGAAAGTTGGCAGATGTAGATTACTGATAGCTTTTCTACAGAAATGGCTGCACAATGTCAGCATAGGCATCTTCTGCTGCCTGGAGTACTTAAATGTCTAGCCTCTAGAACTCAGAACAAAACAATATTATCCGGCTGTGTTTGTTGATCTCATTGTATAGCAGCTTCTATTGTGGCACATTAATGATATTGGATTCATCGAACATAATGTTACTATATGAGATTGGCGCAGGCATTCACCTGATATTGGATCTTTTTTGAGATAACCGTAGATAGTTGCACAAGTTGAGCTCCACACAGGTGAGGTATAAATAATCTGAGCTTGAATAACTGTTTTTTTTATAAATAGGGAACATTCTGTAAATGATTTTTTTTTTCTTTGTCTGTTATGTATATATGTAGGTATGTGTTATGTTGTATTGTTGTCTACGTTTTCTGTGAAAGTTAGTGATCTGTCAAGCATTGAACCTTGGTATTTTACTGATTTTGACCATGGTATGTCTTCTCCATTTAAAATAAGGTGAAGTGGGGCAATTGCGTCATATGGAGTGCAAAGTTCAACTTCAACATAACATAAAAAATAAGCTATTGATGCTAAGATAATATTTTTTATTGCATTGCAAACGTAGAACTTTACTCTTTTCAATAATATAGTTGATTTCCCTGATATCCTAAAAATTATTATCAGTGCAAAAGAAAATTGATTTTAAGTCCCATTTATGCACTTGCTCCACCTTAATGGGGTAAGTGCATAAATCGCTTATAAACTCCTTTGTAGTGAATTAATTCTTTGACGGGGTAAGTGCATAAATAAGCAACTCCCAGCAATCATTTTCCTCCTTGAAATTAAAAAAATTAAAGAAAAAGTCACTGGGTTATTGAGTTTTGCATTACCAAAAACATCATTAAATATGTAATTAATTTACAATAAATGGAGAAAATAATTTAAAAACACAGTAAATTACTGTATAATTATAGTCATATCATTATATATGTACGATTAATTTACAATAAATTAAGGAAATAATTCGATAAAGACAATAAGCATTTAGATATATCACAACATTTATTAAGTGGGTTTATAATTAATTGACAAGGCATAAATAGAGAAACTGCGTAATTCAACAAAGGCTGTAGCCTGAAAATTGTAAATTAAAAATTGCTTCTCCTCGACAACCGATCTTAGGGAGTGGGAGAATGCGTACAATATTGTTTTTCTCAATTGAACTGATCTCATCTTGTGCTGGATATCTGAATGTTGTAGCTCTCCCTGAGGATGAATGTTTTCTGAGGAATTTTATTACAGGATCCCCTTTATCAATTTTCAAGACTTGGCCGACAAAGAGGCCTATCATTTTTTTACCAAGTAACATTGTCAGTACTCAATTGTGAACAGCATATTCTTCTATTTGTTTGAACTCCGTTGGGTCATCTTCTTCATTTTCAATCATCTGTTGAATATAGGAATTTAAATCTTTTATCTCTTCTTCTTCTGACTCCCCACAGCTAATGTCTTCATCAGAATATGACGAGGAATCTAGCACCTATACTTTCTGCTTTTTATTTCTTCTTGACTTAAAATATCATGCACTTCCCCTTGTTGAAAAATGCTTAGGGCTTAACTCCCTCATAAAAAGAGATAAAATGATTTTTTAATTATGTACACAAAGAAAAACAACATAACAAAATAACTTACCTTGGTAGAATATCAGCAAATGAATTTTTAAAGGTGATGAAATTTTATAATTCTAACTCCTTCAACTTAAAACAATACCTAAACCAACAGGTTGAACTTTCCTAGTGAGTTTATCTTTTACAGTAGAACACTCTAGTATGCTAGGTTTGGAGGGTATGAAGTTCTCTCTACATGCAACTGATCGCAGTTAATGCAACAAAATGGCAATAGAAATAACCCTAACTAACCCCTAACAATAACCCTAACAGCGACTAATGCACTTACCCCATAAACGCACTTACCCCACTTCACCTTATTATGTTTTTCTATGAGGCCAGCATTATATGAAAAAATGGCTTCTGATGTGCTTCTATTTATTTAAAGTTTCCATTTTTGGCAATAGTAATTAATTTTTTGAATGTCTTTTGTAATCTGCTTTCTATTGTGTCAATGCGGTCATAGACTGGGTATAGTGCTGCTTATGTTATTAGTTTAGTGCGTCTTGGTAAGTCCCATAGGAGCAGGTTGAAAAGTTCTGGAGATAGGCTGGAACCTTGTGGAAGACCGGCAGGAAGATTAGATACTTTAGAGGAGTGTTAATGGATAATGTAAATTAAGTAAGGAGGTAATTTGTACTCTATCAGTTTATCAGTGCGTTCGTAATAAAATCAGTGAGGCGAGCCAAGTGGTCAGAAATTAAATGATATGCCCTAAATCCAAACTGTTCTATTGGTATCCACTATCTATGATAGTGGATGTTTTCCAGTGCCTTGTTGATGGTCATTGCAAAGGTGCGTCGTACTGGAAATAGCACTACTTTAAATTTGAATGGCATATCAGTTGGAATCATTGGGATGCGCGGCACCAGTACATCCTCCCCCTTAAATTTACCATTGAAAATAGTACCTTCCATGATATTGTTGATCATCTTTTTCACTGACAGTCGGCTACCGTTGCAAAGTCATGGTGGATTGATGTTTTGGAGAAGAATGATTGGCAATCCAAACTTTAAACCCACTTATTTCAAAAAATGATTTTTTGAGTTGTGCCAATATTGCAGCCCATGAGCGATATGTTGTCCCTTCGTCTGGTATGCCGATTAGAATAGTGTAGTTAATGGCATTAACATAGTTATTTTTGGCTGCTAATATGTTCACTGAGCCACTGATGATTATTGTAATTTTACACGATGTTTGGATAAACTTTGTGTATTAACTCTTCTAATAGTTGATACACGTTTATAAAAATTTGGTGGCAATGTGATACATTGTGTGAATTGAACGATATCCATTTTTAGGTTTCCAATATCCAACTACTGTTTTGTGAAACTTTAGGTGAAGACATCTTGTTGTAATTGTATATGCTTATTTGTTTTTAAAGTCAATTTTTGTACATTTCACCACAAAATTGAGGATTTCAAACATGCATTGTGTTCATGTGGTCTTTCGTTCTTATTTTTAATCATCTGGTGCCTTGTTCTATCAAAAAAAACAACATGGGAATGACTCAGCTGTTAGAAATACACTGATTTGTTTAAGCTATTTTTATTAATTCACGTTTTTTACATTTTGGTTCATAACTTGTCACCTATGCATCCAATCAATACACTAATAGGCCTATAATCTTCCTCTGAAAATGTGGAAAAAAAATGCCGCCTCACATGGAGCATTATCTCTTACCATTTCAAAGACTATAAAGGACACACACACATACATTGATTTATATATATATATATATATATATATATATATATATATATATATATATATATATATATATATATATATATTTACTATGTTGCTATTTTTTCCTTAGTTTGTTTTTAATTTTTATGTGTTATTAGAAAAAAAGTAATACTATAAGTAAGTAAGTAGTATAAGTAAAAATTGCTACAATGGAAGTGTTTTTTGAGGTATAGATTCTTTTATCTTCTATTCTTATTCTTCTATTGGGTTGTTTGATGTGCAGGTTTAGTTTAATAAAGTTAAGGTTTATTAATTAGTTATTGCATTTATGCAGATGCATCTGGGAATCTAATGTTTTATGGATTTTTTTTTTATTTCTTTGTCTGGGGCTTATTTTTTATAAAAGTGAATGAACATACATAAACAGTGTTAATTCAATTTCTTGTGATACTATTTTATATTTTAAGTCCAGTTGTATACTTGTCCTGTATTACAAAGTTAAAAAGATCTGTTATGTTTTCATTTAAAAAATGTCTGATTATAATAATTTTTATGATGATTTAGTGTTACATATTAACCCCTGTTATGCTTGTTTATTATTATATATCTTCTTTTTTTTTTTATATTATTCGCCTAGGATAATTATGATTCTGAGGTAAGGAAATCATATTAATGTTTGATAATGCATGTATAAAAGTTCTGATTTCACATTTTTTTTGTTTATTTATTTATTTTTAACATGGAACATGATATACCCATGATCTAGTTGGTCAAAAGCGACACATTTTGGGGAACACGAGGGCGTTAAGCATAATTTGACACGCTCTACCTCTGTTGGTATTCTCTGATCAAAAATTGTAACAACTTGTCAGAAATTTAATGGAGAATATTTTTATTACATACCATTTGTCCCTAGGACTTACTGTTTAGGAGCTATATTTGATTGAATGAAATAAGTTATGTTTGAAATCTTTATTTTTAAGTGTAGGTGCTTTTTTGACACACTCTAGCTCAGTTAGTGTTGTTTGTATAAAAAATTTGACGACATCCTTCTTGTCAAAAATTTAATGGAGAATATTTTTTGCTATATAACATTTATCACTATAATCTACTGTTAAAGAGCTATATTGGTTTGAATGAAAAAAAGGCTAATTTGATAACTCTGTTCAGGCATGATAGATTTTAGCAATAAAAATCTGAATCCGTCCTGTGAAGATGCACCAGTAGTTTATAGTTCATATGTCAAATTAATTTTACGACAGAATAAGGAAATCAAAAAGAAAGAGAGATTTTCTGGAAGATTAAACAAAAAAAAAAAAAAAAAAAAAGTATTTATTAACATTTAGAGAAAAAAAAGAAATTAATAATATATATGATTGTTTTATATAAACAATGATAAAACAAATAAATTTCCCTCGCAGCTGCGGACAAATAACAGGAAAAAATAAATTGTCGTTAAAAAAAAAAACTAATTCTGTTGAGAAAAATTAATTAAATGTAATACAATAATTATTCACAGTGCACTTTGTTAAAAATCATAATTACAATAGTCCTTGTTTAGAAATTATGATGATTGTTCCTAGGATTAACTAAAATAAACAAATTTATCAACCAGTCATCGGACATTTAATTTTAAAGTTTTTATGAATGTTCTTCGAGGAATTACCATTGCTAAAATATATCGTTGGCTGACCTGATCAGTTGTGATACGGTATACCTTGAGTATGTGAATATTTGTTGTCTTCAGTCTTCTTCCTGAAGTTCACCCGCATCGACATTTTACAAGAGAGACACCCTGGGTGAATCTAGATGTTAGAAGAAAGTAAGAAGAAGAAAAATACGGCGGCGAAAATGTTCGCCGACTGCAGTCATGTGCGACGATCTTCTTACTCAATCAACAGTTGAGACAGCACTGCTCTTATCTTGAAGAAAGTCACTTGAGGTATGCATGATGATATAGAAGGATCAATCCTAATTGAAGAAAGTCGTTGGCAGTAAACAGTATTGCCCAACCCTTGATTACACTAGTATATAGACAATTTATGTTCTGTTCCTAATGCATTGCACTTTACAACTATCAATAACAATCCCAGTCTTCGTCTTCTTATTTATTTGAAATAAAAATTTAAATACTATTAAAAACATTAAACCATTAATCCGAATATAATTATATTTTAAAAAACAAAGAAAAATAATGAGTTATTTTGTAAGTAAATTAAAACTGATTTTATTTAATTCAATTTCAAATTTAACTTATTCAATCCAATGATTTACTTTAAAATAATATTGTTTCTGAAACACTATTTTTAAATGTAGGGGCTCATTTGACATGCTCTAGCTCGGTGTTGCTCACTCAGATTAAAAATTTGCTTAAGGCTCAATATACCCCTTTCAGCCAAGCGTTGGAAACAGCAGAATTTATTTCCGGAATTTCTCCGGAACGGAATGTCCGATTTTCAATCTGTAAAATTCTTTGTGTATTTGGTAAACACAGAATTCACGCTACAAAGCGTTTTTTTCTATAAATTCAATAATTAGGAAAAATAGGTGTTAAATATATATTTTTAAAAATATGAGATTATAGCCAGTTGTAGAATCTTTTTCCGAAACGAATGACACATTCCAACTAATCATAGCATGCATATTGCTATCGTAATGTGAAAAATACGAATTTTGTTTACAACCAGATGGAATTGCGTCACCGGCTGAAACGGTCTCTTACCGAAATGTCTCTCACATAGATATTCCTCGAATTTGTGAAGAGCCAAAGAAAAATTGTATGATTTGGTTTTCTTGTTATTATTTATTATTTTTTATGAGTTGTTAGATTCAGTCTATTAACAATTTCTCATTTTAAGTAAGAATAAGGCAATTAAAATAAATTTTTCGAATTGACAAAAGCTGAATCAAAGTTTTAATATATATTTTGATAAATTTATTAAATATTTTATTTGACTATTTATTACCAAATAAAAAAAACGACATTTTGTTTATGCAATCCTTATTTTATTGCGGTATCTATAGGAAACATTGGCCCTTTTCACTGACATTATTAGGAACAAACAGACCTAGCTACAATAATTTGTAAACTTTTATTTTCACTAGAAGCGTTTGATGGTCCAACAAGTTGAATGTCCATAGTAATTAAAATATATTTAAAAACAAACAAAAAACTTTTACTATAATGTGTTGTACACAACTTTGAAGATTCGAAAATCTGAAAAATCATGAATTGATAATAGCTAAATAGTTAACTTATAGTTGTGATAATTATGTCTTTTTATAAAGCCAAAAAAGGAGTTATTGTCTATTTATTTTCAAATAGAGAAAAAGTTTTGTTTACTTACTGCAGGAAGTCTAACACTATCTGACCCTTTTCACCAGTAATGTATTAGGGACAAATAATATAAAATATTCCAAATAAATTCCATAAGTTACCTAGCCGATAGATACCTATGTAATTATATATAAATTTACATTTATAAATACATTTGTAAATTTATTACCTTGTACCTAATATAAATTTAGGTAGCATGTCAGTATATGAAGTCAATCCGATAGTACAGAAACCAGGTAAAAGATATTCCGGAAACCCCAATAACAATTGAAAATATTTCCTGTTCAGAACAAATTGTATATCTGTTCAATTTCTATCGTTATAAAGATAGAGCATAACAAAGAAGAACAATCTATTGGACGTAGAGATTTTTATATAAATAGTTCTAAATCCAAAAAGAATCTCCGCGTATCTGCTAGACGAAGAAAACCTGAAATGTAAAGAAGAGCTGATAATGAAAAAGAGTACGTACCCATATAATATTTACTATGATGTAATTTGAAAACACAGTGTAGTTTCACTGAGTTGTTCAAATTCGACTTTGAAAATCAATAATTTTTTATTAGTTGACTGTAAAAATCGTAAATAAAATTAAACAATAACTGATAAATAAAATCAGTTTTATAACTGGCTCCTTGGAAATGTTTTAGAATTACTGTAAATTAAGTAATTTCATTTTTCCCAAGTCTCTTGGATATGTAATTTTTCCATAGCGTATACCATAATAATTAAAACATATTTTTAAAAACAACCGGGAAAAGTAATTTCCTACTATTGGTTGGATATAGGTACTCAAAACGGTTTATTCTTTTATATTTGTATAATTTGATTTATTTGGTTGTAAATACAAGTAGTGGAAATCAATTGAAGAACGTGATTTTTTTCTGATTTCTCACGGCCACATCACATTGTGGGGTTCATTATTTTTTCTTACCAAAATATAAAAAATATATCAATAATTTGTGTGAAATCGGGTAAAAAAAGCTCATGAGTTGATATTATTACAGATGCCGGGACTATAGCGGTAGTCAACATGAATCAGAGTCAAACAATAATAATCCCTATACAATCATTGTTTTTAGAACATTTATGAAAGAGTTGAACATCATATGTTTTTACCTGTTTGATCAAATAATTCGGAAACCGCTACTCTTAGCACATTTTCGTTCTATGCATTAATAAAGTAAATCTAATTTGCAACAAATTTTGTTTTATATATTTTTTTATTAAATGCGCTTATTTTTGAATTGGAAGTATTCTTTGTTTTGTCTATCTGTTTTTTCAAGAACCATACCCAAACACACCTGGAATCCTGACACTCTAATTCTTTTCTAACTCTAATTCATAGAATATTTATACTTTTTTTTTTACTATTTAATGAACAATAATGATAATTATTTATTATTATTGCAAGGTGTTGAATTATTTATTAATTTTTTTCAAAAGAGCTAAAATGTACGTATTGAGTTAACATTTAATTTAAAAGAGGGTTTGCATAAAAGTTTTAGTTCCTACTACTACTAACGTTCGGGCTATATTGTAAAATTACTTACTTTATTAATATTAACATAAAAAAGCTTTTGTACTTTTGCTGATTTCATAAAAAATTGTTGAGTTCAAAAAATTATAAAATTTGATACAAGGTTTGATTATACTGTACAGATTAGTAATCTGATGAATTCTAATATCTACCATAATTGTAAATTTTAATGTACATTTTGTCGTAATCATAAATTATTATAGAACTGCCAGTGAGAAATTCCACCAAAACTCCAGTCAAATAAGGATTTCACCTCGGAAAGGAAGAAATGAAGCTAAATTTTTGCATATACCTTTGTTTTGGCATTCTAAATAAGGGGTGAAAAGTCACCTTTACCTTCCAAAGACTCCTAACGAAGCTGTGAAGTCAAAAATAGTCAAATATTTTATTTGTAGAGTGCACACTCTACATCCCTCATTTCAGCACTCTTGACTGGGGTCGCAATACCCTGAGGTCGCGGTAAAAATACTAAAAGTCCCCGACCCTGAGGGAACGAGATTCCCCAGTTTACGGTGGGGGAAGTCGAGAAGATCTTATGTTTCAGTTTTTCGATTATATCTCGAAAACGGTGGACTCTGGAAAAATATGATACAGATCAAAATTAAAGATAAATAAATTTTCTATAAACATTTGTTTAACGCTCAACGGTTTTCGAGATATACGTTATTAAAAATCGAGAGAAACAAATTGTTACTTCACTTTTTGTCAAATATTTGATTTAAGTGCCAAAAACGTATACATGAAATTGAAGAAAATTGAATGCTCTACAACTTTGATTCCGACATTTTTGCTGAGAAACGATTGATGAAGGCACTAGAAGCAAATGTTTGTCCGAACCGGTGCCCGCTACTGCTTTTCAACACTATATCTTGAAAACGGGTAGTTCTAAAGGAAAAAAAAAAAAAAATGAATGGAACCCAAAAAAATCCTAGAAAATATCATAATCTACAAGTTTTGTAACCTTCTCGATTGACGCCCAAGGCAAAGACATCGAGATATTTGAAAAAAAAAACAACTGATTTTGTGACCTTTGACCATCAATATCATTATAATTCCCAAAACGAAAGTATATGCAAAAATTCAGCTTCATTGCTTCCTTTCTGAGATTTGCTGTCTAAAACTCCTTATTTGACTGGGCTAGTAGTACTCTCAAGGTAAAATATCCTTATTGCCCAATGTTTTATTATTTTTATTATTCCGAGATATCATTTGTTATTTGAATTATATTTTATTTATTAATAAATAATTTTCATGGATCGAATGAAACAAATCGGTTAGAGTGAATTTACACTTGCAGAGACCGATAAAAGTTTTTTAAAGTTCTTTGCCGAAGTAGTTAGTTCAGGACTCTTATATTCCAGATAATTTCTATTTACATTATGAAGTTCTAATAATAATTAAGGTAATTTAAGGTTTTTAGTAATAAAAAATGTTAATCATGTTTATATTATATGTTTTTTAAATAAATAATGATGGGAGATTAAATTGCTGTTGTAAAACACCTTATAACTAAACTCTCCTTTGGTAGTATATATTGTTCATATAAATATTATGTTCTCCTAATATGTATGTTTTTACTTTGAAACTCTTAGTAGACATGCAAGAAGCTTGATTATCAAATTTTATAAATATCAGCTGTAACATTCTATATTACAAATGTGTTTTCATGTTGAAGGGTTCAATGAAATAGTTCTTAGGAATTGATAAATTATTAACAGTTATATATTTCTTAGTTAACTGTTATCAATAAAATTAAAAATTTCACTTCTTTAAATAAACAGTTATAGTTTACTCATTATCTCTCAATTTATTTACGTGTATATATATATATATATATATATATATATATATATATATATATATATATATATATATATATATATATAATTACGTGTTTTTTAAAAAATAGATTCACTTATTTGTCGTTAAAACTGTTGTTTCAGTGAAAAGTAAAGAAGCTCAGTTTTGCTTTAAAAAAAGAAAAAGAAAAAAAAAGAATAAGTTTACAGATTGTATTAAACATAATTAACATGAGAACACGAAATTTCAATTTTTTTAAAACTACTTGGTTCATTTTGTGATTTTCAAATTTCAGTGGTCCTTGTTGTAACTACACCACTGGGGTTCTGTTGATTTTTATAGTACAGGGGTCTTAGGCCTAAAGAGGCTAACATTTCCCTCAATTAGTGACATGTATATGGAGTACAACAAAACATATAATAAAATGAAAACGAAACTTCAAAAGGGGCGCTGCGGTGAAATTTCCCACTGGAGATATACGAAATGAATGTAGTGATAAACCAAAAAGGACCACCCTGTTCTATGATATATAAATAATATTTGGAGTTTTAATTGAATTTTGAAGTAGGCTATGTAAAACATATATTGGATAAAATGCAGTTGTTACCAGACAACAGTTTGATGAATGTAGCAGTAAAAAAAAACACTAGGTTTTTAGTAAGTATAAATTTCACACTTCGGAATTTTTTAATACTTTTTCTTGGCGACGAATTAGATAATTTTACTAAACAAAACATTTTTTTTTTTAAATACAATTTTTTATTCTTTAAAATATTCTTATAAAATTAAAACCAAAATTTATAACTTAAAACATTTAAAAACAATACAAAGTGATATGATGTTCGATAAATCATAAGGAAGAAGAAAGCTTTGAACCTTACTGTAAACTAAGTTTTTCTCAATTCCTATCGAACCCTAATTCATCAGGTTCCAGAGAATATAAGAATCCAGGGCATTTGTGATATTGGAAATCAGTAAGAAAGTATAGTACCGAATTATATGCAGTTGGTTCAGTAGCTGAAAATTTCAACTAAATGTGGAAAACTATCCAAAACACATGTTTTGGTCCTAATGATTACTTTACACTTTAAATTCTATTGTTCGAATATAATAATCAGTGAAATAAATTCCTCTTGAACAATGCCAAAATATTTGTTTAGCGTATTTTTAATTACATAAAGTATTCATATGTTAACTCGTTATTTGTTCCAAATATCATTTTTTGTCGGTTTATTATTTTTAATATCTCCTGGGTTTAAAAATGTTTATAAATTTCATAGATCTTCTAACTATGCTTTAAAAGAGTTTTTTTTTTTTTTTGAAATTTGCACACAGGTTCATTTTTTAAAATATTATTTATATTCTAAAATGTATATCAAATTTTGTTGGCCTCTATTCTGTCGTTTTTTCCACTATTGGGGAGTCATTAGATCGGTAGCTGACTGGGAGCTAGCCCTCACAGCCCTTCCCCCACTACTACAACAACAGGTAGCCCACTAATCTAATCACCCGCTTCCTTACAAATTGTATTTTTCAAATTACGATCAACCTATGCAACCGAAAATGAATCTGTTTGCATAATTGTGTTCTATTAACTTATGACTAAGTGGCTATAACCAGTTTTTTTTTTTTTTTAAATCAATAGTTCGCCAGATAATTTTTTTAAATTCTAAAATAATCAACAAAAAAAAATTCGGAAAACGTGGAGTGAATTTAATGGGGTTTTTTATCACCAAATCTGTTTACAGATCTAATATTGATGATTCTGTTCACAAATGAGAGCGAAAATAAATTCGCCCCAAAAGTGCTGCCATCTCTTGAAAAAAAATCTTACTAAAAATCGTTATGTTTAGCCTTAAAGTTAACTTTTCAGAAATTTAACAGAAAATATTTAATGTTATAGAACATTTGTAGCTAGCTGTTATATAACATTTGTAGCTAGCTGTTATATAAAATTTGTAGCTAGCTGTTATATAAAATTTGTAGCTAGCTGTTATATAACATTTGTAGCTTTTTATTTTTATAACATTTGTAATTGTCGATATAAAATGCAGTTGTAGAAATGGCAGAGCATATTATGTTATTAACAAATGAAAGTTTTTTTCTTTTCTAGTGTTGGTTTCTCAGAAAAATAGTTAGATACTAACCTTGAAAAACATTTATGTGAACAACTTGGCCTATGAAGGTCTCAAATAGTTCGATATTGTAATTAAAATTCAATTTTAAATATTAACATAAACCCTTTTTTGTATTTGTAAATACTGGAAACTAGTTTTTTTAATTTTAATTGGTATAAAATGTCAGAATAAACAATATAACAAAAAGGGAAAATCTCAAATGGAATTAGTATCAATTAACTGAAAGAAAATGAAGAATTGAATTGGACATCTATTATAATTATCGGGTTTTTTTTTTATACAAAATTACTCTCCTTTGGAAATAAACTATAAAATGATACGACAAGCAGGAAAAAATAAAGAACATAAGGGCATAGATGGTCAGCAGGATTAAGCTATTTAATTTGAAAACTTATCACTTCAGAAAAATGAATCACAGGGAAGAAAAAAAATAGAAAACATAGCATTGATGGTCAAGGGGGCAACCACTAAAACATGTTCCATGTTATTTTTAATACTAATGATGCTTAATAATAAATAACAAGTATGTAGAAGTAATAAAGTTTTTCACAATAACCTTGAAAATATCAGCTAATACAGTTTTTTCCACCCCAATATTAACTATAAAAAACATTCATTGAAAATGAAATTTTAAGTTTTTTTATAACATTATTTTGATAAGTTGATAACATTATCTATTTTGCAAATTTATAGCCAAAGATTTTTTTTTTTTTAAATAAAATGTTAGTTAATATTTATTTTTGATTTCTTGAAATTTAATCAAATTAGATACCTTAAAATAATGCAGAATATTTTGTAAAGGTTATATAATATTAAATTTAGGAGGTACAAGAATATGAATATGTGGTGGAACCTTTGATATTTACCCACTTTGTTGATGGCCTTGGTGATCCCAAATACTTACAAATGCCATCATGGGTAAGACTTAACAAGATATTGGTCGATGCTATGGGTCAGTATAATGAATTAGTGGCCAATATGAACTTGGTTTTATTTGAAGATGCCATGTCACATGTTTGCAGGTAAATTAATCATTAATTATTTGCTTATAAGAAATTAAGCTGGTATCTTGTTTTTTGTCTTTTTAATTATTATTATATCATTAGTTGTTTTTTTTTTAGATTGGTGCATATTATATTTTATTTTTCTATTGAATATATTTCTCAAAATAAGAAAGCAAAAAAATCATTATTTTAATTGTGGTAAAAAAATCAAAAACGAATTTCATTGGGAAAATTGTTGTGTGATTTGTCATAATTTGTTGGGTACATCTTTCACATTAAAATTATAGCAATTCTACAAAATGCATTTCTTTTGTGCCTCTCACATCTTTACCAATGATATATCAAAAGATTGTTAAAAGTTTAAGAACTTTATTTTCAATTTAGATGCATTGACTTACAAGTTGGCAATACCATAATTAGTCCAATCAAAATAGGAAAATTATAGGAACTAAAAATACTAGTTCCAATGTGTGGGGGAGGGTCCTGTGAAAAAATAAAGTCCCTTTAAATTCCGGTGCTGCTGGGGGGGGGGGGGGGGGGGAGAGATTAAAATGTTCCATTTTTCAGTTTTCCGTATATATCTCAAAAACGGTGCATTGTAGTGAAACAGTTTTTCAGTTCAAAATGAAAGCTTATTAAATTTGCCAGCACGCTAAATGTGTAAGTTTTGGCAAAACATAACACATTTTACATGTTCAGTGGGCTGGCATGGCTATTTCACGGAACGTAATCAAAATTTTATGTATGCGGTCTGATAGTAAATTTATCCAGCTTTGAGATGAAAAAAAAAAAAATTATGGATCAGAGTTCTATGTGTTTCCGCAGAGAAAAGCTTAAAGAAGTGTTTGAGAGCATCAGTTTTCAAAATGCACCCGATAACATCCTTTTCCCAATTCCTTTTAGGCTTATGAGACCTACTGGGTGTGGTGGATTTTGAGGGACTTTAATTTTTCTTGTTCAGGGGACACTCCTTTACACATTCCTGAAAAATTGGAACTATTATTTTTATAGTTCCTCTGATTGCCCATTTTTGGTCTGTATTGACTGGACTAAATGGAACCAATTTTAGAATCATTTTTGTAGTTTCATTTGTAGAATCATTATATTATATATTTATAATAAAATATACCATTTCCATTAAAAAACAACATACATTAACATGCACTTTTTTCTTTCTTTTTTTTAAATTTTACAGCCAGTTATCTGTGTTAAGGTACATTCTGTACAAATTAAGTAATATTAATTAAGTACAATGAAAACTTCATTCTGGTGATAGTCATAATTGTACAAAATTAAAATTTTAAGTGGTGCCATAATTTTATTGACCAGTGTAACTCAGGCCTACTTTCAAGGCTGGTGAAATTTGTTTTAACTTTTATTACGGTAACTTTTTTTACTATAAGATATACTAATTCATTGAAAACTAGTCAAAATATGCTTATAACTGTTTTAAAACTAATAATCTATCCCGCAACTGGCAAGTGACTGCAGAGGATGGAGCTGCCTGGTAGAGGCTCATTGAGGAGGCCAAGGACCACATTAGTCGGTAGAGCCACAGAGTAGTGGTATCTATCCTGAAGTTTTCAATGGACTTTCTCCACTCTTGTAGATGATTTGTTTTATGCTATCCAGACTTGTAAAATTCATAATTGCATATTCATATTTGCAACAAATGGCTTCTTCACCAGTGTTTATATAATATTCAATAATATTAATGAATTTGTTAAGCTGTTGAAAATTAAGAAATATAAGAATAATAAAAGTCCGAAATACAATTCATGTTATTTGTAAATAAATGTATCAGCAATTGAAAACCCTCCCATTCTAATGTAGATTACCTAGGTTTTTTATTTTTTATTGTTTCAATACTTTAAAAAAGAAAAAAATTACTTGCAAAGCAATTTAAACTTTACTGCTTATTATTATCTGGTCAGTTTTGAGATGAGGTTCTCTATTAATTTTATTTTTTGTTTATTTATCCAAGACTTTGTGTGAACCCGGTCAAATGCCTTAAAAATGAGTCTTGTAATGGTTCGAATTAAAAGAAATGTAAAATTTTAAAATATGGAATGGTTAATTATAATTAGATATGGTATAAAAAATATAAGAAACATCTGAGGGATGCTTTTGAACCAATTAATCTATCGATAATAAAAAAAAAATAAAAAAAAATTATATAAGCAGTATATAATAAATATTTCAAAATTACTTTATTATATTTCAAAAATTATAACATCAAAAAAAATACTATATTTGCACAAACTGAATACATAGAAATGATTGATTAAAACTATATTTAATGCTAACACAAAATTATATTTATATGCAATACATCTAGTTGAGAATTAAAAAGTTTTGTAGCTTTACTTCAACAGCTTCTTCTTAATGTTGCCTTGGGCCTAAATTATATTCTTCACTTAATAATCTACTCTAAGGGTACAACTAAATATGTTGCTTGACTCTCTCTCCTCTGGACTAAAAGTGCCTCTTCCTCTGCAAACTTTCTCTTCTCCTTCACTGCCTTCTTAATCTTTTGTTGAATCACTACCTATTTATAGTTAATTATATAATCATATAAAATGTATTTTATTCTGTACATTGCAAATTGAATTTTTACTTATTTGATTTTACTACCAATAAATGAAATTATTTTAATTTTACTTACTAAAACATATTTTTAATATGCATGAAAATGTTTCATAATTATATGAAGGATATGTACAGATAGCATTTGGTATTAAACCAGTTTATTGATGGCCTTGAAAAATTGTTCAAAATTAAATTTAAATTTTCATTTCTTTAATTAAAGAAAATGTAATTTTCCACTCTTTTTTAAAGAATTGATTATTGAAATATTGATTGTTAGAATTAGGGATATTTAATTTTTATTACTTAATTTCAATTTTTTTTAAGTTGTATTTATTTATCTGTACTAATAAAATAAACATGTAACTGTTTAGATCAGTTACAGTCTGATCAGACCCATTAATTATATTTCAACTCAAAATATTAAGTTCTCAAATCCAACTATGATATTTTACTTAAATAATTCTCATTATTGCATTCCCTCCTTAAAATTTTAGTTGAAATCAGTTTTTTTTCCTGATTCATTACCTCCACTCTTAAGTAGCAAATAATTTACATTAAAAGACAATACCTGAATTATGTCTTTGCCGATGTTTGATTCCTTTCTTATACTCCCAAAACAGCCACTTCTTCACAGAGCCTAGGTATAATTTTACCAAATTAGAATATTTGAAGTGTTGATTATTAATTTTATTAATACAAGGTTATGCCAAATGCCTCTTTGAAGTCCAATATTTCTAGCTTATTTTGTTTTCAAAATGTTATTGAGATACATAACTGATATCAAAGTCATTGTGAAAATATACTCACATATATTTAAATATATATATATATATATATATATATAGAAAAAAAAAAATATATATATATATATATATATATATATATATATATATATATATAGATGTGACATTCAAATTGATGTTGATAGGATTAACCGTGTAATGGAAATGCCAAGAGGTAATGCTTTGCTTGTGGGAATTGGTGGCAGTGGTAAACAGTCTTTGTCCAGGTTATCAGCGTTTATATCTGGTCTTGAAGCATTCCAGGTTCAGCTGAAGAAGGGCTATGCAATTGCAGATTTAAAGGTGATTTTAAAAAATACATCATTTTTTTTTTCCAGTTGCCAATTGTTTTTGTAAAATTAAATTATTGTTTCTTTTTAAAAATTATGACAAAAAGTTTCCGTTTTTTTTTCTATGCTACCTATAATCAAGAATAGGAAAATATGTTTTAATTTAATTAATTTAAATTAGTTACCTTATTACAGTTGACTGTTTTGTTTTTTTTAGTAAACAAAACTGCTTACGAATCATGGACCTTTGGAACAAGTCCACTAGAACTTCTACTGATAAATTTTCCAAATAAGTTGATAGTACAGTTTATATGTTTTTCTCAGAATGATCCAACTTTTAAAGTTCACATAACTTGTTTATCTTGGAAACAGAACTCTAAAAAAAAAATTGTTTATTCTATTTTAAAATTGTAAGAGCAGTAAATATCATTCAATGTATATTGGTTAGAGTTCTTATAATTTTTTAATTACACTCTCTATTGACTTTTAAAATTCAATAAAAACTACGAAACATTAATAGCAAATTTTTTTTTACATGGTTTAGTGGTTTATCTTGCCCTTTATTTAAAAAAATAAAATAAATAAATCAGTTGAACTTGGGGTGGGGGAATTCGCCTCATCTATCATATTACAGAAAGTATATGTAGAGTCATCTATAAATATAAATTGTATATATATACACACACACACACACACACACAGGGTGAGTACCTCTTAGTAGAAAAAAAAAATTGGGTGAAACTAGATCAAAAATGATGAAAAGTGCCGTAGACCTTACCTTTATATTCCAATCTGTTGCAAATATATGATATGTAATTCAAAGACTTTTTTGAGGAAACCACGTTTAGACATAAAAGCTGTAATATCTCCACTTTGTTTAAACATTTTTCAAATTTTGACCACGATTTCAAATTTAGTATTACATTTCCTATAAAAGCAAAATATATGTAACCTTGAATTTTACAATCTTGGGACCTAAAACCAACAATATACATTGATAAATAAATAACAACACATTTTTTCTTTGCTTTTTATTTCAATAAAGAGTTTTTTGAACAGCTTGATCTTCACCAATTTTTAAAAAAAACTATCCACAAAACTGCAAATCTCATAAAATCTTGCAAAATTTAACCAGCTTCCATATGATATGATGAAATTAATGATCCGTATCAATTTCATGGAGAAATTTACTTTTAAAACCAAAAAAATATGGTGTATTCATTTGGCATACAAATCAGTTACTTGTGTAAATAAGACATTATGATAATCGCTAAATGGAAATATGCATTTTAAACATAATAAACTCTTCATTGGAATAAAAAGCAAAGAAAAAATCATTGTTTAATAGAAAATAAAGGAAAATGAATGTAGACCTCAATTTTGCTGTTAGCTTCTCAATGCAAATGATGTTGAAGAATACCACTTTTTGAGGTGAATTTTTAGGACAGCTGATTCTGTTTTTACAGAGGAAGGCATTTCTACCTTTCCATGTGGGGTATCGTTGGTTTATTATTTTTTTTACTGCTGTCGAATAGTACTGGAAAATCATAGTTTGCACCGCAGATTGAATGATGAGAATTACTAGGATTTGTTACAAATTTTCCAACACCATACTGCTTCTCCACTGCTCTCTGAAAGCAATGCAAAAATTAACCAACGATATACATGGATAAATAAATAACAATTAATTTTTTCTTTGCTTTTTATTCCAATGAAAAGTTTATTATGTTTAAAATGCATATTTCCATTAAATGATTATCATGTCTTATAATCATCATGTATCATGTATTATCATCTCTTACACAAGTAACTGATTTGTATGTCAAATGAAAACACCATGTTTTTCTGATTTTAAAAGTAACTTTCTCAATGAAATTTATACGAATCATTAATTTGATTACACCATATGAAAGCTGGATAAATTTGCAAGTTTTGTGAATTTTTTTTTCAAAAAAACGGTGAATGTTGAAGTATTATAAGACATTGTAACTTCCCTAAATAAGGCAAAGATCAACCTGCTTTTCTTTATGTCTCAAATTTGTAAAATTCAAGGTTATATAAGTACTTTGATGTACTTATTTAAAAAAGTGGATATATTGATGAGGTATCATCAGGAGGATGACTAATACTGTTAAGTATTAGGAGAAGTAGATAGTTGGGGTATGCAGTCATACAGATACACAGCAATTAAAAAATAAGTTTTAAAATTTTTTTTTTTAAATTATTGCATTTAATAAATTAAACTTTTTCATGATCATATCAGAAATAAAAACTACTTTTAGTAACATAATAAGGGTGTATGACAATTTTTTATTATCAGTTGATATGTTCCAATTAATTCGCATGGAAAAAGTTTTGGAAAAATATATTTTCTGATAAAAGCAAGCTTAATTTATATAATACTGTATTTTTTTTATACTCTATCTATCTTATATTTTACTAGCTAAAAGTACCCGTGCTCCGCTACGGTTTAATATCATTAGGATTAAGGACAACTTAAATTAGTTAAAGTTAAGCTTAGCGTTGATAAATGTTATTACTTCAATAAACCTAAAGAAATCCATTATTAGAATAATTTCAATGAGTAAATTTGACAATTTGCAAAAGTTCATTTTTTTTTATTTCAACATTCCTCCAGTGAAGCTTCGAGGCAGCACTATCATCTTACCCAGCTCCGATAACAGACCATAAGCTTTTCTTATGGCATCCTTCAAGTAAATATAGTCTCCACTACTTAACTATGTTTGGTTTCTTAAAATAAAGTCTTTCTGTTTCTATTTTTGCGAACATTTCAAGCCTAAATTGGTTGAGGAGATTACGAAACTAAAGTAAATAAGGTTTTTTGCCTTCTCGCTCCATCAACATATAAGCGTAACAATCAGCTGCAGACAGTTTTCTTAAGTGGCGTATTGGTGTTTGAGTCAAGCTGAGGAATGTTAATACTGTACCCATCTTCTCCATGGCAGAACATGAGATTAATCTGAAGAGAATCATACGCTCAATAGAACTCACTGATTCTTATCAGTTTGTGTCTCTGCTGAGGAGAACAATGTCTCGCTTTTCAAACACCTGGCCAACAATCAAGACAGCAAGTTCATTAGTGGTGGGAGTATTGTAACATCCTCAATGAGCATTGGAAGACTTTTTGTCACCACTAATAACTACTTGAAAATCATGTAGATCTTTGGGAACAGTGACATCCAAGCTGTGATGGATAAAAAAGAACTGACCATCCTTGTCCTCCTTGACTTTTCTGAAGCCTTATATATTGTTATGATTTCCTATAATCATTTAAATTTAATAAAATAAATCAACAATTATTTATATATTAACTCTTAGGGCTCTGTCAATATTCTTTTGAATTATGACTGGAATTATTTAAACAAGGTTTTGTTCATACTTCTATTTATTATAAATTACAATGTGAAAACAACGCTCAATCACATATTAAAATTTACCTTTGTTTAGTTTAAATTCTAAAGTCCATTACTGAGAGAACCACTACACTAGCTAAAAGACCTCTCTCCTTTTTCTACCTCCTCCAAGGGTTAGGAGGGTTGCTACCTGATATGACCTTATTTCAATTTCTGTCTTCCTTAACTTCAAATTTAAATATCATAACATTCATGTTCTCTCCATTTTTAATAAAATTTTAGCTTGTGCATAGAAATTTTTTCCACTTGTACTATCTTATAACTTATACAATTTTTCAACTTATATCTAAATCTAATTAAATAACAATGTAAATTGATCGTCATTATACCTAAATAATTATAATATAACAAAAACAAATAATAATTTGCCGCAATAACAAATGCTGCAGACCTTACCTTTCTATTACAATCCATTGCAGATATACTACAATTCAAAGACTTCTTGGAGGAAACCACATTTTTTTACCATAAAGGTCATCTATATATATCCACTTTTAGGAGAAGTAAATTGTTGGGGTATGCAGTCATACAGATACACAGCTATTAATAAATAAGTTTTTTAATTTTTAATGCCAACGTTTCAACTTGCATTGCAAACCTTCATCAGGGTTTCAGACTGATGTAAACAGAAACTCAGTTTAACATGTAATCAGTTTCTGTTTACATCAGTCTAACGTGTAAAAAACGTGGTTTTCTCCAAGAAGCTTAACTTTTACTAACTTAAGTTGTCCTTAATCCTAATGATATTAAACCGTAGACAGAGCATGGGTACTTTTAGCTAGTAAAATATAATATAGAGAGAGTATAAAAGAAATACAGTATTATATAAATTAAGCTTGCTTTTATCAGAAAATATATTTTTCTAAAACTTTTTCCGTGCGAATTAATTGGAACATATCAACTGATAATAAAAAATTGTCGTACACCCTTATTATGTTACTAAAAGTAGTTTTTATTTCTGATATGATCATGAAAAAGTTTAATTTATTAAATGCAATAATTTTGAAAACTTTAGTGTGCAAATAAGTTTGCCACCACTGCAGGGATGGTGATTTGAGTTGGTGGGATAAAAAATAGGAAATAGAGTGAAAAATGACATGATGGTAAAATCACAAGTGAGTAAAAGAAGGTTCTAGAAGCCCTTGACTGTAAATTACCTTTTATTCTTAAAGGACTTTAGTTCCCAGAATAAATAAAGAACTTTACCAGAAGTAAGGCAAAGAAACAAAAAATAAGGAAAAAAAAAAATAGCTTTTTCATTCTGATGCTGCAAGGAAAGAGGAATATATAGGAAGTTTAAAATACAAAATTACATAAGCATTAGTCCAAAAATGGAAAACATTCCATCCAACCTTCCAGACTAATATAAGTAACAAGCAGTGAAGAACAAAGCTACTCGATATTTGAGAAGAGTAATGTGTTGTCTTTGATCTGGTCATTGCTAGTTCCCTCATGATTATCTATTATTCTTTAAGATGCTGCAGAAGAAATTAGTAATGTTATTTTATTAAATAAATCCATTTTCCATATTAGAATTAAATGTGACATTAGGCAAATGATCTATAAGGGTGGATGTGATCCATAAAAATTTTGTAATTGAATGACAATACCTCCAATAAAAAGAAATATAATTTTGATTAAATACATTTAAACATTTTTTTCAAGTTTTACATTTTGGGAAGAATGCGGATTAATGTATTTCATACATATTTACCTCTTTTTTTTTTTTTTTATTAAATAATAAAATGAAACAATATTACATTTACAAATAACCTCTAGTAAAAATATTCACATTTTTTTAGGGTGATTTAGCTGGATTATATTTGAAAGCTGGTTTGAAAAATATGGGAATCATGTTTCTAATGACTGATAGTCAAGTAGCAGAAGAACGGTTTCTGGTCCAAATTAATGACATGTTAGCTTCTGGTGAGATACCTGAATTATTTGCTGATGATGAAATGGAGAACGTCATTCAAGCTATAACACCTGAGGTATTATTTTTTATAAGTAAACAATACATTTTTATGATATTTGTTTTTAAATATTTTAAAAATAGTTTTTTTTTGTTTTGTTTTTTTTTTGGCTTGCTAACTAAGTCCTATATTGCCAATGTAGTACTATCTAATTTTATGTCCAGTTGAATTTTATTTGTCTTCCTCTATTATATGAGAATTTTTATTTCTGGCAAAAATTTATTTAAATTGTGGGCCTTTTCTTTGGTCATTGTTCTTAAAAATTTAGAGCCGTTGTGAACAGTCCGTGTATCCAGAGCTCTTATCCTCTAATTCACAAACTTTTTGCAATTGAACACGATGTGTGTTGGATCTTCCAGAAATTGGCATTTAGGGCACATGCCACTTTGAGCACATGCCATCTTCAGTCTATTAAGTTTTACTAAGCTTGGGCGGCCGAGATTTAGCCTTTGAGTAACAAACCATGAAGCCAATGCTACCTTTTGCTGTACTGCGTAGTGCTCCTTTCCTTTCAGTACACTTTCCCAAACATAAAACCTTTGCCATTCTTCGATCGCATTGCATTTGATCTTTCTTATTAGGGCTGTTATTAGGATCTTAACATTTATCCGGTAATACTGGCATTGGTTGGCTGTTCTATCTGCCGTTTCATTACCTGACAGCCCTATGTGTCCCAGTACCCATTGGAAGAAATAATGGTTTGTCAGCATGTTTAATAATGAAAGAATTTTAAAAGAAATGTAATTATATGATTTTGTTTGGTGTAACAAATGTAGATGTTGGCATACTGAGGCAGAATCTGTTAGGATAACTATATTAGTATTTGAGTATGTTCTTTCGCAGTATATTATGGAATGAAGGATGGTGTAAAGTTCTTCGCTGAAGATACTAAGATTCAATGGAATAGAAAACGAGAATTTCTGGTTGCTCTGATGGTCAAGTACGGAGATGGAAGTGCGAGTTTGTGTTTTTAATGCATCAGAGTATATTTGATGGTAACTGGGATATTGTTGATCTATTGTTTCCAGTGCTGCTAGTTTTAGATGCAATGAAGATTAGTGAGATTTATTCTGTGTTTTACCGATTAGATTTGGGTTGCTATTTATTTTTATTAGACAGTACAGTTATTCACATTTTATTTTAGCTGTGTGGATTCATTTAAATATTTATTTAAAATTTGGCTAAGAATTGATCACAACTTTTTAAACACAAAATTTTATTACATTAACAGCAAATACATTTATTAACATTTAATAAATTTACCTTATAATTAAATATGATTATGAATCTAAAATAATCTAACTAATATCTAAATAATATCTCTAAATATAATAATATCTGAAACTATATCTAAATATAATAATAATATATAAACTAATATAGGTAAAGTTGACTCTGCCTAGTTGTTACAGTAAAGGTTGATTTAAAATGAGTATACACACTTTTCCTGGGAGGAGTAAATTTTGAAAGGGCACTAACAGTTGTTTTAATTTGGGGGGGCTCTAAATAAAAAAAAGTATCCTTAAGGATGAAAACTAATAAAACCGTTAAATCTTGAAGAATACAATAGTATCCTTAAGGACAAAAACTAATAAAGCCGTTAAATCTTAAAGAAAAAAAAGTAGTATCCTTAAGAACGAAAACTAATAAAACCGTTAAATCTTGAAAAAGAAAAATAGTATCCATTAGCACGAAAACTAATTTTAAGTGAGGAAGGGAGTGAGGAACATGGCCGCTACTGCTATGCAGCCAGCTAAATCAGCTCTGTGTTTACTCTCTTGATTCTTGTGGAATTAGCTCACGTATCAGCTCGAGACTTTGAATATATTGTGTGTCTACAAACTATAACAATTTGTGAAGTTTTCCGGCTAGGTGAGTTCCTAGAAACTAATATATGAAGGTGGTCTGTTAGTGTTAGACTAGATAGTTGGGTGCAGCGTGGCTAGGCGGTCTCGACCTGCTCACGTCTGGAGCTAGGCTATCAGTTACATTGGCCTACCTGTCTCTATCATCACTGGTGACGTAGTTGGTTAGGCCGCTTGACCGCTGATCTAACGAAGCCCAGTTCGATACTCATAGAAGTGGGACTTTTTTTTTTTTTTAATAATTTATTTTACGCATATATAAATATTTATTCATATATGTATTTTTTTCTCATTCTATTTTATTTTCTATAATTATTAAAAATAATTTAAACATTTAATATCATCATGGAATATGAAACATCATCGTGTTTTGATTCTGATGAAGAAATGCCATGTTCTGACTTCAGTGAATCGGACTCCAAGTTTCTCAAGGCTAGAACTTTGTCTAAAAGACAAAGGAATACTGCTCTTGAGCCTACTGGGAACTCCCCCGACAAAAAAAAAAAAAGAAAAAGAAAAAAACAAAAAGATAAGAAGCCAAATGTATCCACCACACCACCACAAACCCGCAGTAAGACTATAGTCTCTGCAGTCACACCCATAGAAACAAACAATAGATTCCAACCTCTAACAAATATGCCAACTGACAGCTCAGCACCTCAACCACTAAAACCTCTCATGGATTTCAAACCACCTCCAATCTACGTCACCGGCGTAGAAAATTATTTACAATTTTGTCAAAATATATCCGAGTTAATAGGTCAAACCAATTTCCAATGCTTCTACAGATATGAAGACATCAAATTAAATACGGAAACAAAAAAAAGTTACAAATCACTGATAGCGCATCTGAAAAATAATAATATAGAATTTCATTGTTACCAGTTAAAAGAAGAAAAGGCCTACAGAGTAGTACTCCGTGGGCTTCATCAATCTGTTCCTCCCAACGCAATCAAAAGAGACCTAGAGGAGTTAGGTCATTCTGTCAGGCATGTCGCCAATGTTCTCCACCGTATTGATTGGCACAAACTCCCATTGTTCTTCGTGGATCTGGAGCCGGCAGAGAACAATTCTGAGATTTTTAATATCAAAGGATTGGTATACTCTGTCGTAAAATTTGAAGTTCCTCGACTCAAAAAAGAAATAGTTCAGTGTACCAGATGCCAAAACCTGGGACACACAAAGACCTATTGCAATCGGCAACCAAGGTGTGTTAAATGTGCAGGACCACATTTAACTGAATCATGTTTAAAAACACGTGAAACGCCAGCCTTGTGTGTCCTGTGTGGTGAGAGCCATCCCGCTAATTATAAAGGTTGCCAGGTTTACAAACTTAGGCAAAAGCAAAGAAGCACCAACTCAGCTACTAATAGAAATTCAGTTCCTCATACATCCGTAACTGTAGGATCATCCTCCCAGAATCAAAACATCCCAGTCATCAATAGCTCTCTCAAAGACTTCCCTTCACTTCCTTCAACATCAAAAGTACAACATCCTCAATATCAACAACCCAGCCATTCAACCGTTCAACTCACTGAACCTCAGCCATCAACCTCAGCAGCAGGTTCATCTCAGACTCTTCAACCAACCAATGAATTCACGACGGTCGAACGAAGAAATCGACGGTCACAAAATCAGGCGCCTCAACCATCCTTTCCATCCCGACCTCCCAAAATAATCAATCCTTCCCCATCAACTTGTCAACAGACACACCACAACAAGTGAACCAACAGATCAAGCCTCCAGTACAAATACATGGGCAAACCATATCTCCTCAACAATATCCAAGCCAAATCCCATTCCAGGTACCGTCCTCAAGACAGTGTAATCATCCGTTTCAAATATCAGAACCCTATCCTACTTCCTCCCAAAGTTTTGGTGATATCTCATCGATTCTTTCATCCTTCCTCCGTGAACTCCAAGAAACTATCAGACCCTTAGTTACCCTTCTCACAAGAGCCCTGTCAGAAATCACTTCCATTGTTCCTCGATGATCCAAAACTCCTTGGCAGTTCTTTTATGGAACGCAAATGGTTTGCTCAATCACAGAAATGAACTAGACATATTCTTACACGACAATAACATTCACATTGCCCTAATTACCGAGACCCACCTGACGCCTACCTCTTATTTCCACATCAAAGACTATATCACTTACAGAACTGACCACCCCGACAAAACAGCCCACGCTGGTACTTGCATTCTTATCCATAGATCACTAACCCACACCTTGATTCCTTCCTCTTCAACTGACACCATTCAGTCTACCTCACTAATCCTATCCACCCTTCCATTTAACCTTACTATTTCAGCTGTATATTGTCCTCCAGGAAATAGCCTTTCCCAAAATATTCTGCAATCCTTATTCCAATCCTTTGGGCGGCGCTTCATTGCAGGTGGGGACTACAACGCTAAACACCAGCGATGGGGCTGTAGAACATCCAATTCCCGAGGTAGTATACTTTCCCGTGTATCATCCTTAAACAATTACCCCATCCTTTCACCTAACAATCCTACCTACTGGCCTACATCCCTAAGAAAATGCCCAGATATCCTCGACATATTTGTCACCTCTCAAATTCCTACTTCCCTAACTACAATAGATTCCTTAGATGACCTTTCCTCATAGCCCATCATCAGATCATAGCCCAGTTTTGCTTACATTACATTCTACTCCTATTATCAAACCTTCTCCTCCATCCTTAATAACTGGACAAGTAGACTGGGACAAATTCCGTTCGGCTTTAGAAAACCAACTTGACTTAAAAACTCCACTAAAAACATGTAAAGAAATAGATTCGGCAATAGAACATCTTACAAATTCAATTCAAACCTGCATAACAGAAAACACTTCACAAAATAGAATTAAAATTTCAGAAAATATCTTACCACAGAATATTCGCTTTTTATTAGTAGAGAAACGTCGCGCTAGGGCCAAATGGCATAGAACTCGGTATCCAACTGACAAAACCTATTATAATAAATTGACTAACAGACTTAAATCAGAACTTAAAAAACTAAAATTTGAAAATTTACAAAAACAAACTGAACAACTAACTGTTTCCGATAAATCATTGTGGAACACCACCAAAAGACTGTTAAAATTCAAAACTTTCAATCATCCTCTCCTTACTCCAGCTCAAACCTGGACCAAATCTGATTTAGAGAAATCGCAGGTATTTGGTGAACAATTACACAATATTTTTAAACCTCATCCTGATATCCTAAATCCTAACCATGTAGAATTTATTGAAGCAGAACTGGCCATTCCTCTCCAAATGACCATTCCTCCTAAAGCCTTCCACCCTTCAGAAATAATAGCCATCATTCGTAAATTGCCCTCCAATAAAGCTCCTGGACACGACCTTATCACTTCAAGAATCCTCAAACACCTTCCAAGGAAAGCAGTATTATTCCTAACTTACGTTTATAATGCTGTCCTCCGTACAACATATTTTCCCGATTCCTGGAAATCATCAATAATAAAAATGATCCCAAAACCTAAAAAACCGCCAGAAAACCCTTCCTCGTACCGACCTATTTCCCTCCTACCTATCATGGGAAAAATCCTTGAAAAGCTCCTTTTGAAACAACTTTATCCCATCCTTGATTCCAATCGCATTATTCCTGATCACCAGTTTGGATTTCGCCAGTCTCATTCCACTATCCAACAATGCCATCGTGTGGTGGACGTTATCTCATCTGCACTGGAGCGCAAGATGTACTGCACGGGTGTCTTTCTTGACGTTGAACAGGCATTTGACCGAGTATGGCACCCAGGTCTGCTTTACAAACTTCGCCAATTCCTTCCATCTACATATTTCCTCATCCTCCGTTCCTACCTTTCTGATAGAGTATTTAAAGTTAATCACAATTCTAAATACTCATCTATCTTTCCCCAGACCGCTGGTATTCCTCAAGGTAGTATCCTGGGTCCCATCCTTTATACAGTGTATACAGCTGATATCCCAACCCATCCTAATACTATCCTCACAACCTATGCTGATGACACCAGCGTGTTATCAGTCAATGATGATCCATTTTCTGCATCCCAGACACTCCAGTCACACATCACTTCTCTTGAAGAATGGTGTCATAACTGGAGAGTTAAGATAAATCCCAGTAAATCCCAGCAAATAACCTTTACCCTTCGTCGAAAACCTACCTCATCCTGTCCTCCTGTATCCTTTAATGGAGTACCATTAAATAATGTAGAACAGATAAGATACCTTGGATTTTATCTGGACAAGAGACTTACCTGGAACCCTCACACAAGATTGAAAAGACAAGAAGCTGCACGTCGATTTCGACTATTACAACACCTACTTGACAAACGTTCAAATCTCCCGATTCACTATAAAAAACTCATATATATGACGATTATCAGACCTATTTGGACATACGGAATAGAGTTATGGGGATCCACCAAACCATCGAATTCTTCCCGCATCCAATCACTCCAATCCAAAATCCTTCGAAAAATCCTTAATGCTCCCTACTTTGTCACAAATGAAATCATCCACAATGACCTTAATTATCCCATACGTCGCTGATTTGGCACGAACCAGATACCTCTCCTTTCATAATAAAAACTCACTGCTCATCCAAATCCACTTGTTGCACAACTTGCTTCCCATTCCATTCCTGGCAATCCTCCGAGGCGTCTGAAAAGAAGATTTCTTCTTTTGTAAATATTCATTAGAGTACTACCAATGGGTAGTTCCTCTGCAAATTGTATTCATGTCATTATATCTCATATATACCGCATATTTACTAGATGTGTTTTGTAATACAGTTGTAAATTTCTATTAATAAAAGAATAAAAAAAAAAAAAAAAAGTGAGGAAGGAGAGTGACCAAGGATGTCCTTCGGCCGCAAAATCTGCTATAAGAATACTGTTTTTTTTTGCGAGGATCTGACGATTTTTGGCGGCCAAAGGACACCCTTTGCTACTTTCCTTCCCTACTTAGAATTAGTTTTCGTCCTTAAAGTTAACTTTTGTTTTTTTTTTAATATTTAACAATTTCATTGGTTTTCCTCCTTAAATATACTATTGTAAAATGGCGAAAGGACATCGTTGATCCACATAAATATTAGTTTTCCTCCTTAAGGATACCATTGTAAAATTGTTACATTAAAAAAAAAATAGGTAGGGAAAAAAATAAAAAAATTGTTAGGTGATTAGGAAAAAGGAAAAAAGAAAGATAGATTTCCTGATTAATTGTTCCTTATTTATGATAAGTATTTTATTATTGTATTAGGTTAATGAAAAACAATAACATATGAACTATTTTGTATCATTATTATTTGTTAAAATGTTTTAAGTGAGCAGGATGTACACTTCATTTATTTGTAAGTTAGTGTAAAAACAGTGAAAAGTGAGATATACAATTTATAGTGAGGGGGGCCGCCCAGAGCTACTGGCGTAGCGAGAGGGGGGTCGACAAGGAGAGAGATAAGAGGTTGGCCGGCTAGGTCAGGTGTGTGTGTGACTGGTGGTGACCGATTTTTCAGAGAAAAACGGTGATCTTGGACAATTGGTATTTAGATTGCAGCAGGTGGCATAGCTGACAGGTAGAGAAAGGACTCCATGGTAGACGACCTAAGTTCGAAACTCACTATAACAGGATCTTTTTTTTTATGTTATTTTTTTTATAAATGATTTTTAATTTATAGTTTAATTCCTTTATTATTAAGTTATGATTATTTGCCACTTTTGATTATAATTAATGGAAAATAATTAATTTAGCTGGTGATGTTTATCCTTTTATGTAAATTTTTTTATTGTTATTTTTGAACCCTGGCCATCTCCTCTGAGCTGGGCACGGTAATGTTACAAAAATTTTAGGTAACAATAAATGGTTTCCGAACAGGGACTCGAGTAGAGTTGTATTATAGCTAAGCATCATAAAAAAAAAATTGATTAATAAATTGAAATAAATAAAAAAATAAAATAGATAATTTAAAAAAAAAAAATTAATAAAGTGATAAAAATAAAATAGATAAATATTTAAAAAATATATACATATTAGATAACGGTGGAATTTTACTTTTGGAATAAGGTAGAAATTTTACAAAATGGATGCCGATCGTTTGGTGAAAGATGAATTGGAATATGAGTTAGTGGTTAGAGGTGTAACAGATGTAGCCAACACTGAAGATATGCGTAAGTGGTTGGGATCCTTATTGAAACTAGAGGCTAATAATAAATCAATTGTGCCCCCGATGAGCCCATTTACTGCTGCGGATGATCTCAAGGTTTGCAAAGAAAAATTAGGTTGGGCAACAGGTAAAATCCCAGTAGCAAGCTCGAGGTCAGAGTTCAGGAAAATAGGTTAAGACGGTTGAACTCTCTGGGAGATCAAGAAAAGAAAGATTCATCGGAACTAATTCAGCTATGCCTGACATGTTTCAAGAAGTTAGAAGGGAAATTTTCGACTGGTAGCAAGGCCAGCAACAAGGAATCACCTCCTGAAGAGATGTCCGGAACTTCCCAGCTTCAGTTTCAGTGGTTTGGGCTCTTGTCATTAAGAAGACTCCCACCAAAGACTGGGGAATTTCGTTCTCGGGAGATGGAGAGGGCCCGAGCGTGAATGCGTTTCTAATGCGGGTCGACGAAATCAGGGAGTCTAGAGATGTCACCGAAACGGAGCTCTATAATTCAGCGGTTGATCTTTTTAAAGGTCCAGCCTTGGCATGGTATCGGGCGGTGAGAAGAGAAGTACGCAGTTGGGAGGACCTAATTGAACAGCTGTGGAATCAATTTGAACCGTTCCACTATGAGGATCGACTTTGGGATGAGATAAAATGGCCTACACAAGGACCTGCGGAGCCAATAGGAATCTATGTAGCAATAATGAAAAACTACTTTTATCGCTTACCAACCCTTCCAACCAAAGAAATCATGCTAAAGACAGTCAAGAAAAACTTACATCCATTTTATATTGATCGGTTAGTTTTACACGAGATTGATTCTTTCCCGACGTTGGTAGGTTTAGGTAGAAAATTGGAAGATGCAAAATAGAGAGTAGACGGTCATCGTCCCCCACCCTCTGTCAAAGGATTATTAGAACCAGATTTGGGTTTCGTTCCGATGCATCGAAAGCAAAATAATTGCCAAGTGAATGAGGTGACTGTTAGCAGAGAGAAAAAGTTTCCTTCTAGCAAAATTTATATGCTGGAATTGCTCGGCAGCTGGACACTCTTACCGAAATTATAGGGCACGGAAGACGGTGTTTTGTGAAGGATGTGGACAGAAGAAAGTTACTAGGAAGAACTGTCCCAAATGTGCCAGTGAAGCGGGAAACGGATCACGGGACCAGGCCTGAGTGAACGAGAGCCTGGCAACCGATTTAAGTTCACAACTGAAGCAGAATGGCAAGAATGGTTTGCCGTGGTAAAATACGTCATGAATGGAGCGTCACTGATGCCAATTTATCAATTCACGAAAACTAAAAACTAAACGGCCACATCTACAGGTGAAAATATTCGGCACTGGAATGACAGGCTTGTTGGACTCAGGTGCAACTAGATCGATTATGCGAGTGGACTGTTGGGCTCGGTTAGCTTTAATCGGACTAAAATTGAATCAGGACAATGACTGTAGATTGTCTATGATAGATTGGATAATGAGGACGATTGTCTTCATTTAATACCCACGGGTTAAGAAATGAAAAATCCAAGGAGATTTGGGCCAGGAAACCAACATTCACCAGGGAACTTCACTCAATTGAACTGAGGGGAGCCGAGACCACCTTCAGGACAGTAAATACTTGTATATATTTTGTTTATTAAGGAGTATAATTTCAAAGTTTTGTTCTTACACCAGCTGGTAGTTAATTTTGTTTTATTTTTGTCTCAATAAATTTGTATTGTTTTTTTGTGTGTGTTTTTAGAAGAAATTATCTTTTGTTTTCTTTTTCCTTACTTTTTTTTATATATATTTAAAGATAAAATGTTAGGGGGATCACTAGTAAATCTCTCTCTGTAAAAATATAATTGGCTAGGGCAATATATATATCGCAGCAGGTGGCATAGCTGACAGGTAGAGTAAAGGACTCCAAGGTAGGCGACCCAAGTTCGAAACTCACTATAACAGGATCTTTTTTTTTATGTTATTTTTTTTTATAAATGATTTTTAATTTATAGTTTAATTCCTTTATTATTAAGTTAAGATTATTTGCCACTTTTGATTATAATTAATGGAAAATAATTAATTTAGCTGGTGATGTTTATCCTTTAATGTCAATTTTTTTATTGTTATATTTTTGAACCCTGGCCGTCTCCTCTGAGCTGGGCACGGTAATGTTACAAATATTTTAGATAACAAAATATTCAAGGATATAACAGTTTTTAAGTTACCCGAAGGATAGTCCGCCATTGTTGTCCTTAAAGATATTATTTTGAAAGATTACAGAAGGATATGCCTTCTTTTTTGTCCTTTAAGTTTTCCTATTTAAGGATACTATTTAGAAATATTCAACGATTTTAAGATGGCAGAAGATGACTGAATGGTTAATCCTATCGAATACCTTCATCACTTTAAAAAATACTATAAACTGGTTGTGATGCCTACCCTCCACACAGTCCGGTTGGCCTTGAGGCAAAACAAATGAGATTTTGGTATTGCTTTTTCTGGCCTACTGGCATCAGGCCTGCAGGAAAACCTCAACAGCATTCTCCATACACACACAGAGGTTCGCCTCCAGGCCTGGCACCTAAGGCGTACCTTCGGGTTTTTCTCTGCGTGTGTAAACCCCCACACTGAGAGGTTCGCCTCAATTCAAGGCTTCCCTTCAGGTTTTCCTCTGTGTTGTGGAGCCACCTCTAATAAACTCCAATTTTTAAAATTAGTACAATGGTTCTAACTTTTCTTGAACAATAAAAGTTGGGCTTTGTTTCTATCAATTCCAACACCATGATGCTTCACCACATTATTCAAAACCCTATACCCCCTATATGGATAGGTATAAATGCTTTCCCTTGTAAAAAAAAAACTCATCTGTCCATAAACTGTCCAAAAACTAGTATTCTTCGATATCATCTGCATTCAGAAGCCAACAGCAAAATTGAGTTCTATTTTAATTATCATTGGGTTTTGAAGCTTACATTGAAAATCTAATAAAATATATCCTGAATAATAATAATAAATAAATAAATTTTTTAACATAAAATGCTTTGATCTGGTGTCGCTTTATAGACAGTTGTTTTGCTATTAAACAATATTTTTTTTCTTTGCTTTTTATTCTAATGAATAGTTATTTAGGTATCAATTTCCTTGAGAAATATTACAGCTTTTATAATAAAAAATGCGGTTTCTTCAAAAAAGTCTTTGAATTATTGTATATCAGCAACGGATTGGAATAGAAAGATAAGTTATGCGGCATTTTTCTTTATTTTTGATCTAGTTTCACCCTGTATATTTAAAATTTAATGATTACAATTAATTCTACATATTAACATAGAAACGAAGCTAAACTTTTATTGTTCAAGAAAAGTTAGAACCATTGTATTAATTTAAAAAAAAAAGGAGTTTATTTAGTATGAGAGTGGTTGAGAAAGAACAGTTGTCCATTTTTGTCAAATTGAGATTGCAGTATGAACTGTTAGCTGACTGAATGTCTATGTAATACCATTTGGTCGAGGGAGATTATAGCTCTGAAGTTATTAAGGGGTAAATATAAAGAATATCAGGTAATAATAATGATGAGAGACTGAATACTACATTTAAAAATTTGATATTTTAAAAGAATGTGACCGTTATTATTTTCAACCTTTTATTTATATTTTATTAGCTAACAACTTTATGTATGGAAATTTCATAAAATACTTTTTTTTTAGAATGCTTAAATTTGAATATAGGCATTTTGTCCCTATTCCCTGTCCTTGTTATGAGTCTAGCTGAGGGTTGAAAATTAATTTTTTATTATATTCATAGTGAATCATTTTAGTAGGTATTTTTTTAAAATACTCTTGAGGTTTTTATTTACTAATCAACTTTATTGCAATAACAATAAACTTAATTTTTGAACTGAGATGTGAAGTTAGGGATTGACCCAAAATGCACTTACTATAAAGGAGATTGATTCAGAGAAACCAATGACAATAACACCAGTTTTCTTTTTCGTGGCTTAGATTCACCTCACCCTTTAAGGCTCATTGTGCCTGCTGTATTCGTTGATAATGTAGTCCCAGCGTTTTGATGAACATAAAATTGTTTCTTTGATTCATTGGATTGAGATTCCTGCTATCAAGGTTCTACTATAACTTTTTTTCAAAGAGGCTCATTAAATCAGTTATATTCACATTATTTTGTTGTAGCTCTACAGTTTAATGTCCTCTTGTATTCCAAATAGGCCAGGAAGGGTGGGTTATCTTCCTGACTAACAACCTATTCCAGACCAGAATAGGAAGGTTCAGATTTATTCTGTTACTCCTCCTAAAAATAAATGTTAATCTGCCCTACCATAATACAGTGGATCATCATAACCCTGCATTATTTTCTTATCATCTTTAGGTTATTAAAAATGATTTAGTTTAGTTCTGTTAAAATATTAATTAACTATTTATTTTACATGTTATACTTTTTTACATATTTTTTTTTTCAGACAAAAGGAGCTGGTTTGGTTGATACTAGAGAAAATTGCTGGAAATTTTTTATTGATAGGGTTAGAAGAAATTTAAAAGTAATTTTATGTTTTTCTCCTGTTGGTTCTACATTGCGAGTAAGGGCAAGAAAGTTTCCAGCTTTAGTCAATTGTACCACTATTGATTGGTTCATGGAGTGGCCAAAAGAGGCTCTTGAAAGTGTTTCTTCTCGTTTCCTAGCTGAAGTGGAAGTGTTATCGGTATGTAATATAAGGTTTGCTCGATAAGGTTTGAGAACTAGCAGCAACTCAAATTGCTAGGTAAAATCCAATGTAATATAATAGGTCTTATTTGATAAGAAGATGAAAAATGACATAAAAAAATTAATGATAGTGTATCTAAAAAAATCATTATTATTTTTGTTCAGTTGGTCTATGCAATATCTGAGGGATGTTTCTCGATCTAATTGAGTATATAGATAATTAATAAAGAAAAAAAAAACTGTGTTTGCTAAGAATATTAAAAAAAAAAAAAAAAAATGTATATGTTTCTTATTATATAAATTATATTATAAATCTTAAATAAAATTACTGTTTCAACAAATATTTGACAATGAGATAAAATAATATTTAAAGATAACATTCACTTTTGATAATAAAAAGTTTTTAAACTAAAAAACATTAAATTGTACAATCTATTTTTCTTCTTCAGAACAATCCACAAATCATTATTCATTATTAAATTAAATAATATCAGAAGGATTGCAGTGAGTCAGAGCAGATGGATATCACTTGTGGATGCCCTATGTTTCAATAGGAGTTAAAGGAACAAATAATAAAATTATTACTTCTTAATGTTGACTTGACTCCAAGTGACTCTTCCTCCAAAAAAGAAATTCCTTTTCACTCTCCTCACAGCCTTCTTGTCCAACACCATCTCTTTAGTCAGATCACTACTTGTATTTAACTAACTACATAATATTTTAAAATATATTTCTATTCTCTTATTAATTTTACTACAAATTTTAATAGTTATTTATAGGAACATTTTTTTAATTGTTTATTCATTGGTAATGGGAACAATATTTGTTGTTATATAATTATTTGATGTGAAATTTGGTCGTTATAACATCATTGTTATAAGCAATGTGTTTTGTGTGGGTATTCATAGGAAACCAACCTTCCTTTCAAAATGCCATTGCTATGACCGGTTTGTCCCTATAACCGCTGTCGTAATGTACGATTTCAACTGTAAGTATTGATTACACACAAAGAGAAACACAAACACTTATCAATTTCTGGTTATAATAAAAAAGAAGAAAAAAGTTGTTTACTCCTGGATAGTTTGTAAGGTTATACTTACAATTATTAATTACAAGTTGAACACACAGTCCATTTTGCTTTGCTTTGTCCGGGCGCCGTAAGATAATAAATGACAAATGAATTTTGATAATATGATATAATAAAAAAAAAATCTTTATCACAACAACAATAATAATTACTAAATTGTCCTGTTAAACACCTAACCAACTCTTCTCACAAAATACTAAAATACATTTAAATACAGTTCTGTCGGCATAACAAAAAAAAAAAAAAAAAAAAAACTCATCCAATTTTCACAAACATGTTTACACTTTAACTGCCTGCACACATGTGGCCACTCACATCCTCTTCCCTCCAAAACACTGTCCCCTCTCCCTCCTATTCTATGTATTGCCAACTAAATTTATTGTACAAATTAAATTTTAAACAAATTATACTCTTTCTTTAGATGTTATCAATATAATTTACATTATTCTTACCCACAATTATAAATAAAATTAATTATAAACAAAAAAATTATATAACAGTTGACTCAGTTATATGTAACCATTTTTCATTATTTATACAAATTTAATTTACTAAATAATTTTCTTAAATTTATTTATTTTGAATTATTTAAAATTTTCATATGAAGATAGACCAAATTTTAGACCCTTTACATATTCCCCCTCTTTGCTAAAAAAAAATTTGAAATTAATGAAGAGGTTTGAAAATTTTTTTTTTTTTTTTTTATGTCAGCAATATACTAAATTTCACCAAGAAAAAAAATTTTTAATTCTTTTCTTGACGTATATAAATTTCTTTTTAAACCCTTTATGGCTGTTTGAACATTCCAATCCACATAACCACCATAACCATTCCGAAGCACACCCGCCCCAACCAAGTGGAACCCGAAACTCCATCACATGCCCACTCAAACCTTCATTTGAAGCACACTCCAATCCTTGACCACACTCAAAGAAACCAGACCCCTCCACCCTTTGAAATTGAATGATATTGGTATATTTATTTCTTCGAACCATTTGACAGTTCAGCACTTCTTCATTTTCATCAAAGTCATTGTTTATGTTTTCACCAATGTCCTCTTTTATTACTCCTTCTTTTTCCACTTCATTTAATTTATCAACAATTTTACTTTCACACACTACTATCTCACTTGTAAAATTTTGTTCAGATTCCATTATTTCTTCATCTTTTAATTCTTTTTCTTTGTTCATTTTACTTTCTTCATATTCCATTAATTTTTTATTTGAAATCATTTCAGTTTCCTTCTTCACTTCTCTCAACTTTTCATCTACTTCTCTTTCATCTTCTTTTCTATATTCTTCCACTTTAATTAACATTTTGTTTTCAACTTCTTCAATTTTTTTATTTGAAATCATTTCAGTTTCCTTCTTCACTCCTCTCAACTTTTCATCTACTTCTCTTTCATCTTCCTTTCTATATTCTTCCATTTTTTTTATTATCTCATTCTTATTCTTTTCATTTGTTCTATTCATTTCTATCCTATCTTCTTCAAGTTTTTTAATAATTTCTTCCATCGATTTTCTGTTTGCTTCTATTATCATTTTAATAATTTCATTATCTATTGTCTTCTGGGGAATTGATTCCGGAACTACTCCTATTATTTTATTTACCTCCTTCTGGTTATATTCAAGCATGTTTCCTGATGCTGTTATTTCTTTTGATTTGGTTTCCATCATTTAATTGAATAATACAGACTTTTGTTAGGGTACAAGGGTAATATATACATCTATCTATATGTATATTTTTTATAAATCGTGTCCCTGTTCACGGCGACATTTGTAAGGTTATACTTACAATTATTAATTACAAGTTGAACACACAGTCCATTTTGCTTTGCTTTGTCCGGGCGCCGTAAGATAATAAATGACAAATGAATTTTGATAATATGATATAATAAAAAAAAATCTTTATCACAACAACAATAATAATTACTAAATTGTCCTGTTAAACACCTAACCAACTCTTCTCACAAAATACTAAAATACATTTAAATACAGTTCTGTCGGCATAACAAAAAAAAAAAAAAAAAAAACTCATCCAATTTTCACAAACATGTTTACACTTTAACTGCCTGCACACATGTGGCCACTCACATCCTCTTCCCTCCAAAACACTGTCCCCTCTCCCTCCTATTCTATGTATTGCCAACTAAATTTATTGTACAAATTAAATTTTAAACAAATTATACTCTTTCTTTAGATGTTATCAATATAATTTACATTATTCTTACCCACAATTATAAATAAAATTAATTATAAACAAAAAAATTATATAACAGTTGACTCAGTTATATGTAACCATTTTTCATTATTTATACAAATTTAATTTACTAAATAATTTTCTTAAATTTATTTATTTTGAATTATTTAAAATTTTCATATGAAGATAGACCAAATTTTAGACCCTTTACAAGTTTTTTCTTTGTATTGAATCATAGGGAGTGGAAACAAAAAAATAATAAGCATGTTCTCCTGGGTGGAATCATAAGTATATAATCTTTGATGCAATGGTTATGTATTATTTTAATTTTAATAACTATAGTATTCTGTTTGTAATAGTCCAAGAGCTGGTGACACATTAGAGCATGGATTTGACCCAATTTGCTTTAGAGCTCAAAATAAAAAAAATTTGACCCACACTGAAAATTGATTAGCGTGTAGGTACCTTACCTTACAGTACCTGACCCACCTACGCATACCTGGCAGACAAGCCATTCCCTACACAACTATCATAAATGACACTTCTGAGTATAAAGCAAGTTGTGTCAAATCCGTGCTCTAAATTTTTCACCAGCTCTTTGACTATGATAAATATGGGTATTTATTTTTAATAATCACTTTTCACCATTTTAATTGATTTAATCATCTGAGTCTGGCCAGAGCGGCAACCTACTCACATCTGCTCTGTATTTTTTCCCTCTCAAAAGTGTTTTTTTATTATTATTTTTTCTCATGTTGAACATTAGAACATTGATTAATTTTTGTTAATTGCTGTGTGGTTATTTTCTCACTATAATCGAGGTAAGATCAAGTAACAATATATAATTTAACATTCATCCGTCCTACAGTGAGCCATAATATCTCAATCCCTAACGTATTAAGACTGTTTTGAAACCAGCGCTTGCGTCTTACATCAATATTGACATCGAATGGAAAATATTTTTATTTTTTGTTTAAATTATTCTTTAAAATGGGTCTGTGCTCTATTTGTAAATCTCAGATCTCTCGGGACGACAAACAAATCGTTGTCTGTTTCAAATGCCGTGTTATTTTTCACAGTAAATGCAGTCAAATAACAGATAAAGATTTCAAGGCAATAAAATCATCAAAAAAAACATGGTGCTGTACAAGTTGCTCTGATAAATCATCTATTGAAAAGTTAATGAGTCCTCCATCAAATGAACCAACTTGCTCCGATATACTTAAGACATTCAACCAGCTCGGCGTGAAGGTCAACGAAGATATAAAAGATTTGAAATCTTCTATTGAAAAATATGGTGAGCTAAGTTTTGAATTAAATGATAGGCTTACTAAAATCGAAAAGCATATAGAAGCACAATCTAAACGGATGGAAGAATTAACAGTAGAAAATTCAAATCTAAAAAGGAAAGGAGGAGAGTTAGGGATTCGCCTGAATAGGGCTGAGGAAGGATTACTCCATAAATCTATAGAAATCCGCGGCATCCCAATTCGCTCCGGGGAAACACCTGCGGCCGGCCATAGTGACAAGCGTAGGGGCAGGTCTGGGTCTGAAGTTGAGCATAGAGGATATAGACCAGATTGAGCGCCGCAGACCAAGGAAAGAGGATACTCGACCTCCACCTGTTATAGTTTGTTTCGTGAGGCAGACTCTCAGAGATGAGCTCTTACAAAAAAGAAAGATTAGGAGAGATTTTTCAACGAGGGATATGGGGTGGCAGGAGAATGACTCTCACCGCGTATATCTCGGCGAGGAGATGACTCCTACAAATAGACATTTGTACTGGCTCACCAGACAGAAGAGAATAGCGGGAAAAATCAAATACGTTTGGTTCGCCACCGGGAGGGTGCAATGCAGTAAAGATGATGGCCATCCAGTGGTTATCATTGATCAGCAACAAGACCTCGACGCCTTCTGACTTACCTGTCCTTATCTTCTTATCGGCCTACATCGGACTTTTTCACAGACTATATATATTGCTCTACGGTTCTCGATATATCTATCAGTATTTTTACTTTTTTACTATTCTACATTAATTTTCTTTTATTCTAGTGAATCTAAATTTATTTTTGTACTTTTATTATTAGCTATTTTCATTTTTTTATTTTTATTTCATTGCTCTAATATTATTCTCCTTATTATTTTCTATTATATTTCATTAGAATCTAACTGTTGCCTTATATTACTTTTTTTTATACTAAATTTTATTATTGGTATTCAACCAGTTACCTAAAAGTTTGCGTCTTCCCATCAGATACTATTCACTTCCCTATCTCCTCAAAATTACCAAAATCCTGACTACCTGGCACATAAATGCATAAATCTATGCAATAGATTCAATATTTTACGCGAAATTCCTACCATATTATTGCAGTGTCTGAAACTTGGCTCAAACCTTTCATTCCCTCTTCATTGGTTTCCCTCCCTAACTACACACTTATCCGCCATGACCGAGTAGGTCGGACTGGCGGAGGTGTGGGCTTGTTTGTCCATGATGGCCTCAAGTTCCGAATCCTTGACCACTCAAATCCTACTGATCAACCTCAAATCGAGTTCCTTTTTGTAGAAATTTCCTACAAAACTCACCATCTCCTATACGTGGTAGTTTATCGCCCTCCTCATGTTCCTTTTGACTCATCTTTCGAAACATCCCTATACAAATGTGTTCCTTTCTATACCAATATCATTATTTCAGGAGACCTGAATTCCAATTTCCTCTCTGACTCACGTGTTAAACTGTTCCTTGAAAACCTATTTTTTTCCCTACATCTCTTTATTGTTCCGTTCTCCCCTACCCACCACACTTCGTCGTCTGATACCTGGCTTGACTTGTTCATTATTGACTCAGAAAAGAACCTCCTCGCTTCTTCTCAGTTACCTGTTCCTTTCCTATCCTCCTATGATCTAATTCAAATATCTTACAATATCCAAGCACCTTCGTTCCGCCCAAAAACTATTTCTTTCCGCAATATAGAATCTCTAACCCATGAAAAGATCCTTCCAGAGATTGAAGCTCAGAACTGGACTGAAATTTATACCGCCTCCTTGATTGACTCCATGGTAAACATCCTCACCACAAACCTCTTAAATATCCTTAACATCCATGCACCTCTCAAATCCTCCTCCTTTCGTCGTCCGCCTGCTCCTTGGATAAGTCCAGAAATCAAACAGATCCAATGAAATCGAGATGCAGCACATAGACGATTCAGACGCACGAGGATGACCGACAACTACCAAACATTCAGGATGCTTCGTAACTTGACACAAGCCTCGATTCGTCGAGCAAAATCCACTTATTTCCATGAAGCCCTCTCTTCTGCTTCTGATTCCAGATCGAAATGGCATCTCCTTCGTAAACTTTCCCTTCCTGATTCACGCACATCTCCATCTACCTATCCTGTATCTCCTGAAGAACTAAATTCATATTTTGTTTCTTCCTTCTCTCCTGATTCTCTTCACCCTTCCTCCCATTCTACCTCAGCTCTTGTATACAACGATGCTAATTTTTATTTTTCCTACATCTCCCCCTCTGAACTTATTTCCTCAATAATGAAATCCAATTCCAATTCTACCGGCATAGATGAAATCCCTATAAAATTGATAAAACTGTGTCTTCCCGAAATCACACCAGTCCTCTTATTCATATACAATTTTTCCCTTCAAAATTCAGTATTCCCTACCTCCTGGAAAAAAGCCCTAATTCATCCTATAAATAAAACATCGAATCCCACATCTCCTAAAGACTATCGCCCAATCTCCATTTTATCTAACCTCTCTAAACCCTTAGAAAGATTAGTACAATCACAATTATCCAACTTCCTTGAAGAATCCAATCTCCTCGATCCCCTACAATCTGGTTTTCGACCCGGCTACTCTACACAATCCGCTCTCCTCAAAATCACAAATGACATGTTTACTGCCATAGACGAAAAAAAACTGACTGTACTGATACGAGTACTTCTGGATTTTTCTTGAGCGTTTGATTCCCTGGACCACTCTATCCTTTTTTCCTAATTAGAATCTTTAAATTTCTCCTTCAGTTTCATCCGCTGGTTTCAGTCTTTTCTTTCTCACCGTTCCCAAGCAGTTAAAATACCTAACCAATCCTTATCTACTTTTCTCACTATTACTTCTGGTATTGCTCAAGGGTCCAGCATTCCTCCTCTCCTTTTCAATACCTACATCAACGATCTACCTGATTCAATTAAGCACTGTTTCTATCACCTCTAAGCAGATGATTCCCAAATCTATCTTTCCTTTCCTCCTTCTGAGCTTCCTTCTGCTTTTGCCAAAATTCAGGAAGACCTGAATAGAATTAGTGCCTGGGCGACCTTAAACAAATTACAATTAAATGAACAGAAAACTCAGGCCATTATAATAGGATCTAGCTCCCTCCTTAGTGCATACACCCATTACCCTCCCTTAATCCTAAATAATCATCCTATCCCTTTCAACTCGTCTGTTAAAAATCTCGGAATTATTTTTGATCAGACCCTCTCTTGGAAATCTCAGATCGCCCAAATCTTCCGTCGTTCTAAAGGTCTACTTAAATTATTCCACCGATCCCGTCACCTTCTTCCCCAGTCAACTCGTAAGCTTCTAGTATCCTCTCTAATATTCCCTTACCTTGGTTATGGTTGTCTAGTTTATGGTGGTCTCTCGAAGACAGATTGAAACTAATTATGAACTGCTTTGCCAGATTTGTCTTTGATAAACCAAGGCGCTCCCACGTTTCCTTCCTTTATTCCGAATTAAACTGGCTTTATCCCATATTCCGCAGAAAATATTTCCATGGATTATTCCTTTACCAAATTATCAGCACCCTTCATCCTTCTTATATTTACACACGGTGTCTACCAATTTCAGCTATCGAAAATCCCGACATATTCCCGACTTTTTCAAGAATTATTCTAGAAATTCCCAACTTTTTCAAAAATATTTTTAGAAATTCTAGCCAATCGATATTTTAATGTTGTTTCAATAATAATCTAAACAAATCAATCTATGCATACTTCGCTACTTAACATATCACAGTTAAACAACATAAAAAAACAAAAACATTTTTTTTTTATATTTCAGATTACTCTAGATAAATTTCAAGAAACACATCAATTTCGTGTATTGCCATTCGGTTTGACAATAGTTAGAAGGGTACACGAGGTTGTCGGATTAAATAACTTGAAAAATATATGTCCGATAAGAATATTATTTTTTCTTATCCATCAGAAAGCTGGTTAACTTTACTATGAGACTTCATATATGAAATTTCGATCAAGTCCCCATGAGAACCCCACACTCTTGTGAAATCCACTTTTTTTTCAGTATATTTCTCGCTTTAACTCCGAAACTATTTACGATGGTTGTACTGAAAAAAAGTTTTTTTCACAACGCTATGGGATTCTCAGCATGCTGGAGTGCGTATTCCATGGGATTTAAAACACATTTCATATAAGAGGTCTCAATGCAAATTTGACCAGCTTTCAGATGAAAAAAAGAAATTTGCATCAGACAAATAATTATAGATTTATAGCCAAAAGAGTACCGACAAACATGTTTTCGCGATGTGTTACTTACCGCAACTTAGCCAATCTATAGGCGTTGGTAGTGGCCAAACCGCTGAACCAATTTTAATGTAATATTAAAAAGTAAGTTTAATGTGACGTTTTACAGTTTTCAACTAAATATTGTATTTTTCCCTTCCCCACTACATACTGCACAGAAAAAAAAATGAATAGAATCAAATTTGTTGCAAATTTGATTTGCTTTAATGTGTCGATGACAAACTTTGAATGATTATTTTTCTTTATTATATAATTAACTTTCTAATTATAATTACCTAGTACACGTAAATATTTTCGTTATTATTGTTTGATTTGTAAACATTTAAATAAAAGTTATAACTGTAAAAAATGTTGAACTATAGATCCAGTTAAAAATAAAGTAGCAAAGTTATACATAAAATTAAATTAAATTTAATGCGCTATCATTTGTTTCTGACGATTCTTCTCAGTGCAGAAGAAGCAAACCTAGTGCCGGCCACGACCGTTTAGCGAAAAGTGCGGTGAAAATGATTTTCTTCATCAATCAATTATTTCAAATAACAAAAATAAATTAATTTTGATTGAAAAATAAACCATAAAAAGACGGAACAGTATTTTCCCCCAGAACCCACTTTTGACTGTTTTTTGTAATCTGCTGTATTTGAGAGAACCGCTGGGCCCACAGGTACCATTCTGGTCTATCTGGTCCATTTGGTCTCAAATGATGTATTTCAGGAGATATTTCACAAAATAAGTGACTATATCGAATAAAAAATATTTTTTGGAAAAAAAAATGGCCTCTTTTCGATGATAATATCCCTGTATCTTGGGAACCAATGGCTATATAGAGCTCACCCTGATCTCAAATGGTAGCAAATTTAGTTTACTTTAAAAGTATGTGGAGTGACTATACTAATCGGGCGCTACCTTAACTCACATATTGAGAAAAACTGGAAAAATGCTGAAAATTACAGCATTAACGACGACTTTTTCCCGACTTTCGCAAATTTTCTGTAAATTCCCGACCACACGAAATTCCCGACATATTCCCGAAATTCCCGACTAGTAGACACCCTGTTACAATACGCTTCAATTCAGATCTGCAATCAAGGCACTGAACACAAGATCCCGTCTTTCTGATCTATATACCCCATCCCATAGAACCACAACATTCCAGCGCTCTTTCCTATTCCGCTCAACCATCCTATGGAATTCCATTCCTTCTCATATTAGACAAGCGAAATCTTTAAAAACATTTAAATTCCTCTATTTCCAGTACCTCCTCCTAATCCAAGGTGACGCTTACTAACAATATATGTTCTCAATTAAACGATATCTAACTCTTTCTGAAACACACTCAGTCTTACCAATTAAAATTATTTTTTCTCACTCCGAATACATTTGAGTTCTTATATTGTATATAATTAGCATTGTATCAAAATAGCCTATTTATTATTTCATTTGTAGAATGTCTTCTTATTTTCCTATTCATATATTACACTAGTATCTATGTATACATTATCATTGTTATATTAATATTTCTTCTTTATTTTATTATTTTTTATTTTTATTTTTTCATCTTATTTATTCATCATGTCTCTGACCAGATGTAACTAATATTATTTCTTTCTGTACAGTTTGTTATTCTTAGGGGACTTGGTCCCAGAATAAAAATATTTTTCTATTCTATTATATTTTTAATAATCACTTTTCACCATTTTAATTGATCTTGCAGAAAAAGCTTGTCAAACCATTGTCTTATTTGATGGCATTTATGCATACAACTGTCAATGAAATGTCACAGAAATATCTGCTTAATGAACGACGATATAATTATACTACTCCTAAATCTTTCCTAGAGCTGATAAACCTTTATTCAAAGCTCCTTACTTGGAAGAATAAAGAAATTAATGATAAAATTGGCAGGCTTCAGAATGGTTTGCAGAAACTTGTCAGCTGTTCTGAACAGGTAAGATGAAAAAGTGGGAGATTACAAAACAATTATATTTAATGAAACATAAGTAATATAACTTGCTTTATTTAAAGCATATCTATGTATTGTATATCATAATTAACATTATATATCATATGTATATTTATTTGTCACTGCTGGAATGTTATGTATTTATTAATATATTATAGGTAGCTATATTAAAGAAACAGTTGGCAGTTCAGGATAAGATTGTTCAGCAGAAAAATGCCGCAGCTACTCTCTTGATTGATGAAGTGGCTGTAGAAAAAGACAAAGTACAAAAAGAACAAGCTGTTGGTAAATATACAACTATTTTTTTTTTTTCATAAAAGGTTGTTGAGAGATTAGTAAACAAATAATATATATTTGAAAAAATAAGCAGATTAACAAACCTTATTTTTATTTTACCTACGTTTTGGCCATATATTTGATGGACATCATCAGTGCTGAAACAATAAATAGTCAAATGATGATTCATCATGATTATGATGATTCATTTTTTTTAATTTTCTGTCTGATATGTTTTTTGTTACAACTTTACTTTATTCTGCTTTTTGATATTTATATTTTATTCAGCTAAATGATTTTTTCTTATTTATGACTTTGTATTAACCATTTAATTTAACTTTTTTTTTTCTATTTGATTATTTTTAATTTTTATTGTTTGCAATTATTTAATGTGTTTGCTGTCTCTTTTGATCAATTTTATCAAACTTATTTTACTTTATTTTATTTTTAACCTTTCTTTACATACAATATATATATATATATATATATATATATATATATAAACTTTTTTTTTTATCGTTGTACAATTTACAATATATTATAATTGTTTACGAACCTTATTATATTTTAATTTACTTTTATTTTTTATTTTATTGCATTTATTTATTTTATTTTTTCTCTTCTGATTCTGTTTATAACTATTTTTTGTTTTAGCTCTGATGTTGGCTATCTAAGATATGACTGCAATGTTAGCAAAATAAAAATATGGTTTGTTAATCTCAGCCATTGATTAGACAACCACATTAAATTCCTTTACACCAGGTGACAACAAAATCTGGAAAATACATTGAATTTTCATTAATGCTTCATCTAAAATTCCTCCACTAAAATAAAATAACAATTATGCCTATCTAGATAAAGACAAAGCCAACCTTCTAGCCACACACTTTCACTCTTGTCATCTTACTACTTCAAAATTTGGCTCAAACCACGAGAAAAGAAAAATCCTAAAATCAGTGTGTGTTTATTTAAATGTTCCTGTTAATGGTAATTTTTCTTCTATTTCCCCGAAAGAGACTGGAAAATTCATTAGGAACATAGTTAGTAACCAAAAAGCCTCAGGTGACTATGGTATTCCCACCAATAGTTATAAAAAAACTAAGCAGAAAAGCCATTTTTCATATAACCAAAATAATGAATTCAATACTTAGGTACCATTACTTCCCTAGCGCATGGAAAACTTCAAAACCAACAGCGACTTCGAAACCAAACAAAGATCCTAAAGATGTCTCAAATTACAGGCCTATAAGATTGTTAAATATTATATCAAAAATTCTAGAACGATTGCTCCTAAACCGCATCCAAAATCACATTAAACTGCATAAACTGCTTTTTGAAGAACGATTCGGCTTTAGGCCATTCCACTTTTGACCAATTGGCACGTCTCACTGACTTTATTACTAAAGCGTTCATTGAGAAAAAACACACCAGAATGCTTTTGTCAGACTAAGAAAAAGCATTCAATACAGCTTTGCATACCGGGCTCATTCACAAACTGATAGTATACAAAGTTCCCCCTTACTTAATTCATATTATTTATTCATTCTTTTCTCTCCAATAGACAATTTTATACACAAATAAACTCTTTCTCCTTCAAAGTACTTACCCTTCCCGCCAGTCTACCTCAAGGTTCCTGCCTATCCCCAACTCTGTTCAACCTGTTCCTATCAGACTTTCGAAAACACCCTAACCTAACAATATCCCTCTATGCAAATGACAGTGCACTAAACAGCTTCTTACCACATCGACACAATTGTGAATCTGTTGCAGCAAAGTTACAAAAAAATGAATGATTATTACCGGAGATAGAAACTGAAAGTGAACACAAGCAAATTGGAGGCAATCATCTTCACAAAACGTAGACCACTCATAGACCAGCCAATCAATTTATATGAAGTAGACATTCCTTGGTCTAAATCAATAAAATACTTAGGTTTAACACTGGACAAATCATGAACATATTAACAACAAAACAGATAAAGCTAAAAAACTTTTATACAAAATGCTCCCCTACTTCAATAAAAAATCTAAATTAAGTCCTAAAAATAAACCTATTCTATATAAAATAGTAATCCGAGCACAAATCACATATGCTTCATCGATGTGGAGCTCAATTTACTCCTCTAACTATAATAAATTGGAAAGGGTTCAAAACATTTGCATGAGGATTATTAATTATTATCTTCGTTATATTAAAATATTATCCATGCTCCACGACCTAAACTTACTCCCTCTAAAACAGCATGTCTTCAAACAAACGAAAGCATTTGTTACAAAAAAAAAAAAATTCAGAAAATTCCCTAGTAAAAGAAATTGGTAACTATGATAAAAATTCCCTCAAAAGATACACGCGCAAAAGAACTTAACATGTACTCTTAACGTGAACCTCCCTACAAATCATTAAACTGCAATGTATACATATAATCATAATTTATGTGTGCTAGTTATTATATATTGATTATTTATATGTATTATTATTGTTTTGTATTTCATAATTAATTTGTATTTAATTCTTATTCTATGGATCAGCTGATCGATTTAGTGAAAGGTGATTGTTTTTAAATTGTGTCCCCATAATATAACAATTTTCAGAGGTAAAAATAGGTAATTTTTAGGCAAAAAATGTTAATTTGAAACTGTAGTGTACCGTAGTGAAGAAGTAAGTTAAAATTTTGGATATGGCTGAAGCATCCCGAGGTATAGAGATGCCAATTGATGATACGCCTACTGGTGCCCTTAACCATGATTCATGGGAAGTTGTCATCGGAAAAAAAAGACCAGCAGCTACAGCAGACCCCAGAAAACAGGCTAAAAAGGTCAGTGATATAAAATTATCAAATCAGTTCAAAGTTTTGTCCTCATCAGAAAAACAAAATACTCAAGTACAACAAACTAATTTAACTCCTGTTAGTAAGAAGCCACCTCCTATATATGTACGTGGTATTGAAAACTATCCAGCCTCTGTCTCATTTCTAGAAAAAGAGGTAGGCATTAATCATTTAACTTTAAAAACAACAAATAAGGCCATAGTAACATTACTTCCGAAAACAGCTGACAGCTACAGGAGTGCAGTCAGAAGCCTAAAACAAGTGAACGCAGACTCACATTTCAGCTGGCTGAAGAAAAAAATGCCCGAATAGTTATAAAAGGTTTACACCACTCTACTCCTTCTTCCATTATAAAAGATGAGTTGTTGAGAAATAGATACAAAGCAATATATATTACAAATGCTATTTCAGCAAGAACTAAAACCCCACTACAAATGTTTTTCATTGATGTATCAAAAAATTCATACAATGAAAAACTTTATGAAATTGAATTTCTATATTATACTCATGTAAAGATAGAAGAACCAAGAAAAAACCGAGATATTCCACAAAGTACAAGATGTCAGGGCTTTGGTCACACGAAAAGCTATTTTAACAATCAGGCTCAGTGCGTGCGATGTGGCCAAGCTCATGAGACATCAGTATGCCAAAAAACCAGAGAAACACCCGTGAAATGTGCAAATTGCGAAGGAGCTCATCCTGCTAACTACAGAGGATGTCAGACCTTCAGAGAAATACGAGCTTAACGCAGCAACAGAAATCGTCCTCAGCCGGTGGTTGTAGAGCCTCCTCCTGAGCCTAGGCAGTTTCCACCTTTGTAAAATCGTCCTCTACAACAGCAGCCCAATGTTCCAGAACCGAACTATCAAGACCATGTTCATTCAAATATTATGGTACAGCTACAACAGACTTGGTCAGGCATGAATCATGTAAGTACAGTTCAAGCACCGCCTGCTAATTTTGATCCATCAGAACTTATTTCTGCCCTAAATAATCTTAACAACCTTGTCCGACCACTTATCAGCCTCATTACTAAATTGAACTAAATAACACAGACAGTATGCCCCCAATATGGCCTCTAATTCTCTGACTGTGGGCTCCTTATCAATCCTACTATGGAATGTAAACGGACTTATACAACGAAAGACTGAATTAGAAATACACCTCCATCACAAACGCACAGACATAGCCTTACTGACGGAAACACATCTGACACCTCGAAATAAACTTAGCATCTCTGGTTATACTTTATACAGAACAAACCATCCTGACAACACTGCACATGGAGGTACTGCCATTGCAATGAAATCGAGACTAAAACATTTTTCCATTATCTTGACTCTACTCCTCAGATACAAATCACAGGAATACACTTACAGACCAAACACAAGAACGTGATGATAGCTACCATTTATTGTCTCCCGAAGTATATAATTACAGAGCAAATGTTTACAAAAATCTTTGAAGTTCTTGGTAGTTCGTTTTTAGCTGGAGGGGACTATAATGCAAAACATCAGTACTGGGGTTCGCGACTGTGCACTCCAAGAGGTAGGAACCTTAGATCTGTTATTCATCGACTGTCATTAGACGTACTTGCTCCCAACCAACCAACTTACTTACCAAATTCTAGACACAAGAAGCCTGGCATATTAGATATATTTGTGACCAAATGACTAAGGACCGTACCCTTTTCAGTGAAAACCGAAGCAGATCTTGGCTCTGATCATTCCCCTGTAAACCGGATAATGGTCGTCGAAACATTTCTTAAGGAAAAGAAGCCTTCATTAACAGGTGGTATTATGGATTGGGACCTATTTAGAGAGCAACTAAATTCTAAACTGTCCATCCCAACTGCTCTCAAAACAGAAAAAGAATTGGAAGAGGCAGTCGAGCTCTTTACAACATCAGTACAAGAAGCAGCATGGTCTTCGCAAACACCAAGGTATAAAGAAACTATCAATTTACCTACCTACCCTCAACATATTAGGGATCTTATTAGAGCCAAGAGACAAAAGTGCAAAAAATGGCAAAAAGGTCGATTCCCTTCTGACAGACAGACGTATAATAAACTTAATAATGTCCTCAAAGACCAAATACGAAAATTTAAACAAAATAACTATGACAATTATTTTTTAAACATGACAGCCGATGATAACAGTCTATGGAATCATACTAAACGCCTCTTGAAGCACCATGAACTATTGGTCCCACTGAGATAATATGATGGTTCCTGGGCTGTCTCGGACAGAGAAAAGTCAGAAATTTTTGCCGATTATCTTTCGACTGTATTTAGACCACACGATGACTTAACTGATGCACTCCATGAGGAACATTTAGAGACAATCTTAGACTCACCCCTACCAATGTCACTTCCTCCCAAACCTTTTACTCCTACTGAAGTGCAAAACCATATCAAGCAATTACCAAAAAATAAAGCTCCTGGTTATGATCTCATCACAGCTAAGGTACTCCAAAAACTACCCAGAAAATCATTAGTTTTTCTTACAACTCTTTATAACGCCATTCTCAGAACCATCAAAATTTCCCTTACAATCGAAACATTCCTTGATATTAATGATTCATAAGCCAAACAAAGACAAATACATACCTTCTTCCTACAGACCTATTAGTCTTTTACCGCTCTGTTCAAAAATACTTGAAAAATTACTACTGGACCGTATTACTAAATTACTGACTGAATTAAATACAATACCTGATCACCAATTTGGATTCCGCTCACATCATTCAACAACACAACAGTTACATAGTCACAGATTACATATCCGCTGCTTTAGAACTAAAACTTTATGTTTCTGGGGCGTTTTTGGACGTTACCCAGGCTTTTGATAGAGTATGGCACCAGGGGTTACTAGTAAAATTGAAACTGTTACTACCACACACTTACTACCTTATCTTACAATCTTATCTTTCAGACCGCTTTTTCTCTGTTCGCCAGGGCTCAGATATCTCCTCCATCAAACATATTTTAGCAGGAGTCCCTCAAGGCTCAATTCTAGCACCTTTTCTATACTTAGTATATACATATGACATACCGACGAACAATAACGTATTAACTGCTACTTACGCAGATGACACTGCAATCATGACTAGAGACGCGGACCCTACACAAGCCACCTTAACACTTCAACACAACCTCAATGAGATTCAAACTTGGTGTAAGAAATGGAAAATAAAACTTAATTATGACAAATCCCTTCATATTACATTTACACTACGACGCAAACCTGCCCGCCTGTTTACATTGACAACCAACCTTTACATCAAACTGAAAAAGTGGCATATTTAGGACTTACGCTTGATAGAAGACTGACATGGTGCCCACACGTCAAGACAAAAAAACAGACAATACAGTTAAGACTGCAACTTCTATACTCAGTACTTCACAGACACTCAAAACTACCTTTAAAACAGAAACTTAACATTTACAGTTACTTGATTAAACCCATCTGGACGTATGCATCGCAAATTTATGGACTGGCCAAAAGAACTCATATTCAGAAAATACAAACATTCCAATCGAAATTCCTAAGACTGATAACTGACTCCCCTCCTTGTGTGTCAAACAATATACTACATACAGACTTACGTATTCCGACATTTAAGACCCATATTCATAAACTTTATCGACAATTTCATGAGAAACTACGTGGACACACTAACAAACAGATACATAATATGGCAACAGTACAGATACCTGACATAACTCAACGGAGGCTGAAAAGGAAGTGGAGGAGGGATCTCCTAGTCTAATCGCTAATAATTTAGTTTCACGCCTGGAGATTGTACCACTGGGTGCTGACTCCCTCATGCCTGATCATATCTGTTGTTTCAATGTAACTTCACATTCACTGGTTGTCCATTGTGTACAGTTGTGAATAAAGTTATGTAAAAAAAAAAAAATTAAAAAAATTCTTATTCTATGGGTGATTTCAATATTTCGGGACAATTCCAATGAAAAAAATGTTCACTACATAAACCATGTAAATTGATTTTTTTTTCACAAAGTGTTTCTCTCAAGTGTGTGAAGTAAGTCTGTGAAGTGGACATACATAATCTGCAATATTTCTAGATATATTAAATAAATAATAACTATTAAAATCTAGGGAGTGAGTTTGGATCTTGGGAGTGAAAACCCGCGACTAGGAAATGAGTTTATTATCTAGGGAGTAGGGAAAATATCATATTTATTACATTTAAGAAAAGAAAAGTGAAATTAACAAGTTATGTGTATTATAAACTTGAGGTGTATACATGAATTACATTTTCAGCCTTTTAGGTACGTATTGTCACATCTACTTTAAAAACTTCAAACTAAACTTTAAAAATACTTAAATAATATAAAATTGCACTTAATAACGACAGTTCTATTAACTTTTAAACAATAAAATCTGAATAGATTGTAAATGATAAATAAGCTACGAAATAAAGACAATCACATTAGGTATTAAATAAAATACGAGTATATTAAAAACATTGTTTTGATAAAAATAATTTTCCTTGAACTTTCATTATAACTAAGTAGGTGGGTATAACGTTTAAACATTAAATAAAAAAATGTAGGCTGTATGTTTAAAAATAAAACAATTAACGAGCAGCAATAATTGAATTCGTTGGTTCCTCTTGGGCTGATGTCGATGGTCCGGCTGTGCTGGATGCCTAGAAATTTCCCACATTTCATTGTATGAGAGGGAGAAATCCAGAAATTTATTTTTATAAAAGCAGATAAATGTTAAAGCAATTTAAGTTCAAATATAACACGATATCCTCACTCAGTTGTAGGGAGTGAGTTCTAACCAAAAAAACGTTGGTATCACGTTATACACGTGGCCTATTTGAAAAGTAAAAATGGTATCTGTTGGTGTTTCAGGAGTGCTTTGAATTAATCTTAAATCTCAAAAAAAATATAATGTTTTCAATGGATTGCTGCACCTTAGGGAGTGAGGATGAATTAAAATATGGTACTTACCGAGAGGAGTCAATGCACCTCCACTTGTCTACCAATGAACTCAGCGTCTTGAAACAGATCGCAGTAGACAGGTCTACCAGAAATAGTGTTGCCCTATACAAAACACCCCTCAAATTTTAGAGAGCGATGGAGGGATTTTCAAAAATAATTTAGGGAGTGAGCTAGGGGGTTGTGACACTACTTCATGTTAATGTATATAGTGCTAAAAAGGCTAAATATCAATCACAAAATTATTTTTGGATAAAAAATAGAAAACAATACCCCATCATATTTTCAAACTAGAAAATAAGCGTAAGAGAAGGCCTTAAATATTTTCGAAATGCAAGCATTTTCAAGTTGTGACAACCTAGGGAGTGAGTAATTGCTATACATAAACGTCAACTACTCCGGTTATATATGTAGATATATCATTATTGTTGGGAGTCCATAATGGTACAATGGGTTCTTGGCCATGTAAACTAAAATCTAAATTTTATGTTCAGTACAATTTTCAAAATACCTTTGTGACTTAAATTGTACTGATATTATGAAATCACCCATATATACAGTCATGGTCATAGAAATTGCATCACTTAAAAATAATGGAAGATCTCCTTAAACCAATGTTGTTCTTAACTTTTGATAATTTTAAAATGTTTTGCAAAGAAATAGATTATGTTATTAGGCATGAAAAATGGTTAAAACCCAATAAAAAAATAAAAAATATTCATAAAATGATAAATAAAATTTTTAGTGTTTACGAGGAATTTAAGAAAAAATTTTTTTTTTTTTTTTACATACTCATATGAATTTATTTAAAAAAATTGTATAAAAACATTAAAAATACATTTATTGAAATACTAATATAAACTAGTATTATATCGAACCACCATTAGCCCTGATAACTGAGGCGATCCTGTTTGGCATCGAGTCGATCAAATTTTTTATTTCTTCACTAATCTCCTCATTCCACACCTTTTCGATTGCCTGTTTTACCTCATCTTTATTCTTAGGTTTTACAATATTAATTATTTTTTTTTCATGATCTTCCACAAGTTTTCTGTAGGATTTAAATCAGGGCTATTGCCTGGCCATTGCAGCGTGGAGATCATGTTTTCTGTTAAAAACTGCTTTACCTATCCAAAAATGCAATGTTAAAGGCACTAAAAAATAATGTATCTCACAGCTAATACATTTTTTTAAATAAATAAATAATTAACTTGCCGATTCGGCTCTATGGCATGGAGCAGAATCATCTTGAAAAATGAAGTCTCCGCAGTGTGTAAGATGGGAATTCATTGAGGGAATCAAACTCTCTTCCAAAATTTTTTTATATTTTTCTGTATTAACCGTCCCATCTATGAAGTTTATTTGGCCAACTCTAAAGTAGGAAAAACATTCCGAGACCATCACACTTGCCGGATGTTTCACTGTTTTTATAGTACAGGATTCGTCAAATCTTTCATTTGGCCGACGTCTTATGTATGAAGCACTGTCTGAACTGAAGACATTGAATTTACTCTCATCTGAAAACATCACTTTCCTCCAGTCATCAGATGTCCAATTTTTAAAATTCTGCACCCAATTTAGGAAAGATTGTTTCATTTTTTTGTTAAGAAATGGCCTTTTGGCTGGTTTTCTTGCCCATAAACCTCTTTCTCTTCATCTTCTACCAACTGTTTCTCGACTTACTTCTGCTAAATTGCTATCAGCTAGATCTCTAGATATTTCTTTAGCAGTTTTGAAGCGATTTTCTAAGGAAAATCTTATCATCATGCGATCTAAATGATAATCTGTCTTCCTTTTCCTTCCAGTCCCTTTCTTTCGCTCGGTAGATCCTTGGGAAAGATTTTTGTTTATTATTCTTACCACAGTGGATTGGTTGCACCTCACCCTCCTTGCTATCTCATGCGTAGAAAGTCCAGCTTCTGCAAACATCACAATTTTAACTTTTTCCTCATTAGACATTTGATTGAAACTCAGTCTATTGGATATAATAATACAAAATACGTGCTTAATATTAGATACTCTGGGCACAACTAAACTATAAGTCACTGATTCCATCTCTCTCTAATAGTAGTAGGTAAACAAATACAATCCCAGTATTTGTTTAAACATTTAGGATCAAAAAGATAATAATCTTAGGTGATGCAATTTCTATGACCACGACTGTATAATTTTTCCTTAACAAAAATCCTTTTTCCTATAGACTGGAGAAAGGTCTTAGTCCGCCCGTTAGGCCCGCTGCAAGTTGAAACGCAGTTTTATGAAGCAGATTCAAGCCTGGTAGTACATGGTGTAGGGAAATGGCTATGAATGAGCTAGTACTGATGGATTTAAGTTCAGAATCTGAATCTGAAAATGAGTTTGAGGATGAGGAAACAGTTAAAACTTGTCTTATATATATATTTGGGGAGAAAAAAAAGTCAATTGCAAGGACTTTGAACAAAAATGGCAATTTCCACATTGTATTAGGGCCATTGACTGCAAGCATGTAATAATCAAAAAACCTATAAAAAGTGCTTCCTCATAGTTTAACTACAAACGTTCACTCTCTATTGTGTTAATGGCTACTGTGGATGCAAATTATAAATTTATCACCATTGATGTCGGGTCATTGGGGTACGCAGTAGATACTCCTTTACGATCCCGGTAGAGGACAGATCTACTTCAAGGCCTTGCCCATGCGAGCTCTTGATTATCCCACATCCCAATACTGGGGGAGAATCATGACCAAACATACCTTGATTCCTACTCACATCTTTAATTTAATTCCTACCCCTTCCTCTCCACCCTTCTCCGGAGGGGATAAATTTTAGGAGACCAGTTGTCCTGATGTTACGGGGCCTTCTGAGCTTGGGCTAATCACTACATAAAATATCACTTGATTGCATTAAAAAGCTATGCCACAAGATCAATTATGCCCATTACATTACAAAAATACCCGAAGTGGACAAAAAGCTTTCTCAATTCGACAAATTTTCACAACCTATTTTATCAATGTGGGGTTGGTACCATGGCAGGGGAAAAGTGTTGCTAAGGGAAAATATTGCACTTTTGTTAAAAAAAAAAATTGATATTACTAAAGGAATTGAATATTTACCAAATAAAATACATAGTTATAGATTTTAGACGTTATAAATTGTATGTATTTTGTACCTTGTCTATTTTAGTTGTTATAAATATAAGGTATTTTGTACCTAACTTCCTACTAAGTAAGTATAAACTTACCACTTCTCTCACCATTCCTTGGCCACTTCCTCCCATTTCTCAGCCTTCAAATCATTTTTATATAATCTGCAAGGCTTGTATCATACAACAGGTGATGATTTCGCACAGCCTCAATTAATTTTTTTTTCCATTTTTACAAAACTCATGGTGACAGTTGGGAAAAAATGCGACATGCAATCTGCAGTCCACAGGGTCACTTTCAGAGAATACTGTCTGCAGTCCAACATGCATTTCTTGGTTTCACAGAAACTCACAGTGAATGCCTCACGTCATGAGACTGTGCCTCAACTTGTGGCGGGCCTTAAATACAGTCTCTTCACCATCTAATGCATCAGACTTTAGGCCTATTTCCATCCTCTCAAATTTATTAAAGCCACTTGAAAGATTGTTCAATGCCCAAATTACCTCCTTCTTAGATCATAATACCCTCCTTGATCCGTTCCAATCAGGTTTCCGTTGCGGTTATTCCATTCAGTCAGCTTTGTTAAAAATTACACAGGACCTTTATTCCTCTATGGACCAACAACAAATTACGATGCTTGTCTTGTTTGATTTTTCAAAACCTTTTGATTATGTTGACCATTCAATACATCCTATCTTAACCTGCCAAACTCCTGCCTATATAAACAGTCATCATACCCAACAATTCTCCTTCATCTGTCCTACTTTTAACCCAAGGTGTTCAATAAGGATCCTCTCTGTCACCAATCCTATTTTCTATCTATATCAATGATTTACCCAACTTTATCCACTATTCCAAGTATCACCTATATGAAGACGACCTTCAAATCTTCCTATCTTTCCAACCTTCATATATTCTTGAGGCATCTCGTAAACTTCAGGACATTGATAACATCAACTGTTGGGCAGTGAAGAATAACTTACATCTGAATCCAAAGAAAACTAAGGCTATCCTCATCGGCTCAAAACCTATCCTCTACACCCTTCCTTACTATCTATTGCTTTACCTCAATAACCTTCCCATTCAGTTCCTAAACTCTATTAAAAATTTAGGAGTTACCTTTAATCAACACCTATCCTGGAACAACCATATTGCCAAAATTTCCAAAAAAAAAAATCCATCATAATCCTTAAACAACTCTATAGATTTTGAGATTCCTTTTCCCAGAATACCCGTCAACTTTTAGTTATTTTCCCTTGCTTTGATTAGGGTTGCTTGGTTTATGGGGGACTGTCTGGGGATCTCAAGATGAGGCTGGGGAGACTGATGAACTGTTTCATTAGATTTATCTTCGAGATCCCCCGGGAGTCACACGTTACTTGCCGATATTCTGAGATTGGGTGGCTCCCCCCCCCCCCCCCCAAATTTTATAAAATCTAATATTTATTCATTATCAATAATTGTCTGTAAAAATACAGCTTATTTATGATACTAATTTATTTTATTATTATTTCAATGACCTTGGTTTCCTTGCTCAAGTTTCGTAAACTTATGTTTCATATTCTTTTATAATTATTACTTTAATTAATAAACCTAAGGTCATTTCCAAGATAACGATAAAAGTTAGAAGTGTTGTGATTCAGTGGAAAGAGGAGTTTACTACATTTTTTTTTTTTTAAATCAATGTATGATTTATATTTATCTTTACCCCTCTTCAGCTACTGAAGAAGCAAGGAGAGTCCGTATAATTGAAGAAGATGTTACAATAAAACAGAAGGTTTGTGAAGAAGACTTGGCCAAAGCAGAACCAGCATTGGCTGCTGCTAAAGAAGCCCTTAATACTCTAAATAAGGTAAGAATTTGAAAATATTTACAGTAGTTATTTGCTTACATTAAATATTTAAATTTTTGACATGAAACTATTCATTGAAGATGTGCTATTCAGAACTAATATGTTATTACTTTCTTATAGACCAACCTGACTGAAATGAAATCTTTTGGTACTCCTCCTGAAGCAGTTGCTAGAGTCGCTTCTGCTGTAATGGTGCTTCTGGCAAAAAAAGGAAAAATACCTAAGGATAGAAGCTGGAAGGCAGCAAAGGTTTTATTGAATTTAATTTCCATCTAGTTTTGTTATCTTTTATTTTTTTCTTAATCATTTTCCATTTTATATCAGCTTTGTGCTGTAGAAGAGAAGCATTATAACAACATGGCTACTGTATTTTTTTATCGACCCGCGACCTTAAGATTATATTTACATTAACCGTTCTTGACTCTGTAACTGACTATACTTTGATAAATAAACAGTTAAATTTTGTTTTATTACAGGCTATTATGGGGTCAGCTGATTCATTTCTGAACACATTAATTAATTACAATAAGGAAAATATTCATCCAGAAATAGTGAAGGCTATTCAGCCTTATATTAATGACACGCAATTCACCCCAGAAAATGTTATAACTAAGTCTAGTGCAGCTGCTGGTAATTTTTTGTTGGGTTTTATTTATTATAGTTTAATAATGGTTGAAATTAGTTTTTATGTAATTAAACAAGTAAGTTGGTTATTTAAAAAACAAAAACAATAACGCTTTATTAGCATACCGAACTAAAAATTAGAAAATAATTTTTATTTCATGAATAGTTTGTATTAGGCACCTCATGCTTTTATTCTATAAATTGAATTATTTTGTTAATAAGTTAAGTTTTACTTTAATTTAATTCTAAATTAAATAATCCTAATAGATTGTTAGGTTTTCTATTGCCATAACACAAACTATTCATACAATAAAAATTATTTTCTACTTTTTAGTTCAATTTGCTATTAAAGTTTTTTTTTGTTTTTTTTTTAACTATAATTTATTTTCTTTATTTTTAGTCTCCAAATGATGTAACGCATTGCTATTACATGAAACTTCCCCTGTTAACTTTAAGCAATCAAGTTCTTCTAGTTACAAAAGCCATAGTGACATATGTCGTACCACAATCATTACGATTAATATTCTTCAATTATTTTCCATTGGTAAGAATTTTTTTATTTCGGTAAAGAAGAACATTTACTGAGGTTCTGTGAATGGTGTGCAAATTTTCTTCTCTTCTTGTTCGAGCAATTACTAGCATAGAGGAGCCTCGATCCAGCGCTGCCAATACTCTCGGTCCCTGCACAGCAACTTCATTTCGGCAAGGGTTTTGTTCCTTTTGCCCCCAATCCTCTGGATTTATTCCTGATAGGAGATCCTTGGGCGACCTCGTGGACTTTTACTTGTTGGTCTTGCTTCCATGGTCCTTCTGGGTTCTCTCACTTCTTCCATCTGACAGACATGTCTAAACCATTTAAGTTGTCTGTTTTCGATGCTTTCCTTTAATGGAGGGACCTCCAACCGTTCTCTAATCCTTTTGTTCCTAATACAATCTCTCTTAGTTTTTCCTACTGCTCTATGTAAGAACTTCATCTCAGCAGCAGTGATACAGCTGACATGCTTATCAAGCATTACCTAGCTCTCGCTGCCGTATGTTAGGATCAGAAGGTATATAGCCTTGTATATATGCATTTTGGCATTTTTCCCTACTTCACAGTGACTAATAATGCTATTATTAATCTGGTAGTAGACCTGGTTCGCTTTTGAAATCCTATTGGCTATTTCTTGGTCAATCCTGCCAGATCTATTTGTTATGGTTCCCAAGTAGTTATGCTCGTTTACTACATCTAGTACCTCCCCATTGCAAAATATTTCAATGAGTTCTTCATCATTCTATATGAGAATTAGGATCTTACTTTTTAAATTGTTGATGGACATTCCCTTCCGTAGTAGCTCCTCCTCCCATTCCACCACTGCCTGTTGCAGCTTTTCTTTCAAATCTGCAATTAGGACAATATCGTCCGTATATAAGAGACTACTTACAAGTACAGTCCGCCTAGGCATGAAATATGATGCAAATTTTCAAGTCAATCAAATTGATAGAGATAGGTGAAATTTAGCTGAAAGATTCCATTTTGTACAGGTCAAGTTAGTAAAAGCACGTTAAAATATTCAATATTTTTCAGTCTCATGAATTGAGAACTGAATAAAATGCAAAGTTTTATGATTTAGTGTTCCAAGTTGACTCCAGTATTCATAGTCTAGCAGCCAATGACACATTGATTCAACAGACCAACTTAGAGCTACTGATAGTCTTTGTCGGGCAAAATTAGAATCGCCTGTGGGATCCTCTTGCAGTCCCAAATGGGTGCATTTCTGGTGAAATTTGAAATTCATATTGGCCAAATTTAGATAATCCATTCTACGGAAATATAAACAGTTGATATTTATGCCACAGCCAAATTACATCCAGTAGGTAATATGCCTAAGAGAAAACTGATTTAATCAGGTGTGTTTTAAAAACTGATGCCTTCAAACACTTGTTTAAGCACTTCTCTGTGAAAACAGTGTCAAAAATTGTGGAATTTCTACTGTCTGGCAATTTTGCCCATATTTTGATGCGTTCTAGTGGCAAAACTGTAGGTCTTACAAAAAACTTTACAAATCAACAACTTTTCAACTTTAAATGTGTGCTTAGTAAATAATCCTTACTTTTTGAGATATCGTAAAAAAAACAAAAAAACATTTAATGCAAAAAAAAAAAAAAAAAACAGGTTCCAGGCAGTTTTTGCCCGCAAACATAGGTTCCTGTTCAGCGACCCTAAAAAATATAGAGGGTGAAAAAATCTAAAATGGATCAAAACATTCCAATGAAAATGCTAATATGCCTAGTTGCACTTCTTTGCAGAACCTTGTTTGTCAGTACTCTTTTCGCTATAACTCGATTTTAAGCTATTTGCTCGATCAAAAATTTCTATTTTTCATCTGAAAGCTGGTTAAACTTACTATCACACCTCATTTATTACATATTGATGAAGTCTCCTAAAATACCCATGTTAGCACGCTAAAAACTGTGCACAGTTGTGAATTCAAGTTTTGTTGACCACATTTTTCACTATAACTACGAAATTGTTTGTCTAATCCGAATTGTACAAAAAAAAAAAAAAAAAAAAAAAAAAAAAAAAAAAAGAACGCATCTACGCATCTTCAAGATGTAGTAAAAAAAAAAAAAATAATAAAAAAAAAAAAAAAAAAAATAAATAAAAAAAAAAAAAAAAAAAAAATAGAAAATGTGGCAAAATTTGATCCAAGAGTGCAAAATTTCAAAATTTTTGCCCTCAAACTTCAAATTCGTGTTCACCGACTCAAAAGACATAAAGGGTAAGAAAATCAAAACCATAGCTAAACTTTCTTCTGAGCCCCAATGTTTTTGCTAATATGCCTAGGCTACTGACCCTTCAAACTAGTTTAACTTATACTTTAAGCTTTGTTTTACTTTATTATCATTTTCAAGTCTTTTCTTCATTGTAAGGTTACCTTTATGGGTTGTTTTTATACATCCTACTTTAACACAATCAATTTAAATTACATTACATCAAATCTGACCCTTGTGTGACAAACCTTCATCTTATATACTAAATGCATTCTTGCTTAGGTCATGTATCCTTTTATTTCACTTACCATTTCCACCCTGTTTTGTATATTCTTACCCAGTTCTCTTGCAAAAAAACTCATCAACTAGTTTCATCTCTCATATTTCCTTCATTTGTACTTGGTTGTGTGATGTACTGTCACAAGATGCTAAAGAAGCTTGTAAAACTGTTGTGTGATATTTGTTCTACAGACCCCCTTCATAACCTTGTCTCTTCTCTATGTAATGTTAAAATGATTATTCATCATCTTCTTTCAATAATAATTTCATTAATATCATAAATTTTAATTACACTCATGATTACAGTTGATAGATGGGGCTTGTTTGTTTTATATTCATGGTAATCATTATTGGGATCAATAACCTCAAAATAAAGATTATAGTAGTATAAACTCTTCAGTTCAACAAGTCAATAGCAGTTAATATTATGGATTGTTTTAATTTTTAATTTTAGTTTTCTTCTTTTCTTTTTTTTTTAAAAACAAAAGTGTATAATTTAGATTTATTTGTTGTTATAAGAAACTCTTAATATTTATTGTAATTTCAAATTTTACAGGCCTTTGCTCATGGGTAATTAACATAATGAAATTCCATGCTGTGTGGTGTGTGGTATTGCCAAAAAGAAAGGCTCTTGCAGCTGCCAATGCAGAACTTGCTAGCGCTCGTCAGAGGCTGCAAGCAGTCAAAGAAAGGATAGCAGTAAGTAACTTTTTAAATAACTTCATTAAGTACATATATCATCTAAATTCTGAGATATTAATTTTATTTGTTTATTTTTAAAGTAATAATTATATATATATAAATTATTACTTAAAAAATAATAATTCGGAAACAACACTGGTTTTTAAATCACAAGAAACTGACCCGAAAATGGAAAAAAACAAACAAACATTATCTACCATTTTTTAATTTGTTATTAGGACTCATAAGAGTAATTAAAATCCAAGTTTGCAACCCTCAAAACCAAAAGCGATTTTTAGCAAAACAAAACACAAATTTTAGTACTATTTTCATTTTTTCCCTTATATTTGGTAAAATATGAAAAATTAGTGGACATAGCATATTTGCAATATTAAAGAGCACTACATTTGTATCAATTTAAGCCTAGTTTCATCTCTGTAAATTAATTGATTGCAGAGATAGAGCTCTCCAAAAATGGTGATTTTTCACAAGATTTCCAATTTTTCTGTTAAGAGTCAAGTTCTCGGCAGCATACTGATGAAAGTACTGGTTTTGCAAAAAACACTTTCAGGAAATAATTAAAGGAAATTTAATTAGCTTCAATTTGAAATCTAAAAGATACCCATAAGTTTAATAGTTTTCTAAGAAAGGAAAAGATTGGAAAATGAGAAAGTTGGATTTGAAGAGAAAATCATATAGACTGGTTTGACAAGTGTTCAAGTCAGTAGGAACCGACCTATTTCAATTTTAATTTATTAATATATATACAGTGAAGTCTCCCTTATATGAATGTGAGGGGGAACGAAAAATGTTTCGTACATTTAATTTTTACTTATTTGTCCCTTATGGGCGCAATATACATACATTCATTTACTACTTTAATAGTTAAAAATTAACATTTTACAATTTTACTCTATTCTTATTAATTTACCATTTATTAAGTTATCCAATTAAAAAAGAAAGGTTCATTCAAATTTTCTTTCTTCATGTAAAACTAATTCTGATGTATTTTTTTTTTCTTCTTCTTATATTTTTGTTTCAACACTTTTGATTGAAATGAGACTTGAATCTTTAATCCTCCATACAGCATACAACTTTAACCTCAGATGCTGAAAAATCATACTGCAACTGATGACAGACTTCCTGACCAGTGCTGCTGATGCTCCCAACCCAAAATACCTGCCACCAAGCATGAAAATTCCCGTTTTTACTGAGAAATACCCCCAATGCTTGAAGTAATACCCGTTTTCGGGAATTATCATTATTAACCCAGTGAGGGGGGGGGGGTATCAAATACTCATAAAGGGGCGCCAAATGGTCCACAAAACAAAAAATTACTGGATAATTTTTATATTCATTATTGATACATAATTGATTTCTGGAAAATATATTTTAAATTTAGTGCTAGTGTAGTATAATAAATGTTAGTTTGTATTACTGTATTAACCTTCTCAATTTCTTAACCTTTTTTAATTAATCAACCTTTCAATATTTACATACATTATTATTTTGCTGGGTGACTAAAAGAAAAGGAAAGTATACAGGTACAAAATATAATATTAGGAATTATTAATAAAAAAATTAGTAGGTAAAAATTTTATATTTTAATAACATCTAATTTGTTTAATTCAGACTTTTATTTATGATTTATCACAAACTGGCACACATAAAGACTAATAAGAGGCAGACTAGTAAATATGGTAACGGTTCGGATCGGCGACACCACCAAACTAGGTTGACCCGCGCTACACCGACCAGTTCGATCCTTACGCTTCACTTCATGTTTTCATTTTTCGATAGTTCATTCCTATAACCTCACTTGTAAACAATCACTTCTACAGTTTCAACTTGGATTGTGTTGTTTAGTTTGGTATATTGATATTTAGACTTCTTAAATGTAAATAAGTGAAACAGAAGTTCACAAAATGAGTTTCATAAAGGATAATGTGTTTTAGTGGAAATTATCCACCACAACAAAATATATCTTAAGTTATTATATTTGATAAAAGGTCCTAAATCAATCAATGGGGATACTAATTCTAATTTTTTTGAAGGATAAGTGGCTGATACGGTTGGATTGATTTATGGTCACATGTTGTACTGGAGGTCATTCATGTTTTCTTATTTCATCTAATCTTGTGTGTAAAAGTATTATAAAACTTAAGAAGATTAATTTGTAGGTGGATTTGGTGTTTTACATATTTATATTTGTTCTATCAATTTAAGTGATAAAATTTACAACTTGTAAGTGTTATGAAACTTAACAAGATTTATTTGTACATGGATTTGGTGTTTTATATATTTGTATTTGTTGTTTCAATTTCAGTATACATATTTTATGAATGGATTCTTTGTCATCCATATTACTTTTTGTGCTACAGTGAGACAGATTGTATAATTAATTCAATAAAACATATCAGTTTATAAATAAATGTGAGAAAGTATATCACAGGTTTTTTATGTTTTCTTATTTCCACTTCCCATGAGAAAATATAGCAGAAATTAACATCTTCACTTTCAACTAGGATTCTGTCTTATATTATATAATGGCTTATAACATGGAGAATGACAATGTGAAAATAATCACAGATTAAGAGGTAAATGACACATACATTACTATATAATTGTAGAACTATTGGTATAATGTTATAGATTAATGTGTTTTCAAAAAAAATTAGAAGCCTGATGATGAAACATTATCTCCGAAACATGTAGCTACAAATGTTAAATAAATAGGAGTTATGCCAAATAAATACTTAAGGATTCTGTCTTTTTGATATTTATAATTTGTTATTTTCACTTCTCTGACAGAAAGTTCATTAGGAATTAACTAGAAGACACTAATTCTATTTCGATATTTCCTTATTTATACTTTAATATTTCCTTATTTCTCATTTTAATATTAGAAGGTAAACAGAAGTTAACATTACTTTGAACAGGGATTTAGAGTTTCTCAGTAAATGTAGGAGAATAACCTTTCTCCTCTAAAAGCAGCGACTAGAACATCGAAATAAATCGGTACAAGGTTAGAATCGATAAAAGGTATTCTGAGCGGGTTTAGGGGTTGGTGTCGCCGATCCGAACCATTACCATATATATTATATATTATATATATATATATATATATATATATATATATATATATATATATTTTAAATAAATTATTTGTATTAAAAAAAACTCTAAATAAAATTATTATCTTATTATCTAATATAATACTTAATCACTATTGCCTTTATTTTCAAGGATCGCTAATTATCATATTATCTAATATAGTTCTTAAAATAACGTCGTACAAAAATACGTGACAAAAGCCACACTCAAACATTCAAGTGAGCATCGAAGAAAGGACAGCAGCGCTAGTGGCGGTACCTAACATTCACGTGGACATCTGAGGAACTGAACGGCTTTCATCCCCCTGATTGTCGTCGAAGACTGACTGACCTTTTCGATTCTTCCTTGACCGAAAAAATATTACAATCGCTATTGAACTTTTTGACGATAATTGTTTTTATCAATTTAGAAAAAGATAACAATGTAATAGGTATTAACGTAATCAGTTTTGGAAAGCAAAAATACCCGAAATTACCCGTTTTTTGGAGATACCCGCATCGGCAGCACTGTTCCTGACTGTCTTGACAAATAGGTTCTGTAAGCATCCGCTTCTAATGGTTTTAAACGTATTTCTCTGTTGGAAAGACGCCATTTTTATGTGCCTTCTGTATCGTATGACATTTTCGTCTGTCAAATTTGAATTTGAAAGTTTGTAACTAAAATATCACAACATTATATAAGTATCTATTTTTATTTTTAAAAAGATGTATTAGTATGAGGAATTTCGCTGTGAGGAAAGTTCCGCTTTGCCATTCTCCACGGAAATGCGTTTGTAGGTAGTCTTATGGTTATAATTGGTTATAATAACAGCTTAGTAATTTTACTATTAGACTCACTCTGTATGTTTTGATCAAGTCCCATAAAATACCCATACCAGCACGCTAACTACCACTAACTGCTGTGGAATCCAAACTTTTTAAGCAGTTTTCGCTATAACTCCATAAATATTTGTCCCATCCAAATTCCTTTTTTTAATCTGAAAGCTAATTAAATTATTAGATCCTATATATGAAATGTTGATTAAATCCCATGAAAATCCACACTGCACCAAAAACCCCATCAAACATTTAGTTTATAATAAACATGAATTTAGACATATGCCTGAAGAGCCTGCTACTAATTTATAATATAATCAATTTAACATTTATTTTCTCATGTTGCTCCTCGTTGATTCTGCCACATAATTAAAGATACGTATCAAATCTGGGCTGGCCATGTGTCTTCTTGGCTCCAAAGCTGAGGTCCTTACAGGAAGCGAACTGGGAAGCAAAATGGCACGCACCGCCTTCCCAATCAAACCTTCCTTTGATGTTATTCTTTCCAATTATTTATTAATTATTTTATTGGTGTTATTGTGATCATCACAATATATATTAAAATTGTAATAGGTCGGTTCCTACCGACTCACACTTGTCAAACCAGCCTATATGACTGTCTTTTCAAATCCTATTTTCCCATTTTCCAATCTTTTCCTCTTTCTTAGAAAACTATTAAACTTATGGGTATCTTTTAGATCTCAAATTGAAGCTAATTAAATTTCCTTTAAATTATTTCCTGAAGGTGTTTCTGTAAAACCAGTACTTTCATCAGTATGCGGCCAAGAACTTGACTCAGCAGAAAAATTGGAAATTTTGTGAAAAAGAACCATTTTTGGAGAGCTCTATCTCCGCAATCAATTAATTTACAGAGATGCATACTTGACCAGGTTTAAGCGAAAAAATGAAAATAGTGCTAAAATTTCTTTGGTTTTTGAGTACTACAAAAATCGCTTTTGGTTTTGAGGGTTGCAAACTTGGATGTTAGCTACTCTAATGAGTCCTAATAACATATTAAACAATGGTAGATAATTTTTTTTTTTTTCACTTTTGGGTCAGTTTCCCAAGATATAAAAACCAGTCCGGTGGCGTGTTTTCGACAGCTTTCAGCTACCAGACCTCTTGATTCATGTTTAGAAAAGAGTACACTAAAAAATGAGACCAAACTCAAGAACATACCTTTCCAATTATTTTTTGCTATTTTGGGTGATTTTAAGTATGCACCACACCGTGTGCCGACGGATACAGGCTACCAGACCACAATATATCATTTCAAGGCGGATAATACTATGAAATGAGTTAGGAACCAAATTCATGTCTTCCCAATTAAATTTGCATGTGGTGGGCTCCTGGAATAAATGGTTAAGCATAATGTATCTGATCCTGAGACATATTATTATGGTTTATACGATTTGATCTCCTAGTAAAGATGGTCCTGATAGTGGTATTGATGCAGGGAACTAGTCTGGGACAAAAGTGGGCTCCCGGTCTAATTGGCAATTACTTGAAGGTAATCCTCAACTGAAATACCGATATTTGCATTTGCCTGCTTGCAACCAATCACTTAATAACGCCAACCAAGCACAGTTGCAGTCCAGGACATTGTGAGGCCTTTCAGTCCAGAACACTTAAATAATAATTGAATAATTAAATTGTTATTATGTACCTCTGAAGAAACTCTGAGCAAAACCAACTTCAGTAGTTTTTTGTTTTAATTTATTCTCCATCCATTGTTTATTATTTCTATTTCTATTATAATTGTTTTAAACCAGTAAATTGCTAAACAGGAGACAAAAATCACAAAGTACTATGATGTATTAATGTCATAATAATGTTCCCAGAGGATAGTGCTGCTATGTATCAAACCTATAAGTTTGAAAATAACAAAGATAAATTCGCGTGTTGGTGAAAGGGTAGCAACCTCCACAGCACCCCACGGGTGGTCCGAAATTTCACATCCTTTCATACAATAAAAGTTCTCTAACTGCTTGTCCCTTACCTTTTAAGATTCGGGGTAAACTCTGTATTTTGAGTATTTCTAAATATCGTAACACTGGGAAGTCGGTGGGCGTGTTCTTTGTCCAGAGGGGCAGTCTAGGAGAAAGAAGGTCTTTGAGAGAGGCTTGGAGAGCTGTCTGGTCAGAGGAGTTTGTCGGAAATGTCTGGTTCCGGCCAGCCTGGGGATTCTCGCCATGTAGCCGCCCGCTTCCCCACACAACATAGCATTGCCCTTAACCCTTTAACAGGCAATGTATCCTGGAGGATACACATATTTAATGTCTTTTGCTCAATAAATGACGTAGTATCCGACGCATTATTCTACTCATTATTGTCTAAAATCCTTTATTAAACCTTAAATTTCATGATACATTTGTGGGGGTTAGTGTGGCTATAGCCGTTCAAAGGAAAAAAAAAGAAGAAATGAATTCAAAAATTCCCGGCCTGCCCGTTAAAGGGTTAAGATAAGTCTAGATTAAGTTATTTGTTATCGTTTAAGTTTTAAACCTAAGTTATGATTCTTATTTCTAGTTGTAATTTCTATATGTCAACCCATAATTAATTATACGTTGTTTTTTTAGTTCAACCGTCATCATTCATTTGCATGCCACTCATTCTTAATATATTTTGATTCCTCTCCTTGATAATTAACAAATCTTAATATCTGACCCCACGATAACCTTCTGGAGAAGATATTAGATTAATTAATAATTAATTAATTATGTATAAAATACTCATTTATAAATTGTCAGGAGATTAAGTCCTGGCTGGCATCCCTGTATTTAGATAAATGCATGATCCGGACTCACACAGAGGACATAGCAGTGCCGATGAGGGATTCATTGAGAAGGTGTATTGAATGTCAGAGACATATCTTTTAAAACTTCAAATGGTCTATAGCCTTTGATATATAGTTGCAGAAGTTGTAATTTGTGTGTTTTTGATCTTTTATATTTTGCAGGGTGCTATAAGTTCAATACCACTTATTAGAAAATCTAAGCAATCTTACGCTTTTGTATAAAAAGAGTCTCCTTAACTTTATAATGAACTGATATCTTCAAAAAATGCATAGGTTTCTAAACTGAAAACAGTGCAAACATTTTGAAATTTGTTTACATGTGTGTTTATATACAGCTGTATTTGTTATTTAGATGCTAGAAGAACAATTTGGGAAATTGATGAAAAAGTATAATACTGCTATGAGTGAAAAGAGGAAGTGTGAAATGGAAGTCTCGAAAACTGCTGAAGGTATCGATTTAGCTAACCGGTTGGTTAATGGTTTGGCATCTGAAAACACCAGATGGCGCCATTCTGTTTCAAGGTAATCTATCTTGACTCATTCTTTTCAAATATATATTTAATCACCTGCCAACTAATTTTGATTTCAGAACATATAACATAAAAAAGAATAAATGATTATTGTTCAAAAGTGTAATTAAAAATAATTTCAGCCTTAGGGTCCAGCTGGGTACCCTTCCAGGAGACATTATCCTTGTGACAGCTTTTATATCGTATGTGGGCAGCTTTACTCGAACATACAGGGAGGACATGGTTCAAACTTTTTGGATTCCACAGTTACCAAAATATAATGTGAGTTATGCTTATATAATAAACTAATGGTGCATAACAATTCATAAACCTAAACAATAATAAGTCTTAGTTTACCACCAACAGCTGGTCACTCTCCTCATACCTTTCACTTCATCAAAACTCTAATTTCAAGGTCAGCCCTGTTAAACAATCCTCTGATCTAAAGGTGCATTTACACTACGCTGATGTGACGTGTTGACACGTCAGTTGACGTGTTACGAAAAAATATAAAACATTATTTAGAATGGAAGTGTTCACACTACGCTGACATGCTGTGTTGTGTCGCTACACACTCTCTGACCCGTCAGCACCAAATATAAATTCCCATATCTCGTCAGTAGGCATCAGCCCGTCAGCAATGAACATTGAGGAGCAGCTCATCAAGCATGTGAAGAAATATCCATTTCTTTTTGACCCGTTTGAGAAGGAGTATAGTAATAAAAAAACACGAAACGAGGCATGGTAGGAAATAGGAGGAATGTTGGAAATATCAGGTAATAATTGTATTTATTTACTAATTTATTGCAAAGGTGACTTTGCAAGGTAACTGTTTTATTTATTTAACAATATTTTAAACACTTTAAAAGCATGTTTGTTAATTTAATGATTCTTTAGAATTGCCATAGCATAAAATTTGGTTTCTTTAACCAATGGTAGCAACAATTGGTTAATTATCTTGTAAAATGTAAAAAATGACGAAGGAGTGATCCAACAAATTAAAATTAATTTATATATGTACAATTGTGGAAATTGCTATTGAATCAATTATTATAATCATGAGAACATTGATAATGACCTTCAATGGGTCTTTGAAGTCTATTGGGGCGATCAATAGAACCAGTAGACAGTTCTAAATCCGGTAGAAACTTAATCAGAGCTAAAATTCAATCATTACTATTTGGCAAGTAATTTCGAGGAATCAATCACCAAATCTAATAATAATTAAATCTCAATCATCATTAGTTCACTAAAAAATCGAAAGAAAGATTTAATGATTAATATTTATGTGATTGATTTCTGGAAATTAGTTGTCAAATAGCTGTGATTAAATTTGAATTAAACTTTAGCTATGTTTGAATTATGCCCAATTCTGCCGGTAGAGACAAAAGTGTGTTTATATATTGTGAAATTAAAATTTGAATCGGTCTGCAACTATTTATAGGGTGCACCCATATTCTCCTTGAGTTGTGTGCGGCTATAAAAGCTGCTATCACAGCAATATACTCTTTCTCTTCATCTGAAGCATCTAAAATTCTCATATCCATTCCGCAACGATGTGCACCTTGTGAAAACCAAATAAAAACTGGCATGAATTCGTCATGACACGTCAGAACAGTGTGCACACAATGGCTGACGCTGACATGTTAACACGAGCCGTAGAGCGCGAGTCAACACGTCACGTCAGCGTAGTATGAATGCACCTTTAGTCTTACATTACAGGAGCCAACAACACTAAACCTGTCATTTCTTCATCTACCAAAGAAATCAATGTTTAGCTGAAAGATAATCAATTTCTGTTAAGAAAAACCACTGCTGCCGTTTCTAAACATGGTCAGGATAGCAGGAGCAAGCAAATAAAGGTTCTAGAAGGCCGTTTTCAGGAGAAAAAAAGCTTTTTTTTCTCAATGGATCTTTATGTTTTTTGGGGTGCTGATTCCGAATCTGAAGTTTGCTACCATAACAGCCGTCGGCTTACCTACCCAAAATCGCAAAAAAAAAAAAAAAATGCGCAAAATAGCGGTTATTGTCGGTTTTTTACTTATAACAAGATAACAAAGGTCTTTTTTGAAAAATGTGTTTATATAGTAAATTGTAGCAGGATTTAGTAGTACAAAAAAAAAACAACCGAAATTCGACCATTTTTCCCGAAGTTATGGCCTTGGAAACATTGTATCACATTTATCGGTACTCTTTTGGCTATAACTCCAAATCTATTTGTCCAATCCCAAATTTCCTTTTTTCTTCTTAAATCTGGTTGAATTTATTATTAAACTCTGTTTATGAAGATGTGAAGTTTTAATCAAGTCCCTTAAAATACACATGCTAGCACTGAAATCCAAGTTTTTTAAAAACATTTTTCGCTATAACTAAAGCTATTCAAATCTATTATTAGATTCCTTATATAAAACTGATTAAATCTTGTAGAATACCAACGCCATCACACTTCATGTGTATGTTTTGGGAAATATGACAGTTTTGACATTTTCAGTAAGCTGGAGTGGTTGTTTCATGGGATTTATTTTTATTTTTATTTTTTTAAATATCTATTTATTGAAATTTACAACTGTACACAAAAACATACATCCAGTAAATGTGATAATGACAAAAAATAATAAAATGACAATGGCCTGTTCAGTAACTACCCATTGGTAGGACTTCAATAAAATTTCTATTTGAGGAGGTCCCGAGGCCATCTTCTTTTCAGACGCCTCGGAGGGTTGTCAGGAATAGAACAGGAAGCAAGTTGAGAGACTAGTAGATTTGAATGGTCACGGAGTTTACTATGAAAGGATAGATATCTGGTTTGGGCTAAATCAGCAACATATGGAACTTCTAGGTCTTTATGGATAAGTTTATTTGTGACAAAGTAGGGAGCATTAAGAGTATTTAATTTAAATTACATATATTGAATTTAACCAGCTTTAAAATGGAAATTAGGATCAGAAAAATATATGTGGAGTTATAGCAAAAAATGTTTCAAAAAAACTTGGATTTTACAATAGTAAGAGGTTTTAGCTTGCTAGTATATGTATTTTAAGAGGCTTGATTAAAACTTCATATACAGAGTTTAATAGAAAATTCAACCAGCTTTAAGATGAAAAAAAGAAATTTTGGATTGGACTAATAGATTCAGAGTTACAGCCAAAAGAGTACCGATAAACGTATTTTTCCGGAGAAGTGGGACTGTTCGCAAGCTAGCCAATCTCTACAATGTTTCCAAGGCCATAGCTTCACGAAAAATGGTCAGATTTCGGTATTTTTTAAAATTTTGTATGTACTAAATCCTGTTACAATTTTACTATATAAAGGCATTTTTCGAAAAATTCTTTGTTGTCTTGTTATAGGTAAAAAAACCGACAATAAAACCCCTATATTGGGTAGTTTTTTTGCAATTTTGGGTATGAAGCCGACGGCTGCTGTGTTAGCAAACTTTAGATTCAGATTCAACACCCCAAGAAAAATTATGATCTGTTAAGAAAAAAAGTTCAGCGATATTTTTCCTAAAAATGGTCTTCTGGAACCATATTTTGCTTGCTGCTGCTATCCTAATCATGTTTGGATACGGCAGCAGTGGTTTTTCTTACACAGAAATTGATGATCTTTCAGATAAACATTTATCTTTGTGGTAGACCTATAATGACAGGTTTAGTGTCGTCGGCTCCTAGACTGTTTGTCACACTTCAGAAATGTATGACAGGTACTATTTGAAAATAACAAACAGCCAAAACATAATATTTAATTAGTCATATTTTAGTTAAAAAGATCAGAAATATTCCAATCAATAAATATAGGAATTATTTTAAAAATCATGATATAGACTAAATTAAAATGTTTTAATTGAAGATTTATTATAAATAGCCTCCAATCCCAATGACTAAAGACTTGGATCCAATGTGTATGTTGACTGATGATGCACAAATAGCTGAATGGAATAATCAAGGTTTACCCAATGATAGAATGTCTTCAGAAAATGCAACAATACTCATTAACTCAGAAAGATGGCCTCTCATGATTGATCCTCAGGTAAACATCTGTTTTTCCACATCAACATATTTTGATGTTTATTTGTTAAATTTACAATGAAATATCGGTTGTAAAGAATATTTAATTGTTTGATTTGAAACTGCAAATTTTTCACCACCGTAACTTATCTTTTAATAAAATTCAAAAAGAAAAATTAACTAACTCTAAAGAGCATTATTTTTGTTCCACAAACAAATGGGGTTGGTCAGTCAGATATTGAGCATTAGTTATGTTAAAAATATGAAATATAGATATAACTTTTCTGGTGAAAAAACTGTTGAAATGGTTATTGTTGGGTACTGTATTAGCTTTTGAAACATTTTTATGATGGCTAATGTTTTTAGAATAGGGAGAGCTGATATTTGGTATACTGACAGAGACATATTTTAACCTGTTCAAAGCATGAATATATTAATAAATATAATGGATATATATTAAAAATCTATTTGAATGATGTATATCATTGTATTTAGTTTGGTTAATTAAACAAAACATGAAGTATAATTAAATCATTTTTTAAAATTTATTTTATTAATAAATATTATTTTTTTTATTTATGTATTTTTTTGTTGTTTTTTTACTGAAATCTATTATTTGCCTTCTTAATACAAAAAATCTTACTGGTTCAGCCTTTTTTTTTACTGGTTTAGCCTGGTTCTTAATACAAAAAATCTTACTGGTTTAGCCTTTATCACTCATTACACTTTGTGTTAGAATTTGGTAGTTTTTTAAAATATAATTAAGTATTGTTCTGACTAATTAATTTAAATCTTTTCAAATTAAAAATACATTATTTTATTTACCTTATTTTCTCATTCCTCTCTTTTCTTTTTCTTTTTTTTTTTTTTTTTTAGTTCTAACTAAAAAAAAAGTGTAATGTGCTAGGAACAATAATAATAAAAAGTTCTCCTGTTTCTTTGAATAATTGGTGTCATGATTTTATGTATAATTATACCTATAGTTCTCAATATTAATGGTCCTTTTGATAGGTCTCTCTTTTGTTTTATTTAATCCGAAGCAGCAGAATACCAGTCTGAAAAAATGAACCTTAGATACCTGAATTTTCAATTTAAAATTCTTGTTCAGGCTTTGCTGATAATACAAATTCAAAATGAATTCAGTTATTGTTGTAATGGATATTTAATAAATGTTAACTTACTATCTTAAAGTTGCAAGGTATAAAGTGGATTAAAGCAAGATACAAGGATGCATTGAGAGTGATTAGACTGGGTCAGGACAGGTACTTGGATAAAGTGGAGAAAGCTGTCTGGGAAGGTGCCACTTTGTTGATTGAATACATTTCAGAGCACATCGATCCAGTTCTTGATAACCTTCTGGGCAGAGCACTCATTAGGAAGGGAAGGTTGGTTGTCAATTTATATTAGTTAAGGTTAGAAATAATAAAAACATCATTTATTGACTTTTTTTAGTGGCAGTTTAGATTTAGATTATTTTTTTTATTATTTTTAGAGTTTTGAAAATAGGAGATAGAGAAATAGATTACCACCCATCATTCCGACTCATACTACATACAAAACTTGCTAATCCTCACTACCGGCCCGAGATTCAGGCTCAGACAACTCTCATTAACTTCACTGTCACACAGGATGGCTTAGAAGACCAGCTGTTAGCTGAAGTTGTGAATGCTGAGCGTCCAGATTTAGAATCACAAAAGGTTCTTAAAAATTTTTAAATATTTTAATTTTAATAAGATTTTTTCTCTCTTTGTTTTTATCTTTAAAAAACACTAAATAATTTTTAAGTTAGTTAAAAGTTCCATTAGTTATTATTTTTCTTAATATTCTGATATAAGGTATTATCTTGTAAACTATTCTTTTATCTGTGCTATTATTTATTGTACTTGGGGAAATTGGTCAATACTTAAGTTGACCAAAGATCAACTCTACCTTTTGAGCGAAAACTGAGAAATATGGGCCCAGGAAATGATGAATTTAATGGCCATTGGCAGAATATCGATTCTAAAACAAGCTGGTGGAATTCTATGTTAAGCTACTAAAAAACAGATATCACTGTGCTTTAATGAAATGCAGAACAGCTGTGAGACAAGCGAAAGAACTTTGGATACAGTTTAGGAATATAAAAGGAAAAAAAGAAGGAGGAAAACACCACTGAATATGAGTAAATCAAAATGTAGAATTAATGATATTGGAACATGTAATGATTTGGTAAATGTTATCCATTACTCCCGATATCATTTATACGGGATGACCTTTACCAATTCTTTCACCCTTATATTTGAGTTATCTTGTAAGCCAAAAGTTGACATTGATAGTATTAAGCAATGGTCAATGCAGAAAAAGTTATGACTAAACCCAGAATGAGCTAAGGCAATGATAATTGATTAAAACCCTCCTTTAATGCACTTTCCTATTATCCGTTTGATTTATCTCAATAACTTTCTATTCAATTCTTAAGCTCTGTTAAAAATATCAGAATAACTTTCAATCAGCACCTATCCTGAACCAACCACTTTTCCCAAATCGCCCAAAAATCATCATAATTCTCAAACAGCTCTTAAGGTTCCATGTATCATTCCCACACAGTACCGTCAACTTGTAGTTCTCCCCCTCATTCTTCTCCTCTTTGATTATAGATAGATGCTTAGTGTATGGATAATTGTCTGATGAGCTGAAAATAGGACTTCTAGATAGACTAGATCACCAGTTGCTCTCACATATCTTACTGTAGTTGATGAGTTATCCACTTTTGCAAACCCTCCTCAAAGAAGTCCAACGCCAGCCTGTTGAGAAACTAGGTAACTAATTGCAACTTCCTGTTTATCTCTAATCATTGGCAGCCTAATTGACCCTTTAATTTTGGGAGCAGGTGGAAATATTAAAGATTAAATCAGGGCAAAGAGGGATGGGCAATGTGGATTACTTATCCAAAAAAATGATTAGAAAAAAATGGGGACCGAGTGGAAAAATAGCTTAAAGATCAAGCTTTCCAATGGTATATTCCTTTTTTCAAATGAAAAATTCCCTGAAAAAAATTTGGGAACCTTTTAAAACAACACTTGAAATATATATTTATAAAGCTGTTTTGTGTATAAATTCAAAAATAGTTTTTTTTTAATTTTAACCTCTACATTCTACATCTATAAGTATTTTATGTTCAAATCTACTGATTTATTTGTCTGAAATTTTCTGATGCCACTTTATTATGCTTTTATGTTATTCTTAAGACAGTTATGTCTCAGAGAGACCAAGTAGCTCAGTGGGTAAGGCATTAGACTAGTAAGCTCCCTGGCCCGAGTCTGGGCAGAAAATTCAGTTTCTATTATTTCAGCCATGGATCAACTTTGGGATCAGGAAACCCTCCCGGCGCATACCCAGCTTCTATAAAGTGGATACCCTTAATTGGGGAACAAACCTGGTGGTTGAGCGTGATTTTGGCCAAATCTCCTTTCGCCTACCATTGGCTCAGTGATAGTATATCATTACAAAAGTACTGAACCATAGGCCTTCCATAGGTTGTAGTGGTATAGGTTAATTATGTCCCTGTATCATTAATCAATAATTATTTTTTTAATTTTAAATATCATTGATTCTGCAATAAAATGTAATTGCTACCTTCTCTAAAGCCAAGATCAGTAAGATGCCAGAATATTAGCACACAATGAGATACTATTATTCATATATGTGTTTATTTTTATTGACTGCACTCCAATCCTTCCTTTCTCCTCAATTTAATTCAGGATTAACAATCTCTACAAAACTATTTTTGATTTATTTAATTTGTTTTAATTCAAATTAAATCTGTTTCAGAGTGAATTGACGATGCAACAAAATATGTTTAAAATAACATTAAAGCAACTGGAAGATGATCTTTTGCAACGATTGTCCTCTGCAGGCCCTGATATTTTGGAAGATAGAGCACTTGTACTCAATCTAGAATCTACAAAGAAAACTGCTGAAGAAATTCAAGAAAAGGTTGAAGAAGCAAAGATCACTTCAAAGAATATTGATAATGCTAGAGAGATTTATAGACCTGTTGCCACACGTGCATCTATTATATACTTCATAATGAATGATCTTAATAAAATAAACCCATTATATCAGTTCTCATTAAAGGTAATAAGATTGCTTTTTGTTTTATATCAATAACATTGTAATTTGAGTAAACTAATTGGCTTATAGTATTTTGTAATTAATTTTATCATTTTATTCCAGGGACCGAAACAGTTATTTTTTATACAAAAGAGTTATAAAATAACTGTTTCAAAAAAACTTTTATTCAAAAGAGTATAAAATAAAAGTTCTGAAATAACAGTTAAATAAAAGTAAAAGTTAAAAAAAAAAACTTTTATTTTCAACACTTTTATATAAAAGTTAAAAGTTATGATAAATTTCATTCGGCTCAACTGATTTTGATAAAATTTATTAATTAAATTTCTTTCATACTTAATAACATTTTTAAATGGTGTTAACAGTTTTTTTAACAATATCCCTCCCTTACCATTAAAAATTTTAATTTAAATAAGTTGGATTATTTGATCATTGATATTAGATATCTAAAAAACTTGATTACCAAATTTTATGAAAATCAGCTGACATTATAAAATACGACTTCACATCATTCCACCTCTCCTCCCCCCCTTAAATAAAAGTAACTATATATTTGTAAGAAATATATTTCAGTGTTGATTCGATACTAGAAATTGATAAAAGAAACATAATTATAAAATTTTATCAAACTTGGATGAGTCAAACTTAAGTTTCAAACTTTAAGAAGAGAAAATCTGTTCTGATTATTGCCCTACCTACGTCCGCCAAGAGAAATGTCCATGGAAGGATTCGTCGCAGTCCAAGATCCAGTTTGATAGTCTTCTCTCCATAAGTAGGTATTGAAGTATTATTGGCTGCTACCAGTGTGAATTCCGTTGTTTTCTTGTATATCTTGGGATTACGCAGCAATATTGAGATTGAAGCAACTGTATCAATAAGGAAACATATTCTTGATTCTCGATCCGTTATAAAAAGGCGGTGTTGAGGTTGGGTTCCGATGACTGCCGTCTGTTCCATTGACCCTTTCAGTTTAAAGGACTTAAGGGTTTCCAAGCACACAGTTTGACACATTCCTTTGCCTTTGTCCCAAATCGTATAGTGAAAAATACTTTTTCATTAGAACTTTTTCATGTAAATGTTTTACAATAACTGTTTTTAAAAAAAACTTTTATTCAAAAGAGGTTTAAAATAAAAGTTCTGGAATAACAGTTAAATAAAAGTTCTAGCGATAAAAGTAAAAGTTCAAAAATAACTTTTATCGGTCTACACTTTTATATTAAAAGTTAAACTTTTACTTTTATCGATAAAGGTTAACTGTTATTTTCAATCCCTGTTTTATACTGTCTTAATTTGTGTAACTTTAAAAATAATTTTTTACATGGAACAAGTTTTACTGGTGACCTAATTGGTCAAAAGTGATACATATATGTTTTTGGGGTATACCAGGGTGTTACACGAAGTTTGGTATTTTTATATTAGGAGAATAGGAGCAGATAAGAGCTTAACTCTCATTATAATAAATTACACTATCACTTGGAGACAGTTTCTAATGAGTGAGCTCCTTTTGACTTGGTTTATCCTAACATGAAATAAAAAATTGTAACCTGAATTTGACCAATCTTGCTCAATCCCTCTTTTTCTAGTGTTTGTTTCTCGGAAAAATAGGGACAGATTTTTTCCATAAGTTTAATAATTGAGATCATGTAAAATAATAGATGCAATTTCTTTTATTTTTCAAAGATCAAGCAAGGTTTATAAGTGAACCACCTATGGATCCTCGTTGTATCACAGTGAAAACTAAATAATTAGTCCAGTACCAGGAAATTTTGCAGAACAAAAAATATAAACTATCAACTTTACCACCTCAAAAAACTGGAGCATTAAAAAAAAAAACAACTACTTTTACAACTTCCTACAAGTGCTTAGCAAGTTTTTTTTCTACAGATTAAATATTTAAGCGCTAGACGGTGTTAAAGATATAGTGCTGTAAATTGGTATTCGATATTGTAAAGGACAGTAAATAGCAAGGACAATAAATGTAATTAATTTGAGGATAGGGACTCAATAAAACATTTTCTTGTATAATCAAAAAGGCTTTGATTTATTTATCTATTTATTTCTGTGTAGAAGATGAGAAGAACGAAACAGTGTAAAAAAAAAAAAATGCATGATTATCTTGGGTTACTAATCAGCTTAGATGATTAAGTTGGTGTTATTATTTGGGTGCAGAATAATGATTATTTTTCAGTTCATAAAATATTAAATATGATTTTCTCTCATTCTACAATTTTTCTAAAGAACTTATCAATGAAGAGTATTAGAGATTAGATATAAAAATTATGATGTTTTACCATTTGGCATTTTTGTTTTAGGCATTCAGTATTGTTTTCAATAGAGCAATAAAATCATCGGAGCCTTCGCCAGTCATTGCAACTCGAGTGGATAACTTGATTGACAGCATTTCTTTTTTCACTTTTATGTACACCTCCAGAGGACTATTTGAGTGTGATAAATTGACTTTTATGGCTCAGTTAACTATACAAGTACTTTCATTTTCATCTTTAACTGTAGTACATTGAATCTAGTTATATATTAATCTTAAATAAGTGTATAACTGTCACTGTTATTAATTTAATGTTTTATTAGTTGTTTCTGATTCCCTCCATTGTGAAAAACATGAACATGTCTCACCTGTTTCTACCTTATACTTAATTATCTTTCATTCAGTACTTCTCGTGTTCTCCATTACTCTCCTATTCACTTTAAAACATCTTTTAAAAGGTCAAGTTTGATCCCGACGATAAAATATATTTGCTGCTAACTGTTATGATCAGTTACATATCCCCTCTAGTTAAATATATATATATATATATATTGTAATGATATTTGCAATTTAAGTCCAGAAAGAGCAAATATTGGAAGTAAGGGTCCAAACCAGGTAGGAGCAGGGATTAAGGAAACCTTCAATACCTGGAGAGGTAGTACCAGCCCTTGAGGCAGGTAGGAAAAAAGGGGCAGTTGGTTTTAGGACAGAGAATGAGGAAGACATGGAGAGTGAGTTTTGGACCTTGGGGCAGCTAGGTGTTAGGAGTGATAGAAGATTATGGAACCAAGATATGTGAAAGTGTTTAGAGGTTCTCTCCTTAATGGACTTTAGAATTTAGATTAAAGGTAAAATTAAATATTTTTTTTTACATAGTAATTTATAATAAATATAAATTAAAATGCCCAAATCCTTGTTTAAATATTTCCAGTCATAATTCAAAAGAATATTGACAGAACCCTAATAATGAATATAAAGTCAATTAATTATTGATAATAATTTTATTAAAAATATATGATAGAAGAAAATCATAAAAATATATATATATATGTATATTTGTCGTGGTTTTAAATAATTTACGATTAGCATGTTCATATCAGCAACAATAAAAGTTAAAAATATTTATAATTTATAGGAAAAATAAAAGAATAGATTTATATCCTCATGTTGCTCCTTGTTGATTCTGCCATATAATTAAACATACGTATTAAACCTGGGCTGGCCAAGTGTCTTCTTGGCTCCAAAGTTGAGGTCCTTACGGGAAGTGAACTGGGAAGCAAGTGGCCCTTGCCCGCATGGGCGCTGGTCACAGAATGAGCTCATTTTTCCATTAAGGCTCGAGTGGGGATTCCCCTTACTTGGCGCGCACCACCTTCCCAATCGAATCTTCTTATGATGTTATTCTTTTAAATTATTTTATCAGTGTTATTGTAATCACCACATTTCACCTCCTCTCTGGTGAAAAAAAAAAATTAAAATGAAATTTTTTTTTTTAACATAGATGAATTTTCTTCTATAAGTTTTATGGTTGGTATTGACTTTTGATTTATGTAACCACCAAAACCATTCCAGGTCATATTTACTCCAATGAGGTGGAGTTTCGTACTGAGTTACATCCTTAATTACTGAAAATTCCAATTCACAATTATATATGACAAAATCATAATCAATTTTTTGAAGCTCAATAATATTGCAGTGTCCCCATATTATTATTTCACAGTTCTGCACCTGTTCATTTCTCATCAAATCACCACCTATGTTTATATAAATTTCTTCCCTCATCATCTTTTCTTCCTCACTTTTATTCAACTTATCAACAATTTCACTTCCAAACGATTCAACTTCATTAGTAATATTTTCTTTACAATTCCCTAATATACCATCCTCCATTATTATTTCCTCATCCACATTGCAAACCACTTTTGTTTTATTAGTAACACTTTCTTCACAATACCTTAATATATTATCTTCCATTATTATTTTTTCATCCACACTAAAAGTCACTTCCTTTTTATCAGCATAACTCCTTCACAATTCCTTAATATCTTCCACTATCATTTTTCTTTCTACATTATAAGTTACTTCTGTTTCATTAGTAATATTTTCTTCACAATTCCTTAACATATTATCTTCCATTATCATTTTCTTATCCTAATTAAAAGTTACTTCTGTTTTATTCGTAATATTGTCTACACAATGCCTTAATATATCATTTACCATTATTATTTTTTCATCTACATTGTAAGTCACTTTTGTTTTATCAGTTTCTAGCCATCTCTCTTCTGGTGGACTTTGATTTCTATAGGGTTCTTGTTGGACCATTTCATCTTCCTGCTGATCATTCCTTGAACTGTTGTACTGTCTATTATAATTTTGAAAATTTGATTGATATAGGTCATATTTTGAAAAATTCCTATAATTATAATTTATATTTTCTTTAAAAGTCCTATAGTTTTGATAATTATTATTTCCTTCACTTCTTCTAAAATTAAAATTATTTTCATTTTCTTGGATTTGGCCATTATATCTTTCATTATTAAACTTATTATTTCTCACTTGTTTATTTTACTGTTCTTGCTAATTTGGTTGTCTACTATTATAATCATTATATTGTTGGTATTTAGAATAATTTACAAATTGTATTGGTTTGGCAATATTAGCTGTACCCCTGCTGTATTCAGATTTTTTAATTCAAAAATTATGTTTTTAACATGTACTAAATTTAACATTAAAAATAAATGAGATATTCTTTTAATTCCTCTATTTAAACAGAAATTATAAATTGTTATTCCAAATTGCTTTATAAACATCCAACAAACTTCCTCTTCTGTTAATAATTTTATGTTAATAATGTGATTAGTATATTCCGAAAGATATGGTTTTGGGTTTAGTTAAATAAAATTTAAATAGTTTCCTGATATGATGTCCAAAAGATAAGCTCTATATTCCTCCCCACAATATTGTGCTTTAATAAATTGTTCAAAATTTGCATAATTTATTATTTTATTCTTATTTATTAGATTTTACCAGATATAGCCTTTACCAGATATAGGCTTCTCCTACTAATATTTGTCCAATATTTCTTATAAAATTTTCAAATTTATAACCTTTTGTTTCTCTTTTTACCTTATCTATAAATTTGTACGGATCAATTAAAAAATATGTAGTCCTCTGTTGTGCCGCTTGCTATTGGTTTTATTATTATATTATTAGTTTATTGTTCTTTTTTATCTTTCATTTTCTGTTTGTCATTATTTTTATTATTTGTAAAAAGTGTTAATTTCTTAAAAAGTGTTTAAGTTCTGTTGTAATAAATTTTGTTTACTGAACCTGGCAACACTGAGCGCTTATATAAACAGATGATTAACTTTTTCTAATGCTAGAAGAAATCTAACATAGTTTTTTTGTTTTGTGCTCTGTGCTATTCTTGTTTAATAAAACTATGAAAAGATATTGATGAGTGTTTAGTTCAATTATTCATCAGTGAACTGTTAAATATTAAAATTTATAAAAAAAAAAAAAGGTCTGTAGCGGATATTCCAAAAAGATTATTCATTCTCAAAATTTAAATATTTAAAATTTATTTCGGTCTCTTCCAATGACATAATAGGTCTATCCATTACTCATATTTTCGGTGACAAATTAAAATTTTCTATTACTTCCAGTTTTTCGTTTAATCCATTCAAATCTTGCACTACTTTTTGTTCCGAATCTACTAATTAATTATTAATTTTTCTTCCAATTTTTTATTTTTTATTTCCATTTCCCCTTTTATTTCCTTGTTACTACCCTCAATATTCTTTTCGCATTTTTCTAATCTTTCCCACTTTGTATCCAATCTTTCATTATTTTTATCTATTTTATTTCCCAATTCTTCATATATTGTTTCATATTTCCCATTTCTCTCAATTCTCGTGTCAATTTTTCTATTGCCCATAATGTTACGTCCTTACCTACTGTGTTGGCTGGACCCTCATTTGAATTACAAGATTTATCTATTACTGGCGACCCTTCACCAGATCATTCCCCATTTGATTCTATATTATCCACGTGCTCAATTACATAATGAGCCGCTCCCAGTGGGGATCCCCTGGCTCGAGTGGGGATTCCTCTTACTTGGCACGCACCACTTTCCCAATCGATCCATCGATTATTCAACCGAATCTTCCTTTGATGTTATTCTTTCCAATTATTTTATCGGTGTTATTGTGATCACCACAATATATATTAAATATGTGCAACCATCCAAATTCAAATGACAAAACAAATAAATGTAACTAATTATTTTGGGTTGTTACAATGTATTGATTTATGGTTTATAATTAGAAGTAAGTTTGCTTAGTAATTATACAGTCCCTGAATTAAGATAATTTTTTATTCTTTGATCCATTATATTGTTTCTGATTTATTGCTCATTTTATACATACTTTAGTTATTCTTTGTTTTTTTATCAGTATAGATAAACCCTATGATAATGACTAATGCAGTAATTGGTTTTGTTTGGTGAACAGATTATGCTCAGATCAAAGGAAATAACAAGATCAGAACTAGATTTTCTCCTTAGATTTCCTTATATCCCCAATGAAAAGTCTCCAGTTGATTTTCTAACTGATGTACTATGGGGAGGTATATTAGCACTCAGCAAAATGGAAGTGTTTGAGTAAGTAACTGACTAGGAAAGCTTTCTATGATATAAGTTTAATTTCACTTCATAGCAGACATTTTAACATCTTAGTTTCTTATGTTTTGCTGTTACCAATGCATTCAATATATTACTTTGTTGTGTAGGAACCTTGATAGGGATATAGACTCAGCAAAAAAAAGGTGGAAAAAGTTCTGTGAAGGTGAAAACCCGGAAAGAGATAAATTGCCTCAAGATTGGAAGAACAAAACTGTATTTCAGCGCTTGTGTATAATGAGGTCCTTGAGACCAGACCGGATGACCTATGCCACAAGGTATGGCACAGCTTGAAATTACTTGAAATATATATATATATATAATATATATATATATATATATATATATATATATATATATATATTTTGTTTACATTAGGAATGGATCTAATATCTCTCCTTAGGGAGAAGTGTGACCTAACTCAAAACATTGCATTTTCAAGTTAACTGCAAAGATGTATGTAGTTTTTTTTATTTTTAACATAAACACTGATTGACAGAGAGCAGTGTTTAGGTAGATGCCATAACTCATTGGAATTTATAAAGAACTTATCAGTTGAGGGTTTTAACTCAAGGGAGAGGGTCATAAAGTATTTAAGTATATTGTAGATTAATACCATTTTCTTCTTCCACGTTCCTCTGCATTACAATTAAAATGTACTCACATGTTTTTATTTTGACTTCTGTAGTGTTAAGTATGACATTCTTTGTAATTTAAATTTATCATGGTATTCCTGATAAATTCTACCTTTTCATTTGTGCTGCAATGTGTGACAATGTTTTAGTTAGATGTGGTTTTAGACAGGGGGATCCACTTCTCCAACCCTTTTTCATTAGTAAAGCCATTGTAAATGAGCAGGCTACAATAGCCATTAGAACAAACCCATAGTCTAAATTTTGGGTATGGGCTATTATAACCATAGCAGTTTTTTGCCCTTAAAAAGCAATCAACAAACAACAACAAACCCAGGAGGCATAATATTTAATAGAATCACCCAACATATGATGTATGCTGATCATTTTGTAATCTCAACTCAGTTTGAAGCTGCCCTGTAAGGAGTGCTGCAGGACTTAAAGGGAACTGCTTGAAGAATGAACCTTGAGATAAATAAGGACAAAAAAAAGTATATGATGGCCTCAAGGCTAAAGAGAATGTTAGGACAGTCTATCAGCCTTTCAGTGTATTAATTCAAGATGCTAGAATCCTTCAAATACTTAGATGTAACTGCACCCAATAAAAATGAAATAATGGCTAAAATCAAAACAGCAATGGCTACAGGAAGCAGATGTATGTTTTCTCAACAACTTTTAAAGTTTCAAAATCTTTTGTGAAAAGCAAAGATAATAACTTATAAGGCAGTGATCTGACCAATTGTGACATACCTCTACGTGATAAGGACCCTCACACTCCTCCAGCAGATTGACATAGTTATGAATGTCGAGAAGGCAAGATTGAAGTGGCTCAGATATATAGAAAGGATGCCAGAACATAGAGTTCTCTGAATAATTTTGTAAGGTAAACCTGGCAGATATAGACTGAGAGGGACACCAAAAGTGACATATCCAAATGTTGAAGAGGATCTTTAAATAATGAAAATAAGAAGATGGGGAACAACAGCCAAGGACTGTCAGGAGTGGCTACCAATTCTAGAGGAGGCTAAGGTTCTTCAAGAGCTGTAGAGCCCGTCTGTGAGTGTTAGTGAATGTCCATTTTGGAGAAACGAAGAATAATAATTTTCTTCTCCAATGGAGTGTGTTCATTGCTAATAATATCTGGGTGCTCTAGAGACACACACATGGATCTGGAGATTTCATACAAAGTGGAGATAAGCCAATGGGGTATTCTATCATATCGACTAGACAATAATAGGCCAAAAAAATCAATACGTACATAAATTAGTGATCTTCAAAACAATATTTTGACTACATAGAGTTCTATATGGTTATTATATGGAGTGAGCCGAAAATAGCATTGGAGTGGTATTGCTGAAGAATAACCACTGGAGAGATGATTTTCTTCATACGAATTATTGGTTAAACAATGAGAGATCATATAATATATGAAGCCATCAGGGATTAATTGGGTAAGGTTTGTGTGAAAGAAATATATATATATATATATATATATATATATATATATATATATATATATATATATATAAACTATAAGATTTTAGTGAATTAGAGATTTATATTAGAAAATTAAAAAAATGGCAAATACTTTCATTTACAGCAAAATATGTTTAGTTCTTTTGTGCTTGTATTTGCTGGTTGTAAATTTTGACTATGCCTATTGCACTTATAAGTGGATTCAAAGAATATGAGCAAGAGTTGAATCATGTATGTATTAATTTATAAATGAAGACTTGTATTTAAGTCAAGTAGTCCAGTCAATGAGTGCTGAAATGAGGGTTGTAGAGTGCATGGAATATGCGAATTTTTGACTTCATAGCTTCGGAATAGTTGGAAGGTAAACATACTAAAAATCCCTGCCTGGGGGGTGAGCTAACGGTGGGGGGGGGAGGGGAGAAGTTCCATTTTTTTGGTTTTTCGATAATATCTCGAAAACGGTTGACTCTAGAAAAATATGTTTCAAATAAACATAAAAGCTAATTAAATTTCTCGACAATTCTAGAAATAAACAAAATGTTTACCTCACTTTTTGTTAAACATTTGAAGCAAATACCAGAAACGTATATATGAAATTAAAGTAAATTTAATGCTCTACAATTTTGATTCTGAGGTTTTTTCTGAGAAACGATTGTGGAACGTAATAGAAGCTAAACTTTGACAAAAAGTGAGGTGACATTTGTTTCACCGATTTTCAATAACGTATATCTCGTAAGCGGTTAGAATTACAACAAATGTTAACTTTATAAGAAATTTAATTAGCTTTTATGTTTTTTTGAAACATATTTTTCTAGAGTCAACCGTTTTCGAGATATTATAGAAAAACCAAAAAAAAGGAACTTCTCCCCTCCTACCCCACCGTTAGCTCACCCCCCAGCGGCGGGGACTTTTAGTTCGTTTACCTTCCAACTGCTCCTAATGAAGCTATGAAGTCAAAAATTATCGCATATTCCATGCACTCTATAATATGTTTATTGACTGCACTGAAGTTGAAGTCATTTTAGATATTTTGGTACAGTAAATAAAATGGCCTACACCTTGCAGACATTTTTTCGGCTTATTTTCAGTAAGACTCCAGGAAGGACAAGCATACGTTAAGATTGGCCTTAAAACTGTTTTAAAGAAGTAATTAGCTATAGGCAGACAATTTAGATGTTTTAATAAAATATGAAAACATTTTTTACATTATCTTGGAGCTGCTCTCAATCTTTAATTTTATGTGTTTGTTAAATAGGATTTTAGTGTCAAAGGTAACCCTTAGTATTTGACTGATTTTGTTATTGGCATATTCATCTGATTTAATAGAATTTCCCCAGGGATTTTAGGTTGCTTTTTAGTAAAGATAACTACTTATGTTTTGCTAATATTGATTTTTAATCTCCATTTTTTGAGGAAGATAGAAGATTTCTGGAAGGCTTCCTGTATTCAATTGATCTTGTCTATTATATAAGAGGATACTAATTATCTTCAGCATAGCCAGCTTAGTTGCATATTTTATATTGGGGAAATCATTTATTTATAGAATAAATAATAAAGGGTTTACTCAAGATCCTCGAGGGAGACTGGTGAGGGTATTGTATTTGGTAGAAGATGAATCATTGATGGATATGAAAAATAGTTTTGATCAAAATTACTGAATTATTATTAAATATAAATTAATGTCAAGTTTTATTAACTCTTAAATCAGAAACTTTGGTATAGCAGCATCAGTTGTTTAATCTATATCAATATTGATATTACCAGAGTGTTTTTTAAGGTTAATATTTCCAGTTATATAGTCTACAATACGTGAAGACTAGACCTATGGTAGAGTGCTGATGGCTTTATTATTTTTTAATTTATTTCAGAATTCTTCAACCACAAAGGTCATTTATCTTCCGGATGTTTCTTGATTCTCCATCGCCTTCATTTCTCTAGTCAATTTGTTTTAGTTCTATGCTAGTTTAACTAGTGTTGATATTTACTTAAATATTTACTTTTACTACTTTATATTTACTTAAATATCAAATTTATTAATTTACAATCATGCTTTCTCAAGGTATCCCAAAGAGATTACTCATTAATGTCCATTCCTGTATAATTAATTTACTTTTTATGTAATAAGTAGTAAAAGAATTTGAAAAAAAAGTAATGTGTAATGTATTTCAGGGGTGTAGTTCCGTAGACGCCCCAATTTTCAATTGCCTATTTCTTCCATGTCACTCCACCAAAACATAAATACAATTTTTATTTAATCTGAATTTAACCAATTTTCATTTAATATTAAACTCTGAAGTTTTTTAAATTATCGTGTAGAAAACATTATGTTAAAAAAGTTGGGGGCATCTGCGGAACTATTTACCAAGGGAAAATAGTTCCGTAGACGCCCCAGGGAAAAAATATTATTTACAAGTTTGGGTGGTAAAAAAAATGTACCTTAAAAAAAAAATCATTATTATTTACTAGTTTGGATTATACACATATACAATGAAATCTAATAATTCATCGAATACATCTTTATTAGGATCTCTAACAGTTCGTCTCCAAAGATATTCACACAAGTGTGAATATAAATTTTGGGAATGATTTCCGTCCGCATGTATTCCTCGCTTAACTGATCTCCATGCTGATTCAATATTTTGAGTGTGGGATAATGTATTAGGGTCTATAAAATGTAAGCTATGGTTCACTGTCTGGTGGGTGTGTCCCAAATTTGCAAGCTCTGTGTAGCTTCTCCATTTATCTGTAATTATAGCGCTTCCCGGTTTGACATTTTTTATAATCAGAGGTAGTACAGTTGCAGCGTCACGCTTATTGTGGGGGCATATTTCTATCCAGAAATTCTTTTGTCCATCCCGTTCTATCATCCCCAGAATCCAACTCCCGTCTACAATTCTTCCTCGATTATATTTTCTTTTACCTATTTTAGTTTCATCTATTTCGACTAGAATTCCAGGCCCACCTATCATGTCATTTTGTTGTTCGGCCCACACAATACACAGTTCTCGGAAATAAGATAACCAGTCAGAAATGGTTTCTCTTGAAGTGGAATATCCATCAAAAGAGGTCTCATGCTGAATGAAATCATAATTAGTTATATTATGAGAAAACAAATAGGCCATTATTAAAACCTTGTTGTAAGGCCACTCGTGTTGTCCGAAAAACGAGTTTTTAAACAAACAAACTTTATTTAAATTTTGGTTCAACAATAAATGTTATCCACAAATTGTTTGAAGAAAGGAAAATGTTATAATCCAAGTAAATTTTGGTAAGCCCTAGGCTTTAGTCTTCTTGATATGGAGTTTCCAAGTTTATACTCCACAGCTCCAGATGCGACGTGGAGAAGCTCATGGTGTCGCCTTGTGAGCCTGTTAAAGACCTCTTCGAGTCGATCAACTCCCAGTTCCCGGTGAAGCTGGGAATTCCTTATAAACCAGGGTGTGTTAACCGCCATACGCAGTATTCTGTTTTGAAATGTCTGTAGTCTCATTTTGGTTGATTTTGAAGTGTTGTACCAGACAGGACAGGAGTATGTCAGTAGGGGCCGCAACATGGTTTTGGATACTAAGATAGAAGTTCTGTGTCGAAGTAATGATTTTCTGTTTAAAAGAGGGTACAGAAGTTTAAGTCTTGCGTTAGCTTGTTGTGTGTAATCTTTAAGTCTTGTAGTTAGTGTGTAATCTCCAAGTCAGTCTGGTGTCAAGGTGTACTCCTAGGTAACGCACTGCCTGGTCTTTAGGATTCCAGGGGACTGGGAGGTTATCGAGTCGAAGTGTAATCAGGTCAGTGATGTTGAAACGACGTAAGGTGAAGATTTTCGCTTCTGTCTTCGATGGGTTTAGCTGAAGTTTCCACTTCCGGAACCATATCGAGACACTGTTGAGGCCACTCTGAAGTTTCCTGATGGCTTTGTGAAGGTCGTTGTTATCTTGGGACAGGAGTGCTGTGTCATCAGCAAATTGAGCCATAATTGTGTCCTCATCAAATTGGGGAATATCTGAGCAATACAGATTGAATAAAATAGGACTGAGTATGGCCCCTTGGGGTACTCCGGCAAGGATAACTTTTCTCTCGCTGATAGAATTGTTTATTCTTACCTGGAACGTCCTGTTAGTCAAAAATGATTTTATGATGCTGAAAAGGTAGAGCGGAGGCCAAGTCTTCTTCAGCTTGTGCAGTAAACCACGGTGCCACACCGTGTCGAACGCTGCTGTCATATCTAGGAATACTCCCGTGTTATATTTTTTTGCCTCTGAGTTTTTAAAGATGGTGATAGATTTATCATGAGGGAACTCATCTCTTTTGCAGCATCTATATTCCCGACATCCCGTTCTGATTCTTAATTGCATTCGGGACAGTGCGGAAAATTCATAAGTCCTTTATTTCGTAGCCAGACAAGAGTGGATTCCTCATCTTCTAATAATTTAAATAGTTCCTTTAAATACATAATGCCACTGTGATATTGTAACAACACAACAGGGGTTTTTAACTACGTTTATTCACAAATAAAAATTAACAAGATAACTATTTACTGCACTATAAACAAAAAAAATAACCTTATATTATTATTATATTATCACTTAGCAACCAGTAAAAACCTCTTATTAACGGTGGTAATTCATCTTATAACGTTACAATATTAAGACTTACAATGATTATTTTCAATCAAAAGATTATTTTGTTGATATAGCAGGTTTGAGATTAGACATTACGTCAGTGAAGCATTAAACAACAAACAAAAATGTATTTGAATTGTAGTTGTAACCTACGATAATATTTTTAACATCATTTTACGTAGCAAAGGGCTGGGGGCGTCTACGGAACTTTATCCCTTGGTAAATAGTTCCGCAGACGCCCCCAACTTTTTTAAATTAATATTTTCAAGATAATAATTGTATACACTTTAAATAATTAAGTATTAGAAGAAGATTGGTTAAATGTAGATTAAATACCACTAATTGTATTTATGTTTTGGTGGAGTGACATGGAAGAAATGGCATTTGAAAATTGGGGCGTCTGCGGAACTACACCCTATTTCAGTTTTGATTCTTTTATTGTGTTCACTGACTACTTATTGTGATTTTTAAAAACTTTTATAAGAATTATATACTAATTTTAAATAATTTTCTCTAGATGTTTTATTGAAGAAAAATTGGGCACTCGGTTTACTCATGCAAGGACAGTTGAGTTTGAGAAGTCTTTTGAGGAGATGACACCAACGATGCCTTGTTTCTTTATATTATCTCCTGGTGTTGATCCAACTAGAGTGAGAATTATTTTAAATTTAAATCTAGGCAGAAAAAAAAGTTATTTTTTAACACAAGATTTAAAAAAACATTCATTTTATTTTGATAGTTAATAAATCTTATTCTGAGAATTTTGAGGTTCCTTCATGTTTCTCTAATAATTTAAAATTTATTAGAGGAATAAGTTATCGGAAAACTTGATACACAATGAGAAGGTTTGAACTTTGGTAGTAAAATACTCATTCTTGGCTATTAGGTTGTTTGGTGTTTTTTAGGGTATTAGATACTTTTTTCTTGAAATAAATACATATAAAACAAAATATATGGTTAATACATTAATACTATGATTTTGCCGAGATAAATATCAGAGGAAATACATTAGAATATAGGAGTTTAATTATCTAAAGCCTAAAACTTGAAAAAATTTTAAACAATATGTTAGACTTTTCTTTGTAAATCAGTTGAACTTCTTCTTCTTATGCATCACCCTAAAGTGCCTTTTAGGGTAGGGGAGCGTCCAGCCATGACTGCCATTGCTCTCTATCTCTTGGCAAGTTTCTGGCTTGGCAAAGATATCTTCCCTTCTTTCTGCATTAACGGTTGACATATTCCAGATACGACATCCTTGGATTGCCTCGTAGTCTTCTACCATCAGGGAAATAATCCATGGTCTTCAATGGATCTCGATGTTCTTCCATCCTGATAACATGCTGGCGAGCCTTGAGAACCTCCTTCATTGGAGAGATCCCTACTTTATTTCTAATTGCTTCATTGCGGATATAGTCCCTTCTTGTTTTCCCTGCAATCCTTCAGAAGAATTTCATTTCTGCAGCTGTGATTCTACACTCCTGCTTGTCTGTTACTATCCAACTTTCAGCACCGTATGTATAGGAGTATTGGTAGATATATGGACTTAAAGATGTGAAGCTTCACATTTCTACTTATTCCTCGCTAACCAATCACAGTATTGCAAATCTGGTAGTAAACTGAATATGCTTTACTTATCCTGTGTAGGATTCCTGAGTCCACTTTCCCAGAACTGTTCCAAGGTAAACAAGATCAGCAACAATTTCCATGTTTTCTCCATTATTATACACTTGTATATCCTCTTCCTGTGCCCTTCCTACTTGTAGAATCTTGCTCTTACTAGTGCTTAAACGCATTCCTTTTCAACGCAGTTCTTCATTTCATTCCGTTACTTCCATTACTGATTGCTGCAACTTTTCAACTGAATCCACTTTGAGAACAATGTCATCCTCATAAAATTATATGCGATATAATACATACATTATGTAGGTATATTGCTCGTCCATATAGAAAATAAGTAGCAGGAGGCTTAATCAGCTGAACAAAAGATTTTATTTTGTATTTAACTAACTATTACCCCCATTAAAAACAAATATCTTAATTCATAGATTGTTTGTTTTTTTTCACATAGGATGTTGAAAGAGTGGGCAAAAGACTTGGATTCACTACTGATAGGAGGAATTTTCATAATGTTTCTCTTGGGCAGGGACAAGAATCAGTAGCTGAAAATGCTATGGAGATGGGATCCAAATTCGGTCATTGGGTAATTCTTCAGGTATAAAAAATATTATTATATTATATGTAACAAATATTTTCTTGGATATTAACCCTCTAACATTACACAAAGGACTGTAACTGATGAATTAATAGCCCATCTACATGGTTATCTTATATATGTATGCAAATCTAATGCTAATTAAAATTAATTTCATCATGAAAGGCATATGACTGAAATTTATTATGAATTAAGAAGTTTAAACAAATGAAATGTTAGAATTTAAAAAATTATAATCTTATTTGACCAACTGAAGGAAGTTAATTTAAATTTATTAAAGGATAGACTATGGCTCTATATATGTTCACAGTATTTGTTCCAGTATATTACTAGATGATGTTATTTTAAAATATCACCCACTTGCTAATGTTAGGTATTGTATTATTTATTTGCCAGATGGACTGAAATTTTTTTTTTCCATATCAGTTGCTTGGTTAAGATGCGAATAATAATTTTACACTGTTTCATCCCAGATTTCTTTTTTTAATCTCATTGCTAGTTAACACATTAACTGCGATACATGTCCCCGGAGTAACCAGTGTGGCAAAAAAAAAAAAAGTTCAGAAAGATCAGAAATGTTTTTGAAATAACTTCAGTATGCATGGTTGTTCACTGTTTCGGCTCCTAAAATCGTAAATTATGATTTTTCTAATACATGTTCCTGGAGACATGTACGTACAGGCTTGTACAGGTCGAGCTGGGCTGTGTGAAGGGGTTTAGGGAGAGGGGGCGTCAGTCAGTTCGCGCCTACTGCCAATTTTGGAGTGTTGTATATTAGCGAATTAAAATGTCATCCAGAGCAAAGAAAATTTCGGAACTAGCTATTCAGAATCTAGAACAACAGAATGTTATATATGATGAAGATGTTAGAGTTCATCCAGAGCTTTAGTCACCAGCCAGAACAGAAACTGATATTAATTATTGTGATCATATGTCGTCTACCAGCAGCGATGTAATTGACAGTGATGACACAGAAAAAGACAAAACTTATGCTCCTTCAGATGTTAGTGACTCTTCAACTTGCCAGAGTGAAGTGAACACCTCAGTTCCAGAAAGTGGATGCACAACACCTCTAGATGAAGTCTCTTCAAATGGTTGTTTAACTACAGTAAGTAGTCATGATTCTTTAATTGAATAGAGACCAATTTTTCATATTACTTCAAGATTTGAATTGATTAGTAAAGAACACAAAATTAATGTTGAGAGAGAGACTATTTCCAAACCAATTGATATCTTTATGGAGTTTATAGACATTGATATATTAGATCTAATAGTTGAAGAAACCAATAGGTTTGCGCTTCAAGAATTGAGTAAAGGCCACAATTCACATTCAAGAATTAATTCCTGGACAGAAACAAATAGGGTAGAAATGTATAAATTTTTTGATTTTAGTAACTGCAATGGGTCTAGTCAAAGCTCCAGCAATCAGTAGTTATTGGTCGAAGGATAGTTTATTCCAAAATAAATTTATATCAACACATATGATGCCTGATAGATTTTTGATTCTTCTGAAGTACATTCATTTTGTAGATTATGAAAGTGCAGATAAAATGAATCACATGCATAAAATTGAAAATATTCTGAAAAAATTTAAAATAAATACAATCAATTGCTGGAGCCTGGTTGAGATCTCATAATTGACGAAACAATGGTACCGTTTCAAGGGCAATTACAATTTTGGAAATATATACCCATCAAATCACACAAATAGGGCATGAAATTATATAAGCTATGTACTGTCCACGGCTATACATAGTATTCTATACATTCTACATACACTGTGCGATGTCAGGTACTCGTTAAAGATCCCTATCCTAATTATACCTGGATAGACAAAATTTAGGACTCCCACCGTAGCATCGTCCGGTTAGCCATAGCAGCAATACTAAAGCTCCTTGAAGTGGTAAATCCATTGGTTGGCCGCATCTTGTACGCGGATAACTTCTACTCAAGTGTAGCCTAAGCAAACATTTTATATGATAAAAAAGTTTTGTACTGTGGCACTCTTCAGGCAGGAAGAAAAGGAGAAGTGTTTGATTTACAGAGAGAATTTACGGATTCTCTCTGTAGATCAAACACACCTGTTCTTGTTAGAGACCTACACCTGTTGTAGATAGAGACCTGTTCTAATGTTAACAACAAACCCTGACCATGACACTAACTTACATAGCACTGGTGTTACAAAATGGAACAGGGAGCAAATATTTAAGCCATCTTGTGTTATTGACTATAATAATGCCTAGAAGAGGGTTGATTATAGCGATCGAATGGCTTCATACCAAAGTCCTGTGAGAAAAACCATAAAATGGTATCATAAAGTCATATTTGAAATCTTTTTCGGTACCACTGTTGTGAATTCTTGGCTGATCTACAACCAACTCGCTAGTAACAAGTTTGCAATCATTGACTTTAGAAGATCTTTGATTGAATGTATGGTTTCCTTCAATATCACGGAAAAGGAAACATAATTTAATAAAGCCCTCTGGTGCGGGAAGAAAGAAAAGGCGCTTATGTCGTGGCTGTTACGTGACTCGGAGGAAGACGATGTGAAGTAGAGAAGCGGATAAATGTGCTTGGTTACACCAGTTATTGTAGTGGATGTCCTGGTGAGTCAGGTTGTTTCCTTGAATGTTTCAACGAAATGCACCATTGAAGTAAAATAACTTCACTTCATTTAATATTCATTTGTTTACCTCTTTTATTGTTTGCAATTTAATGAATTGGTGAATTTAAATTTAACTTATATCATTGTTAACTTTAAAAGAAACAATAATAACAAGTGTGTTTTCATAGAAAAAATTTGTATCAGTGTTCCAGTTAATGATTATACGTAAAAATAAGATGTGTAATTTTTCGCTAATAAAATGTAATTTATAATTTCAATTGTTCGAACTCCATCCTTAGTTATTAGATTCCCCTCCTACTATGGCATAAGTTTCATCTCCATGGACCATTCCTGGTAGCAGAGTGATTTTTTTTTGTTATGTAACATTTTGTTTAAATACATGTCCCCGGGGACATGTGCCGTGCAGATTGGGAGGTGACCTGAAATCCATCCCACAGTTAATGTTTTAAATGTCTTATCAGATCCTATATATGAAATGTTGATTAAATTACATGAAACACCGAAGCTAGCACGCTAAAAGTGCCTTTTTTGGCCAAATATGATGGTTTTTGACATGTTCAGTGGGCTGGCGTGGGTTTTTCTTAGAATTTAATAAAAACTTTATATATTAGATCTTATTGTAAATTTAACTAGCTTTAATATGAAAAAAAGAAAACTGGGATCGAACAAATATTTTTGGAGTTATAGCGAAAAATGTGTCAAAAAAAGTTTGGATTTCACAACATTTTGCGTTGTTTAGCGTGCTGGCATGGGTATTTAACAGAATTTAAATATTGAAAATATTTCCCGAAGGTGTTTTTGTAAAACCAGTACTTTAGTATGTGGCCGAAAACTTGATTCTTGACAGAAAAATAGCAAAATTCATGAAAAATTACCATTTTTGGAGAGCTCTATCTCCAACATAAATTAATTTACAGAGATGCAATTGGACTTAAATTGACAACAATTTAGTGCTTTTTAATATTGCTTTGTCCAGCAAATTTTCATATTTTATGAGATATAAACGAACAAATGAAAATAGTGTGTAAGGTTCTTCTTTTTATTAATAATAGATAATGTGAACATAAAATTTATTTTTTATTTAGTCCGGGCACCGTTATACAATAAATGAAAAATGGTTTTGCATTTCACATTAAAATATTTAAAAATATAACCTTAATTTAATACTAGTTAGTATGAAGATTAACATACAAAAAACATAAACAAACAAGTTATTTTCTCAATAATTCATATTCAAATAATTCTCTATCCAAGGATTCTTTATATAAAATGAACAAACATACCTTTTCTTTTCTTAAACCTAACAAAATAAAAAAATTAAATTGTCTTGATAAATGCTTCACCAATTCTTCTCACTAAATAAATTCAGGTACACTCCTGTAGATCTCCTAATCAACATAAAAAAATATTCATTGTATCACAACACACATTGCACTATAACTGCCCTACACATCCTGTTCCCTCCAAAAAGCTGTCCCCCCTCTCCCCTATTCTATGTATTACCAACTAAATTTATTGAACAAATTAATTTTTTACAAACTTTACAAATTACACTTTTTCAGATATTATCCAATACAATTTACATTATTCTAAATTACAATTATATATAAAAACAAAATCAAATAAATATATATACAAAACATTATGAGATTAATTATAAGCAACAGTTAACTCAGTTATATGCAATCATTTTTCTTTCTTTAAACAATTTTAATTTATTAAAAAAAGTTTTCTTAAATTTATTTAAAATTTTCATGTGAAAATGGACAAAATTTTATACCCCTTACAAGTGCTAAAATTTTCAAGTACTACAAAAATTGCTTTTGCTTTTGAGGGTTGCAAACTTGGATTTTAACTACTCTTATGAGTCCTAATAACATATTAAAAAATGGTAGATAAATGTTTTTTTTTTCACTTTTCATGTCAGTTTCCCATGACATGATATATAAACCGGTCTGGCGTCATGTTTCCGATGACTTTCGGCTGCCAGACCACTTGATTCATGTTTAGGAAAGAATACACTAAAAAATGAGACCAAACTCAAGAACATACCTTTCCAATTATTTTTAAGCATGTGCAACACTGGATACAGGCTGCCAGACCAGGATATATCATTTCAAGGCGGATGATACTATGAAATGGGTTAGGAAACAAATTTATATCTTTCCAATTAAATTTACATGTGGTTGGCTCCCGGTCTATAACAATATAATAAAAATTTCTTCTTTTTTTTATAATAATGAAAATTGAAAATTACAATTTTGACTGGCAGAAAGGAGGTTTGCTGTACTATCATATACTTTTAGTTAGAAATTAAAATCCATTCGGATATAACCAAGAAAATTAATTTTGCTTATTAAAAATTATTATCATATCAAAATGTTGATCGTTTGCTATTTGATAATTTAGTGTGTAAAAATATGATTCATGGGCTTTTAGTTTTAAGCACTGATAATGCAGTCTATAATCTGCAAGTTTTTCTTAATAGCCTCTGTCCATCTGAATTACCAACTCATAGAGTAAAACTAAACATTAGATGTCTAATCATGCTTTTACGTAATCTTCAATCACCTAATCAGTGCAATTTTAAGGAGGTTAAAACTTACTACTATGCTTGAAAATATTATTGAAGAAATAATGTTCAATTTTTATCAATAAACAAATAAAACTTAAGTTAATAGTTATGTTTTTACTTATTTTACTTATTTTTGATTTTGAATTCAGTTTTTTTTTTTTTCCCCCCATTTGAGTAAAAAAAGGCGAAGCTGCGACAGGGAATTAATCAAAATGATAAAACGCATTATAAACCATTAGATACTAACATTAAAAAAATAAAAAAATAAATAATAAACATAATTTTTGTAAAAAATATTGATGATTTGTAGTTAACTATTATGCATGAAATGTCGATGAATTTAGTTGTTAAATTCAATAATAAAATGGAATTTTTGATTTTGAATTCACTTTTTAGACATGACCATTATTTTGGAAAGGTAACCATTTTGAAAACAAAATGATTCAAGAAAGGTAACAAAAAATTTTAACAATAAACGAAGGAAGAGGTTGAGAGAAATTAAAATAAATGGACTTACAGCAAACACCCTAAGCACCAATGACTGTTAAACACTATAAAATCTAGTATTGCAAAGCATTAAGGGTAGCACAACTGACATAGAATAGGGGGCGCATGGTGGATTAAAAAATTAAAACAAAGGCGTGGAAGATTTAAATATGATTTAAAATTTCGCTCTTAGTAGATAGTGATGGAAAGGTTTTCATACCTAAACTTGGGAATAAGTATTGTTTACAAATTTATGTTTACAGGAAAAATGGATGTTAAATACAAAAAATAACGTTTACTAATAAAGATAAAATCAAAGGTATGATTTAATGATAAGGAATATAAAGGCGGAGGGAAATAACAGATGCGGGCAGTTTCACCAATATAACAAAATGGCAATTAGAAAAAACATTCTTTTTATTAAAAAGTATTTTACCTTTTTTTGATCCCGAAAAATTCCTTCTATCCTTTCACTTTAAAAAGGAAAATTTTGGAATCCTAGAAATTCTGATAACAACTGTAAATTTGGACACAGCAGATTGTTAATTTTCATTTCAAAACCAAATGATCAACACAAAAAATCCATCGCTGCCTCTCCCTAGCCCGACTAACTATGCACTACTAATAAACACCATCGATAGATATATAGACATTAACCTTTAGCACCTCCACCCTCATCTTATACAGATCCCTACCTTATATCCCCTTCCTCTCTGATAACATTCAAAACAGACAGAGCTTAAATTATCGGAAAAATCCTATTCCTCTCCAACTTAAATCAAAAAGTGTTCCAGCTCATATAGAAAAAATAAAGCCCGCATCTTCATTATTCGTAATTACATTTTATTAAATCATACCTTTGATTTAAAGTGCAGTTTGTACGTTGTAATCCCTCATTTTTTTTTTTTTTTTTTTTTTTTTTTTTTTTTTTTTTTTTTTTTTTTTTTTTTTTTTTTTTTTTTATTTTTTTTTTTTTTACATGTTTAAATTCATATTTAAATCTTCCACGCCTTTTAAATATTTGTGTGCATTAGAATGCCACACTAAGACGTCATTATCCCCCACCCCCCTTTTTCCCTGAAGTCGATTGATCATTATATTGGATTGTCGTTTATTGTTATCATATTATTTTTTTTTTTATAGATCCCTTAATGATGTGCCCCAGGGCTTGATAATGTGGCAATTATGCCACGAAACGTCGCTTTTTAAATAGTATTTTAAATGATGAAGACCTGGGAGAATAGCCAAAATTTTTTCATATGGCTTTTTATTCAATGATTACACCATCTTATATTTATATTTAGATCTCCTTAGTATATAATTGTATTGCATTAATCAAAATGATAATTTTTTATAATCCCTATTTAAATATACCTATATTTTATAAAATTACATTTATTATATATTTTTTACCTCTAATTTGGTGTTTTACAAGATGAAATCCTAGGCCAATCAAAACTCTGGATTCATTAACGAAGTAGTATGTACCTCATAATAGCTATGCAATGATTTATTAAGTGTTATTTTTTGAAATGCTTAGAATATCCATTTGGTTACAAGATGGTTGCCAACCTTAGACAAGAAAATGGAAGCTGCCCAGATGAACCCGCATAAAAACTTTAAATTGTTTCTCAGTAGTGAGCCAGCTCCAGACCCCTCTCTCCACCGCATACCACAGGTATTAGCTTATCTTAAAATATTTTTATTATACACCATGTGAACATAAAAAGGGAACAAAGATAAAGCTATAGATTAAATAACTGTCACCCTCTGGTAGGTCTAATTTCCTCAATTATTTACATATCATATATATTATTTCTTTGGTATTTTTTTATGGTTAAGTATTCCTCGGTTCTCATCAAAATTAATTAATCAATTAACTAATTAAACTTTGTTTAAAAGCTTGTTTTCCTTGCTATTGATGAAAAATAAAAGAATAATTTTAAATTTATGTTTTTGTCAAAAACTTTTTTTTTTTAATATGTGGTCGTGTGTTTTTTTAGTTATATTATCTTTCTTTCTTTTTTTCTTAATTTATTATTATAAATGAATTATTCGTAAATTATTACCTTTTCCGTTTTCATTAACCTTCTTATAATTTATCATTATTATTGCCTGTGACGATATTTTTTAAAATTGTTCTTGTTCAGGCTGTTTTTTTCAAAATTGTGACATTCATCTTTATGTGAAAATTATTAATATAAATATCAATACACCAAAATGTTTATATATTTATTGTAGGGTGTACTTGAGTCTTCTATTAAAATTACCAATGAACCGCCAACTGGTATGATGGCTAATTTGCACAAAGCACTGGATAATTTTAATCAGTCAACATTGGAGATGTGCTCTAAAGAAGCTGAATTCAAGGCGATTCTTTTCTCACTTTGTTATTTCCATGCTGTGGTTGCTGAAAGAAGAAAGTTTGGCCCTCAAGGTTGGAACAGATCATATCCATTTAATGTTGGTGAGTTGCCAGATTTGTATTATATAAGCCTCTTTTATTTCCCTTTGTCTTCTGTTGACCTATGAAAAAGTGAGTCCTGTTTTCTTTGTGAAATAATTTTTATTATTATTATTATTTAGATGACATTAGAACAGAAATAATACCGCGTTTTTAATAAAGGTTAAATTATAAAAAATATTATTTTAAAAATAAAATATCAACTTTTTGTTTTATGAAGGTTTTAATTATTTTTTATAATTCTTAAAGTTGTTAAATTTAGTTATTCCAAAATTAAAAAGTGTCTCTTTTGATCGGTTACTTTTCTACTCCTACTTCATTATTAACTTCTCGATTTCTTAATTAATTATTATTATTCTTTTTCTTTGTTCTTCCATTAGGAAGTATTCCATACTGCATTGTTTTCCTTGTCATAACCTGGATACAAGAGACTAGGTACACCTTTCAATCAGGCAACTCTGACTTCAGTGGTCTTTTCTTAAAGGGATGGATCCCTTTTAGGTTCATCATCCTTACCACTGGTCTCTCGTTCATTATTCATCAATATTTTATTAATTTAATTTGGTGTATTTAGTTTATGCTGACTTTTATTATTTCATCATTTGAACCCTTAGCACCCCACATCCATCTTATAGTTTATATTTTTCATCATAATGCATATAAACGATATCCTTTTATTGTTTTCACTATATCCATTCTTGAACATGCTATTTCACTAACTAACTATTTTTTAATGTCAGAAATAATATATATGCTTCAATTTAAACTATTCTTATCTTGCTATGTATTTGTTATCTGTTATACTTTATGTATCCATTACTGTTCATCTTTCATTGTAATCTTCTTCCATCTAATTTTTCTACCTCATAGTTATTTTTACTTTTCATACTTTTTGTCTTTATTTTTAATATCGTTTAAATTCATTTTGTCTTTTTCTAATCCTTTACAAAGGCTTGCATTGCAAGTCGATATGTCAGCAAAATAAATTTAAAGTATTTTTATTGTGGTATGTATGACTCCACATCCCAAACCTCTATCTTTTTTTATCAACATCCTTTCATTTACTAAAGTTTATTGGTCACATTATCTGAACATCATTAAATAAAAAATAATTATATGACAATATAATTCTATATTTTTTAGTAATATGTCATTCAATATGTTTATGGTAAATTTTCTACCTGTAGGTGATCTGACGATTAGTGTCCAGGTTTTGTATAATTACCTTGAAAACAATGCAAAGATACCTTGGGAAGATCTGAGGTATCTCTTTGGAGAAATCATGTATGGTGGTCATATCACTGATGACTGGGATCGAAGACTGTGTAGAACATACCTAGAGGAATATATGTGTCCAGATTTGGTAAGTTAACTTATAGCTTATATAAAAGCAGTTATAAGAAAGGACTCTTACCATCAAAGGGAATCATATGTGGACTACTTCTGAAAAATCTCCAAGCCTCCATTGATTCGTGCCCAATATCAAACCGCAAAATTTAGACATTTACTAAGCACTGATTACAAGCTGATTCAAATACTTTCTGAACACGGGAAAACCAAACAATACTTAAAACAGTGTAACATACTAAATGATTGATGTTCTCATGATGGACATATTCACAATTTCCGACATTTAATATGACTGTTAAGCGCTTGACAACGCAAGACTGATATAGAACATTATACTAAAACATAGAAATCAGCCAGAAACAGAATAGAGACTTATAACTAAATATAAAATTGTTTTTTTTATAATTTATTAAACAAATTGACAGATGAATGTAGGAAGGCAAAATACCACCAATCTGGTAACAACACCAGACCATTGTTGACTAGATTGGTGTGTCACTGGCATAATATATAATGTATAAAGCTGATAGAATTGGACAAAGAGGTTTTTCAAAGAGGAGGGAGAATAGGTTCTCGTTGGTTACTTTGTGATTGATGAAAATAACAGTTGCTCCATTTACCATACTAGTTTCTCCCACCTTTGCCAATACCAATGCTCAAGTATTTTATTTATAGTATCTTATACTCTATTTTTAAAATCAAATTTTGGATTTAAAATTCAGAAAAATTAATAAATTTTATTTTATTTACTATAAAGTTACGTTTGAATTACCATATTAGGTAGAGGCAGAACTGTTTTACGCACCACAGTTTCCAGCGCCTCCCAATTCAGACTATGCAGGTTACCACATGTATATTGATGCAATGTTACCTTCAGAAAGCCCAGTACTTTATGGTCTTCATCCTAATGCTGAAATTGGTTTTTTAACAACTCAATCTGAAAACTTGTTCAAAATGATTCTGGAATTGCAACCAAGAGAAACAGGAGCTGCTGCATCTGGAGGACAGACCCGAGAAGAGAAGGTATATTAAGAAGAATGTTTTTTAATGTAGGGGTTTCGTCTATCAAATAACACATCTTGAATTTACTTCTAGGTAGGTGCTCTATTGGCAGACATTCTCGATAGAGTCCCAGAACCATTCAATATTGCAGACATGATGGCAAGAGTTGAAGATCGGAACCCATACACCATTGTCGCTTTCCAAGAGTGTGAGAGAATGAATATCCTGATGAAAGAAATAAAAAGATCTTTAGATGAATTGCGTCTTGGGCTTAAGGTGATTTTAGGAATATATATTTTAGAAATTAATATTAAACAGTAAAATGCATATTTTAAGATGAATTAACAATTTAAAAATGACAATATATTAGGGGGGGAAATAGGCCATAAAGTCCGTTCAATCAGTGAGTCAGTAACAATAAAATTTAACAATTTTTTTTTTTTGCAAGGGCAGGAAAAATCTTCAAACGACGACATGGCTAGGCCTGTACCTAGTCATGTTTAGGATTCTTACTAACTGAAACCACCTCTCTGGACCCACTAGGTTAAAACCATCTTCTTCTCTAAGGAACCGCCATTTATCATAATATGGAGAGGAACTGCTGCTGCCCCATGGTAGGCTACTTCATGCTGTGCCTATCTTTCTCTTCTTTCCTGAGCTGTTGATGGTGTCTGCCACTGAATATTAGTCCACCATCCAGTGTTCCTCATACTTTAACATTAATTGAATTAAGTTAACAATCATCAAAAGAAATCTTCAGACTTGTTAAAACTTTTCTCTGTCTCTTACTGAAAGCAGGGACTCTTAAAACGCTCATACTCAGTGTCTCTTCTACTGGTCATACCGGGGCATTTACCTATTTTACCTAGCTTGAACATATACTGGTAGGCTTGGAAGTCAGGTAGGAGGATAAAAAAAAAAATAAAAAAAAGATGGAAGCTTTCAGATCCTACTGGAAGCGAGATCACAAGACTTGTGAAGCTGCATGGTGGCCTTCATCTTATATGGGAATGTTCCTCCTCAGTGATCACCTAGATTCGTGACATCTTAGCATATACATCTACAAATTATTTCATAGGAAATTATGTGAAATGCCCTTAAAACCCTTGAACACTTTAATGATATTTAGAAACCATTTATCTTCTATATGCTCTAAGTTTTTTTAATTTTTTGTATGGGGAGGGGGGGGGGGTTGTCAGTTAGTAGGCCTCTTGAGAAAAAAATCTTACATAGGTAAAGTATGCCAATCAAACTTTTAAAACAAATTATTGAATGCTGGAAACACTGGAAATGTTGAAATTATTTTTACTTACAAACTTATTTTTACTAACAACATTATTTTTACTTTGTTAGTCCTGGTTCCAATAATTTATATTTGGATGATATTAATAGAATGTAATATGGTTGTATAAATTTAAGAACTGTAAATACATTGTCTAAATGAAAATCAATAATAAAGAAAAAAGAAAAAACTCATGTTAAATTAAAAGATTTATTTGAAACATTAATATTAAAACAATTTATTTGTGTGACACCTGAGATTCAAATAATATATTTCATTATTATCAATCAGTAATTGATTATCACTTATCCTACTAGTTTACTGTAATACCTTCGATGAGGGATTCTATATAAAATAAATAAATTCATTAAACTGTACCTCAAATTTGTTTGAAAAAAAAAAAGAAAGAAAAATCTTACAAGGGGACGTTTGTTTGTTATAATTTACAGATTTGAATGCCAATTTTTGTGTAGGTAGTAAGGACCTATAATAGTGCGAAACTAGAGTTATAGCCGCCAGTGAGCATTAGAAAAAAAATAAAATATGAAAATCACGTTTTATTTTTTTTCTCAGCCCTCAGTCAAGATAGAGAAATGATTCTTTCACGTTTAATTGCAGTTATGTATGGTATTAGATATAAAAATATTTTTGCTTAAGACACTATCTGGCTTTAGGGTGCTCAAAAATGACAAAATTTCAAGGAAATCCACTGTAAATCAGTGGAAACTTTTTTTCATAAACAACTGACCTCAAATCTTGATTTAACGCACCATAAAACCCTTATATGTGAAATTTTATCCAAATCAAAAAATATTCATTTTTTACCCCTTTCGAGGAGGTTAAAATTTTGAAGTTGAGATTTCATCAACAATTTATAATTTCCATAACAATTGCTGTGTTCAACAGATTACAACAGTAATAGCATCACTAGAATCAGCATACATTCTGCTTTTTATCCATGCGTATAACATTGGATTTACTCCAGATTTTAGTGGACAAAAACTGATGCGAATGAAAAAATCCAAGGTCAGCTATAACTTGAAATATCTCAATAATGGGAAATCCTGCGACCTCCGGATTTGGGCTTAACTATGCAGTTTTACAGCTTTTAGATGACCTTAAAATATGGTCTTAATCGATGGCGAAATAGTTGTGATAGCGCAAATTTTTTAGATTTTTTCAGAAATTGACAGCCTCTTGCCTTCTAAAATCCTTAAAAATTTTAAAGGTAAAAAAAAAATTATTTTTGAATTTGACAAAATTAAGTTTCTACATGTTTTTTGAGATGAGGAATCTGGAAATAATATCAGTTTTTAGTTTAAAAATTTTCCTCACCTATATTATATAAAGAAGACGTTTTAAAATGATTTATTTCTATTATTATTTTAGTTTTTACACAATAAATTTCAAATAAGACCATTTAAAAAATATATATATATTTTTTAACCAAAACCTGATATTAATTCTAGATTATTCATCAATCTTAGGATTTCTATTCAATTTGAAATAAAAATATGTCATTTAAAACGTCTTTCTTATATAATATAGGTGAGAAAAATTTTTAAACTAAAAACTGATATTATTTCCAGATTCCTCATCTCAAAAAACATGTAGAAACTTAATTTTGTCGAAATCAAAAATAATTTTTTTTTACCTTTATAATTTTGTAGGAATTTAGAAGGCAAGAGGCTGTCAATTTCTGAAAAAATGTAAATAATTTGCACTATCTCAACTATTTCGCCACCGATTAAGACCATATTTCAAGGTCATCTAAAAGCTGTAAAACTGCATAGTTTAGCCCAAATCTGGAGGTCGCAGGATTTCCCATTATTGAGATATTTCAAGTTATAGCTGACCTTGGATTTTTTCATTCGCATCAGCTTTTTGTCCACTAAAATCTGGAGTAAATCCAATGTTATATGCATTGATAAAAAGCAGAATGTATGTTTTGTCATTTTTGAGCACCCTAAAGCCAGATAGTGTCTTAAGCATAACAAAAATATTTTTATATCTAATAGCATACATAACTGCAATTAAATGTGAAAGAATCATTTCTCAATCTTGACTGAGGGCTGAGAAAAAAAAATAAAATTAGGATTGATGAATTAATTGCCACTTCTATTGAGATTATTTTATTAGAAAACTAGTTTCGAATGCTCAAAGCTTCAAAGTGAAAAAAAAAATAAAATGCTATTTTCATATTTTATTTTTTTCTTGGCTCCTAATGCTCATTGGCTGCTATAACTCTAGTTTCACACTATTATAGGTCCCTACTACCTACACAAAAATCGGCATTCAAATCTGTGAGTTACAACTGCAAACGTCCCCTTGTTAGTTGGTAACCTGGCCAGATATAGGTTAAATTGTCTTTGTTGCATTCTCTGATATACTATTTTCTTCTTATTTCTTCTCTATTCCCCTGCACTTGAGCGATAATTGTTGGATCACAATTTCAGATGATCTCTAATCCCAAAAACTAAGCACAGCACAATCAGAAACTATCAGTTGACCACATGTGCTCCTGCACTTCCGGTTCCCTCCAAAAAACTGTCTCCTTTAAAATTTATAATTAATTAAAATATATGTATCTAAATCTAAAAATATATGTATCTTTATGACTGCATACCCCAACTATCTACTTCTAAAAAAATATATATATAATCCCTTATCCATATAAACCTAACAAACAGTGGCATAACCAGGGTTACTATCAGAGGGTGGGGGGTTTATATATATTGTTATGATTTTGTTTATAAAATAAAAAAATAAATAATTTTAACAAATTTTTAATTAAAATGTTTTTTTACTCAGTTGTCTACTTTAATATATTATATTTTGTATGAGGGAAGGTTCTATGTTAATGTACAATTTGGAAATTGATTAAAAGTATTTTTATTTATGTAAATTTAACTAAAAAAATTTAAAACAACATTATTTTACATTTACATTTTATAATAATCTTCTTAATTTACCGGCAATTTATTTATCCATTCAAAACAAAAGCATATCCTTTTTCTATTTCTTTATATGGCAAGGCTAATTATAATTGATGTCTTCATCCATTTCCTTTTCTTTATCTTTGTTCCTTAAAACAAATTCTCTTAATGAAACTGACTTCAATCTTCACTGATCAGTACAGCATATATAATTTCAGACTCAACGGAGTCGAGTCCCACTTTTAACTCTTCACTGCTTGGAGTCTTTCTTTCAACTAGAGATGAGAAGTACATGAATGAACTAGTTCATTGAATTAGATCCGGAAAATGAACTGTTTTGGTGAGCTATAGTTCTTTCACCACCACTCGGGCTGGGAAGCTCAAGCCCAAGACCTTCATATCACAAACTTAATACTTTGTTCCAACGACAAATCATTCCTTTTATGTTAACTTCTGCTCTAAAGTTTTTAACTGTTGTGCAATTAAGGATATTTTTCAAGGAAGTGTCTCGAGTTTTGTCGTTTACATTATCTTTACTTGACGTTCCTAAAACTCTTATCATAGAAAATATAACATATAATAAGAAACAAATATATACATAACATTTTATTTCCCTAGATAGCTATATTTTTCTTAAAAAATGAACATTTTTATTCATGAAAAAAATTAATAAAATGAGTTCAAGGTAAACAGTTTTTGTTACTTAAAATATACTAATATTTTTTTAGGATTAAATTAATATTTAATAGTAAGTTCTTACTTTATAATCATATGCCAATCAGTAGTTTAAATATTTGTATTTTTTTTCTTACCACAGGGAGAATTGACTTTCAGTAGTGAAATGGAAACATTAGAATTTTGCTTGTTCATGGACAAAGTACCAACTCCATGGGCTAATAGAGCTTACCCTTCTCTGCTTGGACTTAGTGCTTGGTTCTCCGATTTAACTAACCGTCTTAAAGATCTTGAAATCTGGGTTGGAGATTTTCAGGTTTAAATTTTTTAATAATTTAAAATAAACATCTCAAAATCAACACTTGTTCAAAAATATTAGTGCAGTAATCAAGTCTGATTTATTAAAATATTTCTCTTTATTTAAAGAAAAATATATACCTTATAAAAAATATGACTGTATGAATATTTGAGGAATTAGTCAATTAGAAAAATGTTTTATGATAGACATATAAAGAACATTGAAAAAAAATATATATGATATACACTACATACGATTTATATTAGTTTTCTTTTTGTGTAAATGTAATTTGTACTTTTAGGTACCATGATGTTTTACAAGCATTTTAGTATGTAGGTATATAAAACAATGTTTTATTGCGATGCATGATCTTAATGATGATGACTTAATTTCCGATTATATCATCTTTTTCTTTTTCATCAATCAATTATTTAACAATAACAAAAATATAAATAAACCATAAAAAGACATGAGAACAGTTTATTTGAGAACAGTATTTCCCCCCAGAACCTACTTATGATTATGTTTTTTGTTATCTGCCCTATTTGAGATAACCGCTGGGCCCACAGGTACCAGTCTGGGCTCAAATGAAAGCTAATTAAATTTTTTACAACTTCATAATATTTGATATGGGATGCGTATTTTAAAAGATATTTCAATTAGGATTGATGAATTAAATGCCACTTCTATTGAGGTTATTTTATTTGAAAACTAGTTTCGAATGCTAAACATTCATCTTCAGTTCTAAAACATACAATGAAATTTTCAACACATCAGTACTATGTTACATAGATTATATATACTAAAGTTTTTTAAAAAGATAAGACAAGAAATCAAGCATAGGCACTCACCTTCGAGGTAACTAAAACACTGAATTTGTGAGAAGTAAAAGGGGGCAGGTAGGTTAAGTTTTAGATTTACAATGGGGTTTCCCTTATGACTCATTGGGTTTTTCCGTTCCTATGGGAAACAAATTTAAAATGGGGCTATTGGATGTGTTAGTCTGATCATTTAAACAAAAATCTGGATCGGTTTTAAACGATTTTATTATTTCTAGTGATTCAAAAGTATTTAATTTTAGGCTATTTTCTACTTGATGTAATATTTTTACTCCCGAGTCTTTATTAAATTTGTGGTTATTTTCATTTAGATGGATAGCGAAATTGGAATTTTGGGTCTTATTAGTGTATGCTCTTATATGTTCATTTACTCTTTGATTTACTGATCGTCCGGTTTTTCCCGTGTATTTTGCTTCACAGTCATTACATTTTAATCCTTATACGCCGCTTTTTTGGAAAGGGTCTATTTTGTCCTTCGGTGAAGGGAAGTATGATGACAATGGCTTATCTATTTTAAATGCAGTGTTTAAACCTAATTTTTTAAATTCTTTCCCGACTTTAGTGGATATTGGGCCGTAGTATGGTATCAAAATATATTTTTTAGGGGTAGCTTTATCCTCTGGGGGTGTTTTGTATATATTATTCATAGTTTTTTTATGTATTTGTTGTTTCTTCTTAAAATATTATCGATTGTGGTTTTACTGTATCCGTTGTTGTTAGCTATAGTGTGAATCGTTTCTATTTCTTTTTTAAAATTTCGTTCATTTAGCGGTATATTTAAAAGGTTTTTAATTTTGTTGACTAATTCAAGGGCAAGGGATTCATTTCAATCAAGTTGTAATTATATTTTGGTAGACCTCATAATGGCTTTCAATGTTGTATCCGAAATATGTTTAAAAAAAAGTTTGTATAGATTGTAATCCATACTACTTACTTTATAAACAGACAAGCCATTTTGTGTTCACTAACCATGAAAACGACTGAACTAATCTGTACCAAATTTTTACTATAATTTTTTTTATTTTGCAATTAAATTTTTATTAAAAATGGGATAAATATGTTGAAGATATTATTAAATATTTTTCTCAGTTTCTTGTGAAAATAAATTTTGAAAGGTATTAATTACTACCGAAGGCTACTATTAATACAAATTACATAGTATTTTATTATTTCATTATTCATGGCATTTACTCCTCATTTATTATTAATAAATCTTGTTACATGTTTCGGGAACAACAATATCCCATCCTCAGACTGAAACAGTATTTCATTATAATTGCACTACAATACTATTTTTAACATCAAACATAATAAATTCTTAATTTAATTTACACTATATATATCATTATAATTTTACCTTTAAAAATTCTTTTCTTGGTGTAAACACACCATGTCAGTTCCATTTACATATCTAAATAATAACTCTTCAACCTTATGGGTACAAGGGTCAATTACAAACTAACTATTGTTTTTAGTCCATAGTTGGTCAATCTATATTATTAATTTATTAATTATACCTGCATATATTGTTCCTATTTTATCAGTGTCTGTCTTGTAGTTAACTGCATTTTTAATTGTTTTATTTATGTACGAGTATATTGCTTCTTTTATTTTTCTATTGTGTGTTTTTCTTTCATGTTGTAGGATTTTTACCTTATCAAAATTAAATTTGTGGTTTAGTTTTTGTGCTTTGTGATAAGTAAATCTAACAATAATAAAACAGCCCTATCAGAACACGCACAAAAACTAAACCACAAATTTAATTTTGATAAGGTAAAAATCCTACAACATGAAAGAAAAAACACATAATAGAAAAATAAAAGAAGCAATATACATAAATAAAACAATCAAAAATGCAGTTAACTACAAGACAGACACTGATAAAATAGGAACAATATATGCAGGTATAATTAATAAATTAATAATATAGATTGACCAACTATGGACTAAAAACAATAGTTAGTTTGTAATTGACCCTTGTACCCATAAGGTTGAAGAGTTATTATTTAGATATGTAAATGGAACTGACATGGTGTGTTTACTCCAAGAAAAGAATTTTTAAAGGTAAAATTATAATGATATATATAGTGTAAATTGAATTAAGAATTTATTATGTTTGATGTTAAAAATAGTATTGTAGTGCAATTATAATGAAATACTGTTTCAGTCTGAGGATGGGACAATGTTGTTCCCGAAACATGTAACAAGATTTATTAATAATAAATGAGGAGTAAATGCCATGAAAAATGAAATAATTTCTATATATGTAACTCCTTCATTGAAGAATTAATAGTATTTTATTCTTTTATGATACAATCTTGAATTTATTGTACATTTTATGTTTGATCTTTAAATAAATTGATGTGTATGTATGAGGGTGAATCAAATATAAACGGTAATTTTCAAAATTATATTTATTGAATAATATTATACAGAAACTATACCTTCAACATTTTTCAATGTAGTCTCCTGCATTATCTACACACTTCTGCCACCGATTTGGAAGCTTGAATATTCCCTGTTCATAAAAAGACAGAGGGCGAGTTTTTAACCATTCGCGCACGTGCTTTTCGACGTCTTCATTGTTTTCAAATCGTTTTCCTCCAAGTGATTCATCGCGGATCGTCACATGTGATGAGACGTGGGTCCACCATTACACCCACGAATCGAAAATGGCAAGTAAGGAGTGGCGAAGGAAGGATGAAGGCTGCCCAGTGAAAGCCAAAACTCGTCTCTCAGCCGGAAAAGTTCTTGCAACAATTTTTTTTGACTCAAGGGGAGTTCTGCTCATTGATTTTCTTCACGATCAACGAACAGTGAATGCGGCTTACTACTGCCAGGTGCTACAGTCAGCAAAAACCAGTTACCGGAACAAAAGACGAGGTGTGCCCATTAGAGATGTCATCCTTCTCCATGACAACGCAAGGCCTCACACCGCATTGTTGACAAGGGATAAATTGGAAGAAATGGGCTGGGAAACTCTCGAACACCCTCCTTACAGTCCAGACCTATCCCCTTGTGACTATTTTTTGTTTGCGCCCCTGAAAGAATCACTTGGAGGAAAACGATTTGAAAACAATGAAGACGTCGAAAAGCACGTGCGCGAATGGTTAAAAACTCGCCCTCTGTCTTTTTATGAACAGGGAATATTCAAGCTTCCAAATCGGTGGCAGAAGTGTGTAGATAATGCAGGAGACTACATTGAAAAATGTTGAAGGTATAGTTTCTGTATAATATTATTCAATAAATATAATTTTGAAAATTACCGTTTATATTTGATTCACCCTCGTATTATAATAAAATAGGTTCCATGTTATTTGCAACAATAGTTGGTTATTGAAGTGACTGTTTTATTAACACTTATAAATGTTGTGGTTAGCTCTGCTACCATCGAGTGTGTGGCTTTTGCCAATCTTCCTTTTTCCTCTCAAAACCTAATTTTATTGTATGGAGGTGGCAGTGGCAGCCAATAAAGAAACAATGGAATTAGCCCGATTCAAAGGTATAATACTCAAAACAATGCTTTTTAGGAATGCTAATGTAATATATAAATAAAGATTTATTAATATGACATCTGTTATTTTACTAATTGACTGATCCTTCAAATATTTACCAGCTTCTCTCCTATCACAAAGAATACATTTTATAATATAACACTTCTCTTTTTGTTGTAGCTTCCTACAACTGTTTGGCTTGGAGGATTCTTTAATCCGCAGTCATTTTTGACTGCGATCATGCAGAATACTGCTAGGAAGAATGAATGGCCTTTAGATAAAATGTGCTTGCAGTGTGATGTGACTAGAAAAATAAAAGAAGAAATGACGTTAGTAATTTTTTGTTCTATTGTAAAGATTTTCTCATTTATTAGAAATATTAATGATCAATTATTGATTTTAGTGCTGCTCCACGGGAAGGAGCCTATATCAGTAATCTTTACTGTGAGGGAGCTCGATGGGACATCACTGTGGGTGTGCTGACTGATGCTATAATTAAGGAATTGTTCCCTTCAATGCCAGTCATCCATGTAAAAGCTGTAACTCAAGACAAACAGGATGTAAAGAATATTTATGAATGCCCAGTATACAAGACAAGGCAGAGAGGTCCAACATTTGTATGGACATTCAATCTTAAAACCAAGGCCAAACCTGCCAAATGGACTTTAGCAGGAGTGGCTTTACTACTAAGCACATAAATCCAATGAAGTAACTTCTTCATCACCTAATGATAAATATCATATGCTAGTTTAAAATAAGGAGAAAGGCTCCTTATTTTTAAATTAAAAAGAAGTTAATTCAATATTTGTTTTTATTCTGTTCTTTAGAAATATTGATTTTTTTTTTTTTTAAAGGTGTTCATTGTTACATTTAAACATTATTATCACTTCTATTAATGAGAAATATGGAACATTTATTGTTATAGATCATTGAAATGTCCACTTTATTATGTTTAAACATACAAATCATTTCTTTGGTAGAACCATCTGGAAACCCTATCAGTAAGACACTATTAAAGGGAAAAAGCCAAGGAGTGGTGTCTGACAAACTGACAGGTGATGCCTTCACCCAGCTGATACAACCTGACTCAGATAACCCACTCTAATTTAACTACTACAATAACTCAAGACAATAATCATAAACTCTAATAAATATTAACTGTTGACTAACCATATTATAGTATTACAGAATAATCATTAACTGGTAAGACCTATTAAGTATGATATTCTGTAATGCATAATAGAATAAATGAAAATATACAATGTTGCATAATAAATGATATAATTGTGATATGGTAGCGAAAATTGAGAAAGGAATCGCCACAAATGAGAAAATACCTCTCGAGGAAATAGCTGTTCGGGTCAAGCATTAGCATGTTGTGGAATGGCAGGATAGATATACCTGGGAGTCGGGATTGAGAGGCAAGAACCATTACATTGTCCAACCTCAGGTGTCTCTTCATCCGTGGTTCACAGGTATTGCTTTGGAATTAAAAGGACAAGAAATATCGATTATAACCAGGTTACGAATTAACCATGGGCTTTCTAAACGAGGCTCAAAGTCACTAAGAAAGACAAATGCTCAGAATTCTGTGTTATGGATGACCCCATTCACGTTGTCATGGAATGTGAAAAATACAAGAGCCGGAGAAAACACCAAAAAATCAAAAACAACAATTTATTCATAAAAAATTTATCCAATTTGGATAAAAATTTCATAAAATCATTAGGCAAATTTATGAAGGAAAGAAGAATTGATTTTTAAGCACATATTTTATAAATATTGCGGGCAGTATAGGACTTCAATGGAAGTCTTGGGACTAACAAACAACAACAAAAAGATATTATGTAATTTATAAAATGGTATAAACATAAAATTATTCCATAGCTAAACCTATCTGCTAACCAGTGTCTCCCTGTGCTGTGCTTTGTGTAGGATCCATGGATATTTAGGATCCATTATTATACATTTATCTTAAAATTAGCAAATAATAATACTTTCATTTCTGCTTTGAGATGATAGGCACAATTTGTTTTTTTGTTTGTTTTTAGCGCTACAGTCCAAGGCCCACCTTGGTTTCTTGCACAATTCTGTTCTAGTTGGTAATCCCTAGTACTCTCAAGTCCTCCTCAACATTTTTTCTCCAGGATTTTCTAGTACGTTCTCTTTCTTTTTCCTGGGAAACTCTTTTCCATATTCCTCTTACCATTCTGTCACTGGTCATCCTTTTGACATTTCAAAATCAGCTTATTCTTTTGAACTCCACTGTTGAGTTCAATTAAAATAGTTTACCGTTAGTTTTTACTGATTTAAATTTAAAGCTTCAAAAAATGAGATCAATCCAGAAAATATTTTTCAAACTAAAATAAACAATGTGAATTGACAGGCAGAAATCATTAACATTTTTTACAACTGGCTCAATAGAACTGAAAGAATTTCATTCCTTTCAATAACGCGAAGTGTTTATAAGTAATTGTTAATCTTGTCTATTGATAATTTGATTGTGTTAATTCCAATCAGAATACATCAGTCAACAACTGTGACTGATACAAGCAAATCTTTAAACACCAAAGATCACAATTGAGGATGAAAGATAAAGTATTGTTCTGATATGCTAGTTTCCATAAAACTATGAAACTCTCACTGTCTAACTTCTTTGGTTAGGACGGTTAGCAAGAAGTTCTGATACTTCTGAACGATGCTTCTTGAATCAATTTATTTTCTGAACGATTTTTATTGTTGTTTCATGCATAAAGATTTATTGTATAAAGCATCATACATATAATTGAAATTGATATTATTGCTTCTACTCAAAAAGCTAATAGTATTGATTTTGATAAATCTTTTGGTATGGTGATAAACCACGGTTGACATCTGGACACAGTTTCTGCTTTTTGGCACTATGGCAGAACCGGTTAATAATTGTCCCATGCATCAAGACAGTCCTCCATTAGAGGACGAAGATGGAGGAATTTAGAAGAGAGATTTTTCAGTCTAAAGAAGATAGCCAAGAAAATTGTCCCTTAGCTGGAGGCAACTACAAATATCTGTCTTACCATTGTGAAGTCCTAAAAAATATTCTAGTCGAAGCTAATGCAAGTACTGCAGCAAACAATAGTATGAACAATACTGTATAGCCCAGTCAAATAAGGAGTTTTATATAGCAAATCTCGGAAAGGAAGCAATGAAGCTGAATTTTTGCACATATTTGTCCAACTCTCAACGGCTTTCGAGATTTACGTAATTGCAAATCAATAATTATCGAGTGGAAAAATTGTTACCTCACTTTTTGACAAATGTTTGCTTCAAGTGCCGGAAATGCATATATGTAATTTAAGTAAATTTAATGCTCTACAACTTTGATTCTGACATTTTTTCTGAGGAATGATTGTCGAAGGCACTAGAAGCAAATTTTTGTCCCAATCAGTGCCCCCTTCTCCTTCTCCACACTATATCGAAAATGGTCAATCATAAAAAAGAAATAATAGATCAAAATTATAGAGAATATTATTATCTGCAAGTTTTGTAACCTCCTTGATTGACATCCAATGGACAGAAATCAAAATATTTGAAAAAAAACAACTGATTTTGAGACTTTTGACCTTGAATATCTAATTATGCTAACATGCTAAGGTCGGTGACTTTTCACCCCTCATTTAGAAGACCAAAACAAAGGTATATGCAAAAATTCAGCTTCATTGGTTCATCCGAGGCGAAATTCTTATTTGACTGGGCTAGTAGTAGTAAATCACAAATCACCTATTTCTAATAGGTAATGTATTAACTGAGTTTAAAACATACTCCATTAACAATATACTTATCAGGGAATTTGCCGACGGAATCAAAATATATCCCAAAACGAACATGAGCATACCAGCGTCCTATCGCTTCTCAAAAATAACAATTTCTCCTGCACCATAAGGATCAGTGCAACCACCAAGTAAAAGTAATAATGGATATCAGACGTCTTATAAAAACATCTTAAGATGGATTCAAAAAGGACATAACTCCAGTCTTAATCACAACTACAACGTAATTTAAAAAAGAAGATATTAAGCAGTTTAGAGCTATAAATCAAATACTATTTAATGTAGTCTTATTTAAATGAAACAGAGGAATGGTACAATACCATAGATGTCAGGAATTCGTTGATAAATAAAACCATTGTTAGAAAATTTGTTCATGTTCATTCTATTTCTGTTCATTTTGACTACTTGAACATAAATAAAACAACAGCTATGACCTCTAGATTGTTCCAAAGTATTTGATTCCTCTGATACGAACTTCTTTGCCAAAGATTTATTGATCTCGATCGCCCAGAAAAAATTATATTCCATATTTATATCATTTTTCAGGTAGCGATCATCAGCGGTTGAAGTATCTGAAGACATTTTGCATCCCATTTTTCTTGAGTGCGGAGTACCACAAGGTGCTTACCTCCTGTATTTTATTTTTTTCCATTTATAGTAGGAAAATGTTTGGAACACAATACCAAAACGCAACCGTGACAGCTTTCGCAGATGATATTGCGAACACAAGTAGAAAGATTTGAAGCAAACAGAAAAAGTGTGACAGAGAATAGCTTAGGAGCTAAAAAAATTAACCATTGATGTGAACCCAGATAGAGGAATTATATTTTTTTATCAGAAAGACAAAAAAAACTTCTGACAAAATTCAACTGCAATAATTGTGAGAACAAACTTTCTAAAAACATTGCTTATCTGGGTATTAAATTTGATAGGCACCTTTAATTCTCGGCCAACTTAAATATATATATATATATATATATATATATATATATATATATATATATATATATATATATATATATATATATATATAATATTAAAATAGATTACAATCATACAGGCTCAACCATTTATTAACTGCCTCAAACTTTTAAAACTGCTTACATACAAAAGTGTGATTCTTATTACTCGACTGTACGGGGCACTATTATTTTCAAACATAAGAAAATTAATAAATAATCAACTACAATCATTTTAAAATGAAATATTGAGAAAAATCGTTGAATGTTCTAAAATGCAAAGAGTTACAGCATCTAAACTATATTTAAGGAATTAAAAGTTAAACAAATTAAGGATTTTTTGGACGAAAGGACATTTTGATACCATAAAACATATTTCAAACCCAGTTTACAGCAAAATTTCACCAGCTGGAGTACCAAAACTGTGGCAAACATTATTTTAAATATGAAATTATAGATTTAGGGTATTTTAGTTTTGAGGTGCATACACATAAAAAACAGTGAGCCCCATTACATAGGGCACTAGGCCTCTCTATTCTAAAAATGTCAAAATTTCATGTCGTAATTTAATATTTGAAAAAAAAAAAAAAATCGACGTTTATCTCAAGTTAGGGCAATGATGGCCGAGCATGTCTGAGCCAGAGTCCCAGAGTGAGTGGTTCAGAAAGGGATGGGTTGATTCCCAACTAGATCAACTAATATTTCGTTCTCAGCATGGAGGAGGTGTTGGTCTGTATGTTCATGATAGCATGAGAGTTAAAATCCTTCAAAAATCACCCTCTTCCGAAACTCTTCACATTGAATACCTATTCACCGAAATCACCTTTGGATCTTCCTCACTCCTTTACATTATAGCCTACCGCCCTCCTCAAGTTATATATGACAAGACATACTTAATAGACCTGATTTATTCCCTAGATTTATATATTGTACCATTCCAACCAACCCATCATCCCCAGTTCTCTGATACTCTCCTAGACCTATTCAGTTTAGATTCTTCCAAAAATTTACTCTCATACTCCCAAAATCCTGTACCGTTTCTCTCCTCCCATGACCTCATTCAAATATCCTACATCTCCGCTCAAATTCCCATCCCAAAGCCAATCTGGCGAAACCTCGTTTCTTTATCTCCAGAAAGTATAAATCCTCTAATTGAAACCCTTTTACATTCTATTGAACCCATTTTTTCATTCTATTCCATTGATGAGATGGTGGAATGTTTCTTATCAAATCTTCTTTCGCTCCTTAATCACTTAGCCTCTCATCCACATTCCGGCATCCCCCAGCAATTAAAAAAATAATGAAGAGATGCTGCCAGAAGGCATTTTGGCGCACTCGATATCTGAGGATTATTCAACGTTCACACATCTTCGAAATCATGCTGTCAACTTTACGCCGTGTCAAGGCACAATATTTCCATAATATCCTATCTCAGGCTCCAGACCCAAAGTCCAAGTGGAAAATCCTTAGAAAATTTTCCATTACCAGTTCCACTTCCTGTTCAAATTTCCCAGTTACTCCCGACGATCTAAATTATTTCTTTGCAAATCCTTTTCCTGATAAACCTCAAACCATTTCTTTACCAATGTCAAACGTTACTCGTCTTGCTACCTTTAATCCCGATAACTTCTATTTCCTTCATATCCTTCCCAATGATAGTATTACTTCCATTCTCAAATCCCGACAAAAATAATCAAACTCAGTCCTCCAGCTATTCTCCCAGCCCTTCTACATATATATCATTTTTCCTACAGCCTAGAGAAAGGCCCTAGTCCGCCTGTTAAATAAAATCCCTTCTCCATCTATTGTATCAGACATTCGGCCTATCTCCATCCTCTCAAAGCTACTAGAAAGATTGGTCAATGCCCAAATTACCTCCTTTCTAGAGGAAAATTCCCTCCTTAATCCGTTACAATCAGGCTTCCGTTCCGGTTATTCAACTCAGCCAGCTTTGTTAAAAATTATGCAGGACCTTTATTCCTTAATGGACCAACAACAAATTACAATTGTAGTCCCGTTTGATTTTTCAAAAGCTTTTGATTTCGTTGACCATTCAATACTTCTATCTAAACTGCAAAATTTCTCCCTATCTAATAGTGCTCTAAATTGGTTCCACTCCTTCTTATCTCAGCGTGCTTGCTTAAATTTTCCAGATGATGTGAAGGGAACTCCCAAATAAGTATACCTTTTTTTATAATTTCTTATCATGCTAGTATAACGTTTTGAGCTGTTTAAGCCTTGGAGATTTATGAAAGACAGGAGTTTTGGATTTGTTTACATTTAATGTAAGAGAATTGTTACTGCAATACTCCAGTAATATTGTTATGTTCTTCTGTGCTCCATGGCAACTATCACTAAATAAGATGATATCATCAGCTAGATGGAGCATATTCACCTCCTGTAAGGTATCTATGCTTACACCTGCTGCTCCTTTGTCATGAACGAATTGTACTATGTCCGAGGTAAGTATCAAAAACAAGGCTGGGTTCAGATTTTCGCCTTGTAAAAGTCCTAAGGTGATGTCAATATTATCCGAAAGTCGTTCACTAACTGAATGCATTGTAAAGCATTTTAATAATTTTGAAAACTTTTCCTCCGATTCCTAGAGTAATAAGCTTTCTCCAAAGGAGTCCGTAATTGACTGAATCGAAGGCTTTTTTGAGGTCAGTAATGTGGCATATATAGATATCTTCCTTCTGTTTTGAACGTTATTCCGATTAGTGCCGAAAAAGTGAAGATATGATCAATGCAGTCTCTTCCGTTCCTGAATCTCACTAAGATGAAGGACATCTAAATGATCGACCTCGGGAATGTTCATTAATAAGATATGCCACTGGTATAAGGTATATTTTCTTGTATAATGAAGAATCTGCTTGGAACGCCCTTCTGCTCAAGAGCGTTTCTTGTATTCAATATCTTTCTCAGATTCTAGCAAGGTTCAATTTCTTTTTTCTAAATACAAAACTGCAATTTACTTAAAATTAATATTTTTAAGTTAAATTTACCCATGTTTGTGGATTTAAAAAAAATATTACAGTTCTGAACACGTCTACTCAATCAGAAATAAGTGTGAACCTAAAGGTGAATCAAAATTGGTAAAAAAAAATTAATTAATTTACAAAATAATTTTATAAATATAAAATAGCCTAAGAGGTAACGAAGAGCAGCCACAGTATTACCAACTCCACATTATATAATTTGCTGATAGACTCCCAAATTAAGACGCTGTACTTAACCCACCAAAGGTGTTCGCCTTCCTTTAATTACTACACCTTGGTAAGGACCTTTTACAAGTCCTAATTGATAATTCTTTGTATTTCGCTTGGGTTAACATAACGAAAGTCGAATGCCTACATGAAAATTGATTTACGTAAACGAGTTCTATCTTTACTATAATAAATAATGTGGATACTCAAAATAACTTTTTCTTATTCTTTACCTTAACAAGTGTCCGGAAACAGTCAGGAAATCGGAAAAAAATATCTGAAAATATTCACTAACTCTTAAAAATTTTCTATTGTGGTATGTACAATAGAACCCTCAATCAACAGAGATTGTTATATTAATCGATATAGAGTCTCGCTGTAGCAGCCGCAGAGTAAACAGTGCAGTTCAAAGTTATAGTTACGTTTTTTTAAAGTTTCTTTTATTTCAGACATTTTTTTATTATAGTTAGTTTTTCGTTTTCTTAATTATTTACGAAGTTAGCAAAACTATCCAGAGCCCTTGGAGGAGGGGCTGAAAACAAAATGGATGAACCACCGGGAACATCACAATCAACAAACAGATACATTAAAAGAAAAAGAGGTGATGCTTTACAATACAACATTGACGTGGCAAACTGCTACGAAATTCTTTCCGATATGGACGAAGATGAAATTTCGGAACTATCCGCATCCATAAATACCAAAGGAAAAAATAATCAATATCCACCAATCATAATAAATAGCTCTTATAATAATATAAAAGATACAATAAGAGAAATAAAATCCCAGGTAAAAGAAATTAAAGTTAAGTACAATGGGAATAAAACCAGTATTTAAACATATAATAGTCAAGATTTTTCATTAATTAAAAACATATTTAAAGAAAACAATGTAGGATTTCATTCATATACGCCTAAAAGTGAAATTAAACCTAAATTAATTTTAAAAGGAATTCCCCCGGAATTTTCTATGGAGGAGATATCAGAAAATCTTAAAGACCAAGGCCTTCAGGTATACAAAATATATCAAATGGAAAAAAAATTTTCCGGATTCAAATGGAAAAAGTTTCCCTTCCGTATCACATAAAGAAATAATCCATATTATAAAACAGCTGAAAACTAAAAAAGCTCCTGGCGAAGACAATATTCCTACAATAGTGATTAAAAATCTTAGTAAAAAATCAATAATGTTCTTGACTAAAATTTTCAATTCCATCTTCCGCCTCCGACATTTCCCTACTTCCTGGAAAACAGCAAAAACTATACCGATACCTAAGCCAAATAAAGACCCTTCAGAAGCCGTTAACTATAGACCAATCAGCCTTCTTAATACTCTTTCAAAAATATTTGAAAAAATATTCTTGAAGAGATTGAACAAGTTTATATCGGACAACAATATCATGATTAATGAACAGTTTGGTTTTAGAAACAATCATTCCACAGTGGCACAGCTCGCTAGATTGGCAGATTTTATTACAGCAGGTTTTAATGAAATAAAACATACTGGGATGATCTTACTAGACATCGAAAAAGCTTTTGACACAATATGGCATAACGGACTAATATACAAGCTTATCGCTTACCAATTCCCACCCTACATCATTCATATTATCCACTCATTCCTTTCTAATAGATCCTTTCAAATCACAATCAACAACACCACAACTCCTAAACATTCCCTATCAGCTGGTCTTCCCAAGGATCCTTGGGGCCTTCTCTTCCTTCAGTTGAAAGATCATTTTACGCAGATGACACCACCATTTACACTAGTTCCTACAGGATAGATACAATAGAAAAAAGATTAAAATCATTATACTCGAAATTCAATAAATATTACAAAAAATGGAAATACAAAAATAAACGAACATAAAACTGCAGCAATAATATTTACAAAAAGAAGGTCTAAAATAGTAGATCATATCATCCTAAATAAAATTCGAATCCCCTGGGCACAAACTGTTACCTACCTAGGTCTTGAATTAGATAAACGTTTAACTTTCACATCTCATATTAATAATAAATGCTCTAAAGCCAAAAAACCTATCAGTAAAATGTCACCATATTTCCGAAGAAAATCCCCTCTTATCTACTCGCACAAAATCATTTTATATAAATCAGTCATTCGACCATTACTCACATACGCCTCTCCGGTATGGAGCTACACATGTGACTCCAATTACAAAAAATTAGAAAGAATTCAAAACCAATGCTTGGGAATCATTAACAACTACCCAAGATACACAAAAATAACTGATATGCAACACGATCTAGATTTTCAAACAATTAAACAGTTTATTTACACCCAGACTCAGAACTTTTTCAACTCCACAATAAACTCAGACAATCCCATAATACAAGCAATAGGCAAATATAACAAGCTAACCTTCAGAAGATACGTACACAAACGAACTAGACACATATTACTAAAATAAAATTTATTTAATAAGACAATCTTGAATTTATTTGTTGTAGTTAAATTTTAATTTAGCAAATCAAAGTATTGTAAGAGATAACTTATTGTTAAATAGCAATTAATTTTAACGCCCAAAACTTTTGCATATTTTCCATTTATTTATTTTATCACGTTGTTTTATTTTAATTATTATTATTATTTATTTTTTTTTTCTTAGTAGGTTTTTTGTTTGTTGTTATATATTAATCGAATTAGTAGAAGAAGGAGCTGTGTAAAATAATTTCGTGAATCGGTAAATAACGGTGTTATGAGCTTATCTCCCTCCAACTTGTAATATGAATAACCCAAGTAACATTGAAATTAACATTTTATCTATTCTTGATTATTAAACAACCCATTGATTAAATCCCCCATGATTTCATAGCGTATGAACTGAAGTAACTTTATTTTAATTTTTAAACTAGAAGGTGCAACCTACCTTATTTTATTAAATATTAATAATCCACTCATATATTCAGTTAAATTGTATTGTAAAGCCGAATCTTGCTATTAAGTAGTGAAATTTGACTTCTGTTGAAAAATATTTGTTCGCGAAAATAACTTTATATGAATAATCATGGTAAATATAATTTAGGCATATCATGTTTCGTTTTCCAAATTATGGATTGGAAATATTTTTTTCTGTTTGTTTTTTTCTCTATAAGTAAAATCAATTACTAAACAGATTTCTCAACTTTCTTAAAAACACGTTAAACGTTTGTTCCCACTACTGTTGAAAGCACCTGTGGAAGGTTAGTCCAGCCAGTCGGTATCCAACCTCCGTACTCAAAGGTTGTGCATTTGGTATTTCTGTATTCAGTAAGTTGTTATTATGTTGTAAATTAGTGTTTACGGTACTGCACAAATTTATTTTTTCATGTCTTATTTTCTTTTTGATGTTTCCATAAAAAGAATATATTACATGGCTGTTTTTGCTTTATGGTTTCTGATTGATTACTGTCGTACAATATTAATATAGATTCATTAATTCATTTTATATTGTTTGCCAGTGCAAATTACTTTACATAATTTTGTATTCTTCACTCTTTTTAGTCGCAATTGGTGCCCAGTTTGGGGATTTTTCGTAGTTTAATGAATTTCGTTTCCACCGATTTTCATAGTGCAATCTAATAGTAACAGTGTTACAACATTAATGTATGATCCTGAAATTATTTAACGATTCATAAGTTGAAGGATATTTAAGAATGTATGCTCAATTAATATTCAACTTATGTTTTGACAGAAAAATAAAATATAGTATAAATGTATTTACTGCTTTCCCACTACATTTTTTGCTATTACCAATATGGTAACCTATTGTTTTTTAAAATTAATCCATTACCGTCAATGAAAAGACTTAATGAAATTTTATGTTATAATCCCAGCAATGAGAAATCATAATTTAAGTTAATTTTTTGCACATCATATCACCGAATTAAAAGAAGGCATTGATTTACCACGAATTGTTAAATTAATGATATAATATATTTATAATCATCGTGGTGGTTTCACGGATTTCATCCGTTATTTGCAACTTTTTGAAAAGAAGGAATTTGTTAATTGTTATAGCACAACGATTTTATATTTAAAGTTTTTTCATTATGTTCTGAACGCCGCACACTGGTCCGAATTACAAATCTAGCTGATCAAAAACTGAAGAACTCATTATGTTCTTGTCTCAAATAACAATATATACCGTGAACGGTAGTTACTTTGAACACGCGGGGGTACTTTAGACACACTTTTAAAACGAAAATCCTGGTGGGCTCAATTTACCATTTTCTTTTACAAGCTAGTATCCTCGAGATTGTTCTATGATTTTAAGGACTAAACTTAGAATATGCTGCAATCGCGATAAGAAAACATGTTTGCTGTCTTTGCCCCCTGTAAACCTTTTTATGATATCAATGTTTACAGGTGTTTTTATAAACATTTCCAAATTTCATCTGCACATTATCTTTTATGTTTCATGTCTCTTAACTCATTTCTTTAATTGTATATCTATTATTAAGCATAAAAATGCAACATGGAAAATGTTTAACATTGTGTGATCGTTAGTTTTGTTATTTGGTGAATTGTAACAATTATTTTCATTCATATTTATAATTAAAACAATTTATACATTTATTATATATTTAAAACTAATTTCGACTTGATGATGAACAAAAAGGATTATAGTTTATCAGGCACTAATAAAATTAACAATCCAAGAACAATAAAAGAAAATAAACAAAAGTAATTAAATTAAAATAACTAAACTTTAATTGAAAATTATGTCATCTGAGCACTTTTTTTTCTTTGGTTCTTGTAATTTTGTCATTCTATTCAAGTTTTGTTTAGTAAGGACCAATGTTCCTTGAAAAATAAATGAAGTTTATGTTAAAAGATAGATTGTGAGTTGATAATTTAAGATCTATATTTTCATAAAATGTATCAACATTAGTAAAAATATTTGTGGTTTTATCAACAAATCTGATGATCATGTGAATCCTATAGGTGGATTTACGGAAGCATTTTGGTGAAAAGTGATTTTTTAAAAAAGGTTTTTCGACTAAAAACAAAAAAATAAAAACTACTAACATTTTAAAAAACACGTAAATTTGATAATTAAAAGGGTTAAATTGAAGAAGACCCTTCTTGAGGGGCTACTTTGAACAATAGAAAAATAAACCCCCTCTCTCCCTTGTATCGAAGATACGGGAATTTGAAGCAGGGTTTTGTAGCTATCATTTGGTCCAAGAAAATTTAAAATATTCAAAAAAACGAACGCGCAGCAGTGCAAAACCTGTTCAAAGTAGCCCCCGTTTACACTATGCTTTCTTATAGGGTTTTAAATGAAAAACACGACAGTGAAGCAAATTTTTAGCTAACTATTTCTTTGAAAAGATATAAAGGTTATTTTATAATAATAAAAATTTACAAAACTTTGTTGCTGAAAATGTACTTTATTAATTTAAACAATAAATTCTGAATGAAAGAGAGGGACATCTCATTGTGGTTTGGAACTACTATTTAAACACTTCTAAATAAAAGTAAAAACACTCATTTATAAATTTTCTTGGTAAAAAATGAACAGATATTGTAATTTTATCATAATAACATATCACTTAGCCCAAGATTACCATCGTTTTCATCATCTCTCTCGATGCTGCCGCTGGCCCTTGAGACTACTGGAGAGTCTGTGAAAAGATCTTAAACCTAACTGTCCAATTGATCATGGTCTTTAGCAGGAGGTGAAGGTTTCAATCTCAATTATGAGTGGATAATAGACGAATAAACTGTGCAAAATATTATTATTCGTATTAGTACTGGAATATTTCCTGGAATGTATTTGTCTGAAGTTTTTATTACACATTTGCGAATTAATAAGTATTGATTTCGGTTAACGGAGCTGCTATGTTTAATGCCAGTGCTTCCTGAGGAGTACCTATATAACTTGAAATCTTTTTTAATTTGTATTCATTTGTTTATATTTATTACTCTTGACGGTAAAGCCACCAGTATCTCACTCTACCAAGTATACTGCGTTATTTTTTCCATCTTACCGGAAATTCATCTTTAAGACAGTACAATACCTCTAATGAAAGTTTTTTTTTTCGACACTTCGTTGCAGCTGTTTTTCGTACTGAAGTTTTTGGACGGCTGAGTTCTTAACCGTTTACTCATGCCAGGTCTTTGATTATTTTTACTAAAAGCTTTAAGGATTCCTTGTAACCTATTACCATATTTATCACTGAAACATTTTGAATTTCTGTTGCATTCCTCCCAGAAGCATATGAAGACTAATATTTTTTCTGATTTTAGAAATAATTTCTGCTTTTATTCTTGTCTGGGTACCTTTCAATATTGCATTTGCTTGAAATGTACAAAAAAAAAAAAATAAATAAATAAAAAATATTTTTTTATTATTCAGTAAACAAAATGTATGGCCTTGAACAAGTCAAATAACTTAATGGGGGTAGTGATAACTTTTGACCCTGAAAACAAAGAATTAAATTATTACCAGACACGCAAGTGGCCGCTGCTAATTGTTAGTTTTTTTTAACTAATGCAGGTAACGTGTATTTGAAACGATGTGTTGGTTCCCTAAAATTTAAATGATTTTTTTTGGCCTGTTGTGGATCACGTTATTTCAACTGCTTGCGTCCTTGAGCTTTAATTCTGCCCCAGTACTCTGGAAGTCTCATCCTGTGTACCTCCTTTCTTTCATCAGTTCTTTGCCTGTTTTCAGCTTTGGTCTTTCTTGGAAGCACTTGTACCTTTGAAGTTTTTTCTGGAGAGGAGTTCGTTCCTGGAGGATGTCTTCGAGTGTGATTTCTATTTCTTGGAGGTGTTTTTCAACTTCGGTGAACCAGGGTCCCTTGGTTTTCTTGTCAAGAAAGTAGGAAAAGATGAATGATGATGTTTAATGATTCTTTTCTTTTTTTTTCCTAAGAAGCCGCTTTAAATAGTGTTTTTCTTATCTGAATTATGGAATCCTATTAAAAAATATTGGCAAAAAAGTTTTATGACAGCTGTTTATGCACTCAAATGAGGCTCTGAAATAATTGGTTGAGAAGTAGCCCTCCTAACAATATGTTTACTCCTTCCCCCCCCCCCCCCCCCCCGTCTTTTCCTCTAAGTTTTGGACACAGAAACATGTCACTTCTTGTTCATAATGCCTTCCACCTGATTTAAAGGGGTAACATTTTTCATTTTTAATCAGCTAGATTCGTGATTCGGACACCTGAGAGCCGCCTAAAAATGGATTCGATTAGCTTAAGCTTAAGAAGAAATGAACCACAAAATAGGATTGGCGACGGAAGAGAATTCCTTGCTATTTTCATGTGCCGTACAAGTATCATCATTAGCATTCGATGCATCGATGATTAGGAGCGAAGCCTTGAGGCGAATAAACACCTTTGAGCTGTAGATTTTAACATACCAACTGGTTGTTCAGCTTTAAAAGGAATTCCAAATTCTCTTATACTTTTATGGTATATAGTAATTTAGTTATAGTTCTGGCATGTTCTCTGGCAATTTCTCAAAACGTTTTCATCAGGCGTTTTGACTTAATTCTTTATTAACTTTGATTTGTATCATAAACGAGAATAAAAGAAACTTTTCGAGTATCCTAATATTTAGAAGATTGGTCCTATTCCACTGTTATTCTCCTTAATAATTTACCAACGTTCCCACCACCATCAGATGCTCTCTTGCTGTATTCAATATTCTTTGTTCTGTTCAATTCAGTATTCTTTATAGTGGTAATCAGTATTGTATTAAATTATTTCACCAATTTGTGATTCACAGAAAATTGAAATTTAATGATGTGTATTAGGGTGGAGCGAAAACGAATTTAAGAATCCCTGATACGGAAAAAGTGGCTAAATCATAGAAAAAATTAATTTCAAATTAATATTACGTCATATTGAGGTTGTACAAATCGATTTAAGATTTTTATAATGGACCGTTAAAAAGAAAAAAATATATTCTAACCGTTAGAAATCCTTCACTCTGGATTATTTAATTTACACTGAAAGCTCATTTCCTATTTTTTAAAGATGTACGAACGCGATAAGAATTGGAAGACTCCAATACCTGTAAATCAAATATGCGTGGCAGTGGAACATACTGATGGGACGGGTTCATAAGAACTGGTATAAACTCCATGAAGCAACTTCCACCATATGAGTATTCTCTCAATATTCATTGCATGCGAACTTAGGACAATCATCCAAATGAGCAAAATTTATGAATTATTTTTCAAATCCTCTGACTGAAAAATATTGCTTTGCAAGTAATAAAACTTGGTATTATTGTGGCTTGGCATTTTTAGTCAAACCTAAAACTTCTAACCATCTGTGCGACCTCAAGACTCATATTTTAGTCTTATTTTGTTACAAAATTTATTTAACCAAATTTCGCCACGATCTCCGGGTCGGGGTTTTACAGATTCTCAAACTTTTTATTTTTTTGACCTTTTCGCTCCACTCTAATGTGCATGTTGAACATCGTTGATTTCATTTATTATGTTTATACAATTTTCTTTCACGTGTTGTTTATGAAGTTCGAAATGTTTCAAGATACAGTAGGTAATGTAGTTAGATGAACGAAAAACATATACTTATTTATTTGTTCAACTAAACATAATTTAAAAATTGAGAATAAAACCTCAGCTTTAGTTTGATTTGTATTGTTCTTCATTAAACGATTTAGGAATTCCTATTACACATCTTATTTTCTCGCTAGAGAGTGTGATAGATAAGTGACCCTCGCTTTAACAAAGCCAAGGCCTTTTAGTGTCGAAGCTGTTGGCCATGAAGCTCCTGCAACATCTACAGGTTAGTAGGTCTAAGTTAACGTTCTTATGTTAGCCATAATTTTGGAGCTTAAAATTTATTTATATGATTTAATTAATTATTAATGTTATCATATATTCAAATTTAATTGCGTGCCTCATAATTTGGTTAATCCAAAAATTTTTATTATTAGTTAATCGTTATAAATATTCATTGATACAAAGATACGAGTATGGTTTATTTCAACAAGAATGTTTGGGTTATCAGGGGGAGGGAGCAATAAATCAGTGGGGCTATTTGGGAGATAATGGGTATTCAGAGAATGAGAGGTAAAATAAAATAATTATAATAAAGTTTTCAAACTTTTATTTATTTGTTTTCAAATTTTAACTGTAAACTCTCTTAAATTTTCCCGATTACATTTTATAAATGAGAACTTGAAATCCTGTTATACACATACTGCTGTTGTGATTATAAATAAAATAAATTATTTCACTGCATTGTTCTTGAAAATTGTGTAAAAATTTATATTTTATTCAATAGTGAGCGAATGAAACTGGTTTGGTTGTTTTTATGTACAGTAACAAAATTGTTTAAAACAAAATCGCTTTATTATATACACTTTACTTCAAATCAAAATTAGGTATACAATGAAAATGAAACGGGGACGATCTGTGTTAGTCAACCTCCAGATGGGTTCCAAAAGGTTGGGAACCACTGTACTAAATCATTTCTCCAGGTATTTACTTGGTAGAGTGAATATCGCTATCCTCATTTTTATAATTCCTTATTCAATGATTTATTTATTTATTTTTTTAACAGCAAATATTTATTATATTATTTTGCTTTGGAGAGGCACTTCTAGATGAAAATTTCATAACTTCAACAACTTTAATAAATTCATCAGATTGTTATGGTGACACAGAATGTCATGGCATCGACCTTATCCAAAGTTTGAAACGATGAGTATTTAAACCAAATTTTGTAACACAGCATATAAAAACAGCAAAGCACAAATAAAACAAAGGTTAGAAGTAAAAATGTGAACTTTTGTCACACTAACTGCCACTGGATCAGTAAAGTCTGGCTTGGATACCTATTTATGTTCTACATTAGATCGAGCTGACATACCCTTTCATAAATTAAGCCACTTTAAGTTTTAAAACATATTTTATTTTTTTAATACTAGTCTTGTTTTCTTGATTTTTAATAGGTTCTTCCTATTGTTTCCCTTTTCAACACAAAAGCTATTTAAACTTGAGTTTGCATTTATCTATATAAGTATGTATTTATGTGTATAAATATGTATTGCAGTTAGTGTAGTTATGTATGTATAAGTATGTATTGCAATTTTATTTTTTTAAATAATGTAGATAGTAGCATATTTTCAGTATTTAATTGCATATTTTACCCAATATATATGCTTGTATATGTGCATATTTTTCAGTTTTTATTGCATTTAATTCACAGCTCTATTCTAGGCTGAGACTTTGTAGTTGTAATTCTAGCATAATTTGTAGGGCTTAAAGGTACGAGTTAAACAATCTGCAAACTCATTTGAAGTGCGTTATTAGTCAATTTTCCATTAACCAATATGGTACATCGACGGTTTTGTTTCGTGATATGTACGAAATGAAGAAACTTTTTATAACCCGAAAAACAAATGGTCTAATTTCGTCAAAAAAGTTAAATTAGTATGAATCAGTATTAATTGCAAGTTATACACAAATAAATCTAAAATTTAACCTTCTGAACATACATTGTACTCATGAGAAATCGGTATAAAAACATTGTTTATAAATTACGAAGTCGAAGACTCTTTTAATGTCATAATATAAACACAGTACAGTCATCATATCATAATATATATGCAGATTCATTATTCGTAAACACTTAATATACAAATATTGTAATCAGAGTCGTCACAGAAAACAAGGTCAATCTTCCAAGGCAATTGTGTCCAGCTTCACGGCTAGAATAAATATTAGTCGATTAGCCTGTAATAGATGACAAACAATATCTATAAATAGATACTAATTGTATTATAAATATTATTATCAAAGCTATTCTAATATTATAAATTAATATTAATAACACTGTGCTATTATTTTGTCCCACCTAAAATACACTATTATTTGTTTATTCCTAGACATTATTTTTATTGTATACCTTTTGGGCAACGTTCAATTAAATTTTAGAAAAAGAAGCTTGTATATAATTAAAAGTAAGAAAAAATGAATATATTTAGAATGCTGAAAGTTTAATGAACTGAAACTGAAAAGGATTCAGTTTTATATGCGAAATGTGAACAAATTATTCTCGTCTTTGGATTTGTTAGTTATTATTGAAAACACCGTTGTAGATAGCAAAAAATTGATTAACTTAGTAGTAGACTTCTACTTCATCTTTAAACAGAAAATTTAATTCCTAACGGGCCCTTTTCGACATAGATTTAAACTCTCATAAGATGCATTGGGATATTTAACCGTTAAGTAGTTATATTTATATTTACCAAGAATAATAAAAATATAACTGTGGTTTGTTTTTCAACTCTGCAGTCAAGTTACTAACAAATAAATTAGTCGTTGGTTTCAAAAAGTGTAATAAACTGAAATTTATTGAGAAAACAAACAAAAACTCTAAACAGAACTGTTCCCTTTGATATTGGGTCCGAATGGCCGAACCGGATGAAGTATGCCAATAGTTAAGCACAGCCGAGCTTGGTCAGAACTTGGATGGGTGACCATCTTCAAAGGAAAGCCTCGTTGGACCGAGTATTTCAGCTCAGGCAATTACCCTCCACTCCTCGGGTATGTAAAACCTGTCAGACTACTGGAGACAACTCACACCGACCGGTCGTAGAAATGATGATCTAATCCCGTGTATCTTAACCCCGTATCGCGGGGGGGGGGGGGGGGGTTCTTCATGGATGTAGGTCCGTGGATGGTTTGTTTCAGGAAAAGACATAGAACCAAGTCGGCCTGCTGTCCCTGAGCAACCATAATCTGTGGATTTAGACTGATTGGTCACCGTCCTTGAACCCGAGTATTTGAAAGTTCGTCGGTGGGAAGGGCACTGGCGAATAGACTGCAAAGGGACAGGTAAGGTAGGGTGCCTAATTATGGCCTACTTACGGCTCGAAGGACTGACACTAGGAAGTTATCGCATCAATTAACATAAGATTTACCCACCCGTTGAATGAATCTATCTACTACACAGATAAATTTTTTAAGAAAGTTTTGTACCATATTTTTCCGTTCTTGCAAAAAGTTTCCTTCAGGACATTTATGGACCCCGGGTCCCAAATATGGCCTATGCTCTAAATTTATTTTCGGGTACCAAGCAAAACGGAAAATAGGAAATCAAAACATGATACTAATGAAAAAAAAAAACTTCATTCAAGTTTGAATTATCAAGTTTCAGTAAAAAAACAAAGAAACTAAAACCTAGTAGTGTCCTTCCTTTTATTATTTAGGGAGAGAGCCATCTGCACAGAAAAACATCAATAACAAAAAATGGAACATGCAAATAAATGTAAGTACCTAATAATAAGCATTGGTTGGGGAAAACATGATCGAAATAACAAGAGTTTTCTTATAGGCCTACCTTGTAAATAATAGGCAATCCTAGGACACCCACTGTTGGTATAAAATTTCAGCAATATTCAATAACTACAGTTTCTTAGCTTTCAAAATCATCAAACATTTTAAATATATCTCAGGTATAACACTCAGGAGAAGTATCGTAACGTTTTTCAGCTGGGTCCCCCGCAAAAAAAATCTTGGGCCCTGTAGTATATTGAAGATTTCTTTCTTTCTTTTTTTTTTTTATACGAAAACAAACCATATGTACTGTATATATGTATGTGTGTGTGTGTGTATATATATATATATATATATATATATATATATATATATATGTGTGTGTGTGTGTACATATATTGTAAGAATAACGGAAATGTGTAATAAGATAGTACAATAGCCTGCTTATATAATTTCAGACAGAGCTATTTATATATTTTGAACATGAGACATGTAAGTATAGTAAATAATAGAAAAAATTGTATATAGAACTTCCAGTATGTATATAAGAAGAAGAAATAAAATTATATAAAAATAATCATGAGAAAATAAGAAAAGATATATAAAGAAAAGTAACTATATGTACGTTGATTGGGAAATATATTTATTTATATAAGAGATAATAGCCATTTTACAATATTTGCCATTAAAACGTTATTATTAGTTTTCTGTTATAAAACGAACTCTATAAAGAACAACGTAGCAATTTAACCACCTTACTTTGAAAGTTAGGAATCGAATGAAAAGTACATTTGGCCAAGAGGTAATAAAGCCTCTTTTAGCATGAAGGAATTCAGTTGACATTTGCATGTGAGAGTAGAGACTACAAACTTTCTTTTAGTCAAATTTTCTAACGGGAAACTTAAGTATACCTTAGTACTTTTCTCAGTTTTATCAATTATTATGGTATGCTCTTTTTAAACTAAATTATTGATTACTTTTTTATTTATTTTATTTAATAATTTATAAAATAATTCTAGTATAATTGTATTTATCAGACATTACCCACCCATAGCATCTGAGCAATTGGTGACGTGCAACCAGTAAAGGGTCATGTAATTATACCTTAATATTTAATTATTTTATCATATGTATATACATAGGTTGCTCGATGAGTGTTGAGACTAGTAAGGAAAATACAGCACTTTGACATTGAAAAAGGCTTCATTGTTATTCAAAGTTGTAGTCATCAATAATAATAATGATCAATACATTTTCGCATTCGCTTAAGCCTCAAGGAGGTATTTCATTTCTTACATAACAGTCCCAAGATATGCGAATTTACTTTTGGTGCTCAGGAACAAAAGGAAGTCATCGGGTCCTAAATCAAGACTACGTGGTGGATGACCCATTAATTCAATGTTTTGAAGGGTTGAATATTGCATTGTTTGAGACTATTTTATCGAGCTCTCATTGTCATGATGAAGAATACGTCGTTTTGAAGTGCTTTTCTTTATTTCTCGAAAGACTTCTGGCAAACAGAAAAATGGTTGAGTACAATTCAGAATTAACAGTTTCCGTTTCTCAAGTAGCTTCATAAATTTTCAATAAAAAAAAAAAAACAGGCATCCATTTACTTTACAGCGCTTCTATCCCAGGCAACTTTTATTGGGTTTGGTTAACTTTGTAAGATCTACACAGTAGAATGCTGTTTACATTGAACTCGTATGCATAGATTTACGACTCACCAATTAGTAACCTGAAAAAAACCTGCACCACTTACAACCCATGAAGGGTCTTGGGTTCAGTACTTAGGTAGGCTGTACTATTTCTGAGCCAACGGTTGTGAAAGGCGGTGATTTGGCTAGAATTCACGCTCAACCGCCAGGTTTTTCCCTAATTAAGGGTACCCAACTTATTAAGAGGCTGGGTGTGCCCCAGGAGGTTCTTCCGACCTCGAATTCGATCCACAGCCGAACTGACAGAAAACAAATCTTCTGCCTTCAGTCGGATTCGAACTCGGGCCCGGGAGCCTGGTAGACAAGCGCCTTACCCACTGAGCTACCGCGCCTCCACTCACCAATTAGTAGAGGTTAAAAACTTTATATAACGAATCACAATTTATTTGTTTTCATCATTTCTTTTTATTAATTCACACATTAATTTTTATTATATATATATATATATATATATATATATATATATATATATTATTTTATTTTTTGAAGAGAAAAGATTTGACCCGGTCGGGATTCGAACCCAAGTTTCCACCTCTCTAGCGTGGCGCCTTATCCAACTAGGCCACCGGGGTCGTATCCGAACCAGGCAAATCCTCTCTCTTCAGTGATCCATAACCCCCGGGCACTCGCAATTCGCGATGTGATTCCGGGGATGAATGTTCATATTGAACATTACATTTAACTTGGATCTATTGACAATCCGTCACCGTTATTTATATATGTAATTTTTCTTGATATAACTCAATATTATTAAATATATTATTTTATTTTTTGAAGAGAAAAGATTTGACCCGGTCGGGATTCGAACCTAAGTTTCCACCTCTCTAGCGTGGCGACTTATCCAACTAGGCCACCGGGGTCGTATCCGAACCAGGCAAATCCTCTCTCTTCAGTGATCCATAACCCCCGGGCACTCGCAATTCGCGATGTGATTCCGGGGATGAATGTTCATATTGAACATTACATTTAACTTGGATCTATTGACAATCCGTCACCGTTATTTATATATGTAATTTTTCTTGATATAACTCAATATTATTAAATATATTATTTTATTTTTTGAAGAGAAAAGATTTGACCCGGTCGGGATTCGAACCCAAGTTTCCACCCTCTAGCGTGGCGCCTTATCCAACTAGGCCACCGGGGTCGTATCCGAACCAGGCAAATCCTCTCTCTTCAGTGATCCATAACCCCCGGGCACTCGCAATTCGCGATGTGATTCCGGGGATGAATGTTCATATTGAACATTACATTTAACTTGGATCTATTGACAATCCGTCACCGTTATTTATATATGTAATTTTTCTTGATATAACTCAATATTATTAAATATATTATTTTATTTTATGAAGAGAAAAGATTTGACCCGGTCGGGATTCGAACCCAAGTTTCCACCTCTCTAGCGTGGTGCCTTATCCAACTAGGCCACCGGGGTCGTATCCGAACCAGGCAAATCCTCTCTCTTCAGTGATCCATAAGAGGATTTGCCTGGTTCGGATACGACCCCGGTGGCCTAGTTGGATAAGGCGCCACGCTAGAGAGGTGGAAACTTGGGTTTAAATCCCGACCGGGTCAAATCTCTTTTCTTCATAAAATAAAATAATATATTTAATAATATTGAGTTATATCAAGAAAAATTACATATATAAATAACGGTGGCGGATTGTCAATAGATCCAAGTTAAATGTAATGTTCAATATGAACATTCATCCCCGGAATCACATCGCGAATTGCGAGTGCCCGGGGGTTATGGATCACTGAAGAGAGAGGATTTGCCTGGTTCGGATACGACCCCGGTGGCCTAGTTGGATAAGGCGCCACGCTAGAGAGGTGGAAACTTGGGTTCGAATCCCGACCGGGTCTAATCTTTTCTCTTCAAAAAATAAAATAATATATTTAATAATATTGAGTTATATCAAGAAAAATTACATATATAAATAACGGTGACGGATTGTCAATAGATCCAAGTTAAATGTAATGTTCAATATGAACATTCATCCCCGGAATCACATCGCGAATTGCGAGTGCCCGGGGGTTATGGATCACTGAAGAGAGAGGATTTGCCTGGTTCGGATACGACCCCGGTGGCCTAGTTGGATAAGGCGCCACGCTAGAGAGGTGGAAACTTGGGTTCGAATCCCGACCGGGTCAAATCTTTTCTCTTCAAAAAATAAAATAATATATTTAATAATATTGAGTTATATCAAGAAAAATTACATATATAAATAACGGTGACGGATTGTCAATAGATCCAAGTTAAATGTAATGTTCAATATGAACATTCATCCCCGGAATCACATCGCGAATTGCGAGTGCCCGGGGGTTATGGATCACTGAAGAGAGAGGATTTGCCTGGTTCGGATACGACCCCGGTGGCCTAGTTGGATAAGGCGCCACGCTAGAGAGGTGGAAACTTGGGTTCGAATCCCGACCGGGTCAAATCTTTTCTCTTCAAAAAATAAAATAATATATTTAATAATATTGAGTTATATCAAGAAAAATTACATATATATATGTTAATGCAATATTGGTTTTATGATAATCATAACAACTATGTATGCCTGAATCTCTGTGTCGTATATCGATTTTGCATTATCAATAATGCACAGCATCAGTATTTTTTGAATCAACTACTGATTTTGGTCCACCATCGAACAAGATTCTTCGGTGAGAGAGGTACGAAAACAATTAAATTCATTATGCAAGCTATTTACAGTAGCAGGGAATAGGGCCCTTTTTTCATTTATTGATATTTACTACTGTACAAAATAACATTCATTATGTAATAGTAAATGTGTTGATTGTGAATACAATGGCATGTAAATAACTTGTGAAGAACTACTCAGTAGTAGCACTTCAATAAAATCTGCTCTAAAAGGTCTGTAGGCCATCTTCTTTTCAGACGCTTCGGAGGACTATCGGGGATGGAGTGGGAACCAAGTTGAGAGAATAGTGGATTGGAGTGGTTATGGAGTTTACTATGGAAGGATAGGTATCTGGTTTGGGCTAAATCAGCAACATATTAAACATTCAAATCTTTATGGATCAGTTGATTGGTCACAAATGGATCCTTATTGGTCACAAAATAAGGAGCATTGAGGATTTTCAGAAGGATTTTGGATTGCAAGGATTGGATACGAGATGAATTGGATTTCTTAGTGGACCCCAAAACTCAACTCCGTACGTCCAAATAGGTCTAATCACAGTTATGTAAATGAGCCTTTTGTAATTAATTGGAAGCTTTGAACAATTGTCTGGTAAAAGTTGAAGTAGTCTGTAACGACGAGTAGTTTCTTGTCGTTTTAGTCTTGCATGTGGATTCCAAGTAAGACGTTTGTCCTAGTGGAGTCCTAGGTATCGGATCTGTTCAACAGGGATTAGTGGAATATCATTAAAGGCTACTGTAGGACAGGAAGTCGTAGGTTTACGACGAAGGGTAAAGGTTATTTGATAGGATTTGTTTGGATTTATTTTAATTCTCCAATTTCGACACCATTCTTGAATTTTAGTAATATGAGATTGTAGTGATTGGGTTGCAATGAAAGGATTCTACCGACAGAGCCTGGCTACTTCTTTCGGATGAAAATAAATTTGTTTTTTAAGATCAGCATCAAGCTTAGTATTGTAAAGGATAGATTGACTGGTTTAAACTTTCACCGGTCACGCCAATTTCTGCAACATGAGCGGTCGCGCGTTGTAAAAAGTACAACATCCTGTTTTTTTTTATCTCTTTTTGTCCATATTTTGTATGAAATCTATTAAATAAAATGTTTTGACCATTCTACATTTAAAAGAGAGTATATGTACAAAATATTACCTGAGAGAATAATATTTTGAACGTAAATGAAAATATAACTGAAAATAATAAAAACAAAGATATAACTATATAAATTTGTATTTACAATATTATGATCAGATATAATTATTTGCAGATCTAAAATGGTTGTTTTTATGATCAATTGTTGTAAATAAAGTTTTTTGAGGAATGATTTTTACAAATAAAATTTAGATATCCACTGGCTGCCCCCCCCCATTACTACCCTCTACATAGGTTTCTGTATTATGATCTAGAACATCTTCGGTTTCCTCTTTACTCCATTCCAAATTTTTATTTGATTGTGCGTTCCCCCCCCCCTCTTCTAGTTCTGCAAAATTCGAGGAATATATACCAGTTTTATAGGTTTCCACAAAATCAAAACATTCAGAATATCATCGCTGACAAAGATAAAGAAAAGCAAAAATGCAAAAGAATCCTATTTGCATTAAGATATGATTATGATAGGTATGAAAAAACAAAATAAAACGAGAGCGGTAGCTTGTTGTACTTTGTGCAATACTGAGGACTAAATATTTTTCAATCAGGAACTATCCCTCCTACTACTTTGAAAAGTTACTGGCGGCAAACAGAGAAGTATATCGAGGGATAGCTAAAGCAAATTTTCCAGGAAGCGAGAGATAATTATAAAATGAAAGGAGCTTAACAGCCCGAATTCACAACAAGGGATGGAAAGAAACTGCATGGTAAGTAGGTAGTAGATTTGTCAAAATGACTTGGAACGAAAATTGGAACTGGTTCCAATAGTGGAACGAAACCGAAAATCTCATTCCGCTTATAAGTCGGAACGGCCCTTCACTAGTGGGAAGAGGGTAAAAGGTCCCACTTATGAATTTTTGGATTATATCTCGGAAACAGTCAACTCTAGAAACATATATATTATGAATAAAAAATGAAACTAATTAAATTTCCTACAAAATTGTTTCTATACATATTTGTCGTACTTCCAACGGTTTTTTAAATATACGTTATTTAAAATCGATAATTTTCGAGAAAAAAAAATTACCTTGTCAAAAATTTGCTTTTAGTGCGTCCCAGGACCGTTTCTAAGAAAAATAGTCAGGAACAAATTTGTATAGCATTAAAATTTGTCCTGACTATTTTTCTGATAGTCAATTTATTATTAAACAAGAAAATGAGAAGATTTTATTCTATTCATCAGTTCCACCGCAGATGTGTAAATTCCAATGCAAATAACAATATCACTCTTTTACATTTTTCCTAAAAATAAATTAATATTGAATAAGAAAAATAGTCAGGAATAAATGTATGGAGTATTAAAATTTGTCCTGAATATTTTTCTAAGAAACGGTCGTAAGACTATCGTTCTAAGATGCAAATGTTTTATAAAAAGTAAGGTAAAATTTTATTTTTTTTGTTTCGAAAATTATCGATTTTAAACAACGTCTATTTTACAAACCGTTGGAAGTATATATATAGAAACAATTTTGTAGGAAATTTAATTAGTTTTATTTTTTATTCAAAACATATTTTTCTTGAATTGACTGTTTCGGAGATGTAATCGAAAAATTCATAGGTGGGACCTTGGGTTTACCTTATAACTACTCCTAACGAAGCCCTTAAGTCAAAAACCATCACATATTTCATGCACTCTACATGTTTATTGACTGGACTATTGATCGTTTTGATAATCATCGTTCCTGAGTTAATCCCATTAGGTGTTCCTGAGATACAATTTCCCAGTCACCGTGAACAATAAAAGTAGCCATAGTACAACAAAATACTTATAACAAAAAAAAAAAAAATCGCCAAAACTGTGGAACGTTTTTATGATAATATCAGTTCTAGCAACGTCACTTTTGCCAATTTTCACCTGTTTCAAAAATGTTTCTGGCTATCCCAGCAACATTATTTTTTTTTTTCAGGAAAAATATAAAAGAATGATTAGTTATTTGCATTGGAATTTAAATAACTGCGTTGGAACTGATGAATAGAAAAAAGACTTCATTTTTGTGTTTAATAATAAATTAAATACAAAACTATAGTACTTGAAAGTCAACATATTATTAGATCCAAAATACTAGAGGCTAAATTAGGCATATTTAACAAATCTAAAGCCGTTTGCCATAATGTTACTGAAAGATTATTTATATTTACCTTTTATTATATAATATTTCACAGAAATTTCTCTTTTTTTTTTTTTTTTTTTTTTTTTTTTTTTTTTTTTTTTTTTTTTTTTTTTTTTTTTTTTTTTTTTTTTTTTTTTTTTTTTTTTAATATTTGTCCGCGTATTAATTTTTATCGGTCATTTTGAAAAATATATATAAATTTTTTTTTTCAGATATAATGGAGCTATTTCTCTTCACTCTGGCATTGGGTGCCTTCTTTATCTGGTGGCTGCTGACCCCGGACAAGAGGCTTAGGGAGTTGGGAAACAAAATTCCCGGTCCTAGACCGTACCTTATAGTGGGCAATATATTCAATTTCAACATCTTTGGCACAAGTCAGTGTTAATTGAAATATTGATATCAATTTCTTAAAATCTTTAAACAGCAATCATAACAATTTTTTAGTGTTTCTTAAATTTTAAATTTTTTAAATTCTTTAAATACATAGTATAAGGCAAAAATGGAGCTCAAAATCTGAAAAACTTAAAATTATTCTATGTCCTTCTATTCTTAGAAGGATTACATATAATTTAAAATAATATTTAAATTTATTTTTATAACAAAGTTATTGTTTATAACTTCTATGATAATATTTTTATATCATTTTTTTATTTTCGATCTTTTTCTGTGATTATTAATTTACTTCTAAATCCATTCTATTAAATATTAGTTTTCATTTCTTATGTTAATGTTCATTTCTATTCAATTTATTTAAAAAAATATTCTACATATATTCTAAATTAAGCACTACGTATTTGTATAAAAAGGTATTTAAACAGGGTTACTGCAATGTGGTAAACTGGAAGACAAATGTTACGCTTACGGTAGCACTAATAAAAAAGTAGCAGGAAATTACAGGCCTTAAAACATCCTCTATAATTTCATCAGTAAAACTATAGTTATGGCTTATAATTATAAGCCAGTATAATTATACTATTATAAGCTAGTGTTAATATACTAAACGTTCACTGAAGTATCTGGGATCCCAATGATTATTTTCAATTATAAGAATTTGTAAAGAATATTAGAAAAGCTTCACTTCTTTACAAATCCACTCTTGATGATATTTTTTAACAAGGTATTCATTAAAAACATCCAGAAACCTTTCTTTGTTGAAGGAAAGTGAAGTAAAATGATCATTCGGAACTGTGCCATTATATTGGGGATTTTAACCATTGATAGTTCTATTATTCTTGAATTGAGTTAATATTTTTTGCATGGTGACCATTAATATTTTGCAACCAACAGATGCTTATTAATATTTCCTTCTTAAATTTAGATTTTTCTCAACCATTTTGAATTCGATTTACTCTAGCAATCTATACTGAGGCATTAGACATATATTTCTGTCAGTAGAAAGTTTTTATATTTTATATTTTACCAATTTTATTTTTACCTACTTTCAGAAGCTCCAGAGGACTGGAAGAAGTCTATGAAAAAATATGGAGGGACGTTTCGATTTTGGCTCGGTCCACAACTACACATATTCATTACTGATCCAGAAGACATTCAAGTATGAAAATTAATTTTATCATTTAATCATTCCTTTCCTTTTCTTTTTTTTTTTTTCAGGATTTTAAGATACCTGAAATTAAGGAGGGCATTGCTAAATGGTCTGCCACGTTCAATTGTAACCAAAATAATATGGAAACTGCGGAATGCGATGAAGCGGTCGTTGAATTTCCCAAGTTCGTAAATAATATTAATGCAGAACTTCCAGGCCCACAGCACCCGGCAATTAAATTTTATAAATTAAGAAAAAACAATATAGAAGACAAGGGTGCTAGTAAAACTTCGAATCCGCAGAGAGCAAATAAAGCAGACCGAGGGCGTCGGCAAGAACAATATCAATATGAGATGGCCCACTACAATTATTATAACCGAAGAAAGAAGGTCGTCCAGACAATAATGAATGCCGATGCCCCTAAGCAATGTCCCTTAAAGGTCACCGAAATTGATGCCCATTTTAGAAACCTCTTTGAGCAAGTAAACTCCTGCAGACGTGCGGAATATGAAAAATGTGCCCCGATGCCAAATGCCATGAATCTTGATGTTCAGGCAATACGAAAAGCTATTAAATCTACGTCACTGGACACATCACCGGGGCCTGACGGGGTCTTAATCCGCACGATAAAATTCTATGATGTATCCCACATTATTAAGGCAATAGCGGAGATCATGCTGAAGGTGGCCTATATACCAGAACCTTTACGTCAAGGGCGCACAATCTTAATATACAAGGGTAAGGGTGATGTTAAAAATATTTCATCATGGAGACCCATTACTATATACTCTATCGTTCGCCGAATCATAGAAAAGGTTCTGGACCAGGAACTGAGAAAGCAGGTCACCTTCCATAGGAATCAGAGAGGTTTTATTAGGGGCCTTCCGGGAGCACATGTAAGCGCAAGAATCATTGACACAGTCATCAAAGACGCAAAAAATAAGATAAATGACTGTGCGGTGGTCTTTCTTGACGTTGTTGGCGCTTTTGACAACATTGGGCACGATCACATTGTTAGATCGTTAGAAGCAAGAGGTGTTTCACTGGACCTGAGAAACGTTATCGCTGCACTCCTATCCACAAACAAAATTAAAGTAACGGTTGGAGCTCATTCTATTAGCCAGATCAATGTACTGCGAGGAGTTCCCCAAGGCGGCCCGCTCTCTCCCTCGCTGTTTAACTTAGCTGTTGATCATCTGTACCAAGACCTTTGTGATCATGATTTCTCAAGACACTACGGGTACAAGCTGAGAGAGGACCAAGACTATGTGGTCCTCACAGGATTTGCGGATGATCAGGCGGTCTCTGCACGTAATAAGTATGCGGCAGAGAGAATTATAGATAGCACCCAAAGGATACTGGCGGAGATTGGTCTGGCTGTAAATCCACAGAAAAGTATGGGAATTGTGTTGGATAGGGGTGAGATGCTCTCTCATGTTGAGATGCTCAACGACGCTCTCTCTTGAGAATTCAGATGTCATCCACACGGCAAAGGAAGATGACTCTATTAAATACTTGGGATGCACATTCTCGGGAGAGCTAAGGTTCAGTGAAGAATCAATAGAGAAACTAAATAAAAATTTAGATAAATTAGTAACCTCTTGCCTACTTAAACCGGAACAAAAGCTCAATGTTGTCAATCAATATGTGTTTCCCGGATTGACCTATCCTCTCCAGACTGCACCCCTTACAAAGCTCAGCCCTGCGTTGTTGGATGGTATAGATGTGATGATCCGCAGGAGCATTAAGGCCATTGTCGGACTCCCTTCGAACACCTCAACTGCGATGCTCTACGCTCTGCGGAGGTACCGTGGGTTAGGACTGATCCGCTGTCAATGGGAGGCTCCTCTGCAGCACTGGTCCATTGCTCAGCGACTGTCTAATGTTCCGGACGCTCTATTCCAGTCCACATTCCATTATGAAAAAGAGATTACTGAATATGCTAAGAGACTGGGTGTAGATCAGAGCCACCGAAGTGTGAGAGCTCTACGACGGTCGCTAAGAGAGGGCGCTTTTGAGGAATGGGCCAATTGCAGGTGGCAGGGCGTTGGTGTACCTCATTTTAAGGAAACGCCGAGAGCTAATCGATATATTTGTGAAAAACAAATACTTTCGGGGTCTGAATGGACCAACGCCCTAAAACTCAACATCAATTATGCACCCCTGCGTGGAGTCCCAGGTGCCAGCGGACAGATAGGAGAGGTTGGGTCCCTTTGTCGCAACTGCGGCAAAGAGTCCGAAACACCAGCCCATGTGCTGGGAAAATGTCCCAACAACTCACTCATGATCACACGCCGTCACCACAGGGTCAAGAATGAATTGATAAGGCTCCTCAAGAATAAAGGCTTTACCTGCTTTGACGAGATATACTGCATCGATACCAACGGATCTACGAGGTTTGCGGATATTGTCGCGTTTCCGAAGAACGGACGGACAGCGCTCATAGTGGATCCTACTGTAAGGTATGAAAATAATAACCTCGATCAATCAGGTGAAGTAGAAAGGGAGAAAATGGATATTTATTAAAAATGTATCCCTTTCCTCAAAGAGAAATTCCGCGAGACATTCGGAAATAGAGATTTTTCCGTGAAAGGATTATGGTTTGGGTCTCGCGGAGTCATCCCGCAAAAAAACAAGGAGCTTTTTGGAGGACCTTGGCGTGGAGGTAAGGGATATAGCGATAATGGCCGAAAATATAATATTGGACTCCCTGGGAATTATTCACCACCACATACATGCTGCATAGGATAGCCCATTGCAATTTACAGTTTTTTTCATAATTTTCAGTCTATTTTCCATTTGCTTAGTTTGTCAGTCTTTTTTGTAACAGTTTTTTTTAATATAACTCCAATTCCAAATCATGTTTTTGTTTGTATTTAAGCGATAAACAATCACTTTTACCTGTCTTGGAAAAATGGCTTTTTTCGTTCAATGCATTTTCGTTTTCATTTTGTTGGAACTTATACCCTTTTTCATTCCCTCGATTCAATTATAAAGCCACTTGAATTTTATATTTTTGACATAAAGTTTTGTTGAACTTAAAAACAGTTACTAGAAATGAGTTTTTGCATTTATTCATATTGTATTTTTTTTTTTCGTGAAATATAAATCCAACCATAATCCCGAAAACCACCTGTGCCACAACTAATATAAAATAGATAAAATAGGGAAAAAACAACAAACAAAAAAAAAACAGTATTTACTTTGAAAACTTCTGAAACTAATTTTTTTTTTATTTATTTACATATTTATTTTATTTCTTTAAATAGTCTATGACATCACTTTTATTTCCAGTAACTTCAAGTTTTCTTCGCATACTTGTAATTACTTTTTTTCAAACTTCCTTTGATGTTTCGTCCCGAGATTTAATTGTGGCGTATTTAATCTTCCGCTTTCCTATATTGGCGGTTTTCGTTGTAAAAGTTTCTTAAGGTATTACTCAATACATTTTCTATTGGATTGAGGTCGAAAGAACAAGCAGGTCATTAAAATAGAGGGATTTTGTGAGATGAAGGCTAAATTTTAGTTGCTCGGCCTATGCGAATAGCAGCTTTTTCTTGTTGAAAAATCCATTTCAGCTAATTGTTTTCGCGAAGAAAATCCATTTTCAAACAAGGTGATTTTTAAGTACATTTGTGTACTCTGCACTCATGATTTTGGTGGAGGGGAATGCTAACTTCATCATTTATGTTAGAAATAAATGTTCCTCGTACTATTACGTGCACAGAATCTCAAGGCCTTCCCAATAACGTCTTAAGCCACCATGGTTATAACTAAATTACTTTTTTTAGAAATAGTTCCGCTTTATTTTCAACTTTTCTACAATAAAGCGTAGTTGAAGATATAGAGCTTTTTGCCTATGTAGAATTCGATAAACTGTAAAACATTCATTATTAGTTTCTTATTAATTTGGCTAAACAGCTTACATAATTAATCATGTTTTCTTCACAATGAGAAGAAAGATTTTCTAATTTTACTTTACTTTATGTTTGCCATAATACTGTCACTATCTCTTGAAAAATTCGCATTTGCGTCAATTTTCATTAACGAAGACCATAATTTGTACATTATATTTTCTATAAAGCACATTATCTCATGAAATCTTTTATAGAAAACAGAATAATTAAAGTTAATTTTTATATATTTTCTGCATATTTAACGATTAATTTATCATACACGCAAAGACATAATTAATAATAATACTTCTATTTATTCTACATATTTCTAGAAAATGCTGTTTTTTTAAATATGTATATAGTTATTAGCGAGTGAAATATTTATTTTTTCGTTGAGAATACAGTTCAAAAGATCTTACTGAATACAACAGATTTTGGATTATATCATTACATTATAAATCACATTTATCACAAAAAATATCTTATTCAATTTCGTTTAGCTCAAGTGTTTATAAATTAGCAAGTAAATGTACATGTTTGTCGGATTTCAGTAAGGTCATTGAATTCATTGTTTACTTCATTTTTATGACCGCACTACTGATACACAGTTGTTGATAAAAAAACCAAAAAAACCTAGCAAACATTCTCAAAGTCAATAATACTAAGTTGTGGATTAATGGATAGTATTGTACGTTAGTTGGAGCCCGCATACACTATTGACTTCTATTCAGAGATTGTTATTTGCCTCTTTGTTTTCTTCTTAAGAATAAGGAATTATTATTATTTCCTGCTTTGAAAATAAGTTATTGTTTTGCTTATAAAAGATGTTTACTATCCGTTTTGTTTGTTAAGCATTGATTCATTGTTATTTTCGAATTCACGCAAACAATTTAGTTTATTATTGAAAACAGCTACTTATTTTTTTATTCTTGTTTTCTTATTCTGCTATTTTCAGCAAATATTGTTGTTTTATCTTTACCTACATTATTAATATTTCCTATCTTGGAATATATTGGATACAAGTCCAATCGACTTCAGATTCCTTTTTTTTCTTCATTTTAATTATATCCTGAAAATAAGTGTCCAAGACAACTTCATTCATTTTTTTTCTTTTATGTTGTTGATACTAATAATAATAATAATAATTATGATAACTTTTATAAAGGAAATTATTGAAGTAATGAAATCAGTATATAGATATTTACTCTCCCTTTTTTAATTGAATTTGTGTTTGTACATATTATTATTATTATTATTAATAATACGCATCTGTTACTGTTATTCGTTGTATTAATTATTTAGTTGCATTTTGTTTTTATCATCGCTTCTATTATTTGTTAGAGTAAATCTTTGGGGAAAAAGTCAAAAAACTTTAACTGATATACCCACATGTTCATTAGAATCAGTGGTACGAATTTTCTTTTATTTAACTATTGCTAGAAAAAAAAAAATATGGCGAAGTAGAATTGGTTTTGGCACTAAATGAATCGATTGGTGATCCTTATTTAATTTTAGTTGATTCCATTAACAAAAAACACTAGCAATTAACAAAAAACCAATTTAAGTACATTAGTAATGAGAAAATAAGCGACCGCTCAGTACAAACATTGTGTTTAATAGTGCAATAAAATTGACAGAAAATTTGAAGAAACTGTTCAATATAATTCTTATTAGTTCTTGATAAATCTTTTCAAAATTTGGGATATCGTCGCCATTTTGTTTTCGTAATTACAGAAATAACACCGGATGTTTAAAAGGAGAAAAAAAAAATCTTCGATCTTAATCAGTTTGAAAATTTATCTCTATATAATGAAATTGATTTTCTGAGAAATATTTTGATTATTTGATGACGTAACGAACACCATCTTTCTTAAAATTATTTTAATAAAAGCCGCAGTTGGTATGTTTTGAAATTTCACCTTTGCTTCCTCCCATTTTATCGGAACATTAAAGGTTGCAGACGTCTCTTATTGGAAAAGAATTTTAATTAAATTTCACTTGATTTAAATTAATGAATGGTTTTTGTTACAATATGTATAATATTCAAGATGTATAGGTTAGGGATTTGCGTTTTTCAGAAGTAAAAAAAAAATTTACTTTTATAATGCGTTCTAGCGCTGCTATTAAAAAAAACCGAGACCGTTTGGTTATATGAAAGCTGGATAAATTTACTATCAGACCCCGTATATGAAATTTATACCTACTGGGTGGGGTTTGTATAAATATCAGCTGTTTATGTCTTCGTTGAATGGAACATCAAATTTGAATTCTTTAATCCTTCCAATATCACCAAAAGTGCACCCGCCTGGGAGTGCAAGACTTGGCGATTTTAAATGTAAAGGTGTGGTTCCGCATGGAGCAGCCAGCCACAGCTGGAAGCTAGGCACTGTTTCCACATCACCAAAGTTTCTTGTACCATTTTAAACTGTATATGTACATTTATATATGGTATTTTTCAAAAATAATTCTTAAAAATACATTACAGAACACAGTTTTCAGGTTTTATAAATATAAATATACATTTATAAATAATTTGATACAACCTCAGTTTGAAATATCACAATTTATTTATTTATAAATATCTCTTACATAATTATACTATATCTTACATGATAAAAATTATTTAACGAAAACAAGGTTGTCAATAAAATGTTCATTGGACAAAACAGTAATAAAGAAACTGGAACTTTATACATCATCTGAAAAAACAATAAAATTGTAGTTCCAGCGAGTTTTCTAAATTGTCTTTCTTCATATTGTGAAATCACCAAAGGGGAAACGTGGGATTCACAGCAATGGAGACTTCCAAGTATTGGTTTGTTTTTTGGTCTTCCCACAGTTTGTTAGTTTTCATAATACGCCTCGTTGAGCTCCCGTTTATTAAAAATGGCTCCTTTTAGTACGTTAGGGAAATAGAAATATAGAAAAATTATAAAATCTAATTGAATGAAGTTCAGCCGGAAAAACTTCCTGAATTTCTCCTCGTCGTTCTGGAGGTACAGCTCAATCAACGGAGAGAGAAACCTTTTTCTCTTCTTCGAGAAAACATAGAGTCAATTGATCTGTTCATAACATGGAACTCTTCTTCCTCCATTAATAATCACAACACCAGTTTTCTTCTCAATATACTCCGCTGAAGCCAGAATACGAACTGATGAATTTCCAGCCGCAGCGTCTGGAAGCTACATGTGGAACCACCCTGAACTAGGGTTGGGCGATAGTCGATAGTTACTATCGATATATCGATAGGTTATGCCTACCGATGGTCACTATCGATAGTGCCGACTATCGATAGATCTTTTTTACTAATTTTAAGTTTTGAAACTCTCGGAATTATGCTGATCTGTCTCTGTCCAGTGTCGAGTTCTTTTGAAGTTGAATTCGGAATTCCTAGACCTTAAGGGTTCGCTCAAAGATTAAGCCAAAGGAAAGCAGAAATGCTAGTTTTTCTTTCGGGAAATATGTGGCTCAAGGATCACATTTGACTCTTGAAATTAACTATTTCGTTATTTTTCTTTTATGAAGATTTGATTTGTTCATTATTATTGTAACCATGTAAATAAATTGTAAATAGCTTTTTTAAAATTCAAATAAATTAGTTTTTCCTCTAATATTTATGATATTATCTTATAATTTATAATCCTGCAAATTTCAAATAGTAAATAGATAATTGAACTTAATTAAATTAGTTTAAATTCTTTATTGAATGGCTTTGGAAAAAAAAAAGAAGAAACTATAAAAAAACTATCGATAGCAATCGATAGTTCTCAACAGATAGTATCGGCCTATCGACAGTGCTATCGACTATCGCCCAACCCTACCCTAAACGCAGTAGCTGCAGCTGGCTGCTCCATGCGGAACCACACCTTAACCCACAAGGGCCATAAATTAAGATTATCAGTAGCTTTAAGTTCGTCCGTTGAATAAAAGTGTCATTCTCTCCTAAACTAATAGATTTAATTGTTTTTTTTATTTGGTTCAACGTTTTTCAAACCGTTCTCGCGTTACATACGTAGCGTTCATTATACATGCAAATAACTAAATAAAGTGCGAAAATTTTACGATTTTTAATGTTCAGTCGTCTTTACACGATGCAGCAAATATAAAGGCGAAGCACCGTAAGAGCAAAACATACCTTTTGACTGGTTTACTATCTACTCTTGACCTACTATTAACTTGTTGCAAACGTCATTGTGCATAAACACACCCCTTAAGTCCAACTATCACATTTATCCTATAAGAATGTTATAGTTCCTGCGATTTAAGGTAATGTCTACTTTGAATAATCCTTTGATTTCTTGTGATTTGAGTTGCCTTTATGCGACCACTTACATTTTTTGAAACGTACGTCTAATATCAGAAGAACAAATCGTCATTTAAGACATTACTGGAGAAAAAATCTAAGCTCAAAGGCAGTTGCCGAAGATATTTTTACCATTAAAAGAGTCTATTATCCATCGAAATACTATGACACTTTAGTTCGTTTAAATCTGTTTGGGGAAAAAAGTGGTGCTTTGTTGCGTTGGAACTCGGAATTCGTTTTACATTTTGGGCATGTCCCTGATGGTGGGGCAGTGGAATCAAACCTTTACTGTAACAACTAGTCACAGTTTATACAGCTTCGGTTTTTTTCTCCAAGTTTGGCCTAATTTTACTGTGCTAACTATGTCCTAGAACGTACAAACGACTTTTGCAGAAATCTGTCTATGCATGCAAAAATAACATTCTGCCAATTGATTTTGTTTCAGATGCTCTTAACTAGTCAAACATTAATAACTAAATCAGAAGCTTATTATACATTGGAGTCTTGGTTGGGAACAGGACTTCTCGTAAGTACAGGTGAGAAAATACTTTAAATCTTTAAAAAATTAAAAAAATTTAGATAAAAAAAAATAGCCTAGATAATCTCTGGAACTGTCGGCTTCACTTAAATGTATCATTAACCAAATAGAACTAACTATATAGGATGAAATAGAATTAAATTTTACGAATTTAAATTTTCACATTCGAATATTTTTTTTTTTTCTATTTCAATCAAAATAATGTCTAATTGGACACCAATTGCTCAGATTTTTAGACTAAATATCTATATAAATTATAATATTTAAGTACATACCTCTATTTTTTTTTTTTTATTGTTTAAATAAAAATAAAATCTTATTTTACATGATATGATATGTATGATATGATATGCAATTTGATATATTTGATGAGCAGGTGAACTGTGGCAGAGGAGGAGAAAGGCCATTACTCCCACCTTTCATTTCAAAATTCTTGATGAATTTGTTCCAACATTCAACAAATGTGCTAATACTCTGGTTAAGGTCCTAAAGGAGAAGGTCTGTGACGGATACTTCCCACTGACAGATTTTATGTCGCACTGTGCTCTGGATGCAGTTGCTGGTAATTTCAATTAGTATTTTATATATGTTTTATTTGATTAAAAATATATTAAAATAGAATACAGCAAAGTATGACTTTTTGTTCTAACTAGAATAGGGCATTTAGGACAACTCGTGCTTACTCCTCTAATTGAGCTTCATTCCTCAACGTATGTATTTATACGTAAACCTCAACAATCGAGAGTTCGTTAATTGTCTATTAAACAATTATAGTAAATAAAAACGTGGTCAGGGAAAATTTAAAGGAGCAATCTCTGGAAATATGAAGATATGTTTCTGGTTTCGATATTGTTCAGAGCTATGTATATTAATATTATTTATCGGATCTTCCTTTGGGTTGAACATCTTCAGTACCTACCAAAGCTGCTTTCTTTTCGTTAGGTACTTTAAGTTAATACGAAGAGTATTTCAACTAAATACAAGAATTATGTCTTTAGGAAGATGTGATGAAATAAAATAGTTCCTCACTCAACTGCTGCTCTCTAATCTAACACTCATGCCAACTTGATGGCTCAAAATTACATTCAATTCATGAGGAACAATTGTAAATTCGATTGTTAAATGAGACTTATTGCTATATGAGAGATATTGCTTGTAGATATAAGTGAATGTTTAGCTAAATTGATGTGCCGAACTCATGCTTTTTAAATTAGCAGCAGGAATTATTCGCTGTGATTATTGAGGGCTTATTACTTACAGCTCTTTGCAAAAAATTAAGGGAATTCTTATTATTTATAGGAGACCGTAGCTGTGCCATATTAAATATAGAAGTCTTTGCTACGAGTCCTTACTATATAATATTCTGTGTAACTGCACCGAAATCGGTATTCCCCTTAACAGTACCTGTGTACATAAAATAGTCCCTAACCAATTTAGTGAATTATAAATAACAATTAACAATCAACTGACCCTTATAACCTGTGTTTAGATCAAAACACCAAGGGTAAAACTTAATTATGCTAATAAGTAAAGCTTAATTATGCACTTCGGTACATATGTTGGCTTGAGATGATGTCCCTTGTGGCTTCACTAGGGGTATTAGTTTCTTACTTAAATGTATGGGAATGGCCAAACCAAAATATGACCAACAAGCACAATTGGCATGGCAGATTACAGACATTTCGTAGTAATTCCTTTGTATGAATAATTCAAATGAAATACTGTTGTGTGCTAAGTTAAATAAGTTATGAAATAAGTTATTTTAAACTTATTTATTGATATTTACATCTCCATAAACAAATACATTAGTTTAATGTAAGGGATGGAGGACATAATGACATATCAATAGCTTGTAAAACTACTGAACATCACTAATAGAAGAAGAAATACAATATTTAAACAAATACTGTATTATTATTTCTTAAATAGTTCTTAATAGTTTTTCTGTTTTCTAGAAACCGCAATGGGAACTGAGATTAAGGCCCAAACCAACCCAATAGGAGAGTATCCAACATCAGTTACTAAGTAAGAAATTAGAAATAAGTATTATAGTGAATCTAATTATGCATAATTTTTCTCGTTCCAATATTTTTTTTCTCTTTATTTTTCAATTTATAAATGTGGTCATAATCACAAGCAGCAGTTGTGCTTACTTACGAAGCCTGAATAAAATGTGGCTTGAAGGTTGTCCCCTGGTAGATATTCCTCTTGACGCCGTTTTAATGATGGAGAATGAAGGGGGAAAAAAAAACTTGGAACCAGATTGGTCCAATCTTGTGGAAGAAGATTGGAACCAAAAGAAAAAACGTCAAATTGTGTCAGCTAAGTTTTCAACTAACTAAACATTAAATTCCAGTTAAATGTTAGTTTTTCGAAACAATAATGTGGAAGTTTTTTATTCAGATAATATCTGAATAGCGAGAATACTTTTTAAGAAATGAATTTTAATTTTTACATAATGGGTTCAAATGAAGGTAAAGTTTGGTTGGAATAACGTTTATTCTCCCCACGGTTCTTCAATTACAATAATTTTAAATACTATTTTATGCATTCTTATTTTTTTCCAATTTCAAGAACTTTTTCAAGTATTCTTAGGCTAGGAAAAATATTTGATTCATCCGATTAACCTTGGAACCATTTTCTTAATGAAAACAAAATGTAAATGTAACATAATATGATTGTGCTGGTGTATATACAGATATATATATTTCAGAATGACTACTACATTGATGGAAAAAATATCTAATCCTTTACTTGGAATGGAACCTCTCTACACGATATCAGGACGCCGAAAGAAGGAAGCTGATCTTCTCAAAATTCTCTTTTCATTACCAGTCGAGGTAATAAATTTATTAATCTATTCTTACGATTATATACTCGTAAAAGATGTTTGAGATCACCAACCACGAAAACTACAGCACCTATCTGTACCATATTTTAGCATCATATTCATAGTTCAAGAAAAGTTTAGAAATTGAAAAATTATAGATTTTCAATTAAGTTGTTTTTAAAAAATCGTTTAATATGTGATGCACAGTGAAGTTTGAAATCGACCTGTAGGTGGCGAGCGCCATACAAGACAGGTTACAAAGGTACGGTGTCATAGAAGGCTTGAAATTGACAATAAGTTTACCAACTTTCGATTAAATTGTTATTAAAAAAGCTATAAATATGTGGTGCTGCATGAGAAGTTTAAAAATCGTCCGTTATATGGTTTGCTACTTTCCGCATAGAGTTTAACATGGTAGAACTACTGAATCCATCTACCTGCTCTATCGATATACCAAATTTTAACTACATTTTCATAGTTCTGGGAAGGTTCAGCAATAATAAAAATCTCAATGTATAATGTTTAACGGCAGAAACGAGGTTTACCACACTTTCATACTTTTATGGTTAGAAATTAAAATCCTACCAGATGAAATCAATGAAATTATTTCGCCGGATAAAAATAATCACCAAATCAAAATGTCGATTATTTATTTTTTTATATTGTGTGTAAATATATGATTCATGGGTCTTTAGTTGTAAGCACTGATAATGCAGTTTCTTAATGGTCTCTGTCCATGGATTACCAACTCATACATTAAAATTAAAAATTTAACGCGTAATTACGGTTTTATATAATCTTCCGACACCAAATCAGCGCAATTTCAACCATGTTAAAAATTATTACTATGTGTAAAATATCACTGAAGAATAGTGCTCAATTGCTTACTTTAATAAAACATTTTTAACGATAAGCAGGTAAAATTTCAATATAAACTGCTAAAACTACTGTATCAATCATTATTGAATTTTAACTACACCATCTTCACAATTCAAGGAAGGTTTAACAATAATAAAATCTACCGAGTTTTAGTTAATTTGTTATTCTAAACTCGATAGTATGTGGATATCCACGAAGTTTGAAAATTGACGATGTGTGAGAGCAACTCAGCTTGATCAGTGAAGTAATTGAGAGTAATGAGTGTGAAGAAGAATAATGGGTTATAACAGATATAATTGTGCAGGACTTACTTTCTGAGTGTCATTCTCCCTGAAAGTAAGTCTTGCACAATTATTTCCGTTATAACCCAGTATTCTCCTCCTTACTCATTACTCTCAATTGCTTCACTGATCACACATCTTTTAATTAGCAATTCTTCATATTTAAATAATTCTTTGCCCTTTCTTTTAAATTTTTTTTTTTTATGCACAGTTAATGCTATTAACTTTCGCTTTCTTCGCATCTGCCCCCTAATTCTTTTTTTCCCAACTATGTAGAGTCAGAGTCAAAAGTATTCTTACACTAGTATTAGTTTTATTTTCCTTGGTTTAATTTTGTACTAATCACATTTGTATTTAATTTAAACATGTATAGTATTGCATTCATAATAGTAGAATAGAATTAAAATTTTTACATAAGAAAATTGACTGACTTTAGCTTAATATCTTATACATTATAGTAAGATGCACTCATTGTTATGAGTCAAAAGTATTCGTACACTAGGCTTTAACTTTTGTTTCTAACCCCTATTTTAATAGTTTAAGGATTACCTCCAATCAGTCTTTACCTAGACGTTATTTGTAAAGGTGTAGCACTTATCAGTGATTGTTATTGCTGTTCGTATATTGAAAATGGGACGCAAAACCAGAGAGATGATTGAAGAGGAAAGAGAAATTATTGTGCGCCTACATAATGAGTTACGGTTACTTTAGTCCGGGAGCCGAAGACGTTAAACCTGTCATATATATATATTACATATTACAATTATATATTACAATACATATATATATATTTTTTTTTGTTTTTTTTTTTTGGCATCGGAATTATCCAAACAGCCAATCATTATGCTATCTATTTAGTTCTTTACTATTTAAATGTTAGATGTATTTATTTATTGGATATAAATATTGAGTGATGCTGATTATTTCCTCTGGTTTGTCTGTTGCTAATAATTTTTTATATCGAATATTATTATCATAAGGTTTTAAAAAATTAAGAAACTTTTCTCTTTGGTTTTTGTAATCTAGACAAAGACATTGAAGCTCTGAAACATTCCATCGTGGTTTTGTCACATTTGTGACACAAAAAAGCAAAATTCAAGCACTGAAAAATACAAATATCATATGATGTCCCAACACCTCGGTTACTTCCTAAAACAATCTCTTTCCGTAACTAGACTCCCTTACCAGAGAAAAGATTTCACCTGACATTGAAACCATAGATTGGAATCCAATTTACTCCTGCTCCTCAATTGATACCATGGCTAAATTACTCACCACCAATCTCCTATCTATCCTTGATACTCATGCTCCTCTTAAAACCTCAACATTTCGGCGGCGTCGCCCTGCTCCTTGGATGAACCAAGATATTAAAGATTTACAAAGAAGACGAGAGGCTGCTCGAATCAAAATGGCTGCTCCTCTGCAAACTTTCCTTGTGTGATCCTCCTAGTTCCTCTCCCTCGGGAGTCTTTCCTGTCACTCCGGACGAGTTAAATTCCTATTTCATTTCTTCCACTTCATCTGCTCCTTCTCGACCCTCCCAGTCCTTACCTCCGCCTGCATATAACGATAATAATTTTTATTTTTCTTATATCACTCCCTCTGATCTAATTACCTCCACTATGAAGTCTCAGTCCAACTCATCTGGTTTAGACGGCATTCCTGTTAAATTATTGAAATTATGCCTTCCTGAAATCATACCGGTTCTCCTCTTCATATATAATTTTTCCCTCCAAAACTCTGTATTTCCCACTTCCTGGAAAAAGGCCGTAATTCATCCCATCAACAAAAACCCAAACCCTATATCCCCAAAGGACTACCGCCCTATATCCATACTTTCTAACCATTCTAAGCCCAGTATGGTTTCCTTTTCCGTCCCGGCTTCTCAACACAATCCGCCCTCATCAAAATTATCACTGACATCCAAGCAGCGATGGATAAAAAATAACTGACCATCCTAATCCTCCTTGATTTCTCTGAAGCATTCGATTCCTTAGACCATAATATCCTTTTTTCCAAATTAAAATCATTTAAATTTTCCTACAGCGCTCTCCTTTGGTTTCAATCTTTCCTTTCCCACCGCACCCAAGCAGTCGCCACCCCTAACCAAGGCCTATCCTCTTTCCTCACTTTACAATCAGGAGTAGCTCAAGGTTCGAGCATTTCCCCTCTACTGTTTAATTCCTACATCAATGATCTTCCCCATTCAATTAACCATTGTTCCCACCATCTTTAGGCCGATGACTTCCAAATTTACTTCTCCTTTCCTCCATCCGAAATGATCCAAACGCATCATGAATTGCTTCATTAGGTTTGTCTTCGGAACCTCGAGACGTTCCCATGTTTCGCATCTCTACACTGAGTTAAATTGGCTTTTCCCCTCCTTCCGCAGAAAATACTTCCTAGGCGTCTACCTATTCCAAGTTATCAACACCCTTCACCCTCCCTTTATTTACAGTAACCTGAAATTCAAGTCCGCTATCAAATAACTGCATACAAGATCTCGTCTTTCCGATCTCTATAATCCATCCCACAGAAGTACTGCATTCCAACGTTCCTTCCTTGTCCGATCCTCTACTCTTTGGAATTCCCTCCCTCCCTGTATCCGCAATGCTTCTTCCCTTGGAAAATTTAAATCACTATTCTTTCACCATCTTCTTTCCCTTCAACTCGACGCTCTCTAATTATAAGGATGTATGTACTATGTATGTAATCGTCTAATTTAATTACTAAGACCGTCAGACATAAAACATAAGCATGAATTATAGTTTGATTATGATAATGTTTTAATTGTTTGTAATGATAATTTTTGATTTTCTATCTTTTATTTTTCTTCAAGTTTCTGTTTGTTTTTTTTTTCTCTTCTGCAATTTTATTTACAATATTAACCTCTATTTTGTATACTTATTTTTTTCACTGTCTTTTTATATACGTTTTTTCTTTTTCTAGTTTTTCTCTGTATCTTTTTTTCTTACATATTTGTATTCAGGTTATCTATGTTATTTTATTTTTAACAGCCTCTCGACCAGTTATGATATTACTTCATGTTATTCTTAAGGGACTTTGTCCCAGAATAAAGTTTTCTTTCTATTCTATTCCCGCCACGACTCTGGTATTAAATTGGCATGTCATATATTATTGAATATATTTATGCCATATATTATTGAATTCGACTTGTTATTCATAGAAGAACACAAAACGGCCCTGCTGCTATAGCACCGGTCAACGCCTAAAAAAAATATTTTTTTTTTGAGGTTTCTGTCATGATAAGTCTCCCAAATTTTGATTGTTCCTCGAAATAGGGAAGGGGTAGGGATATACGAAAATGCAGTGCTGCCGTTCCCCCGGGCGGGTCTTGTCAGTTGCTGCCGGAAAAGAAGTTACAGCTCGCAACCACTTCACCTCGGAAATGAACCAATGAAGCTGAAATTTTGCATATATTTTTGTTTTCGTCTTCTAAATAAGTGGTCAAAAGTCACCGATCTAAGCACGTTAGCATAATTAGATATTCAAGGTCGAAGGTCACAAAAATCAGTTTTTTTAAAATATCTCGATTTCTATCCTTCGCCGTCAATCAAGAATGTCACAAAAATTGTAGATAACAACATTTTCTATAATTTTGGTTCTATTAATTTCTTTTCTAGGATTGACCGTTTTCGAGATATAGCGCGGAGAAGGAGAAGCGGGCAGCGGATCGGACAAACATTTGCTTCTAGTGCCTTCGGCAATTGTTTCTCATAAATATTGTCAGAAACAAAGTTCTAGAGCATTAAATTTACTTTAATTTCTTTTATACGTCTCTGGCACTTGAATCAAATGTTTGACAAGAATTGAGGTAAAAATATTTTTTCTCAATTATTATCGACTTTTAATATCGTAGAGTTGTACAAATATGCATAAAAACAATTTTGTAGGAAATTTAATTAGCTTTAATTTCGATTTGTAGATTATTTTTCGAGATATAATCGAAAAACCCACATGGGACCTTCTCCCCTTCCCCCACCATAAACTGGGGATTCCCGTACCCCCAGGGACCGGGACTTTTAGCATATTTACCTTCTAACTACTCCTAACGAAGCTGTGAAGTCAAAATTAGTCGCATAATTCATGGGTCGCGCTTTTCCGAGAAAACACGTTTTTCGGTACTCTTTTAAATAATGCTAATATTTGTTATTTCTTATTATTTATGCAGGTGTACGAATACTTTTGACTCTGACTGTACGTTTATAATTATTTTACTACTTATGCCCCAATATTCATCATTCCTTTACTGCCATGTACTTCTCATTGCTATACTTTATATATTTATTATTAACTATATTGTCAACTTCATACTATTGTTTTATCGTTTGTATTTACTCAGTAATTTAACCTCATTAAATCATTTACTTTGTATCTACTTATTAATTTAAAGCTTTTTATATTTAGCCATTAATTTGTTGTATTTTCTCCTTAACTTCTTTTAATTAAAACTCATTTTAATTCCTTTTCAATTTAATTATTAATTTAACAGTCTTTATGTATTGTCTTCTTGGTCTGTATATATTGCCTTTATGTTAAAGTCTTTATTCTCATACAGTTATTCATTTGATACATTTTTATACTCTCTGCTACTTTGTCTTATCTTTTTGTTTGTATTATTTTCCTTCTAGCGCTGATGAGGAAAGATACAAAGCAAGTTTAAACGTCGGCATAATAAATTAAAATTTATTTTTAATTTCTGTGTTTCTATGACTGCATATCCCAACTACTAACATCTTTAAAATTATTCCATACATCAGTCTGCATAAAATCAATCTCATACATTAAAATTAAAAACTAGATGTCCTATTGTGCTTTTACACAATCTCCAAACACCTAATCAGTACAATTTTAACCAGGTTAAAAATTACTGCTATCCCTAAAAATATCGTTGAAAGAATAATGCTCCATTGCATTCTAAGTAACTCCATTCACATTTTTATCCATAACCTAATAAAACTTTAATTAATATTTAAGATTACTCTGGTTCTGTTCTTATGAGCGTGGGCGGAGCCGCGATGTGGGATGCTAGTTTAAAATAAAATATCATGGATGTTTTTATCTATAACCTACTGCTTATCACAAATAATTAAATTAAATTTATAATCAATGATTATTCGAAATAAACGAAGTTGAGAGAAAATAGGAGTTTTAAACGAGACTTTTTTCATTCAAAGCAATACAGCTCCTATCCGGTTGGTCCTATTGACATAGGCTATAAAACAAATGAATAGTGTTTTGGTCTCGCCCCTCACGAAACAATATACTAGAGGTGGGCTAAACAGTTATTTTTTGGTATTAGGTTACTACGTTATGACTCTATCCCAGTAATAGGTTCCAACAACAGGTTATTCCAGTAATAGGTGATTCAAGTAAACCCCTGCCCTACCGCTAGAATGCGCGCAAGTCAATCACTGCTGTTGCTAATAACTGTTCGGGATCCAATAACGCTTTAAATTAGTTCACTGTTTAGAATCACTGCAGTTCTTACAAAAACGCTAGTTATTAGAATCACTGCAGTTATTACAATCACTCCAGTTCTTACGTTCTCAACAGTTATTAGAATACTCCTGTAGCCAGCCATCGTTCTGTTTTCGATCACCGACCTGGCGCTAGTGGTTCTAACCTATTACACACTAGAGGTGGGCTAAACAGTTATTTTTTGGTATTAGGTTACTACTTTATGGCTCTACCCCAGTAATAGGTTCCAATAATAGATTATTCCAGTAATAGGTGATTCAAGTAAACCCCTTCCCTACCGCTAGAATGCGCGCCCGTCAATCACTGCTGTTGCCAATAACTCTTCGGGATCCAATAACGCTTAGAATCACTGCAGTTCTTACAATAACGCTAGTTATTAGAATCACTGCAGTTATTACAATCATTCCAGTTCTACAACAGTTCTCAACAGTTATTAGAATAACCTATTGCCAGCTATCGTTCTGTTTTCGATCACCAACCTGGCGCTAGTGGTTCTAACCTATCACAAACTTACTTTTAGACATTTTGACTAGAGGTGGGCTAAACAGTTATTTTTTGGTATTAGGTTACTACGTTATGGCTCTATCCCAGTAATAGGTTCCAATAATAGGTTATTCCAGTAATAGGTGATTCAAGTAAACCCCTGTCCTACCGCTAGAATGCGCGCCCGTCAATCACTGCTGTTGCCAATAACTCTTCGGGATCTAATAACGCTTAGAATCACTGCAGTTCTTACAATAACGCCAGTTATTAGAATCACTGCAGTTATTACAATCACTCCAATTCTACAACAGTTCTCAACTGTTATTAGAATAACCTATTGCCAGCCATCGTTCTGTTTTTGATCACCGACCTAGCGCTAGTGGTTCTAACCTATTACAAACTTACTTTTAGATATTTTGACTGGTAATTCATTAATTTATCCTCCTCGCCATTGCTAATAATGTTAATAATTTGCTTATTTAGTAATCTTACAAATGGTAAATAACACAAAATCAACCAAAATTATTGTGTCAATTTTTTTTTAACAAAACATTTTAGAAGCCAATTAAAAGTTGTCAAAATATATAACAAATTAAAAATAAATAGGCCAACTATGATACAAACGAATTCAGCTAAATAAATCTTTAAAAAACATTGTCCTTATTTAATTGTACTGCCAAGATTTTATTTTTAAAAAATACATATAGGTGTTAGTAAAACATATTTGAACAATTATAAAGACTCAACAATTACAAGTAGCTTGTATCAATCTGTTAACTAAGCATGTATTGTGTATTAAAATATTGGCTGTAAGATAAAATAAAGAAGAAAATAACAGAGGTAGAAGCAGGATTCAGGCTGGGCCATCTTAGGTCAAGTTTTTACTATATCCCAATTTTTTTTTTAAGCATTTGGTGGACTTCCAAGACTTCTGGTCCAGGAGGTACATTTAGCCTTTATCCACCTTTAGAAAGCCTTGACTAGAAAATAAGGTATGGAAAGCACTGTTTGTCAGAGATAAGTGATAGTCTGAGATAAGGCATACAAGGCCTTTATAAAGGTGCAGAATTGGGAATTAAATTTTGAAATAGCAGCGTTACTAATTGTATACAAAAGTATTTAAAAAAAAAAAGTTTTGATATCATGTCCCCTCAGCATTACACATCACCAAAGGATTAAATCAAAGTTGCTGCTAATCACCTACTCTCTTTAACATGGTAATTAAACAACCTTTCTAGAAATAGGAGAGAAATATTAACACACGGGTTTGGAGATTTTGAAAGATATCTAATTCATAATACAAACTGCAGGAGTTTATCAACTCATTGCCACTGAGGAATGTGATCTGGAATACATGCTGAGGAAACTCTAAGCAGTATTCTGAAAAGGGCATGGAAATAAATCTAAAGAAGAAAGAGTTTGTGTCCCTCAACTCTTCGAGCACATTTTTTAGCATTGGAGATTAGAGATATGGAGGTCTACTAATCCTTCCTGGAAAGGAATCCTCTATTAATTAAGATATTTCATTGAAAATATTAAGAGAAAGGAAGACTGTAGGAATCCTAAACTCGTTCCTGTGGAATAAAAATGTTTCCTTTAAAAAAAAAATAAAATAAAATAAGATGATTATATCTTTCCTTATCACTATAAATTGTCTTTAAATTTGCTAAATCTGTGGTGTGGAGAAGAAAAAGCTTAAACGCTACTATCTTTAGAGATGGGTACCCAGAGTGTAAGTTATTTCATAATAAGAGCCCATCATGTTTCTAATAATATCATAAGACAATATATGATAGAGGAAAAAATCACTTGAGGTACACATGATGGTACATAAGGATCAATACAATTAGGGTTTCATGAATTAATTGCCACTTTTATTGGAATTAAGTCATCAATCCTAATTGAGGAAAAAAATATTTTAAAGAGTATTTAAACCAGGAGCTCATTCAAAAAGGATGTATCAAAACAGAGGCCATAGTATATTTTCCTGAACAGATTAGAGAGTAGGTTGAAGGATGTCTGAGGAAATTGTGGATAGGGGATGTAAAGAAAGGTATGGCAGCAAACAAGAGAAAGATTAGTTGATCAAAAGATGGTTTGAACAAATAACTGATAAAGATTAGGATACAATAACTGAACAAACCTGAAGGTATTTTTCATTTTATAAGTTTCCAGAACAGAAAGGGTAATTATAAAAATCACAAAATGAGATAATGTATGGACTAAAACTATATAAAAAAAACAAAACAAATTACAATAAAGTTTGTACAAATTTATCAACACCCCACATTATCATTGTATAATCACAATGAGTTTTTATTTAAAAGAACTGTTTTCATAAATACTTCACCAAAATATTGGACAATACTAATAACCATACAGATTCAATCAATTTACATCAGAGTTTTTAAAGGAAAAAAAAAAACAAAATGAATTAAAAATATTCAGTTTATTTGTTAACAAATCTATTTACAAATATTCCAATGGATTTAACCATAAAAATGATAACTAAAAAGTTTTATGAAAGAAACCATTCACAAAAATAAAAAAGCTATATATCAAAAGACTAAATACTTACTTCAAAAAGCAGTATTATATTTTACAAACAGGTAAAAAGGTAGTGTCTCGATGGAATCTAATATAAGTGTAAATATCCTTGGAATAACTATAAATTACAAAAGTCTAAACAGATTTTACAACAAGCTAATATTTTTATGATTTAATAATCATTGCAAGATTTTAACTATTCATTATAATCATCATAAGATTTTAATGACATTCATTTGTCATTACATTATTATTTGTAATATAACATAAGAAAAAGCATTTGATATTAACTAGCCATTTCAACTTTTTCAAATTACGATTAGAAAACATTAAGACCCTGAATATTGGTGAACTATTTCAGTCTAAGTAAATTTAAATTAAATTGGTATTACAAAGCTCATCTAAAAGTTTCAGCACTTTGTATTAAAGTAGAACCTCTCTTAACCAAGAGATTTTTTATCGATTCGCAATGAAACAAAAAAGGAAATCATGAAGATTTATTTACAAATTAAAATCAAAGCATTTATTTTTGTTCACAGTTTCGAACTCCATCTATTGTGATATGATTGTACTATGATCACGAATTTCTGTTTTAGTTCGAACCACGGCCGCTAGGAGCGTCACAACCCACTGCGACCAGTTCTTGTTTGCGTTATTAGATCTCGTGACCTATCGGTTCTCCAATAATAGGACAGCCATATGAGTTATTCGATAACAGAAGTTACTCAACAGTTATTGAGAACCGATCTAAGAACGATAACTGGTCGAATAACCTTAACCGATCGGTTCTTCTATCTGTTATAACCTAACACCTTACACCAACAACCCCAATTTATTGTTATTTCTCCATCGTTTTCGATGGAAGATTTAATAAATTTGACTAATATTGTAAAATATAGTTATTCTAAAATACAAATTTAGGTTTATTTATAGATATTTTAAAATATGATCACTGGTAATAGGGTTTTTCAGTAATAGGTGATTGGTGATAACAGTTCCGAGTCAATAATAGGTTATTTTAAAGAATACGTTATTTTTGTCCCACCTCTAATTTTGACTGATAATTCATTAATTTATCCTCCTCGCCATTGCTAATAATGTTAATAATTTGATAAATTCTTCAATGAAGGAGTTACTTTTATTGATCAATAATAGTATAATAAACAGCATTTAAACTCCTCTTTATTAAAAGTATAAACCAGTGACATGTTTCGGGAAACAAGGTCCCATATCAGACTGAAAACAGTATTTAACAATTTATTATAATCACACTATATTTTCAACATTTAAACAATACCATTTATATTTCTATCCATCACAATGTATATATTATAAAATACCTTTAAAATGATTTCTTGGTGTTAACACACCGTGTCTGTTTCTCTTTTACATAGTCAATAGAATAATTCATCTACCTAATGGGTACAAGGGTCAATCCTAATTTCTACTGTTGTTTTTACTACTAAGTTGGCCAATCATTTTTCAATTTCTTGACTACTTTTTGAGTTAATTTTGGTATGTATTGTAATCTATTATATTTCTTAATTTATATTGCATTGTTTGTATTATTTGTTATTTTTTCATTATTTTTAACCCTTTGACCTATTTCTTTTCTTTTATTTTCATTATTCATTGGATAATCATAATATTCGGTTATTTTCTTTTGTTCCATTACTCTATTTTTTTTATTATTATTTGTGTTTGGTTTCAAAGAATTGAAAAATGAAAATTTTAAAATAGATTTTGCACTATATAACAGGAATAAAATAAAAAATATAATAACAAAGAACGAAATAGAACATATGAATAAAAAAGATGTCATATATAAGATTGACTGCTTGGATTGCAAAAAAACATTATATTGGAGAAACTAAGCAGAATTTATATAAAAGAGTTAATCAGCATAAATACGACAATAAAAAATTAGCAAATCAAACAGCAATAAAACAGCCCTTTTAGAACACATACAAAAACTGAACCACAAATTCAATTTTGATAACTTAAAATCTTACAACACGAAACCAAAACACATAATAGAAAAATAAAAGAAGCGATATACATTAATAAAACAATAAATAATGCAATAAACTACAAAACAGACACAGATAAAATAGGATCCATATATGCTAGTATAATTAATGAATTAATAATATAAGATTGGCCAACTTAGTACTAAAAACAATAGTAGAAATTAGGATTGACCCTTGTACCCATAAGGTAGATGAATTATTCCATTGACTATGTAAAAGAGAAACAGACACGGTGTGTTAACACCAAGAAATCATTTTAAAGGTAATTTATAATATACACATTGTGATGGATAGAAATATGAATAGTATTGTTTAAATGTTGAAAATATAGTGTGATTATAATAAATTGTTAAATACTGTTTTCAGTCTGATGATGGGACCTTGTTTCCCGAAACATGTCACTGGTTTATACTTTTAATAAAGAGGAGTTTAAATGCTGTTTATTATACTATTATTGGTTAATAATTTGCTTATTTAGTAATCTTACAAATGATAAATAACACAAAATCAATCAAAATTATTGTGTCAATTTTTTTTTACACAAAATTTTAGAAGCCAATTAAAAGTTATCAAAATATATAACAAATTAAAAATAAATAGGCCAACTATGATACAAACGAATTCAGCTAAATAAATTTTTAAAAAACATTGTCCTTATTTAATTGTACTGCCAAGATTTTATTTTTAAAAAATACATATAGGTGTTAGTAAAACATATTTGAACAATTATAAAGACTCAACAATTACAAGTAGCTTGTATCAATCTGTTACCTAAGCATGTATTGTGTATTAAAATATTGGCTGTAAGATAAAATAAAGAAGAAAATAACAGAGGTAGAAGCAGGATTCAGGCTGGGCCATCTTAGGTCAGTTTTTTACTATATCCCAATTTTATTTAAAGCATTTGGTGGACTTCCAAGACTTCTGGTCCAGGAGGTACATTTAGCCTTTATCCACCTTTAGAAAGCTTTGACTTAGGTCCTTTAAAAAAGGTGTGGAAAGCACTGTTTGTCAGAGATAAGTGATAGTCTGAGATAAGGCATACAAGGCCTTTATAAAGGTGCGGAATTGGGAATTAAATTTTTAAATTTAATTTGAAATAGCAAGCGTTACTAATTGTATACAAAAGTATTTAAAAAAAAAAAGTTTTGATATCATGTCCCCTCAGCATTACACACCACCAAAGGATTAAATCAAAGTTGCTGCTAATCACTTACTCTCTTTAACATGGTTAATAACCAACCTTTCTAGAAATAGGAGAGAAATATTAACATATGGGTTTGGAGATTTTGAAAGATATCTAATTCATAATACAAGTTGCAGGAGTTTATCAACTCATTGCCACTGAGGAATGTGATCTGGAATACATGCTGAGGAAACTCTAAGCAGTATTCTGAAAAGGGCATGGAAATAAATCTAAAGAAGAAAGAGTTTGTGTCCCTCAACTCTTCGAGCACATTTTTTAGCATTGAAGATTAGAGATATGGAGGTCTACTAATCCTTCCTGGAAAGGAATCCTCTATTAATTACGATATTTCATTGAAAATATTAAGAGAAAGGAAGACTGTAGGAATCCTAAACTTGTCCCTGTGGAATAAAAATGTTTCCTTTAAAAAAAACAAAAAAAAAACATGATTATATCTTTCCTTATCACTATAAATTGTCTTTAAATTAGCTAAAATCTGTGGTGTGGAGAAAGCTTAAACGCTACTATCTTTAGAGATGGGTACTCAGAGTGGAAGTTATCATAGGACAATATATGAGAGAGGAAAAAATCGCTTGAGGTACACATGATGATACAGAAGGATCAATACAATTAGGGTTTCATGAATTAATTGCCACTTTTATTGGAATTAAGTCATCAATCCTAATTGAGGAAAAAAATATTTTAAAGAGTATTTAAACCAGGAGCTCATCAGCTATGCCGTCCTTCGGAAGGGACGTAAAAATGGGGGTCCCGAGCCTGTGCGATGTCAGGTACTCGTTAAAGATCTCTATCCTAATTATACCTGGATAGGCAAAATTTAGGACTCCCACCGTTGCATCGTCCGATTAGCCATAGCAGCATAAAGTGACGTTAAACGAAACAAACAAACCAGGAGCTCATTCAAAAAGGATGTATCAAAACAGAGACCATAGTATATTTTCCTGAACAGATTAGAGAGTAGATTGAAGGATGTTTGAGGAAATTGTGGATAGGGGATGTAAAGAAAGGTTTGGCAGCAAAAGGATAACAAGAGAAAGATAAGTTGATCAAAAGATGGTTTGAACAAATAACTGATAAAGATTAGAATACAATAACTGAGCAAACCTGAAAGTATTTTTCATTTTATAAGTTTCCAGAACAGAAAGGGTAATTATAAAAATCACAAAATGAGATAATGTATGGACTAAAACTATATAAAAAAAAACAAAAACAAATTACAATAAAGTTTGTACAAATTTATCAACACCCCACATTATCATTGTACAATCACAATGAGTTTTTATTTAAAAGAACTGTTCTCATAAATACTTCACCAAAATATTGGACAATACTAATAACCATACAGATTCAATCAATTTACATCAGAGTTTTTAAAGGAAAAAAAAAACAAAATTAATTAAAAATATTCAGTTTATTTGTTAACAAATCTATTTACAAATATTCCAATGGATTTAACCATAAAAATTATAACTAAAAAGTTGTATGAAAGAAACCATTCACAAAAAATAAAAAAGCTATATATCAAAGGACTAAATACTTACTTCAAAAAGAAGTATTATATTTTACAAACAGGTAAAAAGGTAGTGTCTCGATGGAATCTAATATAAGTGTAAATATCCTTGGAATAACTATAAATTACAAAAGTCTAAACAGATTTTACAACAAGCTAATATTTTTATGACTTAATAATCATTGCAAGATTTTAACTATTCATTATAATTATAAGATTTTAATAACATTCATTTGTCATTACATTATTATTTGTAATATAACATAAGAAAAAGCATTTGATATTAACTAGCCATTTCAACTTTTTAAAATTACGATTAGAAAACATTAAGACCCTGAATATTGGGGAAATATTTCAGTCTAAGTAAATTTAAATTAAATCTGGTATTACAAAGCTCATCTAAAAGTTTCAGCACTTTGTATTAAAGTAAAACCTCTCTTAACCAAGAGATTTTTTATCGATTCGCAATGAAACAAAAAAGGAATTCATGAAGATTTATTTACAAATTAAAATCAAAGCATTTATTTTTGTACACAGTTTCGAACTCTATCTATTGTGATATGATTGTACTATGATCACGAATTTCTGTTTTAGTTCGAACCACGGCCGCTAGGAGCGTCATAACCCATCTGCGACCAGTTCTTGTTTGCGTTATTAGATCACGTGACCTATCGATTCTTCAATAATAGGACAGCCATATGAGTTATTCGATAACAGAAGTTACTCAACAGTTATCGAGAACCGATCTAAGAACAGTAACTGGTCGAATAACCTTAACCGATCGGTTCTTCTATCTGTTATAACCTAACTCCTTACACCAACAACCCCAATTTATTGTTATTTCTCCATCGTTCTCGATGGAAGATTTAATAAATTTTATACTTGGAATCTTAATAGTGATGAACATGGTTATTAAATAAAAAATCATTGTTTGTTTAAATGGAGTTAATTAACATAACTTACTACAAATATAAAAAATCCAACAATAAGTAATTTTATCTTAGAAAATATATAATTGCTAAAGTCACAATAATTGTAGCATGAAAATATAAATATATATATATATATTTTTTTACTTTATTGATAAATTCACCCATCTTTAACTATAGATATTCAGAAAATGTATCAAATATTTTAAAATATAAATTTTGATTAAAAATACTTGATATTTTAAAATATTTAACACATTCTCTGAATTGTAGTTGAAGACGGGTAAATTTATCAATAAATAATATTGTAAAATATAGTTATTTTAAAATACAAATTTAGGTTTATTTATAGATATTTTAAAATATGATCAATGGTAATAGGGTTTTTTAGTAATAGGTGATTGGTGATAACAGTTCCGAGTGAATAGTAGGTTATTTTAAAGAATACGTTATTTTTGTCCTACCTCTATTACACACTTACTTTTAGACATTTTGACTGGTAATTCATTAATTTATCCTCCTCGCCATTGCTAATAATGTTAATAATTTGAATATTAGTAATCTTACAAATGATAAATAACACAAAATCAACCAAAATTATTGTGTCAATTTTTTTTCTAACGAAACATTTTAGAAGCCAATTAAAAGTTGTCAAATATATATAACAAATTAAAAATAAGGTAATTGTTCGGATCGGCGACGCCAACCTCTACACCCGCCCAGAATACTTTTTATCGATTCTAACCTTGTTCCGATTTATTTCGATGTTCTAGTCGCTGCTTTTAGAGGGGAAAGGTTATTGTGATATGATTGTACTACGATCAATAATTTCTGCTTTAGTTCGAACCACCGCTAGGAGCGTCATAACCCATCTGCGACCAGTTCTTGTTTGCGTTATTAGACCATGTGACCTATCGGTTATTGAATAATAGGACAGCCATATGAGCTATTAGATAACAGAAGTTACGCAACAGTTTTTGAGAACCGATTTAAGAACGGTAACTGGTCTGATAACCTTAACCGATCGGTGCTTCTATCTGTTACAACCACAGAATACAGAATATAGTATAAGGGGCAGAGATGCCGTACGGTCCCCGTAGGTCCAGTTCGGCCGGCTCTCTCCCCAACACCTCCACTCCGGGCTGCTCCACCTCAGACTTATTTACAACTTTATCATCTAATATTTAGGCTTCAACTCTTACCAATTTTATTGGATTCCATCTAATTGTTCAGAAATTTATCACAGTCATGCATAGGTAGGTAGTTTAAGAACGAAAATAAAACATAATATTACCAAAAGAAAATTAATAATTTCTTAATTTTCAATCTTATTTTATTTTTATGAATATTATCATTGATATTTTTCAAAAAATGGTGGATTCTTATTAATAATGAGTGATGAGAACCATCTTCTAAAAAATGTGAAAATCTAGAAAAGAGTTTCTCCTAAGGTATTGTTTTAGAAGTAACGAAATCAAATTTTTTATTCTCTATTTAATTAGTTTTTTTTTTTCTTCGCACCGTTTTTGTAGACGGTATTTGTAGGCACAGTTTTTCTTCTTATACGTAGGTTTTAAATTTTTTTTTTCTTTTCAACCTGTATTTTTTTTTTTTTTTTTTTTTTTTTTTTTTGTGGTTAGAAAGTGAATTTTCAGTGAAGCTTAATGAATCAGCTGTATTTCGAAGCTGTACAGATCTTTCATCAAGTTGTTTTTTTGAGCTCGTTTATGTTTTTATTAGTGATCTCTAACATTTTTTAAATCTCTTTTTTTTGGAGACCTAATATTTTTCAACGGGGTCGCAAGCCTTTTTATGGGTCCCTTTCCTAAAAAAAAAAAAAAATCAACATTAAACTTTTAAGTTTGAAAACCTACGTATGTTGGTAAAGCGTAGAAAGTTATATATACCTTAATAATCGTCTGTCTCAAATGATCTGGGAAATCAAAAACCGACTGAATTGCACCTTTATTTAGATTTACTCGTAATGAAGATCTGTCAAAATCGTCCTCTCTAAAATGTTTGAACAAATAACACTTGTATTTGTTGGTTTTAATTTTTCTTGCCTCAGGGCTTGAACCCAATTATTTCGTTCCTTTTCAACTGAAGGGAAGCTGAGGAAAAAAAAGAAGGTAAAATTGGAACTTTTTACCTTTTAAAGATTTATTCAAATCTTAAACTGTATTATTGATGTAAAACGTCTTCTTAAGGTTTAATGTTTAACATTCAAAACTAGTTTTCAAATAAAAATAATTTCAACAGAATTGGCAATTAATTTATCAATCCTAATTGAATATACAGAATATTCTGTATTATGTTACAATATCTATTATTGTTAATATAGGGGAGTTTTACAATAAATTAAAAAAAACTCCACAATAAACACATTTTTACTATGGCGAAAGGGAAGGAAGATTTGTTTCTCAATTTATTGAAAAACTAAACTGTGTACGTTTAAAATGTACCGGTGAAGGGTTTAAATCCTTGTTGGACTCTTTCCTAGAACATCCAAACGCGGCACAACACGACATTATTTAATCCAATTGAGAAATAAAAAAATAAAAAACACATACAACAACAGAGACCTAACAATTAGCAATTGCTCCAAAAACAGCCGGGGTTTAGGTGGTGGGAATAGCGCTCCTTGCTGGGAGCCATCTCCCCCACCTACCCACCGCTTCTATCATATTCTGTATTCTGTGGTTACAAACTAACTCCTTACTCCAACCCTAATTTATTGTTATTTCCTCCATCGTTCTCGATGGAATATTTAATAAATTTCATACTTGGTTGAATATGAACATGGTCATTAAAAGAAAAATCATTGTTTGTTTAAATGGAGTTAATTAACATAACTTACTACAAATATAATAAATCCAACAATAAGTAATTTTATCTTTAAAAAAATATAATTGCTAAAGTCACAATAATTGTAGCATATTTTTTTACTTTATTGATAAATTCACCCATCTTTAACTATAGATATTCAGAAAATGTATCAAATATTTTAAAATATAAATTTTGATTAAAAATACTTGATATTTTAAAATATTTAACACATTCTCTGAATTGTAGTTGAAGACGGGTGAATTTATCAATAAATAATACGGTAAAATATAGTTATTTTAAAATACAAATTTAGGTTTATTTATAGATATTTTAAAATATGATCACTGGCAATAGGGTTTTTTTCGGTAATAGGTGATTGGTGATAAGAGTTCCGAGTCAATAATAGGTTATTTTAAAGAGAAGAAGATTGTCAGGGATGAAAAACACTTCAGTTTCTTTGAGTGCATCCCTGACAATCTTCTCCTCCATTCATCATCCAGTCAACTATACTTTTATCGTTATTTTAAAGATTACGTTATTTTTGTCCCACCTCTACAATATACGGGAAGGGCATTAAGCATTTTGAGATTAGTCATGAAATTAACCTTAGTTGTGACATGTTTTCATTTGATAGTAAAAACGATATTCAGAGGTGGAAAAAAGAAATTGAAGAAATTCAAAATGAATCTTTGTTTTTAATTTTATTTATTATGTATTATTTTTTTTAATTTGTTTTTTTTTAATTTTTAACTCAGTTTATTTACGGTGGCAGTTTTCGTTTTGCGGCTTACACCTGATTTTGCGATTATAAGGGTTTATAACATTCATAACTAGTAGTTTATTTACCTATCATTCCGTATTCTATATGAAAATAAGTGGACAAGTTGAATATAAAATCCATCGAAATTATTTCACTTTTATGAAAATTATTTCACGAAATTATTAGAAACTATTTCACTAAGAAAAAAGTTGTGAGAGTTGACTGTACTTAACTCAAACACTTCAGTGACAATAAAGACGCAAGTGCCGATGACCGCCAACAACTTCCGAACGAACCCGATGGCCCCCCACTCCACCTACCCTACTCCAGTTCTTAGAACAGTTCTCAACTGTTATTAAAATAACTCCTGTTGCTAGTTCTGTTATCGATTACCGACCTGGCGCTAATGGTTCTAACCTATAACAAACTTACTTTTAGACATTTTGACTGGTAATTCATTAATTTATCCTCCTCGCCATTACTAATAATGTTAATAATTTGTATATTAGTAATCCTACAAATGATAAATAACACAAAATCAACCATAATTATTGTGTTTCATATTTTTTTTTTTTTAACGAAAAATTTTAGAAGCCTATTAAAAGTTGTCAAAATATATACAAATTAAAAATAAATAGGACAACTATGATACAAACGAATTCAACCAAATAAATCTTTAAAAAACATTGTCTATATTTAATTGTACTACCAAGATTTTATTTTTAAAAAATATATATAGGTGTTAGTAAAACATATTTGAACAATTATGAAGACTCAACAATTACAAGTAGCCTGTATCAATCTGTTAACTAAGCATGTATTGTGTCTTAAAATATAGGCTGTAAGATAAAATAAAGAAGAAAATAACAGAGGTAGAAGCAGGATTCCTGCTGGGCCATCTTAGGTCAAGTTTTTACTATATCCCAATTTTTTTTAAAAGCATTTGGTGGACTACCAAGACTTCTGGTCCAGGAGGTACTTTTAGCCTTTATCCACCTTTAGAATGCTTTGACTTAGGTCCTTTAAATAAGCTCTGGAAAGCACTCAGTTTGTCAGAAATTAGTGATAGTCTGAGATAAGGCATACTAGTCCTTTATAAAGGTGCAGAATTGGGAATTAAATTTTGAAATAGCGTTACTAATTGTATACGAAAGAATTAAAAAAAAAAAAATTTTGATATCATGTCCCCTCAGCGCTACACATCACCAAAGGATTAAATCGAAGTTGCTGCTGCTACTTTCTTTAACATGGTTATTAAACAAGCTTTCTAGAAATAGGAGAAAAATATTAATACATGGGTTTGGAGATTTTGAAAGATATCTAATTCATGCTACAAATTGCAGGAGCTTATTAACTCATTGCAACTGAGGAATGTGATCTGGAATACATAGTGAGGAAACTCTAAGGAGTATTCTCAACAGGGCATGGAAATAAATCTAAAGTAGACCTTTAACTCTTCGAGCACATTTTTTAGCATTGAAGATTAGAGATATGGAGCTCTCTTATCCTTCCTGGAAAGGAACTCTCTATTAATTAAGATATTTCATTCAAAATATTAAGAGAAAAGAAGACTGTAGGAATCCTTAACTCATTCCTGTGGAATAAAAATGTTCCCATGAAAAAAAAAAAAAAAAAAAAAAAAAGAAGAAGATTATATCTTTCCTTATCACTATAAATTGTCTTTAAATTTGCTGAAATCTGTAGGTGTGGAGAAGAAATAGCTCAAACACTACTATCTTTACAGATGGGTACTCAGAGTGGAAGTTATTTCATAACAAGAGCCCATCATGTTTCTAATAATATCATAAGACAATATATGATAGAGGAAAAAATCACTTGAGGTACGCATGATGGTACAGAACGATCAATACAATTAGGGTTTCATGAATTAATTGCCACTTCTATTGGAATTAATTCATCAATCTTAATTGAGGAAAAAATATTTTAAAGAGTATTTGAACCAGGAGCTCATTCAAAAAGGATGTATGAAAACAGAGGCCAAAGTAAATTTTCCTGGACAGATTAGAGAGTAAGAGGATGCCTGAGGAAATTGTTGATAGGGGATGTAAAGAAAGGATTGGCAGCAAAAGGATAACAAAAGAAAGATTAGTTGATCAAAAGATAGTTTGAACAAATAACTGATAAAGATTAGGATACAATAACTGAACATACCTGAAGGTATTTTTCATTTTATAAATTTCCAGAACAGAAAGGGCAATTATAAAAATCACAGAATGAGAAATGTATGGACTAAAACTATATAAAAAAACAAAACAAATTACAATAAAGGTTGTACAAATTTATCAACACCCCACATTATCATTATCATTGTACAATCACAATGAGTTTTTATTTAAAAGAACTATTCTCATAAACACTTCACCAAAATATTGGACAATACTAATAACCATACAGATACAATCAATTTACATCAGAGTTTTTAAAGGAAAAAAAAAAACAAAAACAAAATGAATTAAAAATATTCAGTTTATTTATTAACAAATCTATTTACAAATATTCCAATGGATATAACTATAAAAATTATAACTAAAAAGTGGTATGAAAGAAACCATTTACAAAAATAAAAAAACTATATATCAAAGGACTAAAAACTTCAAAAAGCAGTATTATATTTTACAAACAGGTAAAAAGGTAGTGTCTCGATGGAATCTAATAAAAGTGTAAATATCAGTGGAATAACTATAAATTACAAAAGTCTAAATAGATTTTACAACAAGCTAATATATTTATGATTTAATAATCATTGTAAGATTTGGTAACGGTCGGGTTAAGAGGAGGCAGCAAACTGCCTTGTAGAGGTGGGACAAAAATAACGTATTCTTTAAAATAACCTATTATTGACTCGGAACTGTTATCACCAATCACCTATTACTGAAAAAACCCTATTACCAGTGATCATATTTTAAAATATCTATAAATAAACCTAAATTTGTATTTTAGAATAACTATATTTTACAATATTAGTCAAATTTATTAAATCTTCCATCGAAAACGATGGAGAAATAACAATAAATTGGGGTTGTTGGTGTAAGGTGTTAGGTTATAACAGATAGAAGAACCGATCGGTTAAGGTTATTCGACCAGTTACCGTTCTTAGATCGGTTCTCAATAACTGTTGAGTAACTTCTGTTATCGAATAACTCATATGGCTGTCCTATTATTGAAGAACCGATAGGTCACGTGATCTAATAACGCAAACAAGAACTGGTCGCAGTGGGTTGTGACGCTCCTAGCGGCCGTGGTTCGAACTAAAACAGAAATTCATGATAATAGTACAATCATATCACAATAGATGGAGTTCGAAACTGTGAACAAAAATAAATGCTTTGATTTTAATTTGTAAATAAATCTTCATGATTTCCTTTTTTATTTCATTGCGAATCGATAAAAAATCTCTTGGTTAAGAGAGGTTCTACTTTAATACAAAGTGCTGAAACTTTTAGATGAGCTTTGTAATACCAGATTTAATTTAAATTTACTTAGACTGAAATAGTTCCCCAATTCAGGGTCTTAATGTTTTCTAATCGTAATTTTAAAAAGTTGAAATGGCTAGTTAATATCAAATGCTTTTTCTTATGTTATATTACAAATAATAATGTAATGACAAATGAATGTCATTAAAATCTTATGATGATTATAATGAATAGTTAAAATCTTGCAATGATTATTAAATCATGAAAATATTAGCTTGTTGTAAAATCTGTTTAGACTTTTGTAATTTATAGTTATTCCAAGGATATTTACACTTATATTAGATTCCATCGAGACACTACCTTTTTACCTGTTTGTAAAATATAATACTGCTTTTTGAAGTAAGTATTTAGTCTTTTGATATATAGCTTTTTTATTTTTGTGAATGGTTTCTTTCATAAAACTTTTTAGTTATCATTTTTATGGTTAAATCCATTGGAATATTTGTAAATAGATTTGCTAACAAATAAACTGAATATTTTTAATTCATTTTTTTTTTTTTCCTTTAAAAACTCTGATGTAAATTGATTGAATCTGTATGGTTATTAGTATTGTCCAATATTTTGGTGAAGTATTTATGAGAACAGTTCTTTTAAATAAAAACTCATTGTGATTGTACAATGATAATGTGGGGTATTGATAAATTTGTACAAACTTTATTGTAATTTGTTTTGTTTTTTTATATAGTTTTAGTCCATACATTATCTCATTTTGTGATTTTTATAATTACCCTTTCTGTTCTGGAAACTTATAAAATGAAAAATACCTTCAGGTTTGTTCAGCTATTGTATCCTAATCTTTATCAGTTATTTGTTCAAACCATCTTTTGATCAACTAATCTTTCTCTTGTTTGCTGCCATACATTTCTTTACATCCCCTATCCACAATTTCCTCAGACATCCTTTAACCTACTCTCTAATCTGTTCAGGAAAATATACTATGGCCTCTGTTTTGATACATCCTTTTTGAATGAATGAGCTCCTGGTTTAAATACTCTTTAAAATATTTTTTTCCTCAATTAGGATTGATGACTTAATTCCAATAAAAGTGGCAATTAATTGATGAAACCCTAATTGTATTGATCCTTATGTACCGTCATGTGTACCTCAAGTGATTTTTTCCTCTATCATATATTGTATTATGATATTATTAGAAACATGATGGGCTCTTATTATGAAATAACTTCCACTCTGGGTACCCATCTCTAAAGATAGTAGCGTTTAAGCTTTTTCTTCTCCACACCACAGATTTTAGCAAATTTAAAGACAATTTATAGTGATAAGGAAAGATATAATCATCTTATTTTATTTTTTTTTTTTTTTTTTAAAGGAAACATTTTTATTCCACAGGAACGAGTTTAGGATTCCTACAGTCTTCCTTTCTCTTAATATTTTCAATGAAATATCTTAATTAATAGAGGATTCCTTTCCAGGAAGGATTAGTAGACCTCCATATCTCTAATCTTCAATGCTAAAAAATGTGCTCGAAGAGTTGAGGGACACAAACTCTTTCTTCTGTAGATTTATTTCCATGCCCTTTTCAGAATACTGCTTAGAGTTTCCTCAGCATGTATTCCAGATCACATTCCTCAGTGGCAATGAGTTGATAAACTCCTGCAATTTGTATTATGAATTAGATATCTTTCAAAATCTCCAAACCCGTGTGTTAATATTTCGCTCCTATTTCTAGAAAGGTTGTTTAATAACCATGTTAAAGAGAGTAGGTGATTAGCAGCAACTTTGATTTAATCCTTTGGTGATGTGTAATGCTGAGGGGACATGATATCAAAACTTTTTTTTTTAAATACTTTTGTATACAATTAGTAACGCTGCTATTTCAAAATTTAATTCCCAATTCTGCACCTTTATAAAGGCCTTGTATGCCTTATCTCAGACTATCACTTATCTCTGACAAACAGTGCTTTCCACACCTTATTTTCTAGTCAAAGCTTTCTAAAGGTGGATAAAGGCTAAATGTACCTCCTGGACCAGAAGTCTTGGAAGTCCACCAAATGCTTTAAAAAAAATTGGGATATAGTAAAAACTTGACCTAAGATGGCCCAGCCTGAATCCTGCTTCTACCTCTGTTATTTTCTTCTTTATTTTATCTTACAGCCAATATTTTAATACATAATACATGCTTAGGTAACAGATTGATACAAGCTACTTGTAATTGTTGAGTCTTTATAATTGTTCAAATATGTTTTACTAACACCTATATGTATTTTTTAAAAATAAAATCTTGGCAGTACAATTCAATAAGGACAATGTTTTTTAAATATTTATTTAGCTGAATTCGTTTGTATCATAGTTGGCCTATTTATTTTTAATTTGTTATATATTTTGACAACTTTTAATTGGCTTCTAAAATGTTTTGTTTAAAAAAAATTGACACAATAATTTTGGTTGATTTTGTGTTATTTACCATTTGTAAGATTACTAAATAAGCAAATTATTAACATTATTAGCAATGGCGAGGAGGATAAATTAATGAATTACCAGTCAAAATATCTAAAAGTAAGTTTGTAATAGGTTAGAACCACTAGCGCCAGGTCGGTGATCAAAAACAGAACGATGGCTGGCAATAGGTTATTCTAATAACAGTTGAGAACTGTTGTAGAACTGGAGTGATTGTAATAACTGCAGTGATTCTAATAACTGGCGTTATTGTAAGAACTGCAGTGATTCTAAGCGTTATTGGATCCCGAAGAGTTATTGGCAACAGCAGTGATTGACGGGCGCGCATTCTAGCGGTAGGACAGGGGTTTACTTGAATCACCTATTACTGGAATAACCTATTATTGGAACCTATTACTGGGATAGAGCCATAACGTAGTAACCTAATACCAAAAAATAACTGTTTAGCCCACCTCTACTGCCTTGACCAGCGCTACACCAACCAGTTCGAACCTTACGCTTCACTTCGAGTTTACATTTATCGATAGCTCTTTCCTATAACCTCACATGTAAACAATCACTTCTACAGTTTCAACTTGGATTGTGTTGTTTAGTGTCTTATATTGATATTTAGTCTTCTTAAATGTAAATAAGTGAAGCATAAGTTAACAACATGAGTTTCATAAAGGATTAAGTGTTTTATCAATTCATGTTTTCTTATTCCCTCTTATCTGATGTGTAAAAGTGTAACAAAACTTGAGAACATTAATTTGTACATGGATTTGGTGTTTTATATATTTTTATTTGTTGTATCGATTTAAGTGATAAAATTTCAGTATGCTTATTTTGTGAATGCATTCTTTGTCATCCATAATACTTATTGCCCTAAAGTGAGACAGATTGTATAATTATTTCAATAAAACATATCAATCTAAAAATAAATGTGAGAAAGTATATTATAGGTTTCATATTTTCTTATTTCTACTTCCCTTAAGAAAATATAGCAGAAATTAACATCATCACTTTCAACTAGGATTCTGTCTTATAATGGATTATAACATGGAGAATAGACAATGTTAAAATAATTACAAATTAAGAGGTAAATGACAGGTTACTATATAATTGTAAAACTGTTGGTATAATGTTATAGATTAAAGTGTTTTAAAAAAAATTTAGAAGCCTGATGATGGAGCATTGTCTGGGAAACATGTAGCTACAAATGTTAAATAAATAGGAGTTATGACAAATAAATACTTAAGGATTCTGTCTTTTAAATATTTATAATTTGTTATTTACAATTAATTCCCTCACATCACAAAGTTTATCAAGAATTAACATTACTGGTGGTTTAGCATTATATTAATTTTCATTTAATTCCAAATTGATTTAGTGTCTTATATTTTGAAATTTTATTATTTCCACTTCATTATTTTCATATTTCCCATTTTATTATCATAAGGTAAACAGAAGTTAATATTACTTTGAACAGGGACTTAAAGTTTCTCCGTAAATAAATGAGAATAACCTTCCCCCTATAAAAGTAGCGACTAAAACATCGAAATAAATCGGAAGAAGGTAAGAATCGATAAAAGGTATTCTCGGCGGGCGTAGGAGCTGCCTCCTCTTAACCCGACCGTTACCTAAGATTTTAACTATTCATTATAATCATAAGATTTTAATGACATTTATTTGTCATTACATTATTATTTGTAATATAACATAAGAAAAAGCATTTGATATTAACTAGCCATTTCAACTTTTTAAAATTTCGATTAGAAAACACTAAGACCCTGAATATTGGGGAACTATTTCAGTCCAAGCAAAATTTAAATAAAATCTGGTGTTACAAAGCTCATCTAAAAGTTTCAACACTTTGTATTAAAGTAGAACCTCTTTTAACCAAGATATTTTTTATCGATTCGCAATGAAACAAAAAAGGAAATCATGAAGATTTATTTACAAATTAAAATCAATGCAATTATTTTTGTTCACAGTTTCGAACTCCATCTATTGTGATATGATTGTACTACGATCACGAATTTCTGTTTTAGTTCGAACCACGGCCGCTAGGAGCGTCATAACCCATCTGCGACCAGTTCTTGTTTGCGTTATTAGATCACGTGACCTATCGGTTATTGAATAATAGGACAGCCATATGAGTTATTCGATAACAGAAGTCCCACCTCTAGTGAAGACTAGTGTTTAAAGAGGGTTAAATAGGATTATATTTCTTATGCGATTCTATCATTGAGATGGTAACGGATAATAAGGAAGTGTGTAAGAGGAAGGAATTCACGAAATTATATGCCTATGAACCTTCTTATAAAAATTGTATAATATCAATTAATGTAAAATAAAAAAAAAAAACAGGAGAAATCAAGGTATACATATTAGAGGTGGGACAAAAATAACGTAATCTTTAAAATAACCTATTATTGACTCGGAACTGTTATCACCAATCACCTATTACCGAAAAAACCCTATTACCAGTGATCATATTTTAAAATATCTATAAAACAACCTAAATTTGTATTTTAGAATAACTATATTTTACAAAATTAGTCAAAATAATTAAATCTTCCATCGAAAACGATGGAGAAATAACAATAAATTGGGGTTGTTGATGTAAGGAGTTAGGTTATAACAGATAGAAGAACCGATCGGTTAAGGTTATTCGACCAGTTACCGATCTTAGATCGGTTCTCAATAACTGTTGTGTAACTTCTGTTATCTAATAACTCATATGGCTGTCCTATTATTCAATAACCGATAGGTCACATGGTCTAATAACGCAAACAAGAACTGGTCACAGATGGGTTATGACGCTCCTAGCGGTCCTTTTTGAATGAGCTTCTGGTTCAAATACTCTTTAAAATATTTTTTCCTCAATTAGGATTGATGAATTAATTCCAATAGAAGTGGCAATTAATTCATAAAACCCTAATTGTATTGATCCTACTGTATCATTATGCGTACCTCAAGTGATTTTTTCCTCTCTCATATATTGTCTTATGATATTATTAGAAACATAATAGACTCTTGTTATGAAATAACTTCCACCCTGAGTACCCATCTCTTCCGTATTCCAGATCACATTCCTCAGTTGCAATGAGTTAATAAGCTCCTGCAATTTGTAGCATGAATTAGATATCTTTCAAAATCTCCAAACCCATGTATTAATATTTTTCTCCTTTTTCTAGAAAGCTTGTTTAATAACCATGTTAAAGAAAGTAGGTGATTAGCAGCAACTTCGATTTAATCCTTTGGTGATGTGTAGCGCTGAGGGGACATGATATCAAAATTTTTTTTTTTTTAATTCTTTCGTATACAATTAGTAACGCTGCTATTTCAAAATTTAATTCCCAATTCTGCACCTTTATAAAGGACTAGTATGCCTTATCTCAGACTATCACTAATTTCTGACAAACTGAGTGCTTTCCAGAGCTTATTTAAAGGACCTAAGTCAAAGCATTCTAAAGGTGGATAAAGGCTAAATGTACCTCCTGGACCAGAAGTCTTGGAAGTCCACCAAATGCTTTAAAAAAAAATTGAGATATAGTAAAAACTTGACCTAAGATGGCCCAGCATGACCTCATCATCACATGACAGCATCACCTATAAATGGAATAACCTGTTATTAGAATCTATTACTGGGATAGAGCCATAATGTAGTAACCTAATACCAAAAAATAACGGTTTAGCCCACCTCTAATACATATGTCCAAGGGAGGCAGTACACAGAAACTAACAAGATCAAGAGCTACTCTTTATTAACTGCGTTACTTTATAACATGATTCGGCATTGTGTAGAATATTATAATAATATATATATGTTGTTTTATCTATCACATTTCATTTTCTCAAAATAAACCAAACCAACTATCTTATTTCACAGGTGATAAGAAGAAAAGAAAATGCAAAAAATGTTTCTGATTCTTCGACAGCTGAAGAGGAATTCGGTTAGTTAATTAAACATTTCTCATAGGTTGTATAATAAGAAGAATAAGTTAATATTTTAAAAATTAAAACAATTATTTGTTTCTCTTAGGAGTGAAGAAAAAAACTGCTTTCTTAGAATTTCTTCTTAAAATGAAGCACGACAAAGTACCTGCATTTCAAACAGAGAAAGATATTAAGGATGAAGTGATGACTTTTATGTTTGAGGTAATTTCTAAAATGAAATCTTATTTTTATTGCATCTTAAATTAATTTTTCATGGATTAGATAATACATTTTGGAAATCAATATATTTGATGTATGCCAACATAAGGCAGAACTTGACCTACATTTATGTCAAAAAAGAACGGGCTAAATACCATAACTGATTTAGTATCCTGATCAAAATTTTTCATTCCAGGCTACTTTATGTACGTAGAACCAACCACCCTGACAAGACACCACATTAGCCCTACCAGACTTATTAAAAAAATGTTTTTGGACTTTTAATTTGGTTTGGGTAGATACTTCATCACTAGATGATACGTCAAATTTGGGGTTCCCGAATATGTACCTCTTGTGGTACAGGAATCTAAATTGCCAACCATGATTTTTATTAGAAACAATCTCACCAGGCACACTTATGTACTGGCTAACTTCCAAGCATATAGTTCCTGACTTTCGTTATTGTTTAATCTGTAGAAGACTTACGGCTGTACCTCGAAATATCTATTCAAGCTCTACTTATCATTAGGTTAATAAATTCTCTTTGATGAAACCTCAGTGGTAGAATGAAGGCCAACGATCATTAAAGGGAACATTAACTGGGCACTCTATCGATCACTTCTTGATTCTCATCAGATTTTTTAATCGTAATTACATATTTTGTTTTTTCGCCTGAAATTAACTAATAATACCAAATAAACATTAAGTGAAAACTAATTTTTTTTTACAAAATAAACAGTACTCAAATGTTGTTATAAATACAATGAATATATCGGAATTTATATAGACAATCTCTATATAATGAAGGAAGGACCTACATATTTATAAGCCTAAATCACTGAAAATTACATTATCAATTTAAAAACTAATTTTTTTAGGAAGCAAATACTTCAATTTTGTTTAGTTTACCACTTAATTTCGTTAGATCGGACATTTTTGACTATAGTATCAGTCAATGACTCTAGGAAAACTCCTCTTCACTCTAATTTAAAACTGACGGATAAATGTTTTTTCTAAAATTGACCTATATTTTAAAGCATATTTTACGTTAATATTTTACAGCAGGAGTTACCAAACTGGAAGGCACGAGACAAGTTGAAAATAAAAATTATTCTCACTTAGGTAATAATAAAAGCTGACTATACGTTGTAGGTCTTTTAATTAAAATTAAAACAATCCTCTTGAATGAAACGGCTTTATTTATTAAATAAATATATATTCAAGCAAATTTTGTAGACTTGAGGTGGAAAACAGCTTGTAAGGAATCTTATTACAAGCGTTTCTCGAATCAAATATTTGCCATTCAATACAACAACGCATATCACAGGAATTTATTCTATTTTTGCCGTTTTCAAGCTCCTACTAGTGCGGAAAGCTTTTAAAACACTTGCGACGATAAAAGCAAGGTATCGGAACAAACTTGATGTTGCTGGTGACTTGCGTGCCCATACTAAAACGCAACCAAGAATTGAGATATTAGTTGCCAAAATGCAAGCTCATTCATCTAACTAACTCATTGTTCTCTTACCACTACTCCATTAACTTAAATTAAACTTATACTGCTGTAACCTGTAGAGGTAAAAATAAATGTTTTGCTTTCAATGTTCGATTCCACAAATGTTTACAAAGACACTGAAAAAATCTTATAGAAGCAAGAGCCAATACATATACACCTTAAAACACAAAAAGACGGCTGGAAAGAAGGTTGTTCAAAAATCTACTTTCTTAATATCTTTAAGTAAATGAATCCAAGACAGAGTTACCGCTGGGTGTCGTTCTCCTTCATATCTATCAAGACATTTTCTTTTTGTTAATAGATTTTACCTTCCGCTGATTGCCTATTTGTATTTTTGACAAGTGTGCATAAATAGATATTAAAAAATCTTATAATCATATTTACGTTAATAGAATCTGTTTATATTTTAATATTATTATTTCTATACATCTTTAATTTAAATTTGATAAGTCTTTGTTTTTTCATTGGCATGCATTTTTATAATCTTTTTGTTTTTTTTCAAGGGCCATGACACGACCACTATGGCTTTGACTTTTGCAGTCTGGCTTCTTGGGATACATCAGGACGTTCAGGTACAAAAGTTACTTCACTTGAGTTCCCACATTAAAACATTTATTTAATTAATAATAACCCCCACCTACCAAATCTGGTCATTAGCTTCTAATGACAACAAACATTAAAATTTATTAAACGTTTTAATCACTTTCATAACCATAATTAATTTCTTAATTTATTTGATGTTAGTTAGTCTTATTAAATCGTATATTTTACTTTGTTCTTGCGAGGTAAAAAGAAGCCTTATTCTCTTAGCATTGACTGACAGATCCAAGTTTAAATGCAGTATCTTGAACGGGGCTGCTGAAGCATCAAGACTAACTGGAAAATCATCGAATCATTTTTAATGAACATTAAATGATTAATTATGCTTATTACATTGTATTAAACAAGATATTATGATGCTTACTCCACTGTATTAATAATTTAACATATTTTTTTATTTTTTTTTAATGTATTTATTGAAATTTACAACTGCATACAATATAAAATATGATACATCAAGTAAATATGATGACAGACAAAAATGACACTTCACTTGTTTTTAAAGCACCCACCCATTGGGAACACTTATAAAGGTTCTTTATTATGAAGTTTTATATTAGAAGGTCCCGAGGCCATTTCTTTTCAGGCGCCTAGGAGGATTATCTGGAATGGAAGTTGTGATACTAATGGATTTGAATGGTTGTGGAGTTTGCTATGAAAGGATTGATATCTGGTTTGAGCTAAGTCAGAAACGTAAGGTTATATTAAGGTCTTTGTGGATAAGTTTGTTTGTGACGAAGTAAGGAGCATTTAGGATTTTTCTAAGGATTTTGGATTGTAAGGATTGGATACGGGATGAATTGGATGGTTTAGTGGAGCCCCAAAGCTCAACCCCGTATGTCCAAATTGGTCTAATTATTGTTATGTAAATGAGTCTTTTGTAATTAATTGAAAGGTTGGAACGTTTGTCAAGTAAATGTTGAAGTAGTCGAAAACGACGGGCAGTTTCTTGTCGTTTTAGTCTTGTATGTGGATTCCAAGAAAGACGTTTGTCCAGATGGAGTCCTAGGTAGCGGATTTGTTTAACGGGGATTAGAGGAACATCGTTAAAGGATACTGGATCGGATACAAGCGTTTTAAGATAAGTTTTTCTAGGATTTTGCCCATAATTGCCAAGAGGGAAATAGGACGATATGAGGAAGGGTGTTCAATAGTGGTTTTTTGGGCTTAGGTATCATTTTGACTATGGATAATTTCCAAGGATCAGGAAAATATATTGTACGGAGTACAGCGTTATATATGAATGTTAGGAATAGGATGGCTTTCCGAGGAAGGAGTTTTAGGATATGGGATGTAATAAGGTCATGTCCCGGGGCTTTCTTGGTGGGCAATCTTTGGATAATACTTGATATTTCTGAGGGATGGAATGCTTTGGGAGGAGGGGACATTTGAAGTGGGATATTTAATTCTGTTTCAATACTTTCAAGGTGATTTGGGTTAAGGGTATCAGGATGAGGTTTAAAGGTATTGTAAAGGTGCTGACCGAAAATTTGAGATTTTTCTCTGTCAGATCTTGACCACGTTTTGGATTCAGTTAGAAGAGGGTGATTACAATTTTTGTAGTTCAGGAGTTTTTTTGTGGCCATCCATAAGGATTTGTCAGTCGTGTTAAGGTTTTCAGTATATTTATATAAATTTTGAATTTTAAATTTTTTTATTTCTGTTTTTAGTTTGTTAGTCAATTTAGTGTAGTTATTTTTTTCTGACGGATATCTGGTTCTATGCCACCTAGCTCTTGCTTTTCGCTTTTCTCTCAATAGGATGCGCAGATATTGTGGTAAATTACTCTGGAGAAAATTGTATGTTTTTCTTTTTGAGGTGTTGTCTATTATGCTATTGCGTATTGATGTCGTTAGTATTTCTATGGCAGTATCAATGTCTTGTTTTGTTTTAAGTGGAATATTTAAGTTTACTTTCATTTCCAAATCATATCGAAAACTGTCCAAGTCTACTCGGCCAGTAATCAGCGAAGGATGGGTGGGTTTAGGAACAGAAGTTGAATGCAGGGAAAGCAGTACCGGACTATGATCGGAGGAAAGGTCATTTAGGGATTTTATTGTGAGCTGGGATGATGATATCTGGGATGAGATGAATATGTCGAGGATATCGGGTCGTTTTTTGAGGGATATTGGCCAATATGTAGGGTTCATAGGTGGAATGATGGAATAGGTATTGGATGTAGAGACTCGGGATAGGATGCTGCCACGGGAGTTAGATGATCGATAACCCCACCGTTGGTGTTTAGCGTTGTAGTCTCCTCCTGCAATGAAGCGAGGTCCTAGGGATCGGAATAAGGATTCAAGGTGATTATAGGAAAGGGGGATATTTGGAGGGCAATATACAGCTGAGAGAGTTAAATTGTAAGGACTTATTGATATGATAACCGAGGTTGATTGGATTTCTGCAGTTGGAGTGGAAGGAATAGGGGGATGGGGTAAGGATTTATGGATAAGGATACAAGAACCTGCATGTGCTGTGTTGTCTGGATGGTCTGATCAATAAGTGATGTAGTCACGTCTGTGGAAATGTGATCGGTTAGTGAAGTGGGTCTCCGTAAGTAAAGCAATATCAATGTTATTGTCATGGAGAAATATATCAAGTTCGTCTCGGTGGTTATGTAGTCCATTCGCGTTCCACAAAATGATAGTCAGTGGCTTTGGGCTCATTGTGGAATATTGAATGGGACTTGGGAAAGGATTCTGGTAAGAAGTGAAATGAGCGGTGTGATCGTTTCTTTTAGCTCAGATAAGAAGGAGGATAGGATGTTATTAATGTCTGCTGGGGTTTGGAAGAAGATTTGATTCAGGGAGCTGAGATGAAGGATTGTAACTAGGAGTGCTAACTGGGATTTGGACCTGTCTTGAGATACTAGGAATAGTGTCAACTTTTAATGATATTTGGTTTGGGAGGTTAACTATGGAAGAAGTTTGGATTGGAACTAGGTGTTGATTCTGTGGTGGTAGTTTTACGCGGAGAGGTAGATGATATGGAGGAATGTTCTGACTAGGAGATTGAGGAGGAGGTTGAGATTTGGAAAGTACGTGCTGTGGTAGGTAGCTTTGAGGCACCTGATGTCGAGTCTGACGATTTCCTATAATATTTGAATATGACGGGGGACCATTTAGATTCCCTTGTTTTCCCTGTTGTGGAGGATGGATGGTGGATGAAGTAGACGGCTTGGGCTCAGTGGTGAGAAGCTGATCTTCATATTTTTCATGAAGGGTTTTCGGAGGTTCTACACTTTCTTCCTAAGAGTTGTGATATCGATTTTTTGGAATTGCTTGCAAATGTCTCTGCCTTTGAAGGTTTTTGTGTACGATGCACCCTCTGTAATTTGCTGGGTGGTCTTCACCGCAGAGGGCACATTTTGCTGGCGTTTCTCTGGTCTTCAGGCATGTTGCTGCAGCATGTGGTCCAGCACATTTGACACATCTTGCGGAATGGTGACAGCATGATTTTGTATGACCCAGAGTTTGGCATCTGGTGCACTGCACAATTGACGGTTTTTGTTTGGGCTGCTCAAATCGGACAACTGAGTATACCAGTCTTGTAATTTTGAATATTTCAATATTATTGCTGGCTGGTTCCAAGTCTACATAAATTAAAGGTAGGGGAAACTTTAGAGTTGGGTGAAGAACATTCGATATGTTTCTCACGTTGTGGCCAATCTCTTCAATATCTCACTTTATAGCATCTGTGGGGGTGGTATAATGAAGGCCTCTTAAGACAACTCTGTAGGCTTTATCTTGTTTTAACTGATAACAATGGAAGTTATAGTTTTTAGTGGACAAATAAAGAATTATTTTTTTATAGTTTTCTTTAGTAGTGGTGTTTATTTTTATATCTTTAACACGTGAAAAACATTGGAAGTTTGTTTGGCCTATAAGATTTGCTATTTCTTTACAAAACGGAAGATAATCCTCTACATTTGATACGAAAATTGGTGGTGGTGGCGGTTCAGTAAATTTTTTATTGGGTGAGTAGGCTCGGATGGAACATTCTCCAGGGTTGCAAATTTATTGCTGGTTGGGATTGAATAGATGGGTTGTTCTATTTTTGTTGCTGATGTGGATTTACTGCGAGTTGTAGGAGGTGGTATTTGTTTTCCTTTATTTTTTTCTTATTAGGTGAATTCCCGGCAGATCCGGGGGCAGCGTTTCGATGACATTTTTTTAGCATCCTTTGTGACATGTATTGAAAGTCTGACTCGCTAATTTCAGACATCGCGAACTCTTCTTCCGACTCAGAATTCTCTAACTCCATTTTTATAAAAGATAAAAATAAATGATTAATAATAAAATTATTATTATTTTCAATTAGAAAAAAAAAATTAAAGAGAAAAATAAAAAAAAGAAAAATTGTCTATAGGAGGTGAGTCTAGAACTCGGAAAAACTGATTGCAAGTCCAGAGCCTACGCCATGAGCTATTAATGACGTTTGTAGAATCTAGCTAAAGTAATATTTAGCGCAACCTGGAGTGCCGACAAGTAAGGAACTGTTACTCGTGGATAGTCTGTACCTCACGTGCACCACTTCTACTATATTGAAAAGAAGTTTATATACAATGCTAATGAACATTATAATGTTGACAATAAACCTAGCATTATTAAGTTGTTTTTTTTTCACAGGAAAAATTATATAGTGAGGTATCATCAATTTTACTCGGACAGGAACCAACAATGGAAGATTATCAAAAAATGACCTACTTGGAAAGAGTACTAAAAGAAACAATAAGACTTTATCCTTCAGTACCCATCGTAGCGAGGATGGCTACACAGGATATTATTCTTCCTTCCAGTAAGTTAGTTCAAAATCTTTAACAGCCCTTTACATAATTCTTTGTCAATGTTGCCAACTCAGACACACACATGCAAATATCTTAGCAGTTACACGCATGCTATATCACTCCTAGTGCTTTATCACTCTTAGCAGAAGTGTTAGGGTGCCTCATCACAAATCATGACATAAAAACTAAATATATCGATTTATTGGAAGAAGAAATCGATGGCTCCAATTTATCGGAAGACTGAATATCCATATATAAATAAATAAGTAATCATTTAAATAAAAAAATGAAAAATGTATAAATAAATGATAATAATTTGAAAATAAATAATATAAATTAAAATTAGGTTTAACGCCTTTATATGGTCTGGCTTGGAAAAAAAATTGTTTTTTTAAATAAACCTCAGGTAAAATACATTATTTTACGGTATAACATTAGGAGTTCAAAAGAAAATGGTTTTATTAGCAACGAAACAGATTTACTCTTACATAGTACAATATTCCCTTCCTCAGATGCATTCCTCCTGGAATGCTTTTCCTTCCTCCCGCAATGATTCTGCTTCCTCCTGGAGAGGGTCTTTTCCCTCCTGGAATTTTTCTGCTTCTGGTTCCTATCGATTGCTGCTACTTCTTGTAGGAAAGCTGATTCTTCAAGGAAATATCCGAATTTCTTCTGGGATGCTAAAGCTTCCTCCTAGAACGCTTGCAATTCCTCCTGAAACACTGCTATATCCACCGTGAACGCTTCTGCTTCCTCTAGTAACGTCGCTGCTTCCTCCAGGAACGCTGCAGCTTTTGCAGAACGGTTTTTCTTCCATCTGGAAAGCTTTTGCTTCTTCCAGTAGCGCTTTTGGTTCCTCCTTTTTCTCGTAACAGTTCTTCATATGACGCCCATTTCTCATCTTTCAGGACTATTTCTTCTTCTGGCCTATGCTCTTTGGATCTTCATAATGTATTTGAAGTAATTCTTTCCATATTCTATATTTTCTTTCATTTTCATATATCCATTTGTCAATAAAAAAAAAAAAAAAAAAAAAAAAAAAAAAAAAAAAAAAAAAAAAAAAAAAAAAAAAAAAAAAAGTGAATGGGGAAGAGAAGCTTTTGTTAAAAGTTTGGCACTCTGAAGCGGAACTTCAATGAGTTAACAAGTTTAATTTGTCACTCTGAGATGACATGTGTTGTTATCTACTTGCAGTTTAGGATCAAGTCAAGGTTAATAGTTTTAATCTTTTTCAGTAGCTGATTTGTAATTGTCTAATTTTTCTTCCAACCCTTCCAAGTGCTGGAAACAATTTGCAGGGCTGACTTATGCTTCCTTTGAACTCATAACTCAGCTGGTGGCCTGAACCCCTTTTTCGTACAAATATTAATTCACGCGAGATAAACTATCCTTTTTAAACCAGACACCACGTCTTATTACTGTTCTTAGTTATTTGTCAAAAATAGCTTAATGGTTCCGGGCAACTGTCTCTTTTTACTGCGCAACCATCTATTATTATAATCACACTTTAGGTACAAATTACGGTAGCTAGAATTAGTGCCTCTGATTCAATATTTCATTATTACCGATCTGTTTGACGGCAGGGTCGCCTTAAACTGTGCTGGGCAGACGGTTTAGCCGCAGATGGGCGATCCATGCAGGGTAGAAGAAAGCAATCCATTGCAAGTTTGAAGAAAACAGCAAAAGGTGGGAATGATAGGCGGTTACGATCAGGAAACCTTGCGTATGTTAGAGCCATGAAAGATTTTCTAAAATTATTATTCTTGATATTAAAAAATGTTTGTTCTAAAACAAAATATAAGTAATGACAGGGCCGTGCCGTGCTGTATGATGTATGTCATTTCTAGGGGAAGTCAATTTAAAAACAACTATTTAGGAAGATAGTTTCCGTTCAACCGATTTTTTTAAAGCAGTCGTGGAATAGTTAGCCTTGGAGAAAATCATTTCAGCCGGTACTGAGGATGCAATATCGTCCAAATACTTACCAAGATAAGTCACGTATGTAATGCGGGGTTGAAGTGAAGTGGGAATTTTAAAATTCGTTTTCTGAGGAGCCACCATAGAAATAGTGAAATATAACATTTTACAATTTAATTATTAATTAATTATTTTGGAAGTTTATTAATTTAATTATTTCAAAAAATCAATGGATGTAAATCACAAAATATCAAAAGATTGTTACTATTAATACTTGTCCCTGGTATCCTCGACACATGCTAATCTGCAGGGGAATATTTTTTAGCTGAATTGGCTCAAAACTTTTTTGCCCTGTGACAAAGCTGTCAACTTCCTTTCACCAGGTTAGGTAATGAATAATCAACATTTAGATCCTTCTCCTTTGATGAACTCCTTTAAAAAAACAAGTCCATCACCCAATACTTTAGTAGGACTAAGGACTGTAGGCAGCTGTTCCATAGCATTTGACACCTTTCAGAGAAAACCCAAATTACATTTCATTCCCTGGAAGGTCACCTTATCACATTTATTATAATGCAGTCATACTAAATTAACGTTTACTATTCTGTTACTAATATTCTGTGCTGTTACAAAAATGTTAATGAGCAGGAATGAAATTATGATTTAACATAAAAAATGAAACAATCATTTAGTGATTGAAAAGTCACATATTCAAGAAATTTGTATTTATTAAGAAGGATTGAGAATTGTATTATGAAAAAAGAATATCACTATACAGGGTGTCCCGAATTTAAATGGCAAGACTTTAGGAACTTATAGGGGACCGAAAAACTAAGACAAAAAGTGCTTTAGAGATTTGCTCGTTTTTGCTTAGTTTTAGAGAAAATCGCAAAAAAAAGAAACTAAACAAGTTTCCATTTTTATACTTATTTATTTAAATTTTATTTATGTTATGTTCTTTTTAATGTAAATATTGCTCAAAATGTTGTCCTCTTGCACCAATGCAAGCATTACATCTAGCACTCACTTGATAAATTGCAGCTAAACATTGTTCTGATGATATTTGGTGCACTGCATCTATGATTCGGTCTCTTAATTGCTCTCTTGAGTTGATGGACACCGAATAAACTTTCTGCTTCAAGGTTCCCCATACGAAGAAATCCATGGGTGTCATATCAAGTGATCTGGGTGGCCAAGGTACTACTCCTCCACGTCCAATCCATCATTGTGGATAATTTATATCCAGCCAAGCTCGAGCAACTCTGCTATAATGAGCTGGACATCCATCGAGTTGGAACCACATTTCAATCCGCTGCTGTAAGGGGATGTCATCTAAATAATTAGAAAAGTCGTTCTCCAAAAAATGTGTAAATGTGATACCAGTCAATCTTCCAGGTAAAAAATATGGTCCCACCAGTAATCCGTTCCAAATTCCAAGTCAAACGTTAATAGCAAATTCATGCTGAAACCTATTATCTCTAATAGCTCTGGGATTTTCAAGAGCCCATACATGATAATTTCTTTGGTTAATGATTCCTCCTCTTGTAAAGGTAGCTTCATCGGTCCATATAACTAATTGAAATAAATTATCATCGCGAATTTTGTCAAGAAACCAGTTACTAAAATTCAATCTCTTGATTTAATCTTGAGGTAATAAATTCTAACTTTTTGAAGATGGTATGGGTAGCGATTATTACCTTTCAAAGTTCGCCACATTGCTAATGCAGCAGATGCTAGTCTCAGGATTGATATGGAAGTGGTGTTCGACACAATTTCTTCTCCGATAATCTGCTCTTGTTGCTGCCTGGAATTGGGCGCCTTCATTACGTATTAAGAATGACCCAGTCTCTCGTAGTCTATTAAAAGTTAACGAAAAGACTCGTCGATTAGGCACTCTTCTATTTGGAAATCGGCGCGCATACTCCCGCACCGCTTATACCAGGTATGCAAGTTTAAAATGTCGTTTTAATTCCAATAGAATGCGCTCTTGCCTATTGAAGGATTTGCTTATCTCTAAACGCTATTTTTTGTTTGTAGTCATTTGTTTACAAAAGTCAGTTGTTTTTAAGTCGTTTACGTGGACGTATCATACCTTTCTTTGGTGTTAAAAATGTCTAATTTTAAGCCAAATAAAGAGCATTTGCGGCATGTCATGATTTTTTTATTTAATCAACAGAAAAAGGCATCTGAATGTCATCGAATTCTTGTTGAGACTTATGGCGATGTTGCTCCAACCGTCAGGACATGTGAACGTTGGTTTCAAAGTTTCAAACGTGGTGATTTTGATGTTACTGATCAAAAACGAGAAAATCGACCAAAAAAGTTTCAGGACTTCGAATTGCAATCTTTATTAGACGAAGACAATACTCAAACCCAACAAATGATGGCAGAACAGTTGAATGTCACTAGGCAAGCCATTTCCGATCGCCTGAGAGCTATGGGAAAGATTCAAAAGGTTGGAAAATGGGTTCCACATGAATTGGACGAACGACAGATGGAAAAACGAAAAACTGTGTGCGAAATGCTGCTTTTACGCCCCGAAAGAAAGGGTTTTTTGCATCGAGTTGTAACTGGCGATGAAAAATGGATTTATTTTCAGAATCCCAAACGAAAAAAATCATGGGTAACGCCAGGACAACCATCCACATCGAGTGCAAGACCGGATCGTTTTGGGAAGAAGACAATGCTGTGTGTGTGGTGGGATCAGAAGGGAGTAGTCTACTACGAGCTTTTCAAACCCGGCGAAACAGTCAATACCGAGCGCTACCGACAACAAATGATCAATTTGAGTCACGCATTGATCGAAAAACGCCCAGAATGGGCTCACAGGCACGCCAAAGTCATTCTTCAGCATGATAACGCTCCTGCACATTCAGCCAGATTGACTAAGGAAACGATTTCTTCGCTTGGTTGGGAACTCCTACCCCACCCGCCGTATTCACCTGACCTGGCGCCTTCTGATTATCACCTCTTCTCATCGATGGGACACTCATTGGCGGAGCAACACTTCAACAATTTCGAAAACGTACGAAAATGGCTCGATGAATGGATTTCAAATAAAGATGAAGCATTCTTTTAGAATGGTATCCATATATTGCCCGAGAGATGGACAAAATGTGTAGAAAGCGAGGGTCAGTACTTTGAATAAAATATATTATACTTTTTTTTAAATTACTGTGTATATATTTTAAGAAATAAACGACATTTTAAACTTGCATACCTGGTAAAGCATTACCGTTACAGAAACCATACACAAAAATCATATCAGCGTATTCAACATTAGAATATGTATGCGGCATTGTGGCTAATGCTATTCAAAAAAAATATCTGAGTAACTGACTGAAGATTGATTTAGGAATTATAATCCTAGAAGGAAGCCAACATGTAAACAAATAAAAGAATGTAAAGGATAACATTAAGTGTTCATGTATCTCACTGCCTAGCCTGACCAACTTTGAAAGGTGATAATCACTACCTGTAACGTTTTTGTTTTGTTTCTTTTTTTTTTTGCGATTTTCTCTAAAATTAAACAAAAACGAGCAAATCTCTAAAGGACTTTATATCTTAGTTTTTTGGTCCCCTATAAGTTCCTAAAGTTTTGCCATTTCGGGACGCCCTGTATAGTAAATCCTGTCAAATTTTAAGTTAAATGTATTTGTTTACAGCCGGATATACAATACCAAAAGGAGCACATCTTGACGTAATTATCTATGCAGTTCAAAGAAGAGAAGATTTTTTCACTGATCCAGATACCTTCAACCCTGACAGGTTTTTTGAACCACAGAAGCATCCTTATGCATACATACCATTCTCTGCTGGACCTAGAAATTGTATAGGTGAGTGTTCTTTAGTAGGATTGGAATGATATGAATGAAGGTTTAATCATGAAATATAAATAGTCTTCCATTAAATTTAGGAAAAGAGTAAATCGGTTGTCTTCATAAGTAATATAAGAGAAAATTATAAAAAAAAGAAACTTTTCAAGGGACAAATAAAATTTCATGTATAGATTAAATAATTTAAATTTAGGAAAAGAAAGGAAATCAGTTGTCTTCTTAAGTAAGTTTTCTCTTTTTATTTCCTAATTCTTAAGGATGAAACATAAAAATTATGCAATTTCTTCGATTCAGAAATACACACAAAATTAAATATTTCTACAACTAAATATTTTTATTTTTTTGTCAGAAATGAAACTGTATTTCATTATTCATAAATATGCAGTAATGTTTGTGTGTGTGTATAGCCTAAGATTATATTTAATCCTGATTAATAAATATCCCCTAAGAGTATTTCTATTGGTGTTGAATATGTCAAGCTGTTGTGTGAAATTCAAAGTTGATATTAGGCACAACTTCAAATTTTAAAATCTTCCAAAAATTTGTTGGTTAGGGCTTAACATCTTTAGGTACTCCAACTAAAATAGGAAGGACAAGCCATCATACAAATTACCAACCTACATATGGGATTAACACAAAAGACTGTTAACCTACCCAGGTGAGATTAATCCACAACCTTCCAGACCGAGCATTCAGAGAACTTCAATAGAAGAAGATCCTAAACAACTAAGCCAGAAATAAGGATGGAAACATAGCTGCTTATAAGGATGATGTCGCATAGCAATGGAAGAGTCACTTTGAGGAGCTTCTCAACCCAGTCCTCTACAGACCAGACAAGAGGACTTGAAAGTCAGAAACCTGGAATCTAACCTCGAACCACCTAATGATGAAGAACTTCTGTTCTTTCTAGCAGATAAGATCCTCTCTAACATCCTGTTCTAGCGACTCACACTCTTTGTAGAGCAGAAGCTTGGTCCCTACCAATGCGGATTTAGGTGGGGAAGATCTCCAATCGATGAAATATTCTACCGCAGGACAATCCTAGAGAGAGGATACAAATTTAAAATCAAAACTTACCATCTTTTTGTGGACTTCAGGCTGGCTTATGATACAATTAACTGGGAAAAACTTTACAGGGCATTGAAGGAATACAACATCCCAGATAAATTAATATGTCTGGTAAAGCAGACCATGAGGGAGTGAGATGTGCTGTGCAGATTTGTGGGCAAAATACGGAAGAGTTTCCCTCAAAAAACTATGCCAAGCAGATGTGTAAGCATGTCTCCTGTTTAATTTGACACTTGAGAAGACAATAAGGGAAGCTGGACTGCAAACCTTGGCATATGCAGATGATGACACCATAGGACGGTCATTGGACTCCATCAGAGAGAGACTCACATCAGAGTGGAGGTAAAGAGAAGAATATGGATGGCTAACAGGTGCTACTTTAGTCTATGCAAGGAATTCCCCTCTCACCTTCTATCATGGCGGACCAAGCTCTGTCTGTACAAGACATTAATCCACCCAGTTTTGTAATATGAATCGGAGATTCATGGACTATAACCAAACAGATTGAGTATGACCTACTAGTCTTTGAAAGAAAAAACTTTGGGTGCATTACGATGGAAACTGGCAAAGGAAAACAAAGGCAGATGAAAACAATGAAGTAAATGGTGTTCATTCCTTGAATATTAGAAGACTACGATGGGCTGGCCATGTGGCTAGATTGGATGATTAAGCCATTCTTAAAAAGATGTTAGTAGAACCTCTCTATGGCATGAGAAGAGGGAGACCAAACCTGAGGTGGTCGGATGGTTTGACCTCAGATGCGAGGGACTTCCTTGGCGTCAGGAGCTGGATGACGACAACACAAAACAGAAGACTGGAGGAGGCCAGAACTTTTAACCGAGTTGTAGTGCCATGAATAATAAAATCATAGTTAATTATTAAAAATAATAGGTCACTGATATTACCCATATTCAAAATTATTTGTTAAAGTCATTAGCATGTATATTCTGATAAATTAAATGGTTTATTTTTGTTTTCAGGTCAAAAGTTTGCCATGTTGGATATGAAAGTTATTGTATCTAATTTGGTACTAAATTACAAGATAGAATCTGACAAAGATGTCATAATAAGCCCAGAAATGATCCTTCGTACTAAAAAGGGACCACAAGTACATTTAATATCACGAAATTAAGTTTGCTTTATTTGTATACATTTTTTTTTCTCTTTTATTCATAACACAAATTTGTATGACAGTAATAAAAATCATTGTTAAAAAATCTAATTATTTGCCTAAGATCATAGAGTAATATGTAAAACACAATATTAAAGGAATACAAATCAGATTCCAGTGTTTATAATATAAATTAAAAAATCAAATGAGTTTACAAAAAATACAAATACTATCTGTTTATTGATTAAATTTCCAGAGAATCACAAATTTATTGGATACTTAATAGTCCAAAAGAGAAGGCTCATTTATAGAGAAGGAATGGAGATAATGTTAAGTTCATTGTTCATAATACATGAAAATATGAATATGAACTTATAAATAAAAATAATATATTATTTTAATTTAAATGCAAAGGAATAAGATTTAAAAGTAATCTAAATACAATTAAAAAAAATGATAATGGGACACAATCATTAATCATTCTTTAATTCAAAAATATCTTTACAAACAACATGGAATGTTGTTCAATATATAACATGGAAGTAAAGAGTGTGAAATAATTAATTATATGCAAACCATTACAAACTATAATATTAATTTTTAAACCAGAAAGCTGAGCACTGATCTCAGATAATATCAATCTTAATCTATCAATAAAAAAACAATAGACTAAATAATCTAGACTAAATAATTTTTGCAGACAATCAAGATTTTACTTTGTCTTTGTTACTTGTAGCTTTTACTTTCATGTTTACATGATTTTTAAGTTATTCAATTTGCTTATTTATTTATTTTTTAAATCAAGTGATAAAATACTATACAATCAGTTCTTTCTATAGAATAAATTTATAATAAAAATAAACCCTGATGACAGGACAATCATTATTAATCTTTGTTAAAAGTAGTTTACATTGAGTAAACTTAGTCATGTCTTTTGTTGAGATATACTCAATGATTCAAGACTGTCAAGTAGGCTGCGAAGCTCTATGTCGACTTGTTCACGTGAATCAGCAATTTTCACTCTATTTCTGGCTTCACTTAATTTTTCTGTGTCTACTCCATCACGTGCAAACATCAATAGCAATTCAATCACCTAAAAAATTGTTTTATATCATTTGAAATTATTCATTATTATATTAGTCATTAGTAGAGACAGGATCTCTGTGTTATTGAAAATTTAGTTAGCTGTGGTTTAGCGCTCTCTAACCCAACTAGTCATCTCATTCATGACCTAAGGATTCTTATTCTTAAATTTTATTTTGCACGAAATTGCACAATTTTGACTTTTTGAGCTTAATTGCACGAATTCGGGTTTCACTACACGAAATTACACAATTGAACCAAATTCATCTAATTTCATTCATTTAATCATTTATATTTAAAAATTTTATTTACTAATAAATTAAATTACTAAATTTTAATAAATATATTTATTTTTTAAATAATCATATACATTTTTTTTCCAAGTTTTACATTCAAAAAGTATTTCAGATTGAATTAATACTAAAACAGAACATTTGTCAAAATGTGCTTCAGTTTATTTAAGGTCGGTTATGTTTTGCATGTTTGTGTAAATAAATGGATTGCTGCATGTATTAAGTTTTTAAATTCACATTTTTGTACGCTTCACATTTTTACTGCACGATTTTGTTGCATGTTTTGAGTTTTTTACTGCTCAAAAATCCAGTCTCTAGTCATTAGTAATTATTAAGATTTTTAATTACATCTATGTAGTCTAAAATAATTTAAAAAAAATTATGCTTTTACTTAGCTAAAACTTGGCACATAGTTGGCCGACTTTAAAGTATATGAGCTCCAGAATGTGGCATTGGCCATGGAACATTACCCAGAGAGAGAAACACTTTATTAAGTAGTACTGCCCACTTTTAAATGGGTTGCTACATACACAGTATACTTATCAATCACAATTTGACATTCAATATTCAACAACAAAATAAATATGGCAAAAAAAAACAAAAAAAAAAACCTCGCAATAGTTATTTTTTTTTATAAATATAAAAAAAATCTACATGCTAAAATTATCAATAGCATGCAAATTATAAAATTACAGTTAAAAAAATTAAAATATTAAAAAAGGCAACATATAATCTATTATATACTTGTCAAATGCCACTCACTCACTTAACACGAAATCTCAAAAACCACCGAACGGATTGGAATGAAATTTCGTATGTGGCTTCCTCTAGGGCCGTAGGTGCTCGCTAATAAGAAAGGATTTTAAAAAATTCGGTCTGGATCGCGTGTAATTCGCGAAAAACGTGATTTCTCACGCATAGAAAATTCTTTGAATTAACATTATGGATCTTAATGAAACTAAGTACGTTGCTTCTTTTTAGATGTTAGATGAATGATAACAATTATTTTCTAAGTAGTTTGCCCTGTATCGGTACAACTAAGGGGTAAAATAAAAGTACTCATAAAATTTTATTGGGTAAATAATAATAGATATATTGTCATATGGTATATGGTGATAAGCTAAATTAAAAAATAGGTTAGATGCCTAAACCGCACACTTTGGCCACAAATTAAGTTATTTATTGTAGTAAACAAACAAAAATACGATTCTAGCATGTGGAAAGCTTATTATATGGTACTTTCTGTTAACTCATGTTGGCTGCAGAGTGTACCCAACAAGTTTGAGTTTCGGGACTACTAGCCTGCTGTGGAAAGGAAGTAGAGGAGGTTAAAATACTTATGTTCTCTGGTGATGACACGGAAGGCCACTTGGATGTACCCAACAACCTTGCTTCACCAGTAGCTTCTTCCCTAACTACTCTTCCTTTAGCTTGATAAGATAAATATAATTGTTCTGTACCTGGTCCTTCTCAAATCGGCATTTTTCAACCAGGCCCAAGTTGTATTTCTCAAATCTATCTATTAAATATATTTGTTAAATACCACTCACTCATTCAACACGAAATCTCCGAAAACCACCGAGCAGATTGGAATGAAATTTAGTATACAGCTTCCTATTCGGCTGTAGGATCTCGCTAAGAAAGGAATTAAAAAAAATCGGCCTGGATCGCGGCTAATTCGTGAAAAAGCGATTTCTAACGCATTGGAAATTCTTTGAAATAACAATACGGATCGTAATGAAACTTAATACATTATTTCTTATTAGATGTTAGATCCACAATAACAATTATTTTATAAGTAGTTTGTCCTGAATCGGTACTACAAAGGGGTAAACAGTACTAATACAATTATTAGTGGGTAAATAATAGTAGATTTATTGTCGTATGGTATATGGTGATAAGCTAAGTTAAAAAATAGGTTAGATGCTTAAGCCGCACACCTTTACCACAAATTAAGTTCCTTATAGTATTAAACAAACAAAAATAAGTTCCTGGTATGTCAAAACCTTATTATATGGTACCTTCTGTGAACTCATGGTGGCTGCAGAGGTGTACCCTTACAAGTTTGAGTTATTCCGTGACGAGAAACTATTGTCCTGCTATGGAGAGGAAGTTGAGGGGGCTAAAAGACTTATGTTCTCTGGTGGTGACATGGAAGGCCAGTTGGATCAACTTATTCCTTACGAGCACCCTACCAACCTCCGTCCCTGTCCCTAACTGCTCTTCCTTCAGCTTTCCGGTCACAAGATAATTGTTCTGAATCTGGCCCTTCCCGAATCGGCTTTTCTCAAACAGGCCCATGTTGTATTCCTCGAATCTGAACAAGTTGTACCTAGCCTTTATGAATTTAATTCTTTGAACCAACAACCTACCTTTGTTTTCAGTTCAGATGAGAATTATGCAGGAAATGATTCAAAGATTTAGTTCACAACAAACAACTAAGGAATTCGGCTGCAAAAAGATAGTCAAACACATGTAGAGATCAACCGGGAATTTGTTAAAAAATACAGGAAAAATTATCCTGGAAAACATTAGCAGAAAAGCGGTTAACAAACATAAGGAGAACCAACCTGAAGTTAAAAGAAATGTTGTACACACATATACTGAGGATCACCTAAATATACATAGAGGCTACAGCCGCTATATACAAATATACATATAAGTATGACAAAACCCATCCTGAAATCCATAAAACTGATTACCCAAAAACTGAATATCCAAAAGATAAAACAGTCGATATTGGACAACGGTCAACTTGCAATGGGTGTAATGTAAAATGGAAGGACGAGAGCCCTGTCATGTGCTGCAGTAACGGGAAAGTCCAACTTCCTCCATTTCAAGAATATGCTGAACTCTTGCACAACCTCCTTACTTATGAACATCCTGAGGTTGAGCATTTTCTAAATAATAATTGGAAATAGAACGGTTGTTTTCAAATGACGTCGTTTGGAGCAAAAGAGATAAAAGAGGGACATTTCATGCCAACATTTAAGGTGCAAGGACATGTATACCACAGAATAGGGAGTTCACTTTCAGAATGTGAAGCATGCATTGGTAGACCAACTCTAGAAAATTGTTCATGAACATAACAAGTATATCAAGGACTTCAGAGCTTCTGTTGAGTCGGCTCCTAAAGATCTACAAGATTTCCAGGTAGTTATCAGTGCTGACAAACAACCTTCAAATGCTCACTGAGGACGTTACAATACTCTTACCTCTAACGAAGTTGCCTTCTTGATTGTTGGCCAGATGTTAGAAAAGCGAGACATTATTCTCAACTGATAAGAATTAGTGAGTTCTATCGAGTGTATGATTCTTTTCAGTATCATCTGCCATGGAGAAGATGGGTACAGTATTAATATCCCTCTGCGTGACCCAAACACAAATCCACCACTTAAGAAAACTGTCTGCAGCTGATTTTTACGCCTATATGTAGATGGAGCGAGAAGGCGAAAAACCTTATTTGTTTTACTTTCGTAATCTCCTCAACCAATTTGTGCTTGATATGTAAGGACAAATAGAAACAGAAACACTAAACTTTATTAGAAAAAGACAAAAAATGAGAAGTGGAGAATATATTCACTTGAAGGATGCCATAAGGGAAGCTGATGGTCTGGTATCGGAGCTGGGTAAGATGGCAGTGCTGCCATAAAGCTTCACAGCAGGACTGTTAAAATTAAAAAAATTAACTTCTGCAAATTGCCAAATTTACTTATGGAAATTATTCTAAGAATGATTTATTGGAGTAATAATAATTATCAACATTAAGCTTAACTTTTACTAATTTAAGTTGTCCTTAATCCTTATGATATTAAACCGTAGCGGAGCACAGGCACTTTCAGCTAGTATTATATATAACAATAGAAAATATAACTATCCAAAATATAACTATGCAAAATAAATATAAAACCTCATAATAACTAGAATAATCATGCAATATGTATACCAGGTATGCAAGTTTAAAATGTCGTTTTAATTCCAATAGAATGCGCTCTTAGCCTATTGAAGGATTTGCTTATCTCTAAACGCTATTTTGTTTGTTAGTCATTTGTTTACAAAAGTCAGTTGTTTTTTTAAGTCGTTTACGTGGACGTATCATACCTTTCTTTGGTGTTAAAAATGTCTAATTTTAAGCCAAATAAAGAGCATTTGCGGCATGTCATGATTTTCTTATTTAATCAAAAGAAAAAGGCATCTGAATGTCATCGAATTCTTGTTGAGACTTATGGCGATGTTGCTCCAACCGTCAGGACATGTGAACGTTGGTTTCAAAGTTTCAAACGTGGTGATTTTGATGTTACTGATCAAAAACGAGAAAATCAACCAAAAAAGTTTGAGGACTTCGAATTGCAATCTTTATTAGACGAAGACAATACCCAAACCCAACAAATGATGGCAGAACAGTTGAATGTCACTAGGCAAGCCATTTCCGATCGCCTGAGAGCTATGGGAAAGATTCAAAAGGTTGGAAAATGGGTTCCACATGAATTGGACGAACGACAGATGAAAAAAAAAAAACGAAAAACTGTGTGCGAAATGCTGCTTTTACGCCACGAAAGAAAGGGTTTTTTGCATCGAGTTGTAACTGGCGATGAAAAATGGATTTATTTTCAGAATCCCAAACGAAAAAAATCATGGGTAACGCCAGGACAACCATCCACATCGAGTGCAAGACCGGATCGTTTTGGGAAGAAGACAATGCTGTGTGTGTGGTGGGATCAGAAGGGAGTAGTCTACTACGAGCTTTTCAAACCCGGCGAAACAGTCAATACCGAGCGCTACCGACAACAAATGATCAATTTGAGTCACGCATTGATCGAAAAAAAAACGCCCAGAATGGGCTCACAGGCACGCCAAAGTCATTCTTCAGCATGATAACGCTCCTGCACATTCAGCCAGATTGACTAAGGAAACGATTTCTTCGCTTGGTTGGGAACTCCTACCCCACCCGCCGTATTCACCTGACCTGGCGCCTTCTGATTATCACCTCTTCTCATCGATGGGACACTCATTGGCGGAGCAACACTTCAACAATTTCGAAAACGTACGAAAATGGCTCGATGAATGGATTTCAAATAAAGATGAAGCATTCTTTTGGAATGGTATCCATATATTGCCCGAGAGATGGACAAAATGTGTAGAAAGCGAGGGTCAGTACTTTGAATAAAATATATTATACTTTTTTTTAAATTACTGTGTATATATTTTAAGAAATAAACGACATTTTAAACTTGCATACCTGGTATTTCCTTTTATTTTTTCTCCTCTTTCCATATACTTTTCTTTCCTTTCCTTCCTCTTACACCTCCCAAACCGTCAGTTATTAAATATGTGGTGGTGGATTATTCCCAGGGAGTCCAGTATAATATTTTCTGCTAACACAGCCACGTCCCTCATACCAATGCCCAGGTCTTCCATGAAGATCCTTGTTCTATTCAGTATAGTTCCGCGAGCTCCGAACCATATGCCTCTCACATTGAACTCTCTCTCGCTGAAAGACTCACGGAACTTTTCTTTAAGGAAAGGGATGCATTTTTCATATATTTCCTTTTTTTCCCTTTCCACTTTACCTGCTTGATCCGGATCGTTACTTTTGAATCTAACCGTGGGATCTAGAATTAATGCTGATTAATTAATTAATGCAACAATGTCAGCATATCTAGTAAATCCATCGGTATCGATGCAGTAAACCTCATCGAAGCAGGTAAAATCTTTCTCTTCAAGGAGCCTCATTATTTTGTTTTTAACCCTATGGTGACGGCGTGTTATAAGGAGGGAGTTGTTGGGGGCAAATTCCCAGCAGATGTGCTAGTGTTTTAGACTCTCTGCCACATTTGTGACAAAGGGACCCAACTTCTCTCTTCTGCTCGCTAACACCTGGGACTCCATGCAGGGGTGCGTAGTTAATATTAAGCTTCAGGGCATTGGGCCATTCAGACCCACCCAGATAGCACTTTCTTATCATAAAAGTAACTATTAGCTTTTGGGGTCTCTTTGAAATGGCGAACACCAATGCCCTGCCACCTGCATTTGGCGTTTTATCTGCATAAAAGTAAAAAAAATCATTTTGCATTTTATCTCTCAGCAAGAGATAAAAAAATATTTTTTGGATAAATAAATATTTTCCAGGAGATTATATTGCAATAATTATCGTAATATCATTAATCTCCTTATAAATTAATACTCATATTATTTTAAATAATAAGAACTTCTGAAATGTGTTTTATACACTGTTTCATGGTTACTCTTTCTTTTACAGAAAAATCAAACAAACTAAATAATTGTAGACATCACTAAAATAATAATAGTTTTTAATATCATATATAATATAAGTTAATGTCAAACCTGAGAAACCTGCTGTTTAACCTCTTTATCTGTGACATTTGATTTTTGAAGAATCTTTAATTTTGACTGGGCCAACTGAAGCGGACTCCTTCCAAGTTTATCTACGCTCAGTCCATCAGAACCTGGAAATCACAGCAACTAATAGTAGGCATAGTAACTGAATACATATTTAAAACAACCTCTGACCATCAATAAGCCATGAGGAGAAATCCATTAACAATGTGAGTATGGTGATGGGGAGTGGTCCTGAAAAATCTGATCTAAATGGTGCGGGGTAGGACAAAAGGTATTTGAAAATCTCTTATCAACTTTTTAATTAAAGAAAAGAACTATATTATATAGTTAATTGTAATATAAGTATATAATATAAAAGTATACAATTTAAGTAATGATCCTTATGTATTTAGTGGCAGGTAGAAAAATTCATGAACATAAATAAGATGGGTGTCACCATATCTTATCCAATCTCACAAATGGAGTGGAAACTGGGGCCTAAATGAAAAGAAAAATACCTTACATAATTAATGGATGTCCCCTTATAAAAATGAAATAGACAAATGGGATAGTTTTTTTTAATCAAAATTTAAAATTTTATTTTTAATCACCTAAAGAAATTTAAAGACAATATTTGAGTAGCTTCTACCAATGGTTCATATTCTTGCCAAATTAGGAAACATACAATTTTGTTTATCTACTTACAAAAATCTACCAGATTTTCCAGAAATTTGTTTTATGGTTTTAAACCATAAAAACCATGTTTTATGGATGTTGCAAAATAATTTATTCTATATATACTGCTTTCACTGATTATTTAAAAAATCAGAATACGGAAGGATTTTTAAAGCTGAGTTTTTATTAATAATAATAAATTAATTTCAAGTCACAGAAAATATTTTCGCAAGTTACAACTTAAGAATCTGCAGCAGATGCTAATCAAAAAACATTTCGGTTAGCAACAAAGATTGGACAAGATAGAGGAAAGTACAGCATTATTTTAAGAAGTTCAAGCCCAAGTATAGCAGTTAACAAAATGGGGAAAATAGTGAATGTAAACCAACTTTAGATAGCAACACTTTGAAAACTGTTCTTAAGTCCAACCTATAGTAATTGTTTAGGGACATGTTTGCTGCAGCTGAGGTATCAATTCAGCATGTTGTATGAAAAATTCTGGCATATGGATCCAGCTTTTTTTAAAGTTTCTATTCTCCTTCATGATCACAACATAGAACATGACATAAAAAAAACTAAGATCTCTGATGAGAAATGATGCCTCACCTGCCATATTGAACATATCTGTCACCAACAGATTTAGACTTTTTCTTTTCATTCAGAAACATTTTTACAAGGATAAAAATGCAAGACCATAAAAACTGGCTTTCAAGACTTAATTAAGTAACTCTAATTCCATTACTTCCTTTAAAAATTAATTATAATACATTTATATTTCTCTGGTAAAAATACATTTAGAAAGAAGACAACTATTTTGATTAAATAAAGGATTAGTGTAATTTTTAAGAATACAAATTTGAAACATCCACAATTTGTCCATTTCCAAATCAAAAGAACATTTTAAACATACAATATGATTGATAGTCAGGATTATAAAAATTACTTCTAAAAACTTTCACTTATTTACTATTTCTAAAATGGTTAACAGTTCCTATAAGTAACAACTACTGGGGGGGGGGGGTGTAGAACTTATAACTTATGAAAGCTAATTTTTTCATGATCCCAAAAACTATGTATATATTAATCATAAATACTGTTTCAATATAAAATATTGATGATTATTACCATCTCAAGAAGGACTAATTCAGCTGAGAACAACAATCTAAAAAAATTACTAAATAATATGGTTAAAAAGATCTATATAGGTAGCCATTAGGCGAGTTAAGTTGTATACAACATTTAATAGATCAGAAAAAAAAAGAAAAAAAAAATACTATTGATATATCGATAGGTCATGCCTATATTTTTTACCCTCAAGTTTTGAAACTCTCGGAATCATGCTGATCTGTCTCTGTCCAGTGTCGAGTTTTTTTGAAATTGAATTCGGAATTCCTAGAGCTCAAGGGTTCTCTCAAAGATTAAGCCAAAGGAAAGCAGAAGTGCTAGTTTTTCTTTCGGGAAGTATGTGACTCAAGAATTTCCTTATTTTTCTTTTCTGAAGATTTGGTTTGTTCATTATTATTGTAACCATGTAAATTGTAAATACTTTTTTAAAATTCAAATAAATTAGTTCTTTTCTCTCATCTTTATGATATAATCTTATAATTTATAATCCTGCGAATTTCAAATAGTAAGTAGATAATTGAATTTAATTAAATTAGTTGAAATTTTTTAATGAATAGCTTTGGAAAAAAGGAAGCAACTATCGAAAAACTATCGATAGTTCTCAACTGATAGTATCGGCCAATCAATAGTGCTAACTATCGACTATCACCCAACCCTAAGTGGGTCCTTGTGTTCTGTACATGGTAAGGCCGTATTCTGTTTAAGCCAACACTTATACAAGGTGGTCATTTAGCCAGAATCCCATTTAACTGCCAGATTTTCCCCAATTTAAGAGTACCAAGTTTATAGAGGCTGGATTTGTCCCAGGAGGGTCTCCCAACCCCTCTGTCAATTCTCAGTTAATATAACGGTCATTTCAGTTCTCAGTTCAGTTTCAGTTTCATTTCAGTACGGAAGCGCGATCCCTTCAGTTTCATTTCAGTTCTATTTTTCCTAGAAAAGTGTAGTTGTGAAAAGTTGAGTTGTACATAAAATTTCACTAATTAAAAGTGTTCAACATACATACTGTTCATTCTGGTTATTTTTAATATACCTTATATTTATATTCAGTCAAGGTTATATACCTCGACTATATATAATTTGAATTTTTTAGAATAGTATTTTGAGAAAACATTGAATGTATGTTAAATTAGTAAATTTTATTTCATTGAAAGAATCAGAATAGGAAAAAAAAAAAAAAAATGAATACATCAGTTATAGTCTGCAAATATCAGACTCGATAATGAATATTTCCTAAGTTGTAATATTTTACAAATGATAATCTATACTCGCCTGTATTCAAAACTATTCTGATCACGCTTGTACGCAAATAGTAAGACAGCGATTCACAACTTTCTTAATATTAAGAATAAATAAAATAATATACATACGCATATATATATATATATATATATATATATATATATATATATATATATATATATATATATATATATATATATATATATATACACATATATGGATCCATCATCTTGAAAAATAAAAATTAGAGTTTTGGTAATCTGTTGGCCCCGGATTGTCTAAAACAGTGTGTAAAATCTACCGCTCAACATTGCACTTGGCATGGAGCAACCTTTGGCCAAAACATTTTGAAGAAACGTTTTCGGAAGATGAAAATGTTGATGACCCCTCAATCGGGGAATCATAGGTTGTTAATGCCATTTCTTCTGTTCCAAAAAACCACTGAGCGGTCTTCCAGAAGAAGAACTCAACGAATGGATCGATATTGATAAAGATGAACCTACAGATAAGGAGCTTAATGATGAGGCAATCATAAAAAATGTGTTAAGCCCAGAGGATTCATGAGAAATCGAGAGTGATGAGGAGGAAGCAACGTCACCAACCAACATCATATAGACTGAAGTAAAGTTTGCTGAAACATGCAAACATTATGATACTACTGAAGTAATGAATCTGCACAACATTCTAAACAATTTTTTATAAAAAACACCAACAATCAAAAAAGCAGGTTGATATTCCTTCAATGTTCCAAAGAGCTCAGAAAGAAACGATGCTAGATGCAAGTGCAGCCTAGATGCCATTTCCTACTCCCTCAACATCATCTGAGGCTACTGGATCAGCATTGGTGCCAGCAGTAGACAGTGAATCTGATTGAATTCTACAGTAATTTTCGTTTTCTCTTTTTTTGATGAAACATAACTTTTGGTTCTGTTTTTGTTTTATATGTTGTAATATTTGTTTATTGTGTTGAAATGTTTGTATGTAATAATTTGTTGTTTGTTGTAATGTTAGACAAGTGGAATGTTTAGCTCTTTAACAATGTTGTACAACCAAATCATAATATGTAAATATATATAAAAATATAGTAACCCAATAATATATATATATATATATATATATATATATATATATATATATATATATATATATATATAAACATAGTTTATGTGCGTTAATTTATAGTTTATTCCCTGTTTAAACCATTTTTAAAGGAAGATCTCGTTAATCTGGCATATTCTATGATCCGGCATCGTCGGATCCCCGAGCGTGCAGGATTATGAAGGTCTTACTGTATTTAATTTAAATCTCTTTAGTAAATTGTTAAAATATATATATATATATATATTACTGCCATAGACAATTGATTGTCTTATTGTAAAATTATATATTTATAGCAACATAAAATCGTGATCCTTGGATTAGGTAGGTTTATGGTTTTTTTTAAATATATTTTTCCGAAAAAGTTATGTTGTTTCAAAAATGTGATAATTTTGTCGATATTGTATTTGTTATCTCCAAGCATTACCGAGAGTCTTCTTTCCAGCCGTTCCTGTTCAAAAAAAGTTTCGTAAAGCGGGCATTCCTCCAGAATATGTCTGATCGTTAGTTGGCACTGGCAGTATAAACATTTCGGTGAGTCCTCTCTCATTATAAGGTAGCCATGTGTGAGGCGAGTATGGCCAATCCTCAATCTAGTGATCACTACTTCTTCTCTTCTGTTTCTCCGATACGATGTATATCACTGTTTGATGTCACTTTTAATTTCTTTAATTTATTATCTGCCTGGGTTTCATGCCATAATTCCATCCAAGTACACCTGGCAAAATACTTTAAAAAATTGTCAACGTCCGAAGGGGTATAGATTGTTTTTATTTCTAGCGAGGGAATGGCTGCTTGCTTGGCTGCTTCGTCTGCGGCTTCATTCCCTTTTATCCCCACATGGGATGGTATCCAGATAAGCACCAAGTTCTTTTGTGAATCTTTTAACATTGAGGCATATGCCTGTGCCTTTCTTATGACTGGATCCTTCGTATATATGTTAAGAAACGATATTATGGCAGAAAGGGAATCAGTAAATATGGCAACATTTTTTTCTTCCAGGTGCATAGCGTAATGTGATCCTTGGATATAGTGATAGATGAACTGTACAATATTTTATATAAAACTGATGAGAGAATGGAGTGAGGCATGAAGCCTTTGTTTACACATAGGATTTCTGAGAAATGAAACGGAACAAAAAGTTCTTTCCATCCTGTCATTTCTCAGTCTCCGTTTCATTTCTATCATTTTTTCTTTTTTACACATAGGAAAAACTGACAGTCCGACTGAAACTGAAACTGAACTCAGAACTGAAATGACCATGTAATGGCCCTTAGCAGAATAAGTAATTATCTACTTCATATCGACATTAGTAGTCCTGTACCTTACCCACTGAGCTACTGCACCTCCCATATAACAGAGCAAATAAAAACTAAATCATTCATCTTTTTATGGTTTAGTGAAGTAGTATTACAAGCATCTCATGACTTAATAAACCTGTTACATACCAAGCAGGAAATCTAACCATTTAAAAATAAACAACTCATCCTCTAGGACTGAAGCATGTTTGATTTCACTATTATTCTATTATTGAGCTTTCCCATAAACCAATTTAAATATAGAAACTTTCGAGCAAGAAAACAAAATAGTGTTATGAAAAATAAACTAACTTTTCTACTGCACTTAGCAGGTTAATAAGAGAAAAAACATTAAGGCGTCTTAATAATATAAATTGAAAGAATAGTTTCTGCAACAAGAAGAATTCTTATTAAAGATGATTTTTTTCATCAAATAGGTGCAGTTAATCTAGTAAATCAAGAAGTCATTGTTTTCTTTACCAAGAATGGTTTTTCCATGGTAGTTGGAGCTTATTATCTAACATAATAATCTTCCCACTCCTGACACACTATCATAACGAGTTTAAACATTCATTAGCTGTCTGAACTCCAAAGCGATTATATATTGTTGGATAAATAATATCAGGTAATGTAAGAATTTTCAATTTAAGTTTTTTATGAATATTTGTTTTAATTTTTTGTAAAATAACTTTCATAAACTTCACTGCTATCAAATAGTGTTATTTTTATAAGCTTCAGAACCTTAACAACCTTGCTGAAGTTAAAAATATTTCATTAGATCCCAAAGAAGAAATTGAAGACAATGGGGATGAAAACAAAACTGTAAAATAAGACGTTGAAGAAAGAGAGAAAGAAGTCAAGTATGAAAAAGAAGCCAGCAGCTTTGGCATAGAAGATGATATTGGAGAAGATTTTTATTTAGGCAATAAAGAAATAACATGGGCAAAAACAAAGCCTAAAGGAGCCATAATGTTTTGTTGCATCTGTCTGGGTTCATTGGAGATGCAAATATATGCAGGTAATGGAGAAGAAAACAGAAAAACCAAAAGCCAAAGACCTCCTAACGTATTAACTTTTAAGTAGGTTTGCTAACAGAGGAGAAGGATGTTAAGTATCACAAATGACTGCTATGCTACTGAACTATCTTTCTGTAAAATGCGCCCAAGTAGTAACTCAAGTTATGATCTAGAAGAATTATCAATTATTCAACATTTAAAAACCAAAATCTAACAGGTTGCACTTTACAATTCAGTTCTTAAATAAAAGTTTAATGGTTTAAGAAAGAAAGTTCAAAGCTCTGAGAAAAAAAAAAATTAACAAATAATGTAAACATTTAACAAATATCTCAAGTTAAATTGAAATAAATAAAACCTGAATATTTAAAATAACCTTTTTCGGGACATTTTCAGTCAGGAGAGGTTACAATTTTTAATAGAAAAATAACAAAAAATAAATTTTAAATGAAAAATAAACCTGCTTGTAAAAGTAACATGATGATATCAATATGGTTCGTGCAAGCTGCTAAATGAAGGGGAGTGTTTCCAATAGAATCACGTGCATTGGGGTCAGCTCCATGATCTAATAAAATCCTTTAAAAAATACGAATAAAAAAATTATTAAAATATTTGCAATAAATCTTAATATAATAAACTTTGATAATTATCTGTTATGGCATCTATAATACATAATAAATAATAAAAAAACATGTTTGAATAAAAATAATTTTAATTATTATTAATGTTTAAGAAAAAATCTCTCATATCTAAAAAAATTTGGGACAATATGCCTTTTCCTTTGAATTGCGTCTGCCATGAAAACTCAAGAAGATAAGATTTAAGAAAACTGTGTTTGTGCCTCTTCAATTGGGTCTTTGCCAATGTTACTAGACCACACTCTTGTCTATTTTCACGAATTTATTGTCTCTATCAATACATGTTTGGTTTTTCTTTATTTTCCAAACCCAGATTTCCCTAAGATAATTGTTCCAATCTACTGTTGCACTTTGACACATATCTTAATGTTTCAAAAAATATTTATAAAAGACTCATTAAAACAAATAACTGAATGATTTATTTGAAATTGATTAAGCCATTTTTGTCTAAATTTAGACATATTCATACCTTTATTTATAAATTTCTTAGTTAATAATCATTTTTTAAATTTTATTTATTTGTTTGTTACATTTTATACTATAACCTAGAACTGAATTATTAATTGTATGTTAAATTAGGTTGAAGATCTGGGTATTTTTTAGAAATATTATGACACAGCACTATTACTTAATGAGGACTGCTCTATTTGAAGAGAAGTGTTCCTGCAAAGGAGTATTAAGCTGTTATCAATATGGAATATCCATGTAACTCTTGAAACAAAGATTATACTTGAGTATCGAAAATGAGTTACTTTGTAACTTATTTTGCAAAAATTAATAGCTGATGATTTTGGTACAGGAAAGTATAAAGCAGAAAGATTTCTCCATCTCTATTTGCAAGGTATGTGTGATAAAATCTAGACCAAAAAATATATCAGACGTTTGGAAATGGACTAAGATGTCACCTACAAAAAATGAACTTTTAACGGACTTAGTCAGTTGGTTGTTAATGAGGTTGATAGCTTTGTTGAAGAATGTCATACTATAAACAGTTCCCTCTGGTACTACGCTTTCAGGAAGAAAGTTACTTGACAGATTAGCATCTGTACAGCCATGGATATTCATCAAACAGTTGCAGAAAGCCTTATTATATAAAAACCCTCTTAATTCAGATATTTTGAAAATACTTAAAAGTAAATATAGGACAAATAGAGGAGCATGTTTAATGAATTCAATACTAAGCTGATCGAGAACTGGGACTTTAGCAAGAGCTTTTTTTTATATTAAACTAAAGTTGTAGTTCTTCCAGTGGGAGACACATTTTGTAGGGTTCTGTATTATCTTGATTATTCCCAAAGTGGTAAGGACTTGATCAAGAGTATTTTTACTCTAAACTGATCAAAAATGAATAGGGATATTCTTTCCCTAGAATTTTTACATTAATTTTATTAAAGACAGCAATAATGTTATTAGAAATTATTATGTTTTTAACTGCATGAAAATTTAATTAAGGGATTTTACAAAATAACAAAATGTAAGGTTTTAGCTCCATAATTTTGTTTTATAGAATACAATTGTTTTTGGAAACAATTATTACCTTGTGTAATGTCCTCTGTTAGCCGGAACTTGTGCACCTATTGGGAATACTGTTAATGATATTGTCACTGATATCTAGGGAGAGGTAGATGTAAAATTCCCAGGAAATTAAAAACGAAAACAAAAATTGACACCGAATCCTTTGTGGGAAGTTTGCCTTACACTTACCCCTTTTCATTATTTGCTGTACAGAGAGAAATGTGACTCATATGTAAACAGGACAGCATTATAGTTGGTGTCCTCTTATAGTTGATCAAACGCACCACATTCTTTTAAGTTGGATGTGGTGGGTTATTGCTAAAGGTTGTCTCTAAGGGGCATATGATGTATGGCCAACTTCCCACAAAGGATTATGAATCAATTTTTGTATAATTTTCTATTTCTCGATGATAATGCCTAACCTTGGAGAGAAATTGTTGTTTATGAAAGTTTCGATAACCTGGGAACCTCAATCCCATTAAAAACTTGTGGGAAACTTTGCAGAGTAGGCTCTTGAAACACCATCCACAGCCAGTAGACCTTCAACAACTGATTGCAGCATTGTAACATCTATGGAATAAAATTCCTCAAGAAATCAGTGAACAATATTATTAACAGTATGCCTACTAGGTGCACTTTAAAATACCTTAATTAAATTTTTCTGCAGTAAAAAACATAACAATTTCTAAAAATAATAATGCAGTTTATAATAAAATCCTAGGGAAAGTTATATTATATTTGATATAAAGTTATATTAATGTTTGATTATTATAGGGATTCTACTGACTAAACTGCCTTTAATTACTTTTATTTTATTTTAAACTATTTAGGCTGGAGTGCTAGTGTTAATAAGGCCTAGATACTGAGACCAGGGAGATCTCTTAGCCTGATTGATGATCTATTTTAGACTCTGCCTTGCTTTTATGATAATTTATTAAATTGAATAAACAGGGTTTGTTTTTTTAATAATTTCAAATATCTTTGTTATGCTATTGTGGATGGAACCTTTTTGAGAACTTTATTTAGCTTTATTCTTGGTACCGATAGGTTTGTAATTTTTAATATTGTAGGGATAAAACATTTGATGTTTTGATCATAGGAAAAAGACAAGTCAAAATCACTAGCCTGTACTTCCCATAGCTGTGGGTGGTGAGAGTAACCACTGTTGAGTTGAGCATCAGGGTTTTGAAAAAAAGACTGATCATTCATTTGTTGGGCTGAACAAAGTATTGCTATATTGTGTAGGCAGCTAGTGGTGACAGCAGTAACCGTTTGGCACTATCACCTCAGTTTTCTTCAGAAAGAAGATAACCAGGGGTTGTGTGATAATAAATAAATTTGTTAAACCCGCATAATAGATGATTGATCCAGGTGCTTAGCTCAGTTTCACATTCATAGATACCACTTTCCTATAATCTCACGCATTAATTTTCTTTTCATTAGTTTCACCATGAATTGCGTTTTTCAGTGGGTTATATTAATATTTTCTTATTTCCTCTTCACCAGAGAAAGTAAAAAGGTGTAACAGAACTTACAAGGGGACATTCGCAGTTGTAACTCACACATTTGAATGCCGATTTGTGTTTGGGTAGTAGGGACCTATAATAGTGCTAAACTAGAGTTATAGCCGCCAATGAGTATTAAGAGCCGAGAAAAAAAATAAAATATGACAATCACATTTTATTTTTTTTCTCAGCTCTCATTCAAGATAGAGAAATGATTCTTTCACGTTTAATTGCAGTTATGTATGATATTTAATATAAAAATACTTCTGCTCTGCTCAAGACACCACCCGGCTTTAGCTTGCTAAAATACTCTAAAAGAAGGACAAAATTCCATGGAAATCTGCTGTCAATCAGTGGAAATGTTTTTTTCATGAACAACTGATCTCAAATTTCGATTTAACACACCATGAAACCCTTATATGTGAAATTTTATCAAAATCAAAAAATACTGATTTTTTACCTCTTTCGAGGAAGTTAATATTTTGAAATTAAGATTTCATCAACAATTTTTAACGGCCATAACAACTGCTGCGTTCAACTGATTACAATAGTAATAGCATCACTAGAATCAGCATACATTCTCCTTTTTATCCATGCATATAACATTGGCATTACTCCAGATTTTAGTGGACAAAAACTTATGTGAATGAAAAAATCCGAGGTTAGCTATAACTTGAGATATCTCAATAAGGGGAAATCCTGTGACCTCCGGATTAGGGCTAAACTATGCAGTTTTACGCCTTCTAGATGGCCTTAAAATTTGGTTTTAATCGGTGTCGAAATGTGTGAGATAGCACAAATTATTTACACTTTTTCAGAAATTGACAGCGTCTTACCTTCTAAAATCCTACAAACTTTTAAAGAAAAAAAAATTATTTTTGATTTTGACAAAATTTAGTTTCTACATGTTTTTTGAGACGAGGAATCTGAAAATAATATCAGTTTTAGTTTAAAAATTTTCCACACCTATATTATATAAATAAGACATTCTAAAATGATCTATTTCTATTATTATTTTAATTTTTACACAATAAATTTCAAATAAGACTATTTAAAAAAAATATAGGTAAGGGAAGTTTTTTTGTTTTTTTTTCAAAACCTGATATTAATTTTATATAATTCATCAAGGGTTTCAATGCAATTTGAAAAACAAATATGGGTGAGGAAGTTAACAATTTACTTTCAACATGATTTAGGTTGGCCTGGGAATAAATAACCTTTTCCCTAGAAAAGCAGCAACCAAAAATTGAAATAAACAGAAACAAGATTACGATCAAGAAAAAAATATTTTTGGAGGGAGCAGGATTTTCAGAGGTTCAAAATTATTAACCTATCAAGTAATATGTGTGGATAAATACGTTTACTTTACTACACCCATAATAATTTCATTTCTAACAGTAATGTCCTAACTAGGACTTATCGATGAATGTGAAACTTGAAGTGAAGGAGCAAAATGGATAAGTGGGTTCAGTGCTGGTGTGACAATTTTAGTGGATTGGAGCTTCAATACTGTTCCCTATGATAAATGCAAAAATAAAAGCTATTTTAAAAAATCCCTCTATTAGTTCAGTAGTAAATTAATATTTTTCAAAGTGCAAACCTTTATTAGTTAGAACACCCTTATAATCTAATAACAAAACAAGACAGCTTAATAGCTGAGAAGGATATGTTATGATTCAGTAAATAGCAAAATGGAAAAATAATTAAAAAACCAATTTCAAACAATCATTTTTAATATAACAGAATTAGGCATATCTATCAACAAAAATTAAAATGTATTACCTTACAATCCGTGTGTAGCCTTTACAAGAAGCTAAATGTAATGGAGACCTACGCAGATCATCACAACAGTTAGCAGAGACTCCCTTACACAGAAGATGAATAACTGAGGCAGTGTCATTCATTGAAACAGCCTGGCGAAGTCTTCTCTCATCTTTGTTTAACAATAGGTATAAATAAAAGTGTTTAAAATTGCAGTAATCACAATAAAATTGTTTGTAACTATATCATTTACAAATAATTACCAAGCGGTTTCTTGAATCCTAACCAATTTTCATATTCCCTTAAACGAAATTTAGTAGACTTTATTTTCTTTGTGATTTCAGAGCTGTCATATGGGGATCCACCTAAAATAAAAGGAATTAGAAAACTAGAAAAATTATTTATGATAATAAATAAATAAATAACCATAAATAAATTGACTCACATACAATAATGTAATTTTGGTTGACGAGTTTAGGATCTAACTGCCTGTTAGGCCATAAAAACTATAACTATATCAATTGATGAATATACAATAATCATTCTTTTGGACTGAGAATGACAAAATAAATTACTGACATTATTTCAACAAAAAATAATTTATTTATAAACTAAATCATATTACAATAAACTTCAGACTACTCAAATCGTCACTAATTATACTTAAATGTATGAAAAACAAATTAAAAATTTGTTGGCACTATGCTAAAAATATTTTAACGGGGAAAGTAGCAACAATTGAAAAAAATTATTGTTGCACTAAGTAAAAATAGTAAGGCAATTAAAATGGAAAACTTCACTATAAATAAACATCATAAAAAAGGAAGTTGAAAGCTATTACAATTTTGAAAAAAAAAATCTATTTTTTACTTTTTATTTTACAAATTAAAAATGGAACCCATTCACAAATTCCCGATTTATTGTTAGCATACATTCAAATTCTTTGAACTAGGTATCTTCAGAGAATATGACAAAACAGGAGAGAATGAGCAGGAAAAAGGAGTATCATACAGCCGAAAAATTACTTAAATAGTAGTTGGAAAACTACTATCTAGTTGCAGGATTATTTTTCTCTCAGACAAAAACAGTCGACATATATTAACCAAGAGAACTCTCTGGGTGAGATTTTCTCTTACACTGGTGGTAAAACCCTTTTAATAGGAAACCAAGGTAGTTGGAAAGATCTCCATTAGTCTAGCTGGAGATAGAAGACTTCTTCAAAGGGCACTGCCATGCACAGTGAACTAGTTGTTCCGTGAATTTCACTACGGACTTTATTCCTTCAAAATTTGTTTGATGAGAATTTTTTCCCCCTACAAGTGCTCATGTTACTGTTTTTATTCAAATGATAGTCGTGAAATTTTCGACAGTAAATTGTCGTCCCGCTCTAGACTATTAGTTGAAATAGCTATATTTATAATAGCTATAATTAGTTATTCATCAGAAGAGAGGTAAGTTTTATTTTCAAAGTGGCGGGATCTTTTTTTTGATATTCTAACCAGTTTAGAAAAATAATTTTTTCAATTGAAGGTCAATGTTTTGGAAAATAGTTGACTGCTTTATTATTTTTTGGACCTTTTTTTCTCTTTTCATAGAAACCGATCCCAAAATCCTGATTTTTGAATTTTAGTTCCTAATATTTGATCATTTTACTTTTTTTGTTTGTTGTTCTTAAATTCTCTTATTGATTTGAAATTTTTAAAAATGTTTTTATGTTTAACTGTATTGTTATAATTTAATTTAATTAAATACTTTTTTTAAAAATTATATAATGCTTTGCTCATTTGTTTTCCTATAAAACATTGTACTAACTTTATTTGGTGTTTAGAAATAGGTATTCTCTTTGAAAAAGCCAAAACTTTGAGTGTCAGCGAGTTCTCACGACTCACTAACTCAAGCAAGTTCTCCCGATTAATAGTGTAGAAACCAAATCAAGATGTCGAGCAGAGTGGGCACTCATATTAAGAAAATAACAGTATCGCAATTAGGACTTACTTCAGTGCCATCGTTACTCCTACCACTTTTTCAATCCTACCAAAACAATCTAACGATAGGTTTCATTAGAGCAGAATTTTGAAGCCATTTAAAAAAAAAAAAAAAAAAATCTCAAAGAGAAACAATGCTAAAAATGTTTAAATAATGATTATTATACTTACAAATTTCATATCCTTGGCTAAGAGAAGAAGGTTGAACATGAAAGAAAGATATAGGATTCTCTGGATGGACTTCATCATCCTAAATTTAATAATAACCATTGGAAACATGAAAATATAAAAACTACAAAATTAAACAGAAGCAATTAATTGGCTCTATAATAAGAACAAACCACTAATATGAACGTAAGAGTATTGACAGTAATACCTCAGGTAACGAACAAGAAGACTCATCTTCTACTTCAGACATGCAGTGAAAAATATGTAAACATTAGAGGTGGTTATTTAAGTCTGAGGATAGCAATGCACACACACGATTCGAACCGATCTCCCCCGAAGTAACCGTTCGTACTTCACACTTGGTACCTTTTTTCAGTTTTTTTTTGTTTTTGTTTTTTTTCAACTTTTAACTAACCCTTCAAAATATAAAAATAAACACACACTCTATTAAGTAAATATGACAACCAAAGAACAAAAGTGATTTTTGCGGATTTGTTATAATTCGTTTTTTAATTTTATCAACTGTGATGTATTCGTTATTGCTGCCTATGGTGTATATATGCCACTATAGTTTGCATCATACGTAATTACTTCCAATTTGATGATAAATTCTATAAATATGAAGAAGACTTACATCCCCTTTGTCACCCCTCTTGGCCAGATTTTTTTATGGACAAATAAGAACGAAAAATTCTCCAATCAGAAAACTCTAAGTTGACCCACTATATGATAAACTGGTATTGTGGTATGTGGATGACATATGCCTATGCGTCATATGGGGTTACCATTATAAGTTCGGCTGTGGTCTTAATACTCTTTTACTGAAGAATAGTTTGTGCTCATTTCAGCGGTTATGACTTTTGTCCACCAGTCTTCATCGACAACCATACCACTACACAACCGAAATTCATTACTTACAATTAGTAATTTCATTCTATAGAAGAATGGCCTTGAGCGTATACGTAAATCAAAAGCTTCTTAGCTTAAACAAGAGATTAAAACTCATGTATCCAATCCTCTAAAAACGATCGACATTAAAACTCGAACAGCGACTAAACACATAGTTATTTACTTAAACCATATAGACATATACACAAATACACGGGATAGGGGAAAATACGCACCTTAAATAATGCAAATATTCCAATTTAAAAATTCCAAGTCATCACAGAATCACCCTCGTACATTACAAACTACACATAACAAAGAACTTTACATAACATTGTATAAATGTAAATAACATACATCGGCCATTATCTTCCAGCCTTTCGTTTTTCTGATACGTTCGATTATGTATTAGTCCGATAAACGAGGTATATTAGTCATTGAACTAATCTGGACGTACGAGTATCACTGTAATCTGAGAAAAAGTACGGGCCGTGGCTGTTTACAAAACATTATGTGAATAGAAACTGATGGGAACATTGCTAGAAAGAGGCAGGATTAACAAGTAGTTGACTTCTCTACATCAGATCTTAAGTATAAAGGGATAAAACGAGATAATGTGATGTAGTACGATAACTTTTGCTGCAGTCAGTTTGCTCTTTTTTCTATTTAAAGAGTAAACACAGAAATACTATCTTTATTTTGAGGTTTTTAATTATTAGGTGTGTTTCTTACGTTAATGTGGAAGAATATGAAATCGTGAAAAAATTATTTTTCTACGAGAGTAGAAGCAATCGTATTTTAATGAGCTTAGAAGCTGAACGAAAACTTCTTCTGCTCACTTTATATTCACCACAAATTCATTCATTGTCGCGTTTTGTGACAAGTGTAAATGATAAACTTAAAAAAAAAAAAAAAAAAAGACAGATCATGCCCAACCTGATAGATTGCTTAGAGATTGAATGTTTACTGTTTAGATTGAGTTCAAGAAAGTATATGAATCCTCTTTGGAATCAGTTTACACCCTTCCTAACTCTGTTTCTTCCTCAATGTGTTTGCCTGTTTACATTCTGTTTTACTTTGAGTAGTTTGTCAGATTTGTTTTAGAGTTGTGATTAAATAAGAGCTTTACCATGGCTGAGCAAGTGGAATTGCAGGTTGAAGATATGATACCGGAGTTGGAAATGATGGAAAAGTTAGGAATATTTTCAAAAAATGAAAAAAGGTGTGATTTAGTTTTATAAATTATTTAATATATATATATATATATATATATATATATATATATATATATATATATATATATATATATATATATATATATATATATATATATGTATATGTATATTTTATACGCATATATATATATATATATATATATATATATATATATATATATATATATATTTTATACACATACATAAACTGCCGCTAAACAAAACTGTTTAGTGATAGATATTTGTGTGTATTTAATTGATGATTACTTTCTCAGTTCTGTTTTTGAAACTTATCAGAAGTTCTTTATTTATATTCAGTTCCACATAAAATCCATCATTTGATAATATTTTATGGATTTGTAGTATTTTCTTTTTATATATTTTCCTTTTATTTAATGAAATAATGTTGCTATATTAGTATCAATTGAAAACATGTTTTTTCTTCGTTAGGTCTTTTAATCTTCAACTTCATTCAGTTTAAATTTCCCTTTCAATTAAATTAGATTTGATCAAAATGATTAACCTCTGTTTGCGCTTTAATTGGATTCTCTTCCAATAATTCAGTATAATAATAATTCTAATCTCTTCTATTGTAATTAATTTTGTGGTAGACCCACGAAATGGATCTTGACCTTCCCACTCAGCCTAGAATAGGTTGATAATCTGTAGGATAAACTATCCTACATGCCCTATTTGGAATACATAAGGGTGTTAAATCCCAATAAAAAAAAAAAAAAATTAAATGGTTTAAATTCTAATTTTAGGTTGAATTTAAATGTATAAGTTTACTTCATTTTTTATATGTTATACAGACTAAGAGCTATTTGGAGCCTTTTAATAGAAAAATTAAATATTTTGTTAAACTATAGTCTAATTTATTTAATTTTAATACTCTATTGTTTTACTAATCACCTAATGATTTAGTTAGAATGAGGATAAAGACTCGGTATAAATATCGAAGCTGTGTCCACCCAATGGGACCTGCTCGTAATACACTACTAGATTGATTCCAACGCTTCTCTTTCAGTTTCACTTGCATAGCTGCTGTCAGAGGGGGGCAAAATCCCCTGAGCCTGGGCTCCCGGGGAGTTTTGGGTCCCTGGGAAATGCATTTGCCCCAGGGCCCAGTTTGGCTCTCAGTGGCCCTGTTCACATGTATCAATAGGTCTTTTCTATAACATCCATTTCTACTGTTTCAACTTGAATCATTTTTTTAGAGTGTTATATTGATATTTCGTCTTCTTAATCACATAAAAGTGAATGTAGTTAACAATATGAATTTCAACATGGATTTAATGTGTTTTATATTGATTTTTGCCTATTTCTTCCTACCTAATGTGTGCAATTGCAACACAAGTTAGCAACATTAATTCTTACATGGATTTAGAGTTTGTGTAAAAATGAGGAAGAATTCCCTTCCCCCTGGAAATTAGCGACTAAAACATTCAAATAATTTAAAAGAAAGTAACAATTGATAAAAAGGTATTCTAGTTGCATAGAAGGTAAAACAGTGCTTCAATATTGGTACTAAACATTGTGAAAGTAATAATTCATATTCTTGTTAATGTTTATTTTATAGTTAAAATAATCAGTGATATGTAATAGAATTAGTTGGATTAAACACCTCAAAAAATTAAGGTAGGAACTAAAACTAATACAATTATTTTTATCTTTATAATAGTTTTATTTTATATAATTTGAATCATGTGATGTATGAAAAACATCAATGGTTCCTATATCACTGGTATGATATAAGGAATAGTAATAATAATTATTGGTTTTAATAATACATTCTGTAATTATTACAATATCACTCTATCACATGCTGTTTACAAATGAAAACTCTGCGTAACAAGGTTATTTCCTTATTTGAGTTTTTCTTCTTGGAGCTTGATGCTCTTAAGTAGTGCTCTAAGGATTCAGGAGTTGTGATCCACATATTTAATTGGAGATCTTTGATGGTTTAACATATGCACATGAGATGTTGCATTGATGGGTGTTCATAGAAAGGACCTGATAGAGTGCAATGATTCATTACAACTTACCGATCAACTGGAAGTCCTCTTTTAAGTTAATTGTTTTCCAGATGATCCCATTATACCATTTAACCTGGCTATTTCCTTGAAGATTTTATGGTGATACTAGTAGCTACTTCATAGGAATGTAAGAATTTTTTGAGCTCAACATATTCTATAATCCGTAGGAAGGTCGTAGACTCGAATCCCACCTGGGGCGGGTTAAAATTTATTATGTTGGCGGACCCACGAAATGAATCTTGACCTTCCCACCCAGGCCAGTATAGGATTTCAATGGGAATCTTGGGCCCAAAAAAAAATAAAAACTGCTGATGCAGAAAGATCTGAACACAGTATAACAAATGGGAACCTTGATTACTCATCAACATTAAGGTCCCATAATACCTTTTATAGAAATTAGGTTAAGTGAAATAAGACGAGACCATCATTTTCCTTACATTTTTAAGAGAATATGGAAAACTCATCCTGCGGACAAAATGGAACATTCTTGTGGTACCCAGATCGCACAATTAGCAATGAAGTTTTTTCAGCCTTTTAGGATCCAATACTATGAAACCAGTCCTTAATAGCACATCAGCTTCCACATTCTGTTCTAATATGTGATATTGTATAAATAGGACAAAAGTTCTAGATGCCAATGCTCAATTTTATTTTTTCACTATGTTTATTATGAAACATAAATATTACAGATATTTGATCAGTGATAAGTGAGAAATGCCTTAACTTCCTCAAAGCTTCTACTATGGTATAGACTTCCTTCTCCACAGCCAAGTGATATTGCTCACTAGGTGATTATTTTCGAGAGTAGAAAGCTACTGGTCTACCATCACGAGAGAGTGTGACAGCTATACAATAATTAGATGTCTGTTTGTTCTTCATAAGAAATATTTTCTTTGATAGTCATCATATGTAATATTAGTATAGAGGATGGCTTCCAGAAAAAAGAGTACACGCTTGCAATCTGGGTCGATCTGAAAAAAGCTTTTGATAAGGTGTGGACAGAAGGTCTAATTATAAAAGCTTCTACCATGGGCATCCATGGAAAAGCCCTCATATGGCTCAATGATTATCGGAGGGATCGAAAAGCAAGAGTGAAATCTGGAAATGTAGAGAGCCGAGCCAAAAAATTTGAAAACGGGCTACCACAGGGTGGAGTTCTGTCCCCAGCACTGTTGCTAATATTCATAAACGACATCATTCAGGATCTTCCAAATACTGTTAAAGTGTTGTTGTTTGCGGATGACATTACCCTCTGGAGTAGATCGACTTCAGTATACGCAGCGAAATGCAGGATGCAAATGGCCTTGGATAGTATCTGCTGTTGGACTGAAGAATGGGCCATGACCATCAATCTGACTAAAACAAAATACTCCATTTTTAGCCTTTCTCCCAAAATGCCGGACGCTCTAAACCTAAATTACAAGCACGAACCTCTTGCAAAAGATGAAAACCCCACTTACCTTGGTATTAAGCTGGACCCAAGGCTCACATGGAGACCTCATATCGAGCAGTCTGTTCGTAGGGGAATGATAAGAACTGCCCTTAGGAAGAAAATTGCAGGATCAAATTGGTGCGCAGACCTGAGAACGCTTAGGTCACTATATATGGGCTATGTCAGGCCCTCCTTGGAGTACAGCATCATAAGTTGGGGAACCGCTGCTGTCTCAAACCTCCGGAAAGTTTCGACTGTGCAAAATCAGGGACTAAGGATCATGACTGGAGCAATGAAATCTACGCCTATAGACAAAATGGAGGCCCTTATGAAAGTTACTTCAATAGAAGACAGGAGAGATGTGAAACTCCTACACCTTGATGCTAAAGCCAGGTCCACTCCGAAACATCCTTTCCAAAAAAGAGTGACTGAAAGAAATAGCAATAGATTAAAACGGGAAAGCAGTATGCACATTACAGCAAGGTTACATTCGGAAATCTATGGAAAGTGGTTGATCTCAGAAAGATCTACAGCGTTAGAAGACAACCCTCCATGGCTTGAGGCTCCGAACCCACAAATAGTTCTGACAATTCCTAGTATCGCTAGCAAGGAGAACTTATCCGAAGAGCAAATGAGATATCTTTCCCTTCAACACATAAATAATAAGTACCCAAAAGACCAGTGGACCCGTATATATACTGATGGATCGGCCACAAATGCAACAACAAACGGTGGCGCCGTTATCCATATACAATTTCCTGCAGGAAACATGTTCGAGAAGGCTGTTCTGACTGGCTTTTCTTCTTCAAATTATTGAGCTGAGCAGGAAGCCATATGTGAGGCATCAAGAATACTTAGGATACTTAAGAGACCAAAGAACTCAAAAATAGTATTCCTTACTGATGCTGCATCAGTGTTGCAATCTCTTAGATCGAAGTGGAGTAGGGGCCTGAAAAATCTCTTCAAGGAACTCGAATGCTTGATGGCTATCCACAAAAAGGTCATCCTGCAGTGGATTCCTGGACACTGCGGGCTCGATGGAAACGAGAGGGCGGACCAGCTGGCCAAGGAAGGAGCTTCAAGTGAGCAGTTCGAATGTACCCTCAGTCTTGAGGAAGTAAAAACGCTCAACAAAGCCGCAGTCAGCCAGAGATGGATTGGGAGACATCCACATCACAACCCTGGAGATGCAATCTACGAACTCACTAGAAGAGAGCAGGTCCTCATCTTCCGATTGCGAACAGGGCACAACAGGCTCAGAGCTCACCTATTCAATAAGCTACATATTGGATCCGGCCCCCCTTGCGATTGCGGAGAGGGTGAACAAAATACCGAGCACATCCTTCAGACCTGCTGACTCTGAGCAAAGGAAGCTGATCTGGCCCTCTCCAACCAATATGCGAATCAAGCTCCATGGTGACCTGGAGGACCTTAAGAGGACCACTGAATTCCTCATCTTGACCCCCGACCTGGCCATCTAAGAGAACATCGCAGAAGAAGAAGAAGTATATTGGGACAAACTCTGGTCCTAATTTGCACTAGGATAGCTTTAAGGAGTGTTTACACTTTGTCTTCTTAGAAATAATGATAAATGTTTAACATTCAATATTAGTGTTCAAATGAAAAAAATTCTAATAGAAATGACAAATCATTTATTAATCCTAAGTGTATTGATCCATCCATACCATCACGTTTTCCTCAAGTAAAAATCATTAATCTCAACTAATTGTTCAAAGATGTGTATTTTGAATTTGCTTTAAAAAAATTGTGATTAAGTATAAGAAATTAATTAATGAACTGTTAGAAATAGCATTAATTAAATTTACTTGTAGACAAAACAAAATCATGAATTTGCAATTAATTAATGAGATGTGTGATTAATACATTAAATATAATAAATATTGGAGTACTGTTTACTATTTATATAATGTTCAAAAGTGATAAAGAGTAAGAAATTATTATTTTCTCCTTAAAACTAATAATAACCGCAGGAGGTTGTTAATAGTGAAGGTGGGGCAGCAAAAACTGAAGGGGCGAGAGTGGTGTTTCTGTTTGAGGAATTGACAAAATAAATTTTCCAATCATACTTGACATTTTTACTGTATTTTATGGTTATTTACTACTATATATTTATTGATGCCTGATTTAAAATTTCAGAGGGATTATAAAGAAGAGAAAGCTGTATGAATATAGACTTCAAAGAGTTACCAAGTCAAAAGATGATATATTGAGGTATATCAAATTCGAAATAGAAATATTAATGATGGTCAAGCAAAAAACACAAGTAAAATAATCTAATTGAATGTTTTTGATATACTCATAATCTCCCATAAGCATTAATTTATTTTATTTGTAATTCCAGGAAAAAGGATTACAACAAAAGAAGAATAATTTGGAATATAGTATTGCTAATCGTATTAATAGGCTGTATAATATAGCTATAAAAAGATTTCCAAGTGATTGTAAAATATGGTTATCCTACCTCAAATTTTCCAAGCAAGTGGTAAGTAATCCCTTAGTATTAATCTGAATTAATTGAGAAATAAAATTTGAATTATTTTTGTTGATACTGGGAAAGGTAGCTCAGTGGGTAAGGCACTTAATTGCCATGCTCTTAGACCTGAATTTGAGTCTGGCTGAAAGCAGAAAATTTATATTCTGTTATTTCAGTCACGAATTGACTCTGAGGTCGAGAGATGCTCCTGGAGACATCCAGCCCCTTTAAAGTTTGTATTCTTAACTGGGCAGGGGAAGAAACCTAGAGGTTGAACATTTTCTCAATTGGACGAATCTCATCCTTTCACAACTGTTGATACACGAACAGTTACTTTACATTCTTATCAAAGTACTGAACCCAGACCCTTCATGGTTTGTAGTGGTTAGTGGTACTGTTTTTTTTGGGGGTTTTTTCCTTCTGCTGTAGCCAGTGTCAATTTTGTACCATTTCTCTTCACTCAAGAAAACTTAACTTTGTTATGTGGTTTTATTATTTCATTTTTTATGGAGAATAGGAAGTATAATAATTGTCATTGCAAACACTACTGGCAGAGAATCCTGATGGTTTTTAATTCTTAAGTCATATAAAGTATTGGATGGAAAACTGTAATTATTCATGAAAAAGTATTTGCACCATATTTTGCAACAATTTATAATATGATATAGCAATAAATGATTATTGCTGTGTGGATTTGGATTAAATTTTATTAACTGCATAATTTGGATGGAGCGCATGATATTTTTATAAAAATATCTAAAAATCTACATTAATACCAACCAGCTGACTGTATTGATGGCTTATATATATATATGTGATTTCTTTCTGTTAAGAGAATTTACAGATCTCTTGCCACCTATACTATTATATGCTGGCTGGCGTTTCCTAAATCACATCCTAATGTTTTTTTCTCCTCCCTCTTAGTAGCTGTTGCGGCCAAAGAGTATATTTAAATTTTATTTTTGTTTTGTAAATGTTATAATAGTTTTAATTAATATATAAATGAAATCATTACATTATTATTTATAAAATTATTCTTTTAATTATATATGTGCCACTGTAAATAAGTAAATAATATACATAGTATAAATAGGCATTTATCACTGGAGTAATCCTTTAACATTTATGTATGTATTGCAGCCAATCATATATACACAACGTACATGAACAGGCTTTAGGGCTCTGGGAATAGCAATAAAATGGGCCATTATTTTCTGCTAAATTGCAATTTAATATAGCCATGCATAGGAATTAAATTTTTGCATAGATCTGCCCTAACATGGGATATTTAGATGTTAACTTCAATGTAATATTTAATAAGTGATAATTTCATTATTAAACTAGCAGACTTTTCGCTTAAAACCTTAATACCCTAATGATCTGTAAGACTTTGGTATTGAAAGTTTGGTAGTACCTCGTCTCTGCCACTTAATAGTGTTCATTTAAATTTGTATTATTGTAAATTTTATTATTGCTAAACCTTTCTAAAACTATGAAAATGAGTTAGTTAAAATTTTGTACAGATGGGTGTAATAGTCTAACGGAACGGTGCTAACCACATATCAATTAATTTTCAAATTTCACTGGTATCCACAAGTCGCACCACTTTTTTTATAACAATTTAATTGAAGCTAAGTATATTTTATCATAAATTATTAGTTCCATATAACTCCCAACCTTTGTGACATCTCTCAAATGGTGCTCGCCACCTATCGCTAGATAATCAAACTTCACTGCACACCACATATTTATCGCTTTTTTATGACAATTTAATTGTAAATCTGTTAATCTTATTATTGCTAAACCTTCCTTGTACTATGAAGATGGTGTAGTTAAAATTTGGTACAGATTGGTTCAGTAGTTTTCGCAATTAGTGATCACAAACGAAAAATGGTTTTGTCCTTTTATATGCTAGTATAAAATACTAGTATAGATATATTTATTTATTTTTATTCATTAGTATTTTTTCTCACCTTGGTAATTAATTATTCAATTTTTTTCAATTACTCAAATTAATGTCAAATTCTTATAATGTAATGTTCTTGTAATAGTGTAGAACATGTAGGTTCAAAAATAAAGAGATCTTACACTGAATTACAATTTATGAAAAATAAGTTATTTGTATAAATATTGTTTAATATTATATATTTGTTTTAGAAATTATATACATGCGTTAGCAGATTACTTGATCAGATGTTAGAATTGCATGGTGATAAACCAGCTCTTTTTAAAATAGCTGCCAATTGGGAATTTAATGAATGCCATTCAATAGAACGTGCTCGCAGATTTATACACCAAGGTTTACATGTTCACAAAGATTCCAAATTACTCTTTATTGAAGGTTTTAGACTAGAACTGTCTTACATTAATCAGAAATTGGAACAAGCTAAAGGTATTTTCCAAAAAAATCAATTATATTAGTGATTTTTATATTCTATTATAGATCTAATTTTTACCACTTTTTAAATGATTTTAGAAAAAGGGGAAACTAAGGATAATCCATCCTCTGAACCGAATGTTGAAGTAAATTTAGCAGATGTTATTTATACTTCTGCTGTAAAGAAAATAAATGATGTTTCATTCCTTGTAGATCTGCTAAACATTGCTCAAGAGTACAATTTTACATCATCGCTTCAAGATAAGATTATAGAGTAAGTTTATTAGCACACATTAATTAATAACATAATTTTGCCAAAACTTCTTTTAAAACCATTGGCCCGGTAACAGTTTATACTTAAATAAGTACTGAACCCAAGATCCTTCATAATTTGTAGTAGTAGAGGTTTTTTTATATCTTTTTACTTCTTTAGGTGAAGTTTTTGTTCTTCTTTTTTTACATCTTTCTAATACTCTTAATATAAATTTCATTTTCAATAAATTGATTATAAGTCTGATATGATTGAATTAATTTACTGATCTTCAATTTGTTCCCATCGTACACTGTTTTAAATTTTTACTTTTAAATTTACATAAATTCTCTCTGCTGCCTTTTAAATAAATTAAAATAGTTTCAAGAAAAAAAATTTGGTAATCTTAGAAAATAAAAATCAATTCCAATTTATATAATCAAATGTTTCCAGCAAAGGAATATAAGTTTAGGAAGGATCCCAATTCAAGGGCCACGAGATCTGTACTACTGGATCACTTAAGATAGGAAAATTAGTTCTGTTAGAACTTTTCTCTTACAAGAACAATATACTGTATTACAACCCTCGGTGGTTTGCATACTATCATGTTCATTCAGAAGATGCTTAGCACATTGTGCCGTGCCATCCATCTGGCTATCTTAGTCTAAGTCTCCCTCTTTCTCTGGTCAAACTTTTCTTTGAGTTACTTCATTGCAGCCTCCTTTTCATCGATTCTAGCCATATAGCCTGGCGACCTTGATCTGTTATTTCAGGGAGCCAGGTTGATATGCATCAGGCTCCTGCTTTATACGAAAGGGGGACTAACATTTGAACTAAAATGCTGATTCCTCGCGATTCTTTGAAGTTTATTAGTAGGATATTATGGACAGGAAACTAATTCACAGATAATACATTAATAATCTTTATTTTGATAGTCGTACCTTCATATTTTATACTTATTACTAAGAAAGTTTAGCCATAGGTCACAGGATTACCTAATCAAAAATGTCAGTCACCTCTTTTGTGCTTTACATATTGCATACATATAAGTGGCAGTACATATCCCTTATCTAATAAAGCAACAATGTTACTATAAAGTTGGGGGATAAAAAGTACCCCAGAAGGTTTTCAGAACCTTATGTACATTGGCAGAATCTGCTGACTTACATCTTTGCTCTGACTTGTGAGAGCTTAGATATGTCTTTGTTGAAAAGTTATATGGTTTTAGTTTCATTTGGAAGGAAAAAAATTTCATTGCATTGTCTTTGTTCTATTGAATGAGCAATTTTGATACCAGACTTTAGAGTAAGATACTAAAAAAAAATATTTTATTCTTTTGTTTATCATAGAATAGTAATATCCGATGACAGTTTTATGCCAATCATCTTAAATTTCTTCTATATTAATCTGTCTGTACTCAGTGGTTCCGGATTCAATCGGTTTAAGTATTACAATAGAGGTTTTAAATAGCACACTTATGAGTCTGCAAAAAAATAATATTTGAATGATTTTTAGACTTTCTTCAATTTGGTTGCAGCCATATGGATGTTAGAATCACATAATTGGATGGTTATAATATCCGAACTAATTTTGAAAACTGCAACGGAATATGACTGCTCCTTTTTCTCCTTTGGCTAGAATATTTTAAGAAAAAAAAAAAAAAAAAATCTTTGTAGATGTGAAGACATTTATTGCTCAAAAATCTTCTTTTTTAGTTTCCATGTATACGTATACATTTACTCAATAATGTTTTAGAGGAATGAAAAGCAAATACCCTAAAGAAGAAGTCACTTGGGATACTCTGGCTAGAAGAGAACTTGAGCTGAATGGCACCTTACAAGAAAGAATAAGGTTTTATTTTCTTAATTTGATAAATATATTTATAATAGTAAAACTCTTTGTTTTTATCTTTTAAATAAATTTAAATTAATATTTTATGGAATGAATCTATGGTACAGCTGGGGTTATGTGTTTATGCATAAATTAAATCTTAGCATTTCATTATTTAGAATTCATAATTCCTGCTTGAAGCATTAGTGAATATGTTGATAGAGGTAATCTGATGTAAATGAACTTTTATTTTATTTTTTAACATATAATTTAAATTAAGCTGAAACAGAATACAGAAAATAAAAAACAGAGATATGAAGAAGATAGTTGAGAGTGTGGTCAGTAGAAACATTGTAAGGTAACTTACAGGTTTATTTTATTCTTGATACCGACAATCGACTTTAGGAATCACATCTCTAATGCCAACATACTTTGCTTCAGCATGTTTACTAGTGCTCCTAAAAGCGGATATTTCAAATTGTTTACTATTTTTTTAGCATTGTTTGTATTAGTAAAATGTGCAGATTAATAATTTATCTGGAAAAGCACATCCCTGGTTTAAAGATATAATTCTTTTTTTTTTTTTTTTTTTATTAACAAATTAAAAATTGAGTGTCTAAATAATCAATCAAATATAAGATTTTATGTGTTGCTACTAATTTAGTTGTAATTTTATCTTTAGAACCTATTATTCTTATTTCTTCCATGCATTATTTGTTGTAGGAAATGCATCTCAGTCTATGAGGATGGATTAAGAAATGTTCCAACAAGAAAAATGTGGTCACTTTACCTTGACTACGTTTTAGAAATTAATGAAGACCTTACAATGTTACCAGAGTTAAAGAAAAACTGTTTAAAAAATGCTTTTGAAGCGGCACATAGAGAAAATATGCTTTTAGAAAAACATTATTTTCTCTGGGTATATTAATTGATATAGCATTATTATTTTTAAATTTCGTTTTCTTTTCTTTTATTATTTCTTTATTTCTTATATAATTTTACAATTCACAAAATTACATGCTGTACCAAGAAAATAAACCAGTCTCAACTTAAAATACAATACCAACAATCAACTTGAAAATATGTGATATAATCATAATTTATAATGAAAGAAAAATATATGAAAAAAAAAAACTTTCAATGATTTTTTTTTTAAATGAAAACAATTTTACTCATATGGCACTATTATAAAACAATTTAGTTTAGTAACTAATTCTGAAATTTATTTTTAATAAGCATTTAACATTACTGTTCCAGAGTTGGGCAGTAGTGAAGAAGTTGCTCTTTCTTAACTTATAATTACAAACATAGTTGGTAATTGCATCTACAATTAAAGTAGTTTCAGTTGGTAATCAAAACTACCTATTGCCCAACTTTATGTTGTTTCTCCTAAAGATTTTAATTTATTTATTGTTTATTTAAAAGAATCAACTAGGTTATGGATGATTTGTACAGATCGGTAATGCTAATATCTGGTTGACTACAACCATCACACTCAGTTACTTTTTGAATCTTTCAGACATCATCTCTTGTTAAGTTTATTGTTCATTGTAGTATACAAACGAAGGATTGAATTTGGATCTAATGAAGCTCTCATTTTAAGTATATGGTCATAAATTGTATTGGGTTGGTGCAAAATATTGCTGGTTTTGAGTATTCATTGTGTTTAGGCGAGTACTTGCGAAGTAAACAAAGATAATCATCCAATTAAGTTAATGGATTATTAATTATGGTTACTAATGTGGTTTTTCTTCAAAGATTAGTTTATTTTATGTTACTTTTTCTATGAGTAATGACCTCTGAAATTCGCCATGTCAAAACTTGGTCGAAGTACAGCGCAAACAACACAGGGGTGAAGGAAGCATCAATAATAATAATAAGCAAATTTTTATTTCATTATTGATACTAACTCTTCAATCCATAAATCCTTATAAGGTTATGTTTAAAATTCCGCAATGGGAAAATATGACCGAACTAGCTGGACAAAAGATGGTTTCCCAAAACCATCTTATCTTACTGGCAATTTTATGCAGATCAGGAATATAAACTAAATTGGGGGAATAGTATATATCCTAGAGGGTTTTTCAAAAAATTGTTCACAGTAGAGTTGTTTAAAATCATATATATATTTTTTTTTTAAATAGATTTTTTTGTAAATATAAAAATGTATAATATTAATGAATTTATAAATTTTATTTAACATCTTACCTTTGTTACTATATATTTTACCTACTTTAACAACAAATAATCCTTGCAGAATATAGTTATTTTGAATTTTCTTTAAAGCATTATTATTTATTTTATATTGGTTTTTTTTTCTATTTGAATGTTTTTAGATAAAGAAAGTAGAGGATGTTGATACCTGTAAGATTCTACAATGGGGAACGGAGAGATTAGCTTCTAGCAGTAAACTCTGGTCATGGAGACTGCGCTATCATTTTAGCAAAAATGATGAAGAAGGAGCTATGGCTGTTTTTATGGAGATTATATCTAACCCAAATATCCCGGACCAAGCCAGTCTTTGGGTGCTAGTTCTCAAATATTACCAAATTCTTGATACAGCCAAGGTAAATATTATATTAATATTTGCAGAGACCATAATTAAAACAGGATAGATTATCCTCCATCAAATGCTGTTGTAACCTAAGTTTTTGCTTATGAATTTTTAATAATTTTGAGATATCTTATTTGACATCTTAAAAGTTATGTCTGCTATATAAATTACTAACTATTAACTGAAGAGGTAGGATGTTCTCTGTATTGAGTTGTTAGGAAGATGCTCATATTGAAGATTATGGTTTGTTCTTTTGCTCAATTTTAGTTAGTTTATTTATTTTGCTTTGATAAATTTTAGCTGATTTTCGAATTATTATTTATAATATATAAATAAATTTTAACTCTATAAAGTAATTGAATAAATGGTATGGTGTTACTAGTGCATATTTTCAGAGATCTCAATGGTATATATACATTCATATATATATAACTAGCATCTCCTGTAGCGGCTTCGCCTGTGCCCATCAGGAAAGAACTAATATAATTTTAATTGATCAAGATTTTATGTTTTTATAGATAAAAATCTTGTATTGAAGTATGCAATTAAGAATCATTTCTTTAATGATATTTTCACACATAGCTGTGATTTTTAACATGGTCCTATGAAACTGATTAGGTGGTTGAAGATTATGTATAAGCATAATTATATAACACTTATTCTATAAGTTTTGATCTAATTAGTATATCTGTATGTTTGTATTAGGCTGAAACTCTGTGGAATGTAGGTGTCAATAATCCTATAGTTGGTACAGTTCTCAAGGGTCGATACGTTGAATGGTTAGCCATGACTAGAGGAATCAGTAAGTAATTTTACTTTTGATAAATTTAGACCTAGCAATATAATATTTTTCTGCTGAAATAAAAAGGATTCCAAAATGTTCTTTAGTTAGGAAACATTACTGCACCCACCCTGTTCTTAAATGATTTTATCTAGCTTCTTTAATTTATTCCAGCAATAGAAATGATATGTAGAATGGTACAGTTAGATCTGAAGTTGTGAGGTTGCCTCTTTCTTTAGGTTAGACAGAATCATAATTGAGAAAATATTTTTATTCTCCATAAAACTGATAGAACATGACATCCATTAATTGTTGTTCAGTCTTCATTTTTTGTACCTAAAGTATTTTGTTCATTGTGATATTGAAAATAGTAGTAATAAAATTATCCTAATAACAATAACAATGTTTCTAAATTTTGATCACTTAGTCTTAGTAATCATTCTGGTTTATGTCTGTAATCCAATTTAAGTAGCCATTAAGTGAATGAAGCATCCTCATTTTTGAGTCAACTTATTAACTGTAATGGAAGTTGAAGTAGCCCAGTGGGTAGGGCAATAGATTCCTAGCTCTAGGGCCTAAGTTCAAGGCTGGCTGTAGGCAAAAAAATTATTATCCATTATTTCAGCTGTGACCTTAGGGACTCTTCCAAAGTGTCCTCTTAATTGGAGGGGTAAATGTGATGATTGATCCTGATTTTCACTAAATCTCCTCTTTTCATTACAGTTGGCCTAATGTAGTAACCTAATGTTCTTACTATAGTACTGAATTCCAGACCCTTCATGGGATGTGTTACAGGTTTGTTTTTTTTTTCTTCCCTGCAAAAGGAAAGGCTTTTGTCTTTTATTATGAAGTCAATAAAGCTTTATTATTATTATATGGAAATTGAATAACTATTTTCAATGATGGCTGTTCTACTGGCATGTTTAACAACCGTTAACACTTATGGCAGAAAACTTCCCCAAAGAGAATTATTTTGCCTCCAACAGCAATATTATTCCTTCCATATTTGATCAACAATCAGCCTGTTTTCATTCCAAATGATATCTTAGTCACTAAAAATAAGTGCATCCTTAGTGTGAGTATAAATCTTTCCGACTTGTACCCAAAATAGTTACTGGTAGCTTATAAATCGAATGTAATGTGCATCTGGTTGGAGATTAGCAACCACTCCATGCATGTTTTCATTAGCTGTTTAGTTGTTCACATTTCCTTCTACGTTGTAGGCTTCCGTTTAAGTTGTATGAAGTGTTAACAGATTACATTGTTATCAAGATTTTCTATAATGTTTAAAAGATTTTCCAGGTCCTAAAGTGTGAGGTTGAAGGCTTCAGGTACATCTACTGTCTCTGAAAATCTTCTGGATTTGCATCCTGCAATGTTGTCCACAATTTAAATACATTGGAAGGAAAACAAAGTAAGCAGATGATAATGAAAAGCCATCTCAATTGTGATCACAAAATATATACTTAATAAAATCAATGAGAATCATGAAAGAGAAAAACAGACCATGAGTCAAGTCTGTAGACATGAGTTTGTATATCAATATTTGTCTGAAATTCTTTGAAAAATACCTGGAAAACTTGGAATCATGCTTGAATTGTTTTGCCTCACATGGTTGCTTCCCAAATAATACATGGTGTGAGTGGTTTTGTAGGGAAAAAGAGGTGTAGTTAGCTGAGAGGTTTTGTCACTTAATTTCTTCCTATATGCTTTCTTGATTTATCGAGATATTAAGTAAATGAAGGAGTGTGCTTGTTGAATGTATACTATCCTATTGAGGCTTTCTCATTATCATGTTTAGGTAGGGTATACATATACTTTGTTTTTTCTGTGTTAATAATTTGGCCTTACCTTGTTGTAGACTTCTCTGATGATTGGAAAGCCACTATTCAGTTAAGAAGTGTTCCTGTTGTTTTGAATACTTACACCTTTTCCCATGGTGAATCTTCTTGATAACTTTTCATTTACCCTGATAAAGTATGTATTCCCACCTGATGTTCATTTTCATCATTGCTTTTTGTTTGTATCTGGTATCCCCTTTTCTTCTCCACCATCTTTCTCAGAATAAACATCTGATCTATTGTTGATCTTCCTTTTTGGAATCCAGATTGAAATTTTCTTAGCTCTTTTTAGGAAATGGAAACAACCTATTAAATAAAAAGAATGAGTAACAATACTTTACACAGTTTAGAAGCATCAATGAGATGCTTAATTTAAGCACGGGTTATTTTTCATCTCCTCTCTAACATAATAAAGCTTTTGCCATCCTTGTTTGCAAACTATCTTATGGTAATTATGGATAAGATTTAATTTGTGTGCTGAAAAGTTCTATCTCTTCCCAGAAAGTTTAAAATCAGTCGAAAATTAATATGAAAAAAGGATGTAATGCCATAAATTCAACATAGCATAGTGAAGAGAAACCTCTCTATGATTAGATTTTATAATTAACTTTGGACATAAATTTATACATCACTGTTTTGGTCTTGTTGGAATAATAACTAACTCCCTAACTAGAGGCAGTGTGGGAGGATATAATACAACAATAGGTTGACAGCATTAATTTACATTAATATTATAAAGATATCAGCAATCCTTATCTGTTATAGTTCAAGAACTGATATTGTTTTAATAAATAGAGAAGTATTACTTAATGTATGCATGATGGTTTAGAAGGATCAATACAATTAGGATTGATGATCCTAAGAGAAATATTAAATCATTTTTTTTTGCATACCCCTCAGGATGAAGGTCAACCCTCTCACTTTGATTAGAATAAGTTGGTAGCCTGTAGGATAATCCCTCCTGCTGTAGTTAAAGTACATAAGGATGTCAAGCCCCAACTAACAATAAAAAAATAATGACTAGTTTAAGTTTTAAAATAATAGTTAACCTATGCTGAATATGTGGCAAAATTATAGTATTTTGTTTTAGTGGCAGCAAGAAAAGCATATGCAACCCTTTCAACAACGCCTCCTTTTTCACTTGAAATCCATGAGGCTATGTCCAAGCTGGAGGATGCACAGCCTAAAGTTAGTGTAAAATTTTCCAGACAGGTTTATGAGACTGCTGTAAATCAATATGGCAAGTCAAACACAGGTTTGTTTTAATTTTATTTGTAGCTTAAGTAAAATGGAACTGTTTTGCTTTATTTTTAAATGATATTGATCTATACAATAAAATTGTCATAGATGTCTGGATGTGGTATGTAAAATTTGAATCAAAATTTGGAAAACCAGAACTGATACCCAGAATATATGAACAAGCTATCAAGACCCTGAACAATCATTTGGTAGATGTTTTTATCTCCGAATTTCACCTCAACAAAGCTGAAACAATGAATAATGACAGGTATGATGCTCTATTTGTAATTTGTCATTTTCAATTTTATATTAGTTGTAGTTTGTCACTCAAATGTTGAAAAAGAAAAAAACGTTATTTTATTTATTTTTTACTTGTTTGTTTATTTTGAGCGTTGTATTAAAATGAAATTATCTATTTCAAACAATAGTTTTCTCTAAGTTGTGTTACAATTTTTAAAATAATTAATTTTTTTATTTTCAGATCTTCATCGAACCATGAAACAAGCATTGCGACTTTAAGTTAATCCTATTCATAACAGTTATCCATAATTAACTGATGAGGATACAGGATGTTTATTTTACTGAGAGTTTTTAGGATCAAACACTGATAAAAAGAAATATGTAACTCTTTATTACTGTTTTTAAAAATATTTTCAATTCATTACGATTTCATTTATATGTTGTGCTAATTTTAACTGTACATAATGTTGTATATAATTAATTTCAATGTTAATAATATGTTAAATATTTTAAATATATTAAAACAAAGTGTGTTTTAATAAAATAAAACAACATAATAGTTTTCTCTTCTTTTTAATATTTATATTTTTTGAGTTTTTTCACTCAAGTTTTTTCACTAAAATTTAAAAGCTTTTCCAATCATGATATCAGACTAAAAAAAAATTAAATAATTAAAATATATATTTATATGCTTTTACTCCATACCAATAATTTTTAGCTTGTTGATATTGGTTGGCTTCATTCTACTTAGCAATTCGCTACCATTTTATTTTAATATTATTTATTTTTTGTGGGTAAGATTTTAACTCGAGTGTGGGTGCAAAATCAGAAACCCCTTCCCAGTGACTGAATTTTGAATACCACAAAAAATATTTAAATAAATAGTTTAATTTTAAGGTACAAAAAATGTTTTCCCAAGTTTTTACTGCTCCATCTGAAAAATATATAAAATGAAATGAGATAGCAATACAATAATTATCTCTAAGAAATTGTTCTTACTAGAAAAAAATTTTTTTTTTTTGAAAATCAGTCGAAAAACGGTGAAAAAGAGGCAAAAGTAAAAATGATCTGTTGCACGTTACTGAGGGCAGAGGAAAAAATGGAAATCCCACTCTCTTGCTATCCTCATCCCCACCAGCTTGAAACAGAAAAGACCCCTGATGTGAGCGTTCAGGTCATCCGCATTCAACGAGTTAAAGAGGAATTTCTTGAGTTAGGTACTAGTTTTAAATGACTTTCCTAATCATGAAAACTTATTTCAATTGCATTTTCTCTAGATAAATTAATGTATTTTACCTTTTACCTGAATTTATTAATTCTGTTTAAACATATGTTGTTACTTAAGTAGGGAAATATTTTTGTATAAACTAAAAAGAGTCAGCAGACTCAAGAGATAAAGACTAGCACCAATCTCACTCAAATTGGAAGAACAGAGATAAATAAATCTCTCTGACCTTAAACCACTGATGGACTGCACTGTCCTCACATCACACAAAAAAAGAAAGAGTAAATGGAATGGCAAAATTTAATCATCTATTTGACAACTAATTTGCTGGAATTAATCACTTAATTTAATAGTGATTAAATCTTTCAGTCATTTTTTAGTGGACTGATGGTTATTTGTCTAAAATATTTAATCTCTGATAAACTTGGTGATTGATTCCAAGAAATTAGTTGTCAAATAGCTTTGGTTAAATTTTACCCAACTCGGGATGACAGAGGCGCGGTAGCTCAGTGGGTAAGGCGCTTGACTACCATGCTCCTGGGCCCGAGTTCGAGTCTGACTGAAGGCAGAATATTTATATTCTGTTAATTCAGTCGTGGATCGAATTCGAGGTCGGGAGACCCTCCTGGGGCACACCCAGCCTCTTAAAAAAGTGGGTACCCTTAATTGGGTAAAAACCTGGCGGTTGAGCGTGAATTCTGGCCAAATCACCTCCTTTCACAACCGTTGGCGTAGAAACAGTACAGCCTACCTAAGTACTGAACCCGAGACCCTTCATGGGTTGTAAGTGGTACAGGTTTTTTTTTTTTACAGGGATGACAGAGATTACTCTTCATCATTCTCAGTATATCGTGGATATGACATTATAGATGATGAAGATAAAAATAAAATAAAGAAATTTAGATATTTAAAAATCTTCAAAAGAATCTTTAAAAACAAAGGAAATAAGTCCCTGGACCTCATCCTTGGAATATCAGTCTCAAAGCATGCTTGGAAATATCTCTGTTACAAATGTGTTGAAAATAATAAGATTGGCTGGTTAATTTTTAATCAGTGTGAATTTTGCTAGAAAACTTAATATCAAAGGAATGTTCTGATGTAGATGACAAAATTGAATTTTTTATATTCTCTCTAGAGCTTGACAGATACCTATCCCTAAACCTGGTGGTCTTGTGAATTTAATGTTTCTAGTGTAAGCATTTCCTATTGAAGATCAGTTAAATATTCTACTAAAATTCTACTAAAATAGTTAAATATTCTACCTACTAATCAATGAGGTATAATTCTTTTATAACTTCATATTGCTTTTTAGAAGTAATATTTTATCAAAATGTTCCTACCCACATAGAGAACTATGAATTTTTTAAAAATAAAAAATGAATTTATTTTATTTTTTTAAGAAGAGTTAATTTTTTGAATCGAATGTTTAAGTAAAAATTATTTAGTTAAAAAATATAGTTTATTTCAACATCCCCACCTGCCATATTCTTATTTCGTACTATGGATCTTGGTCGTGTTTGATTTTATCTTACAGTTCCAACAAATTAATTATTTCTATAAAGGTCATTAAAATTCTAATTTCTATATAGGTTACCAAAAACTGGTGAAAGCCAAAAATGTAGAAAAATTGTTCTTAAAACCTAGTACATACAGATTTTTTTAAAAAAATTTTAATTATAAATAATATGAAGTATTATTTTCTTTCTTCTAAAACCTTTTGAAAGTTGATATCCTGGCTTGTCTTTACAGCATCGGAGTTACAGTTTAAAAATTTCCATTCAATTCATTATATGACAAATACATTTAAATTTTTCTTGTGGGTGCTGGAAACTGGGGTTTTATATTTTACCCTTTATAACATATAAAAAATATGATAGGAACAATAATTTAAACTTTTTCCTCCTACAATAATAATTGTATAAATTTGTTGAATCATTTAATTATTCAACAAAACAATAAAGCTATTTAGTTGGAAAAAAAACAACAACAACCTAATACCAGGCATATTTAACTGATTCTTTCAACTATTAACTGTTAAGTTGGACATGTCCCAACTGCAAAGTACTGAATGTAAAACAACACCTTTTATATTAAGCACTGGTATACGTTTCAGTGAATTCTCAAATCTGAATCCACTCTGTAAAGAGGAGGAATGACCCTGTCTAAGGGTCGATTCTACAAACTATTTGATTATGCCAAATTAATGTAACGAATCGCTGAAGATCGAATGCAATAACCACGTATTTTCACATTCGATGCTTTGCAGTTGTATGGACTGGACAAGTTTATCTAAACTAAACAAGTTAGTTTGAGGGGCATTCATAATAAAATGTTTGTTCATTATTTTATTAATTCAACATATTGTTTTTTTCATTTATTTGTCCAATCCTGCCCAGCCAGATAAATTCTGGGCATAATATTTTGGAATAATTACCATCAGATTGTTATTTCAATGATTTTAAACATTATACTAATCAATTATTAATTCTATCAATAAACTTCTCAATTTTTTTGTTTTTTTAACCCTGGAATACTAAACCTTTGTCGGTTCGACTACCGGTGCCAAACAATTTTTGGTATACCCTTTGTTGGTTAGGTTAGGAAGCTCAGGTTATAGCAGTGCTGCCCTTCGAACCAAGTAGGAGCAAGGGCCGCTGAACTAGTAGTAATATTAGTATTACTGAAGTAGTAGTATTTTAACCAGCTAAGTCTAAATAAAACTTATATCGTCTGTTCGACGAAGCTTTAGTATTGTATTACAAGTAAAATGTGTTCGTCATTTCGACTAACGTTTAGTAACAATGCATCTGTACGAAGGTTTAGCAATACAAATTAAATAACTATTATTAATTAACTTTTTCACAATTAGTACACAAATTTTATCTATTATTTTATAGTGCTTGGAACAATTAGGAAAAACATGCGAGAACTGCCCAAAAAGTTTGTGGATCTGAAATTTCACAATCGTGCAAATGGATCTTTCATTTTTTTATTTTTTACCAGAACTTATCAGCCGTTTCCTACTAGCCTAAACACAATAAGCTGGTATTTCTGCTCTCATTTCTTCACAATGATAAACTAGAACATATTTTAAACTACAACATGACAAAAGGAGTTGATTCCTTCGACGAGCTATGTCATCTGACAAATATTATAAGGAAAACGAAAAGGTAGTCACTGCTTTTCCTTCAACATGATGAATATGATAATTTTCATAAAAATCAGCAGAAAGAAAAGCCATTGACGAGAATTGATTACATGTGTGAATTGTCAGACAAACTGACTGATGGTTGGTTGAGAAAATGAAGGGACACATAAGTGACCTACTAGGACAACACCGAAGTGTCAAGGATAGGATTGACGCAGTAATTGGAACTTCAGTTCCTAGAGTAGATATAGCACCTGCAGCAAAAGCACAAGAGAAAAAAACTATGCATATGCTCCAAATAGGACTACAAACTGAGAAGAATGACAAAAACGTCTTATAGGAGTTGTTCCTCAGCGATTTGTGGTGAAGATCAAGTGATATTATGTAAAAATTGTTTCGAAGAAAGGTAGTAAATGTGAATTGAAAAAGATATTGACTTTTATATAATTTTTATGTTCTCTAAGCCGTTTTATTTGAATTTTTTATGTAACAGTCTGTATAAGCATTTATTTATATATTAATCATATAATATTCGCAACTGAAAGTGGATGTTTTTATATTCCATCAATAAAAATGTTAAATTGTTAATTATTTGTTCTTCTTGTTTCCTTTACAATCATAATTGATTTTTAGGTACTGTTAGTCACAATGACGAAGGTTTAGTAATAAGGTACCTAAATTGAGGTTTAGTATTCTAGGGTTAAAAAACTATTACATCCCAAAAAATATCTTTCTATTTTTACCTTTCTTTTAAGTCTCATTCATCTGTTTAACATGCGTTCTTAATCTCTTGAGAAAGGAAACATTCATACCTTTTTAATTTACCATATAAAACCAGATCATGTTCTGATTTTATATTGCTTTATATTTTATATTGAAGTTTGGAAAAACTGAGCCTGAAAACTCCTGCTCAGTTTTCATCACATGTACAAGGGTCAGCACAGAAAGAATCTAAATTAAAGGAAAACAAAATTTATGGCCAGAAGCTGGAGAAAAATGCAAAAAAAAAACACAACAAGAAATGAGGGAATGCAGCAGGTCCAGATATAAGCATGAAATTATTACTAGATATCTATCATGAAACTATGTAGTACATATGTTACAGCTGCCAAGAGATGTTCCCCCATCTTCTATATTTGATTTGGCATGAAAACAAAATTCTAAGGAGAGGAAGTGGCAATGATCATGCTCATTCTTGAGAAAGGAGATTATCGAAAGTATGTCAACCATATTGGAATATCACTTCTCAGTTTACCATGCAAAGCCTACACCAGAGTGCTTCAGACAAGAGTGAGGAGGTGTATTTAAGTCCCCTTGGAGAAGAGCAATATGGCTTCAGAGGATAGCAAAGATAAGACCTTCACTCTGGGTCAAGTCTCACTTCCTTTAAACATGATTTATTCATCTACCTCCTCAATTATCAATCTTCCGAAATTATGTAATAATATTTTAGTGTTAGAATATTTCTTTTTATTTTATTTTATTTTAATTTTGTTATTTACTTATTTTGTTTGTCTTATGTAAACCCAAAGACTTGTAGTATATAATTTACATTCTATATAAGTTGCTGCCTGATATGTACCCAGCCAGACAATAATGCCTTTTTATTGTTCTTTTGTATTATTCTTAGGGGACAAGGTGCTCCAGAATAAAGATTATTTTTCATTCATTATTTTTCAAGTAATAAAGAAAACCATCGTGAAGAGTAATAGATTCCAGTGTGAGAAAAGAATACAAAGAGAAAGGTATATACCGAGTTACCACATTGGTTGTAATGAATCTCTACAACAAAACCATGAATGTGTTTAGGACTTGGGAATCACATATTACAAGAATTTGAGACTAAGTATTCACCTAGGTTGCAGTCTAAATCAGCTCCTCTTCATAATAGTCATGGACTTGGCTTTAAGAAAGACTAAGTTGTGGATGAGGCAGTTCCAGTTGGGACACAGAAATCTACAACCTACAAGATTCTCAATGTTAGCATTCACCGATGACCTTCTGTTGCTAGCCACCAGTGAAATCTTCAGTACAACATAAACATTCTACAGGAGGAAGTAACCACAATTAATATTGAAATCAAACCAGGGAAAACCAAATGCATGTGGATAAAAAGTAAACCCCAGATATTAATGAAACTACTAAAGATGAATTGAAAGAGGTTTATGACAAGTGGATAATTTCAAGTATCTAGGTGCTCATCTCAACGAAAGTGGTTACAAGAAAGTAACTCGGAGAATAAGAGCAGCTGGGAGAGTATTTTGTTTGTAACGGAGGGGATTTCTGAGTAGGTGATAGGTTGCCAGGAAAACAAAAATGAATACTGATTTATTGACTACAAGAAAGACCGACAAAACAATGTAGAGGGAAGGAAGACCATGCATTACATGAGAGGACGGTGTATGGGAGGCATTTGTAAAATGAAATATAAACTAATTGGAGTAGGAGAAGAGAGTTGGCCCAACAACGTAACATCTGATCCAGGCTCTGCAGAATGTTACTCTACACTGTAAGCGGTACTTAGGAGTATTATTTAAGTATAATGATGATGATGAAGAAAAGCAGAGCATTCAATCTCAAATAACTTCAACATGGTTGGTTAGCTTTGTGCATATTGAAATATTATAGACCGTAAAAAAAATTTCAATTTAGGAAGGAAGGAAAATATTGAAGAGAAATAACAAACTTATATTTACCTTCTCAAAAATTTATTAAAAAAAAAATAAAAAATATACTATCACCATCCATTTTATATACAGTATAAAGAAATAAGAATTTTTTTAAATTTTGTCATTTTTACATCATTTAAAATAACTTTTTATCACATATGACTTATCTCATTTAATATATATTACATACTTAATACAATGTAATTATTATATTAAATATATTACAGCCTTGAATGAAGACCTCCTGCAACAGTTATAGTTTCTCCAGTTAGATAGGATGCATCATCAGAGCATAGAAAAGCAACTGTGCCAGCAATTTCTACTGGCTCGCCTATCCTGCAAATGGGAAAACAATATAAAATACAGTTTGAATTCTACTATTGGTTTTAAAAAATGAAGAATAGCTAACCTTCTCATAGGAATGTTCTGCAAAAGGGCTTCTGAGACACTCTCTGATTCAGTCAACTGATTATAGAAAGGAGTTAATAAATTAATATATTTCAAAAATAGTTTTAATTATAAATAATTGCATTTATTTATTTTATTTTTTTAAATGTATCTACAGTATTATATAAATAACAATAATTTCATTATTATTCTAAGTAACTGATAAGTAAATAAAAATTCCGAGGGAATCAAAAAAAGGCAGTTGTTATTGAGAATTGTCTTGTTATTGAAGCTTGTGTAAGCAAGTTTCTACTGTATATTAGTAGACCCGATGAATAAGTGTTCAAGTTTATATCTAATTTCAAAAGAAAAAGTTTTAAAATTTGACACTCGAGGGTTCCTCAAGGAAGTATCCTATATCCCATCCTCTACACTGTTTATACAGCTTACATCCTGACTATCCTAGCACATCACCTAGAGGTAAAGCCAATGTATGCTTATGACACATGAGTTATCAGTTATCAGTAGATCATGATCTCTCCATTGCATTCCAATCACTAAAATCTCCTTCCTGTGAAACAGTATTGTAATATTCCATTGATCCCTGTTGAACAGATTCACCAAGGCCTCCATCTGGACAAATGTATATGACAGTTAAGAAAATGTAAGTCGTGTTTCTTAGTGTCTGGAGAAGAAATTATTGACAAAAGAGTACTTGAATTGTTTCAGCAGGTACATGTGTATAAAATAACTATAGAGATTAAAATTGTTTAAAATTATAATAATAATAAAATTAATTGAAGCTACTCCAGCATATGTCCAGAAAAGATAGTCTTCTCAAAAACTATCTTTAACAAAATACTCAGGACAACTAAATTTACATTACAATGGATATATTCTCAAATCTGAAACATGGCAAGTGATAAGACCCGTCACCCCCTCAGGAGTGGAAGCAAGTGCAGGAGCTGAACCCATTAGAACATACCCTAAACAAGTCTTGTAAAGAAATGGCATACCCTCCCCAAGAGACGCAACTCTGGTTTCCAAAATAGAAGCAGATACGTCGGCGCCAAGCAACACATCTACCCTGGACGGGACATCAAATTCCATATCGGCTAAGGGATACTGGGCTACTAACTCCTTAACTGAAGGTGCAATAGGAGAACTAGGTAAATCATTTGTAATTTTATGGAGAACCATAAATAAATGTTCATCCTTAATAGTATTTCCATCAGTATCACCAACGCCTAGCTTGGCATATCCAAGAGGTTTCACAGGAACAACAGAAAACACCATTTAATTGGTCACAAGGTTGAGGGGAGAAAACATTAAGAAGCTTAGCACATCTCTCAGTAATAAAACTAGCCTGACTTGCTGGGTCCAGCAGGCCACGCACAATAATGTAATTATGAGGTGAAGAAAAATCCTAACTTTAACTGCTGCGAGTAGAACAGTTGAAGTGAACTGTTCACAAGCAAGCGAAACATTTGGTTTAGAAGACAAACTTTGAGACTTATGAGAAAGAGAAACAGGACTTATAGGCATGGCAGGCGAGGTATTAAGAGAAGGTACTCCAACAGAATCAGAAGCATGAAGAGTGGAATGCCCATCAGGCTTAAAACTTTGAGATGCTTTATGGGCATTAAATGAAGAATTAGAATTGGGTTCATCAAAATGTAAAAGAGAATGGTGACGTTTATGGCACTTGGCACAAGTATTTACAGAATTACACTTATGATTAAAATGTTTAGACAAGCAATTAAAACAAAGCTTAAGTGATTTTACCTTCTCATGGCGCTGCTTAACATTTAAGCTTAAGAAAAGAGGACAAGCATATTTTTTGTGATCGCCTTTGCAAAATATACACACAAGCTTAGTGTCCGCCAAAGCAGTATGAAAGGAAGACATATTCCTTTTTGGGACCAAGCTAACAGTAGCAGGTTTAGAAAGCTCTGAATTTTTATAAACATTTAATTGATCTTTTATGAAACTAATTAATTTATCCAGTTTAGGAAAGGTTCCACCCAAATTTTGCTCAAATCTCAAGCGAAGAGTTTTATCTAATTTCCGAAGAAGTAATCTAACTAGCAACTCAGCATCCCCGACTCTATATCCACTTGATAGCACTTTAAAGTTTGAACACTTATAAGATAAGTATCAAGAAAACCCTGGAGGGAAGCTACATTGGCAGCAATGGAAGAAATATCCAATATCCTGTCCAAGCACTCATCAATTGAAGCCCTTCTATTTTGATATTTAGAGATTAAAAGGTTTAAGGCAGCATCGTACCCCTCAGATGTAATAGGATATGCCCTAATCAACCTTAGAGGTTCCCCTTCAAGCAGAGATATCAAAAAATGAAACTTAGAAACCACAGATAAGCTTATATTCTGATGAATTAAAGTTTGAAATTTGGAATTGAATAGATCAAAATCACCCTTACCATTAAAATTGTCAATTTGAATTTTTGGAAGAGAATGCAATAAAGAATTACCTGCTGCACTATTGAGCTGGGAATCGTGACTGATATTACCACAGTTGTCATTAAAGGAGTCAAATGAGACATAATTAAGCTCAACTCTAAGCACTGAGAAGTGAAGTCCATGAATTCAGACTGGAGTTCACCAATAACACTTTTATCCTCAGCACTATCCAAGGCAGATTGAAAAAAGGATTTTGCTTCAGCTTCAAGCAAATTAAGTCGTTCTTTAATGACTGATAAGGCGGTAGCCGATACACCAGGTTTGGCTTTTTCTTTCAATAAGCTAAGGAAATCCTTAAGAGAGCAAATATGACTTTGAACGTGAATATCCATAACTGGGAAATTATAAAATGCCAAAAGATAACAGTTCTAGGAGAAAACAACGATAAAAGCGAAAAATTTCCAGCGAGCAAGCACACGTTATACCTCCAAGGAGATACGAGAGAAAAAAAATAAAAAAAATACAAAAGGAGCAAAAAATATTGAACGAGTTAATATAGGCGAAGAAATTAATATAAGCAATAAATTTAAGCAAAAGAACACGAGAAATGCGCAATAGGTCAAAGTATGCTGGAGCAGGAATGAACCGGCAAGCGCGTGCAGGTTCTGACCCCCTAACCCGAGAAACGCATTTATTATTATGCAAACCAAAATAATTGGCACACAGCAAAAATAAGAGCAAATAATAGCTTTGAGCACCAACAAATGACTCCTTCTCCCACCCACGAAATGAGAAATGTAAAAAACAAGAATGAAGCAGCGAGCGATAAGGGAAAACGATAATTTTAGCAATCTTTTCGACCAAAAAACGGGAATTTAATTTAGATCCGGCCCGGAGGACCATGTATTGGGTTGAGAATAGTGGACTGTATTTTGAAATTGGGGACTGGTTCATGAGGGAGAGCCGTGATGTGACGAAAATAATTAAAGTTTGGCTTACCTTGGTGCCGAGAACTGTGGGCATGAAGAGAGAAACTTACCGGCTGACTGCAAGGTGAAATGAAAGAGGTTGAGGGTAATTGCGAATAGGATAGGAAAGGTACATGAAATAAATTGCAGAGCCGAAGTTCCAACAAGTGTTCAAGTTGGTGGCGGAAGAAGAAGTGGGGGTTCGCGAATCCTGCCACCAGGAGCGCCCCCATCGAAGGAATAGCAAAACCCGGGAAATTTGAAGTGAAAAGGCAAAAGATCGCGAATATTCAACAAGCCATTTTCGTACGTTTTCGAAATTGTTGAAGTGTTGCTCCGCCAATGAGTGTCCCATCGATGAGAAGAGGTGATAATCAGAAGGCGCCAGGTCAGGTGAATACGGCGGGTGGGGTAGGAGTTCCCAACCTAGCGAAGAAATCGTTTCCTTAGTCAATCTGGCTGAATGTGCAGGAGCGTTATCATGCTGAAGAATGACTTTGGCGTGCCTGTGAGCCCATTCTGGGCGTTTTTCGATCAATGCGTGACTTAAATTGATCATTTGTTGTCGGTAGCGCTCGGTATTGACTGTTTCGCCGGGTTTGAGAAGCTCGTAGTAGACTACTCCCTTCTGATCCCACCACACACACAGCATTGTCTTCTTCCCAAAACGATCCGGTCTTGCACTCGATGTGGATGGTTGTCCTGGCGTTACCCATGATTTTTTTCGTTTGGGATTCTCAGTGTCATTAAGATCAATTAAAAAATTAGCATTTACTAAGTTAAATATATACTTGACATACCAACTAAAATATCAGAACCTCAATTTGGATTTTATTCAAACACTCATCGATACACCAACCATATACAGTCACAGACTACATTTCAGTTGTAATAGAGGATATACTGTGAGAAACGTAGAATCCAGTAATCCTTGAATGAAACAATTAATTTGTTATTCTTCTATCGGTATATGCCTTCCCTTTTCTATTCATTTAAAAGCCATCCTTCTTGCAGGTACAATATAACCAACCAAACTCGCACAGAAGAAAAATCAGAACCTCAATTTGGATTTTATTCAAACACTCATCGATACACCAACCATATACAGTCACAGACTACATTTCAGTTGTAATAGAGGATAGATGTCTCTTTTGTACATCCGATTATTGCAGGAGTTCAACAAGGACTGATTCTTGAACATTTGTAATACAAAAGTAGTCCAGTCAATGAAGGCCTGGAATGGGGTGTATTGTAGTGTGTTTTCTGTAATCCAAGGTTTTTCTTCGGAAACGTGTTCAGGGTAATTAGAAAGTAAATATACTAAAAGTCCTAAGTAAATATACTAAAAGTTTTTGGGCCTGGGAACAGAAAGGGGAGGGGCGCCGAAGGTTTCTTTTTTTGGTTTTGCACTCATACCTTGAAAACGGTGTGTCGTATGCAAAATATGACTGTTTACTAAATTAATGTTAATAAAATTCTCTAAAACTTTTATTCTATACACATTTTTCATATTCTGTACCCTTTCTGATATATATGCTTGGAAAATGTGAAGGACTTTAGTATGTTTGTTTTACCAAGAATAGTTAAAATTTATGTAACTTTTGACAGGTTGAAGATAAATTGGCATAAATAGGTGGTATTTTGATGTAAATTTAATTTTCTACAATATTATTTATGAAGACATTTGTCGTAGGATGAACGTTTTAGAAGATGTGGAGGGAAGTTTAACAGAAAATTTGGGTCTTTTGCACTTGGTCCCCGCATTTCATTTCGAGTTTGTTATTATATGTTTAGGTTACGAGTAACCTTCCCAAACGTAATAACATGTCAATGAGAGGTCGTTTGAATTGTTCCTATTATTTAATAATTAAATCAAAAACAAAAAAAAATTTTTATTATTATACGTGACATGTCTTTGTTCGATTTAATTTGTCGAATAAATAAAAAAGAAAAGGCGATAGAATTTCTTTAGGAAAAAGGTATTTTACATCGAATAACACTTAATAAAATATTTAAATAAATAATTAAATAATTTTTTGTTTTTTATTTAATTATTTAAGAATAGGAACAATCGAACGATCTCTCATTGAAATGTAATTACATTTGGGTTACTCGTAACCTAAACAAATGATAATAAACTCAAAATTAAATGCGCGGAACAAGTTCAAAAGACCCGAAAATTTTTACATTTGCTAAGGGTATATCTCGGAAAAGGTAGAGAATATGAAAAATGTGAATATAATAAAAGTTGTAGAGACTTTAATCAATATTAATTTAGTAATTAGTCATATTTTGCATACGATGTCACCCTGGTATGTCAGTAATAAAATCTTGCATATATCCAATGTACAGGACCATAATTACAATTCATACAAAATATTTCATAATTAACTTCACAGACACTAAAACAAACATCACAGGGACATGACCCACTATAGGGCTGCCTGTGCTCATGCAAGCAATTAAAAGTCTATAGGAAGACCATTTCATGAGGCAACAAAAAATATATAAAACAGTTGGGAGACCCAGGTTATGGTGGTCAGACTGTGTGGCAGGGGATTGTAGGCTCATTGGATTAAGGGATTGGATGGCAGCATCAGGTTGTCATGATGTTCTTTGTTCAAATGTCATATTGTTGTTTTTAGTCGGGTGCTTGGTACAACCTTCAAATTTTCTATATTGATCAGCTGCAATACCCTCTGTGCCCCCTTTAACCATTCTGTGCCACATTTTCTTGTTGATAAACATTGAGTAATTTCTTTGCTAATCTGAAGCTTTCCATTCTGTAGATGTGCGAGTAAAATTTTGCTCGGCATTTTCTGATTACATCTGTTATTATGCTGGTCTTTTGATAAAGTCAAATATAATTATGTTACAAAAAAAAAAATTATTAGCACACACATAATTACATTAAATAATTAATAAATATGCTATAATATTCATAATTGATTACCATGTTTTATGGTAAAATCTATCATTTTCATATTTTCAGTTTAAATCTTCTTGACACCTCAAAATTTCATAATAAAAGCCAATGAGGTATACTTATGCTTGATCTTCGTGTGTGTGTGTATATATTGTAGTGATATTTTGGAGTCAAAGTAAATTGTATGTAAAAAGATTTAAGTTTGAATTTGGCGCTGGCGAGAGTCCGCTGCCGATCTAATTGTTACGTAATTTTTACACTTTAATTTTTTTCACACTATCACCTTCAATATTTTGTAACTTTGAATTTGTTTCACCACTTATATTGTCAAATAATTTATTCGATTCAAGTTTCAATTCAACAGTGGTCTGTCCTAATTCTTTATCAGAATATTAGAAAATTTTGAGTAGATTTAATTTAGTTTTCTTCCTTTTTGTTTTTCAATTTTACTATTATTGTTAATTTGAAGTTGTGGTGCTTATAAGCCATCTAAACAATTCATGGTTATAATGGAACTGAAGAGTAATTCAAATAGAGATGTAATAGTATAACTAATTATTAATAAGTTGATTTAATTTAAGTATTATTTGTTTTGACATCTTGATACATTAATAACATTTTGTAAATAGTATACTAAAGAGTTTATATGATTAATCAAAAATTTTAATTAGAGAATAAGTAATTTAAAAAAAAAAATTGTCTTTAAACATTTTTTTTTTTATTCTGAAGTAGACCCGAATGTAGTGATATTTCGGAGTCGAGATAAATGGTATGTAAAATGATTTAAGTTTGAATTTGGCGCCAGCGAGAGTTCGCCGCCGATCTAATTATTACTAATTATAATTATAAATTATTTTTGTTTATAAATTTGAAATAAGGTATGTAAAATATTAAATAAAATTTTTAAATGATTTTGAAAATATAATATTCATAATCGATTGCCATGTTTTATGGTAAAATCTATCATTTTCATATTTTCAGTTTAAATCTTCTTGACACCTCAAAATTTCATAATAAAAGCCAATGAGCCAATGAGGTATACTTAAGCTTGATCTTTGTGTGTGTGTGTATATATATTGTTATGTTTTTTCTTTGTTGTAGGTTAGTTTTACTAAAATTTCGAATATTTTGAAGTTAATTTTCTTTATAACAAATTTTTAATTATTTGTCCCCATTTGGGCTGTAGTTTGTTATGTTTCAGCTTTTTATTAGATAATGTAAAATTATTTTCATTTATATAAAGTTAACTTAATTTGTTATGTTAATTTTGAGGGAATTTCAAGGGTTGAGCTTTTCAAAGATAATGATTTTGACTCAAGAATATATATTTTCAAATAAAAGAAATAAAAACATTTTACAATTAGATAACATTTTTTACTTAACGTATTTGTAATTAAGATACCTTCTATCTTCTCAATGACTGTAGGTTCTCACAACCCAAATTGGGGAACAATTTGTCCTTCTTGCATGAAACTTCCTTCTTTTTCTTCTTTCACCAGTTTATTCAAACACTCCTCTCATCCAGACTGCTAGTATAATTTATTATTTCTTCACACATGTGACTTGTTAAATCTCAGAGATGTTGATGTTTCAAAATCCGAGAGATGAGAGCGAGAGGTGTTGTCGCCTCGAAGTTCCATAGCAGATAGCCATTTTGATTCTCCGGAATCCGAAACAAGAGAGCCCGGTGTTGATGCCTCGGGATCCATACGCAGAGAGAGAGCTAAAAGACGCCAGCCCCAAGCGTCCTTTCAAAAAACCGTTAACGGCCAAATCTGCTCCATCATGGCCTTCATATTTATTATGTCTTAACTTAAAATAAAATATACAAAATTCAAATTATACAATAATAAAACATTTAAAAATCCTAATCATTTTTAGCATATCCCAATTTAAAATAGATAAGCAAAATATACGTAACAATTAGATTGGCGTTGAACTCTCGCTGGCGCCAAATTCAAACTTGAATTCTTTTAAAATACCATTTATCTCGACTCCGAAATATCACTACAATATATATATTGTATGATATTTCGGAGTTGAGGTAAATTGTATGTTTAAGTTTGAATTTGGCGCTGGCGAGAGTCCGCTGCCGATCTAATTGTTACGTAATTTTTGTTTATAAATTTGAATTAAGGTATGTAAAATATTCATGTTTTTGTAATGTATGAATTATGTTCTATTGTATTTTAAGTGATAAGTCGTTAAGGCGTAGTAAAGACGAAGGCCGTGAAGGTTTAGACTTGTCTATAACGGTTTTTGGGTGCGCTGTTCCTGTGTTGAGACCTTCTTCTTGTCTGGACGCTCGAGGTGTCAACATCTCCATATTATGTTAGTGATTTTCTGTTAGTCACATGTGTGAAGATTTAATAAATTACTTTAACATTATAGTTATGTGATGAGTGTTTCAATAGACTAATAAAGAAATGTTAGAAAGAAGCTGGAACAAGAGGGAGAAGTTGATGAACAATTTGAATTATGAAGATATATAATTGTTTTGAAGATGGAAGGTACCTTAATTAATAATATGTCAAATGCTATATGTAATCTGGTATAAAATGTGTTTATTTGTTTTGTACATAAAATATATTCTTGAGTCAGAATCACGATCTTTGAAAAGCTCAACCCTTGATATTCCCTCAAAATTAAATTAAACAAAGAAAGATAACTTTAAAATAAAAAATTTATTTGGACAATTAATTAACAACTAATTAGAGAACTAATTCATTAAATTCATATTAATTACAAATTTACTTATTACAATTATAATTTTAAAAAAGAACATTACTATATATATATAGTTATTAAATTTATTTATATATATTTGAAGTTATATATATATATATATATATATAAATATAAAATTAGTCCAGACAAATAACAGTTGAAATACCATTTCTAAAAATGAAATAGGTTAAGGGCACCTGTCCTCTATATTTAGAGAAAAAGGAAACATTTTCAACTTAAACAGACTGAAGTCCAGCCATATTCCATAAACTTGAAATAACTTTGGGAACTCTATATAGCCAGAGCAGTAATTATAGAAAATCCAAGCTTGCATAAGTGATAAAGGATTATCTACCTCTCAAAAATAATAATGACTGTAAAGCTATAAACACAAATACTTACTGCTGAGGAAAATTTAGTCTGGATGATGCCAGGAGCAACACAATTAACTCTAATGTTCTCCTTAGCTAAGTCTGCAGCTCCTGCTTTAGTCAGTCCAAGTAGAGCTGTTTTGCTGACTGAATAAGCCCCAAGAAGCTTAAGAAAAAGAAAAAATCTGAATTAATTATACACACACACACACACACATATTTCAGTTAGGTGCAGAACTGAGTCAATGCACCAATTTGTTTTATTTTATCAAACATTTTGATATTTATTAATTTAATGGGAAATGATCTTAAAAGTGAGTTAAATAACTCAATTGTTACTTAATCTGTATAAATTTAATCCAATATTTACATTGAAATGATTTATATTGATTGACTCACTTTTGTAGTTTTTATAAACGGCTTTGCACTCATGTAAAAATATGTCATACTTAGGATACTTGGATCATAATTGGATACTGTGCAACAAATGGTTCAACTTAATGCATTTGTTTTTAATACAAATATGAAACATATTTCAAAGAATATTACAGAAACTCTTATAGAATTACTTAAAAATGGGAAATTAACAAGATACATCACTCAAGAATTAACCAAAAGTCAATCAATGATTCAGAGAATAAGAGTAAATGCAAGTTTCCTATATCAATTATTGTTGGTGGTGGAACTAAAAAATTATCTGATAGAGAGGTAAGAATAGTCATTTACTATTTAAGATCTAGTTAGGCGCCTTCAGCTTCTCAAGCATTGGTGTATCTAAGGTGTATCACTAGCATGTCAGGGAACAAGTAGGTTTATTTTACACGACATAGTGCAAATGATGGGGTTGTGAAACTACCACCATATATTGCCTTCACTGTGTATAAAATCTTGTTCCTACTATGAAGTATTTATTAATTTTCCTGAACAAATAACTCTTATAATCTAATTACTTTTTGGTTAGAAATTTATTAAAAATTAATTATTATTATTAAAAATCATCATTTAAGTTAATTATTATTAAAAGTTAATTTATTGCTTTCTAGTGTTAATGCCTTTTTTAGTAAGAAGAGTTTTTTTTTTCTTCTATACAGTGCATATATCTGCTGTATGCATTCTTAGTGGTTTAAAGCTGACACCAAAACAGACTTGTGAAAATTACTTGGTTCAGACCTGCTACAGTAACAGAATTATGGTTTTATCAGAAAACCAGGTTTGATATTTCCAAAACTGTTGGTATTCCCAGATACAGATAGAAAGGATTTCTGTATTCCTGTATAATATATATATGTATATATATATATATATATATATATATATATATATATATATATATATATATATATATATGAATAAATGATGTATATTAATGTAAATGTATGTGAATAAGTCTGAATTTATTAAATTGGGATAACATGTGTTGAGATTTAGGAAGTCAGACTTTTTCCTTATTGCATGATTTTTAAATTTTTCTTTGGTTATCATTTCTTTTATATTTTGTTTAACATTATTTTGTTCATGTTAAATAACTTTGGGAGAATCAAATTTAAGAGAATTTAAAAAAAGACATACAACTATATTTATGTTGATAAACAAGTCGTTTGAGATATTGTTGTTTTTTTTGGGGGCTTAATGTCCTTATGTACTCCAACTAGGGCAAGAAGGACAGGTTATCCTACAGGTTACCAACCTATTCTAGCCAGGGTGGGGAGGTCAAGATTTATTTGTGGATTCGCTACAAAATAAATTTTAACCTGCCTAGGTTGGTTTCTAACCCACGATCTTCTGGTTACGAGAGCACTGAGATCCACGCCCCAACTCATTCGGCCATCGAGTCCCCTTGTTTGAGATATTGTTCTAATGTACCGAAATAATACTGTTTGTTAACTATGTTTGCACAGTATTTCGTAAACAATATTAGACTTTAATTCCAATTTATCTGTATCATTGGTTTTGGTGATTAATTTATCTATGGTGGACATATTTTTGAATGTGAATAATTTTATTGCACAACTTATTAAATTTTTAGAGGTTAAAAATTTTAAACAAAAATAGAAATTCACACAGACTCATTTGCAATCTACTAAAACAAACAAATACTCAACATAAACAACATGAAATTAACAATAAAAGATATTACACTATTCCATACATACAAACACTATCAGAAAGACTCAGAAAAACACTCACAAATAACCATAAAACTGATTACACTGTCACATTTACATATACATGAATACACCCTCCATCAAAATATATATATATATATATATATATATATATATATATATATATATATATATATATATATATATATATATATATATATATATATATATTTAATGGAGGGTATAATCAATAACTTAAAAAACATTTTTTTTTTATTGCTGCACATCTTTCAGATTACCAGTACAGGTGTGACTGTTGATCAAGTACTTTGCCTTTCAAAGAAAACAGATACACTACAACAAATGAATTAAAGCATTTAATGATATATCACTGATGTTCGGTCAAAAGGGCTTAAGTCTTGGAATGTAAAGTTTACAAGACAATTTTCCAAAGGTTTGAAAACTTCTATTTAATCCTGCCTAAGTATTTCTTATTTCATGAATCACTATATTATATCATAAGGGACTATTCATTATAGTAAAATAAAAACTTAAAACAAAATTTTATTTGTTCATTAATTTTTGTTTTCATAAAATCATTTTCATAAAAATAATGACTTAAGCCCTTTGTACCAAACACCAGAGATATTAAAACCTGTCTTTGTATTACTGGCATAGGTTGAAATCCTGCAATTGAAGATATGTAGACAATTGAACCACAACCAGATTTTTTCATTAAAGGAAGGGCTTCTGTTGTCAACATAAAAGCACATTTTACATTAACTTCAAAAATTTTATCCCAAACCTCTTCAGGACACTAAAAAAAATACAATTCTATGGATATAATCTTGATATGACAAAAGATTCTGTAGAAAGTTTAAAAGAATAAATAAATAAGTGGTAATACATAGTAGTAATAAAGAGTATATACATATTATTTCTTTATGTCACATATTAAAACAGAGCAGCCTTAAAAAAATCTAAAAAGTACTTACATCATAAGTGTCCCCTACAGCAGGATTTACTGCTGCATTAGAAACTAAGATGTCAAGATGTCCAAATTTATCTTCAACCTATTAATGATTTTTTTTTAAATTAATGGTATTGTTGGTCAAAATTACACTTCTTATAAATTCATTATTACTAATATTAGTTACTGTAAAATGGGGTCACATTAGTATGATGGGGTGAAATTGGTACACAATTGTTTCTGGTGTGATTTCCTTTCTGGCAGGTTGTTGTGTCAACTTTTACCAAATGAGAGCCCACAAAACGAATCATTCATGCGCTCTCATTTGTTAAAAGTCGATAACAACCTGCCAGAAGGAAATCACCACAGAAATAATTTTGTACCAATTTCACACCACCGTACTAATGTGACCCCATTTTAGTAAATTGCTCCCAAAATAGCCCTTAAAAATAAAATCATTCAATGAATGAACTTATTAATATCTAATTTTAAAATTATGGTTTCCATAAAATATAATAATAGTAACAACAAATTCAACATAAGTTTAATTATTAATAAAAAATAAAAGATCAAGAATAGGCATTGCATTCTTAGCAACAGCATTGGCTATCAAGTATTTCAGAATTTTTTCTTCATTTAATAAGAAGTGCTGAGAAATTAAATAGAATAAATACTTTCTTTTATGTCCTTAGTTCACTCACAGTTTTTAATGTTATTCAAAAACTAGTTAGCTAAAAGGTATATGAAAACAAAAAATAAATAATATATAAGATTGCTTAAAATGTAAGACAACTTACCAATTTAAAAAGTCTTTGTCTATCTTCTTTTTTTGCTACATGACATGGAATACCTAATATGTTTTTAAGCCCAGCATTTTGTAGTTCATCTAGTGCCTTTTTTACATTTTGTTCCTTTCTACTACTTATTATTACCTTCGCTCCTTCTTCTGCCAACCTCTTAGCAATTGCAAAACCGATCCTTAAAAGTACAATACAATGTTAAACAAACTTTTTTGATATTTTCTACCACAAATATAAATCAATCCATCAAACCCATCAGTTGAAGCAGTAACAACAGCCACCTTATCTTGAAGCCTTGTAATGCAACTAGACATGGCTCTGGTCGCAAGTGCTTTACCTGAATAATTAAGCAACTTGAAGGCTGACATCATGATAACTAGATATTAGGCCTAGCCTTATATATGTTGATTAATTATGCTCACTGATAAGGATTCTCTTTTGATAACGATTGCTACCCAACGTGCATGGCCTACCTGATCTTTCTCCTTAAGTACCAAACTGTCAATTTCTAGCATGTTGTTCTTATAACAATTTTACCTTAGCTTTTAAACTTTATCCTCTTCTCAAGAATCATTCAGCGCATTCCAATGAGTCATAAGAACCAGTGGTGTCTGGTATGACAGCAACAATTCTGTAAACATTTAAATATATAAGGAAACAGAGAGAATATATGAAAACCATAAGCCCTGGATTTAGACAAAAGAAAATATTCAAACTAAACGGACAACGAGAGGAGTTAGACCATTGGATAAGGCACTACCCTCCCTGGGGTTTAGTTCCGTAGACGCCCCCATTTTCAAATGCCTATTTCTTCCATGTCACTCCACCAAAACATAAATACAATTAGTGCTATTTAATTTACATTTAACCAATTTTCATGTAATATTAAACTCTTTGAGGTTTTTTTAAATTATCGTGTAGAAAACATTATGTTAAAAATTTGGGAGCGTCTGCGGAACTATTTACCAAGGGAAAACGTAGACGCCCCTACGTTTCACACAAGTGTGAATATAAATTTTGGGAATGATTTCCGCCCGCATGTATTCCTCGCTTACCTGATCTCCATGCTGATTCAATATTTTGAGTGTGCGATAATGTATTAGGATCTATAAAATGTAAGCTATGGTTCACATGTCTGGTGGGTGTGTCCCAAATTTGCAAGCTCTGTGAAGCTTCTCCATTTATCTGTAATTATAGTGCTTCCCGGTTTGACATTTTTATAATCAGAGGTAGTAGAGTTGCAGCGTCACGCTTATTGTGGGGGCAAATTTCTATCTAGAACTTCTTTTGCCCATCCCGTTCTATCGTTCCCAGAATCCAACTCCCGTCCACAATTCTTCCTCGATTATATTTTCTTTTACCTATTTTAGTTTCATCTATTTCGACTATAATACCAGGCCCACCTACCATGTCATTTTGTTGTTCGGCCCACACAATACACAGTTCTTGGAAATAAGATAACCAGTCAGAAATGGTTTCTCTTGAAGTGGAATATCCGTCAAAAGAGGTCTCATGCTGAATGAAATCATAATTAGTTATATTATGAGAAAATAAATAGGCCATTATTAAAACCTTGTTGTAAGGCCACTCGTGTTGTCCAAAAACGAGTTTTTAAATATGGTGATAAATTTATCATGAGGGAACTCACCTCTTTTGCGGCATCTATATTCCCGACATCCCGTTCTGATTCTTAATTGCATTCTTTCATTGCATTCGGGACAGTGCGGAAAATTCATAATAAGTCCTTTATTTCGTAGCCAGACAAGAGTGGATTCCTCATCTTCTAATAATTTAAATAGTTCCTTTAAATACATAACGCCACTGTGATATTGTAACAACACAACAGGGGTTTTTAACTACGTTTATTCACAAATACAAATTAACAAGATAACTATTTACTGTGCTATAAACAAAAAAAAATAACCTTATATTGTTAATATACTATCACCTAGAAACCAATAAAACTTCTTATTAACGGGGGTAATTCACCTTATAATGTTACAATATTAAGAGTTACAATGATTATTTTCACTCAAAGGATTATTTCGTTGATATAGCAGGTTTGAGATTAGACATTACGTCAGTGAAGCAATAAACAACAAACAAAAATGTATTTGCATTGTAGCTGTAACCTACGATAATATTTTAACATTATTTTACGTAGCAAAGGGCTGGGGGCGTCTACGGAACTTTTTCCCTTGGTAAATAGTTCCGCAGACGCCCCCAACTTTTTTAAATTAATATTTTCAAGATAATAATTGTATACACTTTAAATAATTAAGTATTAGAAGAAAATTGGTTAAATGTAGATTAAATAGCACTAATTGTATTTATGTTTTGGTGAAGTGACATGGAAGAAATAGGCATTTGAAAATGGGGGCGTTCTGCGGAACTACACCCCCTCCCAGTTCCCATGTTCAAGTCCGGCTGAAGGCAGAAAATTATAGTTTCCTGGACTCCGAACCGCCGAGTAAGATAAACGATTCAGAATTATGAAAAAGTTGCTTCACGAGGTACATAAAAATTTCTTGCTTCATTAAGTCAGGTATTGTCTCAGGTTCACTAAGACGCTCGGTAAGATAAAATTTTCTCTTTTTCCTTCTTTAACACATTCGAAATTTTCATGAGGGACAAAACTCATGTTATATTGTACATGAAAAATCTTTTTATTTTCAAGTCTGGTTTAGTTTTAATTTCATTAAAACGCTTAATAAGACAGAACTACTGTATGCTTTACTTCTAAAAAGACATTATTTCACATAGAGAGCCACAATTATTCAGATATCAGAATTTTGTTAAAAATATAAAGAAAATATCGACAAATTCAGTGTTTGTTTGAAAATCTCGTGGAGTGAGGACATGTGAAAAGCTCCTGAGGATTAACCTTTTATCAACTTACAAGTTTAGGGATAGCGGGTTGATACTTCCCCCACGAACATAAGTTTCATTTATCATTTATCTTTGTTTTTCATAAGCACACCTCTATAGGTTTAGGACTATTCCCCACTACAGTTGCATGGTGTGGAGTTGTCATTTTATAATGGTGTCATCGTCTTCATTTACTTTTAATAAATCTTCGAGAATATTGATCAATATTTTGTTTAAAGAAATGGATTTCTTAATAAATAATCAACATTAGAATGTTCTTTTCATTAAAAATAGCATAATACCAAACCTATCGGACGGATCATCCGGAAGGAAAAGTTCAATCACGGGCACTGCCGTCATCATCCATCATTCCCTCTTCCGTTACTTACTGCCTTTACCAAATCACGATTTCCTACAAACAACTGCAGTTGTTATCAAAACCTTCCCTTACCCTCTTACAATAGGTGCAGCTTATTGTCCTCCTAGAAAAACTGTCTCCAACAACTAATTCAGTTCCTTTCTTGATTCACTGAGAAACCACTTCCTTCTAGGTGCTAACGCTAAATGCCAACAGTGGGGTGCCAGAACCACCAACTCCCGTGTCAGAATGCAACTGTCTGCACTTAATTATAACCATTGCCACTACATTTCTCCCTGTTCTCCTACCTACTGGCCAACAGATCCTACTCGTAATCCAGACCTCCTAGATTTTTTCATTTACACAGGTATAGGTACTATCAATCACTCCATTAAACGCCTAGATCTCCTCTCCTCCGATCACAGTCCTCTATTCCTAAACCTATCCTTAGCACCGATACCCAAACTTCCTACCCCATCATTTATTAGAGGCCCAATAAACAGGATTTGCAACCTTGAGCAGCTTTTTTCCCTGGCGTACCAACTCTGGAACGCTGGCTTCAAATTTAACTTGACCAATAATTAGTCAATATAACAAATACTATAATATAATAAATATTGAATGCTCTTTTTTAAAAAACACTTATTTATTAATACACATTTGTAATCAAATTAATTTAATTTCCTCCACTTGCGCTTCTCAATTTCATTTACAAATTTGTGTTAATATATTTTTTTAAAAATATATATGTCGTAATGTTAAAAAAAATAAAAACAAAAAGAACTCTGATTTAACAAAAACATAAAAATCAAACTAAAAAAAAAATCAACTGCTAATATATATACATATTTAAAACTAATATTTATCTTTACTACAAAAAATTACAAAATATAAACATTTCTAAACCAATAGTTATCTTTACAAAGAAGCTAACATAATAAAAAAACAAAAAAACATATATATATATATATATATATATATATATATTCTCTTCACATATATATATATATATATATATATATATGATATTTCAGTTATGATTTCAGATGATATAAAATAAAAAAGAAAAAGGATTGATATATGAACGCCTGGATAGTTGAAATATAACTGATTTATTCCTCAAATAATTCTACTTATTACATTTGGTCTTATTTACATCTTTAAGGAGGATTAAGTTAGGTATTAAGTATATTATTCTTATTCCCTATACCTTAACCCCCCCCCCCCCCACGAGTTTACGAACACCTCTTGTAAACTCCAAAAAATAAAATAAAATAGATCACTTATTACTAGATACATATCTTAAAAGAAAAGAACATAGCAATATTATACAATTTCACATTCACTTATTACTATATACAGAACTCAGAAATGAATAAAAATACTAAAAAACACGTAACAAAACTATGCACCATATTCACAATCACTTCCATTACATCACCTATATACCTATAATCGTTACGAAAAATACAAAAAACAATATATATATACTTCTACTGAACATAAATTCCCTCTTGTCTAGCATAACCATTGTACAATGAAAGAAGTAGTGATATAAAGGGAAAATTAAAAAAAAAAAAAACAATAATAACTTGTTGATCCTGGAGACTATACCCGTTTATATTTGGGTTTCTCTGGATTCCCTAATTGGAATTTTTAACTGCTCAATGTGAGCTGTCCTCCTTTTCTTGGGGTCGTGGACGCTTTGTATGGTTACCACATTATGCTCCCGAATTACAATGACCCTGTAAGGCCCCTCATAGCGCCTAACCTCCTTGCTCCTGTTGGACCCTACTTTCTTGTACACTATTGTACCAATTCGCAACCTTTCCGTCACGTCCCGAACCCTTAGGTTTTCTCTTTCCACCCTTTTACTCTTCTCAGTTACCATCCGTTTTCTAACCTTATCCCACCGGCTAACCAATGCAATTCGGTTCGCTGCTAACTGTTCCGCCAGATCCTCATCTACTACCGTATTTCGCTCGTCCCTTCTTCTATCACGGAGCCCAAAAAGTATTTCAAATGGAGAGAACCCAGTTGTCATGTGAATAGAATGGTTATAGGCTGCAACCGCCCTAGGCATCGCTATGTCCGCCTCTAACCCTTTATCTACGTGAAATACACGAAGGTGATCCCCTAGTGTGCTATGGAGCCGCTCTACGTCCCCTCTACTCTGGGGGCCCCGGGGTATTAATATGCCATTCTACTTCCAATGTTTTCATCTCCGTCCTGATGTTGGCATTGTCGAACTCCCGCCCTCCGTCTGATGACACCCTGTTCGGTACCCCGTAAAACTGGAACCACAGCCTTAGAGCCGTAACAACTGCTTCCGCCGACCGTTCCCTTATCGGATATGCCATCACCGTTACCCACTTGAATCCTTTCCAAGTGAATGTGTCCACTTGAAGGTCACTTAGTGGCCCCACGGGTGTCTCCGACTCTTCCTGCCGTCCCGTGGGCGGATGCCGGTCATATTTCGTAGTATGGCAAACCTCACACGCCCCCAGTACTTCATCTACCGTCTTCCTCATCCGGATCCAATAGTACTTTCGCTTTAACCCCTGAAGTGTCTCATTCACGCCCCGGTGGTTCGTCTTGCCTTGGTGGTAGGCGAGCGTAACTTCCCGCTGTCTATCAGGCTCCGTTATCGTTTCTACCATCAACCGGCATCGCACAAACGTTCTATCCAACCCAATCTTCTCAGTTTGCCATAACCGCCGTATCTTCCCCCAAACAGTCGCATTACCCACATACAAGTATGACGTTTTCCCTGGTTTCGATGCGTCATTCAATGCCCTCACCAGCTGTTCCTCTCTTATTCCTGGTTCCGACCAGACGGTCGCAATACGCAATTTGCCATACCGAGTGTGTTCGATTTTCGTACGCCCTGTGGTTTTGGTTTTCCAAACGATCTGATCGGGTTTATCATTGACAATTTCCTCCCTTTCTTCCATATTCACCGCTCTCTCACTTACCGAGCTTCTTCCCCCCGATGACTCCCGGTCGTTATCGGTTCCACGTGGCTCTTGCTCTCCTTTTCCATCCAGCGACCATTCCTGAAGAAACTGCCCAACGTCTCGCGAGGGTCCTGCAGCCGCGTCCTCGATCGCATACAGTAATCGCCCTCGATAACCAGTCGGCAACTACATTCTCCTTACCTGGTTTGTAAATAATTTCCATAGAATACTGGCTCAGTTGCTCTTTCCATCTAGAAACCCTCGCCGACGACTCTTTTAGTTTCCCCACCCATTGGAGTGGCCTATGGTCAGTCTGCACCCTAAACCGCCTGCCAAACAAGTATGGTCTGAAGTGGTCTATTGCCCAGACGATTCCTAGTAGTTCGCGCTCTAGAGCACTATATCGTGCCTCTGCATCTGTCAAGCGTCTACTCCCATAAGCTACCGGACGATCTCCTTTCTCTCCCTCCTGAGACAGAACCGCACCAACCGCGTATTCGCTTGCATCGGTCGTTAATGTGAACGGACGCGTGAAGTCCGGGAATGCTAGTATAGGTTCCTCCTTCAATCGTGCCATGCATCGACGAATATTGTCTTCCATGATCGCAGTGACAACTATTTTCGCACCCTTTTTTAGCAAATTGTTAACAGGCACCAAATATTGAGCCATATCCGGTAAAAACCGACGGTAATAATTTAGAGCCCCTAAAAGTCGTCGGATCCCTTTTACATCCCGGGGTATTTCCATCCTCGTAATCGCACTCACTTTGGATGCATCCGGTTTCACTCCCTCCTTCGACACAGTATGGCCCAAAAAATTAATTTCGGTTTTCCCCAGTACGGACTTCTCTGGTGATAGTCGCAACCCAAATTCACGTACCCGTTCAAACACCTGTTTGAGATGTTTGATATGTTCCTCTTCCGACCTGCTAAACACTAGCAAGTCGTCCATATAGATTTGGCATATCCCTTCATCTATAGCCCGTAAAAATTCGTCCATAAGGCGCTGAAATGTGAGGGGTGCATTCTTTAATCCGAACGGCATACGGGTGAACTCAAAATGCCCCCTCTCAAACGTGAATGCTGTTTTCGCCTGATCCCTTGGATGAATCTTAATTTGATGATAACCAGCTTTGAGATCCAGTGTACTAAATACCTCAGCCCCACTTAACCTGTCTATAATATCATCAAACCGAGGAATAGGGTATACTTCGTCCACGGTATTCTCATTAAACTTCCGGAAGTCGACTACGACCCTATATGATTCTCTATTATCCCCAGGTACGCTTTTCTTCCTCACCGCCCATAAGGGACTGTTGAATGGGGACGAACTGTTAACTATTATTCCCTGTTTCAACAAGTTTTCCAATTCGGCCAGGATATGTTTTCTTAGGGCGTGCGGATACCGGCGCTCCTTAACATATGAAATCCTTTCCTGCTTAAGAGGAATTTCATGTACGGTTCTCCCCGTCGCGCTCAAAACATCCCCTTCTTTGAAAAAAATATCATCATATTCTCTCCTCAATTCTTCCCTCCAATCAGTCACCCTACTCACCGCTCCAATGCGCGACCCATTCACCACTTGCTGGCATTGATATACTCTCTTTCCCAAACGTATATGCCACCTCCCTTTTTGATTCCGTACGCTCGCGCCTACTTGTCCCAGCAAGTCACAACCGACGATCGCCTGGTATTCGCGAGGCACCTGCTCCACAACATGTACCCGCAAGCTGTTTCCCGTTTCCGACCATTAGGGCAACATCTATCTCCCCTAGCACTCTACAGGGCCCCCCCAAGGTGACCAATCTACATCCACATACCTTTAACTGAGATGTCTTCTCCTTACCACATAGCATCTCTACAGCATCTCTTGACATCAGAGTATTGGAACTCCCGGTGTCCACCAGGCACCTGACTCCATTCTTCAACTTAATTATTGGCAACCAGCTACCGCGTTTACTCCTTACATTGTTGCACCAGAACGCGTGGCCGCCTCTCCTCCTGCACCCTCCTCATGTCCTGTTTTGCTTCCTCCTCTCGGCTGCTGCTTGGCGATGCTCTCTATTCTGCGTGGTTCTCCGCCGCTGGCTACTCCAAGCACCTTCTTCACCACTGCTCCCCGGCTCCTCTTCTGTTCCGGAAACTCCAGACACTTCCGACACCTCTTCAGATGATGAGCTCCTCCGCATTGCTCGGGATCTTCTCCGTAACTCCTGAGCGTTCACCTCCATTGGCTCACCCTGTTGACCATCCTATCGGCGAAAGATGTAGGGACATTGGCGAGCTATGTGACCTTCCATTCCACACTCAAAGCATTTGGTCCGGGGACAATGTGCTACGAGATGCCCGGTTTTTCCGCACCCATGGCATCTTCTCTCTTCCTTTCTTGGCCCACCTTTCTGTTTGGATGGTCCCGACTTTCGCCACACCGCTGGGGCAATCCTTGGTCGACTGAAAGGAACCCTGTTCCACTCAAAGTCAGCTCCTTCCATACGTGCTTCTTCCTCCCGGGCGCCCGAATCTACTAACTCCTGGGCACATTCCACGAATGTCCGGTCTGACTGAAAGCCTTCTTTCTTTCCAGTCTCTCTGGCTAACTGCACCTTTCAGACCGTACCCAAAAACGCAATTCGAGCCGCTGTTTCCTTTGCAGATACGGTCTCTCGCATCTTCTCCATAAGTTTATTGTAGCGAGCCAACATCCCTGCCGCGTATTGACCCGGAGTTTGATGCTGTTGCTTTCTCTCCCGAAACAACTGATATATATCTTCCTCCACCAAACGCCTTCTTCAAGCGACTTTTCACGACCTCCCATGAAGTCCCCTCATCCGCTTGAATCTGGTTCAAAATGTTTCTTTTCACTCGACAGATCAAGTCCGCCTTTAAAGACTCAGCGTCTCGTGAATCCACCAAATTATCAGCCGCCTTGGCTTCAATTCGGGCCAACAGCCTATCTCCACCCTTAATAAAGTGATTCAGTTCACCTATCTCTCCAGTGAACTTCTCCAAGTCCGATATTGCCCTCCGCAGCTCCTGCGCAGTGGCCACCCTTACTTTCATCCAGGCTAACGTGTTCGCATGTGCTTCAGCTAGAACCGGCTGTCTTAATACTCCTTCTGATCCCTCTGGCATTTTTATTTTTCAATCACAGAAGATTAAACACGAAAAAAAAAAAGATTTTTTTTTTTTTTTTTTAAATCTCCCCAACATTGTTCAACGTTGTATTGGATAAAATAATGAAAGAACTATGGAAAGTTAATAATACGGGTGCGATTATAGGGACCATGTCAAAGTAAGATGCCTTGCCTACGCAGACGATCTTACCCTTTTAGCGGAAACGGAAGAAGAAGCGATCGAACAAATACACATCCTGACAGAAATTTCGGAAAAAACAGGTCTACATATCTCTTACGAAAAAACATAACTAATGACTACCGACCCAGGCTTAAAAAAAAATCAGTGGAAACCAAATACGGAACAATAAAAGTAACAAACAAATTTAAGTACCTAGGTGAGACTATATGTAGCAACGGTTCGGAAAAAGAAAGTATAAAGGAAAGAATAACTAAACTACAGAAACTATCTTTTGCAACAACTAACGTTTACAACAAAAAAACCCTGTCGACAAAAGCAAAAATAAGACACTACAACACTGTCGTTAAACCTGTGATTTTATACGGGACAGAAACCACTTGCATTCCTAGTCTGGAAGAATTACTAAGGATTGAACGGAGAATTCTGAGAAGGATCTATGGCCCCAAAAAGACTCAAGAAGGATACAGGCTTAGACCCAACCGGGAAATCTATAAAGATACAAAGGACATAGAAACGGAAATCCGGGTTAGAAGACTGAAATTCTATGGACATATGATAAGAATGGTCCCGGAAAGACTAAATAAGCAAATATTTCAGAAAATCCGTGGATATAAAAGCTCAGGAGGATATACGAAACAGATGAAAGAAGAAACGGAAAGATTAGGTATAACGGACCAGGACTGTCAGGACAGAGAAAGATATAGAAACAGACTTAAAGAATTAAAGGTTGTTGTGGGCAGAAGAAGTTCAAAAAAGGGAGTGGCGTGGCCAGAAGAAAGAAAAAAGAGACACGGAGAAATAATGAAAGAAAAAAGGAAGGAAAGAAAAAACAAGAGAGGAGCCAAAAATTGATATTCGCGTGGTCTCCAAGGCCGTTTCGTGAAAAAAAAAAAAAAAAAATTTTGTTATTAACATTTTAAATAAATTATTTTTCTAAAAATGAAATTGAGAATTAAAGTTTTAAAATCATAAAATGAACGGCTGAAACATACCGCCCACCAAATTTTAAGTAATACAATTTCAAATAGGTCACACCTCTGAAGGAGGTAACAAAGGTGCTAGCTGAGCAACTGGACGCACCTATTCTCCTGTTGGGGTTTTCAATTTTACTATCCTAACAACACCATCTTTAGCCGGATAAGTTTCAATAATTCTTGCTGCTGGCCAACAACGGGGAGGTATTCCGGGTTCTCTGATTAATACCAAAGTTCCTACAGTGACATTATTAGTGAGTGATCTCCATTTGCCCCGCTGTTGTAGACTGTTTAAGTACTCTAATCGCCATCTCTGCCTTATTTCCTGAATTGACCTTTTCACTAACTGCCAACGAGTTAATCTGTTCACCGGAACGTCGGTGAGATCCAATTCTTGTGTGGCAACCAGCGAACCACCAATCAGGAAATGACCAGGTGTTAGAGGATCGATGTCATCTACGGCTGTGGAAAATGGGCACAATGGCTTAGAGTTTAAGATGGCCTCTATGTTGGCAATAATGGTATATAACTCCTCAAACGTAAGGCAGCGCTCACGTAATACTCTTACTAAATGTGCTTTCATTGACTTGACCCCCGCTTCCCACAGACCTCCAAAGTGCGGGGAGGCTGGAGGAATAAAGCTCCATTCTATCTGTTTCATGTTGCACTGTTCGGTTATACGCACTTGAGTTGCAGGGTTTCGGAAATGATTCCATACCTCTTTTAATCTTCTATCAGCACCCACGAAATTAGTTGCGTTATCTGAGAAAATTCGAGTAAGTACTCCTCTTCGGGCCACAAACCTCTCCAGGCAGGCTATGAAAGCATCAGTGGTAAGTTGTGATACTAATTCAAGGTGGACAGCTTTAGTGCTCATGTAAACGTACAAGCTTGGTTATAGGTGTCTTTTTTTTTGGAAGATTTCTTAATAAGAAAAGGTCCTGCGAAGTCAATTCCTACATTGAGGAACGCCCGACCTTGCTCAAAACGAGAAACTGGTAATGTGCTCATAAATGGAGTAAAGTTAGTTACACGTAATCGATGGCATTTGACGCATTGATGTATCCTGGACCGTATAACTTTCCTTGCAGTGGGTATCCAGTATTGTCTTCTAATTAGTGAATGGAGTAATTGAGGTCCAGCATGTAAATAACATTTGTGAAAATGATCAACCAGCCTGGTTGTAAAATGAGATTTAGGATGTAAAAGGTTGGTGTTGCGGCGGCTAGGGGTTCTTAGTGAACTCAGCCGAAAACCGTCCGCTTTTGTGAAGCTGGTAGCTCAATGGAATAAATATCGTTAAATAAACATTTTGCCTGTAACTTTATTACATAATTAACAAGGTTAGTTTAGATATAATGCAGCCTCTCTTCATCATCTTATATATAAATAAAGCTTATAAATTATTATGCATAAGTTAATGAACAATTATACCTTAATAATAATTTAACATTGCATACAAAGATAACCGTTTATTATAACCAATAAACATTAATAAATTACCATGGTAAAGTCCAACAAACTATGGTTCAACGATGGCTTGACTTTGTGAGTGAATGTAGTAGATGCCGTTTAAAGACCCGTGATGGGTAAAACGATTACAGATGATGCTATATAGTTTCTTAGTATCACATCTGGATTGTTGAGCCTTGCGCTCGGAATGTAAAAACATGTAGCGAGAGAGCTCTCTCGTCCGCTATAACCTTGTTCCAAGGTAGATATGCCTCTTTCCTTCAATGTCTTGTCGCACACTGACTCTTCTTGAGGAGGAGAGGTGGCACGTCACGTGACTCACGCAGCCGCCAGAAGACCCACGCATAAATCAATCAATTAAAACCATCAATTCAATCCAAATATATAACGAACACTAATCTGTCGGTTTTGACATATGACAGATGTTTTTATTAATAACCATAAAAATAAAATTTATACAATTGACAACCTAAAAAACAAATTGATTCTTTATAACCAATTTAATTGTACATGAGGTAGAAATAATTATAATAATCTTAATTTGAACCAAGAATTAAGTGACCTCAGCTAGATAAACAAAACACATGTTGGCCTCAACAGTTGGCAATAATGGTATATAACTCCTCAAACGTAAGGCAGCACTCACGTAATACTCTTACTAAATGTGCTTTCATTGACTTGACCCCCGCTTCCCACAGACCTCCAAAGTGCAGGGAGGCTGGAGGGATAAAGCTCCATTCTATCTATTCTATCCATTCCGAACAAATCCCCTCCCACACTGCTGAAGTTCACCAATTCCTCTTTCCGTACCTCCTTAAGCTGTTTACCACTCTGAGGTCAAATTCATTTAAAAAAAGTTGAAACTCCGCAAATCAACTGGATATGATCTCACCACCCAGATTCGCCGACTACTTCCTTAAAAAGCGATCATATTCCTTACTTACATATATTATTGTATCCTTCACATAACCCACTTTCCCAACCAACCCTAATGTCTTTTTAACCACATTTGCAGATGATACTGTTATCCTATCATCCCATCCAGATCCTAAACTTGCTTCCCTCAACCTCCAAATATATCTGGTGCAACAAGTGGAGAATAAAAGTTAATGAAGCCAAATGCAGTCATATAATGTTTACCCTACGCCGCAAATCCTGTCCTCCCATCCACTTTAATAACATACCTATATCCGACACAGTACGTTACCTTGGCATTCATCATGACAAAAGACTGTCTTGGAATCCTCACACTAGACTAAAAAGACAGGAACTAAATAGGAGATTCAGCCAGACAACAGACAACTCGGCAGGAATTCTTATCTCTCAGTTGATAACAAACTCCACATATGCAAAGCAGTCTTAAAACCTATTTGGATCTACGGACTTGAACTGTGGAGGACAGCAAGACAATCCAATATCAAACGTATTAAATCTTTCCAATCCAAAGTCCTCCGAACAATTGTCAATGCACCTTATTATGTTACTAATAAAACCCTACATTTTTTTAGATTTTTTACTATGCCACTACAATCGTCCAAGTCTTGTGCGGATGCAATCCAGCCACTGACTCTTAAGACGCTTCTAGCATCCTTCGCTACACCATCCGCCTTTTAGTTTTGGTCTTCCTCTCCTCCTTTTTACAATAATTTGATGTGTCAGTAACATTTCAGGCATCTCAACTTCTGGCATCCTTGCTATATGCCCTGCATACCTTAGACGCCTTAACTTAAGTTCACTGACCACATCTGTCTCTCCAAAGGTGAGGTGTAGTTCTTGGTCGGTGCGTCGCACAGTGGGACGAAACTGTGTTTTTTCTGGACATCGCATTGTGAGCCTCTAAAAATTATTGCATCGACTTCAAATTTCATATGGGTATGTTTTCAAAGAGAGATCGAGAGCGCAGGATCGAAGAGAGTGGTGGTCCGTTGTGGAGGAGGCCCGGGTCCTTGTAGGACCGTAGTGCCCATATAATAATAGTACAAAATGTTTTCAAAGGTGTAAAATTCGAATCTAAACTCTGTTTTTTTCCCCATCATTTCAGAACTTAGCTCTGTTAACCAATAGTTTGTCTAAAAAAATCCAATTTTCGTTTTTTCGTGTTTTGATTCAAGGGATATGCTTTTTGATGTACTCTATCAAATTAAAAAAATCTGCAAATCAATCAGTTTACCGTTATGTGAGGTAAACGTGTTTTATGCTTTTTTCGTCGATCGGATTTTCTAAATAATTAAACAATTTGCGGTTTGTCAGAAACCTGATAGGTAATAATTATTTTAAATATTGTCCTCAACTGAAAACGGAACTATTTAGTTATTTAATAGAAGTAATCAATTTTAGCCCACAGGCTCCTACACTGTGGTTATCGAAATTTTATCGTTGGATCCATTCGTTCAAATTCGGCGTGTCAGTGTCAGCATTCAGACCAATTCCGATATCAATTTTAAGCATTTTTATTGGTGAAAACCTGTTGATAACATTTGTGTAGTCCATTTCTTGTAGCAATTTGGAACAATTTTTTGTACAAGTTGAATTATCAAAGTAAATCGTGTTTAAAAAAGAAAATCATTAATAAATAATTTAAAAACTTCCAAAACTTAGGATGAGGGAAAAGTAATAAAGATGAGTTATACCTATGTCTTAGCAAAGTGGTCAGCAGAGTTCAAGAGAGGTTTTTATACTTCAGGAAACATTTCTACAACTTTACAGGAAATAAACAATTATATTTATAGTTAAATTGATATATCTATATCCATATTTACATTGATGATATCTTACACATTTTAATGTTTTAAGTGTCCATTGATGTGGAATAATTTTTATGTGTCTTATCACCAGAGTCCATCTCAACACTTTGTCCGTTTCTCGCAACCCCATAGCTTCCTGAAACATATCTTTTAATAATCCAAGACCACAGCCAAAATCCAAGCCAAATTAATAAAAAATGAAAACCAAATACAACTCATGCATTTAGGAAACTCAGTTAAAACTATACTTTCCACAGATATAAACAGACTTAACAAAATGGGTAAAACAAGGATTATTAATGTGAGAAGAAGGAGTTCTACAGATCTTATTAATACGTAAACAATATATTTAATTCCAAATATTCTCCAAGGTCGCAAGGCGTCGCAGACCATTTCGATCTTGAGTTACTTTTTATAATCGATATTTTGAATTAAAATGGTTTTCGACTTAAACAAGTATAAACTTTTTTCAATAATCAATTTTTTTTGTTGACATTTTCAAATTTAAATACATTTATTTTTTGTAATTATTTTTATTGTATGGGAATATGTGACCCGTCAAGACAACCTACAACTCCAGGAAATCCAGACATTGCAAAGAATCCTGCTTTGGTGGTTCGAATTCCCTCTATGGTTGTTGGAATTTTTATAACTTGGGGTCTCAATCTCGCAATCATGCTACTGACTCTTTTTACAACACTACTCGCCGTGCCTATGTGGACTCCTCCATAATCACTTCAATAGATTTGAAAAGAGCCAGATGCATAAAATCTTAAGCTGAGTAAGATTTGCTCTATTGGAGTTAAAGAGCGACTTCGGTTACAACCTTAAGGCATCCCCAAACTCAGTTACCTAAACCATGACTGTATTTTTAGACATTCTATATCTTTCTTCAAATTCTCCGTTTGATAAAAATGAAAACCAGTCAGTACGAGTTCTCAGGAGTCGTTGTCGTTCTACACTCTGCAGAAAAGTAATAGTCTCCTAGTCAGAAGATGATGAAAACGCCATTTTTTATAAACATATATAAACTGAAATATAAATAACTGAAAACAGGACAAAGAAAAACTTTAAACGGGAAAACTTGTATTGGGTTAAATGAAAATAAAATTTAAAATATGAAATGTTTAACTAATTAGATAGGATATATAAAAAAATGTCATGATCTTATAACTAGAGACCGGATTTTCGTGCAGTAAAAAACTCAAAGCATGCAAAATCGTGCAGTAAAAAACTCAAAATATGCAAAATCGTGCAGTAGAAAACACAAAACGTGAATTTAAAAACTTAATACATGCAGCAATCCATTTATTTACACAAAGATGCAAAACTTAACCAGCCTTGAATAAACTTAAGGACATTTCAACAAACGTTTCGTTTTAGTGTTAATTCAATCTAAAAATACTTTAAAATTTGGGGAAAAAAGGAGATGAAAAAAAATTGTTAATTAAAAGAAATATAAAATATCTTTATTGAAATTTCCTTTTAGGAGGAATCAAAATATAATTAAATGTTTTTGAAAAATAAATAAGTTTTTAAATGTTTCGTGAAAATGTACAACATTATAAATTTCAAAACATTTCTCAGTAAAATTATGCCACCTGTCACATAATAAAATGTTCTTTAGCTAAGAAAAGGAACGTTCTACATCTACGGAAGTAATAGGACAATTTTTGTAGCATGCGATTGAGAATGGATCCAGGATTATCAGCTTCAATTTCCTTTCCGTTGATACAATAATTTAGTTTTTTTTTCAACGAATGTAGCCGTAGTTTTTCTCAAAGATTTACTCGAAATTCGAAAACAAACATCTTCCCTTTTCATTTTCAATTCATTTAAAGCTTTCTTCGAGAGTTTCAAACAAATATCAGCTCCGGATATTCATTTGTCGATTGTTTCAATTTCGTAGAAACACTCGCGAACGTGTTTGGCATTTTCAAAGTTGATAGTTAAAAATCTTGTCAACAACTAGCCCTTTGTGCTAAATCAGAAGTGGGGAATGAAATGGGAAGCGGGGAGTAAAATTTTCTGAGGAAACGTCTTAGTTCTGGGAAGTACGTCGATCCTCAATGTTTCCCTAAATCCTCAAAGCTCAAAATTCAATACGATCATTTAAAAGTAGTAGGTAACAAATACATTTAATTTAAGTGACTTTTTACTTTCAATTTAAAACTAATTTACCTATTTAATATAAATAATTGTTATAAATGTTGCCTAATAACCGTAAGTAAATAAATAAATGGTTAAGTGAATAAAATTAGATGAATTTGGTTCAATTGTGCAATTTCGTGCAGTAAAACCCAAATTCGTGCAATTAAGCTCAAAAAGTCAAATTTGTGCAATTTCGTGCAAAATAAAATTTAAGCATAAGAATCCTGAGGTTATAAATGAGATAACTACTTGGGTTAGAGAGCGCTAAATCAAAGCGAACTAAATGTGCAATAACACAGAAATCTGGTCTCTACTACTAACAAACATATGAGGTGTGCTATTTATTTTTGTATGCAGTTTTAAACAATATTTTAAAATTACTCAATCACATATGAAAAAATAAAACTTCAAGAAATCATATATCTGTTCCCAAATAGAATATATTGAAAACTAAAATTAAATTAAATTTATACTTAAAATTTTGGAAAATTCAACTGATTTTCGTTGTTTGATTTTTTTAGTCTTTTTAATAAATTCATGACTAAAGAAAATAAAAATGCATTTTACAACCTTTAACTTCTCATCTTCTATAAACAACCAGATATTCCTAATAGCTTCTTCGTTATGTTGCCTTTAGCTCAAAATTATTCTTTGCACAATTCTCAATTCCAAATTCGATTCTTATAATGTATGAACATACAGTGACTCACAGTCAAAATGATGCAAGTGATTTACTAAAAAAAAAAAAAAAAAAAAACTATTTTGTACCAAGTAAAATTTATTATCAACAATCTTTGCTTACAAAAATACAATACGAACATTAGCCTACAATTTACAATAGTTAAAATTTATTTTAGATCAAATCATAAGTTAAAAAAAAAAAAATCATAAATCAATATACATTTCTAAGGTCACAGTGAAAATGATGCAAAATTAAAAACATCCAAAAAAGCAATAATATTTTAAACTTTAATACTTTGTAGTAAGCTGTTATTTTTTATTACCTCTATCAAACGATTAGGCATGGATTGGACAAGTTTTTCTGTGTAAGATGGACTTATCTTCTCCCATTCTTCTTGAAGCGCCTATTTGAGATCTTCTCTGTATGATAACTCATGTTTCCTCACTTCGGTTTCTAATTTACTCCATAAATTCTCTATGACGTTGAGGTCTGGTGATTGGGGAGTGTTTTTATAGTTTCTTGTAAGATAAGAAGAATGCTTGGGATCGTTATCAAAATTATTTATTATTCCAAGCTTGGTTGCACTTGCTTTAACATTTTTTTTTCAGGATGTCACAATATAAATGTTTATCCATTATTCTTTCAATAAAATGAAGATTTCCTACCCCCGAGGCAGCCATACACCTCCAAACCATAACATGACCACCTTCCATGTTTGATGGTTGGGCGAAGATTTTTTTCATGGAGCTCTTCATTTGCCTTTCTCCTGACGAAACCTCTTCCATCAAAGCCAAACAAATTAAATTTTAACTCATCCGAATATAAAAGAGTTTTCCAGAAGTCCCTGTCTTTTGTTAAATATTCCTTAGCAAAATTGATTCTGACGTTTTTATTTTTGTCATTGATATAAGGTTTTTGCCTTGCAACTCTACCATTGTATTGGTTTTTTCTTAAGACCCTTCGAATGGTTTCAGCACATACCGTTTTATTTAAATGTTTCATTACAAATGTAGCCAACTTTGGAACACTTAATTTTAGATCCTTTTTTATTTGGCACAAAATCCAACGTTCATCATTCCCAGTAAAACTTTTTTTTGCTCTCACCCTAGGTTTTCTTATAATTCTGTTTTCCTTTCTAAAACGTTCAATAATATGTTCAACGGTCGCATAACTCCTATTGATAATAGAGGTGATTTTTCGCCCATTTTAAAATTGTTGATTACCATTTCTCGTTCACGAATAGTTGTATGCGCACCCATTTTAAGCAAAAGCTCGAACAAGACTGATTAATTGTATTCATGTTATTTATTTTTGTTTTCATTAAAAGAATAAAAATAGTAAACTCGGTACCCAAGAATTCCATGTAAGTAAACATTTCATCTTTTTCACTGTGACCAAGCCCTACGAGTTTTAATGAAGAATTTTTTTTCTTCAATTTGTATAAATGTAGCTGAGTTGATTTAATTATACAAATTTAACCTATGACAATTAATCATTATGCTTTCATGTGCATTGGCATTTAAATTTTATCAAATTGAAAGTAATTAGCATCAGAAATATAAATCTTCGTTTGCATCATTTTGACTGTAAGCCACTGTATATGTGTGTGTGTGTGTGTGTGTGTGTGTGTGTATATATATATATATATATATATATATGCGTAAAATAATTATTTTAAAAACAAATAAGTCCCTCCCATCGGAGTTACGACCTAGGCTTTGTAAGATCAGCGGTCTAGCGCCTAGTTCATTAGGCACACGAGGGTCTTAAATAGGGCGATCGCGCTCAAAACTCCAAAAGTCAGTTTTTTCGCTTTATAAATGATAAACTTATTTTTAATTTCATTCTTAAGATTTTATTTATTAGTGTTTGACGTACGTTGCACCTATCTGATAAGCCCTGATATGAAACGGATTAAAATTTTGAAAGTAAGCAAACCGGAGTTGATTTGCTATATTATTTATTTTATATAAGTCACGAACAAAAATCAAAATACCAATAAATAAAAAATACGGTTTTGAGAGTTGCTGAGGGAGGGTCTCAGTGTGATACCTTACCTGTGATAATGGATATAGGTAGGACAACAAGAGGTAAGGGCTGCAAGGATATGCGCTATCCTCCAATAGATGGCCCCTGATTTCACCAGCTTCTAGTTTGGCTGTTAATAAAGAGTTGTTAAATACAGTACTACCGTGTACTGATCCAGGCCACCGTACAACGATATCAGTAACTTTTTTGAGTGGTCACACACCGCTTGAATGTTTATTGAAATTGCATAATTTATACTTATCAATAAATATTCATCCTTGCCGCCCTTACCTCTTGTCTCCTATATTGAATCCAGTCAATGAAATGCAGGCAAGATACAACGCGGCACATGTAAGGACTAGGATTGCTATAGAGCAAACATTTGCTTTATGGAAAGAAGATTTCCTTGCTTGTCACTTGGTTGAGAGTAACTTTTAAAAACATCATTGGCAGTAATTGTGGCCACAGCTGTACTGCACAATATGGCTCGTATTGAAATTAAGGATGAAACTCCAGAATTTACATATCACCCTAACAATGACTTTCCACCAGCTAGAAACAAATTGGAAATGACCATAGAATAGCAATAGTATACAATTATTTTTTCGTTGTAATGAATAAATACAGTTTATTTCATTAAGGATTTATTTTTCCAATAAAATAATTACAAAAAAAAATGTTCTCTTCACTGATCCTTACCCCCGGGCACTCGCAATTGCGATGTACAATTCGGGGATGAATGTTCAATTTGAACATTAATTTTAAATGGATCTATTGACGAGCTGTCCTATATATTAAATTATGAAATAATTCTTGGTTGATAAATATTTTTTAAATTTATTTTTTATTTTTTAAGAGAAAAGATTTGACCCCGGTTGGGATTCAAACCCAAGTCTCCACCTCTCTAGCGTAACGCCTTATCCATTAAGCCACCGAGCTCGTATCCGAACCAGGGAAATCTTTTCTCTTCACTGATCCTTACCCCCGGGCACTCGCAATTGCGATGTACGATTCGGGGATGAATGTTCAATTTGAACATTACTTTTGAATGGATCTATTGACGAGCTGTCCTATATATTAAATTATGAAATAATTCTTGGTTGATAAATATTTTGTAAATTTATTTTTTATTTTTGAAGAGAAAAGATTTGACCCCGGTTGGGATTCGAACCCAAGTCTCCACCTCTCTAGCGTGGCGCCTTATCCACTAGGCCACCGAGCTCGTATCCGAACCAGGGAAATCTTTTCTCTTCACTGATCCTTACCCCCGGGCACTCGCAATTGCGATGTACAATTCGGGGATGAATGTTCAATTTGAACATTACTTTTAAATGGATCTATTGACGAGCTGTCCTATATATTAAATTATGAAATAATTCTTGGTTGATAAATATTTTTTAAATATATTTTTTATTTTTGAAGAGAAACGATTTGACCCCGGTTGGGATTCGAACCCAAGTCTCCACCTCTCTAGCGTGGCGCCTTATCCACTAGGCCACCGAGCTCGTATCCGAACCAGGGAAATTTTTTCTCTTCACTGATCCTTACCCCCGGGCACTCGCAATTGCGATGTACAATTCGGGGATGAATGTTCAATTTGAACATTACTTTTAAATGGATCTATTGACGAGCTGTCCTATATATTAAATTATGAAATAATTCTTGGTTGATAAATATTTTTTAAATATTTTTTTATTTTTGAAGAGAAACGATTTGACCCCGGTTGGGATTCGAACCCAAGTCTCCACCTCTCTAGCGTGGCGCCTTATCCACTAGGCCACCGAGCTCGTATCCGAACCAGGGAAATATTTTCTCTTCATTGATCCTTACCCCCGGGCACTCGCAATTGCGATGTACAATTCGGGGATGAATGTTCAATTTGAACATAACTTTTAAATGGATCTATTGACGAGTTGATACGAGCTCGGTGGCCTAGTGGATAAGGCGCCACGCTAGAGAGGTGGAGACTTGGGTTCGAATCCCAACCGGGGTCAAATCTTTTCTCTTCAAAAAAAAAAAAAAAAAAAAAAAAATATATATATATATATATATATATATATATATATATATATATATATATATATATATATATTTAAACAAAAAATGATAATAAAAAAAAAAAAAAAAAAACCTGTACCACTTACAACCCATGAAGGGTCTCGGGTTCAGTACTTAGGTAGGCTGTACTGTTTCTAAGCCAACGGTTGTGAAAGGAGGTGATTTGGCCAGAATTCACGCTCAACCGCCAAGTTTTTCCCCCAATTAAGGGTACCCACTTTTTAGGAGGCTGGGTGTGCCCCAGGAGGGTCTCCCGACCTCGAATTCGATCCACGGCCGAAAAAACAGAAAATATAATTTTATAATTTCTTTATATTTATATTTCTCTAACGTACTAAAACGAACCATTATTAATAAACGGGAGCTCAACGAAGCGTATCATGAAAACTAATAAACTGTGGGCAAACCTGAAATCTAGCAAATTGTGGAAAGACTAGAAAACAAACCAATACTTAGAAGTCTCCATTGCTGTGAATCTCACGTTTTCCCTTTGGTGATTTCACAATATATAGAAAGACAATTTAGAAAACTTGCTGTAACCACAATTTTGCGCGTCTGGACTGGTCCCTAGAGCAGTCCGAACGCTGCAGCTCAGCCATTGAACATGTCCAAATCGTCACATTTTGCCAAAAATACACATTTAGCGTTTTGGCGTTGGTATTTCACGGAATTTAATCAGAATTAAGTATATTAGGTATAATAGTAAATTAGGTATAATAATATATAATATTATAATAGGTATATCTGGTAAATTTAACCAGCTTTTAGATGGAAAAATTAAATTTCGAATCAAACAAACAGTTTTGGAGTTATAGCAATAAATGTTCCGGAAAAAAAAGCGAATCCCTAAATAGTATGGTGTACTCAGTGTGCTGTCATGGGTATTTCACGGGATTCAATCAAAATAATATAAAGGGTCTTATAGTAAAATTAACCATCTTTCAGATGGAAAAAATAAATTTTGCATCGAAGAGGATAGAAGGTAGAACTAGAGATAGTTAGGAGAGAAGGAGTTATTGTAATGTGCCGAAAAAAACGAGTTTTTCACAACAGTACGGGTTTCTCAATATTCTGCTGTGGGTGTTTTACAGGACTAGATAAAAATTTAATATTTGAGTTACTATAGTAAATTTAACCAGCTTTTATATGAAAAAAGAGAAATTTGAATAGGACAAATAGTTTGGGAGTTATAGCCAAATGAGTACCGACAAACGTGTTATTCCAGAGAACTTCGACTTACCTTAAGTATAAAATCTTCTATTTTTCCCTCTCCCATAGCTCTAAAATTATGATATGGGAAAGAGAGTAGTAAAATGACATTTGTTGCAAATTTGCTTTGTTTTTTTTATGTGCTAAAAGTAACGTTTTCCGAGTTCCGAGATCAGACAGCTAACAACATAGGACTTTAAGCCCCTCTCTCCCCTAAACCTGAAGATATTTTGAGGAAGACTTTTTATCACATTTAGAGCTAAGGGTGGTGAACAATATCCAGCAGTCAGATATTTTGATTTTTGGAGTTGAATCTTCGATGCTAAATTTTGTACTATATCAGTGACACAAGTAAACTATAAACTATTATAGCAAAAAAATTGCACTCTGGAAGTAAAAACCTAAAAATAAACGTTATTACACTGTTGCTGCATTTCAACTGAATGACTATTCATGATCATGAACAGCAGTATATGCATTTGTGCACTACAGCACGGCACTGCTAGGACCGATGCACCAGTGTCCACTACTCTTTAAACGCTCTCTATGAAGCCATCCTTCAAATGTTATGCGTTATGAGACATATCATTTTAAAGCCAATCATCTTATCTATAAGTTTTGTTTAAAACTTTTCTTCCCAAAACATAATGATAAAAATCTATAGTTTGTTGAAGTTACTTTTTGTTTTTTTGTAGTGGCAGTTTTCTGTATATGATTAAGTATTATGGCTAAACTAAGCTATCTACATAATAAGTGTATATAACATGTGTTTGTAATTGTTAGGAGTAAAAAAAAAAAATGAATAATTAGGTTTCATGCTGTCAGCATATAACCCGAAATCCCTACTTGTAATGTTGCTGAAGGGGTGGGGGTCGGGACTTTGTGTTTTTTTAGTGTATACTTGATGTACTAACACCCTGCAAAAACTCAACTTTCCCCTAATTAGTTGCGACACGAAACCTTTATTGACTGGGCTAGAAGCAGTATCTCGCCTCCAGCCGCGGCATCTGGCAGACAAAGCAGCTGCAGCTGGCTGCTCCATGTGGAACCCCACCTTAAGCACCAAAAAGATAAGCATTAATGTTTGTGCCCCTTTGTCACCATTGCTATTCAACTTGGTCATTGATCATCTGTACCAAAAACTATGTGTTCAAAATCCTAAACATATTATGAGTACAACCTCAAGAGTGACCGAGTTAAGTGTGGTCCTTTCAGGCTTTGATAATGACTAGGCTGTGTCAAAGCAAGACAAGGGAGCTGCAGAGGAGGTGATAGAGAAAATATTCAAAAAAATTGGTCTAGCAATTAACCCACAGAGAAGAGTAAGAACAGTAAAGAATAAAGGAGAGTAGCAACCAACAATACTCTCCCTTCAGAATAGAGAAGTCATTCAAATTATAAAGTTATTGAACTTTTAAATATTTCAGATGAACTTTTTGAGGGTGAGCTACTGTTCAATGAGACAATGACAAAGCTTAATAACTTCTTGACTAATTAATAACATCCAATTTATACAAGCCTCAGCAGAAAATCAACATTGTCTATCATAGTGTCCCAGGTTTTATATACCCTTCCCAAACAGTGTCCTACAACAAAGTTATAATCTTTTCCCCTGGAAGGTACACTCAGGGATAAAATGTTAGACAAAACCTTGTAAATATGAATAACTTTTCATGATTTCTCTATTTTCGATTGAGATTAGTTTATTAACACAGCTTGAATATAAATTGTGTGCTGAACACTAAGTAAATTGTATAGTAATGTGTTCCATAGATTATTATCTATTAATTTAACATTCCATTCCATGCATAAATTAGATTTAAAAAATTGCTTTATTGTGGTTTTTATAAGAAATATATCTGAGTGGACTAAAAGGAAAGCAAAATAATCCTTAGTTCACTAGGATATGGTGTTTTTTGTTTCAACTTGTCATTTGCTACAATAATTTTAATTAAATAACACTTGTTTCTTCTGCTTTGCTCCCAATTTACAATGCTAAGTAAAAAATATGGGTAGAAATATAGATCTGCTGAGATTATATGTAGTGTTGTTGCTTAATGTAAAAACATAAATTCTTTTATTTATGACCTTTAACACCTCGGTGAATTCTTTGTATCCTTATCGTGCTCTCATGAATCAACTGTGGGATTAGGTACAAAATCCGAAGACAAAATAAGGAGTACCTACAGCTTCAAACTCACTAACAACAAATATTTATTATCTAGCTATTGAAAAAAAGGAAGACGTAATTATTACAGATTGAAGAATGTAACCTGGAAAGAGTGCTTATAACTAGTACTTTGATCAAGGACAAGGCTAAGAGTCTTAACACACATTTAAAAAACCTGGTAATGAATATAAAGATATAAATTTTCAAGCTTTGGAAAGGCAGTTCAATAAATTCAAGGTACAACAATCACTGTACAGCATTAAAGTTGTTAGAGAATCTGCAAACAATGCTGCAACAGAAGTATGTTCTGAAGATTTTTCAAACTTAATTGCTGATGATGAATACATGCCCAACCAAATGTTTAATGCTGATGAAACTTCTCTATTTTGAACAACATTTCAATAAGCAAATGTGAGAAATCCTATCCCGGTTATAAGGCAGCAAAGTCATAAAAGCTTTAATAAATAAATAATTCCTTTGCTTCCAAAGCAATACAATGAAGTTTATATAACTGATGACCCTAAATGTATAAAATTTTAATATAAATGTTTGTAAATAACTGTTGAACTCATTGCTGAAAAAATTGGGAATTAGTTAGTGTCTAACATATTTTCATTTTTTTTTACAAAAACTAACTAAAGAAAATTAAAAATTCAGTGAATTGATTATTACAAACATAGAAAAAACAAAACATTCTTTTTCAGAAAATAAAAAATTGTGTTTTTATTTTTATTTTTTACATAGTTACTTATTGAAAAGAGCGATAAAATTAATATGAATACAAGGATATTTGCCAATAAATAACGATTAAGATTACTTCATACTCCTACAAACTTTATGCTAACTGAAATTCATATTTCCTCTCTTCAGTCTCTCATGAAACAGCAATTATGTATGCAAATGAAATTTAATAATGGCATGAGACACAACCATCACCCTATACATATCTACTTTATTACTGGAAGTTAATTATGAGGAGAAAGAATAGGTAGGAAAATTAATCAAAATTAAATTTTAACATGTTTACCCTATCATAGTCCTTTTTCTTCCCCTAGCTTTAACTTCTTCAAATTTATTCATCACTTCTTTAGCACCAGACTGATAACTTTTTCTGTATGCAGCTATTATATTTTCAAAAAGCTGATCAGCTGAAGAATGAGTGCTAGTCAAAGCTCTTTCCAATACATATAAATCAACTCCTTTGTCTTCTGCAGATGTAGAAACATAGCTTAAACCAAAATCTATAAAAGAAACTTCTAAAGGGTCCTTATCAGAAACTATTACATTAGATGTAGTCAAATCACCATGTATAAGATTGTCAGAGTGAAGCTTTCCGATACTTCTACCAAATAGGTGCATCACTTGTAGTAGGGTATCATTATTTTCTACTTCTCTTTCTTTTAACTCTCTATCAATAAACTTTTTTGCTGTAATACCATCGATATTTTCTAAACAAAGTCTTCCAGTTTCTATATCGACCATGTACACTGCTGGGACACGAACACCTAAAATATTCAATTAAAACATCTACCAATAGCAATTATTTTTTTACAAATTTTAATTTATATACCTGCGATTTTACTCCTCAACAGTCCTCTAGCTTCAGCTCTCAGTCTATCTTTTAATATATGTTCATCCAAAAATGGATTTCGGTATTTCCTTTTGTAACGCTCTTTAAGAACAGCAGGCTTTCCTAAATATACTACATGGTAAACTCTAGCCTCCGCTCCTTGTTCAACTATTTCCGCAACATCCATAATCTAAGCTTTACTAAATCTTAGAGGTGTGCATTTTTAAAAGGCGATGTTTGTAATCGTTCGAACAATACGTAATAGCAAGTAAGAACGAATGATCATTCGAACTGAAGTCAGCGGTGCGCGCTCTCTTTGGCGAGATATGTACTGATCTAAAGATACTACATGTCTTGTTAATGTACGAGTGATAAGTCGAATTATACTAGACTGAAAAATCTTTATTTTTTATACGTACGTTTCGGACACTGTATTTATAGCCATCGTCGAGAATACAGGAAAGATTTAACAGATAAAAAATAAGAAAATATAAAAAAGAAATGACATAAATAAAGATAGTAAATCAAAAACATAATTAGAAAATTATAGTTGAGAGTTAAGTATGATATAAGGATATGAATAGGGATGCAGTCAAAATTTGGCACTCAATTATTGTTTTGTTTGTGTTTTTTACTTGGACAAATTATTTTTTTTTTTTTATTGCAATCCTGATAACCTTCTTCTTATAAAACAAATACATTTTAATAGTAAATAAACTACAAGCATAGTGAGAAATCTGGTCAATAAAAAATATAAGTAGGAAAATCAGAAATTAATAAAATAATGATAGTTGTGCTCGGAGAAGAATAAAAATAAAAATATTTTTAAGAAGAAGAAGAAGTGTTGGTTGTTTATGTAATGATAAAGCAAATAAATTAAATAAATATAAAATCGAATGACAATAAAAGGTTATAATAAATAGGGCTGTGAAATGTGTGCATTTGCATATTTCTCCTAGCCAACTTAAGCATCTAATATCATCAAAATGTATAATGTTTTGGGGCATTTTGAATCAATTTGAGTTTCTTTTATTTTGCATATTATGCCATAAATAAATAATTTGAACTGCAATTGCGTATTTATCCACATATTCGGCATATCAGATATAAATTCCGATTAAAAAAAAACTATGAGAACTCCTATTCTCTTTTTTCCGCCTAATTAATTAGCTCATGTTTGTCAAAGTAGAGATTATTTCCTTTGCGGGATTGCTCAATCGTCTTTGCTTTTCTTGGAATTGTTTAATCGGATTAATATTTCGTTCTTGCTCCGCACAAATATTTGGAATATTACTTCACTGCTCTTTTTTCCGTTCTTCCAACCATCATTCAATTACCCAGACTCTCACGCATTGTCCAAGACATATCATTCGTTAACTATTTATTTCTGTACTCCTAAAATGGTGAAATTACTCTTACAATGACAAAAGATCTTGTTGGAAAGATTGTACGTGAGCTTTCAAATGAGACTTTTATGTGTAATGGAGACGTTTTATTTTTAAAGTTGTATCAACTATTGCACAGTTTTTAGTAACGCAGCACGTAAAAACAACAAAGTACAAAATAAAGGTAACAAATCAAAATTTAAAAAAAAAATCTTGTTTCACCAACAGCCATTGGATCCGAAAACTGGTTTCGATACTGATTTATGTCCAGCTGCATACCCTTCCATATGTGGTTCTACAATCCTCACTGACCGAATCTTCCTTGCCCGACAGGGCTCGGAAACTTCATCAACTAAGCCAATTTCAGCAGAAGTCCCTCAAAGTTCTATCATGCCTCTCCTCCATTACATGATATATACGTACGACATATCTACAGACAATGAGAACGGCGTCCTACCCTGATGACACCACTATAATCACCAGAAATGTAGACTATACAAGCCACTCTAGCATTACAACACAATCTAAACAAAATACGTGACTGGTGTAAAATATGGAAATTAAAAATTAGCTACGTTCTAATTTACATTTACTATGCGACGCACAGTGGTTAAAATTGCGAAAAAACCCTTTTTTTTAATCCTGTCAAAAAATATTAAAATTACTGATAAAAAAATAGTAAACGATTAAGAAACACGCATCTATGAGAATCATGACGATAAACCAATTTTTGTTTCATATTTGTAGCTTTCAGAGACGCTGTTCGTCTCAAAAGCAAATTTTTTGTGTAACCGTGATATTTATTCTTTTGTGTAGTATTGTTCGAAAACTCAACAAATTTAGAACACTTTGATTAAAATCAGTCCTTCTCAGTCCCCTTTGTAAAATAATATATCAGATAAAGGAAAAATATGATTAGCTGTTCATCACAATAGTGCTATACTATATTAGATGAAAAAATGCATTTTGAAAAATCTCGTTAGCGATTTGTTTTCTCCGCGGCACTCCGGCGATGAGACGTTTGCATATAAAATTGCATTAGAATCCTAATTAAAAGATAAAATCATTTTCAGCCGCTTTAAACTGCAATATTTCTTGTTAGGGTCGTTCAAACACAAAACACCGTTGTAAACCCCGAGAAGAGAGAGCGTTAGGATTATTTAAATTCTCCTAACCTTTCCTGATATCATTATTGTATATACAATTTCAATCAGTTTCTATTAGTTACATGCCACATTGGCACAAATAAAATGAACTTTCAATTATCAAATCGTCAATAAGTTGATATTTTGTTAAATTGTGATCGTGATATTGAAAAATTCATTGAGCAGTAGTCCATGTTCGGCACGCATTTTTTTTTAAAATCCTGCCCTCACAGCTGAAATTACTGGAATCAATCAAGACCTTATACACCGATTCCGCATTATTTTGGACACTATCAATTGTGGGCAAGTAGTAGATCCTCAGAAGTTCGGCGAATATGCTTTAGATACATAGCAAAAATATTCATAACTATACAAATGGTACCACATGCCTATTACTGTCCACAAAGTTCTTCTTCATGGTACAAAAATAATAGCTGCCCCTATTCTGCCAACAGGTGCTTTATCCGATGAAGCGCAAGAAGCACGAAATAATGGTTGCCGACACTTGCGGTTAGATCATTCGCGAAAGTGCTCAAGAACGTCAACAATAAAGACGTGATGAATATGCTCCTAGCAACTTTAGATCCATATATCAATACTTACGGAGTTCAACCGAAGAAAAAGGTTCTCGATTTACATGAAGATGTAAAATCATTGTTATTTTAGAAATTTGAATAATACTTTCGTAAGTGGTAATTATTAATACTAATAAATGCATACTTAAAATAAATGAATATTATTTGTTTTATTAAATTCACCCTCTTGGTTCCTTTCGCGACATTGTTTCATTTAGGATTGATGAATTAAGTGCCACTTCAATTGAGATTATTTTATTTAAAAACTAGTTTTGAATGCTAAACATTCATCTTCAGTTCTTCGAGGTAACTAAAACACTCTATTATACGTAGTAGCCTGGCTGGCTTCAGAATCACTTGAGGTACGCATGATTAGAAGTGGCACTTAATTCATCAATCCTAATTGTATTGATCCTTCTATATCATCATGCGTACCTCAAGTGATTGTTTCATTTGTTTAAAAACTATTAGAAATTTTGTACGCAATATACGCAATTTGAAATATAAAAAAAAAATAGGAAATAAATAAGTTAAGAATATTGCTGAAACGGCTAGCAAATTTTAAGGGTATTTTTCTGAAAATATTCAATAAACACTTAATATTTTCCAAAAATGCTATCTATATTTCTGATCTGCTCTGCAATCGATTTAATTTAATGCGTTGCTCAATATTTCAAAAAATATTTTGGTTTTTAAAATATTAAAATGGCGATTATTTTTTGAACAACACAAAATGTTCAGTTCACAATATTGGGTTTATGAATGGGAAATAATATTCCTTTGAAGTGCCAAATTTCAAGTATCTATCCCATTTAAATAAAAAGTTATAGGGTTTTTTTTCGTAAAACGGGCTGTTTTGAACTACTGTACGACGTGATACAAAATTGGAACACTTTGTTTAAAATCAGTCCTTCTCAGTCCCCTTTGTAAAATAATATATTAGATAAAGGAAATTTATGATTAGCTGTTCATCACAATTGTGCTATACCGTATTAGGTGAAAAAATGCATTTTGAAAAATCTCGTTTGGAATTTGTTTTCTCCGCGGCATTCCGCCGATGAGATGTTTGCATATTAAGTTACAATAGAGTCCTAATTAAAAGATAAAATCATTTTCAGCTGCTATAAACTGCAATATTTCTTGTTAAAGCCGTTCAAACACTAAACACCCTTGTTAATTCCGAGAAGAGAGAGCGTCAGAATTATTTTAATCCTCCTAACCTTAGCTGATATTATATTTGTATATACAATTCCAACCAGTTACCTGCCCCAGTGACACTGATGAAATGAATTTTCAATTGTCAAATCGTCAATTAGTTGATATTTTGTAAAATTGTGATCGTGATATTTAAAAATCCATTGAGCAGATTAAGAAGGATCTCTGAAAAGGCTTTCAACGCATCTTGTTTTTTTAGAAATTTTCATAAGTGGTAATTGTTATTACTAATAAATTCATACTTAAAATTAATAAATATTATTCGTTTTTAAGTTGTTAAATTTTAGTTTTTGTTTTAATTTTAGGGGTATTTTTTCGAAAATATTTAATAAGCATTTAATATTTTACCAAAATACTATACGTATCTTTGATCGGCTCTGCAATAAATTTTATTTGATGCATTGCTCAATATTTCAAAAAATATTTTGGTTTTTAAAATATCAAAATGGCGATTATTTTTTGAACAACACAAAATGTTCAATTCACTATATTTGGTTTGTGACTGGGGAATAATATTGCTTAATAGTACCAAACTTCAAGTCACTATTGCATTTAAATAAAACGTTATAGGGTTTTTTCGTATAAGGGGCTGTTTTGAACCACTGTACGACGTGATACCTGTCCCCCTGTTTATATAGACAACCACCCAATACCACTGTGACCTACCTTGGACTTATTTTTGACAGGAGACTGATAAGAGGGCCACATGCCGGTACAAAACGTATTTAGAAAGTAGCCTAAAATTAAATATTTATGAATAAAAAAAAAATAACAATATCGTTTAAGACCAATCCAGATTTTTGTTTAAATTGCCAGATAATCATCATCGATAGTCCCATTTTAAATTTGTTTCCATTATGAACGGAAAAATCAAATTAGTCATAGGGAAAAGCCAGAGGGAAAAAAAAACACCAAAATTTAACCTGCCTGACCCTTCGCAATTGCACAGGTACTTCAATTCAACACTTTTTATCGATAAATAAAACTTCAATTATTACTTAAAATCATCTATGTTCTATACTTATTGAAGAGGTCGAAGCCGGTAAGAGGGATGCTAGTTGTATATAAACATGTATGTGAATTGCTAAATTAGTAGTTTTAATTTCGATTTCCTACTTTTATATTACACTTCAATTAAGAATGATACAAATCAAAACTGTAATTTAAAAAAGATAGAAGATACGCAAGTTCTTTATTCCTTATTCTTTATCGATGATTTCTATATAATCCAGCCAAAATAGGAAAATCAGAGTAACTAAAAATACTAGTTCCAATTTCTTCAGGAATGTGTAGGGGAGGGTCCCTTTAAATGGGGGGGGGCTCTTTAAATGTTCCATTTTTTAGTTTTTCGCTTATAACTGAATGCTGATTAAATTTTGTTATCCTCTTGTCGAGCCAAGACTTACTGAGCAAATCTATATCTCTTTTCATGATCTGTAGGGTTCAATTCTTGTATAAGTTGAATCTTGTATTCGTGCATTTTCAGATCTTTTGAAAAGATTACATACAGTGAACTTGATGATAAATTCAATTAGTGGGCTCGTCGGCGAACCGATTTTATGGGGCTTATGGTAACATTATCACACATGGCATCAATGATGATGCCTCTACTTGACTCATTATCCCTTTCTATTGAACCAATCTATTCCTCCCACTCTATAGATGAAATGGTGGAATGCCTTTCATCTAATCTACTAACATGTCTTAATCATCTGGCACCGCTCAAAACCTCTACCTTCCAACGTTTACCTGCACCTTGGATTAATAAAAAAAATAGAGATCTGATGAAAAGAAGAGATGCAGCTAGAAGGCGCTTCAGGCGTTCCAGATTTCCTGATGATTACTCCACTTTCAAATTCCTTCGAAACCTCACCCAGTCTACCAAGCGACGTGCCAAGACGCAGTATTTTCGTAACATCCTATCCGAAGCTCCATATTCAAAATCTAAGTGAAGAATTCTAAGGAAGTTTTCGGTTACGAGTTACTCTTCCAGTACATACTATCCTGTGACTTCTGACGAACTTAATTCCTTTTTTGTATATTCCTCTCCCAATGAGCCTCCAATCAATACTTTATCCTATTCCATTCCTCAATTTCCATTTAATCCAGATAACTTATACTTTCTTTATATTCCCCCCGATGATATAATAGCTTCTGTTTTTAAATCCCGGACAAATGATTTCGGTGCCGATCAAATCCCGGCAGAAAATATTAAACTCACTCTTCCTGCTCTCATACATTTTTATAACTTCTCCTTACAAACCTCTTCCTTTCCCACAGCATGGAAAAAAGTCCTAGTTCGTCCATTGAATAAAGTTCCTTCACCTACCACAGCATCCCATTTTAGGCCTATTTCCATCCTATTAAACCTATCTAAGCCACTAGAAAGAATAGTCCATTCTCGACTTGCTACATTCCTTGAAAATAAAGATCTCCTAACTCCTCTCCAATCAGGCTTCCGTTCAGGTTATTCTACCCAATCCGCTCTTTTAAAAATTACTCAAGACATTTATTCTTAAAAAATTAGCAGAAAAATTAATAGGAGAAAATTACTATCCTAATCCTCTTCGATTTATCCAAGGTGTTTGATTCCGAGGATCATAAAATTCTTCTCACTAAATTAAAAAAACTCTCCCTTTCCAATAGTACTCTTGGCTGGTTCCAGTCCTTATCTCTCCGTTCCCAAACAGTTATTGTTCTAACCAACCTTCTTCAAAATCTGTGCCTCTAACGCGAGGTGTTCCTCAGGGATCTTCTCTTTCACCAACTCTCTTTTCAGTTTATTTGACAGACGCTATTAATAATTCCCAATATCATTTATATGTTGATGACTTTCAAATCTACTTATCGTTTCATCCTTCTGAGATTTTTGAGGCAACTCGTAAGATTCAAGATGACATTTATAGCATTAACCAATGGGCAGTAGAGAATAATTTACGACTAAACCCAGAAAAAACTTAGGCAATGCTAATTGGATCGAAACCCTCCCTTAATTCTCTTTCCTGTTATACACCTCTTTATCTCAATAACGTTCCTATTCAGTTCACAAACTCTGTCAAAAACCTCGGAGTAGTACTCGATCAACATCTGTATTGGAATAACCATATTTCCCACATAACCCGAAAAACCATCTCCATCCTCAAACAGCTCCTAAGATTCCGTGAATCTTTCCCTAACAATACCCGTCAATTGTTAGTATCTTCCCTCATCCTTCCCCACCTCGATTATGGATACTTAGTATACGGAGGACTGTCTGGCGAGCTTGAAATGAAGGTGAAATGATTAATGAACTCCTTTATAAGATTCATTTTTGGGATCCCCAGGCGTTCTCACATCACTTGCTGGTATTCCGAGTTGAGGTGGCTTTATCCAAGTTTTCGGCGACAATACTTCCTTGGTTCCTTTCTATTCCAATCCTTAAAGTCCAAAAAACCTTCGTACATTTACGACATCCTTGCCCTTCGTTCTTCCATTCATCTTTTGAACACCAGATCTCAGTCTATAGATTTGTATATCCCTTCTCATCGAACTGTTTCCTTTGAAAAATCCTTTATTAATCGTGCAGCTTTATTCTGGAATTCCATACCCATTTCGATCCGCAATGCTCCTTCTCTCACACTCGTAGTCACAAACTTTGGGATTACCTTACGAACTGTAGATACGGCTGGAGCAACGTTACGTTAGAGTATCGCACACAATTTACGAATGGTTGGCGTGGGACTTTTAATGTGTTTGTAATAACTTCATATCCCTTGGATACGTTGCTCAGTTGTCATCTGCTCCATGACGAAAATAAAAATAAAACAACAACGCTCACCAAACAAAATCAATCAAGCTAGTAAATCAAGTGGAAAGGTTATAACTTTTTCTGTACCTCCACGCACATATAAAACCCACAGCTGCCAACCATCACAGGACAAATTGGCACCATATTCCCTGCCAGTTGCCAGTGCATATGGCAACAGTTCCCTACCAACTGGAAACCCTATTTTATAGAAATTGAAAGCTAGTGGGGCCTCCTTATTTCTACTTACTTCTAATAAACATTTCCTCAATGATCCTATCAGATTTTACTTCTGTCAAAAATTGTCTCCCATTCTTCAACTAAAGCTGTATTCAATCCTTCTTTGTTTGTTTCCCCTCTTGTCTGTACTACTTTGTTAATTTTACCCCATAGTATTTCCATGGGGATAACATCTGGGGACTGAAAAAGTGTCTGCAGTTGCCTGGGTGCATTGTTTAACTTGTCATTATCTTGCTTGCTGGAAGACAGACAAATGGAGGATCCATAACCAATTTATTGGCACTTTGTAGCAAATTATTTCTTAGAATATCAAGTCTTTATACATAGCGTTTTCAAGTCTATTTGAACCTTTTCCAAGTCAACTGTAACCTTTCATAAATCAAATGTAACTCTTACCAACTCAATTGTCACCCATTAATTCAATTGTTACTGTTTCCACTTCAATGGTCAGCCTTGAAAATGTATTATACTATGGAATTGGGTAAGTTAAGACCTCAGAGCTCACTAGAATAAATCAATGACAGTATTTTATATTTTCTTATATCAAAATTTCTTAGGTCAAAATATGGGTGAAGTTAGGGTCTTTAAAATCGTTAAGATAAATTATTACTTTTTCACAAATTTTGTTAACTGAGATATAAAAGAAAAATTTGAAAAAACAAATAGTCCTCCATACTACACAAAGTTATTGTCTAGGGAAAAATTGTGGAAATTGGCCAACTTGCAGTTAGTCCCACTTCTCTGCGAAAACAAGTTTGTCCATACCATTTCGACTATCTCCTAAACTATTAGTCCGATCAAAAAAAAAAAAATTGTTTTTTATCATAAAGCTGGTTAAATTTAATATTAGACCCTATATATGAAGCCCCTTCGAATACAAATAAATGCCAGCATGCTAAAAATCCTGTGCTTTTGTGAAATTCAAGTTTTTTTTGGCACATTTTTTACTATGACTCCACAATTATTTGTCCAACCCAAAGTTTCCTTTTATTTTTTTTTTGTCTAAAACCTGGTTAAATGTACTATTATACTCTATCTAAGTAACTTATATTAAATTCAGTTAAACATCCAGGTTGGCCCACGGAATATGTCATAATTGTCATATTTTGCCAAAACATACACATTAAGCATACAAAAATGGGTGTTTCATGGGATTTAATACAAATTCCATATATAGGACCTAATAGCAAATTTGAGATGGAAAAAAGAAATTTGTAATCAGACAAATACTTGTGGATTTTTAGTGAAATATGTGCCAAAAAAACTTGGATTTCATTAAAGCAGGGGATTTTTAGCATACTGGCATATGTATTTGAAGGGACTTGATTAGAACTTTATATATAGAGTCTAATTATAGTAAATTTAACCAGCTTTTAGATGAAAAAAAATAAAATTTGGATCGGACAGATAGTTTTAGAGGTAGAGTGAAAAGCGTGCCAAAAAACTTGAATTTCGCAACAGTTCCCAGTTTTTAGGATTCTGACATGGTTCAATGATAAAGTTCATTTAAACAAGGAAATCAGGTAGTATTCAAAATGCATGGACCCTGATGTATTATCAAATATGCCTCTTCAATAGGGTTACTACGGAAGGGAAAACAATAAAAAAATGTCGGATCACACTGATCAATCAAAATTTCATCGAAGGTTTGAAAACTATGAAATAGAAAACGGATTGGTATTTTATGAAAGAAGAAAAATATCTGATAATTAATAAAATATATTTTTATCTTTATAATCATATGGTATAAAGATATATTTAAAATAAACCCTCTAACAATAAAAATAAATGGGCAACTAATCACAATGGCACTATTTTATATAACAAAGAAGCAACTTTTTTTTTCTGTTTAATGAGTAAAATATCTAGTATTATCAATATTATCTTCAGTTTCTAAAATTTAGTTTTAAGTAAAAAATAATTTGCATACATTAATGATATATATATATATATATATATAAATGTGTTTATGATTTAAAAAACAGAAAATCACATTTATTTTAATTTTATCAATACAGGAAATCGTGCTAGTAGAGCTAAGATAATGAGAGAAGGAAGAGAAAGGAAAGATCTAAAAATAAATTTTAATGAGTAAATATATTTATATAAATTCCTGCATGACTAAATCAAGTTGTTTAGAAGGCATTGAGACAAAAAGTTGAATAAAAGCAATGAGATAGTATATTTGAATGAATTAAAGGAGAAAGTTTAGTATGCATGGCCCTTGATGAATAGATCTTGTTCGGCAGCTTGTCCTTTGATAGAACCAGCAACATATTTACCAAGGGCAGCTTCACCATTGGCACGAGCTCTCTTCAATAATTCGTCCTGAGCTGACTCAATGCACTCATTTTTTCCTAAAAAAGTTCAAACACAGGTTAGATAAATATTTTTTTATGATAGTCTATACCTTGCACTAAGGTTAGAATCAAAATACTGCAGTTTATACAACTAAACAGGAAACTTGCACCTTCCTGGAATAAGAGACTATCAGACAAGCAGCAGAGACTAACAAAATGAAAGTGGAATTTCAAAACCAGCTAAGTTCAATTTCCAGATTTTTTATTGAATAGTTTTTCTACTATACTATTTTTAGGTGAAATCTTTTCTCAAAAAAGTAGTTGAATCAAATTGAAATCGGCCATACAAAAAATAATTCCCCTTCCTAATCCAGTCTGACCTATAACTTTATCATCCAGCTGTGAAAAATTTCAAAAAATGGACTTGGCTGGTTTTGTTATTCTATGCTTCCAATACACAAAATAAAGCCATACATCATCATATTTGTAACAAATCTTTAAGACCCTTAAATTATAAAATAAGAACAACTGCGATGACAAGGGTTATGTTTCTTAAAAGAATTACTTTATAACTAAATTGAATAACTAAAGACCTTAAAGATTATATACAGCTGGATTTACTTTTGAAAAAAAAAATTCATAAAACACGTCACTTACCTCCCCAAGCCTTCAAGACAGAAGCTTGCAAAGCTCGCCCGAAGCTGAAAGTCAATGGCCATGGTTTACGAGCAACATATTTGTTGATTGCATCCAGGTTGACAGTGGCCTCTTCTTCAGTCTGACCACCAGACAGAAATGTGACACCTACTACTGCAGGAGGAACCTAGAATAAATAGAAGGTAAAAGAATAAATAAATAAACAACATTGCTATCCAAGATCAGGAGTGACCAGAAAATCTCGTCTTGTTTTGAATAGGTATAATAATCTCTCACACCAACATCTGAAATTCAGACCTCATAAAGATTCAAAATCCATGAACTTCTAATGAAAATGGATTTCAATTAAAATCTGTAGTAGATTTTGAAATTCTCAGTCACCAAATAGGATCTGTCAATTTGCATATTTAAAATGTAACATCAGTTCTCAATTCAATGGCCTCAAAATTTGAATGAATTGATTGATGAGTTTGAAATTTTTGTAACCATATAAAATATTTGTATTAGTGACAAAAATAAAATGAAATGAATAACAGGTTTCCAAGCCGCTGCAGAGAGCATTTAGAATAAGTCATGTTTTAAAGATATTTTCAGTATGAATAAAAAAACGTGATTCTTGTGTGAACAGACAAACTGGAAAACAAAACTCTTTTTAAAGCTGTCTCAATGCTTTCTTTATATCAGGTCCATTGTAATTAATCGTGATTCTTGGCATTGCCTAAACTAATGTTATTACAACCAACATTTTGCAACACTCTCTTGATGCATAAAATATTTTTCCTTAATTCTTCACGAGATAAAAAAAAAAAAAAATAAAAAAAAAAAAAAAAAAAAAAATTAAGGACTTTATATGAAGGGTGTTGGAATAGAAGGGGAATGTTCAGTAACCATAGTTTCGAATATATCACAAATGAAAATTATTAAGTCTATATTTTTTCTGAATAGGAACAGTTCTTACACTCGAAAACATTTGAAAATCCTCTATTTAGCCTCAATGTGACCACCTTAAGTGATAAGCTAGTAAATGGGACAAGCCAACACTTGGATATGAAATCTCAGTTTCGATTGTTCCCCATTTCAGTTTTAGACATTCCCCCTTCTACCCTAACAACCTTCATATGCTATATGTTAAAATAAGTTTTAAGAATATATGAACTAGAGTTCCTTACAACATATTTTCTTAAATTTAATTCAGGATATAAAACAGAGCTTACATAAGGGAAACTCTCAGATGAAAAGATTATAAATATATTTAAATAAAATTGAAAATAAATATAAGTATATTAATAATATAATTATGTAATTTAAAATAAAACAAATCTCACAGTTCTTTGGAGAGCTGTAACAGTAGCTTGAGCTATTTCATATGCTGAACACCTGGTTGGGTTCTGCATACCAGGAGTAACCATGTTCGGTTTAAGTAGAGTTCCTTCCAAATAGACATGATGGTCATTAAGAGCCTTATACACTGCAGCCAATACAGTCTCAGTGACCTTCTGAGCACGCTCTAAGTCATGGGTACCATCAGGCAAAACTTCAGGTTCAACAATAGGCACTAATCTAAGAGTGACAAAAGCATTATATACTATTAAACAATGCTTATTTTAATTTGTATTAACACATTGTAGAGAACGCTTGTTCACACAAATAAGTAGTGGCAAATAGAAGAAAGTATTTGATCATTTTGTTCCTACTCTCTCTGTAGTCTTTGCTGGCTTTTAGATTGCAAGTTGGAATACCAGCAAGTTCCTCTTCCATAACGGTATGGATCTTATCCACTTTCAGACAGCTGGATGGATTTTGGAACCAGTTGTTAGGATTGGGCCCTAGGAAATATTCCCGAAAAGTATTAGCTGAGAAAAACTACTACAAAAAAAAAAAAAAAAAAAACTATATGCCTAAGCCCAACTAGTATCGAAACATTACGCTAGGTTGGGTGAGCGTCACATCACCTTGTCTACATATTTTCATTTCTTACAAATAAATCCCCAAAATACTGAATTACTCTTTCCTACAAACTGTTACTATTAGTCAAATGCATGACAAAACATTTTTCGATGACAGCTCACAGCCTCCTGGGGGTTTAATAAACCGCCTGTTGGGAACCACTTATAGAATTAAAATATTAATAAAAAAAACTGTATATAAAAGAATAATTAATAATATAATAAACCACCAATATTTTGATCGGTTTATTGTTTATTTTAAGTTCAGAGATGATTGTAAAAACCAAAAGGGGCTATTTTTAGGAGGAGGTTGGACAAATGGACATGACTTCTTTATCTACCGAACCTTTAAAATATGAAATGAGTAAAGTAAGTTTATGATGATGGTTTATTGTTTATTTAAAAAACTGGACATGATAATAAAGTGATGAAGTGTAAGCAATAAATATAATCTTCTTGATTTCATAATACACCATGAGTGTAGTTATTAGGGGCGGCTAATAAAAGTATGTTTATTGGAATAAAGGATATTACTTTATTCCTCCAAACAAGTAATGAAAAGATGAATATATAGCAAGGAAAGGTCAAAAATCCAGAAATAGGTATTCCGGGAGGAAGCAATGGTGGACTTAGGGCTCAATATTGATCCTGAACAATGTTATATTGATATTTTAAGCACTAAGAAATTTAAAATTTTATTATTCATACAATATAACACCATCAATAAAAATAGAAATATATTTTTATTTTATGGAAAAAAGTTTTTTTTTCTTTCATGAGACAATAATTGCATTTGCAAAATTATAGTGTTTACTGTCTCATGTTGTTTGCTTATACATTTAAAAACTAAAATATCAGGTTAATTTCAATTGATTTATTCACAAGATTTCCCCTTTTCAAGTGCATCATCTGTCCTTTTGTAACATATACAAATAACTCGTTATTGGTATCAGAAATAGACAAATAGTATACTGCCAATTTGGCAACTTAATAACTTCTGCCATAAATACTACATAGCTTAAAACAGAATGTTTACAAAATATTATAAACATCTCCAAAGCTTCTAGAAAATAATAATAATAAGTAATAGAAAATATTAATTTGACTCCAATGTCATTGGTAATGAGCAAATTATTATTATTATTTTCTTACTTGTTGAAATCAAATTTTTTAAAAGAAATTTGAAAAAAATACGAGAAAAGTAAATTTCTATACATTCAATAAACCAGTTCCATGAGAGAAACACGTTAGAAACACAGTAAATTTAAAATAATTTAACTAAAAATTTAATAAATTTAAAACATTTAACAGTACCAAATTGAGTTATTTTCAAATAATCAGGTAAGTATAATTTTTTTAAACATTACCTGTTAGCTTGACAGATGGATGCATAGCGAGCTAGGACAGTAGCATTCTCCTGGATAGCCTGGTAAGAAGGAGTGTTCTTACCAATCTTTAAGACACAACGCCATTTAGCAAAATGACATCCATCTCGTTTGTATTGTGCACATCTTTCTGCCAAATCATCTAATCCCTGAGTTGTGCATTCATCTTCAGAACTATTAATAGATTAAGTGTAATATATCAAAAGAAATTTTTTTCATTTCTCCATTTTTAGTAAAAACATAATAAATGATACACTTACCCAAATAGAGGAACAACTCCTTTGTCGACTTTGATTCCAGGAATGATTCCTTTACTCTTGAGGAGCTCAGGAAATGTGGTACCATCATCAGTTTTTTGATAAACTGTCTCATGGAACAATATGACTCCAGAAATATGGTCAGCTAAAGCAGGTTCTGTAGAGAATAAAAGCTGTCTATAACGCCTGCGATTCTCTTCAGTATTTTCAACTCCAATATCCTTAGAAAAAACATTTACTTTTGAAAATGTACAACTGCAAAATTATTTAAAGAAATAATTGATCAATATAATATATAATAATTATAATTTTTGTAAATGATATATTTAAAACTTATTATTAAATTTTTGAATTAAGATACAAACAATTAATTCAGTTGTTATTGTTTTCAGAACTAGAAAACACACAAAAAAGTAAGCAAATACTGCATTCAGAGCTCATTAGTAATTCAAACTTTTATTCCAACAATGTAAATGAGCATAAAATAGCTGAAAAACACCAAAACACAAAAATTTAGTTGGATGCTTCCCTTGAACTTCAAATAAGCAAGAGCTATTTAGAATAACAAAGAATATTTAGGATAAATAGAATTATGAAAAATGTGAAATACATTGATATTATATCATAAAATAAAGAGATATAGAAATTTTTCATAACTTATCTCACAAATACTTCATGATATATTCATAGGTTTAGAAGTAATTACTTTTACAAGTACCATTCAGCAAGCAGATCTCCAGCTCCTACACTTGCCCAGAATACCTTTTATCGATTCTAACCTTGCTCCGATTTATTTCAGTATTCAGTCACTACTTTTAGAGGGGAAAGGTTATTCTCCTTCATTTACTGAGAAACTCTAAATCCCTGATCAAATTAATATTAACTTCTATTTAACTTGTGATATTAAAATGAGAAATAAGAAATTAATGAAGTGGAAATAGAAAATATCAAAATATAAGACACTAAATCAATGATGAATTGATATTATATTAAATCAGAATTAATATAAAACTAAACCACCAGTAATGTTTTATTCCTGATAAACTTTCTGATGTGGGGGAAATGCAAATAACAAATTATAAATATAAAAAACACAGAATCCTTGTTAAAAGTTATAATGTTAATTTCTGCTACATGTTCTCAAAGGAAGTGGAAATAAGAAAATATGAAACCTGTGATATACTTTCTCACATTTATTTTTATATTGATGTGTTTTATTGAATTAATAATACAATCTGTCTCAATTTAGGGCAATAAGTAATATGGATGACAAAGAATCCATTCTCAAAAATGTAAACTAAAATTTTCTCACTTGAATTGATACAACAAATATAAATATATAAAACACCAAATTAATCTTCTAAACTTTTGTAACACTTTTAAACATTAGAGAAGAAGAAATAAGAAAACATAATTTTTATAAATTATGTATCTTTAATCACTAAATCCTTTATGAAACTCATGGTTGTTAACTTCTGTTTCACCTATTTACATTTAAGACGACTAAATATCAATAAAACACATTAAACAACACAATCCAAGCTGAAACTATAGAAGTGATTGTTTACATGTGAGATTATAGGAATGAACTATCGAAATGTAAACTGGAAGTGAAGCATAAGGATGGAACTGGTCGGTGTAGTGCTGGCCAGGTAGGTTTCGTGGAGACCTGCTTGTGGAATGATACCCTTTTACATTCTAATCTGAAATTCAAAGAATAATTTGCTTACCTTCCAGCAAATCATGATTTGCTTTTTGGAAACAGTTTCATTTTGGAACTCTGCTCTAGTTCCTATACAAAATAACCTTCTAAATATAAATAGAAGTTACCAGCCATAAATATTTTTCCATTATTAAGGTATTACAAGGATGTCTATTTTGGAGATAAAATCATTGTCAATCCTAGACTCCCACCATAATCACAAAAACTCACAAACTACGCAAAGACTGTTCTTCACAAAATGTTATTCCTTCATGTTATCTCGCCAATGCTATTAGCAAGCCTCATTGTAGTAATACTAGAAAATACTAATCTCTTACACCATAACAATTAGTAATCACTAAGAAACAAATAAAAAAAAAACAAAAAAAAAACACCCTACTATGTTTTATATTCCTCATATTTATTCCACCACCATTATTAATGACTCCTTACAAGTTTAACTAGTAGTTAGATGTTATTTTGAACATTTATTTTTCACTCCTCATTACTTATTCATTATTTTTAAACACATAATAAAATACTGTACCATATAGAATACTACAATACTAATAATATCTGTATTGTTAATAATACTACAATATCTTAAATCTGACTGACTTTATTCAAGACCCCCTCGAGTTTTTCATTGTTATTAATTGCTTACATACCATTACTTCTTTGTAGGGATTCTTTAAACATATTAATAGAATAGTAAGACAACAGATTATCGATTGCAATAGTGACTAATTTCTTCATATACTATCAGATCAATCTTTGTCTTAGGTATTAAACTAAAATTCTGTATATAAAAAATATTAAAATATTTATATAACATTGAATGTTTAAAAAAAGAACCAATTACAAAGGATTTAATGTTTTGCACATGTCAATTCACATATAAAGTTTTTATGGATAAATTTTTTTTCCGACTATTTTCAACAATTCTTTCAGCATATCATGTGCATTCAAGCATTCATTTCCTTTGATACTATGCATATCAATTTGTCCTTTGGATAATTTTACCAACCATATATAAAATATTGGTGGAGATAATATTTTTGCCTAATATCCAAGTATGCATCAATGGCCATAATTCGATAGATTCCACTGTTAATTAAATGTATTATATACAATTAAGTATTACTGTTTTTTTTAGGCACATCAGAGTTCAGGACTGCCACCAGCTCAAAGACAGAAAACCCCTAAAGGTTCCTTTTCAGTGGAGACAGGCCCATGTCAGGGTAATAACCTAATGATGGAAAAATAACTATGGATGGTTGAAGCCTGATAAAACTCAAGATAAGGAATATGACAAGGAAGAAAGCAATGTGGCCCTTGTAATAAGATGATATAGAAAAATTATAAAACTTACCTTAAGTCTTTTGCCAGCAGTTGAGACTGATTCGTCTGCAGCTAAAATACCTTTTCCAGGAGCTACAATAGCAGCAGCTATCTTGTGAAGTTCCTCTCGCAATGGTGGAGGTGGATAGTGAAAATAAGTAGTCATGTTGAAACTGTCCTTTTATCTACAATAAGACTAACTATTAGTCTTAAAGTTAACTAAAATTTATAATCTTATTATTGCTGAAATAGTTATCAATGGTGAAAAATGCCCACTTTTTCAATTAATACATTATAAAAATAGAATATTGAAATAAGTAATAAAACTGAAGTCACTATTGTTTTTTTTAAAGTATCAAAATAAGTAACATCCTTAGATTTAAGGATTCCAAAAAATAGCAAATAACTGATACATATCATAGGAAATGCAACATACTTATTGAACAAAAACTGTTTGAACCTTTCAGGGTAAGAACGTTTTTCCTGACCACAATAAAAGTGACAAGCACTTATAGGAAGATGATAACCAACAAACATTACATCATAACAGATTAGGTTTCAAGGTTATTTTTTTTTTGGATGAATGACATCCTCATAAGTGTATTTTCATCTTCAGATCAAGCAAAAGAGGGAAAGTATGTTATAAATAATCCAAACAATTATAAAACAATAGATGATAGGGTTCGGGTAAAAATATACATAATTAGTCTTTAAATAAGATACTACTCAACTTTTAAAACTAAAAAAAAAAATAGAAAAATGAATTAAATTACATTTTTAAAATTCAAAAGCCTCAATAAAAACGATATAAATGAGATTAGAGAGACCCACCTCTGTCAAAAACGCCCAACGCCCAACTTATCACCGGTAGTAAAAGTTCATTCCATTTACGTTCAATCATTAATCACTACCAAGAAAGGAGGAAAATCAAATAAATAATTTAACACTGTCAAAATCTTCAAAAGGTGATTAAAGCCTTCAGAATACAAATTTAACAGACGATAATCAATATAATCTTTATCATTATGACAATGCAACATTTTGTAATAAATAAGGATTGGCTAATCAGCAAGATACAGTTAACTATTCCTGAACAATTTTGAGTTTAACACGTGATGATGCTGACGTACTTACGTGATCGCTGCCAAACTAGGAAATAAAAGAATGAGTAATACAAAATTTGAAAACTATTCAATTATATTTATTAATACCTGTATAATTTTAAACTGCTAAAATAATTTAATGATAATCATCATGTGATTAATTGTTTAAATTTGAAAGACACTAAGTTTCGTTTGAACAAGATACATGCTTGGTAAAATAAATTTACTATGACCTTAAAGAAAAATTAACAGTGATTATTGTAATTAAGGGGGAATAAATACCCACATTTATTCAGTTTTAGTAAGATTCAACACGTACAATAACCACAACTTATGCCACGGGGCATGTACGAACCAGTAACGAAGCAATTAGGACGGCTTTTGATCGGCTACTGAATGCTGATCTACTTGATCCTTATCAAAATGAGATCAAGGGTAGCAGGTATTTTGTAAATTGGCTATTTATTCGGGCCATTCGAAGGTATGGACAGAGCAATCAAATAAAATTATGTTCCCATTAAGTAAGAGAGTCAAATGAATAGAAAGGAAATAACAACTCACCACCAGCCGGGGACCAGTTAGGAGGAATAATGAACCAAGTTCTTTCTTCTGACCAGTGATAAAACCACTGGATCAAATGTCAATTTGATAACCTTGTCTAAGTTTTATCTGATGAAAACACACCCTCGGTCTTGTTTCGTAACAATTCACGCCCTTTAAACTGTTCCGATTAATTCAATATAAAAGAAAGTCATATAACTGAATTAAATTTTTCATAAAATTACATTAAAACGTACTTTTTTTTCAAATAAAGCACTAAAGTTCTGTCATATTCCTATGGGTTAGTAGTTAAATAAAATGTTACTAAACTTACTGTTACTGGTTGTTACTAACAGTCACTACTTGACCAGGAACCACTTTAAAAAAGTATGTTCTAGTGATGCCTCAAGCCCAAAATCCGCGCCAAATAGGACAAGTTGTGTACGCATTTATTTTTCTACAATCGCGCGTGGGTTCTCCAAACCCCAAATGCGTCAATTTAGGTGATTATCAAAGCCATCAAGATGAAAATGTGTTTCATTGCTTAGTTTTTGAACTGTGGCTACCAAAATTTTTTAGATGTTGCTCAATTTCATTGATCCAGCATTTAATTTCCTCCTGTAATGCACTTTTGGTTGTGGGCTTGTTGATATAGACCTTTGACTTCAAATAACCCCATAACAAGGATATGGTTTTAAATCACACCATCGAGGGGGCCAAATCGAGAGAGTACACTACCTGTAAATGTCTCATGCAGTAATTGAATGTAATGGGCTGTTCATGGGCTGTATGGCATTTAACACCATCTTGTTGAAACCAGATATTGCCACACGAATATCATTCAATTTCGGAAGGAAGAACAGTGTTATTAGGTCGTAATATCAAACACCAGCAGCAGACCGCTAGACCAGACCCACATTCAAAAACAAGGGTCCAGTGATGCCTCAAGCCTAAAATCCACACCCAACAGGATAAGTTGTGAATGCATTAATTCTTATACTAAAGAGTGTGTAAGTGCCAGGGATACAGCCATGAAAGCAATTCGCCCGATGTGTTATTTCCTACATAAACCTATCCTATATACAGTTAGTAAAAAAAAGTTTGTGAACACCCATTATTGAAATACTTTATTAACTAAAGAATATTAAACGAAATACTTCATGTTTTTACACAAAACAATTTTTTTGTTGAACTCAAAAAAGCGCTGGCTATGATTTTTACAAACTGTTTGAGTACGGGTAAGGTACCAAAGGATTGGCTGGTGGGAGACATCATCCCTATCCATAAAAAAGGAAAAAAAAGAACATGTGTACGAACTATAGAGGAATCACGGTGACAAGCAGTGTTGGCAGACTATATAGTCGAATCCTGAAGGAAAGGATAGAGGAGGAAGTTTCCGACCAGATGGTTGAAGAACAAGCTGGCCTCAGAAAGGGAAGATCTTGCACTGACCACATTTTCACCCTAACCCAAGTCGTACAAAAAAGGATGGCATACGACCTCGAAACCCACCTGACGTTTGTTGACATACAGAAAGCGTATGACAGTATTCCTCTAAAGAAACTGTGGGAAACCTTGGATCAAATAAAGATAAGTGGAGGCCTAAAAAAAGCCATAAAAAGTTTATATATTGGAGCGGAATCAAGGGTAAAGATAGGAGGTAAGGTGTCAGAATCCTTCAAAATTACAAAAGGATTAAAACAAGGATGCTGCTTGTCCCCGACACTTTTCAATATATATGTTGAACAGGTACTAAAATCCTGGAAACAGAGATGCCGAGGGATGGGAATTGAGGTAGGAAGTGATAAACTGTTTACGCTACAATTTGCAGATGATCAGGTTGTCTTATCAGCAGATGAATATGATATGGAATTTATGATGGGGAGACTCCTCGAAGAGTATAAAAAGTGGGGCCTGGAAATAAATACTGAAAAAACCGAGTATATGACATGCAATTTCCCTCATTCATCTTTGTGCATAGAAGGATGGACGATTCCACAAAGTACTGCTTTTAAGTATCTTGGAGTGACGATAGACAGCTTCGGCACAGTCCAAAGGATATACAGAACAAAATCACTCGAGGAAAAAAAAAATAATAGGTCTCCTTAACGGTATATTGTGGAATAAGAAGGTCTCCCTAGAAACCAAAAAGAGGATATTCCACTCCTTCTTGATCGGCACAACTTTATATGGCTCAGAATCATGGGTGGTGACAAAACAAAATGCAAATAAATTACTGGCCCTAGAAATGGATTTCTGGAGAAGAAGTTGCGCCATATCCAGGTTACAGAAGGTCCCAAATGGAATTATGAGAAATCAGGTAGGAGCTAAAACCAACATTCTCAATAACATCAGTGAAAGAAGATTGCTATGGTTTGGACATGTCATGAGAATGAATGAGACACGATGGCCCCTTCGAGCACTTAAATACTGTCCTGAGAAGAGAAGAAGACGCGGAAGGCCTCGGAAACAGTGGATAGAAGAGGTCAGAGAAGAAATGGCGGCTAGAGGGCTGACTGAGGAAGACAGTTTTGACAGGAGTTATTGGAAGGAAGGCGTATTGGGGACCGGGATGTGATATTTTCGCATAATCCTGAATAAAAAAAAAAAAAAAAAAAAAAAAATCTCAAACTAAAAGTTACGCATCGGAATCGATCTGCAAATGATGCAGTTTTGACGGATTTGGCGAAGTGATTGTTCGATATCGTTACCTGAAATAATTAAAACGATCAAATAAACAGGAATATCATTGTAACGTGTTTGGAATATTTAAAATCTCATTTCATAAAAAAATCTCAATATATCGATATTTTTGGTCAACAATATATTTAGTATCGATTTCAGAGCTCAAAAAATTTTCTATTTGGAGAATCGATATTTTTCTTAAGATACCCATCCCAAGGCACAAACAGATTCAAAGAAATCATTCAACTAAATCACTGTATATCTGAAGGGAGGGGAGGGGGTAACGTGCTTGGTGATTATAGGTAGCAGTTATAACCAGTGACCGAAACAGATATTTTTTTATACAAAAGAGTTATGAAATAACTGTTTCAAAAAACTTTTATTCAAAAGAGGTTATGAAATAACATTTAAATAAAAGTTCTAGCGATAAAAGTAAAAGTTCAAAAAATAACTTTAATCGGTCAACACTTTTATATATATTTTTAAAGGGTGTTAACAGCTTTTTTAACAATTAGGGGGAGGGGCTGACTAAATTAATACTACTAAATTAATAAGGACGTCTCGGCTGATTTTAATATTAAGTAACAAAGAAATTTACCGATTTACATAAAACTTAAATATCGAGTCCCTAGATGATTACTAACATTTCCAAAAAGTGCTAACAGTTATTATGTTTTTAATGAAATTAGATACTAATTTATCTTTGGTAAAGTTTCTTTTCTAGAATAAGTATTAGCTATAAGAACATAAATTCTAGAAAAAACTTTTATTTTTAACACTAATATAAAAGCTAAACTTTTATTTATACCATTTGAGATAAAAGTTAAAAGATAATACATTTTAATGTTCTTAACGGCTAATCTAATTTAAAACTGATAAAATTTTAATATTTATTGATATGGGCCCCCCTAATCAAAAAAAGTTAATCTTTAACCTTCACCATTTGAGATAAAAGTTACAATACATTGTTAATTTTAATGCAAGACCATTATAGTTCTCTATGGCTTAGCAATTCTTACCTATGCAATTTGAAACTGATCTAATTTTAACATTTTATTAATTTGGGGGGGGGGGTTATTGTAGCACAAAAGAACGACGTATTTGATTTTTATCAAACTTAAAAATCATATTTCTTTTAAAACTATCAGCAATTCCTAAGCTTGATTACTAAATTTAATGAAAATAAGTTGTAATTTAAAAAAAACAGATTTGCACCTTTCTGAAATTTATGCTCTTATAGCTAAAACTTATTCAAGAAAAGAAACTTTACCAAAGAAACATTAGTATCTAATTTGGATATAAACCAAATAACTGTTCCAACGTAAATACATATTTACCCCAAAGAGCCACACCTTCCTACCCCACAATTTAAAAGTATTTATTTCTTATAGACATTTTTTATGCTCTCCCTCTCCCCAATAGTTAAAAGATCTGTTTACTGTTTTAAGAATGGTTGATAAGTATGAAAGAAACATAATTATCGAATTTTATTAAAATCGACAGTGCCGATCTTAAAATTATAATTTAGCCTAACTCCCCCCCCCCCCCCCCCCTAATTTCAATAAAACTATTAACACTAAATAAAAATGTTAGTAAGTATGAAAGAAACATAATAATCGAATTTCATTAAAATCGGCCGAAACGTCCTTAAAGTATTACTTTAGCCAAATCCCCCCTCCAATAGTTTAAAAAAAAACTGATAATACTCAATATAAATGTTAGTAAGTATGAAAGAACTAAATTATCAAATTTCATTAAAATCAGCCGAGCCGTCCTTAAAGTATTTATTTAGCCAACCTCCTACCCCTAATTGTTAAAAAAACTGATAGCACTCAATATAAATATTAGTAAGTATGAAAGAAACTTAAATAACAAATTTCAATCAGCCTAATAATAAATAAAATTTATTATACTTCATACTTTCATCTCAAATGGCATAAATAAAAGTTTAACCTTTATATAGTAGCGTTGGAAATAAAAGTTTTTTTTGTTACTTATTCTGTTATAGCTAAAATCTATTTATGAAAATAAACTTTACTAAAGAAACATCAGTATCTCATTTCTCTAAAATCAGAATAACTTTTAGCATCTCAGTTGGTATTTAGTGTTTGAAGAAGAAGGCCGTGCCACGGGTGTTCTCTAACCTCAAACTGATAAGTTGTAGTTTATAAGTTGTTTTTATCTTTATTTTTCCTTTTGTTCATTTGAAATAGTACAGATAATTTCATTATTTTTTTTTTCTGATATTTTAATTTTATTTTGTCTTTAAGATAATTTATATTTAATTTAAAAAGACTCAACCTTGTTGAGTTTGATAATGTACGAGGACGATCCATCCGTTAGTCCAATGGCTAAGTTTAGAAAAAGAGGACGTATTAAAATGCTTCCGGAAAAAATAAATGTCTTTGATTACCCCAAAGTTAGTCCAAAATATCTGATAATAAGTAGATTAGATGATGATAACTTTTCAAAAGTTTCTCCATTTTTCATAAATAAATTTATAACGGGTCTAGTAGGCGAGGTAAAAGTTATTAAGAAGTTGAGAGATGGTACTCTACTTGTAGAAACGATAATAATAAACAATCCGATGTTTTGTTAAATATTAAAGATTTCGGCGGTTTATTCCAAGTCGAGGTTAACCCTCACAAAACACTAAACTACAGCAAAGGGGTGATCAGATCTCCAGCTCGTTGAAATAGACGAAATTAAGAATGAATTAAAACATATCATCGTAGATATAAATAGAATAAAAATTAAAATTAATGGAGAGCAAAAATTAACTGTAGTAAACCTTTTGAATAAATTAAGGCTTTATTCGTCTAAATTGGCGATTGGTAAAACAAACAATAAACTAACAATTATTACGAATTACAGAATGAGATTGAAAGTAACAAAGACACGTCATATAATTTAAGAACAAAAACGTATGATTCACTATAACATGTGGAGTTGAATCATACCACATTCTTCCACCCTTTAGGGATTAAGTTCATAGTCCTCAAAACGAGAGGGCATTCGACGTTCTCTTGTTGAACGTCGTAGATTTTGTGTTGGAGGAGGCGAATCAGCTTCAGGCGGAGGAGAGTAGTCATGCCCTGGCGAATGAAGAGGCGATTGCTGAGGTTGATCAAGAGTAGAAGGGTTGTGAATTTCTTGGTACGAGGCTGCTCCTTGGTCTAAGTTTCTTTCAGAAATTTCATTGGCGTTGGGAAACTCTGATGGGGTCTCTCCACAAGGTGCTAAGTGTTTCAGAGACACTGTCACCTCCCGTCCATCGTCCAGTTCCACTTTAGCATACTGTGGATCAACATCCAGAAGTTTCACTTCTTCAACAAGCGGTTCGTATTTACTGGAGCGCACATGCTTCTTCATTAATACTTTTGATGAAGGAACCAGCCAAGAGGGTAGAGTATCACCATTGGTGGATCTTCGATTATGCTTAAACATCCTCTCGTGGGGTGTTTCATTAGTTGAGGTGCAAAGCAGCGATCGTATTGAATGGAGAGAATCTGGGAGTACTGATTCCCAATCCGATACATCCCGGTTCAACTGCTTGAGTGCGAGGGAAATGGTTCTCCAAATGGTTCCATTTTCCCGCTCGATTTGCCCGTTACCTGTAGGATTGTATGGCGATGACATCGATGTAGCTATCCCACGAGTATGAAGAAAATCCTGAAGTTCCCTGGATGTAAACGATGTCCCTCTGTCCGTATGAATATATGCGGGAGTTCCAAAAACCGAGAATAAGTCCACGAGGCAGTCGATTACAGTGGAGGAACTCGTGTTAGGGCAAGGATATGCAAACGGGAACCTGGAAAACTCGTCAATGATAGTAAGCAGGTACTTATTTTTGGATTTAGATGGAAGTGGACCTTTGAAATCCATGCTGATTCTTTCAAAAGGATGAGTTGCTTTGATTAGTCGGGAATGATTCAATTTTAAAAACGTTGGTTTTACAGCATTGCATGTGGGACAGGAGGCCGTTATCCTACGGATTTCGTCCACTGAATACGGCAAGTTGTGAGTACGGATCCAGTGTACCATCCGGGACACACCAGGATGGCATAAGTCGCAATGGAGAGAGAAAAGTTTGTTAGGCTGGATGGAAATGCACACTCTGGAGAGTGCATCGGCCACTTGATTTTGACTTCCTGGTCTATAGATTATGTCAAAATTGTAACAAGACATCTCAAGGCGCCATCTTTGTATCTTTTCATTTTTTATTTTATTTTGGTGATGCATGTCAAACATGAAAGATACCGAACGCTGGTCCGTTATTATTTTAAAATAGCGTTCCAAAAGGAAATGCCTCCATTTCTTCAAAGAGCTCACCACTGCGAGTGCTTCCTTCTCGATAGCAGAATGATTGCGCTCGCTATCCGTGAGTTTTTGAGAGAAAAAAGCTACTGGTCGACCAGATTGGGAAAGTATGTCATCGCCATACAATCCTACAGGTAACGGGCAAATCGAGCGGGAAAATGGAACCATTTGGAGAACCATTTCCCTCGCACTCAAGCAGTTGAACCGGGATGTATCAGATTGGGAAAGTACGGCAGAAATTGAGAAGTCTGAAGCGTCCGTTTCTACAACAAATGGCTCTCGATCATCAATAGTACTCACCACTGATTTTGATATCTCATTCTTGAGAAACTCAAATTCAGACACAACTTCAGGTGATAAGGGGAATGATTTAGAGTCCAATAACTTCCGCACCTTGTCTGAGTAATTCGGGACCCACTTAGCATAATGAGCAAACATGCCGATTGTTCTTTGAAGTTCTTTTGCAGAATTTGGAGGAGGTAAGCTGAGGAGTGGTTTAAGACGATCTGGATCAGGCGAAACAGTTTTATTTTCTATTTTATAGCCGAGAAGTTTTATTGACGTTTGAGCATAGTTACTTTTCTCTTGATTTACAGTGAATCCGTATTTTTGTATTGTATTCATTAAACGTTTGAGATTTCTGTCATGTTCACCCTTGTCCTCCCCACACACAGTGACATCATCCAAGTAAGCGTACGTTTTGTCTAGCTTCTCTTTGGAAATGACGTCGTCTATAACACGCTGGAAACAGGGGACCCCATCTGTCAGGCCGAATGCTAAACGTCTAAATTGATAGAGTCGACCACACGCCTCAAACGCAGTATAAGGCCGGTCCTTCTCTCGTAGGGGTACCTGGTGGTAGGCACTTTTAAAATCTATAGTGCTGAACCATGTGTTTTTGGATACCATAGAGACTGTTTGCTGGATATCGGGGAGGGGGTAAGCATCCAAAAGTGTGTATCGGTTGATGGTCTGGGATCGACCACCATACGTTTTTTATGATTGTCGTTGTTAACTACGAAAGCTTGAGCTCTCCACGGGGACCTGCTCTCTTCTATAATCCCATCTTCGAGCAATTTCTCTACTTCTCTTTTCATAAATTGGTAATTTTCAGCAGAGTGCTTCCGAGATTTTGCCATGATCGGCTTAACATCACCAGTAAGGAATTCAAAGAGTGGCGGAGGCTCAATTTTGGCGGGTGCTAAATAGCAGACTGTCAGTGGTGACTTTGACCCACCGAACGAGAACTTGAGTTCGGAATGCAATTTTAGTATGTCGTGTCCTACAATGACATCGGAGCATAGATCTGGGAGTACATTTAACTTGGCATTTGAATATCTATGTCCCAGGAATTCTAAGTTGGCTAGACAATAGCTGGAAATTATGGTATTGAGGGAAGTAGATGCCATAGAAACTGATCCAGTTGTAGGGTACGTGCTGAATTTGCATGATTCCACAAATCTCTCGGAGATGAAGGTTTCTGAGCTTCCGGTATCAATTAGGGCATGAGTGAGTACATTGTTTACCTGCATTGGGACGGTGGCCTTACTGAGTGATGATGAAGAGGCTGCAATGAGGGCTGCTGACTTGGTTTTGACTGGCGATTTAGTCCGCCAAGATCGACAAACCGAAGCCCAGTGACCAACTTTTGAGCATTTGTCACAAGTAGCATCGACTGCAGGGCATTGCTGACGACTTCTATGTCGTGAACGACCGCAAAAGAAACATTTCTGATTCGGTCGTAATGCTGCTGCCAGGTTGTCCGAAGTTTCTGTGGAAGATTTTACTTGCTCCTGTGGTACAGAAGGAAGTGCATTAAGATTTGAATCTGAACATGTATAGGAGGCTAACTGATTTTTAGCCGACTCTAATGCACGGGCCTTCTCAACTGCCTCATCAACAGTGAGTGAATTGAATTCGAGTAACCTAAGGCGAATCTGATGAGAACTGATTCCTCGGATGAAAGAATCACGGACGTAGATTTTGCGGTGAGTCTCCGCATCCACCGCTGAAAATTCGCAGTTTTTGCTGAGTAGCTCTAATTCCTGATGATATTGATCAATAGATTCTTCGGAAGTCTGTTTTCGTGAGGCGAGCTTATGCCTAGAGAATATCTCATTCGTGGGTTTCACGTATATTGATGTCAATAATGCTACAGCATCAGCGAATGTCGTTTTATCAGCAATTTGCTGGTACACTGAAGGAGACAAGCGATTAATGAGTAGTTTGAGCTTACCGTATCATCGATCTCAGCAAAAGCTCCAACGAAGTTCTCAAAACTCTTCAACCAGTATTTCCATTCCTGTGTTGCTGTTGGCGAATGTGGGTCGGCATCGAACTTGTCTGGTTTTAAGAATCGATCCATAATTGAAGTCCCAAAAAGACGAATAAATTGTAGTAAACCTTTTGAATAAATTAAGGCTTTATTCGTCTAAATTGGCGATTGGTAAAACAAACAATAAACTAACAATTATTACGAATTACAGAATGAGATTGAAAGTAACAAAGACACGTCATATAACTTAAGAACAAAAACGTATGATTCACTATAACATGTGGAGTTGAATCATACCACATTAACCCACACATACATTGTAACATTTGCTGTTCCAAAGCTACCTGAAACTATTAAAATAGGGTTCCACACAATAAGGGTCCAACCTTACACACCAAACCCAATGAGGTGCTTTAATTGTTTAGGTTTTTCTCACCCCACCTTTAAATGCAAAAAAGAATCAATTTGTGCCAATTGTGGTGAAGTTAAACATCAAGATAATTTAAAATGTATTAAAAATCAAAAATGTATAAACTGTACCGGTAACCACAACGCATTAGACCGTAAATGCCCAGTATTTATACTACAAAAAGAAATAAAATCAATTCAAGTTACTGAAAAAGTTCCTTATAATGAGGCCAAAAGGTTGTATAGGGAAAAAAAATCCCACAACCTTCATTAAATTATTCGCACAAGTCACCAAAGAAAAAATAGTTGAAAAAAAAAGACGTTGCCGTACAAGCAGATAGTATTTTTAATTTTCAATTAAACAAAAGCACAACAACTGTTGACAGTAAATTAATTCCATCTATTAAAGTAACCGACCAGGCTAACAAGCCCTCATGCAATACCAAATCCACTGCCCCCATGATTGGTTTAATACCAAGACCTATAACTGCGAAGGTTATCATAGTGCCAAAACATGGTTCAGCCACAGCCTCCACAATAACCTCACCCCCAGTCACCTTTACTCCCCCCCCCCCCCCCCCCAGCTCCCACACCCCCTCCTCAACCCCTCCCCTCAAATTCATCTACAACTCCCGAGCTTGAACCCGATCCTGATCCCTATCCTTCCTCTTCTTCGTCTATTAGCAGTGAGCTAATGGACGTAGACGAATTCAAAACATGTAAAAACAAAAAAGGAAAAAACAGTAAAACATCATTAGCTAAATCAAGCACTAATTAAATAATAAGAGAAGCCAAACCTTCTTCTATTTAAAATTATTTATAAATCTCCCGTTTATTATTTTTTTTTTTAATATGTTATCCTTATATCTTATTACCCTTTAACTAAACATGTCTATTATTCAATGGAACTGTAATGGATTAAAAACCCATTTTAATGATCTAAAAATGCTGATACGGGATATTGACCCGTTTTGTTTAGCTCTACAAGAGACTCATCTAAACAGAAATGATTAAATAAATTTTAAAAAATTTGAAAAATTTGATAGTCCAAATTCAAATCATAATCAACATGGTGTTCTTATAGCCGTACAAAACTCTGTATATTCAGAAGCCATCACTATAAATTCACACCTTCAAACTGTCGCAGTTAAAGTACATCTCAATAACACTTTCTCAATTTGCTCTCTATACCTCCCACAAGATTGCACAATAGATATTCATCACCTACTTAATATTTATAACCAGCTACCACATCCAGTTCTTTTTGTAGGGGATCTTAATGGTCACAACCCCTTATGGGGGTCACGTGACATAAATACTAGAGGGAAAATAATCGGACAATTTTTAGACAACTCCAATCTCCTCTTACTAAATACTGGAGAACCTACCTTTTTAAGTTCCAGCTACGGAACCTATTCAGCCCTAGACCTCTCTTTTTGTAACCCTACACTATATAATTTCATAGACTGGACAGTTCTACCTGACCTTTACAGTAGCGATCATTTCCCCATTGTTATTAAATTTTTAAATTTTAAAAAGACAGGCTTAAAACAGAGATGGGTACTAGATAAAGCAAATTGGTCTCTTTTTTCCTCCTTAGCCCAACCTCCCCGTTCACCGCCTTCCGATATAAGTATTGACTTAGCATGTGAAGCAATTACGACCTCTATTATAAAACCAGCTAACATGTCGATACTAAGGACATCAGGTATGCCAAAAAGACCATTAGTCCCTTGGTTTAATGATACTTGTAAAAATGCAATAAAAGATCGACGCAAAGCATACAAAAAATTCCAAAAATCCATGACTCAAAAAAAACTTAATAGAATATAAAAGGCAGAGGGCACTATGCAGGAAAATTCTCAACAACTGTAAAAATGAATCATGGAAAAAATTTGTCAACTCAATAAATTCGAATACAAATATGACTGAAATATGGAGCAAAGTTCGTAAAATCACCAAAAATCCCATTTCCAACCGTTATACCATTTCAGCGAATGGACAGTTGACTGACGACCCAAAACTTATTTCCAATACATTTGCTCAATTCTTTTCGGAAAGATATAATGTAAGCAAAAACTCTGCCAACATCGAACAAATTGAGTGTCACAATTCTGATAATAACGAATCCCAAACATATAACATGCCTTTCTCCATGTGGGAATTAAAATACATATTAAACTCCGTCAAAGGAACAACTCCTGGTCCGGACAACATACACTACGAGATGATAAAAAACCTACCAAGCGAAACCCTAGAGTGGCTTCTCGCATTTTACAATCACATCTGGTCCACTGGTCAATTCCCAAGTTCCTGGCGTGACTCGGTGGTAATTCCGATTCTGAAAAATGGAAAAGACAAACGGGAAGTAACCAATTATCGCCCTCATGATCATCATCGCCAATTATGATATTCTGATTATGATAAGCTGTGTAAGTAAGATGGAACGTATGGTGAACAAAAGATTGATGTGGATTATAGAAAAGAACAATTTAATTCAACCCTTTCAATCTGGTTTTCGCAAGGGCAGAGGGACAATAGACCATTTGGTGGCTCTATAAGCCGAAATCCAGTACGCCTTTATAAACTCACAACATACTATCGCCGTTTTCTTTGATATGTACAAAGCATTCGACAATATAAGCCATCATGTGATCCTCAAAAAACTGTCGTCCGTCGGAATCAAAGGTAAAATGCTTAACTACATAAGACAATTTCTAATAAATCGCAGCTTTAGGGTTCAAATAGGTTGTGAACTGTCAGAAAATCACAAACAACTCAATGGAGTCCCACAGGGTTGTGTCTTAAGCCCTACCTTATTTTGCCTGGCGATAAATGATCTAGGGATCACTTTACCAAGAGGTGTCAAGCCGCTACTATTCGCGGATGACTTAGCCATAGTTTGTAGATCCGAGAACACTGACATAATAAAAAACAAATTACAAGAAGCCGTAGGACGAATAACTAAATGGGGAATCTCCACTGGTCTAAATTTTTTAACTGAAAAAGCCAAATCCATCCACTTTAACCGAAAAAGAAATATTCCCCCCTCTCCTGAACTATATCTCGATAATTTTCTGATTCCGTACACAAATAATCATAAATTTCTAGGTTTAATGTTCGATAAAAAATTAAATTGGGAATCACATATCTCCACATTAAAAATAGATGCTACAAACTAAATATACTAAAATTTCTTAGCGGAACTTTTTGGGGTGCAGACAGACATACGATGTTAAAATTATATAACTCCTTGATATGCTCCAAGCTCGATTATGGCGCTTTCATTTATGGATCCGCTCGATATCCAATACTCACCAAGCTAGACTCAATCCACAATACTGGAATCCGGATTGCAACCGGCGCTTTTAGAACTAGCCCGATCCTCAGCATATGTTCTGAGGCTGCTTTTCCCCCACTTTCATTCAGAAGACAAAAACTAGCAATAAATTATATTTCTAAACTATACTCACAGACCCAACACCCAACGTACAAATACATATTTAAACCAAAATTTCACGGAGCCTTTCAGAACAATACCAGGTCAACTCTTCCATTAGTTGAAAGAATCTATTCAGCAACAATAGCTCTAAAAGAAATAACTTCACATACAGAAGAAAACGAAAACCCTCCCTGGACGCACAAACCTCCAAAAACAATGCTCAACCTTACTAAATTATCCAAAAACAATACCCCTCCGATCGACTTCCAAACCAGACTCTCCTGTATGCTACAAAACTTTCAAGATCCTTTTGTGATCTACACTGATGGATCCAGATCGGACTATGCAACAGCTTCTTCTTTCGTCACCCTTAATTCAACGTACAAATTTAAATTGCACAAACTATGTAATATATATACAGCCGAACTACATGCAATATCCTCAGCTCTCCACTTCTCTATGTCAATTAATCAAAAAACAATAATAATCATAACCGATTCATTGAGCTCTCTAAAAGGCCTAAATGACATGTACTCAATTTATCCTACTATACAGAAAATCCATAGATACATAAATATGTTGCATAACTTAGACAAAACAGTTTACTTTATTTGGGTACCGAGCCACGTGGGAATTGTGGGCAACGAGCTCGCTGATATAGCTGCTAAAGAAGCCCTTGCACTACCAGGCAGAGGAACTGCCATCTTGACTCCACAAGATATTAGCTCTCCTTTAAAAAATAAAGTTCATGATAGGTGGCAGTCCATGTGGAACGAGAGCCCACCTAGTAAACTCAAAACCATAAAAAAAATCAGTCAAACCATGTGATACAGATTAGGTAAGTCCTTCTTTTTTATTAATAGTTTTCGCTATTTTCCTTTTAAGAAAAAAAATAGCGTGGCGTCCGAGACTGTTATAAGTCGAACCTTGCCGTCTCCACTGGGCTTAAGGCAACAGTGTGCGGTGTAGATTTTTATAAGTTTCAAAACTTGACCGTAACACATGGACCACATCCGTTAGATCAAATCGTTGAGAGGATGTAGTCTTGTGCAGGCTAAGGATAGGACACACAAACCTTACACACTCCCATTTAATAAACAAGCAGCCACCGCCAAAATGTCGATACTGCGGTGAGATAATCACTGTTAGTCATATATTCCAAGAATGTCCATACTATATAATGCAACTAAAAAATCTAGGACTTGCACCCGGCATTTTTCCAATTCTTGGAGATAATGAAAAAAATTTAAAAACTCTGTTCACCTTTTTAAAAGCGCAAAATTTACTTAATAAAATATAGACCCACCAAAAAAAAAAAAAAATAATAAAAAAAAAAAAAAAAAAATAAATAAAAAAAAAAAAAAAAAAAAGAATTATAAGTGAAAAAAAGGAAAAGAAAAATAATAAAATAAATAGCTAAAAGTTTAGAAAAATCCGCAGGCGTTTATGACCTTTGTAGTTTTACGCCTATAAACAATAACAAACAACAACAACTTTTAGCATCTTTTGGAAATGTCAGTAATCATGTAGGGAATCGATATTTAAGTTTTATGTAAATCGGTTGATTTCTTTTTTACTTAATACATTTTAAGATCATCATTGTTCTCTATTATTAATCTAATATAATTATGTTTTCTATTAATATAGAAGTAAAAGCAAAATACTTTTATATTAGAACTTTTTAACGTAAATGGTTTACAATAACTGTTTTAAAAAAACTTTATTTAAAAAAGGTTTAAAACAAAAGTTCTGAAATAACAGTTAAATAAAAGTTTTAGCGATAAAAGTAAAAGTTCCAAAAATAACTTTTATCGGTCAACTCTTTTGTATAAAAGTTAAACTTTTATTTTTTCGATAAAGTTTAACTGTTATTTTCGATCCGTGGTTATAACCAATTATGGTGATATTCTGTGCGGTTCATCTTAGAGCATCTGGCCAGTTCTCTACAATGTTGATTTTTTGTTTCTAAATGGTTTTGGATGTAACTTTGAAAAAGTTTATAGCCTTCAGAGATATCACTTTAGTGTGATCAAACAAATCCCAATAATCAAAGAACAATTAGGATTGATGAATCAATTGTCACTTCTATTGGAATTATTTTATTCGGAAATTAGTTTCGAATTTTATATATTCATTATCAGTAAACTAAAATCCGTTTTGGTTTTGAACTATTTTATTATTTCTAGTTCTTCATAAATATTTAATTTTAGGCTATTTTTCACTTGATATATTAGTTTCTCTCCCGAGTCATTATTGAATTTATGGTTATTTTTATTTAAATGGATAGGGAAGATGGAATTCCAAGTCTGATTATTGTATGCTCCTTATATGTTATTTTTGATTTAATGATCGGCAAGTTAATCCCGTGTGTTTATCTTCACAGTCATATTTTAGTTCATATACACCGCATTTTTGGAAAGGGTCTTTTTTGTTTTTAGATGAAGGGATATAAGATGACTATGGTTTATATATTAATTGTTCATTAATAGCCTAAAAGTGAATATTTATGAATCATTGAAATAATCAAATAGTTCGAAACTAATCCAGATTTTTGTTTAAATAACCAGATAAATATTTCCGATAGTCCTACTTTAAATTAGTTTCCAATAGCAACGAAAAAAACCAACTAGTCATAGGAAAAACCGAAAGGTCACATTCTACCTGCCCCTTTCCACTCTTTCTGATATTTTTCAGAAGTTCGTTGGCCTCTTTTAGGTCATTACCAATATACAGGGTGTCCCGAATTTAAATGGCAAAACTTCAGGAACTTATAGGGGACCGAAAAACTAAGACAAAAAGTCCTTTAGAGATTTGCTCGTTTTTGCTTAGTTTTTAGAGAAAATCGCAAAAAAAAGAAACAAAACAAAAATGTTACAGGTAGCGATTATCACCTTTCAAAGTTCGTCAGGCTAGGCAGTGAGATATGTAAACACTTGATGTTATCCTTTACATTCTTTTATTTGTTTACATTTTGGCTTCCTTTTAGGATTATAATTCCTAAATCAGTCTTCAGTCAGTTACTCAGATATTTTTGTGTGAATAGCATCAGCCACAATGCCGCATACATATTCTAATGTTGAATACGTTGATATGATATTTTTGTGTATGGTTTCTGTAACGGCAATGCTTTAGAAGAGGTGCGGGAGTATGCGCGCCGATTTCCAAATAGAAGAGTGCCTAATCGACGAGTCTTTTCGTTAACTGTTAATAGACTACGAGAGACTGGGTCATTCATAATACGTAATGAAGGCGGCCAATTCCAGGCAGCAATAAGAGCAGATTATCGGAGAAGAAATTGTGTCCAACGCCACTTCGATAACAATCCTGAGACTAACATCCGAAGAGCATCTGCTGCATTAGCAATATCGCGGCAAGCAATATGACGAACTTTGAAAGGTGATAATCGCTACCCTTACCATTTTCAAAAAGTTCAGAATTTATTACCTCAAGATTATGTCAAGAGATTGAATTTTAGTAACTGGTTTCTTGATAAAATTCGTGATGATAATTTATTTCAATTAAAAATTATATGGACCGATGAAGCTACCTTTACAAGAGGAGGAATTTTTAATCAAAGAAATTATCATGTATGGGCTTTTGAAAATCCCAGAGTTATTAGAGAGAATAGGTTTCAGCATGAATTTGCTATTAACGTTTGGCTTGGAATTTGGAACGGATTACTAGTGGTACCATATTTTTTACCTGGAAGATTGAATGGTATCACATTTACACATTTTTTGGAGAACGACTTTTCTAATTATTTAGATGGCATTCCCTTACAGCAGCGGATTGAAATGTGGTTCCAACTCGATGGATGTCCAGCTCATTATAGCAGAGTTGCTCGAGCTTGGCTGGATATAAATTATCCACAACGATGGATTGGACGTGGAGGAGTAGTACCTTGGCCACCCAGATCACCTGATCTGACACCCATGGATTTCTTCGTAAGGGGAACCTTGAAGTAGAAAGTTTATTCGGTGCCAATCAACTCAAGAGAGCAATTAAGAGACCGAATCATAGATGCAGTGTACCAAGAATCATCAGAACAATGTTTAGCTGCAATTTATCAAGTGAGTCCTAGATGTAATGCTTGCATTGGTGCAAGAGGACAACATTTTGAGCAATATTTACATTAAAAAGAACATAACATAAATAAAATGTAAATAAATAAGTATAAAATGAAAACTTGTTTTGTTTCTTTTTTTGCGATTTTCTCTAAAACTAAGCAAAAACGAACAAATCTCAAAAGGACTTTTTGTCTTAGTATTTCGGTCCCCTATAAGTTCCTGAAGTTTTGCCATTTAAATTCGGGACACCCTGTATATGATTTCTTGTCCTACATTTTAAAAACTTTAATGTATACAATCTATGTAACAATTGCTGATGTTTTGACAATTTTGTATGTTTTGGAACTGGTGATGAATGTATAACATTCGAGAATACATGTTAAATAAAATAATTCCAATAGAAGTGTCAATTGATTCAACAATCCTAATTGTATAGATCTGTGAGGTGCGTGGCAATTAAGAAAAAACACTATTTTATTTTCCTCTTTATTCCTAACCAAATCGTAATTCCAATCGTGATGTCCTTATACAAGTCTTAGTCAAAAATTTATACAACAATTAATATTTTATATCCACACACTAGAAAACAGGTAACAGTAGTATATGTGGTTATAGGTATCAGCTGGAGTGAGGTTTCTCATGGATTTGCCACTGCATTATATGAAAATGAAAATTAGGTAAACTTCTAAACAAAAATAATTATAAATTAAAAATACATCTACATAAAAACAATGGTACAAATAAAATGTAAATATATATTAACTGCGGCAGTGGCAAATCCATTTCACATAACCTCTTTGGTTATCACGCCAGCTGATAGCCGATAACCTTCTCCAAACAGTGTTGCCCGCTACATCACTCCCCCCCCCAATGACCGGCACAGAACCTCACTTTAGGCTTCACTAGTCGGCCCGAATGTGTGTGGTACTGCTGCGGTGTTGGATGCTGTTCTGTGTCGAGGTCATTTGAAGGATTTTTGGGACTTGAAGCAGGCGCAGAAGTGGGTTGATCCCTGTTGCCGCTGTCCTCTCCTGGTTCATGAAGCAAGTGAGCAACCTTCAGGCGATCCATGGAGACGGTTTTCGGTCCTGAAGGCAGCTGTATCCGAAATGTTTTTCTCTCGCTTGCTAAAACCCGGGAAGGTCCGGAGTAAGAAGGAGTCAATGGTTTCCTCACGGTGTCATCTCTCAGGAACACGTGACTGCATGATCTTTGGTCGCGGTGAACGAATGTCTTCGCCGTGCTGCTGTGGTGGGGTGCCGGTCGAATATTCTTCATAGCATCCCGAATAGTTCTTAGAGTCGCCTCAGTGTCTTCGGGGCGTCGAGAAGACTCAAAGAATTCCCCTGGGAGTCGTAGGGGTTGCCCAAAAACTATCTCCGCTGCACTAGCTCCGGTGTCTTCTCGCACTGCTGATCTAAGACCAAGTAGCACAGTTGGTAGTGTTTTTGTCCAGCCTTCCGTGTTCAGCGCTGCCATTAGGGATGCCTTAAGGGATCGGTGCCACCGCTCCACGCAACCGTTCGACTGAGGATGGTAAGCCGCTGTCCTACTTCTTTCAATGCCAAGGATGCGTGTAAGGTTTATGAATAGGTCAGACTCGAACTGGCGCCCTTGGTCCGTAGTAATCCTGGCTGGCGAACCATACCGAGAGATCCATGACCCCACCATTGCTTCCGCCACTTTATTGCTTGTAATTTCCTCTAAAGGGCATGCCTCTGGCCAGCGGGTGAACCTATCTATGATAGGAGGCAATATCGCATTCCGTTGGAGGGCGGAAGAGGTCCGACAATATCTACATGGAGGTGCTCGAATCGGGAAGTTGGAGCAAACCTACCCGGAGGAGAAACAGTATGCCGGACTACTTTTGACCGCTGACAAGGTATGCAGCAACGGGCCCACTTAGAAACGTCTGCATTCATATTTGGCCAGAAAAAAAACGTTGACTAATCAATCGTCTCGAAGCTCGAATCCCGGGGTGACTAAGTCCATGCAGGCGGTGGAATATTTCTTCTCTCATGGACTTGGGAACGTAGGGTCGTGCCTGAGGAGTTGAAGTTTCGCAGAGAAGTGACGAATCTGTACCAGGAGGTTTCATCCATCGGAGCTGAAGGCGCTCGTTCCCCTGAAGCTCTGGAACGTCTGGATCTTTCCGCTGCTCGGATGCCATTCGAGCAAAAGGTCTTCGGTACAATTGATGTTCTCGACCCTCGAAAGTGCGTCAGCTACAACGTTCTTGTCTCCGGGTACGTGACGGATGTCGGTTGTGAATTGACTGATGAAGTTTACCAGCCGAATCCGCATAGGCGTCGCTGTTTCTGGTTTTTGGAGAAACGCATACTCCAAAGGCTTGTGATCTGTCCATATCGTAAAATTTCTTCCTTCCAGGTGGTATCTGAAATGCTTAATAGCACGATGGATAGCCAGCAGTTCCCGGTCGTACGTAGCATACTTCTTCTGTGCTGGAGAGAAGGCTTTGGAAAAAAAACCCAATGGCCACCAAACACTACCTTCTCTTTGTTGCAGGACTGCCCCCATGGCAGTATTCGATGCATCGCATACAAGGACAAGCTCCGCCTTTTCTTTAGGGTGTCCTAACACTGCAACTTTCTTGATGGTAGTCTTGCAGTGTTCGAATGCTTCGGTGGCTTCTGGATTCCAAGGGGTGATCCTTTTGTCATTTTTCTTAGCTCCAGCTAGAAATTTATTAAGTGGAGCCTGTAAATCCGCCGCACCGGGTATGCAACGCCGATAGAAATTGAACATACCCAGAAAACGTCGAAGATCTCGTTCTGTAGAAGGCTTTGGGTATGCTGCGATGGCTTCCACTTTGTCTGGGAGAGCTGTAATCCCTGAAGCGCTGACTGTGTGGCCCAAAAAGTCTACTTTTTGACGGGCGAAGACACACTTCGCCAGGTGCACCGTCAGTCCATTTTTCTCCAGCCGCTGCAATATCTCCTCCAAATGTACTTGGTGCTGTTCTTCCGATTCTGAGGCAATGATGATATCATCTAGGAACCACCAAGCGAAATCTATCCCTCGGAGCACTCGGTCAAGAAATCGCTGGAAGGTCTGTGATGCGTTCCTTAGGCCAAAGCACATACGCAAGAATTCAAAAAGTCCAAAAGGTGTGATGACCGCTGTCTTAGGGACATCCTCTTCTGCTACTGGAATTTGATAATATGCACGGTTAAGGTCCAAAGTGGTGAAAACCTTCTTCCCATGCATATTAACATTAAAGTCGGCCAGGTTAGGGACGGCGTAGCGGTCAGGGACTGTCTTCGAATTTAATTGCCGATAATCGCCACATGGTCGTATTCCCCCATCTTTCTTCTGCACTATGTGCAGTGGACTGGCCCATGGGCTGTTCGATGGACGGCAGATCCCTTCTTCGACCATCTGAGAGAAATTTTTCTCTTGGCGGCATTGTAGCGATCCGGTGGTAAGCGACGGGCTTTCGCTGTAACTGGGCCTCCCGTCGTCTCTATATGATGGACCACGTCGTGCCTGGGCTGCTTGACGTAAGATGTCTGCTGCGTCACCCCAGGGTACTTGCGCAGTATCTTCATGTACCATTCGCCAGATAGTACCGAGTAGATCGTTGGTACTGGTACCTTCGCTATTGTTCCCTTGGTCGTGAGTCCTGTCTTCTGGTCCACCAGCTGACATCCCGCGAGATCTACCATCATATTATAATGGTACAGCAAATCTGCGCCTATGATGGGATGGCTCACCTTCGCCACAATAAACCGCCAAGACAGTTTCCGACGTAGCCCAAGGTCGAGGTTCTGAACTACAGTGCCATATGTAGGAATTGGAGTCCCGTTGGCCGCGTAGAGGGTGAAATCCTCGCTCGGTTGAGCATTGTGTGTCTTCACCGGGTAGACAGATAGGGTAGCTCCTGTATCCACCAGATATCTGACCCCGGACTTCTTATCGGCGATAAATAGTCGGCGATTGGTGATTTCAGCGACGGAATCCGCCTCATTCGTCGCTGCGATTAGTTTAACGGCCCGGTTGGGCTCCAATCGCAGGGTTGGCGGCATTTATTAGCCTTATGCTTGAAATTCTCGTGGTAAAAGCAAAGGCGCCTTCTGCTCTTACTTCTTGATCTACCTCGGCTCCTGCTGGGTGACCTTTGCTCCCTACGACCACCTCTTGAACTCATCTGAAGTTTCAGCGATGCGACCTCTGCTGAGAAACGCTGTAAAGCTTCTTCGATGTTTGGTTCTCTCGACGTAGGCCTAGGTGGATTCGACACTACTGCCTGCACTGACGGCTGATGAATCTCTGCTATTTTGTCAGCTATCAACGCCAGCTTCGTGGGGTCCGTCTGCTCCGTAACGGCTAGAGCAGCCTGCATTCCTTCTGGCAATCCTCTTAGCCACAGAGTTCGGAGCATTTCTTCGGTAGTATAGCGGTAAGTATCACGTCGGGGTCACTACTGTGAGGTGCGTGGCAATTAAGAAAAAAACACTATTTTATTTTCCTCTTTATTCCTAACCAAATCGTAATTCCAATCGTGATGTCCTTATACAAGCCTTAGTCAAAAATTTATACAACAATTAATATTTTATATCCACACACTAGAAAACAGGTAACAGTAGTATATGTGGTTATAGGTATCAGCTGGAGTGAGGTTTCTCATGGATTTGCCACTGCATTATATGAAAATGAAAATTAGGTGAACTTCTAAACAAAAATAATTATAAATTAAAAATACATCTATATAAAAACAATGGTACAAATAAAATGTAAATATATATTAACTGCGGCAGTGGCAAATCCATTTTACATAACCTCTTTGGTTATCACGCCAGCTGATAGCCGATAACCTTCTCCAAACAGTGTTGTCCGCTACAGATCCTTTTATACCATCATGCGTACTTCATATACGCAAGAATACTAATTTTAATAAAAGGCAGAATGATTTTAGAAAGAAAAAAATTATTATTAGCCTCCTTAAAAAAAAAAAAAAATAGTTGAAATCGGTTTTCCCTTGATTTATAACATCCACTTTTTATATAGAAATATTTACTTAAGAGGTGGCTTACCTGAATCATGACTTTTTAGAGATAAAGATTAACACTTGGTCTCTTAACTGGCTAATCCTTAGACTTCGCTGCCAAAGTTTTTCCTTTCTTTGATTCAAAAAACCACTTTCCTTCTGAAGATTTTTTTTTTTTGTTCAGAGTCTTGATAACAGAGGAACGGCTTTATTGAAATTACTATTAACTAATATAATATATATAATATATTGAGGTAGCAATTGGCCGCTAGGTAGCAATTGAAGTGTCTGTACTCCTTTTTATATTGTGTATACAATTTTATTTTACATTTATTTCGATTGATACTATCGATACTAAAATCGTAACAAGTTGCTGTCAACATTAGCTAGTAGATTACGAAACCCTTATCGTACTGCGGTTAAGGTCGTTATCGGAGGGGTGTACAAGTTCTTTTATTCTGTCATTTACCCATGCCTTTAAATTACCTTGGAGTCAATTGCTAAAGTTAGACTGGAGAATTGCCATAGCATTCCCTGGCTAGTGCAGTCCGTCAGTCATGGCCCCGAAGAACGTATGTGTGGTGGGCTTAGCGGACATTGGAAGAAGTCCAAGACTGCAATATCACTGTATTTCGTTAGCAGAAGAAGGATACCATGTTAATGTCATCGGATATAGGGGAGCCAAGCCCAAAAAACAAATGCTTAGTAACAATAATATTACTATTGCCTATTTGCCTCCGGTTCCTGAGGTTAACAAATGTAAGTGTAGGAATGTCTATTGTCATTTTTTATAAGTATTTAATCAATCATAATCCAATAAGTTAGTTTGTAATTAAATATATAATAGAACATATGTAGATTTTTCAGTATCTTGGGTTTGTGAGAGACCTAATACAATAAGGTGTTTAGATCTCTAATTGCTGAGATTTTCTACTTATTTCACATGTAGTTTTTAAAGTTGTTTTGTCTTACGATCTCTTCTGCTGAATCTTTTCATATAGTATTACAAATATAAGTTCTTAATTTCTTATCATTCACTCTTCAGATAAGATCAGATAATAAATTTCCATTTAATAACTATATTTGTAAACCAGGTCATAATGTAACATTTAATGTATAAATATTGTTCTAAACTTGGATATCTGCAAGGATTATCTAAAGGATTAAATTTGAATTCAACAGTCAATAATTTTCTTATTTGCCTGATGAAAATTATTTTATTCATACAGATATCACTTTTAATTTTTATAACTTATCACTATTGTCATGGTTTATGTTTATTAAATTTATCACTTTGGTGTATTTTTTTTTATTTTTAGATCTTCCTCGGATTCTTGCCTACTTATTTAAAGTTGTATGGCAGAGCATAAGTCTGTTCTTTTTTCTCCTGTTTAAGAGGCGCTCACACTTTGTTTTTGTTCAAACTCCACCTGCCATCCCAGTTTTTGCTGTAGCATGGTTGTATAGTCTTATTGTAGCAGCTACATTTGTGATCGACTGGCACAACTATGCATATTCCTTGATGGCATTAACATTAGGTGAAAGAAGTTTTATTGTCCGTGCATCATATTGGTTTGAATGCTACTTTGGACAAAAAGCAGCTTATAACCTGTGTGTAACTAATGCCATGAGGATGGATCTTATAGAGAGATGGGCTATTGTGTAAGTTTAACATTAAGCTAATAACAATGTGATTGAATAATAATTAAATAAACACATGCCACACTCTCACACAAAGTTTTATAACATATTTATCTGTATAGTAATTTAATTTTTTTCTTTAGAGGCAGGCATTTTTTTAAAAACTTGGTATTACTTACAAAGAGGTGGCTTGTTCCTTTGAACCCGAAGGTTCGATGCCGACACCACCAACTGTTGACCACACACCTCCCTCCAACCCACTCCCCTAAAATCCAAATCTCCCAGATCAGACTTGACACAATTGTCCCAAATACGGCTTGTTCTACCCTTCGGTGTTACCCGACGGCTCAAAACTGGCCCCTTTTTTCGGAATTTGATTATTATTTATATGGATAAATATAGTATATTATAATATAATGTAGTAAATTAAATGGATAAAGATTATATGAGTATAATGTATTTGTTTTATGTTTGAAAGTGATATAGAATAATAAATAAGGTAAGATCACAAAGTCCAGGCTAATACGGCGTGGGTTTGATTTCTACTTGGGAGCAGTACACTGTCCTCACCCTGAGAGTCACAGGGAGGTGAGCAACCCCTGTGTCTGACATAGCTCCTAGTTCTCCAGGTTGGAGGTTTGGCATAGGGCTAATAACTCTATCCTGTAAAATCCTCCCTATTATGGAACCTTGAATCAGGATCATCAAATCTGTCTTAAGAAATGGTAACGATACTGGCTTTGTACAAGGTTACTAGAAGAGAACTACAAGCAACAAAGTAGAAGCGATGGCGATAGATAAGCAGGCTGGTTAAGGATCTGCAAGGTCTGTAGAGCCAACTTTCTGTGGTTGCTTTTGCTTAAAATAGGGAGGGCGGTGAGGGAATTTTAAAGGCTGGAAAACATCAGGGCTAAGTGAGTCTGTGGTGATAAAGAGAAAATTGAGTTTTACTTTATAATTAAACGTCTGTTAAACAAGTTTAGTAAGTGGTTACTAAAAAATAACTGTTTAAAGGAGCAAGCCACCTCTTTGCAAGTAATACCAAAAACTTTTTTACTGAAAGTCATGGGTTCGATTCCCATTTGGGCAGGTTAAAATTTATTTCATGGTGAACCCACAAAATAAATCTTGACCTTCCCTTCTTGGTTAGAATAGGTTGGTAACCTGTAGGAGAACCTTCCTTCCCTAGTTGGACCACATAAGGCGGACAAGCCCTAATAAATAAAAACTTTTTTAAATACTATTTTAACATTATGTGCTTGTTAAGTATTTAAATTTCTCGATGATATCTTAAACTATTCATAGTGGTATTATATTTGAAGTATATGACAGAGGTCTAGGGGTTGATTTCTGGTGGGGGAGAAAGGCAATCCATTGGATGTTAAAAACAATCCAATGAAGGCAGTTGTGTAAATCAGTAAAGGTTAAAAATGTATACTTTATCTATCCCTCTAGTTTTATTTATTATCATTACACCACCTTTAACAAAAGTGCCATCCTTAAGAGGTTACTTATCAAAGAGCTGATCTATACTATATTGCGTCTGTTGCAACATTAAATTCGTCTCAATTGCCTGCATGCTTCACATTTCAGTTTATTACTTATAAGATCATCTGGAAATGAACTAACATTTTGTTTAAATTGCTCGATTTTAACTACAGTAGAAAAATTTAAATTTGAAAAATAAAAGTCTTCATGCATTATTTTAGGATGAACAAACAATATAGTATTCTATTGTATTCTTTCGCCGATTTTCGGAGGTGTTAAGGTTGGAGAAGAATGGAGATGGTGTATCATCCAAGAACTATACCTCACCTTTGGAAAGACTGATGTGGTCAGAAAAATTAATTTAAGTTGTCTGAGGTATGCTGGACATATTGCAAGGATATCAGATGTAAAGATGCCTAAGATGTTGACGTATCCAATTCATGAACAAGGAGGAGAGGAAGACTAAAGCTGAGGTGGTCAGTTGGTGTAGTGGAGGACCCTAAAAAATATGTTGAACTGGAAGGCTTCGACACAAGACCCTGATGATTGGAGGGAGCCTAGACCTGTCCAGGTTGTAGCACCAACATGGGAGGGTTTTCTATTATATAATTATTCAATTATTCACGTTATTTAAACATTTTTGAAACCAAAAAGTTAGTTTTTATAAGATGATAGTAAAAGGAGGTTCTAAGTTAAATCTATAAATAAACTATACTATTAATATAATATATACCCGCTTTTGGGATTACTACAGATATAGCCAGATCTCATTTAAATTCCTTATATAGCCTCACTAAAGCTGCTATCAAGTTAAGGTATTGGAAATAATGTAAATTTCTGGAGGGAAATCTATCTATTAAAGAAGCTAAGAAAAAGAAGAATTCTAAAATCGGGCTGCCAGGTACAAAACTAATCAATACCTACTTTAAAGTTGTAATAATAAAAATATAATTATTTCAATTCAATATTAGATGCTTTATCAATGACTACTGGTGACATAACTTTAGTTAAAGAAGTTTAACCATCATTACTGTTTCAATTATGTTTTAAAAATCTCAGAAATTTTATTGTAATTTGAATTGATAAATTAATTAAATAATTTTTTGTGTGTATGGGCTGCAGCTGGTGTATTATTGCTGGAATGGGTAATTTCTTGAATAATATGTGTGAATTTTTTTATTCCTAGAAAATCACTCTAAATTTAAGAAGTCTTTGAATGCTTTTAATAAACTTTAGTAGTCTTTTCATAGAATGTATTCTTTATTGTTGCTGTGGCAGTGTTTTAACGAAGAGCTATATTGTAATTAATTATTCATTCCATATTTATAATGATGTCCAATACATTTTAAAAGGAATTATGAAATATCAATACATTTAAAATATGTCAGATATAAGTTATTTTCATGTAATCTATATTACACAGTTTTTTAGTTAGATTATCCACCTCCAAGAGTTTTAACTATCCCATAGCCCTAGAAATCTTTGATTGAACAAAAAAACAATAAAGATATAAGGAATTTGTTCAATTTATACTTGAACTATTTTAATTATTCTATATTTTTTCAAAATATTTCCTTTGACCATTTAATAAAAATGTAGTATTGTTAATCAATGCTGTGTTTTTTAGTAAATACTAAGTTTATTTTATAAGTTATTTGATCATTTATTTTTGTAATTAGTGGTCGTTACTTTTTCAGTTTGTTAAAATAAGATGTATGGTTTAGCAGGTGTTAGGGTTAGGGTTTTATAACATATAAAAAATATTTTCTATTTCTATATGTTATGGATTAGTGATCTGATAAGGAATAATAAACAACAATTTGATTTTTAAATTTTAATTTCAAAATTTATTTAGAACTTAGTAAAAATATTGTTAAATATATTTCACCCACATAATGTTTGTTATTTCAAGTAGTTCTAATATAGATTGTATTTTTAAAAACTTTTACATTTTTAAAAAACAAGGTATACCTTCAATTATCCTTTATAGTTCTCATTTCTCTAAAATGTTAGGTTTGCTAAAGGATGTTCAAATTAGACTTAAAAAGGAAAAATAAATTCTGCTGATACCTTAAGAGTTATAATACAAAGACTTGCTGATAAGCGGCACTATCGTCCTTGCCTGGTGATAAGAGTTTTTTGTTCTAAACCTATTTTCTGAAATTTTTTTAGTTGTTTATTTGAAAATACAATGTCTAGTGCACTATTATAGTAATGGTTATTTTGCATATCATTCAGTTCTATTTCTTTAATGTGATACATTTTTTTTAATTTTTTTTTTTGTAAGGAGTTAAGAGGAAATTCTTCCATAGGACACAATGGATCAAAATCTACAATAGTGTGAGATTATTACCCATTGAAATCCATTGCCCTATTCTTCCTAGTAATCCCCCTTAACTGCTGTCAGTCATTACTTTCTGAAGGGGGGGAGGGGCAGACTGGCTTTGTGCCTACTTATCTTCTTTACTGATTTATAAGCCACTACCAGGTGTCTTTCCCACTCATATTTAGAGAGATTTCTGCTGACATGAACTGCATAATCTGCTTCAGCATTCCAGATCTACTTCTCTATAATCATCTGGTTACTCATGTTTTCAGGGGACAACAGCTAAATTATGTGTGTAAATAAAGCCCTGTGTGTGTAAATAAATCTTTTTATTTATTATTTATCCTCCTTGGGTGCACCTTGTGGGTTGCACAAGGCTGCAGGAGAAATATACAATGGGGACATCTGAAGAATATAGAGATAGGATGAAAGAAGGAAAGATACTGTACTGTACAGATAGTAGAAGAGAAAATGGGAAGCAATTGGAGAAACTCAAGGAGCTTAGGAATCAAATTATGTTAAGGTCATCTAAGAAGGTCCACAGGAGTCAGGTATCCTTCAAACCTAGAGTAATAGAAGCTTGCAAAAAATAAAATGGATCACTCACCACCAGCAAAGTGGAGGAAGGTGGACTAGACAATTGGCCAAACAAGAAAAATGGTTTAGAAGAAAGAGTAGGTGATATTGATCCCCCAGAACTTGAACAAGTGGTTGAACTTAAATAATTATGAAGAAGTGGTAGTTAAAAAAAAAAAAAGAATTGGGTGAGTATTGAACACTTGTTGAATTATTAAAGTATAAATGTTTGATTTTATGAAGACATACATAATATAATATTGTGTATTTGGGCTCAAGAGGATTTCCCCAACTCAAGGAATTAAAGAAAAGGATCATCTACCTACTTCACAAAAGAAGTGACATATTGGAATTCTCCAACTATATAGCAGTAGCTCTACTTCAGTGTGCATAAAAATTATGAATGTCTTCTCTGTGTAGGTTCTCCCATTTCCTGTACAAATTATAGGCATCTACTAAGCAGAATTCACAAGAGGGAAGGCAACTACTGACCAATTTTTTCAGACTCAGCACAATATTAGAAAAATCCCTTGAATTCAAGACGATCACACGCTGCTTATTCATCTTATCAAGCCTTTGATAATATCATGCTTATGTGTTTGTTGTGCAGTCTGAGATATCTTTAGGCTTTGTTGTCAGAAGAGAACTTGGACAAGGCGATGCACTAGTATACATGCTTTTTACTTTGACCCTGGTTAAGGTTATCAGAGGAGGCATGGTAGCTCAGTGGGTAAGGCGCTTGACTACCATACTCCTGGGCCCGAGTTCGAGTCTGACTGATAGCAGAAAATTTATATTCTGTTATTTCGGTCGTGGATCGAATTCGAGGTCGGGAGACCCTCCTGGGACACACCCAGCCTCTAAAAAGTGGGTACCCTATGTTGCTCTGATCGAAAATTTTACGACAGTTCCCTTGTCAGCAATATGAACAAGAAAACTTATTTTTGTTGGTGTTGCTCGGATCTAAAATTTATCGAAAGCTCTCTGGCCAGAAATTTAATGAAAAATATTTTTTGTCATATAATATTTGTCTCTTGGACTTATCGTTCGGGGGCTATATTGGTTTGAATGAAAAAAGTCAAGTTTTGTCTACATTTTTTAAGATTTGGGACCTTTTTTGACATGCTCTAATTCTTTTGGCGTTGCTGGGATCGAAAATTTTATTAGTTTCCTTATCAGAAATTAAATGGAGAATATTTTTTGTTATATAACACTTGTCGATAGTACCTACCGTATAGGAACTATATTGCTTTGAATGATAAAGGTTGCATTTGAAACCGCTGTTTTCTCACGACATTGTTTTTATAGAATAATCATTTATTGTTAATTTAGTTATAACTATTAATTTAAGTAATTTGTTCCTCTTAATTCTAAAATGTAAATTGGGAAAAGGCAGTAGATTATAGATAGACATATCCATGATCTATTGTTTTTCCCAGTCCGGGAGAAATAGAGTTTTTTTTTTTATCTTAATCTGTTGATTAACCAGCCACAGTCCTGTAGATTTTATTTGTATGGAATGCATACCATTTAATCTTAGCATGTATTTTGTTTAAAAATAATATGGAAACATTGCAACACTTCTGAAAAGTTAAACTTTTTTTGTTTCCATTGCTTTTTTTCATTCTTAAATTGTGCTGGGATTTCCTATATTACATGATTTTTATATTACTATTACATGGAATGTGATTTATTTTTACAATAAGATGTGATGCGTAGTTGCATCTGTAATTATATTAGAAATTTAGTAACAAATTATATTTGGTTTAGCTCAAGGGTACTACACGACAGAGCTCCGACTGAATTTAGAAGAGCTACTCTCGAGGAAACTCACAATCTTTTGACCAGGCTAAGCCAAAGGTATAAATAAATTAATTGAAAAGTATTTTAATATATTTCTATTTTTGGTTAAGATGGCCAGGGATGCAGTCATGTTGATAAATTACACATCTAAGTTTTAAAAAACTTCATAACAGAGCGTTGTGTTTCAATCTGCCTTGTTCTTCAGGGCTAAAGATTACGTTCATTATTTATTTATATTATTTTTAGCCCTGAAGAAGATCTGCAAGGCAGGTTGAAATGTCGACACTCCGTTATAAAGTTTTTTAAAACTTAAATGTGTAATTTATCAACCTGACTGCATCCCCTGACCATATTCTCAGTCATTATTCATACTGTCAACCATACTATTTTCATTATTTTTATTTCCATTTTGAATTAGCTTAAACAAAAATTTCTGGAAATTACATTCTTTCAATACAGATCTTTTTAAACAATTGTTATCCATTTTATTAAGTTTTTTAAATTTAAGAGTAATCAGATCAGTTCTTTGTAGACTAAAATAGTTGCTCAGTTCTATATTTATTATATCATCATGATTAATTATGGTTATTAATCATATTATAAAATAATTATATTAGTGATTAATATGACTAGTTCTTTCTGAAATACATATTGAAATATTTATTTTTCAAAAACAGATATCCTCTTCTTGGCGGAGCAGCTTATTCTACTCTGTTCACCAGGCTTCGGGAAGATGGTACTGTTGAGCTTAGAGAAGACAGACCTGCACTTCTAGTTTCTTCAACTTCCTGGACCGAGGATGAAGATTTCAATATTCTTTTCTCTGCTCTTATTGGTATTAATCTAAAGTTTTGAAAAACTTGAAATATTTTATTTTATCTAGATTTCACTTATATTCTTTCCTTTTTCAACATTAGATTATGATAAAGCAGACAGAAAAGACATTCCACAACTTATTTGTGCAATTACTGGAAGAGGTCCATTGAAAGACTACTACATTGGCATAATACAGGCTTCCACTTGGAATAGAGTTTCGATCATCACTCCTTGGCTGGAAGAGGCTGACTATCCAACATTGCTTGGATCAGCTGATTTGGGGGTTTCGCTCCATATGTCTTCATCTGGTCTTGACCTGCCTATGAAGGTTGTTGATATGTTTGGTTGTGGCTTGCCAGTTTTTGCTCATGACTTTAAATGGTTAGTTGTTTTCTACTTATTCTATTTTATATTTTTGGTTTTAGTTCTATTATTCCCTGTGCAATCAATATTTGGCAAAAACTTTTTTCGTACTACTTACCATAAATTGTCAGTGTTTTTGTAGGATGATAAAAAAAAAACTACAATAATAAGATAAGTTTTCAGTGATTTTTTAACACCTTCACTGTGGTAATGAAAAAAATCCCCGGGGACCGATAGTAGTACTTACCTCTGGTGCGGTATCGTTCCTCGGCGATTGAAACATTAATTCTATCTGTAATTTTTCAATCAGACTATAACCTGATTTTTATTATTTCAATTTGTATCGGTCCCTGAGGACCAATGCCGCAGTGAAGGTGTTAAATAATAATAATAATTTAAAAAAAAAAAAAAAATAAAATAATAATAATAAAAAAAAAAAAAAAAAAAAAAAAAAAAAAAAAAAAAAAAAAAAAAAAAAAAAAGGATTTCTTCTGATTGAGGGCATCATGGAAGGAATGATGAATAGGGGAATGTGTGAGGGAGACTGGTTGGAAAGATAAAAATGGAATGAACTTATTTTTGGAGAAGATATATGACAAATAGTTGTAAAAAAGTATTTTTTATAAATAAAAAATAAAGGTTGTACATTGCCCTAGATTTTCTCCTAACCACAGATTTGATCATGTAAAAATAAATTTTCTGCAGTAGCCTGAGTTGAACTAATGCCTGAAAGTTTAGAGTTTGATGTCAAATAATTCCATGTATGCAAATCAAATAAAATTAATATTCATACAATGTGATAAATACTGTCTCTGAAAGTGATTGGTGTCATCATTACATCTATGTTATCTAGTCATATATTCCATTCATCTAAATTGCAATATGCTATTACTTATTTTTTATTCCGGCAAGTTTAGTATTGACCTCATTGTCTTTAGACTAATGGAAAGGATTCAATGTTCTGGGTTTTTTTTAAATGTAATTATTTTTTCATTTGTTTACCTTCTGAAAATTGTAAAACATTAAACAAAGAATTAAAAAAATAAATAAATAAATAAATAAATAGTGATTAGGTATGTTAAACAAATATGTGTATGAGGTAATAGATGAAGTTATTATTGATAATTTCATTAATTGCAGGTTAAAAACCATCTTAAAATCCTCTCTCCTATCTCATCATTAATTGTTTATCTCACCATGTAACCCTTCTACCTTCCAACTTTCAGAACATGCCCTTTTCCTTAACTAATGCTTTGATTTAGAAAAATTTCCATCTTAACTTATGTCTCAAGTTTGAAATATGTCATCTTTCGGAATCCATTTATATACATCTAGGAAAATGTCTTATTAATCACAAAAGCAGACTAACAATATGTCTCCCTCACATATTCCCAATGTTAAATCGAAAAACAATTACTTCATTTTCATCATCCCATTTTATTATTTTACTTATAGCAATAACTTCTCATTTTCATTCACTTTCTCCCTCCTTGCCAACCTAAATTTTTCTTTTTTTTTTAAATTATACATTTTTATTTTATTATTTATGTTTTTTTAATTCCCCCTTCTTTATTTTCCCTATCCTTTCTTTTCCTCTTACTGACACTAAATATCACCATCTCAGTCAATTCATTTTTCAAAAATTTCTCACTTCCTCTTATTAAATCAGTTTTCTTCCACTATACCAGTGCCACCATTTCACTGTTATTTTTTATAGTTTTCTTTCCTCATTCTTTGACCATCTACCTTTAAGTATTAATATATGTAATTATATTTTCTCATGTTACTGAGTTATTATCATATATTATACTCTGAAGTATTCCTTTTTTTAATACTAAAACTTCATGGTTTTGGTTTTTTTACTGCTATTAATATTATTATCTTATCTTTTGTTATATGTGTTGAGGAGGGGGGCTTTTCACTTTTGGAAAAAAAGCAGTTCCCAACCCCAATGAATGCTGGTAAAAAATTACTTAGAAAAATGCCCAAACATTAGTTTTAAAGATTGGGAAACCTGAAAAGAATTAATGACATAAAAAGACAAGAAGACAAAGAAAATTGAAACTATAAATGACACCAAAATAAAATGTTATATTTCTTGAATGAGTGAGTATATAAATACATATATACATTAAAAATATCGTGGTGAGAAATTTAAGTGTAAAACTAGAAATAAACAAATAAAAAAAAAAAGAAAAAAGGTTTCTCCTAATAATAAAAAAACAATCCCATACAGTGATTACAAAAATAAACCAAATTAAAATATATACAAAAAAATTTAAATGTCCCCTTTTTGTTTTTGTTTTTTTTATTGGTTCAAGTTACGTGAATGAAATACTTGAGGGTCCTTGGTGAAATCTTCAATCCATACGGTGAGTTGCTTCATCATTCCATGGGCAGGGGTGAATAAAAATAACAGCCTGCCGGTGAGCCTTGAAGATGAAGATTGGTGAGATTGGTGTGTAACTGCTTCTTCCAGGGAGGTCTGGCCCAGACTGAGACCGTTGAGTCTCTTATCTCCCGAGGCGTACGTAAATACGTAACTTGAACCATAAACACATAACTTGAACCGTAAACACGCTATTTACACTACATATTGTTTATTATAAATTAAATGAGGTTTCTTCACTATAGGAGATGAGAATAATTTAAAAAGAAAATAAGATATTAAATTATCGGGCTTTAACAATATGTTTATTATTATTCTATTCTGAACCTCATTGGCATATTTTTATACCTATATACTATACTAAATATAATGAATTTTGGCTAATTGTTTATTTTATTGCTATGAAATCATAATGGTTGGTTTATTTTATTTTTAGTTATCAAAACTTTTAACATGTTCAATGAGTAAAATAAGTCACTATAATAGACCGATGTGTAAAATTTCATGTCAATTGATATTGTTTTTCTTCTCTTCTGCATCATTTATTTATTTAAAGTATGCTTATTTCTGTCTAGTGTTGGTGAATTAGTAAGACACGGAGAGAATGGATTGGTCTTTTCTGATGCTGGGCAGCTGTCCTCAATGCTGATTGATTGGTTCTCAGGGTTTCCAAAGGTGAGACATGAAAAGTTTGAGAAGGGAATAAAGGAATTCCAATCAGTTCGTTGGCACCAAGCTTGGTTGGAAACAGCACTCCCTGTCTTCAAAAAGTGATATTTGTGGAAGGAACTTGTTTTTGCTTAGTGAATAGTCACAGTTTTGTTAATTTTGCACATAATTTTTAGTGATTGCTTAAGAGTGGGATGACTAAAGGTCTGTGTTATAAGGCATTATCTTAAGATATGACTGCTTCACAAGAAGTTACGATATGCAGATCTTTGCATTAAATTATGGCTCATATTTTTTTCAAAGAAGATTCTTGCAATTTCAAATAAGGAAGGCATTTAAATAGTAAATCATTTAATATGGATTAATATTCTGAGGGATGTTTAATGTATTTTGTGATATTCCTTAATCATTTTTTGTTTTTTATTGTGATGTAAAAGTTACTTATATTTAATGAATGCACTGAAACCTGTCTTATTTTTTAAAATTTTTTATTATATTTAATTGAATCTTAAATGTTTTGATATATTAACATTCAAAAAGGTTTTGAGGGAAAGGTGTACAGTTATAAAATTTAATTTGTAAATGAAACAAACAGGTGTTCCTAATTAGTTTATATCAGACCCTTGTCAAATAAATATATGAGAATAATTATGTATTATACAGTGTAACACATAAATAAATATGATAGAGTTTATTTACAGTTCATACAGTGAGTGATAAATAAAATAGTTGCTAATAGAAACTAATCAGCAGAATATTTTGGGCAATATAAAGTGTCTTGCTGAGTACTTCTAAGAGTTATTCAAAGGCATGTAAAAATAATGCCATGAAAATAATTAGGCAGGTGTTCCATATTGGATTCTTGAATTGTCTTTCAGAAACATATATTTAAAAATAGAGAATAACTTATTTAAGAACTTTTTCAGAAATAAAAAACAATTATTTATTATAATAACCATAATAAAAATTTTTATTGATAATATCTCCTTATAACAAACAAATATACCTGAGAAGACTAGAACAGCTGAGCTAATTTTTAAAGGTTTATTTCTTATAAATTATAAATGTTGGATGTCCGATGTAAGACATTATATGTGATAAAGAAAGATATTAATTATAATTAATGATTCTGAGATCTTGCCTTCTAATATTCAGCGAATTAAGACACAAAGTCCATTCCAATGGTTTTAGAAGTATTTGCTGTAGTACGTACATTGCTTGTGTTCTATATATTGTTAGCTTTGCAGATGATTTCATTTGAATCAACTAAAAAAATAAAGACATTTTTTAGTGACTTTTTCCATTTCAAATTGTTTGATTTTCAAAAATTTGCAATTTCTATAAATTTCCTAAAATAAAAATAAATTCAACATAAAATTTTAATTTAAGTTTCAGAAATTCAAGAGGCCCAAAATGATAGTGTTAAACATCTCTGAATATAGTAAATAGTGTGTTGTTTTTCTATTATTAAAGAATGAGAAATAATGTACTTGAAAGTTGTGATTATATTTTTAGATTTAAGGGTTGGGCAGGCTAAACAGGCTGTGTGCAAATTAAAGTTAAGCACTTGGATGGGTGACCATTCTCCAAGGAAAGTCATATTGGCATTGGTGTTTCAGGCTATTACTCCCACCACTTGGGTAAGTCAGGTGCGAGCTATTATCGGAGTGATGACCCTATCCCATGTATCTTAATCAAGTTTCGTGAAGTGCTTTTCTAGGATGGAATACATCCTCCTGGAGGTACAGTTCACAGATGGTCTGTTTTGGGAAGATATATTGGCCCAAGTTGGCCTCCTTACGCTAAACGTCTAGACAGCCTTAACACAGTACTGAAGACAAGTGTTTGACTATATGTCTGTGGGAAGGGCAATGACATATTGGCCCCGAAGGAACAGTCAATCGAGTTATGGGGTATTATGGGCCTGCTTCTGTACCATAGTTCACAGAGATAAGGACCCGCCCCTTATACAAGCAATGAGCATCTGTGAGAAGATAATTTTCTGTGGCCCAAGATCTAGTTATATAATGTCAACAGCAGAAAAAAAAAAAAAAAAATAATATAATAAATATATATATATATATATATATATATATATATATATAAATTTTGTCAAAACCCATCACTTATCATTAATATTTATAAAGAATTTTATAATACATTATATAATACATAAATTTCATAACCATGCGAAAAATTGCTCCAATACACCAGAATTATGTCATTTAACACCATATCAAACTTAAAGAGTGATGTTTATATCAGGCCAAAAAAATTAGAAGTTTCTTCAGTACCTATTAAGTTCCCAGGCTCTCTCCACTACATCTAGGGTTTTATATATATATAATTATTGTTTTTCTCTCTTATTCTCGGTTTTAACCAGATAAATAGCACCTACCCAGATCGAAATGAAGGGTTAGGCATGGAATTTATTTATTTTTTGATGTTTAAAAATTTTCTGATGATAGTGGCTGTTCCCTGAAGAACTGCCTTCTGCGAATCTTGTAGAATTATATTCGTAAGATCCAGTTCTTTGAATGAGTTGACTGTAATCTCCGGGATCAAGCCATTACTAAAAATGATCAGTGGAAACACCCTCACATTTTCATGACAGTACAGGTGTTTCAGCTCTTTGCCAAGATCCAAATATTTCCTTATTTTTTCAGCAGCCGTAAGATGAGCATTATCATCCGTTGGCACTCCTATTTCAATTATAGCTGCTGATTTAATTTCTTTCTTAATAAGTAAAATATTGGGTCTGTTGTGAGGGATAGTGTGATCAGTCAAAATAGCTTGGTCCCAGTATAGTTTTATATGTTTTGTTTCAATTATGGATTTTGCGTTATACCTGTAATAAGGTACTTCCGATTTTTCCAAAATCCCATATTTATTGGCCACAGCCTGGTGAACTATTTTGGCAAAGCTGTTATGCCTCAGTAAATATTCTTTACCTGCCAGAGCCTGACACCCAAAGGATGTATGCTGCATCGATTCCACTGCAGCTTTGCATAACCGCCATAGTTCATTAATTTCTTTGCCACATATACAACGTCTATAAACGTTTGTAGCAATCACCTGGTCCTGGATCACTAATAGGAATCCTTCAGTTTCTGGAAATAGGGTGCCCTTACGCAGCCACATAAGAGAAGCATCAACGTCAGTTCCAGTGGTTGTAATGGAGTGGTAGAGCCTTCCACGTAATTCTTTAATTTTCCAAGAATCTAGAAGTTTTTCTTGGGTTGGGGCAAGAAGGTTTTCTGTTGATGCCAAATTCAAAGCAGTTAACTTTTTGTCTAATTCTACAATGGTGGAGGCAACTATGGAATCCTTATATTTGAAGTAATCGCAGAGAAGTTCTTCTTGTTCTTCTTGTATGCTTTAAAAATGCTGGTTAGGCCTCGACCTCCAATTTTTCTGGGAAGATACAATCTCGCCGCAGAGGATTTAGGATGGCGTTTTCGGGCATTTACCATCTGAACTCGAAGGTATCGGTCCATTGATTCTAACTCCATAGTAGACCAATTGACAATCCCAAAAGAGTAAGCCAACGAAGGGATAACCCAAGTGTTAAAACTTTTTATCAAATTCTTTCCAGAAAGAAGTGTCCTTAAAATGAGTTTTAAACGCTTTTTAAACACATCTTCGAATTGTCTCTTCACATCCTTTTTAAACTCCAGAAATTGATAAATCCCCAAGTACTTATATGAGTCCCATTCATCAAGATGGTGAAGTACAATATTATTTGTAGTTCCATTTTTCTTACTTCTTTAAGCATCCCTCTTTTTAAATGAAGCACTGCACACTTATCAATGCCCAGGCTCATGTGTATATCGCTACTGAAGGCTCTCACTAATTCAAGGAGGCTTCTAAGGTCTTTTTCATATCTGGCATACAACTTAATGTCATCCATGTACATTGAGTGGGACATCATTGTTTCCGTGTTGAGGTGATAGCCTTTACCTGAAGTATTTAGCATTGTACTAAGAGGATTGATTGCCATGCAAAACCATAAAGGGCTCAAGGAGTCACCTTAAAATATTCCTCTTTTAATTGATATTGCTTCCTTGGAACATTCTCTTTTATCGTCGGGCATTGTCAGGAACACTTTCCACAGCTTCATAAGGCGTTCCAGTAAATTTATTATATTCTGGTCCACTTTATAGATCTTCATCACTTGAAGGAGCCAGTCATGCGGTATGGAATCAAACGCCTTTTGATAATCAATCCATGATATTGATATATCACAATGTCTTTTTTTTCACTTGTGAAGTTATGAAACTGTCTATGACTAGTATTTCTTTACACCCCCTAGAATTTTCTCTTGTCCCTAACTGTTCGTAAGCTATTAATTTATGAAGGTTGATATGCTCTTTCAGTTTCTGATTTACCACTGATGTCAGTAGTTTGTACACACCATTTAGACATACTATTGGTCTGTAATCTTTTGGCTCTAGTTGTTCCTTGTCCCCTTTTGGAATCAGATAGGTAGTACCAGTACAAAACTCATGTGGAAGGTCAATATTATTTTCTAAGAACTTCTGGTAACAGGATGCTAGTGGCCGATGAACGCTTTTAAAGTTCTTTAGCCAGTAGTTATGTAACTTCTCTGGGTCTGTTGTCTTCCAATTTCTCATCTGTCTAAGCGCTTGGATTACATCATTTGTACTAATTGAAGCAGCTTCCATTAAAGGGACATGAACGACACTGTCGTCAACCTGTTTTAGCTAGTAAGCATCTTTTTTAAAATATTCGGCTTTTCCCCACACCCCTCTCCAAAAATCAACCAATGAATCCTTACTTGGGTGAATGGCATTTTTGTTTTTCCTTTCATTGATTAACTTCTTGTAGAACATTTTCTCCATTGTATTGAAGGATGCATTTTGTTTTTTTCTTTCAGCTGCCTCAGTATATCTCCTTATTCGATAGGCATATACTGCTAGCTTCTGCTTCATTGTGTCCATAAGGGTAACCAGCTCTTGGTTTAATTTTGATTTTTGTACATCTCCTTTGTGGAAGACAATTATTTCATCAATTTTAGTTTTAAGCTTGAGTGACGCTTTCTCCGGATCTCGTTAGTAATTTGATGTTACACCAATTTTTCTTCTAAAGGCCTCTACCTTAGTTATCAGCCTTCTCTTCCATGGTGGCGTATCTTTATCTTTATTCCGCTTCAAAGATTTAAATTCTTCTCGCTTAAGGCGATATAGTCCTAACTGCAATCCCACTTTTCTGGCTGCTACATATATCCAATGAGATATCTCTTGAAGAGTCATATCATCCATCACTATGTCCTCCAAAACCTGGTCGACAACTTTGACTATATTCATAGTTTTATTTTTATTTATTTATTTTTTAATTTATTTTATTCTTGAAACTATTGTTTTTAGTCTTCAATCATTGAAAATCAAATTTATTACTACTGACTGGGCCAAAATGTTTGTGTAGAACTAAATCTAGAATTTATGTATATGTAAAGAATATTTTGATTATACTATAATTAGTAGGTACAACATTTGTATTATTATTTCATCATGTAATTAATTTGCTATTCATTTTTATCAATAATAAGAATTTTATAACTGATGTAATTTACATAAGAGAATTAGACTGTTATTTTAGGACTCCATTTGGTAAACTAATACATTTCACTATTATTAAACTTATTTAGAATAACCTTTGAAATGTCTGGGATTCGGATAAAATTTTATTCTGTAATTTAATTAGATTAATTCAATTATGCAAATGGTTTAACCATTGCTTATAGTCAAACACTGATGAGGAGTGTTTAAAAAATGAACAGATTCTTGACTCATGTTTCCTGTGCATGTTATGTTTGTATGTGACAGTATTCATTGTTTTTAAGAGTGGAATATATCCTTGGTTTTTCTAATTGAGAGTTCCTAAGTTTGTAAAATAAGAAAGTTATCAAGTAATTATAAAAGTATATAGGTATATTCTGCTTAGTTAATAAGAAAAAGTGTGCATAACATGAGTACTTATTCTGATGTATTTTTTCTTCTTAAGATCTACTTCTGTTTGGTATATATGATACTTGTATCTAATAGTGAAAATTATAAGACTTATTTTTTTCATAACATTATACTCAAAGAGGTTTTATTGTTATTTTTTTAAGGACATTTCATACAAAACTAAATTTTGATATTTTTTATCAATGTGTGACATTTAGAATGCAAAATATAATTGTTGATGTAATTGTTTATTTTCTTATTTAATTCCTTCTAAAATATTTTCTGTTCTAATTTTAGATATTTTGGATACCTTAAGCAATTATACACTGATTTTATTTTTTTATTTTTGGCAGTTCTCTAACTCTACTCTGACTTTGACTACTTGGTTTATAACTAAAGTATATATTATTTCTTTATCTGGTAATTGGTTAAAGAAACTGCAACTCTGATTGTATTCATTCATATTTAAAATGTGTGCTATATCCATTCATTAAAATTATACGTTTCTTGGAGGAAAAGAGAAGTCTTCCTGAGGGAATCCTTGATTATCAGCTGGCTTTGGTTTTGCTTCTTATTCTGAATTTAGTCACTTTTACCTTTAGACAGTTCAACTGGCCCTCAAATTTGTTACTCATAGCTTGGGAGTGGTTACTTATTTTAGTACTGTTTTATGGCAAAAACTGGGCTGTTCTGGGTCTGTCTCAACTGTCTATTCCGTCCATGGTCTTGCCTTCTAGTATGGCTGTTCATTCCTTCAGCATCTACTCCCTTTATCCAAGCACCTATAAAAAACCTCTTCTTATATCTTGAGTCCATCTTAAATAGGGATATAATCTCTTCATCTAACCTTTGAATTTTTGTAACCTTTGTTTGAAAACTTTTTCCAGGGTATTGGCAGCAAATGAGCCAAGTGGATCAGGGTTCATAGTCAAGATAAGTAAATGAGCACTCTGCTGAATTTCAGACCCTAAGGTGTGCTTATCCTTAAGCTTTATATATAAAATAATTATTAATATTATTTATTAATTTGGTATCAATAAGTACACTGATAATGTAATACTTTTAACCATGTTTATCAGAACTGCTTTATTAGATTTATTTTTGGGATCTCTAGACATTCTAAACTGGAATGTCACTGGTATTATGAAATCAGCTGGACTTTTCCTATTTTCTGATGTCAATACTTCCCAGTTACATTCATATTCCAATCTCTAAAAACCAACATAAAACCCATCTGTTTTCATGAAATCCTTACTTAGCCCTCTTCTATCCTACTTCTAAACTCTAGAACCCTACCCTTCAACCTCTATTCTCCTGCACATCAAATTACATCATTTAAAAATTCCTTTATCTTTCATGCTTCCACTTTATGGAAGTCTTTGACCATCTTGGTTCGAAAATGCTCCTCTTCAACTTCCTTCAAACACTATCTATTTGTTTACCTCCTGACTTTCTATGTTCCGAGCAAATCTAATATATATTTATTATAATTTATATATATTATATTTGTCGATTTCCCTATGAATTGTAAGGTTGTGCTATTCTTTGGGGACAAGTTGTAGCAGAATAAAGTTTATTTACTCCTTAAAGAATTTCAGTTGACTGCCATTTAACAGAGTTGGGCAAAATTAAATCATAGCTAAAATGTAATCATTTGTTTAGACCTAATGATTATTTGACTGAAAGATTGAATCATTATTAAATTAGGTGATTGATACCTAGAAATTAGTTGTCATATAGCGTTGATAAAAGTTTTTCCAACTCTGGTATAGAAGGGTACCTAAATGTAATTAAGAATTGACTGATTTCAAATGTTCAACATTGTACAGAGTTGTGAAAGCGTTAGATTTTTATCCAATACAATAGGTTTATAAAACTAAGGTAAATACCTACTAAACTAGCTTTTGAAACTAGATATATATTAAACTAAATTTTAAATGATCGTTATTACTTCTTGTTTTTCGCTGCCGCTATTAACTGCTTTTGATGGTTTTACTTTAACATTGGACGAAATAGTAATTTTTTGTTTTATATGACTTCGCTATTAATTACAAATATGAAACACCTTAGGAAATAATTTATGGACGAGAGCCCATTTTGCGTGCTGACTTGAAACCTTTCGAGGGGACTTAAGAAACCTCTTCAATTTTTTTTTTTTTTAGAAATATGTGAAACTAGGAATAGTGCCAGAAAAATAATAGAAAACTATCGAATAAAAAAAAACCAAAATATTAAACTATCGTAAAAGATAAAATATTAAATTCCAACCAGGTGCTCGTTTTCATTCCACTTAGGTAGAAGGGGCTTAGCAGGCAGCTTTTACTCCGATGGATCGGACCATTTAAGTAGTTAGGCCAATAGGAACTTTAAATTATGAAATCTAAACAAAAAAGGGTTGGAAATTTTAATTTGAGACGAGATAAAATATATGGATGTATAAAAGTGTGTGATTTTATATATCTTTGCATTAATTCGCTCTACTTGGTTTACGATATTTACATATATACATATGTAGTATATAATATATACATACATAAGAAAAAAAATTAGTTTAAAAAGTAAATATTTTTTAATCTAGGAGTGAGAAAATAATTTTAAGGTGAACGAACGGTAAAACGCTGAATTTATGTTTCCTAGCTAACTAGAGAAATGTGGAAGACTGAGCAAGCGACTCTCTGGGGTAAACAAAACAGCTTCCTTTTGTATTGTGTTAAGTGAAAACATCAGCAAGAAACGCTATACATAAACTTAGTCAGCTCGTCAGGTGTTTGCTAAATAATTAGGTCTTGGGATTAAAAGTACAAGGATGTTATGTCCTCTGCAAATGCCGATAATGATCCATATTATTCTAAAAACCTTTTCTGCTTCATGAAATGACATATTTTTATGTTTACTTATATTTTTTTGTGATTTCAGTAGTTTTTTTGTTTTTTTTATAAATATACTAATAAGGAAAAAAAAAAACTAAAATAATTTGTAAAAAACAACAAAATGATGTACAGAACTAATTAAAAGGTAGAATAGAAAATCTTTTTGATTTATTGGGACATTTTAATTTTTTATTGTTCCTTAACCCTCTGTCAGGCGCAATATGATTCGTTTCTCGGTCGGGCACTGATCATCAGAGAGATCAAGTACTCAAACAAGCAATAAATTTCCTTGTAATAAGGAATTGATATTACTGTAAGCCTCAAGTTTAATAAAACATTTATTAAAACATATTATTTTATATTAGTTACAAGTTTAGTTAATATAAAACATTTTTCTCCCAATAAAATTGCGACTTAATGTAAGTTTCAGTCTGTTAGTCTTTCCACTATAATTAGATCGACAGACATGTATGTTTATATTTACAATAATTGAAGAAGTTAAATTATTATTTAAAACACAAAAATATTTGATATTTTAAGGAAAAGTTAGAATGTAAAACACATATTTAGGAATGCTTATGTATAACAGTTAAAAGAAAAAAGATTTGTCGCCATGACCTTTATTTTCCATCATATCCTCTTCCTTGAATTGTAAATTATGAATGGCAGCCAGGTCTTCAGGATTGAGGGGGGGGGGGGTTTAAACAGGCAGTTGATTTTGGAAGAAAAAAAAAGTAATCCCACATTCGAGCGCAACTCGTCTGACTTATTGATTCATAATAGAGGGTTTTTAATTTTAAAAAATGAAGACTGTAATTCATAATAAGTTTATTTATTTATTCAACGCCCGTCTGTGGCACTTCAGCCATCCCGGTAACGACTTATGATGTCTTCGTTGGTGAGAGCAGTGCAGTCTTCGAGATCCATAATCAGTAATATCACAATCAATTAAGATAAATTAACAAAAAAAAAAAAAATAATAAATAAATCAGTTAACTTACATGATCCGGCCCAGTTAATCTTTCAAATTCAAACCTACCTGAGTGCATAAAAAAAGGTAGGGTTACAGGGCCCTATAGTTGGACAGTTGGTTATGCCGTCGTTTTACCGACTGTGGATCCTTTTCCCTCCCAAATACATCATAACTACTGTATGTGGAAATCGTAGTGTAACCTATGAGTTTCAACTATTTTGTTCTGTTCGTTTCCAAAGAAGTGGTGTCCGGACGTGTACTGTTTCATCTGGTTTTAGTAATGAAACATGCTCTTATTGATAAGGTTTTCCTGGTTATTTATGATGATTTTTTTGTTTTCCGATGATTGGCATGGATGGTTCCGATGGTTGGCATGAAATACCCTTCTTTTAATTCCCTTGCAGCAAAAGACTCTTGACTTGAGCTCTTCTAAAATTGTTTTAGAAGAGCTCAAGTCAAGAGTCTTCCATGGACAGTACTAAAAATGTCCGGCTTTCAATATAACCCACATACTGACTATTCTGCGAACAAAACATTGAATATTGGCTCGCAGGTGGTTTGTACATTTTGCAAAGCCAAGAAATGGAAGGATGAATCTCCTGGAATGTGTTGCAGTAATGGAAAAATACAGCTTCCCCCGATCCAACAGTATTCTGAACCCTTGCACAGCCTCCTTAACCACCAGCACCCAGAATCAGAACATTTCCTGTCTAATATACGTAAGTATAATAGTTGTTTTCAAATGACATCTTTTGCTGCAAAGGAATTAAAAGAAGGGTATTTCATGCCAACTTTTAAAGTGCAAGGGCAGGTATACCATCGGATCGGGAGTTTATTACCATTACCTGAACAGCAGCCTCAGTTTCTACAAATTTACTTTGTTGGTGATGAAGATATTGAAAAAAATATCCGATGTGGCATCTTCCCTGACGTTAAACCTCAAATAGTTCTCCAATTGCAGGATCTGTTACACAAGCATAATAGATACATTCTGGATTTTATAACAGCAATGGAATTAGTTTCTGATAGCCATAAAGACTTGCAGGTGGTTATCAAAGCTGACAAAAGACCTCTTGGCGAGCACAGAGGCCGTTATAATGCCCCTAACACTAAGGAAGTGGCGGTTTTAATTGTTGGTCAGCAGTTTGAGAAAAGGGATATTGTACTCCAAGGCAGGGATAGCAGGTTGCTGCGTATTAGTGAAACACATCGCGCGTATGATGCTCTGCAATATTCGCGTATGATCTGCCGTGGAGAAGATGGCTACTGCATTAATATCCCTCAACGTCACAAGAGCACTCAAATACCTTTGAAAAAGACTGTGTCTGCCGCTAACTTTTACAGCTTCAGATTATTTGAGCGTGGGGGTGATAATTCTTATATTTCTTTATTTCGCAATCTTCTCAATCAGTTTCTGGTTGATATGTATGCAAAGATTGAGACAGAGAGACTACTTTGGATTCGCATCAATCAGAAAAAGTTTAGAAGTGAGGAATATGTGCACCTGAAAGACGCTATGAGTAAAGCTGACAGCCGTTTGTCAGATATTGGTAAAATGGTCGTGTTGCCGACTACTTTCACTGGAGACCCACGCTATATGCATGAACGCACTCAGGATGCCATGACTTACGTGCGCCATTTTGGACGTCCTGATCTTTTTATAACATTCACCTGTAATGCAAAATGGTCCGAAGTAGTCGAGCACCTGAAACAAGGTCAACAACCTCATGATAGACATGATTTGGTAGCGCGTGTATTCCATTTAAAAGTCAAGCACTTAATAAGACTTCTTACTAAGGGTTGTATCTTTGGTCCTTCAAGGTGCCACATGTATTCCATTGAATGGCAAAAGCGAGGATTACCTCACGTTCACATACTTCTGTGGCTGGAAGAAAAGCTAAGGCCTGAAGTCATTGACAAGGTGATCAGTGCTGAGATTTCTGACCCAAATCTTGACCCTGCTCTCCATGAGATTGTCAAGGCAACCATGATCCACGGTCCATGTGGAGTTCTCAACAGGAGTTCGTCTTGCATGGTGGAAGAGGTATGCACCAAGAAGTACCCCAGACCACTCCTCAAGGAAACCCAAACCGGGGAAGATGGGTATCCCAAATATCGTAGGCTGCCCACTTCGGAGGGTGGGTTTTCTATTATTAAAAAGGGAGTGGAAATTGACAATAGCTCGGTGGTGCCCTATAAACCCGTCCTATCTCGCACCTTCTCAGCTCATATCAATGTTGAATACTGCAACTCTCTAAAGTCAATTAAATACATTTGCAAGTATGTCAACAAAGGTTCCGACCAAGCTACTTTTAGCATCGGAGAGTTCGATGAAGTTGCGAGATATGAATCAGGACGCTATATCAGCAGCTCAGAGGCGGCTTGGCGCATATTCTGCTTCCCTATACATGAACGCTAAATGGCCAGAAGTTAGAATCACAAAAGAAGCTCCTGCCTCTTCCCAGACAATTGAATTTTTGAATGACATATTCAGTTATCACGGTCTCCCAGATGTATTGGTTTCAGACAACGCGAGTATCTTCACCAGCACGGAATTCTCCAATTTTTGTGCTTCAAATGGAATCTATCTAAAAACTATCCCCCCCCCGGACACCCCGCTACAAATGGATTGGCAGAGCGCTATGTACAAATTCTCAAAAACAAGTTAAAATGCATGAGCGACAGCAAGATTCCAGTTAAACATCTAGTACGTGACATCTTAGCTCGGTTTCGGGCAACTCCGCTCCAGTCTGGGAAGTCACCTGCTGAAAACTATTTAAATAGACAACTCAAAATTAAATTAGACTTACTTCGACCACCCACTCCACATATCCGCACTTCAACTCAAGTTGCAAAGCGAAATTTTGGTGTGGGAGACCGAGTGTTGTCGAAAAGTTATATGGGAAGCAAGCCATAGGAGTTTGGCACTACCACACGGGTCCTAGGAAAGCTGACGTACCTTGTCAAGGTTGACAAGAGACCCAACATCATACGTCACACGAATCAACTACGAAAATCGGAGGTGGAGATACCACGTGGGAGGAGTAACATAACACCTGATGTCCGGCAACCACCATTTGTTACAGTATCTGAAGGACCTGCTTCATCACCCAGTACCACTGAACAGACAGATTTTCCTGCTTCATGACCTCCACCACCTCCTTCAAGATCTAATAATGGACCTGGTTTATGGTGCAGTACCACAGAACAGGAGGATCCTCCTGCTTCAATACCTTCGCCACCTTATTCAAGAGCTACCCGAGTGAGAAGGCCGCCGGCATACTTTAAGGACTTCGTTCAAAATTAAAACTCTTATTTTTCTTCAAATTAAGTGTGGGAGAATGTTATGATATTAGGTAACACTGATTGCTGTAAAAACCTCCCAGCAGTGTTATATTAGTCATACTGTAATTTTCCTGTGATTTATATAAATTATTATATGTTCTTATCTTATAACCTATTTATTAAATGTGCTGCATTAGTTTACACCTTATTCAAAATATACAACAGTGTACCATTAAAATTAAAATCCACCTTTAATGTAAAAATCCGAATACGAAAAATCAGCTTGGATCAGGTTTTAACAAAACACTTTTGTGATTTTAGGCCAAAAAATAATTACACATATGCATCGAAGCCCATTTTTCATTTAATGTCATAAAGGTGTTAAAATGCACATAGCGTAGTTGGGAATCTCAACGACGTTATGAAACGATGTTTTACCTTTGCCCTGGGGAAAAACCTTCTTTTAGGGCCTTCAGGCTAAAGTGATAAATAATATTGTTAGAGTATAATTTGATTAATTATTTACTTTTTGTAAATAATTGTATCTTATTATGTGCTATTTAATGTATTTAATTTAATATTGCTTCGATAATTTTAGTTTTATTTATTTATCTTGTATACATGGTGCGTTATTGTATTCGTCTTTGACCCAAACATCTCCTAATCCATTTTAGAATAGAATAGAATAGAAAATAAACTTTATTCTGGGGCCATGTCCCCTAAGAATAATATTATATACATAAATAAATACAATGAGTCTAACTTTCATAAGATGAAATAAAATAAATTAACAATCCGGTTAACTATTTAAAATTTTACAAATAAAGAACAAAAACAGACACAGATGAAATAAAAAATACAAAAATCCAATAATTGTAGGAGAAAAAATAATAACCTATTTACATCTACTGAATGCTTTTTTTTTGTTTTTAGTGAGGTTTTGCTAGTCAGTATCATTCTGGAGGGAAAGGAGGTTTTGAAAGAGAAGGGATTTAAATGTGGACAGAGATGGATCATTACGGATATTACAGGGTAGTGAATTTCATAAGGAAGTAGCCCGGGAAATGAAGGAGTGGTCAAATGATGTACTCTTATGGGAAGAGTATACAGGTCTGAGGAGCGAGATCTTGTAGTGCGGGAGGAGACCGAGGATCTGAACTGGAAGATGTTATAATGTAGGAGAGATTCCGAGAATTAATGGTTTGGTAGAGGAAGGAGGATAGGAAGTAATTTCTGCGGGATGAAGGATAAAGCCATTTTAACTCTGTATATAGATGTGATGTGTGGGAGGCTTTTGGAACCCTAAAAATAAACCTAACGAAACAGTTCATTAGTCTTCTTAGTTTACTCTCGAGTTCCGCCGTCAACCCACCATATGCCACACAGCTGTAGTCAAAATGGGGTAGGATAAGAGAAGAAACCAAAAGTTGACGAGTAGGTTTCGGAATGTTTTATGTGTGGGTCTTGCACAACTCGACATTTCTCCCCTCCCGCAGATTTTTAAAGTACTCTCTCCACTTTTTTTATACGCTCTTAACGATAAAGAACGATAATTCCTTTCAAATTAGTCGGACGATCTGGCCTCATTCTGTTGGGAATATTATAGTGTTCTGATTTTCTTTTTCCTCCTCCTCCAGCTTCCTATTTTCTATTTGTCTGTAGCAATTTTAATTTGGATAGTTTATGCTGAACCTTGTACACTTGATATCAGCTGGTGTTGGTGTTATGTGCGAAACATTTATAAAATAATCAACTACCCATTTGAGCAAGGTAATTCAAAAAGAAAACAAGCTGTTAAAATAAAGCTGGCTGATTAGAAACAAATCCTCCTGGATCTTTATACATATAAATATGGATAATGTGGTGGTCAAGAAATACTTAAAAACTCTATATTGACACATTCTTGGATCCTAAATCTAATCAAACTGAAATTATTCCTTGAACGTTCTATTTAGTAAATATAATGAGGATAAAGAGTTAATAAAACCGTTGTTTCTTACACTTTTTCCGTTAATACTATCCAGAAAAATTATGTACCTATCTCATTCTATGCCTATATATTCGTCTAAGGGATTTAAAAATATCGTCTTCTTCCTCCTTTGTGCCTTTCAGGGGGGAGGTGCCCAGGAAGGATCAGTTAAGGACAAGGTTAGCCAGCGCTTTCATGACATTTAGACTACTTCCTCTTCTTTGTCCCGGTCTGAAGGTGTGGTCCATCCTTGTTAGTCTAAGCCTGCCCCAGGAACGTCTTCCTTGGGTCTCGGTCCTCCTCCATTTGGCAAGTATCGCCAAACCATCTCAACTGCCTATTTTCAACTGTTTCTCTTACGGGTGGAATTCTGAGTTCCCCTAGTATTCTTCCATTTCTAATCCGATCTCATCTAGTTCGGCTAGCTACTCTCTTTATTTTATCTGAAGGTTATTAAATTCTGCTAAACAACTAAACAACAGAAGCCATTAAATATTTAAAGTTTGTATTAAAGAGTATATATTAAAAAGAAGACATTAAATATTTAAATATTACGTTAAAGAGTTTTCTAAGCTCTTTGCTGTATTGCCAATTTTCTTAAGTATTATTAGAACTTTGGTCTATAGTTCCTGGTACAAAACTATCTACTTAAAGTTATTTAATTTAATTTTATTATTTTAATTTAAAGTAATTTTCAATTGCCCTAGATTTTTTTTTGTTTATGTATTGTTTTAATGTTATTCAAAACAATTACAACGTTATCATTAGAATAGAAAATAATGATGTTTCTACCTATTTGGTTTAAGTTTTGGTAGAGCAGTTCCGAAAACTATCATTTGGAATTATTTTTTATAATAAAAAAAAAAAATAAATAAAAAAAATAGGCGATAGGGTTACAACATTTTTGCATCCAAAATAATTCAACTAATAAGATACAATTAAATAGATTTTGAAAAAAACATTGTCCTTAGTTATTTATTTTCAACGAATTTTCATTAATACATAGTTAATCACATTAGCTTATCCCATATATGTTTATTGTTTTAGTTCGCTTCCATAATAAGAGGAAAGAATAAGATGGTTGTTTCTGTTTAGTGGTTTAGGTTAGTATCGAATCGAGTATGACTACATTGTTGTTATTTTGTTGTTTGTTCCTATAATACTCAGTTGAAAGTGTTTACGTTTATTTTTTGTAGACAGCGATTCATCGAGTTATCAGTCATGTCATTTGATCCTTGGTCGGACAAGACATTACCTGACGAAATCGCAACTGGGAGGAGCTGTGGTTTTGAAGACAATTTTTATTGTCCTTTTCCAGATTCAGAACAATATATCGCACTTTTGGGTATATAGTTTATCAAAAAACCTGATTGCTATTACTTATATAATCTTTTCTTTTTTTTATCCCCCCTTTTGGTTATGTAACATACTTGATCCTGAGGGTCATGTTTCAGAAAGGAAGCTAGCTAAGCTTGGGAAATGTAAAGCAGGTGAAAACAGACAACTGATAGAGAGTTTAAAGGAAAAAAAGACAGACTCAGTTGTTCGCTTACTGACGGAGAGTGACCAGTCTCTTCCTGAGTATTTTTCAGACGAAGATATTCCTACTAAGTGGTTGCGGAGCTATTTGAATCCTGAACAACCTCTGACTGTTGGAGAGTTGTTGAGCCTTGTAAAAGAAGACTATTTGGCTAAATCATCAGCAGATACCGAAACTAAAGGTAATATAAAATTTCTTGATGTGAATCTAAAGTTTGAAATAAGTTTTGTTTAGTAGTTAACAGTAGAATATTTAAGTTTTGAATATTAGTTCAAATTTTGTAAAAATATGAAAATTAATACAAGCCTTTTAAAAAATTAGGACTTCCCTTCATTTTCAGACAATCAATTTCGATTCTCAAGGAAGTTTAGGTTGCCTTCAATCTCAAAACTATTTACTGAATGTTAAAGTTTTCCCATTCCACACTCAAGTATAAAATGAAAATTCAAAAGAAGGCTGATAATATTTTATATTGTGGGTTTACCTCAAGAAATTTCAGTTTTTAGGAATTAATGTTGTGTTTATGTAACAGCTTCCATGCTTTCTCTCATAGATTTTGCTCCTACTTTTTTTTTTGTGATTCCACATTGAAAAAAATCATACATATTTTTAATTTTATCTAATGATATCTGTTAGGAAAGAATAAGTGGTTAAAATGATTTTTTTTTTTTTAAACTCAATATTATATTGTCATCGGTCTTTACTAATTATAAAAATAATGTTTAAAAAAAATTGTGCTTATTGGTAGGTTTATAGTTCTGTAGGAATTGAATTTATTTTTGTCTTTGATTGGTTTTATGCTCATGAAAATTGTTGTGTATTTCCATATTATAGAGTAAAGATTATAGTTTTCCTTAGTATAATACAACTTAATTAAAACATAAAATATGTCCTCCTAATAAAAGTGATATTAGTGCAGCAATAGGTCACTTAACTATTTACTAGTTCTACTAGATATAACTTTCCTTTCTAATCAAGGTTCCTAATATTATATTAGAACCATCTTTAGTTTCCATGGCATATAAATATGGTACTTTAGAAGTAGGTATGTATTGAATTTCATATGTATTTGAAATCTAAAATATGAAAGTCCAGTAAGGCATTATGCTATAATTATTAGAATAAAAATTATCAATAGATCAATTTAATATTTATTATTGTTGAAATTGAAATGCAATCTAGAATGAATCCAAATGATTATGTTCATGGCTGATTTTTTTGTGAGGTAGATCAATAATATCAGTTTCAAGTTTTATTTATGCCATGGTTTATATTTTTTAAAATGCCTTCTAATACCTCAGTTTTATTTTTTTTATTACTAAAAGTTTTTTATTTGTTTTAGAGGTAGAAAATGACTGAGATTTGGGGAAAGAAGACATTTTGTCTGGTAACAGGTGGCAGTCAGGGAATCGGCAGAGAGATAGCCAAGCAGTTTGCTGAAAAATTATTACCAGGTTCAAAAATTCTGTTATTGGCTCGTTCCATTGAGGGACTTAAAGGAACATCAGCTCTAATTAATCAAGTTGCACCGGAAATAAGTGTTGAGGTTCAAATTATTTTTTATATTACCAATCTGATCTAGTAGTAAACATTGGGCCTATTGTAAAAATGAACCACCTTAAAAGATGGCTATAAATTGAAAAATATACCTATCTTATAAAAAAAAAAAAAAAATTGATTCTTTTTACTCAAAAATTAGAAAATGTCTCATTTCTATACAAACCATACTAGCTAATAAATTTAAAGATAAATATTAAAAAAAAATTCTAAATATAGTATAATAAAAGGGAATGCAAAGATGACGATTTTATAACAAAAAACTAATTTATTTTTTCCTTTAATGTAACATAAAAATATACCAAGAAGAATTTCTAAGAAGGAAGTTTGATTCTTTTAATGATATTTAAACTTATCCTTGGTCTGACAGGATATATGCTGCCGGGTATTGTTATAGCGGAACAGAATTTCTTTGCAGTTTATCAAAGCTGGATAACACTGCAACAGTTTTGAATACATTCTATCTATTTGCAATAGAGGTCAGAGTTTATTATACATTCACCAAGAATAAATTCATCATGTTTTAATCTTTTAGAGTTGCAAAAAACACCCATCTTCCTTTTCAAGGACTTATCTCAAGTATAAAATTTTTGAAACTAATACCTTATGGTTCGCTGATCATGAACACATCATCTCCTTCAGTTTTATTGATTATACGAACAGAATGTGGTGGCTGATCAAGATTTTTTGCAATGTCTTAAAATCACAATAATTTCCTAAGACACCATAATTTTGTTTTTAAAATAAAAACTTTTGAACTAACATTTTATCTAGGCAGTTCCTAGTTGTTAAATAAGCTTAGGTAAGTAAGTGCTTTAAAAGATAATAAATTGTTGTCGAACAATTCATAGGATAAATTGATTATAGTGATTGGGATTAATGCATCTGATGAACTGATTGAATTTAGTCATCAAAAATTGATAAATTTTCATGATTCTTTTTCGAAACTGGACTCAAATAATCTCAAGTTCAGATTTGATAAAGAAAAATAAAAATATCATTATCAGAGGTAGTTAGTGAAGGATGTGTGTAATATGAACGAATATTTCTAAGAACAACTATGAATTTGAAAGAAGAGGTTTAATCAATTTACATCCAATATATATATATATATATATATGGATGTAAATTATATATTTAAAATTATATATATATATATATATATATATATATATATTTTCCTTCCCCCCCGGCTTATAAACAATTTCCAGATTATACTGGGACAACAGTTCTTTCCACCGAGTAACTCGAGCGGAAGACTCTTTCAATTTCCCGATCCACTGCAGAGGCCGATGGTCTGTGTGGACTTTAAACTTTCTCCCAAACACATAGGGTCTAAAGTGGTCTATTACCGCCCAAACGATCCCTAACAGTTCCCTCTCGAGCGCGCTATACCGAGTCTCGGCGTCCGATAAACGCCTGCTTGCATACGCAACGGGTCTATCCCCACCATCTCCTTCCTGGGACAACACTGCTCCCAAAGCGTATTCGCTTTGCGTCTGTGGTGATAGAAAACTGTTTCCCGAAGTCCGGAAACGCCAGCACTGGCTCTTCCTGTAACCGAGCCATACACCTGCGGATATTGTTCTCCATCTCGGGGGTTACGAAAATTTTTCTTCCTTTTTTCAGCAGATTATTGAGGGGCACCAAATATTCCGCCATTTCTGGAACGAATATATATATATATATATATATATATATATATACAAATATATATTTATATATGTGTATTTTTTGTTTAGGGTTTAGGGTAGTTGATATACAAGTTAGAAAAATTTTTTTTAAAGGTTTTTGGAAAAACCTGGTGTAATCTTTGTAGTTCTCGAAAAACTGCAATTTTAGCACTTCTTTAGTTTTTTTTTTCATCAAAGATTAATTTTTGAAGGGTACCCAAAGGATGCTGTGAAAAAAAAAGCACAATATCAGCTGAATGTCTGGGCCTCACAGCAACTCAGAAGATGCCGATGCTGGCAATGTGAGGGCAGCTCTGTCAAAGAGCTCTCTGTCGTTCACTTCTTCTACCTTTCTGGTAGTAGAAATTGTTTTCACTCGTTCTCAAGTCATTGAGGAGGACCAGGAGGTCCACGTCCTCACTGAAAACATTATCATTGTCCCTGCTCTTTTACAGAGCTGCCCTCACAATATTAGCATTAATGTCTTCTGCTAGCTGGAGTATTTGGATGTACAGCCTCTAGAATTCAGAACAAAACGTTAAAAATTTGTGTTAGTTGGACAGGAGCTTCTATTGTGGCACTTTGATGATGTGTATGAACAAGTTGCTGTGAGGTGCAGTCGTTCAGTTGGTATCCTTCTTTTTTTTTTTTTTTTTTTTTTTTTTTTTTTTTTGCAGCAACCTTTGGTTGTCCATCAAAAATACATATTTTTAAAAACTTAATTAGATACTTTTATCTATTTCTAAATTAGAAAAGCAGTAGGTAGATTCCTGGCGACTTATTTATAAACTTCTCAAACCAAACTAAATTTCTCAAAACCAGTATAAATTTTCTCTCCATATCCAATTTTAGCATTTTCCAATGTTTTCCCATTTTGAGAAAACTATTTAGTCTACAGGCAAGGTTCAGTTTCAAATTAATGCTTATTAAATTTCCTTCATTTTCTTTTATATTTAAGGGTATTAAATAATTATATATTATATATATATATATATATATATATATATATATATATATATATATATATATATATATATATATATATATATATATATATTTAAACATTTCAGTTGTGCGTGCGTGCGTGTGTGCTTGCTTGCATGCGTGGGTGGGTGCATGATAATGTAATGTAATTTTGTTAATTGAAAGCTTAAAATTGATGACCATTATTTGTTACAGTTATTTCCCTATGATATGTCCATTCCAAAAGAGCAAGATTTTTTCAATCTTCTGCAAAAGTTTCCCCACAGCGAGTTCGATTTATTTTTATTGGTTCATAATGCAGCAACTGAAGGCTCTGGCCTTCCAATAAGAGAATGCTCAGATTCTGAAAAATGGAGTTCGTAAGTATTTGAAACTGGTAATTTTAGTATTCTTATCCCATGTTTAAGTTGGAAAAATTGTGTCAGCTTATTCTTATTAATTTGTATGTCTTTTTTTCTTATGCTAGGTTTTGTTATACAGTAGAACCTCTCTAATCTGTCCCATAAGTGTCCAAGGGGTAGGGCAGAACAACCAAAAGGTTGGATTAAACAGATACTACAACAAAACATATTTTTCATAATTTATAAATGTATTATAATTGTATTAAAGTTAATATATAACTTGTATTAGTTAATTGAGATGTTAATCAAGTTTATGTATTAAATGTTTATACATAACATTTAAAAAAAAAATTAAGGAAATAGAAATGTATGTTATAATTTATTTGATTCTTTAGATGGAAAATGAAAAAATTATAAAAGAAGAAGATTATTTATTAAAAAAATGGGTGATTTATTTATTTATTTGTTTTATATAGTTCTGATACCCTGGCTCTATCAGCTGTATCTCGCCATCTCTCTACTATCAATATATCACTAGATCTGCTATCATAATGCATTGCAATTTCAAAAGCTTCCATTACAGAGGCATGAGTTATTTATAGATGGCCTGAAAATGCCTTCTCATTTTTTCCAAGTTTTAGAAACAGCCAATATTATAGTTTATTCCTCACCAGTGTGGTAATTTTCATCATCATTTGTCAGCAATTCATCTGCTCCCCCTAGACTTCGCAGGAAGGTCGGATTACCCAGAGGATTGTTCTAGTCGATGGTGGATTAGTGAGGTTCTACTGTGATAATTTATTATCTATTTCTCTTGCTTTTTTAAGAAGTAAACAAAAATAGAGAAGCTAGTTTAACAAAAAACATTTTAGTATTTATAAAATTATAAATTTTCTTTTTGACATTCCTCCTCAAAGTATTTTTTTGTTTAAGGCTTTTTAATTTGTCATATTTTATAATAGCAGCTTTTTACATTTCATTTTACTTTAATTCTATATCAGTTCATTACATAACATTATTCTGTACACCTCTTCATTTTTCCGTTAGAACTTTTTTCTGTAGGCTGTAATTATCTTTATTTAATCTAGATATATGACTACAAATCTTCATTCAATGGCCTCTCTGACTTCTACATTCTTGAAAGCTTTCAAGCAAGATGACAAGATTGTGATTATTAACATTACCTCACTGGCAGCAATCCAGGTTATAGCTGGTTTAGGAGAGTATGGAGTGGGTAAAGCCGCTAGGGAAATGTACATGAAAGTCCTGTCATCCGAGTCTCCTTCACTTAGAATTCTGAGCTACTCTCCAGGTAATCAATTAATACCTGTTTTTTTTTTTATTCTAATATAAAAATTTAATTTAAGTGTCTCAGAGATTGGTAAGTTAAAAAAAAAAATTAACTCATTGTTCCCAAGCATGCATGCTTCCACAGATTCTGCTCTGTGGAGGATCAAGTTATCTACATTGCTCAAAAAATAGAGGATGGTTTTTAGAAGAAGCAGCACATTCTCATTGTGTTGTCTTGGAAGATACTTTTGATAAGGATAAGGGCTGATGGCCTATTCTGATAAATGGCTAATATCTAATGAGATCCTCATCATTCTTCAAAATGGATGCTCTCACAATATTCACTTCAAGGACAGAAGAGATGAGAAACTCCTGCACCTTGATTCAAAAACCTAAAATATCCCTTTCAAATGAGGACTGAAAGGAATATTAACTGAATACAAAGACAAAGCATTCTTACCATCACTCTGAAACTGGTTTTTGAAATCCATGGAAATCTGGTGTCCTCAGAACCATTGATAATAGAAGAGGACAAATGTCCATGACTTGATAATCCAAAACCACAAATAATTCCTACAATTCCTTGTATTAAAAGTAAGCTAAACATGTCTGATGGATATATGCAGTTTGACTGTGCCCTCAGGCTCAAAGAAGTCAAAACTCATTATAATTCAATGCCAGAAATGGACTAGGAGCCATCCGAATCAGCTGTGAGAAGATGCTATCCTGGAATTCACTCAATGAGAGGAGGTCATCCTCTTCTGCATTTGAAAAGATCGCAATATGCTCAGAGCCCACATCCTTAGGAATTTCCTTATTGGTTACAGTCCTCTTTGTTAGCTCTGGTAAGGTGTGCATTTCCCATGTGTACAGGCTCTTTTCTGAGCACAGGTAGCTAGTCTGGCCCTCTTGAGACCAGTGTGCAGAGAAAGCTCTGTGGGAACCTGGAGGACCTTAGGAGGACCAGTGACTTTCTCATTTTAACCCCTCACCTAGCCATTTAAGGGAAGGACGCGGAAGAAGAAGATGAAAACAGATATAAAATTTAAAAATTCATTTATTGCAAAGAAGCTTTAAGTCTTTTGCATGAATGCTCAAGTACGAGGGTGAATCAAATATAAACAGTAATTTTCAAAATTATATTTATTGAATAATATTATACAGAAACTATACCTTCAACATTTTTCAATGTAGTCTCCTGCATTATCTGCACACTTCTGCCACCGATTTGGAAGCTTGAATATTCCCTGTTCATAAAAAGACTGAGGGCGAGTTTTTAACCATTCGCGCACGTGCTTTTCGACGTCTTCATTGTTTTCAAATCGTTTTCCTCCAAGTGATTCTTTCAGGGGCGCAAACAAAAAATAGTCACAAGGGGACAGGTCTGGACTGTAAGGAGGGTGTTTGAGAGTTTCCCAGCCCATTTCTTCCACTTTATCCCTTGTCAACAATGCGGTGTGAGGCCTTGCGTTGTCATGGAGAAGGATGACATCTCTAATGGGCACACCTCGTCTTTTGTTCCGGTAACTGGTTTTTGCTGACTGCAGCACCTGGCAGTAGTAAGCCGCATTCACTGTTCGTTGATCGTGAAGAAAATCAATGAGTAGAACTGTGTTTATGATACATGAAATGTTTAGTATAAAATTTGTAATTTTCTTATTTCTTATCAGCTGCATTTAATTGTAGGTCCTGTAGATACTTCTATGGTGGAGAGACTAATTGATAAAGTATCGAACAATGAGACTAAATCATCTTTTGTTAAAATGAGAGATGAAGTAAAGTTGTTGAAGCCTCACGAAACAGTTAAAAAATTAGTCGATTTGATTTCTGCTGGCCTACCTCCTTATTCAAGAGTTGACTATTATGACTGATGATCTGTGTGAAGGAAAGGAAATGGATAGCTTTTGTTTCAATAATCTATCACTTTATTTATATTGAGAATGTTTATTACTCGTATGTTTTTGCGTCATTGTAATGATTTCCTTGTCAAATCAATGATTTTAAATATATTTATATTATTTATATATATATATATATATATATATAGGATTATATATATGTATATATATATATATATATATATATATATATATATATATATATATATATATATATATATATATATATATATATATCTGGAAAAATGTACGAATAAATATAGTTGGTATTTGCTTTTTATTTTTGTTTTTTTCATAGCCCCCTATTTTTATCTTTTTACGTTGATCTAGTATGAAGTTATGCCAATATCTCATTTTACTGCCTGCTTCTTTACATTTTTAGGAGTCATGTTTTATCACTCATAATTTTCTTTATCTATCTATTAGTGCAGTTTACTTAAATAGGTGATGAAATCCAATTTAAATTACATGCAATGGTTTAATTAAAATGTTTAGGATGTTAAATTTTATGCTTCATTTTATCACTAATATACTGAAATCATACTGACAAGGAGACGTTTTGACTTGTAATGCACAGATTTGAATGCCGAAATTTGGTGTAGCTAGTAGAGACCTATAACAGTGCAAAACTAGAGTTATAGTTGCCAATAAACATTGGAAGCAGGAAAAAAAAAAAAAAAAAAAAAAAAAAAAAAAAAAAAAAAAAAAAAAAAAAAAAAAAAAAAAATGAAAATCACGTTTTGTTTTTTTCAGCTCTTAGTTAAGATAGAGAAATAATTTTTTGCACATAAAATTGTAGTTTTTTATGCTTTTTGGAATAAAAATACTTTTGTTATGCTCAAAACAACCCGGCTTCAGGGTGCTCAAAAACTACAACAAAAAAAAAAAAAAAAAATGACAAAATTCCAATGAAATCCGTTGTAAACCAGTGGGAAATTTTCTTCATGGATAACTGACCTCAAATCTCTATTCAACACAAAAAAACAGTATATGTAGAATTTTAATTTAAAATCAAGAAATATGTATTTTTTAACCTTTTCGAGGACGTTAACATGTTTGATGTTGAGATTTTATCAATAACTTCTAACGACCATAACATTTGCTGTGTTCAACCGATTAGTTTGTTGAAAAATGTAAATAATTTGCATTATCTCACAGATTTTGCCACTGATTAAAACCAAATTTTAAGGGCTTCTAGGAGCCGCAAAACTGCATAATTAAGCCCAAATGTGGAGGTCGTAGGATTTCTCTTTATTGAGATATCTTAAGTTATAGTTGACCTCGGAATTTTCATTGGAAATAGAAGAGGCCTAGCTTGGTCCTGATTCCGAAGAACAATGCCTTTTGGATACGATTGGCAAAACTTTGGCGCCAAATACGTCAAATATTGTTGGCATTTAGTTTACCATGGTCCAATAGACCAGTCTATGATCTAATTTGGCATTAGGAAAGCGAAATAAGAAAACTGGCAGGAGGTTACCGAAAAGTGCGAAGATGTATTGTGCCACTATTATGCTGTATGTGAGGAATGGGTTCAACCATGTGAATTGGTGCTACATTTTAGAGAGTTTATTAAGATATGGAATTCTCTACATAATGTCTGGAGATTAATAATTTTCACTTCAAAATCAAAGTCCCGGTGTACAACTGGAGATGGGCTGAAAAGTTATAGGTGTTGTACTAACTCCTTAAGAGCCAATTGTAATTGTACTCTAGCCCACAACTAGCAGGCACCAGTCGGCCTGCAACTGACTGGAGGCAAGACTTAGGATCTTATTAGAAAAAAAAGGGATTGCTGTGACATGCACCAGAGAGACTAATCTGTCCTAACTTTCTTTGACCTACAATCGAGTAAAGATTGATGCATGTTTGCTGTTCAAGTAATATATCGGACAGATGAAAGAAAAAGTGGCTAACACAGGAAGGCTGCTCAGATACACAGGTTGTTGCTTTCAAACTTGTTCACATCCATTATGCTCTACACAATGTAATATGGAGGCATCCCTTAGTTCACTCTCATATTAAAGAACAATGGTCTTTGAATATTGTTGAAGCCTTCTTAAGGGTTATTAGTTCGCTCTGCACCATCTTTGTGCCACCCTTAAGATTGAAAGAGCCAAAAAGGGTGGATTGAAACCAAAATTTAAGTTGAAATACAGGTATTATACTGTTTTTGAAAAGACCCATATTTCTATTGTAGTTGTTAAAATTATAGCTGTTATATGAAGTTACAAGGAAACAGATCAAATCATTCCAGTGCCAGACTATTTTGTGTACCATGTTGTGAAATGAAGTCCTGAGATGGACTATACTGGACCTGTTTTGATTGTCAGGAGGAATAATCGAATATGAACTAACAAACAATAATCCAAACATATTACACATAAGCACGAAATGGACTGGAAAATATATATCCATCAAATTGATAGCTTTTAGGAATATTTTCGGAATCAGATTTAAATTGTAACATTTTTATGCGCTACATATTAGAAAAAGCAGGATGAATGTATGTATATGTTTATTTTAAAACCTTAGTGTAGTAGGACTGTAATTTACTTTAGGATTAATTTTGGGCTTTAGGAAAAAAAAAATATATACATATCTAAATATATTAGAAAATTTATTTACAATAATTAAAACATAAACTTACTGACTTTGTCCTATAATCATTGTCTTATAAATAATTGGTAAAAGGTTTATGTGCCCCACACTTTACAAAATTAAATAAAATCACATGAGAAAAAAACAAATTGGGCAAAATCCTTACAGATACTACTTACAAGTTCTATGTTTATAAGTTTATGATTTTTAGTTTAACTATAAATAGAGGAAATAATTGTGTTTTTTGATGTATAACTTAAAATACCTAGAGGCTAACATTGGCTCAGGCCACCTCATGATTACTGCAAAATCAAGTGCTGGGTTATCAACAGTGAAGTAAAGTAGTGACACAAGCTATTAATTTACATAACAATAGGATGCCAAAGTGATGAATTCTGCTCCAAATGAAAACCTGAGTACCAATGGAAATCATGCATAATGGAAGCAGGTAGTGAGGGAGTAGGAACAGACTAAGCAGTGATATAACTTTTGGTTTGATGATGAATATGCTACTGTCCCTGAGAAAAAAAAATATAGCATATTATAAAATAATGAAAAGGAAACATTTATGGAATTTTATATTGTGTAGAAATTCTATGTATATTCTGTAGAAGAATATTAAGAACAAAAAGATGCCTGAGAAATGTCCACAGAAGATAATAGAAAAGAAGAGACAAGGAAAAAAAAAGATCCTGTAGGAGAGGAAAGAGGCCTTATCCAGAGCTAAGGACAGATGGTTTAATACTTGTGAACCCTCCTCAACAGGAACATATATATTTTAGAAGAGTATGATTTTACTATTGGCAAAGACGTGAAACTCTTGGACAAGGATGAAACAGAAAGACTAAAAAACATGGAGTACCAGGAGTTGATAATATCCCAGCAGAGCACTTCAAACTTAATGGCCCAGAAACATCCCCCCATGAAATGTTTCTTGATATATGGAGATGTAGATACCTCCTAAACAATTGGATAAATTCTATTATATGCCCTATTAGCATACAATGGGATGCCAGGGGGGGATGCCTTTATCCCACAGGCTATAAAATCTTCTTGAGGAAAAGACCTTATTGGCACACACCACATCCCTATTTACTGCAAAAAAGTATATGATTCCATTCACTCACTCACTGATGGGCTCTACAGTTTTAAAAGAATCTTGGCCTCCTCCACATTTCGTAGCCACTCCTGACGATCCTTTGACTTTGTCTGCCACCTTTTAACTTGCATCTTTTGAAGGTTCTTTTCGATATTCTGTAGCCACATCACTTTCGGCCTCCCTCTCAGACTCTTTTGTCTGTCTTGCAGGGTCACGGGAGAAATATAAAAAGATATGTTACAGATGAAAGTTGTTCCAAAACTTATAAGTCTAGTTGGAATGACTAAGAAAGGCAACAAATTCTCGAAATTTGTCAAAGAGATTTTCAATGACTAGCATAAGGCAGAGGGTTGCCTTAAAAATGTTCTAAGCGATACTGATGTCTAATCTAGAGGAGCTCTCCTAAATCTGATGAAACGAATATTTTTATTAGCTAAAGACTTAGACATAATGGGAAGATCCTTTGTGGTTACATATGAGCATTTACAGACTTGCAAGAGCTATCTGTGAGAATCGTCCTCGTCATTAATATATCAAGGCAAAATACATGAGTATAAAGCCTTCTTGTTTTGCAAAGGAGGGACCAAGAATGGTTGGAACAGTGTGGAGTTAAGAGATTTGGTGAGTTCTTCTACCTGAGTGCATTACTGAACTCAGAAAATAGTATTTATTGTGAGGTAGACAAGAGAATTGCAATATTTAATCGGTACTACTTGTCCCTTCAAAGACATATCAGGTAGAATCATGTGATCAAGACTGAAAATCAACTGAAAAAAAATCATCTACTTTACTTCCTGTTTTAAAAGTAGCATACCTAAGCCCATGGCAGTTCCTATATAATATATACATTTAAATGGTTTGGATTCTGTTTAATTGAAAACTTCTTATTTGTATTACAAGTATTTTACTTCAATATGCTTTAAAAACTAAATCAAATCTTCTGGATGTACAAAAAAATATAACAGTGGAGTCATTCAGGATAAATTTAAAAATTTGTGTTATGCAGACATTCTTGTTAACCCAGGAAAAAAATTAAATATATACTAATGGATTTATTTGATTTTGAATTATTCTTTTATGTTTAATTATTGCTAACCAGTTTTTCACTCAATTTAATTTTTGTTAATGATACTCAATCTTCACCAGAATTTGATTAGTTTTGTCTTGTTATTAAAATTGCAATTCAAACAAAAAATTAGATTTGATAGATAAATATAAAGATCAATCCAATTTTGATAAAATTAATAATTTGAGACACATAAAATGTTTTTTTGATTCAAGTTTTTTATAGTATTAGTAATCTAATGATATGTTTCATTATTGTTGCATTTATCGGAGTTGATAGGTAAATTTAGATATTGTTACATTATTTGTTAGATATAGGGCATCCTGCCTTAAAACAAAACATAATGTTATATAAATAGTATTTATTTGATGGCTGCATTAATGGAATTGAGATTTAACACCTATCATAATCATATTGTTCCTATTTGTTTCATTTGCACAATTGTATATGTCTAATTTTCTAATACAGCTTAACTACTAAAGTTATTTTTCGTAAGATATTTAATATACAAATTTACAGAAAATACATAAATATATACAGAGAAAAAAGTCTTATTGCTAATTTATCGACTGATCTTAATGCTTCTGAACCACTGTGACTTATAGCACATTTACTCTAAAAAAAGAAAATTTAATTAGAACTCGCGTTCTGTCATTTGGCTTTGAACCAATAAATTTGGAGATTTAGTTAATGGGCTTCTTGTAAAAAAAAAAAAAAAAAAAAAAAAAAAAAAATTAAGTTGTGGACTATTATTTTGAAACCTGAAGTCGTTATTCGAAGCTTCTGTTCAATACAATATTTTTGACATTCGAGGAGGCAGTAAATTTCACTTAAAGAGTTAAAAAATAATCTATCAGCCAGCCTGAAAAGATACTGTATCAATAACAGTTTTGTAATTGCGCAATGCTTCAATCGGGGAAAATAAAAAGCAACTTCAATAAAATTAATTATGGCTAATAACAATTATCAATTTTCTAACAATGTTGGAATGAAAATTATTTTCTGATGTTACTGGCAATGTGAGAGATGGATACATAATTGTTAAAAATGAACCAAGCTCAAATCTCAAAAGATGTCAAGATAGTAAAGAATTAAACGTTTATATCATTAGTTGGTACATAGTAGGCGATAAGTCGTGTTTCCTTTTTTTTTTTTTTTTTTTTGAAGATGCTATCTTTACCATACGTCAGATTAAATCAACTAATGTTCGGAAGACCAACGATATTTACGTTTTTCAATATTTAGCCTATTCCACATAACGGCTGATTTATCTTAATATTCATATATTTTATCCATTTAAGAAAATTATTCATAATTTAATTTATATTATTTAATGATCAGTACGACTATTAGATAAACCAATTGTAAATCGAAGCTGCGACCAGAGACATGAGATAGAATAAAGGGGCTTCTACGAAGTGGAATGCCACTAGGGAGCCACCTCGCAGACGAAGTATGTCTCAAAGCTGCACGCAGAATCATTCCATTTAAGTCCTTTCCCATCGCGGTCCCATAATTCCAGGCAGTTCTCTTCTTCTCCGTTTTCGTACCTGAAGTTATTTGGTTCTCCAGTGTTCCAGTTGGTGAAGGTTATCGGCCTTCCGGTCGACATCCAGAAAAACTGACCTTCCTCGGCCAAGTCAGTACCGGAGACCCAGAAATGTTCATAGCTGTAACCTGAAAAGTTAAATGTGAGTTAATAATAGTCTATCTTTAGAACAAAAATTAAAAAGATTATAAATCTTTATAATGTAAGAGGTTCATGTGTAGAGTCTGCACTAAGTAATACCGGTCTGAATCTATTGAAAAAATTGGTTCGTTCTAGCTATAAACTTTATAAAATCTGACAAGGTACTTGGAAATTACTAGGCGAGACTTCAAAGGAGATGGGTGGATACGAATTAGATATTCTCATCGAGGCTCCTCCTGGATAATTGCAACGAATATGTGATAGTCTTGCACCATATCTTGTGGACTTTAAAACGACATATGCTTATGAAACGATCTTCACCAAACCTTGCAAGATATGAGAACATACCCAAGATCATTCGTCTGGTATAAACAAAAATTAAGGGTCTAAGTTTTTCATAAAATTTGAATTCTTTCAGAGGAATTCAACATAATGCACTGGTCTACCTACTTTTCAGCCTTGGGGAAAACAGGCTATTAGAAATTCAGAAATACAGATAGACGAGATCCTGCTTGGCAAACTTATAAAAGTTTTAGGCTCAGATAGACCCGACATTATAGCCAGATAGAAAATGGCACCTATTCCTTTCATTGGAAGATAGGGGTTAAGAAACTTGGTGTTATTGTCAATGAGAAACAAGAAGACTAAAATCTAGATTTTAATGGGTAGACAGTTAACTAACAGATAGGTCAACTCTTACAATACCATATTCCATGAAATCAAAAGACGGGTTTTGACAAGGGCAGAAGGGAAACGGCTCCTTACATACAGGACTTATACGGGGAATTACACAACCTTTTCAAATGCTCAGATTTCAAAAAAGACGGCTTGGACTGGTCACGTGGTACGTATACAAGATAAGTCAATCTCCAATAAGATCCATCCTGAGGAATTCCTTGGGATAAGAAGTGTAAGAAGATCCAACGTGATGTTGAAATCAGCTATTGCTAAGGAGACAAGAACTCTGATAGGTGGCCGAGACTGGAGAAATATTGTCACAAGAACCAATCGGTGACAGCTGATGGAGGAGGCCCAGATTTGGTAAAGATTTTTTTGGCCGATAATAATAATCATCATTATAATTTAATTACACATTGTATCATTCAACTAGACCTTGATACTATTTCATATTCGATTCTTTAACTAACACTTTTGATATTCTTTTGTAAATTAATTTACTTTGTTCATTTTTGTATCAATTTGGTCACATCCTGTTTTTTGTTTCTTTTAGCTGTGAAGAAACCAGTAAGGCATGTCGAAACGTCGGCACTCCGTGTATAAGTTTTTTAAACTTGGAAAATTGCACATCAAAACTGAATGGCTTTGTATTTTAATTATATAATTATAAAATACTAGTATTCCCCATCGCGGCTTCGCCCCCGCTCATAAGGAAAGAACTTAGATAATTTTAGCTTACTAAGATTTTATGTTTTTAAAGATACAAATATTTTATTAAAGTATGCAATTGAGAATCATTTCTTTGATGATATTTCCATTTAGCTGTAATTTTTAACATGACACTATTGAACTGATTAGGTGGTTAAAGATAACGTAAAAACATAATTGGACATCTAATTTTTAATTTTAATACAAGAGTTGGAATACAGATGGATAAAGACTAATAAGAAACTTGTAGATAATAGACTGTATTACCAAAGCTTACAACTGAATGGCCATGAATCATAATTTTATATACGATATCAAAAAGTAAAAGATCGACATTGTGATTTGGCGATTAGGCAGAAATACCTTTAAAAAACTCATATGGTTGGATTTTAATTTCTAACCTTAAAAGCTTATGACAGTGTGACAAACCTCGTTTCTAATACTTACTTATATAAATTAATAAATGCTTTACTGATATAAATCTCCCCTAGAACTACGAAGATGATGTAGTTGAATTTGGTTCAGATAAGTTTAATAGTTTTAATAAAACTGTCCAAGAATGGCGCTAGCCACATATCATTCGATTTTTAAACTTCATTGGAATCCACACGTCAAACCATATATTTATAGTTTCTTTTATTTAAAAATTTAATAGAACTAAGCAAATTTTATAATCAATTTCTAATTATATATAACACTGTATCTTTGTAACCTCTCTTGAATGGCGCTCGCCACCTATCGGTCAATTTTCAAACTTCACTCCGCACTACATTTTTATAGTTTTTTTTACAGCAATTTCATGGAAAATGTGTAAATTGTATTATTGCTAAACCTTCCTTAAACTATGAAGATGATGTAGTTAAAATTTGGTACAGATTGGTTCAGTAGTTTTTGCGGTTAGTGATCACAAACGAAAAATGGCTTGTCCTTTTATATAATAGTATAGATTATAAAGATTTTCAAATCTATGAGATAATGATTGATAGAAGCTGGCAATTGAAATAAAACATATAAAAAAAAATTGGTGTGGCTGTGTCATGGACACGGCCGTGTGTTGGACGCGAATACGTTTATGTAACGGGTTATATTTTTTAAATAAAATATTTTAATTTATGTATTTAGGATAAAAGCAAGGGAAAAAACAATTATTGTTTTACAATATAACTTTATTAATTATAGTTCAGCGGTACGAAAAGTACGACACAAATGACATACAAGATACTTCGAGATTTGTGGCAAACGTTAAATCAATACAGGTATGACCTAACGTTTTTGGAGAAGTTTCAATATAAGACAATTGAACTCGCTGAGCATGAAGTAGAGCAATGAGCGGTTTTGTGAGATATCAACTTTGAAGTCTCCAACTATCATAACTGGTGTAGTAAGATCAGGCTCGTGATCGGGTATAATTTTAGCGATGTTTTGGGAATATTTTAGCAACGGTCGTAACATAAAGAGTTTAATTTCTGTTTACGCTTTGTCCGGGTGGGTATACACACACCCGAATACGAATTTGAAGATACCAAATTAAGGCCTTAATGTTTACTAGACAGACATCACCAGGTTTTGCATCTTTCATTTTCAAAAAAAATTCCGAAATGTCAATGTTAACTCTTTTACAATCAGTAAAGTTATTGATGTTGCGATATATGGCGACTCCACCGGCTTTGCGACTTGATGATGATGGTACCGCTACCGATGATGTAGTTGCAATTTGTCTGTTCTTACCGGTTTTATAATATGATCTCAGATCAAAGCTAGGTACATTCACTGGCATGGAATTTTCCATCCAAGTTTCGCTGATTGCCAAATAATCAGATCGGTTGATGATTGTATTGGTAGAGGTGATTTCTGAGTGCGCTACCAAGTTTTTTTTTTATTATGTCCGCTGTTTGCAAAAACAGATTAATTCCGAAGTCAATAGCTGACACCGTTTTTAAAAAAAATACAATTCGATTTGTTAAGATGGGTTCAAAGTCTCTTGGACATTGCAGGAATTTTACTAATATTTATCAACATTTGAAAAATAATTATTTTTTTCAGTAACTATGGCGACCTGATAAATTTGATCAGTTAGGGCGGTAAACCAGCAAAGCACGCTTACATTGCAGGTTCGAATCCCGGCTCTAACTTACCGGCCACTAGGATGTTTGCCAAACTTATTTTTTGGAAAGAGAATAATTATAAAAATTAAGTCTTAGGCTTACCAAAGTCCCTGATTGTCTCCTCAAGCTTGTCATTCTCTTCTTGACTGGATATGCTGGCCAAGTGCATTCCGTGGTATCGACAGTACTGAGCCGCTCTGAACCAGTTGGCCTAAAACATGTGATCAAATTTAGATCCTCTAAAAACGATGAATCATTCTTAATGTTGAATAGCAGTAATTTAAATTATTTTATTAAATATTTTAATTCATACATACAACAATATATATATATATATATATATATATATATATATATATATATATATATATATATATATATATTTTAATAGTCTCTTCACATCCATGGTACCTAACCAATAGCAATATCCACCACTTAATATTGAATAAATGAAATATGAAAAAAATATTTCCACTCTTCGTTTGTTTGCACATTTGCACATCTTGCAAGATATTTTTAACAGCTAAATAATGCCAAAAACAAGTGAAATGAGTGCTGCTACTCGTGAAAAAGTGATTTTATTACGCATCCAACAAAAATCATACCGTGAAATATCAGATTTCTTGGTTATTCATTTTTCCACTGTAAGCTAAGAAATTAATAGATATGAGGAACGAGGCTCAACTAAAAATAACCGGCGCAAAGGTCGTCCCAGGAAACTAAATGAAATAATGGAGAGAAAAATTAAAATTTCTAAAAGTTCTTAAAAACCGTGCTGTAAGTGCAGGTGGCCTAGCTAATATGGTCGATTCAACTTCTGGGATGTGTGTAAGCACGAGAACGGTAAGGAATGCAATGAATTCTCAGGGCCTTTATATTTATATTCTTATTTTTTATATTTATATTTATATTCTTAGGGCATGGTCCCGAGAAAGAAACCTTATATTAGCAAGACCAATCGCAAAAAAAAACAAACTTTATTTTGCTAGAGAATACATTAATAAGCCCACTAGTTTTTAGGAAAATGTGCTGTTCTCTGATGAAAGTTTAATTTATTTGGATCTGACGGACGGAAGACCATTTGGGTTAGGAGAAATGTGGAACTTTAAAAGCAAACCGTTATTGTTATTGTTACCTATTGGAGGTGTTTTAAATACAGAAGGTTATGTGAGGATTTTGCGCCGCGACCTCTTAGCAAATGTTTGAAAAACTACATAACCGGAAAGCACCATCTCAAGAATCTTTTGGTACAAGAGTGAGACTTAATCAATCCAGATTTAATTAAAAACGTTGTACACTCAATGCCTTGGCGTTTACAAGCGGGTATTGATGTTAACGGACTACATAAAAAATAATAAATTTGAAAAAATGAAGAAATACTTTGCGTGTGGTGTGCAAATAATTTTATCTAGGTATTTTTTGTAAGATTTAAGTTTTATTTTACCAAGCAAGAAGTTTTTCATTTGATTTATTCAGTTTTAAATATACTTTTTATTTACTACGTTACACAATTTTCTTATCACCTAAATTCTTAGTATAATAAAAAAAACTTTGCAAATACTTTTTCCCCACTGTAGCTGCTACTTTATTGACGGAACGTACCCCAAGAACCCAGTCCAGAAAAGAAAATGTATATATATATATATATATATATATATATATATATATATATATATATATATATATATATATATTACATAAACACTATAAATTAGGTTTGAAATGCAAACGATATATATTATAACATTAATGCTACAAAAGAACATAAACATAAGAACATAGTTTGTTAAAAAAACTATGATATGCACAATGTTTCTATTTGATGTAAAGGATCACAATTCACCTATTGAAAACATCTCTACCCCTCATTACGTTGGTATGGAAGCATACAAAAATTATTTCAAAGCTTGATAAATTGATTGATTTAGTTGGGTTGTGATTTATTCCTGACGGGCATCAATATTATCATAAAATATTTAATTCAAGGAGTACTTTCAAGTCCCTCAGGCTACGTATATAAAACCGTTACTGCTTCACTGCTTTTTAGGTTCTCTATCGGAATGGGCCACCAATAGGTGTTCATTCCGGTTCAGCATCCCCTTCAACCTGGCTACAGTTCTTCGGCATGGATAGTTCAAGGTCTGCTGAGTCAGTTCTGGGGACGTCTGGGGCCATGCTGTATCAGGGAAGTCATTCCCGGATAATAAATACCTTCCATATGTCGATGTAGCAGTTTCTTTCCAGTATATGGCATTAGCAATATTAATTGTTTTATAGATGTAAAAGAGAAGTTTAACTCATCTAAGAGTAAAGACAGCGTTTTAGAAGTTCCAAAAACGTTGAAAAATCACATATTTATTGGTATATCTTCAATGGCGTCTAATAATCAAGTTTTTATTTATTTAATGTTTTTACATGTTTCTGGAATGTTGATAAAAGGTTATATCGGTCCGGTTAAACTTAAATAATATTAATATTATTTATTAAATAATATTAATGGGGACTCATGGCCGAGTGGGTTGGGGCGAGGGTCTCAGCGCGCTCGCAACCAGAAGGTCGTGGGTTCGAATCCCACCTGGGTGGGTTAAAATTTATTTCGTGGCGGACCCAGGAAATGAATCTTGACCTTCCCACTCTGGCCAGTATAGGACTTCAATGGAAGTCTTGGGCACAAAAAAAAAAAAAAAAAAAAATTAATATTATTTATTAAATAATATATCCATTTCCGTTTTGAGAAAACAGCTTGAGATTTCGAATCTCTATTTATTACACGGAGAAAGACGAAAGACTTTCTCTGTTTCTATGGAAGAAATTATTTTAAACTAAGACCTCAGAAGAAAATGGGAGTGGTATGATATCACTATTTAAGCTGCTGAAGAATGAATATGGATATAGCCATAACATTTTAATAGCATTTTTATTATAATATAAACTGCTCGAAATAATTATGGTTTTTACTGTAGGAAAATTTAATTAGCAAGGGGACGTTTTGACTTGTAACTTATAGATTTGAATGTCGATTTTTGTGTAGGTAGTAGGGACCTATAATAGTGAAAAACTATGGTTATAACCGCCAATGAACATTGGGAGCCATGAAAAAAAAAATATATATGTATGAAAATCACGTTTTATTTTTTATCTCAGCTCATAGCCAAGGTAAATATATGATGCTTTCACGTTAAACGGTAGTTTGGTTTCTTATTTGAAATAAAAATACTTTCGTTTTGCTCAAGGTTCAACCCGGCTTTAGGGTGCTGAACAACTCTAAAAATATGACAAAATTCCAATGAAATCCGCTGTAAATCGGTGTACAATTTTTTTCATGCAAAAATTGACCTCAAATAAAGATTTCACGCACCAAAAAAACCCTTATATATATATAAATATATATATTTGAAATTTTATAAAAATAAAAAAATATTGGTTTTTTACTTCTTTTGAGGATGTTAAAATTTTAAAGTTGATTTCATCAACAACTTCTAAGGGCCATAACGACTGCTGTGTTCAACCGATTACAAAAGTAATAGCATCAAAAGAATCAGCGTACATTCTGCTTTTTATCCATGCATATAACATTGGGTTTACGCCAGATTTTAATGGACAAAAACTGATGTGAATAAAAAATTCTGAGGTCAACTATAACTTGAGATATCTCAATAAGGAGAAATCCGACAACCTCCGGATTCGGACTAAACTATAGTTCTGCGGCTTCTATGTGTCCTTAAAATTTGGTTTCAATCGGTGGCGAAATATGTGAGATAGCGCAAATTATTTACGTTTTTTTCTGAAATTGACTACCCTTATTATATACAAAATTTTAGGGGTAAAAAAAAATTATTTTTGATTTTGCCAAAATTTAGTTTCTACATGTTTTTTGAGTTGAGGAATCTGAGGTAAATAAACAAAACAAAAAAACTCCCCAACCTATATTGTGGTCTTAATAATTAAATATTATCCTATAATTAAATGGTCTTATTTGAAATTTAGTGTGTAAAAATTAAAACAATAATATAAACAGATCATTTTAAAACATTTTATTTATATAATATTGGTGAGGAAAATTTTTAAACTAAAAACTGATATCATTTCCAGATTCCTCATCTCAAAAAACATTTTGAAACCAAATATCACATATTTCGCCACCAATTGAATCCAAATTTTAAGGTCACCTAGAAGCCGTAAAACTGCATAGTTCAGTCCAAATCTGGAGGTTGCAGGATTTCCCCTTATTGAGATATCTCAAGTTATAGTTGACCTCAGAATTTTTTATTCACATCAGTTTTTGTCCATGGATAAAAAGCAGAATATACACTGATTCTTGAGATGCTATTACTATTGTAATCGATTGAACACAGCAGTAGTTATGGCCCTTAGAAGTTGATGAAATCTCAACCTCAAAAATTTTAGCGTCCTCGAAAGGTTAAAAAATAGATATTTCTTGATTTGATAAAATCCTACATATACTGTTTTGTTTTTTTTGCGTTGAATCGAGATTTGGGGTCAGTTTTTCATGAAAAAACTAATTGACCATAACGAAAGTATTTTTATTTTAAATAGGAAACAAAACTACAGTTCAACGTGAAAGAATCATTTTCGTTCTTGACTAAGAACTAGGGAAAAAAATATAACGTGATTTTCATATTTAATTTTTTTTCACGACTTCCAATGCTCATTGGCGGCTATAACTCTAGTTTTGCACTATTATAGGTCCCTACTTACTATACAAAAATCGACATTCAAATCTGTTACCAGTCAAAACGTCCCCTTGTAAGATATTTTTAAAAACAATACAATTGAACAAAATGGTTTTTGGAAACAGTAAATACGTTACTTATTTATGTTTTTAGCATTTCTGTCTGTATTGTGAAAGAGGATACACCGTATATCACAATACAGACAGAAACAAGATTGATCAGCAAACTAGACAACATTCCAGTTGGTGTTCTCTTCTAGGCGCTCACTGCTCCACATTCTTCTGAGCTGCCAGTGGTGGGCTGTCGGTTATCTCAAAGGTGAAGAAGATTGAGACTACCTTTCCGCAAACGATTATGAATCAATTTTCGTTCAAATTTCTATTTCTGGATGACAATTTGCGACCTCATAGAGGAAGAGTAGTTTGTCAAAGTTTTGAACACCTCGCAATGTCTCATCTGTCTTTTCCACCTTTGTTTTCAGACCTCAATCCCATCGAACATATGTGGGATGCGTCGCAAAGAGGGCTCTTGAATCAGCATCCGCATCGAGAAGAAGGTCTGAGTGCATTATTGCAACGTCTATGGTGTGAAATTTCTCAAGAAATTAGTGTCAACATTAATAACATGGTGCACACAAGTTCTGGCTTACAGAGGACCATTAAATTAGGTCTTAATTGTTTCCAAAAAATATTGAGTTCAATAAAAAATATTATGGGAGTAGAATATAATTTTTTTTTTCAATTCGTTTCGGTGTACTGCGAACCACGCTATTTGAACTGCTTTCAGTGTTTTACATTCGCCCCATATTCCCGCATTATATTTCGGTGAACTTCCCTTCGTTCTTCAGTCCATACCCTGCCTGTTTTCAAGCAGAACCTAATATTATATAGTTTTTTCAAAAACCCTTCTAATCAATATTAATTTAGTTATAATAAAAATAATTAAAAACGCTTGGTAAATTAAGCGAAACTTATTAAATTATCACAACTATTAGCGGCCAGTGAACCAATACATTATACGGTAAATACGGGAGAATCTTTTGAGAACTATAAAGTCATGTGGGATAGTAGCAAACCTCTGTTTTAATTTCAATGATAACATTTATTGTAGTTCTGTTCTGTCGTGATTCTATTTATGATTTATTTTGAGCAAATTATCTTCTGTATGTATCTTACATCTCTTAGTGGTTTATTTTACTTGGCAAGTCATCGACAATTTATTAAATTTTTAAATATTAATTAACTAAATATTTATTGAATCAGTCAAGTTATCCAGTAAGTAAAACCTTTTTAGCATTTATATGGCTGGCTCACTATGGACACGAACTAAACGGTTTAGTGATTTAGTTGAGAAGTCGAATAGAATCATTTATATTTTTTAGTATACGAGTATACGATTTAGGATACGAGCTGATTTCCTAGTAGGCATTGCTCTTCAGCGGTTGCCTGTATTTTCTTATTTTGTGTTTCAGATTCGAATATTCGTTCTGCATAGTTATTAATTTACTGCTTGTTTTTGAAGGGTAAACTTCTTTTGGCCCGTTGGCCACTTTAAGAGTTGGGTAAAAGAAGCAAATTCGCGTCACGTAACCGTACCGTACTCTACATCCGTAGATTTAGATTTACTAACTACATTTAGATCTGTTTACTATCTTTCCAATGATTTAGAGACTTGAAACTTGGAACATATCTTAGGAGTGGATGACAAGGCAATAATAACAGGAGCGGGAACCACACGGAGCTGTGTGCAGCCCTTAGGACACTCTCGGACATCGACTTTTGACGTCTTCCTCCGTTCTTTTCCTTATAACTCTTTAACGGAACGAGTTAAAATTGTCATTGGTACATTGTTTTAAACAGGAAGAACCCTGTAAAATTTCGTCTAAACATAGTATAGACCTAGCACTTTATTTTTTCAAATATTTTAATATGGAGTCGGAAATCACCTCTGTGAAACTTTGGATTAATTTTTTTTTTGTAAACTGAAATCACTAGCTTGTGAAGAGGCAGAAATGAGGACTAGTTCATCCTCTTTAAAACGGTATCCCATTGGAAGTTGTAGCTCATTCCGTTGAGAAGACGTGATGTGAAGAAGAGCGACAGAGAGGGAAAAAATTGAATTTTCTAAATGCAGCATCCGTTAACTTGCGCGACTTATATTTTTTAAATACAACCACTTTAAGACTTAAAGGGATTAATGCTTGATCGAATCACACACCAACCTTCTAAGTCTGATAACTATATCTGATGGTATTTAAAAAGCAAGATCTGTTCAGATCAAGCGTTTCACTACGAACTCAGAATTTATCCCGTTATTTAAGCCTAGGAAGTAATATTTTTTATTTTTTCATAGAAGTGATCAAAATATTCAATAAGTAAGAAAAATAAAAATAATTTAAAATAGCAGCTCTCTAGATTTTTGTTGCTGAATTCACTCTATTTTTCAAATTAAAAAAAGAAAAAAAATTATAGTAGTGTGTTTTTTCAGTCACAGTTTTAATTATAAGGTACGAAAATTTGTTGTTTGTGATTTCTACTGACAAGGTAAGTGATACAAATAATTAATATAGATTGTCACTAGTCTTATCCCTATTAGCGTTAAGGCCCGGAGAATCCACCTCTCTTTATTTAATTTATTTAATCAAGCCAAGCAGGTATTTTAAAGGTAAGATTACCACTTCTATTTTGAACATGTTGACTTAAACAATTTGTAATTTATTTGGTATTATAAAAATTTGATATTTTCAAATCAATTATTTGTGAAGGCAACGTGTTTTTACATGAGGGATGATTATTGAAATTACAGACATTTGTAGAGTATGGGCCTCTAGATGAGCCTCCGCCAGAGGTTCTATTTTTTACAGCTGCTTTCTGTTCTTTTCTTACTTTTAGAAGTGTCCGGATGCCCTTGGCTACTACGTCTTTCCAACGAGATCTAGATCTTTCTCTTCAACTGGGACTATCCAACTCTTCCAGTTGAGTAACAGTTTACAGTTTTCTTGTGATCTCATTTTCAGCTATCCATGCAACTTGGCCAGCTCATCTTAGTCGTCCTTACCTTATTAGGCGGGTGACCTCCGATTCTTCAAGCAGCTTGTCTACTTCTTTATTGTTTTGAGGCCATCATAAGTGATATAAATTTAATTTTTTTATTTTTGTCATTTTTTTATTTTTTGATTATTGTAATTTTTTTCTTATTTTATTATAACCCGTCACAGTTTGTTTATTTATTTTTTTTCACGAAACGGCCTTGGAGACCACGCGATTATCAATTTTTGGCTTCTCTCTTGTCTTTTCTTTCCTTCCATTTTTCTTTGATTATTTCTCCGTGTCTCTTTTTTCTTTCTTCTGTCCACGCCACTCCCTTTTTTGAACTTTTTCTGCCCACAACAACCTTCTATTCCTTAAGTCTGTTTCTATATCTTTCTCTGTCCTGACAGTCCTGGTCCGTTATACCTATTATTTCCGTTTCTTCTTTCATCTGTTTCATATATCCTCCTGAGCTTTTATATCCACGGGTTTCCTGAAATATTTGCTTATTTAGTCTTTCCGGGATCATTCTTATCATATGTCCATTTTGTTTATTCATTATATTGTTAATTATTTTATTTGTTCACTTCAAATGTTATAACCTTCTGTAAGAACATATGGTAATTGGATTAACATATGGGGAGGTTATCCATATGTGTAGTACATGGAGTTATAGTACTATGGAGAGGCCCTTCCCGTATATTGTTTCGTGAGGGGCGAGACCAAAACATTAACTGGCCACGCCCATGGCCCTTGCATTCTATATGCCCAACTGGCGACTTGCATTGGGCTAGGGGATTGAAAGGGTTCGTAATAAATAAAACAAGTAAATCACTAAAATAAAATAATAGCAGTATAAAGCCTAGGAAACCAAAATTTGAACTGATAAGCGGCTAATATACTGATAATACGGTTCACTCCAGAATGGCTGCCTGCCCTGGCTATTGAGAGGTAAGCCCCCTTCACTTGTCTATAATTCCATGGTGTAGTGCGTGTCGGGTTAACAATTGCAGTGTGTTTATTTTCTTAATTAATAAATTTCTTAATTAATAAATTCTGTGTAATAATTCACTCTGACTCAACTACCATAACAATTTCAATGTTCCCTTTTTTGGTAGACCCAATGATTTGGCGCAAGATCTTATATTCTAATTTTCTTTTTGGAGAGTTAATGTTAGCATATTACGAGGGAGGCACTTTTCAATAATTAATACTTTTTATCACTTAATTAGCAAACAAGAGCTTCATTATCATCTTCTGCAAGGCAGTTGCCCCGAATACTTTTAATTATGCCCTTCCATAACGTAGCGTCCATAACGTGGCTGATTATATATCGCTAATCGAGAACCGAATGGAAAATAAATCTGCACTTGATCCTTGAAGAGGAACGTTTAAGGTCCTGCTCATAGTGCTTAACGCTAATTGCGAAGGGATCTTTAATGGCTACAAGAAAAAAAAATCGTTTTATAACCTATTACAACATTCGGGTTCCAGGATCATATTACCAGAATATTAGCTTGTTATAGTACTGATTGCCTGGGTGAGGATAATGATCTATAAAGAACAACGGTTCTTTTTAACAACCTCATGGTGCCCGAAGAGTGCTATGGTTGGTCTGATCCGATAAGAGGGTTTGCTCCAAAAGCTACTTATGGAAAATATTACATCTTTAATCGTCAATAACAAATCAATAATAATCCATTGAGTACTGAAGCAATAACTATTTCGTGGGAAATTCTAAATGAATAAGAGTAAGATTTTGATGCTGTAACGAAAGAAAGAAAGATGTATTCGATTAGTCATTGATGCCGCAGCTATAATTGTTAATTTTTTGAGAGTTTCAAAATATCGCCAGAGCGCACAGTGGTCACTTTTAGTGATCTGGGCGATCGAAATTTTTGTAGTAGGGAAAAAGCACTAATATCACGCTTAGAGTGCTATATAGTCATTTAGAATTAGAGTATATAGTTAAAAATAAGTAATAAAAGATGGAATAAAGTTATTGTAAAGATGTAAATAACAGAGAATACGTAAAGTTATATATTTTAAATACATTTCTAAATCGTACTAAACAAGGAATTCAAATAGGATTTTTAAAAATAACAGAAGGAAAAAAAAAATTAGAAAATTTAATTTTCATAAATCTTCTTCGGTGTACTCAGTTCCATCACTGCTTTCCCTTAAATTGTCCTTTTCCACGCATATATTCTCGTTCAAGGCCTCTTCTCGTAAGGAGTGACTCTTTTTAGGTTGTTTTTGCATATAGATGCTTATTATAGGTTGGACGATGTAACAGGTTTCTTATATAGTCCAAAGTCTTTTGTAGAGTAAAATTCGTAGAATGGAGTTCTCGAAACAGTGGCTCTTTTTTCATTGTTTAATAATGCCACTGTAGCTAGAAAATGGTTTCATTGGTGTTCCAAATAAGTATCTAAATTCATAAAAAGTAAAACGTTCCTCAAAAGCCATTTTTCATTTGCTGCGAAAAAAAAATTGGTTTTGTCGATGAAATCTCTTATGTATACACACAAATTTATAATATTCTTTATTTTAAACATTGAACACTATAACTGTAGTCTGAAAAATCCCTTTTCTTCTCTATTTGCTGTTCAACTGCATCAGTTTCTGTTTTTCTATATAGCCAAATATTTGTATTTAACAGGAGTTTAATGAAACTACATAAAGGAGTCCTAAGAGAAGGAAGTGATTTGAAAATAAACTATTTACTATTTAATGGTAATGTAAAATGGTAACATACCTTGAAAAATATTCCTAGGTAGTACCTCTTCTCTTTATACTTGAAGATAGGCATGTTCCATTTGTTGATATTTGGGCCATCGACGCTGTCATCGACACAGTTGGTACACTCTCCTAGAACACAGATTTTATGTTAACACACTGAATTTATTATAAGATTGCTACAATTACCAAAATTAAAAATTCACGTGTAATATAATCTGATGATATTGGATATTAAGGTATCGATCATTATTGCCGTAAAACTAGAAAGACAGTCGATGGCTTTGAAATTTTAACATAAAGATTCATTTTAATATTAGAGTGTTTTTAATACGGACGCTGAGTTTTTATATATTTATATAAGTAGGAATGTTTGTTTGTTACTCATTTCTGCGTTCCAATACCTTAACCGCGAAGGTTTAGGCATAAATTAAACTGCAATAAATGGGGCGCTGGTAGTTTTAATAAGTAAATGTAACAATAAAATTAATATAATATAGTGAAACAATACACCAACGTAACAATTAAAGGTTAAATTGGATAAACAATGGGTTAAGTTTCTTGTTAGTTCGACTATTTCTGTTCATCCAAATTAAATAAGATTTTTATTTGAAATCAAAATATCAACATGTTACTATAAATGAACTCCTTTCCCTTTTAATTATCAGTAGGAATCATTATTTCTGGTAAGCTTCTCACAACTCTTAGCTAAAAATCCAGGAGTCCATATAGCCCAGTCAATGAAGGTTTCGTGTCGCAACTAATTAGGGGAAAGCTGAATTTTTGCAGGGTGTTAGTACATAGGTATACACTAAAAAAACACAAAGTCCCGACCCCCACCCCTCTTGAATTTTCCTCCACCCCTTCAGCAACATTAAAAGTACAGAACTCTGGTTATATGCCGGCAGCTCGAAACCTAATTATGCTATCGGAGTGTTCTTTTTTTAATTTTACTTCTAATAATATTACAAACAAATTATACTATATACACTTTTTATGTAGATAGCTTAGTTTCGTCTTAATACTTAATCATATACAGAAAACTGCCACTACAAAACAAAACGTAAATTCAACATATTATAGATTTTTATCACAACGTTTTGGGAAGAAAAGTGTTAACAAAACTTATAGATAATATAATTAGCTTTAAAATGATGTGTCACATAACGCATAACATTAAAACGATGGCTTCATAGAGAGCGTTGAAAGACACCGCTCCGCCGTTCTTAGCAGGGCCGTGCTGATGTGCACAAACGCATATACTGCTGTTCCTGATCATGAATAGTCATTTAGTTGAAATGCAGCAACAATGTAATAACGTTTATTCTTAGGTTATTACTTCCAAAGAGCATTTTATGTGTTATAATAGTCTACCATATAGTTTACTTGTATCACTTATATAGTACAAAATTTAGCATCGAAGATTTAACTCCAAAAATCAAAAGATCTGACTACTGGATATTGTTCTCAACCCTTAGCTGTTAGTGTTATAAAGAGTCTTCCTCACAATTTCTTCGGATTTAGGGGAGAGAGGGGGTGAAAGTCGTATGTTGTTGGCTGTCTGATCTCGGAACTCGGAAAACGTTTCTTTTAGCACATATATACATGAAAAAAGAAAAGAAAATTAGAAAAAAATTTCAAAGCTGTTTAAATTTTCTACGAGATCGTATTTATGAAATTTTGATTGAATTCCGGAAAATATCTATCGCAGCCCATTGAACATGTCAAAATCGTCACATTTTTCCAACAAATACACATTTAGTGTTTTGACATTGGTATTTCACGGAATTTAATCAGAATTAAGTATATCAGGTAAATTTAACCAGCTTTTATATGGAAAAAATAAATTTCGAATCAAACAAATATTTTTGGAGTTATAGCGATAAATGTTTCGAAAAAAAAAATGAATCCTGAAATAGTACGGTGAACTCAGCGTGCTGTCATGGGTATTTCACAAGATTCAATAAAAATAATATAAACGGTCTTATAGTAGATTTAACCACCTTTCAGATGAAAAAAGTAGATTTTGAATCGGAGAAATAGTTCTGGGGGTTATTGTGATAAATGTGCCGAAAAATAAGAGTTTTTCACAACAGTACGGGTTTCTCAATATTCTGCCGTTGATGTTTTACGGTACTAGATCAAAATTTAATATTTGAGTTATTATAGTAAATTTAACCAGCTTTCATATGAAAAAAGAGAAATGTGAGTCTGACAAATAGTTTCGGAGTTATAGCCAAATGAGTACCGACAAACGTGTTATTCCGGAGAACTGCGACTTACCGCAAGAAAAAAATCTTCTATTTTTCCATCTTCCATAGCTATAAAATTATGATATGGAAAAGAATGGAATAAAATGACATTTTTTGCTAATTTTTTTTGTTTTTTCATGTACATATCTGCTAAAAGAAACTTTTACCGAGTTCCGAGATCAGACCGCCAGCAACATACGACTTTCACCCCCTCTCTCTCCTAAAAACGAAGATATTTTGAGGAAGACTCTTTATAACACTAACAGCTAAGGGTTGAGAACAATATCCAGTAGTCAGATCTTTTGATTTTTGTAGTGGCAGTTTTCTGTATATGATTAAGTATTACGACGAAACTAATCTATCTACATAAAAAGTGTATATAATATAATTTGTTTGTAATATTATTAGAAGTAAAATAAAAAAACGAACACTCCGATAGCATAATTAGGTTTCGAGCTGTCGGCATATAACCAGAGTTCTGTACTTTTAATGTTGCTGAAGGAGTGGGGGGAAAAGCAAGAGTGGTGGGGGTCGGGACTTTGTGTTTTTTTAGTGCATACTTTAAGTACTAACACCCTGCAAAAATTCAGCTTTCCCCTAATTAGTTGCGACAACGGCTAATTTATTGCTTTCATTGACTGGGCTAATAATCTTCCTAGGAAAGAGGCTGCAGCCGTGCCTAATTCTGATAAAATTTTTTCGCATCAAGCTCTAATTAATTATCTATGAAGTAAATAAAATCACATAAAAGTGTACATTTTGGAAACAAAACATGTAACAAAAATCACTTCAAAAAAAATTAAAAAAAATGTAGTAATATGTTAAGGTCCTGGCCAAGAGAACCAAAATCTTTTGAAAAAAATGGATCTTTAAAATTTTTCTCAATAGAAAATATTTGATCACTGACTTAAGTCTTCTGATTAGTATAATTAACTGACTTACGATTTAATAAGTGGACAATGCTTACAAATGCCCAGGGAAAATCAATACTAAACAAGAAGAATTAATTTGAAAAATAGAGATTTATAAAAATCTAATTCATCAAAAAGTAAAAAAAAAGAAAAGAAAAGAAAACATTTACTACTCTATGGAAAAGAAACAACAAAAATGAAATCACAAAAAAATAAAACGTAAAAAACTAATTTAAACCATATTAATATTTATAATCACAATAAATAAACAATTTGCAACTTGGGTCAATGAAGTTTTATTTTTACAAAATGAGACACCATCAAGAAAGATAAAAGAAAAACGTTTTGTTTCTACTGTCAAAATTATTATTTCGCGGGCAATATAGTCTCACGAGGCGGCCAGAACTGTTTATTAAAGGTTGAATTAATTCAGATAGTTTTTGCCAGAAATCTGTAGTAAAGATATTTTAAATCTACTTTTGCTAAGTTGCTTGATCAGTACAAGAAGACTACAGAGAAAAAGTAAACCTTTCTCCAGTGAGACATTAGAGCTCTTGCTAATGGAAACATTGGACCTTCCACATAATGATAATGAAGACGAAGATTCATCCAATGAAAACGAATTTGATTAATGTGATATTTTACCGTTTGATTGACTTTTAACATATATATCCAAACACACACACATATATTTTTCTTGCCTGTTACTATTAGATGTTTATTAAGGTTCTTGAGGTTCAGTCAATAAAATAACAACTTATTTTGGCAACGTTCCGATACTATACTGTTCTCATAATCATGCCCTTAGTAGGAATGTCCTTGCATTCTTCGCACTCGTTCCTTCATCACTGTAATTGAGTGAGGACTGTGGGTTGATTTGAGTTGATCAAGAACCTTATTAAACATCTAAAAGTAACAGTCAAGGAAACAAATCCATATTAACATATTGAGTCAATACTGGAAAATATCTATAGTGGAAGAATATTTCATGTATGACCGATTGTAATAAATACAATATTATGACAATATCCTACTTTTTCTTTTATATGAAACTTATAAAATTAAACCAAAATAGTTTAGACCAACTTTTTAGCTGAAATAGTCCTCTGTGCGTTTCAAAAATATTAGGCCAAAACGGTTCAGATTGAAAATCTTCACACCATTATATGGTAATATGCATATTTACGGTTATGTACCAAAAAGTATTAAGATCCATTGCTAACAATATAAAAAATAGCGCTATCTGGCTGGACTGCCACTGTTGTGTACAGAACAAATAAGATAAGACATTGGTTTCGCTAATGAATTTCCTATAGTCGCTAATGGGAAAGGTTAGCTGCAAGTGTGGCAACCGATATCACCGAAATACCAACAATGGTCTATTTTGTAATCCCATTGTCAGCAATGTTGGCTAACCCCTGTCCTGGCTTATTATTATTTTTTTTTTTATATAGGATTGTCTAGATTTCTGTGATATAGTGTACACTGTAACAGTAAAAATAGAAACACATCGAAGTTCACGCCCTAATAATATATATGGTACATTTTAGTCATATTTCCAATTGTTATTCCAGAATACATAACCCGAAATTGAACTGGGAAAGGAAAAAAAATCAAAGGAATTTAGACATGACATGGTATTTCTACACATATTATGACGTGTGCATGTTACAAATTTTACAACGAAGTAAAGGCATAGGTTATATTTAAAGTTTGTTGGATATAAATTGTGGACATATTTAAAAATTGAAGTTAATACAATTAGAAATATGTTTGATATTTATTTTATTGGTAGTTATGGGAGTTACAGAAAAGTATTGTTTCCAAGTAACCAAGTTACCGCTTAAAAACGGCTGGTATAAATAGTTTCAATTCAAGAAAATGCAAATTTTTCCCAACCCATCATCTGGTGACCTTTAAGAGTACGTCAAAAATAAATATATATTTTTTTTTTTTTTAATTTATTTATTGATATTTACAACTGTACAAAATAATATACAACAAGTAAATGTGTTGACAGTGAATTCAATGGCATGAAAATAACTTGTGAAGAACTACTCACTAGTAGCACTTCAATAAAATCTACACTAAAAGGTCTCTAGGCCATCTTCTTTTCAGACGCCTCGGAGGATTATCAGGGATGGAGGAGGAAGCAAGTTGGGATACTAGTGGATTGGAGTGGTTATGGAGCTTACTATGGAAGGATAGGTATCTGGTTTGGGCTAAATCAGAAACATATGGAACATTAAGATCTTTATGGATAAGTTTATTGGTCACAAAGTAAGGAGCATTGAGGATTTTTCGAAGGATTTTGGATTGTAAGGATTGGATACGAGATGAATTGGATGGTTTAGTAGAGCCCCAAAGCTCAACTCCGTACGTCCAAATAGGTCTAATCACAGTCATGTAAATGAGTCTTTTGTAATTAATTGGGAGCTTTGAACGTTTTGTCTAGTAAATGTTGAAGTAGTCTGTAAAAAAATAAATATATTTTCTTTTTTTGTTTGTTGTTTGTTTATTTCGTTTAACGTCACTTTATGCTGCTATGGCTAATCGGACGATGCTACGGTGGGAGTCCTAAATTTTGCCTATCCAGGTATAATTAGGATAAGGATCTTTAACGAGTACCTGACATCGCACAGGCTCGGGACCCCCATTTTACGTCCCTTCCGAAGGACGGCATAGCTAAGGATTTTTTACTCCCTTTAAAAAATCCTAAGGTCATCTGCTGGGCTGCGAACCCGCGATCTTGGGTTTAGTAGGTTGCTATGCTAACCACTACACCACAGGTGACCCCATTATCTTTTTTTTTTTTTCTTTTTTTAATCAACACTTAAGTTTAAAAATAAATTCATGCTTCATTTCAGTAAGTCATTACAGCGCTTAATAGTTTTCAATTGAGTAGGATGTTTGTGATCAGCCAAAAAAAAAAATTAGGAGATAGGCTAAAACAAAGGGTACTTCAAGTAATTTATTGGGAGCTATGAACGCTAGTCTAGTAAATGTCGGAGTAGTCGGAAACGACAAGAAGTTTCTTGTCTTTTAAGTCTGGTATGATGTAATTAATTAGATGTAAATCTACTACTATAACTATATCTGTGTTCAATATTTTGAAGGATTTTTTTTTAATTTAGTACAAATTAACTGTTTTGGAAGTTCATGCTTCAAAAATAACTGCCAAATTAAATATGCCTATGGCAATATTAATTATATATTCTAGAAAGATAGAATAAATATTTATTTTCATTTATTTTTATTTCATTACTTTTCATGAAGTTCATAAAATCTTAGTTTATTGTCAAGAGATAAAAGGAAAAATACTGCGTGGATTACAGAGAATCGTGTAAGGATAACGAATTGACTACTAATTTTCATTGACAGGGCTTTAGCTAACATGAAACTGAGTGAGCTAATAGTTAAAGCTTGAGGCATGACCGATGTCCCAAATAATTCATGCGTTTATCGAGCCCATCGGCCGGGGGATTGACCTTTCGATATTGAAAAATGAAAGTTCCGAGGAAGAACGGGAAGGTTAGATGATGACCGTTCTTTCCTTACAGGCCCCGCGCCAACCCACTAATAATCGCTAGAGCTTCTAACCTTCAAAATATTCCAACCTTCAATGACGTCCTCATTTCACTCCTCTGATATATTACCGTGGCTAATCTTTTCGATTTGGCATATTTATCTTTCGTTTGTGGGAATCGACATTTGTTGGCTGCTTAATTTCGAAGTCGAAAACATCGATTTAAAACATATTCATTTTTTTTTTTTTAATATTAAATATTGTAAGATGTCAAATTTGGATTGATTAAGTATGCTGTGCATGTAGCAACACATTTAAAGTGGGCAGCACCACTTAATAAAGTGTTTCTCTCTCTTGATATTTAAGACTGAAGAAGTGCATCATTTTTATGACAAATGAGGATCTAGAAGGGAGTTAAATTTATCATTTATAAAAAAAATTTATTGAACCTTTACCGATAGAGACAGAAAATAATAGGTAGATACAGAATGAGGGCCTCAGTGCACCCGGTACAGAAGGTCGAGAGTTGGAATCGCACCAAGACAGTTTAAACGTAATTTCGTGGATGAATAAATCTTAAAATAGGTTGGTAACCTATAGAATAACCCACCCTTTCTGCCCTAATTGAAGTAAGAAGGATGTTAAATCCCAACAAGCAAATAACTGAATAATAACTGATTCTGCTCTGTTATTTAACAACTGAAACACCATATTACAATTACAGTATTCCTGAAATTAGGTAACATTGAACAGTCATGAAAAAAAAAACTTTTAATATTCAAATGGATTCCTTGTCATTGTGGTGTACCTGGCAATAATGAAGAAATTGATAGATGTTATCTAAATTCCGGACAATATATTACCAATTCATGAGCGATGGACTCGATGAGCGACTTTTAGAGTACTGAAGGTCATGAGTTCGAATCCCACCTGGGCGGGTTAAAATTTATTTCGAGGCGAAACACGAAGTGAATCTTGGTAACTGGTAGGATAACCCGTCCTTCCTGCCCTAGTTTGAGTACATAAGTACTAAAAACCCTAATTAACAACAACCAAATCATGCCTCAGGACAAAGGAGCGTAAAGCCAATTTAATATAGAATAGATAAATAACTCACAAGGGGACGTTTGGAATTGTAACTCACAGATTTGTTTTGACTGGTAACAGAGATGAATGCCGATTTTTGTGTGGGTAGATATTTTAAAAAAGAAGGAAATAATTAAATAATCTTCAAAAGGGCAACAATATCAGAATATCCTTCTATGGTCAAAAATCCTATCAAATTTCAAATTAGTATCCTTCAGTGTTCTTTGAAAAAGTATTAAACGGGAAGAAAGAGTGTTCTTTTAAAAATCGGAATAACTAATTCAATTTTCAAAAGAACAAAAATCAATTTGTCGGAAAGTAGCGGCCAATGATGATCTTCGGCCTCTTAGATCGTTAGATCCTGGCAGATCTGAAACTAGTATCCTTGGATACTTTGGACTCCAAAGCCACTTACTAGGAATACGTATCCTAAATATTTATATAAGTATCCTAAATAATTAATTTAAATTCCTAAACATTTTAATTGGATATTTTAATTAATTTTGTTGATCTGAAATTAACTTTTTTTTATATCTTTAATGAAACTTTACTTGCCCGTAAGCTTTAAAACTTAGATAATCAATTGTTTACCGGGCTTCTCCATAGCTCATGGAAATCGGAGGTGTTCGATCGTTCGTAAGCAGAGAAACAAATTATATTATTATATTACAAAAAACAGGATCACCTTTGAACAGTTATAAGACTGCATTGAACATTTAGAAGTAAGATACAGCTAATTGACCTTCTAAGTTGGAAAATGAAACAACGCTTTATATCAGGTTCGTTATAAAGAAGAGAACATGATCATAAGACAATGTGAGCAGGAAGTAGCAGCATTGTCCTGTCTTGAATTTCAGGTAGTGGTTTCATAGGTCATTTAGGATGTCAATTAAAAAAGGAGAATAAAGAAGGTTAATTCATTTCAATATTTAATACAGAATGATTGTGATTGTGGAGGTTATCAGCAAGGTGTGAAAACCGAAGTGGAACTGTGAAAAGGACTTGTCACTGGCGCATTAACATTCTAAACGATTTTATTTTTTATTATTTTAATTCAGAGAAAATGTTTATTCATAAATATTCTTTAATCATAAGGTATAGTCGACTGTGATATTTATAGGAGATGTAGATAATTAGGGTAGGCAGTCAAAGATATCAGCAGATCAAAATAAAATGTTTATTTTATTCTAATTCTTAAAGCCAACGTTTCTACTTGCAATGCAAGTCTTCATCAGGGCTAGAAAAAAAGAAAACAAGCAAAGAGGTATGACTACCTTGTAAAAATATATGAATAAACACACACCAGAACATATAGGAATGAGTGAGAAAAATGAATAAAACATAAAATGAAACATAAATAACTGTATAAGAGTAAGGATAGTAACTTAAAGGCAATATATAAAGGCCATAAGGCCAGTAAAGACTATTGAATTGAGTCTAAAATGAGAATTAAAATGGGTGATAGTTACTTAAATGCTAATGAGTAATCTCGACAAAATAATTGGTGAACACAAACAGTGTAGATGCTAAGTTGTTGAGATAATGAGAACAAGTTACTGAGTAGAGATTTGTGTAGAGATGTGTGGTGATTGAAATATTCTTTTCAATTCTAATTCAATAGTTTACATTTATTGTACTGGCTTCATTGCCTTCAGATATTATTTCAGTTATCTGTCCTCAATATATCAGTAACTCTGTATCTACTCATTAAGTATTAACTCCTTTAAGTATTAACTCAGTAACTTGGTCTCATTATCTCAACAACTTAGCATCTACACTGCTTATGTTCACCAATTATTTTGTCGAGATTACTCACAAACATAGATATTACTAAGATTTATAAAGAAAAGTATTGCTTTTCTGTGTGTTTTATGATTTGAGCTGAGAGTTTCCCGAAAGAAGTTATGTCCAGCCCAACTTAAAAACAGGGAAAAATTAAAAAAAAATTTTACAAAGAAAATAAATAAAAATCATTAATTTTACGAGTTTCGAATTTTCGATGTATCGCAAAAATCAAAACTTTCTTTTTTCAGGTCATTTCGATCTAAGGTATCGTAATTCATTAGAACGTGCTTTAATTAGGAATAATAACGCCTTTACGATTTTCTTTTTAAACGCAATTTTTCGTTCTATGCTACTCTCAACAAACCAAGCATTTTTGCTTACATTGTATTTAATATAGTTATGCAGCTATACATAATAGCTCTAATGTCTCTCTATCGATCTATTTTAAAAACGACTCTGAGAAGAAAAAGTACTCAAGAAGTACAATACATTATTGCGGTTGACTTTTTCAATGTTTTGGGTTAGGACACTCTTCTTGCAAAGGAGCAATATATTCTCTATAGTGGTTTACATTTTAAACTAATGGGGTCTCTACAGGTTAGTGTGTATAGATCTAATACTCACAGATATGAGACAGGCAGAGGTTTTGGTATATTATGTAGAAATATCTGTCCCATATTAAGATTTATTTTACCCAGCTAGTGGCCAAATTAAAAAGAATATCAACTTGGTATGAGTAAACTTGGCCACTCGTAATTCAGCAGTTTCAGAGGAATGTTGTCCACCGAAACTTGGACAAACTCGTAAGGAGGTAACACAGGGAAAGGATTGTACAAGTTCCAAGAAGATTCTATGGGACAAAAACTTCCAAAGGATGATGATGCCTATGAGAGCTTGTCTTGGAGGAGTTGTTGGGAATGGTAGAATATGTGCTTCTGATGTGAGTGCTTGCTACTGATTATTTATTTTCCACCAGTAACCTGGTAGGAGAAAGAAGTTGAAGATGGTTGCTGCTAAGCCTAGACGGCTTACCTTGTCTAAGAAACGACCATATGCCTGTGTAGAGTGGTTACCTACAGCAGTATAAGTTTTAGAAGAGAATACAACGTAACCCTTGTCTCGGACTAAAAGGGAAGTAGGATGGGTCGGCTCTTTATGAGGCCTACGATAGCCACCATAAATTAGTAGTTATGGGTATTCTGAGATATGTTGCTCCTGACAAAATTAAAAAAAAACTATTGTATTTAGGAGGAAAACAGCAATGGGCACAGCCTACTTCGAACGTATACAACAACCTGTTCTCGAAAAACGAAGCCGAAGAAGCAGACAAGCGGTGGAGATAAACGAAAAAAATACTAAAATTAATAACCAACTATAATTTTAAGACAAAAAAAAATATATGTTTTATATATATATATATATATATATATATATATATATATATATATATATATATATATATATATAAGTACTGATATCTCGTTCGTTAATTAGCAGGAGTGGTATACACATTGTTTTACGTTATATGCGACCACTGCAAACTCTCGCAGATGATTTAACAGAAGTAGACATAATGAATAAATAAAAAGAATAGCACACACATTTTATTAAAAACCGGATATATTTATACATTAGACTTACTGAAACAAAGATTCTTCGACCTGCTAGACGAAGAGAGATAATGATGAGCCCGATATAAAAGTATCACAGGTTGACCTAACTGCTGATGGTCCTAACACTCAAAGTATTTTGTAGTTCATCCACAGTGAGGTTTCTTGTAAAATTGTGTTCTGATGTCGATGAATTACGAAAAATTTAACCAGGTTTTGTCTGTTAGCGGAGTCAGAGACCGTGACATCAGTGGATGATATCTTGTTCAAGGTGGTGCAGTTGGCTAAGGTCGCGCGGCATCGAACTTCAAAGCTTTCCCCAAGACTTTACAATGAAGAGTATATAAAGAATTATAATTCAATCAGTGGTTTCAATGTCAATAACATGGTAAATGTGGTGAATAAATCATTTTCAAAATGAAAAGTATATTATAACTGTTTTGTCATCAAGTTGATAAATGTTAATATTTTTATCTTTATAGGTACTCGTAAATAGTAGATACTTTATAAATAGTGAAGTTTTTGACTTCCTGTACAAAGTAAGGAACCTAACAATCATGTCGGATATAGTTTCCCACAGTAGAATAAACTATACTTCATTGAAATTCCCAGCAGAGGGATTGTTTGAAATACCTACATGATCTCAAAGGTTTTTATAATGAGTCATACATGTATGATCGGAGTAGTTGCCTCTGTACCATTTTACAAAATGACTCATATGAGCGATTATAAATCTAAATGATTTCATTTCCTATCTTAGCTAATATACTTTTTTTATTATGATAAACTGGAAAAATACAAAGGGGTTGTGATGTAGGCGATCTTTAATAGAGGATATAAGGCTGACCCGAGATCCGTTGAGAAAAAAAGTTCAGCTGTTTTTTCCTAAAACGGCCTACTGGAACCTCATTTTGCTTGCTGCCGCCATCTTGAACGTGTTTGGAAACGGCAGCAGTGGTTTTCCTTACACAAAGTGATGTTTCAGATAAACATTGATTTCTTTTGGGAGACCTATCATGACAGGTTTAGTGTCGTCGGCTTCTGTGCTATATGGTTTCACGATTATTTCTTTTTTAGAAATAATTAATCTCTCAAATTTAAATACTGGTATGCGAATTAATGTCAGAATAATTATTGATTATTCCGAGGATACAAAAATTGTATTAAAACGTATTACTAAATTATCAGGGGTCAATAATTTCATGAATCTTAATTTAAAACAGTAAATTTTAAAAAGATTCAAATGTGAGATTTAAATTTAAATATGCTGGCCTTTAACTTACGAGACAGAATGATTAATTGACATAAAACTATATTTATGTAAATATAAGAGTTGATAATATCCATTAAATAACAAAACATTAATAATTTTTTATTTTTACGTTATATAGATATGAATAATAATCTGAAAAAATATCCAGCCAAGTAGTTTGAATATAAATAATTTCTTCATCGATTGATATAAATGGTTAGTAAAGTATTTGTCATCCTGTTATGCTTCATATTTTTTTCCATAAGAGCCTAGGAGGAGTATTTGCTAAGATGGATTCTACAAATTTTTTCCAGGATTCTTTTTTTTTTAAATTTATTTTATTATTATGCTAGATATTAATCAAGTTTTCTTCTATATTTTAGATTTTTTATTAAATTTGGTTCTTTTTGGAATAGTTTAAGGGCTCTACATGTTTTATCATTTTCACTCTCGTTATCATACCAGGGGATGTTTCTATTTTATTTGTTTTTAGAATAGACGAGCTTAGCGTTATTGAGCTTTCTGTAACTTCCAGGATCGATGATCACTTCACAAGTACTTTTCTTCAGGAGTGTACTTTTTTTTCAGGAGTGTATTGGTTTTGGTTACCTTGAAGCCGCTTTAGAATTAGATCCAAGCAGATTTTCCCGTAACCCATCAAGTATATCTTTCCACTCGTGTGTTTAATTTGTAAAATTATTAATAATAAGAAAATGGTCGCTGGAGTACTAGTATTTACTGATTAACCAATGCAGGTGAGAATAAATACTAAAATATCACCATAAAAGATCTATGAAGAAGAAAGAGTGTTTGCTGACCTTAACTATGTACAATTTTTAAAAAGAATCATATTGAACCGAACCATTTCTATATTTAGTAGGCCTACTGCATTATATGCCAACATCTTTAGTTTTGACAAAAAACCTGCATGTCACTTGTTTTAACGTGACCGAATTTTTAGATTTTTAGAATTTTTTAGGTTTACATAACATAAATAATATCTTTTCGCAGCCCACTGAATCTTTTAAGGGTTAATAGTTGGGGATGGAAAGGAGTTAGCGGTGATAGCGAAATACACAATTATCGGCTATCTTGAATTCTCTCTATATTTTGTCACACATTGCAGTTTTACTTCATATCTGAAAAGAATCGGAGAAGAATATCAGACCTGGTTGAACGTCTAGACATTGCTGCAATCGTTTCTTGTTTCCTCTCCGTTCTCTTGAGATAGTGAATAAACTTCCTCTGATTTGTTTTGGAAATAATAAGAGTGTTGAAAGGTTTTTCTTTCATCAGATCCTTTCTTTTAAACGGAAATTGTCTATTTCTGGCCAGAATTACTAATCGATCCGCATAAAAGGAAAACTCTACTTACTAGATCCAGAAAGGTTTCTTGTTCAGGTGAGAGGTGGTTTATAACCCGCAACTATCAACTTGAACAAGTGACTTATTGATTGTTACAATACAATTCCTTCACCGACGTATTCCATACTGGGCAATTTACCTGCAACAGCTAGGGTGGTACGGGGTTGCGGAGTATCTCAATATCGTAGAACATTTCTGATCAGAGTTTGAGAATAAAAGAAATCGCAATATAAAATATTTTAATATAAGCTATACCGTATAACTGATAGTTGACTTCATTGAAATTTAGGCAGCTTTTTCCAAAATCATTTTGAATAGCAGAGTATGCATTTGGATATTTAAGCGATTGTTTCAAATTCATACAGTTTTGATATGTAATTTTTGAAATTCCTTCCATTCTATCCTTCTGGCTTAATCATTATCTAGTTTCACTAATCCTGACAACACCCCTCGAAGATTAAAACGGCAGTGGCCACAAGACCTTCTGTAAAAAATTATTTATGTTTGAGTTCTGGCAATGGCTTCTCTCTCTTGCCCTGAGTGACTCTACTACAGCGCTCTCACTCAGCCTCCACTGGATTTATACCAGTGTCGCAGCTGAGACAGAAGAGTTGGGACCTCTCTGTACCTGTCTTGTCCATCCGTAAGTGGAGGGGCAGATCTGTTTGAGGGATCCCTAGAATAAATTTACATCGCAAAATATGATTGTATTTTTCTATTACTATCATTTAATTTTTTAAAAATTAATATTTTATTATTTTATTTTATATATATACACTTCACTTATATGTATATTTTATATTATTTATGTATAGAGTAGTTCTTTTCTGTTTATAATAATTACTCAATAAAAGTTTCATTAATAAAAACAAATTAATACATGACTTTAAATTATTTAATAATAATAAATACGTTAGTCCAATAAATTCAAAAATACATGTAATGCAATGATAAGCATTGTAAAATTTTGTTTTATATTGATTTCAATATAAATAAAAATAAAAATATAAATTTGTTCATTATTTCTTTAAATTTTTAATGTTACATGTATAGTTGGAAATCAATTTTTGTAATAAACTTAAGAACTAATTATGTTTGAATAAATATTTATAAAATTAGGAGAAAATTTGAAATAGTTTTAACATTGCATTTACATGATTAGATAAAACCTAACGTTCATAGATGAATTGTTTTGCTTTTCCATTAATATTCCAGAAACATTATTCTTCTTGAGAAGGATCTTACTATTTTTTTAGTTAATTGATGTCCTCTCGATTCTTGATATGTGTTAATTAAAACCTCTATTCGATTGCATATGTTTTAAGTATAATACAGAACAATGTATGTTAACTATCTTAAAACGGCAACTAAAAAAATAATTCAAATGTAATCTCTCTCTCTCTCTCTCTCTCTCTCTCTCTCTCTCTCTCTCTCTCTCTCTCTCTCTCTCTCTCTCTCTCTCTCTCTCTCTCTCTCTCTCTCTCTCTCTCTCTCTCACACACACACGCGCGCGCGCGCACACACACACACTATTAATATGGTCACTATACAAAAATAATTCTATCAATAATAAAACTAACACGTAAATTACTAAAAATTGAATGAAAATCTTTGGTTAGTCTCTGAAAGTTTTGAATAAAACTAAATTTGCAATATTTTAACTTTTAAAAGTAAAAGAAAAAAATTCCAGTCAGTTTTAAATTCAATGGATACACAATCAAAATTCAAAATTAATTATTTTATCTTGGCATTTACTTCGACAGATATATGATTTTTTTGCCTATTTTGAAAAGAGATAAAAATTTTATGGACAAAATCATACTAGTTGCATCACCTATTACTATCGAACAGTCTTAATAATAATACGTCTCTTTATTATATTACGTATCAGGCTAATAATTTATAAATGGGTTCAAAGGCGGAAATCACTCATTGGAGCACCGCTGTTCCTTTATTTTTCAAAGACAATGAATAAAAGGTTGAAATCGTTCCAAAATGGTATTTTCAGAAATATTGTAAAGGGAACGTCATTTGAAAATAACAAGTCAAAGTCAAATAAATGATAAGCTTAAATTACCGACCTTAACAGAAATTATCAACCTGACACATTAAATTTCGGTAATAATTACCACTATTTGTAATAACTTATTTAACAAAATTATAGTAAGTCCAATCCACCAACGTTGGCGGAAGTATGTTAAAATTTGTAAACAAATATAAGTTTTTTTTTAGTATTACTTTAAAGTTCTTGAGTTAGGCCAACTCAAAGATGAATATGAAGCCTATCATCTAAAAAAAAAAAAAAAAAAAAAAAAAAAAAAAGAGGTTAAACAAAATAATAAAAAAAAAAAAATAATTTTTCCCTGACTGGGAAAAAACAATATATTATGGATATGTCTATCAATAATTTACTGCTTTTACCCATTTACATTTTAAAATTAAAAGAATCAAATTACTTCAATTAATAATTAAATTAAAATTAATCATTATTGGAAATAAACACACACATTGTGTTTATGAGAACATGATGGGTGCCATCATACGTAATTCAATCTTACTTCTAAATTTTTTTTTTTTTTTTTACTGACTTCCCAAATGATAATTCCCTAAATATTGTAACGGTTGATGAAGCTGTAAAATGTTGACATTAATCTATTTTCTTAGACCAGGGTTATTACAGTTGAAGAAAGAACGTCCTACATCTTACAGTTGCAGAAGACACTGATGAACCTTGCAACACCTTTAGCTATCACTGTCTTAGCCTAGATCTGTGTCAGTTATGCAATGACCTCCTGTCCTGGACTACTGCGGCTAGTATCCTGGAATGATCCTGAACGCAACTCATGGAGTAATATTCCGAAATCGAACCGAATTTGAAAAAAAAAAACATTTACTTTCTACTCCACGGAGTAGAAGCACAATAGTAAGCTATGCAAAGAGAAAGTACTGTGATCTTAAAGCAATCGACGTAGGCCATGAATAAATTTACTTCAAAATACAATTTTTCTAATTTAAATTTTTATAAATAATTTAGATGTAAAAAAAATATATTTGGACTTTATTTATAATAATGATTTGTCCGGGCTCTGAAATTCTAAAAGTTATCATTCTGAATTTGGTAGTTCAATGCAATCACATTTTTGGAGAAAAAAAAATTATTTATCATTGATCGCTTTCTGTTATTTTCAAGAACTAAAATATTATTATAACATATTAAGACATTTTTATTTCGCATAAATTTAATAATTTATGTGTTTTCTGACCATGTTATACGAATAAACCTTACGAATAATGAATTTGTAATAATGAATAAAGTAGATTTGTTCTTAACCTATTATTCGTTAAAAAAAATTTGCTAGTCTGAAAGGGATATATTATTTTCTTTAATTTATTACATTTCTTTCATTAGCACTATGTACTGCTTTACTATAGTGTTTTATTATTATTTACTTTTTTTTTCTATAAGTGACACAAATATTTTCAATTATTCAGCTGTTCAATTTAGATCTATAATTTTAATTTGTATGGGTTTTTGTTTAGTTTTCCTTGGAATGTAATCATATAAGCTTAATAGAAGCCATTTTCATAAAATAATGGCCACTCATAGAAAAGCAAATTATTTTAAACGGAAAAGACAAACCTTGGTATAAATCTGTAAAATATATGGGTTACCGCTTGACATATTAACAAACAAATTTTTACAGACACACATAAACAATAAAATAGAAAACAAAAGAAAAGAAATATACAAAATGTTCCCTTATTTCAACAAAAAATCTAAATTAAGTCTCCAAAACATAATTATATGCCCATAAACCCCAATAAACAAAAAAACAAAACAAAATTATACTGTACAAAACAGTTATTCAAGCTCAAATTATGCACATCTCACCTGTGTGGAGCTCAACTAGTGCTACAAACTACAGTAAACTCGAAGGGATCCAAAACTTGTGTATGAAGATCATTAATGATCACCATCGGTACACAAAAATATCAACAATCGATCTAAATCTTCGCGATCTCAATCTCATCACTTATCCAACTTCACGTATTTGATCTAACCAAATCATACCTTGAAAAGTTCTGAAAATTCTCATATCCGAGAAATAGAATTTTACAATAAGACATCCCCATATGATCAAAATATCACTCAGAAAAGAACAAAACATGTAACATAACATAACAGTTTTACACTTCTCTTGTCACTTATGTAGAATATTTGTTATCATATAAAAATATTAGTTATTTTTATTTCATCATATTTATTATTGTTTATTAATTATTTTTATTTTCATTATATATTTTTTTGTTTGCTGGGTTTCCTTCATAATTTTCCTGCTGTTTAAAAATAAAATTTAAATTGTAAAACTATATTATTCATAGAGGATATTCATTTGTGAATATGTAAATAAAGTTAAATTGATTTATTGATAATAATGTCTCGTCAATAATTCTTAAAGTAGAAACGAAAAACAATCTACTGAAAAGTACATAGTAATGACACAATGAAGAAACGAGTATAAGATCATAATAGAATTTCTCTTACTAAAACAGTAAAGCATTGGTTTCTCCAGGAGCTATTAATTATTCTGAGGGCAAATAAAATTAAGAGAAAAAAAGAGAAACTAGGCGATGTTTGACATACCATTAGCGAGCCAGGGAGCGTCATGAGCCCCGACTAATGCGACACCCCTCTCCCCGGATGTCCTCAACACCAAGAGCGCGGCAAAGACAGCGAGCACAGCGACCAGGACCTGAGGAACCATCTTCGTTGGGGCCGAGAGTGGTACTGGCGGGAGGCTGCCGCTCCACCACAACTATCCAACTTTCGAAACCGGTAAAAGCTGCTTTTTAAATAAGCGGCCGGTAGAAGGCACAGGTGACTTGATACTTAGCTCTGTTCTATGAGATCTATTTTCATTTATATAGTTGTTCCATTTCCTAACAAGAAGTCGAGGTCGATCACTTCCTTTCGCACTTGTTCCCGTTCAGCGTGAAAGTCCACTCGTCACATTAAACTGAGGATTTACCACTCATTATCGGTTTATTGGGCAACTTGTTTTATTACACTCTTTGCAAAGTATTTTTTTAACGGTTAATAACGTTTATGAGCTAGAACGAGAATTTCTTTTCCGCTGGAATAAATTTCACAATTTGTACGACTAAAGACTAGCGAATATTTCTGAAAGATCGGAGCGGAGTGCATCAGACAGAACAGTGAGAGATTACGTTTGGTATATACGAGTACAATGCGATATATTTCGGCAGAGGGCGAAGCGCATTTTTCGGTCTAATCAACGTTCAAAAAACCGCTCCGCTGGTCCCAACAACTATACACCAATAGTGTGTGATAGTTTTCATAGTTTAAAAAAAAAAAACACACATTAAAATCAATCATTGTTTTAGAATTTGAGAGGATATATTATAGCGCTCGTAGTCAGCAGGGCTGCCGAGAGTCGAACCGGGCTCCGGAGCAAATATATCCCCCCCTCCCCCCGGTGCCAACATCATCCGGTATAAACTACAAGGTTTGGTCAATTTCCTAATACGATAACTCGTGACAATAACAGTCCTTAAAATTTCTTAAAAATTAAAAACTTCATTAGAAATTTAAAAATTAGCAACTAAGTATTAAAATTAAAACAACTCTGAAATGTAATCGTTTTATATAATTTATGAATTCAAAAAATTACATGGACTAAATACATTCATCGGGTTAACTACTATTTTAATTTCGCTAACTAATAATTATCATTAACTTGTAATGATATTTATAAAACAAATCATCAAAAATAAAGAGTTTGGTGAAATTAATAGTGAGAAAGGACGTCTGTTAATGTTTTTTTTTCTTTGCATGATGTTCCCCGGTAATTGGAATTCCCAATAGTCACCTTCGGCCGGACCCCAAGAATTGACCACCCCTGCTCTGCCAACTGAATATATTTTAATGAATCAAAATGTTATACTAGTGAACTCTGCTAAATTTCTACATCTAATGTTTTAGTTTAATAGTGGACCTAAACAAAACCTCTAACAATTAGTTACAAACGTTTAATATAATTTCTCCAGGTCAAACTTTATTAAAATCAACAAACAAAAACAACACAGTTTACATAACCCACAAAAACTTTGGGTTACTCGGACCCATAAAGTATCTTACATCATGAGAGGTTCTTGATATAGAGGCAAACGATATTTTGTAAATATATTCTAGAATTTCCAGTTGCAATTAGTTCCATTCACATTATATGATTTAAAAAAAAATATTTTTTTTTTTATTATTGTTGTATTAATTATATATTTTTTAGTGAAACCACTTTTTTTGAATATAAAATAAATGAAATTATTAATTATTACTCACAAGTAGAAACATATACCAACATCGCCTACGGAAAAATAAATGTTAATGAATATAAAATCAAAAATAAATATTATTCACTCATAAAGATCGACTTTTTGCGTAATGGCTGGTTCAAGACGAATATGAGAATCAAATAAGTCCCAAATGAAAAGTAAAAAAAAGGTTAAATGTTGTTTTCCAGGCCGTTTAAACAATCAGGATTTAATTTCTTAAGATTTGTTCAAATATTATTGTATTTACAGAAGCTAAAAGTATTTTTCCATGACCCAATCTTACTTTCTAATATAAAATATAGCATAGAAGATAGATTTATTAATGAAATTTGTCAGTAAAATTATATCACGCTAGATTGCAATTCTGAACCACAGTGCGATAGTTACAGATTTTAAGAGTGGGTGAGATTCCAAACTAATGGCCTAAGGATTTCCTAATAATATACATGTTAAAGAGAGCTCCAGTAACTGAATCCGTTCTCATTCAGAACTCCCTTAAAGAGATTACTTTCAATTTAAAGCGGCAACTAAGATACACAATTACTTAAGATAACTTTTGTATTTGGTCACATTTCCTCGGGATATTTATATTTCCTATTCCTGATTAAGGTGTAATATTAGTACACAGCTATTATGTAAGTAAAACAAATGACTTTAAAAAAATGTTAAGCAAGCATTGTTAAGCAACAATATTTTTGCACAATAAAATATTGTATACTAATAAAATAATGGTCAGATAAGTGCTGAAGGGATCCTAATTCTACAATGGTTACTGTGGAATGGGGTTAACCAACTGCTACCATAATACTAGCTACTTTTCTCGAAAAGTAATTAGTTAAATAAATTGTTTAAAGGTGGGTGGTGTGAACAGAATCAAAAAAATGTTTGTTATTTGGAAGAGTAATATATTTAAAATAGAATTTAGAATTAATAAGAGGTATTAAGTGGTTAATATTAATAAACGTAATAGTTCAGCAAGGAGTTATTTGAAAGTGGTCCAATCTTAACATATAGAAATAAAGAGAAAAAAGGAAGGAAATAATTTTATAAATAACATCAAAATTAGCAGTATTTAAAAATGTTACTACTTAATTTAAATGGAACTGAAACTTCGATTTCTATTCATATAGCTTTCATCCAGTCTTTCAACATTAGATGAGCCAGATAAATGTGAAGTAATGAATGAATAAATCTCTGAAAATTCGAATCAGAAAAGAAAATTATGTATGAAATATATAATATTATTAACCTATAAAAAAAGAAAATTTTGATCATTACTAATTTCGCAAAAATAATTAGTCACTATGGGCAACTTAGTAACATTATGCAGTAAGATGTGATCTAGTCTTCTTCTGCAATGCCAAACATTTTTTTAATTCATTCATCTACAAAACTACGCCCATTACCGCCATCTTGATAATAAGTTGAATATGTACCATCCAAGTCTTTCTCGATATCAGAAAATATTTCATAGTCGAAATCGTTCTCATTCTCGTCACCTCTCTTGACTGATCCTCCCTCAATGTTAAGTTTTCGTGATCGTCTCTCTTCTCCGGGCGGTTCGGTGGAAAAGTCCTCGATTCGCACTCTTTTCCAACCTTTTTGCCAGAAGACAATCACTGAAAAATGGGGAAATTCATTGAAATGGGTCAATAAAAACTGTATCCAAAAATATCATACAGGGGGAAGTATTTTGAGAACGGAAAGGTTGACTTACATTAGTGGAATGGAAATAGTGATGTATATATAAATCTATTTTTTATTTTTTTATTTATCAATAATGTAAATCTATATAACCTTAACATTTTATTATTACATCAATTTTTTTTTTTACTAACCTTCCGAACTGCCTGTTGCTGATTTGGATCCTTTCCTTTTTTTTTTTTGTTTCTACATCGAAAGCGTGTATCTAAACCTGTATTTCTAGGAGCTGAGAAAATAAAATAATAATAAATAAATAAAACGTGTTGAAACTCTTATTTTATAACTTATATTATATTTCTATAAGATTTTATAATTTTATCGACTTGGAAAATCGTATCATGTTTTTTTCACTAAAACATTTCAATTTTAGAATAGTTTAAGAGACAAATGAAGATATTAAAAAAATATATATATATATTTTATAAATTTAAAATTTAAAATTTTTAAAAATTATTTTTTAGTAGAACAAAGTTAAAAAATAATGGAATGTGTATATAGATATTTTCCTTTAAATTAAGGATTTTGTCAAAAAATCCATTAGGTGATGGATAGGTGATAGGCTTTCTCAACGATTTAATCATATTTTATTTTACAAAAATCAATAGTTTTATTTGCACTATTAATTTAATCTACATTAAAATTGAAATGTTTCGGTATGAAATTCATGAAAATATTATTATAAAACTCGAAATATAAAATAAGTTCTCCAATAAGAGTTTCAACAAATTTATTTTAATAGCATGTTTTCCCAGCTCTCAAGAAATGAAACAAAAATCGATAAATTGGTAGAATATAGAACATATTTATCGATTTTTTCCAATATATAATCACAAAAAAAGTTTAACCTAATTCTTAACGATGGCCAGTCGGTATGATCCCCTTGTTAGTCTTGTAACAAAATTAGAATTGATAAAATTAAGGCGAATGGTTGGAAGATGTGATCTAAAATCTTGACTATGTTTGTATATAGTATGACTATCTAAATTTTTATTATTTACCTTGTATTTTAATTTTTTGCCACTGTATTATTCATTTTATTTATATCTTTTCTTTTTATTTCTTTATATATATATTTTTATCATCTTTTATATAAGTTTATTTATTTACTTATTTTAATACGTATTTTGCGAGCGGACTCATTATTATAACTATAACGTATTGCCCTTGAATAATAATACTACATCAATAAAGAGATAAAGATAAAGATAAAGATAAATATATGTATGTATGTATGTATGTATGTATGTATGTATATATATATATATATATATGTATATATATATGAACATACACGGCTCGTAGAATGATCTTATAGTGAGACCTATTTTATGTATGTTAAGAAGCCATTTAGAAAATTAGTAAACAGGACCATTTTTCTCCATAAACATATATCGTTTTGCTTAAATTATTATTCTGAAAGAATTTCGTAATCACCACATTTTAGTAATTCAAGTATATAAAAAAATCTACAAAACTACCCTGTTTCGGGTTACCCAAAAATTATCTACAAATATCGAAAAATAACTCAAAATCGGGTAATATTATCCGCATTGACAGTACTGAAGATTGTAAGCCTTTTTAGGGGCTTTAAAAAATAAAAAGATAAATCTCTATTAAAAAAACAGGATTATAACAAAAAGAAAAAAAGAAAGGAAAGTAAATGTGTATGGTGTTACAAATAATAAGTAGGGTGTATAGAAAATGGAAATGTTAATAGCTCTAAAGGATTTTCTTTTATTTTTTTTTTAATTATTTCAATTGAACATATCTTATGAATGGATTTATTGTCATCCATATTATTCATTGCCCTTTAGAGAGACAACTTGTTATATTTATTCAATAAAACAATTTTTTTTAAACTTCGAGGAAGACAAATAATGTGGGCTGAAACGTAGATAAATAATAAAATAATTCCACTATCAGCGTGCTCGTTTATTAACTGTACCCTATTAGTACTCAATAGCTAGAACTGTCATTATTATTTATAATTTGGGAAGAGAAGGGCCAAAGGATAAAATTTTATTTGGTGGTCTACGTTCCAAATAAAAATGAAACTGTCCAATGCTATAAGCCTGAGACTATTGCAACCTTTTACATAGTCTAGATATAATTATGCATAACTGTGCTTCAAACTTGCTCTAATTACAAAATTACAGCTCTAACTTTCTCCGTAACATTATGATATTACAAAACTAACCTAGCTATTACGAAACGAAGGATCGAAACCAGAATCGAAGAATTCCTGAACAGGTCAAAGAAGTGGTTTGAGTTGCTATTGCAGATCAATCAACTGGGTTCCAATTCAATTTCTTTTACAGCAGAATTACGCTCGTTTAACTGTCAGCTAAACATGGAACATTATTCACAGAACTAAACAGATACTTTCTTAATCCTCAAAGCTAGTACATTATTAATTTATTATAAAAATAATAGTATAAAAAATTAAATGCAGGGATATGAATTACTTACAGGTAAGAGGTGAAAATGGGGCTTCTCTACACATACAGTCACTGCATAAGAACCCAACCTTTATATTTTTAGTTTTAGTAGTACAATGGTGCCATAGCTGAACTTAACTTTAAATAATTCTATTGTGGTTACTTGTATATCTGTGGTATTCGTGAATAGATGATTAAGTGGATTGTGTGTGTTAAGAGAGTTATGATTGTTGCCAGGGAGCTAATTTTTTTCTGAGTATATTTGTTTCTAAAACATTTGGAGCTATTACAGAGATGAATACTAATTTGTGAATCTCTATGGAAAAAATAGCGTTTTCCATAAAATACGATTTTTGCTCTTAACAAAGTATTTAAGTATTCGTTCAAGTGCCACAGATATACAGTTTATCAAAGTCTACTTTATATATAACTGTAAGCCTGTCTTAAATTTGAAAAACAAATTTTGTCCTGTCACTGGCACATATTCCATGTTTGAGAACTACAAATTTTATCAGTATAATAATTTTAAATGTATAAGGTATACGTCTCAAATTCTGAATCAGTCCGTCTTTATTTTATATGTTTAATTTTAAAATGTTAAATAATATATTGCGGTAAGGTGTTCTGTCAATATATAGTTGAGTTATTTTTTGGTTGTACTTTGACAATGTTTCGAGTAATATGAGGTATATATCCATATAAGTGAGTTCGATGAGATCACACACAATGGATCTCAGCGTTTAACCATGAATGAAATTAATGAATTAAAAAGGATCTTGGTAGGCAGCAATTCAATTTTAGCCGCTTCTTCGGTTAAGTGATTTTTTACAGACAAATTAATAAACAGTCAACGGGTAACTAATTCTGCCATACGAAATATCGTTAAGGCGGAAAACAATATAGTTCACTCCATTCACACCAAACAGCTGCTGTTGTAGGGCCAGAAAGATGACCAAAAAAGATATTTGACTAGGTCCCGGAAGAAAGACGAAAAAGAGGCCGCACAAGGAAAACATGGGTTCAAGTAGTTGAGGAGGTAATGGCGGCGAGAGGATTGCGAGAAGGAGATTGGGAAGACCGCGAATACTGGCGGTCCAATGTATTGGGTCTCGGTATATGACCAAAGGTCGGCAAATCCGATAAAAAAAATAAAATAAAAAATAATAATAAACCGTTAATGTTGTTTCTAGATAATAAAACTCAATAATTCAGTTCTTCCATTTTTTCCCGTTTTTCCATTACCATAAAGAAAAAAATTATTAAGGAAATAATACATCTGTACTCTTGGGACGGTCTGGGAAAAAGTATTAAGATTTCTTTTTTTTTTGTTAAATTATAGTTCTAAAAATGTTGAACGTTTTTCGGATTACTTCCAAGGAAAAAACTAAAACATACTACGGTCCATATAAGAAATAGTTTATATAAACGGGATAATAAATTTTCAATTTGAATTTAGAAAGTTTTGAACATTTCTTTTCATGAGGTTCAACGTAAACTGACCCGTAGAGTTATGGAAAAATAATTTATAGATTTATGAAATGTTAAACACGCTTATATAAATTATAAAAACTAGTTTCTAATTATAAAAAACTACAACTTTCTAATTTCCATACTTAAGTTTTTTGTATGATTTTAATTATTTATTTAAATTTAACTGAGAATTGAAAAAGTAAATTTTTTATATGAATATTAAAAAATCAGCTTGTATTAGTTATATGAGACGTTTCGTTTCAAAACCACCTAGATATTTGAACTCGGGTAAAGGTTTTCGATACGATTACAAAGAACTGAGGAGCTGATTTTTATCATAATTGCTTAAAGGATTTCTAACATAGGTCTACTTATTTAAAGAAAATTGACAGTTCGGTAAAGAAATGGAAGAAGCTGGTTTTAGTACTAAACGCCTCATTTTATTGTTGAATAAAATATGATTTTTGACACATGTAATGGAATTATTTATGAATTTTTAATAATATCTTCTCCCTTAAACCTACAAAAATAAATGTTTGCAAGAAAAAATAAATTATTTATAATTGTTTAATCAGAAGTGAGGATCATCAGCATTTATTGCTACTTACGAATAACTTGATTTTATCAATAGTTTCATTAAAATAACTTTAATATGATTGAAATTTATGTATTACCTATAACTGTTTATAATTTTATAAATTCATACAAATGCAAATGTTCCTATATTTTCATTATCACATAATTTGGCATTATGACACACTTAACAAATCTTAACTATTTTCCGTTTGTCGATTTATTAATTTTTTTTTGTATGACCTTTTCTAACTTTAGTGTAAATTCAGAAAATTAAATCAACTTTGTAAAATGTTCATTGGTGAAACGGAGAAAGTTTGGAGAAGAGAATCCCAAATATGATACTCCTATAATTTATTCCAGTGGAGTTCCACTTTTGAAATCGTTGCTGGATGATTCAATTTAGTGCGAATAGATCTCTCGTGAGGGTAAGTTCTTAACGCATTTCACTATTGTAATGACGTATTAACGTACGAAACGTATTAAATGTACGATCCAGACTTGTTAATTGTCATCCAGCCAAAATGTTTGTCATTCCAACCAGTCTTACTAAATTGTTCATTGCATTCATTATTCATTACATAATACTTCCTAACTAAAGATGATATACTGGCACTTATATAAATATGTTAATGTTACCTAGCATAATATTTTTCGTCTGCCATTTGTAACCTGTACGTAATGATGCCAATGCAGTCAGAAGCTTATTAGTATAAAGGAGCCTCTTTATACAAGGACGGTCTTATCTATCTAATATGTTGGCGCTACATAGTTCTTATTTCGCAATGTTAATAATAAATCTTCTACAACTTAATATTTTCTTTTTTAATTATTTATTGATATTTACAACTGTATACATTATATACAATAAGTAAATTTGAGGAAATGTTTATAATGATATGTCAATAACATGTAAAGAACCACTCACTAGTATCACTTCAATAGTTCTACATTAGAAGATCTCTTGGCCAGCTTCTTTTCACACTCCTCGAAGGATTATCGGGAATAGGCATGTGAGACAAGTTGGGAGACTAGTGGATTCGAGTGGGTATGCAGTTTACAATGAAAGGATTGGTATCTGGACTATTAAGCAGCATATGGAACTTCAAGATCTTTATGAATAAGTTTTTTAGTGACATAATAAACAGTATTGAGGATTTTACAAAGAATTTTGGATTGTAAGGATTGGATACGAGATGAATTAGGAGGTTAGGTAGAGCCCCAAAGCTCAACTCCGTATGCCGAAATTGGTCTAATTATTGTCCTGTAATTAAGTCTTTTGTAATTTATTGTGAGCTTTGAACGCTTATCTAGTAAATGTTGGAACAATTGGAAACTACGAACAGTTTCTGCCTTTTAAGTTTTGTATGTATATTACAAGTTAGTCGTTTGTCCAGATGTAGACCTAGGATCTGTTCAAAGGGGATTAGAGGAATACTTCTAAAGGATTCTCTAGGGCAGGAAATCGTAGGTTTAAGTCGTATGTTTATACTGTATGTTTTTTGAGGCACTTATTTAAAGATGATCTAAGGATTTACAATCGGCATCAGATTTCTAATCTGATCTTTGCAAAAAAAAAGTATTAATTTGCAAGTAATCATATTTATTACAGAATTTGAAGGCATAAATATGGACCTATAAAGGCGAAATTAACACAAATAATATATATAGTGTCAGGAAGAAGGTGTCTTAACACGCTTAAGATTAGGGCAAACTCATACGCTTAAACCTTCTTATTAAATAGCCATCACAATAACGTTTTTATTATATTATTTAGGTAAGAAATATTTTCAAAGAATATTTCCAATTATATCAAACATACAAGATTTAATTTCACTATTTGTATACTTCAAAAACATATTATCTTTTATATAAATTAAAGTGTTTTCTCGGAAATATTGTTATAGAAAAAAGCAGTATTATCAATAAGAAGTATTTATTCGATTATTCTTTTATAAAAACTTTTATAATTAAAAAAAAAATCATTTGGATTGACAGCCTCAGGGTTTATGCCTTACAAAATGCTTCATATAAAATCTAGGTTTATATAATATTTCATATTTAATACGGAAAAAGTTTATATTTTATGTGACTTTTGATAAGAAAAGAATCATCAAAATAGTAAAAAAAAAACTATAATAATTCTTTATTATCTGGGAGGTTCGTATTGGTATTGAACTGTAATAATACTATTGGTAATATAAATGTTAATCACGCTAATGCACTCCTTGCAGATCAATTAATAGATTTAAGTGCAGATTTATAATATCAATAATTATTTAGACTTACATAGGGGCTATTATTTGAATTGTAAATATTTTAGAGAACTTAATAAAACGGGTGATCTAACTGCGGTAAGGCCAACAATGAACAGTAAACACCGTGAGAGAACATCTGTTGAGAAATGTTGACATAACAGCTTGTACAGCTTTCTAGGATGTCGGTATCTCGGGGGATGGTTTCGTTACTAACTTCAGTCCCGTGAATGATATTCCCACGGTTAACCAAGTCTTAAACATTTATTAGTGAAAAATGGGACCATCCCAATGGTAAAAATAAATAAATCAATAAAAAGAGTATTTAGAAATTATTAAATTTTTTAATAAAATTTATTTTCTGATATTTCCTCATATCAAATTAGATATGGTGTAACTATGAGCATAATTGATTTGGTTTATAAGATACTTAATTTAATAGTCTTATGATATCTAGCGTGAAAAAAACAAAACAAAAACAGTAAATAAATTCGTACCCTGCTGTGTTTACATCAAATGAAGAGTACAGAGAAAAAACCGACTAAGTCATTTTTATTTTTAAAACACAATTACAATTAAACAATTGACTGAAATTAAGTACTGTAAACGATGAAATTGTGAACAAAACCCCATTTGTTCCGGGGAAAAAAAAATAACTGTAAGTCATCTGAAACAGACAAAAACAAACTAAGTCATCTGAAACTGACAAGAACTAAGTATGTAATTTTCATAATAATTATCTTAGTTTGTAATTTACGGTATTATCATTGTTGTTAATGTTATAATGAAATATTATTACCATGGGTAATCATATAATTAATTATAAACTCACTATTCATGTGCCAGGCGACGAAAAGATTTCTGAGCATTTGACCTACAAAATTTCATAAGACTCATGAGGTCAGTGTATTTTGCTTTCTTGATCAATATGGGTGCTGAAAGAAAGTTCGGCTTGTAATTTGTGTATTTTGATTTCATGAAGTCAGTTTTTTATTCCGAAAATAGCGAGAGGCACTATAAATAACATAAAATAAAACATAGCAGCAAATAAAAAAAGGTTAAATTACCTCTATATAGTTGGACAGGCAGTTCAAATTCATCTCTTTCTGTCGGATCAACATCTTTCTTGAATGGTCTGCTCCATTGTATGTTGTGCGGTAACGTTTTAAACGGCAATTGTTGGCAGACGCTGTAATTTTCTTCAATGGTTGAATCTTAAATGGACATTTTTGCACACATTCTTTATCCAGTAGATCCTTCCAGTTGAGGATAAGACTTTGTGTAACATTTATAACCTTGAATGGCGATGGCTTTGCATTGGATTTTGTAAATTCAATAATCCAACATTCTTATCACACTCCACATAGGAGTGACCCCGATTGGAATTGTAATCATGATCTCTTTTAGGCCATGAATTGTTTTTACTAGTCTCAAATTGAAAATGTTTGTTTTGGCCTCCTGCAGAGTCGCAAAAAATTTGAAGTTGCTCTACGTCATCATCCAAGTAGTTGTTGATGAAATAAAATAAGAAAGTCGCAACTTCGTTGGGTCTCTTTTTAGCAATTCCTTCGTTCATTATCTCTAAGATCGCACTGCCATCTACACTGAAAATTTTGGCTTATGCGGGTCTTTCACTGGACGTCGTGACTTCGTCGGTTTTTTCCCTGTTCACCTAAACTTTGAGCGCTATTATCTATTGATGTAGTGTTTTTTTTCCCGGTTTTGAACTGTCACAATGTGCAGTGTCTCAAACTGAAACCAATGATACCATAATATCCATTGAAAAAAATGACAGTCGGTTTTTTCCCTGTACCCTTCAAATGATCATATTGTCGTAATCAATTATTTTTTTAAACTCTATTAATTTTTCACATTTTCAGTAATTCTACTTACACATAAGTACAATTCTCCCGACTATTTTTATTCCATCTATATTTATAACACATATTTATACACTAACTGACTGTACTAGTACTTTAAATTTGTATGATCTAAGAAAATATTTTAACATGGAGCCCGTGGCCTAGTTGGTCAAAAGTTTTTGGAGAACGCGAGGGTGTCAGGCGTAGTTCAAACGCTCAAGGGCGTTATTGGAGTTGCTCGGATCGAAAATTTGATGACAGTTTCCCTACCAGAAATTTTATGTAGGATATTTTTTGTTTTTAATCATTTGTCGCTAGGGCATACCGTTTAGGAGGTTTATTGGTTTGAATTAAAAAATTCACGTTTCCCTACATTTTTAAGTGCAGGGGATTTTTTGACACGTTCTAGATCTGTTGTAGTTCCGTTCGAAAATGTTCCAGGACTTTAGTCATCAGAACTTAAATAGAGAATTTTTTTTTTATGTAACACTTATCGTTAGGACCTACCGTTGAGGTAGGTTAGTTGAATGAAGAAAGTTGTGTTTGAAACCCCTATTTTTCGTTTATTTCGAATAATCATTAATTGATAATTTAATTTAAATAACTTAACATCACGCAGGTAAGTGGAAAAAAAGAACATAATCAAATAAACAGTTAGCAGGATTGAGTTATCTAATTTGAAAATTTATCTCCTACAGACAAATGAATCAGGTAAGCGAAAAAAAACAACAAAAAAACATGTGAGCATGGAAGGCCAAGAAACGTTTTAAAATTTATAGTATATTTTTTCTCTTCTATATTGTCTGTGCCTTTGCATCCGATTGTAAAATTTTTATTTTTTATATTATTGAAGGTATGTGTACTTAAGTAACTTACTTAGTATTTTAGAAAAAAATATATATGAAGAGCTCTACAAATAAAAATGATATAAATTAAAAAAGGTATATACAAAAAAAAAAAAATTAAAAATAAAAGTTGGGATAGGACTGCTGTTGCAATGAACTATAAAAAATATCACTAGTAATAGCCTATGAAAATCGTAATCTCAAGAACTATTAGGATTGAATCGCATTAGCGGATTCTATTAAGGTTTGGTAGTAATTCCAAAAAAATAAATAAATTATAAAATTAATAGAAAAAGTCAAATATATTTATTGGAGTGTTAAGATCAATAAAGAGCTAATAAAAAACTACCTTGTGCTTACTGAAGTACCTATTCCACTAACTTAAGAGTTTTTTTTTTCTTAATCATCCAAAATGTTTATTTATTTACAAACAAAGGATAAGGACTCATGGTTCAGATCTTGTATTACATCTCGTATATAAGGTATTTGAAAATGTTTGTCCTCGGCTTAAAGTGGTTGTGCCATTTACAGAAGACTGGCACAAATACATCACTTGAGAAGCTGCTTTTGACACAATTGTTACATCTCAAGTAGGAAATTAAAGAGAAGACATGGAGTTGGAAATGTTGATGACATTGGTAAATATCAAATGGATGATCGCAATGGAAGATAAATCAATCAACTGAACGTAACTGGTAACAGTAAGGTAAATGAGAGAATTGAAGATTTTACCTATTAATGTTTGCTTACTTATTTATTTTGGCGCTAAGTCCAAATTATAGTCCAAAGGTATACATGTTTTTGTGATAATTCTGTAATCTTGATCTTATTAAATGTGCGTTAGCTAATTCACCTATACTAACTATTTGGACAGCTCATATGTTAGTATAGAGGATCTTCTTTACTCTATACAGTAGTTATAAATAGTAGACTTCGATTTCTGTATTTTTTGCGGGGTTGAATATTACGTTTCTGTAAATAGTGAACATATGTAAATACCATTAGGGGAGAGGATCTGAGATGACGTTTATTATATATTTTTCGCTAAAGGAACGTTGTAGTTGAAATTCCAAACCATGGTTGGATCAATCTAATGGTTTAACGATGTAAGTTACAGTGCTACACAGTGCCTACAGATTAAGATTCAACGAAATTAAAGGAACAACACTAAGAAATGCAAGAAACAGACAAAAGATGAAATTAAGAATTTAAATATATATTGAACCACGCGTTGTAAGATATATTATTTACAATAATGAAGAGCTGTGCAAGGTTTTTAAAATGGAAGAGAACGTTAACTTTCTTATTTTTTTTTCCCCAAGAACAATAACACTCAGTAACACCATTCTTCCTATTAAAAATCCTTTCCCTGCTGTTGAAGGCTGCATCATTCTCACCCATCGTGGTCATTTAAAACTTAACCAGCATATAGAGGCATACTATCGCGGTCTCCAGGGAATATTCCATTACAAAAAATTATTAATTTAACAATGTAGAGTAACGGATGTTAGGGACAGGTATATAATACAGATTAAACCACAGCCCCCGATTTTTTAAATTTTTATTTAGGTTTAATAACGATTCCTTAGAATGATTAAGAAAGAACAAGTACAATTTAGAATCGCAGTTTTATTATATTAGTCTGAAAAGGCAGATATTGTATTTTTTTTACTGAGATTTCTAGATCTAAAAAATTTATAGTTTTGTTTTTCTCAAATTCTAATGTGAATTTAATTGATAGGAGGATTTCGTTTATATAATTTAAAACCTATTGATTTGTCTGTTCGTTCCAAACCATAGGCATGTTATATCATTGACATAGTTGTCCATGACATGATGAGCTAATTTAGAATTTTCTGAGTGGAGGATTTTTGTTCTCATTTGTCCATAAATGAGGTCTGCCAGAAAGGATGAGAGAGAACTTAGATCATATAGCAAACACCCATACAAACAGATGTAGTTGTACACAATAATACATGGAGACCACTAATACATAAACTCGCAACATAATTTAAACACGATTTACGGTCTTTTAAACACACTGCTAAAGGAACAAAATTACATTGAGGAAATTCAAACCATATACACTATAGCTAGCAATAACGGATACAGTAAAATGAAGATAAAAAGAAAACACATAAAAAATCTATTAATATTTGATATATATACTTAGCACTTATACATACTTAGAGGACGAAATACCCGCAAGAAATACGGTTTGGTCCAATATTCACTTAAGGCGGAAAGGATAAACCTTTGTCACTTTATTTTCCTTCAACAAAAGTCAAAATAAATCTTGTGTAAAAAGACCGGTTAAAATAACCTAAAATGTAATGCCTGTGATGGAAAAAAATGGACGATCAGTAAATAAGTGATTAAGAGAACATATAAGAGAATACAATAATAAGACGCAGGAATGAGAAGTTGAATTTAAAATACAGCCAAGTCCATTTTTTAAATGTTTTTCCAGTTGGTCGATAAAGGTAAAGTTCTGGCTGGATTAGGAAGAGGCCTTATTTTTTGTATGGCTTGTTTAAATGTTATTTAACTTTTTTCGGGAGAAAACCATTCTCCTGTAGAAAATCTACTAGAAAAACTATTCATGAAATAAAAAAATTGGACATGGCTTGGAAATCTGCGCTTCAATTCCAACTTTGCTATCCATTTTAATGAAAATAACCATAAATTCAACAAAGACTTAGAAGTGAAACTAGTACATCAAGTAGAATAGTCTAAAATTGAATTCTTATGGAGCGTTGGAAATAATAAAATCATTCAAAACCCATCTAGATAATTGATTAAATGACCAGATAAATACTTCCAATAGTCCCATTTTAAATTCGCTAGCAGTAGGAACGGAAAAACCCACAGTGATTGGGAAAGGTTTCCATCTATACCAGACCCTTTCGTCTTAACAATCGAATTATATATATTAATTTAAAAAAAAAAAAAAAAAAAAAATATATATATATATATATATATATATATATATATATATATATATATATATATAATCAATGTAGCTAAGTGCTAATGTTTGAAAAACTTTTGTATGTTTTTAGAACCGATGATGAATGTTTAACATTCAAAATTAGTCTTCAAATAACCATTTGAAATTACCAACATTATAAAGAACCACCCTTATTATAACCATTTGCTTATACAAGTGGCCACTACAAAACAGGCCTCTACCTTTAAATTTACTTTAGAAGAAAAATTTTTCGAAATTCAAAACTCTCTATTTATTTACCTCTGTTTAAATTATCCTAAATTCAAACCTCTCTAGAAATCAAATATACTAAATGATTAATTATGGGCTGGGCCTGATTATTAGAATTATTAGAAGAAAAGTTGGAGGTATTATTATTGAGTGAAAGACAAAAATCGTGATACTACTGAAAACAGAGAAAGTTAGACAAAAACGTTTAAGGCTACTTGGATGGAGGGTTGGTTGAAAGGTCAGGTTTTTTTTAGGAAATGCCTCTGCTGTTCGGGTAAATTTTAGAAGTTTATACTGGTAATACGGACAATGCTTAGGGCTAGAGGTATATCAACATTCATTAATCGAATTGGATCTAAAAATTATTTATCACTAGATAACATTAAATACTACAAAAGATAAAGGAGCTAAATTTAGAATTTTTTTTTGTTCTTTATGAATCTTAGTTTGGTTAGTTACTAAGGTTTGGTGCTATTACCATTTTTATTTAATTACTTTTATAGAGGGAGTATTAGAGGGTAATGTGGCTCTCATGATTTGACTGCCATCCTGTCCTAAAGTAACATTTTCTCGACTTTAACCTTCTCTTAATTTATTTTGTCGCTTCTTTTGGAAGAATAATCTTGGTCTTCTTTATTCCAGCAGACATACTGTCTCTAGCCGCCCCTATTAACTACACTCACAGTTTCAAAAATTCCAAGAATGTTTAGAAAACCACCATAGCCACCGTTCCTTTATGTATTATTGGTTTTCGTTATGTAAGCGGAGTGCCAATATCGTAAGAATGTAAGTTTGTAAAACTTTTATGAAAGTGGACCAGATAAAATGATCCAACTGAGGCTCGCACGTCACCGTGAATGAGGTCCTTATAATAGGAGCATAGCGAGAGCGGAACTGACGCTCATTGTCGGGAGCGAAAAGGATTATAAATCAAAAATAGTATTTTTGCCTTTTTTGGTTAACTATGCATTAGACTATAAAATAAAAATAAAACTATTGATACAATTATTCAAGCAAAAAAAAATTACTACTTTTCAGAATCACTTTTTTTAAAAATTAAATCAATGTATGTAATAGAAGAAGCATGTAATAGCAATTATAATATTTCAGATATAAATCTCTGTTTTCATTAACTATTCCAGCGGAGTAGAGAAACTACCATAGACCGAAAACCAGATTTGCCTGCTGATACCCCTATTTTCTCTATAAATGAATTTTGAATATTGTTTTTATTATATATCTTCTCCTTCCTTGCAAGTTTTGCAGCGGAGTCTGTAAGTGACGTGAAGTAAGTATTCAAACGATCTTATCAAGCAATGAAGATTAGAAAAGCTATGTTTATATAATTCTATTTTAGGAAGAAGATTATCGACGAGCTTTATAGGAGTTACTACACAAATGTAACATGTTTGTGTAAAGTTTATGCAACTTATTATGTTGCAAACACTACCATCAATTATGGTGAAAATCGTTTGGCAAAGATTTTTACCGCTCTTATTAAGTATTGAAAGAGCAATAGCTTGTTTTCAGGCTCAGAATAAATTAATTTAGCAAAATAAATAATTTATCTATCTATGTGGCACAACGACCCTTGAGTGGGTCCTGGCCTCCTCCAACATTTTACGCCAGTTGAGAACAGCAGCAAGAGATCCAGACAACTGGCGTAAAAATAAATATTAGCTTGGGATAAAATGACATGGGTGATAGATTTGCAACCCCCAAAAAAAAAAAAAAAAAAAAAAAAAAAAAAAAAAAAAAAAAAAAAAAAAAAAAAAAAAAAAAAAAAAAAAAAAAAAAAAAAAAAAAAAAAAAAAAAAAAAAAAAAAAAAAAAAACTTACCTTTTCCATCTGTAAGACGAAAAAAAATAAAAATTCTGTTCTGCGGTTCGTCAATCTCTGTTTCTGTCAGCTATGACCTTAGCAACCGCCATATTAATAAAACTGATGGTAAGATTTACCCTTTTAAATGTTATTTTTTGACATATTTTGTAGATTTCTGATATTTCAATACGTGGTAGCAAAAGTTAATTTTCTGGGAGCTTTAGTTTGTAATATGACGGTAAAATGTTTTGGCTATAACTATGTATGTTGCTCCGTTAAATATTAAATTTACTGAAGCTTAACCCAGTGGTCGTAAAACTGGATGACAATGTTTTTTAGCGGACAGTTGAATGTTTTTATTCAAACAATCCTTATTTTTTTTTCGGGATACGTGTGACATCGGTTCAACTTTGCTTGTATATCCAGGTAAAACAACTTTACAAGTCTTCATAGATAAGTTTTGTTTGATCTGAAGACTCACATTTATTATGCCTGCTCAATCCTATTGAACAAATAATAAAATCTTATCACAGAAATTCTTTAATAAAGCTTTAATAAAAAAACTACATTGAAATGTAAGCCAGAGGTGAAACTATAAATAAATAAAGCTAAGTCATGACGTACTTATACGGAAAAAAATATAAAAAAAAAGGTAGTTAAAGAATTTTCAAAAATCAAGCTCTACAATCCTAAAAAATCTTATAAAATTGTATATACTGGTACTTACCCATTTCGGTACTTTTCTAAAGGATAATCATATAAAATGTTACACAAGGCAAGCACTTTTAGTAGTTTAAAGAGAAATGAAAATAATTGTCAAGTTTGTTTTTTTTTCTTGCTTTGAGATGTAAAAACCTAAAGGTCAGGGTTATTGGTTAAATTTTCAAGTATTTAAATTACTATTTGAGGCGTGGAATTCCAAAATCAGCTAAGTCCAATTTCCAATTTTTTTTTTTTTTTTTTTATTGAATAGGTTTTCCACTAGATTATCTTCGGTGGAATGGTTTCTCAAAAAAGTTAAATCACATTACATACAAAAAATAATTCCCCTTTCAAATCGTATCTTATCATATCTGGTTTTGGAATTATAAGCTTCATATATTTTCAAGTACTACTCCTCGAATATATATATTTTTTTAATTACGTCAATGAACAGGCTCGTAACACTGTACCAATGTGTCGATCCATCAAAATGAAATCGAATTTACTGGCTTTGAAGCAATACAGTCTCAACAGCTCTATTAATCAGACGATTAACCATAGTCTTATGAATTGTTGTCATTATTGTTAGGCAGCTTCAGTTATCAAGCTCAATTGTGCGAGTCGACACCAATTTAGATTTTTACAAGACACTTCCATTAAATGCAATCACGTGAATGGTGGGTGGGTCGTTTTCAAATAAAATGGCAATTTGCGGTCCTTTGAATGCACTTTGAATGGCTGTAAAAAAAAACAAAAAACATACAACCTAAAATATTTCATAAAATATAAACATAAAATATTTCACTATTGTTAATTTTATCTTGTCAAGTTCATTTGTTTAAATTAATGTAGGGCTTAAAACTTCAATTTCAAATGTTTGATAAAGAAAAAACAAAGTAAATTATTAAAAATTTTGACGTACGTTACTGTCCAAAGTTTAGGTTTTCAACTTCTAACCTTCACATAGAGTATATGAATTTGTTTTCATTTTATTCTCTTTGTTATTTCTTGTAAAAATTATGTTTATATTAATTGAATATTGAACTTTCTTTTGAAAATATGAATTTTGGGGGCTTGAGAAAAGATTTTCTTTGTGTCCGAGAATTTCCGAATTTATTCATTTGATGTACGTGACCGGGTGTAAAAGAGTGGGTTCTGGAGCTAGGGGAGTCGGGATAGCGTCCTAACACCCTCTAGACTATGTAGTGTAACCACAGAACACATAAAGGACTAGAAGCGGCATCCAAGCCTAGTAGGCGAGGGAACTGTGTCACCCTAGCGCTCGGTTCATCCCCACCACAGTCACCCCCTCGTACCAAGGTGTTAAGCTTACCTCTTTGATTTATTACTTAGTTTTAGTACTACACTTTCGCATAACTACTGTCGTTTCTTGATAGTTTGAAATAACCATATAAATAAACCATAGCCATTAAAATCAAATTATACAATATATTTAAATTATTTTATTCATTGCCAAACTGACATTACAACAACAGCATGACTGACATAACAACAAAAAAATGACTGGCAAGTTAAAATAACACGAACAGTTATTATTGACAACTGAAAAGAATATGCTTATTATTAGTAGTTCTAATTTTTTTCATGCGAAGATCGTAAATATTTTTTTTTACATGATGGAAAATTTTAGTTCAAAAGTACAAAACTCCTATCGATCGAATTAGTAGCGAGTAGTGAGATTCATCGACCAAAAAATGTTTGCATCAAGAAAAAAATTGTTTCCCGATACATTTTTGTTTTATTTTGTTTTTGCAAATGAGAGATCCAGGATTCTATTCAAGCTGACACATTTTTCTCTTTGTCTTTAGCGCGAATTATTTGTTCACAAAATAGGCAAATTTCGACTACGTCGTTTCCTGGTAAAACTAATCCACCGCGATTCTTCGCAGCAATCAATCCATTTATTTTAGAAATTGAAAACGCTTTCAGTCTCTTATTGTAAATCTTCGAAAGTTTGGTGTTATTTGATTTCGAGACTTGTCGTTTTATGAGAGTTGAAGTAGTTTGTGATATGTTTCTGAGCATATCCGCATATTATTCGGCAACTAGATCTTCAGCTCAGCAATAATAGTTTTCAGTTGACAATTTCTCTTTTTCAACCTATTTGTCTGTCGTCTCAAATATATCAATTTCTTTTTCTTTTCGCTTACAATACTTTGAGTGGAGTGGAGGGTATTTTGAGTAGAATTCAATTCAGCTGAAGTACTTTCAAGCTGTGTTTGTAATTTCGTTACGTCGTTTCTGACATTTGCCAACATTGTCTTCAATTTTTTCTTGCCAGGAGATTTGGTGATTGTATTTGGACAACTATGTTTTTTTACCGCTCTTCTCTCATATTAAAAAAAAAAAAAAGTATAAAAGAAACCTCTAATATGCATCTGATAAATATTAGAGCACATACGTTTACACAAATGTAAAGATTTATATACAATGTGTAAAGGTTTTATTTTTTTAAGACATTTTATTTGTAATTATTTTATTTTTTATTTTTTTTTTTTACGAGAAAATTGGTACCTAATTTTTTTTTTTTTTATCAGAGGCTTGATCACGGGTTCTATTAACAATAGGAATCCACATACAAGACTAAAATAAAATTGGTACTCCAACATTTACTAGACAAACGATCAAAGCTTCCCTAAATTACAAGAGACTACATGACGGTTATGATTCCTTTGGGGGCAACGTTAATGCTCCTTACTTTGTCACGAATAAACTTATCCATAAAGAAAATTGTTTCTGATTTAGCCCCCAGATACCTATTTTAGTAAGCTCCATAACCACTTTTAGTCTCCCATCCTCCTCTATTAATAATCCTCCGAGGCGTCTAGATGGCCTAGAGACCTTTTAGTGTAGATTTATTGAAGGAATAGTGGCTCATTTACTTGTTGTATTGTTGTAAAAAAAAAAAAAAAAAAAAAAAAAAAAAAATTTTTTTTTTTTTTAAAAAAAAATAAAGTGGGAATAGTGGCTCTATAAAATATAAAAAATAAAAATACCTTTAAAAAAATAAAACCTATATGTTATATAACAAACATTCACGAACTTGTTTATCTTTTGGTCTCAAATGGTCGGTAAATCCGTCAAATACTGATGGGACTACGCCTTTTTTCAACTTTGTGAGGAAAGGAGAGGATCGGTTGACGTCGGTTTCCTTAAAATGTTTTGAATATAAGCGACTGGTTTTTGTTGGATTCCAATTCTCTTGTCTGACGGCATTAACCCATTTAACTCGTTCATCTTTATCCGTGGGGAAAACTGGGGACAAAAATAAAATATGATATTATTTTACAATATAAAGCATATTTAAAATTATGGTTCAAGTAAAGTAATTTTTAATCTTCCGAGCAATGCGCTATGCAAACACAGACTAATCAAATGAAGACAGAGGTTTGATATTTTTTCTTTGTAATTATCTTTCCGTCCAATGTTTCCGGATGAATTCTTTAATAACTTTTACGTTAGTTTTTTACTTTGTATTACTAACGTTGTGAAGGTTATTTAGTCATACAGTTGAAAATAGGGAATCGTTCCAATCTGAAGAAAATAAAATTTTAAGGATGAATCTACTGTATTTCGTTAGATAGCTCAGAAAAAATAAAGAACTTAATTAGAGTTTTATGAAAATTTTACTTATAAATAGAAAGTAATTAGAGGAATAGCATCCTTATTTTGGGCTCTGGTACTGCAACCATAAGCTACACAACACGGCATTTCACTAGTAACTGTAAAACCTCTTCAAAACATAAACAGAGCGTGGACAACAGCGAGGCCGCCATGTGCCGAAGGGGCGGCTGGAGTGGGGGTAGTTTGTGCCACTCTTTCCCTTGCATTGCCGCTTCTACTCCTTTACGTATTCTGTGATTGTAACCATACCCAACCAAGGGCTCAGGTCGCTGTATTAACAAAAGTAAGACGACATTGATCCTCAAAACATAGTGAGTGCCTTAATTCATTTTGACATACGTTACCATTGTTTTCTCACATTGAATTCACCACTTCCAATCTAACTTCTTACAGTTCGTAGTTTTCTACATTGCAAATGTTTCAATGCCATTATATTTTTTAAAAAAATTGTAGTTAAATAATCTTTTTCCAATTAAAATACCTAATATTTGACATACGTTACCGTTATAAACGTGTGTTAAAATTTTTGTAACCTACGTTAATTTATGGTTCCATTTGTTAAACTTATGTTAAAAAAAAGAAGAATTATGAAATAAAGCTTTTTATTTTATTTTTTTCTCTTAATATATACATATACAATGGAAACGACTGTGATAGCTAGAAATGAAAATTAGGTCCTAGCATTTTGTAATGCTGTTGATAAAACATATAATAAATACGTTTAATATTGTTTTTTAAAGACTTTCTTAAAATGCAATTTTTCTACATGTTTCTCTAAGTCACCATTAAGTGTGAATATATTTTTGACATACGTTACCAACAATTAAAAATAAATCAATTAATCAGTTAATAATAATTCTTTGGTAATGAAGGATTATTGAAAGGGTCTAGACATTCTTAACAGATGTTAATAACTTTGGGGGGGGGGGCAATAATAAAATCCATAAACTTTTTAACAAAGTGAAAATAAAATTGGTACGCTAAATTTTTTAGATTTTTTTTTTTCACACAAAATGTATTACTATTGCTCTTCCTGGGAAATCACTTTAAATTAGCAGCCTTTAGAATCCTTTACCAAAAGCTGAATAAAAATCATAATGTGGTCAAGTTACAAACCCATTAAATATGTTAAATTATTAAAGGTTTTATTTATTTTAAAATTCATTATAAATCAAGGAAGCTAAAATTTGACAAACCAACTCAGGTATATATTCTCAAGTAGTTCGGCAACATCATAGTATGCCACAGAACATGAATAAGTAACTTTTTTTGAGAGAGAGTTTTTGGGTTTTCTAGAAAGTTAAATTGCCATTTTATTTGAAAATAACCCGGGTGTATTTAGGAGTATAAGCATGGCGTGTGTTAACAGAGATAAACACATTATATTTAAAAGCCATATGTTTCATAAGTGGATTTTACATATATAAAACATATAATTTTTACGAGATCTGGAGTGGAGAAAGAGAAATACAAGTTAGCCAAACTTTAAGGAATATTTCTAGCCAACCTCTAAACCACAAAGAGATCTAATTCAAATATTTGAGAAAGACCAAATGGAATCCGAAAGTTTATGGTTAAGAAATTCAAAGAGGGCCAATTATTTTGATTTTTACTTTCTTAACCTCTATCTTTGGTTGAAAGTGGTCAGAGGTCATTGAGAAGCAAAATAGGCTCCTAACATTTCCTAGTGAGTCTTGGAAACCTTTGCGGTTTCTTACATGGAGAAAACTTAATGATACAAGATGCGTAACGTGCCACTTATTGTGATGCAAGTAAGAAAATTGCAATTCTAAATACTATTCACCATTTGGGCTCAGAATATACATTTCAATATCCATATTTCAAAAAAGAAAATAATACTTTGAAAATATCATATTTATTTATAATTACAATAACATTTCATTTGCATTCTGTGCTTTTGGAATTAAATTCAGCCATTTTTTACATTGCATAATATGGCTACACCGGTCAATTCCTCTACTGTCGTCCAGAAGGATTTTCTAGATGCCCCTGATGATAGTCGCTGAGATAGTGGTTTTGCGTTGGAACAATTGCAATATGAAAAATTTTGCAAAATGGTTAAGTTTAGAGGAGCATTCACAATAAGTCCAACGTTTGAATGAAAACATTAATTTTTCTGAAAATTTGACCTCTTGGCAGCACCCCAGAGCTCTCAACTATACCTCCAAATTGGTAATATTTATTGTTTGTAAAGGAGTAATTTGATCATCAATGGAAGTTTAGAACGTTTGACGAGTACTCTCTCTAATATTGCGTTTTCAGTTGTAGACGTTTTTGTTTAATGTGATGAGATCATGTCAGTCTTTTGTCTAAATAAATTCCAAAGTAGCACACTGTATCCACTAAAGAAAAAGGTTCATTATTAATAGTACGATGTTATTCTAGGCAGTAATTGAGAAAAGAAACATTTTTTTTTTGTTGAATCACAATGTTGGAGTGCTACAACTTTGTGTTAACCTCTTTCATAATGTAAAACTTGAGTTAAAAGCCTTGTGTAGGTGTAGTCTTTTTAACAATAAAAAATAAAAGTTCTTATTTTTTTCATAAGATAGAGGTGGTCTGCAAATAATATGCTTTTTTAATAGTTTTATGAGGAAACAAAAACCGAACAATATACGTACAAACAGATACATTCATGAATGAAAAAAAAAACTACCACAAATGTAACAAAGGAGGCAACCTAAACTAAACAACTAAAATAAAAGTGGAGTTAAAGATGAACAACTGAGTCCTATCGTTTGATTGTTGTGGCACCTAAGAATGTCAAATGGAGTTAAAAATTTTAAAAACATTAGAATTTCAACAAAATAAATTATTGAAATACCAATATAAATGAAACAAATCTAAAAACGATCAGAAGTAAAAGATTTTTGAATACTTGAACATTTGATTTTTTGATAAATATTATACTTAAAAGTTGTCGTATTTTACGGTTGTTAAGTAAAAATTTTTTTAGTTTTTTCTATAGCTGCCATGACCTCGTCCTCATCGGGCGGTTCAATCTCTAAACCGTCCCCTATCGGTATCTCCTCGTCTTCAGCTGCCATCTCCTGAGTTCCGTAAAGTTCCCGAAAGTGCCTTTTCCATTCCTGTAGATAGAGTCTGCTGTCCGTGAGAAGAGTTCCTTCCTTGTCTTGGCATATGGAGGGTGATTGCTTGAATGGTTTCCTGATCCAGTTGGCAAGTTGAAAGAAGTTTCTTGGGTTGTTCTCTCTTCGGAATTCATCCATGTCCCGCAACTCTTTGTCCTGATGGGACTTCTTCTTGCACCTATGGATGTGTTTTTCTTCTCTTCTTTTCCGCCGGTAGTCCTCCACTGTACTACGCGTACGCCGACTAATAAAATAATAAAGCTCCTGGATACGATGGTATACCTGCCGAACTTATCAAAAACTGGTGGCGAAGTTGTTAAAGCAATCCATGAAATGATTATTACAATATGGACTGAAAAGAAGTTTCCATTCTCCTGGAGAAAAACAGTGATATGTCCCATATATAAGAAGGGATACACACTCATATGTTCCAACTACCTTGGAATAGCGCTGCTCCCGTCTTCGTATAAGGTTATTTCCAATGTGCTGTTTGATCGTCTTTTACCCATAGCTGAGGGAATTATAGGGCCATATCAGTGCGGATTTCGATGTGGGAAACCAACTACAGACCAAATTTTCACACTTCGAATGCTGCTTGAACGTGGAAGAGAACACATGCTGATCACCCACCATCTTTTCAGTGATTTGAAATCAGCCAATGACTCCATCAATAGGAAAGCACTCTATGAAACCCTCGTTGAACTGGGTATTCCCAGTAAGCTAGTGCGTATCATGAGATTGACTATGGCCGGTATAGAGTGTGTCGTCCGAGTAAACGGAGAAAAGTCAGAAGGATTTCCTTCCGCTAAAGGAGTGAGACAAGGAGATGCACTAGCATGTTTGTTATTTAACCTCGTTCTCGAGAAAGCCATAAGGGATGCAGGATTGTGGACCACGGGAAACTTGTTCAACATACTTGTTCAAATACTGGCATATGCGGACGACATAGATATTGTGGGACGCTCTCGCAGAGCTGTGCTCGAGGCATTTCTTGCCCTTGAGACAACTATTCGCCGCTTTGGACTGGAAATTAATTAAGAGAAAACAAAGCACATGGATACCATTTGGACCTTACGAATTCGAGCAGGTGTCTGAATTTACCTACCTTGACTCGCAGGTCAACGTGGAAATCCGCATAGGTGATGAAATTAAGAGGAGGATGCTGGCAGCTAATAGATGCTACTTTGCCCTCAGGAAGCAGCTGACCAGTCGGCTAGTGTCCTGGAAAACCAAGTTCACTCTATATATGACCTTGATCAGGTCTGTCCTCACATATGGCTCTGAGATATGGACGACAACAAGGTCTGATGATATGACATTAAGGATTTTTGAAACGAAAGTTCTTCGTCGAATCCTTGGAGCGGTATGTGTCGGGAATGAATGGAGACGTCGCACAAATGCGGAGGTGAACGGACTCAATGGTGATCTTGATGTGGTCTCAGTCATTAAGGTCGGAAGATTCCGGTGGGCTGGACACGTGGCACATATGTCTGAAGGAGACATTCCCTAGAGTGTCCTAACCGAACCAATTCATGGAAAGAGAAGTGTTGGAAGGCCCAGACTGCGGTGGACGGACTGCGTGGCTGGCGATGCAGGATCCCTCGGTGTCAGGAACTGGATGGTCGTAGCACAGGACAGGGACGCATGGCGCTTGTTTTTGGAGGAAATCAGGACTCGTGCGCGGGTCGTAGAATTTATACATACGTTTTATACTTATTGTCTAAGCAAATTCTCTATAAATATTTAGTCTCATAGTCTTAGGTTCGTAGGATATGCGGTTGAAGCAGCAATGGATCGGTATAGTTGTAGGAAATCACAAACTCGGCGAATAGTAACCAGCAATCGGTTATAAACTAAGGAGATTCTAAATTATCAGGGCTTGTATAAATATGTAATAAAATAACGAACCGAAAAAAAAATTAATTTTTGGTAGTTTGGATTAAGAAAGAACGAAGAATGAACCGAGAAGATAAAAAAAAATATATGAACCGGAGCCGAGAAATTCGGTTAAAAAAAAAAAATATATATATATATATATATATATATATATATATATATATATATATATATATATATATATATATATATATATATTAAAAAATATATTTTTACGAAAACAAATGGTGGAATCGAAGGTTCATGAGTGTCAATAATTCGTATGCCAGATTTTAAGTCGGCCTGAGAAAATTAAATTATTTGAGACTTTTTATTAGAAAAATATTAATTTTTTTTTATAAGAATTAATTTTATTATCTTAATTATCAACAAGAATCATAGAAAGAAATAACGTGAATACGTTATGAAAACCAAAAGAATAAAAACATGAATCGTCTTCTCGATACTTTTCATGTTTGGTAAAAATGTATAAATCTTAAAATATCACTTCAACTCAATTAAATTATCAAATAAGCAAATAATCAACTAAAAGAATCAAAAACAATTATGGTTATATTACGATTTACTCTCTTCATATGGAAAGAATAATTAAACCTAATAAAAAGGAATTAAATCTTTGACGTAAAAGGTATGTGTATGGTAAGTTGTAAAACGGCATCTGGCAAAGCAAATTCGAAGTCAGTTAATATCTCTGTATTTAATGGCCAGAACATCGTGGTTTTCCGCTGTTCATATCTCATGATACATCTTAAAGCGATCGTAACTTAAATAACTAGAACATAAAGCCTAAAAATAGTTTCCCCTGAGAATTTAATTTAAAATAGTTTTCACTCAGCCACTGAGAAAGCCTCAGCCTCTCGATATTTCTCGGCTCCGGTCCGTATATTTTTTTTAATCTTCTCGGTTCATTCTTCGTTCTTTCTTAATCCAAACTACCAAAAATTAATTTTTTTTTCCGGTTCGTTATTTTATTACATATTTATTCAAGCCCTGAAAATTTAGAATCTCCTTAGTTTATAACCGATTGCTGGTTACTATTCGCCGAGTTTGTGATATCCATGTTGATCTAGTTCCTACAACTATACCGATCCATTGCTGCTTCAACCGCATATCCTACGAACCTAAGACTATGAGACTAAATATTTATAGAGAATTTGCTTAGACAATAAGTATAAAACGTATGTATAAATTAAATCCTATATGAATTTTAGTGTTCCATGTCTTTAACTACTTTTAAGGATGTTTTTTCCTTTGAAATGTTATTTTATTTTACTTCCTAATTTATATTTTCAAGCCAAAGATTTGCTTGTACATATGCACAATAGTTGAGACCGATATAATTCAATCAATTCTTATTTTAGTTTGCGAGATTTCTTTGGAAAAATAAATACAATCTCTTTTACTTATTGTAAAATTTGAATTGAACTATTCAATGGAAGTATTCTTCATTAAATTACTTTATCTCTAAAGATCTGTACAAAACAATCTGATTATAATTCTTGATAATCTTAAATTTAGCTGATTATCAAATTTATCCAGAGAGCATCAAGTAGAGATAATAAAAGAAAGCCAAAAACTTTATGAGGTTCTCATCTTTTTCTGGAGAAGTAAAAAGAAACCAGAGCAGATAATTCAAAGAGAACTATCGAGTTTGTCAATAAATATTATGTAATGTTTTCGCATGTGTTCATGTAGGTATAAAGCGGAGTTAAGTTCTATTTCCCTTTCACCGATTGCAACTATTTGCCAAGAAATAGTATTTCCGGCCTGAACCTGCCATTGACCAATAATCATTACTACTGGGAACCAACATTTCGAAGAACAACTGTAAATAACTATTGCGTATAATTCAAAATGATCTGTCGAAAATTTGGCGGTTTCCTTCAATCTACAGATAGAAAGGGATCTTTTAGAATATCCGTGCAGGAATGCAAAATTACGGGGTTCTTATTTATCCGTAGACTGCTGCCGGTTCAGGTAGCTATTTCAGGAACACGGAATCTTTGGTAATAGTCTAATAAAGATGTTTTATTTGGAAAAAAAAAATATATGTATATATATATATATATATATATATATATATATATATATATATATATTTTATATATATATATTGGTATATAGTAAAAAATAAATATATATATATGTTAACAGGATACGCAAATATCTTTTGGCCACACGGGATATACTAAGCTGTAGAGGGGTGGGAGGAAGGAAATTAATTGCACATTACTAATTCCACTATATGCCAGTCAAATAAAAACAAGAGATTTTCAGTTTATCAGTTAGCTACCGTAACGCACTATTTTGCCAAGTTCGTTACCAGTATGCTACATCCCATAGTACATTAGCGGTAAATTAAAAACCATAAAAATGAATTTTTTTCAAGAATATTTGTAAAATAAAAATTTGAATACCCAAAGACATGTAGTATAGAGGATGCAGAACTAATTTTCCGATTATTTCATTATTAGTATGAACATGAATACCAGGATAAATATAATATAAATCAATAAAGTAATACATTTTTGATATAAAGAAGATGTCTCACTCGATTGTTTTTAGAAGTAAGTTCTAGTGAATATTGAAACTTATAATCGAAAGTGCATCAGATTTGAGGTTCTAACGTTTCATTGATATTATCTTTTGTGAGACTGAATTTTTTGCCAATTATTTGCAAAACTCTTTGAAGGTTTAAGTTGGATTTTTCTCTTATATATCATCAGTATGATACTTAAAAGAAAAAATCCTATGATACTCAAAGTATCATTTTTCTTTCGTGGAAATGGGTTTATAGGCTAGAGCACACTACTGATAGAAGCGCAGCGGAGAGGATTTTTCAGCAAAGTTGGTTATATAGCAAAATGCGCTCTGCTCAGAACCCGCACAGGTGTACGTAACCTATCGTGTTGGAAAATTCGGTTCGCTGTGCTGCGCTTCGATCCGCTAGTAGTATGCGCTGGCCGCGACAACTAGGAATTTTTAAAGTTAGCTATCTACAATATTTAACATACCTTCATTATCGTTACTTACTTATCATCATTTGACCTTTCAAAAAACCTCCATCGAGCTAGGTTTTCTGCTATATTTAAAAGGATTTATGCATGTTGGTTCACTGTTTAAATATTTGTTTTTAAATTTTTGTACTATATATATATTTTTTTTTTATATAATCTAATGTAAAAAGTCTTGAGATGATATAATTTCTGTTTTTCGGTACGTATTCTTATGAAACAAAGTCTCAGAATGTAGTGTATTATTGATTCTATTTGATATGATACATAAAATGTTTTTTCAAATAAAACACGGGTTTCGTTCAAATAGAATTGTCGATGTCGATCTGGATTATAGTCCAGAAAATAGGAGAAAAAAAAATCACTTCATCCAGAAAAGAAATATACATGTTTTTTTTTTCTCAATTATTTTTTCTTTTTTGCGTTATTATACTATATTAGAATTTTAACTTGGTTAATTCGAAAAAATGGAGCTTCAATGCTAATTAGCCATTGTTGTTAGCTTCAAAATAAACGTTTTTAGTAAAGAAAAGAATCTTCAATTTAATTGTAGTAATAAAATATTTATAGTTTTCTAACATGTTTGTTTATATAAATTGGATTTTTAGTCTTCCATTAATATGTGTTTGGTCCGTTCGTGTTTGTTTCTTTGTAGAGTTTCCTATTGATTCAATGTTTGGTTTTTCAGACATAGCAGTTGAGAAAAAAATGATTTTTTTTTGTAACTGAATGGCTTGTTTGACTGAGGGTAGAATGAGATCGATGAGCATGGTGGATATTCTTATATATCTGGGATAGTTGTTGGAGATTCTCATACATATGTTTTTTATGACTTCCTTTTAACAAAAGGAAAACAATTTAAAATCTACAAATAATGAAAAAAACAAGGTATATAATTTTCACTGTAATATTAGTCCATTGTATTTATTTATATTATTAAACCTTTAGTTGTTCATTTTTATTCTTAATGAATATACCATTAGAATGTTAATTAATTGAAACAGATTAATGTTGTTTGTGTGTGTGTGTGTGTGTGGGTATTTATATTCTTAATGATTTGATTTGGCTAATACCTAATTAAAAATTTAATACCTATTAATCGAACCCGCCTTTTAAAATATCAAGTGTAAAAAAAACTCCTAAAGGCCAACCCGATTAAATATCATTAATTTCTCTTCACGGTCCGATAATCTCTCAACCACGAATTCAAATTTTATGCTCAAACGAATTACAAACATCAGTAATATGAGATTCGTGAATGTAATTTCAGACCAAAGCTTTAATTTAAGTTTTAAAAATAATATGAAGTTTACGTGAATATTATAATTCGTATCTAATCTTTAATCATACTTTTTATTAATTTATTCTTACCGTAAGTTTTTTTTTTTTTTTTTTTTTTTACATACCTATGTTTTTTAGCTGAGAGTCTATACTTTTTTTGTGTAACGTTTTTTTCACACAAACGTAACATTTTGACACTTTCTTGCTCTGTTGTTGTTGCTTGGATCGAAAGTTTTTCAATTGTTTTCTGATCAGAAATTTATTGGAGAATATGTTTTGTTATATAACATTTATCGCTGAGACCTACAGTTTAGGAGCTACATTGGTTTAAATGAAAAAAAAAAAAAAAAAAAAACACGTGTGTCTAATTTGTTTATTTGTTGGGGTTTTTGACATGCTCTAGCTCTGTTGGTGTTGCTCGGATCGGAAAATTGATGACAGTTTCCTTATCAGAAATTTAATTTTGAAATTTTTTTTTGTTACATACTATTTAACATTGTGGCTAGGACCTACCGTATATGAACTATATTGGTTTGAATGAAAAAAGTCACGTTTGAAAACCATACTGTCTCTCAACTTTGTTTATTTCGAATATTGATTAATTGTTAGTTTAATTTAATTATCAATGAATTAATTTGATCCTTTCGATCCTAAAACGGAAATAGGGAAAAAGCAGTAGGTTATAGATAGTCACATCCATGATCTGCTGTTTTTCCCAGTTAGGCAGAAATTGAATTTTTTCCCTTTAGCTATAAAAAATATTTTATAAAAGGTCTGCTCAAATAAGCTTTAAGATAAGCTTGGTAAAGAGTCGGATGGATGAATCTTTGTCATTTTTTTTCTATTAAATGTAGATTACATTGTTTAGAGAAACTCGACATGTCAGGCTTTAATTATTTATGGCTTTTTAATTACAGCTAATGTACTATGGGCCTTAGCATTCTGTTAACGAACTTGGAAAAATAGTGTTGGTAGCTAACTGATAATCTAAAAATCTCTTGTAATAAAAATATTTTTTAAGAAACTCTATTATTTGTTTTATATTATAACTTCTGTTATTTGTTTATTTATTTCGTTTAACGTCACTTTATGCTGCTATGGCTAATCGGACGATGCTACGGTGGGAGTCCTAAATTTTGCCTATCCAGGTATATTAGGATAGGGATCTTTAACGAGTACCTGACATCGCACAGGCTCGGGACCCCCATTTTACGTCCCTTCCGAAGGACGGCATAGCTAAGGATTTTTTACTCCCTTTAAAAAATCCTAAGGTCATCTGCCGGGCTGCGAACCCGCGATCTTGGGTTTAGTAGGTTGCTATGCTAACCTCTACACCACAGGTGACCCCATATATAACTTCTGTTATCTAGCTTAGCTGGAATATTTTTTTCCATTCCCTGATCTTGAAAATGTATTTTACTTTGTCAGTAGTACGGCAATATCTCTAATAGTCAGCTAGCTATGCATTACAAGTAAAACATTTCAGAGGATAATCTCTTTTTTTAAAATGGCTATGTGAAAGAAGTAAGAGGCGTGTTCATAATCTCTTTGTACTTCATTTTTTTTTCTCTTGCTATGAAGATACCATGATTTGATTTAATTGATAACAATTTATAGTTTGTTTTATTTTTTAGTATTTTCTTAAAGATGGATCCTGGCAATCTTGGCATGGTATTTTATCACTTATCTTCATATATCTTTTGGGTTGAAGGGTTTCGTTTGATTAGAAAACGAAACTACTGCTTCCCTTGCTGCTAGTTCTACTGCCTAATCACTCCTATTTTCAGTTGTGACGAAAGCTGAATAAGTACTAGGTATTCTCTTGTTTAAATGTTTTATAGTGGTTGCTTATTTTTGGCCTTTTTTTAATATATCTTTTGCATAGGGGAACCTTATTGGAAAAAAAATTTCCTTTAAGTTGAATTATAAAATATCATACTGCATTAATAGCGCAAAAGTCCTCACTGAGCCTCTACTGGTTTTCTTTACACCAGTGGCGCAGCTGAGAGAGAAGCGCTGGTTTGGTTCTTTGAACCAAGTCTGGTTGGGGACCTCTATCATTTTTAATATAATCATATTTTTGTTTTTACTATTAACATTTTTGTTTCAATATTTTTTATGTAATTGTATTTTTCACTTTATTTTTTGTATAGTATAATGTGCTTTATTTATTTTCTTTTTCACTTAATTTATTGTATTATATATTATGAGGTTATTTATTTATTTATTTGTTTATATTTTATTTTCATTTATTCTTATAGTATATAATGTGTGAATGGATCCATAAAGTCATGCATATTACTTATTGCAATTTGAGGCAGATTGTAAAACTTTTTCAATAACAGATTTATTTAATTCTAAAAAAAAAAAATTATTGTACTAGCTTTATAACAACGGGTACCCTACACAATAGTTCGGTTTGGAGCCATCAGTGTAAATACATATTTTGTTGGATTTTTACATTCGTTTAAAGCTAAACCAGGTACTTGAAACTTTAGCCTGAACCCATTATCTAAAAGCTTTCTCAAACCTTTTCGAAACAAAAAGTCAGGATAAACAACAATTACTAACTAGTTATTTCGACAGAAAATATTTTAAGTTATCTACATACTAGAACGTAAGCGAAAGGAGTTTTATAAAACCAATTTAACAACTTTTCCCTAGTTATATTTCTCTATGTTACAAAATCCAAGAACAAAGCCATATATGAAGGTATGAGCGAAACCTCCTTGAAATTCAGGTGGTTTTTCTCGGTTTCTTATTAATAGGTTCCTATGCCAAAAAAAGAAATACCAGATATAAATAAAACTAATGTGCCAAAAAAAATTTCAATTTGCAACAAGAACAATTTTATAGTATTCTGTGGACTAAAGTTATTTTTTTCGTCTTCTCTATTTAGGTCGCACTTCCAACATTTAATAGCACTGGTATATTAATAAAATTAAATCTGAATAAACTACTTCATAATAAGAAATAAGTTCTTGAGCTGTAGAAAAGAACCTTAAAACAAACAATAAGCTGCGGATACAGTGTTACCAGACGTAGGGATTTCTTCCTACTGTAGGGGGATTTATCTCTGCTTTGGGCGTGGGCGGGTTCTTCGAAAACTTCGTACTTATAGAGATTTTTACATTTCTAGATGAAATAAATACTACAAAAATTGTTTTGAGTCCTATTTTTGTTTCTATTAAATAAGTAATTCGAGGTCAGTGTAAAACTATGGATTGTTAACTTGTAACAATGATAGGTTAATATCCGGTTTGATTTTTATCACCAAGAACACAACTGAGTTTGTTTTGTCGTAACATTCAATATTTTTACAGTGGTTTAAAGTGTTTTTTTTTTTTTTTTTTTTTTTTTTATAAGAAATTCCATGATTCTACAACTATGATCTTTCATTATTAAAATTAGGTCCTTTTATTACGAGTTTGTATTTTTATAAAAATTAGATTAATGTTGCTTGTGAAAGTGATAGATTCGTTACCAATCGTTTATTTTTCTGTGATTTGAAACTATGTTTTGAAATTATATTCTTTTATTATTAAAATAAATGTGTACTATTTATAATTGTTAATATATTTCACCTTATACGTTTTCATAATTATTATTTAGATGTCTAGTATTGTAAATAAAGTAAAAAATATATATATTTTTTAATCTAAATGGGCTGAGAATTTCGAAGGGATTCATTTTTTGGTGGTAGGGAGGTGTAGGGTGGTAGGGATATTTATATATATTATGTTATCAATATGTAATATGTTAATAGGAATGTATGTAAAAAGAATGTCGTCATTATATACAAAAATAAAAGTTGGAAGTTGTATGTATATTTCCTTATAGGAATATGGTGAGGTATCAGGTGATGGATTAAATTTCCCAAAGCAATGCGTTGAGCATATAAATTATTACAACTTAATAAAAATTTTGGTTATATTAAGATGTATTTCCCAAGAAATATCCCCTAACCAATGAAACACACCTTGATAGATTTTCTCTAGAAGATACCAGTATACTAAGAGACGACATGTCGCGACATGACAACGGATCAGGTCCAAATACCACCATTACTTTTCACTTTCTCCTCCATAAAGCTGCCATCTAGTAATACTTTAATGAATGTTTTAGAGACTTTCTTTCTTTAATATTTGATGTTAGAAATGTTTTTAAAAATTTATATCTTATTTACTTACTCATAGGTGGATAACTGCTTTAAAGAAATTAGCAAGATTAGAGTTTTCCATACCTGAAACAAAAGAAATCTAAAATAAAGTAATTGATAACAGAAAATACAAGATTGCATAAAATTCGTATTTTTTATTTATTTATTTTTTTATTGAATTACCAATTTGATATTTTCATCATCAAATTATAAGCCAACTATTCGAATTCCGTAAGTACGATAATTGTGAGATTTCGGTACGAGACCTATCAGTGTTGAACTAATCCTGTAATTTTTAACGGTTTCCAGTCATGAAAACAATTCACCCTTTCCAGTTTATCCACTTAGCAGTAATGCCACAATATCCCGCTAATTAGATAACAACTATCCTACAACCTTTATTTTACTATAAATAATAAATGTTAAGTAAACCGTTTTTAGTATCATAATATGCTGAAACAGAGGAAATATATTCCAGTAAGAAGTGTTTGCTCACAACGAAAAATAGTCATATGGAAGAGATACAAAAACATTTGATATCGCTCATGGCAGATCTAGTTTTGGTTGAACAACGGATCGTCACCGTGGGCCTGAGAAGAATTGAGAGGGGGAAAAAAAAAGAAGGTTTGTCAGACAATTGTTGAGGGATGTGCTGGTGATAAAAAGGGACATCTAATATATGTTATTGAAATAAGTGTACAATCTGTCTCAGTAAAGGGCAATAGGTACAGAGATAAATGTATTCATTCATTCCGTATTTACAAATGCACACACACACACACACACACACACACACAACTAATAATAATAAAAAAAATAAAATAAAATAAATAAAAATCTCCATAAAATAAAACTAATAATTATTTACAATAATCAAAAATAAAACAAAATTGAATTAAAATTAAAATAAACAAATTATTATTCATTCATACTTTATATACAATACAAACACACTCAGCCCGGGGAACCCCGAATCGAACCTATTCCCCACTTATTGGGACTCAAGGCTAGACGCGTAGAGATCCCAGCGCTGCTCTCTCGGCTGCATCACTGGTAATATGCAGTGGAGGCTTAGTGGGAGCGCTATGGCCACAGATACTCAGGACTTGAGTAGAGAAGCTGGTCATTACCAGACCTCCAACATAACTTTATACATTACAAAAGGTCTCGGGGCTATTGCCGTTTTAACCTTCTCGGAGGGTTATAAGGATGGTTATGACTGGATAGGGATGATTGGATAGGTTTTGATGAAATTTCGAGAATTTTGAAGGAACGAGATCAAGGACAAAAGGTATTTTTAGGTCATTATGTAGGGTTTTATTGGTAACATAATAAGGTGCATTGACTATTGTTCGGAGGACTTTGGATTGGAAGGATTGAATACGTTTAATATTCGATTGTCTTGCTTTTCCCCTCAGTTCAAGTCCGTAGGTCCAAATAAGTTTTAATAATGTTTTATATATGAGGAGTTTGTTATCAACTGAGAGATGAGAATTCCTGCCTAGTAGTCTGTAAAGTTGGCTAAATCTCCTGTTTAGTTCTTGTCTTTTTAGTCTAGTGTGAGGGTTCAAGTCAGTCTTTTGTCAAGGGACATCTAAACACTAAAACGGTTTGAGTTTTTAAAAAAAGATCTGACAGCCGTTTATAGAAATAATAACTACCAAAATCAGCGACCGACAGTCTGAAAGATCCCTGGTCTGATTAGTAGCACATGCTCCAACCGCTGGTACATAAACATACAGAAAGAACTTGTTTAATTGATCACTAAGCTGCTAAATATCAGTACCACCTTTCGAAGTCAGAGGCTTTCCAAAAGGGTTTCCTACGATAGTCATAATTACAGGGATAGTGAATCGGTTCGACGATACATCAGCTTCTACTAGTGCAATAGCCAGCCACGCAATACAGTTTACTGAATTCTAGAGTCATCAAACCAAGCAGATTTCGCTGAAAAACTTCATGTAAGTTCGTGGTACAGTAAATTTTCTTAGAGCCGACAATTAGTGGCCTTCGTAATAAGAACCATTAGTCGAGTTTAAAAGACTTTGGTATTTTTTTTTCTCATTTATTTAGTAAAATATACTTCTATACTAACAAAATGAAACTATAGTTCAAGAATATCAAATTAACTAGTTGGCTGAGAATTAAATAACCTTCAGGTATGATTCAACATTGCCTTGACATTATATCTATTTGTAATTATATTTTATCAGCATTAGGCTTGGTATTTAACTATTAAGATAATAAAGGTAATATGAGTAACATTTAAACAATCATCAATATTTTGTCGTAAAGACGAGGCATTCGAGCATTGTTAGAATTAAGAAAAAACAGTAAGAAGAAAAGGAAGAAGGATAAGATAGTAAGCGACAGGAATGATTTGTTTGAATTAAATTCCGTTGTGTAAAACTCTGTCAATTACTTGAGATAAATCCAGGAATACTCCAGTGGCATATTTGAGGCTAGTAGTCTTCTATGTTGATGTTGACTTGATGATATTAAAAACAATATTCGATATGTTAAAAAGAAGTCTAATAGGGTTCATTTTTTATAATAAAGCCATATACTTATTTAATAAAACTTGATTTAATTATGAATAATTAAATTAAAGTTGGCATTCACTGGTGTGATAGACGGCATTTTATACTTTAAGTGAACTTACTATTGCATGATATGAACATGGCATTTAGGGGTAGTCAGATATATTTTTAGAAGTAGCAATTTATTTAAATGCTGTCGAGACACATACATACCTGTTTCAAGAAACCTACTTAATTTTTTCTCCGTTGTTGTTAGGGCGGAGGCCTAGGTGCAGCAGTTTACTGAAAATATTGTTGTGGTATGCCCGTAAATTATCACATAAAATATCGAATTTATTATAAATTTAAGTGATTGGTGTGAGAAGGGATGATTCTAAAAAATGTTTGTATAAGTGTTAATCATCTCCGATAAAGCAATGTTTATGAACCCTTCGGCTATACACTTAACAGCAACATCAAGTCGTTCAAAAGTCTACTACGCTCTTACACTGATTTCTTTCCACAACTAAATGTTCATTTTAAAAATATAGTATTAGAAAATATAAGAAAAACTCACAGTTGTGAATTAAATTTAAAAAATCATAAAAATCTTATAAACAATCATAAAACCGATATATGCCCTTTTATTTTTTTCCTCCGTTCTCCATTTTCTCTGACAACTTCAAAGATTCTTCTGAGAAATTGCCTTTCAAATTTCAGGAGTCTGTTTCCGATATTGGTGACTCCATTTTTCCGATCAGTGGCGTGTATAGAGTGAACCAGTGAGTACTGGATGAACCAGTCTTTTTTAAGTTTTTTTGTTCTGGAAGAAAGATGTTTACCCTATAGTGTTTAACCAGGCCATAGAAACAACTATTGGTAGCATTGATTCGCCTGCCAATATCCTTGATTCATCATTTCATAAATTCATTCATTCTTTATATATTTATATAATTACAGGGATACATATCTGCAACTCAAATTTTTAAAAGGAATTAAAATATAATTATTTCGTGTAAGTTCACCTCGGATCCTTATAGATTGTTTCAAACTTATTGTTGCCAATTTCGAGAAATGCGATATGGTCTACAGCACTACCAGTTCATGTATATTTAGTTTTTTCTCATGGACTATGAGGTGTCATTGTCTTTTGATATCAAAATTGTCCCCATATTTTAATAGTTGTGAAATTCTTTTAAAAAAAAGAGCTCGTTAACTGGATTTTAAGTTTTGAACAGCCGCATTTATTACCATGTTAAAAAACAAACAAACTCCTTGTCCTACTTTGCTGCTTGTTCCGGAAACGGTTGATAGTTCGGATCTCACACTGCACATTTACAATTTAGCATTGCCATTTTTACCAACTAGGTGATTTTTCATAGCACATTGAGTTCATTCAAAGTATTGTACAACTCCTCTCTACTAATGCTGTCATATTTTGCCTTAAAATCAACAAAGAGGGTTTGAGTGGCCTGCTTGTATTCCATGGCGTTTTAGAGAACCATCCAAAAATTAAATATTGATCGGAGGTTGAGTTTTCTTTTATATCCCTACTGGTAACTCACGAATTTCCTCTCGGCGGCTGGCCAGTAAAAAAGTACTAAACCTTTCTCGAAATAGACAAGCATATCGAAACTATGGCTACCGTGGTACTAGTTGACGTATTCTCTTCTGCTATGACCGTCCAGCTTTGTCGAGTTAGATCAGCAGGACCTACTTGCCCCAAATATTATAAATAGTTTTAAAATAATAAATTATTAATAATCAAAATAATTCTTTTTGCTAAGGTTTTGGCACACTGATACGTGGGGTCAGCTAATCAAGTCAATTCAATTATAAAAGAAACTCATTTAAGAGAATGGATTGGATGAGTGACATTAATAGAAATTTCAATTAGAAATAAGGTATATTCAAATAAAGATTGACAAATAAAATTACATTTAAAATTAGAGGTAATTTCTTAGTCTAGTATCTTACTGGGTAATAAAACAAACTCAATTTAGACTAATCTTAATGAGTGAGAGATGCTATGGTGTGGAAACTGCGTTGTCGGTGGAAGTCATGGTTTTGGATCGGTCAATCATGCGTTCATGTCAATCATGAAGTCATGCGTTGGTCGGTGGATCGTCTTATGACAGATATCCACGTCTACAAGTTCACATCGTGGTAGTTTGAGGTTTGAAATTAACTTTGCACGGGGAAGGGAATTATCATTTTCTGCGGGGCCTAAGTGCTTATCCAGAATAATATAAAGTAAGGGATAGTTATAAAAACTCTCTGGTATACTGCCTAACTTATCTCTAGTTCCTAGAAAGGTTATAGATTTCTAGATTTCTTGACAAGAACTGTGAGGAGTTCACCTACTCCGTCTCATAACAAATATTCTTATTGTTAATTTAAAATAGTATAAGTTTGATAGAACAAATAATTGAGAGAACAAATAATTAATGCTACTATCTCCTAAATATTTGCATTTTCTAACCTGATACACTTCAATACATAAGCCAATTTATATATATATATTAGAACCAATTGGAAATGTGGAATAATATACTAATGGACTATTCAATATCATTTATTTTATTTAATCACAAAAACAAAAAATCCTTAAATTTATGTAAAGCTAGGTGTTGGGGTAAACTCAAAATAAAAAAACAGACTTTCCCACTGAGGTAAAAAATAGCCAGTAATTACAATATTTATTGGCTATTAAGTTGATCAAGTCCAACAAGAAGGTAAGGAGATGTTACCCTAACGGTCTTGAAATATCTAGAAGGCCACCAGGTTGTTAGCTGTAATGGCTTCCTTACTCAGCACATCTCATTTTTAAGGCCGAACCTGCTCATCACATTTATTTTAATTTCTTACAGACATATGTATATGTTATTACACATATACAGTTGGCAATATGTTGTAACAAACCTATCACACTCTACAATGAAAGGGCTAAAACTCTACCTAGAGTAGGTATACAACATTCTTAGCTACAAAAGCAGTAAAAGTATATCTCATAACAAATATATAAATATATAATTATATAAAGTAAATTACTTGTATAAATAATCTAGATTTATTCACAATGGCGAATGAATATGTTAATAGTGGGAGGTTATATAACGGTTATAAATGTTATTTCTTTGTCAAGTTGGTGCTCTGAAGAAAAGTTATTTAATCAAAGATGGAGATGTAGTATTTTGAATTTGTAAAAATTCAACATGACCATAGAAAAGTTGTTAGAAACATGAGAGCTTATAAATTTGAAGGGGGTCACCTGCGGTGTAGTGGGACGTAAAATGGGGGTCCCGAGTCTGTGCGATGTCAGGTACTCGTTAAAGATCCCTATCCTAATTATACCTGGATAGGCAAAATTTAGGACTCCCATCGTAGCATCGTCCGATTAGCCATAGCAGCATAAAGTGACGTTAAACGAAATAAACAAACAAAATAAATTTGAAGTAGGAGACCTCATCATGTTGAGAGTTGCAGTAGGTTAAATAGGCGAGAGTTAGATAATGTGAGAGTATGACCAATTAAGATTTTGAAGAAAATCTAATCAGTGATTTATGAAGTTGATTGTGGCAAGATAAAAAATGTTTTTCAAATTTGTTTCACAACATCAAACCAACGTCAATGAACAATGAAAACATAACTGTTATATGTATATCATTCCACTAAAGAAATATTTACTCCATGGTGACTAAATCAAAATTATTTGTTTTGTATTTTAAAATTTGTGCATACACAATGAAAAAGGCATACTGTATGCATTACAATGTTATAAATACTTTTCTATTAATACAAATTCATATTGAAATACATTAATTAACTTTATAACAAAAAAAAATCTCAAAGTAAGAAAAACTAAACTGAATGAATAAATTGAAAACAAATAAAATGAAAATAATAAAAACAAAAATCTTCAATGTCAATAAAAGTAAAACAATTCTTATTCTCCAAAAAGTCTTTACTTCAGTTTTAACTGATTGTAGTATTCCAGCAGTTCCTTCTGTTATACTGTTTTCTATTGCAGACCCTTGCATAAGAAAATCTGTAGCTGACTTAAGTCTCTCGTCTTTGTACAAGTGATAGTAATTTCAAATATGCAAGAAAGTTTGTGAGTTAGATCGTCACATTCACAAGCGTTTGAATTTTGTTGGTAAAATCGTTTCAGGTAATGGTTAGTTAGTCCGTATTCTGTAAGTAATTAAGTTAGTTTGCAATAAGTATTTTATAGTTTTGTGATGTAACTATTTGTGTAATGGTCGTCCCTTCGTACATTTTTGTACTTTCAGTACGTAATAATTTTATATATTAAAAATAATTGAAAATAAGTATATGCTCCATCAAGAGACATATTAATCCTTGGAATAAATATATCAAGGATTGGAAGTACCCTTAATATCGATAGCCAAGCCTGCTGCAGTAACGGAGGAATTTGCCCCACTTTTAGTCATCTTTGGAAACCTGTGATCTGAAATCGGAAATCCACTTTCACTCTTTTGGTAATTGAAATATCATCTCGTAGCAAATATCATTCTAGTAGTTATTATATAATAATATTTAGAGAAAGTTTCAACATATTCATAAATGCAAAAATAAATTTTTTTTTTTTTCAATAATACCAGAAATTAATTTTTAAGTGAAGTAAATATGATAATATAAGAATTACAGTATTAGGGTATTTTCTATATATTGGATATTTTTTTCTGGAATTTTATTTTAATGAAACCTATCAGTATATGAAGACAATGAGTTAAATTATTTTACTATTCAGCAACTCCTGACTTAGTCGGTATCTGTAAAACAATTTCTATACGGTTTTGTATTTTTGATTTGTATCTATTTAATTTTGATCAGATTTTATAAAATAAGAAAAAAAGGAAACATTAATCTATTAAAATATATATACATATATATATATATATATCTATATATATATATATATATATATATATATATATATATATATATATATATATATATATATATATTGATTAAATTACAAGGCCATTTTGTTCATATGAGAAATATGTATATTTCCGATTCTAGTTCTCCTTTGAAATGAGCCTAAAAGTAAAAGGTTATGAGATATACAGGCTTGATTTAATTAGGACTGATAAGTTGATCGAAACTAGTTTTCAAATAAGATTGGTTTATTCTATCAATATAAATATTTCATGTCGTATAACTTTGTTCACTTAGTTTGTACTACATTACGAATCATATTAAAGAAATTAATTTGACAGCTAACCCAGCAATAATAAATGTAATTTAAGACGGATATACTGATATTAAAAATACTTTTCGACAATACCAAAATTTTTTAAAATATTATTTCTCAATATAATGAAGCAGCTGATGCGTTATAATAATAATATAGTATACTATATAATAATACTACATAATAATAATTGATAGGTACTGTTGATTCGCGATTACATGTGCCAGTTCCGAGATTAATTGAGTCCATTTGTCTGCTTGGTATTGGCTACTCCCTATATGCACCTTCAGGGATTTTCTAGAGAGTAATGATCAGTGAACCCATCATATTTTCACATAATGGATACACATCTGTATGTCGTTAATAAAAATTTTGGTCCTTGAACATTGTAAAAAGTGGTTGTTTATTAGTTGTGTGCATTTATATAAAAATATCTATTTTATATATATGTATTATTAAAAAGTGTTTTGTAATTTTCAAGGACACAAAATGTTTTTTGAATTTTGGAACTTAAATTGATCAAATTATTAATAAATAAATGATAAGCTGAATAATATCTATCAATTTCTATCAATAGTATCAATTTTATGTTTAATAGTTTATACGGGTAGAAACCCACTAGTTTCTCAATTCGGTTCCCTCTCGATTTCCAATAATCCTCTAAAGACTCTGGGGCCCTTCTCTCAGTTATTCTGCTCAAAGCCCTATTTTTAACCTATTGGTTGTTTAACTATTTTTGTTACTAAACGAAAGTAAAAAACATGGCAAATAAACTAGTAAACAATACGTGGTCCGGTTTGTTTACTATCAAAATTTAAATCCGTTTCATTTCGCTGGTTACCGGAAAATTACGACGCAGTTTACCACGTAAATTATTTTTTTATTATAAACTTTTTTTATTTCCAGTCACACCATATGGTATTCAAGTGAAGGTACGTAATTAATAGGAATTAATTAACAAAAAATAATTTTTTATACCTCCTCCTGGCATGGGTTAAAGAGATTTATTTGAGCAAATCTCTCATCCAGCTTCTTTTAAGCCTTCTGAGAGTATTTCCAGGTATGTCAGTCGTGGCCATGTCATTAATGAGTATGTTGTTATGTCCATGAAGTCTGTCATGAAATCGTCTATAAAGGTCATGTATATGTTCCTTTACTGTGGGTATTTCTAAATCAGTGTGAAGTGTGTGGTTTGAAACGTACCAAGGTGATTTCGTGATTAGTCTGAGTAATTTTGATTGGAATATTTGTATTTTTTTAAGGTGTGTATTTTTTGCAGTCCCGTATATTTGTGTGGCGTATGTCCATATGGGTTTAAGTAAGTAAGTGTATGTATTCAGTCGTTGTCGGAGTTTTAATGTCGACCGTTTATGAAGCATTGGATACAGAAGTTTTAATCTCTTGGTTAGACTGAGACGTTTTCGTTTTACGTGTGGGCCCCAGGTCATTCTTCTATCAAATGTCAGTCCTAAGTAAAAAGAAGTCCGTCATGCCAAACTCTGTAATTGAGCTACAAAATCTTAAGGATGAAATTAAAAGTAAATCTTTGAATTTGAGAATTTGAAACCTAAATCTTTGAATTCGAAGTATTAAATTTAGCGAAACGGAATTGCAAAACTTCCATTGTAGTATGATAATGGAAACTGTTTTAAAAATAACAGTGAAGGAAAAAGTGAAATTCCTCCTAAAAAGGAAAATTAAGATATTGAAAATATTGAATTTATCGAAAGGACCGTAACAAAGATTGTAAGGCCTGCATTGGAAATTTTAGTAGAAAGACTTTTAGAATGCATATTATTTTCAATTGGCTGTTAATTTCTCCCGATCTATTGATAACTAACCTCAGAAAAATGGCAACATAAAAAAAAAAGAAGGAATTATTTGAATCCGATGCTAGTGACATTTTATCAATGAACTATGACCATCTATCTTAAAAATCATTACAGGAGCTTCATATTACTGATTCGGATAATTCTGATTAGAGCCATGATATTTTTTTGGGATAAGGTAAAGCTAAGATTGATTCACCATAATTTAAAAAAGAAACATTATCCAAAACACTAAAAATATTTGACAGTATAGAGAAGGCTTTAATAACAAATAAGAACGCTAATGGTGAGTAATGACACATCTGCTTCGGAGTAGGACTATTAATAGCTTCTGCAATATTTATTGCATTATGCTGGGGTTGCATTAATAGATGTGCAGAGTTTCTCACGATGTAACTATTGACATGTCATTCATTATATTTATTTTCAATCACATTTAATTGATTTATTAGTTCAATGAATAAATACTTAAATAATACTTCAGGAATTTGATTATGTTCTAATATTGTTCAATGATTCATGCTTTTTATATAAAATCTATCTTTGCATTTATTGTTCAATTGCATTTATACTTCAATCAGATTAAAGGGAAAGTGAAAAATAGATATCGATAATATGAACCACTTATTTATAATAGGAAAGCTTCTGGAATCTTATCGTACTCGTTATAGTACGTATCAAGCAAGTCCCGTGAGACTTGCAACAGAACTCTTTACGGAGCAAGGCTAGTACATTCTTCAGTCCTTTATTCACCTCCATGGTGCTTCTTCACGGAATATGGCATTAGTCAGTGTCCTTCCATCATTGGCAACTGACGACGCTTCAACAGGAGCTGAAGAAGAAGCTTTCTAATACTGTAGTATCACATCCGGAAGAGGGTTAACGACTAACAGATTAGTGGAATCCTTACGCAACACTTGTTTCTTCAGAAGCCACGTTCGCTGACGAAGCAGTTTTTCTCTTACATGAAAGATGAATGGAGAGACATCAAACGTTTTTGAACGCTGAATAAGCCCTCTTAAAAACGCATATGCTTTATCTTATGATTTAAGAATTAAAATTTCCATAGTATATTGATGATCTTATCATAATTACAATCATGAGAAAGGAAAATTTTTGAAACTGAATGTATCATATTACTCGACTTTAATCAGATATTATCTTTATTGTATCTACGCTGGACTATAATCCAGACTCTTGATACCGCTGTTCACCTGTTGTAAGTGGTCAGCAAGTTGGTAGGCAGACATATCTTCTAAACCTTGAGGGACGTCTCAATTTTTCTCCAGGAATTCGTAAGTTGCTTACATTAATGACAACATATGTTCTTTCTCTCTACTCATGCGTCCTGCTCACCGCAACCTATTTTAAGAAACAGGCAGTCATCCATGACCTTTAAATAAATATTGTACTTCGGTGTAGCTTTTTCTTTTACTGTCGTTATTTATGATTATCCTACTAAAGGCTCTTCTTTATCTTTAAACCTTTTCCTCCTATCTGAGGTAGATAAAACTATTTTTAAAAACATATTTGTTCAATATATCTGGAAAGAAACCTAACATCTTTCCGAATAATAACTTATTTTCTTTAAGTTACATTTAATGTAAAGCTAACAGCTTTTTTCGTTATCAATTATTTCCCTTATAGAATTGAATTAATTATAATTTTTAATAAATACCGTCAGTTATATGAGGTTTAAAAACGCTATATTGCTTTCCTACCCTGAAGAAAGAAATCTCGAGCTATTAAATTTTTATAAACAAATAACGACACTTAGTTTAGCTCAATAGTAATAGCTCTGCTAATTATATCTTCAAATCAAGTATATACAAAAAAGGAATAGACATCTGACAATTAAAATCATATTTTAAGAAACATTGCAAAACGATGCAAAATGGAATATATGAAGTCTCAAGATCTCGGTCAGAAAAAGAAATCGTTACACATTACACAATCAAGAACAAATCTGAACAGAACACAAACTTGACCCCGATACATATCTCAACAAGAATAATACCACCGTGATAGAAGGTGGAATTAGCAATACTTATTCCAATATGGCTGATGGGATTTTATAAACAGAAAATATGTCAATTCGTTAAGCAAACATGGAATAACAAACATGATTTAAACGTATACAGACTATAGATTTGCTTTAAACTGGGATGTGGCCAGCAACCACGATTAACCGCTAAATTTTTCCCCTATTAAGAGTACTCACTTTATCGAGGCTGGTTGTGCCTCAATATGCACTTAAACTTTAGTTAAAACTAGTTTCAACTATTCATATAGAGTTTTTACTAAACTAAAATCGGTGATAACTAGAATTATCGAACAAACATGGATAATTCAATTATTGGCAAGTTAATACCAACAAAAGAGTTTTGTAAAATTTAGTTCCATTTAGATAAATCAAGTTTTCTGGTAAAATATATAAGAGCCCAGTGTAGGTAGAAAATTTATATATTTTTTTATTTTATCGATTTTGCTGTTGGGAGATTTATTGTACAGAGATATGTCCTCTATAAAGTTATTGCTTGTAGTTGTTTTTGTTTTTTTTAATTAATAATTTCACTAAAATTAAACAGATAATTTGTTCATAAATATAAATAAAAATAATTATGTGCACCAGATAACTCCTTACAAATTTCTTGTATTAAAAAAATGTTAGAGGAACAGAATTAGGCAAACTTTAGTTGAGAAATCATCTGGAGGTATCTTTCATTAACCCGTTATGAATATTCTTCGATTTAGGCATCATGTAATTGAAGCAGTGATAATAGTGATTTAAATAATGACAAACGTTACATCATTTATTTATCATTTGCATCATTTATTACATAATTTATAAACTTGATTTGTTGAATATGTTTTCAACTGCAGGAAAAAATATATAGAAAAGACTAAACATAAATTATCCAACAAATATTGAAATAAGGCGTTCTGTAAGCCAGTAGGATTTCATTATTTCAAAATTTCTTTAAATAGATCCCTTCCTTCATTTCTAGTTCTCCATACGAGAATGCTTCTGCGAGATTTTTTTTTATATCGTCTCGCCGAAGAGCACTATGGATGTTGAGTATGTGCACCAGTTATTGGTTAGATTGTTTATAAATACGAATTAAAAACGTTATTGTCGTTGGATACATTTTTAATAAAATGATGCCTTATTATTTTTTTAAAAAATGTATATTCTAATCCATAATGGTGTAGTTCATTCTGAAATTAAACGGAAATTGTTATTTATTTCTGAAAAATGTATAAATTATAATTATGTATTTCTTTTGCTTTTCGCTGGTAAAAATGGATGATTGTTATTTCAGTTAATTTTGTCCTATAAGAAATTCAAGGTGAATAGATATATATATTCAGTGGTTCATTTTTAAAAAGTCTTCCACCAGCTACTCGTTGTACAATACAAGTTGAGACTTACTATTTTTTTTGTTTTTCATACATTTAGAGCTCCTAGTGAATCCTTTCTGGTTTAGAATGAAAATATGGCAATAAGCGATAATAACCTCTTCTTCAGAGTTACTCCACAGGTTTAGCAGAGGATGGCTGAAGCGATATCTATCATAACACTTACCCGGAGGATGGACTACAGGTTACACAAGAGAGAACGGGGCCTTGGTCGCGGTTCAAGGAATTCCAGATTCCATGATGGGGGTCTTTGCCAATGACTGCTGAAAACACCATTTAGGAGGTCAGGTTGAGGGGATCTGCTTTACAGAGTATTTTTTCCTAAAAATAATTCTAGGTACTTTTCCGGATGTCGAACTTTAATGTAAAGGGTATACACTAAAGACGAAATCAACTGTGTAATCTCCTATAATGGATTGAGTGACCTTTGGGAATGACATGTGCTAATGTCAACTGTTAGAGGCTGACGAATATTGTCAATAACACTTTGTCAGATGAAGGAAGTGGATGAAAAATAAATCGTTTTAATAAGACCTGGCAGTTTGATAAAATTGAAGAGGTAATATGTGTTTTGAAACTAAGTATCGATAGTTAATAGCCTAATACTTCATCGATAGTAAAATTCTTGAATTATAGATAAAATCAATTGATACAAAATTATTGAATATTTATTGAATATTTTCAATATATTTAATATTTATTTTAATCACAAATCACGGTACTTAAAGTTAGTCGTGTACCATAGGTATTGGTATTAATGCTTAGTGGTGAAAAGGATAATGGTTAACGAATGCTCAGTAAAAAATATAAAATATAAAATTCAATGTGTTTTTATCACTATTTAAAAAAGGTACTAAGCTGTGCCAATCAATGGATGGTATGAAATAGGTCTTTTTATTCAATAATAGTCTCAATTTTATAGTCGCCTTATTTGACGAACACTATTTCTGGCATTAGGCATATTACCATTTCTTTTATTAAATACTAATATAAAAGTACGGAAATTTCGTTGCATAAAATCGCCTTTTGATAAATTTAAAATAAAGTTCTTGGCAATAACCTATTAAGTTATTCAGCTGATAAACACGATAACAATTTAAAACCACTAACAATACGATATAACGTAAAGAAATTGTTATACCCCATCTCGAATAACTATTTTAATTCCTGTAAACTCTAATTTTTTCTAGGAAGAGATCTAAGCTCCAAACGCTGGGGTTTCAGAACCACTAACCTCCATGGCTGTTGACAATACAAACCCCCCTCCCCCCCTCCAAAAAAAAAACACCAAAAGTATCCCAATACTCCTACGTACGGGCCAAATGGTCCCAATAGTAATGCCGATGTTTTCGATTTTTGCATCGAAAGTAGGTACTCTCAATCGCTCCATTGAGCGTCTAGATAAACTTTTTTTTTTTATCAAAGGCCGCGTATCCTTACCCTCTCTCTCCCCGCATTTATGGGAGGATCTTTGTTAAGGGGTTTTATGGAATACTTTTATATATTCCATCTGTAATATCCTTTTTTTTATATATTTTATAATTTAATTTATATTATTTTATAATTTGTATATTCAAGAGTATTTGTTTTGTTGCACATAGTATATGAATGAAACCATTGTCATCTCAATTATTTATTGCCCTTGTGTGCGGTTGATTGTAATTTGTCGTCAATAAAAGCTTATTCTTGAACTAATAGATTCAAAGGTAGAAACTAAAGCTATTGTTTCACAGACAGGAAATAAATCCATTAAAGTAGATCTTTCAGCAGGGGACTTTCTACATTCCAGGTCCAGCCCGTTCTTGGTAGTCCGTTAACAGTCCAAATACGATATTCAATCCTGTAGATTAGAATAGCTATTAGGATAGCTGTGCATATAAAACTAGTTTATTTAAGTAATCTAAGTGTACTATTAACTAGGATTATTAGATTTTAAATTGCTTCCCAAAAATATGTATGTAACTATCTGTAGCCTACAGACTGTAGGTATAAAATTTCATGCTGAATTAAAATTTAAAAAATATCTTACGTGTAACTAAATAAAACGGAAACATATTGAATTAAAGCCTAAAAAATTGTGTGATGTAAGCTGCGAAATATATTTATTACAACTTACCACACCGTTAAGTTGTAACTATCAAAATAATTTCAGGATAGTTTTTTTATAATAGATATGTTTTTTAAAATTGATATTTACAACTGTACAGTAATAAAATAAATAAATTAGCAGAATTGTAATTTAATACAAATCAATAACTTGTGAAGCCATTACCCATCGGTAGGATTTTAAAAAAGTACCTGATATGAGTCAAATCAACAACATAAGGAACATTAGCATAATTATGAATAAGATTATTTGTGAGATAATAAGGAGCATTGAGGATTTCGGATTGTCTGGAAACGTGATGAATTAGATGGTTTGAGCATTCTTCTTATTTTCTAGCTCAAGAAAAAACATTTAGTAGCACTTGGTTTTATCAACTTCTGATTTCCATTTATCTCTGTCCTATTTACACAATCCAATTTTTGGGCCCCCCTCTACCTTTCCACCTTGGGTGTATTCAAAGAGTCCCTTCAATATCCTGCTATCTTCCGTTCTCAGATGGGCAAACTATTTTTGTCTGGGTATGAGTCTTTTGTAATTAATTGGAACAATCCTATTTATCATAAAAGGACTTCCAACATTGGGGACAAATCCTGTAACACAATAGAGTTTGGTGATACAAGGTGATCGAGTCCAAAAATAGAACTGTCTTAGAAAATAGTGAAGGACAACCGATTCCAGAGACCATTGCGTTAATATTGTTTGGTCCGTCAGTAAGCTTTGTAGGCTAAAATACAAATTGTTTAATGCTTTATCCATGGACGATTCGCATTTTATTATAAGTAGAGACTTGCCGTTTCACTATACCATTTGTTTACATTTTCCTGATACAAATATAGTAGCTGCGAAAAATAAACAAGATAACTTTAGTCGCATCAAGGTCAAGACCAAGGATACCGTTTCTTTTATATAAAAAAAAATATATAGAGGATGACTTAATCCGTAATAACAGGTGATATACATAAATAACCCGTTAAGTAACAGTTTGATGCATGAATGCAGTCTAGGAGTGGCACTGGTATTCGTACGCATTACATAGTATTTGTATATTTTCTAAGTCTAGCAAACTACCTAGTTTGTAGAAAATAATACAAAATAAATCTTTTAAGCGCTCATGTCAACAAAATCTAGTAAACAAATTTTGGGAAAATTAAATCTTTATGTGATATTAAAATAATGATTGTATGCCGTATTGACATTAAATAATGAAAGATATTGCAGGATAAATGCCATAATTGCTTAATGGAAAGTGAAGCAAATGTGAACCCTGTTCTAGCGGTGTTATGCCACAGTTCCCTCTGAAGATTGGATCGTCTGAGAAACTGCATTCCTTCAAATGCCCAAGGCAATGATGTGCCGAAATATTGTTATTCGGTTTTGATGCTTCATGTAATAGGCCACTGAACAACATTACCAAAAAAATAATGGATACTTACAATCATGTAAAAATCGATATACAGGAATTGGCAACATACAGGAAAAAGTATCAGCCATTATATTAATAAATGAAACCTTGAATAAAAATTTTTTTATTTGAAATCAATAAAAAATTACGGCGGTTTTATATATATATATATATATATATATATATATATATATATATATATATATATATATATATATATTCTAGGGGTGACTAGAAAATAGATGCGGAGCCGTACTATAAGAACTACTGTCCGAAAGTTGCCGTTTTCGAGTTATACTAATTTTTAAGATTTTTAAAATTCCTTCATACGTTAAACAACTCATACAACTTAAAAATTGGGTATTTTATCAGATTTTTTTAATGGTTTTACAATAAAAATATTCTCAAATTATTCTCAGATGTTATATTATTGACGTTATTTCATGCAGTAAGCTTCAAAATAGTTCAATTTTTGTTTTTAAAAAAATAAATAAAAAAATACAAATACAAAATCATACTTTAATATAGGATAATTTGTTTGATACTACATTTTTATTTTTATAATACATTTTCAATGTGGCGCCCTCTATTTCTAATACACATATGTGCTCTTCTTATTATAGCTGATATTACTACCGCCGAATTCCTAAGAGAGGATTGAATTTCTTGTGCTGCATGTATTTCCTGTTTCTGAGGTCTTCTATTGTGGGAACAGGATTTTGATCAGATACTATAGTTTTCATGCGAACCCACACAAAAACGTAGATGCTTCCTAATTATTTTGTACGAAACATTTGTAGGTGATTTTTTTCTAGTAAGATTTAAAAAAAAAAGAAAAAATGAACTATTTTGAAGCTTACTGCATGAAATGGTCAATAATGTACATCTGAGTATCAATTTAGTTTAAATCCAATTAGTATTAATTCAAATTATTATTATTAGTATTAATCCAATTAATTCAAATTAGTTTAAATCATGGAGGGATCAAATATAATCTTGAACATTGCAAATTTATTGTAAATGATAATACAAAATTGACACAGTAAAACCATAACCTTCAAGCAGTACAGTGCAGTTAAAAGTTCATTAAAAAAAAAAATTGTGATTCTCTTTTTAATAAGCGACTTATATATTACATATTTACATTAGACCTCGGATTGACTAATGGCTGATGAGATATAATAATTTACTTTTATACTGAGGGAGTAAGAGTGTCGAGTGCATTGAAATGAATTTTACCTTACCATCAGTTCATCGTTTCAGGAGCATTGGACTCCAACTGTAGATAGCAGTCCAACATCCCCCCCCCCAACGCTATTAAATCGAAACATAATTTATCAAATGTCAGTTAAATTAAGGGATGTAAATAAGTGGCAGGTCTCTGCATGTTTGAACGAGAAGACAAAAAATACGAAACGTTATAAAGTATAAAGAGTTGGATGTCGTTACTTGTTTGTTTGTTTATTAGAGCTTTAAGGCGTAAAACCCCTAGGGTCATCAACGCCTGAAATTCATTTATTGTTTTTATCACGATTTAAAAAAAAAAAAAAAAAAAAAAAAAAAAATTGTACATACATATAAATTCATTTCTACAATTTATTTAATAGGTTGTGGATTTTGAGAAAATTAAGTACGGATTTGACATTTGATTCGTCGTTGTTTAATAAAACTGAAATTTCTGGTTGGAGTCCTAGTCTATTTAAACTGGAAATGTAAAATGGGCAGTCCTGTAAGATGTGACTGACTGTAAGAGTGTTATCGCAGTGTTGGCATTTCGGTTGTGGTTCTTTCCTTATCAGGTATGAGTGAGTCAGCCTTGTATGTCCGATTCTAAGTCTAGCCAGTGCAACTTCTTCTCTGCGACTAGAGCGATCTGACGTTTAACTGTTTTTTTAATAGTTTTTAATTTGCTCGGTGGAGTTTCATCCCACATGGACTGCCAGGCATCCGATATTTCTCTTTTCAGAGGAACAACTATTTCCCGGGGCGTTAAAATGGCAGTACCTCGGCCCGGGAGGATGAGCGCTTGCTTGGCGGCTCGGTCTGCGAGCTCATTCCCAACTATCCCCACGTGGCTCGGAATCCATATAAAGTACACCGACTTGCCTAAATCTTTTAACATAGAAAGGTATTGATGAATTTTTAGGACTACGGGATGATTCGAGTACATGTTTTTTATACCTTTTAAGGAACACAAAGAATCAGTTATTATGGTTATTGTGTTGGGAACAACGGACATGGCGTAATAAAGGGCTGAGGCTATTGCATGAAGCTCCGCTGTATATGTGCTACATAAATTATAAAGTTTCATTTTATGAGTTGAGCTGGGAGTAACGAAAGATGAAGCTGTAGACATATCGGATTTCGATCCATCTGTATAAATTTGGAAGGAATCAGGAATACTCTGCATGAGATTAGATAATTTTATCTGGTATTCGGAAGGTGAAGTATGGCTTTTGGGTAGTCGAGAGAGAGAGAGAGAGCATTGTTTTAGGTGGTTTGTGGGTCCAAGGAGGACTTTGAATTTCTGTTTTGCTTATCGGAATATTTTTAAGGACTTCAGTAGCTGAATAAATTCTTTCTGCCAATGGGATGGTTGAATTTGGTATATTTCTAAAAGCATTGGAAAACCTTGGATTGAAAATGTATTTGTAGGAGGGATGTCCAGTCTGAAAACGTAATTTTGATAAATAGTTTACAGCTAATTTTTTTCTTCGAAATAGCAGAGGCATTATTCCTGCTTCCGAACACAAACTCAGGATAGGGCTCGTTCTAAATGCACCAGTCGCGATCCTTATGCCTGTATGATGTACAACATCCAGTTTGTTAAGGATGCGAGAACGGGCAGAGCGATATATGAAGCAACCATAATCTAATTTAGAGCATATTAATGCCCGATAGAGTTTCATCAGCGTGTGTCGGTCTGAACCCCAGGAGGTACTACTCAGATATCTTAGGATATTAATTCTTTTAGTGGTGTCTGTTTTTAGTTTGTTTATTTGCGGTTCCCAAGTCAGCCTTCGATCAAATATCATGCCCAAGAACCTGTGACTATTTCCGTATGGGATAGAAGAATTTCCTAGAAATAGTTCGGGAGGGAGAGGGGTGTTTCTTTTTCGACTGAAATGAAGGCATTTAGTTTTTTCAGGAGAAAATTGGAGACCGATGGAAATGGACCCGTTATTGATTCTATTTATGGCATCCTGAAGTTTATTTTGGATAATGGAAATGTTATCAGACCGGCATATGATGGATAGATCATTCGCGAACAACAGTGGCTTGACACCTCTTGGTAGGTTAAGAGCCAAGTCATTGATCGCTAAACAGAATAGCGTGGGACTGAGGACACAACCTTGTGAGACACCGTTATTCTGTTCGTGGTTCTCAGATAGTGTGGACCCTATCCTAACCCTAAAATGGCGATTTTTGAGAAATTGCTCAATGTAGCAGAGCATTTTTCCTCTTATCCCATTAGAAGATAGTTTGCGTAGAATAACAGTATGTTTTATGCTATCGAAAGCTTTGTGCATATCAAAGAAAACTGCTATTGTTTGTTGTGCATTTACGAAGGTATATTGAGTTTCCGCTTCTAGTGTAACTAAGTGATCTAGCGTGGAGTGACCTTTGCGGAATCCGGATTGAAAAGGTTGAATTAAGCTATTGTTTTCTATTATTAAGTCTTTTGTTGATCATACGCTCCATAATTTTACTCAGGCAACTTGTGAGGAATATTGGGCGGTAACTGGTCGGTAAGCGTTTGTCTTTTCCACTTTTTAAAATTGGGACAACTACTGAGTTGCGCCAGGCATTCGGGAAAATTCCGTTGAGCCAGATATGATTATAATACTTGAGTAGCCATTCTCTTGTTCCTTCTGGAAGGTTTTTTATCATATCATAATGTACATTATCAGGTCCAGGAGTTGATCCTTTGACATTATTTAAAGTATTTTTGAATTCCCATGTTGTGAATGGGAGGTTATAGTTTAGTTGTTCATCGTTAATTGAGTTATCGTCTTCTATACTTTCAGAGCCAGTTGTAGTTATTACGGTGCCATATATTCCAGAAAAAAAAGTAGCAAATGTATTAGAAACGGATTTGGGATTATCGTTTAACTGCCCATTTACTAGAATTGTATAACGAGGAGAAAGGGAAGATTTCGTAATTTTACGGATTTTATTCCAAACATCGGCTGATGTTGCAGACGCGTTTATGGAACTTATATATTTTTTCCAAGATTCGGTCTTACACATGTTAATTGTTTGTCTGCATATAGCTCTTTGCCTTTTGTATTCGATAAGATTTTGAGAATTCATATGTTTTTTAAATTTTTTATAAGCTTTGCGTCGATCTTTAATCGCTTGTTTACAATCATTATTGAACCAAGGAACCAGCGGTCTTTTTGGTGTGCCCGAGGTGATTGGAATTGACGCGTTCGCTGCTCGTATGATTGTGTCCGTAATAATTTTACATCCTTCGTCAATAGACATATTGGACGGGGAAGTTGGAGGTGGTGAGGCTAAAGAAGTGAACAAGGCCCAATCGGCTTTATTAAGCATCCACCGCGGTTTTATTCGAACGGGATTCATGTTATTGAAACTGATCAATATAGGGTAGTGATCACTACTATATAAATCGGGCATAACAGTCCATTCTATAGCATTAAATAATGTAGAATTACAGAGGGACAGGTCGAGGGCTGAGTATGTTCCGTAACTGGAGCTGAGGAAGGTAGGTTCTCCAGTATTTAGAAGCATTAAATTAGAGGAGTCTAAAAAATTTTCTATTATTTTTCCTCGCGTGTTAATTGTTTGGGAGCCCCATAAGGGATTATGGCCGTTAAGATCCCCGACAAAAAGAACTGGACGAGGCAATTGGTTGTAAATATCATTTAGCTGTTGTGCGTCTATCGAACGGTCTTGTGGAAGGTATAAGTTACAAACGGAAAAGGAATAATCTCTATGGATTCTGACTGCAACACATTGTAGGTGGGAGTTGATAGGGATTGATTCGGAATATATGGATTTGTGTACAGCTATTAAAACTCCGTGGTGACTATGATTTGGGTTCGGACTGTCTTTTCTGTATATTTCAAAATTTTTTAAAGAGAAATTGTCTGTTATTTTAAGATGTGTCTCTTGAAGGGCAATACAAAACGGGTCGGTGTCACGTATTAACATTTTTAAATCATTGAAGTGAGTTTTTAAGCCATTACAGTTCCATTGGAGTATTGCCATGTTTGAAGGATAAGAAAAGAAGAGAAAGAAAATTATAGAATGAATTAATTAATTAGACCGAAATATTTATGAATTAATTAGCTGAGGAATTTTTACTTTTATTTGTTGAATTTTCTTTTTTAACTTTTCCCTTTTTATATGTTACTTCGGTATATCCGTCTGGTAGATCTACCTCAATAGCCTCGACGCTGTCCTGGGTTTGAGTTTCTTCTGAGAATACCCGGGTATTAGAAGACGTTGAGGATATGCTGGGAGTCACGGAGGAAGAGGGGAGAGAGGAGGCAGGAAGGACTGAGGAGGTATAGGGGAGAGAGGAGGTAGGAAGGAGTGAGGATGTAGAGGGGAGAGAAGAGGTAAAGGAGACAGAGGAGGTAGAGGAGAGAGAGGAGGTAGAAGGGAGTGAGGAAGTAGAAGGGAGTGAGAAAGTAGGGGGGGGGAGATGAGGGGTGGTGAGAGGTTGCCGCGGTAGCGGATCGAGTCACCACTGTTCTTTGAGTTTTTGGCCCACTAGAAGGGCTCGAAGGAGAGAAGGAGTGATCAGGAACTATGTTTCTTGGTTGATTTATTGACGCTTCAAATTTGAAAAATGAATCCGTCTGAACACCTATTTCCTGTGTTTTACGAGATTTAGTTATTTCAGAAAAAGATCTATTTAAATTTTGAGGATTTTCTAATTTATATATTTTTTTAGCTTCATTATACGAAACTTTCTTAGTAAACTGAATACTATTAATTTCTTTATTCATTTTATAAATAGGACATGATCGATCTAAGCTGTTGTGTTCACCACCGCAGTTGATGCATTTTGGTTCTTTAGTGCATTTGCCATCAGTGTGTTTTTCCTCACCACATTGAGAGCAGATGGTCTTAGTGCTTGTACATTTTAATGTATGATGAGAAAAACTGAGACACCTAAAGCATCTTAACGGATTCGGGGTATATTTTTGAACTGGAATGTTTTGGTAGCCTATTTTGAGAATTTCTGGAGGAAAAGGTGTAGGAAAAGTTACTATGTAGGAATGCGAAAGTTTTTCGATTCCGTTTATTTTAATTTTTATTCTTTGTATGTCATTTATTTTTCCATCTAGTTCGGTTATTATTTCATTTTTTTCTAGGAATTGTAGATCATAACATCTTATAACCCCTTTACTGGAATTTAAAGTAGCGTGAGGTTTCACGGATACGTTAAATCTATCAGCAAATTTCGTGACTTCTAACAGTTTTAGTGATTGGTTGTTATTTTTTTTCGTTTCAATAAGCAGATTTCAATCTCGTAATTTTTTAATGTTTTTTACCTCGCCTGTCAGGTTAGTGATAAATTTATATATTAGAAATGGAGATATCGTTTGAAATCCCTCATCGCCCTCTCTACTCATTATTAAATAAGTAGGAGTGTTTATTACAGCCTCTTTAAATTGTGACGGATCTGGTGGCGTTTTTATTCTACCCCTTTTTCTACGTTTATGTGAGCTAAGGAGTGGCTCATCCATTTTAACCTATTACTTATATATAATAGAATATATAGAAGAAAATAAAAAAAATAAAAGATTAATGTATTGACAAAAGGAAATAAAATATATTGACGTAAGTAAAAAATAAATCAAAAAAGAAATATAGATTAAAAGAATATAGTAAAAATAAACTAGAAATATTCTTAGCTGGTGCAGAAGGTAGCTCTTTAACCCCAGGGAACAGTAAACACGCCCTGTCTCCGTGAGGTCTCGTAGCTAACTTGGAATCTTGTACACAGTTTTATTTACAGAAAAAAAAGAAAAATCCAATAATATTCATAAATTTACACTAAATATAACCTAACTTAGCTACGCACTATATGATACCATATGATCATATGAGATGTCGTTACTTTATAAGTATTCTAACATAAACAAGATACGATTACAGTTCGGATTAACTAATAACTAGCGAGGAAGTATGTATTTTATATGTCTTATGAAATACAAATTATCTAGAAAATAGTTGGACCAATGAATAGTTTGCCAAAAATATTTATAACCATAGCAAGATGCTATAATTATCCTGATAATTTTGATAAATTTAAGTGAATTAAACAAAACGATAAAAACAGCAAAACTAATTAAAACCAAAGTGGATTACAAAAAATACTCCAGGATGTTCTGAACAACTTTCCCCAATAAAGGACTTAACACTTTCGCTCACCGCTGTCGTAGAGCTGTCTCGGAGGAAATTAACAAGCCAAGAATTAGTTTACTTTTTTTTTTTCTTTTTTTTTTAAATCTCAATTTTTGTCTACAAATAACAAGTACAGTACTAACAATCAGTTAACTTGATCAAGGATGTAAATTTTGAGGAAACTGAACAAAGAATACTCTTGTCTTAATTATTTTGTCTCATCCAGTTCCTTTTCAGCTTTTCCTTGTGTTATCTGGTTTGTTCATTTCGTTTCTCGTAAAATCATTTTTAGTAGGTCCATATGTTTGTTAGCAATCGATTTTTTAGTGTACTGATTATACAATATAAAACGATGTTTAGATATGCCAAAAAAACTATTATATTAATTATTCAAATAAATATATATTATTATTTCCTGAATACAGTACGCCTTCGTAGGTATAACTTTCGATATCAATCATATCGATATTGTACTGCAATCAACTGAAGAGATGGTGAGTAGAAAAAAATGTTTAACGAGATTCTCCTGATAAACGATCCGCATTATTAGATGGGAAGTGAAGCCTTGATCTAACACGCTTGTACGATTAACACATTCTCCCAACGGTTTCTAATCACAGATTTGAAGAAAACAGCTCACCTGGCCTTTAGCAGACAATTATCAATATTCTTTTTGAGTTCTATGGTACCGAATGTTCTTCCTCCTTCAGAACAATTATAATGAATTTCCATGGAATACCGCAATCAGACCTTCAGATATGTTCTCTGGTGAATAACAAAATAAGCATTTTTTTTTTTTTAATGAAAGATGAGTTTCATGGCTATATACTTGGTGTTCTAAATGCCATTATCTTCAAAACCACCAATCTACGTGATTAATCTTACAGTAAAGTTCATTGAAATTATTCGATGTTAAGGGTTTCTTCAAGGCAATATATTTTCACGAATTAATCTTACAATTAGTACAGAATACCGACTTAATTAAAAACAAAAAAATTAATACATGTTAATGTTTAAATACTATTAAAAACTGATTATTTTCAAACTTGAAATAATAAATATTAATTAAATTTAAGCTTTTTATATCAAAGACAGGAATGAAAACGAATAAATTCAATGGAAGATGTTGATCTATATGTGACGAAATATAAGATAGAAATGATGACCTCCCAGAAGAAATAAACCAGAAACAGCAGCAGAGATTTCTGGTTTATTTTATTATCAAGAAGAAATAAAATATATATTATAATAAATTTTAAACTAATATAAAAATGGGTTCAAAACCAAATATTAGATATAACATTGGTTGTACCATTAACATAGGTGTATTTGTTATGATAGCTTTTATAGTGTTAGTCACGATTAACATTAAAATAGACCAGTGACGCCCGTAGCTTCGCCCGCTCTCATGATTAAAGAACTTGGATATTTTTAACTAATAATTGATGTTTTATTTTTTTATTGATAAAAGTATATTATTGAAGAATGGAATTATAAATTATTTCTTTATAAATATTTCCACGCAAAGCAGTAATTTTTAACCCGATACCATTATACAGATTAGGTGGTTGAAGTTGATGTTAAAACATAATTTGATATCCAATTTTTAACATTATCAGTGCTTAAAACTAAAGGCTCATGAATTGTATTTTTACACACAATATCAGAAAAAAAAGGAACGACATTTTTATTTGGCAAATAATGTTATTGGTTTCATTTGGTTATATTTTAATTTCTATCATGAAAATATTTCACATTGTGGAAAACCTTTTTTTTTGTTTTTGCCACTCAACATTGTACATTTAAATATTTATTTTAGTAAATTTTACTAATGTTAAACCTTCCTAGAGCTATGAACACGATGTACTTAAAATTTGGAACAGATGGGTCCAGCAGTTTTACTGTTGATTTGCTAAAAATTTTTATTTGGCAGAAATAATTTTATTGGTTTCATCCGGTTGGATTTAAATTCCTAAGCATAAAAGTATAAAATATTGTGGCCAATCACTGTTGTAAATTGTAAATTTTATTATTTCTAAAGCTCCCTAGAACTATGAATATAATGTAGTTAAATAAGTATAGTAGTTTTACCATTGTATACTCTATTGTGGAATGGCACTAGCCCCATATCGGCCGATTTTCAAACTTCACTGCAATCCACGTGTTGGACCTCATATTTAATTTTTTTTTAAAATTTAAATTAATATAAATAACTTTTATTATCTATTTCAAGCACCGTACCTTTTTAACCTCGCTACCAATCAGTAAATTTTCAAGTCTCACTGTTATCCACGTATTATCGTACGTGGACATGTTTGTCTCTAATTTACAGTTGTTGTTTTTTTTTAAATTTCCTTTTTAGATTTAAAAGGATCAAATTACTTAAATTAAATTGGCAATCAATGATTATTCAAAATAAATAATGTCTTAACAGCGGTTTCAAATACGACTTTTTTCATTCAAACCAATATAGTTCCTTAATGGTAGGTCCTAGCGACAAGTGTTATACAACAAAAAATATTCTCCATTTAATTTCTGACAGGAAACAGGTGTTAGATTTTCGATCCCAGCAACGCCAAAGAATTAGAGCCTGTCAAAAAAGACCCAAAACTTAAAAAATGTTGAGGGCTACACCAGCAAAGCTAGAGTGTTTCAAAATGTAACATTTTAGAATGTGAAAAACGTTACAGCAAAAAAATTTATAGACCTCCAGCCGAAAGGCATATTCATGTCCAAATATTTATAATATTATAGAAAACATTATTTTATAAAATAAAAAATAAATTAAATAATGAAATCATATTCATTTAACCGTAAGTTAAAAATAACTCTTAATTCAACTGTTTCTATTCATACGCCTGACATAACCACTAAAATCAAAATAAATCATTATGCACTGACCGTGGCCTACATACTACTGTACTAGAGAGACTGCACTTTCACAAATATTTTTTTATTTACGCAATTTTGAGGACGCAATAGAATTTTTTATTTTTTAAAAAAAAATCTGCTTTAGATTCTACGGGCTTATGAAAAATAACATAAGTTAAAGCATACGGGAAAATGTTTAAAGGAAGATCATTGGGTCCTGAGTATGTAAATCCTTTAAGTTTAAAATGTTTTAAGCTTATATTTCTATTTTGAGCTAATAGCCAAACGACGCACCTCTATAATAATAAAGGATGGAATCAATATTGAGATTTGTAGCCTATTCACAACCTTAAACACGGATCCTATACTTTCTCCGCCAAGATATGGTCGCTGAACTTTCTCTTATTGATTTAAGAAATTGTCATTTAAGAGTTTGTTCCCTTAGCGCACATGATTAGTAATAGATAATTGATAATGGGTATTAGGAAATAATTATTTTAGGATTAAATAATAATATTGAAAACAATTTCAATGTCCATCAATATTAGGAAATAAATTTAATTGATAATAATAAACCTAATCTAATAAACTTTAGATTAGACTAGATGGGCAGCTTATCCAATCAAGTTCTGAGAGTCAGAGGTTGTACCAGCCAGAGGTGGGAAAAATTTAATCATGATTAAATATTTGACAACTAATTGCTTGGAATCAATCAATCATCTAATTTTATCATGATAAAATCTTTTAATTGATTTGTCAGTCAAGTAAATCATTAATTGACTGAAAAACGAACTGGAAGATTTAATCATGATTAAATTAGATTATTGATTACTGGAAGTTAGTGGTAAAATATTTAATCATAATGAAATTTGGTCCAACTCTGATGCCAACCTACCTCAAACTGGCACTTTCAGGTCTTTGACTTATTTGATAAAATAATGTCAGTGCCAAAGTAGCAAAGCAAAAAAAATATTTTATCGGCATTTGCTCAAAATCATGTTTTTTTTACTTAGTCAGTTTTACTTGCAACCCTACTATAAACATATACTTTAGATAACCCAGAACCTATTCTGTCCCTTCGCTTCTGTAAGGCATAGATGGATTCCAAAAGATCCCAGCACCTCTCTTTCAGCCGTGTCTCTGGTATCAGAATCCTGTGGAGGATGAGGGAGGTCGGCATAGCTTTTGGACTCGATTGGATGAGCTGCCCAACGAGTCTAATCTACAGTTTATTCCAGTCAGATTCACTTGGAAATCGTAATGTGTAATATAACTGTATTTTATTTTTAACAAGCTTATTTTACACATTTTTTTTTAATTTATGCTGTTTTATTTTATGTGTTTTTATTAAAGAACAATTTTTAAGTTTAATTTTTACAGTTATCATATCTAATATTAATAAGACTTTAAGATTTATTCGATTATATCAGTTTTTAAAATACATATATATTTACATTTTTGTAAGTCTTTATGGTTCAAGTTAAATAATTAAAGATATATCTTATTTTCAACTTTATAATTAGAGGTTTCAAAAACCGATCGAAAACAAAAACATACTAAATGTTGATCCACTGTATCGTTATTACCAATATCAGATTGCTACCAGATGATTGCAGGAAGCAATCTGAATAACAACAATAATAACAGTTAATTATTGAAGGACTAACAGCCTGAACTTGACCATGAATGATCATAACATAGCTGAGTCCGTGTTTCAGAAGGACAAATTCTTTATGCACGCTCCTATTACGTAAGAAGAACTGCCTTAGGCTTCCTCATTCCTCAATTTATATTGAAGAAAATGTAGACATGAAAGTCCAAGCTCAACCACTACAAAGCTTCACCAACCTCAACATCTTGAATGCATAAATCCACGTGCTATCTGGCAGTCAGACATCCCGAGTTTCCAAGACGCGGATAAAATCGGAATTACGTGACTCTTAAAAGATGATGAAGATAGAGCGACAGTGAAACTACTGGTGAAGAGAGATGGGAAATTAGCCTCATCACGTTCATAAGCGGTAGTCATTAAACTGGAAGGGCAATAAGATCTCTTTAGGGTCTGATTTTCTGGAGCTGGAGTAACATTAAGATATTAAGATCAGCGTTAAGAAACTGGCTGAATCTAATACATTTTTTCCAGGAGTGTATTCCTTCCTATTTTTTAAATAGATTATATTTTTTAATCAATGGATTAAATTTAGTGAGATAACTACCATTCCAATGTTTCAGCAAGTTAGTTTTTTATTTTTTTTTATTTCTTATAATAATTACAAGCTGCTTCATTCAAGGGCAATGAAAATATTGATGACAGAGACTCATTCACACAATATGTACAATGACAAGAAAATTAAAATAAACAAGAAATAATTAAAAAATACAAGAAATAATAATAATAAAATATATATATATATACAAGAAATAAAATAAAATAAGCAAGAGATAAAAATAGAATAAAATAAATGATAATATAAAATAGGTGATGATTTTTGTAACCAATAAATAAAAAAATTAAAAAAAAAATTAAGAAGAAAAGAAACAATCATAACTACATTCTTAGTCTATATACAAATTTAAAAACATTCCAGGGAACACCCTGATCCAAGATTCCCGCTTAAGGAGGGGAAGCCGGGAACAGAGAGTTCCCAGCGCTGTTCTATCAGCTGCGTCACTAGTAAAATCCAGTGGAGGCCGAGGGAGAGCGCTATGGTAAAGTCACACAGGACTTGAGTGGAGAAGCTGAACATTGCCAGAACTCCAATATTAAATATTTACAATAGGTCTCGGGGCCATTGCCTTTTTAAACTGCGAGGTGGGTTATAAGGATGTGTTGAATTGGATAATGAATGATCCAGAGGGTTGGGATTGTTGGAAAGATTCAGCAAGTTAGTAATTCTATTATCTGATTCACGGAAAAATAAACAAATTTTTATTACAAGTGTATGGTTGAGTGTCTATAAACACTGCACTTATTCACTTATATAGCTATGTATATAAGCGAATAAGTGCAGTGTGTATAAGTATATATCGTGGTATCTGTAAATATTTTCTTCATCCAATGTACCAGGTATGCAAGTTTAAAATGTCGTTTATTTCTTAAAATATATACACAGTAATTTAAAAAAAAGTATAATATATTTTATTCAAAGTACTGACCCTCGCTTTCTACACATTTTGTCCATCTCTCGGGCAATATATGGATACCATTCCAAAAGAATGCTTCATCTTTATTTGAAATCCATTCATCGAGCCATTTTCGTACGTTTTCGAAATTGTTGAAGTGTTGCTCCGCCAATGAGTGTCCCATCGATGAGAAGAGGTGATAATCAGAAGGCGCCAGGTCAGGTGAATACGGCGGGTGGGGTAGGAGTTCCCAACCAAGCGAAGAAATCGTTTCCTTAGTCAATCTGGCTGAATGTGCAGGAGCGTTATCATGCTAAAGAATGACTTTGGCGTGCCTGTGAGCCCATTCTGGGCGTTTTTTTTCGATCAATGCGTGACTCAAATTGATCATTTGTTGTCGGTAGCGCTCGGTATTGACTGTTTCGCCGGGTTTGAGAAGCTCGTAGTAGACTACTCCCTTCTGATCCCACCACACACACAGCATTGTCTTCTTCCCAAAACGATCCGGTCTTGCACTCGATGTGGATGGTTGTCCTGGCGTTACCCATGATTTTTTTTGTTTGGGATTCTGAAAATAAATCCATTTTTCATCGCCAGTTACAACTCGATGCAGAAAACCCTTTCTTTCGAGGCGTAAAAGCAGCATTTCGCACACAGTTTTTCGTTTTTCCATCTGTCGTTCGTCCAATTCATGTGGAACCCATTTTCCAACCTTTTGAATCTTTCCCATAGCTCTCAGGCGATCGGAAATGGCTTGCCTAGTGACATTCAACTGTTCTGCCATCATTTGTTGGGTTTGGGTATTGTCTTCGTCTAATAAAGATTGCAATTCAAAGTCCTCAAACTTTTTTGGTCGATTTTCTCGTTTTTGATCAGTAACATCAAAATCACCACGTTTGAAACTTTGAAACCAACGTTCACATGTCCTGACGGTTGGAGCAACATCGCCAAAAGTCTCAACAAGAATTCGATGACATTTAGATGCCTTTTTCTTTTGATTAAATAAGAAAATCATGACATGCCGCAAATGCTCTTTATTTGGCTTACAATTAGACATTTTTAACACCAAAGAAAGGTATGATACGTCCACGTAAACGACTTAAAAACAACTGACTTTTGTAAACAAATGACTAACAAACAAAATAGCGTTTAGAGATAAGCAAATCCTTCAATAGGCTAAGAGCGCATTCTATTGGAATTAAAACGACATTTTAAACTTGCATACCTGGTATGGTACATGTAGACATAGCTCATTCTCTGTATATTTTCTTATTTCCTCGTGTTTTTTTTTTTTTTTTTTTTTTTTTTTTTTTGTTTATTTCATTCCTCCTTCTTAATTATCTTATTTACTAAAGTTCTTTAAACGATTATTTACAATTGACTGTATTTGCATGTTTCATGTTCCTCATATATAAATAAATACCTTTGTATGAAAATATATATGCCAGACCATTGTACAATTTTATGATACAATTTTGTTATTCTTAGGGGACAATACGTCCCAGAATAAAGATTATTTTTTCATTTCATTTCATTTAAAAGAAGATTATATATTTTTATAAAGAAGAACTTTATATATTTTAATTTATTTTTACCCTACAAATAACGCAGCATGGTCCACGAACATGTTATAGCCTAAAAAGGGCCTTTTATCAAGCTGCTGTAAACCTTTAAGGTGTACAATGTTGCTGTACAGTATTGGGATTTCTTACCCACTTGGTAAGAAAGTATCCTTTAAAGAGCAATGGTTGTACAAGCAGATATCAGCATCCACGCTGGCCCACCAGGCTTTTGTCCCAATTAATAGTACCCACTTTATAGGGTGTGGGTGACCACTAGGAGAGTCTGCCGATCCTGAATTAGGTCAATGGGGTAATAGATAGAACATATAAATATAAAATAAGTTTTCTGCCAACAGCCGGGATCGAATTGAACTCAATCCCGTAATCTAATTAATCAAAAAAGTCAATGTATGTGTACAAACATTCTTTTGTAATGTAAAATTTAAACCTATGGCAGAGTCGTTCATTCCAAAAGTGAGCACATCAACACATTTCACAAGCAAGCATAATAGGCTTTCCTAATTTCAATATATAGATTTTTAATGAAATACAATTACGTCATGGCCACAACAAAAATACATAAAAAAGAAAACTAAATAAACACAAACACAAAAATAATGAGCAGTTTCTTTTCCGAAATTTTTTTTCAGGCATTTTTTCTCCAAATATAATTGTTTGGGTAAAGGAAATCATTCCTTGTCAAAAAGTGAACAGATATAATATTTGACTATATGATTGTGTTGTAAGCATATCTATGCATATGCTTCGTTGTCCGAGATGTGAAAATGTTGAAAATGACATTAGGTAGATCCATACTCTGTCAGAAATCGTGTCAGTTAGTAGTTTGTTCTCTTCAGTTTGTAATAGTTTGCTGAATTAGGTCTGGTATAAATTTTTTTTTTGTCGCCACTATGTTCCAGTATCTCACAGCGCCATTTCTAATATTTCTTAAACTGTTCTTGATCCAGGCGATAAACAGTCTCCTATGAGCAAGGAGTCAAATGTCAACGGCAGCTTGAATAACTCGTTGGCACCTTCGTTTCCATAAGTCCGATTATTCCATAAAGGAGATATCTTATATACATATATCCTGAAATATTGATGGGCACATTTAAATGAATTATCTGTATGCCTTTTGAATACATAGATACATATGAATATATATGTTTAGTAAGGTTCTTGAGGTTCAGTTAATAAATAAAAAACAACTATTTTGGCGACGTTTCGAGACTATATTGTTCTCATAATCTTGCCCTATAGTGAAAAAAACAGGTTACGATAAAATATATATAAGTTATACAAGTTATTTCAAAGCATAAAATTAGCTACAGTACAAGTATATAATAACATGTGTGAGAATAATAAAAATATATATAATTAACAGAATATAGAGGAGTATGAATCTACTTACAATGTTACTGGTGGATATGGAACAGACTAAAAATTCTAGTACACAACTAACCTAGGGGAATTTTGAACAGACAGTTATAAAGGTTGTGGGGAAATCCCTGTTTCTAAAAAATTAAGTTAAAAGGACTGGGTAGGTATTCCCAAAGATGTAGGTACAAAAATATTTCAGTATAATATACTAATAAATAGAAGAATGGTTTATATGATGTATATAAATGTAAATGTATACTATTGGTCTGAATGTATTAAGTTGGAATAACAGGTGTTAAGATTTAGAACGTCTCATTTTTTTGTTTATTGTTATCTTTATTTAAAATGTTTATTATAAAAATCGCGCAATAAACAAAAAATCAGACGTTCTAAATCTGAACACCTGTTATTCCAACTTAATACATTCAGACCAATAATATAAATTTACATTTATATACTTTATATAAATTGTAATTGTAAATATATTTTATGAGAATTATTAATCAAACTCTATCTCTAATATAAATACAAACGATAAAATATTTAATAATAGTCTGCATTATGAAACCGTCGCGAGTTTATAAGTAGAAATCGAAATAGACAAATTAAAGAATGTTAATTAATAATCTATAACTGAAAACATTGACATATTAGATAAATAATATCATTTATATCATAAGGAACTTGAAGATATTGACTTTCGCGAATTCTTTAATTTACAAATTATAAAAACCGTTTCAAATGAACCGTTTTTATAAAAAGAACGCAGGCATGATATAAACATAATTAAAAAATAAATTCATGGATTGCTGGAGACACTATCAGGCTTGAAGAATGCGAATTCTGAATTGAACCAAAAATAACATCAAATAAAAGAAATGCTATAAACCTGCTAAATGACCGGTTTCCGTTGACAATTTTGGCAACAGGTACTACTCCAAGGCCTAAAACGTGAATCATAAACTGCTTTGAGATATGAAGTATGTTATCTTGATAGCGGCTGTAATTAGTGAAGAATACGAGCTTAATTCGAAAGGTCTATGGTATGGTTGTTATGGAACTTATGGAATGCTTTATCTATTTCTGCAGTCACAAAGAATGTCACTAAAGTAAAATGAGCACGATAGTTTAAAAGAAAATAGAACGTTTTCCTGTCAGCATCAGGCTTAAAGATTCAATGATGAATGAATTGGACGTAGTTATTTTTGTTTGTTAAAGCTTAGTGTCCGTATGTAATCAAATTAGGGAAGGAAAAATCTTTCCAATTATCCTACTAGTTAACAACCATTTTAGCTAGGGAAGGTTAAGATTCATTCCGTGGGTCTCCATTAAATAAATTTCAGCCCCTCCCCCAGATAGGATTTTAACCCAAGAACTTCTGTACCGTCCCAACGCGAAAAAAATTATGTTGGAAAATAAAAAAAAAAAAAAAAAAAAAATGGTATTTTAACCCATTATTTTATAGACATTATTTTATCAACCAATGTTAACCGAAAAGACTGTTATCATATACAATTAATAAAAAACTATGGGATGGGATATTGTTAGTAAAAGTATTTTCAGAAACTCGATCTGATAAAGTTTTAAATTATGATATACTCCAGAATTAATTCCCCTTTAGAGTAGAGCCTCAGAGCATTTTGAATATGAGCCAAGGAATGATATGGTCCCCGATATTGAATTTTGTTCTATCGACGAAATGAAAATTGAACTGAAACCTCGGAATGTATCATAAATTAAAAGATTAACTTATATTTAAAGTAACGTAACACATACCATACATATTTATTAACCTCTTATTTACCTACTCTAGGAAATTATTTCAAAAAAGATTTTTTCAATTTAACTGTCTGAAAATGTTAAATCCAAATCGTTATTTACGGGTTATATTTTGTCATACTAAAACTGCTTGTAAATAAGAACCACATAATCATTAAGGGTCACGTGATTACAATAGTCCATAGTAGATGCCATTTCGAAAAAATGAGAGGTATAACAGAAATCGAAACAGAATACATTCATAGAAAAAAAAAGAAAATAATTTTTACACCCGATTCAATCACCTATGTTTCTGATATTGTTAACAAAAAAAATGGAGCTGAAGTAAGTACACAAACCAATAAACTAAACTTTAATTCAATTGTAGTTCAGAAATTTTTAGAAGCAGTGGAAATTTCATAAGACTACAATGCATGACAGCCATAAAGAATAGCAGCAATAAAGAACGCGGTGCCCCCACCACACCACCTCTTCAACCCTTACCCCCCTCATCTCCCAACACTGTTCCAGTATTAATGAACGCAAAGTCCCTTAAACTAATAAGCGTCGCTAGAAAACTCTTTGGCAAAGCCACAGACACTATTTTAATACCCGCGTGGTTCTCCAAGATCGGAAGATTTTCTCTTTACGATTGCCCGGGTGATCAACAAGGCAAACGAACGGAGTTACACAACGGAGAATTAGAAGTAAATACCCACGTTATCAAAATAGTAATTAGTACTTATAATTACGTTTTATCTACATTATACAAATGATTAATTAAACATGTTTTATTCTTTCATTTAACTTTTACCTTATCTATTCAATTCATTTTATATCTTTTTATGAAATGGAATTTTAAACTATATTATTCATTTTAATAGGCCCTTCTTGATGCATGTGGCTATGTCGATATGCTGGAAAAGGTCTCCCAACGTCTGTTTTGGAGGATCCTCCAAATTACTTTCATATACGCAGGCCAGAAAATCTTTCTTAGAGCCTTTCTCCTCCTTAAAAAAAATGAGTCTTTCCGTTTCCTTGGTGAGGATCTATGCTTCAGAGGCATATGCCACAATTGAGCAGATCACTGTTTCATAAATAATTATCTTTTCTTCTCTAGATAGGTTCCGAAATTTGATATTTTTTTTTGTAGGAAAAACATGTTTTCTGCTACCATTTTATTTATTTATATTTTTTTTATTTCAACCATTATTTCATTGGAATTATATATTATTATTATTTATAAAATAAATAATGGAATAATTTTTTTTATTGGATACAGTTGTGCCTAAATATCTGAATGGTTCCGCTAACTTGAATCCATGCGTGGAAAGATTATTAGATGCCTGAAAATAGGCCATATGGGACACCTATGGATATCTAATTAATAATAATGTCCACTACATTACAGTCACATTAGTAACTTAAGAATGAAATGAAAGCTCCAACTAGTGATCGTGAAAAAAATATCGAAAATTTTATGGTCTCTGAATACAGATACATGATATATCGGTAACTATAGATATTGATCTTTCAATATATATCGGTTTAGTTAATTTAGATAACGACAATGAACCACTGCTCCACCAAATTCGTCTTCTGATTCTTCACTATTTCTTATAACTTCACCTGTAAACTTCTATTGCAGTAGCAATATATTTTCTATCCAACCAACACAAAATTGGAAAAGTTACAAAAAATACATTAAGACTTAAAAGTTTTCCCTTATTTAAACCAATTTTGTATGGTTTTATTACTTTTTTTGAAACTAAATATAGTTGTACGTTGTATTTTTACAATATACAGAAAACAATATGTCATAATGTACTTATTGATATATCAAATGGAAAATATGGGACAATCGGAAGAAAAATTTCGATATATCGTTTATTTATACCTATTCCTAGCTCCAACCGATTTTTTAACAGCAGCTCGTAGGAAAAACTACTGAATATTAAAAAAAAATAATAATAGTAAAACATAAAAAAAAGAAAAGAGAAGTGATAAATAAACGTTTAAAAATTATACTAAAGGCCTAGGCTGTTGAGTGTCCTAAAGGAACATCAACCTAAACTCTTCTCTTAAAATATCGGAAGAAGTGATTACCTATTCGGTACTGTGCCGAAAACCGCTGTTTACGCTAAAGGGTTTTAACAGATCATAACTAACACGTATAATATACTTTGAGTTCTCCGCCGTCATTATACGCATTCTGTATAAGTTTACTAGGTAACTTTACGTCCCCCATGGCTTTATGTAACTTCTCCCTGTCCAAATCATATGCAACCTTAAAATCTATGAAAAACTAAGGTGTTATAATGCTATATTCCAGGTGATTCTGAAGGGTAACAGTGGCAGAAAAACTGGTTATCTATGTTTGAACATTTCTTTTCAACATCCAGTCTGATAGTTACCCAGTTCTGTGAAATGTATCAGATACAGTGAATAGTAAAAATTGAATGGTTTGGTGGATGAAGAGGTCATGTAAAAAAACAAAACAATTTTGAGTAATTTATGTATATAAATATTTTTTTTTTAATTTTCCTTTAGCAGGAAAATGTTATATATGGTAGCCCCTTCATCTTCTTCATATCTCATGTTTTGAATTCTCATTCTAGATGTTTTGAAATATTCAGATTTTGCTACCTAAGACTTTTACACATAAATCCTTCAACCAAAGAACTAGATTGAATTTAAAAAAAGAAAAATGGAAAAAACACTTCTTCCACCAAACCCTTCAATTGTAGTTTATTAAGTTATGATAATAAAATATTTTCATTTTTAGCTATTTAATGGTCATGATGATTAGTAAATTGTTTAAATTTTAAACTTTAAAACGATTTAATATTGGTAATTATAAAAAAATAAATTGAATTAAATAACCCCATTTAAATATAAATTAAAGTAAAATTTTCATTTAGGACTATGGTATTAATATGGATTAAAAAATCTAAATAATTCCGTACAGAGAGAAACAAACTAAAACACGTTACTGAATTTAAAACCACTTCTTCAAGATTTTGGACGGTCTGCAACTTCAATCATTAATTTAAGTTTATTAATTATTGCAATTTTCACTTTCTCTTTGAAAGTTTGCGTATACGAGTAGGAAAAAAAATAAACAAATCGAATGCACAATCCGATTTCAATAACCGAGTGCAATTCTAAGTATAAAAAAAGCGGTACGAATCGCAATTTTCTAAAGAAATCTTGACAGGCAACCATGAGTCGTTCGAAACGCCCAAGATCTAGGTCTCCTATTGCTCCGTCGTGTTTGCTTGGCATTGGAATATGTTTAGCTAAATCTTTCAGCTTTGAATTTTACAACTAAATCATGTATTATTGGATTTCAAGCCAAATAAATAAGGGTTATGGTCGCAATTGATAAAATTACATTTAGTTGAAGATCGATTATTGAATAAAATGTCGATCATTGAGAATGTGCTTCATCAACCTGTTAAAGTCAATAATAATTTTGGATTGAAATTAAAAATACTGTTCATTCTGGAATACACGTTCCAAACACCATGGTATTTACATTTTCCTTTAACTTGTACTTTTTTTTTATAACAATAACTATTTTAATACGAAGTTAAATCAACATTATTCTACTGCGAAAGTTGTTAAATTTCCAGGACATACTTGAGGAGATTTAATAATAAGGTATTGGTCAACTAAAACATGTTATCTATTGATATCAACATCCATTATTCTCGTCCTAATCTTATCAGACCGAATTAAAATCCCCACCGTAATAAATTCGGAACAAACGCCGCCATGGGTAACAGCCTTGTTAGACATATCTAGATAGCAGGTTACTATCAATGGGAGAAAGGAGATCGAGGTGGCCTTGTCTCTTCATTGTCGGCTACTGTCTCAATAACCGCTTGTGAAATATTCCCCTAGTGGTGGTGAATGGGAAATGTACGTTTTATCACTTTTTTTTTAGACTTTGATAATCATTTTTAAGAACATGATAATTTTTAAATTAAGTTAGAAGAGACAATACGAATGGAGATAGGCAAGGAATTCTGGAACGAGACTATGGATCTGTGAAGGATTATTTAAAGGGTATTTTAATGTGAGGAGCATACCATTCGGTATGTTGAATTCTTGTTCGCAAGAGGTGGATGAAGAGAGGAGATCAACGAAAGTTTCAATGTGTATCTTGGATACTTTTACTCGGAATACCAACTAGAGACGAAGAACATATATATTTTAGAATAGTAAAAAAAATTCATGAGTGGAACAAGCAGGTAACAAATTAACAGTTTCCAGAGATTATCATTTTTGGTGCTGGATGTAATTGGAAGCTAATAGTATCGTAAGGTTTCTTCAACCGGGATGTCGTTAAGCGTTAACTAAGGACACGGAGTGAATAATCTGTTGCTCTCATGTTGGCAAGATCGCTCCTTACTAGTCAGTCAGTGATTGGTCCGAGGATCACGCCGTCTTTAGGAGATTAGATTGACAGCAGGTGCTCGTGAGTTGGAAACGCGAAATCGGATTGGCATAATCCAACTGCCGTTTTTAGAAGTCATATATATATATATATATATATATATATATATATATATATATATATATATTGATATTATAATTAGTAAAAAAGTATGCTTATATAAGTTAAAGCCAGAAACTCATTTCTCGATCAATTTATTAACTATTTACAACCTTGAGAACCACTCTTAGAATACAACTTTATTTACAGTAGTTCAGTAATTAATTAATTTTATTTTGGGTTTCAGGGCTAACAATCCTAGGTTATTTATCGCGTTCATATTTGTATTCAAGTTCTAAGTAGTGTAAAATTATTATTATTATTTTTTTTTTTTAGTTGGGATTTTGCTTTTCAATTGCGAGTTTGTGTTGATAGATGAAAACTTGTAAATGTATACTTCAGACCTCTTCAGTACTAGATCAAAAACATATCTGTCCACGATAAGTTTAATTTCAATACCCTTTGTATTTAAATCAATTTTGAATTTTTTTTTATTTAAAAGTTTGTTTCTTCCTTGGTATATTCTTTATATATTTTTTGTTTTCTTTACATGAATGATAATTAAACTGGTTGTATAACTGAATCCCTCTTCCCCAGTAAAAGATATAAGAATGAAAGGGAAGAATGAAGCCTTCAATTGCAGGAAAAATAGATGAAAAAAACTGTATCAAGATTTTTTCTCATAAAAAGACGAAACAGACTAAGACAAACATTTATAAGATTTCAACAGAGTTTTACTGTTATTGATTCACGAAAAATACTATAAGTTTAAAATCAACAATAATTGATGGTAAAGTAATTCAAATATTGAGAAATAGCTTGAAGTTATTTCTTATATTTAATCAGGAATGCTGCTGAAATATATTAGTTTATGTAACATTTCCGTAAAAATAGAGTACTACATATTATATTATTCAGATTAAATCAAAGTAAAGCCTCTGCATGGTGCTCCGAAAGTTTGTTAAGATAGTTGAAATAAAACAGGAGTTAAAATCCCACACTGTTTGTGTGAAAAGGTTGTTTTATTCTTAAAACAATGAAAGGCAAAATAGCCATAATTATCTTCTAACATATCGCTCATTCTGTGGAACAAAGGGGTAACTGTAAAAAATAAGTAATTTTACAGGAGAAAATATAAACTGAAATGAAATACTTTCAAACAATATTATAAGTATATGTAATATTTATACAAACTTGTGGATTGGCCAGATTACAATTCAGTTCCTGTTTCAATCGAAATACTAAGCGTTTGGGAGGGCTTCTGAAGTATTAATCTTAGTAATATTTTTTACCCAATTTCGCAATTACGTCATTTTCTGCCGAATGAGCGTGTGTGTGTGTGTGTGTGTGTGTGTGTGTGTGTGTGTGTGTGTGTGTGTGTGTGTGTGTGTGTGTGTGTGTGTGTGTGTGTGTGTGTGTGTGTGTGTGTGTGTGTGTGTATGTGCGTGCGTGCGTGCGCGCGCGTGCATACATAAATCTAAAAATGTCTAATGGATTTTAGAGCATAACTTGCCTACTTTTACACTTAGTGTACGACACTGATATGGGTTGCCCAAAGTATTTATCTCATTTTTAACAAATATCGGCTTATTTAGTTTTTCCCAAATGCTATATAGACATGATCAATACAATATGATATAACAGAAGGAGATAAGGTGAGAATGATATAATAGACTGAAAAAAGACCTTTTGGACTGACAACGAGGAAAAGGACAAAATCGTTTTTTATTGAAGCATTTATTTAATCATAACCAACGAGATGCTGAACGAGATAAGGCCAACTTAATTACTAAAGTAATAAACAAATAAGCATTTTCATTAATAACAAAAAATTTATCCGTTTGAGCTCATATGTAGAAAAAAATATTGGTTAAAACAAAGTGACAATATTCCAGATTGCGATATAATATATGGCTGACATTATAATTCGAAAGGATTTGACAAAAAGACAGCAAAACTGTTCTAAGTTCTAAATACCACTGTACATGTTCCAAAGGTATCTCCAAACGTACGCGATATATCAACTTTCATGGTCGTCAGCTCTGTGTATGGGTTTGCCTGGCCACTTAAGCAGTGTAGACGGGTGGGGCGCATGACCTAAAACATTAGTCACCAACAGGTGCTAAATTTCAGGGTCGTGATAATTAAGGATTTGTTATTCAATAATTGCATGTTGTATATTTTTTATCCATACAAGTAGCTGCGAGTTTTTTTCAAATGATTTTAATTGACGTCCTTTCTATTATTATTATATGCGTTATTGATGCAATGAACGATAAAGAATACACTTGTACAGTTAGGCTAAATGACTAGGTTCGTAAACCAGTGCACAAGATAAGCTGTGGTTAACCTCAATGCTCAAAGAAAAAAAAAAAAAAAACCTTCAAGTTGTTCTTTGTTGAGGTTAAGCGTCCTTAGGTACTCCAACTAAGGTGGGAAGGGTGGGTTATCCAAGTGGCAGTCAGCCTGTTCCAGTAAGAATGAGAAAGTCAAAATTAGTCCCCTATTAAACAACTACCAATATAGCCAGAGCGGATTTACAGTCCGGATCCAGTCTAGTGAGACCAAAAAAAAAGTAGGCTTTTAGGCACTGAATCATAGAGGTCGAATGTTTTCAGGAATGTGTAAGAGATGTCCCTTGACCATTACCTAATAAATGGATGGTCCACAGGAAAAATTGGAGATAATTTCTCTGGTCACTGGCCATTACTGGTTAATTCGACTTTTTCTCAAAATGTTATGTTGATCATTGTTGAACTCTTGGGCTCTTACACTATTAGTAAAGTTTGAAACTCTAGTTCCCAATAGTTTTTTTTTTCGGAAGATTATTCTTTATAGTGTCACCAACTTTTTCCAATGGTGTAAGTTAACACATTTTAATGAGAAGTCGCCTAATTTTATCATGATGGTGATACATATAGGCAGACCTGACAGCCAGCCGCCGAATAAAGTCAGTTCTGCTTTATTCGCTACCTGCGTTCCAAAGTTTCAGTAGTTTTCGAAAATAGTTCGTTAGGGACAACGTTATTATTAATTGTAGAACTTTCTTCATCAGATTATGCCCTCACTCTCCGTTTTAAGAGAGAACGCTTTTTTTTTATCGGCGAACAGCCTCATTTATCACCGTTGGAATAAACCTCGAGTCCAATTCAGTAGCCGGCAATTACGAAATATATCGTAAAAAAGAACCAATAGAATATCCTTAATTAACAGAACATTATTTTTTTCTAATGGACAACGGAAAGAATTCTTGCTAATTATATTACAGCATTGAACTCTTACTAGATATGCTACATATTCATTGTTTGTTTCTTTGACTAGCCATCAACCTTTTATTTTTTTTTTTTATTCTGTAAAAAACTAAATTCCTTCTTTTAACTATAAAATTTCAATTGCTCTAGTAATAGATTTAAATCAGAAAATGTAATATATACTATAATATAAAAGGACAAGACATTTTTCGTTTGTGATCACTAACCACGAAAACTACTGAACTAATCTGTACCAAATATTAATCATCTTTATAGTTCTAGGAAGGCTTTGCAATAATATAATTTACAATAATTATCATTAAAATGTTCAATGTTCAGTGGCAGAAACAAGGTTTGCTGCCATATACTTTTATGGTTAGAAAATTAAATCTAACCACATGAAATCAATAAATTTATTTATGCCAAATAAACATTATTACCGAATCAAAATTTCGATCCTTAGTTTCTTGATCGTGTGTAAAAATATGATTAATGAACTTTTAGTTGTAAGCACTTATAATTCAGTCCATTATTCGCAAGAGTTTCTTAATAGTTTCTGTCCATCTTCATTACAACTCATTGATTAAAATTAAAAATTGGATGTACAATTGTGATTTTACTTGATCTTTAACCACCTATTCAATGTAACTTTAACCAGGTTTAGAATTACTAATTACTTGAACACAAGCTTTTTATCGATAAACAAATAAAACTTCAATTATTAGTTAAAATTATCCGAGTTCTTTACATAAGAGAGTGGGCGAAGTAACGACGACTGCGCTATATATAATATATAATCATGGCATGGATCGGCGTGAGAGACTACCACCAGTGGCGCTCCTGACCTTCGACAGTTTCAAATGTTGCTCCTGGAGATTTCTTCTCCAACTCCTCTCTAAATTTCTTACTTTTATTTTTTTTCAGTAGATTCAAAAGTCTCATTAAAAAAAAAATCAATTCATCATCACAGTATACATAAACATTTGTATAACTGTACATCATCAACTATAAATCATCCGCACACATGTGACGTATAATTATTTAATTTACTTTTATTATAGAACTAGCAGCCTCCGTCGCAGCTTCGTCCGCTCTCATGAGAAAGAACTTTGATGTTTTAGGGGTCACCTGTGGTGTAGTGGTTAGCATAGCAACCTACTAAACCCAAGATCGCGGGTTCGCAGCCCGGCAGATGACCTTAGGATTTTTTAAAGGGAGTAAAAAATCCTCAGCTATGCCGTCCTTCGGAAGGGACGTAAAATGGGGGTCCCGAGCCTGTGCGATGTCAGGTACTCGTTAAAGATCCCTATCCTAATTATACCTGGATAGGCAAAATTTAGGACTCCCACCGTAGCATCGTCCGATTAGCCATAGCAGCATAAAGTGACGTTAAACGAAACAAACAAACAAACTTTGATGTTTTAAACTAATAACTGAAGTTTTATTTGTTTATCGGTAAAAATCATGTGTTGAAGTAATTAAGCAATTGAGAACTATTTATTTCTTCAATGATATTTTAACCCGTAGCAGTGATTTTTAACCAGGTTGAAATTTCTCCGATTAGGAGTTTGAAAATTACGTAAAAGCATAATTAAACATCCAATTTTTAATTTTAATATATGAGTTAGTAATCCAGATGGACAGAGACTATTACGAAAGTCTTGCGGATAATAAACTGCATTATCAGTGCAAACAACTAGAGGCTTATGAATCATATTTATATATACAATATCAAAAATCAAAAATCGACAATTTGCTTTGTTTGTAAGTTTTATTCGGCAGATATAATTTAATTGATTTCATCTGGTTGGAATTTAATTTCTAACCTAAAAAGCTAATGATAGTGTAGAAAACCTCGATTCTGCTACTAAACATTATAATTTAAATTATTATTATTGTATACTTTATTATTACTGAACTTCCCTAGAACTATGAAGACGATGCAATTAAAATTTGGTTTAGAAGGGTTCAAAAGGTTTAATAAAATTGTTGCAAAATGACGTCACATCACATATTTACTGTTTTTTGATATTAATCAATCCAATTAAGCAAATTTTATTATCTATTTCTAGGTCTATATAACACTGTATCTTTGTAAAATCTCTGCAATGGTGCTCGCCACCTATCGGCCAATTTTCAAACTTCACTTCGCACCATATATTTATAGCATTTTTAACAGCAATTTAATTGAAAATATGTAAACTTTATTATTTTGATTGCTAAACCTTCCTTGAACTATGAAGATGATGTAGGTAAACTTTGGTACAGATTGGTTCAGTAGTTTTCGCAGTTAGTAATCACAAACGAAAAATGGCTTGTTCTTTTATATGTTAGTATAGATTTCCTGATATGTTAAATCCGCAATAACGCAGACAGACCAATATAATTGACTATTTATTCGTTATATTTCTTTCATTAATTCTAAATTAAGAGTGAGAACTGAAAAAGTGAGGATAAAATAGAAAAAGAAGTCATACAAAGTCATAGGAGTCAGTCCTATAAATCTACTAAATATGTAAATGAAGAGCTCACAAAACGAGTGTAAGAATCTTGAACGTGAAACAGTATTTTTCTGAATATTGTAATTCACGAAAGGTGAAATAAACAAAGTTTATTCAGGCTTTGTAAAAAGGGCAGAGTAAAACTTTAGTTCAACTCACAAGCATAGCTAAAAATACCTTCAATGGCAAGTTCTTGAGTTCCTCGACTATTAATGAGGATTGTTCAATATATTCTAGCATAATTAATTAATTAATATTATTCTACCGACAAGATTCAATGAGATATAGTAAAAGTTAATTAAAATCTAATTTTATTTCGAGTTAAAACTTCTAGGGTTGGGAGTTTTAAGAGCCTTATGCGTTTGCATATTACATCACAGCCAGACAGAATCTGGTAGGCTACATGTAGAAATGGTCGCTGCATACAAGTATTGTATTCTGACTGCATATTTGGGAGAAAACAACGAATTTATGGTTCAGCGATTCCTTCCTTGTAATGTGAGAAATACTTGATCAGCAAGCAAGCATAAATAAATAAATTAGTGAATTTAAAAAGACCGAAACACCTTAAATTTGGAGATTGGGAGATATTAAACGTTTTTCTTAAAATTGCCAATTTTATTCAATTATATTTTACATATAAGTAAAAAAATATGCTATATAATGCATATTAATAAGGTAAATGTTAACAAATTTTTACAAAAGTTGTTATAATTTTATTTTTAAATCAAGAAAAGTTACAAAAAACCCTTGGTCAAAATCACTCATCCTTCATTGTTCGGATATCTATTTATTTCTTATTCTTTTTTCATATCCATTGTTATTCTCAAGCATTCATTTATGTCACCTTTTTGTTAATCTCTTGTTTCCTTTTTTTTTATTTGCATATTTGTGCATTTATTGTATCCACTAAACTGTACAATATTTAAAATAAATTTACTCTTTCCTTATAAGAAGATAATAATTGACCACCTTTACTTACTAGATCCCCCTTTGACTAAAGAAACAATAATTTTATTGCATATTTAATGTATATATTATTTAATATGTTATAAAAAAATTTTATCGCCTATTTTCAAAATATCATTCACCTAAATGTTTCTGATAAATTCAAGTAAAAATTATAACAAAAAAAAAATTGAAACAAAAGGTTCTTTAGTTTAGAAAAATTCTAAAAATTACAAAACTTTCCTTTAATTTATGTTCATAAATTATTTACAAAAAGAAGTAATTAATATTGTGATTTGTAAAAGATAATTTAAATATCTCAATGGCAACAACAATCATTAAATGCAAATGTAGTAATACTTTCTTTAATTTCTGTATACATATATTAAAGATTAAATATATACTTATGTGAGATATACATTACCAATGCGATCTGGTACGCAGAAGTTATCCAAAATTATTCAACTTACCTAAATAAAAAAAAATATATTGTTACTAAATTCGTAATTTTGAAACATATTAGATAGGTATATTAACGTATTCATTAAAATTTTAATTTCAAAGAAATATTTATTGATGCATAATAATGTTTCATTTATGATCAGAACTACTGCACTACAGTGTACTTACAGAGGTACAACCAATTAAAAATACCCATTTTATCTATTTTTATAATTTGTAATTATTTGAAAAAACATTGTATTCTTAAAAACCATCTAATTTTTATGAGTCTTAGATTTTAATAATAATGATTATACTAGTCGCTATAATTGCCAAATATGTCCTGTTTTGTGACAACTTTTAAATGGAGCTTATTATACTATAGTCAATTTGTTGATTTTTATTGAGATTGTTCGGTTTATTTTTAGCTCCTTTAAGCTAATCTCATCCCTCTCAGAGTCAAGTTCAACGCATTCTCTCAAGGTTGTGCTCTTAGAGAGAACTTAATTGCGATAATCTTGGAATTTTCCTGTCAACGACTGCTGCCAGGGTGAATGGGCTTATTTGCTCCATGTTTACTAATAGCTGAGGGATTGGTTATGTTTACGTCCAAAGGCTGTAATAATCTCAGCGGGAGGAGGACCTTGGGCATGAACAAAAAATATAAAATTTTCAAGGCAACAGAAGGGTGCGGTCCGAGGCCTAGCCAAACTGTCTTCAATACCTTCGGCTATTTACGGACAATTACGACTAAACTGAAAAAATGCTCTTACGTATTAGCTGACATAATTAAGTATCGAATTTTTTTTTTTTTAATTCAATTCATTTAATAGATATGAAATCCATTGATTCGGGAGATAAAACACGTGGTTCATTATTTTTTGGTATTTGATCATTTTATGTTATGTCTCGTAATAGGATTACTATCTAGAAAGGGCAATAATTTAAGCACTCTTTTTAAAATATATTTTTGGAGATTTTTGGTTCCATTTTTTCCAAATTATTACAAGACATCCTATACCACATTTCTCAAGAGAGCAACAGATATTATATTTATTTTTTTTAAATTTTCAAGTGGCAGGAGACAGCTTTTTGTGACACTGGACTGGTAAATGTTTACACATTGTTGCGACGCCTGCATTGATATACAAAGGGAAACGTCTACTTGGGCACAATCGGTTAATGTTTGATACCAACTGAAAAAAATATGGATAATTTAAAATTGTAATTTTAGTTTTAAACAGAAAAAAAAAAAAAAAATTACAAAGTCACTTGATCAACTGCGGTGAATCATTCTTTAATAAACACTTAGTGGGGGATATGTATCTTTCTTTATTTTAGCGCAAGTAGAACACAATTTCTTTCTACTTTTTCATTCTAGTTTTTTTTTGGGAGTCACTTCTGTTATCAAATATTTTGTCTTTTTTTTTTTTTTTTTTTTTTTTTTTTTAATTTTTTTTTTTTATTTTGATCATGCTTATTAGAGAAGTTCTCTGTTTATATTTACTTCTCTGTATTTAATATCACTTTTGAGATTTTTGAGAAACTTGTTAAAAACGTGAGAATATTTAAGAAATTTGATAGGAACATTCATATGATATGGGTACTACACCATATAAAAACTATGGGTAACGTATTCGCTACCCTAAAAAAAGGCTTACTTAGGTCGTATTGTAGTGAATAAAAGTTAGGACGGACTTTGAAGAATATATGAAAACAATGATGGCAGGAAATTTGGAATGGTGGTCTTCCAAGGGAACTTAAGAGGTTAAAAAAAATCTGTGCTTGAATGCATAAACATTGATGAATTATGTAATAACCAGAAAACTTGCTTACTACCATTGTTAACACTGGAATCAACAACTATCGATTTTATTCCACATGTGCTTTTGCGATTACGAAACTCACGGTCATGCGAATTCCGACGTATAATGTTCTGTTGCAAGACCGCTAAATCGACCACAAACCATCTTCATGGCCCATTAGAACAGAGCGGCCTCTTGCACATGGTCGATTTGCAGAAGAGCAAATGTTGATGGACAATTTCACAACAGGTAAAATAGCATTGGAACAAAGATCAATTTGAAAACACAATTCGTCATCATAATGTCATTTAATTAACATCGATACAGATATGACTAATTGATGTGAAAGTTCAGTTTGTGAAACACAGAAATATTACTATTAAAGCAACGCTTCAGAAATTTATTTTAAAATATCGATTATTATGGCCCATTAATTTGTCCATTGATAATAACTTTACCATATTATAAGACATATTTAGGTTCTTGGTTAGAACTAGGTAGAAATTTAAAAAAAATCTGGCAAACGTATCTCCATAGTATAATATTGTCAAACAGTTTGTTTGTTTATTTCGTTTAACGTGACTTTATGCTGCTATGGCTAATCGGACGATGCTACGGTGGGAGTCCTAAATTTTGCCTATCCAGGTATAATTAGGATAGGGATCTTTAACGAGTACCTGACATCGCACAGGCTCGGACCCCCATTTTACGTCCCTTCCGAAGGACGGCATAGCTAAGGATTTTTTACTCCCTTTAAAAAATCATCTAAAGTCATCTGCCGGGCTGCGAGCGAGAGAGAGAGAGAGAGAGAGCGAGAGAGAGAGAGAGAGAGAGAGAGCGAGAGAGAGAGAGAGAGAGAGAGAGAGAGAGAGAGAGAGAGAGAGAGAGAGAGAGAGAAACGTTTAATTAAAAAAATATTTCTTCCACTTTTACGGTTAAATAATTGGTAATTTATTTTTTTACTTTCATCTTTAATTGATAAAGCGTTAAGATTTAAAACCGATAAAACCTCTTTCTAAATTACTTTCCAGTACTAAAAGCATTTCATTTTTTTTTTAATAATGAGCATGAAAACTCAGGAAAGAATAAATATTTTAAATTGATTATTACTGGAAAATTCCAAAGATTCTTTCGTCCCAAATAGCAGTTAATGATTATAATGATCGGTTCGCGTTATGCCGATTTACCGTAAATTCACATTCATCTTAACTAAAGTGTTACATCATTCTTCAGAAAACTAATAAACTGATTATGAGTAATCAAAATAGGGCATCCAAATTAGTTGTTTAACATCTGCTGATCTTTTATGTTAAATGCTGGAAAACTAAAATTCATGTTGTTTCTTAAAATATTACAACTCCAGTTTAACAGCCTTGACATTACAGTTCTTATTGACATCTAAACTAAAACAGACAGACAATTAAATATGATGTTTCATCCTGATGACTTTTCCACACAAGCAGTAGGAACAATTACGTAAAGAATATCCTTTTAAAATTGCCAATTTACTTATTTACTAATTATATAAGTATTCTGCTAATGCACGGTTTCCATAATCTATCATACTTGAGTATAAACTGTGTGGAAACGAAACCAAGGAACGTGTTTTCCCAGCATTCCTTCCCGTAGGAGACCCAGCCCGAGTCAGCCCAGTTCTGGATTCTTTCTTCTGCTCTCGCAGGCCTCCTGACAAGATGTTAAAACCACTGCCGCTAGTGCTTTGCCAAATAAGTATCCATTGCTTCCAGATTCCGGTTTTTCAAGTCGTTCATTATTGCTCAATTGATTCAACATTCCAGAGCATTCTGGGATTGCATCGCTACCTCATTATAGGTCAAGTATTTAAAGACATATAAAAACTAGAAATTTACTATATTGGTATATCTAACACATTTAGTTTACAGTATATTAAATCAAGTTATATAATTTTATAAAATTAAAAATGACATTATATAATAGATAAATACATATAATGTACTTATATTCAATAAGATGAGTGTGATCAGTCAGAAATTTTTTAAGCAATGTTTAAAAATAACCATACAAATTTTATCTTATATGCCAAAGTTTTAGCTAAATCACTGACGGTCATCAACAGGGCAGATGGAAAATTGAAAAACAAAAACTAACGAAGTTAAACTAACATAATGACACTCCGTCATGAAGAGAACTCTGAACAGTTCAATGATTTGGCCGGAACGTTGGTAAATAAAATAAAATATGTTTGTTAATTTTCAAACATTGCCTAAATTTTATTCTAACCGATCCCACCCAACATCTTCTTCAATATATTCATCTGGTCATTCAACATAGCTCTTCAATAATGTGTTTATATATTACATAATGTATTATTATATAATTTTTTTTTCAATTTCTTATAAACATAAACGATTCTCTGGTGAACCCCTACTGGCAATCAACGTATTTCTGTATAACAATAATAAGGAAATGGGAAATATACACGAGAAAACGTAATGCTCCATCTTCAAAGTTCACTTCATGTTTAAGTTGTGGCACCCAGTACATTCTCTTCCATCCGCAATATCTTTAAAAATATATATTTTGACTAAATATATAAAACTATGTATAGGCTAAAGTCTTTAAAAATATATATCTTTGTTATTGTTTCTCTGTTGCTAAGTATCCATTTTTATTGGTATAATAAATTGAAAGATTGAACAGTAGAGAAGTTGGTTGGTTTGTAAAAAAAAATGTAAGGCAGGTCGAAACGTAATAATAATTTTTTTTTTGCAATAACTATTTTTTACACCTTTTTGACCACATCTTAGATCAACTTCTCAGCAGGTTAATTTAAATATTCCTAGTTTTATTTATGAAAAATATGATATGTTTATTTCATTAATAAACTTAACCTAAAAATTTTATTTCTCTCGGATACGGAAATGTTACAAAACCATTTACCAATCCCTATAGATGAGGAATGCACATTAGCTTACTGAAAGTTAGAACTCGAAAACCAGTATCAAGAAACTTCTTTTCAACATATATAACTATTCATTGTATTCAGATTCTCCTATTACTTGAACAGTCACTTACAGGATGATATTTCCAGGTTTGGTAAATCATTACACCTACGTATCACAAAACTATCTTACATCGTAAATATATATATATATATATATATATATATATATTAAAATAACGTAAAATATATATATATATATATATATATATATATATATATATATATATATATATATATATATATATATATAAATATTAGGATCATCTGAACTATTGGAAGAAAGTACACAGGTAAGACTTGATCTTGAATATTTCCCTTTCTATCGAGAAGAACTTTCCTTCACAGAGCTTCTAAATGTCAATCTGTAACACTCGAGAAATATATTCACATCCATCACTTTTATTTTCCCAGCAGCGAAATCGAATATCACAAAATCTTTTTCGTAATAATCTAATCCTCAAAACTTGATATAAAAATATATAAAGGGACACAGAGATAGGGAGATAATTTTCTTCTCTATTTCCGAAAATTACAATAAACGACATTTTATATGATGGCTAGTGATGAGATTCAGTATATAAGACAACCTAGAGCTGCCTGGAACTATGTTAAATACCAAATACCAACAGTTTTGTTTGGTGATAGGAGTGTAACGGTGTGGGATGTGTTTTCAGCTTACAGCGTTGGAACCTTAGTGCTAATAAACGAACACAGGACCGGTAATATGTACAGAGATAGACTGCGAAACAAATTACTGTAATAAGGCTGAAAAAAATGGCCCTGGTAGGATTTTTCTTCAAGCCAACGACCCCAAACACAAATCAGCTATATAGTACACAGGGGCTCCAGTCAAAAAAACAAAAGGTTTTTAATTGGTCTGCTTCGGACCTGAACCCGATACATTTATGGCAGGAGGTGAAACCCGAATAATCCCAAAATCACAATGAATTTTATCAATAAGTCACCGAATATTGGTCGTCCATTCCACTAGACAGTTCTGGTTTTAATAAATTCTATGCCTAGACGGTTTTCTGCAGTTCGGCCTAAGGTACGGCAACCAAATATTAATAATAACTTACTAAATAAATTCTGGGAAAATCTGTTAAAACTATTAAAAGTTGGAAAAATTGTTGGAACATATTTGTTTTGGTTAATTTAATTTAAATTAGTGAATTTATTTAATAGAAAACTTTTTTGTGAGTATGTGTGTGTTTAGTGGGAAAAAACCCTAATATATTGTATATAAGTATAAAAAACGATATATTACAACTAAAATAATCATTACATTTAATAACATTTCATTCACAAAGGCATCTTTAAATATAAAAATCAACTAGAGCTTTGGAAACAAAAACCATTTTCAGATAGCTTCCCATTAAAATATAACAGGTTCTTTTTTAATATTATCGATAAAGTAGATCAAGTTTTTTAGACATGGGTGTGGATTGGATGTTGACCTCCATTGTTGATTGATTTGTGTCGAGCCAGTTAACATTGGACTAACAAGGCCCAAAAATGCGATAGGCTATCTCAACTAATTTAAATACATTGAGAATGATTGAAATTAAAAAAAAATATTAATATTTATATTTCATAGTGAATATTAAAAGAATAAATCTGTGGGCTTGCCAACACCTTATTTCAGAGTTACTGCAATTTAATAAACAATATAAATTTGCATTTTATTTGACTTATCCGCCTGGTACAAAAGAAACTAAACGAAAAAAATGTATTGAAAAATTAAGTTGAAGAAAATTTATATTAATAAACAAGAATACCGACGAACATAAATCAACTTATGTTTTTACAATACAATGAACATTTTTAGTAGTAACGGTCCGTCTGAAAGAATGCTATTAGATACAGACATCCTTCAGAAAATATATAAATATCTATAAATAAAATTAACTAATAATTGAAAAATAATAATTTTTTTTAAAACCAATTTTACAATTAAAAAAGTAATTTTCTTTAACGTATTCAATAGAAAAAGTACCGAAGGTGATGGAAAAGGTTTGTAAATAACAGTACGACAGTAAAAGAAAAAAATACGGTTAGGTGGACAGAGCAAACGTAAGTCAATTGTACATTGTATTATTAGCCCTAAGGAGGCGCGGTAGCTCAGTGGGTAAGGCACTTGACTATCATGCTCCTGGGCCCGAGTTAGAGCCCGACTGAAGGCAGATAATTTATTTTCTGTTATTTCAGCCGTGGATTGAATTCGAGGTAGGGGGACCACCCTCCTGGGGCACACCCAGCCTCCTAAATAAGTGGGAACCCTTAATTGGGGGGAAAACCTGGCGGTTAAGCGTGAATTCTGGCCAAATCACCCCCTTCCACAACCGTTGGCTCAGAAACAGTACAGCCTACCTGTTTACGCTTAGTTAAAAAAATATATCATTTTAATTGTTTCAAAGAGTCAACTTTAATTTTTTTTCGGGTAGAAGCGGTGTTGAACTCTCGGCCTATTTGTCCAATGACAGCAAGTCTTGATGACTTTGATTCGTTAACACCTGGGCATTTTCTGGTTGGTGAACCATTGGTGTCATTACCTGAACCAAACTGAAGAGAAAAGATTTGACCCAGTCGGCGCCACGCTAGAGAGGTGGAAACTCGGGTTCGAATCCCGACTGGGTCAAATCTTTTCTCTTCAAAAATAAAATAATATATTTAATAATATTGAATTATTTCAAGAAAAATTACATATATACATACCGGTGACGGATTGTCAATAGATCCAAAGTTAAATGTAATGTTCAATATGAACATTCATCCCCGGAATCACATCGCGATTTGCGAGTGCCCGGGGGTTATGGATCACTGAAGAGGGAAGATTTGCCTGGTTCGGATACGCCCCCGGTGGCCTAGTTGGATAAGGCGCCACGCTAGAGAGGTGGAAACTCGGGTTCGAATCCCGACTGGGTCAAATCTTTTCTCTTCAAAAATAAAATAATATATTTAATAATATTGAATTATTTCAAGAAAAATTACATATATACATACCGGTGACGGATTGTCAATAGATCCAAAGTTAAATGTAATGTTCAATATGAACATTCATCCCCGGAATCACATCGCGATTTGCGAGTGCCCGGGGGTTATGGATCACTGAAGAGGGAAGATTTGCCTGGTTCGGATACGACCCCGGTGGCCTAGTTGGATAAGGCGCCACGCTAGAGAGGTGGAAACTCGGGTTCGAATCCCGACTGGGTCAAATCTTTTCTCTTCAAAAATAAAATAATATATTTAATAATATTGAATTATTTCAAGAAAAATTACATATATACATACCGGTGACGGATTGTCAATAGATCCAAAGTTAAATGTAATGTTCAATATGAACATTCATCCCCGGAATCACATCGCGATTTGCGAGTGCCCGGGGGTTATGGATCACTGAAGAGGGAAGATTTGCCTGGTTCGGATACGACCCCGGTGGCCTAGTTGGATAAGGCGCCACGCTAGAGAGGTGGAAACTCGGGTTCGAATCCCGACTGGGTCAAATCTTTTCTCTTCAAAAATAAAATAATATATTTAATAATATTGAATTATTTCAAGAAAAATTACATATAAATATATATATATATATATATATATATATATATATATATATATATATATATATATATATAATAGATATACTTTTTTCTCAGGATCCTGAAATTAGCAGGGTGCGCACCGCTGTCGCTACAGTCTGAGCGAACACATTGAAGTTCAACTGTTGGAAATAATCGCCATCGGACGTTGGTTGCATTCTAGAAATGAGGTCCTTTGGAAGAAAATGCCGAAATTCAAAGTCTTCACTTCGTAAAAAATAGTACTCGTGAGTTAGCTGGACTTATATTTAATATTATTTTCCTAATATTAATTTAAATATCCCTTTGTTTAAGTTAATGGTTTTTTTTGTTTAAAATATTTTCTTTATTTGTGGTAAACTGTTCATAATTTTTAATCTTGATACCCATCATAACATCATTGATACCAATAGATTTAACTTCAACAGTACCTTTTAAGTCATGAGAAATTATATTTTTTTTGTTTTTGTTTAATTGAATGTTCTCAATCAAATGTAATAATTAAATAATGTAATAATTAAATAATTCCTTTTGTTTGGTTTTATTTATTTAATGTGTAAATATATGTTACATAATTGGAAAGACTTATTTCTTTCTTTTTTTTATAGGTTTCCTATTTTTTATTTTAATAATTGATATTTGTAGAACCAGCTGGAAAGGGGATAGTGGTAGGCAGCCAATAACGGTAAGCCCCTCTTCCCAACTCTACCTAAGTAATGAACCCGAGACACCTTCATGGGTTGTAAGTGGTACAGGTATTTTTTTTTTTTTTTTTTTTTTTTTTTTTTTTTTTTAATATTAGCCCTCCGATTATATTAGCCGAAACGAAAAATTTAACCGATTTATAAGTTATAGAAACGATTCCAAATCACAAGTAAATATGTATAGCGGGAGCAAGTAACTTTTTCACTAAAGCCTAGATAGCGATCCCACTACCAACGTGTTTACGCTCTCATCCAGGAACATGAAGCAATGCAACAATTGAAAAAACAAATGGTACCGAAAAGTAGACAGAAGCATAAATATAATCCTTTACTCCTTAACGACGTAAATTCGTAATCTGTTGAATATTCGGCGAAAGTTTCAAAAAGAAATATTTGCAAGGGAAGCCAAAATAGTAAACGGGAAAAAAAAGGGATAGTTTGTGTGTTTTAATCTATGAGACATTTGATCATATTCCACATGAAAACAATCAGTGTATCGGATAATAGAGATGTTCTACTTAAAGCTACCAGGAAGTCTCAAGGAGATGAGGAACGGCCATGAAATATGGCACTGAAGGCTACAGGATACACCAAGAAGCACCAGCACATGTGGCAGACGATGTAGGACAATATAAGATCAGATATGTCAACGACTGAGGGAATGCGAAGGACGGTAGTGAAAGTGATCCTCAGCTGTTCCGCAAGACCAGTAGTCAGTGTTAGGTCATCAGTCTTCAGGTGGCGACGAAGATCTGAGGGAGTTTAAGAAGCGAGCTGATCTTATCATCAGTGCCGGAAATAGCTTCCGACAATTGTGACCTTTTAACATCAAGCAATCCGAAAATTAGTCATGTATTAATTATTTAATCATTAATAATGGAAAAAGCAAGTTTACGAATTTTATACTTAGGACGCTCTCTGCAGAAACATATTTATTGGAACATTACCCATTGATGATTTTTAATAATTTAGACGACTATTTCAGTCGTTAGAAAGGAATGGGCTATCAAACTCAAATTTTTAAACCTCATAGGGCATACAAATTTGAACAATGTAAAGAAAGTATAGTAACCAGCGAATTGTTTCTTCTTCTCTCCCAAGAACTTAATTTAAAAGTTATGATTAAAAAAAATAAATAAATAAATAAGTGGTTTTATAAAAAATATTGTTAAGTCGTCCACCTTGTTTCCAATATCTTCCTATTCGTGTGGTCGATTCCTCTCCTAGAAAATAAGCTTCAATTTTGTCTTAGGACCAGATTTAGTGACATAAACACATCGAAAATATATGAAATATAGTAACAATTTTTACAAGAATTTAAATATTAAAGAAATAGAGACAGGCGGTTTCCAATCTATCAAAGAATGTAGTCTAATAAGGGTTAATAAATATTTCAAGAAAGGTAATTTTCTTTTCAGAAACTATATGACGACCTTCCACAAAACACAATCCAGTATGTGAGGAAGAGCGTTATTTCTCGAGTAGCGATCGTAACGATTTTGGAATATTTAGGAAGGCCAAAGAATCATATCCTGCTTCTTTCGGGCTTAAAATGTAATGGAGTTCGTCAATAAAATATTATGGTGCAGTTTTATTTAAAATGGTTTGGAATCTTTGTAAATGTTATTATTAACATATCAATAATAAAATAATTGCTTAATTAAAATCTTTCCTCTTAAAAAGGTTACTTGGGGTCAACATAATAAAGATAACGTAATCTAACGAACTAATCTAATGAGTACATACAAATGGTAAATAAACTTGGCAGGTATTAAATTAAAATGAATATATATTCCTAAAAGAGTTCACATATAAAATTACACGATAGGTGCCCAAATAATTTCCTAAGTTTAATAACTTAAGTTCTAAAAAAAAAAAAAAAAAAAAAAAAAAAAAAAAAACTTCATCCAAACTATCTTGCTGAGATGAGATTAGTGTGGGGACGGCGCACAGTGAGACAAAACAGCTAAAAAGCGGGGAAAAAAAACTTTTTGTGAAGAATGGTTATATAATCTCACTCGATTCAGAATGAAAAAAAAACATTAAATTTATATCTAATTTGAAAAATTATATCACTTTATTCTTTAATAGGATTGACAAAGCAAGTAGAGCTATTTTAAATTATTTTGTAATTAATTAATAATAAATAATTTAAAATAATTGTATTCTAATTTAACTTGATTTCAATAAAATGTTGGCACTATTTTTCGATATTAACATTTTTATGTCGATTAGAATAAGCTGGTTCAGAATGGCTTAAAATAGTTCATTATTTACCTATAAAATGGAAAGAATGATGGAACGGCTCACTTTATCAATTAGAAAGCTTCGTTACTGATGGCAAGTTGTTTATTTTTTAGGTTCAAGACTCATGTATGTTATGTAGGTATTTGAAAATTTTAGCAGCTTATAAAACACATTCTTGTTCGTGGCTGCACGGAAACATTTTCTAGTAAAGTGCATGTAGATCATAGTACTTATTTTCCACTCCATGCTAAAATTAAATTTATGGAATATATTTTCCTCACCTATACTATCCCTATTTCATATAAACTACTATTCCAATAAAAGAAGCCACAAAGGAACGAATGAAGAATAAATGTTGATTTTATAAAGCAGGGATACGGTTTGAGTAACACCGGAAATACATCAAGAATATTTTTCCGATATCTTTCTTTAACTGCCTAAATAACTCAAGTTAGCTATGAATTAGTTATGAACAAATACTATAAGTAGTATGGTCTACGTACACTTTACTAGGAAATGTTCTAGTACAGCCCCGAACAATGATGTGTTTTATAAGCTGCTAAAATCTTCAGATCCTTACATAACATACATAAGGCCTGAACCTAAAAAAATAAATACCTTACCATCATTACCGAAGCAATCTAATTGATAATGTGAGCCGTTCCATCATTCTTTCCACTAGGTATATAGGTAAATAATGAATTCTTCTGAGCCATTCTAAACCACCTTATTCTAAAGCAATCAATATAAAAATGTGAAAATCTAAAAGTGGAACCAAAATTTTATTGAAATCAAGTTAAATTAGAATAAAATTATGTTAAATTATTTATTATTAATTAATTACAAAATAATTTGAAATATATCTACTTGCGTTGTCAATCCTACTAAAGAGAAATAATTTTGAGAAAAAAAACAAAACCGACTTCAAGATTAAACCTACATATACAAACTTGAACTAAAAAATAAAAAATAATATTTTGATTGCTTTGAAACAAAAATCATTGAATGAGAATCAACGAAATTATCGATACTTATATACCTATTCACAATTTATGATCAGTCAAGTCGGTGCCAGTCAAGAAGGCAGTTTAATCTTGCCTTAGCAATAAACTTTCAAATGGCTGGAGACAGTGGTGTGGTGGAGATGAAACAGTGGGAGCATCTTTACAATTACCATTTCTTTTCAAATTTTGTTTGTTTTGGTTGGCACCGACTCCAAAAATAACTGGTCATAAATTGTGAATTGGTATATAAGTATCGATAGTTTCGTTGATTGTCATTTAATGGTTTTTGTTTCGAAGCAATTAAAATATTATTTTTTATTTTTTAGTTCAAATTTGTATGTATAGGTTTAATCTTGAAGTCGGTTTCGTTTTTTTTCTAAAAATTATTTTTATTTTTTACTTTTTAGTGGTGTGTATTTTTGTTTATACAGTCAATTCTCGATCTTCAAGCTACCCTGAAAAATAGTTCGACTTACTGAACAAAGAATTATCGAGGTTATAATTCCACTTATCTGTATGTAAATGGGAAAATTGAACACAAAATTGTAGTTGAAATCATTAGGTATATTTTCATTAATGGGAATATTGTTTGTACATACATATAAAATCATTGATACAGGAAATTAAATACCCGGTACCAATTTATCATATAACTTTCAACTGAACTGCGCTTTTTTCTGAGGGTGCCTAAAAGTTGACTTACCCCCTTCCATCAGTGGCGATCTTTTCTTTATTCTTTAGGATAGTTGAAAGGGAACTACGCGGAATTCGGAATTCACTAGCAACAAACGTCCAACTTCTTTCTCATTTCTCCTCTTTGCAAATCAATTTTAACTTTTCGTTAATTGAAAGAATTTTTAATAGCTACTGTAAAACCACTCGAGTGGTTAACTAATAATATAACTAATAATAAGTGACTGGTGTAACTATGAACTGGAAAGATAAACAATGACGGGAAACCGTAATATAAATTGCACATGAAATTCTTTAAATCTGAGTTCAAGTTATAGAGGCGATGACTTCTAATAGTTCATTTCATAGAAGTGGTCCTAGAAGTTCTCACTTTTGAACCCTATTTTCAGTTCGATTTTTTACAAAATTTTTAACGTTTTCTATCTGAAATCGTCTTTTTGAGGTGAAATTTAAGTGTAATGTACTTCCGACCGTAGATTTTGTTCGACTTATTTAAGAATTAAGCTTATCGAAGTACGACATATCGAGAGTTGACTGTATATGTAAATTTTTTTTGTTAATAATTTAGATTTAGTTACCATGGAGATTTTAGATTATCATAATTATAAATATGTTTAAAATGGAAGGTTATATAACAATGATTTTTAATAACTGTTTTTTTTCTTAAAAAGCGCTAAGTTGATTTCAAAATATTTTTGATGGGACCTCCTCTGAAGTATGTCCTACCAATCTAAAAAAGAATCATCAAAATTGATTTAGAATTGACCGAGTAATTGCGTAACATACAAAAAGAATTAAAAAAAAAAAAAAAAAAAAATCGTATGAGACTATTTTCATCTCGATAGGACTAACCATTCTTGAGAAAGAGGTTTTTTTTTCGATTAGCCGTTTGCCCCACTGTGCGCCGTCATCGGTAGTAGGCCGTTCATTGTCTTGGATCGTTAAGGTGCCATAGGGGGATGACAAAGTTTACAAATTCATATGATGGGATCAGTAGAGACAGAGTGACGAGAGAAGATAAGACTCCGAGTATATTTTTCGGCCCTTTGTGTAACCATCTTCTGCACCCTAAACGGGTTAACCATCATGCCTACTGAGTTCTTGAAAGTTTGAGATTGGCTGTCAACCTAGGACGGCTAAGGGATATATCGATTCCTGTGTGTTTGCTCAAATAGTTACCTAAGAGGTTATCCAGAATATTAGATAAAGTAAGGAGTTTGTAAAAAAAAAATCTTTTTAATATGGTCCAACTGCTGTCTATTTCCGAGAATGGTAATAGATTACCGGACTTTCGTGAAGGGCTGTAAGGAGTCCGGCTACTTCATATCACGGCTTATTTCTTAATGTTAATTTAAAGGGTATGGGTTTGACAGATAGCAGTTTGGTACAAAGATATTGCCTGTCAACTCAAGAAACGAAACGAATGGTAAACAGTTTGACCCAAAGAAAAGTTGGTTTGAGACTTTAAACTAGATCAAGGTTCACTCAGCCAACACTGAAGTAATCAAATTAGGTAAAATGAAATACAGTGAGTAATCACGTAGGTCTTGAGTTTGTTGGTAGGACTTAACGACCTTAGGTATATAGGTCTTAACTAGGGCAGGGAGGAGGATTCTCCTACAGGTTACTGATCTATTCTAATCAGAGTGGAAAGGATGAGAATCATTACTCTAGCCCGTCATGAAATCACGTTTGTCTGGATACCTATACCTAATACCTCCATATGTTGACGAAAAGGTGGATGAATTAAACTTCTCATAATGTCTCCCAACTCACCAGACGACGAGCCATGGAATCTCTAACAAACGTATTTGTCAAGATCACATACAATTACACCAACTAAAAATCTTCTAACTCATACGGCCTCCTTTTCTCTGTTTCCAGAATGAGTTAAACAGAATAAATATTTTAAATGCTCCAATGAAAAGTTTAGAACTGCAGAATAAAAAAGACTGAATCACAAATTGACTTCAGCGAAAGATTCGGACACAGATCCTGCCCCAGTTTTGACATACCAGTCTCATTTTAAGATACCTTTTGCTAGTTATGCTGCTCTATGGCAGTTGTAGACCAAGACTTTGAATTATTATTTAAATTGTAAATACCAATTGCTGTCTTAAAGTTGATTCAAAAAATCGTATGATCTTCATACGGCTATTCAAAATAAAGCAACATATTGACATATATTTCTTGAATAATTGAAATATTAGTTATAATATTCTAAATTTTACAAAGAAACCAATGCTAACTTGATATGAAACAAGGAAGGAGAAAGAGAAGACAAGTGAAACGGACTTTCTCTGATAGGACCGGTCTCAAGTGACGTCACCAAGGTCGGAGGCTGCAAGGCCGCTCCCAAAAATATCTCTTTCAACCTTAATTATTGCCTAGGGTAGGCGAAACATCTGCAAAAGCAGAATTAAAGAATATTGATTCTATCGAGGTGCGATAAAACCAAGGAAGAAAATTCCAATCGTACTATTATTTTTTTTTTTCAAAACAAAATAAAGAGAATCAAGATGTTTGAAACCGGTTTAGGTTGCAAAGTGTGAGAGTTGACTCAGGAAGAATAGAAACACAAAACAAAAAAAAAGATTTGCCAATTTAAAAAAAAAAAAAATTCTTAAGTTGCGAATTTTTAATATGCCTAAGAAATTAAAAAAATAATGATTAAACCAACAACATAATCAAATTAGTCAATTAATATATATACATATATATATATGTATGTATGTATATAAAGGATTTTACACAATGATGCTAGAATCCCTTCTAGATTTAATTTATGAGTGAATCGACTCATCGAAAACTCGTAATATTACACAAGCTCACTTTTATTTTAAGCATAATTTCTTTAAAACTAAGAAAGATATCACGACCTAATTTTGTGTATACTGGCGTTATAATTCCAAATTAATTTTTATGTTCAAAAACAGAATAAATAACTGGTTAATTAAATGAGAAACATGTTTAAATACTTATAGAACTTTTTTTTCCTCTCAACAAACAAAATGGACGTTGGCCCGTCCTATTTGCCTTGGTTAACTTCAGGCAACATTCAAAACCGACCCTGACCATTTCAACAATTTTGGTGATGATAATTCAACAATTTTAATAATAAGTACTCAAGATAAGGTACTATGAAATTTATCAGCTCAAAAGTTCAAGGTAATGAAATAACAAACATTTTCTTTGTATATTAGTTAAAAATAATATTTTATCTATCTACTCAAACCTAATAATGAATAATAATTTATATTAAACTAAAATAATATCGTTTGATACATAGTTCTAAACTGAAAATATCATTCCACCTTCCAGCCCTAACAGGCCAATTTTTGACAGGATATTTTGCTCTGGAACGCGTGAAATCGTAAATTTAATATTACAATTTTAGGCCTACCTAAATACAGACTTTTAAAAAATTAAATCAACAAATGAAAACAAGTTTACGAGCCGTAAATACAGTACATTCAAGGCAATAGGTAACCGATCAATTAAATACAGCTTGTAATGCTTAAATATTAAATTCCACTTTCACTAAAGGCACCTGTTGTCTGCAGCCTGTTTGTGTTCAACAATATAATTCACGATCAATTTATCTCTGTAAAATAAAACTTGTAATGCAAAGATGAACATTAATATAACAGCCCTATTTAATTCATGGATATTCCTATATTTTAAGAAAACATAATTTTCATAAAGTATAGGAATGAAATAAGAAATAAGAAAATAAGTTAAAATAAGATCATTACAGAGGAAATAAATTCTTCTATATTCATCCAATGGAAAACATTTATTTCAGTGTTAGAAATTAAATTTTAAAAAACCTAAACCATTGTTTGTTTAATTATCATCGATTAAATATAAAAAAGACAAAAAAAATTTTTGGAGAATTTTATTACTCATTTTTCTTTTTAAATATTTTTCAATTTTTTCCTTTTAATTGTTATCATGTCAGTTATACAAGCGAGAAAAAAATCAGCCAGATTGTTCGACAAGACCGGCGAATGTGTTTTCAAATGATAGCTGAAACTACTAAGTCGGCAAGGACACTGTTAGTAAAATGTTGGGAGAGAACCTAAGAATAAAAAAAGTTTGTACCAAAATTGTTCTCATAACAGAACCGAAGACAAGTGGATAAGGTACTCTGCGCTGACGAGTTCAAGAAAATTGATGCCGTCTATGACCTAAACAAAGTCATTGAGTGTGAAGAAACATGGATATTTCAGTATACTCCAGAGACGAAGAGACAACAGATGCATTGGAAAATCCCCTTTTTTTCAAATAATGAAAAAAGCTTGTCAGAGTAAATCAAAATTCAAGGCAATTTTGATAACAGTTTGGATATTAAGGGTTTGGATATGTTATTTTGGAGAAGCTGGAACCAAAGGACAGTGTATAGTGAACCAGCATTAATACAAAGAAGTTTTAAGCTGCGGGAAAGGGTTAGAAAAAAACGTCCAGAACTTTGCAAAATCATCTCATTCTGCATTCTGCTCTCCTTGAAGAAGTTTTTGGCTGAAAAAGGAATTGTGACGCAATAAAATCCTTTATATTCTGCTGATTTACCACCGTTTGACTTTTTACAAAAGTAAAATCCATGCTAACACGAAACCATTTTGAGTTTTAGCTTTAAGTAGAACCTTTTTAGAATGAAACGTTCCGACTGTTAACAGTAAACAGAAATTGATCTTTTGATCAGGGAAAAATAAGAAGGGGTGGATGTATGAATGGTTATGTGTAGTACATTGGAGGGTTATTGTAAGCAAACATATTTTTTTTGAGCCAGGCCATAAATAGATTTATAACTAATTAGGTTAGAGAAGCAAAACATATAAAGAAATTGAGAATGGTAATTTAAAAAAAAAAAAAAGTTTAAGAAATCGCGTTGATGACTGAAGTACTTGTACTCCAATAAACATTATAAAGAAATAAAACAATTTTTTAAAATTCACCCGTCTTACAGTACTTAACTAGCTCCAAAGAATTAAAGAAGATGGAATAAAGCAGCTAAATTGGTGTGAATACAGCTTTCCAGCTATAGAAAGAAGTAGAAATTAAAAATCGACATAGTCTTAATTTATATTAGGCGAATCGTTCACTTTCATTTAATTATTTTGAATGAGTGGGACTGATCAGTGATTCGGTAACGAAATAGTAATCTATTCAAGACTTGAACTTTATATATATATATATATATATATATATATATATATTTATATATATATATATATATATATAATATATTGAATTATGCTTGTAAGCAGCGGAGGAAAGAGAGAGGAGGTGAAAAAAAGACTAACTGACGGTCGTAATGTTATTGGTATGCTAAATTCAATCTAAAGTGGAAAAGTGTGTACAAATGCTATAAAATTAATATATTAGACCCTGATAGAAAGCCTAGTTCTAGAAACATAGTTCCTAGAAAAATTGCATGGCATCAGATTTTTGGGTATGGAGATGGATTTTTGAAGGTCAGCCAGAACCTCAAGGACAGCGAATGAGAAATGAGACTATTACAGAAAGGATGGAAGAAGGAAAGAATATACTGAAGGAAATGGAGGAAAGGAAGGTGTGATGGTAAGGACATTTTAAAGAGGTGGATGATAAATGAATCCCCATAATAGCATTTGAGAGAAAGAGATGTAGGCCTTTCATCATCTGCAGACATATTGTGGCTGAAAGTGAGGCGCTCCAGGGACTAACGGAGGAGGAAGCGATGGACTGAGTGTAATCAAGAAACTGATTGAGAGAGGAGTTTCGCTGAGAGGAATTTCGAATGGCTAAGAAAATACCTATAAAGAAAAGTAGATTGCTGGTATAGAAACCATTTGATGTTATTTTAAGTATAGTTAAATCTATTATCTCTCAAGCACGAGTTCATATTAACTGAAGGTTCACTATTAGAGGTAATGGGGCACGTCTTATTCTGAATATACGGAATAAATCTTTTTATAAATTATAAATTAAAGCCTCTTTTCAGGAAATGATGGACTACCTATCCAAGTCATTATGACTTTTCGGGAGAGATTTTATCGTAAGTCATATCCTACTACCCAGTACGGAATAGGATCTCCCCAATTGTAAACCGAGGCTTTTATGTTAGAGGCATGGCTCTTATCATGCCAACTTCATGATTCATCTCCTCCCACGTTACTTCTAAAAACGTCTCAAATCCAGTTACAAAATTCGTCCCACGTGTGCTATATTAAATTTCAATCCGGGTTTCAAAATGGCAACCTCCTTATATTCTCAAATACACTTAAGTTGTTTATAAAAATCCATTTGCAGTTATATTTCGATTTGTAAAAGACATTGAGCAATCTCAGTAGCGATTGAAAACCGACTACAAACAGAGTGTAACAGACTGGATAAAAACTTCAACATTTGAGCGTTACGTAAAGACAGAAGGAACTCCTTAATAAAAAGTATTCACCTTGATCTGAAATTTCTATTTAATTTAAAAAAATTAATTCGAGCCACAAGAGTTGTCAATAGAGACAGATATATCAATTACTTCAGTCCAAAATTTCAAGAAATTTCGACAAGAAGTTTGCCTCGATGACGATTCAAATAAAAAAAAAAAAAATATACTAACCATTAAATTTTGAGATATGCCACTTTCTGAATGTGGGATATTATAAACACATGTTTCTAGAGATGTTCTAGCTCAGCTGGTAATAAAATAAAAAAATTGTAACCATGTCTAGTTTTTAAATGTCCACGTAAGTCTTGAGAATTTAATGTGAGGTAGTAACATAAAATTTCAAAAATAGATATAAAAAAATAAAATGTTGTTTATTACCCAGAATGTGTATGAAGATATATTTTGGAATACCTGAACCGTACAATATGTAATCTTTACTAAGTAATTCTTTCCAAAACATATTACTAGATTAGGAAAATACAAGTTTCCAGAGAGTCCCATTATTTATTAATAACCAATGATTCACAGTAAATTAGATAACATTTATGCACTTCATAACAAACAAATTGACCGAAAAAAAGCTAAATGTCGCTACTGATCTCTTTTATACTCGTATACCCCATGACAGGCTTTACCTTGACATTCTTGTGGCCACAGCCTCATATCGTTTGTGAGTTTTGAATTGTAATTCGAAGAAATAATCATATACAGCAAGGTCAGTTTCAAATACCACTCCTATTGTATCAAAACTCCAAATAGAAATTTTTAATTTGAGTGAGATTGCAAAATATAATCGACCAGTGAACTATGCGGAATCACACACCGGAGGCACTCGTTTTCTACAGATTATATAATATCTACTGGTTGGGTCATGGCCTAGACATTATGAATTCCAGAGTTGAGATTTTTAATCGTGAAAAAAAATTAATTTCATATTAAAATATTTACTATAGTAATTTGATTTTATGTTTGTTTTTAATAATTTTAACTTTTATACACAAAAACTGAAGATCATCAAAGGTCTGCCTATCCACAAGAGGTAAACGTTCTCAAGGAACCGCTCACGATTTAAAAAAGAGAATAAATATAAATGTAAAAAAAGAAGAAATATCAATAGCTAATAATAATTTTAAACATATTATTTTTACCACTCAAAATTTTTTCTAGCTGTGTAATTAACACTAACATAATGAATTATCCATTCAAACAATATGAGATTCATTATCAGTTCCATAAGGAAGTTACCACCCGCACAACGCACGTGGGGTATTTCGCTGATTTTTTTGGCCAAAAATATTTCTGATGTTTAATTCATTTTATTTGATTCGATATGTTGAAAAATAGGTAATATATGAAAATAGAAATGGGTTTTAAGAAAATAATAGGGATTTGCTGTTTTACATTAAAAAAAATTATTAATGTTAGGTATAACACGTATATTTTTATAAATTAACGATTAATGTTTATCGATTACACACAGGCATACGCACGCACGTGCACTCACTCACTCACACACAGACACACACACACACACACACACAGACACACACACACACACACACACACACACACACACACACACACACACACACACACACACACACACACACACACACACACACACACACACACACACACACACACACACACACACACACATGTGCAGTGGTGTGCACTTCCTTGAAGTTCAGAAAGTTATGGTCAATTCCTTCTTCATCAGATGACCCATCTTCATCATTTGAATGAATATTTCGCTCCTGAATGTTTGGAAAGTTATACTTCTGGTCAGGTCATCAGCGTCAGAAGCATGTCTATAGTTTCAGGAAGGATTTGTTCTTTTTCTTCTTTGCAATCATAGGCAACTTATTAAATGTTTTTGATGTTGCACCACATATTTAACATTTTATTGTAGACGTAGTTTTAGTAGCGGCATTACACACTTTAGCGTCAACTATTGTCAGTAACAACTTGTTCTTAACAGTATACAATCTTTGTCCCAATACAATTGTCGATTCTTCTAATTGCTTTGCTGAATTTTGCATATATTGTATTTCTTCACTCGTTATATCTGCATTCACCTTGACAATCCTAATTCTGAGAGGACAGCAATAGCGCGGCGTGGATGGTGTTGGATTCTGCCAAATAACTTGCTTTTCAAATAATCCACAAGTTCATAATCATTTGCAGAGTTCTGGATTCTTAAAATCTCTTTAATGGTCGCCCGTGTCGCATTTTTGCCATCGGTAACAATAATTTGCCTAGAAGACAAATTTCATTATTTTTGACAAAAATAGCTTATTTTTTGTGCGTTGCTAACCATTTTTGTTTAAACTGTGACCGAAATTTAGAAAAATTGTGCTTGATATCATTTTTTTTTTTTTTTGGTAATCATCATATTTTAACAAAATATTCTAGTTTGAGATAACTTTTACAAAATGGACTTTTGGCCAGCATTTGAAAGCAAATACCCCACTGTGCAACGGTGGGGCAAAAAGGCTAAAAATGGGTAAAAACCTAATATCATTTAAAGGAGTCGTATTATAAGCATGAATTCACATAGTTATAGACATAACGTACTGAATCGAATGAAACCATAATCAGCTTAATTAGGTATCAGAAAAGGTTACAATTTGAGAGCTAAAATTTCAAAATAAAAATAAACAAGTTAGGTGTTCTATATGTTTTTAAGGAACTAAATCGAATAAAATCATAACAGCCTGAGGCCAGACTTTACGTTAAAAATTAGAAACAAAAATGTTTGGTATCATTATGAATTAATTTCATTTGGAATTTAAAAAAGCTCCATCGATCTATGTTTTCTGCATGGATTTAAGTTGAAGAACGGGTATTTGAGAAACAGTGTTTCAGCTTCAATCCATGATTCAGCCTTATTTGCTTAGGGGAAGAATTAGATTGTCCTATATCGTTAAGGAACGTAAAAGATCGTTTTACTGGATCTTTAAACTTCTATACAATCTATGTATATATAATCTGGATAATACACATTTATACCAATATATTATAGAACAGAAAATTCATAAGCAGCAAACAATAACATATCCATATTTATAACAAAAAAAATAAAAATAATAACAGGTCCAAAAATTAGTTTCTATAAAAAAATATATAACAAATAAATTCTAATAACACTGTTATCTCAGATATCTGGATTTCGATTTGAACCCCCCACAGAGAACCTAATTCGAAAGAGTTTTTTTTTTTTTAAAGACCAGGTGTAATAAAGATAAAGATATATTTACTAGACTGCTAACTTTGAAAATTCCTGGAAGTCACGGTTATGCCTACAATAATGAAATAAAAACCCCACATAAGCCAGTACACATCAATAGTGAAGTTAAAGGGGTTTTGCAAAATGTTGGCCGAATTCATTATCATAAAAAATTATTTTAACGGAACATTGTTATTACCTTAACTTCAGAAAAGAGCAACTTCAAGAACGTGTACAGATCCTGGTAGTGAAATTATCGAAAAATTAGTTCTACACCCTTATGCTTCATTTATTAGGTATTCAAAAATAATGAAAATAATATTCTGAAAAAAAAATTTACTTTCTATTTTTTTTCACTTCAGCCCTATTGTGCGCAACGCGTCCAGGTTCGCGCAAGGTTCCATTATCCTATTCAAACCGATCTTTTGTTTCAATAAGGTATAAAAAGCGGGGTATTGATACCAACAATCTTTTGGTTATCAGTAAATTATGAATTGATATTAATACAAATGTCAATATAGGTACTCAATAATATAAAATGTTATTATTTTATATTCATTATATTATTGGAGATTTAATATTAATTTATAACCAAAGCAACTACCTTTTCTTTTCTTTTCTAAGAAAGCCATGGGCTAAAGAATTATTTTCTAATGAATGATGAATTCACAGTAGTAGGATTGAATTTTATTAATAAGAATGATTTTATACTCGTAAATCTCTTTTACAGTGAACGTGTATTTTCAATTACTGATTAATTAACAGTTATTAATTCGATGTGCCGCGTATTAAAGATTATTTCGTGATAGGTCAATACAATGATTCTTAACCAGGCATCAAATCTAAACATGCAAACTGGTATCGTGTAAATAGCACGCGTTTATCTTGGATTGAAGCGTACAGTAGTCCATAGACTAAGTTGAGTATTTGGATACTAGAAAGACAATTTAGGAACAGTTTTATAACACGAAGAAGTTTTAGGATATAAAGCTAAAATATGTAAATCAGGATCCTGGTCTTCACGTAGGTGAAACTAGATCAAAAATGAAGACAAATGCCGCATACCTTGCCTTTCTATTCCAATCCGTTGCAACTATACAATAATTCAAAGACTTTTTTTGAGGAAACCACGTTTTTTTGCTATAGAAGCCGTAATATCTTAAGTTGACTGTCAGTCGTCATTTGACGCTCAAAGATAATACGGAAGACTCTCTCATATTTTGGATCCAGAAGTCAAAATAATTGTATCTGTAGTTAATATTTACGATTCATGCACCAGCTTATACCACTCATACATCTCCACCGCCCATTTGAAAAAGTTGCATTGCAACTAACCTTCTCCAAGAGAATTCTCACAATCAAGGTAACCTGATTGGGCTATACAATCACCTGACTGAAGCAATATATTTCAACATTCCAGTATCTAAACCAAACTAAAAACACTCAATGAATTTCTTTTTCTTTATCCAAATCAGAATCCTGTTAAATAGTTAAGCAAATCGTAATTTTGCGCCTTTTCCTAATTTTCATACTGGCCCATTAGTTTTTAATTCCAGTTTGCTCCTAAAGTTTTGGAAAAAATTAGTATACAAAAGTATACTGGACATACCAAATAAAAAACAAATACTACCAGAACACCAATTTAAATTTCGTACGAAAAACCAACTACACAGACTACATTTCAGTCACACTAGAGCAGTGGTTCTCAACAGAATACTACCCTATACAGAATAGGGACCCATACGTAGAAAAGAAAAGACTCTGTCCTTAAACAATAAACTAAGGTTTCTTTACCCAATACTTCATAAAGAATCGACTCTAAAAATCAGGTGACAAAATATTTATTAGGATTGACCCTTCTATAACATCATGCATATCTCAAATCAAAATATTTATACTTACTGACTGAAATAGTTATGGACCAACACATCAAATTTCTGGGGCAGCAAGACACATTACTACAAATTGTTTAGTAAAAAATCGTATCATGTTCCCCCTGGTATGTCAGTAATAGAAAACTGCATATCGCCACTTAAGCCATATGTACAAGTAACCCGAAAATGACAACATTAAAGGAATCGAAAAAAAAGTTTTAAAAATCCAGTGTTTTTGTGTAATATAGGTAAATATAACACTACGCTCTATACGATGGTTAAATCATTAAAAATATCAATTTACAAGAAACTTAATTTTTGAAACCTTTTTGTTTCGATTCTTGTGACTCCATTTTCTAGTTACTTGTTTTCACGGCTTAAGCAACGATATAGACGTTTAATTTATCTCTTTTTGACTGTTGCTACTAAATTTGGAGTTTTGTACAGGTCTCTTTCCTCCTGGTTGCTTCTTATCCTCTATACATCTCCATCTTTAGTAGGGCCGTATATTTTTCTCATAAGTTTTCTTTCCCTTCTATTTAGAATGCCTTCATTCTTTATATATTCACCTCGGTAATAAAAATAAGGACAATTTTTCAATCTACCATAACAGATCGAATGTATATTTGAAATCACGGTCCTTTTCAAAATTTGGTCCAAACAGGAAGAGGGAACTTTAGCTTGTTAGAAATTATTTTTATACTAAACTTTAAATTTAGTAGGATATTAAAACGCACAGATATTTTTTTCAGCAAATATAGTACACAAAATTATATAATAGACTAACCAAGAGGCGTTGAGAACCAGAGCGGACATTTTGTGAAAATTTACTTTGAAACGTTAACATAAAAACAACCATGACAGGTCAATTGACTCTTTTTGGAATTTTTAGCAGAATTTCTTGGAAACAACATGCATTACTTTGATTTACTACTTTTATTAAAAAATATATCCAAATTGTTTTTTTAATATCCACTTCTCTCTTATTGTTTTTTTTTTTACTGAGAAATAGTGGTGGAAAAATAATACATGAAATGTCGATAGCTTTAGTGTTGAATCATAGTATGCCATGATTTGAAGTTTCAGAGTTAATTTTCAAGAAATGTGAGATGAGATAATCCGCTCTGGTTCTCTACGCCTCATATGACGACGGGGATCTATTCTGTTCTGTTCCAGTACTTGGATGATGATGTTTTTGTACATTATTTATCAGTGTATATTTTAAGGAATTTTGACTGGGCGACATACGGGACGGCAAAAGTACCGGGGGTTGGGTGGGGGGTCCCGGAAAAATTTTCAAAATTAAGTGTCAAATTACGCATTTTTAGGCCGTTTTAACTCATAATTAACATGGTCCGTAAGGTTTTGAATACCGGGAACTCCCTCCTTAAATTAATGATCCTAGGCCCTTTGACAATTAATTTGGTCCACTCTATGACGTATGAACCCATTTTTAAATTGACACCAGGAGCCTATTTCATAAAGATAGAAGTACACCTCTACAGCTACAATTCCAAAAAAAAACTTGACATTTGAGCTCTCATTGGTCGTTATCAAGGTTTTTTTTTTAATTGTAGCTGTGTATTTGAACTTTTTACCATTTTTTTTATTATTTTGAAAAACTGTATTTAAATTGAAATTTTTGCTCCCGTAAGAATTTGCCGGCACCGGCTACGTTCACTGGGCGACAAAGTCATGGAACTGGGCGACACAAATGTCGCCCAGTTTGTATGTTATTTTATGCTGTGTTATTTATAATTACCTTAGTATACATTCCAGCTGCAGTCAGTAAATTGTTTTATGAAACTCTCCAGAAATTTCAGCTTGATATTAATAAGCCAATTTTAGTACACCGGTTTGGTATGTAGAGCAATAGTAATAATTTCGGTTTAAAAAAAAAGAAAAAAGATTTATATAGTTTTTTTAATGTTAATTCAAACTTATACTGGCCCACAAAAAAGATGCACTTAAATAGATTCAAATATTTGCCACCTAATAAAATTCTTTAGACTTTTAATTAGTAATAACATTTTCAGTAATAAATATAAAGAAAAACCTCTAAATTTTTTCGAACTTTTTTTTTTTAATTTATAAAGACATTTAGGATCACAATAAATGCGTTTTAGCATGGGCAAAAATTTTGAATTGTTTCAAGAGCACCGTTTATTTTTCCAAGGATATGTAATTCAGTCCAACAAAAATTATGTACACAAAATTAGCTATTATGTTTAGCCAATTTCCTACAATGACAGTTGCTTATATTTTTACATATTAACTTCGTTTTTTCTTCCTCAGTGGTCATCATCGGCATTAAGGAAATAAGGAATCGAATAAACCAGACCTTCCATTCCAAAACCAGAAAAACAAGAAATCTCATTTAAGGAGAAATCGAGTTGCGCGACTAGGAATATATCGCACATCTGTCCATTATCCACAGCCTTCTTGATAACCAGTTCGGATTCCTAGTCAGTAATATTGCAGTCTTCTTATTGATTTAGACACTGATCCGTGGCCCAATTCCCTTAATTTGTTTTCATTTATTTATTAATTCAATACTTTATGACCAAAAAGTTCAAATAGTTTTAAATGTAAGAAATATTTAACTGGGGAATACATCTTATATTAACTAGAGTATATGACTTTGATAAGAATATTCAGTGGAAATCCCTTAAATGAGATATTTTGATAATATTTCTCTCACTATCGCTATTCCACTCATAGTGTATACAATTAATTTTCCAATAGAAGATATAATCGGTAAACCATAACTGACTTAATGAATCAGATTGAATAATAACATTAGATAAATATCCAAGGTTCTTCGGTACCAAACCGGATGCTAAATGCAGATAACTGCCATAGCTCCACAGTACGATATTATGTCACACTGTCATTACAAAATGAAAGGAGATTTGTAGGACGTTATTCACACCATTTGTGTAAGAATATTTCTATCAAATGCAGTTTTATAAACCAGAAATGTTATTATTCAACATCAAGAAATAATTAAATTATAATTTGGCCCCCAAACATTCCTTGCATGACGGTCATTTTCTAAATTTCTTCGAATTTAATATGCCAAAAAATAAATAACGTAGTGCCGGAGAGGGAACCAACTGATTTTAATAAAATTTGATAACCAAGTTCCTTACAAACTTAAATTTTCAAAGGGTGATGATAGTTAAAATATTATGTTTTGAACTATGGGGGAGTTAATATTTATTTAAGAATGAATCGGTTGATTTTTCTGACATTTAAGATTCCAGTGTTATACATAGCGTTATTCCATGGAATTCCATAGAGTGGAAAATTTTCAAACGACACGGAGTAGGTCCACATAACAGTAATTGTTATTAGCGCCCCGAAAAATATTTTGCTACTAGCATTTATATATTTTACCCAAAGAAGTATTTACAAAAAGTAACAAATATAAATTATAACATTTCAATATATTTTCCAAAGCCAGAGAAGATGACTTCATTTATTTAAGCACTTCGGTGTGGGTAGAAAAAAGAACGATATGTACTTTTTGATGTAAAAAGACTTTAAGTTTTAATATTTAATATTTAATCATTTTTAATATTTAAGCGGATTGCTGCTAAGGCCAGCCTACAGAGGCCGTATCATCAACAGATCTTGAAAACACGACAGCTTCATGATTTTACAACCAAGAATATAAGAAGCATTTACTTTGAGCTCTATACAACAGAAGATTATGAAATGGCTAAAAACTTGTTACTCCCACAGCTTTGTCAATCAAAAGCAATTGTAGAGACACAAAAGTTTCATTCGTTTCTACCATTCTCAGAAAATAAAATTACTGTAAAACCATATTGTTTTAGCCAAGATGAATCCCTTCAATTTGTGACAGTGTACTAAATAACACCAGCTGATTTGGAACATATCTCTTCAGGTTTTGTGACAGTTGCGCTTATGAAAACACAGAAAATATATCGAATGATTTATCAAATTGAAGGGCGTTTCAAATGGGGTAGAATGCCGTAAATTTTAGCTCCATAGGTGCAATAGTTTTTTAATAGCGTAAGTTTGAATATATCGAGTGAGGGCCTAAAACGATAGTTTTTTGGATTTTTAGAAGCTTATAACTCAAAAACAAAGAGTCAGAAAAATATAATATTTTAATTTTAACTAGTCTTGGTAGGTACAACTTCCATACAAAAAATCATAGAAATCGGAGAGGTTAAGGTTCAAACCATTGGTTGAATGACCCCGAACTTGCTAAAAATTTTAATGGATAAAAACGGTTCTAATAAACATTTTGAAACAATAAGGAGTAGGGTGTGTGTAAATTCATTATTTGACTTATGAAGATCTCGCACACCTACTAATTATTTTATATACTATATAAATTATATTATACAAACATACTGTTATATATGTACCCTTTATATATGTATATGTACCCTTCGAAAAGGCTTCTAATTATGGAGGGATGTGATTATAAAAGTTAATGTAATTCGGTTTTCTAGTTTAAAAACGTAAAAGCAAAGTACTTTTTTATTATAACCCATTCACGTTAAAGGTTTTTAATAACTGTTTAAAAAAATAAATATTATTCAATAGAAGTTCTGAAATAACAGTTTCGACATAGCATTGATCTATAAAAGTATAAGTTGCATGAAAAAACTGTTATTGTCCTACACTTATATATAATCTTTAAACTTTTACTTTAATCTATAAAATTTAATTGTTTTTCATATCTCACAATGACCATTATTCCATTTATTTCTGAATTTCATAAATTTGTATTTTTTTTTTTTTTTTTACTGTCCTGTTTTTATTTTATTTTGTCTATTTACAAATGAAAGTTTTATGTTCTCATATAAAACTGTAATAAATGTTGCAAGTCTTTTTTCTCACGATCAATATTAAACATTTTATCTTTTAAGTTTAATTTTGAAGGATTATATGGAAAAAAGAATGTGAGTTAGCGAGAGAATGAGCATTTTGACATGGATAGAGCATTGGTCACGAATCATCCCAGATGACATACATTGGCACATCGCTTATATCTATTAGACACTCCAGAAGAATCTCATACCGTAGAGTCATTCTGATATCTATAGTACCACAGGAAGTATTGTCGACAAAGATCCTGGTAACGGGACACTATTCGAATCTTTTTCAATCTTCAAAGTACTTTCACCGAAAATAGAATCAGGATCACGTACCTTTCGGAACATCTACGCCTCGGTTTGTTTTCTTTTATCGAGGTGAAAACGTCAATGTCGTAATAGCATCGACAATGCAAATGTATTGACAATGAGTCAGCTTCTGTACCTCTGAAGAAATGTTGAAAATGATCGTCATCCAAGGAACGGTTGAAGGAATATGAAGTCCATTTATAATTTAATTATTTCTTAGTGTTAAGTAATGATAACATTTAGCTCATTGTTTTATTCATACACCATCCATTGCTAAAAACAAATTGATTAGAATTGTTATTTGAAGCTTAAATAAAATACGAGATAATATAAATGACTCTTGCTTCATAATTTCCAAGCTGGTATAGTGTTCCAGATCTGGTCAAGATATCTGCATCCAACTACCTATCATTTCTTCAACCAGCTGGTCGAATAAGATCATGTAGTGCATAGAGATCAAGAGCGTTAAGTAAATTTTAAAAGAAACATATTATTTCATTAAGATCTTTCATGGTGGATCGCCGTTTAAAAAAAAAAAAAATGCAATACGTATTTACACAAACTCTTGTATTTAACTTTGATATGAAATAGGTCATTCATAAAAACAGTAGCGTTTTAATTTAAAACCCATGTATTTACTAGAAACTAGTAATTTACTATACATATATATATATATATAGTTCTACTATATATTTACTATAAACTAGTTAGTTTGATCTTATTTTATTAAATTATTTAACGAAGTAATAATTCCATTCCCATCCACTCCTTTCGCAATGCCACAAGGATTCGTTTTAAATACAACACTTTTTACTTGACCTAAAGTATATTTGAAGTGAAAACACCCACTCCATCGGGAATCGAGATAAATTGAATTGAATCCAAGATGCATTAGATTTTATCAAATACTGATACAGATAATTGGGGATTCTATCCAGAATAACTAAAATTGTTGGAGACTTATCAAATATTAAGATAACTTGGACACTGAAAGCAGAATAATGATTGGCTATAAGGCGGACGTCACGAACCTCCTTTAAGCTCATTAAATCCAAGTTGTTATCTATCAAGACGTTTCAAAAGCCCTGTCGGTAGAATTTGCACGAATCAGGTAGAAAATGTATGGGAAACAAAACGTAATATAAAAATTAAGAGGTTATTAAATAATTCCTCATCTTGAAGAAGAAAAAGAAATAATGAAAATATTGTGAATTTTATACGAGGAAAAAGGCTTACATAGGTAGGCCATGTCGTAAAGATGAAAGGGGAACGACTCCCGAAAAAAAATATCAGCTATCGCATTTAATAATGAGAGAAGGAATGCCTAGAAGTAGGTGTGAGGATGAAGTAGAAAAGGGCACTAGGAATTTATTTGATAGCGAAAGGAAACATAAGCCTTGGAGAAAGGGGAATAGAGGGAAATTATTCAGGAGTGTTGCCCAGACCTATAGTTTCAAAATAAAAAAAATAAAAGCAAAAGGGGTTTTGAAGAAAAGCAAAATAAATATATTAAAAAAAAAACACTATCCTTCCATTTCAATATTATAATGTTAACAATAATATCAGAAGTATTTTCATGAGAGTGTTTCAGAAGATGTGAAAAAAGTGAATTCTTTCGACTATGTTTGCGAAGCTCCGTCTTGACGAAGTCAAGAACCCCGAATGGTCTTTTTATTGTTTAACAGGACTGGTTCTTGACCCGTCGTCTAAATATAGAGGCCCAAGTCACCGCACAGAGGAATTCGCGAAGCGTCACAATAAAAGTTTTCAAGTATTAAAACCAGTTTAAAAAATAAAAATAAAAAAAGCGATACTTTCAGGAAAAAAAAAAAAAAAAAAAAATCCTCAATTCAGTATTTATTTAGACTTGTAAATATGGCCTCGAAAAATTATATGCTCTTCCACTGAAAATGGTTACATATGTTGACAAAGATACAAAAGTCTTCTTAATTTAGTTACTATTTTCTGAAAATAAATCTATATTAGAACGATCGTAATTCGCGAACCACATGTTCAACTTAATTCAAATTTTTGAATTTTTTTGAAATGATCTATCGACCTGAACAGATGGTAGTCTGTTGATGTTAGGTAAGGACTATAAGAAGAAGCTCGATTCCATCCAAACTAGCTAGTTTTTTTTTATTTTATGGTGAGAATTGTGTATCCTGGCTTTGACTCAAGCCTTAATTCCTGCACACTGAACTTGCATATCGCTGAACCGTAGCATCTTACAGTCTCTACAGTTGTTGCGATTAGAATTCTGAATTGACGAAACGACTGAAGTCTACTCGTTGACTACTCAAACACGCCTTGCTCCTGATTTCCTTTCAAAACTCACACCACCTTTATTAAAGTATGGAATCACCTTCTCACCGTTCTTTTATTTCATCCTTAAACTCACAAACTAAAATAGCTTCTGGAAACCTCCGTTTCCAATAATGGACCCAAATTTCGAAAATATTGGCCTTTACTTTCATTGTGAAAAAAAGATAAGCGAAGGAAATCCTGAACCCAGGTAGGGACCTGTTGTTTACCAAATGATTTTGACAGGGTCAAACATGAAATTCTTGTCACAATTTAAAGCTCCCGAATTTAAATCAGAGAGGAATTACGATACATAGTTCAAACGCAAAGAAAACAATTTTTTGTGATTCATCCCGTCATTTTGTCTTAAGTGTGTACGTCTAATAGCCAAAGTCAACCAGACTAACATTTCTTTAAACAAACCACATAAACATATACCCTAATTGTATTAAGAAATATTTGGTCCATTCTGAAATATATATTTCCGAAAAAGAATTATCTCTACAACGTCCATAAAGGATTTGATATGCAAGGTATTCCATCAAATTAATCTTTCATTTAGAACATTCGCTCTTTTTGTTTTCCACATTTAAAGGATAGTGGGAATTTCTAGTTCAACTAACACTACTTGAGCTCATTATTCAACATCTTATTTCACAAAACATCTGTCTAAAAGTATAAAAGAAACTGGGCGACGGAGTTATTAAAGGAGAATATAAAATCATACATAAAATTGAGCCGTATTACTTTATTTTTCTCTAACAACTAAATTACATTTTGGTCGTAACACACAACTCTTTTTTTAATCCATAGTGATCCAAAAATAATATTTTGCTCTTTTCGTTAAAACCATGTCTCACATCTGTTACAAGGCTGAAACCAAGAGCTGGAGGGTCAATTAATTATTTACTTGATAAAAAAGAGATATTAATTTAATATTTTTTAAAACTATTTATTGATATTTAAAACAGTATACATTTTATACAAGTAAATGTCTGAGGAAAATGATTACGATGAAATGCCAATAAGATGTAAAGAACTACTCACTAGTAACGCTAATAGTTCTACATTAGGTCTCTTGGCCATTTTAATTTCAGAAGTCTCTTTTCAAACTTCATTATCGGGAATGAAGTTTACTAACAAAGGATAGGTATCTGCTTTGGGTTAAATCAGTAACGTATGGGACGTTAAGACCTTTATAGATAAGGTTTTTTGCGACATAATAAGGAACATTGGGGATTTTACGAAGAATTTTGGATCGGGAGGATTGGATACGAGAAGAATTGGAAGTTTGGAAGGAGCCCCAAAGCTCAACTTCATATACCCAAATGGGTCTAACTACTGTCATTTAAATAAGTCGTTTGTAATTTATGGGGATCTTTGTTTATGGAGTCTAGTAAATGTTGGAGTAGTCGAAAACGACGAGCAGTTTCTCGTCTTTTAAATCTGATATATAAAATAATAAAAATAATTTCAAGGAAAAAAATTAGCTCAGTTTTAAAAGTTGAATTACGTAAGTAAATTTCGGGGTCTGTCGGGGTAAGTTTTTTCTCGACTGATATACTTTCTCTTACATACAAGAACGTAAACAGGCCTCACAAAGACGCGATCTTTTAGTGACACCTATTTATAGAGCTGCCTAGAGCCTATAATTAGACCGGGCCACCTTTGTGCGCCCAGTCGGCTAACCGTCACGTCTTCCTACCTCCTTGTGCCCCTTAGATCGGACCACTTTCACCCTCGTTATGGTTAATCTGTTTAATGGACCGATTCCACACCAGATTATACAACCTTAATAAAATAAATGTTGGTCATGATATTAAAACATGAATCACCATTTCGTGCTTAAAGGAAGGTAGGATTGAGGATATTAAAATCTACAGGATCTACAATGAGTGAGCTTTGCGAGTTACATAATATAATAAGACAACATTCAATTAGCTTTATTGTTAATTTCATAGGAAACATTTTGTTAATTTATTGGGCGTTATGATAGATAATGGGTATAATAAACAGATATCCATTATAGGAGAAGGAACGCAAAATGATAAATGAATAGTACGTTCTCTCAAAATTATAATAAATCATTCTATCACCGTAATAAGAAAGAGAGCTGTTTCATTAACGTTAAATCCGATTTTGAATAGGGATAATAACAATAATAACTAATTTTTTTTTTTTTTTCATTTACTGATATTTACAACTGTACAGAATAATATACAACAAGTAAATGTGTTGACAGTGAATACAATGGCATGTAAATAACTTGTAAAGAACTACTCACTAGTAGCACTTCAATAAAATCTACTCTAAAAGGTCTCTAGGCCATCTTCTTTTCAGATGCCTCATTTCTCAGTTCTCATTTAGCTGTGTTGGGCATGTGGCGCGGGTTGAATTACATCAACAGTTTATAGATATAATACCACAAGTACAACAAGAAAGAGGCCGACTGAGAGGATGGTTGGATTTTTGGAGATGGGTGATTTTCAAGTCGAACATGGAGAAGTTAATCGAGGCAAGTTCCATTTAGATCCACATCGTGTAAACTATAGGACAATTAAAATATCTCATAAATCACACAAGACTTGTAATCTATTTTTTATACAAATACACTTGGTGTTCGATTAAACGACGTGGTGGGACCGAGATAGGCTCACATAACAGAATCTCTCGGTTCATCGAGTGGCCGAAAAAATAAAGAAAATACTTCGGACAATTGACGTATATCTATTTAATAACCAAATAATACTTATTATTCCAGTTAATGAAATAATAACATACATAAGTAACATTATCAGTTATGTGAATCAAAAAGGTGGTTTGAAAAAATCACCAATTTTCTTTTGCATATAACATAACATCTCTATAACACATAACATCTCTCCAGGGAGTTAACCCTCGCTACAGAGAAATAATTCATTGGTGACCAGACCACGCATTAAGATCTTCCGCTAACATATACTTGATTTAGAATGTTACATTTACCGTTCATTGGAATCTCACATTCTTGAATCACCATGTTTATTTCACAGGATATTTAATTTATTTAAGCCCTTAAATTTATAGAAAATGTAATTTTTCAAAAATCTAAGGCTTCCTAACCATCTTCAAGTAAAGCATCCAATATTCGGGCAGAATTCAAAGTTACCAATCAGCAAGAGGATAATTGCTGATTTTACGACAAACAATAAAAAATAATATTTCAGTTTTATTTCACATTTAATTTACTGAAATCAAGAATATAATATGAAATTTAACATTATTTTCAAGGCAATATGATAGAGATAAATTGGATATGGGAGAACGGCACGTGAGATTAGTTGCGTCAGACTTCACTGAGAAAGCTCGGGAAGGCTCTGTTGTCCTCGAAGACCATCACATGATGACTGCTTCTGTTTATATTTTCAGACAATGCCGCACCACTAATCTGATCAGTGACCACTTCAAAAGAGACAACTAATGGTGATACCATTCTTTCTCTTACATAACAGTGTCTGCCGTAAGAAAGAAAAGCTTACGAAATTTCGAGTGTACATACCCAACCGTTCGATTCTATACGAATGCTTACTAAGGTCTTATGTTAACCGGTCAACAGACAGCATGCTAAAGAAATCTGTCCTAAATCGTGCGTTTGAAACGAAGATAAAAGCACAAAATTACAACTCTCAGTTCTATCTCTACCAGCGCAATTTTACTAAAGGATCAAATCTTACATCATACTAAAACAGTAAAAGTAAAAGTAAATGTTTTGATCTTCTGGGCTATAAGTGAAGTTAATTTGCTGTTAGTTACGAGGCGAAAAATTAGTAATTGAAGACAATATAATTCCCAAATTATTAATAATTAACTAGCTGTTTTCATTATGAGGTCCAATTTTTTTATCAACGTGAACCACCCTTAGTGGAATTATTATTATTATATTGAGCTCTACAGCCTTAGTCGGGCCTTGTCCTCACAAAGAATCGACAGCTATAACTGTCTTCCGCCTTCCTTTTCGAATCTCTCACTCCCAGTCTTCCTTAGTGCAATACGAAATTAATTAGAAAGATGTTGGGTGTGATCAGCCAAAATATTTTAGGCGATGTTAACAAACACATTTTACTTTATTTCGGTCAAATTATCGATGGCCATCGTCAAAGCTAAAATAAAGAATTGTTGAAAAAAGAAATAAAAAAGAGAGGAAAGGAAAAAAAAATGAAAAAACTAAAAACTAAATAAGTAGATAAAATGAAAAATGATTGAGTTAATAAACAATTTTAAATGATCTGAAAAAATGTAGATAAATTATACAATGATAAAGAAACTCAAAATAAAATAAAATATAAAAAGGTTGACAAACAACATGAATTTTTGTTTGTGAAGAGTTGACGTTATAAAGAGGTTAAATATAATATAGCTAAAATAAATAATTTATAAGATGATCAAAAGTGTAAATAAAGACAGAAAAAAGTGGTAACAAAACATACCAGATGAAAAACTGGAAAATAAAATGAACTTAAATTAACATAATGATATTCTTTCATGAAATGAAGAGAACTGAAGCAAGTAAACAATAGTGGGTTAAAGAGAGGAGTGGAGGGGTAACTAATTGATCAGTTTTTTTTTTTTTTTTTTTTTTTTTTTTCAAATGAAGGTGATAAATTATTAATCAAAGAAACAGTTTAAAGTTTGACTGATCCCATCCAACTACTCTTTCAATATATTCACTTATTCACTCAACACAGCTCTTAAATAAACAATTTTAAAAAATAAAATATTCTTTACACTAAATGAAAAGAAACTCCGAATTTAAACACTAAATTCTTTGCACGTAAATAATTGAGATAATTTAGGTGGAACTTATCTGTTTAAGATTCGAGTTTATCCATAAATGGTACTTAAATTCTTAAACATTTAAGCCGATTAAGAAGGCTTCTACTATGAACATTACATAATTAAACTTAATGTAGTTTACGAAAATAATTCATAATCATAATAAAAATATAATATATATATATATATATATATATATATATATATATATATATATATATATATATATATATATATATATATATATATATATATATGTATGCTTCCTCTATTACTGACCGACACCTGTATCAGATTGATACCATCTATGTAAGCAGAGAGACTCGAATCGATGAAAGGATCTCGTTGAAGAATGGGGTTTCGAAATTTCAACGTCTGCACCAATCCTGTTTTCATCCATTAATTGCGAACAATTTCAATCACTGCACCGGAAGACTTCTCAGTGTTGAGAGATACGGATAATATACATTTATTATAAAAACCGAAAAGTATCAAATTCAAAGCTGTCTAGAATAAACATTGTAGACATGTAAAGAAACGTGCTAAATACTTAGTAATAAGAAGACAGGAAACTTATTGTTCTTGTAACAAATTTTCTTGTAGCAATAAAATCGACGTAATCTAGTTTTTAAAAAATAAACTCTCACTTTGCCACACTTAAACTCTTATATCTCTGGAGTTCTTTTTAATAGCAACCTTTTAGGACTATCATAGTTTATTACTTTAGTTTATAGACCACTTACACATTCTTTTTATCTCGTACATAAAATATAATAATAATAATAATAATAATAATAAAATAAGATTAAAACGATGCAATTATCTAGGAAGTAAGTAATTAAAAAATAAATAAATAAATAAAACTAACTGGATTTATTAAAATTCTACGGATTAACATTTTATAATACATTATTGGAGTAGTTCGACTAATAACTTTTATAATTTAATAGATGACCCGGAAATGAGCCGATTTTTTAAAATATAGATTAAATGCTTTCATTTCAATATAGATTAAGTGCTTTCATTTAAATATAGATTAAATAAACACATTTGAACATATTATACCAATTAATGAATTTAGTTAAATTAGGTATTTCGAAATATACCTTTTTAATGCGGCTGCCATTTTTATGAGGTACACTTCTTAAAAAAATGTATGTCCAAAATAATATATTTAATTTAAACCTCTCGTAACTAATAGGTTTTTAGTTCCAATGGTGAAATCAGGGTTAAAGGTATATAAACACACTCTTATATAGTAATGGAACATTTTGTAAAATTTCTAGTTAATCCTTTGCCAAATTTTCGAATTTTACAGGCAGAACATACGAAAGCTTCGTTTTTTGTGAAATGATTTAGCAGATATAGAAAAGAAAATCAAATAATAAAAACTAGAGAAGTACATAGATACAGTAAACTCAAAGAAGCGGTTAATTTATTTCAACAATTATTATTATCATTATTTAGTTTGTTATTTGATTTTTCTTTATACTAATCAACATCTCCGAATTCTTACCATCATCTCCTGGATTTTATGTCTTCTGATATAGGTAATGAAAGCCCGCCCGCTGGGTAGAAGACCCCGAGGAAGCCCACGGATTACGCATGAAGACTATACCCGGAGAAGTAGAGGAAAAACTCTCGCTCAAATTATGTCAAAACATAGAGGTTTGAGGCTCCTCTACGCAAGGCATAACAGAAGGATGAATAGATATTGGAGCGTCGTACTCAATACGACGATTTTTTTTATATTTGTAATTTAATTGAAATTATAATCAAACCATCCTCTAGTCGAAACGTGTACAATAAAGAATTATAAAATAGCACTATTTGGAATATAAGGTCCTTCGTCCATTAAAATTTAAAAAAATTAAGTAATTTAAAAAGAAGAATGTTGGAAATAAAAAAGAAAGATATATGATCGATTTTTGAACTGTAACTCTAGCGGTGTTTTAATACGCTTTTGTTAACTTGACCTGAATGTAACGGAATCTTTTATCGTAATTTTCACCTATTTCCAGCAATCTGATAGACTTGAATATTTGCACACGTTTCAAGGACCGTACAAACAATGATTGTACAACTTTATTCTAATGATCAGAAGAATAGAAAATATTTATAGTACAATCAGTAAACATTTTGCAGACTGCATGAAGTATGCGATAATTTTTTACTTCAGAGTTTCGTTAGGAGTAGTTAGTACCTAGTAACTAGCCGTAGTCAGTACTTACTAATTAATCCTAAGGTTCGAGGACGTTTAGTATATTTAAAATACACTAAAAGTCCTCGCCTTTGGGGGATGAGCATACCGTGGGGAGGGAGGGGTGAAGGTCACTATTTTTGGTTTATTCGATTATATTTTAGAACGGTGGACTCTAAAGGAATATGTTTAGTATGTTCAATCAATTTACAACTTTGTTCAAATGTCCTCACTAGAATAATTAAACTACAAAGAAAATATTTAGATATGTTTGCAGGTTAGCTGTTTACCTTTCAGTGGACGTCAGTAAATGTCGTTCTCCTTTACCGATAAAAAAACTCTTATCAATGGAAGATAATTGAAGAATATAAATGTTAATGATTGTGGTGCCACAGATGTTGCTCTGGCAATTTAAATAGAATAACTTGATTACGAATATTATTGATATCGTTTGGAGACTAAAAATTAAAAATATAAATTGTATTTTAAAAAAACTTAAAAATCACGCTTTTATAGCACACCGAACTAAAATGTAGAAAATAATTTTTATTTCATGAATATTTTGTGTTATAGCGATAGAATGCCATACAATCAATTATAATTAATTAATTTGAAATATAATTAAAGTAAAAATTATGTCATTATGAAAATAATAATAAAACCAGTGTGGGTTTCGTCAACTGCCATATGACGCGTTCCTAGGTGGCGGATAGGAGAATGCGCGGTAGATATGCCGAGCAACGACAGGTGTCTCTTTTAGAAAGAGACACCTCGAGACACAAACTAGACACATGGAAAGTTACATTAGAGCAACCAGAATAAAAACAGTACAGACCAAAGGGGTCGGAAGAATGTAAAAAAGCCTTTCCGGAAATAATAGAAGCCTATTGGAAGAACAAGAACATTTGATTGCGTTATTTGCTTAACGACTTTTATTTCTGTGGAGAATTCGATTATAATATAATGAAAAATCTCAATGGTGTTGGTCCATCCATCCGTCTGTAAAAATAGTTGCACCCCATGCTTTTTTTATTTAAATTGAATATTTTGTTAATAACTTAAGTTTCACTTTAATTTTATTCATAATTAATTAATTATAATTGATCGTCTGGTTAAGTTTTTTTAAACTATAATTTATTTTTTATGTTTACGAATGTTCACTATTGACATATTTATTAATTGACTAAACCTTATTAATTAATATTGAATAATAATCAATAATATGGTAAAGGATTTTACCTTTTATTCTCATGTCTGTAACATAGATAGACATAGATATCGATATATGCAGTTTAACATCATTAGATGCCAAAGTTTCAGGTTGATTATTTGTCTGATAAGATTAGTTCTTTTAGACAGGAATATATTTTATTCTTTACTTGAGAGATGACTTAAAACAGTTCATGAAATGTAGTCACCCTCGTTCCCTAGGGTCATGCCCCAGGGGTCAAGTTAAATGCCACCTTCTCTTATTCAGCTACAAGAAAAACAAGATCAAATATTTTTGGCAGAAAATCCAGATGGTTTCTTCTTATAGGTCGATTATTTTGAAATATTAAACAAAACTATAAGTGCCGACTATTAATGAATGATAAAGTGTAATCAAGATCTGTGCGTCTTTAAATTATAATATGTAGATTTTATTATGTTGAAAATTCAATACACTTAAGTATCCCATTTATCTTTGTTAGAAATACAACTTAAACAAGGTGGGAGTCTAATTGTTGAGAATAAATATTAAAAAGCTGAAAGTTAAAGTGGAATTTCATTAAACTACTAGCATCCTCCGTCGCGGCTTCGCCCGCTCTCATAAGTAAACTACTTATATCATTTTAACTAAAAATTTAAGATTTTTTTTTTTTATCGATAAAAATTTAGTATTGTGGCGTGCAATTAACAAACATTATTTTCTCAATGATATTTTCACGCATAGCAGTAATTTTTAAGCTGTTAAAATTGCACTTATTTGGTGGTTGAAGATTATGTAAAAGCCTAATTAGACATGAAATATTAAATTTTAATTTAAGAGTTGGTAATCCAGATGGTCAGAGACAATTAAGAAACTTTTCATATGTGTTTATATTTTATAATTTTTATTTGGCAGAATGAATTATATTGATTTCATCTGATTCGATTTTAATTCCTAGCCATAAAAGTATAAAATATTGTGGCCACTCATGTACCATTGTACATTTTAAATTTTTTTAGTGTAATATTTTCTATTTCTAGCTAAAGCTTCCTAGAACTATGAAGCTAATGTAGTTAAATGGGTGCAAATGGATACAGTAGTTTTACCATTGTAAACTCTATTGCGAAATGGTGCTAACCAACTATTGGTAAATTTTCAAACTTCATTGTTATCCACATATTATTGCTTTTTCAATAGCAAATTAATTGAAAATCGGTAAGTTTTATTATTGCTAAACCTTCCTGGAAGTATAAAAAAGACGTGGATAAAATTTGGTACAGATTGGTTAAGTAGTTTTCGTGGTTAGTGATCACAAACGAAAAATGGCTTGTTCTTTTATATAATAGTATAGATAGATACAGCTAAATTCATCGTCCGAATAAAAAAATCCCATTTTCCAATCCTGGAGGATTTACATCCACAGGATGCAAAGGGTATTATACCACTTATATGTGCCAGGGCTTCAAGGAATGAAATAATGAATCTTGTCTTTAGTATAACGTCTGTAGTATTTAAAATAGTTTTACGAAAGCTAAATTATTTTAACGATCATCAATATAACTTTTATTAAATATATCAACTTCAACCTCTATAGTATATGTTAAACTAAAGTTAGTTTAGTTTCCAATCGGTTTTCTTTTTCTATAGATGCTACATCACCAAAACAAATTATTATTAGAAATTATTTTTCGTTATAATCAACGTATATAGTTAAAAACAGGGGTGGCGAGCTGGGCAACCGCCTATGGCCTCTCTCTCTTGCAAAGACTTGGCGGAACAACCTGCGGAACAAACCTTGTTATCAAATATTATAAAGATTTAAATTTATTTATTTAGAATTTTCATTTCCATTCGATAACCAGTAAATTTCAATTCACATATATTTTGCAAAGGGCTTTGCGAGAATATGCCACACGGGACTTCGCAGTGGTTAATGTTAGAACACTAAATGAAAAAAAAAAAAAGAGTGAGAAAAATTACTACGAATACACAAAGCGAGGTTGTCTCTTTCACCGATGACTTAGCTAACTGCAACTGTGACCATTATCTTACTAACGTCCTTGCACAAAGGGGAAACCATTGTCACGACTCCAAGGATATATATCAGGGGAGGGGCCTAGAGCATTATAACTGCAATTTCGGTTGAAATATAAGGCCATACTTTGTTTTTCAGTCGTATATACACATCATTGCATTTGTAATGGAGGTGAAAATTCGGTAAGTCAAATATCATTTTTAAGCGATTAGATCAGATTTTGGGTTGGTCAAGCGTGCTTGAAGCACGGAAGAAGCGTCGTTTTACTATCTGGCGTGGGCAAATCGATTTTTATTTAATATAAACAATTTGGAAAACTCATTAAAAAAAAATAAATAAATAAAAATATTTAAAATTAATTAAATAGGAAAACGTGTATACGTAGAAAATAAAACAGCTTTAAAACATTTATTTAAAGAAAATTAAAGTATAAAAGTTCCTTGATAACGTAATCAAAAAACCTTGGTCAAGATAGCAAAATATTAACTAACTTATACTGACGAAGTATGAACAACGTCAGCATCTTATGAAGAACAATGTCTTAAAAAAAAAAGAAGTTTGACATGCTATAAATTAGAAGGTTGTGAAGTACATTTCATCGCTCTTGATGGGACATAAATGAGCAATTCTATGACTAATATCGATTTGAGAGCTGTTATTTACACTTCTTTGAGAGTGAACGTTCCATCGAGTCACGAAGTATTCAGGCCAGAGGCTGAACTCCAGACAGTCACTGCACTCGCCCCAGTCCAAATGAATGAAATGATCATCTGCTGTCAACGATTGATATTTTTTTCCACTCTATATTCGGTTATAAAGTCTTTGGTTGCTAACTTAATAACAATCAAGGAGCCTTCTTAATTCCGTTATATAACAAGATCATTATATAAATTCAAAAAGGTTGTAAACAGGAGATATATTGGGACTGTGGTAAATAACAAGCGATAAGGTAAGGCATGGACGAAACCTAACGACCTCAAGACCAAGGTCCTAAAAGATCTAGGCCACATACATCAAACCCTGAAGTTTAAAGCAGGTTATCTAGACCTTGCAATGATTTCGGAACACCCAATATACAATGAGAACATTGTTGAACCAATGATCACAAAGACATATAATTATCAAGATATTATTATATACAATAACAATATGTGTGTATGTGTGTGTGTATATACAGTGGCGCAACCAGGATTACTATCTGGGGGGGGGGGGGCTGGTATTATATATATATATATATATTTATATATATATATATATATATATATATATATATATATATATATATAGAGAGAGAGAGAGAGAGAGAGAGGGAGATATTTTTTTATGTTTAAGTTAAACTAAAACAAGGAATGGGTGGTGTTCGAGACTATATAAATGAAAATCATAGTTATCGGCTAAAAAAAATTAGTCGTTTCGGTCGTCTGGGGGGGGGGGGGGGGGGGGCTTCAGTCCCCAAGCTCCCCCCTTGGTTGCGCACTAAAACAATATATATAATATATATATATATATATATATATATATATATATATATATATATATGTGTGTGTTTGTGTGAGTGTGTGAGTGTGTGTGTATCTATAAACAAATAATATACAAAATAATTATAAAGATGTTGCTTTGAAAAATAAGTAAAGATATTGACAAAATTATTTATGATAAAAAAGAAAAAAGCCTTTTTGATGTTACTGCTATAAGTTAGTATAAATAAATATTTTCTTGATAAAACAAGCACATAAATAAATGAAATATAACATAAGTCAAGGTCCTAATCAATTAAAACCACTCTTATCATTTGAACAACCAAAGGATAGTATATGTATCTAGGCAAAGATAGTTAAAGAACAAGTGAGTTCAAGTGACCAAGTGACGCCAACGCATTAAAAGCCGAACTGGTATGCAGAGTGAAGAGAAACATGTTGAGTCTAAACCTTAAAGAAGACTTATATTACTTAAGTTTATAGTTGGACTCCTCTTCTAGTTATTTCGTGCCTCTAGGAAACAGCGACAATTATTCAGCCAACTAGCAATACAGCTCTTAGTGAGATTCAACGACACCGAAAAGATTGAAACTGCAACTGCACCCGACGTAAAAATGAAGATGACATTTGTGGTGACCATTCTAAAAGTACAATAGACGGAGGAACCATAGACAAGAAATCTCACCAAAACACAGATCCTTCAAATGATTCGTTAAAGAGTTTATTGACGTCAGAGTCAAACCAGAAGAGTAGCATCATTTATAAAAAACGAAGAACCTTGGCGAGAGGGGGAGTGTGGTTGGTAAAAGAAAGATTCGGAACCCAAAAGGACATTTGAAATCAAATGTTAGGTTTCTTATTAATTCCAATTAAGAAATAAAATAATTTTGAATGTTTTTATAATTACTACATTTATCGTTTTCCGTTTGTTATTTATAATTGCAATCATTCCGAGAAATATCCCACAGGTATTTCTTCTACTAACTTAACAACAACATTAATATTTTTTTACATAATCTCTGAATATTTTATTATATTTATTTTGATCTACCAAAAAAATCAATGAGAGGAACATGGTATTATCAATGAAACCAGTCTTATCATGAGAATCTTTAACAGAAATATATATGTATGAATACTGAAACAATGATATCAGTTATTTTCATCTTACATGAGTGATGTTAATGAGTAATATAGTGTATATGTAAAACAACGCTGATCCTTCTTGCACCCCTGTTGAAATCACCGGGCTAGTTTTCCTTGATAGGTATATTAAATCATTCTTTTGTCGTAAAGAGATAACTATGTTATCATTTTAAATATAATTCTATTTACGGAATCTATATTATACGAAATGATTGTTGAATCTAATTTTAGTTACAAAAAAATCTTCAATTTAAGGAGGGAATAAATTGAAATACAAACAAAATATTTTTGTTTAAGTTTCCGTTCGATTCTGAATATCGATTCAAAGCTGGTGTGGTACATCATAATATTATAGATGAAACATTTGAAAATAGGTAGGTATATTAACTAAGAAATTGTTAATTAAAAATGTATTTCCAAGTTAGGATTTGAAATTGCTCCGGAGTACTTGAGTTATGCTTAATTTAAACAAAGGTAATAAAGCGATTAGAATAATTAACTAACGTCTCGGTAAATATTCGGCAATTACCAACCACTCAGTAGAAACCGCAAAAAGGGGTGCGAATGGTTCAATAAATCGAAAAGAATAGCTTAACACACGAGAGATTCGTTATATGAACTAAACATAGTTGATCAAGCAGGAAGGCGTCTTATCTCTGAAGAATTTTAGTCAGATTTTAAATCTCATCTTTTTGGTAGTTACTTAATAGTATAAAGTATAATATAGCCGGAATATAGCACTGAAACACTGAATATCGTCTAGAAATAAAAAATAAATTAAAATTAATTAATATCCCTCGTAATGAAATAAATAAATAATTTCTTGAGGAGCTCCTACCTCCGTGGTCCAGCTTCAGCTGTGGTCGGCGGAGTTGCGACAGGCAGAGAGGTAGGGAGAGCAGGGCTGCCAACAGAGGCCACGGAGACATCTCGACGACTGGAGTCCGGGGTGCCCCTCCAGGCCTCTCCCCACCTGCCGAAGGTGGAAGGGATCTTTTTCATTTCAACCTATGAATGACAATAGTGCGTACTGCATTTACTACCACTAATGTTTCTGAATTTTAACAATAATAATTAGGAACAGACTTGATCTCAGAGACGAGATTCATGATGAAAAATGTTCTTTTATAAATTAAAAAAAAAAATTACGTCGAGGTCTTTATTAAAACTTTTTATATTCCGTCTTATATGAATAAGAATACGTCTAAAATATTTGCCCTAACAATAAAAGATGAATAATATCTCGATATGGAGATAAAATATTAACTATTGATCAATATTACGATTTTTTGACATTGATATGCCTTTTGGCTAAGATTCTTTAGTTTTGTTGTAATGTTTTTTCATCCTCAATACTGTAACATTTTGACAAGCTCAAGCTCTGTTGGTGTTGCTCGGATCGACATTTTTCCGCAGTTTTCTGATTAGATATTTAATGGATAACATGTTAAGTTATATAACATTTGCAGCTAGGACTAATCGCTTAGGAGCTATGTTGGTTTGAATGAAAAAAATCACGTTTGAAACCCCTATTTTCTTTTAAATTTATTTCCTATAATCATTAACTTTTGATTCATTTTAATTATTAATTTAAATGATATTATCCTTTTTATTCTAAAACGTAAATTGGGAAAATAAGAGGATTATAGATAGACATGATCTATTGTTTTTAGTCCAGTCAATGAGTGCTGAAATGAGGGGTGTAGAGTGCATGGAATATGCGATAATTTTTGACTTCATGGCTTCGTTAGGAATAGTTGGAAGGTAAACATACTAAAAGTCCCCGCCGCTGGGGGGTGAGCTAACGGTGGAGGGGGGGGGGGGGGGGGTAGAAGGTCCCAATTTTGTTTTTCGATTATATCTCGAAAACGGTGGACTCTAGAAAAATATGCAGCAGATCAAAATTAAAGCTCACTAAATTTCCTATAAAATTAATTATATACGTATTCGTAGAAATTCTAACGGTTTTCGAAATATACGTTATTAAAAATCGACAACTTTAGAAATGAAAAAAAAGGTTTACCTCACTTTTTGTTAAACATTTGATGCAAACACCAGAAACGTATAAGTGAAATTAAAGCAAATTTATTGCTCTACAATTTTGATTTTGACGTTTTTTCTGAGAAACGATTGTGGAACGTAATAGAAGCAAAAGTTTTACTAAAAGTGAGGTGACATTTGTTTTTTCTCGAAAACCACCTATTTTCAATAACGCATATCTCGTAAACGGTTAGAATTACGACAAATTTATATATAGTAAATTTTATAGTGAATTTAATTAGCTTTTATGTTTATTTAAAACATATTTTTCTAGAGTCCACAGTTTTCGAGATAATACGGAAAAACCAAAAAAATGGAACTTCTCCCCTTCGCCCCATCGTTAGCTCACCCCTCCCCCCCTCCCCCCCCAGCGGCGGGGACTTTTAGTATGTTTACCTTCTAACTATTCCTAGTCCAGGAAAATAAGGCTCCAAAAGGCCGTTTTCAAGAAAAAACTGCGGAACTTTTATTCTCATCGGATCTTTAGCCAAGCTGATTAAATTTGCTATCAGATGCTATATACGTAAATTATATTAAATCCTTTAAACCACCCAAGCTAGCACGCTAAATATGTATGTTTTGGCAAAATATGTAAACTATGACATGTTCAGTAGACTGGTGTGGGTATTTCATGGTGTTAATTATAAGTTACATATAAAAGTTATAATAGAAAATTTAACCAGCTTTATGATAAAAATATTAAATTTTGGATCGGACAAATGGTTTTGGAGTTAACGCGAATAATGTGCCAAAAAAAAAAATGTGTTTTACAAAAGTACGTGATTTTCAGCGCGACAGCTTTTGTATTTCAAGAATTTTGATACAACTTTCATATATAGGATCTAATTGTAAATTTAACCACCTTTCTGATAGAAAAAAAAACATTTTGAATCGGACAAATACTTTCGGAGTTATAATGAAAAATGTGCCGATAACCATGGATTTAACAACAATACGGGTTTTTAGGCGTCTGGGATGCATATTTTAAGGGACTTGATTATAACTTCATATATACATTCCAATAGTAAATTTAACAAGCTTTTAGATAAAAAAAAGTAATTGTAGGTCAGACAAATATTTTTGTAGTTATAATGAAAAATGTACTAAAAAAACTTGGATTTCACAAAAGTACGGGTTTTTAACGTTGAATACGTTCAACGACACTATTTACCTACGGCAATTGTTGTGTTTGATGGATACTCCGATTCAAATAAAGGCACAAAGCAAATGGAGCGCAACAGAAGAGCAAAGAATTTATCAGTTAAAATCCAGTTTACTGAAGAAATGGTGCCCACAACAAGCCAGGACATGTTTCTATCCAATTCTAACAATAAGGAACGGCTCATTCAAATGCTGATGAAGAAATTTACTGAAGCCAAAATGGAAGTTAGACAAGCCACTGAGGATGCAGACTGTCTAATTGTACAAACTGCCCAATCCTTCTCAGAAGATAGTGAGGCAGTTGTTGTTGTTGGTGAGGACATCGATCTCCTGGTCATCCTCATTGGCACAAAAACACCCAGCAACGTCTATTTCCTGAAACCTGGAAAAGGGAAGGTGCCATCTACCTTGTACCATCCACTAACCGCTATCGAAAGATCCGATGCAGAACATATTCTCTTCATACATGCATTCAGTGGTTGTGACTCGACATCCGCCCTTTTTTACCAGGGGAAGGTAAAATTTGTCAAGACGCTCCAAAAGTTCCCAATTCTATCATCAGAAATCATTAAATTTAAAGACTCATTTGCGACAAAAGAAGAGCTCACAGCAGCAGGGGCAAAATTCATGGTTGGATTGTACGGAGGTGACTTCCGTTTCACCTCCTTGAATGACCATCGCTACAGACAGTACATAACATCAGCCTACAAATTCAACCCAAATTTTGCCGCCATTCCACCCTCAGAAGCCGCAGCCCAGCAGCACACGTATCGTGTTTTTCATCAGGTACAGCAGTGGCTTGGGAACGCTCTACCATCAGAGGAGTGGGGTTGGCGGACAGTCCGAGAGAACTTGATCCCTATAACCAGCCTCAAAACTTCAGCTCCAGAAAAGCTGCTGAACTTGATAAGCTGCAAGTGTCAGAAGGGGTGCAGGGGCAACTGTGGCTGCGGAAAAGTAGGATTGTTCTGCACAAGGTTGTGTGAATGTGATGGGCACTGCTTCAATTAAGAAATCATCCTTGATGAGGACGACGGTACAGACGAACATCCTGTGTTACCTTTTTCATCTGACGAACTTGAAGATGTTGAAGGTACATTAAAACGTCGTTATATCTTAAATTAATACTTTTGCATACGATACATTCATTTTTATTTTTTTTTTTACAAAATATTTATAGTAATATTTTTATAAATGACCTGTTTCAGTGGACCCACTAAAAGTTGAGAGCGAGTCCTGTCGAAACCGCCCAAAATTATCCCTTCTCGATACCCCGGGTCCATCTGGTTTATAACGAAGGCAGACAAAACGCTGGGTGATTAATGAGCTGTACACAATTACAGTTTCAACTGTCTATTATTAGTTATACTACTTATATTCTTATATTATATATTCTTTCTATCGTTATATAATAATACATATTATTATCCATATCGTGATTCTTAACGTACTATTGTTATACAATAATATGAAAATATACATATAAAACATATATAAAATATATATATAATTGTTTTATATATATTATATATTATATATTATTTTTTTTTTTTTTGTTTTTTTTTACCTTTCTTGTTTTTTCGTTATTATTTTTTTTGTAATTGTCATCATTTTTACGGGTGATTAACCCAGTGTTAGTTGTTAGTGATGTTATTATAATAAAATATATGTTATGTTATTAAAATAAACATGAACTAAAGATCACTTTTTATTCATTACTACCAACTCCTTGTACCAGCTGTACCTGACCGAGTGGGGTCAGAAAATCTTCACTGACGTTCGGCGTGATCAAAAGTGATCAATTATACAGTCATTTCTATAGCAACTAGATTTGATTTTTCGTTGAGATTCGAGAAAGGGAGTCCTTGAAAAATACTAATAGGTGAGTTTATAAAATATTTGTAACATGCATATTATCGTATTTATTATATACTACATTCCTGAAAACGGCCTTTTATTTTACTGTACATTGTACGGAAATAATTTCATGAACGATTTTATACATAGGATCTGATAATAAATTTAACCAGCATTAATATGAATAAAAGAATTTAGATCGGACCTATATTTTTAGAGTTAAAGAGATTAAGGAGCCAAAAACACATACTAGTACGCTAAAAAACCGTACTTTTGTGAAATCCAAGTTTTTTTAGTACATTTTTCATTATAACTACAAAAATATTTGTCTGATCTAAAATTACTTTTTTTCATCTAAAAGCTTGTTAAATTTACTATTGGAATGTATATATGAAGTTTAATCAAGTCCCTTAAAATATGCATCCCAGACGCCTAAAAACCCGTATTGTTGTTGAATCCATGGTTATTGGCACATTTTTCATTATAACTCCGAAAGTATTCGTCCGATTCAAAATGTTTTTTTTTTTTCTATCAGAAAGGTGGTTAAATTTACAATTAGATCCTATATATGAAAGTTGTATCAAAATTCTTGAAATACAAAAGCTGTCGCGCTGAAAATCACGTACTTTGTAAAACAAATTTTTTTTTTGGCACATTATTCGCTTAACTCCAAAACCATTTGTCCGATCCAAAATTTAATATTTTTATCATAAAGCTGGTTAAATTTTCTATTATAACTTTTATATGTAACTTATAATTAACACCATGAAATACCCACACCAGTCTACTGAACATGTCATAGTTTACATATTTTGCCAAAACATACATATTTAGCGTGCTAGCTTGGGTGGTTTAAAGGATTTAATATAATTTACGTATATAGCATCTGATAGCAAATTTAATCAGCTTGGCGATAGAAAAAAGGAATTTGGGATCGAACAATTATTTGAGCAGTTAGAGCGACAAATGTGCCAAAAAACACATGGATTGTACAACAGTACGTTTTTATTAGCGGGCTGGCATGTACATTTTACGGGGTTTGATTAAAACTTCATTTATAGATTCTTATAGTAAATTTAATCAGCTTTAAGATGAAAAAAAGTAATGTTGTATCGAACAAATAGTTTCTTCAGAGTTATAGCCAAAAGAGTACGACAAACGTGTTTTCGCGGAGCTGTGGGGCTGACGGCAAGTAGGCCAATTTCTCCATTTTTTCCCAATTACGTAACTTCGCGAAAAATGGTCCGATTTCGGATTTCTTTTTTTCATTATGTAGGTACTAGTTCCAGGTACAAGTAATAATTGAAGACTTTCTTCGAAAAAAGCTTTGTTATCGTGTTATAGATAAAAAAACAAAAATAACGGTTTTTTTTTGCGTTTTTTTGCGATTTTGAATATGAAGCCGATGGTTGCCGTGGTAGCAAACTTCAGATTCAGATTCAGCACCCTAAAAAACATAAAGATCCGTTGAGAATAAAAGTTCCGCAGTTTTTTCTTCGGCAAACCCTTATTTTACTGGACTATCCTAACGTAGCTACGAAGTAAAAAATTATCGCATATTCCATGCACTCTACAATGTGTTTATTGACTGGACTATTTTCCCAGTCAGGGAGAAATGTTTTTTTTTTACATTCGCGTTTTAATTTTTAAATATGTATATCTTATGCCAACCTACAGCTAAAACAGATTTGATACCTCCACATAGACAGTCACATATCTTATAGCTTGATTGTACTTTTAATAATTATCTTTGTCAATAAACAATAATTTTTAATTAATTGATTCAATAATTTTTTGTTAAATTTTATATCTAATAAAAAATATTTAAAATATATATATATATATATATATATATATATATATATATATATATATATATATATATATATATATATATATATATGAAGAGTCCACGGGAGGAAGGGGAAATGTCATTGGGAATGCATTTCGAGAAAATTAAGTTTTATGGTCAGGATCCTAAATAACTTCAATATGTTTTCATAATTTTAATTGTTCTTTTTGCGAATTAAAATTTTTAATAATCTAAGAAATACAGTTAAAGCAGAGACTGTCATTTCTCTCCTCATTGGTTAACAAATCACCTAAAGAACACTGGGGTGCATTTACGTGACCAGTCGCATCTACATAGTCCAAGAGCCGAGGCCAAATTTCGTGACTTATTTGAAGAAAAATTTTAGACATACAGCCATAAAATGTCCACCCTCAGCAATCAATTTGCACTTGTCTGCCAACTCAAAGCGGGGGCGTTTCAAAATGGCGACCACCGAAAGGGGGTAGCAAATATCAAAATATAATATTATTTGAAGATGATTTATTTAAAGCAAACAAGAAACTGCAAACCCCCTAGGTGCCAAAAAACGCTGTCTGCCAAAATTTGGAGGAGGCGTCGCACCAGCAAACAGAATTCAAAATCCTCGTTTTTTGAGTCCAAAAGTGGACCATTTGAAGACGATTTATTTCAAGCACACAAGAAACTGCATGGTCACTAGATGACAAAAAACGTTGTCTGCCAAAATTTGGAGGGGGCTAAGCACCGGCAGACAAAATTAAAAATCCGCGTTTTTTCAGTCCAAAAGTGGGCAATTTGAAGACGATTTATTTGAAGCACACAAGAAACTGCATACTCCATAGATGACAAAAAACGTTGTCTGCCAAAAATTGGAGGGGGCTAAGCACCGGCAGACAAAATTCATAACCCTTGTGAAGGCGTCACACCGGCTGAGATTGTTCAAAACTCACATCCATTTCGTCCAACAGTGAACTTTTTGAACATGATTTCCTTTTTTATTTGATTTATAAGTAGTTTTTTTCTCTAGAATAATTTAAGGAAATTATATTATGTTGCTTCCTACGTATGGTACAATATGATTATTTTAATATAAAATAATCTTGTTTAAAAATTTTAATGTTAAAAATACCAATTAATACAAATGAACAGTAATAATGTAAATACCGGCGATATAATTAAAAAATGAATAATATTTCAACTTATAAAGTTATCAAATATGTACTATCCTGGAACAAAATACGTGGAAAACATGTAGTTCTTCGTAAACGTATGTTCTTGGAAAATCGAATGTTCTTAGTCGTTTGATCGAAGAACTCGGAAACCGTTCCTATTAGTATATTTTGAGCTATGTACATTATGAAGCAAATCAAATTTGCAAGAAATTTGGCACTATTCATTTCTTTTTCTTTCATCTATAGTTTTCAAACGGTTTGGCCACCAATGATTGGCTAACTTGTGGTAAGTAACTGGCTAAATTTCCTACCATACTGCATATATGAAATTTATATAAAGTCATGTTAAATACCCACGCCGCACAGTGGGCAAAAAATCCATTTCGGCGGCCAAAATTATTTTATTGCAGAAATATGTTTTAAATGACGTCCGATATACGGGAAAAATATTTTCAAAATTTTCATGAAAGTGGAAGAGTTCATAATAAATTACTGAATTGTCGACCTAAAATGCAAGGAGTACGGTTCAATGAAATGGCTGTAAACCCTCAATTGTTGGTGATATTTCTTTAATATAATATGATACAAATGAGCTGTTTCTATATATTAACACAGCAAAATCATGTACGATCGATTATTTCAAAATTAAGCGCATTTTTGAAGACTTATTAGAAATAAGTCTTCAAAAACTAAAAGTAAAATTTTTGGAAAAATAGCCAGCATTTAAAAGGACGATGGAGTACGATGTCGAAACTTATATCGCGTCGATGTCCATTATTTTGTGCTAATGAAATCCCAAAAATTATATCCGTTTCGATCCGTGCCTCATTATTACCCCCCTCCAAATCGCAACCGTTCCTTTTTGTAAATTATTACTTCACACTTTTTTAGATCTGGTGGTGATTTTTCAGGTACATGATGTAATTTCAGAAAACGATGTATGCTCTTGATGATGTTTGTCATGATGTACAAACATATACATTGTGTTATAGGCAATAAATTGATTCGGTCGCCGAAATGATTTTATATACAACATGCTGTAGGCAAAAAAATCTTTTCGTCAGCCGAAATATTATATTGACAAAATATGTTCTAAATGAAGTGCAACTAACGGAAAAAATATTTAAAAAATTTAAAGCGGACTAGCTAATAGTTAAAAAAACTTTTGATTTCTTAACATACTTCCAAAAAAAAACAAATACCCTACTACCTTAATGACAATCAATGACTTCTGTTTTGATGGTAGGTTTTGTGTAAAATAAACTATTTCGGTATAATAGGTGAATAATATTGATTTTAGTTCAGGAGCTTGAGTTTTATTGAACATCAAGTTATAAATGTCATCCATTTCGTCTTTAGTAGCTTTCAATGCTGCATCGATAATTTCACATCTCTTTATTTCGTGATTTTGCTTTAAATTAAATGTCAACATTTCAGAGAGGTTCATTTCTAATGAAGATATATTGGCCCTAATGACACTTCTTTTTCGACGTTTCGTTCTTTCAGAACATTCACTATAAGCTTTTGTTGGACATCCGTGACTGCGATCGCCTAGGTCACATTGACTGGAAGTAGACGGACCTGCTGGTAAATCATCATCGTTCGTTGTCAAATAAAAAATGATTTCTAGCCAATCCGAATGTTTTTTTAACGAAACACACTTTATTATAATTGCTGGATACATACCTGGATTTTAACTGACCGAGAATACCTTTAAGATTTATTGAAAGTTTTTCAGGTTCTAGTCCCAATTGCTCAGATACTCTCTGACGAAACTGAATATAATCCGCTTTAGTATCATCGAAGAAACAATCACTCATTTTCTTTAACACCACATTATAAAAAGAACTTTTAAATACTAGCACTGTTAGATAACACCGAATTGATTGACGGTATCAGAGAAGTAATAGCATATGTAGTAAACAAATGAAATCCAACAAGAGCAACAAAATAACTGCCTAAATGTAAATAACAACTACTCCATGTCTTGAGAGGATTTATAATACCTACAGATAAATGTAAATACCTAAAGGGCATAAACATAGAGAGTAATTTTTTTTTATAATTTATTTAATAAACTTTTTGTTTTGGAGTTTTTTCAATACATGATGTAAATTCAGAAAATGATGTATACTCCTGTGTATGTATCCTGATTATGTTTGTCAAGATGTACAGAAGTACATTCAATGATAACAATGTACCTATGTACCTGAAAAACCACCACCAGATCTAAAAAAGTGTGAAGTAATAATTTACAAAAAGGAACGGTTGCGATTTGGAGGGGGGTAATAATGAGGCACGGATCGAAACGGATATAATTTTTGGGATTTCATTAGCACAAAATAATGGACATCGACGTTATATAAGTTTCGACATCGTACTCCATCGTCCTTTTAAATACTGGCTATTTTTCCAAAAATTTTACTTTTAGTTTTTGAAGACTTATTAAAAATAAGTCTTCAAAAATGCACTTAATTTTGAAATAATCGATCGTACATGATTTTGCTGTGTTAATATATAGAAACAGCTCATTTGTATCATATTATATTAAAGAAATGTCATCAACAATTGAGGGTTTACAGCCATTTCATTTAACCGTACTCCTTGCATTTTAGGTCGACAATTCAGTAATTTATTATGAACTCTTCCACTTTCATGAAAATTTTTTAAATATTTTTCCCGTATATCGGACGTCATTTAAAACATATTTCTGCAATAAAATAATTTTGGCCACCGAAATGGATTTTTTGCCCACTGTGCGCCGGAATTTTTTGGTACATTTTTCGTTAAAACCTAAAAACTATTCGTTCGATCCAAAATTTATTTTTTTTCTACTGATAGCTGACTAAATTTGCAATCAGACGCCATATATTAAATTGATACAAGGTCATGTAAAATACCAATGCCAACACACCAAAACCTCGTACTGTTGTGAAATCCAAGTTTTTTGGCACATTTTTCGCTATTACCCCAGAAATATTCTTCCGATACAAAATTTATTTTTCTCAACTGATAGACGACTAAATTTTCAATCAGGCCCATATATTAAATTGATATAAAATCATGTAAAATACCCAATTCAGCACATCAAAACCTTGTACTGGTGTGAAATCCAAGTTTTTTGGCACATTTTTCGTTATCACCCCAAAACTATTCTTCCGATCCAAACTATGTTTTTCTCAACTGATAGCTGACTAAATTTTCAATCAGGCCCATATATTAAATTGATATAAAATCATGTAAAATACCAATACTAGCACACCAAAACCTCGTACTGTTGTGAAATCCAAGTTTTTTGGCACATTTTTCGTTATCACCCCCAAAACTACTCTTCCGATCCAAAACTATTATTTTTCTCAACTGATAGCTGACTAAATTTGCAATCAGGCCCATGTATTAAATTGATATAAAGTCATGTAAAATACCAATGCCAGCACACCAAAACCTCGTACTGTTGTGAAATCCAAGTTTTTTTGACACATTTTTCGTTATTACCCCACAAATTTTCTTCCAATCCAAAATTTATTTTTCTCAACTAATAGCTGATTAAATTTCCACTCAGGCCCATGTATTAAATTGATATAAAGTCATGTAAAATACCAATGCCAGCACACTAAAACCTCGTACTGTTGTGAAATCCAAGTTTTTTGACACATTTTTCGTTATTACCCCAAAAATTTTCTTCCGATCCAAAATTTATTTTTATCAACTGATAGCTGCCTAAATTTGCAATCAGGCCCATATATTAAATTGATATAAAGTCATGTAAAATACCAATGCCAGCACACCAAAACCTCGTACTGTTGTGAAATCAAAGTTTTTTGACACATTTTTCGTTATTACCCCAAAAATTTTCTTCCGATCCAAAATTTATTTTTATCAACTGATAGCTGCCTAAATTTGCAATCAGGCCCATATATTAAATTGATATAAAGTCATGTAAAATACCAATGCCAGCACACCAAAACCTCGTACTGGTGTGAAATCCAAGTTTCTTGGCACATTTTTCATTATTACCCGAAAAATATTCTTCCGATTCGATATTTTTTTTTCTTAACTGATAGCTGACTATATTTTCAATCAGACCCATATATTAAATTGATATAAAGTCACGTAAAATACCAATGCCAGCACTCTAAAACCTCGTAATGTTGTGAAATCCAAGTATTTTGGCACATTTTTCGCTATAACCCCCAAACTATTTGTTTTATCCAAATTTTTTTTTTTTCAATGAAAGCTTACAATCAAATCAAATTATATAATGATGAATGAATCCCGCAAAATACCCACGCCAGCCCACTGTAACATGTAAAATTGTTATGTTTTTACCAAAACATACACATTTAGCCTGCTGGCATGGATTTCAATTGAATATTCATGAATAAAATGTGATATCAAATTCAGTTGAAAAAAGTAAATTTTGGTTTAGACAAATTGTTTTGGACTAGTATCGAAAAATAATCTAAATAATTTGTATTTTACAACAGAACTTGTTTTTAGCGTGCTGGCACGGGTATTTTACAGAGCTTGATCAAAGTTTTATATATAGGGTCTGATTGCAAATTTAGTCAGCTATCAGTTGAGAAAAATAAATTTTGGATTGGACGAGTAGTTTTGGGGTTATAATGAAAAATGTACCAAAAAACTTGGATTTTACAACAGTTCGGAGTTTTAGCGTGCTGGCACGGGAACTTTACATGCCTTTATATAAATTTCTTATATGAGGTCTGATAGAAAATTTAGCCAGCTATTAATTGAAAGAATAAATAAATTTTGGATCGGACGAATAGTTTTGGAGTTGTAACGAAATATGTGCCAAAAACTTTAACTTTACAATAGTTCGGATTTTTAGCGTGCTGGCATGGGTATTTTAAATAACTTTGTATACATTATATAGATAAATTATATTATATTATACAAATAAATTTTATGTATAATGTCTGAAAGGAAATTTAGTCAGCTAAATTTTGGATTAGAGCTATAACCGACAACGGAAAAGTACCAACTGCTTCTTTTCACGAAGAAGTGCGACTTATATGAAGTTAGTCAATCTTTGGTGGCCAAACCGCTCTAAAACTATTGATCTGAGAACAAAATGACTATTACAAAATTTGTTACAAAGTTGATTTGCTTGAATAACGTATAATAGAACACAAAATATACTAAAAGTAACGATTTCCGAACTTCTAAGAAATACTATTTTCAACCTCTTTCCCCCACTGTCATTTTTGCGGCACTCACCTTTATTGGAAAATTCATAAATTTTCATTCAGAACAGTGGACAGGTTACACACATGCATTACAAAAAAAGGGTGAAATAACTCGGTATGTTTTCCTATCGGGCTCTTGGTCTATCATTTTACAAATCAATTAACTGGACTACTATACAAGTTTTATACGAATTTTGTTCCAGGATAGTACATATTTCATAACTTTATAAGTTGAAATATTATTCTTTTTTAATTATGTGGCTGGTATTTATATTATTACTGTTCATATATATTAATTGGTATTTTTTACATTAAAATTTTAAAACAAGATTATTTTATATTAAAATAATTTTATTGTACTATACGTAGGAAGCAATATAATATAATTTCCTCAAATCATTCTAGAGAAAAACTACTTATAAATCAAATAAAAAAGGAAATCATGTTCAAAAAGTTCACTGTTGGACGAAAAGGATGTGAGTTTTGAACAATGTCAGCCGGTGTGACGCCTTCACAGGGATTTAGAATTTTGTCTGCCGGTGCTTAGCCCCCTCCAAATTTTGGCAGACAACGTTTTTTGTCATCTAGGGAGTATGCAGTTTCTTGTGTACTTCAAATAAATCGTCTTAAAATTGTCCACTTTTGGACTGAAAAAACGCGGATTTTGAATTTTGTCTGCCGGTGCTTAGCCCCTCCAAATTTTGGCAGACAACGTTTTTTGACATCTAGGAAGTATGCAGTTTCTTGTGTGCTTCAAATAAATCGTCTTCAAATTGTCAACTTTTGGACTGAAAAACGCGGATTTTGAATTTTGTCTGCCGGTGCGACGCCCCCTCCAAATTTTGGCAGACAACGTTATTTGTCATCTAGTGAGCATGCAGTTTCTTGTATGCTTGAAATAAATCGTCTTCAAATGGTCCAATTTTGGACTGAAAAAACGCGGATTTTGAATTTTGTCTGCCGGTGCGCCGCCCCCTCCGAATTTTGGCAGACAACGTTTTTTGTCACCTAGGGGGTTTGCAGTTTCTTGTTTGCTTTAAATAAATCATCTTCAAATAATACTATATTTTGATATTTGCTACCCCCTTTCGGAGGTCGCCATTTTGAAATGCCCCCGCTTTGAGTTGTCAGACAAGTGCAAATTGATTGCTGAGGGTGGACATTTAATGGCTGTATGTCTAAAAGTTTTCTTCAAATAAGTCTTGAAATTTGGCCTCGGCTCTTGGACTAACAGAAGCTTTGGTGATTGTGACTAGACGACCGTACAACTTCTGGGCCATAAACCGTTTTAAGGTTCCAGTAGTTGGGTGGTATTATTGTAAAATTAATATCCAATATAACTATCTATTTCCTGGATTGATACGTTAGAAAATAAGTCAATTTCTCAGAGCAATCATTGAAATACACAAAAACCATTATAAATAATCAGAAAAATCTTATGAATCAGAATTATGTTTCCTTACCAAAATCAGATGAAAGATCACACGTCCGGACTCTCATACCTTTGAAAACACACATAACAAAAAAGTACCAACTTAGAGGTAACAGTAAGGTTTCCGTATGAATTAGTAATAATGTCTTTGAGCAGAAATAGGATCCACAGTCTGTAAAATGACCGTTTAACCAACTGTCAACCAATAGTTACCAGCTGTCCAACTATTGGGCCCGTTGCCCTAATTCAATGAGGAAAATACGTTTAAAAATATGTTTAACATACAACTGTAGTAATATTTATTTTCAGTATTTTATTTCTTGAAAAGTCTTGCCGAAAAAAAAATTCTGATAAACTTCTCTTCAATGATTAGTCATTCATAAAAATAGTGTTTATTAATAACGATTTATGTTTGTTTAATTTCAATTTCAGATGCCGGATTAATCACAGTATAGAGCCCACGTGCTTAAAATTGAACGCAAAACACACAATAACAAAACAAAGAAATTAAATAGTCATAGAAATAATGAACAATATCCAAGAACAAATAAATATAAATAAAGAACTATAATATATATAAAGAACTGAAATGGATAGAAATATGAATTAGGAAAAAAATAATATATAACTAGGTTATTATTATTTCTTTGGAAGTCCTAGATGGAAGAAGTCGCGAGAATGTTTTCACAAATGGCACTGCTGCAGGTAATGCATTTTGGTGGAAGATTACAAGATGCCCGTAGCTCAACTACTTTGCGGAAAATATCATAACCAAATATCAATGTGGCTTCCGACGTGGAATGGGAACTACAGATCAAATATTTGTTAAGATACAGTTGCTTAAGAAGTGTTGGTATTATAAAATTGACCTCCATCTCCTTTTTATTGACTATCGGCAGGCTTTTGATAGTGTCAACAGAGCAAAATTGTTTGAATCCTTAATAGACTTCAATATACCAAATAAGCTTGATCAACATGACATTGAGTGGTAGTGACCGTAAAGTCATCATAGGCGGCAACATAAGTCCCGAATTCCCCATTCTGACTGGCGTGAGACAAGGCGATGTCTGCCAACCTCTTCAATCTGGCCTTACACGGTGTTTTGAAAAAGATAAACGTTTCAGGAAATATCATGCATTCAGGTATGTGCATATAATGATGATATATGCCTCGTTGTCAGGAATATTCCTTTGCTCAAAGAAACCTTTAGTACACTCAATAGTGAAAGCAAAAATATGGGCCTCTGAATAAATGAGAAAAAACGCAATATATGAGTACTAACTCAAGGCATAGTAGTACTACCATAGATATCCATGGCTATTCCTTCGAAAATGTTAAAAGTTTCACATACCTGGGTTCAGAATTCAATAATGAGAAAAAGTGATAAATGGAATAGGAAAAAAAAATAATGGGAGCTAGTAGGGTTTACTTCGCAAATACAAAACTTTTAAAAAGTAGTCTATTGTCTCAAACCACTGGGGTGCAACCACAGAATACAGAATATAGAAGATAATATAGAAGAATATAGAATATACAGAATATTCTGTATTCTGTGGGCGCAACTGTATGAAACCTTAAATTCGGCCAGTCCTAACGTATGGAGCGGAGACGTGGACCTAAACCACCGTAATAAAAAATCATTTAACTTTATTTAAGCGTAAGCTTTTGAGGAAAATTGATGGTCCAGTCCACCATGTACAATCAAATACGTGGAACCTTCGGTCCGATGCGGAGTTGTATTCCTTGTACAAAGATGTAGATGTGCTCCATTTTCCTTAAAACACGACGTCTGTTATGGTTGGGTCTTATCATGAGAATGTCCACTAATAGAATGGCGGGCAAACTTTTGCATGGTTCTTTAATTGGCAAAAGAAGAGTTGGCTGACCAAGAAGACGATGGCTACAAGACCTTAAAGAAGATCTAGGGATCCTCGGCGTTACAGCATGGAAACAGAAGGTTAAAGATAAAGGAAACTTTTCAGAAAGCCAAGGCCCACACCGGGCTGTAGTGCTAAGTAGTAAGTATATTCGGTCCCAGATCAATATTAAAAAAAAAAAAATACAAAAGTTCTTGGGTATGGATAAAAAACAATAATGAAGTACCTCGGCTTTTAAAGATATAGTTGTCGTTCGGCATATAAAAGTAGACAGTTATTGGAGAGCGGACCATATTAACTAGATGTCTAAAGAGGAAGTCCCGAAATAGTAATGGGAGATGGAATCCATCACAATGCAGACCCAAAATCAGATGGAGTGGGGATGTTGCTGATTATGCTGGGTCCTTTTTAGGTGTCACAAACTGAAGATCGGCGATGCAAGGCAGATGGCGTACTGTGTTGGATGCGGCCAAGACTCGGTAATGTGTTGTAGCACCAAGTTGTAGTAAGTAAAAATACTCAATTATGGTATTAATACCAATGGCACGAAATCAACTACAAGTAGGTATGTATATCTAATCTTAAATAAACACATGTTTTGATTTTTAATTAATTTATTTTATCTTTTTTTTACAATTCGATTTTCTCTATAAAAAAAAAACCTATGCTTGTTTTATCAACATCAAAACTGTTTATGATTTTTTTTACGGAGATGTCACTAGAGCTGCCCAAACAACTGTTATATATCCCTTGGCACACAGATATATTAAAGAGAAAAAAATTTATACAGTCTTTAAATGCTTCATCAGAGCATTCAGATGCTCAGATATTCACCAAAAGCTTTTTGGATGTTCTAATGTAAACATAGATAATTCGAATAACTCATGTTCACTAAATTTTAATACCAGTTTAGGAATTTCAAAGTTTTAAAGTTGAATACTGTAAAATTTTATTTTATATTTATCACATCTGTGAGATTATATAATATACAGTTCGTGCGTGAGAGTTATAGTGAACACATCGGCTCCAGGTTAATTGTTTATAAAATCAGTTGTAGTGGACCTATCAGATCAGCTTATAATCTGAGTGTAGTGTTGGTGATTAGTGAAAAAAGTACAAAGTTTAAAAGAATTTGGACCTGAAGAAGGAATTTTATAATCCAATTTAATTTGCAAAATATTAAGGTAAAGCAGTCAGTTAGCGATCTCGACTAGGATTTTGGCGATAGCGCCCCACCAGGTCTAGCTCCTCCCACCTCCCCACCTTGCTTCTCCAGTGACAGCTGTCACGCGATACCCATTCATACGTAAATATACCACAGATACGATATATTTATAATAGAGGGTAAATATAATAGGAAATAGATAAGATGGCGGAAAGTACACAACCCCTAAAAAGTGTTCTCAATCTCTTGAATGATATACTTCAAGTCAGGAAGTTACGAACCGATTTGAAGACCAAAATATCAACAACAGTCAAGTCGGTAAGTGATATACTTACTAAAAGTGATTCAAATGTTAAAAATTGCGATGCCAAGGATTTTGATCACAAACCTAACCTCATTATGAATACTTCTCCCAAAGAGTTAAAAATAGTATAAATGTGGTCCAAAACTTTCCAAAACACAAAATAGTCATTAAAAGCAAGAACCCAGCCTCATCAACAGCAACAAAACTTGAATCTAAACGATCAATTAACCCAAAACAACAGAAAATTGCTATCACAAAAATAATTGAGACAAAGCAATCAAACGTAATCGTCTTCGCTGAAGAAAACAAAGATAAGGATGTTATTATTCAGGAAATTAACAAATCATCAACCCTTAGAGCTGAAGAAATAAGGAAAAAACTACCGCGATTGATAATAAAAAATATAGAAGAGGATATCAATAAAGACAACCTTACAAATTTGTTAATTCATAAAAACACAAATCTGACTCTACGTTTGGAAAACATTAAACCCATAATCATTTTGGACAACAAATGGAATAATTCTAGACACGCTGTCATAGAAGTAGACGCAGAGACTCGACATCTCATCAGAAACCGGATAAAGTTCGTCTATCAAGTGGTGAAGATAGAAGACTATCATCGCATAATCAGGTGTGGACGATTCTTAAAGTTAAGGATCTCTCTATGCTCAGATGAACATGAAAAACAGGTATGTACATCAACCATTCTTAGATGTATAAACTGTGTAAAGTACAACAAGCATTCCAGTTCTAAAAATAAATTAACGACTAGTCATTCAGCTATTGATAAAAACTGCCCAAGCCATATCAGAGAAGTAGAGAAATTAAAAGCGAACACTTTATATTAAACATTACATTTAAATTTGATTTTATAATGAGGTATAATTTAAAAGTGTTACAAATTAATGAACACCATTCACGCGCTTGCGCAAATTTCTTGGAGCAATTTCATCACAATACAAGTTTAGACATTTTAATTATTCAGGAACCATATGTAATTAATAATAAAATTGTAGGCTATACTTCAAGTAGTAAAATATATTACATAGATACAACGAAACCAAGGGCAGCTGTGATTATATTTAACCCTCAGATCGATGCAATTGTATTAAATCAATATTCAGATAGTAACTTTTGCGTTGTTGAAGTAACATATGGAAACTTTATATTTATTGTCATCAGTGCCTACTTTGACATTTTATTAGACATAAATAAAATCGATTTATACTTGACCAATAACAGTAACAAATTAACTATTTTAGGAATCGACAGTAACGCCAGGTCGAAGTTTTGGTACGATATAAAGAATAACTTACGTGGTAGCGTATTAGAAACATACATTTCAAGCACGGACATTACAGCCGACTCACAACTTTTCAAAGTTCTCGAGGAATTAGTAACATTGATCTAACCCTTGCAAGTCCAAGATTAGCTAGATATATCACAAATTGGCATATTTCTGATGAAGTTAACCTATCTGATCACAACAATATTTTATTTAATATCGAATTTTCTATATACAAAGGAGAAAACCAGCACATGTTTTCAAGATTCAATTGTGTTATCAACAAGAATAAATGGGACTTATTTGAAACAAATTTATTATTTCAAATAAAAACAAATTTTCTTAAAAATTCAAATATTTCTATAAATGAAAATGACTTAGAACCAGAAATCTGCGACATTATTCAATCCCAGGACATCGAAAAGACAGTGGATCAATTCACTAAATCCTATATTATATTATCCTATATATATTAGGATCAAATCCTAAAAGAGCTTCCGTATGGGACAACATTAGTGTACCTATCGTTCAAAAATTAGTTGATTTGTTTCCAAAAGTGTTCACGGCAATTTATAAAACCCTATATTTACATAGTTATATTCCTAGAAAATGGAAACAGGCTGTACTTATTCCAATTCCGAGGCCAGGAACTTCTAAATACAGACCCATTAGTATTTTATCATCACTATCAACTATAATAGACAAAATTATCAACTCACTCTTAACGCATTTCTTGGTCTCCCAAAATATAGTCAATGAACACCAGTACGCTTTCCTACCCCAAAGAAGTACCATTGGCGCACAGTATACAATTATGGGAATAATTACATCAGCTATGAATGTCAAATCGAACGTATTAATGATCTGTTTAGATATTGCTGGTGCCTTCGATAGCGCTTGGTGGCCTGCAATACTAACTCAGTCAAATTCTTCTTGACTTAACGCAATGGACGAAAACAAACAAACTACAGTTTAACGCCGAAAAATCTCATTACATAATTTTTTCACGGAAATAACAAATTCCAAATTTAAATATTACACTTAACAACATTCCATTAACAAAGACAGACACAATAACATACTTAGGGATTATTATGGATAGAAAGCTCAATTTTGACAGACATATTGACAATATCTATGACAAAACATTGAAGCTTATGAACATGTTAAGCATTGCGGCCAGAACCACTTGGGGGATGAAATCTGACGCATTAAAAACAATTTATAATGGAGCAATACTCCCTAAAATTCTCTATGGAGTTCCAATTTGGCACAGGGCATTAGGGAGAGATAAAAACCTCAAGAAATTAAAACGGTTACAACGTTTAATAAATATTAAAATCTCTAAAGCTTTTAGAACAATTTCTTATGAAGCAAGCTGCGTTTTAGCTGGAACAATTCCTATTCTATTCTCTGCAGAAGAATCGGTGCTAATGTACAACGTCAAACACTCTCACATACAATACAACAATTTAACGCCAGGCACGACATTAACATAAACATGAGGTATTGATTACACCCAGCACAACATGCAAAACTCATAACACATCTTGAAAGCAATTGGGACGAACCTGGAGGCATAACAGATGATGATCTTACTGACGGAAGTAAGATAGGTGAAGAACCTCCAGGGGCAGGAGTTATAATATTTACTAAACAGGGGCAAACGATCGAGTATAAATATCGACTAGGACCTCTCAATTCGAACAACCAAGCGGAAAAATATGCAGTACTCAAAGCGACCGAATTAATTACTACAATACCAGATATATATCAACATACAAACATACATACTGATAACATGAACATTCTACATGCAATAAGAAATCCCAAGATTCACGACAGACTAACAGAAGACATAAAACGGAATCTCATCAAACTTATTGAAAGACACATTACAATTAAACTGAATTGGGTAAAAGCTCACTCAGGTATTTTAGGTAATGAACTGGCAGACCACATTGCTAAACAAGCAGCTACAGACACTACACTTACTACAAACCTCGCAAAAATACCACTCACATATTTTAAACGTGAAATGAGAAAAGAGATAATAAGAAAATGGAACGAGCACTGGACACAATCAAACAAATTATATTACTTACACCAATACATACCCCTTATAACAAATACAAACTTTAATACACTAAAAAGCTTAGACTACAAAATGACTCAATTCCTGACAGGACACGGACAAAACTTTTTCACATTTCAGACACCGACATATGCAAATGTGACGGAAAGACACTACAGGACTTTCCTCACCTTCTTTTTGGTTGTCCAATTTATGACAAGGAACGATTTCCATTAATTCGCAACCTAATATTAGGTGGAGGAACTTGGCCGGAATCTCCGACTACAATTTTAAATACATATTATATACCGTTCAAAACATTCATAAATTTAATTAATTTTGATAAATTGAAATGAGAATAAATACAACTATAATAATTCATGAATCTTGTTGTTGTTTGAGAAGGCATACATACATCTATGGTTTGATGTGCGCCGTTTCATCTATGAGCTTATTAATGCTGTATTTCTCCCTTCTTATATTCTTTATTGTTTTTTTTTTTTTTTTTTTTTTTTTTTTTTATTTAGTTCGTATTTTTTTTATTTATTTATTTATTTTTAAATTTATTTCATATTATTATTATTATTATTATATATTTACTACTGTTTATACCTATGTATTTATAAAACTATAAAATAAATTGTACTATAAAAATTGTAACATAACCAAGCGTGTAATATGCCTTGCAAGGCAATGGCACTCGTTTTTTAAATAAATTGCCTCTTCTTAGGGTTACTATAAGGAGGAAAAACGAAAAAAAAAAAAAAAAAAATCTGTGAGATGAGGTATTGATATAAGGTTAACATAAACACATCAATCATATTTACCAAAAATGAGTATCAGTTGACCGAGTTCTGATGCGCACAACATAAACACCTCCTTCGATCAATAATTCTCTGGTCAGGATCTAGAGCCATTCAGTTAGAAAGTAGAGAATATGAAACGGCTGCAGAAGAGCAACTCCAAAATATGGCGGAATTCTTCTGCCGGGGGTTTACATCAGATTAACAGGTCTGGGTAAAATATGAGGGCTGATAAACCTTACCATTCTTATCATTGGAGACATTGAAATGAAAATAGGTTTTATTGTGCAACTAAATAATATATACAATGAAACAATAAATACATACGCATTTATCTTCCTTGCACTAGCCTTCCTCTTTTTTAAGAGGAGTAATGGCCTTACACTTCCCAAAGTGACCAGTCCTACTGGGAAGGTTGGGTTCGCAATCTGATTCCACTTCTCCCACCATGAATTTTTATTCTTTGCTGTTCTCCACCATGTAGGGCCAGCCTCTTTTTTGAAGGAGCCGCTCCATCTCTATTGCCTTCCTCTGTTCCTACTATTTTCATATGGTGTCCACTCGGTTACAGTATATGACTACCTGTCGTCAGTAGATCTCGACACATGTCTAGCCCATTTCCATTTTAATTTTTTTATAAGCATGGAGGAGTCTTTGAGCCCTGTTTTCTTCTGAATATCAATGCACTTGATCCTATCCTTTCTTTTGATATTTGTCATACTTCTTTCTATTGCATTTTGCCAGACTCTTACTTTATTTTCTTGAAACTTCATGAGAGACCATGTTTAGCTTCCATATGACAGAACTGGAAAGATACATATTTCAAAAGTTTGTTTTTTAAATACCATATCAACATTGGTTTTCATAATACTCCTTAGTACCAGTATTTACCACTGTTCACTTTTACCAGTATTTTTTACAACTCTGTGAAATTCTTCTTTGGATCTCTTTATTTGTTCTATCGGTGAAGGATAGAAGTTGTCCGAGATAGATGTGCTCGTTAGTGTATTCTATGTTATCATTACCCATTCTTATTTCTATTTCTTCACTATTTGTCATTAATTTAGTCTTATCATAGTTTGGGACTAGACCTACTTTTTTACATTCTGGTACTAGTTTGTTAACGAAAAGAATGATAATTTCCGATGCGAAAAACTCGCATCGACCTCGAGAAAATGGACTGTATTGGAAAATATCAAAACGAGGTTTCGCACCTGTGGGGAGATCTTATTAAGAAGGTAACCTAAACAAATGCTACATAAAAACCCACTCACCTGGTTACAGCCGCCGACGGTCTGTTCGGAGGCCTCCGAAGTCGTTACGGGCAGGCGAATGCTTCACCCAGACTGCAAAATTTGTTCAGGATCTCATCCTCTTATATCACCACTCATTAAGGGTATAAATAAATCTTTACTGACTGGCACAGGAAATAAAAACACTTTTAAAACAAGAATAGGGTCCTGGAAGGATATTTTGCCTTGATCAAAAAAACGATGGAAGACCATGAGGTCTTGGACAACTTGTATAGGTGCGTACTGGAACGCAGATGCTAGAAGAAAGAGAGTTTTCCCTGTAGGGATTAACGCAGATAAGGACTAGTTACCTAGAGATCTATAGAGTGCGTCAATATACGGTATACTAGATCTTTTCTCCTTTCCCCCTCACATAAGCGCCGATTGGCGCGAACACACCGCCCACCAAAATTGGGATGTTGCCCAATTTTATTCCAAACGGTTATAGAATGAAAATGGTGGGCAGGCAGCAACAAATTTACACAATAAAATAAAGGGAAGGGAAAGGAAGCTCAACTTGAGTAAGGAGTAAGATAAAGACAAAAAAGTAAAAATATTATAACATGGATGGGAGCATAATTATACAATGTAAAGAAAAGGAAACAGCCCAACTTGGCAACAATTATATAATGTAAGGAAAATAAAACAGTACTTCTGGGTAAACAATTATACCAAATAAAGAACCTAAAATAGCACAACTGAAAAACGATTATACAATGCAAAAGGAAGTCATTCTGGAAGCGGAATGAGCTTGTTCATAGATCTAGTGAGAGTGCTGGTAGAGGTCTCAAAGGTGGCTGCTCGTGAAGCACCATCAGGCTTGAGCTCGGAAAAAAGAGCTAAAGGCCGGGAGAGCGAGGAGCTGTTCAGTTCCTTGCTCACAACAACGTCGCCCCTTTTAAGTGACTTGGACTTTGGGGTCCACTTATAACGTTGTGAATTATAATTTAGAACGGCGTTGCCGGGTATGCCGCCCACCCTGAGGACCCCCAGGCTATCGAGAAAAGGAGTACGGCAACAAGGCGGCTTTGCCGGCTTATCGGCACGGATATTAAGGAGAGACCCAGAAAAATGTTTAAAGGTAATGTCAGGTTCATTTGTAATGAGCGCAATGGGGGTAGACTTAAGATCCGGTAATGGCTTGGTGCTTAAGTCGGTGTCACGATAAGGAGGAGGTCAATGCTCCTGGCAATTGGTCAAAGAGGAGGGATCTTGAGTCCCTAAACAGAAATTGTTGGTCTGCGAGTAATGAGTAGGGGTAAGGCCCCTAGAGTCAATATGGGCATGATTAGCGACAGAAGAAACATCAGCAAACCCTACTGGGGAGAATTTGTCGAATATTGAAATTTTAGAGCGTACAGACCCTTTGATATCTACAACTGGTTGTTTTAAGAAAGCAGGTTTGACACGATTTAATACGGGAATTTTACTTGTTACACTCTCTTGGTTACTTTCTATGCATACTGGTTTCTTATTGTTTTTATTTTCAACAGGAAGGAATTTTGGACAATCTAGATTGGCTAAAGAATAGTGGCTGTTCGAGGATAAGATGTAGCTATCCCCTTCAGTAAGAGAAACAAAAAACTTTTCATCAGATGAATCACTGACAATTGTATCAGCACCACCTATTTTATTGATGTGATTAATTATTGAAACTTGATTTAAGTTTAAGGAATCACCCTGATTATTGATTTGTATTTCCTGGGGAACATTGTCAGTATTTAGTCTGTGACTACATGTATTGGTGTTAATAGAAGGGTCAATGTTTTCTGGAATGTCAGAAACATTTGAGTCTTGGTGGTCTGTACTCACGGGTAGTTCAAATGGGAGTTTTTCAATATTTTCAGTTTCCGAAGAATCATGGAAACCTTGGGAAATCTGGCAAACAGAAATTAACGAAGTGGCTGATCGATTTTGTGATAGGGTTTTTATAGGGCCTATGATTGCCCAACCAAAAATAGTACTGACAGCAATTGGACCAATAGAGCTAGGAATAAACGGACGAGGCAATAATAATTGCGGGTATACACCGGCACCTAAGAGGAGGTCAATCTTGTCTGATTGATGAAAGTCAGGATCGGCCAAACGCAAATGTTTAAAAGCGCGCGTAATTCCTGGAGTAAGGTTCTTGGGAGGCAAATGGTTAGCGATGTGAGGAACCACGGACAGGTTGGCAAGAATGTGCCTCTGGGAAAATCTGGAGAAGATGTGGCACGAAACTGTGCCAGGAGAATTGGAAACACGCCCACCTATACCTATACCTGAAACTGTAATGGGCATATCCTGGATTTGTTGACCCAATTGGTCAAAGAGGCGCTTGGAAATAAATTATAGTTGCGACCCCGGATCGATGACCCCACGGACTGGAACGTAACCTAAGTGAGTATTACAAATACGTGCACGAAAGGTTCCTAGGAGTGAGGTCACGTGACTACCGGAAGTACTACAACTTAGAGACAATGAGGAATCAGCTGGTGATTGACCAGTGGAAGAGGATGCTGGTTCACTAGATGTGTGATTAGCATGATCATATGCGGGATTAGGCGCGGAATTCAAATTTACATTTGAATTTACAGCTTTGACGGGATGAAAAAGTGTGTGATGATCGCGGGAATTGCTCCTACGACACGAAAATTTGGAATTGCAATTACCCTTTAGGTGCGGACCCAAACAATTGAAGCACCGTTTATGCTTTTTGAGGATATCAATTTTTTGATCTCGAGTGAGATGAGCAAATTCGAAACAGGAAGATAAAGAATGCGGCTTACGACAAAAAATACATTTAAGTTTAAAATTGGATGGGGCCGCCCGAGTTCTATCTGATTGTGGTGAAGTATCAGAACAACTGCTAGCAATTAGCGAATTAACTTTAGGGTTTCTATTTGGATTGATGGGGGGAGAAATTATCTCCAGCGTTTTAATTTGCTTGGTAATGAAATTTAGCAAGTCATCAAACAAAGGGACCGATTTAGCAGAATTTTGATCCTCGAAAGCTTTTGAAGTGCGGGAGTCTAAATTGTTTAATGATAAGGTCAACAAAATGAAATTTGCTAAATCGTCGATTGGTAGCGCCTTGATAGCCCGCACTGAATTTTGATGTACTTCTAGGAAAGTTATTTAATGAATTTGAACTGACGGGCTTAAAGTGTAAGATTTGGTTCAAATATGCCTGTGCTATCCTCCTGGGATTTTGGTACCTGTGTACTATTGCTGAAAAGGCAAGGTCGTAATTTTCAGTTGTAAGTTGAAAGTTAGAAATTACTGAAAGAGCACTCCCCTTTAAATTGGATCTTAGATAATGAAAACGCTGTATGGGGCTCAGAGACGGGTTGTCGTGAACAAGGGCGGTGAAGAACGAGAAAAATTCAGGCCACTGTTCTATGTCCCTTGAGAAAGTTGGTAAATTAATTAGTGGTAACGAGAAAACACCCTGAGCCAAATGACTAGGGCTGGCAACAGGTGTGGAGGTTATACTGGGTTGTTCTTTTTTTAACTGAAATAATTTAGCCTTTATTTTACGCGCTTTATCATTGAAGGCTATAACTGGGGCTTGGGTATCTACTTGATTCTGCTTAGATAGGAGAACATTCAGGTCACTGATTTTTTCATTTACCGTTTCAAACTTGTCTTGAAGGGATGGTAAATCTTCGTAAAGAGCCTGAACAGAAAAAATATCCTCAACAGAAGAAGCTTTTATTTGGGCCCAACTGCTAGTTATATCAGCAAACACCGTTTCCCTCTTTGCCAATAGTTGTGCTTCAACAATGATATTTTTGTCTTCTACAGGCATTGTGAAAAATACAGAATATTCAAATACAGAAATAGAAGGAAATTATAATATATAAGGCACAGAAAAGGAAAGGAGAAAAAGTTGCAAGATTGATTGCACTAATTATTACGTAAATGTAACCTACGCTTGAATAAAACAAAATGGCGGGGTTTGGTACGAGATGAAGTGACAAGTACGTCACTAGAGAAGTGTGACGTCAGATCACAGCTGACAATACGCACTTATTGAAAATGGCTGACTATAGCGTCGGTTTTAAATATGTAATTATTGGAAGTTATGAAATTTGGACAAAAATGGGCAAAACCTTGCAATTTATAGAAATTTTAATGTGAAAATCTGCAATATAAATAAAAGACGAAAATGAGTGGGTGATTAATCGCCCCAAAACTGCAAAAACACTCGTTTTAATGTGGCACAATATTAACGGCCCGGATCGGACCAAAAATGTTAACGAAAAGAATGATAATTTCCGATGCGAAAAACTCGCATCGACCTCGAGAAAATGGACTGTATTGGAAAATATCAAAACGAGGTTTCGCACCTGTGGGGAGATCTTATTAAGAAGTTAACCTAAACAAATGTTACATAAAAACCCACTCACCTGGTTACAGCCGCCGACGGTCTGTTCGGAGGCCTCCGAAGTCGTTAAGGGCAGGCGAATGCTTCTCCCAGGCTGCAAAATTTGTTCAGGATCTCATCCTCTTATATCACCACTCATTAAGGGTATAACTAAATCTTTACTGACTGGCACAGGAAATAAAAACACTTTTAAAACAAGAATAGGGTCCGGGAAGGCTATTTTGCCTTGGTCAAAAAAAACGATGGAAGACCATGAGGTCTTGTATAAGTGCGTACTGGAACGCAGATGCTAGAAGAAAGAGAGTTTTTCCTGTAGGGATTAACGCAGATAAGAGCTAGTTACCTAGAGGTCTATAGAGTGCGTCAATATACGGTATACTAGATCTTTTCTCCTTTCCCCCCCTCACATAAGCGCCGATTGGCGCGAACAAGTTCATTCAACATAGAAACCATTTCCTCTCTACTTGTTGCGAAGAGCACAATGTCATCTGCAAAGCGTAGGTTGTTCAGCCACCTTCCATCGCCTCTTACTCCTTTTCTTTCCCAGTCCAGGTTCCAGAAAACCAACTCCAGGACTAAAATGAAGAGAATTGGAGAGAGTAGATCGCCTTGTCTCACACCTTTTTCCACAGGGAAAACATTTACTCTTACATTTCTTTCCATTCCAATGTTTGCTGACATACCTTTATATAGCTGGTCTATAATCTGTATATATCTGTTCTGTATTTCTATAGTTTTGAGGGCTTTGGATATACTTGCGTGATATCCATAATATATCCATGCGTGATAGAGTCGAACGCTATTATGAAGTCAATAAAACAGAGGTACAGAGGGAAATTATATGCTTTAGATTTTTCTATAATATGATAAACTGTCTGAATATGGTCCATTACTGAAAACCCCTTCCGAAATCCAGCCTGTTCGATAGCTATATTCTCCATAATCTGTTTTGTTAGGCGTTCTTTTAGTATAGTCGAAAATAATTTTGATATTGTGGAACAAAGTGAGATCGGTCGATAGTTATCCATCCGTTTTCTATTGCCTTTTTTAAACAAGGTAGCAATTTTTGCCAATTTCCATTGTTCTGGTACTTCGTTTCTCTCTATAATTGAATTGAATAGTACTATATTGTCGTTTATGGGTTGTTGTAATAACACACACACACACATTTAGAATGATTGAACACGAGCACATTTTATTGGGTAAACATTACAAAGTACAACACATGTAAAAAATAACCTTCCTTTCTCCCACTGCTTATCACATTGGCGGGAAGACTAGATAACAAGATACAACAGTCGTCCGTCACTTTTAATAAAAAAAAATCAATGGTAATGACAGATAATATATGGTATTGTTGTTATATAAGATATACAAAAAATCTATAAGATATGAAACATTGAGTCGTCCTCCACTTGAGACGAAAACAAGAAAAATAAAAGTAGTGGAAAAAATAGAGAACAAAAAAAATATATATATATATATATATATATATATATATATATATATATATATGCATGAGAATGTCTTATGAGGCTAGGTGGGGGCAGCCTTTTATAGGGTTGGAAAAGGGATTAAACACATATTGTTTATTTATATCTTTAACACTATTTAGGCATACTCCTCCCCCCCGAGTTCCGAGGTCTCCGATGGAACAAGTATCTTAGTGTAAATAGGTTAGATTCTATACAATTCAATTGAATATTTCTTAAATAAAAGGTTTGAACCTTGTACATTTCTTAATACCATTTACACCAAGTTTTAAAATAGATAACATTCTATAAACAAAAGGATTGGACCTTATATACTATGTTTATACAATAATAAAAGGTTTAGACCTTGTACGTCTCTTGATGCTCTAGGGACTTTATAAAAACAAAAAGATTAGACTTTGAATACTTCTTAATTTCCTGTTTACAAAAAACAAAAAGATTAAACCCTGTACTGAAATAGGATTTTATACAATTATCAACTTCCTATAAACAAAAGGATTAGACCTTGTTCATTTCTTAATATTGACAATAAGCTTCGACTATATTTACAAAAATACATTACAGAATTCCTTACATGCTAAAGTACAAAAAGATAACAGAATATTCCTTAATAATAAACAATACATTTTAATATCAATACATTATTTTAAACAAAGGTAAAATAAAATAAGAGTGTTTGAATTAGTTTCTTCTATTACAAATAATACTTCAAAATTCAAAATTACTTAATTAAAACGATAATATTTTAAATCAAAATAATAATTCAAATGCTCTTCTAATTACAGTTCAAAATAAAATACATATTTTTCTCAACAATTAATCAAAATAATATTTCAAGATAAAATAATAATATCCTAATATTTATTATAGTGAATACAAAATATTAATAACAAAATGAATTATTACAATTGTTCAAACATAACATTACTCTGAAAAATAATAATGGTCTGAATGATCTTTTAACATTAGTTACCATGGAACATACTAATTTACAGCAAAATACAAAAGTCCGATTTTATTTAAATAAATTACAGCATTGTCAATTTAATTTAAATACAGATAATTCTTTCAATATAACATAAACATCTTTCCCTAATACCATTATATTTGTTACGTATTATCAAAATAAAAGGTTTTTAAGATATTTTAATATTATTTAAATAAAATAAAATATTTTTAATCAGAACCACTATCTGGGTCGTCTAAATCATAATTATCCGAAATGTTTACGCGAAGAGATTCACTATCGTCGTCTAAAATATATTGTTTCTTTTTCCTAGTGGGCCTTTGAATATTGTCAATATGGGTTTTGATCGGTCTTTTATCTTTTACTAGCACATTCACCTTTTTGAACTTGTCTCTACTTCTTATTTTTGCTTGAGTATTTTTTAAATATTCTATGTCTCCTAATTGTTTTTGAATATCTAAGGGGTCTTTTCTATTTTTATTTAATTTTTCAGTTCTTGTTTCTTTTTCATCATTTATTTTAGGTCTAATTAGTTTATGTAGTAGTTCTTGGACCTTATGATATTTTAATACGTATCGTTCAGTCAGGTCAATGTTTTTGTCTGATTCTAATCTGGAGGTTCCGAAGGAAATTTCATTGGGTGTTAATTTTTGTTGCATGGAACATTTGTCTCTCTCTTTCCCTATTATTCTCAATAATTCATTTAAAGTAGAATGAACACTGTTTAGTAATCCTAGCGAATTCGAATGATTGGCTGAAGTATAATGCAAGTGGATTTTATTTTCCTCACAAAATTGTCTTACTAAATTATTTTTCATTTCCGTCCCTTGGTCTAAGGATATTTGTAGATGTGTGGGGAAGTACGCCATGTAGTTAGTTAATGTGTTACAGATATTAATTGCATTTTTTGATTGTAACGTTTGGGCAAATAAATGCTTTGAAAATGTGTCCTCCCTGTAAAAATTATCGCGTTGTTAAAATTAAAAATGTCAATCATTAGTGCTTTTACAGGTTTACGGTCATATTTGGTTATTTTGCATGTTTCACATTTATCAATATACTCTGCAATTTTATTTTGCATACCCGGAAAATAATATTCCTTTTTAAGTTTTTCAAACGTTTCATTTATACCCCTATGTTTAGTTTTGCCTAAATGATAGTTGTCCATTATTTCTATTTGTTCATTTGGGTCTTCGATGTCATTTACTATCTGTTTGTATTTTTTTTAATTTAACCGACGGATATTGTGTTTCTACTATTTGTTAAATTGTCTTAAAATAATCTTCATATAAATTTTCGGTTATTTCATTAGGTGATTTGCATATTATCCCTTAAGTTTTATTAGGTTCAAGTATTTGTTCTAACAATGGGGCGATATCTGATTTTCCGTAAATGTTCAATTCATATCGACGTTTCTTGAATGGTTTGGTAAAATTTATTTTAGTGATATGATTATATCCTTTTGTGAAAGTACAGCTCCAATGGCTTTATTACTAGCATCCGTAGTGAGTATAAATGGCTTTTCCCAATCAGGGTATTTTAGAATCGGCGTATTGCTCATCATTTCCTTTAGGGTTTGACATGCCTCTTTTATTTCTTTTGTGCCATACATTTTGGTTTTTAACAAATTTGAAATTGGTCTAGTGATCTTAGCGTAGTTCTTGATAAATTTTCTATAATACCCGGTCATGCCAAGGAATTGTCTCGTCGTCTTTTCACTACGCGGAATAGGAAATTTTAAAATAATTTCAATTTTTTTCTCATTTTTTTTTTTTAATCCGTCCGGGGTTACTAAATATCGTAAAAAGTTTAATTCTGTTTTGAAAAAATTCCGTTTTGTCCAGTTTGATCGAAAGGTTATGCTGTTTTAAGGCTTCGAATACTCTTTTTAAATCTCTTAGGTGATCTCTCTCATTTTGCGAATAAATTATTATGTCATCCATATAGATCATCGAATTTGGAATGTTTTGGATCATCATCGAAATCGCTCTCTGGAAAGTAGGAGGTGCATTACATTGGTGCATAAACTCGAAATGTCCATTTTCCGTGGAGAATGCGGTATTTGCTATAGATTGTTCATCCATTTCAATTTGATGAAATCCTGATGCGAGATCTATGGTGGAAAACACTTTTGATCCTTTCAACCGATCTAATAAATTCTCGATATTTGGTAATGGAAATTTATCTTTTATTGTGGCCTGATTTAATTTTCTATAGTCGATGACAATTCTTATTTTCTTTTGTCCCGACGCGTCTGATTTTTTTGGGACTATCCAAAGCGGAGCATTATACGGCGATTTACTAGGTCTAATTATCCCATTTTTTAATAATTTTTGTACTTCGTCGTTTATTTGTTTTTTAAATTGTTCCGGGTAACCCCGGGGTAATTTCGTGTATATATTGGGTTTTCATTCGTTGTTATTATTTTATGTTTAATTAATCCCGTTGATTTTAAATTTTCGTCGCTTCTTTTTAATACTTCGCCATGTTGGATTGTAATTTCAATTAGTTCCTCTTTTATTTCCGGTTTTATATGTTCATGCCGGATTAGGTTTTAAATTTTATTTTTATCATCGATGAAAAATAAATAATTTTCTAACTTAAATATTTTTTTTATTATATTTTAATTCATTTTTCTCTAGATAATTATTAATTTTAATATTTTCATTGTTTCGTACCCTAATAAAAATTTAAATCTATTGCTAAACGGAAAGATTAGGAATTTAACTTTTTGATTGATTCCTATCAGGGGCTTTAGGTTGATTATCACGCTTTGCGACCCTTCCGCTCTTCCTGTAGGGGTTTTTATCACGAAGTCTTTCTTAATTATTTCCGAATAGCGTGGAATGTGATCGGGGTGTATATAATTTTTTGTGGCACCCGTATCAATTAACCGTTTATTTCCTAATTTATTAATTAAATCGGGCAAATTGTCGCGCCGCTTGCTATTGTTTTTATTATTGTATTATTGTATTATTAGTTTATTGTTCTTTTATTACTATTTTCTGTTTGTTATTATTATTATTATTATTTGTAAAAAGTGTTATTTGTTTAAGTTCTGTTGTGATAAATTTTGTTGAAAGTGTGTTTAGTGAACCTGGCAACACTGAGTGCTTATATAAACAGATGATTACCTTTCCTAGTTCTAGTTAATTATTATATTGTTTTTGTTTTGTGCTCTGTGTTATTCTTGTTTAATAAAAACTATGAAAAGATATTGATGAGTGTTTAGTTCAATTATTCATCAGTGAACTGTTAAATATTAAAATTTATAAAGAAAAAAAAAAAGGTCTGTAGCGGATAGTCACCACTTAAGAGACTATTCACAAATCATTATTTAAATTTAAATCACTTAATCCATATTACGCTCTACATTTTGTTTAGGTTAATTTTCGGCGGTTTGTTTATTATTATGTAATTCATTACTTATATTTGATCTAAGTCTGGAGGTCTGCTCGTGCTTGGGCCTGATTCTAAAAAATGATCCTGTTTTTGTTCTAACAATTCTATCCGTTCTTGTAACATTTTTATTTGTTTATCCTTTTCCTCCTCTATTGCGTGAACTCTATTAGATACCGTTCTCATTGACACCGTATTTGAATCTATTTGGGGTTGTTGAAAATTATTTTGTCTAAAATTTCTAGAGGGTGGTTTGTTGAAAAATCTATATTGCGATTGAGGATCCCACGGTTGATAATAAATTGGGGTTTGATATTCGATAGCTCGTTGTTGTGGCCGGTAGTTATGCTGATTATTATTAAAGGTTTTTAAAGGTTGGTATTAAAGGTTGGACCTTGTTCATGCTGATACTGTTGCGGTCGGTAGTGTTGAGGATTATTAAAGGACGGATATTGCTCGCGATGATATTGTTGGGGTCGGTAATTTTGGTAGTCGTGATGGTTATTGAAATTCGGCCTGTATTCTTTAATTTTATAATTAGTTTCAAAATTTTTCTCTTTATAATTATTTTGGATCGGACTTTTTTGATGTTTTTTATCGCCATAAATTCTATGCATGATATGTGCCGCGTTATTTCTTAGTATTTCCTCGAGGTCTTCTAAGCTGTCGAATTTAATATGGTAAATAAAATCTGTTAATGCCGGGTGTAGACTATAAACCGCATGGTGTGATGTTTGTTTGTCGTATCTGTACATTTCGTCTTGTTTGTCAAGTATTTCGTTGTCTGAATAAATACGTGCGTATAAGTCACATCTTTTCTGGTTCAGTCGTTCTAAGAAATCGAGTGGGTTCTCGTTATGGTAAGTACGGGTGTTTAAAATTTCAGAAATTAATTGTTCCCGAGTTCTTGTATCCTGGTATTTTCTTTTTAAGAATTTTATTATTTCTTTAACGGTACTAAATTCCTTATCATAAACGGCGACTTTGGCTTTTCCAGTTAATTTTTTTTAAGATAGTTAAAACTAATTTAGCCTGATTAGTATTTTTATGAATGTTATCTTCTTTGCAATATAGGTTATACAAAAATTCACTATTCCTAATAAAGTCTACTAATTGTAACGGATTTCCGTCATATTCCGGGATTAGTGCTAAGTCGTGGTTTTTTATTTCTAGAGCTATATTATTATTTTTATTAATTAACGTTGAACCTGTTATTTTTAAGTTACTTAATTTTTCTTCAAACTTATTCATAAAAATAAATGCCAAATTAATATGTTGAATTAATATACTTATTATACTAAATTATATTTAAATTACAAAATTACATAAAAATAATATAAATTAATTATTCTTGTTTCTTGATACAACGATATTTTCTCGATGTCTTCCTTCAGATCCTTCCCGTCGATTCTTAGCAAGAGGTTGTAGGTCCTTTTGGTTAAGGTATTGGAATACCAAAGTGCTCCCAAAGACTTGAAGATCTGCTGATGTATTCTGCTAATACTCAGCTCCCAATCTTCTCATGCCAATGGAAAGAGGTCTCGCTGTTCTGTACCTGTAATAAGATAGAACTGCTGCGAAGTTACGTTCACACTTCCAAAAGTCCCTCCGTTCGGGCGCCAGCTAAATAAAGGTATCGCGGGTTGAAGTTTTTAAAAAGAAGCTTTATTGAGTGACATACATTGATACAGAAACAAGTACACAATTTATAACTTAATTGCAAAACATAACGGGCATAGCATCTGTACGTCTCAACGTACGACGGCAGAATGTCTTATGAGGCTAGGTGGGGGCAGCCTTTTATAGGGTTGGAAGAGGGATTAAACACATATAGTTAATTTATATCTTTAACTCTATTTAGGCGTACATAACTATATATATATATATATATATATATATATATATATATATATATATATATATATATACAAAAATGATCAATAACAATAAGCACATAAATAAAAGATCCAAATATAGCAAAAGAATAACTAAAATTCATTACAGAAACACTATTCAAATATCTCCAGGTCAATTCTAGCCGCTACAGTCATATTCGTCGAGGTATTTCGGTTTACGTCCTTGTCTTAGAGGGCGAGTCTGAATTTGAGGGGTCTCACTGTTGTGTTCCGGTGAAGCCTGCTGCATCGCTTCATCTCTATCGGAAGGCAGATCGGTTGGAGTCATTCCTGTTCCGGATCCATAGCATTGCCCATGTCTGTGGATGTTACAGAGGGAGTAGTAGGTGGTAGTACGACTGGTTGCTGGCGTGTGTCTAGGAACGGCGGCTCTTCAGGCAATCGCTGAGGCACACCGAACGTAACATGTCGACGCATGCTGCTATTTTTCCCTGGTTCAACTCCGTTTCCATGGGTTTGGGTTAACTCATGGGGTTCAGGCACATTTGTTGAAACTAACTCATTAATATGTCGCTTCAAAGTTCGTCCAGAGTGAGCTTGATTAAATAATGGCGGGTGCCAAAACATTGTACGACTGTCCACGTTTCTCTGTTGTTCTGGAAAAAATGAGCCTGAACTCTATCCCCCTTTTTAAAAGAGCGGATGAGAACATGGGGGTTTGTCGACTTCTGCTCTTTGGTCGGAAAAACAAGGTCGAGATTCATCTTCAGTTTTCTGTTTAAATATAACTCTGCTGGTGAAAATCCACATGAAAGAGGGGTAGCTCGGTACCTGAAAAGTATTCTTTTCACCTTCTCATATACAGTTCCGGATTCGTTTGCTGTGGCTTTCAAACTTCTTTTCAGTGTTTGGACACTTCGTTCTGCAAGTCCGTTGGTTGCTGGGTGTCCTGGAGCAATGAGGCGTTGTGATATCCCTCGATCTGTACTGTATTGTTTGAAAGCATCACACGTGAAGATAGAAGCGTTGTCTGACACCATCTGGTTAGGGAATCCATGGGTGGAGAATATATCGTCCAACAAAGTTTCGAACCACACGAACTTCCAGCCATTTGGACTTGGCGTCAATGCACAGAAAATAGTAGAAACCGTTCATTGGGCCAGCATAATCTATATGAAGTTGTCCCCAATTGCCATTTGGGTCATCCCATGGGTGTACAGTGACTTTAGGTAGATTGTTTCTTAACGGTGCACATTCCAAATATCTTCGTACCAAATGTTCTATTTCCTTGTCTAACCCTTCCCATTACACGTACCTTCTTGCTAGTTGTTTCATCTTCGTAATTCCAACGTGAGTGGCATGGAGTTCTTCCAATATGGCAGCTCTAAGTAGCGTTGGGATAACCACTCGATCCAGCCTAAATAGTATCCCATGAGAAATAGAATGAGGGGAGTCTTGGCATGACAGTTGTAGGTCCTTGATAATTTTCTGGAGTTCTAGGTCCACAGCAGTAGCTTCAGCGATGGTCTCGTCCGTTATTGATGAGCTAGAAACATGAAAAACTGAGTCGAAGTTAATAAGGTTGACCTCTTCATTAATAAAAAGGTTCGCAGTCTTACTCGAATTTGGAAGAGGTGCTCTTGATAAGCAGTCCACAATCTGATTTTCCTTGCTCTCCTTGCATCGAACTGTATAGTGAAAACCTGACAGGAATGATGCATATCGCAGCAGCCTGGCCGAGGTCATCTGTGGCAAACTTCGTTTCTGACCAAAAATTTGTGAACGTGGTTGGTTATCGGTAACCAAGAAAAAATGTCTCGCATAGATGTAGTTGTAGAATCGGGAGACTCCAAACAAAATAGCCAGTGCTTCTCGGTCAAGTTGGCTGTAGTTCATTTCAGAAGGTGTGAGAGCGCGAGAGCCATAGGCTACAGGTTTCTCGTTCCCATCCACAGAATGGCTCAAAATTGCTGCGACTCCCACCGGGCTAGCATCTGTGGTTAGAATAACTGGCAATGCTGGATCAAAAGGAATTAAAATTCTGTCGCTGCATCTTTCAGCTTTAAGTTTAACGAAAGCATCCTCGCATTGACGGATCCACTTGAAATAGTGCTTTTTAGTTTGCAAATTCCGTAAGGGAAATGAAATTGTAGAATAATCTGAGATGAATCTTGCGTAGTAGGTCATCATACCTAGAAATCTGCGAACTTCATCAGCATTTTGAGGGCATGGAAGTGCGGAGACAGCCTGAATCTTTTGAGGATTTTTTTTTATAACATTTCTCGAAAAAACATGACCAAGGTAGTCAGTCTCGGTGATGAAGAACGAATACTTGAAAGCCTTCTGAGGGAGAGCCGAAGGTTCTGTCTACATTCTTCCAAGGAAGATCCGAGTACTAAAATATCGTCATAGTAAATGGCACATTTGGGTAGACCAGCCAGAATTTGTGAAATTGTTCGATTAAACTCCGATGGTGCCGTCTTAATTCCAAAACTCAACCGGTTCATTTTGTACGTACCTCTAAGGGTGGAATTGGTCTGAATAATACTGCTTTGTTCATCAACAGGGAGATGCAAATAGGCCTTGAATAAATCGAGTTTGCAAAAGTAAGTGGGATTTCGGAGGCTGTTTAACACATCTTCAAAACGTTGAATCGGAAAATTGGCAGAAACCAGACGCTCATTTACCCCACATAGTCGGGTATGTTACATATTACATACGCTCATTGTAATCGAAACATAGTCGGACTCCTCCCTCTGTGGGGAGGGACATAGTCGGGACTTTTTTCTTACAGGAAGACTCAGGCCATTTGACGTGAAACTCGCAATCTGACAAGTGAAGTCGTAAGGTGGCAGCATATTCAGAAATAGTCTGAGACCCCTGTTGGTAGCAAGATAGAAAATAATGTTGGGAAACAACAACTTCTTTTTCGGGCATTAGCATTTTTGAAAATTCCTGAGAAAGAGATTTGTAGTCGAGTAGTCAATGGTTTCTCGGGAAAGTTCAATGGCGTCCAAGTTATTATACTGGATCGGGCCTATTGAACTGAGAAGTAGCTGCGCTTTTTTTGTCTTAACTGTAACATTTTTCAGAGAGGTGTAGTTTTCGAAACGTTCAAGATATGATGAAAATTTCTCCACTGTTGAGTCGAAACGATCAAATGTTGCGACATTGCCAGAACCAGAACCCCCTACCGATAGCAATTGTTCAACAAGGGCTTTTTGGTTTGATGCTAGTGTCTGGGAGAATGTTTCCAGGAAACTTTTAAAATTGATTATCATTTATTGTAAAATGTGTATGTAACTTGAATTAGAAATTGAATGAAGTTACCTGGACTACGGTAACTGTGAAGACGTAGCGTCGTGACGGAGATTGAAACGATGATAATAATGTATTCCATTTCGATTCCTGAGCACACTGCAATAAATTAAACCGTGTTTTAATCCTCGTCGCCAATATTATACTGTCATTTATGGATTGTTGTAATAACATACACACATTTAGAATGATTGAACACGAGCACATTTTATTGGGTTAAAAACATTACAAAGTACAACACATGTAAAAAATAACCTTCCTTTCCCCCACTGCTTATCACATTGGCGGGAAGACTAGATAACAATATACAACAAATAGTTTTGACAATACTTTCGCCAATAGCTCCCCACCTGCTCGCAGGCACTCATTCTTCACACCATCAGGTCCTGGGCTTTTATCATTCTTTAAATTATTTATTGCTTTTACAACCTCCTCTATTATTATTGGTGGCAATGCTTTATCATCCTCTCCTAAATGTAGGGGAATATCTTCAGCGTCATTTCCCCTTTTTTTATATAGAGCCGTAAAGAATTCTGTTGCTTTCTTTAGTATATCAACTCTTGCTGTATATCAAGTTTTTTTTTCATTTTCAAGGTTGCCTATCCAAAGCTTACCAGGTGGAAGATCATTTTTAAGTTGCTTGATGGATTTCTTTTTCGACATTATATTGATCACTATGTTTTTCCTGTAATTGTCTAGGTCTTCTTTTATATTCTTCTTTAGTTGTCTATTGATTTCGGTTATTGCAGTTGTATCCTTTTTTCCTTGTAATACATCATTTTTTATAACCCGTCTTAGTCTGAAGAGATCTACTGTGCTCATTCGATCTTGTTTTTGTTGATGGTGTTTGCGGATTCGAGGCACATTCCTCGATAGTTGCTGTCAGTCGGTTGTATTATTCTTGTATCCCGAGATTTTGATATGTTTCTTCTTCCTTTAACTCTTGAACTTCTTAGTCAGTTCTTCCCTAAATATTTCCACTGTCTCTTTGTTTTGTATTTTAATTTATCTTTTAACATATTTGAATAGTTGCCTTTCTTTAAATTTATTTAAATATATTTCTGCTCTGATCATTCTATGATCTGAGATGAAATTTAAATTCTTAATAACTTCAATATTTTTCACAAACGCAATTTGGTTTATAAGAAAATAGTCTATCTCATATTTCTGCCCTTTTGGTGACATCCATGTCCATTTGTTGCGTGGCCTTTTTTGTAAAATAGGTGTTCCCAATATGAAGACGCTGGTTGAATGCTAAGTTGACTATTCTGGTTTCTCATTCATTCCTCTTTCCAAATTTATTTTTCCCCAATCTGCCTTCTTCTCCTACTACTCTTTCTCCCACTCGTCCGTTGAAGTCTCCCATTACAATAATGCAGTTATTTTTCCTTTTCAAAGCCGACAGCCTTCTTTCGAGATCCAAGTAAAAATTGTCCTTTTCTGCCTCAGGAGCAGACATAGTAGGTGCATGAAGTTGGATGATTGACAGCGTTTTATTCTCAGTGATTTTCAGAACTAGAACTGCTATTCAATTATTTATTTCTTTAAAATCTAATATATCTTTTTTGAATTTATTTGCTACAATAAATCCTACACTATACTGACCTTTATGTGAGCTTGTATGCATATGAATGGTTCCTAATTTTTGTTCTATTACTTGATAATTTTTCCTTCTTATTTCTGCCATACCTATTATATCCCATTTGATTGAATGAATGGCATATTTGAACTCCTCTAGCCTTTCCTCCCCCAACATTGTCCGTACATTCATTGAGCAAATCCTGATAGAGCCGTTGTCTTGCCTTGAAAAGATACTATTATTTTTTAATTGTTGCTATGAACCTATCGCATTTTTTGCTTTAGTATGGTCTTTCCGGTCTTCATTTGTCACCTTAGTTTGTTCCTTTCTTTTACTACTAATGGGATAATATCTTTCTAGACTGCTACTTCTACGAATTTTTTCAGTCCAGTTTTTTCTATGGAGTTTTCTGATTATTTATAGTATTTTCTTGTGATTCTGGTGAGTTCTCTCCACTTCTAATTCTTTTGCTTGTGCTTGTTTCTTTATTAAGATCTTCCAAAGAATATAATTTTCCTTCGATCATCAGTTTATCATATCTAATAGTTGCTTTGTACCCTTGCTCTTTTTTGGCTATAAGATATGGAAATAACTCTGCCCGGATTTTTCGTATTTCTTCAGACAGATCTTTAATATTAATATGTTGATATCTTTCTTTTAATTTTTTCTTAGCTCGTAATATATCATTTCTTAAAAAGATAGATGTCAGACTTACCAGACAAAGAGATCTCGATTTTTTAGTTGTTATTGTCCTTATATTTGTGATGTCATATAACCGTATCTCACCCACTAAAAATCTTAAAATCTCAAGTGCTTCTCCTTCTTTAGCCCTCCAGTTCTCAGATTTAAGTCCTGTTATTATCACATTCTTTTTTCTTTCTTGATCTAATTTCTTTTCGATTTTGGAGATTTTAATATTTTGTTCTACCTGATTTCTAATGTTATTTTCAACTATTTGATTTATTTCTTGATCTACAGTGTCCAGCATTTGAAGTTTTTTGAGTATTTCGTCTAATTTAGCTTCGGAACTCATTGTTATTGATAGAAACTGAAGTGTGTATTTATAACCTGCGATGTAGTGACTGTTCCCTGAGGCCAGCTTCCTGACATTGGAGACGTTAATCGCCAAGTAATATACGTTACACTTCTTTCTCAAGGGAGGATCAGGAACGCCATCACTTCTGAATCGAGAATACTGGAAGCTCAAACCGCAGTTGCGACGCTACCCAAATTAGTATTAGTTAAACGTGACAATCACTAAGATTTTCCAATACTTTGACTGGATTTCCCAATTATTTTGGATTCCTAATTAATTAAGTTAGCTAGAATAGGTCAGTAACCAGCAGGATTCCTGCCCTAGTTGGAGTACATAAAGACGTCAAAGACCAACAAACAACAACCAAATTAGCTTTTATTAATACTTTAAAAAATAATTATATTTTATCCTTTTCAATATCCATATTTTATAATTCTTAATGCATAGATAGATAAATGTATAACACTCTCACTTCTTATAAATAAATCAGCATTGTGGTGATGTCTTTTCATTTTGATTTTATTGTTACTACCTACCTCTTTGTAATATCATTGCCATATGTTTATTATCATTAATTAAATACTATAGTGTTGTTGCTTAACCTTGTTATCTTGTTATACTAGTTCAACACGTTTATGTATTAATCAGTTTGTGTTTTATTTAATCTTATTTAAGACTACTGTACTGGTGACCCCGAGAAGAACAGTTAACCTTTAAAGCCTTTTGTTGGTGAGAACATTTTTTTCTATTATTTTAATATGAGTACACCGACAGCTGAAGAATTTCTGTCTCTTCAGAGGCATTTGGTGGCACTAGAGTTAAAGCTAAACGCGGCCCCAGCACCCAATATTAATCACGTCAGCGTAAAATTACTCCCTTATTGGACCCCGGACCCAACTTTATGGTTCAATAAGCTTGAGGCCCAGTTTGAACTCGCCCACGCGACAGTAGACAAAAATAAATATATTCATCTATTATCAGCACTAGACGACAACATGCCAACCGTAGTTGCCGATGTTATTAAGCGAGACTTCCCTCCGTCTTATAACGATCTTAAAAAAGTCATAGCCTCCCGTTGCAGCGATTCTGAAGAACAACGCTTGCGAAAACTGTTATCCGGCTTCGAGTTAGGAGATTTAAAACCTTCTATATTACTAAGGAATATGAAATCCTTAGCCTCTCCTAATACCGGCGAGGATATTATAAAGCAGCTATGGATCCAGAGGCTACCTGTAACTACACAATCCATACTATAAGTTATGCATACCGCTACTCTTGATGAATTAGCTACAGCCGCGGATAAAATTTTAGATGTATCTCAACCTCAGCAACCCGTATCCTATGTAGAACTACAAAATCAAAGCCACCCTATTTACACAGAAATCGCGGCATTAGCACGAGAAATTTGAAACCTCACTAGATAGCACCGCACTCGTTCCTCTTCTAGATCTCGCCGGCGTTCTCCTCTCTTACGTCAGAGACCGTTGGAGGACGGCTTTTGTTGCTAACATTCCTCTTTCGGAGACAGGGCACGGAGATGTGTAGCTCCCTGTAAGTATGTTCCAAAAAACTAAATAGCCAGGGGTCAGTGGCGACCTGTTCCTCCCACGGCCCCAATTGTCGCCTTTTCTCAACTGATACGGCAACAAAACTTTGTTTTCTCATTGATACTGGAGCGGACGTCTCTCTCTTGCCTCCGAGATCTTCGGATCGCTTGAACCCTGTTCAACAACACCTTTATGCAGCTAACGACTCCGTATTAATGTTTACGGCAAACGAAAGTTGACCCTCACATTCGGCCCCGAAAAGCATTTCACCTACACTTTCCTTTTAGCCGATGTCCAGAAGCCGATTATCGGGTCGGACTTTTTAATTCATTTTTATTTTGTAGTTGACTTTCCCGGCCGACGACTTATAGACGGACTCGGCATGATATGTGTTTCCACCATCCAGCACAGCTCACCAGATAACCCAAGCACTCCTATCAGCAAATTCAAACCGACGTCACCAGTAGGTAGTCTTCTTCACGAATTCGGCCAAATATCCGGTCATTTCCCGGCTCAGCTATTCCGTCCATTTTCACGCAACACCACACAAAAACAATAGGACCTCCAATATATTCCAAATCCAGACGGATAGGACCAGATAAAATAACAGCAGCTAAGACAGTATTTGACAATATGCTCGACTTGGGGCTATGTCGACCTTCAGATAGTCCATGGGCCAGCCCACTACATTTAGTAAGGAAGAAAGATGGCACTTGGAGACCTTGCGGGGACTACAGACAATTAAATGACGTAACTATACCTGACAGATATCCCCTACCTAATATTCAAGATTGTACTGATTTTTTAGAAAACAAAACCATCTTTTCAACCCTGGACCTGGCTCACGCTTACCAACAAATTCCATTTGCGCCAGAAGACGTTTGCAAAACTGCCATTACAACACCATTTGGCTCATTTGAATTTCCCTACATGCCGTACGGATTACGTAACGCTGCACAAACCTTTCAATGATTTATTAACGAAGCCCTTCGCGGGCTGAACTGCCAATTTACGTATTCGGACGACGTCCTTGTCGCCTCATCGTCCATGGAAGAACATATAAACAATCTTCGTAGCTTATTCCAGCGACTTACTGAACACAGTTTAAAGTTGAACATTTCCAAGTGTGTCTTCGCTCTGGAGGAAGTACACTTTTGGGGCCATCAAATAACAAAAGACGGTTGCGGGCCTCGTTTAGACAAAATTAAGGCTATATCTGATTTTCCTAAGCCGAGGACAGCAAAACAACTCCGTACCTACCTAGGAATGGTGAACTTCTATCGATGGTTTTTGCCAGCAGCGCAAACACAGGCTCCTCTACACCTACCTCATGACACAACCGACAATCAGTCTATAGAATGGACCCAATCGATGACGGATGCTTTTGAACGCACGAAAAGCGACCTTTGTCGAGCAACTCTTCTCGCACACCCTAGGCAAGGTACACCGCTCACGGTTACAACAGACGCTTCGGATACAGCTATTGGCGGAGCAGTCCACCAGATCCACCATTCGACGTTAGAGCCATTGGGTTTCTTCTCAAAGAAGCTTACACCCACGCAGCAGAGGTACTCTACTTATGACAGAGAGTTACTGGCCTTGTATGAAACCATAAAACATTTCAGATATCCATTGGAAGGCCGCCCCTTTACCTGTAATACCGATCACCGCCCGCTTACTTACGCGTTTCAGCAAAAGACTGAGAAGGCTGCTCCAAGACAATCCAGACAACTCTCGTATATTTCTCAGTTCACCAAGTCGGTCAAACATATCAAAGGCGTAGAGAATATAGTAGCCGACTGCTTGTCACGGATTGAAGTACCAGCGAACAATAGTTTACTGAATGAAACTGATATCGCCAAGGCTCAAATGGAAGACCAAGAACTACCAAGGCTCCGCGACGCATCGACCAACTTAGTCCAAGCACCAACCACACTGCCAGGCAACTTGTCACTCTACTGCGATACTTCTCTTGGATACTTACGACCTTACATCCCCAAATCCATAAGATCGGCAGTTTGCGCTAAAGTTCACAATCTTTCACACCCTGGCCGTAGGGCTACTCTTGATCAACTCCGAAAAAGATTTGTCTGGCCACATATGTCTAAATGTGTCGCGGACTTTGTGAGGAACTGTGCCACATGTCAACAAACAAAGATACTGTGACATGAGAAATCTCCTCTTCATTACTTCACACCGCCAGATGAACGATTTGCCTTTATTCACATCGATATCGTTGGCCCCCTACCGTTGTCGAACGGCATGAAATACCTCTTGACATGTATCAACCTTTCACTAAGTGGCCAGAGGCCATTACAGTTGCGGATCAATCTGCGCTGACGGTCGCAAAAGTGTTCTGGACCCCCTGGATTAGCCGTTTCGGGACGCCTATTCAAGTTGTAACTGACCAGGATCGGAATTTCGAATCCAAACTTTTCCGTTCCTTAGCAGCTATCTCAGGAATCAAACTGGTTCATACAACGGCATATCACCCACAGTCCAACGGATTTATAGAGAGGTGGCATAGAACACTCAAGACATCACTCACCTGTAAGCTTTTGGAGACGCAAGACAGTTGGACGGAACTTCTTCCCGTCGTACTCCTCGACCTTCGGACAGCCATCAAAAGTGATCATAACGCCTCTCCAGCCGAGCTCGTTTATGGATCTTGGCTGCGACTACCAGGTGACATCCAAAGCCAACTCGCACCGGACAAGGTGGAACCTCCTGACACCTACACCAACAGTTAGAACGGAGGATGAGATCACAACGGCCTTCTACCCCGACCTGACACACCCAACCAACAGTGTTCGCTCACCCTGACCCCAACGGTTGCAGCCACGTATTCTTACGAGATGATCAGGTTAGACCCCCACTAACTCCTCCATATACAGGCCCTCATCTAGTTATCTCCAAGGACGCCAAAACTTTTATCATTAGCAAAAACGGCCGGAACATAGTCGTTTCAAGAGACCGAGTAAAACCTGCCCATATACTCACGGAAAAGCCTAACAGCCCTTTGCTACCTTCAAGCATTATGAGAACACCGACAATGGACAGCAACAATTCAAAAAATCCAATACGTCAAAAGAAGCGCGTCACCTTTTACCTTCCTCCGGTTCGCACCAGAAGTGTACCTGAACGATATCGTTGACACTGGGGGGTGAGTGTGTGGTGATGTCTTTTCCTTTTGTTTTTATTGTTACTACCTACCTCTTTGTAATGTCATTGCCATATGTTTATTATCATTAATTAACTACTATAGTGTTGTTGCTTAACCTTGTTATGTTGTTATACCAGTTCAACACGTTTATGTATTAATCAGTTTGTGTTTTATTTAATCTTATTTAAGACTACTATACCATAAATTATATTTTGTATACTCTTTGTTATTCGAAAATATTTATAAGGCACTGACTGTAGCTGTAAGCCTTTATTTCTTTAAACAAATAATTGACACAGGTGTTACCCTATCTCAAGGTTATGAGCGAAAAGAAGTCACCCGGCTGTCCATCTAATTTCTTTCAATGCTGTAATTATAAAAAATTAAGTAAAGTCTTTAGTTCCAAACATAGACGGAAACGTAAGAAACATTGTAAAAAAAAAGATCAAAATAAAGAAAAACCCAAAGAAGAAATCGAGATGTCTGAATCGAAGAAACCAGAAAGAACAGTTAATGAGGTAAAAAAATGATTGTAAGGTTTCTGGATTGATATTGACGGGTTACTTGGGATAAAAAATATAGGGTTGCGCATTACATTTCTACCTCAAGTTGAAAAAACCATTGTCATTTGAACCATATTTAACTTTCTCACTAAGGAATAAAACGGACAGTGTGTTGATAGCTTTGGTCATAGATTTACATATATACACACATTTCAAATAAACTTTTCACATTAAAGAGGTTATGCACAAATCTTTTTTTCAGTTGATAAAATTTAGCAATTAAAATTATAACCATTATATGACAATAACGGTAGTGGTAAGTGTAAAAAATATTGGAATACACATTTACATAATTAATTGAAATTTTTGTAAAGTTTCTGACACCAATATTGTAGTTGATTATCGTAAGGTAGTATCACTGCTATTCTATATTTTTATAACCAAAAGTTATGCAAAATTTCAAACGTTTTAATGACATTAACGAATTACTTTCAATGAACTGACATCTACTTCAGCCTGATTATAGTAGAATATTATTAGGGCATCTGATACATAATCACATGACCCAATGAATCAAATGGACAACACTGTAGGGCTCGTCCGGAAATTAAAATATAGTATGTTTTTAGCAATTTGATAACTCGGAATTTCATAACTTTTTTTTTGGGGGGGGGAGGGGCTTAACGTCCTTATGTACTCTATCTATGGCAGGAAGGACGGGTTATCCTACAGGTTAGCAACCTATTCTAGCCAGGGTGGGAAGGTCGAGATTTATTCGTGGGTTCTCCACGAAATAAATTTTAACCCGCCCAGGTGGGATTCGAATCCACGAACTTCTGGTTTCGAGCGCGCTGAGACCCACGCCCCAACTCATTCGGCCATCGTGTCCCCGGAATTTCATAATAGTCCAGTCAATAGGGAATCACTCCCATGTTAAATTTACTAATAATAAGGGCTGGTAGCAACCCGCACAGAGTTGTTGAGGGCGATTAAAGAAGTATTTCTGTCAAAAGTGCCCCGAAGATTTGGTGAGTTTTTTAGAGTTAGGGGCACGAGAACATGGCCAAAAGCAGTTTTTTTCAATTTATAAGCAAATATAACGCGGCTTTTCATAAAATGTTGTATATAAAAGTTGTAGATAATAAAAATATCTACAATTTAAGCCATTGATCGTTCGATTCTGATGATTGGTTGTCGTAAAAAGTGCAAAAAAAACCCTCTAAAATGTCCCTTTTTTGCATAAGAATTATTATAAACAAAAAGGGCCTTTTCAATACTTTTTATTGATGAAAAAGGAAGCTCTTTAAACCCAAAGAAAAATAGGATTTACCCCGTCCTCCTATCTTTATTATTTACTGAGATATACCTTTTGTTTATCTCGATATCTATATTTTCAATGCAAAACGGGCCGTTCGTGATTCACATTTTGAACTTCGGATGACCGGGATATTATTCTTAAGGGCTTATATTTTCATTATGAATTGCTAAAAAATCGAATTCTTTGAAAAAACATGCAATAAAATCGACTTGAAAAAGCGCCCGTTTTACAGCTATAAACAATTGAAGCTAGAGCGTCCGGTATTGAACCGATTTTGTTATAAATATAATAAATTAAAAGCTTACCTCTCAACGATTGATTTGAGCTATTCAAAGTGTAGCTACCATAAATAACAGCCGAGTTACGATTTTTTTTTTAAAAAATCACTACTTCATTGTTATGGCTAATTAAAAAAAATCAATCTCCAAATAGTACAAAAGGGTGGATGGGCTTTCGGGAAACTTACTCGACAAGTTTTCAGTATCATGTGTCTAAAATTATTCCTTTAAAATTTGCGAATAATCCTCCTAGCCAGTACGATACAATTTTCACAGTGTTGATTGAAGCGTCAGCACGAGCCCGAGCTCTTAAACAATCTACTGCTTTCGTGACCTTTGATCAGCCTCTTTACTGGAAAGCACGTGAATTGATAGCGTCGATTGATCCATTGAATGATCCACACGGGCTTCAATCTGTAATTGTACGGTTAGGAGGATTTCACACTTTGATGTCATTTCTTTCTAGTATTTCATATTTGATGGATGGCAGTGGCTTAACAGAAGCTTTCACAACTATATTTGCAGCAAACTCTGTCGAAAAAATTCTTTCTGGCCATGCATTTTCACGTGCGATTCGAGGACATATTTTAAATTTTGTTGCTATATGCAAACGAATATTAGAAAAATGTTCTTTTACCGACGATGAACAAAGTTATCTGGATAATTTGTTGAACTCCGATGAATTCAATGAAGAAGATATCAGTAACGATGTTAATTTCTTACAAATTTCTTCTAAATTTCAAAGACAGTTTACAACATTCAAATCGAATGGACCTACTGCTCAGTTGTTTCTCCAGTATCTACATTGCATTTTCATTGTCTTAAATTTCTATCACGCGGAGAGATCTGGAGATTGCAAAAAGAAATGACGTAGTGATTTTTTAAAAAAAAAAAAATCGTAACTCGGCTGTTATTTATGGTAGCTACACTTTGAATAGCTCAAATCAATCGTTGAGAGGTAAGCTTTTAATTTATTATATTTATAACAAAATCGGTTCAATACCGGACGCTCTAGCTTCAATTGTTTATAGCTGTAAAACGGGGCGCTTTTTCAAGTCGATTTTATTGCATGTTTTTTCAAAGAATTCGATTTTTTAGCAATTCATAATGAAAATATAAGCCCTTAAGAATAATATCCCGGTCATCCGAAGTTCAAAATGTGAATCACGAACGGCCCGTTTTGCATTGAAAATATAGATATCGAGATAAACAAAAGGTATATCTCAGTAAATAATAAAGATAGGAGGACGGGGTAAATCCTATTTTTCTTTGGGTTTAAAGAGCTTCCTTTTTCATCAATAAAAAGTATTGAAAAGGCCCTTTTTGTTTATAATAATTCTTATGCAAAAAAGGGACATTTTAGAGGGTTTTTTGCACTTTTTACGACAACCAATCATCAGAATCGAACGATCAATGGCTTAAATTGTAGATATTTTTATTATCTACAACTTTTATATACAACATTTTATGAAAAGCCGCGTTATATTTGCTTATAAATTAAAAAAAAAAAACTGCTTTTGGCCATGTTCTCGTGCCCCTAACTCTAAAAAACTCACCAAATCTTCGGGGCACTTTTGACAGAAATACTTCTTTAATCGCCCTCAACAACTCTGTGCGGGTTGCTACCAGCCCTTATTATTAGGAGAGAATTTTCCCTATTGACTGGACTATAACTAAACCGTTAGTTTCAGCACATTTTGTGTTCTATACATTATTAAAGCTAAGCAAAGTGGCAATAAATTTGGTTCTATTCATTTTTTCTCTCAGATCAATAGTTTTAGAACTGTGAGGACGAAAAATTGGTTAACTTACGGCAAGTCGCACTTTTCCGCGAAAACGTTTATCGGTTCTCTTTTGGCTATAACTTCGAAACTATTTGGGTTTGGGATGGGGAAGGGAAAGGGTAAAAAGTTATATTTTCTTAGCTGTTTGATCAAGTAACTAAAAAACCGGTACTTTTAGTACATTGTGTGTTCTATACATTATTAAAGCAAATGAAATTTGCAACAATTTTGGCTGTATTCATATTTTGTTCAGATCAATAGCTTTTGAGCGGTTTACCACCAAAGATTTGCGATTTTGCGGAACAGGCAACTCTGCGTACCGTCATTGGCCCGGAAGAGCCACGCCTCCTTCCCTCCACTTTTCTCCAGATGCCTTTAGCTTTCAACCAAACTATAATTAGTTTTAATTATGAAATAATTAATTGTTGTTGATTAATATATTTTTTATTTTGAAGAGAAAAGATTTTCCCAGTCAGGATTCGAACCCGAGTCCCCACTTTCTAGCGTGGTGCCTTATCCACTAGGCCACCGGGCTCGTATCCGAACCAGGGAAATCTTTTCTCTTCACTGATCCATACCCCCGGGCACTCGCAGTTGCGATGTACAAATCGTAGTGGATAAGGCACCACGCTAGAAAGTGGGGACTCGGGTTCGAATCCCGACTGGGCAAATCTTTTCTCTTCAAAAATAAAAAATATATTAATCAACAACAATTAATTATTTCATAATTATAATATATATATGACGTATGTCAACAAGATCTAGTTAACAGTAATGTTCAATGAACATTCATCCCCGATTTGTACATCGCAACTGCGAGTGCCCGGGGGTATGGATCAGTGAAGAGAAAAGATTTCCCTGGTTCGGATACGAGCCCGGTGGCCTAGTGGATAAGGCACCACGCTAGAAAGTGGGGACTCGGGTTCGAATCCCGACTGGGCAAATCTTTTCTCTTCAAAATAAAAAATAATTAGTTTTAGGTTAATTATAAAAACAGCGCCGCACAGTGGGACGAAACTATGTTTTTTCTGGACATCGCATTTTGAGCCAGGTGTAGAATTCGAATCTAAAGTCAGTTTTTTTTTCCATGATTTCAGGACTTTACTCTGTTAACCAATAGAAAAAAAAAAAAAAAAAAAAAAAAAAAAAAAAAAAAGAGACTACTGGCACTCAAAATTATCAAAAGTGTTCGGACACTTTCTGACGAAGCCGCTTTTTTTATTGGCCAAAATGATCCCCATTAGTATACTAGCTGACAAATATGTGGGTAAAATAACCCAATGGGGTTACTGCTGAAATGAAAACACTAAAACTATATAAACAGACTAAACAAAAGTGGTTAAAAAAAGGATTATAATGTGAGGGTAAGGAGTTCTGCAAATCCTATAAATACGTAAACAAAATCTTTAATTCCAAGTATTCTCCAAGGTCGCATGTGGTCGCAGACCATTTCGATCTTAAGTTACTTTTCAGTATTGATATTTTTAATTAAAATGGGTTTCGACTTAAACAAGTTTAAACATTTTTCTAAAATCAATTTTTTTGTTGAAATTTAAAAAATTAAATAAATAAATAATTTTTATTTTTTGTAATTATTATTTTCACAGAAAAATGTTTTATTGCCAATTGTGATATCATGCTTAAAGCTGTGAAAAGCAAACAATTTGCATCGGACGTGTACACCATTTCTAATGCAATTTAACAAAACGGGAAATTTGCGAGAACCTTTCAAACAAACCTAGTTTATCGATCTTTTGTACTGTTAGTGCCTAATAAAATTATGTTTAACGTACGGTTGATTATCGACAATGATCATAGCAAACATTTTATAAATGATTTAAGCCATAAATATAAATTTTTGTTTTCAACCAATGTCCAACAAATTACGTTGGCTCGTCCCACTGTGCGCCGCATCGACTGTTGCCGCCTCCTTCCCGCCTAAACCTACGATATTCCCGGGTGGAAACATGCATTTTCATGGTCAGTAGGACCCCCTGAACAATAATCAGAACAGAAACATCAGTGTGTGATTTTTAAATACTCAACTACACCCAGCGCCTAGACTATAACTATTGATACATCATTCTCATTCTGAACACATATCCGTTCTTGTTAAATTTAATAATGACGTTGTGTTTTTACAGGCTTTAGGTAAAGAATTCAACATAATTGACAATGTCAATTAATAGAGCAGTGATAAGGAAGCAATATTAGTGAATAAATCCAATTTTTAAATTGTTTGACTTTCATTCTCACCGGCACATATGAAATATCGATCAAACCCCGTTAAACACTCATACCAGTACGCGTACTGTTGTGAAATCTTCGTTTTTTCAGTACATTTCTCGCTATAACTATAAAAATATTTGTCCGACCCTAAAATGGTTTTTCATATGAAAGCTGGTTAAATTTACCGTCAGGCCCCTATGTATGAAGTTTTGCTCAAGGCTCGTATACGATCTATGCCAGCACGCTGAGAAGCCCGCACTATTGTGAAATCCTTACTTTTTCGGCACATTTTCTCTATAACTCCGAAACAATTTGTCCGATCCCAAATTTTTTTTTTCCATCTGAGAGCTACTTAAATTATCTATCAAATCCTATATATATAAAATTTTTATTAAATTCCGTGTACTCCCATGCTAGCACGCTAAATGTGTATGTTTTGGCAAAACAGCATACAGCAAAACAGTATACAGTAGTAAATTTCGATAATGGTAAGAAAAAAAAAAACTACTTTATAATATTCAACAGCCCTGAATAAAGTTTTATCATCAATGAATGATTTTATTTCTACAAGATTTATATTTTATCAGCAATCAATGATGACAGTCACTTTGGCCTTTAAGTAGTGAGCTATAATAATATGTTTTTTTCCCTTTATAAATAATATTCTTCAAAACATAAAGTTTATGTCCATATTTTACAATAGTACCATGCCAAATAGGAACTCGGTAAAAGAGTCATGTACTAGCATTGAACATACATATGCCGTTATGTACATCTTATTATTCAATTATCATTTGGTATTGAAGTATTTTAGTTTTTGAATTATCTAAAGTGATTTAAAAAATTAAATAAACACTATAATTACGGTATATAAATAAATAAAATTTAAAAAAAAAATGACAAACAAAACTGAAAATAAATAAACTAAGGAGTGATAAAATGTTCCTAATTATACTGAAGATAAACTAAAAACATCAATCTATTAATTTTGAATGACTAAATTTTCAAATAGACTTTACAGTTTCAAGAATAAATTCCAGAACCAGAATTGGACAATAGTTTAATACTTTATGCAATTAATCATATTTATTAAAAATAATCACAAGTAGTTGCATAGAGCCACTAGAAACTAGTGGTTAGTCCTTAAAACCTAATAACAAGTGCTTTTTACAACTACATTAAAAGTTTTTTTTGTTTTGTTTTTTTTAAGCTGTCAATCACCAACTGCTGGTTGTAAAGAGTATAAGTATTTACTAACGAGTTTTAGAAGTTAGTAAACAACTAAAGTGTTTAATTAATTCACTAAACTAGTAATAATTTCACCTTTCGAATTTGGGTATATAGTTACTTTCTCCAATTTTATACCCATGTTCGAAAAAAAAAAATTCTAGTTCATCAGAACTTGGAACAATTCAGCTGTTTAAGATTCTAAGCAATTAAAACAAACTGGTAATTAAGATTCCTGCAAGCCTCTTAACACTTCACTAGTGAAACAGCATGATTATTTTTTTTTTTTTTTTTTTTTTTTTTGTACACTTCTTTGTAACGGCGCACATAGGGGTATATTTAGCTAATCTAGGCGGCCAAAAGTCGATTTTATAAAATTCACAGAAGGTTAAAAAAATCAAGCTGTTCATAAAGTTAGGTAAACAGAGGACATTATGTGATCCTTGTCTCTTCCTTCCCTGCAATATCTAAGTCGTACGATTATTCGAAACTGCACCATTCCCTCATGCCAACGAATCTTTAATTGTTTTATAAGTGTAATAGCTTCAGTTAAAATGGGCTTTCTTATATTTAATGATATTATTCATAAATAGAGCTACTGATCTTGAAACTACAGGTGAGGACACATACTTATGAAGTAGTTATTATTTTATCAATTAATGTATCAGTTCCATTTCGGCTGTTTGAAAAATATTCTATTTTTCATTTATTTTCAACCACATTTTGGCACATTTTAGTGTTTTTGTTATACTTCAGGGTGCGCCCCGGCTTTTATTTTCAATGTATTTGAAAGGTTGGACTTTTTGTGAAATAATAATGACCAAATCAGCCGCACCAAACCGCACCTTTTTGATTTAAGTGGCACTAAAGATAACAATGAGAAAATTTTAATTAAATAAAATATTAAAATCCATTTAATAGTATCTTCAATTTTTTTTATATATGTTCATTGGTTGAGGAATAAGTGAAGTAACCCGGAAATCACTGAAAAATTAAATGCAGTAGCAAAACTTCCCAAATTTTAAGTAAAATTGGAATATTTGAAGAAATGTTTTGACTAGTGAGAACTGTTCTTGTGAAATTAATGAAGTTTAAGGACATGAAGTACCAATTTTCCTATTTAAAATCTAAATTCAAACAGAGGTGTACGGATGATGGTAAAATGAAAAACAAATCCTTGAAAAAAGACGATTGGCTGCTGAAAACATTTGAGATACTTATTTTAATTAATTAAAGTCATTAACAAGCACCTTATTCACACTGGAAGACAATTGTTATTTGTGAAACATATCCTGTCACTTACTATGATTGACGTAAATGTGTGTAATGTCGTCAACGACGAGGTCCTACATTTGTGGCGTAACGTTTAGAGAATTCAATGATTTGATAAAAAAATAAAAATTATGTTGAGGCCGATCCTCTTTCGTCTCGTTTATCTATATTTCACGCCAGGATTTGTCTGTTCGGAAGCCTTTCCATCTCGACTACATTTAATTTATCCCTAATACTTTTGGCGAGGGACCATGTTTCTGCGCCATATGTGAGGATGCTTTCAATCAATGATTGAAAAATCCGTTCTTTTGGGATAAGCTTCACTTTTTTGTACACTTAAATTGTTAAAAAGAGAATTTATTTTGTTCGATTATCCTTTATCAGAACTAAAATACAAATTTATCCAGTTTGGCCATTATTGCAATTTAGTTTTATCTGACTAATTTATCTAACGAGAAAATTGTCTAGCATACATTATAAAATATATTTATAATGTTTTATTAAATCTTTTTATGGAACGTAAAAATAGGTGTTAAATATATATTTTTAAAAATATGAGGTTATAGCTAGTTGTAGAAACGTTTTCTAAAATGAATGACACATTCCAATTAATCATAGCATGCATATTACGATCGTAATGTGAAAAATACGAATTTTGTTTACAACCGGATAGAATTGCGTCACCGGCTGAAACGGTCTCTTCCTTACCGAAATGTCTCTCAAATAGGTATTCCTCGATTTGTGAAGAGCCAAATAAAAATTGTATGATTTTTTCTTGTTATTATTATTTTTTATGTGTCGTTAGATTCATTCTATTAACAATTACTCATTTTAAGTAAGAAAGTAAGTAAGAATAAGGCAATTAAAATAAATTTTTCGAATTGACAAAAGCTGAATTCTTGTTTTAATAAATATTTTGATAAATTTATTAAATCTTTTTTTTGTCTATTTATTACCAAATAAAAAAAAAAACGACACTTTGTTTATGCTATCCTTATTTTATTGTGGTATCTAGAGGAAACATTGGCCCTTTTCACTGACTAATTATTAGGAACAAACAGACCTAGCTACAATAATTTGTAAACTTTTATTTTCATTTGAAGCGTTTGACGATCCAACAAGTTGAATGTCAACCATAGTAATTAAAATATATTAAAAAAAAACAAACAAAAAACTTTTACTATAATGTGTTGTACACAACATTGAAGATCCAAAAATCATGAATTGATAATAGCTGCATAGTTAACTTATAGTTGTGATAAATATGTCTTTTTATAAAGTCAACAAAGGAGTTATTGTCTATTTATTTTCAAATAGAGAAAAAGTTTTGTTTACTTACTGCAGGAAGTCTAACACAATCTGACCCTTTTCACCGCTAATACATTTGGGACAAATAATATAAAATATTCCAAATAAATTCCATAAGTTACCTAGCCGATAGATACCTATGTAATTATATATAAATTTACATATATAAATACATATGTAAATTTATTACCTTGTACCTAATATAAATTTAGGTAGCATGTCAGTATATGAAGTCAATCCGATAGTACAGAAACCATGTAAAAGATATTCCGGAAAATCCAATAACAATTGAAAATATTTCCTGTTCAGAACAAATTGTATTTCTGTTCAATTTTTATCGTTGTAAAGATAGAACATAACAAAGAAGAACAATCTATTGGACGTAGAGATTTTTATATAAATAGTTCTAAATCCAAAAAGAATCTCCGCGTATCTGCTAGACGAAGAAAACCAGAACTGAAAAGAAGAGCTGATAATGAAAAAGAGTACATACCCATATAATATTTACTATGATGTAATTTGAAAAAATAGTGTTGTTTCGCTGAGTTGTTCAAATTCAACTTTGAAAATCAATAATTTCACATTAGTTAATTGTAAAAATCGTAAATTAAATTAAACAATGACTGATAAATAAAATCAGTTTTATAACGGCTCCTTGGAAATGTTTTAGAATTGCCGTAATATGAGGTAATTTCATTGTTCCCAGGTCTCGTAGTTATGTAATTTTTCCATAGCGTATACCATAATAATTAAAACATATTTTTAAAAAAATAACCGGGAAAAGTTATTTTAAAGCGTAATTTCCTACTATTGGTTGGATATAGGTACCTACAAAACGGTTTATCCTTTAATATTTGTATGATTTGATTTATTTGGTTGTAAATACAAGTAGTGGAAATCAATTGAAGAAAGTGATTTTTTTTTTCTGATTTCTCACGGTACATCACATTGTGGGGTTCTTTATGTTTTCTTAGCAAAATATTAAAAATATATCAAAAATTTGTATGAAATTGGGTAAAAAAGCTCATGAGTTGACATTATTACAGATGCCGGGACTATAGTGGTAGTCAACATGAATCAGAGTCAAACAATAATAATCCCTATACAATCATTGTTTTTAGAACATTTTTGAAAGGGTTGAACATCGTATGTTCTTAGCTGTTTGATCAAATAACTCGGAAACCGCTACTCTTAGCACATTTTCGTTCTATGCATTAATAAAACAAATCTAATTTTCAACAACTTTTGTTTTATATATTTTTTTATTAAATGTGCTTATTTTTGAATTGGAAGTATTCTCTGTTTTGTCTATCTGTTTTTTCAAGAACCATACCCAAACACACCTGGAATCCTGACACTGATTCTTTTCTAACTCTGATTCATAGAATATCTATACTTTTTTTTTTTTACTATTTAATGAACAATAATGAATATTATTTATTGCAAGGTGTTGAAATTTTTTTTTTTTTTCAAAAGAGCTCAAATGTACGTATTGAGTGAACATTTAATTTAAAAGAGGGTTTGCATAAAAGTTTTAGTTCCTACTGCTTCTAACGTTCGGGCTATATTGTAAAATTACTTACTTTATTAATATTAAAATAAAAAAGCTTTTGTACTTTTGCTGATTTCATAAAAAATTGTTGAGTTCAAAAAGTTATAAAATTTGATATAAGATCATAATGGTTTGATTATATTGTACAGATTAGAAATCAGATGAATTTTAAATTGTAATGTATGTTTTGTCGTAATCATAAATTATTATAGAACTGCCAGTGAGAAATTCCACCAAAACTCCAGTCAAATAAGGATTTCACCTCGGAAAGGAAGAAATGAAGCTAAATTTTTGCATATAACTTTGTTTTGGCATTCTAAATAAGGGGTGAAAAGTCACCTTTATCTGGCGAACTATTGATTTTTTTTTTAAAAAATCTGGTTATAGTCATTTAGTCATAAGTCAATTGAACACAATTATGCAAACAGATTCATTTTCGGTTGCATAGGTTGATCGTAATTTGTTCAAAAAATACGATTTGTAAGGAAGCGGGTGATTAGATTAGTAAGCTGCCTGCTGTTGTAGTAGTGGGGGAAGGGCTGTGAGGACCCAGCTCCCAGTCACCTCACTTTTTGTCAAACTTTTGCTTCTATTACGTTCCACAATCGTTTCTCAGAAAAAGAACGTCAGAATCAAAATTGTAGAGCATTAAATTGAATTTGATTTCATATGTACGTTTCTGGTATTTGCTTCAAATGTTTAACAAAAAGTGAGGTAAACATTTTTTTTATTTCTAAAGTTGTCGATTTTTAATAACGTATATCTCGAAAACCGTTGAAATTTCCACGAATACAGAAATGATTATTTTTATAGGAAATTCAATGAGCTTTAATTTTGATCAGCTACGTATTTTTTTAGAGTCCACCGTTTTCGAGATATAATCGAAAAACAAAATTGGGAACTTCTCCCCTCCCCCCACCCTTAGCTCACCTCCCAGGGGCTGGGACTTTTAATATGTTTACCTTCTAACTACTCCTAACAAAGTTATGAAGTCAAAATTATCGCATATTTCATGCACTCTACACCCTCTCATTTCGGCACTCTTATCTGGGGTCGTACTTCTCTGAAAAAAACACGTTTATTGATACTCATTACCGAAACTAATTGTTCGATCCAAAATTTCTATTTTTTATGTGAAAGCTCCTTAAATCTAATATAAGAATCTTTATGCCCATTACATACCCTTACCAGCACGTTAAAAAACCGCCATACTGCCAAAACTATTTAAGTCCAGCGTTTTGTTGGCGTAGTTTTCAAATAAAAACGCCGTAAACTAGATTTTGTTATATCTGAAATTAGTTTCGGCGTTTTTCAACTAAAATCTGGTAAAAAAGGCGGTTTTTCATATACCAGGCCCTATATATGAAATTTTTATTTTGCCACGTAATACACCAAAACCTGAACGCAATGTTTTGGCAAAGTATTGACATAATCAAAATTTCATATAGGCTCTTATATTATATTTAAACTGAAATTTTGGATCGAACAATTAAAATCAATAAACGTTTTTTTTAGAGAAAATTGCCGAAAAATGCATGAAATATGCAATGACTGAGTTGGAAGGTAAAAATAAAATCAGTTTTATAACGGAAAAAAAAAAATGTTTACCTCACTTTTTTGTTAAACATTTCAAATTCTTGGAATTTGTTTTTTTCCCAAAAATCACCTATTTTCAAATATAAGGTAATGTTAATTTCATTGTTCCCAGGTCTCGACTTTTAGTTATGTAATTTTCCATAGCGTATACCATAATAATTAAAACATATTTTTAAAAAAATGAACCGGGAAAAGTTTTATTTTAAAGCATGAAATTTGCACACAGGTTCTACTATTGGTTGCCTCTATTCTATAGGTACCTACAATACGGCTTTAAACGTTTTCAAATTACGATCAACCTATGCAACCGAAAATGAATCTGTTTGCATAATTGTGTTCAATTGACTTATGACTAAATGACTATAACCAGATTTTTTAAAAAAAATCAATAGTTCGCCAGATAAAGGTGACTTTTCACCCCTTATTTAGAATGCCAAAACAAAGTTATATGCAAAAATTTAGCTTAATTTCTTCCTTTCCGAGGTGAAATCCTTATTTGACTGGAGTTTTGGTGGAATTTCTCACTGGCAGTTCTATAATAATTTATGATTACGACAAAACATACATTACAATTTAAAATTCATCTGATTTCTAATCTGTACAATATAATCAAACCATTATGATCTTATATCAAATTTTATAACTTTTTGAACTCAACAATTTTTTATGAAATCAGCAAAAGTACAAAAGCTTTTTTATTTTAATATTAATAAAGTAAGTAATTTTACAATATAGCCCGAACGTTAGAAGCAGTAGGAACTAAAACTTTTATGCAAACCCTCTTTTAAATTAAATGTTCACTCAATACGTACATTTGAGCTCTTTTGAAAAAAAAAAAAATTCAACACCTTGCAATAAATAATATTCATTATTGTTCATTAAATAGTAAAAAAAAAAAGTATAGATATTCTATGAATCAGAGTTAGAAAAGAATCAGTGTCAGGATTCCAGGTGTGTTTGGGTATGGTTCTTGAAAAAACAGATAGACAAAACAGAGAATACTTCCAATTCAAAAATAAGCACATTTAATAAAAAAATATATAAAACAAAAGTTGTTGAAAATTAGATTTGTTTTATTAATGCATAGAACGAAAATGTGCTAAGAGTAGCGGTTTCCGAGTTATTTGATCAAACAGCTAAGAACATACGATGTTCAACCCTTTCAAAAATGTTCTAAAAACAATGATTGTATAGGGATTATTATTGTTTGACTCTGATTCATGTTGACTACCACTATAGTCCCGGCATCTGTAATAATGTCAACTCATGAGCTTTTTTACCCAATTTCATACAAATTTTTGATATATTTTTAATATTTTGCTAAGAAAACATAAAGAACCCCACAATGTGATGTACCGTGAGAAATCAGAAAAAAAATCACTTTCTTCAATTGATTTCCACTACTTGTATTTACAACCAAATAAATCAAATCATACAAATATTAAAGGATAAACCGTTTTGTAGGTACCTATATCCAACCAATAGTAGGAAATTACGCTTTAAAATAACTTTTCCCGGTTATTTTTTTAAAAATATGTTTTAATTATTATGGTATACGCTATGGAAAAAATTACATAAATACGAGACCTGGGAACAATGAAATTACCTCATATTACGGCAATTCTAAAACATTTCCAAGGAGCCGTTATAAAACTGATTTTATTTATCAGTCATTGTTTAATTTAATTTACGATTTTTACAATTAACTAATGTGAAATTATTGATTTTCAAAGTTGAATTTGAACAACTCAGCGAAACAACACTATTTTTTCAAATTACATCATAGTAAATATTATATGGGTATGTACTCTTTTTCATTATCAGCTCTTCTTTTCAGTTCTGGTTTTCTTCGTCTAGCAGATACGCGGAGATTCTTTTTGGATTTAGAACTATTTATATAAAAATCTCTACGTCCAATAGATTGTTCTTCTTTGTTATGTTCTATCTTTACAACGATAAAAATTGAACAGAAATACAATTTGTTCTGAACAGGAAATATTTTCAATTGTTATTGGATTTTCCGGAATATCTTTTACATGGTTTCTGTACTATCGGATTGACTTCATATACTGACATGCTACCTAAATTTATATTAGGTACAAGGTAATAAATTTACATATGTATTTATATATGTAAATTTATATATAATTACATAGGTATCTATCGGCTAGGTAACTTATGGAATTTATTTGGAATATTTTATATTATTTGTCCCAAATGTATTAGCGGTGAAAAGGGTCAGATTGTGTTAGACTTCCTGCAGTAAGTAAACAAAACTTTTTCTCTATTTGAAAATAAATAGACAATAACTCCTTTGTTGACTTTATAAAAAGACATATTTATCACAACTATAAGTTAACTATGCAGCTATTATCAATTCATGATTTTTGGATCTTCAATGTTGTGTACAACACATTATAGTAAAAGTTTTTTTTTTTTTTTTTTTTTAATATATTTTAATTACTATGGTTGACATTCAACTTGTTGGATCGTCAAACGCTTCAAATGAAAATAAAAGTTTACAAATTATTGTAGCTAGGTCTGTTTGTTCCTAATAATTAGTCAGTGAAAAGGGCCAATGTTTCCTCTAGATACCACAATAAAATAAGGATAGCATAAACAAAGTGTCGTTTTTTTTATTTGGTAATAAATAGACAAAAAAAAGATTTAATAAATTTATCAAAATATTTATTAAAACAAGAATTCAGCTTTTGTCAATTCGAAAAATTTATTTTAATTGCCTTATTCTTACTTACTTTCTTACTTAAAATGAGTAATTGTTAATAGAATGAATCTAACGACACATAAAAAATAATAATAACAAGAAAAAATCATACAATTTTTATTTGGCTCTTCACAAATCGAGGAATACCTATTTGAGAGACATTTCGGTAAGGAAGAGACCGTTTCAGCCGGTGACGCAATTCTATCCGGTTGTAAACAAAATTCGTATTTTTCACATTACGATCGTAATATGCATGCTATGATTAATTGGAATGTGTCATTCATTTTAGAAAACGTTTCTACAACTAGCTATAACCTCATATTTTTAAAAATATATATTTAACACCTATTTTTACGTTCCATTTTCTCAATTATTGAATTTATAGAAAAAAAAACGCTTCGTAGCGTGAATTCTGTGTTTACCAAATACCCAAAGAATTTTACAGATTGAAAATTGAACATTCTGTTCCGGAGAAATTCCGTAAATATATTCTACTGTTTCCAACGCTTGACTGAAAGGGGTACTCTCTCTCTCTCTCTCTACTGGCGCTATGGTCCATGAAGGACCTTGGCCTCCTCCACAACCTTTATCCATTCGGACCGATTCTCTGCAGCTTCTCTCCATTCCGCCCGCCACCCCCAGGAGCCGAAGGTCAGCCTCGACATCGTCCAGCCACCGCAGTCTTCCTCTTAATCCTTCCGGACGCCCTTCCATTACCATCTTTGGGAGCCTCTCCTGATTCATTCGATGGACATGCCCCAACCATCTTATTCTTCCCTTTTTGATGCAGGAGACTAGATCTGGTTCCCCATACAGCTCCCATAGTTCCTGGTTTGTCTTTATTCTACAGCCGTTTGCTAATTTGGTTGGGCCATATATTTTCCTCAGGATTTTTCTCTCCCATGCATTCAGACACCTTTCCTGTTGTTTTGTAAGGGTTCACGCCTCACTGCCGTACATCACTACTGGACGCAACACTGTCTTATATATTCTCACTTTGATGTCTCGAGACACATTTCGATTCAAAAGAATTGTCTTCAGAGACCAGTAGCATCTATTACCACTTTGGATTCTGGATTTTATTTCTTCTTCTATTTTGTTACTTTCAGTGAGAATCGTGCCTAGATAAGTATCTAGAAATTCACTTCACTTGAAGAAATTCAAGTGAATTTCCTAACTTTTTCGAATCTGTATGTCCCACTTTGAAGAGATCCGTCTGTGCTTTTCTTGGATGACATCATGTACTTGGTTTTGTTCTCGTTTACTGTTAGGCCTACTCTATTTGCTGCATCCTCCCATTCTTCGTACACCTCTGTAAGGGAATGTAGTGTTGTCCCAGTTATGACCACGTCGTCAGCATATGCTAGGTATTGTGTCCTTTTATTATAAATGCAACCATCAGTCCTTATTCTTGTTGCCCTTACAATCATACAAAGGGGTACATTTAGCCTTAATAACCATTGCCCACCCTAAATCTATAACCTATTGATATTCAAGTCTTCCGTCCACTCTCAACTCACAACAAGATCATGTTCCTCTGACCTATATACTCCTTTCCACCGAACAGCATTATACCAACACTCCTTCCAAGCTCAATCCACCACCCTCTGGAACTCGATCCCTCCTAAAATTAGACATGCTTCTTCCTTAAACTCATTCAAAACTCTTCTATCCCGATATCTCCTTAAATCCCAGTTACAGCCCGCCAATATAAGTGATAATTGAAAGTCAGTTAATCAAATTAAGCATATCCAATGCCGATGAGTTTGCTTCAATGAGTATATCATTATATAAATTTAAATTCGTTTCTCCAACAATTGTTTCTGTTTTGTTTTTTCTCATATAAATTATTGTTATTATTTCTTTCCTTTTTCTTTTAACTGATAAAGTGCTATTATCAATTGTATATATATTACCTTTTAGATATTTGTAAATATTTTGTCGTATTATCATTCAAATTGGTCTTATTATTTTTCTTCTCTATATATCTTTTCCTTTCTTTTCACTATATTTCTTTTATTTTATTTATTTACTTATAACTTTACTTATTTTTTTATTATTATTACTTTTTTTTTTTATATTTCTTTTTATTTCTGAACGCATTGTAATTATTCTATTAGCGTATTGTTATTATTATTATTTTTTTTTTTTTGTCCTACTTTTTTTTTTCTCTCTCTTCTTTTCTCATGTATATATTTATCACAAAGTTCTATTTTCAATTGTATATTCATATATTACCTTTTATACTTATTATTGTCCATTTGAAATTAAGATAGCCAGACTATTGTACAACTTATTATACATGTCTGTTATTCTTAAGGGACAATATGTCCCAGAATAAAGATTTTTTTTTCATTTCATTTTTGTGGTAATTATTTTTATTTATTTATTAAAGTATAAATAAAAAATTGATCATGCTAACTTTTTTTTTCCCCCTCAAAATTAATCACTACATTTAACAAGGTGATTGTCAGCTTTAACACTCTTTTCTCTTCTTAGAATTCTAAAAGTATTAATATTATGGCCCCAGAATTTGAAGATTATCAATGCAGTCATTTTTAATACAAAAGGAATATCTAAATGTACAAAACTGAAATTGATTCAAGTTTAAGAATTAGTATATAACCTTTTAACAGATCATCCTAATTATAAATTATACATACAATGTTAATATTATTAAAAAAATAGACATATTAAAAAATAGGTGGATGTAATTAATATGGTGCTTTGTAGTGAAAAAGTTTAAAAAGAGCAAAAAAGATTAAAAAAAAACACACACAAAGTAATTCATATATTTATTACAAAATTAATCTCATATAAGTTTTCACAGAATCGCTACTTATTTCTTACATTCTATAAATTTAAAATCACAGCTTCAAACTGTAAAGAAAACAGTCACATACAACTACGCGATATCAAACATTCTTCATCAATAAACCTTCACCAAAAAATAACTGATTGGTCGAAGAAATATATTGCAACCATTTTCATAGACATAATAAGTACTCGTACTAGAGCAGATAAAAATATATTTTATGGATTAATTTCATTTAATTATTTCTTTGCCTCAAATCAATAATTTAGAAATTCCATTGACTTAAAGCTTGAAATGCAGTTCTAAAAAAAAAAATGTGCAGTCCTCAGAAAGTGATTTTCTAGTATAAAATAGTTTTAAAGATAAATAACGTATACTCCTTTCAGGAAGACAAAATTCTTCCTACATTAGTCATACGATGCTCAAGTTAGCACAAATATCTAAGCACTACAACAAAATAAACACTCTTATGTATGCAATTATTTAGATATCCTTCAACATTAGTGTTAGTCATTCTCATAAGCTTACCTATAACTTTACTCGTGTAATTGATTTTGTCATCTATATATAGGCAGCACTGAAGAATAATCATATATAAAAAAAAATTGAATATAAAAGATTTTTTCAGAAAATCAGTAACACAATAAATGAACTTAGAGTGAGAAAAATGCAAGAAAAGCAGTCGGGGAAACAGGAATATGGAGAGATCGAGATCGCCCAGGAAGACAAGGATGGCCAGAGCTAGCCCAGAACAGAGACCTGCAATCACGGCACAGTCTAACTGTGTCTGCATACTCCTCTCTCAGTCCATATTTTCTAAACAGATATATATTACCTCAAATATTAACTGAAAAAAAATCTAAGCTAAATAAGATAATTTCTTAAAATTAAATCAATAAAATTAATCAATATTAATTAAATCAAAACATTTATTTTAATAATCCTATGCCGAATAATGGCTGTTGGGTCATCAAGTACCTTGTGATCCAATAAAAAGAGCAAGATTCTAGTCAATCTTATGATCAGTGACATGAGTTCATAAGAAACCATGTAACTGCTCTTTTTCACTTTTTTCCATGGTATCAAGAAGGCAACTAATGGTGTCCAACTAATGGTGTCCTCTAAGACTGTTATCCATTGTTGGCAATAATGCATGCTAGAATACCATTGACTCATAGCAAGAAAGTAAAATAAGCCATGAAGTATGAAACGCATAACTGAAACACCCTACCATTCACGAGTAATTTTTAAGTCCATCACAGAGAAACTGCAAAACACTGATCCTTCTCTCCTTCTTCTTCCTCTAGCTCTTCTGCCTCCAATCATTCCTATCTTTAGCCATTTAGAGAATCTGGCACTACATCTTTCCACACATTCTACCCAATACTTCCAGCTGTTCCCTCTATGTTACAAAGGGTCGATTCCCTTTCTCTAATAATTAAAATTCTTAATTTACCTTAAGATTCATGAAAACATACATCAATTTAAAAGTTTCCCAGTCATAATTTTCAGATATAATACTGAACTAAAAAACTGTAAATCTCTCTTTTTAATGAAAAACTAACTTTTATATAGTTTTTATTGAAAAACATATGTATTCCTTAACAGTGAAAAGATCAATTCAACTATATAAGATTTGACAGAAATTGTAAAAAACAATATCAAAACTTTGAGGCCATTTTTCTCTTTACAGCAATTTTGGTTTATATGGCCTTCTTTTTTAGCACTGCAGAATACTGCTTGAGCCTTGCCTTACCAATTCATCAAGCCCTCTCAATTACTTGAAATACCTGTGTCCATGAACCTACTCAACATAGACCTCATTATTGACTGTAGGAGTTAATTTAAGTTAATCTTGCAGTCTTCCACTAGCCTTAAGTGATTAAGATGTGCTTGTGTTAACATTACTCATCCTCCATAAACCAGCTCTTGAATCATGATCTATCAAGGAGCATCAGTATAACAGTTAATTCCATTGTAGCTTATGCTGCTTACCACCATCTATGTTAACACCGAAATTAATTTCAGTGTATTTCTTTCATCTTTATAATCTCATCTTTCTCCATTTTTTGTAGTAGCTTCCGATGTCTGTTAAGATGTCAATACATAGACAGCAACCCTTGCTTGGTAAGTTTGTACTTAGCGAGCATTGCTCTTGCTTCCACTTCCAAGTATAGTGTTCTTTTTTGAGTCATATCTCCATATCTGCCGTTGGAGTAGTGCCTCCAAATCATAAGGCAAGCTTGTCTCTGGCTTTTACTTAGCTTAATAAAAGATTCTCCCAGTCCTGCCCTATGCCACCATTGATGTATTTGCCCAATATTAATTTAATTTATATTTTCTTTACTTACTTATTTACTAATTTAATTAAAAAAACCTAAACATCATTTTAATTTCTACAGATAAGTCACTTGTTGGTTAGACCAGTTATTCTATAGGTTATTAACCTATACTATCCAGGTTGGGAAGGCTAAGATTCATTCCATGGTTCCATCACGATATTAATTCAAGTGCCTAGGTGGGATTCAAACTCACAACATTCTGTAACTGAGACCCACGCCCCAATCCAGTCAGACATTAAGCCCCCATGCACAAATCAGTTGCTATATAGAATAGTTATGAAATGTATTATGAATGGATTACTTACTTTTTAAGGAAATTAAAAAGTTCTCTGGAATCAGATGCACTAGGTGCTGACATAATCTGTTCCTGATTAAAATGGTATCTTATTAGTGCAAGCCAAAGAGCCTCCTCTGAGAGTATATAAGGTCTGAGGACTTCCACAGCTGATTCTAGGTCACCAGGATCATCCAACCTCTTCACAACCTCAGTAACGACTTCAGCTGGAAGTTCTTCAGTCAGTGCCAATCCACAATCACCCTTAAAAGAAAACATAATATTCAATAATGTTAGTTATGAACTTCTGGAAAAAATAATTTTTCCGATCTGTTTATTAAAGTTCATTAAAAAAACACAAGGAGATGCAAATGTTAAAGTGGGAAGGGAAGAAATATATTATCTGACAATCAGAAAAGAAAACGTACACAAATCCAAAAATGAAAATGAAAGCCAACTAATAAATCGTAAGATCTAATAATCAAAAGTATAGCCACTTTAGAATATAAAGATATTCATAAGTATAAGTGGACATCACATCACTCAAAATGAAATCTATCATTTTTTAGTACAGAGGAGATAGCAAAATAGTATAATTAACATGAGTACTTCTCAAGGTGCAGAATGTGGCTCACTCAGACCATGAACTATTGAACCTGAGATAACAACAAAAAACTATAATAAACAAGAGAAAGGACAAATTTAATTTATAGTTATTAAAAGACCTATAAATAAAAAACAACAAAATGATTTATATAGTAAAAATGTGCAGGTCTGAAGCATTTAATTGAGCCTGAATCGCCGCTTTCATTCTGAAAAATTTGCGGCACATTTGCCTTAAAAAAAGAGAGAATATCTCTTTTTAATATTTTATAAAGAATAAAATAAGTATGAGAAAAGGTCTAAAGATTGATTATCATTATGAGTTAAATATGAGTTCTGTCATTATAATTATATAATTGGGGTTAGGTTTAATTTATATTTATGTTAAATTCAGTTAGTATTTTCTCCATGTACGGTTTTTTTATTCTACTATATGTTTTAGGGTACCCTCCAGTGGAGATTACTCTTTATTTGACTTTTTATATGATGGATAGTTGATGGAAAATAAAAAAAAATATATAAAAAATATCTTAATCAGGTTTTTTTGAGTCTTCGTCGAGGGTTGTGGTAAATTTCTATAGTGAACATGCCATGTACATACTACAGAACTTTTTTTATTGATTGAAATAAGTTTTAACCAATTTGTAAAATACAACAGCAACTGGCCAGTTCTAGGTAAGTTACATATTGATGTAATTATTTATTAATGTGCAATGCCTCAAATATTTATTAAAAATAGATAGGACCCATCGGTTCACTGTTAATAAGAACGATGTTCAATTAAAGGATTCCATTAATATTATTAGCTTAATCGCTCTGCAGCTCTAGAGAAAAATGAAGACCCAATAGTGCCCAGATCCAATGTGACTGAAATCATTTTTTTTGGAAATCCAACGATATAATCCATTATGGAGAACGATATTATTGCACATAAGTAGTGGTTTTCATTTGTAATAGTTAACAATATTTATAAATGTTACTGTTTTAAATAAGCAAATTTAACTTCATTAATATATTTTTGAAATGCCACCGCATGACACTGTCTTCAAACCTTTTAGATTATAGACAATAGTATCTATATTAACTTTTCCAGCAAAAATCAGCTGCTAATAACTGCCATTTTAGTAATTATATCGATTTTTCATCCAGATTCAACTACATTGTTAACCTCTACAGTATAACAAAAAAAGAATTTTGAGTGGAAATAAATCATAGCAAAAAATTACATATCACCGAATCCCATTCACTGTTGAAAAGAACAATATCTAGTTAGAGGATTTTATAAATTTCATTGCCTTAATCCCTAAGAAGCTCTAATCAAAAGAAAATATATATACAAAATCTATGTACAAAAATTGTGTTACTGTTTTTAGTGTCAATGCTGGTATTGTTTGAGCCATAGAGACTGAAATAGTTTTTTATTTATTAAACATGGACGATGCCACTATTTGTTAATACTGGATTTTATGTATCAATTTTATTGCTTAAAATAAATTAATTTTAAGTGTAATTTTAATTTCATTACAATATTTTTAACATGAAACCGCATGTCACCAGTACCATAATTGTAGTTAAATAACACTTGTATTGTCTTTACTTTACCGGCACAATGGTCTGCTATGATAACAATTTGATGGATTTTCATTTTCCGGTACAACGTTAACAGTTCGTCGATTGGAAATATTTTCCTTATGGAAGAGTTCTAATGAAAATAAAATACTGGCCATAAAACACGACAATGAAAAATACATTGTCATGTTTTACGGCCAAATCACAAAAGTGCCTAAGAGTTATTTTTGAAGAAAGTTCAAGAATGGTTCTCAAAATCTGATATTATATTTTCATTTGAACATTATCATCAAGATTCATCAGGACTATTGCACAAATTTGGCACCTCCAGGTCGAACTTCAAAAAGTTTTGAAGAATGTGGTGACAAAGGGGAAAAAAAAGAAGATCCAAGATTTGCAAGAAACCAGAAGCTACTCAGAAATCACATTTGCAGCTGAGGTTGCCGTGCGATCATGTGGAAAGCGAGACACAGCAAATATTTAAAAAAAAAACTAACTACCGGCCAGACCACCAGACAATTAAAAAAGTTAAGATTAGATTCTGCAAAAAAGAGACCACTAGCACATGATGAGTCCTCAGCATGTTAAACTGACTGCAAATTAACTAAGTGCAAATATAATTTGACCCAAAAATGTGCGATGAGTTTAAGTTAAAAAATATATCCCTCGTATTATGCCCTATAAAAAAGAAAAATTGAATCTGAGAAAACCGTATTGAAAAAAAAAGAAAAGAAGAAATTCAATTATTTTTTAAAAGATAAATTGGGTTAATTGTGGATAGGCCAAAACCTGGTTTTGGGACCTCGAATGATGGAAATACGGCAAGATTTTTTTTTTTAAATTACCGACAAGGAAATTCTGCAGATGTTTTATTATATTCTTAGTGCGATTAACACCTTCACTGCGACATCAGTCCTCGGGGACCGATACAAATCGAAATAATAAAAATCAGGTTATAGTCTGATTGAAAAATTACAGGCAGAATTAATTAGAAGAATGTGTCGAAGAAGAATTAGAATTAATGTATCGGTCGCTGAGGATCGACACCGCACCAGAGGTAAGTACTACTATCGGTCCCCGGGGACCGATAACGCACTGTGAAAGAAACCATTTTTTTCATTATCACAGTGAAGGTGTTAATTCTGGATTTGAGTTAGATTTTCAATTCGAATCATATCTGGAAGTGACAATAGATTTGTACCTTAACCTCTATCCTTGGTTTTATATGCCTGTAACAGTGCATAAGTTACTATTCCATAGCTCAGAGATTGTTAATAGAACATTCTCACTCTCATTCTTTTAATAAATATAAATAATCGTTTTACCACAAAACTGCAAATTTTTGTGAACATATTCCAATGAAAAAAAAATGCATACCAAAGTATCTAGGTATCATCTCAGATTAATCCAAATATTTATGTAAATAATGAAATTTTAAATTTGATAATTTGTTGACGACAATAAATCAAGATTATTCGTCTGGATTATTGATTCGTGGCTTATTTTATTTTATTGTAATGAGTAGAAGTTCATAAGAGATTATTTTAAAAAATTGATTTCTTCTTCTTTTTTACAAAAATACCATTATTTTTCCAAAATATTGGAAATTCGTTGTCCTAAAATGTTTAAAACATTTTTCCCAAACACTGCGACTAAAAAAAAAATAGAAATTGGGAACAAAACATTTTTTTCCAGTTAGAAGTGCCATTCGGCCCACTGTGCCACAGTGTGGTACAAGACATACGCTGGTGAACTTATTTGTGTGAATTTACGTAGCAGTGATGAGATAAGAGAATAGACATCCCAACAAACATTTAATACTTATAATATCAATCAGTTATATAACACAAATTACTTACTAATTAATTACTTATAAAGATGATAAAGAAGTAGAGAAACCTGCTCCTTTATTTTTTAATACAAAAAATTTGATCTTCAATCACATTAATTTTTAAAATGAGTAGCAAACTCCCCACCCACCTCAAAGTGCCTTAGACTTGCACTTCTTTTGGGGTTGAATTAATACAAGACAATTGGAGTAAAAAAAAAAAGTGAAGTCCCTTCAGCATGATTTTTGTTTTATACAAATTGCGAAGGAAAGTCCCTTCAGCAAGATTTTTGTATTATACAAATTGCTAAGGAAAGTATCATGTAGCTTACAGCATTATTAAGCAAAAGTACATCAAGTTGTTTCAGTTCTCGTTAAGAAATTAGGAGGAAAGAGAAGTCACAAATCTTCAGGAATAAAAAACCTGTTCCATCTAGTACAAAATATAATTTTTGATGTCATTTGTAGAAGGTGAGATTACAAATAGAAGAGGAAGTCAATAAACATTTATGGGTAATTTTAAGATTACTGGCCATTTTTATGTACTAGAGATGTACGTTCTCTAAACATCAATTTGTTGGCAATTTCAATTAATTTCTACCTAGTATCCTTACTTTTCATTAAGAATAATAAGGCACATAACTAAATGTATGAATATTAAAGGTTTATAAGGTTATATTACAGATATCAGCCACAGAAATGTTATTACCGTAACTGACCACTCCTCTATGCTTTACTATTTCCTTGGACTTCTTTGTCTGGTACATAAAATTAAACACTTTTTTTTATCGTGGACCAAAACTAAACCCTTATTTAATGATTATTGTGGGTCATTAATTTTTTCTCAGAGTATTTTTGTTCATAATAATAATAATAAGTTTAAAAATTCGTTTCTCGTAGAAATATGTCATTACCGTAAACAAAACCAAAATCGAGCTTGAGTAGTGATCGGAGTGAATTTTTCCTAAAAGAGGAAATTCATCAAAGATCGGTAACCCTAGCTGACAGACAGGATGTCACCTGTGGTGTAGTGGTTAGCATAGCAACCTACTAAACCCAAGATCGCGGGTTCGCAGTCCTGCAGACGACCTTAGGATTTTCTAAAGGGAGTAAAAAATCCTTAGCTATGCCGTCCTTCAGAAGGGACGTAAAATGGGGGTCCCGCGCCTGTGCGATGTCAGGTTCCTGTTAAAGATCCCTTTCCTAATTATACCTGGATAGGCAAAATTTAGGACTCCCACCGTAGCATCGTCCGACTAGGCATAGCAGCATAAAGTGACGTTAAACGAAATAAACACACCCTTGCTGACAGGAACGAACTTCATGACAATTTTCACCCTACACTCCACCAGCATCCTTGAAGGGTGTTTTCCAGGATCATTCTTTATAAATTGCCATTACCATAACAATTTGCTGCCAGTTTTTGATGAAGGCATGATTATTTTTTCATTACATTTTGGTGATAAGGTGTAACAAATTCATGGTCCAGCCTTTGCAGTTTTCTTGCAGTTAAGGCTAAATATACCCCTTTCAGTCAAGCGTTGGAAACAGAAGAATTTATTTCCGCAATTTCTCCGGAACGGAATGTCCGATTTTCAATCTGTAAAATTCTTTGTGTATTTGGTAAACACAGAATTTACGCTACGAAGCGTTTTTTTGTATAAATTTAATAATTAGGAAAATAGAACGTAAAAATAGGTGTTAAATATATATTTTTAAAAATATGAGGTTATAGTCAGTTGTAGAAACGTTTTTTGAAACGAATGACATATTTCAACTAATCATAGCATGCATATTGCGATCGTAATGTGAAAAATACGAATTTTGTTTACAACCGGATGGAATTGGGTCAACGGCTGAGACGGTCTCTTCCTTACCGAAATCACTCTCACATAGATATTCCTCGATTTGTGAAGAGCTAAAGAAATATTGTATGATTTTGTTTTCTTGTTATTATTATTTTTTATGTGTTGTTAGATTCAGTCTATTAACAATTTCTCATTTTTTGAAGTAAGAATAAGGCAATTAAAATAAATTTTTCGAATTGACAAAAGCTGAATTAAAGTTTTAATATATATTTTGATGAATTTATCAAATGTGTTATTTGTCTATTTATAACCAAATTATAAAAATTAAATTTTGTTTATGCAATCCTTATTTTATTGCGGTATCTATACCAAACACTGGCCCTTTTCAATGACTAATTATTAGGGACAAACAGGCCTAGTTACAGTAATTTGTAAACTTTTATTTTCACTTGAAGCGTTTGACGGTCCAACAGATTGAATGCCAACCATGATAATTACAATTTAAAAAAAAAAAAACTATTACTGTAATGTGTTGTACTCTAATTTGAAGATCAATCAAAAATTCGAAAAATCATGAACTGATAATAGCTGCGTAGCTGTTATAGTTGTGATAAATATGTCTTTTTATAAAGTCAACAAAGGAGTCATTGTCTATTTATTTTCAAATACAGAAAAAGATTCGTTTACTTACTGCAGGAAATTACACTGACCCTTCTCACCTGCAAAGTATTAGGGACAAATAACATGAAATAGTCTAAATTAATTTCATATAGTTACCTAGCCGATAGGTATCTAGGTAACTATAATATGTTACCTATGTATCAATATGTATAACCTATAAGTAACTATAATATGCTACCTATGTATCAATATGTATAACCTATATAGACTAAAGTAACTATAGATATAAATATAATAATTTAGTTGGCATGTCGGTATATGAAATCAAGCCCATAGTATAGAAACCAGGTAAAAGATATTCGGGAAAACCCAGTAACAATTGAAAATATTACCTGTTCAGACCAAATTGTATTTTTGTTCAATTTCTATCGTTGTAAAGATGGAGCATAACGAAGAAGAACAATTTATTGGACGTAGAAATTTACATAGAAATAGATCTAAATCCAAAAAGAATTTCCACCTATCTGCTAGACGAAGAAGAACTGCACTAAAAAGAAGAGATAATGATAATGATATAAAGTAAGTACCCACATAATATTTATTATAATGTAATCTGAATGTATAGTGTTGTCGGTTCGCTGAGTTGTGAAAATTCGACTTTGTATGAATACTTTTGTACTAATTGTCCGTAAACATCGTAAATATAATCAAAAAATGAAACATAAATAAAATGAACATCATTAAAATGGCTAACCTCTTGGAAATGTTTTAGAATTATCGTACTATAAAGAGTTGGGCAAAATTAATCTAAAAAATCGACTGAAATATTTAAATTCCAAGAAGTTAGTTGTCAAATATTTAGTTGTTTATTTATTTTATTCCCCCCAATTCTGCTATATAGTAATTTCATTGTTCCCAAGGCTCGTGTATATGAACGATTTCTTTTCATTCGGTACATCAACAATCGTGATTCTTTGTTGTTGTTTTCTCAATTGAAAACGGAGAAAATGATTATATTCAAATGAAAAGAGGATGATATTCCTTGGAAATAGACTGGTCAGGCTTCAAGTACTTTTGCAATAATGTGTTCTACACTACTTTGATAAATCAAAAATATGAAAAAGCGTTTGATAAATGCAAGAAATGAGAGGACAGTCCATTTATTTCCAAATAAATAAAAATAATTTCTTTAGCTACTGCTGGAAATCACATACTATCTATCCTTTTTCACCGGCTAAGTATTTGATACAAACAGTCCAAATAAAATTCATTTAGTTTCTGCGAGAAAACAAAAATAAAAAATAAAAATAAAAAAAAAAGCAAGCAGACGCGATTAGTAACCCAACTAACAAAGAAAAGGAAACAATCGCTCTAAATATGATCCTAAAACGATGTTCTACAATTCATGGTAATTGACAATTCCATGGAACTTCCAACTGATCTAATGCTGCAGATAACTCAATCAATTTGCCTTTTATTTAGATTTGGTTCTTCCTTTTTTGTATGTAGACACACCTTGAATGGCATTTGTTTTTTTATTATTATTATATATACCATGATTCATTTTTTCTTCAACTTTAGTTCCTTAGTTTTGTATATAGATAGATTAGTTTTGTATATATAGATGGATATGTATGTAAGAGGCGCTCCACATCATAATGGTCTGCTGTTGCTAAAAAGCTGATATATGATCATTTTCGTTCACCAGCTATGGAGTACGGAGCCGAAAATGAGGAGGTAGCTATTCGACAATTTGAAGAAAAGACCGGACTGAAAGTGGAACCTTGTGGACTTTTCGTTCACTGCACATATGGCTTCCTTGGTGCATCCCCAGATGGTTTGATTGGAACAGACTCTATAATCGAAGAGAAGTGTCCTAAATCCGCTCATAATATGACAATTAGTGAAGCCTGCCTGAAACTTAAATATTTTAATATAGAAAATAATGTACTGCAACTAAAAAAAAACAGCGATTATTACTTACAAGTTCAGGGCCAACTCCAAATTTTAGGTAGGAACAAGTGCTATTTTGTAGTGTGGACTTCTAAAGATATGCTGTATGAAATTATACACCGAGACGATGATTTTTGGAAAACGAAAATGCTTAGAAAATTAATATTTTGCTATATATAAGGAGGTGATTCTCCCTGAATTATTAGATCCCAGGTTGGTGAGGTCATTGCCTATTAGGGAACCCGACATTTCTAAGCTGTGATGTGCAATATAGCTGTTTATAGATGGTGTATATATATGTACGATGTATGTGTGTGTTTGTGTGTGTGTGTATACTAACAATAATTTAATTTTATATATGTTTTATTAAAATATAATCATTTTTGATTGATTTGTTGTATTCTGTGTTTTGTCCATTTGTTTTTTTAAGAACTATACACCCAAACACACCTGGAATCCTGACACTCTAATTCTTCTCCTGCTCTTATTTATAGAATATCAAGTATAGATATTCTATAAATAAAGTGTCAGGATTCCAGGTGTGTTTGGGTGTATAGTTCTTAAAAAAACAAATGGACAAAACACAGAATACAACAAATCAATCAAAAATGATTATATTTTAATAAAACATATATAAAATTAAATTTTTTTTTTTTTTAAATATATTTTTTTTTTTTTTTTTTTTTAATTATTTACAGAAAAGAATATTCTTGCCAGATCTTGAATTATTTATTGATTTTTTTTTTTTTTTTTTTTTTTTTTTTTTTTTTTTTTTCAAAAGAGTTCAAATATACGTATTGAATGAAGATTAAATTCAAAAGAGGTTTTGCATAAAAGTTTTAGTTCCTGCTACGAGGGTAAGTCAATAATTATCCGCAATATAGTTATGAAATTTTATTGAAATGAAATAGGAAACTTACAAGTACATCATTTTTCGACATAGTCCCCTTGCTTTTCAATGCACTTGGTCCAACGTTGTTCAAGTTTCCTGATGCCCTCATGGAAGAAGGTTTTGGGTTGAGATGCGAGCCAGGAATGCACCGCTTCTTTCAATGCTTCGTCCGAGGCAAATCGATGGCCCCTAATTGCCTGTTTGAGTGGACCAAACAAGTGAAAATCAGATGGAGCGAGATCGGGACTATATGGAGGATGATTCAATACTTCAAAATTGAGTTTCTGAAGCGTTTCTACAGTGTGGGCAGCTGTATGCGCACGGGCATTGTCGTGCAACAACACAACACCTTTTGACAGCAGTCCTCGGCGTTTGCTTCGAATTGCAGGCTTCAGCTTAGCAGTAAGCATCTCACTGTAACGTTCACTGTTTATTGTTGTGCCCCTTTCCTGATAATGTTCCAGTAATGGACCTTGTGAGTCCCAAAAAACCGTAAGCATAAGTTTTCCTGCGGACGGTTGGGTTTTGAATTTTTTCTTGCACGGCGAATTTGGATGTTTCCATTCCATACTCTGCCGTTTACTCTCCGGCTCGTAATGATGGATCCATGTTTCGTCACCAGTAACGATCCTGTCTAAGAAGTTGTCCCCTTCGTTAACATAGCGATCCAAATGTTTTGTGCACACGTCCAAGCGCGTTTGTTTATGCAACTGTGTCAGTTGTTTTGGAACCCATCTTGCACAAACTTTATGAAACCCAAGTCTGCTGTAAATGATTTCGTAGGCAGAACCGTGGCTAATTTGCAGACGATTTGCCACGTCGTCAACAGTTATCCGTCTGTCTGAGAGAATCATTTCATGTGAACGCTCAATGTTTTCCTCGTTTATGGCGGTAACTGGTCGTCCAGCTCCTTCATTTTGCGTAACACTTGTGTGACCATTTTTGAATTTTTCAATCCATTCATAGACACTCCGTCGTGGCAAACAATTGTTCCCGTACTGTACCAAAAGTCTTCGATGAATTTCGGCCCCTGATACACCTTCCGACCACAAAAAACGGATCACTGAACGTTGCTCTTCTTTGGTGCAAATAGAAAGTGGAGCGGCCATTATTAACAGCACGACAGCGATAACAAAACTAACCTACCAGCTTGATACGAACATAAACATAACAACGAATAAACAAAGCATGCGCCATCAACACAAAAGAACAGTACTGCCAACATAAACAAAAATATAGCTATATTGCGGATAATTATTGACTTACCCTCGTACAACTAACATTTGGGCTTAAAATTATTTACTGTTTTAATATTAAAATCAAAAAGCTTTAGTCCTTTTGTTGATTCCATACAAAATTGATTAGTTCAAAAATGATAAAATTTGATACAAGATCATAATATTGTACAGATTAGAAATCTGATGAATTCTAATATGTAGAAAATTTTTACAATGTAATGTAATGTAGGTACATGTTTTGTCGTCAACTTAAATTATTATTATATTTGTTATTTTAATTGTATTATATTTTTTTTTATAAATAATTGTCATGGATCGAATAAAACAGATCTTATCGGTAAAAGTAAAATTATACTTAATTATAGACTTACGTAGACCAATAAAAACGTTTTCTATTTTAATTCTATGGTGAAGTAGTTAGTCCAGGACTCTTATTTTCCAGATAATTTCTATTTACATTATGAAGTTTTAATGAATAATTAGGTTAATTTTAGGTTTTTAGCAATATAAAATATAAATATTATGTTCTCCTAATATGTATGTTGTTTTTACTTTGAAATTCTTAGTAGATACGAAAGAAACTTGATAATCAAATTTTATAAATATCAGCTGTTACATTCTATATTTTAAATGTGTTTTGAAGTTGAAGGGTTCAATGAAACAGTACTTAGGAATTCATAAATTATTAATAGTTATATATTTCTTAGTTAACTGTTATCAATAAAATTAAAAATTTCACTTGTATAAATAAACAGTAATAGTTTACTTATGTTTTATTTTTTTTAATCGATCCACTTATTTGACTGTTGTGATAAAAGTATAGTTGACTGGTATGATGAATGGAGAAGAAGATGATCAGGGATGCAGTCAAAGAGGAACACCGCGTCTAAGAAGAAATTCTAAGAATTTCCTCGAAGTTCCTCTTTGACTGTATTCCTGATCATCTCCTTCTCCATAACTGTTGTATTCAGTGAAAAGAAAATAAGTTTGATTTTGCTTTTAAAAAAATATAAGTTTACAGATCGTTGTAAACATATTTGAAATTTTTATTTTTTTAATAGGAAACTAGTTGGTTCCTTTTGTGATTTTTAAATTTCAGTGGTCCTTCTGGTCACTGCACTCATTTTATATACAGCAAGTGGGAAATTACACCATTCGGTTTCTGTTGTGCTTCATTCTATAGGGGTCTTATGTCTAAACAGGCCAACTTTTCCCTCAATTAGTGACAGGTATATAGAGTATAACAAAATATAAAAAAATTAAACTTCAAAAGGAGTGCTGTGGTGGGACTTCCCACCGGATTTACGGAATGAATGTAGTGATAGACCAAAAAAGACCACCCTGTTCTATGATATATAAATAATATATGAAATTTTAATTGAATTTTGAAGTAGGACCGAAAAAATTTTTTTTCTATTGTGTTCAAATATGACCAAGTGATTAACCAGCTTTTTTAAAAAAAAAAAAGTTCGCCAGAAATTTTTTTTAATTCGGACAAAAAAAAAAAAATCGGAAAACGTAGCGTGAATTTAATGGGGGTTTTATTACTAAATCCGTTTAGAGATCTAATACTGATAATTCTGTTCACAAATAAGAGCGAAAATAAATTCGCCCTAAAAGTGCTGCCATCTCTTGAAAAAAAATCTTACTAAAAATCGGGATGTTTAGCCTTAAATAACTTTTTTTCTAATATAAACCTAAAACATCATTACCGTAGCTGTAATTGTCTCATTACCATTGCTAAAACGTTTGGTTACAGTAATCACGTTTTAGGCATAGTAATGACATTTTACGCCTGTTTTCTATCACAAAAATACATACAATACATAATTTGTATTTGCCTAAGATAAAAAAAAGTAGTATGAAATTTGGTTTTTGAAAACTTCATGACTAAAATAAAAAAGTTTTTTTCATAAATAGTTTTATTATTTTTGTATTTATTTATCTTTATAAAATGTGTTTGAAAGCGTTAAATTTTTTAATTTACTATTAGAAGTAAATAGCTTTTATAAAACTCTTAACTAACTTTTAAACTTTAAAAGTACCTAGCTCACATCATTACCATGTTAGTTATTACAGTATATGCCCAAACATTGAATTTGAATTTGAAATTTTGAAGCAGGAACATTATTTTAAGCATTTTCATAACGTCAGGAGACTATTCTGTGTGGAAAGATATTTGAAAGATAATAATTTTTTTTTACTAATATTTTTTTCAAAGTAGATTTGTCAAAATGGCCAGTAATGTTAGAAGCAGCCTTGTATTAAATACATATAAAATAAATACCTGTGAAATAATGAAGGAACTCGCTAGGGTAGATACTCGTCTAATAACTTCTAGATTATCACTCCAAAGTTGTGACGAACCCAAAGGCTGACCCCAACAAGCACAGTCAACTAATGCTCTAGCTTGTGCATCCAAAGATCTTAATGTATTTGGGTTTTCTCCTCGCATACATACTGCAATATATTACTGCTTATTATAAACTGTAAAATAAGGTGAGGACAGAGAAGTAAAAGGTTCAACTTAAAAAGCTCAAAGAACCCGAAGAGTCCCAAGAGTATTTAAATAACATTAATGAAAAGTTCTGTAATTTACAATAAAAAGAAGGTGAGGATGTCGATGAAATGTGGTCAAATATTCATAACATTATTTGTGATGCAGCAGAAGAAGTAATTGGCCCCAGCCAAGTACAGAAAAGGTTTCCATGGTTTGATTATAGGGAGTGTAGCCAGGCCACAATGCACAAAAATGAAGCCTATACACTCATGCTTCAGAAGAAACGTACCCGACCATCAGTAGATATTTATCGCCAACGACAAAGATAAGAAACGTGTATCCATCGGTGCAAAAAAGGGAATTGGGGAAATAGAAAGCTAGAAGAAATAGAGAGATTGGGGAGCATTAATGAATGCCAAAAATTTTATGAAAAAGAGAACAGCGGTTGAAAGCCGTTCAAACCTCGAATCTCAGCCTGTAAGGACACTGATGGATCTCTATTGAATGAAAAAACTCAAGTGCTACGGGGATGGAACAAGTACAGTTCAATCTTGATAATCCGACACATATGGGACCACGCAACCGTCGGATTATCAAAGAATTCCAGATTATCAAGAGTAATAGAAAAAAAAGAATGAGTGTATTTAGATATATTGAAAATGCTTACATATTATAGAAATAAATAAAAACTATACACAAATATATGTAATTTTACTAGGAAAAATAATCAATAATTGTTTTTTGTTTCTTGGCATTATACATTTTATCAAAAATTCTATATTGTAGACTTTTACGCACCAGGACATCATCATTTGGGCCCGCCATTCTCTACGGCCCATTTGGTGCACACTCTGAGAGCTTTGAAAGCTTAGCTGTCGGAGACAGCTCGCCGATTCGAACCCACGAAGTCATCATCAGACAGTGACTGAAAATTTTCCACGCTCGTTCCTTGAAGCCAATCAGTGGCTTATCCTCCATTGTCAGGGTAACACTTGCCTCACATTTCTCGGAAAGCTCTTGCACAAATTGGGAAGTCAATTCTAAAGTTGAGTTGATTTTTTCAGGATGATCACCCATAACTTGTGATTTGAAGGGAGGGTATGTTGGCCAAATCTTCCACGAACACTGGATAGTGTCACTTTTAAGGTTATTCCAGCTGTGAGCTAGATTGAAAACGACATCTTTAATGTTGGTCATTTTCAAAAAAATATTTATTCCTTCAGTTTGTTTTATTATATCACAAAGGAGCAATTTTTTTGTAATTAATTTTTATCTACTGGATTACATTTTGGTACATAGGTTGCAAGAGTGGTGTCGTGTTTGGAGGCATGTAGAGGAAAAGTTGCTTACCTTCAGAGTGTAGATCCTCTTCTTTAGGGTGTCCAGGTGCGTTATCCAAAAGTAGCATAGCTTTAGCAGGCATGCTATGGTCTTTTGAAAATTTGTTCACATTCATTTTTTCAGCATCAATAGTACCGAGAATTTTTGTTGTTTACATCTCGTGGGGAAAATGAGATTGCGTTTACCGGAAGACGCCGGATTACCGAACGTGCCGGACTAACGAATAGTCAGATTATCAAGACTGTACTGTACTTCAATCACTTGCTCAATGGTAATCAGGTACAGGAAGCTCAACAGAAGAAGTGGACCTTAGTCGAACCCCTGAAGATGACCTCGAATCTCCAGACGAAGAGGAACTATGTGAAGCCTTTGACAAACTTTCGGCCGAGCTATTCAAGAAAGGGGCTGATCAGCTTCGAAATCAAAGAGAATCAAAGGTTCAGACCAGTGGAACCATCTTTAATCATTCGGTAAAAATCCTTGGATATGCTGATGATATCGACATTATTGGGAGATCAAAAGCTGCATTGGAAGAAGCCTTTCTTGCCCTTGATGATGCTGCCAGGAAGCTTGTTGTTAATACCAACAAAACCTAATATATGATTGCTGCTAAACAAGGAGGTACCAACGAAAGTTTGGTCGAAATTGGTAATCATTCTTCTGAACAAGTTGAGGAATTTGTGTACCTCAGGTCTCAGGTCAGTGCCATTAATGATGTTTCAGCTGAGATAAAGAGGCAAATAACATCAGCCAACAGGTATAACTTTGGACTGCGTAGGCACTTGGAAAGTAGTTCACTATCAAGATCTACAAAAAAAAGATTATACAAGACCCTGATTCGACCAGTGTTAACCTATGCCTCAGAAACTTGGGCCTTTTCGAAGTCAGATGAAATGGATCTTCAAACGTTTGAGAGAAAGATGCTAAGATGCATTTACGGTCCAGTAAAGAATGGTTCAGCTTGGAGAAGACGCACGAACAGGGAAGTGTACTCGCTGATTGGTGAGGCTGATGTTGGCAAAATTGTGAGGATTGTTAAGCTCCGCTGGGCAGACCATGTAGCAAGGATGGGGACAGATGAAATCCCAAATAAACTTCTGAATGAACATGGAACATGGAACACGGCCGAGAGGTCGTCCTAAGCTTCGATGGGGGGATGGTGTGGAAGAAGATGCTAGAACCCTGCTCGGAATATGGAATTGGAGAGCAGCTGCACTTGACCAGTTAAACTGGTGGAAGCTGCTTGAGGAGGCCAGGACCCACCCAGTAATGGATTGTTGCGCCAATTGAAAAAAAAATATTATAAACTGTAATTTATTTAAATTTATGTAACTTTAGTTTTTCAATGCTCAATATTTAAGAAATATTTTACTAACAAATAAAGGAAGTAATGTTAACGATTTAGCAAGAGTTCTATAATCCATTTAATGAGACTTTAAAATATATATTTTATAAGGTTGCATAACATATAATAAGCTTAATTTTAGAAAATGAATAGTTTAAATATTTGAATTATTTAAATTAGTTAGCTTATTCATTTTTATTTTTTTATTCCATAATATTTTTATAGTTTATTTGCATTAAATTTGTTTACATTTGTTTATTTTTATTAAATTTGTTAATATTTTTCTTTAGAATAGTTTTGCTTGAATATCAATTAGATTATAATTACATAAATATATTTAATATTTTTGTTATTTAAATATTTTGTTGGATATTTTTAAATTGCTAATAATTTTTTCATTGTAGCAAGTTTAATCAGTAAACATTTTTTAACATAAAAACTAATAAATGGGCATTACAGACCGTTAATGTATAAATAACAAGAAACAGTTTTGAGAGTAACAAGAATAACACAAAAATAAGCAAAGTAATAATCTTTGAAGCATATCAATATATACTCATATTTCACTGGATCCTACCAACTATAACAAAGAATAGGCAAAATCCTGTAATATCATATCTTGAAAAACAAAGAGATTCCATGAATACATTTTTGATAGAATTATTTCCAGTCCAGCAAATGACTTATTCTGATAAATGAAAGGTGGAAAATTTTACAGTTTAACTGTATTGTCAAGCTCTTAAACACATATACTAAAAGTAAATTTTGTTTCAAGTAACTGAAGTCATTTCTGTAGAATAACAGTTGTTTTATTTAAAAAAACGTTTAATTATATGATGAACTCATTATTTAAATATATCCAAATTAAATTACTGTTTATCGTCACCTTCATCATACTTTGTTCCTCTTTATCACATTACTTTATTATAAAAAGAAAAAAAAATGCTGATATATTGTAAAAAAGAGCACTTAAGGGTAAAATTTTCATCAAATTACAAGTACATAAATATTTAACATCCAAGATAATAATAATAAAAAATCTTCTTACACTGTCTGGCAACTTCTTCTAACATAGTAAAAACAACCTTTTGAACACCTCCAGGAAGATGGCAAAGGGGTTTTTCTGAGCATAGCAGACTCAACAACTTTGTGATATACCTGAATCTTCTTCTGTCCCTCACAGCACTTCTCCAGTCTAACCGCTTCAAAACGTCACTAAGAGCATTGAAACCTGCAACCTGGAGTAAATAAAAAAAATTGTTATTTATATAAATAAATTATGAAAAAATAAATAAAATAATTAAAAACAAAAATACTGCTTTAGCAAACAAACCCAGCCATCTTACCTCTTTAGTAGATTTGATGGTGATCTGACAGTATGGTTGTGTTTTGACACCATCTGTTACACAAGACTAATATAACACAACTATTTAAAACTCCATACAATTTTATTTTAATAAACAAAAGCAAACATTAGCTTAGCACAACAGTGTAAAATTATACACCCAACTTAAAAAAATAAACAAATAATAAAATGTTAGCACAGTTTTATAGATAACTTTCTTTAACAATAAATAATAAAAAAAAGAAAACCAATACACTTAAATCTTTAACCTTTTCAGTATTGGTCTATAAGCCAATATGAGGTCCCAGGACGTGGAAGATTTTTTATTTTTTAAACTGATCTTTCAATGATTGTTTTTTAATATAGACGGTCAGTATCAAAGTAGTCATTTTCACTACTTTTGCCACAGCAGTCCTCAGAAAAAAATCAATGCAAGAACAGATTTATCCGCCATTCGGCTTAAGAGCCCACACTAATAGAGGCTGGATATTTTCGCCACTCGGCCTTATGGTGAAAACAACAATTCTATAAAGAAAACCCATAGGATATACATATTTTGGAGAAGAATTTTAGATCTGGTGCTAGAATTGTAATCATCCTTTATTTTACTACATTTATAACAAATTTTATTACATATTTAAACAGAAAAACATTCTTTCTAGCACATAAATGGATCCTTCAAATGTGTTGAGTTTATTTAAATTTTTGTGCATGTTTTGTAGTGAGTCAAAAGGTTAATTAGCTGACATCAGCACGAAATAAGTTTTGAAAAAAAATTGATTCTACATTGGTTCTTTATGTTCTTTATGCCAGGTGATATTAACCTCTAACACAGAACGATACACGAACTGTATTTTAAGGGTGGAGAAAATCGCCAAAAATACCTCGACAATTTTATGGATTTTGAGGCCTGCCACTCAAAATTTAATGGGGAAAATATCAGATTAAGCAGAATAGTATAGAAACACATTACCTGGAAAAATGTTCTAAAAAGGATTACGGTAAACTATACAATCTCTCAACAAAAAAGTTACTTATTAATTAATCAAAACAATATAAATAAGAAACTTTCATGAAAATATCCTGGTACAACTGTTTTAGCTAACTATTCAATCATTGAAATGTAATTCAATGAGAATAGAACTTATCAACAGATTAATCCTTAACCAGCAAATTGGTAAAAACACAACTGTTCAGGATGGCCAAAAAATCATACAGATTTTGACATAAAATTCTTCTAGAAAGAACACTAGATACTGAATTTAAGAAGACAGTAATCTAACGCAAATGTATGAAACTGTTTTTCAGCCATTCTGAAAAGTAAAGCTTCTTAATGATTCCCTAGTTTAGCATAAACTTGACGATATTTTTTTTTTTTTTTTTATGCATTAATTTTTTTTTTTTTTAAATCAGAAGTGTAAACAATTATTCCACTCACCAGGGGACCATTAATTTTGATTCAATTTTTTTTTTTTGGTAATTCTAAATAATTAACATTGACACATAATTGTTCATATTGTTCAATGCACACTAAAAGGGGACTTTCCAGACTATTTAACTAGGAGAATTAATGCAAATAAATTAAGTGAAAAAAGTTGAAACTAAAAAATAATTTTGGCAAAAGTTATTAAAAAAATTTTGACTGTTGAATTATTTACTAAAGGACAGTCTGGAAGATTCTGTAAAAACGACATGTATTTTATTTTCATGGACATAAATATTAATTTAAACAGCCATTCCAAAGAAATCATTTTCAAATACTCTACAAGATAAAACTTTAAAATATGGTTGTGAGTTTATGGTTTTTATGAGGCTAGTAAAAGGAAACATATTTCAATTAAATTAAAAGATTCAATAAGTAGGTCCATCACAAAACTCAAAAAAATAAATATAATAGTACCTTTCAAAAGACTTTTCTCAATACCTTCCACTTCTTTTGACAACCTAAAAACAAATGAAAATTAAAAATATTTTAAAATAAAATTTATAATAACTTAATCATAAATATTCAACATTTACAATTAATTATTTTGAGAAATAATTTTTTTAATTAAAAAATATATCTATTAAAACCAGTTTTAAGACTGCCACATTAGCATAACAATGGGTTAATGCCAATTCAGGTGATAAAAATTAAAAATTTAAGTAATTTAACAATCTTTAAGCAATGTCATTCATCATACACATACTGTCTAATTCAAGGCAATGAAAATTAGATTTAAAAATTTAATATAAAACATAATTATTTAAAACTTTGCCGATAGGATAGTAAATAGAGACTTTAAGAAACATAATAATTAAATTAAGGGAATACTCTGAGAAAATATTGAACTAGGATACTGTCCATAGAAAATATGGAAAATAAAAAAAACATATAATTTTAGATAAAGGAAGTGTGGTAGCTCAGAGGGTAAGGCACTGAACTAGCTCCGGGACAAGGATGCAATTTTTAGAATAAAAATTTACTTTTTGTTTTTTAGATAAGTCCAAAGTAGAGTAAAAATCAGAAGGAAAAAAAGGGAAAGAAAACCCTTACCTAAAACTAGCTGGAATAAAGTATACAATCATGAAACCAAAATTGTAGATCTGCATCAGTTCTTTTAACAATGGTGTAAGAAAAATCTATAATGTTTTAATAAGTAGAGACCAGTCGATAAATTGTACTAACAACCAGAGAATTAGGTAAATTATTAATTTAACTATTTTCTAATTTCTAGTTTATATAATAGGCATAATAACAAAAGATAATAATATTTTATATTCTAATAATTTAGGCAAAAATCTAATTCAACTTTCATTGAGATTGGGTTTTGAGAATTTGTATAAATAGTTCTGAACAATTTATAAAACTTTCAGTTAAAAAATAAATGATGAGGTTTTTCTGAAATTAAAAATATGATCGAAATCGAAACAATTACAATAAATAAATAAAAATATGGGTAAGAAATATTTTCCATTTTTGAAACATAGAAAAATACTATTTTTAACAAGCCTACCATTTTTTATTGAAGTCATTGCAAGAAACATCATGAAATCTGCAAAAAAAACAATCACCATTAATATAATTTTAAAACATGCACCTGAAATTCAAAAATCATTTTCTTGTCAAATATTTTTTAAATTAACTAATATTAATTATTTCAATAAACCAAATATGGAGAAAAATGTTTTCTAACAAAAATGTTTTTGTTAGAAAACTATAAATTTTCCAAGCTAATCAATTAGTATTAGAATTTAGTCAATATCCTCTGGGGCTATAGTAATGAGAATCGGATCATTTAAGTTACCTTTTAAATGGTTTTTCTTTAAAGTTCTAGACCTTATTTTCTAGTATTGCTTACAGAAAAGATATGGTCTAGAATGGTAGATGTGTATTCTCTTTAAGCTTCTGTAATAATGAACATTATAATTATTCTTCTTTCAATATTAAGTTACCTATCATGCTAAAGATAATAGAATCAAGTATCCTGATTTTTGAAATAATCAATTTCTTGCAACATCAAAAAAAATTGTACCACAAAGTAGCAGATTTATTAGGGATAAAATTCTGTAGTGTCAGGTACATCATAACTAGGTTTGAGGAGCGTATTAAAACCGAAAATATAAGGCGTATAGGTTGACCAAAGAAACTGAACAAAAGGACAAGGAGACAAATAATATGGAGAGCTTGGAAAAATCCTTCTGTCAGCTCTCAGGAATCGGCTCTTAAGGTTGAATCAACATTTGGAACGTCTTTTAGTGAAAGGGCAATAAGATATCCCTACAATGGAGTGAGTAATCTTGAACCAAGTGATAAAATATAAATGCAGAAGACTGTAAATATATTGTGCTGCAACCTGCCAGCAAGTGTGGAAAAAAATGGTTATTATGGACCAGGTTGTTTCTCAGCAGGACAATGATCGCAAACATGCAGTCAGAAAAACCAAGGAGTGGCTAATATGCAAGACAACTTACTCCACATACCTTCTCAGTCACCAGATATTAACATTATAGAAAATTTATGGCATACCCTCAACCAAAATGTAAGAAAGCACAATATTACAGGAAAACACCATCTTAAACAACCATTGAAAGAAAAATGGGAACATATCAATCTAGATTAAATTAGAAACCTTAGCCATTAACTGTAAATTTAAACTAAATTAAAGAAAATTACCACCACCATATTTTATAACTGGCACTGGGAGATTATGTAAACGATTACATTTTCCTACATCTTTTCATGGATACAATCTCTAATGATTTGATTTTTTCCATAAAAAAAAGTCTGTGACACTCGTTAATAATAATAATAGGTACATAAAAGATTTATTTTTGTTAAAAGGTTTAAAAATAAGTTAGGTTTCTATTTACTTTCAGACACTAAATTTATTGTTGTCACTTTTCTAGTCGGCCTTCTAGTTTAATAATCAAGTTAACTTTTCTTGTTTAAATATTATATTTTGTTTAGTACGTTTTATAAAAAATTATAGCTGATGTGTTTCTCTAAATATCATTTCAATTATCCCTATAAACCTATGAAGAAATGAATGTCCATTTGTACAATCACTAGTGTCCACAGGTACAAATGGGTACCTATGGACACTAATCAGTAAGTTACAAACATTATTTTCTGTAAAAATAAAATTACTTTTCAAAATAAAGACACCAGGGTTCAATAGCCCCTAAAATTTCTTATCTAATGGTACAATAACCACTCAGATAAATAAAGCCCCGAAAATGAGAAAAATTTATAAGTGAAAATTGTCCACAAGTACAGCAACTTCCCCTACAACTTCTATATCAAAAATCATATAAATCGAAGAGGTCAAGGTCCAAATCCAATATAAAATTGGTTGATTTAACATGGAATGAACCAATGTATTACTGTACAGTTAAACTTACAACTATTAACTTAAAACATTAATTACTTCCCTTAATACTATCAACCAGTGTCAAAACAGAATTTTAAGAATTCTTTTAATTTTATTTATGTACATAGAAAGGATATATAATTACCATACAGCTTGGATTAATTAATAAATTATGTATCCAATAAATAATAGAATAATTGAAAGCAAGTTTCAACAAATACCACAAAAACAATAAGAAACATATTAAAACAATAAACAAATGATTACTAAAACTGAAAATTAAATTTAATATATTGGCACCAAAACCTAAATCATAAAAAGTTGATGAAATTTTAAATGACTTAAAAGCACAACACATCCTATTCATTTTCTTAAAACATATTTGTACATTATGTCAAGTTTTAATTGATAACTCATATTACGATATTTTTTTATTCAAAGCAAAAGGATGGATCTACCAATCCCTCTTGGGTCAATATAATTGTGTGTTATGTCAATACACAATAGACTAATCACAAGTACTGAATCTGAAGCATTGCTGGTTCAGTGTCACTTCAAACAGTTGAAATTTATTTTAGGACAGACCCATGAAATTAATATTGATCATCTTACTCTGACTAGAGTTAGGAAACCTGCAGTTAATTAGAACACTCTAGATGCCTAATCATAGACAAATTAAGTATAACAAATACTAATCTAAACCTGGAAAAAATTTAATGATTGACATGCCCATTATAATGGTCATATCCAGTAACATTATATAAGTGTAAATGATATATATATATATATATATATATATATATATATATATATATATATATATATATATATATAAAATTACTTAATCATGCTTTTAATCAAAGATAATAGAGTTTTTCAAAGGTGAAGCAATAAACATGTAATGAACCAGGAAGCTACTTGAAAGTTGTAACTTGCCTATTGTCTCCATTTATATTAATACTGCTCAAACATTCAAGAACTTTTTTTTTCTCCCAACCTTCCTCAGTTTTAACCCAGTGCTCGCCAGGGGATCTCCAATCTTTGGAAATGAAAGGCATCCCTATGACAGCTCGGAAAACTGACAAGACACAAACGTAAATAAGACTAGATTATAAGTGCATTGAACCAATCTAGTTGTGGTAGTCAGCTGATTTCTGCAACTTTCACGACGCAATTTCCCTCACTCTTCAACAGTCAATTCTTTTTTATTAATCAAAGATAATTTCATCATCAAATATTCTACAAATATCTTGATTTAATTATTGGCTAGTAGTTTCTCTAATAGTTTTAATGAGCTTTTGAACGTATTAGAATACAAAATTAGAATAATTACAAATTCATTGATAAATAACTAAATCGAAATATTTATAAGCTTACGAGTATTTATAGAATATAAACATGATTGTGTTTTAGTACAAATAAATTAAGATATTGACATATTTATTTTCGATATGATGTTATATAAATGACAACACTGCGCTATCTTTTAGCTGTTCTACCGGCAGCCTGTTCTAAGCTCAAGCGTTGGTCGGTTGTACGATTCGGTTTATCTCTAGTTTGTGAGTATTAGTGTTATCGGAATTTAGACATATTCTTTTACGATCTCTGGTTACCGAGGTAATATCTGTGAATCTAATAATATTCTCTTGTTTATGATACTCCTCTTGTTTCTGCTACTTATTAGTTTTGTGTTCATCTCAGATGGCATCTCAAGGAAACCAAAGTAGCCGATTGTATGTCGGGGGATTGAATATGTCCGTTCAGCAAAAAGATGTTGAAGACTTATTCTCAAAATATGGAAACATACTTGGTAAATTAATAATTATACTAAACCGTGCCTATAACAATTAAAGCACATGCTAATTTAATAAGTAATGGTGTTTGTTCATTTTATCTGCTTCTAGAAATAAGGATGAACAGAAATTTCGCATTTGTTCAGTTTTCTGAAGACAGTGAAGCTCAATGTGCGATTAAGGATTTACATGGAACTCAGCACTTTGGACGTAGATTAGGTATGATTAGAGTTTGTTTTATTATTTGTAACTCCCTTTCATTATTTCCTTCATGACGACAAAACTTTGAGTCAATATTTCTTATTCCAACCCTAGTTAGCAGTTCCATGGCCAAAAAGAAATGTTCAGATGACTTATTATGTTAATAAGGATGTTTTAGATATCTCAGGTTTGAATTCATGAAATTCAACTTTTTCTAGTTATGAATACCATGTGTATCAATCATACTAATTGAATTGTCTGTAGTTTGTCAAATTATCAAAAAATAATTAGTTTGATCACACCATAAGTTTTATTTTTAAATGTTACCTTCTTATTCCAGATGTAAAGAGATAGACTGGCATATGATCAGAAGTAATAGAATCTGTGATGAGAAATAGGAGTTATTTAAAGGCATTTAATTTTTTTAAAGCTTTATTAGGATTGTATTTAGCAAGCCCAGTCTCTATTAGTACTTTTGTTAAAATTTTGTTCATAAATAGATAAAAATTTTGGGATTGAAAAACCAAAGGATTCCCTATCTTACTGGATATCCTCTGAGACTAACTTATGTAAATTATGGTAGGGCTAAATGTTGTTGATGTGATTCTTCAAATGAATACAAAACAGAATCCTCAGCTTGACACAAATTTAAGCTTTAGTAGAATTTTGTTTCATGGCATGTTATATGTTTTAAAACTTTTAATTTCTGCAGGTTGATAAGCTATCTACCTTACCTAGACAATTACATTAATTATTGCATATTTTTGGTTTCTTAAACGAATCAGTGAGTTAAAAAAAAATACTGATCAGATTTATTAGTAACCATAGTAACTTTTAATTCCAACTGTTTTTCTCTCCTATGTAGTTGGTTGCTAGGGACCAGTAAACAATTTTGTATTACTTGAAAAAAAAACAATATTAGAATAAAACTATGTAGGTTACTTGTGTGAAAAGTTTAGATTCTATTGTGATTCATATATTTAATTCTTTCCCATCAAAAAAATTAAAATCAATCTGTATAATATGGAACCTCTTTTGTTTTTCTTACAAACCAGCTGAAATTCTTGTCATAAATCTGAAACTCTTTTTGGTATCCCTTTGCTGTAATACCTGTGCCTTTACTTACTTACTTTATTACTATCACAAAGTTCTAATTGATGTTTTCATTGTAGCTCTTCGATACTATAATCACAATTACATCAAGAATCATTTTAACTAGTAAATAATGAATAACAAGAACATGAATTATAACCAATACACTATTTATCTTTATTCTAACTATAGGATTATATCATGAGTGATGAGTTAAATGGAAATGTAGTTTAAAGTAACTTTTAATTTACTATTCAAAGATATCAAAGTACTCTTAGTCTGTCTGCCTTATAAAAAATATATTTATAGGATTACATCAATAGTAAAAAAAAAATAAAGTGTTAAAATGAGCCAATAGAAATGTAGTTTAAAATTTATTTTGTGTTTAAAAGATTCTAAATTATTCCTAGGATGTCTCACAAATAGAGTGAAGATATATTTTATTCAAGTTGTGTTATTTAGTTATAATGAATAGGAATTTCCTATCTGTATTAGTACAGTTTTAGATTTTCGTAATTTGTGATGAAAGGCATGTGTTGGGAGTTGGCCTTATAGAAAAATTAGTCAAGGTTTTTGGTACTGTTATTGTTAAGGGAAACTATTTTGCCAAATGGGCCTATTGGTAATTTTTTCCGACTACCAAGAGGTTGCCTTTTAAATTTTAAATATTATTATTTATCTATTCTTTCCACTTATGAATTACTTAAGACCTACTCCCAGTGCTCCTTTATGGAAGGAGGTTGGCTATCAGGGATTTGAGGTCCAGCTGATGGCAACTGTTAAGGTTATTGATTTGGAATAGGTAACAGCTTTTAAGGTTATTAATATAAAATGGCCGGGTGAATTGTTGATAAAACAAGTTGATCAGCTTTGTATTAGCTGTTTATCAACAATAGTAAAACATCCGGATGAAATAGTAAAACATCTAGGCGGGCCGAAAAAATTAGACAAAACAAAGTTTTACTACTAATAAACTTTATTTTTGACTTCATCTCATTGCACTCAACTTATATGGTACAACGGTAGAAAATCCGGAATGCAACAAGAATAAATCAATCATTCTATTCTAGCTTTGTATAAAATAAATTTTGTGTTGTGTATAATTGTGTGTGACCATGTCACGGGCCGGATTGACTAGCCCAAAGGGCCGCACTTGGCCCACTGGCCGTAGTTTGCCCATCACTGGCCTAGACCATCAGATATCTCAGCAAAATGTTGTAGAAGTCCTACAAATTCTGCTTCGAAATTATCAAAGCCAAAATAAATGAATCATACTTCCACTCTCAATGACCTCCAATGAATTTTATATCTTGGTCGTTGCTATGAAAAAAAAAATTGGACTTATAAAACAATAGCTAAATTGATTCGACAATTACATATGTTGTTGTTATATATACATTCGTTTAGTGTTGATGGAATAAAAATTTGTAAGTGTTCACTTTTCAATTTATAAAAATTTAAAAAATATTTTTTTGTAATTATTTGATTGAAAAAATAAATCCTTAATTAAATAAATTGTATTTATTCATTACAACGAAAAAAAACTGTCTACTATTGCTTTTCTATGGTCATTTCCAGATTGGTTTCCCGCTGGTGGAATGTCATTGTTAAAGTGATATGTATATTCTGGGGTTTTATCCTCATTTTCAGTACGAGCCATATCGTGCAGTACATCTGTGGCCAATTACTGCCAATGCTGTTTTTAAATTTACTCTCAATCCAAGTGATAAGCAAGGAAATCTTCCTTTCCATAAAACAAATTTCATTGACTGGGTTCAATGTAGGAGGCAAGAGGTAAGGGCAGCAAAGATATACGCCATCCCCCAATAAATGGCCCCTGATTCCACTAGCTTCTAGTTTGACTCTTAATAAAGAGTTGTTAAATACATTACTGTCGTGTACTGATCCTGGCCACCATACAACGATATCAGTATATTTTCTTGAGTGGTCACACACCGCATGAATATTTATTGAAATTAATTAATTTATACTTTTCAATTTTTTGTACGGTGGCCTGGATCAGTCCACAACAGTACTATATTTAACAGCTCTGTATTAAGAGCCTTCTAGCTGGTGAAATCAGAGGCCATCTATTGGGAGATAGCGCATATCCTTGCCGCCCTTACCTCTTGCCTCCTATTGGCCTATCTGTATCCATTATCACAGGTGAGGTATCACAGTGGGACCCTCTCCTCAATAACTCCTCTCAAAACCGTATTTTTGATTTATTGGTATTTTGATTTTTGTTCGTGACTAAAATAAAATAAATTATATAGCAAATCAACTCCGGTTTGCTTACTTTCAAAATTTTAATCCGTTTCATATCAGGGCTTTTCAGATATGTGCAATGCACTTCACTATGTAAACAATTTTTTTTCATAAAAACTTAACTATTTCTAGCCACATTATGGGGTGTTCAAGTTAAGGTATCTAATGCCGAATACTAATAAATAAAATTTGAAGGATGAAATTAAAAATAAGTTTATATTTAAAATAAATTTATAAAACGAAAAAACTGACTTTTGGAGTTTTGAGTGCGATCGGCCTATTTAAGACCCCAGTGTGCCTAGTGAACTAGGTGCTTGACAAGGCAACATCACGAAGAAGCTATTAGGAATATCTGGTTGTTTAAAGAAGAGGGGAAGTTAAAAGTTGTAAAATTCAATTTTTATTTGCTTTAGTCATGAACTTATAAAAAAGACAAAAAAGAATGACAATCAATTGAATATTCCAAAAATCTAGGTATAAATTTAATTTAATTTTAGTGTTCAATATATTTTATTTGGGCACAGATAAATGATTTCTTGAAGTTTTATTTTTTCATATGTGATTGAGTAATTTTAAAATACTTTTTAAAACTGCATACAAAAATAAAAAGCACACCTCAGATGTTTGTTACAAGAACCTATTTTTTTATATCCTATCTAATTAATTAAACATTTTATTTTCATTTAACCCAATACAAGTTTTCCTGTTTAAAGTTTTTTTTTTGTCTTATTTTCATTTATTGTTTATAAAAAATGCCGTTTTCATCATCTTCTGACAGGGAGATCATTGATTTTCTGCAGAGTGTGGAACGACCATGACTCCTGAGAACTCGTACTGGTTTTCATTATTATCAGACGGAGAATTTGAAGAAACATATTGAATGTCTAAAGATACAGTTAGGTTTTGGTAAATTGGTTTGGGAATGCCTTACAACCGAAGTCACCCTTTAACTCCAATAGAGCAAATCTTTCTCAGCTTAAGATTTTATGCTACTGGCACTTTTCAAATTCTATTTGGTGATTGTGGAGGAGTCCACAAATGCATGGATATTCGTGTGGTAAAAAGAGTCAGTAGCATGATTGCGAGATTGAGACCCAAAGTTATTAAAATGCCAACAACCATAGAGGAAATTCGAGCCACCAAAGCAGGATTTTTTGCAATGTCTGGATTTCCTGGAGTTGTAGATTGTCTCGACGGGTCACATATTCGCATACAATCTCCAAGCCAAAATATAGGAGAAATTTATAGAGATAGAAAACCTTTTCTATTTCTATAAATTTCTCCTTTCGTTTTATTTGGCTGCATAGCAGTAGCGGTCACGTTCCCCACTCAATAAATCAATTAAAATGAAAAACAAAAATAAAAATAATCGTAAGCTCTCCTTGTGATAAACGACAATTAATAAAAGTTATCCAATACAGAATGAGATATCATCAAATTCAATCGTTTAACTTTAACAAGCCAATACGTTAAAAAACCGCTAAGTTAGCAAAACAATAAGTTAACAAGCCACTAAAGTTAGCAAACGTATCCAGGCAATGCTTTTCTGAGGTTAGGGATATTGACAAGATACCTGACATTCTAGAAATGATAAACTAATGATCAATTCGAACACTAAAGGTTGAATTTTTTAATATGGCTGTGAGGAGCACCAGACGACAATATAATATGCGATATTAACCGTTAAAGAGGCTCCATAAATGTAACAACTACGCTAGCTCTATCAGTTGGATTTATAAAGAAGCTACTTAGCAAATTAATAAAGTTATCGGTTTGTTAGCTATTGGTTCGATAAGGTCATAGTCTAGCAACCGGACATAAAAGTACTTAATTATCTTTGAATGGTAAATTAAAAGTTACTTTAAACTACATTTCCATTTAACTCATCTTATGATATAATCCTATAGTTAGGATAAAGATAAATAGTGAAATGGTTATTATTCATGTTCTTGTTATTCATTATTTAGTAGTCAAAATGATTAATTACTAACTAGTTCAGAAGTAATATGAGCAAAATTGGTAATGTGAGGAGCTTATTGATATATCTTGGCCTCAAAGTGAAGAGGTCCTTTTGATACAATAGATGTGTAGCTGGTTCACCTCATTAAAGGATTTGATATTGACCTAAAAAACTATTATTTGAATCTAAAATAACAAAAGTGTGTATAAAATTAACCCAGGAGGTGTTAATTCCTTTTAAATTTTTAGTAAAGATTTTCTTTTCTAATACCTTCAGTTTTTCTTGGCTGAATTAGAATCTGTTTAAATTAATTAAAATAATAAGAACTGTTAATAGGGTTATATTTCTGTTGAATATTAAGATTACTTTAATTTGGGGCCAGTCCCACTTTTCCGCAAAAATATGTTTGTCATACTTTTTTGTCAATAACTCCAAAACTATTCGTCCGATTAAAAATTACTTTTTTTTATCTTATAGATGATAAAATGTACTATTAGATTCTTTATATGAAGTTTTAATCGGGTCTCTTGGAATACACATGCCAAAGCGCTAAAAAAATCCACGTTTTTTTGCACATTAGTCACTATAACCCTGAAACTATTAGTCCAACTCCAAATTTCTTTTTTTTTTAATCTAAAAAGTGGTCAAATTTACTATTGGACTCTATACATAAAGTTTTTATCGGGTCCTTTGAAATACACATGCCAGAACGCTAAAGATTCCGAACTTATATGAAATCCAAGTTTTTTTTTGGCTAAGTTTTCGCAGTAACTCCGAAACTACTTGTTCGATTCAAAACTTCTTTTTTATATCTAAAAGGTGGTCAAATTTGCTATTGGACTCTATATATGAAGTTTTAATCGGGTTTCTTGAAAAAAATGAAATTGAGTCAGACTAATAGTTTCGGAGTTATAGTGACTAATGGGAAAAAAAAGCATGGAATTTACAATAATACGGGCTTTTTAGCGTGCTTTTAAGGAACATTATTAGAACTTCATATTTAATAGTCTAATAGTAAATTTAACCATCTTTAAGATAAAAAAAGTAATTTTTAATCGGACTACTAGATTCGGAGTTATTAACAAAAAAGTACAACAAACATATTTTTGCGGAGAAGTGGGACTGGCACCAGTTGGCCAAATTCCTTGTGGATACCTTACGTCTGACAAAGAAAACTTAAGGACATTAATTGTAGGTCATTTTCTCCTCTTTATTTTATAATAGAAGAATATTTTGTCTAAAATGATTACTTTGCAAGTTACAAGCAAAATAAAATCAATTAAAGCTTTTCTACTTTTTTCTAATTTTTCTCATATTTGCTGATGGAAATTTTGTAGAAAAACTTCAGATTCGTGTTCAGCACCTCCAAAAATATAAAGTAAGCCATAAAAAAACAATTACCCATAAACTTTCTAGTTCAAAATACCTTTTTACTGGACTATTAGGGGTTAATCTTTTTGATGCTAAAGTGATAGCTCCTTTAATTAAATATAGCTGGCAGAAATTTTGGAATTTCTGTTATGGATTTTCTCTTATTAATCTCCTAAAGTTCATGATTAGTTTAGTTTTCCAAATGAACCCAGAGGCATTAACAGTGGTTCTGAATATTTTATTTTGGGGGTTGAAAGCTTAGCACATCGGGGCAAGGGCCATGGTGTGCCTGGTTCTAAAGAATGCTCGTTTTTATTTCATGGCTGACCCACAAAATGAATCTTAACCTTCCCACCTCAGCTTGAATAGGTTGTTAACCTACCCTTCTTTTCCTAGTTATAGTAGGTTGGCCTCACAATTGAACATTTTATTTTCAAACTGACTAAAGTTGCCTTTGTTTTCTGGGTTTTCTACCCCCTGTAAAGGCTTCATCGAGGGAGATGTAAGTAGTTAATTTCAAATTTTATTAAACCTAAACTTTAGACTAGACTTCAGTCAAAGGTCGATATTGTTTTGTAAACAGTAATCTTCTTCATCTTTTTAAGGTCGAGGGTGGAAATTTTGTCTACATTGAAACAAAATTGTTGATTTTGTGTTTGTTCTATTGTTGTATGTAGTTTCTCAATTTGTTGGCTTTCATATATAAAATATTCTTTGATGTTCTTTATCAGCATTACTTTATTCATCTGAAAGGCTATATGCATTCTTTATTTTGTTATATATTTAGCATTAGTGTTATTTTGACCCAAAAATATTCTTACTATATCATAGTTAAATAAATAAAACAAAATAAGAATTTTGTCAATTTATATTGTTAGATTCTAATGTATTAACTAATTAAAATGTGTTAAAACATGTGTCAAGTATTGATAACCAAATAATTATAATAATATCTGTATTTTAACAGTATTAATGTTTTTTCTCAGATGTTCAAGTAGCAAGGCATCCAAAACAAGGTGGTGGTGGTGGAGGAGGCGGCGGCGGTGGTGGTGGAGGTGGTAGTGGTAGTGCTAAAGATGATTCCATAAGTGGCCGTGATAGATCACCCATTGGTGGAGGAAGGTAAAAGGTTTTGATTGATTGATTCTGTTATTTTAGTTAAAATAAATATTAGGTTACTGTAAATTTATTATAGCTTTTCATATATTTCTCTATAATACTATAACGTTTTAGCAACTATAAATATGAACATCATTTATAAGAATATCTTCTTGAAATATATAAAAACAATTGTTGTGATTAGATTTCTGAATAAGTGCAAGCAATCACAAAATTTTTTTAACACCTCTACTGTTTTAATAGTCTGTAAGAATTTAGTAAATAAAATCAATGCATTATCAAGACTAGATTATCATATAGGTTGCTTCTATGAAGATAGATTTCTTACATTAAGTATGGGCTTGGAAGATTATATATTTACAGTAATTTATTTGTTAAGTACCTATAATTATCTTTACAAGGCTAAGTGAATCTTGCTTTGTTATATCCTGACTTTTAGGAAAAATTCCTCAGTGGTCATCTATTCTTTGATTGTAATGTTAGTGGTTACTCACTAACTTCGAACTTTTGGATTCACTAAGCCTTTTATTTATTTATATATATTTTTTCTTATTAATATGATTTTTAATTTCAAGTGGTCTTATTTTTTTATGCTTTTTTTCCAGGGGTAACAGAGAAAATACTGGAGGAGGAAGAGGTGGTGTGGGAGGGGGGCGTGGTGGTTACAGGGGAGGGGGTGATAGAGGAGGTAACATGTTCAACAATGAGCGTGGGAGTGGTGGACGAGGAGGTTATGATGGAGAACCTGGATTTGGCGGAAGACCCTCAGGAGACTTCAGAGGTGATCGCGGAGGCCCTGAATTTAGAGATCGTGGAGACTACCCATCTAGGAATGAACCTCCTTTTAGGTCTTCAGACCCATCGTATGGTCCATCTGGTGCCAGAGATTTCTCCCTTGCCACACCAACTGGCTTCAGGGAAAGTTCAGGTAAAGATGCTCTATTTGTGTTTTTTATTTATTCAAGTATATTTTTATTGGTTATTACCATGCTTTATTTGTGATTGCCATCATCAGAGCAGTATTAATAAAAGTCAAATTTAAAAGAGGGACAAACTCTCTATACTATAAATTGACTCCCTAGAAAACTGATGTTTATGAAATCAATAAAGGTAAAGTAGGTGAATTGTTAAAATTGTTGAATTGACTACTAAATTGTTTAGAGTAAGAGTAATTTTTTTATAAATGTAAGTTCTCTTATGGCTAAATTATTGTTTTAGCCATAATAGATATAAAATCCTATTGAATTAATATCCTAAACTCATTTCTCTTCTTCATCATAATCAGTCAGAAATATACTGCACTATACATTGCCCGTATTTTTCATTATTAAATTATTTAAAAATAATTATTCCCTTCTGTAAACCCACACATTTTGAACTGTTGATTATATATTTAACTAATAATAATGTTGTTTAGGAAAATTTGGATGGGGTGGAGGAGGAGGCGGTGGTGGTGGAGGTTTGAATGAAAAAGCATTTGAACCAAGAATGAGAGATGGCCCTCCTGGACCATATGGGAATGAGAGGCCACCAACACATCCAATAGAACCAGTATCCGTTTCAAATAATGAAAGGACAAATGACATTGAGATAATTGTAGTTGACAAGTCACTTACGTGAGTCTTAATTTATTTTTATAAAAATTTCTTTGTTAATGTTCTTTAGGTAAACAGAGATTTATTAGTGTAAAGGTATTAATAATAATGATGATCAAAAATCCGTTCTGTATTTTCAGGGAATATGGTGAAGTTATAGAAAGAAGGATGTCATCATTAGGGTTTAGTGTTGATGTATTGTTTCCTCATGAAGCTGTGCCTCTTGCTCGGGTTCTAGCCAATATTGCGTCTCGTGGTACTCTCTATGCAGTTGTTATTACTCATGTCCACCAGATCAATGGTAGCCTTACACTCCACATTCTCCATGGCAGACCTCAAGGTAAATTTCTTACATTTTTTTATAATGTTAATTTACTGGTCTTATTTTTAAACAGTGCTTATCTAATATGTGGAAGATGTTTTCTTCCTTGTAGAGGAGGAGACAAATATTGCCTATGAATTCTTAAGTATTTCTCTGCCTTCTAGTGACTTTATTGGGTGTTCTACTTATGTTAGTTTATAACATTTAAAAGTATAAAAGTGCTGTTAGGCAAATAGTGGTACAAGCTCTTTTGAGTTTTTAATCCTGGTAAAATTTTTTTATAATGTTTTTCGAACTTAGCTTTTTGAGTAAAAATATACTAAAGTACAATATAATCTTAATAATGTGGCAGTTTGTAAGTCCAACCATGAGTATTAACATTTATTTTCTTGCCTTAATTATTTCTTTTATATCTGCATTTCTTCTTATTTTGTGTCTTTTTTTCTTTAGTGCGATACTAGCAAACCCATAACAACGGCAGTGTCCGTATTCACACAGCCACTATTAAATTTAACAAAACATTTTTGATTACATAATGTTAACATACCAACATATTTAGCTTTTGTACTTGAGTTACTTGTGATATTACCTGTGCTGCTTTTGAATATGTTAAATATTCTTGCTTAACTTGCATAAGGAACTTCCTGCACATTTATGATTCTAAAATATCCTGAAAAAATGAAAGACTAATGGATGAACATGTTTTGTCACCAATATACAAAAATTGTTTATTTTTAATAATGTAGGTTCTATTTGTCAAGTAGCATCCAAAAATTTTTTTGTTAAAGCGCCCGTTATTCTTAGATAAATACATGATTTTTCAAGATTTATTTTTTAAAATTTGTTGAAAACGAGAGGGTAGGGCTGGGGTAATCAGCATTAACAAGATCTATTATTCAATGAGATAACCGCCCTTTTTATTCCAGGAAGTTCTTCAGAAATATTTATGGTTATTTCTTGAGTCTGATACACTGTACCATTAGATTTAAGAGAATTTGGTAAAGAAAAAAATGTAGTTCGCTTATTATTTTATGCTCACCACTAATCTCGATTAACTAAATATTTTGCTACCCCTTAAAGTAAATACTCTTAAGTAACCATTATTGTGCTATATTGTTTATTTTCATATTATTAATTTTTTATTTATTTTATACTATTGCAGAGCATAGGAATATGGCTCTTGAAGATGCTGTCACTTTGTTACTTCGAAATTATGAGTCCTACACACGTCAGTGTAGAGAGAAAGGTGGACCAAATAGTCTCCCAGAGCAGGTATACTATCCATTAGTTAAAAATATATTTTAACGTTAATTTAACTTATTTTTATTATTTCATGTTCTTATTGTAATTATTATAGCTGAGTTTTTTATGTATATCTTACTCCTTGTGACAATGAACTCATTTGCAATATTCACTCTTTAGTGTCTGTTTATAAAAACTAGACATTAATAATATTTTAGGTATATTGGATTAATTTTTAAATTGTTAATGTCAACATTAAAAAATGCTTTGAAACAGTATCAAACTTATTTGATCTATGAATACTCAGATTAATAATTTTTTGTTTAATTTTTTTATGAACCTGTCCATTTATAATGTTTCTATCCAAGATAAATGTTGTTTTGAAACTGTGAAATAGGCAGGTTGTTGTTGGGCTTGGTTATGAAATAATTCCCAAAAAGTTAAACTGAAGTAAATTAACAGCAGAGTTGTTTGATTTGAATATTAAAATCTTTGAAAAAAAATTATTTTTTCAATAAAGGAGTATACAATGTTTAATTTTCAGATATATACCTTATTTAAGCTTAACTCCTCATATTTTTATTTATCTTCACTACAATGTAGTGATATGTTTTAGTCCAAGCAACGAAGACAAAAAAAGGCCAATTAGGGGACATAATTCATGTAGAAGCCAATTTTGGCACAGTTGTAGGGGGAGGTGTCCTTAACAACATACTAAAAGTACTGGAGGGTGGGGGTGGAGCTAAGGGTGGGGGGGCGCCCCAAAGGTCGGTTTTTTCAGTTTTTCGTTAATAACTCGAAAACTCTTGCCTCTAGCAAAAATATATTTATGTACTAAATTAATTTACATAAAATTGTTTACAAAAAAGGTTCTATACGTTTTTTTTCTGGGATCAATGCTTAAGAAGTTATAGTGGGGGGAATATGGAAAATGTAAAAAAAAACACGTTTTTATTGTTGAAATTTATATATTTATTGTTAAAATACCAATGTTTATTGTTACAAATGAATAGTTTTTTATTATTAATTGAATGCTTATTGCTAAAAATAAAATTTTTGTCGTTAAGCCTAATATGCTTATTATAGTACTTGCGGTAAGTCGCACTTTTCCTCAAAAACACGTTTGTCGGTACTCTTTTGGCTATAACTCCGAAACTATTTGTCTAATCTTGAATTTCTTTATTTTATCTTAAAGCTGGTTAAATTTATTATCAGAAACCATATATTTAATTTTAATTAAGTTCCGTGAAATATCCATTCCACCTCGCTGAATTCCGCGTACCGTTGTGAAATCCACATTTTTTTGGAACATTTCTTGTTATAACTCAAAAAATATTTGTTCAATTCCGAATTTCTTTTTTCCATCTCATAGTTGGTTAAATTTGCTATTAGATCCTATATATCAATTTTTGATAAAATTCCGTGTAATACCCTTGCCAGCACGCTAACAACTGCAAACTTTTATAAAATTCTAATTTTTTTTAGCATAATTTCTCTCTAACTCCGAAACCATTTGTCCGATCCCAAATTGCTTTACTTAATTTTAAAGCTACTTAAATTATCTATCAGCTCCTATCTATTACTTTTAATTATATTCCGTGTAATACCCATGCTAGCACACTAAATAGGTATGTTTTGGCAAAACATGTCCTTTCTGATATGCTAAGTGGGCTGGCGTGGGTGTTTCACGGAAATTTATCAAAATTTGATATATAGGATCTAATAGAAAATTTAACCAGCTATGAGATGAAAAAAAGAAATTCAGAATCGAACAAATATTTTTAGAGTTATAACGAGAAATGTTCCGAAAAAATAAGGATTTCACAACGGTACGCGGAATTCAGCGAGGTGGAATGGATATTTCACGAAACGTATTTAAAATTAAATATGTGGTATCTGATAATAAATTTAACCAGCTTTAAGATAAAATAAAGAAATTCGAGATTAGACAAATAGTTTCGGAGTTATAGCCAAAAGAGTACCGACAAACGTGTTTTTGAGGAAAAGTGCGACTTACCGCAAGTACTATAATAAGCATATTAGGCTTAACGACAAAAATTTTATTTTTAGCAATAAGCATTCAATTAATAATAATAAACTATTCATTTGTAACAATAAACATTGGTATTTTAACAATAAATATATAAATTTCAACAATAAAAACGTGTTTTTTTTACATTTTCCATATTCCCCCCACTATAACTTCTTAAGCATTGATCCCAGAAAAAAAAACGTATAGAACCTTTTTTGTAAACAATTTTATGTAAATTAATTTAGTACATAAATATATTTTTGCTAGAGGCAAGAGTTTTCGAGTTATTAACGAAAAACTGAAAAAAAACCGACCTTTGGGGCGCCCCCCCACCCTTAGCTCCACCCCCACCCCCCAGTACTTTTAGTATGTTGTTAAGGACACCTCCCCCTACAACTGTGCCAAAATTGGCTTCTACATGAATTAAGTCCTCTAAAAATCCTTCGTTGCTTGGACTATTTTGGGATATGTTATCCCATCATAAATATAAACATGAGGAGTTAAGCTTAAATAAAGTATATCAGAAAATAAATTTTTAAAAAAATTATGATTTAAAGGAAGGTAATGTGTTATGTAGATATTTGAAACCATTAATCAATAACAATGTTCTTTTTGTTTTATTATTATTATTTCTTAATATTGACCCCCATTAAATAATTTTGTATGCACTCTTTTCTTTACCATTCTATGGATAAAAACATGGTCAAACATAAGCAAGATCCTTTATAGAGTTAAAAAAGCCTAAAAATGAGTATCTACCTATACGAAGTTTTAATTAATATTAATTTATCTTATTTAACAGAGTTCAACTAAGAAATGAATAACTATGTTTCGAGTTATTTCATCCCTGTTTATTTTTAATCCATAAGAAATTAGGTTTAGAGCTGATACAAAAGAAAGCCACAATGGTTAAAGTGTGACATATATTTTTCAGAAAAAATATAAACTTCACAATAGCAAACTAGGAATTTAACATAGCATTTTAGAAGTTTCAAGACTTAAATTTCAAACATAACATTCAACCATAAAGTGTGATAGATTTCTCTTCAATCTTAAAATATTTCCCCTTAATATCTTATTATAAGTATTCTTCTCATTTTTTACATATGAAAAAAAGATAACCCTAAATCTTAGATTAGTACTATTTTATTAATATCATGCAAGACATTTAAAATTAAAACTCAGAGAGAAACTGAGCACTTACACCTACTGCTAATACCAATTTACTATCAAGCTTTCAGGTCTTTTAACCCTTTTCATATATATTTTTTTTTTTCACTTTGTTTTCATACTTAAGGGTTGAGTGTAAAATGTAAAAAAATTCAAAGTAAAATAATTTAATACTTCTAGGTGAGACATTTATTGACCCAAGTTTTGAATGGACGACAGTTGACAGCAACGCAATATGACATTCTAGTACAGTTTTTAATACAAGAAAAACTTAAGCTGGAACCTCAAAACCATCCAGGTTGGTAGTTTTTTTTTTTATATGAATATCTTTCTAATTTGGTTAAGTTTATGAACTATCCTCCAATTATAGATGACTTTTTCTTTTCAACTTTTTCAACTAGAATTAGTAAAGTTAACTTTGTACATTTCTTTATTGGATGGCAGCTTCTTCTATTCATTTGAAGCTTATTTTCTTTGTAACTATTTCCATAAAATATTTGATAAGCTTTTTACTATCCTTTTATTGGCTATAAATCCTTTACTTTTATTGGCTAGTGACAAAACCGTACTTCAATTTTGATATTATTTATTAAATATAACTACACAAGTAACAATTTTTATACCAATTAGATAACTAAACTTTCTTAAAAATGAAAATGGATTTACTAAACCACTTCAGTGGCCTAAATACTTGTTTGCATTATAAAATCATTCTTGAGAACTTGTTACATATATTTGAGCAATTGAATCTCTTTAAGATTTCTTGTAGAATCAGAAAAGAAATTTCAAACATATTTGGTGATGAGTCTTGATCATTAGCTACATTACAGTCCCCTCTACCATTTGCCAAAGACAATTGTTAACATATTATACTGCTCACAAATGTGTTGACAATATTTATTCTTAACTAATGTTTGGTTGATCCTACCAAGAAACACAAATTTTCTTTTATTCTGCGATTAATTACTTGTTTTCATTTTCCTGCAGAACTGATATCAAAGTCTATGATCAGTAGAAGTTTTATCTAGTTTAAATTTGTTATTCTAATCTTAGTCTTAAATTTTCAATTGATATGAATAAATTTGGTTCTTAGATAGCAAAGGATCTTCTTCAGGTATGTTGAATTAGTAAGTTCCTCTTTATACTTATAAATATATAAGATAGTCATGGTTGAAGACATACTGTATGTTTATATGTTTGTGGCTTCTTCTTTATACTGCTTAACTCTAACTTATGCTTTACTTCTTAGGCCATGAATAAAGATTCTCAATTGAGATGGCTTATAGATTAAATTTAAACTTTAAGTTATGGTAATTCATTCTAGAATTTTACTTCCAGAAATAATGTTGATATTATGAAAATGATCTGTGATTGTAGTCTATTCCGGAAAACATACAGTAAAGTCTCAATAATTTCAGTTTCCTATAAATCCAAAGCTCTTTAAGCTACTATTTTTTTAAAATTTTGTTACCTAAGTCTGAACCCAAGACCCTTCATGGGTTGTAGTGGAGTTAATTTTTTTTTTTTTTTTTTTTTTTTTTTTTTTTGTTTTGTCATAGATTATGAAATTTTGTGAAGTCTTAAAATTAGTTGAAAAGTTCAATAAAACTAAAGTTATAGCATCAAATGGTTGGTTAGAATAATTTAAAAAGTGTCACAATATTTTTTGTAGACATTTCAGCAGCTCTTTTTGAATGTTAAAAAATGTATCACGGGAACCTCAGACTTTCAAGCTTCATTCAAGCTTGGTTGCTAGTCAGACTCGTTAAGAGGGGTTTTACTGTAATAGTTTTATTTTGATTTAGAGAAAAAAAAATTATCAAAATTTTAGTCTAAGACTGTCTTTTCTATTTTAGCTGTAGATAACCAGACAACAAATGCTCAGCAGGCTGAACTACAAACGCGAATCTTGAGTATTTTGAATAAGAACAATGTCGGCTCAGGAGCTGCCAATATTGAACCTCAGTTGCAGCCACCTCAACCTGCAGCCCTCCCACCTCATGGTGAGTACTTCTATTCTAATATTAGTTGTAGGTTTGTTTTTATTATAAATCAGTTTATTTGACTAGTTGTCTTATTATCTTATTTCATTAAGTCAGGAGACTGTTTTACTATCAAAGGCTCAAGATGGCTGTTTATAGTCACTTTAATATTTATGGATGAGTTTATGTAGGAAGTTATTCTCACTTTTTTTTATAGCTATCAGTGAATTAATGCAGTTAATGTAATTCACAGAAGTTCATATTTTTATATTTATTTATTTTTTTTTGGTAAGGCTACTTCTACTAATGTTTTTTTCCATTGTAAGAACAACTTAGGACTTAGGGTTCTTATCGATTTTTTTTTTTTTTTTTTTTTTTTTTCCCCCCCCTCCAGATTTTATTATTTTTTATTTTTGGCAAATTTTACTTTCTTATTGTCAACTGATAGCTGTTAAAGAAAGTTGTTTTGGTTGGTCATATTTGATGTGTTAACTACTCCATAAATATAAAAGGAAATAAAATTATGATTTGAGTGATCAACTTTTTGATACTTATTCTTTTAATTTTAAGCATTAATCTCGACTAAATCTGATTTTTTTTTAATTTTGAGTTACTTTGCTTACTCTAAGATTTACCTTACTTAAGTAGGGTAGGAAAGGGTGGTTATTGTTTACTAACCCATTCCAACCAGGGTTGTGAGATTGAGATTTGATTATTATAACCTTCATGAGCCTGATTTAAATTTCAACACGTTCTGATACGATGGTTTCATGAAACCTTAAGTTATACTTTTGCTTAATTAATTATATCTGTTTGAATATTTATTAATGTTATTATTGTCTTAATTCATCATTTAAATGAATGTCATTCTCAGTACATAGCAGTATATTGTATATGTACAGTACAATCTTAATAATCTGACTGTTCGTTAGTCCGGCACGTTCGGTAATCCAGCGTCTCCTGAGAAATGCAATCGCATGTTCACTGCGAGATGTAAACAACAAAAATTCTTGGTACTACTGAATCTGAAAAAAATTTCAAAACACCATAACTTGCCTACTAAAGCTGTGATACTTTTGGATAAAACACCTGGACTCCCTAAAGAAGAGGATCTACGCTCCGAAGATAAGGAAATTCAAGTCCTCTACATGCCTCAACACATGACACCACTCTTACAACCTATAGACCAAAATGTAATCGAGCAGATAAAAATTAATTACCAAAAATCGCTCCTTTGTGATGTAATAAAACTAACTGACGGAATAAATAATTTTTTGAAAAAGAAAAAAAAAACAATATTAAAGATGTTGTTTTCAATCTACTTCACAGCTGGAATAAAGTTAAAAGTGATACAATCCAGTGTTTGTGAAAAAGATTTGGCCAACGCACCCTGCTTTCAGATCACAAGTCATGGGTGATCATTCTAAAAAAGTTAACTCGACTTTAGAATTGACTTCCCAGTTTGTGCAAGAGCTTTCCAAGAAATGCGAGGCAAGTGTTACCCTGACAAACTGGATATCAATGACTGGCTTCAAGGAACAAGCGAGGAAAATTTTCAGACACTGTCTGACGAAGAAATCCTCGACTAAATTAAATCCCCGTAAGAAGAATCTGATGATAACTTCTTGGGTTCGATCGGTAAACCATCTCCAACAGCCAAGCTTTCAACCCTCTCAATGTGTGCACCAAATGGGCCAAAGAAAATGACATTGCAAATGATGATTTCCTGGTGCTTAAACTTCTACAAGAGGGCATTTTTGATAAAATACATAATGCCAAGAAACAAAAAACAATTAATGATAATTTTTCCTAGTAAAATTACGTATATTTGTGTTTAGTTTTTATTTATTTCTATAATATGTAAGCATTTTCATGAAATCTAAATACATTCATTCTTTTTTTTTACTATTACTCTCGATAATCCGGAATTCTCTGATAATCCGACGGTTGCGTGGTCCCATATGTGTCGGATTATCAAGATTGTACTGTATTTTGAATACTATGATTTACTTAGGTAAGATCCGTTTGGTTTTTTGGTAGGCCAACTTGAGATTTGTGGTAGCCTTGTGTGTAAGGCATTAGACTCCTATCACCTGGACACAGATTCGAGTCTGACTGATACAGATGATTATTTATTTTATAATTTCGGGAGACAAGGATACCCAGAAAGAAAAAAACTGGCAGATGAGAGTGATTCTAGTTTAATCACCACCTTGCCATGACCATTGTTCATTCAATCTTACCAAGTACTGAACCGAAGACCCATTCTGGATTATAGTTTACAGGTTTCGATTTCATTGATCTTACTATCTAGTATTTGCCTTAAATTTTAATAATTACTCATGGATTTGGATTTTACAATAAATTGTTTTCTAATACAGTAAAATTTCTCTAAAACAGAAGTCAGTCGAAATAGAAAAAGTATCTCATAACAGATCGAATTTATACTAGAAATCACTCTGTTTAAGCTAGAAATCTATCTAATCGAGAAACGAAAAGCTTTTCTCAGTACAAAAAGTTAAAATGAAAATATTTAAAACAGAAAATAGCCATGTTAACGAACTATCCCGAAGGGACAGAGTTCAGAGAATAGTTTCTGGTGACTTAATTAGAATGCACTTATGACCGTTGTAGTTTAATTGTCGTGGGCGTGAATTTTCAAAGAACTACCTTGTCTAAACCCCCGACCGATTTTTCACTTCCTTCACTTTCCTATTTAGTCCCTTTTTTAGCTATTAAACAGTACTTTTTTTATGTGCAAAGCTACTGTGTGTTTAACAGTTCTTTCAACCAAGACTAAATTAAAACTAAGTTATTATTTGATTAGTCATGTCAGGTGGTAAACACTAAACACTATCTTGTGAAACTTACTGGAGAGCATTAGTGGAACAAAACATCAGCAAAACTTTTACCTGAAAAATATCAAATCAGAAAAGCAAGTTTATGAAGCCATTAAAAATAAGAATAAAATTAAGGATTTATGATTAAGTAGAACATCAATATGAGTCAAAACATGCCAAAAAAGTTTACTCAAATGAAGAAATAAATGACACTGTTTAGGAATGGTTTGTTAGTGTGTGTGCAAAAGGAATGCAGATCTCTGAACCCCTGATTCCAGCAGAAGTATGGTCCATTCACAAAATCACATAAGGTTATAATCGATGAAATATATTTAATGGCCATAAAGCAGAGCTTTTTTTTACAGAATGTTACCAACTAAATCCCTGGTAATGGAAAGTAATTTGTGTTAGCATGAAGGAGAAATTGAAAAACCTCTCCATTATTGGTTAGTCTGCATGTCCTGTCAAGGTGTCTGAATATCTTGATACTTTACCTGTTCATTGGAGGTTTGAAGGCATAACCTATCTAAAATGGAAACCTGTCAAAACTGAAAAAATATGGACCCACAGTGTTCAGTTTTAGACAGATTTTACTTTACATGAATCATCTTAAGGCTAAACATTCCGATTTTTAGTAAGATTTTTTTTCAAGAGATGGCAGCACTTTTGGGGCGAATTTATTTTCGCTCTCATTTGTGAACAGAATCATCAATATTAGATCTGTAAACGGATTTAGTAATAAAAACCCCATTAAATTCACGCTACGTTTTCCGATTTTTTTTTTGTCAATTATTTTAGAATTTAAAAAGATTATCTGGCGAACTATTGGTTTTTTTTAAAAAAAAGCTGGTTATAGTCACTTAGTCATCAGTTAATTGAACACATTTATGCAAACAGATTCATTTTCGGTTGCATAGGTTGATCGTAATTTGAAAAATACGATTTGTAAGGAAGCGGGTGATTAGATTAGTAAGCTACCTGCTGTTGTAGCAGTAGGGGAAGGGCTGTGAGGGCCCAGCTCCCAGTCAGCTACCGATCTAACGTCTCCCCAATAGTGGAAAAAACGACAGAATAGAGGCCAACAAAATTTGATATACTTTTTAGAATATAAATAATATTTTAAAAAACGAACCTGTGTGCAAATTTCAAAATAACTATATATGTTCTTCTATAGTTAATAAAAAGAAAAAAAAAACTAAAACAAACTATTTTAAAGCATAGTTAGAATATCTATGAAATTTATAAACATTTTTAAATCCAGGAGATATTAAAAATAATAAACCAACAAAAAATGATATTTGGAACAAATATCGAGTTAACATATGAATACTTTAGGTAATTAAAAATACCCTAAACAAATGTTTTGGCATTGTTCAAGAGGAATTTATTTCACTGATTATTCGAACTACAAATACAAATAAACAGTTGTAGTTTACTCATTATTTTTATTCTTTTAAACTAAACACTATAATTATAATAATATATTATTATTATTATATATGTGTTTAGTTTAAAAGGTAAATAAATCGAAAAATAATGAGTAAACTACAACTGTTTATTTAAAGAAGTAAAATTTTTAATTTTATTGATAACAGTTAACTAAGAAATATATAACTGTTAATAATTTATCAATTCCTAAGAACTGTTTCATTGAACCCTTCAACATGAAAACACATTTGTAATATAGAATGTAACAGCTAATATTTATAAAATTTGATAATCAAGCTTCTGGTATGTCTACTAAGAATTTTAAAGTAAAAACAACATACATATTAGGAGAAAATAATATTTATAAGAACATTTTTTATTACTAAAATCCTAAAATTACCTTAATTATTCATTAGAACTTCATAATGAAAGTAGAAATTATCTGGAATATAAGAGTCCTGAACTAACTACATCGGAAAAAATTAAAAGAAAAACTTTTATCGGTCTCTGTACGTGTATAAGTAAGTGTAAATTCACTCTTACCAATTTGTTTCATTCGATCCATGAAAATTATTTATTAATAAATAAAATATAATTCATATAACAAATGATATTTCGGAATAATAATAAAACATTGGACAAAAAGAATATTTATACCTTGAGAGTACTACTAGCCCAGTCAAATAAGTAGTTTTAGACAGCAAATCTCGAAAAGGAAGCAATGAAGCTAAATTTTGCATATACTTTCGTTTTGGCATTCTAAATAAGTGATGAAAAGTCACCAACCTCAGCATGTTAACATAATAATATTCATGGTCAAAGGTCAGAAACTCAGTTGTTGTTTTTTTTTTTCAAATATCTCGATGTCTTTGCCTCGGGTGTCAATCGAGGTTACAAAACTTGTAGATAATAATATTTTCTATGATTTTTTGGGTTCCATTTTTTTTTTTTTTTTTTTTTTTTTTTTTTTTTTTTTTTTTTTTTTTTTTTTTTTTTTTTTTATGATTAACCGTTTTCAAGATATAGTGGGGCAAAACAGTAGCGGGCCCCGGTTCGGACAAATATTTGCTTCTAGTGCCTTTATCAATCGTTTCTCAGAAAAAAAGTTGTAGAGCATTTAATTTTCTTTAATTTCGTATATACATTTTGCCACTTACTTGAAAAATATTTGTCAAAAAGTGAGGTAACAAATTGTTTTTCTCGATTATTATCTATTTTTAATAACGTATATCTCAAAAACCGTTGAGCGTTAGACAAGTTTTTATAGAAACAATTTCATAGAAAATTTAATTAGCTTTAATTTTGATTGGTACCATATTTTTCCAGTGTTCACCGTTTTCAAGATATAATAGAAAAACTGAAACAGGAGATCTCAGGAGGAACCAACTCCAAAACTGTTTATTTTTTAAAAATAAAATCAATAAATAAGTAAATTAAATTTAGAAAATAAAATTTTAGAAAAACTTGGTTTCGCGGAGAAGTGCGACCCCAGTCAGAGTGCTGAAATGAGGAGTGTAGAGTATGCACTCTACAAATAAAAGATGCGACTATTTTTGACTTCACAGCTTCGTTAAGAGTCTTTGGAAGGTAAAGGTGAATTTTTCGCCCCTTATTTAGAATGCCAAAACAAAGGTATATGCAAAAATTTAGCTTCATTTCCATCTTTCCGAGGTGAAATCCTTATTTGAATGGAGTTTTGGTGGAATTTCTCACTGGCAGTTCTATAATAATTTATGATTACGACAAAACGTACATTACAATTTAAAATTATCGTAGATATTAGAATTCATCAGATTTCTAATCTGTACAATATAATCAAACCATTATGATCTTGTATCAAATTTTATAACTTTTTGAACTCAACAATTTTTCATAAAATCAGCAAAAGTGCAAAAGCTTTTTTATTTTAATATTAATAAAGTAAGTAATTTTACAATATAGCTCGAACGTTAGTAGTAGTAGGAACTAAAACTTTTATGCAAACCCTCTTTTAAATTAAATGTTCACTCAATACGTACATTTGAGCTCTTTTGAAAAAAAAAAAAAAAATAATTTAACACCTTGCAATAAATAATATTCATTATTGTTCATTAAATAGTAAAAAAAAAAAAAAAAAAAAAAAAAAGTATAGATATTCTATGAATCAGAGTTAGAAAAGAATATCTATTTACTAGGTGTCAGGATTCCAGGTGGTTTGGGTATGGTTCTTGAAAAAACAGATAGACAAAACAGAGAATACTTCAAATTTGAAAATAAGCACATTTAATAAAAAAAAGTATATAAAACTAAAGTTGTTGCAAATTAGATTTGCTTTATGCATAGAATGAAAATGTGCTAAGAGTAGCGGTTTCCGAGTTTTTGATCGAAAAGCTAAGAACATAGGATGTTCAACCCTTTCAAAAATGTTCTAAAAACAATGATTGTATAGGGGTTATTATTTTTTGACTCTGATTCATGTTGACTACCGCTATAGTCCCGGCATCTGTAATAATGTCAACTCATGAGCTTTTTTACCCGATTTCATACAAATTATTGATATATTTTTTATATTTTGCTAAGAAAACATAACGAACCCCACAATGAGATGTGGCCGAGAGAAATCAGAAAAAAAATCACATTCTTCAATTGATTTCCACTACTTGTATTTACAACCAAATAAATCAAATCATACGAATATAAAAGGACAAACTGTTTTGTAGGTACATATATCCAACCATTAGTAGGAAATTACACTTTAAAATTACTTTTCCCGGTTATGTTTCTAAAAATATTTTATAATTATTATGGTATACGCTATGGAAAAATTACTTATCCACGAGACTTGGGAACAATGAAATTACCTTATATTACGGTAATTCTAAAACATTTCCAAGGAGCCAGTTATAAAACTGATTTTATTCATCAGTCATTGTTTAATTTTATTTGCGATTTTTACAGTCAACTAATGTAAAATTATTGATTTTCAAAGTTGAATTCGAACAATTCAGCGAAACAACACTATGTTTTTAAATTAGATCATAGTAAATATTATATGGGTACGTACTCTTTTTCATTATCAGCTCTTCTTTTCAGTTCAGGTTTTCTTCGTCTAGCAGATACGCGGAGATTCTTTTTGGATTTAGAACTATTTATATAAAAATATCTACGTCCAATAGATTGTTCTTCTTTGTTATGTTCTATCTTTACAACCATAGAAATTGAACGGAAATACAATTTGTTCTGAACATGAAATATTTTTAAATGTTATTGGATTTTCCGGAATATCTTTTACCTGGTTTCTGTACTATCTGATTAACTTCATATGCCGACATGCTACCTAAATTTATATTAGGTACAAGGTAATAAATTTACATATGTATTTATATATGTAAATTTATATATAATTACATAGGTATCTATCGGCTAGGTAACTTATGGAATTTATTTGGAATATTTTATATTATTTGTCCCAAATACATTACCGGTGAAAAGGGTCAGATAATGTTAGACTTCCTGCAGTAAGTAAACAAAACTTTTTCTCTATTTGAAAATAAATAGACAATAACTCCTTTGTTGACTTTGTTGAAAAGACATATTTATCACAAATATAAGTTAACTATGCAGCTATTATCAATTCATGATTTTTCAGATTTTTGGATCTTCAAAGTTCTGTACAACACATTATAGTAAAAGTTTTTTCTTTGTTTTTTTAATATATTTCAATTACTATGGTTGACATTCAACTTGTTGGACCGTCAAACGCTTCAAGTTAAAATAAAAGTTTACTAATTATTGTAGCTAGGCCTGTTTGTTCCTAATAATTAGTCAGTGAAAAAGGCCAATGTTTCCTATAGATACCACAATAAAATAAGAATTGCATAAACAAAATGTCGTTTTTTTTTTATTTGGTAATAAATAGACAAATAAAATATTTAATAAATTTATCAAAATATATATTAAAACTTGAATTCAGCTTCTGTCAATTTCGAAAAATTTAATTTAATTGCCTTATTCTTACTTCCTTTCTTACTTAAAATGAGTAATTGTTAATAGAATGAATCTAACGACACATACAAAATAATAATAACAAGAAAACAAAATCATACAATTTTTCTTTGGCTCTTCACTAATCGAGGAATACCTATGTGAGAGACATTTCGGTAAAGAAGAGACCGTTTTAGCCGGTGACACAATTCAATCCGTTGTTGTAAACAAAATTCGTATTTTTCACATTACGATCGCAATATGCATGCTATGATTAGTTGGAATGTGTCATTCGTTTTAGAAAACGTTTCTACAACTGACCATAACCTCATATTTTTAAAAATATATATTTAACACCTATTTTTACGTTCTTTTTTCTTAATTATTGAATTTATTGAAAAAAACGCTTCGTAGCGTGAATTCTGTGTTTACCAAATACCCAAAGAATTTTACAGATTGAAAATCGGACATTTCGTTCCGGAGAAATTCCGGAAATAAATTCTACTATTTCCAGCGCTTGACTGAAAGGGGTACATTTAGCCTTAAGCTGATTTTGACTTTAATTATGTACCTATTTACTGAGGATGCCATTATTTTTATTATTATATATAATATTTCCTGTATATTCTATGGTTAAACGTATTTATATCACTCAAAAACAAGTGATATATCTTATTTTGTAATTTACCAACCAAATTTCATAATTTTTTAAATGAACTTTTTCTCTAATAAAGCCAAATGCACACGCAACTCAAGTGTCAGATCCTTTTCGCATTGTTTCCTCTTGTTGTAATTCACCTATTAAAATTATTTGATTTAATCTTAATCTTTTCCCTTGTTAACTAGACAAGGGGCTTTTGGGGGATTTTAAGCCACTATATGTAAGATCTGATACGATGTTATGACCTATAAGATTAACCATATGGCTTAAAAATTGCTCAATGATTTGCCACATTTGTGATATTTAGTTAATTATGAGACTATTTTCTAATTTCATTGTTAGTTTAGTTTTGTAAACTTACGAACATTACTGGAACTTTCCCGAAATAACTTTTTTGGGGACATGCTTGCTTTATTCCATGCATTATCTGGTATGCATTTTTTTTATGTTGCTATCAAGTAAACCATTATATTTTTAAGAACCACTCATAGAGTAAATATTTTATATAAAATTAAATATTTGTAATATTAAATATATATTATATATTTAATATTACAAAAAATGAATCCGAAATGATAAGTAATTGTATAATTGTAGCCGGTGAATAATTAATGAAAAAAAAGGCAGCTCAATTATAATACACCAGCATCCCCCATTGCTGCTTAGCCCACTCTCATAAGTAAAGAACTTAGATAATTTTAATGAATAATTTACGTTTTATTTGTTAATCAATATCTCTCCATTTTTTTATATTAATTATGTGTAATTAACAAATATATTTGTGTTACCATCATTGAATTATTAAAAGATTGTTAGATCAGTAAATCTGATTTCTGTTTTATATTAGTTAAATTTTGAATTTAACTTGTATTATATGTAATATTAACCTTTATTAATTATTTTGCAATGCCCAAATTTATTTAATTTATATGTTCTAATATTAAATACTAGCATTTCCCTTCGCAGCTTCACCTGCTCTCAGAAGTACAGAGCTTAAATAATTTTAACTAATTATTGAAATTTTATTTGTTTATTGATAAAAATCTTGTATTGAAGTATGCAATTGTGCTTTGAACTTAGAACTGGTTCAAGATTTGAACCGGTTTGGAACGAAACAAACTACCTAAGTTTTTCGTTCCAACTGGAACGAAAACAAAGCTAAAAGATCTCCGGTTTTGTTCTCTTGGTGTAGATAGGGTATAGATTGTATCTCCCCTTTCATCCACCCAAGGTAGTTCCAACTGCTTCTCTCCCTACCTTCCATCCGCACAGAGCCATACCGCCATTGATCTTGCTGCTCTTAGTACTCCCCCCTTCCCTCCATCGCCTCGCCATACCGCGCCTAGGCATCTTCAAACTAAACTGCCTTCTGTGAAATTTTCTGTTCTACCGACAGAGCTTGGCTACTTCTTTCGGATTCAAATAAATTTGGTTTTTAAGAATCAGAATCTAGCTGAACATTCAAAAAGTCCTGTAAAGGATAGGTTGACTGCTTTAATTAAAAGCAACCTGTACAGGTTGTGCCTGTGGTTCAGCAGAAAGCAGAAAGCTAGATTGAATAAAACTATTTTAAAAGAATACAATTTTTTTTATAACTATACTTAGCTATTTAAACCTTCCTAATATTATAGTATCTATAAATTTCTTAATTATAAAATAGAAGGAGATTAACAGCCTAAAGTCACAGCAAGGGATGGAACGAAACTGCATGGTAAGTAGGTAGTAGATTAGTCAAACTGACGTGGAACAAAAAATGGAGCAGACTGTAAAATCTCATTCCACTTTTAAGTTGGAACGGCCCTTCACTTGTATGTAGAAGGTTAGCCAAAAAGCCACGTGGAACGAAAAGTGGAACTGGTTCCAATAGTGGAACGAAACCGAAAATCTCATTCCACTTTTAAATTGGAACGGCCCTTCACTAATAATGTGACATCCAATTTTTATTCTTAATGTATTAATTGGTAATCCAGATAAACAGAGACTATTAAGAAATTCTTGCAGATAATGGACTGCATTATCTCTGCTTACAACTAAAGGTCCATGAATCATATTTTTACACACAATATCAAAAAGCCAATCAACATTTAAATTTAGTAATAATTTCTATTTGGCAGAAATAATTTAATTGATTTCATGACAGTGTGGCAAACCTTGTTTCTGCCACTCAACATTGTTCATTTAGATTTTTATTACTGTAAATTTTATTAATCATAAAATTCCTAGAACTATGAAGACGATTAATGATGATGCATTTAACATTTGGTACTACTAGACTACCATGTACCTGGGCCCGAGTTCGAGTCCAACTGAATGCAGAAAATTTATTTTCTTTTATTTCGTCTGTGGCTTGACTCCTGGGGGCCTACCCAGCCTCTCTTAAGTGGGTGCAGTTAATTGGGGAAAACATCTGACGGTGAGAGAGTATACTGGCCAAATCTCCTCCTTTCACAACCATTGGCATTGGCTCAGAAGCTGTACAACCTTAGTTAAGTACTTAACCAAAGACCCTTCATGGGTTGTAAATAGTACAGGTTTATTTTATTATCAATGTCAAGTTCTCTATAACACTGTACTTTTATAACCTCTCATGTATAATGGCACCACCTATTGATCAGTTTTCAAACTTCACTGTTATCCACATATAATCATTTTTTTTAATAACAAAAATTAATTGAAAATCAGTAGATTTTATTAATGCTAAACCTTTCTAAATGTGGTTAAAATTTGGCACAAATTGGTTCAGTAGTTTTTGTGGTTAGTGGTCACAAACAAAAAATGGCTATATAATACAGGTTGTCTACCAGTAAGGAATTTTGTGTGGTCAGAAATAAGTAGGGAATTGACAGAAAATTTGCGAAAGTCTGGAAAAAGGCGTTAATGCTAAAAATTTCAGATTTTTTTTTGTTTTTGCTAGATATGTTAGTTAAGGAAGCGTCTGATAGGTAAAGTCACTCAACATACTTGTAAAGTAAATTAAATTTGCTACAATTTGGGACACGTTTGAACTCTATATAGCCATTGTTTCCCAAGCTACAGTTCTGCAAAAATAGGCCATTTTTCCAAAAAGTGATGTTTTTTCAATATGGTCACTTATTTTGTGAGATATCTCCTCAAATATGCATCCCATGTCAAATATTGATGTTGTAGAAGATTTAATTAACTTTCATCTAATACCAGACTAGTACCTGTGGGCCCAGTGGATTTCTCAAATACAGCAGATAACAAAAACAGTCCTAAGTGGGTTCTTAGGGAAAGTACTGTTCTCACGTCTTTTTATGATTTATTTATCAAACAGTCAAAATTTATTTATTTTTGCTACTATTAAATAATTTATTGATGAAAAAGAAATAGATAATATATACCTATCGGGAATCGTATTATCATCAAACATTGTTTTATATACTTACATACTAAAATGCTTGAACAAACATCATGGTACCTATATGTATAAATTACATTTACACAAAAAAAGAAAAGTAATATAAATCGTATGTTGTGCGTGCATGTGTTTGTGTTTGTGTGTGTGTGCGCACGTGTGTGTGTGTGTGTGTGTGCGCGTGTGTGTGTGTGTGTGTGTGTGTGTGTGTGTGTGTGTGTGTGTGTGTGTGTGTGTGTGTGTGTGTGTGTGTGTGTGTGTGTGTGTGTGTGTGTGTGTGTGTGTGTGTGTGTGTGTGTGTGTGTGTGTGCGTTGTGTGTGTGTGTGTGTGTGTGTGTGTGTGTGTGTGTGTGTGCGTGCGTGCGTGTGTGTGTGTGTGTGTGTGTGTGTGTGTGTGTGTGTGTGTGTGTGTGTGTGCGCGCGTGCGTGCGTGCGTGCGTGCGTGCGTGTGTGTGTGTGTGTGTGTGTGTGTGTGTGTGTGTGTGTGTGTGTGTATTTGCGCGCACGTGCGTGTGTGTGTGCGCGCACTGTGTGTGTGTGTGTGTGTGTGTCACGCCTTATACCTCAGGATATCATGTCGGCTTTGGGTGGGGGAGGGAGAGAAAGGGTTGACAATGGTAATTTTATTTGATCAAATAACTCGGAATCCATTACTATTAGTACATTTTGTGTTCTTTATATTATTACAACAAATCAAATTTTCCAAAAGTTTGATCTTATAAATTTTTTTTCCCAGATCAATAGTTTTAAAGCTTTTGGGAAGGGAAAGATTGAAGAGATTGGCAAACTTGCAGTGAGTCGCACTACTCCGTGAAAACACCTTTTTCTGTTCTTTTTTTTTTTTTTTTCGTCTAAAAGCTGGTTAAATTTACTATCCAATCCATTTATGAAATTTTGATTAATGTTCCGTACATAAAACACCCATACCAGCACACTCTGAACCCCACCACGTACAGTTTAGTCCAGTAAATAAGCATGTTGTAGAGTGCATGAAATATGCACTAATTTTTTACTTCAGCGCGTTGTTAAAAGTAGTTAAAAGATAAGCATACTAAAAGTCCACACCCCTAGGGGTGAGCATACTGTAGAAAGGAGGGCAGAAGGTCCCATTTTTGGGTTTTTTGTTAATATCTTGGAAACATTGGACTCTAGATAAATATAATTTGAATAAAAACTAAAGCTAATCAAATATCCTACAAAATTGTTTCTTTACGAATATGTTGTACTTTCAACGGTTTTTGAGATAAGCGTTATTGTAAATAATTTTCGAAAAAAGAAGTCATTTTCAGCTCAATTTTGTCAAACGTTTGATTCTAGTGCCTGCTACGACCGTTTCTCAGAAAAATAGTCTTAAACAAATTGATAGAGAATTAAATTTACTTTAATTTTATGTATACCTTTGCTGCTTTATTTTTAACTGGATCTATAGTTCAATATTTTTTACAGCTATAACTTTTATTCTATAGTTTTAGAGCTGAGGGTAAGAGAAAAATACAATATTTTGTCATAAACTGTAAAACATCATATTAAACTAACTTTTTAATAAGATTAAGTATTGCAATATTATCAGTTCAGCGGTTTGGCCACCACAAACTCCCTAATATTGGCTAAGTTGTGGTTAGTAGCACACTTCAAAAACACGTTTGTTGGTCCTCTTTTGGCTATAACTGTAAAACTATTTGTCCGATCTGAAATTTCTTTGTTTCATCTGGAAGCTGCTCATTCGCTATGAGACCTCATATATGAAATTTTGATCAAGTCCCATGGTGTACCCACGCCAGCACGCTGAGAACCCTTTATTCTTGTGAACCTCGTATAACCTCATAACTATTTTCAAACCAAATGGCAAAACTCGTCATTGATGTATTTCTTGAAAGTTATCTAGAATAATGTGAAATATAAAAAAAAATTACTTTTTTTTTTTTTATATTGTTTCACAGTGATATGTTAAGTAAAGTTCCAAGTGAGGGGGGAAAAAATGTTGAGGTTATGTTAAGTTCTTCTTTATGTAATACATTAATGACATCCAAAACACTATAGTTTTATCCAAATCAATTGAACTGTTTAAAAGTTGTTTTTTTTTTTTCTAATGTTAATATTTTTCATGGTTTCGTCAAGCATGTGGATAGTATTAGCCTTTTCAGGAATTTTGTGATGCTGATACAAATGCACCAAAATGGCCAAGAACAGTTAAGTGATGTTGATATATTGCATCCATTGTATTTTTTTTAAAGCTATATTTATCGAAAATTTCTTGACCCGTTGAACTGCTGCTTACATTATTTCTTGTCACTGATGTCATTCCAGTATTCCATACTGACCGTCATGAACAAAATTGAATATACGGAACTCTAAAAAGTTTATTTTGGAAATTTCATGTATTTTTTTGTATAACATGTCCTATAATAACAATAATAATAATAATAAAATGTTTTAATTAAAAAAAATAAATAATTGTATACAGATACTTAATTATGTCAATTTATAAAAATTAAGAATTAGTAAATTTTATATATACAAAAAATTATATAATATCTAGAATATTGAAAAATTAATATATACATATAATGGTAAAAATAACTATTGAAAAACATATTGTATGTTAGTATACTGGAATGATATTAAAAATTGGTTGGTTTTATGGCGAACATTAACCTAGTTTAAAAAAATAAATAAAGATGTATGTTTTTTTGGGGTATGCAGTCATAGATACACAACAATTAAAAATAAATTTTAATTTATTTTTCCGGCCTACAATGTTAGCCTTCTTCAGGGTGAGTGACATTGAAGTCTAGATGATAAAAAAATAAAAAATTTGACTTATTTTATTTAATGTGATACGTCTTGCAAAACAAAACCTAGCAAAAATATATATTGTGTTTCACAATGCTATAAAGTTATTACAATTCAGACAATTTATTTTTATTTTTTTATTCACACAGGGTGGCCACCAGACTGGAATTCCTTGAAAACCTGGAATCATGCTTGAATTATACGTATTCAATTGGAATTTGTGTTCAAGTTAAACAACAATGAAAATAATATATTAAAACATTTAATGCACCAACATTTTCATGAATTAATTTTAATTTAAACTTCACAAGCTCTAAAAACAAATGACGGCCGATTGTGGGATACCAGAGTAGCATATTGCAGTGTTAAAATTGAGCAGTTACGAAACAAAAAAAAAAAAAAAAAAAAAAAAAAAAAAAGGCAATAACAAGAACAAAAATATATGATAGACTATGAATAATTTAATTAAATAATGAAAGAAACAAAGAATATTGACCTATAATCTAGAGCACTAACCCACAGCATACATGGAAAAACATCATGTTCTGTCCCTATTAGTTTCAAATGTTATCTTGATTTGTGAAATTTTTAATTATTTAAAACAAATTCATTGATAAAGTAAAAATTTCCCATAAAAAGTATTCAAATAATTAAAACAATAAAGGTTTTAAAAATTTGTATTACAGAAAATATTGTACCAAAGTGCATCTTATAACTATAAAATCACTTTGTTTTATGCTTTAACTTACAATATTCAATAGAAACTAAAAATTTAACATATCTGTTGGGTTTTTTTTTTTTTTTTTAATTTAATTTTTTTTAATTATTAAAAGTAAATTACATAAAGCCAAACTAGGCTAATAAAAACATAGTATATGTTTGGATACACAATAGGGTGGGCCGAAAAAAAAAAAAAAAAACACTTTTTTTATTTTAAAATTGTAATAGCGCAGACAACTTGCGAATTATATAGACAAGAATTAGGAAGAAAAGATGATCGAAATCGGTTGGCATCTTCCGGTCGCACATAGGCCCTAAAGTTTGACAAAATATAAAAAAAGCTTAATTTTTGAGATAATTTTTTTTTTTTTATTTTTGGTTTAAATGTTTTTCTTAATGTAATAGTTTGTAACGTCGTCAAATAGAGCCTAAGTACATTGTGTTTTATTTTGGTTTAAATCAGTTGATATCTTCCAGGTCGCGCATAAGCCCCAAAATATTGAAAATTTCATATTTTTTGTATCATTAATATACTTTTTTTTAATCGTTTTATTAACAGTATTTTCATTTTTAAACAAAAAAACATTGTTTTTTTATGGTGTGAATTAATTAACCTCTTCTGGTCGGTCAATGACAACCAGTGCTACAGAAAAAACTACCTAAAAGAAGATAGTCTTATGACATGATGGGTTATAACAATAACGGCTTGGTACTTTTCAACTTGCTCTAAATTTTAAAAACTCAAATATTTAAGTAACTGTATAGATCCTATTGTTGTTCCTACAGTATTGTTTTATATCCTGGAAGCCTGAGTATTGATTGTCAGATCCGACAGATAGACAGACACAAACTTAAGAACTTTCAGCAATACCTACTTGGTATTTCAAAGGCAATAAAATCAGGAACCTGCAAAGAAGATTTGGCTGTACAACATCATAGGCACTTATAACATTCGAAGTGGTTGACGGAAGCAAATAGAACTCTCAGATTGTTCATAAGTGAAGAAAGCCCCACACCTGAACTTCAAGAACTAGTTTTGTTTATATTGAAATGATGCGGGCCAATGATATATTGAATCATACAGGTGGTTTCTATTAAAACCAGTAAGCACATTACAGACGACCCTAAACTTGTTTACCAATCGATTCAATTTACCAGGTATTTGCCAAAACCTATGCTACTAGATGTTATCGACCCTGTTTGGTTTATTTCGCCTACCCAGAACTCTTACTGTTAGCCAAGACTCAAGATGACAAGACACGCATAAGAGAACTTGGACTTTGAAGAATTCTGAAGGTAAGGCAGATAGATGCAAGAATGAAAACAGAACATTCAGGTCATCGAAAATCAACTACAATGTGCAATAGTACTCTGTAATGGACCGTGATATCTTCTCACCCCTTGTAGGCAGAAATAAATGATGATGGGATCAAATTGCACATCAGTAGTGGTTCAATCTCTGGCTGGAACATTTCTTTCAAGCAATTCTCAGTTCACATGCAGGCTGTTCAATGCTGAGTAAAACTCGTCCCGGAGGCCTCAGGAAAAGTTTGCCGAGCTGAATCTCGAGATGGATTTATAAAAAACGCTGCGGTCCAGATCCTCCAAATCCAACTTCACTAGCAAATCAGTCAAAGTACGTACCTTCTATAATATAGAGAACAGTACAAATGAACTGGTTCAACTACAATGGATTATTTATTTAAAACTGTTTTTTTTTTTTCTTTTTTATAAAAGTAAGCACGTTTATTAAAAAATATACTGTTACTTAAATATTTGAGTTTTTAAAATTTAGAACAAGTTGAAAAGTACCAAGTCTGTTATTGTTATAACTAAACCCCGGATTTTCGTGCTACAAAAATTCTGAAATGTGCAATCAAAACTTGAAATTGTGCAAAAATCGTGCAATAAAACTTAAAATCATGCAAAATAAAATGCAAATGATAAAAAAGGTTGAACAAATAATTCGCTAGATACAATTCTTTCCAAAAAGTTGTTTTTATCTTAAAATTTATTGATCCAGTCCTTCGTAAGGGAGTAGTTAAATAATCATTTTCTAAAATGCAATAAGAGCAAATCGCATATCTTTATTGTACGTGGTATACATAAGCTATATGTACATATTACTTAGGAGTATAAATATGTATGTTAGGAATGATTAAACTTTATTTAATTTCCCGTTAAGAACACAGAAGAATAAATTTGCTTTGTTTAAAGTGAAAATGTTAACTAACAGTAAAGAGGGCTTAATTTAATAATTATATTGTACTTATTAAAAATATCCGTAAGTTAGGAGGGAGAGGCAAAATTTCTTGGAAGTTGGGAACCCGAGTTCCCTAGCTAAAGTCAATCTAAAGTTGTTCTTAAAATTGTTACATTTACAAAAACACGAAAGTATTGTGCATTTAGGATTTGAATGCTGGAATTTTGTGTATTCAAACTGCAGAATGTGCAGCTTTATGCATTTAAACTGCAGAATGAGCAATTTTATGCATTCAAACTACAGAATATGAAATTTTATGCAGTAACCCCCAAAACATGCAATTTTGTGCCATATTAAACTAAGGTAAATTTGGCCTAAACGTCCTAATTTGTATAAATAATTTGTCTCTGGCTGATTACGAACTTGCAACAAAAAGATGCAATTGCACGAAAATCCGGGCACTCGTTATAACCCATCATGTCATAAGACTATCTTCTTTTAGGTACTGTTTTACGGTAGCATTGGGTGTCATTGATCGACTAGAAGAGGTTAATTAATTCACACCATAAAAAAACAATGTTCTTTTGTTCAAAAATGAAAATACTGTTAATAAAACGATCAAAAAAGTATATTAATGATACAAAAAAAATTCGGAAAAATGTGATATTTTCAATATTTTGGGGCTTATGGTGCGATCTGGAGGATATCAACTGATTTAAAACAAATTAAAACATAATGTACTTAGGCTCTATTTGACGACGTTTCAAATTATTACATTAAGAAAACATTCAAAACAAAATTAAAAATACCAAAGGGCCTATGCTCGACTGGAAGATGTCAACCGATTTCGATCATTTTTTCTTCCTTTTTCTTGTCTATATAATTTGCAAGTTTTCCGCACTATTATAATTTCAAAATAAAAAAAAAAGTGTTTTTTTTCGGCCCTCCCTAATACACAACCATCTCACATGAAACAATAAGTAATAGTAATAGAGGAATCTATAAACAATATCTGTTAGTTAGGTTCATTGAATGGAAGGCATAATTTGACTAAAACTTGTTTTTATTTTTACAAATTTTATCAAAAACTTAAATCTAAAAAAAATGACAAAAATAATACTGTCTCATAACTATAAAACCAAGTTAAAAAAATCATTTTATGTTATTTTTTATAATGTTAATGTTATTTTTTATAATCCTAATGTTATTGTTAACAATCTGTGACACATCCTTTCTTTTCAGCATCCTGAATAAGTCTTTGTCCCATACTCATATCTAAACTTTTTATAACTTCCTTCGGTATTTTGTCCCACGATTTGTTGATAGCATTTTTTAGTTCTGTCACGTTTTCGTAATGTTTGTTTTCGTCTTAAATCTTTCACACAGTGATACCCCATAAGTTTTCCATAGGGTTCAGATCAGGGGAACAAGCTGGCCAAGAATGTAAAGGAATGTTGTGAGACGAAAGCCATGCTTTTGTTGCACGTCTTGTTTAAATTGCGGCATTATCTTGCTTGTGACCGTTGTCTTCAAGGAATGGTAACAATTGATTTTCAAGTACATTTATGTACTCTTTACTGTTCATTTAAAACGAGGGGAATGCTAACATTAAAATTTTGGTTGAATAAAATGCCCCCCATTAAAACGAGGGGAATGCTAACATTAAAATTTTGGTTGAATAAAATGCCCCCCAAACCATCATGCTCCCACTGCCAAAATTTCTCTTAAAAAACATTAAAGGGTCTTTTCTCAGATCTCTCCAAAAATATCTATTACCATCCGGACCATCTAAATTAATTTTTTTTTCATCTGAAAAAATCACTGAGTCCCAATCAGTTAAAATATTTTTGTGTCTAAACTCCAACCTTGCTGGCATGTGGTGAGGCAAAAGTTTATGTGCTTTTTGGATTTTTTTGGCATTTATTAACTTCACTGTGTTTTAGGACACGATACACTGTAACTCTCGAAACATTCAATTGAATGTCAGAAATGATTTTGGCGATGCTCTTAGCAGAATTGCTTGCATTGTTAATGATTCTTCATTCACAACGTACTGAAAGCTTCTTCTTAAGGCCACCTTTTCTATTTTTACTATAATTTTGCTTGTTCCCTAAAACCTTCCTCACCAAATTATGGGACCTCCACAGTCTTCTAGCGATTTGTCGAAGACATAAATTTTTTTCGGTGAAAGCCAAAATTTTTCCCTTTTCCTCTTCGGAAAGCACTTTCACAAAGAGAGACTAAAGCAAGGCGTCCAGTTATCACGATAAGAGGATTAAGGTTTTCTTTTCTCAAAATATTTGATTACTTGCAGATTCTGTTTACCCAGCTGGTTTTATAGTTATGAGACAGTATTATTTTTGTTGTTTCTTTTAGACTCATGTTTCTGGTTAAATTTGTAAAAATAAAAACAATTTTATGTCATATTATATCTTTCATTCAATGTACTCAAATAATAGATAGATACGTTTATTTTCAGAATTTAAATCAGTTTAATTTTCAGTTTTTACTGAATTTTTCAAATTAAAGAATAAAAACAAGTGGTTTTATAGTTATAAGACACGCTTTAGGTTATACTTCTATCAATCTCACAGAATATTTTGAATAAAATGAATAAAAATCATGCTAGAGAAAAACATAGCACCTGTTTTGTATTAAATTTAACCTGGAATTTTATGAAAATTAACATGGAATTATGCTTGTTTTTGTTTTTTTTCCTCTGACTTGGTGGCCACCTTGACTTAGTTAATTTATTTTAGTTTTTTTTTGTTTGTAATTAAAAATAAATGAAACTGAAAAAAAAATGAAATTTATGAACTTTTAACATGCCAAGTTAAAACACACTACACCTACGAAAGTGTCGGTTATTTTTATTATCACTATTGTATAATTTTTACAATTTAGGTTTTCTTATGTGCCTGCTATTCAAGCTATAAACAAATATACTTTTTTTATTTGAATTATAATTACTAGTAACTTGAAACATTTATTTTCTCCTTATATTTTTATTTTATTTTTCTTTTGAAGATAAAAGGAATGTTTCTGTTTATTTACACTGTTTTACAGATCTGCCAGGATCTGACGATTTTTTGAGGCCGAAGGACATCCTTGGTCACTCTCTCCATCCATAATTAGAATTAGCTTTTTCGTCCTTAAGGATTGCTGTTTTAACGGTTTTTTAAGTTATCCGAAGGATAACTTCCACCATTGTTGTCCTCCAGGATACTGTTTTAAAATATTTAATGGTTTTAAGATGGCGGACCTTAAAAGGACACTTTTTTAAAAATGTTTAACGATTTAACTGTTTTAAGATGGCGGAAGGATATTAATTCGTTGTTAACTTATTCTACGGGAGGCTGGAGATAGTTTTTCAACGCTAACGACTCCTTCCCGTTTGAAAGTTATCTCTAACATAGGTTTAATCACATAATTTTTCGTATTTAATGGAATTCCGTTTTCTCAACAAACAGTTTTAATGACCCGTTTCAAGTATAGTAATCGATTTTCCTATCTCAGCAGTTTGCATGGTACAAGCCTCGTCTCGTCAGGAAAGGGCCTAAGTTGCCATCAGCTTTTCTCCCTTTTTTGTTCAGCTCTATTAAAGAACATTTAACGCTGAAGCTAACTTGGATTCAGTTACAAGCATCAGGCATCGCTTATCTATCTTAATAGACAGAATTTCAGAAGTTTCTGACTGAAGGTTCTTTCTCGTAAGAAAGTAAAAATTTCATTATCACTTCATTGGACCTGGGCAACTCCATAATTGTAAGTTATCACCAGAGCCTGGATTTTTATGCAAAAAAAAATATGCAGTGTAAAAAAATATGCAGTAAAAATCCTTAAATATGCCATATAATATGCAGTAAAAATCCTTAAATATGCCATATAATATGCAGTAAAAATCCTTAAATATGCAACAAAATATGGAGCAACAATTATTGAAAACGGCTATAAAACATCTAAAGTACAAAATCAAATAGATAAATATGAAGTAAAAAATATCCAAACAAGTGAACAAGAGTTAGGAAAACTATTAAAAAATGATTAAAAGGATTTTATAGCTACAATAATTGTATAACCAAATTTTATTATTTACAACACAATAAAAAAAAAGTATTTAACTTGGTGCACCTTTTCTTTTCTTTTTTAACAGTTATTGTACAAGTTCGAGATTAAAATTTATAATTGCATTTCAATTTACAATTCATTTCTAAGTTTTCTTCTTTAAAACTCAACCTTCTATCGTTTAAAATGTTTTTTATAATTTGAAAAAGATCCCTTAACATCTACAGAGGTAACGGGAGCAAATTTATATGCATTTACAATAACTGGATTGTTTCCGTCATTTAAAACAATTGAATCGTCGTCCCCATTCAAAATTTTGTTAGCACTTTTTAGTTCTGTGAGGCCTGAATATTTAGTAAAAATTTCATTAATTTTGTCCTGTAAGACATCCCCTATGTCACCTGGGACTTTTGACACAAGTCTTTTACATTACTGATTATTTTGGAACGTCTAGCGACAAATTTGTTACTTGAAGCTGTTTTAGTTTCATTGGCAAAAAACTTAAATGCGCATTCATAAATTGTTGCTGAGGGCCATTGTACTATTCATCATTAGATCATATATGTTTTATACATTTTGGGCCTTATCCCCACCTATTTCATATATTTTAAGAACGAAAGTTTTAAACATAACTAAATTCTCGGCATCAAACAAAGCTGCTTCTATCCAGGTGCCCCATGTCGTAATCACTGGTTGGGTAGGTAGTCGTTTTCCATTCATCATTTCTTTATATTTACTCTGGAAGGAGCTTGTGTAATCAACTTGTTTACATCTGGAAAAAGTGTCCGAACTTTTTCAGCTAGACGGTTACATCCATGCATGACACAAGTGATGTGAATAATGTTACCATAAAACAATTTGAGCAATCTAGCTGCTTTAATCATGTAAGATGCTGCGTCTGTAACCAACAACAATACACAGCTTTCTATTCCAATTTCATTTGATAATAGTTTAACTCCGTCATTAATAAACCTACTTATAGCCTCATAATTTATTTTATCTAGTTGTTTACGTACACAAAATCAGATATTTTGTCTTATTTTATTTAATACTTCAATCAGTAAATTTGTTACACACAAACCTCGAAGGTCTGTTTCGACAAATATTAAATATCAATAGTTGTCAGCAATTGCCAATTTTACTTATTCAATAACATTTTTATAGCAAGAATTTAAATAAGATTTTCATAATGTGCTTTCGAAAGCGCCCGGCCTTTTGAGTTTTTCGGAGTTTATTTTTAGTTAAATAAAAGAAATTCGAACTTGGAGTTTTTCATAATACTCATAATCATCAAAATATGCAAAAATATACATTTATCATCAAATATGCAAAATAGAACCAGACTTAAACCCATCTAAATATCATAATTCGTAAAGATATATGGTCCACTAATTAATAAGAGGACGCAAAAAAAAATATGGAATTGCATAAAAATCCGGGCTTTGGTAATCACATAATCTAAATTCCAGAATATTAAATAAATTAGCACAAATTTCTGGGTGCTCAATCCACCAAACTGGAGCTTGTTATCCTAGAACCTCAAGCCTTGAATGTTGGAGTAATGGGTTTATGCACTCTCATGTTATGAATTCTAACCAACTTATAACCAAGATTTGTCTAACCACAGTCAGTGGAAACTAGGTTTTAGTAGTAATTAAATTTTTAAATAATCTAAGAAATATATTTTTAACCTTTTTAATAACGAATGTTGGTACCGCTCAGCTATTGTCGCATCAGCTAATAGCTGGACAAAACACATATCTTATCACTCGATCCATTTTCCCATCAAGTTATCTCTGAAATATATCCATTTGTTGCTTCCATAACCTTATCAAATACTTTACCACCTTCTTTTTGAAACCTGCAGACTACTAGTTACCTGTTTTGTCTTCCTCCACATTAACTGTTTTGCTGTGTGGTGGTGTCTCTGGGGATCTCAAAGACAGACTCTTAACGACTATATTATTGCTTTAGAGGTTTTATATTGAGGATCCTGAGTGATGTTCGCATTTTCTTGTGCTATGGTGAGTTGAAGTGTCTTTTTCCTTCTGATCGTTGGCAGTATTTTCTAATATTCTTTCTCTTTCTAGTAATCCGGTTGTAACATCTATCTTAAATTTTTGAACTCCAGTTCGAATCTATGTACTATTTCCGCCCTTCAGATTTATATAACTGCTCTCTGCACCACTGCTTTCCTGATCCTATTCTCATCACTGTAGAATTACTTGAAAGTTATACATAACCTCTCTCAGTTTGTCATTCAAATAGTTATTCTAATTTCAGATCTCTCGTTTTTAATCGCCTACTGTCAATCCAATCTGAGAAACATTGTAAACATCATGTTATGAAGTCTTGTTACTGTTTATAAAATCTTTAGATTTATTTTCTATTTATGTTCATTTTTAATAACATATAAAAGCATTTTTTTTTTTTTTGTTACCTCTTTACTATTATTCCTTTGTTTATCTATTTACTTATTTATATTGACTTATATTTTTAATTTAAGTTCTTCAAAGTCTCAAAGAGCCAACTTATGTGTTCATTATATTATTATTAAAATGAATCTTACACAGAATAAGTAAAGAATTTATTATTATTAAATCGAGGAATGGTCCAAATTAATTAAAAGATATTTGGTTAGGAATAGGGTTGGATACTAGGCACTTGAATTATTCATAAATTTAGTCAAGGAGGCTTCACTGATCTTATATTCTAAGTAATGCTATTACTCAAGTTTTTTTTTCTGTTAGCTTTAGTAATTAGGTGTACTCGACTCACTACTTTAGGCAGATTACTGCTGTTAAATTCCACTTGCTACACTCACTCAAGAGGTATACACACACCCTGCACTCTCCTAATAGTCTAGGCAACGAAGACCAAAAAAGGCCAAAGAGCGGACATAATTCATGTAGAAGCCAATTCTGGCACAGTTGTAAGGGAAGCTGTCCTTAGCAACATACTAAAAGTACTGGAGGGTGGGTGCGCTCTGAAGGTCATTTTTATTCAGTTTTTTGTTAAAACTCCAAGACTCTTGCCTCTAGCGATAATGTGTTATGTAATAAATTATTTAACTTAAAATTCTCTACAAAAAAGATTCTATACATTTTTTTGCTGGGATCAATGCTTAACCCTTTAACAGGCGATGTATCCTGGAGAATACTCATATTTAATGCCTTTTGCTCAATAAATGGCGTAATGTCCAACGCATTGTCCTATTCATTATCGTCTAATATCCTTCATTTAACCTTGAATTTCATGATGCATGAGTGCGGGTTAGCGTTGCTTTAGCCATTCAAAGGGAAAAAGAAAAGAAATGTAAAAATTTCTGGCCTGCCCATTAAAGGGTTAAGGAGATATAGTTGTACTGGAAATTGTTCACCAACCTTACCTCTAAATGTGGTAAAAAGGTTTCCTCGAAATAGCGTCGGGTTTGTACAGGGGAGAGGGGGAAGGGTTGAAAATTGTATGTTTTTAGCAGCATGACACAATAACTCGTAAACTTATAATAAAACTCGTTAAACTTAAAATAACTTTCAGCACATTTTGTTTTCTATACATTATTAAAGCTAAGCAAATTTGGTTCTATTCATTTTTTTTTTTTTGTTCAGTTCAATGTTTTTAGAACTGCAAAGGACTAAAAATTGGCTAACTTGCGGTAAGTCGCAATTTTATGCGAAAACACATTTGTTGGTACTCTTTTGGTTATAACTCCAAAACTATTTGTCTGATCTGAAATTGGTTTTTTTTTCATCTGAAAGTTGGTTAAATTTACTATGTATGAAGTTTTTATCAAGTCCCGTGAAACATCTATGCCAGCACACTGAGAACCCCACCCTATAGTGAAATCCTTATTTTTTTGGCGCATTTCCCGTTTTAAACTCCTAAACAATGTGTCCAATCCTAAATTTCTTTTTTACATCTCAAAGCAACTTAAATTATCTATCAGGTCCAATATATGAAATTCTGATTAAATACCGTGTAATATCCATACTAGCAGGCTAAATGTGTATGTTTTGGAAAAACATGACGATGATAGGTTCAGTGGGTTGGCGTAGTTGTTTCATGGAATTTGACAAAAATTTGATATAACGGATCTTACAGAAAATTTAATCATCTTTAAGATTTAAAAACGAAATTCAGGATAAAACAAAATGTTGTAACGAAAAATCTTATAATGAAAACTTTTTAATTTCACAACAGTACGCGGAAGGTAGTGTAGTGAAATGGATATTTCATGGAATTTAATTAAAATTTGGTAAATGGGATCTGATAGTAAATTTAACCAGCTTTGAGATGGAAAAAAGAAATTTGGGATCGAACCAATATTTTTGGAGTTATGTGCTGAAAAATAAGGATTTCACAATAGTACGGGGTTCTCAGCGTGCTGGCATGGATGTTTTATGGGACTTGATCAAAACTTCATAAATAGGGTCTGACAGTAAATTTAACCAGCTTTCATATGAAAAAAAAAAAAAAAAAAAATTTAGATCAGACAAATAGTTTCAGAGTTATAGTCAAGAGTACCGACAAATGTGCTTTCGAAGAAAAGTGCGACTAACCGCAAGTTAGCCAAATTTGCTTAGCTTTAGTAATGTATAGAACACAAAATGTGCTGAAAGTAACCAACCCCGAGTTATTGTATCATACTGCTAAAAACACAGTTTTCAACACTCCTCCTCCCCCCTCCCCTGCCCAAACCCAATACCACATCTAGAGCTAAGTTTGGTGAATAATTTCCAGTAGTCAGACATTTTATTTTTGGTTTTATTTCAAGGTTCGAATACAAATTCCCTGTTCTATAATAAACATATTAGGTTTAACAACAAACATTTTATTTCTAACAATAAGCATTTAGCTATTAATTATAAGCTATTCATTCATAACAATAAACATATAATTTTTTACAATAAAACGTTTTTTTTTTTAATTTTTCATAACTATATCTCTTTAAGCATTGATCCCAGCAAAATAATTTATAGAATCTTTTTTGTAAAGAATTTTATGTTTATTAATTTAGTACATAAACACATTTTTGCTAGAGGCAAGAGTCTTAGAGTTATCAACGAAAAACTGAAAGGGGAAAAAAAAAAAAAAAAAAAAAGAAGAAAAAAAAAACGACCTTTACAGAGGCCCCCACCCTCCAGTACTTTTAGTATGTTGTTAAGGACATCTTCCCCTACAACTGTGCCAGAATCGGCTTCTACATGAATTAATTCCTCAAAATTTCCTTAGTCTCCTGGACTATAAAGGGTTCTCTTGCCTTGTCAGCTTAGCTCAACTGTGAGAGGCAATATGTATTAGTGAATAGTTAAAAATTACCATTTGTGCTGGTTGAAACTCGATTATGTTCCAGATGAGGGAATGGTGATAGCTGATATCTTATTCTTTTCTTTTTTGTTAAATCATTCACGGACCTCAAAATGATGCATAGATTGATTTTAGAAGTTAGAAGTTGAATACCTCTAGTATATAAGGCCTCGGTAATTGTTTTATTGCTCTTCATTAACCTAATTTCACTTTTAATTTTATGATTGTTGGACTATGTTGAAAACAAACCTGATTATTTTATTAGAGCAGTTTGATATTTTAACTGTTCTCACATCTTAGCCATTCATTTCTAATATGGTCTCAGAGAAGTTAAATTTTTGTGCTGTAATAATTTTGCAATTATTTTCTCTGTTATTAACGATACTTTCTTAAATGCACAGGTTAGATTTTTATGAATAATATGCTGTTAGCTTTTTGGAAGTCATTTATTTGTTTTAAATTGAATTCCTCAAGGTCATTTAATATTCATCATTTTCCAAAGTTTGTTTGTAATAATATATTTCTCAAAAGTATGTCTATGTTATCTAACTTTAATGTTTCCTTAAATTTCATTTTGCCTTGCTTTTGTTAGAATTGTTTGTACTACAAATATAGATTAATAGTCCATTAATGTTATGAATGGTTAAACTTGTACTATTACTCCATTAAACTGTTTATTAATAAATCGGTAACACTTTTTTTTCAAATGTCTATCCGTGTACTAATGCAATACCTTGATGAGGTTCGTTCACCGGTTTTTCATACCTGTGATTGGCTGAAGAGTATATGCCCCACAGGTCCGTTGCTCCAAGACCCGTCTATCCAGAAGGCCCTGGACAACCTGATTCAAGGAGGAGACTTGCTGAGGAAGATTGCACCACGGCAACCAGCGCCATTCGGCAGATACTAGATGTGCACATAGTTCTTTCAGGATTCGTAGCGACTGAGTATCAGCATGATAAATTAGATGTTTCTTTTATGTGTTATAATATATTTGATTTTAGCTGAAAGAACAAGCGGCAGTAATACAGTACATTTCATTATAATAAGTAGCTAAGTGAATTTGTCTTCAAAATTTTTATATTTGCACATTGCTTTTAATAAAAAATAGAAATGAATATTCTTGTTTATTCTAAAAAATACAAATATATCTATAATTAACTGCTAATTTTTTTCTTTAAGTAATAGGTATACTATTTTATTTTTATTGTATTGAAACAGCCTGATTTTGTTTATGTGTGTTTTTATATATTATATATATATTACACTTAAAAACAATGTGGATGTTTTGACTATGAATAGATAATTTTATGTTTATGATGTAAATGTTTTCCACTTCTAATCATAGTTGTTATAAAATATTACAGATTATATATATACATATATATAATGGTCAATAAAATTATTATAAATAATTGGAATTTTTTTTAAATTTTGGACCCTATGTGTGATCAATCCATAACATAAATGTCATCAAACAAAAAAAATAAATAAAAAAGTGAAGAACTCACCCTAAAGGCCAATCCACATGGCTTATTCTCCCCCCACCCCACTCAGTTTACAGTCCCACTTCAAATTCTGTTTGTTTATATATTGTTTTGTTGAATGAAAGCAATGTGATTTATTTACCATACTTCTTTGAAGTAATGTAACGTAATTGAATTGGATATATTATTAATTAAAAGTTGTATCATCCTCACAAACAATAAATTAACAAAGTAAATAACAGGCCCACCATTCCTTTATGCCGGGGTTCTAGCATAAATACTAAACACTTGGTACCAAACATTTGATTGTTTTCTGGTCTACATGCTCAGTTTTTCGTGTGCATGTTATTTTTCCAGAAATTGTGCTTTCTGTTTAATTGGTGTATGTGGACTGGCCTTTAAAAAGTAATATCTGTCCACCTTAAAAAATATATTTCTTTTTTTATTGTTTTATCAATCATAAAAGTTTTTGTAAGTATGGGTTTTTCTTTTATATGTTTTATTATAAGATTCCTTTACTTAATATACACATTGTCTCACTGTATAAATGATACACCAGGAAATTTTGTTGAAATAGTTAAACAAATGGTACAAATATTATATGGTTTTGAAAATAATCTGTTTCAATTAAAAAATGTCCTAATAATATGATCTTGGTGTAGAAATAAATTAATAATAAAAATAAAAACAGTTGTTTTCTATTTACCAGTGTCAAAGTGAAAATAATACACCTTTGTTTTTCCAATATTTGTTTACTTAAAAATGTTTTTCTTTATTTATATTGGGGTTAAATGCTATGGAAATATTTCCAGTTCATTTGGACTTCTTCAACAATGGGAGTACATATGACTTGAAGAATTTGGGTTATTCGATCAATATTTTTATAATAGGAACCTTTTGAGCTAATTACTGAAAATAATAAAAAAAAACTTTTCAACAAACCAGCTATATAGTGGAGAGATACAAAAAGGGAAACTCCATTGTTCGTTTGCTAGGAGTGCAACAAATTTTAATTGATAGGGATGAGTTGTGAATCCTTAAGGAAATAAATCAAAATCCAAGCCTGAGTGTACTCAAAGCAGCCACAAATCTATTAAAAACACCTAGATTGGTCAGCAAGTGCTAAAACCGTGTGGAGTGTGCTAAGTAAAAACTAACTTAATAAAAGGAACATTTTTAACAATTTAAGTAAGAAACTTATGGTACAGTTAGCGAATAAATATTTATTGATGGACCTCGAGCTTTGGAGTTCTGTGATATTTGCTGGTGAAACTAAATTTAATATATTGACATTATGAAAAGACATCTGAAAGAAAGTATGGAAACCTGGGGCAAAAGACAATTTTTATTTTTTTTTATTTTTTTTTTTTATCAGGACTATGTCTCTTTGTTAGTAGAAGAATGGCTGCCTTATAATTTCCATAAAGTTATAAAAACTCCTGAAAAGTCACCAAATTTTAGTGTTATATAGATCACCTATGGGTTAAATTGGAAGCGGAAACTAGGAAAAATAAAATTTCCTGTAAAAATAGCGAAAAAATGTCTCCTCAGAGAATGGAACAAACTGAGTCCAGAATTCACCAAATAAAAGGTCAACTCTATTCCAATTAGTAAAAAGAATATGTAGCAAATAAGGGATGGCTTAGAAATTTTTGAAAATAGTCAGTGGTCTCAAATTTAATAGAATGATTAAAAAATTGAGTTTATAATTTTAATTGAGAAATTGAGAGATAATTTTATTAGTTAATTCTAATTTCTGTTTAACTACCTAAGTGTGTTTTAATTTAATTGTGAGCCTCTGTATCTCAAAGTCAGTATTCTCGAAATCAAACTGCCTACTGTTATTTATGACCAATAACTTCACAATTTTTTTTTTTTTCTTTTGTTCAATGTAATTACACATTATCTTGATGAATTGTGTTAAATGGTTATAATGCTATTTTAAATAAATTATGAATAAGACCGGCAGTCATTCCAGTTGATTAAGGAAGTGAGTCTTAAGGTTTCTGTAGGTCATTTATCATTTGGTTTCTGGAGGACTTAAAATAAATTTAAAAAATAAATAAATGTCTAAATCCTCTAAATTTCAGTTAATAATTTATGTATACATTGCAATTAAAAGAAAAATAAACAAAAAAAAATTGTTGTCAGTTGAATTCTGATCTACTTATAAATGTAAGCTGAATTGTTCATAAAGAAATATATTTATACTTACGCTGACTTTGTCCATTAAAAATCATTACTTAAAGAAGAAAGGTAAGTTTCCATTTTTTGTTTTATTTTTTGATGTAATTTTGCACTGCTCTTAACTCATTAATATGTATCATTATGAATTTTTATTTTTACTAATTGTATTTGTGTTATAAATAAACATTCTTATGTTCTAATAAAGTATGTGTTTAAATTAATTATCCCTGAAATTCACCTATTCAAGAAGTTATATGTTAGATTTAGAGATGTATTTGTTTCCAATTAGAAGTATAAGGCCACAGACTGAATTTGACTTTATGTTTATTTATCATATTAGGTAGAACTCCTCTCTTATTTATAACATTTCCCATTTATTAATTTAGATAATGACAATTTTGAATTTTATTCAATTCCATTTATTTGGAATGATTTCGCTTATATTTATCCTTAAATCTCTTCTCTGTTGTCGGACTTAAATCTAGCATTTCATGTTTATTGTAAAAGCAAACAATCAGTTTTGAATTACTGGCTACTGTCTAGTTATCAAGTTGAGTTCAACTACCTAACAGCATCGGGCATGTGTTTATTATCGTTATCATTCCTATAGAAATTATCATGCAAATGGTTGCATACAATTCTTATTTGAAAACCATATTACATTGTCACATTTTAGACCTTGTTTGACTAATCTTTTTAAATATTGGGTTGAGATAAAACTTATTACCTCTCCATGTTACTTAAAAATGTTATGAAACTTTTTTTTATGATCTATAAATGAAGGCTGCTTTAAGTTAGTTGTCATTAGAATAGGAAAGTAAGTTATTTAGTTTTATAGCGCACTCATTTTAGAATATTTAAACATTGTATTTCTGGGGCTTGACAAAGATTTGTCATTGCCTTGAAACTGTCCAATATTTGAGTGTACAGTTTTATAAGAATATATCATTGCAAGTTTTAAATTATATGTGTACGTACTGAAACTTGTACCTTAAGTATATTGTATATTTGTGTAATTATTTTATTTTCAGCTTAAATACAAGGTATTTGGTTTATGTGCTTGCTTTAATGATATAACTTATAAAATCAGAAATAAACCAAATTTTCTATTTCTAAAATTTTAAACCCTAATCAGTTAACAGCTACTATTCAGATTCAAAAGCTTAAAATGGTCAAGGTAGTGTTAAATAGGCTTCTGCTATACTAAAAAGGAAAACAAGAAGTCTCCAACGTGTGTTATGGGGTTCCTGTTAATAAAATTCTACAGATAAACAAGGAAACTATGAGATCTGTCAGGATATCTTTCTAAGAAGCTGACTTTAGTGAGTTGTTCCTGGAAAATACAATATGACATTATTATATGACTTACTATCGTGGTTGATGCTTTTTGACGTATAAAGTTCTTTCATTCTGGTGTGGGTTGCCTTAATTATGGCATCGAAGAATTCACTCCATTTTTCAAATTTAAAAGATTATAGTAGTGAGAAGTGACAATTGTCAGAAGATTATGTGTTTCATTGCTGCGATCAATTGTCCCAGAAACACATTGGTCTTATTCCTATTGGCCTTGAGGCCCAGAGAACCCACTTCGCTTTATTTCATTAATTTTATCAAGTAGAGCAGGCATCTTAAAGGTAAGATTACCAATTCTATTTTGACCATGTTGACATGAATAATTTTTATTTTATTACATTTTATATTTTTCAAATCAATTATTTGTGGAAGAAACCTATTTTTTCTGACTGAAGTAAAATAGGACTGTTACATAGATGCATCTGCAAAACATACTTTTGAGATAAACACCTATTTCATCAAAAAATAAAATTTACTTGAATGGAATATTCATTTTAAAAATTGTTTTCTCCTTTCCTTTTATCTTTAAATTTATTTGGGGATGTAGACGGTCTAAGAAGTTTACAGTTCCAGTGTGTGGTTCTAGCAATAATTCTTTTAAATTAAAAATACTAATGTGTGAATTTGTATTATATGTATAATACTATTTAAAAAAAAAAAAAAAACAGTTTTTAACAAGCTTATCCTATGAAATTTACCAATAATCAAACGTAGTTTTTCTATGAACATGCCTAATAAAATCTGCTATTATGAATAACTTTGAAACTTTATTCTCTGTCCATTGACAGTCAAATATTTAAAGTTTGGTGCAGGATAGTAAAATAAACTGCTTTCTAATATCTGGAAAACTATTTAAAACCTATCTTTGTTTAATTCTTATCTACAATACAAAAAAAAAAAAGAAATTGTTTCTAGTAATTAATTACGTTTTTTTAGTGTGGAACTTGATATCTGGAATTTATGCTTTCCTGTTTCAATTAGCATTTAAATATTGAATATATATATTGAATTATGTAACAGAGAATTAAGGAGACGAGATTTTTTTTTTGTAGAATATTTATGTGACAGTAGATGTTGTGTGGTCATTTGAGAATAATATCGATTGTGATTGGAACCTCCGTGTGAAATATTTAAATAATGATATTTTAGACTAGTGTTAGCTTGCTCCTTTGCGGAATGCTCACCGTGAAGTCCTTTTGTAAACCAAACATATGGTTTTAACTTCTCCTTGAGTTGGAGAGGAGGTATTATTCTGTTTGATATTGTGCTACTGAAAGCTCAAAATTTGTTATGATTTAAATGAAATTCAAAAGAGGAAAACTACTCATTTAATTATGTTATGTAAATGCGTGGTCTAATTTTATTTTCATACTTATTTAGAAAATTATTTGAAAAAGGGGTAAGACTGGGGTGGTTTTGGATATGGAGCTAAAAGTTGCTTGGTTACTAAAGGAAAGTCGATTTTATGATTTATGTTTTAATGCAAGTAAAAGTAAAATAAAATCTGGTATAATCTTTGTTCTGTAAAAGATTGATCCAGTAACACAACAGTGTTTTCTGGCTATTACTTTAATTCAGGAACAATAGACAGATGTATTTTCATTAGTATTTAAGTTTGTCTGGAGGATTATAAGTTTAGAACTAGGTTACATTTGTAGGAAACTTATTGAATTTTATATATGCGTCTCATTTGGCATTATAACCTGCCAGCGGGTTATGGCTTATGCCTACAGCAACTACAAGACCTTCCTGGTTTGCTCCACTACCATCCAATTTCTAGCTCTTAAGTTCTTTAGTACTCTTGTCCATGCAGTCAAAATATAAATAGCATGTTCTGCTGATCTATTGCTTTGTTTTTATTTTTCAGTTTGTAGTTAAGCAAGAAATGTTTTTGAGATAACTTTACAATGTTGATCTTCGTTGTCTTAATTTTACCTTTTTATTTTTGTCAAGATGTCAAATGACATCTTCTATAATGAAAATGTAGTTGCGATCTGAGTAGATGTAGACAAAAAAAAAAACAGATAAATTTAACAAATAATGCCTTTGGTTCAAAACGAGAATGATACAATAGGTTTTTTTTTCAGTTCCTATGCATATTGTCATACTGACAAGGGGAGGACACACTCAGTCTCTCACGGATCTTGTTGGCATTTTTTTTTTTTTTTTTTTTCATTGGCATAAGTACAATGTTTCAAGATGAGTTCTTTATATATACTGAACAAAAATAAATAGGAATATTGCTAATATTGTGATATTTAATTTGCCAAGCACTTATATATATTTTTCTATTATAATATATACATATATATATATATATAATAGAAAATATATATAGTGCTATATATATATATATATATATATATACATATATATATATATATATATCACAAAACTAGCAATCTCCATTCTCATTTTTGCACAGTTTACATTTTTTAATAATGTCTTCTTCTGTTAACTTTGTTGGGGTTTAACATTATTGTGTGCTCTACTAGAGCTAGAAGGATATATTATCCTACAGGTTACCAACCTAATCTAGCTTGGTTGAAATTTATTCCATGGGCTCTTTATGAAACAAAGCAACTTCACAAGGTTTAATTCTAAACGTCACCTCTTTTGACCGCAATATTGAAGTGCTACTCTCTAAACAAGCTTGGACATTACAGCGTCTATTATATATATATCACTTATCTGTTATGCTAATAATTAAACCATATGAATATGGTTTGGGTTATGTGTGGGTGTATGCATGTGGGGATTGTAGATGTTTTATTTCTCTCTCCGCAACTTATTTTATTTTTGAACAGTTCTAATAACTCTAAATATCAACGATATATTATTTGTTATATTTTTGTGATAGTCTTTTCTTAGAGGCAAAATCGACTATAATTTCATCAAATTACATTTTTCTACTAATTTAGTAGCACGTAGTATCAACCGCCTTTAAACTATTTTTCACCTTCTATGTTTACATTATGAAATTATCGCTTTCTTTTTTTATTGTAAGGGCCTGATTTTTTATTTGATGCAAAATTTTGGAAGGCCACCACGGTTTCAGTTTTTTGTAACACTTTAAAGTGCCATTATTTTTTTTAACACCATTCAACCCCCTGGGTTAAATTTTATGTTCTCCAGAGGGCATTTCCTCTTATTTCTTTGCAGATTTTATAATAAAAGTTTGTTTTCTTGTACATGTTAAAGTTCTTCTTTCAAATGTGCAATATTTGACATTATTAATGAAGCAATTAAATTGTGAATTTTACCTGTTACGAATATGTTAATCAAAGGAAGTATTTATAACAAAAACTTGACCCTTTAAATAGGTAAACCAATCCCATAAGAAAACAAAATCATGATACCTTTTCAGCAAGCAATTTTTTATTTTATTTTTTTGTTTTTTGTAAATTGAAGTGTAGTATGAAAAAGAGACTGGAAGAACGAATTGTTACCTAAAAGAGTAATGGCTTTGGAAAGTAACAGGTGCAGAAAATTTACCTGTTTGCTTATGGCAAATATTTTTTCTTTATTATTTCCTCCTATATATTAATACGTTTTTTTGGAGAATTTGATGTTTCGTATAGAACAGAGAAATCTTTATTTTATTTTTCTGTCTATTTCATATGGTTTTGAGTGAATATTTAGTCATAGTACTCAAATGACATCTTCTATAATGAAAATGTAGTTGCAATCTGAGTAGATGTAGAAAAAAAACCAGATTAATTTAAAAAATAATGCCTTTGGTTCAAAACGAGAATGATACAATAGGTTTTTCTCAGTTCCTATGCATATTGTCATACTGACAAGGGGAGGACACACTCGGTCTCCCACGGATCTTGTTGGCAATTTTTTTGGAGGTTCCTGGTCAAAAAATATTAGACAACTATTTTGCTGTTCCGACCAATGGGCCCTAGGAGCCGAGAAAAAAAATAAAATAGCATTAAACTAATTTATTTTTTATCTCGAGTTTAAAAAATGATATCGACATGATTCTTGCACCAAGATTTTTAGTTTTGATTGCGAATTCAAGGAAAAATACAGTCGCTCCATAGATTTTGGTTTAGGTTAATTAAATTCTAAAAAATTGATTAGTTTTTCAAGCAAACTACCTCTGTAGATTTCTTTTCACAAAAATTGATGTCAGATCCTTAGCACCCTCAAAAACATTTAAAAACGCTTATTCAAAAAATATCACTTTTTCCACCCTCTTCGAGGAAAATGAAATTTTTAAACCGATTATTGGTTACATACCTTTAAATTGCCATTACTTTGTCACGCAATTCACTGGTTGGTATTGCTGGAAAGAGGAGAGTCTCAGCTTTCTTTTGATGTATATAAATGTAAAATTTGATGGAAAAAAAAACCTATTAAAAAAATTGGAAAATCTGAAAATCATTTTGATTTTTAACTTGAGTTTGAAACCAGATAGGATGATGAAACCAAATACATTTCATGCGTATTACCACCCTATATTTTGTGTAAAAAAATAAAGTTGATACGTTAAACCGTCTATTGTAATTAATTTTTTTATCAATTTGAATAAAAGTTGCCTACCATTTATTTGGTCAGGCAAATTTTGAAGCTTATAAATTTTTATTTTTCTATTTGGATGAAATTTCGTATTTAAGGGTTCTTTTGAATGCTGAATTCGAATCCGATGTCGGTTCTTGTGAAAAAAATATATTGAACGTACTTCACTTGAAAAATTTTTTAGCCCTAAAATTTTTCACACTCAAAACTCAAAACATAATATATATATATATATAAATATATTTTTTATCTATATAAATATCCATTCAGCGCCCTATAAACTATATATATATATATATATATATATATATATATATATATATATAGATACCAATTAAACATATACAATAATAATTTATTTTTTTACACAAAATATAGGGTGGTAATACGCATAAAAATATTTTTGGTTTCATCATCCGATCTGGTTTCAAAACTCAAGTTAAAAATCAAAATGATTTTCGGATTTTCCAATTTTTTTAATAGGTTTTTGTTCATCGAATTTTACATTTATATACATCAAAAGAAAGTTGAGACTCTCCTCTTTCCAGCGATACCAACCAGCTGAATTAGGATCTAACGTCAATTTTTGTGAAAAAAAAATCTACAGAGGTAGTTTGCTTTAAAAACTAATCAATTTTTTAGAATTTAATTAACCTAAACCAAAACCTATGGAGCGACTGTATTTTTCCTTAAACAAAACTAAAAATCATGGTGGAAGAATCATGTCGAAATCATTGTTTAAACTCGAGATAAAAAATAAATTAGTTTAATGCTATTTTTTTTTTTTTTTTTTTTTTTTTCTCGGCTCCTAGGGCCCATTGGTCGGAACGGCAAAATACGTGTCTAATATTTTTTGACCAGGAACCTCCAAAAAAATTGCCAACAAGATCCGTGAGAGACTGAGTGTGTCCTCCCCTTGTGAGTATAAAAGGAAACTTTCAATGACTGAAACTTTTTTGCCACTTATGAGATCGATTGTTATTCTGATGTATTATTCTCATTATCTATTATGTTTTATAATCACACTTATTCTTACTAATGAGTTATTTAATCAAGTTTTGAGGAATTATTTTTTATTTACTTAATTTTTTTTAATCAAGAGGATTTATCCTAGAATAAAAATTTTGTTTTGAGTGAGACCCTAGATGATTGTTATGATATCATCTATTGTCAATTTAATCTTATCAGTACACAGGCTACTATTGAAAGAATTATAAATTAACATAATATTGGCATTTTTAAATTCATTATAATTACATTTTCTACAATTACAAGTGAACATTTTGTTGTGTTATTATAATCTGTAAACAGCCATGTGGAAAATATTATTGATATGCAATCGTGTAAAACATTTTAATCACTTTGTTAAACCCATATATGTTCTTAATTTTGTTTTGATTGTTCTCTTGTGTTTGTTTTGTTGTTTGCTTCACCCATAAGATTATTTGTGTTTTATTATTGTGTCTGAATATAGTGCTCATGAATAAAAAGAATAATAAAATATAAATGTTTATGTATAAAGCTCAATTTTATATTGACAGTATCTTTTATATGTTTTTTATTATTTATAAATTACTACACGTTCTGAGGCTCAATCCCATCTTCAGGTCTGGTATCTCTTAATTATGTGTTTATTACTGTAAATGTCACTTATCTAAAAATTAACAATATAACTGAAAACCATTACATTTCATATTTTTAATATAACTGATATATTCAAATATACCAGAATACCACACCAGAAGATGGCTTTTAGTCCTGAAATATTTTAATTTATAAATAATAAAGATTTACTGTAAAAATGTAATTGAGTCTTTTATATAGTACTCATATTGTTACCTAGTGATCAATATCCTCAATGTGTTACCTATTTAGTTTTAGTATCAGGCTTCTTATGTTATTGTGAGTAAAAACTGCGTTACTGATTATATGCTAATAAAATCATTTCTTCAATTTTTTCATTTCACTTCCTATTGTTAAAATAATTTTTTTCTGCAATGAGGTGGCAAGTCTACAGTAAACTCCACTATTTTGGTCCCAGTGGTTTAGTTCCCATACTTAATTTCAGGCAATCGCCTATATTTGTTATTGCACTTCCAACCTCAATATCATATTTTGGCACATCGGTAAATAGAGCGTGTGATAACTCATTCTTCCAGAATTATATTTTAATCTCAGGATTATCAAAATCCTGTTGCTTATTTTTCACTGAGGGAATGAAGGGTCGTTGAGTTCTTGGATTGTTCGGTTGGTGGATTGTATCCATTATTTTTTCAGTTATTTCAGATGCAGAATTATATATATACTTCTTTCATAGCCTTACTCCTAATTAGTGTGTGATAGAAAGTAAATAATGTTTTTGTATTAGTTCTCCAAATAATTCCAGAAACAACTGAAGATTTGAAAATTTCGCATTTTAGACAAATACTAAAGCTATCCCTTTAACAGGAGTGATTGATTTTCATAACATTTTCTTTTCCTATAGATATGGAAAAAAAAAAAAAAAAAAGGATGGAAGTCAGTGTGGTCAAAGATGGTATGATTTATTTGAATTGTATTTTCATTATTTCAAAAACAGGTTTGGATCCTTTGTAAAGATCAGTGTTGTTTTTTTTTTAAAAACTTCTTTATTTTTTTCCTTCAATTTCTGTTTGAATAAGATACAGTTTTTAGTTTCTGATATCTAATTTACGTTTCTATGTATCAGTATTGTGATCTCTTTTGTTAACTTTGTTATTAATGCTGTAGTAATTCATTTCTGACATCTACCAAATTATTGGTGTTTTCCTTTTTACAATCACAGATTAAAATTTTTTTTATTATTATTATAATTATTATCTTACTAAATTAAAGTTTGTTATCCACATGTATATATTAGTGGTCTTGAGCATATCTTATTTTATTTTTCTGCTATGTTTTAAAAGAAGGCATAAATAAGTGACAAAAAAAACATTTTAATTTAAGCAATGCTATAACTAGTATTTTAAATTTTACTTTAAATATGTTTAAAGATTTCTAGCAGATCGTCTTCTTTTGCCATCGGTTTTGTTCCCGTTTACTGTCTTTTCCTTTGCCATAATCTCCTTACAAAGCTTATACACAACACCTTCAAGTCGTCCATCCCCAACCTTTAAACTTGGAGACATCCTTCTCCTAGGAAATCTGTTATTTTTCCTTCTTTTTTTTTTTTTTTTTTTTTTTTTCTTTTTTTATATGTCAGCTTTCCAAAGCACGTTAAATGCTGATTGCCAGGGGGGTTTTTTGTTATTCACTGACATGTTACTTTTCTGTGGTTATTATTATTATTGTTTTGAAATGTTGGGTTTATTGATGTCTTTTCTGGCAGCTGATAATCTTTTTTCAGGTTCAGTTATCTGGTTGTATTATATGAAATATATTAATTTTGTTTTATTTCAACAAAAAAAATAAAACACAAAAGGATAAAATCTGATTTTATTTTTCAAATAAAATATGCTTCTTAGCATATCTCATTTTTTCAACTCACAGAGTTTTCCATTTCCTTTTGTTTAAACCTAGGGATCTGAAAGGAAATTTTATATTACTTTGTTAGTTTTAAACATTAGCTTATTATTGACATGATTAGTATTGATATGGTGACTACTTAAGTACTTTCGATTTTCAATTTGTCTTGAAGATTTTTTTATGATCACTCAGTTGATTATCATGAATTTCAATACAATTCAATAATCAAGTCCTACTGTTTGATCCTCCAATTTATATCTGATTTTGTTTGTTTTTTTAAATTGCTATGGTATTCTCATATTTTATTTATGATGTCCCTAAAAATTGGATGTAACATTACTCGTTAGTTTCTTAAATGTTAAGGTCCATACGTCCATGTTAAGGTACAAAACGTTCTTTTACAGTTATAATTTGTTGTTTTGTTTTTTTTTACATTCTTTAAAGACCACATTTATAAATCACTAAATGTGTGTAGTCTTTATAAAAAAAAAGTTATTGTTTATTATTTTATGAAGTAATGGCACATTTTCCAGCATATCTGATATCTGAGGATAGACAAGTAGGATAGCATTATCACATGACAGCTGACTATTTTTAAAGAAAAATATTACTGAGGAAATTTCGGCTGGCAGAAAATGTGCTGTTGAAATTATGTTTAGAGGCAGATGTCTCAACTGATGCTGTAACTGTGAGAGAAAGCGAGGTTGCATTTGAGGTAACTAATATGAATTGTTAAACATATCTTTCACTTCAAGTAAAAACTAACTGAACTTGTAATCAGATTAATTTTTAGAGGTTTGCTTGTAATAGATAGTTAATGAAGGAAGCCATGTTGTCCTTCAGGGGAAAACTTAAAGAAAGGATTGCTACTCTTTTTCAAAAGTGTTATCTGTTATAAAGATTTCCAATTTGTCATTCAAATCTTCTGTTACAGTTTAATAAAAAAACATAGCAACCATATATTTCAATGTCAATTTGAAGTTCAATTGGGAATTGTAGGATGGATGTAGAACAATAGTGTCTTGATTTTTTTTTTTTTTTTTTTTTTTTTTTTTTTTTTTTTTTTTTTTTTTTTTTTTTTTTTTTTTTTTTTTTTTTTTCCATTTCCCAATATTTATAATTTCCTGTATTGATAAAAAACTGTCTTTTTTACAGATTAATATCTCAGTGCAATCATTATTAAACAATACCAATATGTATAATTTTTAATCAATTAAAAAATAACTCAAATCAATTAAAGTTTCTTAAGCACTGTTTTGTTTTAATGTTTTATTTTCCTGGTTCCTTCATAAAGTCTGAATCCCTTCCATGATGTTATTTTATATTTAACTAGCATTGTTTATTTAGGTTCTGTTTTTATCAACTGCTTTATTATCTTCTGGTTTTATGATAATTTCATAGTTGTAATTGGTGGTAGAATTGGTTTAAATGATTCTTTGATCTAATCTTATCCAATGTTCTTATTTTTTTTTATAATGAAAAATATTATGTGGGATATTTTAATTTTTTTTCCCTGATATTTCAGGTCTTTCTCTGTATGAAAAGAATACAAAACTGAATTAATAAAAACAGGTTCATCTACCATTAGATATGAAGTCAATATTGTCGAAATTTTTTTTGTTTTTTTTTTTTTCCCCCCTAATATTGCTAAAGTCTGTTCAGTGCAAAGAGTCCTTACCTCCTAGGTGAGGTAAGGTATTGAGCTTACTCCACAGATGTTTTCTACTAAAATTATCCATCCTTTTAAAATAGGAGGGTGCTTATGTTACATTGAACACACTATAGTTAGAATATTACTTTTTTTTTATTGTTTGTAAATTGCTTAATAATGTTTGCTATTGTATTTATTAATGTAACCATTAAATAAAAAAAAAATATCTTATGGAGTTGAAACCACTCCTCATATCATCAAATAAATTAAAAATTACATAAAAGTTTTAATAATTATAATTTGATTTATTTAGATAGCACGTTTATTTACCTATAAAAAGCAATATCTAATTATATTATCTTAATTTTGATAAGGAGCTGAATCAAACGATTAATTTATTCATTACTGAGAACTAATTAAAACAATATTCATTATTCTTATATCAGATGTACAATGGGATGTGTTTATTTTAATATATGTTTATAAATTATAATTGAATATTTGAAAAAAAAAAAAAAAAAAATATCTACAAATTAAATTTAATCAACTGATTAGGAATACAAGTTGTTTTTTTTATTATTACTCTGATATGACGAGGCCACTATTTGATATAGTTTCTATATCATTTGAACCTAGATGGATAAACAAATCTCCCATCATTGACCTGTTTCTGTAACAAGTAAATCTATGTAAATGTTGATCTTTTTTTGTGAAATCATTCATATTTACTGAAATATTAGCAACCTTTTTCCTTTTTATAAGTGTTAACAATTCTGTGAATTTTAAATTGACCCTCAGTTATAAAATGTTGATTTTATGCAATAGATAAAACAAGTTAAGCATGTAACTAACTCAAATGAGTTCACAAACTTTTGTTTTTGTAATTTTCACTCTTGCTGGTACCAACTTATCCCATAAAATAATTTTGTTAAGATTTTCTAATTCTTCCATTATAATCTTTATAAAAATAAATAATCAGTAAAACTTCCCTTTGTGTAATTGTATATTGTAGTATATTTTTAAGCTTATTTAAAAGAGTAGGTTTACATTTGCAAAATATTTTTGAGGTTTGTTCTTCATAATTCTCTTAAACAGGTTAAAGTGAATCAAAAAATTTCTTGTTATTTATAGTGTCAGTTCCTCAAATTCTTAGTTGAGCATTCTCGACTGATAATTTGAGCTTCAATACTTCCTCTATATTAAGTGAAGTTTACAAATTGAAGGATTCACTTCAACCTTTTTTAGTGATATTGAAATATCATATAAAAAAAACAACAACCATATATACATATTTATACTTTTTTTTTTCCTCTTGTAGTACTCCTGTATGTATTAGTTTACTACTATCAATTATCAAACATCATTGCTGATGTGCTTGTGATAAAATTTCTTTCTAATGCCACCAGTATTTACACCTGGGAAATAAGTGATCAAATTAAAATTTAACATAATTAACTTTTTCCATTTGTGAAATAAGGGAGGGATATCGCTACGTAAAATTACAATGTTAACTTAAATTTTTGGAAAGTAAATAATAAAATATTAAAATAAAAAATTGTAAATATTCAATTAAACATTGTATGTTTTCTATTAGGATATGTGATTTGTTATGTACCAACATTCATGAAAAATATAGTCAGTTCTACTTATGTAGCAATAGTATGTTGTATTAGATCTAAAAAGATTGTTTATAATGCTAAGCCTATGTCCAGTCAAAGTGAAGTTTCTAAAAATCAGTGCCCTCCAGTTTTAAAGTTTCTTAATTTCCTTTAATTTCTTTCAATCAAAATTTGATTAAAAGACAAAAATATCTGTTTCTTTAACTTTTAATAGTTTCCTAGTCCTAACTGTAAGGCATATATGGGCACAAATTTCTGTAATTTTTGGCACTTCATTTCCATTGGGTTAATCTGTAAAATAAACCTACTTAGATCCAAACTTTACTGGTAAAAAACGATAGTACTAGCTGAAATAATGTAACTGTTAGTTAAATAAGATTGATATTGCAGGTTTATTTTCAGATTTCCTCTCATCTGAATTAAATGAACTTGTATGTCTGTTATTTATTTTTCAGTCCATTTTTGTATTGTAGATGCCAATTAAGTTTTAGTTTTAAACTTATAAATTAACTCTTAGCACTTACATAAAAAATTATATTTTTTTGTAATATCCTGCTAGTAAACTAGTCAATTTTAAGATGACTTACAACAAAATTACCAATTCTCCTGATCAATAAAAACCCTATGTATATAGGTTATCCACACATATATATTGTAATGAAAACGTTTTCTCAATTGTATCTTAGATATGTGTCCAGAATACCCCTCAAATAATATACATGAGATGATTTAGACACTACCTCTTGTGTGTCTGGAACAGGTTTTGATTTATGACTTAACTTAATATTCTATGTGCCCTGCATATTATTTACTAGGCTTTTAAAATATAAAATTAAAGAAATATTTTTTTCTGTTAAGTAAGCTTATTTATATGTCAAGCATAGCCATATTGAATGGGCGAGGCATAGAATTTATAATGTTATTTTTTGTGAATTCTTGTTAAATGTTATTGGTTTAAATAAATAATATTCTCCCAGTATGTTACTATGTATGAATGTTTTAATCCAAATACTAAATATCTTGGGTAGGTCTGTTCCTGTTGATAATTATATTCATCTTCTAATGCTTTTTATATATATATTTTTTAATTTGTTTCATTGCAGGGTTGTTTAATGGTTATATTTAGCACTGAGACTATACGAAATGAACATGAAAATGAAAAATATACCAGTCCCTTTAGATTTAGATCTGTAGACTACAAATAATACACAAAACACAAGTATGTGCATCTTGTATCATAATACAAGATGGGGTCTACAATCACACAGATGTTACTCATAGAAATAACATGGAGATAATGGTCCCATTTCACTAATTTTTGTTATAATATTAAAAGAAATGTATTTTATACTTCCACTAATTAATTTTATTATTAAAACCTTTTATTGAAGTTGTATTTGATAAGATCATGAATTTAATATTGCTGTGAAATTTTTCAGGTAACAATATTCCTGTGTGGAATTTGGAAACTACTGGTCGCAATTGGTAGGAATATTTCGAGATGAACTACACAATGAGCATGTAATCCTTGGCACAAGAAGTCTAGTAAAAGTTAACATTGTTTGGAACTGAATGAATAATGTACATAAATACTGGATTCAGCCAAAGAAGATACAGTGTAGGAATTTCAGAGGTTCCTAAAGCAACTCATCATTTGATATGTTAAAGAAATTTTTATTTGTATAATAAATATTTTTTAAAAAATACATTAGCCGACTCTTATATTATAATTCAAATAAAAAATTGTCCTAATTCAACATAATATAAAATTGAGTATATAAATATAATTATTGATTTTGGCAACAAAGGAATAATTCTGATAAAATCGAAACATTGTAAAAATAAAGTTTTTCTTAATTAAAGAAACTATATTTATCTTCTTCACAATGTTTAATTTGCCTTCATTAACTTATTTATGAAAGACTTGTTTTAAGTTTTAAAAGTTTTTTCCTTACTATAAGAATTTAAATAAAAACTATAGTTAACAAATTGAAACCTGTTAAAATTGAAAGAAGCAAATTACATTGTGAGTTAATATCATAATTTCTCTAAAAAATAATATATAAAATGGGCCTTACAAAAGCTTTTGTGGGAGAGACTAGAAAATATGTGTACATTCTAGCATTCTACTCAGCAGTGAAGAGTAACTTAGTTATTTAATCCTTAATAACTATTATTTAAAATTTAACAAGAGCGGCAAATTCAGTTTTGAACATTGTTTTCATTAACAAGCACTATTACGACAGGTAAGATGCAAACCAACCGATTTCTTTTCTAATACAACCTTCTGTTCCTCTGAGCAGTAAATCTTATCACTGTGGATTAGAGACTCAATTTATGCAGTTTAACCTCTGCCGAGTTTTTTAACATTAAGATAGAGTAAACCTCTGAACACAATTCTTTGATAATTGATAAATGCTCACAATAGTCACTACAATAACTACTTCGAAGACTTAATGGTAACTATCAGAATATAGCTCAGGCAATAACATTAAGTGGAGTACTAACATTAATCTAATTATTCCTGATCATCTACAGTTCTACAGAATTCAAGGTCCAAAAGAAATATTCATGTCAGTACCACCAAACTCATACTGCTAGATATAAAACTATATAAATCTATTGTTGAGCTGTTTACATCAAACATCAACATATTTAGTAATGATAATATACAATTTTAACAATCTCATAAACAACAATAATCTTTTTTTTACAGCATAACTTCCAAGTTCCAACTGATTCATAACATTTAATTCAAGTTAGGAAGAATTAATTATTTCATCACAAACTGCCCGACTTGACAATTTATTTCATACATTGATAAAACCTTATGCGAACTACTGTTTTATTATAGTTCCATACTCTAAAATAATACAATCATAATTAAAAGTAATAAATAGTAGTAAACAAACTTCTTTCTAATAGTCTTTTGTTTTATTAATATTCACATGCAGTCAACATATATATACACATAATTCAATACATAAATATTAAATTTTAAGTCTTTAAAACATTCTCATTGGTAATAGTAATATAATATAAGATCACAATATATTTGGTAATGTAATGCTTACTCTTTTATGTAATATTTGGCAAATGTAACAAAAAACTTAAAAGAAGTACTAAAATTAAACAAGGGATAATCAATAAAATTAAGGAAAGTAATAACAATCGTTGACAACGAATTGGCTGAGGTTAAGCAGCAAGCAGATTCTTAATCTGTTTAGGAGTTGCGTCTTCGTTGAGATGCTTTGTGGTATACCTGAAGGAAAATAAAAGCTATATACTTACAGTTGATAATAACTTTCATAAAAACAACCAGGGTGTTATGTTAACTGAAATTAAAGTCTTAGTCTCCTTAAACTCCAAGACGTTTTTTAGAAGGGATTTACTAGTACTAGAAAAAGTCTCCAAAACAGTCTAGCACATTTGTACTCTGAGATATCAATAAAATGCTAAAACAGGTTTAAACATTTTATGGAAAAAATAAACCCTTAAAAACAAAAGCTTCACAGTTAATTTTTATTTGTGCCTTATTCTCTGCTGTCACTCGGAATGTTACTTCATCTATATTTCTTAAGGTGAAAGAAATTTTAAGCTTTTGAAAGTTCAAAGATAAAAAGTTATTACATACCAAAAATAATTTAAAACACAAAAAGAAGAAACACATTAGCCATTAAAACAAATAAATCAAAAATAAGATTTCACAAAGCAAAATGATAAAAAATAGAAGTATAATTTAGTTATTAACTCTCAGTACCTCAGAGCATTGAGTAGAGGTTCTGATTTGATGGGTGCCTGTTCTCGAAGTAGTCTCACACATCCCTTGACATCAACAGGAGATGATCTGGCAAAGGCTCCCTGTGGGTGAATGTGGTCATACAGAATGATCAAACCCACCATTACCCTTAACACAAGGAGTTCAGTTTCTTCTCGCTCAAACTGACCAGCTAGGCTCCTAAGTACAAAAACAATATAAACATCAGAGACATTGCATAATATAAACAGACCTTATATAAAAATGATATGGATTGTTAACAGTCAAAAGTTCCTTATGTTACACCTACTATAATTCTATGAGATATATGTTAGATATGAGATAAGATTATGTGGCGTGATTCACATTAACTATTTTGTGCAATGCAATGAATAATATCTAATATTAATTAGACTGTGTGTTATAATATATTCATAAAATCTGATCACATTAAATGCTAACTTTATCTAGTTTTAATTAAGGTTATGAAATGGTCAGGGGTAAAGTCAGGATAAATAAACACGTCAAGTTTTTTTAATGAAAAACTTATATTTTGGTGTGCCGACATTTTGACCTGCCTTGCAGGTCTTCATCAGGGCTAAAATAACAAAAATTGGATGTGACCAAGATGATACAAACATTAAATAAAAAAAATAATAAAAATAATTTAAAAATGAAGAGGAAACAAGAAAAAATAATACAAAGCAAATTAGTCAATGAAAGAATTAATAGCTGTTTACATAATTATAAGAATATCTGTAGTTAATTAAATAATGAATACAAAATAGTAGCAGAGTCTAGTCAAAGATACATTATTTATCTAGTTTTGTTGAAAATACTCCAGAATCTTATAGTATCTCAACTAGTAGAAAATTAGGGAACTATAGTATGTATACTAGCATTCCCGTCCCGGCTTCGCCCGCCCTCATAAGTAAAGATAATTTCAACTAAAAATTAAAGTTTTATTTGTTTATCGATAAGATTCTTGTATTTTAGCATGTGGTGAAGCATTATTTCTCCAATGATTTTTTTCACGCATAGCAGTAATTATTTATTAATCTAGTTATAATTGCACTGATTAGGTGGTTGAAGATTACGTAAAAGCACCATTAGACATAAAATTTTTAATTTTATTGTATGAATTGGTAATCAAGATGGATAAAGACTATTAAGAAACTCTTGCGGAAAATAAACTGCATTATCAGTGCTTACGACAAAAGGCCCGTGGATCATATTTTTACACACGATATAAAAAAGCAAAGGATCGACATTTTGATTTAGTAATAATTTGTATTCGGCAGAAATAACTTTATTGATTTCATCTGGTTGGATGTTGATTTCGAACTATAAAAGTATATGACAGTGTGGCAAACCTCGGTCCAGCCTCTCAACATTATACATTTAAATGTTAGTTATTGTAAATTTTACCATTGCAAAACCTTTCTAGAATTATAAAAATTATTTATTTAGATGTCGGTACAGATAGGTTCAGTTTACCATTGTTAACTCTATTGTGGAATGGCGATATACACAATCGGTCGATTTTCAAGCTTCACTGGGATCCAAATATCGCACACCATATTTAAATATTTTTTAATAATTTTCTTGATAGTTTAAGAAGTAAATTTTATCATCAATATCACGCTGTTTTGTAGCCTCTCGTGTAGAATGGCACTCACCACCTATCGTTCAATTTTCAAACTTCACTGTTGTCCACATATTAACTTTTTTTAATAAAATATAAATTAAAAATCAGTAGATTTTAATATTGCTAAACCTTCTTAGAACTATGAAGATGATGTAGTCAAAATTTGGTAGAGATTGGTTCAGTAATATTCGCGGTTAGTGATCAAAAACGAAAAATGGCTAGTCCTTTTATACAATAGTATAACCTTATACCACCATATGTTAGAATCGTATAGAGCTAACAGATAATTGTGACTTACAGATAATATACAAATAATATTGCGACTATAAATTAAGATATAAGGTATCCTATCTTTTTTGTTGGATCAAACTGCATACGGTGTGCAAATTTGGTTAAAATCGGTTCAGTAGTTTAGGCGTCAGCCTGACCCAAGACAGCGACACGTAATTTATATATATTAAGATAACTTATGGAACTTTTGACTTGTTATGAGGTCTTAAGCTTAGTTTAATATCAGATATTAAAAAGTAAACCAGTAACACCAAACATAAAAATATTCACTCACGGGCTTTCCAACATCCGTAAGCAAACCTTCGCCATAGTAGCAGAGAGTCTCGGTTGTATTCTCAATTGGAATAATATCTTTGTTCTAAAAATTAATCAATAATTTCTATATTAAACATTACTTTTTAAAAAAAGGCATGAAAGTAAAACAGCAGTAAGAAGTAAATGTTATTAGGAAATACCATCTTGACAAAGTTCTCGGTGGCCTGAGTAAGTGCCCTCAGCATAGGAGTTGCCTGAGCATAAAAGAGGGACATCCTGTTGGCAAGTTCAGTACTCACTGCTGCTTCACCCTCAATAGTATTGAATCCCCTCCTTGTAACACTGCGTCTGTAGTAACTTAAATCATTTTGCAGAGCTGGTGTTTTCATCTAAAACAGTTAATGGTAAAATAAAGCACGTGTTTTAGATATCTATAGATATCAAAATTAATGAATTAGTCCAATTTAGATACATCAAATCACATAATTGTGAGTATGGAATCAGTAGAAAAGAATAATAGAATATGCATTAGAACATGTGACGATTTATTCACAGAAACACCAATATATTCATAAATGGAAGTAAAGGTGACATAGGCTCAAATCCACCTATTACAAACCAACACAGATATGGCCTGACCAAATAGTGTTTAAAAATATTTAATTTAATAAATGACAGATGTCCTGAAAGACAAAAACTTAAAAGTATGGCTTTGTCTTTCAAGAGGATATAATTAATGCCGGTTAATTAGGAAATAATTAATGCCAGTTAATTTTACAACAGACAAAGATCCGATCTAATTATGATTCTGGTTTTTCAAAGGAAAAAATTGATTTACCTTGTACTCATCAAATTTAAGAACAAATTCCAAGATGTCAGCAAATTGCTTTACTAATGCTTGTTGTGACTCCAAATGTTGGGTAGGACTCATAATGCCAGAGCATAATTCGTTAAGTATCAATGGAACAACCCTTTCTGAAATAAAAAATGTGCAAATTATAAACTTTATTAAGTGATTCTTCTTCAATATCTTTATAATGATTAATTGGTTATAAACAGGCAAATGTGACCAATAATCTAGCTAAATAAGCTATTCAATATCAGGTGATACATATTGCTAAAATGATTGATGATTATTAATCCTTACGTATATCCAATGAGAAAAAGTAGAATGCTTTGAGCCTAGCAACAAGAGGCAACACAACAACCCAGGCAGCTGCCACAGCTTCATCGGTCGGGGTTGTGATTGCTTCCCTTATTTCACGGCCTGCTCCTTTGTACAGAGCCAATTCAGATAAAATTCCTTCAGCTGACGCCAAAACACTTTTAACTTCCCGATATGTATCTAGCTCACTCTCACTTGGTTCACCATCTGAGTAAAGAACACTGGTTATGAACACATAATCAAGACGTAACAAGTTTGCTAAGGTATTAAAATTAGTAATTTGCATAAAATAATACAATTTTACTTAAACTAAATGTTTGTTCTTATTATCAATTATCATCACAATTTCAGAAGTCTTAAAAAAACGCAATTGAGGATAGGAAATAATTGCATTTAAACACAAGATTCATGTTTTGGAGATTATCTATGGGAGTATCTCAAATCCAAAATTTTAAATGTTCCAAACTTTAAAAACAAATTAGCTTAATTCAATAAGTAAATAGGTATTTAAACATAGTACTTTCAAAGTCAAGAAAGAGATCATATTTCTGAGGTGTACAGCAATTAGAATCATCTCTAGCTAATAAACTGAGAAGTTTTCCCATATTATCACGATGTTATTCTTCAAACATTTATTAACCTGTAATGGAAAAATAAGTCATTATACTAACCACAGCAATTTCTGAGAAAACAATGAATAAAATAAATGGGTCAGCAAAAATAGATACACAAACATAGACGTGATTTGTATACAAAATATGAATGCTAAAAACAGGTCATCGAAAACTATTTACTGATAACCCAGAATAATCCAAATGTAGTCATTTAAAACATTACTTCAATATGAAATAAATAATATGCAAAACATACCTAAAAATGTAGCGAGAGCAGGATTTAAAGGAGCAAGTTAACCAAGCTACCTTCCTTAATATCAGGCATCCGCCTGGCTTGATAAGAGCCGAATCAACCAATTACTATGAATTAGCCTGTGCCGCCACACTTCTCTGAATGAATACAATTTAAATTTTCAGTTTCAAGAAATTTATTTATTAGATGCATTAACAAACGTTTTTAAAACCACACATACTAATCTTAAAAACTTTAAGTTCCACCTATTAATAATTCTAAAGGCCCCTAACAATCAAAAAATTAAATAATTGTAAATAATTATAACTGAACCTAGATCTAAGGCAGAGCACCAAACGAAGATCATAAATAAAAATAATTTTAAAAAACCTGTGCGTAGTATGTGCGTCATATCTAATTTCCGTTTGCTCTCTTACATCCTCATGAATCCAACACCACTCCTTAAAAGATATCAAGTCAAAGAGAATTTCATAGATTGGAAGTTCCGCTGTCTTTTTATAGTTTGCCTATTCTCACAAGTCTATTCATCAAAACCGTTTATATTTTTTTACAACATAATAAAAGATAAAAATGTATATCATAACAGAACACTATACAATTTAACTAATTTGGCACATTAAATAGTAGATACAATTTTAAATATTCAGCCAAGAAACATTTTTCTAAGTTTTCAAAATTTAATATTTTAATTTTTAAAAGTTACGTTAATTTAATTTATTTCCCTATTAAGGATGGATTTTTTTATGAGTATGAAGATTTATTACATTAAAATAGATATTTTAAAAAGTTTAATGTCATTATTGATTTGTTATTATAATAGGTTCCCAAAACAACACTTATTGTCCGCCTAGTCTAATATTTTTAAAAAAATGGTATTATCTTTTTTTTATCCACTCCTGTACTATGGATTTTTAGTTTTGAAAGACTAGATACGAAAATAATAGCCCCCCAAAGCTCATCTCCTTATATGAAAAGAGGTTTAATTGCTGGCATGTAAATGAGTCTTTTAAAGTTAACTAAAATCTTTGAAGTTTTTGTCCAGTAAATGTTGGAATAGTCTGGAATGTCTAGCTAGCAGTTTCTTGTTATTTTAGTCTTGTATGAGAAGAAATGCAACTTTAAGTGCTAAATTATTCCATATTATTTATATAATTTTCTTTTCCATATAATTACACACACACAACCACACATAAACACACACAACACATATACCACAAACACAAAGCCGCGCCACGCACGCACGCACGCACGCAAGCACGCACGCGCGCGCGCGCGCGCGCAGCCACACCACGCCACACACACCACACACACACAAACCGTATTCAAAACTAAACTTTTCCTCCTCTCAATAACACACAATATGCATTCAGTAGCATTAGTCAACAAAATTAAAAAGTGAAAAATACAGACGACGCTAAATTAATGTAGGTATGTATTTTGATGTCACAAATCGTTTCACGAGAATTTTATAACATCACCATTAGAAAATATAAAAATTTTAGAAGAACTAATCTTCCAGTCAAATCTATCACCACTAGTAATATTATTTTTTCACAATCTTATTTGAGTTCGATTCTTCTTCGCTTTCTCATTATGCCATTTGTAGGGTAGAGGGGACACAATCTAATGGAGCCAGTCTGTCCGCTCCAGACACATCAATTAATCACTTCAATAAAATATCCTCTTTTTAAATTTTCCCTCTACTTTCTCTCATATTCCGGATATAAAACTTCAAAGTGAATTCTAGACTATTAACGTACTAGAATTTAAAACCTCGAAAACAAGGGCCAGACAGATGTGTGTCAGAATGGATGAATTAATTGCCACTTCTATTGGAATTATTTTATTTGAAAACTAGTTTTGAATGTTAAACTTCAGTTCTAAAACACACAAATTTTCAAAACATCAGCACTTTGTTACATGTATTATATCAAGTCTGGCCATAGATCTGTCACACACATTTAAAAGGGTAAAAAATATAATAATGTGTTTTATTACAGATATGGAATACATTTATTTGTTATTAGATATGCTTCTTCTAACTTTGACACAGGGCTTAAGTCGACTCTGGCCACTCTTCGATTTCAGTATGCACCTTTTCTATTGGAAATTCTTTTACTGCCTTGATCAGGGATTTCTTTAGGATTTCAAGGGTGTTGTGTCTTCTTCTGCAGGTCATGGTCTCCATTTTCGCGCCACAAGTGATAATGGGTGAATTGAGAACAAGGCTGGAGGAGGGCCATTCATCTGAACTTATCAATTCAGGAAAAATTATACCTTAGCCACGCCTTACTGAGCTGGTATTGCGAATGAATCTTGTTGAAAGAACCAGTGCTCTTTGTTGAATAACGTGTCCTTCAAAGGTGGTACATCGACTTCCAAAATGTTTGTTTTTTGACCAAAAATTCACAAAAAGGTAGTTTTCTGACCCAGTTCATGCTGACTCCCCAGGACATCATCAAACGCAAGGCCGGAAATAGAAGATTTGTCAGGGAGGGGTAATGTTCAAATTGTCGCCTCCATTCTCCCCTCTCTCCTCGCTCCTTCACTATAAATAATATCAGATACTCCGTAATACAGCATACTACAGTTTATAAATTATGCTAAAAATCAAGTAAAATTAAAAAATATTGATTGTGATATTATTATTTCGAAAACGTTTTTAATAACTTATTTTTTTTTCTATAAAATTTTCAAATTTTGTCACCTACCCTGAAAATCTGCCGCCGCCTGGGGCACGTGCCCCTCCCTTGTTCTAGGTCTGATCAGACGTTCAGGATGGTGGCCTTTTTGGACCCTTTTAATAATTTGAGAGGGCTTCTTTCTCGGAACTTGTAGCATATAATCTGTTTATTTTTTCTGTTGAATTTTTCCCTTACTTACTTTTGAATTTTTTTTTTTTTTTTTAATCAGTAAAAAGAATTTTCTGATGTTTACCATTTTGTTTACCGTGTCAATAGTTGTTTTACTCCTTTCCCTAATATTTATTTAAGACTTCGATTACGAGCGTGTCCTGTATATCGCCTGTAGAACCGCGAATGAGAATGATGGAACTGAAATGTTCATTTCCTGGGACCCCACTACATTGCTTACGGAGAGGGTTTTGATAGAATCGCAGGCCAGGAGGAACTAGGGAGGGACAGTGTGTCGGGGGGGGGGCACTGCCCGCCCCGGGCGGCAGGATTTCAGGGGGTCGGCAAAATATTTTAGAAGTTAAAAACAAAAAGAAGTTATTAAACAACATTTTTTGAAATACATATCACAATCAATATCTCTTTAATTTTTTTATTTTGATTGTTTGGGATAATTTTATAAGACCTATTATATATGGCGGTTACAAGATAATTTTTTTTACGTCTGTTAAGGGAAATTCATGGATGATTCACGAGTCCAGATGAAATGTGTGTATTCCTAATACTGTAATATGGACTTAAGTAAGTAGATAGTTAGGTCCAGCTGAGGGGTTATTAAGATTTTTATGAAATTATTAGAACATATAATAAAATCGTAATAAACCCGATCCAGAGTAGTGTTTAAAATGACCATATGAAACATTTCCAATAGCCCCATTATTATTATATTTATTATATATATATATATATATATATATATATATATATATATATATATATATATATATATATATATATATA